>CAMQGK010000028.1:4535000-9335000 GCA_947000775.1 Pterois miles
AGACAAACTATTGCATTAAAAAAAAATCATTGTGTATTGTAATTAAAGCTGTAGTGGGTAGAAATGGAGCACACAAATAAAGTTATTTCATTAACCCTCCTGTTGTCTTCCCAGCGACCACCAACATTTGTGTATATTTATAAAGCATATAGTATAAATAAATCACCCAATTCTGTGTTACACATATTTGGCCAACATCATTCTTATTATTACTTCAAGTTTTACATCTTGTTTTTTGAAAATTAAGGTTCATTGACCCAAATTTGGTGAAATTATACCCCATTTTTAAGTTTAAAAAAGCATATGATATTAATTATTTTGACTACACTGTAGTTATTATCAGAACATAATGTTATACGTTATATATATGAAAAATCTGCAGTCAGTTTTGACCCGGGAAGACTGCAGATGCTATACACCCACAATTCAACAAAACTAATGATCATTATTTTATTTATTTATGTTTTTGCAAAGACAGTAGCAGGGAACTATGCATGGATGTTTTGGGGAAATTAGACGAAAAAAAAAAAATCCATGTTTATGATATAGTTAACTTTGAAAATGGGTCAAATAGACTATAGTGCACGAGACTGGTGAACTGAAAAAAGCATGTCCGTGTCCTCCAGTGCTTCACAGACTGGAGGAAACCTCCCAGTCAGACCTGATCTGGAGTCTGCCGTCCACGAGTCGATCGCTCGCGAGTGCCGATCAAATAGGAATCAATATTCTGTTACTGTCACGTCTATTTTTCACCTTAAATGTTTACAGAAACATCTTGTAGTTACTGTTTAGCTGGCAGCCATGTTGAGATCTGTTGAGGAAATACAAAGCACCGCCCACCTGCTGGAGCACAGCCAATAGGAGCGCTCAACTGGAACGCACTCTGAAATGACCTGTGATTGGTCAAAGTCTCCCATCACAGACTAGATATTTTAAAGCCTGAATACAGAGCTAATGATGCCAAAAACAGATGCCTAGTTAAGTTTTAAACGCCAGATTGTTTAGTATGAACACAACATCCCCCCCCCCAACACACACAAGATGGATTTTCAATACACAATGTAGAAAATCTAGACATGAGGCAGACGAGTCATTATGAGACAATATCGGAGCAGTCGCTGTCCTCCAGCTACAGCACAAGGCCGTCGTCATTGTCCAGGAGTCAGGTGCAAGCATAAGAAAAATAGTGAAATTAAACATAAATCAGATTGCGTTCGCCGGGCCTGGAGAGCTCAGCTGCTCCGCGGGAAGTTTTAGAAATATTTCTTTCATTGTGCGCTGGGGTGCCCATAATTCAGCACTCCTCCTCGAGTCTCTCCATGGAAGGAATCCACAAACACAGCTCGCTCCTTTATGGTTTTCTGAAGAGGGGTCGCACAAGAAGCGAGCCGCGAGGAGGAGGAGGGAGGTTGTTCATTTTCGACGGACGTTTCCATCTGTCAGCTGTACTTTCCTAAGTACAGTATTTGGTATGTTCCCGGCGCACGTTTGTACCATGCAGATACGTGAGGTCAAACCCTCCCATAGCCTGCTTCTTCTTCTCTGTCTGCTGAACTTGCTGTTAATTATATGCTGTGGGTGGTTAGATAATGTTTATGTAATTATCCTCTTTTGTATTCATGAATCAAATTCGAATGGGGGTTTGGAGGAGTTCATCAAAAAGACCGATTCAAACAGTCACATTTGTTTTGAAAATAGCGGTTAAGGCCTGGTGGGTCTGCTGCTGGCTGGCTTTATGGGCTGTTTTTGGCTGTGAGTATAGTCTTAGGGAATATTGTCTGTGCTTTTTTTTAAATGGAGGGCTCAGCTGTTTTTGAAAGTTATAAAGGAATGATAATTAACCAGCAGAGTGGCTTGGGAATCTCGCTGGGAATCTATTGTCAGCTTTTTTTTTTTTGCAGCAACAAACTGCGTTGTGTGTCCACACTGCAGCATTATGTTTTTGATCCATCTGATGCAGGAAGGAGCTACGACAAACTATGTAACTGTGTCACTTTTAGCCCTCCGAATGAATTGCTGGCCGTGATGGAAAAGGTTCAAAACACGGCCCAAAATCCCACCTAGCGGGTCATCTGCCCCGTTATCTAATGTGATCTAATCTCCAGGTTTCTCTCCTCTGGCAGGGGACACACGGGCAGACGGCTAAACATGTCAGGGATATTGGATGTGTTATGGCGGGGTTTGCTAGAGGTGTCTTCCTCAACTCTGCCTCGGACTCTGATGAGCTGAGGGACCGCTATTCCCCAGGTGATTCTGCCCGAGATTAACTCGGCTGATTCCTACCGTGTCATTTCCTTGTGTGTGTGTTTAGCACCAGAACTAGTAATCTCGCACAAGAATTGGTGAGTTTTTTTTTATTTTTGTGCAGGCTTGTTTGTTTGTTTTTTTTGTTTTATTCCTAAAAAACAATGTGGCTCTACATTATTTTCCTGTCCTGATACAATCTTGAGCTTCTCTGTGTTTTCTTTTCAATGACAAGTTTGAGCAGAGATGAGAGGTTTCACTGGCAATTGTATTAAAATAAGAAAGCAACAATACAATATTCTCTCAGAGCAGAGATAAAGACGCTACCTTGAACCTCTAGTCTCAATTATCTGTTGAATAGAGTTGCCACTTTCATGTTTTTTTGTTGAGGGTACAAGCAGTTCATTTCACACTTGCATTTTTGGAAAGAGCATCCTCACTCTGTAGGCGGCTGAAATTTATCCAAAGTGAGAGTAAATCTGATTTATACTGGTCCCTCTTTTTTATACATTTGTGGGAGGCTAAAAGCAGGCCAACAAGCCATCAACTGAAGTATCATTTTAACTAATTTGTGATTTTTATTTTTGTGAATAAAAAAAGCACATTGAGCAGGAAGTTATTGAAATTCCAATTAAAAAAAAAAAATACAGAAATTTAGATAAGAAGGAAATTGACTTGAGCTTGGCCTTTGCAATATAAACACAACAAAGGCTGAATCATGGGGCAACGACAAGGAATGGTGAACTCTAGCATAAACAGAAGATAATTAATTTCCCTTGCTTGAGTGATTAATTATTCAAAGAAACCTGGAGGCCAAATAACGCGATGACATGATGATACATGTTTCTATATCAGAAACACAATATTTCACATAAATTATCCTCAAGTCCTTCTAGGAGTCATTCATAGTGTGCAAATTGTTTTTTTTTTATTTGGCTGCTTTTCGTTCACGCTGTCCAATTACAAGCAAACAGGGCTTCTAAACAAAAGCAGCTTGTTAGCTGGACAGCGTTTTGGTAACCTGTCATCCTGCCAGGTGTTGATTGGAACAGATCCGACTCTAGTCCTCTTAACTTCAGCTAAGCTTGATGGACCTGCCTGAGCTCTCTGCTGTAATTTACCTCCTCTGAGAGGAAACTCTTCGGAGTTTGAATACATGCTTGGTGTGATTGCTTCACTGCGATTCAACCATAAAGATAAAATCCCCCCCTGCAGCCTCAGAGCGATAGACTTTTCCCTCTGAGCCTCTGATGGATGGATGGCGTTATTTTTATCACTGTAACATAATCAGCCTGTGTGGCCTCTGTCTGCGTGGTGTGTTCGCTCTGTTAACGTAACTAAAAATACAACCATGTAATATTTCATACTGTACATGTGCAATCTATCAGGTGAAATTGGAGGTGAAAGATCATTTGCTGTATTAAATATGCATGACTTATTGGGGATCGACCGCACACACACACATCAATCCCGTCTCAGGCAGGCAGGAGAGTGCAGTTTATGTAGCCAGTTACCTCACAATCACTCTCAGCAATTTATTCTAATGTTAGAGAATTAATAATGAAGGACATGAAACTGTGATATCCCTTTAGTGTCCTCACTAAGTAGAAAGCAATGGAAAAAAAAAAAAAACTTTGCATTTTTCATGTCCTTGAGACAAAAATAACAACAATCAATATCTTTTTTGAAACCCCACAGTTTTGTTTTTTAGATAAAGGTCTCTACCAAATGGTTGAAGTACAATACACGCCCATGTACTGCTTATTATGCTAGTAATAGGTTAATATACCAACATACTGATTGTCAATTTGTTATCATAACATTAGCAGTATTACCAGTGTATTTATTCTAGATATTTACCATATTTCCAGTTGGCTACTTTGAAAACATCTCAGAAATGGTGAAAAATCATATGATAACATTAAATATATTGTATTACTATATACTACTATATATACTATATACTAACAGTGGATGTAGTTGTGTTTATGTTTCATAAAAATTGAAAATTTGTTATCTTAGCATCACTACTTTTACCACCAAACGACAATTCAACTGTGTGGATGAACTTATTAAACTATGCCAGCATGCATATATATATATATATATATATATATATATATATATATACAGTACACACACATATAAACAGTACATATACATTATAAATATACTGTATATTTATATATTTGTATATAAATGCATATATACAAATATGCATACAGATATTTATATATTTGCATATATATATATATGTATTTATATACAGTATATACACATACACAGTATAAGTTGAGTACTTGGGCGTTTGTTTTTTTGGCCAGTATTTTTGGATGATGTTTGTCATTTTATTTTGCTCATTTAATGGTGTACCTCTTGAAGATGGAGAGCTGCTCTGCCACCACTCAGAGAGCAGAGAGAGATGCAGCGGTGGGAAAACATCATGCAACTCAGTGAAATAAGGGTTTATTTTGACTAAACCAAAGCTGGCGATTGTTGGAAAGACAAAAGAAAAGATAGTTTTGGTGATCGAGCGACACGATTCTGTTCATTAAGGCTTATGAAAGTAGGATATGTCAAAGCATTATCTCTACCTTTGAAAACTAGACCTAACAGAGTCCTCGTGTCTGGAGTGTCTGTTTTTGTTGCAAACTTCCTGTATGAAGGCGGACTGAAAAGGCATGCCATTTAAAGACAACTAGTGGACCTTTTTAGCGTAACATACCTAAACCAAGTGGGAGAGATGGCTCAGTCGGGCTGAGTTAACGTCAACACATTTTTCAATCAGCTGCAGTGACTACCGAACGGTCTGGTAGAACATTAAAGGGATATTGTGTTTTGAAACTTTTCTTAGATTTTATCTTGTCGACTTTATTGTTTCTGAAAGTGTAAAACACTTTTTGTTCTTTTCTGATAAGCCACTGAAGATGCATGAAAATACATGTGGGTCATAACACCCAAAATTAGGCTAATTTAAGATTCTTTCCCCTGCCTCTAAAGCTTAGAAGGTATAACTAGAGGGCTCTAACAAATAAATTATGAAATGCCTGCAGTTTTTTTCTGATAGAGATAAAGCAGATACAATATTAAATCCTTCCCAAATTAGTGGCGGATGTATAATTCAGTAGGTGATGAACATCAGCTGGGCGGAAAGCAGGCACTAATGAGATGTGGGCAAACTGCATCTGAGGTAACTGCCCTCCTCTGTCTCTCTTTTGTCCCTCTTTCTATCTCGCTCTGTCTTTCTCTCCCTTTAAAGTCTGCCTCTCTCTCGGGTTTTTTTGGCTGAATCGACCAACCCACAACACCCATAAACACAAATTTGCTGTAGGCCTCGCGCGCAGAGCAGAATGGGATGCTGAACACATGGCATAGCACAACAAAAACAGACAGTTTCATCAGAAACGGAGCCAAGCTTCGTGCGGCAGACACTCGTTTTTATGAACCCTTGTGTTCTTTTCCATTTCCCAAGTTGTTGTGATATTACCAGATTAACCATCTGAAAGGGACACTCGTGCAAACACTGAGTTTTCTGTGCAGCCCATAGAACTAGATACGGTTCTGTTTTCTTTCTGTCTCACATAGTATCTGTGTCCTGATGGGTTTTCGGGTATTGCAAGAGGCTCCATTACATATGCAGCGGACTCCTTTAGTTTTGTACTTTGTAATAGAACACCGCTTTGCTGAATTTATCATCTACCCCTGCAATAGATGCCACACTTTGAGATTCATTTACTCCAAGATTATCCTCAGAAAATGACGTGCATGAATGTGTACTATGCTGTGGTTCAACGCATAAGACAAGGCGTTTTTCTGTTCTTTGGTTTCTACACCGTGCGATGGGTTTGGTGGATGTGAGCGACACTGCGAACGCCTTGGCTGACTGGTTTCTATGTCCTGATGGATTTTCGAGAGGCTCCATTACATTTGTGGTGAGCTGCAGCTGTAAAGTTTTCAACTGCTTTGAGTTTTGCACAGTTACATTGGGTTGTTGAGTTACAGTACAATGCGTAGCCAAGCGTATGTAAGCACTCAAACATTACAGTCCTTATGTGGCAGCTGACAGCCCATTCGCAAGGAAAACCATGATGCCGTCGCTCTCTTCTGCAGACCACAGATTATGCTGACTGTTTTAGCATTCAGTCAGAGCAAGTGACGCATTATGAAAAGTACATGCTATAGCAATGAGTACAACAAGTAAGAAAATACACCAAGCATGGGTAGGATGGGTCAAACAGACTCACCCAGGAGACCACTGTTTGTGTCCCAGGTGAAAGCAAACGTAAATGTTGACTTCACACTACGTTACATTCATCACAGTCTCACAGCAGTTTGACTTGTGTACATAAATACATTTCCCTTTTTTTTCATGATGCTCAGCATGACTTTCAGCAACGTAGTTTTAGTGCTTTTTCCCACAAATATCCAGCAAAACGTGAGGCAGGTGTCAATTTCTGCTGTAGTCTTTGTCAAAATTAAACAGCTTAGTTGACACGTAAAGAAATCATATCATGGTTAACGATTTGAACACAAAAACAACCAACACCTCAGCTGCCACACCCGTTATGTACTGTGACATATTCCTTGTTATCGACCAAAAACTGACAGTAAACTGTGAGCAGTAAACCAAACCAACAATCTCTACATTAACTGGTGTGATTTCACTGAAGCTACAGCCATGTTTTTCAGACACTGATCAGCAGATTTTTTATTCTTATGTTGTAATTTCTGACCAATTTCTGGCACAAGAATTCCCAATGTGATTACGACAGTCTCATCTTATCTTGTATCTGTTATTTCAGCTCACTGACACTGAGTATCCGTTGTATCTTCACTGTCAGTCGTTTTTCAGAGCTGCTACATAAAGGCTGTTTCTCAACATAACAGTGATTCAATCATTCTGCTATAGTTTTACATTGTTATCTCACTATACAAAGACTGTTGGGTAATTGTGTGTGTATTGTGTAGGTCAGTTTGTTTTTCCTTGTTTACTCTTCTGCTAGGCGACATCCACATTATTCTGTAGCCATAAACACAAAAAAGAGACTAACTAAATAATATTTTATAGTTATATATCATGTTTGCCAGGAATCTGAGCCTTAGCCACCATAGGCGTCAAGGATAAATGCAGTTTATTGCAACTTGGGTGGTATTGTTGTAGTTTTGTCCATCATTTCTATCAATCCCCCAGCAACAAGGTAGCAGGGCAGTGGTGGCCTAAAGGTTAGACCGGAAGGTCGCTGGTTCAGTCATAAATCTGGGTGGGGAAAGTGAAAAAGCAGTGCTTGTCCCTCCCTCATTACCACCACTGAGGTGCCCTTGAGCAAGGCCCTTAACCCCAACGGCTCCGGGGCAGCTGCTGAGCGGCTTCCATGTGAAACAAACAAACAAACAAACAATACGCAAAAATAGACAATACACAAAGTCTGATGGGGCAAGAAACATGAGCAACCAGACAGGTTTAGTCAAAATTTCTAAATAACGTTTTTGCAGAAAGTACACCCAAAAAAAGGTGTATTTGCACAAGTACCGCAAATAAAGGTTTAAAGGAGGCTATTGGTGTGTAAACTATAATGGATGGTTACAGGGTCATAATATGAGTTGGGTAATATACTGTATCTGTTACCATGGTGAATATGTTATTATTACTGATTGTAAGGATGGGCAAAACCATGTAAATAAGATCCAAGTTGTAATAAACTAGAATTTACCGTTAAACGTGCAGTGTGTAGGATTTGGCGGCATCTCGTGGTGAGGCTGCAGATTGCAACCAACTGAAAGCGTGCAGGAGAACGTGAAAACGAGCCAGTGTTTGGTTTGTCCATTCTGGGCTACTGTAGACACATGGTGGCCGGTTCCTTGAAGATGACCCGCTCTGTATGAAGATATATCAGTTCATTTTAACAGTTCTTACTTTCAGCTGATTGTACACTAAAGGAACATATTACATATTAATATTATATTCTATTTCTGTCAATATGTTCCCTATAAATGTGACACACTGCTCCTTTAATAAGGAGTATGATTGGAAATGGTGTGTTTTAAACATCAGCGAAGAGATTATTGTAAAACATAATGATCTATTATGGGATTAAAGTGTTCACTTTGGTACGAGTGCAGAAACTCAATTGACTGGCGAGGAAAACAAATGCCTCATTTCCACATTAGTGACTACAGCACCATTGACCTTCATCTTAAATACACAAAAACATATTATAAGTAAGACATCTCAAGCCTTCATTACTAATCATGTTTGCTAGTGCGTGCAGATTGTGTGCTTCTTTAAATAAAAGGGAACTGGGATGCTTTTAAAGCTGTTATCAACTGCTCATCTGCTTTGCTCTTGCCAGGCAGTGTTGTGCTCGCGATCCAAAGCGTGGGGGGAAAAAGGAGAAACATACACATATTGCTGGTTTGTTGACGTCCGCTGGGTGAGAAAAGTTCAGCCGTGGCCAACTCCTCTCGGCCAGCAGGGTTGTTGACTGTCTGCATGTCAGCCAGGGGTCCCCGGCCTCTCGGCTCGATAGGACATGTTGACTTGTTCGCAGCCCTCTCGGTGCAGAGTCACACTGACTGTGCTGAAGAAATGCCACTTCATGATGTGGATTCAAAAATTTAATCAAAGCTACTATCAGCATTAAGCATTTCATCATCGGGAAATTTTAGCTTAAAATATTGTTTCAGCACTTTATGGCTTCACAGATGTTTTCCCTCTCTCCGCTCATTTTATTCTTCAAGTACCTGGTTGAATAATTTCTAAGAAGCATTATCTTTCAGAAAAATAGCCCCTGAGAGCACCTGTAGGAACGCCCACCCGTAGTGGCTGCCCGTGCACCGCGGGGAAACATATTAACAATTAAGTTTAGCAACTGTTGCAGAAATTACCACCTTAGGGGACCACATGGGTCTGCACGGCAGAGGCAGCTGTGGAGCTTAACGCTGTACTCAAGTACTGTACTTAGATTAATATTTAAGTACCTCTACTTTGCTCAAGTATTTCCATATTCAGCAACTTTAGCATCTCAGTGCTGCAGCTACACTGCAGTTTGATGCAACTATCTACATGTTTTACTTCACTGTGTGAATCTTGTTGTTATTGCTTATATAGAAGGAAATATATGCGCTGCAAAAATGGATATTTAACTAATGCTAAAATAGACAGCATCTGTAATGTGCTAAGTTTGAATTTGTTTTTAAGTACAGTTGAGATGCTCTCCGACTGTTGCATTCCCAAATTTATTTCTAAGGAAAGTATTTGGGTTTTCTCTCTATTGTGACCAAATATGAACTTCATAAGAAAAGAACATAATTACTGCATTAGCTTTTAAGTACTGTCTAATAAAACATACAGTATCTTGAGGCCAGGCCTGCAACTAACGATTATTTTTAGTTCTGTTCTCGATTAATCAATTAGTCGTTCATACAGTCACACTCAAGATTCATTAATAAATAGGGATGTAGCCAACGGTATTTTCATTGTCAATTAATCTGTTAATCTTCTTTATGTAAAACGTCAGAAACTGGTGAAAAATGTCGATCGGTGTTTCCCGAAGCCCAAGATATTCAGTTTACTGTCACAGAGAAGTAAAGGAACAAGAAACAACCACATTTCAGAAGCTGGAATCAGAGAATTTTTAGTAAAACCAATTAATCAGTAATCAAAATAGTTGGCGATTAATTTGATCGTTGACAACTAATCAAATAAATAACTGATTGTTGCAGCTCTACTTGAGGTACATACTGTATGATGCAGCAAAAATGCATAAACATTAATCTCATTTCTCCACTGAGACACAAACACACTGTAGCAAACAGTGAAATAACGAATTAACGGCAAAAAGTGCACCGTCAGATGCAAGCGGATGCATTTACCACCACGCAGCCTTCACATGTGTGTTGCATAAGATTTCCTCCTATAGCCAGCCGACACTGCCGTCAATGAGAGCATTCAACAGCTATAACTGTTAGAAAAACAAAGAATATGATCACACAGTATGTTGCATTTACTGCCATTAAGAGCTGCCTTTACGACATGCAGTAAGTGCAGTGGTAAGAAGTAACAAAGAAGTTACATCGGAGCAGTATTGGAGGGACTTAAGGTTAACATTTCCATCTTATGCCACTTTCCACTCTTTTAAGTCCACTACATTTATTTTACAGCTATAGTATAGTTATAGTACAGCATTATGCAATAAAAGCATTAGATAAGCTAATAAAATAAACTAGATAGTAAAAGATTAAACCAGCGTTCCAGACATTTTTGGCTTGTGACCCATTGGTTTGGGCCTTTGTCATGTGTCTATAAGCTGCTTGCATTTCAACGAGTACATTTAAATATCTATTTTAGGTACAAAAACGTGAAATTATCCACTATTTCATAAAAAGGCACAAATTGGCTGCAGAACTTAGTTCTCTCTTCTTTCTAACCCCATTTATCATCTCACAACCCCTCAGATTTATCTTGGGACCCTTTGAAGAAAACCTGACCCCCTTGGTTGGGACCCACTGGACTTAAGTACTGAACTTTAAAAGTAGTTATGTCACTGGGTGCAATAGTAAAAGGCTACTTAAACAGTGACACCTCACAGAGTCGGCCCTGACCAGCTGGATGCCCCATAGGCAAGAACTTAGTTGGTGTCCTTTGGTACTAATTACTGTGTTTTACATGCAGAAACCGCAGAAAACTTAATGTCTTTGAGATTAAGCTGCACATCGTTCCAACTTTCCCGAATGAATTTAAGGTGGAAGCATCGTATAATATAAGTGGATGTAATGACCATGATGTCAACCATTGGTTTGTGGACAACGAGATTGGCATTTTAGCCACGAGTGGCCACGAGCAAGTGACCAGACAACGCCATGGTAGCGATTTGTCAATCACACCCAAAAAGCATCCCCTGCTTTATGGTCTATCTGACTCTAAATGGGACCATAATTTACTAAACGAACATCATGCTGTATTGAAGAAGACTTGAAACTAGTGATTGAGACCAGCTCACGGTGTTTACTGAGGTAATAAATCAAGTGAGAAGTCGGCTCATTTTCTCATAGACTTCAAATTTCTTTTTGCAACCAGAGGAGTCGCCCTCTGCTGGATATTAAAAGGAATGCAAGTTTAAAGTAAAAGTTATAAATTTTGAATTGCCTCTCATTTGGGGCACCAGCATTCACCGATCTAATATGATAACATAATACTGACTGTGGGCAGTTTTGCGGCTCATACTTCTTTACCTACAGGGATATGATTTTGAATGCAGGGCTTTTACTTGCAATTGTCAATTTTTGCATTGTTGAGTAAGAACTGCCTGCATTAAAGCATGACTTCTTTATTGCAATAATCAATAAAACAGATACAGTATCAATATTATCAATAATGTTTCTAGTTTTGGATATTAAAATACATCTTAGATGCAGTGATTACTGTATCGACAGCATCTCAGACAGACACAGAACAACAAGAAAATCTGCATGTTGATACTTCCTTTGTCATACTTGAAGAATTTAAGAGATTAAATTTGCTTTTGTAAATACAGTAGTGTCAATGTTGAATTTGCACTTCAGCTACAACTGTGCAAACGCAATGTACCAAAAGAAAAAAGCCTGTTCAATCATTGTCAGATGCTTTGTGATTTTACTCTTGCAAATAAGAAGTTTCAAATAGTTTCAGCCCTCGGCGGCTGTTTTGACACACAAAATGATGAAGACATGCTGTATAAACCGATACTCCCTATTGTTCATCCTTTAAAACTCCAGATCAGAAATTGTCCTCAAACTGAAAGGTCACAGGTTTTGATCATTCCTATAGACAACACGCTCACCAAAAAGCCATGTATCCTGTCAAAGTGTCCTTGAACAAGAACCCCTGCCTGTTCACTCACTGCAAACCTCTGAATATGAACGTCAGCTAAATGTCTTAAATGCAAATGTATACCATTTTTCACTCAAATCAGATTCAGCAAAAATGATGAAATATTACCTCCCATTTGCAGTATATTTTTAGAGCTTTTTATTTGCGTTTAAGACCTGAACAACTGAAACTGCTTCTTTTCTGCTCAAAAACATCGGAAATCACATGATGAAGAAAGGTGTTTTTGTTAATGATGAGATCTTAATTATCCGTCCCAATAAACTGTAATTTATTTTTTTCCCCCACACAGATGTTTTACAGCTACAACATTCGGTAATACATATAATTGCTTGGTGTTTTGCTTTGAAATGAGTCAGATATATCACAAATTTAGAGTGCCTAGTTGAGTGGTTCAGCTTATCAGAGGACTGCCTGCTTGGTTTATTGCAATGCATTCCCTCACCATCCATCACCTTTTAGTACCACTGATTATCCTGGCGAAAGATAATTACACCGAACAGCGCTGCACTGCAGAGAGGAGCACTGACAGTTATCTGACCACCTGAACAACAACGCTGGGAGGAGAGTGAAACAAGTCTTTGTGCGAGGTCTGACCTCAGCACTACCACAGGATTCACATTCACGTCTACAGCATGTGTGACGACATGCTGCTGAGATCGTACAGTGTCTGAGTTTATATTCAGGTGCGAACATCCATCTAATATCAGGTGAGACAAGCCTGAACAATAGGAAAAAAACTCTTTATGAGATGTAAATATTAGCTGATTTTTTTTTGGCCACTTGGGGGCAGAAGAACTTTAATATATTAATGCTTTAAAAAGTTATTAAACATTTAGGCAAATTATCTTTAACTATTTACACATCCGGCAGACACAGTACAGCAAAATAATTAATTTTTTAATTTCTGTTCATCTAATTAATGTTAACCCAATATTCTCCCTAATTTTTGCTCTATTTTGGTTTCCACCAACTCCCAAGAAAATGATATCTGGCTTGTTAGCTGTTAGATATTCATTTTTTAAAAACTAAGTGGTGGTTGAAGCAATAGTTGCTTTCTTGCTGAGGGTTATGGTGCCTTCAAATGGGGTCGTGGTGTTTATGGGTTGGGTCCACATGATCTCCCCCTCATGACATATTCACGACCTCATAAGTTTCTGAAAGCTCAGAGTTCATGTTTGTTGATGTTGTGAGAAACAGTGGTGGCCATGGAAGTTCATTTATCGGTGCATAATAACTTAATATTATACAGTATGTTGTCATTTTTTTGGTAGTTTTACAATATGTGATTATGTCTTTGCATTTCCTTCATTATGTTACTACTATGTTACTAGCTAGCTTGCTAAATTGTTAGCCTCTGTGGCTTCAAGACTCGGACAGTAACGTTAATATTGCCGTTGCTTAGCAGCAGCGTTCTTCATGACTTACAACCACTTGAACGCAACACGTGTTCACGACTTCCCATCTCGTAACCATGAGTTCACAAGTTCAATTTGAAGGCGCCATTAAACAAGAAGATCGATATCAAACTCAGCTGGAACCAGGACACGATTAGCTTAATTTAGCATAAACAGAGGTAAACAAAGGGAACAAAATCCACCTACCAGCACCTCTAAAGCTCCCTATTCAACACATTATATCTTATTAGTTGAATCCGTTAGTAGGCAGAATGTATAAGCAGACAGATCCAGGCTAGTTGCCCCATTTTATCAGTCTTTATGCTAAGCTAAGCTAAGCTAAGCGACCCGGCTGCTAGCTGTAGCTTCAAATTCAAAGTCCTAATGGAAGTTAGAGCATCTTAAGCTTATCTTACTGTCGGTATCCCACAATGAACCTGAATATTTGAGCGGTGTACTGTTATAAGTAGGATTTAAATCAAATAATTCACATTTGATTGAACCGCTAAAAAGCAAACTGATGGATGGATGTCATGATATTATTGGTTGAAGTTGGTTGGTACTAGTTTATATAAAAATATGTTATAGATAGATAGAAAATAGATAGATAGATAGATAGATAGATAGACAGACACTTTATTCATCCCTGAGGGGAGATTAACTTTAATGGGCAGATGTGATGGTGGTATTGGTGTTTAGCTTCGGTATTTAGTTTTGTCTGCTGTTTAGGTAATTGGGTTTTCAGAACTTTTTTTAAACCTTCCTCTGTGGCTTCATCCAAGCAACCCTTTTCACTTTACATATGGTTGTTTGATCTCTACAGCTTTATGTTTAAACTGCAATTCACGGTGTATTTAAATGTCAGTATGAGTGAGTCAGTCCCTCAGATCTGAGTTCACACAAGATATATTTACCATTTCGTGTTGTACAGAACAAACAAAGTGATTTTGTGCATTTAGTCACTTTACACTGCCATAACAACAGAGGAACACAACATGTTCCTGTGACATGAAACATCGTCTTGTAAATCAGTGTGCTTACAGCTATAAATGACTATACAGTGCTGCCGTTTGTCATTGGATTCAGTCTTAAAAATGAAACGTGAATACCCCCAAAGCCACCTTCACTTCGCCTTTACATGGCGACTAAGGTACAGCGGTGTTATATTTCTTTGCGCCTGCTGAAAATAAATGGTAGTGTGTGCTAGTGCGAGGCTTGTTTTGTGTGTTTGGGTGTATGTGTGTGTAATTATCGCCTCTCTCTCTGTGGTGGTGGTCTTGTCTCATTACCGTCGTGGCGGGGCGTCCATGCTTTCAGTGAACAGCATGATGTCTCCTGCCTCCCAGCCCCTTGAGCCGAGGACATGGACACAGAGGTGTCCAGTCGTCTCCTGCACACCCCCTCCTAAGCTCCTGCCACAACTGTACCTGAAAACCTGCTGCTAACTCGCTGCTAATGGGCAGCCCCATGTGCAAATAAGGCCCTATCTTACCTCGGATACTGAGAGTGATGCATTCACTTGGCCAGACCTATTATTCCCATTGCCTATAATTCCCTCTCTCGCTGAGCATTGTTTTCACCACCTCTCCCTCTCTCCTCTTCCCTTGCTGTGTGACGTGGTCCTCCTCTCCTCATACAGAGGGAGTTGTTATCTCCAGCAGATAATAATAACACCAATCTAAAGGAGATTTTTTGTGCCAGATAAAAAACAGAGTGGCTCAGGAATACGCCTGCCTGCCTGCCAGCTTAGGTTGTGCGGTGTTACAGTTGAGTTAGAGCTGTTTGGGAAGATGTGCTTCAAACTACTGTACTGATGCTGCATCAGGGATCTGGAAGTGTGCCCTCGGGTGTGTTTCAGAGACCCCGTTCTCACCTCCTGATCACATCTGGCATCTCCAGTCAGGCTACGGAGGTGTCTGTACTTGCTCAGCGGTAATTGCTAATGGTAATTACCCAACCTTTTCCACGAACCAGGAGGCTTATATAAATAAATGACTGGTGAGGTGGGCATGGCAATTTCCCAGCAGCGCCCCATATCTCTAACGCCGTCCTTCACCCTAATTCCACCACTGGGACCTTGACTGGGTCTCAGGTTCTCTGGCCCACAGACTGCACCTATTATCTTCAACGGCTGAGGCTATTAACCAATGCACTCATGTGCTGTATGTTGGTGCTCTTATTAGTTAGGCCCGGCAAGTCGGTTCTTCTCAGCTCCCAAGTCTCGCTCCCCATCATTTACTCCAAAGCCCCACAAGGGCTGATACCTCCTGACCCCTTTGAAACTCTTTCAGACGCTGTGCTTCTCAAGTTGCTTCTTTGAGCCTCGATACTGCACTCCCACCACCGATAGTCCATCTGCTGAGATTGAGGACTCCTCTCTGCATGACTACTTTTCCCCCTGGCACTCTCACCAAGGCCACCTGCATGGCACAGGCAGAAAATGGCTGAAATGGCTGCAGTGAGATTTGCCTCCAGTGCAATCTCCTCAACAACTAAGTTGGGGGGCGAGTTGACTTCTTAAAACTGGAGGGATTCAGCACTGCTTCCTTACTGTGAAGACAGTTTCTGTGAGAGCAGAGGAGAGAAAGGGACAGAGGGAGAGGGAATGCAAGGTGGGAGAAAACAGTATGCGATAGTGAGTGAACTGAAGTCCTCCCTAATTAGGCACTGGGCCTTCATTCAGCACATTTATAGTCTAATAAAGCATGGAGGGTATGTGGTGCACTGTGATTAAACAGACGTTTGCTTTAATACATGGTGGCTGGAACAGTACGTGGGGGCTGCTTCTGGAGATGGGCCACAGACATGAACAGCCTCTGCTCATCTTCTGGACTAATTATCCCAATGTTCTCGTCTTTATGATTTTAGCGCTCGGCAGACAGCAGGACGGGACCCGAGCAAGCCAAGGCAGCCACAGAAATTGTCAAAATCATTTAATCCATCTCCCGAGCATGCTAATGTAATTGCTTTTTGATTAATTGCGCCGGTGGAAAAAAAAAAAAGAAGCTTGCTGTTATTGTTGTTGTTGTTGTCAGATTATAGTTCAATGAGATTCCTCAAAGTGATTGGTTGTAAACAGATCCCTTCATTTCAGCACTTAATGAAAGACTGCTCTTGAAATCTTCATGAAATGTCACTTTTAATAATTATGTTGTGAAGTTATCTAAATGTTGTAGCAACGGTGGTGACCTTCTTTTTGACCCTGTGATCAAAACTCAAAATGTCACTGGAGCTTCACTTTACTCTGAAATTTTTTTACTTAGTTTCCGTTGCATACAATGATCTATAACAGTGGTTCACCTGTTTTTACTAGGATACTACAAAACTATTAATGTTAGTTAGACACTACTGAACTACACCAACAGGCCTTTTCCACAGAGGACATTTTAACGTGTCACCAGAGAAAAAGCACAAGAGTAAATTATAAAGTGTTAATGCCTGAATTCCTTTCATAACGTCCACATACACTATATAAGGTTGGGGTGGATGGTTAGGTCTGAAAACACAGGACTTTCACCCAGGAGAGGGGCGTTCGTGTCTCGTGTGAAACCAGAAGTCAACGCTGACTTATTTTAAGGAAGTAATGTAACATAAGCATTACTGTCACTTATGTGATGTAAGTACAGGATAATGTACAGCAAGGCGGTCACTGTTGTGAAATTAACCCTGACAGGGTGATGCAGGACGCCCTGACGGGGGTTATTTCACCACAATGACCCGCTAGTTGTACATTATCCTGCTTGATACACAGCTACTTCAATAATTTGACTTCCCACATCAGAACGGTGCTTTTTGTACCGGTCTGTTATACATAGCAGTGGCCTTTTATAAAGAAATAACAGACCGTAGAATGCTGTGATTGACCAATCAGATCAAATCAATTATTCAACAAAGCCATGTAATGATGATATGTAACATTACTATGTTGTGAATGCAACATCCTCTATTGAACTATATAACAAACAGACTAATTTTCAAATAATCTATTTTATTAACCTAACCAAGTCATTTAGTTGCCTCAGACCCAATCAGACACCTCTCTACGCACTTTGCGTTTTTGCAGGAGTGCTCTGAATGCCTCACGTTGAAAAAGACAAACAGCGAAAAAATGCTGGAGGTCATTGCACTTTTATTTTGAAAAGACTGTGCATGCATGTAAGAGGCAGAACCTGACGCTAGAGGGGTACCTATAGAGCTTCATAGTTTGAAGTGTAGGGCACCAGACCACGCTTCAGTTGGGACTGACAGCGTGTTGTGTATATTGCAGATCCATCATTAACGTTATTAGTAACACCTGTGTTTTTCCTACTATGACAAGTCAAAATGTCAGCAGTGAGAAAGGTCACATTGTTTTGGCGGTTTTACTCCAGTTGCAAATCACTTACACTTTGCATCACAGCTAACCAAACCAGGCTGCTGTGTTTCAGAAATCAGCTCGAACCACCATTTTTTTGTTCTGTGCAGACTGTGAATCTACTCACAGCCTATTGGAAACAGCTTGAGTTGTGTAATCCATCACAGTGAAAATGAAGGCTGCATTCATTTAAAAATGACATTATTTTCTATGTGGTTTAGTGCTAGTAAATGTGCTTATGCCGAGTCTTGCAAGCTTATTTGAAATAATAATGTCAGTGTACAATCCGTGGCCAGTTTATTAGGTACACCTAGCTTATCCCACCTTAAGGTTATGATATTATTTTTTATTGAAACGGTTTTAGAGAATGTTAAATCAACTTTAAGATCATTTTGGAGGAGTCTGCAGTGCTGTTGGACTACATTGCATTATACTGCTTGTATTATTTTGACATTGAACATCAGCTAAATGACAGAGTGACAGTGGTGACATTGCTAAAAATACATCTGGGCAGTTTTCCAGTGAGATGATTAATACCAACATTTTGGGTCCATTCTTTATTGGTTTTACCTCGAGATAAATTGTTAATCTGGCATAGCTGTTGGCTTATTTACAACCTTCTTATTACCTTGTTGGACTTTGTAGAAATGTTACCATAGCTCCAAGATTAACTTGATGTTATCAAAACGGATAACCAAAAATAAGATCTAATAAACCAGAGTGATCGTTCAAGCTCCTCTTCAAGTATATAACACTTGAAACTGTATTCAGAACTCACCACACTGGCTCAATCTCAGATCTGAAGCCTGAACTTCTTTCGTGAACACTTTTTGTGGTGCAGTTAAGAGGCACTGCAGTGGCCGCAGGTTCTTTCACATTCAAACTCACCGACAGTTCTGCACTCTTCTGAGGTTTAGAAGTAGAGATGTTGGCAGTATCTGCTAGCGTTTATGCAAGCTCAAGGAAGAGGGAGAGGCAGGAGGGAGGGACTGCACATGGAGTAACTGTGCCTCTGACAGACAGTGCTGAGGCGAGTCTCCGGTTCTCAAAGGGAGCCTGCCTATCTTTTGTAGAGACAGAGACTGCAGGCTACCATAGTCAGATGCAGAGCTCCACTACTAAAGGAAAGTTAATAGCTTGGCCTCCCTCAGACAAAATGCAAAGAGGAAAAGAGCAGAGAGAGGGATGCAATGTGGTAAGGGTCCATTAGCATTCCTGCTCTCAACCTGACACTGACAGCTGACACTGACCCAGTGTCCAAGGTGAGCAGGAGACATGGCACAGGAAGCAGAAACCCCCCAGAGGCAAACGCCGTGTGTTTTTATGCTGTTCTCGGTTTCCTCTGTGGTTGCAGTTGAGTGGATTCTAAATGTCACAGTTCTGTGACACATGTAGATGACTTTGACCCTGTTACACCCCTGCCTTGCCTTTTCTTTACCACTTGCCAGCTGCACAAAGCAAGGATCCATAAAAAGAATACGCGCCGTCTTATCAGTTTAAATCGCAAAAGATTTCAGTCGAGAAAAACATCTCATCTAACCTGATTGATGCCCTGTAGATTTGTTCAAATTAAGCTTGGCTGTTAGTGACCTCTCCGCCCACAGAAAGTCACACAGCTGAAAGAAAACTGGACTCTGGTCGTTTTGGTATCAGGCTTGCAATGGTATGCCTCCATCAAACGGTCAAGTTGCAGTTTACAACCACGTCTGTCCAAAATGTCATCACTTCTTCATTTTAGCCTGTTAGACATTGTCATAATTGAGTTGAGTTATGGCCAAAAATGTGTTTTGTGACGTCACAGTGACTTTTGGCCACCAAAATCTTATCAGTTCATTCTTAAGTCTAAATGAACATTTGAGGAAATTCACTCTAGTCACTCCTGACATACCACGATAATAGGACGGAAGTAGGTCACAGGGGCCATGACCTTTGACCTCCAAAATCTAATCAAGTCATTTTTGAGTCCGAGTGGACGTTTGTGCCAATTTAAAGAAATTCCCTCCAGGTGTTCGGGAGGTATCATATTCACGAGAAAGGGTCGGCTGCATGGACAAACCAAAAACATAATACCTCCAATTGTTGCCGGCACGGAGGCATAAAAACAAACCAATGTGACTAGTATGGATTTAGGATATTAAATTAAATTCTTAAAAACATTTAAATACGTCTTACTGCTATATTTATAGTAACAGAACAAATTTTATACACAGCACAATGTGAAATGTTGGACAAATAAAAAAAAAAAGTGGGTTTCACGTGCTGTACATTTAGATTTAACTGTTTTAATGAAGGCATCATGTCTACTTTTGCGATTTCTCCACTCGAGACGAGATTTTCTGTAATGCATTCAAAGAGTTTGGCAGCTGATGACGGACATCTGGGCCAGAGCAGCAGGCCACCTCTACCTAAACAAAAAGCATGCAAATAATTATGTTAGTACACAGATTCATATGCTCCCCACTGCAAACATATTGTCATTATCTCTCCCTCTCCCTGTGCAACTTTCGGATTTGATTTGAATTAGTGACTCCACCAGTCACACAGCGGGGTGAGGGAAAACAGGGAGAGTGGGAAAAGTGACAAGTTTTAATTGGTCTTGTCTTGCAGCGCTGAGCTGAGGTGATTTCAAGAGACGAGGATCTCCTCTGAAATTGGGGGAAAAAACGAACATCCCAAAATGTTGCGCTCACAGGGTCAATCAGAAACCAGTGAGTCTTTCAGCAGGACACTGACCCTTGTCTGCTTTCTCTTTGAACTCTAACGCTAAATAAAAATGCCACCATTTTTGTTTCTGGCAGTTGTTCCCTCATTGATTGTTTCACTGTGACATTATCGCTTAATGTGCAAAAGCCATTAACAGGACTTAATTCAACTTGGTAATCAAGTGATAAATAGTGTACCGGTGTTCATACCTTGGAGAAATTACATTAGCACTCTCTTTGAACCATAATCTATATATGGCCAGGATCATGATCTTTCTGTGGGCCCACTCGGAGGTTAGCTCTGCTCAGACATTGTTGCTGACTGTTGCATTAGGATTGCTCTTATGTAAATGTAGCATTTAACATGCATGCATCAAAAAGATAATGGCCATCAATCGACAAATGTTTTACAGGATTTTAAATAGTCTATAGCCTAGCAGCTCTGTGAGGCTGAGCTAAATGCATGCTAACAGGCTGATGACCCGGATAAATGAACTTGTATGAGATGAAAAACATCCTCTTTGAATGTTATCGGCTGATTGGATGGGCATTATCAGTCTCGTAGAAATGAGTTAGAAAAGGCCTGCTATGCCTTCCAGTAGGTTCAGAAGGCTGTTATCATCTATTCACATGGTTGATCGGTGATACAAATACAAGAAGACAATGCTGACACATAGTGGTCATAGAAATTATGAAGAGAGCAAAAGAGGAAGTCAGGTTGTGTTGTATAAAGTGCGATAAAACTCCACTTGGGGTGGTAGTCTGGGCCGATGGATGGGTCAAACAAACATAGAACGTTCACCCGAGAGACCGCTGTTTGTGTCCTGTTGACTTATTTTACATTACTTCCTTATTTTGTGATATTATACATCACTATCACCAGGTTACAACAAGAATACTTATTTTAACCAAACCACAATCTGTTCCTCAACCTTACCAGGTAGTTTTGTTGTCTAAGCTAAAGTTGTTTTGTTTCAATTCAAAATGTTAAAGAGACTGTATGTAACTTATTACACATATAAATAGTTTTTTTTAATGCTAATGTGTGAACAGGAAACTTAAAAATAAGACCCTCCACGACTTTCTGGGTTTCCTCTATCAGCCTGTTGCTTTGAATGTGAAGAACTCGGGCCCAGTGTTGAGGGAAAATCCAGCGGATGGGACGTCTTGCGCGCTCGCCAGTCCCTTCAACCACAGCTAACGTTCATGGACGCTGCTAGCGCCAACAAACGACCAGCCGCCACCACAACTCAGACTCCAACTCAGGAGTGGAGTGAACAAAACAGGGGAATGTGGGAGAATAGTAGAGCCAATGCAAAGTGTGTGCTTGTACATGGGAAGTGAGTGTTGAAGCAAGAGAGAGAGCGGCGGCGAGTGTGTGAGAAAACGGTCGAGCAGCAGAGCAGGAAGAGTTAACAGCAGGATCAACATTGGCTGGCAATCGATTCAGGGAGGGACCTTCGTTCGGTAAGCTAACACTACTGCCAAGCAAGAACAATAAACAGTGATACTGTGGTTTTAGCTGCTAATATTGTTAATCAACGACGCCTCTCAATCACGTTCGGTCTCATGAGTCGGTAGCGCAGGTTTCAATTTCTGATTCTTACATTGAGTCCTTTTAAGTTTCACCTCAACAACATGGTAGGTCCAGTTTGGCCTTCTGAACAATTACAATGGTGGTAATAACTGCTGATAACACCCATTCAATCGGCTGAAATAGAAGCAAAAGTCAGGGGATAATAGTCAACTTTATTAATGTTATATAGCCAAATATCGCAAAATTAGCATTTAAAAACAAACATATACTGTGTGTATCAGTTCTAAAAAAAATTAAGAAAAGTCATTAAAGCAGAACATGTGCAGATAGTTGTAAAATATAGCGATAAATCTAATTCTGTGTGCCTTCAAAATTCACGGTCGGATATGAAGAGGTGAAGTTCATGTCACAGAAAAAAATCTTTTGCTTTACCTGAACCACAAACATTAGTTTCTGTGAATTAAAAGTCAAGTGAGGAGAAAAATGAAAGGTGTATAAGAGACTGTAATGCCTGATTGTTAGACAGTATAACACAGCGCTGATTCAGTGTAAAGCCACTTCATGAAAGCTTGTACTGCTACTGTTGTGTAGGCCTTGGCCTATAAAACTGCCTTTATGCAGAGTGAGTAGCCAGGTTGGCTGAAACGACGACAAAAGTCACGTCTACACAAACTGAGACATCACTAACGAGAAGTTACGACTTCACACATGCCAGCGGATTTATCCTTTATTCACATCATCACAAGGCGCGCAAAAATACAGATAGAATCACAGGAAAAGAGACTAGATTTAGCTAATTATTGTTTGTTGTTGCAGATTATTGTTTTAACACGCTACTAAATTAACGCTAATTAACAGTTGTTACGAGCACAGCCCTGAGAGGTGTTTGTGTGCGCATGGATGGCAGGCTGGGTGAGCGAGTGCGTCGTATCTGTGCTCACTTTTATAAAGTTGAACTACCTGACTACTGCTGTTGCAAGAAAGCGGTTGGCAGATGTTTTGAGGTCGATCCGAAGTCTCCGAGCACTCCCAACAGTAATTTTCCATCACTCTGGAGAAGTCTACTATGTTGAAATCAAGGTTCTTTCTGCAATTCTGAGCAGCAATCAATAGTATTTGAGATGCCATATGTGTCAGAGACGCAATTAAGTGTGTGTGTTTGAGTGACTGTAATTCGTGGTAGTAACAGACAACTTCCAAATGTCTCTTAAATTCAGTTTTTTTAAGGCCAAAGCTCTCGTATTCACTGTCCAGTCGCCTTGATGCATTTCTTTTTTAAATGCTGGAGGTCAAATTATAGAATACTGTGGACAAAAATGGAGGGTCATACCAATCTTTCTGTTGACTGGGTTTGCGGCAGGTTAACAGTGCAAATTACTCTGTGACTTACATGTATGATGAAGTCTATCTTTGCCCTTGATCCCGCAGGTGAAGTTGCTTCAGTTTGAAATGAAAGCTGCGCTTTCCCTGCACACTGAACGGTGTTGAGTGGAAAGTTACAGGATCTACTACCATTTCCCAACCTAGCAGCACAGAATTGAAGTGAAGACTGTTCAGTTTTAGCTTTTTATCTTCAACTCTCTCGATAATTGCTTGTGCCATACATGTATCGGAGAGTCAAAGAGTGATGTGCGGCGGCGTAATAAGGTTATGAAAGAAGAGTGCACTTTGACAAGGGCCACTGCTGCCTATCCACTATGTTTCTGTGACTTCATCATCGCCCATATGTCACCTTTTGAAAAGTACTAGACTGGATTTATTATCCTGAGAACATCCTGAGTTTCAGGTGGTCTGATAATGTGAAATGCGCGTACTGACATGACTGGAATAAAACGGTTGTGTAGGAGAATGTGCAGTGCTCCTCATTAGACCACTTAGCACTGCATGCATCGTCTTTGAAAACCTCGTCTCTCATCCCTCCTGATGCATGAAATTTATGTATACAGAACAAGTCCAGCATTGACCCTGACTCCTAATTTCAAAGTACCATATCGCAGTGTTTCAGAAATTAGCATAATATTCTTCTAAGTCTGCATGTACGGCACGGAGGATTATTTGATAGAACATGCGCAGTATATGATGTCTTGTCTGTTCACATCAAATCACACATTACTCCTGTACACCCTGCAGCCCCAACATTATAATTTTTTATGTGTTTTTCTCTTTTGATCAAATGCTGTTGTCAAAGGACTGGACAGGTGACCCCTGGGCAGCATGAGTGGAAATCTCTTTTGGGGTTGCGTGATTTTACCTGGCAAGGTGTTGTCTCTCTCCATTAGCCATGCAACCAATCACGAGTAATTCAAACGCATTACTGCGAGGGCTGTGCATTTTCAACCCTAAGAGCTTTTTGTGATAGAGATGACTATTACCAAGAAAAAGCATCTTTGTTGTTTCTCCCTTTGATAAGCTTAAGTTGCAATAAAAATAATGTATCTCCACTCAAGATATTAAGTATGATCGGGAGTAGTGTGTGGTTGCACAGAGTGCACAAAATGGTTTGAGTGCTTGGACAAAACAGGAGGATGGACAGGTTTGAGAGAGCTGTGGTTTTAGCTATATATATATATATATATATATATATATATATATATATATATATATATATATATATATATATATATATATATATATCATTATGCAAGGAATAGGAATGGAAAAATGTTTTTTTTGAATTTATTTTAGAGCATGTTTATAGTAAATCCTAATTTGAGAGCATGTTAGAGGGAAGTCATCGCTCATAACCTGTGCCTCTCCTGAATTTATATCTACAAGAAGGCAGAGCTGTTTTTAATTAATCTACCAGGTTTACAGCTCCAGCTGTTAGTTCTGCCAGCGCATGTGAGTTTTTCCTCACTTTATTTATCTTTTCACCAAGTGTGACCTCCCTCTGCTCACCTGTTCCCCTTCATTTCCTTCACTCGCCGTACTGGCTCGCTGGCTTTGTGACGCGTCGTTGCACATTTTCTTATATTCATATTGACAACAGCGAGGCGCTTTTAACACCATCGGATCACTTCGTGATTCATGCTGGGAGTGCTACTGCTGAGTGTGTTGTGAGCTTGTAAATAACATGAAACTCATTGGCGGGGTTAGATGGTTATTATGACAGAAGGGCCCTCTGTTAAATGGACAACTTGACTGTCTCATTTACAGTTTGCATCACATCCAACTTTTCCTTGATACTGTATATTATGACCCAGAGTAAGAAAAATTATGTTGATGTGTATAAATGCACATACATATAGTCCGGTTAAAAGGATAATAATGAATACATCTCAAAACTTCATGTTCTCACAGGCAGAGGACTCATCAGGACAACAATGTGCCTGATTGGCAGGATATCTGTAGGTGTTTAGTGACTTCAGCAAATCGACACTGAAAGCAGTTGCGACTGTTGACTGGAGTTAATCTCAAACTGCCTGTAAACAAGTACATAATTCATGATAAACTGCATCCAGTCTGGTGTTAAAACGACCCGCTCGGGATTAAGACTGCAGTCTCTTCGTCGCAAACTTCTACTTTGCCAACTGAGCTAATGCAAAGAAATGTGAGAGTGAGACTCATAAAGTCATTAAAGCTGCCTCCCGAAACAGCACAGACATGGTGATGGATTTGAAAACTTCTGGGACAAAGAACTGAGCGTATTTTATAGCAGGTTAGACAATAGCTGCTACAGTCTCAACAAAGAGACTGCAGTTTTGACACAATGTTTTAATTAAATTTTAAATTTAAGCGAAAAAATCATCTTTTTCCAAGGATTTGTCACCATATACTGTATGACAGGTAAGTTAAAATCCACTCATCAAACTATGATAATACAGCACAATGATAACAGCTAATTCGTGCTCCAGAGGCAGGAGAGTTTTGGCTGAGTTGTCCCGACTTCACAAAGACTCACTTATTCAACAGTTCAGTCTCCAAAACACAATGTTCTGAGCCCATTTTATGTCCATTAACATGTCCAAATTGTCTCATCCGAATGGCAGACGCAGTGTTGATTAAGAAAATTAGAAAAACAACAGAAACATCATGCATTTGCACATCACTGATTAACTTTGTAGGAATATTAAGCAACTCCAACAAGTTCAATATGAAACAAAGCAGCGTGCATCTTGAGATGAGGTTTTAAAAAATGCAACCTTTATAAACCAAGGTCAGACACCTTTGGATCGAACAGATGGCTTCTGCCACAAACGCCCTACATGACACACTCTAATTGGCAGTAGCCTATTATTTATTGGCCATTTACTGAATTGGTCAATTAGGTTAATAGGTTACTTCACTGTTTACTCTGATTTACAAAGCCGCAACTCATGAGCACCTGTCTAATTCCAGATAATAACAATCACCCATCATACGGATGGTTAAAGAGCATATATAAACAATTATGAACTCTTGCATGGTGGAAAATTCAAGGTAATGTTTCAGGCATTTTCCGGCTGCAGTTTTACCACCTTGAGCTCCCCGTCTGCGAATGCAACCCAGGTGAAACATGTCAGCTTCCCCAGTTAATGACCATCCGTAGATGGGACTGAGACTGGACAGTTTGGTGGATGTAAGTGCTACTGAAGTAGAGATTTCTGGCTCAGAGTCTGAGAAAAATGGCCTTTAAAGGACCAATATGTAAAATATTTACTATAATTTAACATAAATGACCATAATATTTCATCAGAGATTAAGAAAACATGCAGAATTGAAATCCTGGCTTCTCTGATAACAATGCTACAGTCAATACCATCTCTGGTCCAGAAGGTCTGTTTTTGTTTTGGCCTGTATGTTGCCGTCTACCGTCCGTCCACATATGAAACTAGTCGGCACACAAACATCCTTCTGCAGCCGTGGAAAGAAGCTGACGAGCTGAATCAACAAAGATCACGTTAACGTTTGATTCCACCTGACAATGAAAAGCCAGAATCCCAGCGCTCAGAGTGGGCCGGTACTCACCGGTACACTTACCCCTTGGCATACCGGGACTCTTTCCTGCCGTCTCCAAATCAGGCTCTCTGGGAGATTCAGCGCCAGCGTATTTGCGCTTCGCCTCATAAGACGTATTAACATAAAAACTATACTGAGAACTTATTTGTGAATTAATATAATCAATGAAACATCATTTAAAAGTTTTCTGAATCTGCTCGTTTTTACGGCGAACATTTAAGAAGAATTAAATGTTCCGACAAAAGCTGTGATATACGTAGCTAATAATAATAATGCTCAAAAATGATGAAAAGTTGTGTAGTTTTAAGTCTAATTTTCTTGGGGCTGGACCCCTAAACCCAATATTTCCTAATATTTTTTATTCACTGTCAAAATTAATGTGTCTTTTTATCTTATCCTGCTGTATAATAACATCCTGACTGGGACTGTGCTCCTAAAACCTGAATGATACCCGACTATAGGCCACAAATAACACAGGAAAGCACTTTAACTATTAACACTAAACACAGCACCATAACCCTATAATGCTCTGCTTGGAACTATAGATGATACACAGGCCAAGTAAAATAATAATATAGCAATAAAATCCTGATTATGACTGACACAGTATAACATGACTAAAGAAATAATGAATAAATAGGAATAAGCGGGCGAAACGCATGCCGACATGTGTATAAGAACACTGGCTTTTATTTTTTTCCAGTCTAACCACAGCTGGGCACATCTGTCTGGGTTATCGAGGCAGCGATGATTTGGGACACACAGCCGGTGAAGTGATCCCAACTACTGTTGGTGGCCAGAGGCTAACGGCGTGATGCTAACACACGCTAACTAATATCAGTAACATCGGCGGAGTCGACAGACCGCAGCGCCCATTTTAAAATACTAGCTGTCAGCTCTACGTATTGTTCCTTTAAAGAAATGTATTGTAAAACTCATTCATTTTGAAGACACTACAGGTTAATAGGATGAAAATAAATAACTATTAGATATCGCCATGACACTTTCACAGTTGATTACTTGCATTAAGACAACTATTGTTTGCAGTACAAGTTTTCTAAAATGTTACACTTAAAGCTGCAGTGGGTAGAATTGGAGTAAACATTTAAGGATGTTGCTTTTATAAAACGGTCACTATATCCTGACAGTATTAATGATAATCTACACAGACAGGAGGAAAACAACCAATCAGAGCTGATCTGGAGTCTGCCGTCTATGGGAGCCGGCTGTCAATCACTCGTCAAATATGAATCAATATCCTGTTACTGTAATGTCTTTTTCTTGCCTCAAACGCTTTCTCATTTTACAGTTAAACAGTGCATGGTGTTTCTGAAAATACTGCTCTCTCTCTGAAATGACCTGTGATTGGTCAAAGTCTGCCGTCATGGGCTAGAAGCCTGAAGCCTGAAAACAGAGCCAGGAGGAGGTGCAGAAGTTTAGTTTTCTCTCAAAACACTTGAATTACAATATGCTGAAAGATTATTATGACATTTTTGCATTCTGCCTACTGCAGGTTTAAATATACAAATGAGACATTACCCAATGGTAACCTTCGGTGAATTTAGGAGAAATCTACAGACAGGAATAGTACAATAAACAAGAAGACATGGAGGCAAAATTGATCAGATCATGAAAAGTGATGTTTTTGCCTGGACCATCTCACCTTAAAACAAGGCACATGTTTCATTTCAAAGGATATCCTGTCTTAACGTAGCCATATGACACTAGGACACAGAATCCCTCTGAAGAACCGTACTCACACTCATTTAGACCGTTTTTTTAATGTCAAGGTGCAACCGACCTTGTGGAAAGAGCACTGGCAACCCTGACAGCTCAAGGCTAGTTATCTTTGAACCTGGATCCATATGGCGCCTCACTTTCCCTTGACAAGAGCTCTGCCCATCTTGGCGGTGAGCTCCGGATCTCTCGCTATAGCAGGTAGGCAGCAGGCTGCAAGTTTGTGGGATGCAGAGGAGGGGTCCTCGGCAGCGGCGGCGAGACCCTAGCGGCCACCCGGTGTTGTACACAGCAAGATAACCCTGCACCATGTCTTAATGAACACCCCGAGCTGTTGCTATGCTCCTCACGTCCCAGAATCCACTTCACTTTGTTTATTTATTCATTATCTCTTATGTTGCTCTAATAAGGTGGGGCCTGTGTGAGACACACTGAGGAGTGAGGCGTCTGCAGAGGATCTGAATGGAGGCACTGTCTCAGGCAACAAAAGTGCCAGCGTTGAAGGGTAATGGGCCCACCCACAGGCTGACAGATCTAAAAGGGTGATTAACGAACACCCCAGGGAGAAAGGCAACAGGGGGCGAGGGTGTATATGTGCGCTCACGGATGCCTTTGGATACTCCCTCAGTGTTTCTGTTTCACAATGTACTTTATTTTCTGCTGTTCAGTTACAAGAAACTGTACTCAAATTTATTCGCTCGCTTGTTTCTCCTCCAAATGCGCATAAAGAAACACAAACAACCGTGCACAAGCAAATGGGTCTGTCTTTTGCTCACTCATATTGCTTCACACCGGGCTCCCAAGGTAATCTGCATCATTTTTGCTCGCAAACATGCCCGTGTTGAGGCGCTGACAGGTTGAGCAGCTTCTATCAATCTAAATAAGATTCAGTGATGTAGCCCATACATTTTCTCTGCCTGAACGTCCTCCCCCTGAGAGTGAGTGTTCACAAAAGCAGCTAGTCCTCCGATGGCAGGATAAGCTGGAAACATGGAGGCCTATTTTATCGAGCTATATAAAGGCCAGGTTGATGGGGTTCTAAAAATATGGTGGTCTTAAATTTCTAGACATTCGTGGCTCTAATAAAAGGATGCAGTGGCTCATTGTTCTACTTTTTCTCTCTCTCTGATGTGCTCTGTCTGCCTGTCCTGAATTCCAATGGGGGAACATCCTTCCCACTATCACTTCTTGCAACCCGTTCTCTCTCCTAATCTCTTAACCCCCCTTTTATTGCAACATTTACACCAAAGTCCTCAACGGCGCAGCTCCTCCCATTCGTCACATCTTGTTCTACTATTCCCAGCGGGCAACGTGGCGTTTCAGACCTCTGGCTCTCCCAATTACAATGCAATCTGAGCATAATTTATCTTGCTTGTGATCGAAATCACGCCCAGGCCATAACTTTCCTCTGGCAGAATGTTTATGTGTTTAACACCAGATTGCCAACTTGTTCCGTATACACCAGATGCGTGGAACTATAAAGGATGGTGATGATGATGATGGATGATAATGACGATGTCAAGGCTGGCAGAGGTTTTCAAACCAGCAAGGATATTGGGGTTAAAGCCCAGATGGAAGGGGTTAAATGATGTCCTCCCCACCCCCCTCCTGCCTACTTTGTAAAATGATAAACATGCGTACCAAAGGCGGGCGGTGAAGACCCCCTGTGATATCAGCAGTGAGTTTCCCCAGTAAGTCAGCCTGCTTTCATTTATACTCCTCGTCTTCCCTCAGTTTTGACTCTTTCTGTATATCATCCCCATTCTGTCACATCCATCTGCTGGTCATTAGCTATATTCTGTCATTGCAGGATTAAGGGAAAAGTGAGGAGCTTGAGTGGCTCCACACAGCCGCCACAGTAGCGGTAACAGCGACAGCCGAGGTGCCTTGTTTTCAAATCACTGACCTTCATCAGACATATGCTCCTATGTGTGCGCCGCTAAGAGCGCCGCTGAAAAGCATATGCAGATATGTGACACTTAATGCTCTGCGTCCCTGGCATCTGTCACGGCCACTGGCTCGTGTATTCGCTGGGGGAGTTGCCATGCGGGTGCTTTGAGCTGAACACGAGAGCATGTTGCATTGCTATCTTGCTAATGGTGCGCTGCATGCTGTGACTCCTCCTCCGTTTTGCATGTTTACGGCCATCAGCGCGCTGTCATGCTGTAACAGACGGGGTCGGCTGTTTGATCACTTCCTATATGGTGCACATGAGAGGGATTGTTGTGTTTTTGATGGGGAGGACAGAGGGTTTAGAAACACAGGCCTATTACTATACTGAGGCCAGAGACGCAGAGAGAGAGAGAGGGCGAGATACAGACAGACAGAGACCCAACATAGTTTCTATTCAGTTAGCTGTGGGAGAAAAATTAAATGCAATTTGTACACTGAAAATTGGCCATTGTACTCTGGAAGATTGTTCTATTCAAATTATGACATTGAAACGACATTGGCCCGAGTCTGCAGACAGCACAAGGACACAGAAGAAAAGACATGAATTGGGACTTTTTTCATGATTATGGTAACAAAAAAAAAAATAATAAAAAAAATAAGATGGAGCCTGAATCATAATCTGGCAATAAGCATGAAATTGAAAATGAATTGAATGTGACAGGAATGAATGGCCCTCATACTTTGAGTTTCATCTTTTTTAAAACAATACTGATCAACTCATGTCTTGTTTTCATGCTGATAAACAACAGTCCTTGGTTTGGACAATGGGCTCTCTGGTTGGCCCAGCGTCTGACTGTCTGTTATGATGGCCGCCTTAACGTTCGCTTCCTAAACTGTGTTTTTTGTTCTAATATTTGCACATTTCCAATATGTGCTCATTGACATTTGGATTTCCCAAAGAGTGTCGAGGCAGGATGCCAGTACCCTTTTTTTCCTCAGTTCCCTCTGAGCATGAATTTATAAATTGAAAAACCAGGCAAAAATGACCTTAATCCGCTCTCCGTCATTCTGCAGGAAATGTTCATGCTCTGCAGGGACTGGGTTTACAGCCACCATCTGTTGCATTTTTCATTAACAAAATCTATTTCTTCATTTAACCATGCATGCTCAGACAATGCTATGGCTCCCATAACACCCCTAAATCCTGGATTGGAAAAGAATGAAAACAGCAACTTGCCATAGAGAACATGTTTTCAGATTAGTGCTGTAATTGCAAGTATAATACAAATATATTCATCAAGGATTACGCCGATGACATTTTGTATGTATTCAGGTAACTGGGGGACAGCAAATTCATCTAATAGAGCTGAGTCAGAATGGACCCCAGAATAACTTTAGCGGTGACTATTGCTGACTCTCTTGCCCGGAGAATCTCATAATGCCCAACACATAGGGGAGTTCATTGTGTCCTGCTCAAGGACACTTGGAGAAGACACACAGCTGATGCTGGAGCTTGAACTTGTGTCCTCTTCGTTATGAGAGAACTTCTGTAGCCACGAAACCAGATTATGCCTCAGTTTTAAAGGTCCCGGCAATACTAAATCTTACTTTTTGTGATAAATGACAGGCAAAGACAACTACCGATAAAGTTTTGTTTTTACTGTGCACAGTTTATGATATTTTAAGTAGCGTAGATTCGTCTTTTCGTGGCTGTGCCAAGTCCTCCTGCTCTCGCGGAGTGGCTGCCCAGCCAGCATATATCATGTCACCATTCCCTGATAGGTTTATTGATTTTGCACTCCCCTCAGCACCATCTCTCAAACTTTTCAACACCAGAACTAACTGAGACAGATATTTTCCAACTGCTCAAAATAGATCATTAGCCAATTGGAAAAGATGGACTTTAAGCCCTACAGATCTATACAAAAGATTAGAGGAGATGGAAAGAGGACGAATCCTGACAACCTGCAGCACGAGTCCATGTAGAGAAGACAGCCTTGTTGTGCCGCACTATGGTGATAAATGCAAGTGAGTAGGAGGGACAACAGCTGGGCTGTGAAATGTTTATGGTAAATATATGAGAATAATATCTTGTCGGGGTGATAATAAAATGCAGCTGTTCCCGTATCTTCCCTCCCAGCGTTGTACCTTCAGGAGCACAGTCAGAGAGATGACGGACACCACAGAGAAGAGGATCATCGCTGCTTTAAATCCTCTCCCTACTGATACGACTATAGGTCTCCATCACTGTGTCACAGCACATCCATATCACAGGGGACAATCTACCCTCTGGGATGGGCTGTTGTCTCAATGGTTTCTGCCAGCTTCCTCTTTCTTAGGACAAATAGGGTAATAATTCTATCAAGAGGAGACCATGAGGCAATAAAACATGCGAGAAAGGGAGGGGATTTTTAATGTGCTTCGTTGTCTCTGATGCAATTACAGTGGCCATCATGTGATGCTTCATCTCTCAGTCTCCATGGATTCTGCTCTCACTCTTTCTCTCTCATACATGAAAAAAAAAAAAAAACTGAAGCATGTAGCATGTGTGCCAAAAAAGGAGATAAAACAAGCAGAGGCCAAAGTGCCATGTTCAATTTTAATTTGTTTGTTGTTACAGTACAAACCTGTTCAACAATGTTCGGGAAGTTGGAAAAAAAAAAAAAGAGCACCTTGAGCCAAATAAATTATGATAGCACGTTCCCAGATCACTTCCCCGAGTGTAATCTATGAGGATTTAAAATTAGGCTGCGCTCTATGCATACTAATTGTGGACAGCTTGGGATAAACATATGATTTCAGAATTTTTAATGTAGTTAGTCATTTCCATGACATTTTTTTCTGACTCTACTCCGACTTCAGGCAAGGTCTTTTCTGATCAAGTTAATTACTTTGAGGGGAGCAGACAGTGAGGCTAATTAAGAAATATGTCTAACTGAACTATGGTCAATGACAGCCCTACTCCTACCACTGTGTTCTGACCTAGATCACTAATGCTTCCTATTTAGGCATTACCACATGACAAATATCCAATCAAATCTCCAGAAATTGCCCTCCATCATAGCAGGCTGAACTGTCATCACAGGCAGGTTTCCTGGGTAGCTTATGAAGTCACCAGTAATCAGAAGAGCCCATGCCAAGTTGTTGATTACCTCAAATTAAGTGTCTAGAGGCCACTGAGACCCGACTGTGTCACCAATGGCTCAAAAAAGAGGCGCAATAAGATGCAGTGAGAATTATAATCAGTGGTATTGGTGGACAGCAAGACCTTGGTGAGCTACTAATCAGTCTCCCAGCTTCAAAGGTGCTAGATGTTTAAATTGAAAAAAGTTGCTCATAATACCTTCAGTAACTTCAATGTTACAATGAACTGTGTTCCTTTTGCAAGCAAAAATCAATACAAGCTGTGATCTCTGGCCATAGAAATCTAATATGGCCTCAGATTTCCCTTGACCCTTAATAATCATCCTCAAAGACATTTTTTGTTATATTTGTCAAAATTCTTATTACATCCAGGCAACAATCAATATATCAGATGTTCTGAAAAACAGTGGTATCTGTGGTTGTTGCAGGGCTGTAATAAGTAATCTAATCATTTCATTTGGCCCAAATTGAATGATTGAACGGGCCACCGACCGGGCCACTTGCACACACTCAACCGATGTTGCTGACTTTCTCAAAGATTTAGGGACTTTTGCAGCTAGTGCTGCTAGCCGCCTTCATTCGAACCACACTGAGATTGGTTTTTCAGTTGATCTGGTCATTTTAAAAAGCAGCAAGATTATGCTAGATTTTTAAAATTATCCAACTGAAAAACCCAGCCCAGTCTTGCCTACTCTTTTCCAATGAAAGTAGCTACAAGAATTAGCTCCACAAGTCCTTAACGAGAAAGTTGCCACGTCGGCAACGCTGACAGTCCGTCCTTCAGGCCTCCCTCCAAAGCCACTCCCCATAACATAAAGTCTCACACAATGAGTGCACAGACAGGCATGTAGCCCATCCAGTAATTTCATTTGGGCCGAATGAAATGATTGGACGGGCTTTTTACAGTCCTGCAACAGCCACAGATACCAGATTTTATTTTAGTTCTTAGTCACTACATTTGATTTACTGATTTCTGTCTGGATGTAATGAAATATTTTTCATGTAGATGATGATCTCTAGCTTAAACACACATAGTCAACTCAGTCGAGTCAGCTTATTTCCAAAATCATGAATCACAATTTTGCCTCAGGGGGCTTTACAATCTGTAGAGGGTACGACACCCTCTGCCCTGCGACTCTCATCGGATAAGGGAAAAACTTCACACTACTACATCCACATACTGTAGTTATAGAAAGCACCAGATTCACTAAAAGGACTGTTTGTGTCTACGTAAGGAGTTTTGGTTCTGGACCATATCAGTTCTTGTTCTGGACATGAATAGATTCTGCTTATTGCTGAGACTTAGATGTTCCAGGACCCATCAGTTCTGTGATTCTGGATCATGTCTGCTGTACTTCATGGGAAAAAGTAATTCTGCAGATTGTGGTTCTGCCCACAGAGTTTATTTCTCAGATGCTGGGTACAGACCCATCAGATCCATTTAACAAATTCGGCCTCTGGAACACATCAGTCCTGATGAAGAAGTTGTGGCTCCAGATCAGATCCGTTTCATTTAAAAGATTCTGGTTCTGGAAAACATCAGGCTCATTTATTGGGTGATGAAAAAAAAAAAAAAAAAAAAAAAAACGATCAAGCACTGAATGATTCAAAAAAGACCACATGAGGGCTGGTCCAGCACTGAGAAAGAGACAGAGAGAAATTCAGTCAGTGTGTGGGGGAGGGCGAATCCAATACAGAGGTGGGGGTGACTTCAGCGGCCATAAACAGTGTTTTTCATGAAAATATGCCATAGTCGGAGGCGCCCGTGGCCGTAAAGGCAGCTGAATTATTTATGAGCAACATTTTGGAAACAGCGGTGAGAATTTGCGGATCGGGTGATGCATGTCCGGTGGCCTTATTCTGTGGCAGTCCTCTAATGCTTTGATAAATGGCTGTTATCTACACCCTTTGGTGTATGACGGCCATCTGCTATGGACTCCTTAAGGGCCAATTGGAGACGTTCAGAAATCTGGGTCAGCTCAGGTGGCTGCATTAGAGGAAAAGGTTGCTGACCGTGAGAAGTCCAGCAATCTTGGTCTGTGTCGCACGGCCACGCTGACCTCCTTATCAGTGCGGACAGAACTCGGTTTTCAGTTTGTACTCGGAGGCTCGCCTCGGAGGGATTGGCTCTGAATCAGGATCGACTTACCCACTGCACTGCCATTTCTGCACACTCATGTCTGCCTGAGCAAAGCAACACAACCTCTGAAAAAGTCAAGTTTACTTTCATGCACATGTATCGAGAGTTGCTGCACGAGGAAGAGACATAGTCAGCTGCTTGTGCATGTATATGAGGATACATGCAGGGAGGAAGGTTGAACTTTATAAGGTAAAAAATGAGAGCCAGTAAATTATTACATTTTATTGCTCTCAGCCAGAGAGGGTTGCAGTACCAAATGCAGGATCACCTTCATATATCTGCCCAAAGATGCAGAATGATTAAGAGTGCAGTGTTGTAAGATTCATGCTTCCCTTGTGTCCACGGTTGTCAGAGTGTATCCAGGTGGGTGGATTGAGTAGTAACCGGAGGCAGGAGAAAGCACTAAATGGTTAAGTAGGTTTGTTTGTTCCTTAGAGGTTCAGAGCCTTTTCTGGACCAAAAGTGATGAGACCGCCTGAGCAATTAATCATGCTGGTATTGGCGTGGTGGATACTGTATCCACTCAAGGACAGCTTTGAGATGCATTAGGCCGAGTGCTGCCAATCCCAGGACACGGTCAGCCCAGGGGGAAATGCACACATATCTTGCTAAACCGTGCGTTTCCCGGCCTTCCACTCACCTACTTCTATTTGGGTACGCCGGCACTAGTGGGCCCTTCTAACGATCCGTTACTCTCAGCTGCTGGAGCTGTTTGGCTCTGTCAACCTCTTCTGTCAGAGAACAGGAAGCTGATGTGTGTTCACAGCTTCACTCTTCCTCGTATATCGACTGTGCCGCCAGTGCTTTAATCATCCTTTACAATAAATCTCAATCAATTCAGCACCGAGGATGTGGGACACGTGCAGATGGCATGGGCTGATAGTCCTGACACATTGCAACTCAATCAAACAGTGGCACAATAAAGCACCCACCACCCCCCGTCCCCTCCCTTTCTCATAGGACAGGGATCTGTGAAGCGGCACTCTTGCTAATCTATGCCATCGTTGTGCCATGTAGTCACAGCTAGTATCATCCCCTTCCATTTTCCAATGTCAAGCCTTGACAACGATATGAGGACTTATTAGTTTAATAGGCAACATAAACAAATCACAACCACTTAGCGGAGCGATCATTTCAGCAGCGCTCAGTGGACGTCTTCTGCAAGGTTTCTGAAACTGAGACTGCGGTCGAGGGGATTGGGTTATGGCGTGACGCTGGTAAACAGGTGGCTCTATCGGCGGTTTGCCAATACACGCTGCACCAAATGGAATAAAATGGCAAAACAGATGTTCTGCTGTGCTGTGCCTTGATTTGAGTGGTGCTCACGCTTTTAAAGCCTACTGAAGTATACACTGTCCCTGGGATGGCTGACGGGCCTGCTGGAGGACCTGACAGCGGCTGTGAACCTAGTAAGTACTGACTCCTTGCTGGGCACGGTCTGACAAGGGTGTCAAGCAAATGAGAGGAGCCTGTGGAGGGGCGAAAGAGAGAAAGAGACGGAGGAAGCAGACATCCCATTGTATAAGCAATGCAGCTGATCCGAGACATGCGGTGAAAGGAGGGGGGGACGTGAACAGAATGCATTGGTGTTGCAGAACTGCTTATGTAAGGGACTCTGGCCTCTGTTGGGTATGCATTACACTCCGAGGCCACTCAAATGTTTAGGTGCCTTTGCCAAAATCACTGACCTCTTCTCTCCGAGGCAGTCAAGCAGCATTTAATGGCAGTTAGAGAAGTAGTAAATCTGCATTACAGTGAGTCAGTAATAACATTTACAGCCAGAGATGAGTCACTCCCAGACTAGAAGGTTATCGCAACACTCCTCCTGCAGCGGCGACGGCTGCGGGGAAAAGAAAAAAAAAAATGACTGGATGATCAACGAATAATTTCCATTTGGGTTTTGATATGCTTTTAAGAAAGGAGGAGGAGAAAGTTCACAATGAGGAAGAGGGTCTGAAAGCTTGTAATGACAGCGGCCGGCACACGAAGAGATGGAGCGGGGGAGGATAGTGTGGATAACTGTGAAATTGATGCGACCTTGAAAAGATCTAGAGACAGGGAGAGTCTGCCTGGTAATTACGGTGAAAACGTGTGTAACTAACTACCATGTTCAGACCGCCAATGAGCACAGGCTCCCTGACCACGCACCATACTCAATTACAGGGGGAGAGACGAGGAGAGGGCCAGCAGGAGAGAGGAGAGGGAGGAACCAGGGTCATTTTCCCCTTCGATGACCTTCAGACTAATGCGGCCCAGGAGAGCCAGCTATTTTCTGAACCTCACAGGAAGATGTCCCCACGCTCTTGGACATGTTTTTTTTCCCCTTCGTTTTCCAGCCCACATCTAAGATGCAGGTGGGAAGAAGGGAAACCGGGAGAGAGTAAACAAGTTAAACAAGCCTGCTCATGTTAAACAAAGAAGAGTAACTTAATTGGAAGAAAATGTGTTCATTATTAAATCTGTAACTCCCTCTTCATCTCTGTTTAATACGTTCAAAGGGAGACTGTGCAGGACTTGGTGGAATCGAGTGGTGTGGTTGCAGATTGCAACCAAATTATAACCCCTCTGTTCATTGCTTCCTTTCCAAGACTGGTGAGCCATAAAGTAAAACCATGGTAATGTCGTTCGCCTCGCTCAGAGGCATCCTTCCGATAATAACACTACTTTAGGAGCAGAAGCATACATGCTAACCCTCCTGATTTTCCCAGGGGAGTCATGTTTTTCATTGCCTTAACCCGGTTTCCTCCCAAGGTCACAAGTGTCTTTTATTTCTCCTGATTTATGACAAATTTTCATTAGCGGTTTCTGACACTGCACACTACAGCGCGTATGACCCCTGCGACTATAAAAGTCTGATGTTTCCACCTGATAACAATACATTCGGACACCCACTCACACCTCATCCTCTTCACCAAGTGAGAGTCGGTGAGAGACTGTTGAGCAATAAGAAAAAAAAATATTCAATTACAGATGTCCTGGACAGAAGAAGTCCCGTTTCTTATGGACAGTTTTACAGGACAGGGGCATGCATTTTGCCAAATCCGCCAGTATAGTGAACTTATTTTGTTATTTTCATTCTTTAAAAGTCACCAAAATGCAGAAAACAAAGTCTCTGAAACTTCCCTGGGGGAGGACCCTCACAGCCCCCACCTTGGATTAAAATCTTAATGATTTGTTAAGATCTCAAGGTTGGCAAGTATGAACAGTAGTCAGACGGCAGCTGGCGGCACCACGGTTTTGCACTCTGCATTTCACACTAACGCAGTTTCACAAGCATGTCAGAGAGCTAAGGTGGCCTTCAGGTAACGTAAAACTGCGACAGGCTCTCTCTAGAGCCAGTGTTTGGTTTGTCTGTTCAGGGCTACTGTAGAAACCTGGTGGAGCAACATGGAGGACTCCGTGAACAGGACCTGCTTCTGAATGCAAACTGAGAAATCTCTTCAAATTTAACAAGTGAAACCAGTAAAAGCCACTATATGCACAACACGTATAAGTGCAGCTAGCTTCAAATGTGATCAAAGGGCCAAAAACCCTAAATTACCAGTTTCTGCAACACATCAAAAACAGTCACACAAGTCAGATGATTCATCATTTATATAGTACTGGGAATAGGGCTCATTCTAAGCTAACGAAAACACAAACATTCATAGTTTAGGTGACAAATGAAAGCATAGTTATGAATATCATGTTCCATTTCTGCTGATAAATAGCTCAAAATGCAAGTCAAGTACATTTGTATAGCCCATTATCACAAATTTGCCTCAGGCGGCTTTACAATCTGTACAGGATACGATACCGCTTTCCTTTACAGTGCGACCCTCTCATCAGGAAAAACTTAACCTGAAAAACTTCAGGAAGAGCAAAAGAGGAAAACACCCTACAGATGTCAGGTGTGGAGTGTAACGACACCGACATTTCTTATGACAAAATGAAATTGAAACCTATAATGTGAACCATATATGATGACACACTGGACGTTTCTGCAGAAAAAGGAGTTGGATGTGTGGATACAGTTTTCTATAAAGTCTCCTGACACTCTCAAGTGCGACATCTTTTATGTCTGCGATGTGTTTGCCAGGATGCACTAGTGTTTTCCCTGATGGATGCTGATGGGCCGTCACACCAAGACAAGCTAATGAACATTTATTTTGTGCAGCAAATGAAATGATTCTGATGCGACTCTAACCTCCACGAGGAAGTTATTTATTTAAAGTTGCCATGATTGGCGCACGGGGAGAAACTTTGGAAATGTTTGAATATAATTATAAGGATGATGAAATTATTTTCTAATCGCAGGCTCAAAGCTCACGGCGTGTTAATGAACTTTGCCTCCTAACTTTGAAGCCCCAAACAGATTGTCCATCTGTACGCTGCCATATGCGACTAGAGGCTGCTGCTGCAGAATGAATAAGACCCTGTATCATCACACCGGCTGTTTGTAAGGAGACTGTTTATATATGAGCAGCTTTGTTCCAAAATTAGAAATACAGCATCTGAAAAAGGGGTGACAATTCATATTAACTGATTTATCACCCAAAGTGAAGAATACCATTAGCCTGAAATAACATTTGACATTTTGACAGTCTGGAGCCTCTAATTTGTTGAGCTCAAGGTAATGATTTATTTACTTGATGAACATTTAGTGTTTAATGTTCCTTTGGCTACAGAATCCGTCTCGATGTGCCAGTGATTAGTGTTATGTTGTGGTTATAAAATCCTTGTCACTTCACACTCTCTAATATTTGTCATTTGGTGGGTGTTAGTATTCCAAGCATGCCACTAATATTATGTTTTGCTTGTTTTATTGCAGACTGAAAGGTGAGAGACAAAAATAGTCACCTTTTATTCCCGCAGCCCTGCATTTAGTTTGCACTTGAATTATTTGATTATATAATTTGAGCATTTTCACACCTGTGGGAGACTGAACAACTGAAGTAGCACTGGGGTTCCACATAAACTCCTGCAGGAAATAATCATTCCTATGAGAAACTATAATTACACATGTGATAAGCACTAACGGAATAATTATCCATTTACCTTGTCTCACCAAATGACAGTTGCTCTCTTAACTCTATATAATATACCAATGCTGTCGATTTAGAGTATTTAGTACAACAGCCTCAATTGATGCAGTTAGCGCTCATTGATTGGCTGTCACTGTCAGCCATGAAATAGTAATAGTGCCCATAAGGAGAGCTATTTCAGAAACAAGCCCAGCTGATGCAAAGAGCCATTCAGATATTCAGTATTGCTTTTCTCCCGGTCACCATTACCGCCAACCGCCTATTCGTCTCTGCTGTGATTACAAGCATACTATTAATGTGCAACGTGTGCTCCAACCCAAAGCTGAAAAGCAGAACAGTTCATTAGCTTCACCATGATGTCCATTTTGAAATCAAGGCACACATATATGTAGTTTGCTAATGAATGCATTTTGACATGATGAGATTTTCTGAATCACCGGAAAATGTATTCAACCGGTTTGGCGGCGACGTTGCCCAGATTGTCACAGCAAAACCTGTGAGCAAAAAAATAAAGTGTGAGGATGTTACATGACAGTAGCCTGGTTCACATCAGTACTGCTACCCATTTCTACCCTTTTCTCAGAGGTTTCAATGAGACTTGTGTCATGCTCATTAATGGCTGCTGCCTTGATTGGAAAAACTAATCAAAGGTTTGTATTCAGAGGACGTCGTCTTCATGTGGCTTCAGCATCTGTATGAGATGCGCCGGGCTTTCAGTTAACCCCAGCGTAAACCCATCCGCATCCAACATTGACTTTGTTATATTACTTACTTGGCCTATTTAAAGCCAGTTACGTAACAAGCATACTTATTTTAGTCCCAACCACGGGGTTTTCCTAAGCCTAACCAAGTACTTTTGTTGCATAAGTAAACCTAAACCCTAAGTAAACCCATGTTTAGACTGTATGCATGTAGAAAGCTGACACTGACACAATGTCCCCGACATGTCCAAAACGATGCTAGAGGGACACCTGCAGCTCCACGATTTGAAGCTTATAGATGATTGACCAAGCTGTTGTATTTGTTGAGTTGCTAGTGAAAACATGTTGGTGCCAGACCCAGAAAAACAGAGGAAATGGAGGAAATCTACCCAGCAACAGTCTTATATTGGGATTTTAGTTCTACAAATCAAAGCAACGCTCAGCTGCAACTTGCAGCTTTTGGAAGTGACGCTGAAAGAGTCAGTTCTGGCTGAATAGTGAAAACAATTTACTCTGATCATCGGGCTAACCGTAACCTGCAATCCATTATTAGCAGATCTGGGCATTTTGCTGGTCCTCATATACACCCCTCGCCCCTGGTCTACCTCCACCACTCACACAGAGACACATATACCGTACGCTGTCACTGATAGTACTGTCTGAGTTTGGGGAGAGCCCTGACCTGGTTGACTAGCGTTACTTTTTCCAGCTGAGGATAGACAGAAGGGAGAAACTTGTGCTTTCCGCCACTTTGAAGGTGCTCTGATGCTACTGAAGTATCTTTATAGTATACTTTCTGTGGAGACATAAAACAAAGTCGTACAGCCACACTGTCTGAAGTTATCACTTCCTCACAGTGTTATACAGCCAGCGCATAGGACTGGGCTCGACTACAAAGACTGAACCAGACGCTGGACTTCCTCCGCATCAAGGACACATGCTACTGCAGAAAAACAGGAGGGATTTTAGCTTTTAATATGAACGATGCAGTCAGTGAAAATGACATTAGTCAATAATTGCAACAAACGTTCTTTTATGAACAGAGTTCTTTGTCTTAGATCCACGTTTCGGAAATGGATTTTAATGCGTTCAAAGTCCTTTTATGTATTTTCCTTCTGTTAGTGTTGGTTCTGGTGGTTCTCGTAACATAATTATGTTGCCATTTTGGCCAGGACTCTCTCTGAAATGAAATTTCGATCTCAAGAGACCACTGTGATTAAATAAAGGTCAAATAAACAAACAAAAAACAATTTTTCTTTTTGTTAGAGGACGGCCTCGTTGCCACATGCAGAATTTCTTCAAATTGTTGCTGTGATTTAGGAATAAAAGCCTTTATTATTATAAAGATGTTCATTTCAAAATGCAAAACATATATGTATATACATTAGTCTAACACCCTTCTTTGCCAAAGCACTACTTCTGCAGAAAAACAATGCCTCCTCTTGGCCACAGTGAAGAATTTAATTAAAAGCTTATGTGCTTTTACATCACTCGATCCAGACTAAGTGAGAGTCCATTTTCCATTCGGTAGCTGATGCTGATGAAGACACAGAGGAAGAACAAGGAGTCCAAGAAAATATAAGTTAAGCAGACAGCTTGACTATCTTCACAAACTACAGCCCCCTCTTAAGTTGGGAACTATTCATTTAGTCTCTGTCCCCATCTGTTTTCTATCTCATCTTGAAATTGTCAGTTTCACTTATTGTGCAGCTTCCTTGAAAAATTATATTCCAGTTGAAATTATGCTCATAATGATAACATTCACAGACTCCCCCTTGTAGATTCAGATCAAAAGCGTTTTTGAAATAGTAGATAAAAGAATGAGGGGGGAAAAAAAATTACATTACAGTGTGCCACTGAGATCGACCCATCCAAGAAATTCAGTGGAAGAGGGATTCAGGCGCTTCTGCGAGGCGCTTCCAGCTGACATCAGAGAAACTGAAGTCTGGGACCATTAAAAACACATCCCAAGTTAAGTTCAAGGATTTCCATAGCATTTGTTCATAGGAGTATTCATAAGAAGTATTCATTAGAGTGAATATCTACAAATATAAGATATATATAATAAATGAAATCTTAAAAGATTATCCTGGTTTTGCTCAACCCGAGCCTTTACTCCTCAGTTTTTATCATCATAATAATTAGTGTTTGTTACTCACTTTAACATTGTGTTTTACTAATGTCCATTTTGCAGACACACACACACACACTCATCTGATTTAATCTTCACCAGCTGGACCTGAAACACGATTAAAACCTGTCCAGTCAACACACAGAGGCATCAGACTGCAGTCGGATCAGATTGATATTTCATTTTTTTTGTTATGCATTTTCAGATTACCTAAATCGTGCTCATTTCAGAGTAATTAAAGGAACAGTGTAGGGCTGATTATTTCCATTGCTGGTTAATCTGTTAATTTTCTTAATTAATTGATTATTGTTTGGTCTATAAAATGTCAGAAAGTAGTGAAAAATGTTGGTCAAAGCCCAAGATGATGTAATCAAATGTCTTGTTTTATCCACAACTCAAAGATTTTCAGTTTACTGTCACAAGGAAGTTAAGAAACCAGAAAATATTCAGATTTATGAAGCTGGAATCAGATAATTTAGACTTTGTTTGCTTAAGAAAACAAAAAAAAAAAAAAAATGGATTAATAGATTATAAAAACAGCTGCCGATCAATTTAATACTTGACAACTAATCGATTAATTGTTGCAGCTCTGCGGCAGTGTGTAGGATTGGTGCCACCAGCTGGACCCGAAACCTGATTAAAACCTGTCCAATCAACACACAGAGGCAATTAATAGAAAATTATTATCATTAATTATATTATTATTAAAATAGTTGCCAATCAATTTAATTTTTGACAAACAATTAATTGCTGTCCCTCTCTAGAGTACAACGAGCTGGTCATTGTTGTAAAAGAAACCGACAGGACGATGCCCCTCGCTGTTCATTATCCTGTTTACTACACAGCTATTTACTTAAGAAATCAAAAATTTGATGCAAAATCTCTCTGTCGGAGTCCAACATCACAACTGCACTTATAGCTATCTGCTATATAGAAATAACAATCACGTATTCAACAAAGCTGTGTAATAATTAGATGGGAACTGTTAAGGATCTGATCGACGGGAGAAGAGGACTCAAGAGAAAAAAAAGAGAGGAGGGGAGGTGGGAAGAAATAGGGGTTTTTTTTATAGTGGGGGGTGGTTATAAAAAAAAAAGGAGATATAAAAAAAAAATCAAAAAAGGGGGGGGGGGGGGGGGAGGGGAAAAAAAAGAGGGAAAGAAAAAAAAAAAAAGGGAAAAAAAAAAAAGGGAAAAGGGGGAAATTGAGGAAAAAAAAAAAGAGAAGGGGAAGAGGGGGGGAGGGGAAAGAGGAATAAAAAATTAAAAAGGAGAGTAATAAAGGGGAAAAAGGGGGGGGGGGGGGGGGAGAGGGAGGAGGGAAAGGGAGAAAAAAGGAAAGGGGGGGAGAAAGGGGGGGGGGGGAGAGGGGGGGGGGAGGGGAAAGGAAAAAAAAAGAAAGAGAGGAAACAAAAAAAAAAAAAAAAAAAAAGTAAAAAAAAAAAAAAAAAAAAAAAAGGAAAGAGGAGGGGATCAAAAAAACCCCCTAGGGGGGGGGGAGAGGGCTGAGGGGGGGGAGGGAGGATTCTAAGAAAAACTCTAAATAAATTTTGATTCATGAAATATTTTTAAAGCCAGAGCGCTCCTCTGCCCCGCTCCTCTCCCAATAAAAAAAAAATATTCTCCCCCCCCCCCCCCCAAAAGAAAAAAAAACATAATATCAAAAAAAGAGGAGGGCGGGAAAATAGGGGGGGGGGGGGGGGGGGAGAGAGGAGAAAGGAGAGGAGGACGTATAAAAATTAAACTCCCAAAGGAAGTGGGGAGTAAATAAAAAAAAGGAAAAAGGAAGGAAAGAAAAAAGAAAATGGGGGGGGAAGGGGAAAGAAAGGGGAAAAAATCGAAAAGAAACTCAGAGAGAGGGGGAGGGGCGCGGGCGGGGGGGCAGGGGGGGCGGCGGCGGGGGCGCTCCCCCAGGAAGGACGAACCAAAAAAAAGAACGAAAACCCAAAACAAAAAAAAAAAAAAAAGAAAAAAGGGAAAAGGAGGAGGGAAAGAGACAGAAGGGAAGGGGGGGGGAGGAAGGGGGAAAGAAAGGAAGAGGGAAGGAAGGAGAAAGAGAGAGAAGAGAAAAAAAGGGAAAAAAAAAAAAATAAATAAAAAAGAGAAGGGGGGGGGGATAGGACCGACACAGCCGACACACGGGAACAGGAGAAGGAGAAGAGAAAGGAAAAAAGAAAACAAAAGAGAAAAAACAGAAAAAAAAAAGAAAACGGGAGGGAACGAACAGAAGAAAAAAAAGGAAAAAAAAAAAAAAAAAAAGAAAGAAACAACGGAAGCAAAGGAAAAGAAAAGAAAAAAAAAAAAAAAAAAATCGAAAAAAAAAAACAGAAAAAAGAAATAAGGAAAGAGGAAGAAAAAAAAAGAAAAGAAAAAAAAAGGGGGGGGGAGGGAGAAGAAGGAAAAAAGAGAGAACAAAAAAAAAAAAACAAAAAACAAAAACAACAAAACGAGAAAAAAAAAAAAAAAAAAAAAAAGGAGGGGAAGAAGGAAAAAAAAAAGAAAAAAAAAAAAAAAAAAAAAAAAAGAGAAGGAGGAAAAAGAAAAAAAAAAAAGAGATGAAAAAAAAAAAAAAGAAGAGAAAAGAAAAAAAAGAAGAAGAGGGGGAAAAGAAGAAAAGAAAAAAAAAAAAAAGAAAAGAAAAAAGAGAAAAAGAGAAAAAAAAAAAGAAAAAAGAAACGCAAAAAAAATAAAAAAAAAACAAAAAAAACCCAACCAAAAAAAAAGCCCCCCCAAACAAAAACCAATCCCAAAAAGCAACAAAAAAAAAAAAAGAGAAAGAAAAAAAAAAAGAGAAAAAAGGAGAGAAAAAGGAAAAAAGAAAAAAAAAAAGAAGAAGAAAGAGAAAAAAAAAAAAAAAAGTGTGGGGTCTGCTTGGGAGGGCGTTGTGCGGCGTGGGGTGGATGGCTCCGCCTTCCGGGCCTGTTGGGTGAGTGCAAGGGGCAGGGGTGCCTTCTGCCGAGTGTGGCCCCCTGGGCGCGGCGCGGGGGCCGGGGAAAAAATGAGGATGAGTAAGGAAAAAATTTTAAATGTCCCTCGCGCTCAAGGGGGGGGGACAGGCCGTTGCGTGGGGGTTGGGCGTTTCCGTCCCCTCCCCGAAAGGTGGGTGTTTGGAATCTGCTGTTAAAGGAAGTTCAAGGGGGGGTCCTGTTCTTGGGTTTGGGGCCGATAGATGAGGGCGGGGGGTGGTCCTCTTAGAAGAAGCAGGCGGTGGCGCGAGGAGGGGGCAGCCTGGGGTCGGTTTCTCTCATGGCCTCCTTCTCAGGACGTAGAGTTGGGGGGTTGTGCAGGGGGGGTCTGCGTTGCCGTGAGGTGGGGGAGGTGGCGGCTGTTACCCCACCTGGCTGTCTGGCGTGGTCCCCCTTTATCGCTGTGTTCCTCGTGGGGGGGAGTCAGGGTGCAGGGGAGCACTGGGGGGGAGGGGTAGAAGGGAGGTAGAAGGCGCAGGTTGATTGATTTCCCCCGCTCACCCCCCGTACGTTCGGGTTTGTTTCTGCTGGGAGGGAGATGGGTGCCAGTGTAAAAATGGCTGCTCAGTTTTTGCACTGGTAAGGTCGGCTGGTCCGGTGAGTTCCCGAATAGAAGTCTCCCATCCAGTGCGCTTGCTTCCAGCGGTTCTCCCCGGTGCTGTCTTGTTCCGGTTCCCCGCGTCGTCCAGGCTTGTGCCGGGTCCACTAGACGGGGCAGCGCGTGGGAAAACAGCTGCACCGTGCGGGCGGAGGATTTATGAGGGGAGAGTTGGGCTCACCAGCGCCCTCTGTTCCTGGTGACTGCGGGCCGCTTGGTGTGCCCCGCTGCGGGGTGCTGCCCTCTCTGGTCGGCGAGCGCCCTCCGGGTGGGCGCGTTCTTCCCAGTTGCGCGTGCGCAGTGGGCGGGGTTGGGGGGGCGGGAGCTGGCGCCGTGGTGTTGCTGGGGCTGTGTGTGGCCGGGCGGGGGAGTGCCGTTGTCCGTTTCTCTTCTCCCCCCGGCGGGTCGTTGGAGGGGCGGGTGGGGTGGGGGTAGGGGCCAGTGTCCTGCGGGGGAAGGTGGGGTGTGTCGGGGCGTTCCGCCGTGTCGCGGCGGGTGGGCTCTGCGTCCGCTCCCGGCGTTCCCCGGGGCCGCGCGGCCGTCTCTGCCGGGGTGGGGGAAGTAGGAAGAGGGGAGAGTCGGGGGCGCCCGGGCCCCCCGCAGACAGATGTGTGATAATGAATGCCACTTTCGCACGCTGGGGGGGGGAAAGGGGGGGGTGGCGAAGTGGGCGGCGGGCCGCAGGCCGGAAAAATTCTGGGGGTAGAGTGGGGGAGGGTGGGCGGGCCGAGGGGGGGGTTGGGAGGGCGGCGGGGAGGTGGGGGGCGCTGCGGGGGTTGGGGTACAGGTTTGTGGCTGCTGTGTCCGTTCGCCCCGGCCGGCCGCGCCGCCCCCCGCCCGGGGGGCTGCTCCTCCGGTGGCCGCTCCGGCTGGTGGGGGGCGTGGGGGCCTGGCGGCTGGTGCGAGGAGAGAGGCAGGAAGGCGAGGGTGGGTGTGTCTTTCAGCGGTGGTTGGTCAAGGAGGGATGGACCAACGGGGGTGGGGGGGGTATAAAGGAGAGAAAAACTGAGGCAAGGCGGGGAGGAAGAAAGCGGGAGAGGGAGGGAAGGATGGATGGGTTGCTTACAGGGGCAAAAGGGGGGGGAGCGGAGGAGGGAATGGTGAGAATTGGAAGGGGGTAAAGGGGGGGAGGAGGGGAAGGATGGCACGAAATGAGAAGAGGTTACAGAAAATAAAACAGGAAGGCTCACTGAAAAGCATGCAACAAGAAACACAGAACAGACTAGGACCAGGTTCCTAGACGGGAACGGCTCATTTTAAAGTAATGAAAACACAATAATTCTTAGTTTCAGCTGATTTTACATGAAAGAATATATATATTAAAATAATAATCCATTTCTGCCAACAGATGCCTCCTAAATGCTTCACATTGTTCCCGTCATGAGTTCACTTAAAGGATAATTACAGTTTTTTACAACACTGATGTTATTTTTGCAGGTTTAGCCATCATTTCTAGTCATTATGGTAACTACTCACTAAGGTAAATGATGATCTAGAAACACAGAAACAGAAACACCGTCAAACAAACCCTAATCATTTTTGATTTTACCGCCTAATAAGTATAATAAAAACCACAATAAAAAGTGGTGAAGATAATCAACATTTTGGGCTCTGATTGTCTGTACGCTTGTGTTTCTGGCCCTGTTTTGACGGCATGTTCGCAAATCAGTTTGATGAGTACAATATTATCATAACTGATAGAAGACATGGCCACAAAAGGTGAAAATTAGATATTATAATAAACTGGAATCATCCTTAAACTATAATGTGAGCCTTTTACAGTCACTGCGAAATGGCGGTTTTACTTCTTTTACAGAGTGAGAGCTAATAATGTAGGGGAGGTACAGCTATGATAACTTGATTGGATCAGTCAAAGACGGGCATGGCTTAATGAACAGGGAGAAATATAAAGCTGTGGACTGCTGGCCTCCACCCACACCTCCCTCACCGCCTTGTTAGATCAGGAGATAGAGGACACTGGACAAAGGAATAAATTTGACTTCAGCAACACTCTTTTGGCAAAGTACACAAAGTTTTCGCCGACTGATGTCCAAACACACACCTCCTGCTGTGATATTGATCGGCAAGACAAGTGTGGCTTCATATGTTGAATGGGGTTTGCTCGTCGGCCCAGATCACGTTTAACTGACATGTTCCTGCTGTTCAACATGAGTCTTTGACATAAGAGCACTTAAAAATATCTTTGCCTGCTATGGAGAGGCAACTGAACAATTACTACAGACACACAGGATTACAACTTTCATTTTACTAGCCGTGTTTCCATTCAGATTTTTTACGCACACATGGAAATATCACATTAGAAAAGCTGTATGGAAATGGCAAAATAAATAAATAAGTTCTGAATAAATAAAGGTTTGACTTCTAATTTCACACAGGACTTAAACAGCAGTCTCCTGGGCAAAAGACTGGTGTTTCTGGACCCAACCATCCACCCCAACCTCCTCCAAACAGCATTTTCATCTTTCATCTTTATACCTCCTGGTTCACCATTACGTACTGGACTTGGAGTTTGTGTTTTCTCCGGGTGCTCCGGCTTCCTCCCACAATCCAAAGACATGCAGGTTAATTGATGACTCTACATTGCCCGTAGGTGTGAATGTGAGAGTGTGACTGCGATGGACTGGCGGCCCGTCCAGGGTGAACCTGCCTTCGCCCAATGCCAGCTGGGATCGGCTTCAGCCCCCCCGTGACCCCTGACGGGATAAGCAGTTGAAGATGTATGGATGGTATATGAATTACAGTACATTTACTTATCATAGGAACAGCAACGATAAGTGTATCATACACAATATTGTATAGTGTAAGCATAGTGTTTGAGAAGAACCTGACAAACTGCAGGATAAAATAAGCAGTAAACTATTTAACACAGACAGAAAAAGGAGATTTTAAAATGTTTCATCAAGATAGACCAGTTTCAGTATTTCACTACGTACTGTACAGATTAATGTACTATTGATAATTTAAAAAGCAACATAGATTTTAGCTTCAAGGAATCATGAAAGGCCTTCAAAACCTTCCTGTGAAGACTTCAAACAAACGTGTACTACATGTAAAGCTATAAAAAGACTAGAATGGCACTCGGAGAGCGCAGACCGGATCAGAGTCTGATTGTCTCTCCTCTCCGTTCAGCTTGCGCCATCATCCATGTGTATTTTGTTTGTTATCATCATCATCAGCATCGTAAAACACTTCATTCAAACTGGACAGTTACTCTTTCCAACAATCATCAAGTTTCCTCAGCTGTAATTTCACAAACAAACCAACTGCGGTGAAAAGATAACCTCCTTGGCCCAAGGCCCTCGGCCTTGGTGGAGGTAAAAAAACAGCTAGAAGCAGTACCTAGGCAACATGGCAATTTAAACACACATCTTGTGCAGTTCATCACTTGTGGCACACTAAAACTGAACATCAGAGAAAAAGAAATGCATCCAGACACCTTGATCGAGACAAACAGGTAGACTGGATCATCTCGAGAGTGAACAACTGTGATTACCCGCGGACAGGGAATTTTCAATTGATTACCAATTCAACCTAACACACAATTTTTCCTGAATAAAAGCAGAACAAAGGAGCAATAACCGTACTAAAAACCTCAGAGACTCCTTTTTTTGTCATCAAGGATACAATCAAGCATACAAATCTCTGAAGCTTCTCTGGGACAAGGCCTATAATGTAAGAAAAAAAAAAAATAATAATGAACTCGGTACAGCCAACGGCCTTTTTAATGTAATCCAGCTACTGTTTCTCACAGCGCATTTCATCAGGCTTCAATAAAATGATACATGAAAAGTGACACATTATTACTGAAGGCAATCTGAGCTGCTCAGAGACAAAACAATCAAAGAAAGCAATCTGAAAAATCACAGACAACAATCTCGACAAGTGCTGGGTGAAATTAGAAAAGATTTAATTTTGGTGGCACGGTAACAATCAAGGAGCGCTTCAGGCTTCGGTAACATTAGAGGGCTAACTTCCCATGATGCAGGCGGACACGCTTTGTTTGATTGCAAATGAAAAAAGTCATGTCAGAGGTGTACTTTTGTGTTGCAAACAAAGAACACAATCCCATTAGAGGGTAAAGCGCCCATTGTTGCTCTCCGGGCTCACAATCAATAAAGACTCACTCTAGTTCAAGTTTTTAAGATTAGATCCAACATTTCAGTGGGCTGAATGCTTAAGTGTGTTGCTCTAGTGCTGTGTTGGTATAACAAGGTTACATCAGCCAGAAAAGGCTTTGGTACCAGCAAAGTTAATTTAAGTGCAAGGGTAGATAACCACACATGTCTCAAACAATGCCTTGTTTAAGATAATTGTGCCATGTGGGTCTGTTATGAAAGCAATTACTATGAGTCATACAATTATATAAAACAAATCAAATGGATTTTTTATTGATGGACTTCAAAGTGTTTTGTTCCCAAAAGACTGACTGATGCTTTCTTGCTTTTTTCACTCAATCAATTAACAGGTTCTGACTAAGGATGCCAGAGAAGCACTATTTACTGTGAAAATACCACATCCAAGCTTTTAAAAGAACTCGAATAGTCACTTAGTTTGGTGTGCTAGATTAGAGATGCAGGCTGAGTCACATTGACTTTTTAGCTAAGTGCTCAAATCAAAAGTAGCCACACAGGTCCAAGTCTCAACGGGAGAACCTGAACTGTGACCAGCACTGGTTACGGGATTTGCGGTTCAAAAAGACGTCAAGGTTAGAACTGAGCAAAATTTAGCTGAAAAGTGAAGATTAAAGAAATGCGGCAAGGTTACCTATAAGTGGGGTACTTCAGTTTTAAGGAGGTCACAGGATGCAGCGTGTAATGAAAGCATTTCAACTGTATGTAACCTAGGTATCTGCAAAGACATTCACTTTTTCAGCCAAATGAGATTCATAGGTAGAATCCCTTACGACTGAAAACTACGACTTAAAAAATGTAAACACATCTGGCAGACTGACATATTTCGTGTCATCAGAAAGGTCCTATCTTATTTTAAGTTTCTTCATCAATAAACCCCCAATTTCAATGCATACATTTTCAGACAACACTGAAAATGGTACTGTCGGTGCTAAATTAGAACAAACATATGACTCATGTTCGCTATTATGCCTAATTTAAATACAGATATGGTTACGGAAATTATTTCAACCAGGTCTGGTTGTCACAATATAAAATGAGTACAAAAATTGGGGTATCCTAGAGCATAGACAACACTAAGCAGATACAGCCACGCTAGCGGCTGAGCTTTACTAACGGTGCCTTCAAATGAGGTTGTGTTTACCGTGTTTACAAGGTGGGCCCATGAACGCCACCCTTCGTGTCGTATTCACAATCTCGTACGTGGAAAGTTTCTGAAAGCTCAGAGTTCAAGACGATAAGTTTGTTGACGTGAGAAAAGGTGGAGCCCATGGAAGTTCATTTATCGGGGCATAATAAGTTAATATTGTAAATATACTGCAATTTTAGTCATATTGTTTTTCTTGGTAATTTTATATGTCTGAGGAAAATTGATATTCTATTATACTAAATGCTGATGTTTAGCAGGTACAGTGTTAACCATGTTCACCATGTTAGTTTAGCGTGTTAGCATGCTAACATTTGCTATACAAATAGCACATTGTGGCTAATGGAAATGCCTGTTTTCACTGGCACTGCTAAAAACCTGTGAATAAATATGACTGGCACATTTCCAGTAAGTTGTCAGGGTGGGTCGAAGCATTTCATCATCTCTTAATAAATAACTACAGGTGTATATTTTAAAGAAGCGCTCCTGGTCTCATGAAGTTTTTACCATATATATATATAAAAACACATTTCAGGGAGACTTAAGACAATAAACCAACAAGCTATTTTCTGACACTTGTTACAAGCAAAGGATCAAAACAGAAAAGCGCACTGGAAACCAAATGATTTCAGCCTTCACCACGCTGCTGCTTCTCGCTGTTCAAGCCTGTCCCCCAGCCCCAGGCCCACCTCCACCCCAACATCCACCTGTACACTGTGATTCTGGCGTGTTGTTTCCTCAGGACGTGACTCACCTGCATTTTTAGCCATCCCGTCTGTCTGATTCTGAACAGAAATGCTTTCATTTTACCCAGTGTCATCACATCCTGGGATGGTTTCTCATGCCTCAAGGCTTTTTTTGTAAGTTTGTTGAGAGTGTAAACACAAGCCTCTTGTCGGACCAAAAGACATAAATTCAAAGATATATCTACACTGAGAGCCCACATCCTTCAGCGCTCACTAAAGATATTCAGTTAAATATACTGAGGGCATAGAGAGAGAAACTGGGAGAAAAAGAGCGTTGACCCTGAATCAACTTTTACCACAGTGCAGCGTCATCCAGCAACACACACCTTTGTGGAATTAAATACACAACACGGCTTAAAGTAGGTGGACACGTGAACGTACCATTCATTGTCAATGTGATTGCTGTGGTTGATCTCACAACCATGGGTTTTAATCTGCTGCTAGAACAGGCTCAACTCAGGTCTCTGGAACCTGGCTGCAGGGATTGGCTCCCAGTCAACCACAAACACATTAATGAGGTCCAACACTGATGCTGGACTACAATGCCTGGCTGGCATTCCAGTCCACCCCTGAGGTGTTGGATGGGGCTGAGGTCAGGGCTCTGTGCAGGCCAGGCGAGTACTTCCACAACAAACTGGGAAAACCTTTTCTTTAAGGACCTGTTGTCAACCCGGTCTCACTCCTAACTCATCAAATACCGCCAAATGCTGTGGTTTACTGTAATATGCCCCACCCTAGTTGCACATGTGTTGCCCAGATCGAGCACTAACACAAACACAAGTTTGTAATCTGAAACACAAGCGTTTTAGTTATCCTGGAAACAGGAGTTTAGTTTGGTATTAAAACATGTGGGTGAAACTCCAGATTAATTTACTTAAGAAAGGATTAAACATGAGAATTTACTTTGGTCTTTGTTGTTATTTGATAACCGCTAATTGAAAAAAAAATATTTGCTCATTGACATTGGACAAGTAGATGTCTGATCCACTTGCCCAACAAGGCAAGTGAAAAAAACATTGACAATGAACTCTGACGTTGCCTCAGTCTACCTGGGTTCACTGCTCTAAATATATCTTTTAATATCTTTTAATATAACTTTTTTAGTTTTCTGGTTATCCGAGTATTAAGGTGTGGTTCACCCTTCAGACATTTCAGTTTGGTAGAATATGAAAGCAGAGTAGGCATGAGAAAACAGGAGCTTTTGTTAGTAATGGACTCACACTGTTGTCTAAAATGTGATATCATGCTGTAATATTGTGGTTTCCTTTTATCTGAACAAAGTAAGAAAAGCCTCAGACCAAAAGTAAGTGAACAGAGGACATATAGTGCATCATATAGCATGCTGCAGATTGAAGCGTTGTGCTTAAAGCTTATTAATTAGTATATTGTAATTCAAGTACTTTGAGAGAATTTTCAGGAATTCAAAAAAATCTAGACCCTAATGGCAAATGACCAATCACAGGTCATTTTGGACAGACATCATTCCTATTAAACCTTTCTATTGGCTGCGCTCCCACTGGTGGGTGGTGCTTGGTATTTCTTCAACATATCTCAACATAGCTGCCGGGTCACAAACTCTCTCATTTTACAGTTAAATAGTAATAGTAATAATAGGCCAGATTTAGACATTACAGTAACAGAATATTGATTCATATTTGATCAACGCTGCCTAGTTTGACCATTTTATCGGACTTTGCAAGTGATTGATAGCTGGCTTTCATAGACAGCAAACTCCAGCTCTGACTGGTTGTTTTCCTCCAGTCTGTGAAGTCCTGCATGCAAGAGGACACCAAGGAACTCAAGCACGACTGTCAGTACGGTTTGCCCCATTTCTACCCACTGCAGCTTTAAGACAAAGGAGAAAAACTAAGACAACTCAATACTGTCTGCAAAGACTTTCAGCTGGAAGTGTTAGTTTGTATTTCATCTTTCACTGCTACCCTGTAGCAACATGGCACCATGGCCCCACCAATGCAACCCCTAACTTTTGTTCCTTATCGCCTAAAAAAAAAAAAAATCCTCTAGAATTTGAAACTGAATGACTCTGGTAACCTACTGAGTCTCTCAATGGTAGTGTTTTACATCTGCAATGAAGATAACAAGTAGTAAGGTGAAAACAGACATTCACACTTCAAAATGCATGATAGAAATGGGATCAAATTCACAGGCTGAGTAAAACGCACGAGATGTGTTTGCCAAGATCCAAATGCAGTGCCATCAAACGTGTTAGTTTATTTCAATTTTTGTGTCGTGCCAAACTTTTGGCCTGTTCCACTTGGGATTACAAAACAACTTTGTGCATGAAACATCAAACCTACAAGAGACATTTTCTGGTTTCATACATTCAGAAGCAAAAACAATACCTCAATTGTGACATTTTCTATCTACAAAATGTATAAAACATGTATGAATATACATATAAACCAGTTAGAAGGGTATTAATTGGCTTTGCAGCAGCAGTGAGTACACAATAGTTTACCAAAATAAGTCTTTGTTACAGAGTAACCTATTTTTGCTCGTCTTTCCCCTCCATGCCAACTGAGCATGCTGTACCTTCAGAGGCTAGCATGTTGTAGACCTGTGGGACAGCGATACCCCATTCTGCATGGAGAGATGGAGCACACACAGCCAGGTATGAGGCAGAGTCGGTTTTTCAGGGAAGACGGGAAATGTGCCAGGTTGTAACAAATCGCTAGCATGCCAGGCCAGCAGGCAGACATCCCTGAGACGAGACAAGGTGTGTAAATGCTTCCACTCAATGGGAGGCTGAATAAGTTCTGCAATGCAGGGTGGCTCTAGAAATGACTTTTGCGAGTGTGTGCATGGGGATGGATGTAAACATGTGCAAGATGTCTTTAAAATGCCCGCATTCAAAGTCTACGAGGAATCACCTGTACTAAAATCAAGCTGATTTATTCCTATTGACAATGGCAAGAGGTGGAAAAATGACAACTAACAGTCCTCAAGCAGTAATGGAGAAAAACACCTCTCAATGCGAATGCGCTGAAAATGAACATCATTCTCAAGAGTATCTTATCCTTGAAACATATGCGGCACACAATTTCATCACAGCAGTTGAGGAAAAAGCAAAGATCCAAGGACAGCTGCTGTAGTTTAATGACTTTATCGTCATTTGAATGGGTTCCTTTCTCAAAGGAATTGTTCCACATCACTGCTTGAAATCCATTCAGGCAATATGATGGCCACCTGAGAAGCGCATCAACCAGGATTCCATGGCTGTGAGTTGGTTTTGAGAAACATAATACCTTCCTCTCTGTAGAATTATCTGCTCGGAGATAAGTTGGGCTATGGTGAATTGGCACTCAGTCTCCTTTCCTGCTGATGTGTGACAGAAACCTAAGGCAGGGATGAAAGATGGAGCGCCCAGCAGTGTGCACGTCAACACCAGAAAACTTAATCGAACTCTGTTTACTATGGGAGACCACAACAGTAGACCAGTCTTAAAGCACTGGACCCGAGTCGCCTGTGAGCATCTTTAAAGGGCGGGTGTTCAATATACTGTAATGTACAGTATACATTATATTGCATATTTGCAAAACAGAAGAAATTAAATGCAGCTGCTTCTTAATGCTGAAAGGAGCCTCATTTAACCCCACTGTGCATTTCATGCATTCTTAAAGCCTCCTTGTGTATATATTTATAGTAACCATAAATTGCAGCACTACCTGTAACATGACAGGCTTCTTATAGCCATACACCTACAGATTATCCTCACCAGACACCAGACAGCCCTACTGAGCTTTCATTGTTTTATTTTACAGCACAATTACTCTTTGGTTCAGTCAGGGTTTGCTTTAGAAAGAATTGCCAGTTCATGTGTCCTGTAAGATTTCAATGTCCAGGACAAATTCTGGTCAAATATCTGTTTGTTGAGCTTAAAAAAATCAATATGCAGGCTGTATAAAGAGTGTTGGGTCTCCTTGACTTTAGACAGAAGGCCAGTTGCATTTCCATTCAATTGTCAAGCAAATTTTAAGCTAACTAATTAGGCGCATTTCCACAAACTGCGAGTAAACTGGGCTACGGTGTAGTTTGGTCAGGAGTTGGCGCTAACGTTGTAGCTGTGAACGTAGCTTTAGCAGTCTGTGTACAGTTGATTTGTCAGGGATTTAATGCTACAACTCTTCAAGACCTAAGCCAAGTTCCTGTGTCACTCCTTTGCTCATTCGTCAAGTAGACAGAACCACAGCTTCAAATTAATGCTAATGTGTCTGCCACTTGAGTATCGCAATATTATGCGCTGTGATACAGTATAGATTTTCTAAAACACGATAGGTTTTTACTTTACATGCAAAGATTTGTGGCAGAAAGTGGCTGGGATTGTACAAAAAAGTGCTGCTATGATGTTACAGGGACTAAGACACAATAATTTGCCTTACTTAAGGTACAGCAGCTTTACAGCGATTAAAGAAGTGGACTTAACTGAAAACTTATTTTAGTAGTTTGGACTGCACAGCTTACAGTATGTGCTCAATGACATTAAACTGTTGTATGGACTCCAGCTTATATTAAAGTAGAGTACATAGCATGATAGTACCTACTTCCACTAATACTGCACTTGCATGTAATATCTGGCTGAGCCAATAAATCACCACTACATTTGAGGGAGCGGATTTTCTTGTGTGCAGAACAATTAGAAGTGGATAATGTCAACCCAAATGCTCCCACCGATTGCCAACTGAGGCTCTGAAATCAGATCAGGGCCCACCTGAGTTTCTGTGCAATAAACCGTGGTCCTCATGGGCGAGAGCTGGAGCCGCGCTCTCCACTCCACGTGCTGTAATGACTTCAACTAAGCGGGTCCTCAACAGATGGTGACATTCAACACCCCAAAGGTTGTCCCGCAGCTTAAGCCGGGAGTTTGAGATATTGTTTTCATACGTACAGCCAACACCTGCCAGAAATGGCAAATGGGACTGAGGAAGTTTATCAATGTGAATCAGAACCAGATCCAGTTCTCCATCATGCAGACAAATGCTGCCAGTTGGGTGAGATATACTGCCAGATGAGTGAGACAATAATCTGCCAGATGGGTGAAACAATTCAACTTGTTCTAGTAATTCTTCAAACTGTGTTTTATAATATGTTTTCATTATATTCTGTTTTTTATACTAGTGACCAAGAAATGCTCTCTTGCATACAGAAAGACATGATGCTCAGATAAATCTTGTAATGTTTAATATTTTAGCAAAAGAGGAAATATAAAGAAAGGTGAGTGAGGAAGTCTACTGTACACACTTCATCATGTTAGACCCTTGGCTGTCTTGTCAGTCTGTGTTCACCTCCCAGGCATGTTGATTCCACCATCTGTCTCTTAAGCCACCTCTGGGCCTGGAATGAAATCACTTCCTTACCTGACACACAAATTGTGCCACAGCAGTTTAAAAGTCAAATGATTGTCCGCTATTGCAGTTTTGCAGAGCGCTTTTTCCACAAAGGGACGATTTTATTTGCACTACTTGAAGGTGTGGGTGGAGAAGGAGGCAATTAGGGTGGTGAAGAATCTGTTTTTCTCCTGGATGCTTTTATTACAAGTGCTACATCCACAGCATGATGACTTTTCCAAAAGAGCAGTTTTTCCCATCACCTTAATATTTGTGTCTAGCAATATCTTTTGTGCACTGAAGTAGGTGAAGACAATGTGGACCGAGCTAAGGTGAAGAATGTGGAGTCTACCATGAACCCAGCAACTCACAATACAAAAACTCTTGACTTTCAAGCGTGATGAAATCTTTGCAACATCGATGCCCCCAGAGTTGTCACACAGTCGAACTGTGCATGTGACACTTCTGAACGCGTTAGGAGCAGTAGTCTTTGCGCTGGATTCATATTTCATGACAGCATAACCAAGAGGAGCCATATGGTAATCCAGACTGGACCTGCCTTAAAATTCCCCCCTAGCTAGAGGTGGTGGAGTGACCTAATGAAGCAGCAGACTGTGTGCTGCCTGGGGTCAGAATGGGAAAGGACTTCAGATGGCTGTGGTCAGTGCGGCGGCAGCAGCAGCAGCAGCAGCAGCTAAACCCTGTGACGTGAGCCCTCCAGGACACACAGCACTCTGGCCAGCCAACCACACAGGACAAGGCCCGCTGTTCCCAATAGCAGAGCGGTGCCAACAGGGACGGGCTAATCTAGCAGGCTTAGTCATGGCTTTGTGGGGGTAGGTGTGCATGTGTATGTCCACATGTGTGACAGGGTTTGCAGTTGAGCGTTCCTTTTTTTTCTTTGTGGGTGAAACCCATTTACCACAGATTATAAGCCAGCTCTAATTATAACCTTAAAGGTGCATTGTGTAGAAGATGGCACCGTCTAGTGGTGATGTTGCAGATTGCAACCACCTGAAACTTCTCCTGTGTGCCGAGTGTGTCGGAGAACAATGACGGTCGATGCGAAAATGTCAAAACCGTGAAAGGCCTTATCGAGAGCCAGTGTTTGGTTTGTTCATTGTGGGCTACTGTAGAAACATGGCAGCGGCTCGCTCTAAGGCATAGGTGTCAAACTCAAACTAATCATATTTGGCCCGCGAGATGATATCAAATGTCTGTTAGAGCTGGTATGAAGCACATGAAACGCTAATGCTAAAAAATCCCAGAATGCTCTGCTAGTGCGTTGGCGCATCAGTGATGTTGACATTCATATTACTGGTCACTGCAAGAAAATTGAAGGCACCTCTCCCCAAAGATGGCCAAACGAAAGATGGACAACAGGAACTTTGCGCATGGCTCCACATAATGTGCATCAGAGTACATCAGAGCACAGCAAACTGAGCTTGAATGAATGTTTTCATCATGCACTTTTTTTCCTGCTGCTCCAAGGCACCAACTGTTATTACTTAAATAATTAGAGTTGGATTTTCATTGAAGGAAATTATTATTTTATTTTGGTTGTTTTATTGGTGGCCTGTGAAAAAGGTTACCAAAAGGTTTACCTGAAGGACACCACAGCTCTCCAATACACTTAGAGCAAACCTTGGTACTGTTAGCCACTATCTGACTGCCGTTAGCATGGTGTTGCATTCGGCAGGTCACGTTACCAGTCTTGGAAAGGAAAGAGTGAACTCAGTTGCAATTTGCAACCACACAGCTAGATATCTCCAGATTCTACACACTGTCCTTTAAAAACCAAACCTGAACCACTTTAAACCTTAAAAAGTTACACCAGCAGCTTAGCGGTGCTCTCCCAGTGAAATCTAAATAGAGTAGCAAAGAATGAGATATGTGATTTAAGTCAAGCGATCAAATTTCATGACAACAGTTTGTAAAGCAGGCTTTCAAGAGGCTAACCCCTGATGATTGGGTGAGTTCCTGTTTATTCTTTAGTCACAGAAGACATTTTACAACACAAACGTGTTGACTAGTCAACTGACCTTTTCTGTGCTTCCCCTTTAAGAAAGACCGTGACATTTCGTTCAGTGACATTTTGAATGACAAATGATTTTAGTTTTTCTTTTTCATTAATTAATGGTACAACATCTGTGCATGGCAATGTCAGTATAAGGTTAGGCAGCTACTTGGTTAAAGTATGGAAAGGCTGAGGCAAATTACTGTTGATGCCCATACTGTATATGCATTAAAAGGATTATTGGTTGTTGGAAATGTTCCTCTTGTCTATTGGCTGCGAAGGGAGCCCTTTTTAAAGCAATTTCAATATAAGTCACGGGGGACAAACTCCACAATCCTTGTTCTTTGTAAAAAAATTAAAGTTCAGCTCAAGCTTGTTCCTTTGCCAGGTTCAGCAATCTGAAACTCCAACCCAACCTCATGGGAAGGTATCTAAACAGCGTGTCATTACAAGGACATTCAGCGCGTCATGACAGCATATTTTAACCTTTCCACGTGTCATTTTTTACCAACAAAACAGCAGTAATGGCCACAGTTAGGTTTAAACCACAAAACCACTTAGTTAGGTTTAGGACATCATGGTTGAGCTTAAAATAAGTATGGAAAGTGAGTGAATTACCTAAAATATCTTCTTCTGGATGAAGGTTTTTAACATGTGATTTAAACATTGATTTCATACAGAATACCGGTCTCCTGGGTAAATGTCGGGTGCTTGTTTGACCCCGACCTCCTCCCTTTGCCGAATTAGCAGACTGATGTGTGTGATACACTAAAAACAAATGTAATCCAGGATAAAATATGTTTCCCTTAAAACGTATGTGACAATGCAGTTTAGTTGTATGAAAGCATATTTTTTAGGAAACCAGGCTGCAAGCAATCAAACTCTGGAAAGAAAGATGGACTTTTGCACGAGAAAGCCTTGAAATGCCCACTTACTAAACTATCTGAGACAGCTGATGCTGTGCTTTAAAAGACAATACTGCACGGGATGAAGACTGAATCATTTGCATTTTATTTGCATCAAGAAAGTGCCTCTCAATGGCCAGTATGGATTAGAAGACCAATAACCACAAAACAGTCCACATAGTGTTGTGTTAAGTTACACTTCTAAAAAGGAAAGATTGTGATCATGAGCTGAAAAAGACAACTTTAATTGCTGGTTTGACACACTGCTGTCTTTGAACACACATACACACAGATGAATGGGATGGACACCCGTCCTCATGTACAGCACAATCTTCTGATTGTGTGCTGCAAAATCGTTCAATATAAACTTTGCTGCGAGGGAACTGGATTCGGAAATTGTGTGACACAAACAATCTGCAGTATGCATTGCATATAAAAATGTTCAGCTCCTCGCAAACAAACTAGAAAGCATTTTCTTTTTTGCATCCTTTGAACACTAGAGAGCAATCACACCCTCGCCGAGTCCAACTGAACTCATCCATTGTGTAGATGTAGTTAGTGACAAGATGGACTCAGGCAAAACCAAAGTTTTCAGTCTGCTGTGTGGCAGGAATTCCAATTACGGAGGAGAAGCTCAACAAAACAAGTGACAACACAAGGACTGCAAGGAAAAGTGAGGAGCGCGCTTTGCCTTGTAGGTAACAAAGGCAACACACTGCACTGTGTGGGACCACATCATAATGAAAAACTCCTACGGTAAATGGTTCACACGGTACAGTGTCCATTGTGTGACAGGATTTCAAAATGTGCACATTGCTTGTACTTTTTTTGTCACTCATATTGAATTGATTTGGCAAAATTTGGCTAACAAATAATAATGACACAAATGCAAACCAAACGGCAGAAAAGGGCAGAAAGGAAAAATGCTCTTATAGTGAAGGATTTCTCAAATTTTTCTGGCATTAAATAAATGAACACAAAGGCACAACCACGTATATAAAAATCACATTAGCTATTACATAGACACAAATAATCGGAATAAAGGCCCAGTCAGATTAAAATGCTTCATGTAAACACGTCGATCCGAAGATTGTGATCCGATATGGCTCAATCGGAAAGAAAGTTCATTCCGAATGCTCCGATCGGCATCCATGTACACACCCATTCGGATCGTGTCTTCCTGGTTGGGGTAAAATTATCTCCACTGTGGATGTGAGCTACGGCAGCGTGACGCCTGACAGACATCGTGGTGTTTGTTTACAACACAGGTGGAAGTACAGCTGCTTCTTCTTCTATTAAAAAAATTAGACAACTCTGCGCATGCCCAAAGGATTTATTCTGATTAAATACTCGGTGCACATATACGCACGTCATGGTCGGGTCATTTAATTTAGTGTTCATGTAAACAGTGGATTTGGAATTTCCGATCAACCGAGGTTCAGATCGGATTGGAGAAATCTGGTGCATGTAAACATAGCTATTGTTTTGACTCTTACAGTGAAGGTATTTTAAGGCCTCACTAGAGCTATACACTTGTTTGGGCAAACGTCCAGTGACTGTAGGCCCCTTTCTTGATTTTTCTGTCATCTAGCTCAACTTGGATTTCTGGGCAGGAACTCACAAACTCTGTGCACACCTCCTACCTCACCCATCACCATCCTCCTGATCCACCTCCTACCGGTAGATGCCAGAGGAGGAGGGCCACGAGGAGGGGCTGGCAAGAGGGCGACGTAGCCTTGGGCAATGTGGAGGCTCAAGTTGGCATCCTAAATTAACCTTTTAAAATGCAAGTACGGTACTGAGAAGCCGGACCTCACAGGGACAGGTTTCAGGATGAGCGCTTATCTATTCAGCAACAACACCTAAGTCTGCCAAAATACTGCACTAAGCAGCGCAGCGGACGAGGGAAAGGTCACGCACGGACATATGCAAAACCCAGCTGTCTTTCTCCGTATACTCATAGCTTCACCCTTGTGAAAAGCACACTATATTAAACAACTCGCCAGTGAGAGAAATGCAATTTCAAGAGACATATCTGATCGATTTTTCAGTGAAATTACCCAGATGTTGTGAAGTGTTATTGCTTTCGTATCATTTTGTGGATATATTCATAAACATCCCACTAGCAGATAGTGGTATGCTCAGCAGAAACGTGTGACGGATAAATGAATCATACGGCCGGCCAGCAAGGACACTGCCCCTGATTTCACCCTCAAGATGGCTACTTTCACAAGGTGCTGAGTAAGGATTCCCCCATACAAGCAATAATATTCTTGATCATTTATCTGGTCGATATATACAAACACAAGGAAATAACAAAATGTTTTATGCATTCAGTTGCCATGGGCAGCATTCTTTTTGCTGTACTCTTCACTGATAAATATTCCATTACAGAGATAAGGCTGCAGAATTGAAAGCTATGGCATACAAAGAAATATATATGCAATTTATTTTGTTTTCCATGGGTTTTTAGACCTCTGAGCTACTGCATATTGCACTTAGACTACCAAGAAACAATGCAAGTTCACGCAGCACCCACTGTGCTAAAATTATCGTGTGTATTGTCGTCAGTGCTTGGAAAAAGCAGCAAGACAAGGAGTTGAGAAGCAGGTTGAATCGCTTCCCTTTGCAGAGTTGTTTTCACATTTCATGAAACATGCATTTTGATCTTGATGGGAGAAAGCTGATCTTGAAAGGAAACAACAAGAGTGATAAGGCTTATCTAAGAAAGCAGGGCAATACCCAATACTCAAACGGATGTACTACTATCTGTACAAAGTATTATTCTTAGAAAAGGGTGGTCTCTGATGTTCATGCTCCAGGCTTTGCACCTTGCTCCATAATAGAATAAATGCCCATATCTATGGACTGTAAAAAATGAGATTGGAACTGTGCAACTGTAATCTAAAGCGGAGGGAGGCTTTCAGTGTAATCAATCTCCAAAAAGGCTTTTAATGGAATCAATGGAGAGAAAGGGGATTGATTTCTGCACAGTATACTGCCATTTTTAGCTATTCACTCTATGAAAACTCTCCTCGGTGGACTGAAAACTTCCATCCAGCGATATAGGTTAATTGCATATTGAGCAAAGCAGCCCATTTGTTAAGTGACACACTTGTTCTTGGTGACCATTAAGTTAGAAAGAGCTATATAGCAGTGAGGAAATATAACACTGAGGTCTGATCTCAATCCTGGAAAAAAAAAAAATGGCCTCAATTGTATTCTTACCTCATGTGGCCGTTCCACAGTGAGATATTTCTCTCTGTTCCCCTTCAAAATAAGGTCTCTCTCTATTGAAAACTACTTTGCCACAAGACAGTAAAACTGTTATTGACTTAACAGGAGGAATGCTGGTCGGTGCTGGACAAATAATGGCTGTTTAAGTAATGTTAGGGGATTATATGTAGTATATGACTTCAAGTTTCAGGACGCACTTCAGTGATTTTTGGTCGGGGGCTGTTTTTCATGGTTTGGTATAAAATCTTTTTCACAACAGTGTGCTTCTAACTTTTGTTTGTCCCTTTCCTGTTTCAACATTACAGAGCCTCAGTGTGCAAAGCCAGGTCCATAACGTTTACCCAGTTTGGTGTAGAAGAACTCAAACATTTTGAATGGCTGTTATCAGCAGTTATCACTACCTTTTTAATGCTTCAGACGAGCCAAACTGCACCTGCCACGTTGAGAAATTGAACCAAAAAACTTTAACTTTAGGAAACAAAACTACTTGGTTAGCTTTAGGAAAAGATTGCGGTCTGGGTTAAAATAAGCGTGCTTGTTTTTAGGGCTGTCCTCAACCAAAGACATTTGACACATACAAATCTGTCGACTAGTCTTGATTTGTTGTTTGTAAAACTGGGTCTCTCCACAAAAAAAAAAAAAAAAAAAAAAACACACAAAAGTACCACTTTTTCTTGTGTTTACCAGATATGTGTTCTACATTTCTTAGAAGTAAGTCATTCAGCATGAAAAGAGCACACTCATCGGCTAAAGAAATCTTCTTCAACAAAGACTAAAACGTCCAATTAATAGACTAATCGACAAAAACGGGGCAGCCCTACATGTTTTGAATACAAGTTGCCGTTAATAAAGTAGTTATGGTACATAAGAGAAGTACAATAAATAAGTCAACGCTGACTTTTGGTCTTAAACAGGACAAGACAGCAATCTCTTGGGTGAAAGTCCTGTTTGTTCGACCCACCCATCATCCCCTGACCTCTGCCCATTACAGACTTTTAGACTACATCACAACACATACTTCAAATGGCATACAGAAGCCCAGTTAAAAGCATTATTATTAAATATGACAACATGGTACGGCAACTTGAGTACGAAGAGCAAAAACAAGCTTTCCATAATTGTTTGTATTGGAGGGAAGGTGAGTGGCAATATTTGACTATAGCCCTGTGATGGACTGGCTATATATGAGACCGATAACTACCGGTAACAAGCACAGGGCGTTCATCCAAGAGACTGCTGTTTGTGTCCAACCAACAATGTTTTGTTTTTCTTTGTTTTCACAATGTCATTTTCACTTTAGAAACATAGTCATATTAAATCAAAATAGGATGTTTTTTTTTTCTTCAACCTAACCAAATGTTTGTGTTTTGAATTCACAGTGTTAACCATGTGTTTGCGGCGACCATAGTGGAGCATCTTAGTTTGACTCGCTGGGCTACCCAGCGCATTAGAAAATGATGCCAGTGGGTATGTGATGAGTTGGTATGAGAACATGTTGGCCATTCAGTTGGCTAATGACATTCGAAGCGGATGACGAACTCCCTGGCCTACACACAGCCCTGACCTCAACCCCATCCAACACCTTTGGGGTGAACTGGAACGCCGACTATGAGCTAGACCTCATGAGCCAGACCTCATGAGCCAACATCAGTGTTGGACCTCACTGATGCTCTTGGGGCTGAATGGGAGCAAATCCCTGCAGACAGGTCCCAAAATCTGGTGGAAAGTCTGAAACCAGAACAATGAAGGCTGTTTTAGCCTGGGGGGGATGTTTGGGACACACTTCTGGCCATGTAGTGTGTATATCAAGGTAACGTGTTCGGTTCTTTTCAAAAACTGCAGTAAATAGGAAATTGCTGGGCAGAGCATCAACTACACACACACACACACACACACACACACACACAGTAGCCAGTCACGTCTAATAGACTCCCCTGCAGTTGGCATAGAAACAGTGCATGGACAGTTAAGGTTAAAGGGTAATACCACTCAATCTTAGCTTTGAAAAAAAATCATTCCCAAGCTCTTAAAGCAGTTATGTCTTTACTAGCACACACATGCCCTTCTCTACCATCCACACAGACAAGACATGAGATTTCTGACCTGCCATATGTCAACTTTTTTCAAATTTGTCAAAACGTCAAGCACCTATAGACACCTATGCATGATTGACAGAGTCCATAATGATGTGTAATTAATCTGTTTACTCGAAGTGAGTGATGTGTAAATTTAGCAACATGTCTTGTTTGTCACCAGATTTTTATTTCAACTTTGATTGTTGTTAAAATTGTTTACATGTTAGATTTAGATATGCAGATGGTAAGGATATAGATTTTTTAATTTATATCTTTATCAATTTCTCAGAGAGTAACATTAGCGGCATCTGCCTCAGTCAATTCTGCCAGCTCAAGGTTGCTACCACTTCAGTCCAAATTGGGAAATCAGTCAGTCCTGCTATAAAAAGCAACCCTAATTGTATTTGTTGCCGTGTTTCTTTGCCAACAACAGCGATCATTCATGATTACATTTTTACATCTCAGTTTATTATGTAGTGATCAGAAATGTGCTCAAGATTAAGGTGTTTGTGAAGAAGACAAAGTGTGAGAAAAGCAAAACAGCCATTGCTGTACCTCATCAAAATAATTACAGAGCCACAGTTAGATGCGCCGGGCGACTTTGCAGCAAATGGCGTAAACAGTGGAAAATGTGAGCTTAATGCCCGCAAATCATGTGACATGATGGCAGTAAAATGCAGACAGCGGGCTAATGTTTACCAAGCCAGCTGGTCTGTGATCCCTTTATGCCAAAGGATAGCGAAAAGATCAGAGAGAGACATTATCTTACACTGCCGAGTCCATGTTTCTGTGTGGACAGAGTGTTCAGCGTTCTGTAGGAGGTTCATATAACTGAATTTCATTTGGAGAAAATGGGGTGAATCCAAAGGGTAACAGTAAACACATCGGAGGTAGCGACAATAAAAATGTAGACGATACGCGTATCACTTTGTGACATGTTCACACCGCTGTCATGTGGGATCTTTCACGGCGTCTTTCCTCTCTCTTCGCCCCGCCTCGCTCCCCACCTCCTTTGTTCTCTGTCACTTAACTGTGTAGGTGTTTGGCAGAAGCCCTGACAAGTTGAGCGTCAAACGGAGCTGACAGATTGTTGACATCTTCACTCGAAGGTGGAGCCTGGATTAAACGCTCCTGACAGGGACTTCGGTTTTATTTCTCGGCTGAGATCCGATGAATTATGAAACAGTCATAGTTGCGTGTCAGCTCGCGCGCCGGCGTGACACGCGGCGGTCATGTCAGCCCCTGCCCTTTGTTGGCTGTAACATATTCTCTCTATGTCATCCATTGTGCTTGTCCGTGTCCACTGACAAGCCACGACACCACAAGGGAGGAGCGTCCAGGGACCAAAGGCTTTGAATAGATAACCCTGAAACAATATTTTTTTTATTCATGCACGCAGGACACTGTTTGTTCATATTAATAAAACCATAAAAGGAATGTGGTTCAGATAGATGCCTCTGGGTTGTTTGCTTTGGTTTTTGTATTTTCTGCATTTTCTCTGTATTTTCTCGTTTTATTTCAGTCCTTGCAGTGATGTCCATATGGTGGAATGATAGTCTAAATTTTCTGGGTTTGTATATAAAGTGGATCACACTTCCTTCAAGCTCACCAAACACCCTCTACCTGCTGAGCACAGACTTCTCAGCACTTTGATCATCAGAAGCTCCCCCCCACCCTCGCTGCACCATGCACACCAACACACACTCCTAAACACACACAGCGTCTATGGGCTGTTGTGGTAGTTACCTCAGAAAATACCCCAAAAGCTTTTGTTTTGTTTAACCATTACACCTTAAGCATCTCTGCTTAGGGTCATGAACACATGGGATGCTTTTCTTTTAACATAGCAGTTCCCGTTTCCATCCATTATTAATATTCTGGACATGACAAACTCCCCCGATGAGGCGAATGTTTATAATGAACCTATTTCAAGTGTAGCCTCGCCCTGCTACAGCAATGTAAAAAATAGCCCTTGTACTGAGCGCTATCTAGGCAGATCTCTTGGACCAGATGATGAAAACTTGTGCGCTCCCTTCTCCAAAACAGGACGTCACAGAGCAACCTCTTCACTTTCAAAGAGGGCTTCTCAGACTTTTCTGCAAAAGCAAGCAGAAAAGCTTTTACTAACTTTGCATGCTATCACCTCTAATCTAACTCAAGTAATGCTTAATTAAAAGCTCGTTTAGTCTGTCAGTGCTTATTGTTTCAGGAGTGATGGTAAGCACGTTATACCCTTTCAGGTTGTTTTCAAGCATCTCAGAGTAGAAAATCTGTCCTAACTAAGCAGAAAGAGTGACATATTTTTGGCCTCAGGGGTAAAAACAGTTTTATCAACTTTCTTAACCTAGGAAATGAGACATATTTCTACCAATATTTAAGGGATCTCCAGAGGTGTCCTAACCTGTTCGGAGCTGCCGGGAAAGTGCTGTCAGGCTGAGAAATGTGGGCACATTCAACAGGAGAACAGGTGTTTTGGGGACGCTCGGATGAAAATCAGCTTATTAAAAAAATGCCATTTTGACAGAAATTGAATCATTTTTAAAACTGACCTTGTGTGGGATGGAATTATTCCTTCAATGAGAGCACACAGTGTTCCAGCAGAAACCAAAATCCCTGCAACCTTACAGTGCTTGGCAATGTGTAATGGTGAAAATGTAATTATGCCTGAAGATGTAATAATATTTGCACTTAACAAAATGTGATAAAATGACAGGCTTTACATGAAGTGGACATAGTCACTGTGATGTCACCCATTGGTTTGTGGACTGCCATTTTGAAGCCTCGGGTTCAGCATTTTGGCCGTCACATCTTGTTTTTGGTCGTCGCCATCTTGTTTTTTTTGGAACCAGAACGTTGCGTCTAGAGGGGAACCTGCAAACAGTGAAATCTGACCTGCGATCTGTAAAAAAACTCGCAAGACTTGCTGTCCCTAGGTTGTGTCGCTAGTCATTTCTTTTTGAAAGAGTCGCTAGAGCAGGGGTGTCCAAACTTTTTGCAAAGAGGGCCAGATTTGGTGAGGTTAAATGTGTGGGGGCCGACCATTCAGCCTGACACTCTGAACCATTAACATGATAACAGCATAACAGGTATCTTATTCGAGGGCCATATCAATCTGTGTATCATTTATTCTTTTGTTTTTCAACTGAACATCAAAAATCAAAAAACAAAAATATGTTATTTGATTTAGAATCAGACGCGATCACAATCAAACACAAAAATTTATGTCAATTTTAGACTTGCATCAAAAATATGAAATGGAAAAATGAGTGCTGGGCCAAATTTGATTTTAATATTTGGTATACAAGACCCAGTTTGATTATCAGTTGAAAAACAAGAATAAATGATCCCTGGATTGAAAAGACTCAGAGCATATCCATTAAAAAAAAGAAAAAAATAGAAGTGATTCACCTCAGAAAACTAAACATGCAACTTGTCTGCACTAATGTGAAGGGTGGCACTGAGATCTGGACTACAGTCAGTAGACCAGGTCTGGCTCTAAAGCAGTGGTTCTGATGCACAGACGTCACGCAGGTGAGACTCTCTTAATCTCGTCCTCAGGCGGTTCTTGGATGTCCTCTCTTCATGTATGTGGAGCCAAACGAGCTCAGCATTTTCTGAGCAACTGTTTGAATCTCTGGGAACCTGCCTTCATCCAGCTGGCGGTAAAAGTTTGACAAAGGGAGCCGTTGCTCGGTGGTGCTGACCGTGACTCTCCGCATCACACTGCAGCCCAATGCGGTCCAGCTGGAGGAGGTCTGGAGCGTCATCGGAGAACGGAGAGTTAAAAACCCTGATCTCCTTTTAAGCAGCTGCAAAATCCCTAAGCGGCGTTAAAACTCCTCAGCCAGAGATGAGGTGTCTGCTGCACACCTCCTCAATTGCGCACCGACTTTGTGGCGGGCCGCATATTGTTGATTTTATGACAAAGGCTGCGGGCCGGTGGAAAGTTGACCTTAATACTTAATTTAAAGTTCAAAAAATGCCCGCGGACCTGAATTTGTAATAAATCCCCAGAATGTAATAAGGTATTATATTATATTTATTATTGATTCAAGTTAGGTGAAAATTTTTATCAAGTCATTACAGTTCCTGGAGCCACAAATACTCCCTCACAAATCTTGCAATGTTTGAACTGATATATACTGGATGTTTTAATATTATGATTCAGTTATTTATCTACTTTGGCGATCATGTTTTTGGTGTATATAACCTAGTTAACTTAGTTATATTGGCCATTTATTAGCACATATTTATGTTTCCAGGTTATGGTACATTTTCTGATGTTGTAAAACAGTGACGGCACACTTTATCAGGAGTCTCCTTCACATGAAAATAGTGAAAAGAAACGTCATCCTCTCAAGTCCTGGAGTGTTTTCAGCTCTCCAACGATTTCTAGAAAGGGAATCCGAGACGCTTGATAAATCTGGTCCCAAATGTTCCCATTACCCGCAATGCTTACCGCTGCATTTTAAGCTGGACAATAAAAGCATCCTATCTGATCACTGCCTCAGGTGTCTAAGCTGAGGGTGATACAGCCCACTGTCCACTCCGCCATGTCAAGTAGAAAGTCAGACAAAACAGATTGATATCATCTGACTTAGCAGCGTCCTTATCGTGATCCTCATGCTGTTGTTCCTCTAATGCTTCGCCGTCCGTGCTGGGTCTCGCCCGCGCTGTTTTTGCAGTGCTAATGTGTTTTCTTGGGGGTTTGGTTTTACACAGATTTGGCCTCCTAACTGTGCTGTTTCTCTCCTCCTAATCTCAGAAACATGACTGCTATCTGATCCAAACCAAAAGCCACTTAGCCAGACTTACACAGGGTCTGCTTTGCTTTGGCTGGCAGACGACAGACGGCTCAGCTTTTTTTTTTTTCCAGTTAACTTGGAAAAAAATAAGATCTGAGTAATTTGAATGCTCGGCTGTAGTGGTCAAAGAAAATGGGCTTTAATTACAGAGCTACATAGTATCAGGAATAATGGGAGCATGAATTAGAAAACTGGGTTTGCTCATCTAACATCTTTACATTGCACTTTGTATTGATTAAAGTTACTGAAAACTGAAATAATTACCAGATGATTCATCTGCTACGTTCTCGCATGGCAACATGAGTGTATTCTTCACACACAATACAGGCAACAACGTGCGGTGGCGTATTTTGTGGTTCTTTTCTGTAAATGTCAGCGGGCGCACAAAAAGAGGTCAGATGAAGCCTTTTCACAAACGCACCTTCTAATACACATTTGCTATGTTTTGTTTTTTTTTTTTCCCACATACGCAAGTGATGTCCATATGTTACAAAAGCGATAAGCTAAACACAAAAGGGATGACGATAACAGGACTGTAAGGTAGTGTGGAATGAATGGAGCGTGGGAGGATCCCGCCTGTCTGTCCACGGTAAACACCCGGCTGCTCGTGGCAGAATAGGGAAGCAGATGGGTCACAGAGAGAAACATATCAGTGTGTGGAGTGACATCCGGAGATCATTACATCCAATCAGAGCAGCGCAGGAAGTGCAGACGGATTGAGATTGATGGCACCAGACTGCTGCCTTACAGCTTTGAATAAATGAGGAGAAGAAAACGGGGCAACAGAACAACAAAACCACAGTGTCCTCTCCATTTCTCACCCATAGAGAGAAAAATGCCCTCTCTGTTCTCGTTTCAACATGCAGCATTGTGCGCGAGCGCTTGTGTCTGTTGCCGTGCGAGCTCGCGTGCACATGCAGTACAGTTTGTGTAGCGGTTAGATGGGATGCGAGCGAGGATGCAGAGGGAGGGGAAGTGAAATGAACAGAGTTCTTAATGGCTTCTATTTCCTCGGTGTTGTTGAGTTAGTGTTTCAGATATGCAGCCTGTGTTCACAGTGCAGTGCAATACAGACAAACAAATGACTGTTTAAAGGGGCATCGATGAGGATTATTAGGCAGTGTGTGACCAATGAATGAAAAGCACCACCACCTAGTCGGTGTACAATGTGAATTATTTATCTGATAAAGTGATATATTTCTGCAGTGTGGTGGTAAATATGTTATTTACTTTTGTAGAAGAATAATTCATTTTTTTCCCCCTTGGTGTTTTCAGCTGGCGGTGTTGCTATTCTTTTTGTTTATGTGCATGTGTTTGTCCTTTTGTCCTTGTGTAATAGAAACTAAATCTTATTTACTTTTTTCTTTTTTTTTTACTTAAAAGCATATTTACACTTCACTGCTATAGATTGTTATTGTATTTTTATTGTTTACAGATTAAACTTTCTTTAATGCACCCAGTATTGGCCAAGATTCTTGCTTATAGTCAGTATTCACATGGGCCCAGGTGCTACTGCAGAGCTGTTAAAGTCATTTTGTTGACCTAACCGTCCACTTCAACACCCTACCTACAGTATACAGACTTGGCGGCTTGTCACTTATTCAACATGAAACATCACATTTTTAAATAGCCAGGCTACCATCAATAGCAACCACAGTCCTTTTAAAGGCAGATACTATTAGCATTCAGGTATCAGTAGGCAACAATACTATTTGCACCCGACCCCGGCACACATTGGTTACTGTCTGCTAGGCTATATGTACTGTATGTATATTTTTCCTAAACCTAACCAAGTACTTTTGTTGCCGAATCTTAACCAACCTGCATCTGAAAACTTAACAATAATAAAAAATTATTCAGAAATGTAAAATGTAGGCTTCTCATGGGACACAAACCCATTGAGTTTGACCCATTCGTCCACCATTACCTCCTCCCTGCCAGCCTAGTTGCACAGCAGGTCGTGAAATAGTCCACATAATTGTGAACCAGGGAATATAAAGGGCAGAAAATCTTTCATAGGGAGGAGTTCTGGGTTGATGCATGGGTCATAAAACACAGGACATTCACCCAGGAGACTGCTGTTCATGTCCCATGTGAAACCAGAAGTCAAAGTTTATTTATTGGTCATGCAACTTCTGTACTTAAGTTACACCACTTTCGGTGTTATTTTAACCCAAACTGCAATCTTTTCCTAAACCTAACTAAGTAGTTCTACTTTGAAAAGACTGGAGCGTAAATTGACACGTGCGCTACATGTTGCTGGACATTTGTAGGAAAGTGCACAAAAAAATACGTTGTTGAAATTGTTGTTGAATATTCAAATCGGCCAGGTGTAAATAGGCAAATGGCTGCCTTGTGACTTTTCTCACCCAGGTGCAAATAGACACTCCGTTATTCACTTGACCAAATTCACAAAGTACCCTGCTTGGTTTCTGATCAATGTATTCAACAGGATAAGACACTGTTGTAGTGTTTGTGTCCTGCTGAAGATGATGTCAGGGCCGTTTCATGGGGCGTCGCTATGACGATCAGCTAAAAATCCTGCCTGCATCGAGTATCTGCGGTGGATAACAAAGTAGAGAAAAGTATGTGATACCAAAAGTGAGCCGAGTCGTGCCATGCAGAAAACACTAAATGTGTCCTTGTGCCAAACTGTTTCTCATGTTTTCTGACCTCACTGACAATGCTACAGAGTTTTGGTAGCAGATGGTCGTAACATGGATAGCAGTTAAAAACCAGGATGTTTTACATTAACATGTTACTCTGATGCACGTCACCACAGGCCACCACAGATCTCTAAGAGCAAATCTGCAGATCAATTAGTTCAATACATTTTTAATCATCATAGAGCAGATCAATGGACACAATATAAAGTAACAAACAATCATGATAAACAAGCCAAAAATACACATATCACATACAGCTATTATAACAAAGAAGCTATGAATGAACAGTGGAGTTTAATTAACGACAGTTAAGACGCCCACACTGCGTTATCATGTCTTTAAAATGTCGTGCTATTTATTCACCTTCCCATGAGATGAGGTTGGACCTTTTGATAGTGATGTATTATAGGGATGTCACAGTGAGGACATGTTGCCACCGGTTAACACTAGTGTTACCAGTTACACTGGACATTTTACAAAAAAAAAAACAAAACAAAAAAACAAAAAACATGCTCAATACATGCACTTCTTAATTTATTTTTTAAATTGTCAACATTGGTGAACTTGAGTGGCACCTATAAATAAAATGCATTATTATCATTAATATGGTTCCCTTATAGCAGGTATTCAACTGAAATTTAATTTCTCAGTTAGAGAAAATTTCCTGAAGCAAGCATCCAGAAGATCATGTCAAACTATTTAGTGTGACATAGATTTAAATAGCCTAGTAGTTGTATCAACATCTGCTTGTTATTAATACCCGACTGTCAAATCAAATGAATTCAGTACGATTCAAAAACTTTTTGACAATATTTATTGTCACTTAACAGAGAACCGAACATGTATGTATGACTGCAGATATGTATAACGTCCTCTCATTAACTAAATAAAAGTAGGGCTGCTTTCAAAATAAGAGAAAATAAATAAAATGTGAAAATTGTGCATGTTCAAATAATAATATCTGGCATGGTTTCTCTCCTTTTGTTTTCCTGACCTGTATCGCTCTCTGTCTTTTTCTTTCTATCTCAAACTCTGCCTCAAACTCTCACATCTGTCTGCACTGTATAGTCCCAATATTTACTGTCTGGAGTCCATAGACTTGATTGGCTGAATAGTATCACGAAGGAAGGTGTGTTAAACCACTACCGTAGAGACTACACTAGCGGCGTCGGTTAAGATGGGTTAGTTTCATAGTGTCCGACTATGTATCGATAACATGGTGCTGATATGAGAAAATAAACTAAATGGGTTTATTTGTGTAAAAAAAGTAAAGTGACAGTGAGGGCAGTGGGTACGTAATGTAATCGGTGTATGCTCTGTGTACTACGAGTGAACTGGGTGTTAATATTGACTTTTGTCTTCTTACCTACACAGCCCTCTAATGCCCTTTAACGTGTGATTTATATGCTTTAGACTATGATAGATGGCAACAGGTTTTATTTTTAGACAGCATTATCAGGCACACTCTCCAATCACTGCACACAGCCGGTCAACAGCATGGCATTGTGATTTGTTCATTTTCGGCGACACACTGAGCAGTGCCTGTGTAAATGTTAAAGGAATCTGAGCCTCAGTGTACAAAACTACTATAACTGCTCCAACCAGGCATTCTAATAACAGATCTGATCAACAGGGGACATGCACATCCAAGCCTATCAGGTCTTCTCCAGCACTTGAATGCAGACCAGCAGCTTGTGTTGGAGAGTAGATGTCTATCTATAATCAATACACCACAATCTGGCCTTATCTCCCTCTCTGATATGCTGCACAGCCACTTTTCCACACCCTCCAATGTCCTCCGGCATCGCATCTGAGAACGCTGACAGCAATTATGGATTGCCACCTTTTTCCAATAAGCCACAAGTCGGTATAGCTGAACAACAGTCACAAGATTCGAAATTTGGTGAAATAACTTTTGAAAGAAAAAGACAAAAATTAGATGAAGTGAAAACAGCAGATCCTATTATTTATCCCAAATATCACATGCAGAGACTACCTCTGGCAGCCTTCTCTGGCTGTATTCATCCTCCACCCAGCGTTAGTTTAACTAAGAATGTTTCCCACATCACGGTGCCGCTCCACAGTACTCCTGCTGTGGTTTTGTCCCTGTTGAGTTGCTCCCCCCAACAGGCTGGTGACCTCGGAGCGCACGCTGCCCAAGGCCTCTCAACAAAAAAGATGCCTCCTCCTGTTTGAGGGCACTCCACACACACCCACTACCTCCAGTCCACTTTAGGGATGTCATTGCCCCTTCCTCTATAAGCCCTCGAGCCTACAGGGGCCAGCGCTTTACAGCTCTCCATATGGCGAGCCCTTTAAGGAACATCTGACAGACAGGATGCTTTTCTTGCATGTCATTTCACCCTTCCAAGGCAGACTATATTATATTCATACTGTACTGACCCAACGACATTTCTGCATATGGTACCTGAGGCATAATCTGTCAGTTTTTGACACAGCAAGGCTATTTTTCTTATGCAAATTCTTGTTTACATGCCCTTTTGTTTCTGATATTGTTCAGTTTTTATCCCTTGGATTTGGGTTACGTTGCTAGCTCTGCACGGCTAGAAGTATTGACAGACGGAGGATGGTGGCACAATGGAGCGATGGCATGGCTCTGAGATGGAAAGAAAGGAAGAAAGGCAGGGGAGAGGGGAGACAGCAGTGCAGAGTGGAGGATAGAAGCAGCCCTGCTGGAGGCTCGCCACAGGCTACGTCTGACATCCCTCTCTCTGATGGACTGATGAGATTACCCTGACATTTTTTCCTTCTAACTTAAATTGCATTACCACAAGGATCTTATGTTAGGCAGATCTCCATATTATTCTCAAGGGATTTTGGTTCCATTTTGCTCTCTGCTCCATTCTGTTGTCTCCTTTTTCACTCACACTCAGAGGGATGAAATCGCTTTTACAGCCTTGCATGTATTATCCATTGGCAGGACAACATGGATCCCATTTCAGAGATGGTGCAACAGCATATATCATGGCAATGCAGTGCCCCCACCTTCAGTAAACTAGAACGATGCAGGTCATTGTGGTTGCAACTGAACTATGACATTTGATTAGTCAACTATCCTTGCACCAAGACTGTTAACAGAATGAACTAACCAAGCGATTCAGCCTTAGGGTCATTGATAATTAAAGATAACCCATTTAAAAAGCAAATCCAAACACAGACCATGAACTGCACAGATTGGGGTCATGAAAGCATGTTTTTTTATGCCACTAATTTACATTCAACCTTTGCATTTCACCAGCAGCTTCACCTTGACATTTAAGGTTAACTGACAAATTAGGGCACAGTTTTTTATTATTTATTTTTGGGTGGGGGTGCACTGGGCGTCTGTGTCTCACCACAAGAGTCTGCTTTTCCCTTTTGCAGTGCTGCATCGCGTAATGGTCTCAATTAGTCTAAAAGTCACCGTGGGTAATAATTCACCTCTCTCAGGCTTCATTTCCTCAGATTCAAGTCAAGCATAGCACAGGAAATGACACTTCAGGAGCTTTTAAAAAATGATGAGGACAAGCGAAGCGATCAGGGCGGTAAATCAGGTGAGTGACTTGCGGACGGCGACAGCATGAGGTGGCGCCAGAGCCTGTCAGTCGCCGTGGTGACATGTTCATCAAGGTGCAGGTGATACCACTCAATCACTGTATCAGTCATCGGAAAGACTGGTCAGTGGCATCAAACACAGATCTCATTATTGGAGCGCCGCCTGCTAAAATCAATCACTGACAGTTTAGGCAATTTGAAAAATGATTGTAATCTGTTTTGGGGCAACGCCTGCCTACACACATATATATATATATATATATATATATATATATATATATATATATATATATATATATATATATATATATATATATATATATATATATATATATATATATATATATATATATATATATTTTTTTTTTTGCTGGTAGTTTAATCTTACACTATATATAGGGATTCACCCAATGCAGGAGACCTGATTGTGTGGCCAGTATGTCTGAAGGTACCAGCATTCAGTCACTATATGAAATCATATACCTGCAAAAATAAAGGACTCTGAAACCACATCAGGATACTCAACTCCTCCACTTCAACACAGATATGTGTAATTCTTTTAGGTGGATCAATCTGCTCCACCTGGGACACGTTAACGCAGCATTTCTCAACCTTTTCTGGCCCGCGACCCCATTTTCAGGTCCCAAAATCCTCATGACCTCAATTAGACTCGTCAAGTTGTCATGTGAATTTGAGTAATGGCACACTTTTGTATTCTATTTTCAAGAGTTTAGTAGGAGCTGGGAATGAACTGTAGCTTATTAAAATGCTAATTTATTTAATTTTACAATCATTTATTTAATTCTTTCCTATTTCAAGTGTTACAATTGCGATAATTTCCTCTTCACTGACATTTTAAATGCGCTTCTAATACATTTGATCTGTTTTTAATTGGTGTTTTGTCTGCTTGAAATGTTGTTTTGTCTGCTTTTACTGGTGTTTTGTGTGTTTTAAATGTTATTTTGACTACTTGAAATGTTGTTTTGTCTGCTTTTACTGGTGTTTTGTGTGTTTTAAATGTTATTTTGACTACTTGAAATGTTGTTTTGCCTACTTTGGACATTGTTTTGTCTGCTTTTAATTTTGTTTTGTTTGCTTTAAATGTTGTTTTGTCTGCTTTTAGTGGTGTTTAGTCTGCTTTAAATGTTGTTTTGTCTGCTTTTAGTGGTGTTTAGTCTGCTTTAAATGTTGTTTTGTCTGCTTTAAATGTTACTGTGTGCTTTAAACATTATTTTGTCTGCTTTAAATGTTATTGTATGTGCTTTAAATGTGCTTTAAATGTTGTTTTGTATGTTTTAAATGTTATTTTTTCTGCTTTCAATGTTATTGTATGTGTTTTAAATGCTATTTTCTCTGCTTTAAATGTAGATTTGTCTTCAAATGTTATTTTTTGTGCTTTAAATGTTATAACATATGCTTTAAATGTTGTTTTGCCTGCTTGAAATGTTATTGTGTGTGCTTTTTTTGTCTGCTTTGAATGTTGTCTTTTCTGCTTATATTTGTGTCTGGTCTGATTTGGATGTCTTATTTACTTTTAGTGGTGTTTTATCTGTTTTAAAATTTTGTCTGCTTTTTTGTCTTGTGTCTTTTAATGAGGCTGAAGATGAAAATTAGCCCTTTGGCTACACATTTACATTGAGACATTTACATCATATTGACGTGAATTAATTTGTGCTGTCCCTTATAAACAAATTAATAATGTTGAATTTCTATAATTTATGTAAAACACTGGGTTGTTCCTGTGTTTCAAATATGCTATGCAAACATAAGTCCCTTTCCAAACATATTTGTTTAGTAAAATATGTCTTAAAATCTCTGACAGCAACATAAGCACTTTCAGCGACCCATTTAAGATAAGATAAGATAAGATAAGATATTCCTTTATTGGTCCCACAGTGGGGAAATTCACATTTGACCACACGGTTTAGCAGCTCTGCAGCAGAACTTTTTATTGCTGCTTTTACTACTTGCTTTATTGGTCCGGCAGAAACCTTAACTTAAACACTCATCAGACCGTTTTCTATATCAGTACATTTTGAATGTAGCACTGTATAGGGTATATGTTCAATGTTCTAAGTGTCCTTTACCTAACGTTTCCTTAATTACACCTTGAAAAAAATGATGATAAATGATATAGCTTGTGTCACATTCCACCATGCTGGCCAGGCAAAATAGAGCAGGGCAGCAGGTATCATTTGCACCTTGTAAAAAGTTGCTGGTAAGCACCCCGGGGACAGGAGATCAGTGGTGACCTTGAGTCCACTGGTGGATAAAGATCTTTTCCATATTCATTCCAATCCGGAAACCATGACTTACCAATCATTAAACAGCTTATGGATTTGGCATCCCTGGGCCATCTCCATTTATCATGCAGCCGGCGATAATGGCTACTCTCTTTACATACGGCTCTCACACTATATTCTACTTTGAATAGTGTTAATAAAATTACAGGAGTGCAACAATTATCACCTCACGACGGTGCTAATTGCTGTCTGTGTTTTCCTTGTTTTATTGGATGGGAGTGATTGGACTTCTGTCACAATTAATGGGAATGATCTGAAGTGACTGCAGCATCCATGTAACACCATACATTTAGCCTCTGTTAATCACATGGGAACACTGGTGATTTTGCTAATTTACAGTCTGGATAATTTAAATGTCACTGATTGAGGAATTGTATGCAATGATTACAAGGATCCAACACATTTTTTTACTGCACATTGCTGTTAGACTTTCTCCAGACATTTATTTTCAACTAATAAACTGATGGATGTTTTCTGCTGGTGTCCAATATGTATTTTATCTCCGGCTGGGAAACATCATTTTAGCTAGGCTGCATCATTCTACTGCTATATTCCTCAGCATATTAAGTGGCAGAGTGTCGAATAATCTGAAATCTGAAATATTTTCACATTTGTATCTCAAACTTATAAAGACACAGAAATGATTAATTTCTCGCCCGTCCAGACTTTCCAGGAACCCCTGAAACCCTTTGAACAAGTTCAATACAGTCAAGTTGTCAGTTTTCAAGACGAGAGCAGATTGAGGGTAAAGAGCCTCGGGGGTAATGGGATGAAGTCTGTTGCCACATTGTTGCAACATGCGTGGGATTCCCATGGGAGGGCTGGAAATGGAGTCAGGACACTGCTCCTTCCTGACATCTCAGGCCCACGTGCCACCGCCTTCACATCTCTCCCTCTGTGTTTGATGTCCAAATTGAGCTCTGCTTCATCGCCTTCATAGCTGCCTCCCCTCTGTGCCCCTCCTCTCATCGCCTCTCCCATGGTTCCCGGAGGAGACGCTGAAACTATTAAACTAATAAATTGGCTTCCTGATACATATATGGGGCTGATTTGGGACTCTTGTTACAGGAACAGTGTGGAGCATTTAGGGGGATCTATTGGCAGAAATTATATATTAATAAGGATGTTTCCTATAGTGTATAATCACCTGAAAATAAGACTCTCTGTTACCTTAGACTGAGCCGTTTATATGTAGAGCGAGTCCTCTTCATGGAGCCGGCCGCCATGTTTCTACAGTAGCCCAAAATGGACAAACCAAACATTGGCTTTTGACAAAACCATCTGCATTTTCACGTCAGCCACTGCAGGCTTGCTACACAGGAAAAGTGTCAGTTGGTTGCAATCTGCAATCCCACCACTAGATGGCGCCAAAATCCTACACACTGCACCTTTAAAAATGGACTATTACAGCCCGTTCCCATTCCCAGGATGTCAAATACCAACGTTTTGTTATGCCCCTCAGTGTGTGCAACGGACTTTAAATTACTATAACTTAAACCCATCCATGTCAATATTAAACACCCCAAAAAGGCACCCATAGGGTGGGTGTGAGGGGAGGTGGATGGATCCAACACACACAGGGAGAGTAGAAATATTAAGTCAAACCATGATGTTTTTTTTGTAAATCAAAGCGTTTTTGTTTAAATTCACAATGTTAACTGGGATTAGGGGGTTATTATGTGTTATTATCCAAGCATAATGCGCATATGCATATTTAATTTATTCGTTTAATTGCACAGTTAATAATAAATTCTTAATTTTAAGGCAGTTATATTAATGGGCAGTATCTCAGTGTTTCTCTCATTATTAAAAATGTGACAAAGTTTTAACTTTAATGAGCTGCTAATACTAAATGAATGCTATTAAAATGGGCTTTAGTGGAAATTTGTAGTATTACAAGATCATCTAAGTGCAACATCTTTGCAGAAAAACACAGTCTTGCATTTCTTGGCGGCATAAATCGTCAAATGGTCAGAAGCAAAACTGCTGCAACTTGGTGAAGAAAGGGAAGAAATCTGTGAAACTCAAAGCGACCCAACGACTGACATGCCTCTCAACCCTGCCGGCCTCCTGCTGGCTAAGTAGTCGCAGTTTTCGCCTCACAATTCGCTTCATTGGTCAGATGAGTTTCCACACATTTCACTTTGAAATGAGAACAGCAGAGAGATGGGCCTACTGCTGTTCCTGACATATCATCCTGCTCATCTGTGGCCACTGCCATTTTTATTACCTCAAAGCAAATACAAATACATTAAAGTCACCTACCGCTGCTTTAAATGTGATGATAATTACCAGCATCTACATTCTATCAAATACCCATATCGGTCCAACTGGAGACCGAGCAGGACTTCGGGTCTGCTGCTTCCTCCCTGCTTGGCTCACTTAACCCTTCTCGCTGACCCTCTTTGCGAGCGCCGGTCCAGCGCTCGCTGCAGTGTGTTATGGTGTGGCTGTCGCTCCGCTGTGGCACATGCTGGGTAGGAACATGAAGGAGCTGCGAGCATCGGGGGTGGTGCTGGTGAGACTGTTGGGGTTACGGGGGTGGTTGGAACAGATTGGTTGATATCACACTCTCACCTCCAGGGGATAAAGGACCAGGAGGCGTTTTGGGTTTGGATGTGTGTGTATTTGTGTGTGTGCGACAGCAGAAGCGGGTTGGTGAGTAAGGGATTGAGGGGAATACAAAATCCTCAGATTGCTGAGTTTGGACGCCGTGACCCCACACCGACCCCCATTTCCTGTCTCAATTGCCTCAGCGTGAGCTGGGCTCCATTTCACAGTACCGCTGTTTCTCCTCTTGTCCACAATCAAGTGGACTCATGTGGGAGTCCATAGCATGGACGGCTCTATCATCATGAGTAAATAATGACAAAGGGTCATTGTGTGATCATGCGTTACAATGCCTGATCCCTGCCTTGTGATCTTTAATGGGATTGACTCCCACTTTAATGAGTATCGCTGTTGCAATCAAGCCTCCATGAAGACTGAAGATTCAATTGGCCAAATCTGATTTAAAAGTAAGCTTGGAGGCAATTAAAGCAAACATTTAATTGACATTAAAGTACAAATATTACTGTCAGCGGTCTGTTGCAGTTCAATCGTCCATTACTTTGTCTTCAGGTCCATTGAGCTACATGTTGGACATATGGATGAGATCTAAGGGTTATGAGTGGATGGCATGTAAGCACCATTGCACATCCATTCATGCTCGCGTATTTGCCTTTGTGTATTTTTGTGTATACGTGTCTATGATACCTTGTTGTATGCATGGTGATGATATACATGAATTAGAGTATTAAGAAAATGTCTCTCTCTCTCTCTTTTATGTGAATATAGTCGTTTAAAATCAGCCATCACCAACCAAATCATGGGTGACATCTGAGAGGAAATTGCCACCTTAAAGCGACTGTTTGCACTTCAAAGTCATCCTCTAACATCTTTCATCACACACGACCAGCTGCTGTGTATATTCTCTTGTTTTTACTTTCTTTTCCATGAGGGTGACAAATGAATCACACAAACATTAAAGGGTCTCTAGTATAGGTTACACAAATAATGGTCACTTTTGTTGTTTTAGAGAGATTAAAATATCCAGTTAAGAAATGCTTACGCTCCATGTCACAGTGCCAAATACTTACAATTGTTGGTCTTTAGTCCCATCTCAGCATTTTAGCATCTAAGGGTTTTACTATGACCAATTTAGTACTGTCATAATGAATATTTCTGTATGTCTTGCTGCTGTAACGTGTGAATTTCTCCACTGTGGGACCAATAAAGGAATATCTTATCTTATCTTATTTCAATACAACAATATGGGTGAAATTTGGATTTTAACAACTAATCATGATTAATCGCAAATACATTTTATTTATCTGTTCTAAATGTATCTGAAAGGGAAATTTAATAATAATTTAATAAAAAAAAAATTTATGGAGATCAATGGACAACACAAAAAAATTGCATATATTTAATGGAAAAAAATATGCTTAAACCATAACATGGCAAACAGACAACAGCTGTCAGTGTGCTGACTTGACTATGACTTGATGCGATTATCATAAAGTGGTCATGTCAGTAAAGGGGAGACTCGTTTGTACCCATAGAACCCATTTACATTCACATATCTGGAGGTCAGAGGTCAAGGGACACTTTGAAAATGGCCATGACAGTTTTTCCTCACCAAATAAAAGAAAACAAAAATAAATTTACAGCATTATTTTCACTCCAGCTTTAAAATTGAGCCTTTTATAACCTAAAAATCACACGTTTGTGTTGATGAGTTAAAGAAGTTAGTAGCATTAAATTAATATGCATATTGTGTAACATTATTATCGCGTTAACTTTGACAACAGCATAATTGGGGACATTCTTGCTTTTTTTAAAGTCCACACATTTGTTGTTATATGCACATTGTGGTTATTGATTTCGCAATGTTCTTGTTGTTGTTTGCATTGTATTCACTTGATTATATACATGTTCAGCACTTTGGTCAACTGCTAACGTGCTATCAACTTTTTAACGTGCTATCCAAATAAAGTTTGACTTGATTTGACTAAACGACTAAAAATTAAACTCAAGAATAAGTTCAGTCAGGAAGACTGCTGTTTTCCATGCTTAGGTCTGCACTGTATTTGTCATATATCTTACCATTCACTCCTCTCGCATGCTCGCTCATTATCTCGTTGTTTGGGGCTGTCAATCATGAAATCAGCTGTTCTCATCCGCAGCGACCAGCGTCGAGGTTAACGAGTTAATTTGTAACTCAGATTTCTTATTAATTAGTTTGCAATTCAAGCTATACGTTATTTAGTTACATTTTCAAATAAGTAATCTATTACAAGAACAGCACAGTGAAATGCAATCTGGGCCTAAGCATCTGTCAGATTTGAGGTTTGGGTGGTGAGGTGCATAGAGGAGGAGAACTATGCTGGTGCTCTGAAACAGAAACGCCTTTCAGTTGTCAGAAGATCATTAATGAAATCCCTCTGACGTGTAAAATGGAGGGAACAGGGAACATTTGCTGGCTACTTCAATATAATAAAGAGCTCTAAAGGGGATACTGGACAATATTACCAGCATGCACAAGGAATTGCAAAGTGATATTTTTAGTGATGTAGAAGTACTCCAACAAGTTACGTTTCTGAGTAGGTAATGCTGCAAGTTATTTTAACAGTGTAATGTAATAAGTTACTTTTTTTAAGTAACATTGCCTCTGACAGTAACACACCTACATTGCTAGCTTATCATCACACTGCTTCTCTCTGTCTTTAGTATGTTCATGATGCAGTTGCGTGGGTTTCTCCACCTCCCCTCACTGCCAAGTCTTCACAGATTCATCATTTCATCAGCCTCATCAGCCACCATCACAAGCATCTTTACTTCATTCACTTGTCTCTCCTGATTGAAGTATAGTCATAATCCACCTTCTTTGCCATTTGCATTTTTTGGCAAGGACACATGAGATTTTAGGTTGCTGAGGTGGAAATTGCACAGCAATCTAATGTTGAGCACTTGAAATCCAAGTAGGCAGGCTGAGTGGACTGGGAGTGCCTTAAAGTACCAGACACTGTGGAGTCATCGCACCTGGCAAAGTAATCCTTTACTCATTAGCGCTGACCATCAACTCTCCACAGGCTAATTTGTGTTATGAGGCGGTAACATCTATTAGTACTGCATTTTAAAGAAGGATGCGGCTTAGTTGATGGTATATGCATGTGCTATTGTAACTGTGAAACATCTCATGTGAACACCAGAAACCAGAGAGCGTGCCACACTGCTTGACCATTACTGGCACGCAAATTACACCAAGCCTTGATCATGCACTGTGTCTTCAGATAACTCTTTTGTGCAGGGCCATTTTTCCTATTTCACTCCAGCCTGGTTTGTCCCCATATCGTGACCCCGCGACGCTCCTAACTCGTACGACAGCCTAAAACACAATTAAGCATACAGAGAGTAGTTCATCCCCAAATTGCACCGCCTATTATGTCGCGGCTGTTACTGTACCTGCGCAATCACGCTCACCTAAATTCCACTATGAACAACGGCGACATCTTATGATGGTGAAAAACACAGTAATTTTCTTGCGTTCTCTCAATCAGTCACAGAGTGGGTTGGAATCAAACATGTAAAGACAGAAGCCTCTTTTCTATTCTAGTTGCACTCCACAGTCCCTCTAAATCACCCCTAATGGGCTGGTGGAGGGAGCACACTCTGTATCACTATATCAATCATTCACTCTGTTTTCCTCCTCCTGGAACCATCCACAGGATCACTTTGGTGCTTTAATGAGCCATTACAATTCCTATCAGATGATCTCTGTGCCATGTGTGTGCGTACACATGCACACGACTGTTTGTTTGTACACGAGTGCGTGAATGCTCTAACTGTTATGGACTTACGCTCGTGCTGATATTAGATTGTCTCTGCAGAGTTTTCTGAGATAGCGGTGATCTCTTGTCTATCTATTTCTCACCCACTTCCTCTGCTGGTTTCGCTCTCTCCCTCACGCTGTGTGACTGTGTATGTGCGGTGGACAGTGGGCACGGGTTATAATTGCATTGCGTTGCCATCCCACTCGGTCTCTACACCCATCTGTCTCTTTAATATCCAGCTAAGCACTCTTGACCTTGAAGCATCCACGACAGCACAGAGCCACAGCCACACCAACACATCCGTGGCTGACTTCTCCCAGAGACCGCTGAAATGATAGAGAGGAGGGGGATGATAGAAAGACAAGGAAAAAAGAAATGAAGAGTAGAAAAACAAGGTGCAAAATATTGTCTCTGAGACAAAGGTGACCAAGAGAACATGATGGATTGGTCTAGTCTGTGTACAAGGTATCATATAGTGGGAAGCACAGAGAATCAGACAAAGATGCCTTCAAGGTCACTAGTGAATTCATTTAATTTAGAGCTGACTTGATTTTGCAAAGGTCGCATTCATGGACTTCTCAAGAAAATGTTATTTCAACAGAAAACATGCAAGATTAGCAGGAAGTCAAGGAACCACAAAATATGTTATTTGCCTCCTGGCATTCCCTTTATGCTCCTCGGCAGGATGGTTCATTCTCGAAGCAATGCCTTTGGGCTGTCATAATGAATATTTGAGCTAACTCTTTTCACTGTATAATACCAGAGCATATGCCTTAAAGGTACAGTTTGCAATTAGATCTTCAATATAACCTAAACTTATTTGATTAGATATTTGAATACAGTTAATAATGTTTTACCTTCATCCAGGGAATGTTTGCAATGCATGTTGATGTCTTCACTAGGATTCCACATTACACCATTTACACAATGGCTCACTGTTGCCCTACCAACAACCACCATAACCAGCTTCAATGAGAGGCTACAGCCTGGGCCAGACCGGCACAGTGTGTGTGACAGCTGTGTTACCTGTTGTTTTTTATTTTGGCGTCTGTGTTAACCGGTTACAGCAGCCACACTCCCCGCATGAGATACATAGCTCGCCTATTTTTAACGCGAGCCATGTGCGTTTTTTTGTGTGGGCAGAACTCCTTCATTTGCTAACACAAGGCTTTTATTCTGAAATATTTGCAGGACAGTGTTGTAGAACTTGCAATGACGACTTGCACGACTCCATGAATGAATATATTACGGGATTTTAATTGTGTAGTATTACTACTATTTATAAATTACCAAAAGTTTCTTGACCTTTCTCTGTCTAAAATAAATATAAATAGTATAAATGATGTTTATAATGAAATGAAATAACCATTATGAAAGGCAAATTCTTTATAGAAAGATAGGGCAGACAGCAGCAGCAGAAACGCAGCTGAAATGCAACCATTCGGTAACACGCAGAGTTAACGCAGCCGGGCCAGGTGTTAGAGGCCGTAAACGCCAGCTATACCATTTTTTTCTTTCCAATGTGTTTGGGAGGATGCACTCCTGTCATGCTGCCATGACAACGGTGATCATGAAGTTGTGGTAGTTTAGCAGTAAGCATCGCTGACTAAACTAAACTCAAAATAAAGATAAATAGATTTCCAGCACTGTCAAACCCTCATAGTAGCGTAACACTTGATTTCTCTGTGTCAGTCTGGCTGACCTTTCAACAGGAGTTTGTGACGTCCTCAGACCTGAAGAATGAAGCCAGTAAAATAGTCCATGGGACAGATAGTCCATGGTAGCCCTACACTACAACACTACAACTTCTTCTCCATATATTTACTACAGGCTGGTGTTTATGGAGGAAAGAAAATCTGCATTCTGTGATTGGTTTTCCTTTGTCACATGACATGAGGTGTGTACTGCAACATTCCAAACACTGAACTATTTATATCCCACGACGCAGAAGTCACATCCTAAAAAATGGTGCATGGGAGAGCTTATGTGCCGTGAAGGCTTTGCTCTCAGGTTTGAGTGCACCTGCTGCACTTCTGCATTGACAACAATGGATTTAGGTGAGCAAAAGAAGTAGCATGTGTACGACCCTTATAGGTTGCTCAAAGCACCACTGGTTTCCCCCCATCTTTCAATTCCTGTTGCCTGTAACCATGACCACAATCTGACCCTGCACTGAACAGTGTCGCATTACGGATGGCAATGTTGATCTGGTCCCGTCTGATATACAGCATCTCAACAACTATTGGATACACTGCCATACAATTTGGCACAAACATTCATTTTTCCCAGTTGTTGTATCCTACTGACTTTGGTGATCCTCCAGATTTCCTCTAGTGCCACCACGAGCTTCACATTTGTGGTTTTTAGTGAAATGTCTCAACTACCATTGCATGAATTGCCATGAAATTTAGCACACTCATTCATGTCCCCATTAACTTTCCATTCAGCATCAATAGGTCAGAATTTCCATCCATCTATCCATCTGTGACCACTTATCCCATTAGGGGTCGTGTGGGGGCTGGAGCTGATCCCAGCTGGCATTGGGTGAAGGTGGGGTACACCCTGGACAGGACGCCAGTCTTTCACAGGGCGATTTATGGGCAACTTAGAGTCATCTATTAACCTACATGTCTTTGGACTGAGGGAAGAAACCAGAGAACCCAGAGAAAACCCATGCGAACACGGGGAGAACATGTGACATTATTAACCACTACACCACCGTGTGTCCTTTAAACTTTTAAAATTTCTGACTAAATGACATTTGCATCAGCCTCAGCCTTACTTTGTGTTTAGTGCCAAATACCAAATGTTAGCATGGTAGCACACTAAACTAAAATGGTGCACATGGCTACACCTGCTAATCATTGGCATTTTGAGCATGTTAGTGGTAGATGCCAGAATCTACCCACCAAACATACCGTAGGCAACTCTTGCAAGACTCACTGCCCAACGACCTTTCCTAACCTTAACCATTCAAGGTCAATGCCTAACCATAACAATTTCATGAGAGGTTTGCAACTACCCATCTACCCATGTTAGCGTGCTGTCGTCTTTCCCTACCTTGAACCAATGTACCTTTGGTAGCCTAAACTGTAGTTTAAAACCTTAACCATAGAGTGGTCAGATCAGAAAATAGTCATATAGCCTATACAGCATATTGTTTTTGTAATAGTCATGCAAAACCAAAGCGGCTTTATCTTTGAAGTTGAAGGACTTTGACCAGACAACCCTCTTCCTCCTCCTATAACCTATAGGCCACCTCCACTAGCTCCACTATAATCAAAACAACAGGAATAGCATACTTGTTCAATGGGTCTCAGTGCCCTCTTATCAACCCAATGTCATACATTGAGGATAAGGATAATTCTGGGCCAATCAGGAATTTCAGGTGTACTATAGCAGGATGACTTATTAAGAAAATGTTAACTCCCTGCAGCATGGTTATCTTTATTGAGAAACAAAGGATTAGTAACATGATTGATGGGCCTTGTCTCCCAGGGATTATGCTGTGGAGCACCACTAATTGCTCTCTCTTGCTCCCTCCTCCTCTATTTATCTCCCTCTTTCTGTCTCATTCCATCCACATCCATGCCCGTGGCCAATGCAATACACTTTTAGCGATCACCTTTGCCACCGGAGCTCGTGGTGTGAAGGGTTACGGGGTGCCACTGACGGGCTCCAGGCTCCTGGGTAAGCACTAAAAAGACTGAACTGTCCTTAAAGTTATAGCCAAGAGACTTAATTTCGCATTCAGGCTCAAGTGGTTTGTTGAACACATGCCAGGCCTGAGCCAGAAGGACAGAAAGGAGGGAGTCCGAACCCTGTATGGGTATGGTAACGCACCGTGTAATGGACTACTGTACAAGGGGAAATAATGTGCTGAGTCATTTAGGAAAGCTATTAAGCCGCCTGGGTGACTTTGAAATTCACTAAGCCTGTTCACCCTCTACATTTATTCAGGAATAGGGCAGCTTCAGCCCCCAGCTCACTAGATCCCCCCTCCTCCCCTCTGCTGCTCTCCTCTTTGACATCTTTCTAACTAAATGCTGAAGAAACTTAATTACAAATAACTGGGGGAGAGGAAGCTTATCATTAGAAAGCATGGAAAACAGTATGGCTTCTGCCAGCGAAGCCTTGTGAAATACAGTACAGCTGTGTATTCCCCCCACCCTTAATTGAACATGTGCTGTATTAACCTTGAAAGCATTGTGGTGATTCTATTTTCAATTAATCTTCTAAAAGAGGAGACGTACAAATTAAAATGGGATGCAAACACAATGTTGCTGTCACAGAATATTTCTTCAGCAACAATAGGCGACTCGTTTTTTTCTCACTAAGCATCCTAATAGGTTACTGACCACTTAGATCACTGCAGGCCCATAAGACTGCAAAACACTGGATGGCAGTTTCACCAGCCACTGTGGCACTTATTAAAATGATTGAAATTATACCACACCTTCCTCCGAGCCATGTGTGTCCTTGTCATTTATCATTAAACCATCCCCTATCATAGACCGATGCAGAGGGAGCCATTGGGTGCAAGAACACATACAGTATGCACTGTATATGCAGCACCCTCCTACCACATATAGCAGAAACACTGCAAGATAAAGTTGGTATCAAATAGCATTTTTAATGACCTGCCTGAACCTCTTGTATAAATGACGTCTAACCCCAGGCAAAGCTGTAGGGGACGCTCAAGAAGGTCAGTTTAAATCTAATTTCCACCATTTTATTCGTTGAAGAAGTGATGCTAAACACAAAATTTTGCATCATTGGTTTTGCATAACAATACGTGCCACAAGCACTTGTCAATTTGATCCCTCAGAATCCACAAGCTTTGTGTTTGACTGCTTACCAAAGGGACTGACAGAGGCCATAAAATGTAAATGTCTCGTGGAGGCTTCCCAGGTCGTGATGTTGTTCAATAATGGATGCAGTGCTTTACATTTTCCTCTTTTGGAATCAGTTCAGATAGAAAAAGCCCCCCTGTCAAAATTTACTGAGAGGTTCAGAGGAGAAATATTCACAAAGCCTAGCACACAAAGGTGATGTGAAAAAAGGGGAAAGAAGAGGGGGGCAGGCAAGTCAGAAATCAGGAGTGATTCTATACAAAAGGGCATGTGGGAGCATATCATCAAAAAGAGGGGTGTGTTTATGTGTAGATGCACACTTTTGAACGAACTGATAGCCACGGGTATCTGAGCTTTGCTCGAGTAAAGGCTGCAAAAAAGCACACCATGTGCCTTCAATATATTCTCTTTTTCTTTCTATCTTATATTGGGGGCAGCAGTAGCTCAGTCTGCAGGGAGTTGGCTTGGGAACCGGAGGGTCACCGGTTCAAGTCCCAACATGGACCAAAAACTGAGTGTGAACTGGTAGCTGGAGAGGTGCCAGTTTACCTCTTGGGCACTGCCGAGGTGCCCCTGAGCAAGGCACCAAACCCCCAACTGCTCGGGGCGCTTGTCAGGAGCAGCCCCATCACTCTGACATCTCTCCATTGATGCATGTGCATGTGTGTGTTTCGGGTCTGCATGTATCGTGTATAAGTTAACAAACAGAGTGTAAAAATTTAATTTCCCCTCGTGGGGCTAATAAAGGTTGTTCTTCTTCTTCTTCTTCTATTATATATCTATCTATCTATCACAGCTCCATTCCAATACAGCCAATTATACTACTTTGAATCAAAAAAGTTGAGTCTAGCGGTGGAATGTAGACCAGTGCAGACTGATTTTGGGGAGTGTGACATGATGACTGATAGCATCTTAAAAAATACAATTCCAACATAAATTTATTATCAGCTTTAAAATCTCAGTGATGAATGTCCTGTTCTTGTAGTATAATGAATACCTGCAGCCTCTGGGGATTATTTTAATAATTAGTCAAGTGAAGTCATGTCTCTAAAGGGAAAATAAAAATCATCATTTAGCGTCAAAGGTAACAGAGGTTTTGGCGAGCTGTGCGTTCGTTTTTTTTTTTGAGGGGGGTCATGAGCCAAAAATGGTCGACGACCACTGACAGAGACCACCATCATTTACAGTATATATGCACCCATCATTGCTTCCATCCATCAGCACTCTTTTGTCTGGTAAATCACACTGAGCAGAGAATGACTCTCAGTGGCAGGGGTTACCGCTACAGATAATTTCGGGGGCACACTCAGCAGCTCCCTGGGATCCATTTTTAGCGTACGTGCTGAGAGAGTCATACTATTACTATGCCTCATATTGCTCATCCTTTCCTTGTCATTCTTCCCTTTCCTGAGTTTTTCAGCACATTACTCCTTCTATTTTGGTGCCTCATACAAATGACTCCTTTTTTAGTAAAATTTGAAATTTGCCATTCGATAATAATGAGACTTAGTCACACGGAAACTTATTTTGGTTGTTAATCTCATTAATGGCATCGCCATCTCCAGGGCCCGCTTAAGGCATAGGCCATACGGGCGGTCACCTAGGGCGCCACTTTCTCATAGTGAAACTGAGTAGACACTTTTAAGCTAACAACATCACTGACCAATTGTTTATTTATATTATAATAAATACAGTTATTTATGAAAATAATAAACAATTGTGATATCTGATGTGTGTTGCGGTTTACAGGGCTAGGGTTAGGGTTTCACCTAGGTCCTGACCATCTCTGTGTTTTTTTTTTTAAGTTTTTAAACTGTTCTCAACTTCCACAAATTTAGCTCCTCATACAAAGAGAAATGTGCAGCTATTTCTCCCTTCAGTCACAATTCTGAATTATGACCATGTAGGCAGAGGGAATAACTCTCATAGCAACATCTGACATTCTTTGTTCAGCATAATTTATTCAGAACACATCATTCAAATTCGCTGCAAGTGGACAATGACAACAAAAAATGAAATGGAGGTTCAGTCTAGACATTGGGTCTTTTGAAGGACACACTTGGCTGCATTCTGCGCAGGATCTAGCCCCTGAATTTTAATATATGAAGCTCGTCTCTCTGTGTTTTTGCTACTTTCTGTTTGGTACCACAATATGGCTGCAGTTAGTTTTTAGTTTCTGAGCAGTTGGGGAGACTTTTAACCAAACTGAGAATCTTAGCTGCTGTGGGTCTTGTGGTTTCCAGAGATCTAAGGGCTTAAAGGTGCAGTGCGTAGGATCTGACAGTATCTAGTGTTGAGGTTGCAGATTGCAACCAAGTGAAGCCTCCCCCGTGTGCCAAGTGTGTAGAAGAAATGGTCCTCTCTAGATCCAGCTGTTGTAAAAGTCATTTGAAGCAGAGTCAGTGTCTGTGTGAACATGGTAAGTGAGTGGTGAAGCAAGAGTGAGAGAGCGGCGGCGGCAGCGAGTAACGTTATTGACTCCGGCCGAAGGAGGAAAAGTTAACAGTGTTTGGTTTGTCCGGTCTGGGCTACTGTAGAAAAATGGTGGTGCAACATGAGGACCCTGTGAAGAGGACCTGTTCTCTGTAGGTATAAACGGCTCATTCTAAGGTTGCGAAACATTTCTTATTGTTGGATGATTATACACCAAAGAAAACATAGTTATAATATTATATTCCTGCAACATGGCCTTTTATGGACAGCTCAAGGTAGTGAATGAAGAAAATAAACATCTTGAGAAGAGTGTTCCACAACCGGTAAAACCTAATGGATAAACGAGGAAGCCTAAAGATTTGACCGGCATCACTTCATGATTTGTCCGACCAACCAGAGTTGGATCATCCAATTTACAGCAGCTGTGCTCCTCCAGCCGCTTTGCAATTAATGATTCCTCTACGGTTTTATGCTGCAGGATTGTTCCAGTCAATAATCGGCAAAATGTATTTTTTAATTCATTTTTGTTGCAATTTCCTCCCACATTTATTGTTTTCTATTTGTGCATCATATTTACTTTTTTTTTTTTTTGCATCATATTTACAACTTGTGACTTTTGGGTTGTTGTGGATTCAGTTTTAAACCTAGAGTGAGGATACTGGCATCACGTGAAACTAGAAAACCTAAGGAACTGCTCATTGGCACCATGTCATACCAGCTTGTCGCAAAGGAGGATACATTTTATATCTGACGTGTCCATCTTCAAAGGGGTCCTTTGACCTCTGACCCCAAGATGTGTGAATGTAAATGGGTTCTCTGGGTCCCCACCAGTCTCCCCTTTACAGACATGCCCACTTTATGATAATCCCAGTCAGTCTGGATCAAGTCATAGTCAAGTCAGCACACTGACACACTGACAGCTGTTGTTACCTGTTGGGCTGCAGTTTGCCATGTTCTGATTTGAGCATATTTTTTATGCAAAATGCAGAACCTGTGAGGGTTTCTGGACAATATTTGTCATTGTTTTGTGTTGCTTTACATTTACATTTGCATATTTGCCCACTCCCATGGTGACAAGAGTATTAACTAATTGACAAATCTCCCTTTAAAGGACAATTTGAACAGATTAAAAAAATGATTAATTTGCAATTAATCACAATTAAATATTTCAATTGATTGGGCGCCCTACTTGTTAGTGTAGACTTTTATTAATGTATTCCTCCAGAAGAAGAATCTTTTCCTCCTCTGACCAGTTTGGTTTTCTTCTCTTCTTAACTTTTCTGCAATTTTTTACTCTCTATGCACAACTTTGGGAGGTAATAACAGGCATTGCAAGCACAGGTGCAAGTGCAGGAAACTTTTTAAGGGATTCTGTGCCACACCCTTTAGTAAGTCCCTCAGCTAAGGAGAATTAAGGAGAAGGTGTTTTGTGCAACTGGCACCACGAGAAAGACAAGAAAGGTAAAAAAGACACAGAGGAGGAACAAGAATCCAAACAAAACCACAGTCAAGACGAACAAACAATTGTGATTAATCGTGTGGTTGATTCTCGCCACACGACAGCGGCACAACAACAACAAAAAAAAACCCCTTAACAATGGTTTAATCCTTCAGTTGTCTGCAGAGACAAACATGCAGCAGGTAAGCTCTTCCTGCTCTTTAGTTTTCCCCAGAGGGGTCACAGCTTTGTTGTTCAAGGATGGACAAGCTAAATGGTGCTTTACTGTACCATAACCCGTCTCTGGAGACCAAGGACGTTGTCCATTTGAAACTTTCCCCACGCCAATGGGTTCTATATTTCATCTCTCAATTACCCATGACTTCACTGAGAAATACAAGGCACCCCTCCGTGACATATGGCACCCCTCCTTCCTCCTACCCCTCATCACTAAACTCAACAGGGCAACCATGATGGGTTTCAGAGTGGGAATAAAGGCTCACCGTGAGCAACCCTTGTCTAACTGGTGGGAGACAGCTGGATTAGAAGCAGCAGCGCCCCTAGAACATCCCAATTAAAATCAAAGCAATCACCATCGCAGTGAAGTCATTAGATTGAGAGCCTGTTTGAGGCTAAACGCTATAATAACGCGGGAGCTGCAGGATTTCAAAAGCCTGTCAGACACAGATTTCATACATTGGAAAGTTTGATGAATAGAGCCTTGTGAGAGGCAACTCTCGAGCGCTGCACTATTACCAAAAGCTTTGCTGGGGATTAGAGGGAAGACAGAAGCTTTCGTTCCATCAGTAAGTCAATGTATGAATAATTTACTCAGTGGGTATCTCTGCGAGCTCTCCCTGTAAGCCCTGGTAATGTTTTATTTGTATGTTTTCTGTCAAAAGTAATCTAGCATCCGGAGTCGTGAAAACAGTTGGTTGAGATCCGCCGAGTGTGGCGGGCCTCATGCGGCTCACACAATACCTGTTTGATGTGACGTTTGTTGTCAGTGATAATTAGCTCTTCACTAGACCATGTCCATTCCCTGTCCCATGATTAGGGGAGCGCTGATAAGAAGAGCTGTGAAAGAACGCACAGGGAGGTTTTCTGTCTTTATCTCCCTGCCTTTGCACCGTCTCCCTTCTCAGTTTTATTTAAACAATAATTTATCATGGTTTATTACAACTTGGATCTGTAAGCTTGGCTATCATTTCATCAGATATGATAACATCCCTCTATTCAAAGGTAATTGCTGAGGTTTGGGAACACATTGCTACAACAAAGTCCAAAGGTGCAAGAAACTCAAACTCAAAAATCACTGATGCATACTGATTTTAGCTCAATAAATGTGCATTATCAATCGTTATGAGCCCCATAGATCAGTGGGGGCCTCTTGCACCTACTTTGTCAGGGGTCCCCAACCACCAGTACCGGTCCATGGGTCATTCGGTACCGGGTCGCACAGAAAGAAATATTAGAAAGAATATTTCATTGATTATCAGAGTCTGAAAGATGTTTCATTTTGAAAAATGCCTGGATACATCCATCTTTGCCTCTTAACACACGCTCCTGTCATAATTACATACTGTCGCTAGAGGTCACATTTGTCTTCTTTTATTCCTTCTTTCAGTGATCGCCCATGTGAATCGATGATAAAACCTACTAGTTGGTATAGCAGGCCCCTTCGGACCCACATCTATGAGGCTCGTAACCAATTATAACAACCATTTAATGACCTGATCAGAGTCTAACCAGCAATCCTTAGAGGGCCAAAGCTGTGCATCCTGGGTATTCAGGTGATTTCATCAATAAGAAGGGTGACTGGTCACTAAAACTTTAACACGTTTCTTACAAGCTAAGAGAGAAATAACAGACTGTGAAAGTATGTGAACAAACCGAGTATTAATCAGTGTATTAGAGATTTATCAGCAAAATGAATTGAAACAAAATGTTCATAATGATCAAAAAATGTAGGATGTAGTATGTATATTTTTTCATGACTTTTTCTATTTACTTGCATGATCATTTGATGGCATACTTTATTTGCTGCCAAGACTGACCATTTTATTAAGATGTAATATTTGTCATAATTAGAAAACCTCAATAAAAAATATTGGGGAAAAAAACAACAATCAGCAAAAGTGTTTGCAAAAACATCCTCATTGCAAAAGAATCTGAGTTGTACCAGAAAGGCTAACCTGTGATAGAAGATCACAGCGGACAGTTTAGGCTTCTGTTTTCTCTTCCAAATAACTGTATTTTTAAGATGTCTAATGTTGTGATTGCTTTGTCTTCTGCCCTGTTTAACAGCTTTATACATGCTCTGACATATCAGCAATTACTCTGGTGAGCACAATGTCATCATAACTGGAAGAAATGATGTCCAAACCTACAAAAATAACATCCAAGTTATAATAAGCCAGAATTAATTGTCCATTAAATGAACATTTCTCACAGCCAAAATTGGACCTTTTTTTTTTTTTTTGTTGCTGTTGCCGCATTTCATTCAAAGTTCCCAACTGGTAGATTGCAATTATAACCTCTGAACGCTCCAACGGTCCAGCACTGGGGTGAAAAAAATCATGACAGGAATGAAAAAACACATTCCCGCCATGACATTTTATTTATGTTTAGACTAGAGCTCCCTCTTTGCTGCTTTAGTTAACTTGTGCTCTAAAAAAAAAAATGTGGATCATGCACCCTGCCCACTGAGGTTTAATTCAACCAATGAAATTATTTCTGCCTCCCTTGCATCTCTGCCTCTCTGTAATACTAAAATGCCAATCAGCCTTTCCTCTCTCTCCCACACACACAGCGGCTGCACAGGAAATCCACTGCATGCTCTCTTCATCACTTTCACATGGCCATCTCAACACATACTAAACACACACACACACACACACACACACACACACACACACACACATATACGTGATTGACACACATGTACACAAACAGACCTAGAGTGAGCGAGAGAGAAAGAGAGACCCCCAAACACCAAAATGGTATTAATCCCATGAAGAGGTCTCTAAAAGGGTTTCTTAAAGCTGATTTCCACCACACAGAGGCTTTCCAGGTCAGCACTGTTTGTGGTGGCAATGGTGCTGAAGCGTTCAAGCTTCACGCCCTCACCTTTCCACCCTGCTACTTCCTATTTCTTCCCCTCGCTCTGCGGTCTTTCTCCCCTCTCTTCTTCTATTTTCTGCATTTGTCTCGTCCACACTAGGCCGCCTAAATCTGAAAATGCCCGTTTTTTGCGTGTGTGAGAGAAATGACATGCAGGCAGATTTTCAGGTCGTACTCGGAAATGATGTGACAAAATAAACATGAATACAGGTTAATGGCAACAGCTGTGCTCTGTGATCGGCTATATAGACATTTACAACGACACCTGGCCTTCCTAAATTACATTCATCATCATACGGTTAGCAACATGTCCTGCACCAACACTGTGCTATTTTCAGTCTGAACACCTGTGGACAGAAAGCCAGAACAGAACAACCTTCAGGGTAACAGCCTCTATGACGCACATATCTATAATGCATTATAAACATACTTATAATTCTTAAAATCTGCTTATAGCACTGTATAATTGTAATTAGAAGCTACATAACACATTATACAGCATTTAAAATGACTTATAAGGTCAAGTATCACAATAGTTTGTTAAGGTCATAGTGTATCATAATTCCTAGTTGTAATACATCATAATCAGTTTTATAATGCTTTATCGCTGTTATAATGCATTATAATGTGATTATAAGTTACTAAAAGTTTAAAGGAGCAGTGTGTGGGATCTGGTGGTATTTAGCAGGGAGGCTGCAGATCAACTTGCAACCAACTGAAGCGTCTCCCGTGTGCCAAGCATGTAGAAGACCTACGGTGGCCAACGTGAAAATGCAAATGTCAGATCTTGAAAGAGTAGAGAGCTTTGACTTGTACGTGGGAAGTGAGTGGTAAAGCAAGAGAGAGAGATGGCAGCAGCGACAGGAGCAAGTAATATTATCGATTCCGGCCTAAGAAGGAAAGATTAACGGTGTTATGTTGGTCCGTTCTGGGCTACTGTACAAACATGGCATGTGGGGATATGGATATAAAGAGCTCAGTGTAAAGTAACAAAAAGAAAACTTTTTTTTTTCTTATTTTCAGGTTATCATACACTAAAGAAAATATACTTATTAATATATCCCATCTCAGCCAATGCATGCCCCTAAATGCTAGACACTGTTCCTTTAAAGCGGTGGATCCCAAACCTTTTCTGCAGGGCCCCACTTTGTAGATAAAAAAAGATATTTTCAACAACCCCCCTTGGGCCAATGCAGAACCATGCCTCATTAATATTTCGCCATGCCCCCCCTTTCATAACTCTGGGCCTCCCTTAGGGGTCCCGCCCCCCTAGTTTGGGAATCACTGCTTTAAATACAGTATTTTGTGTGTTGTTCTTGCATATATTTAATGGATTTTTTTAGGCCTATTTGTCACTTGATATGTCTTCGTCTTAGTGGATTTTTTAGACGGAATAACAGAAAGTTTCCGAGCAGGCTACCATGTTGTTTCCTGTTTGAAACAGCAAACACAAATGCAGAGACCAATCGCTTGAACGGCCAGTTTACTAGAGCAACATGTCCCCTGGTGTCCTCAACAGACCTGGATTTAACGTCACAGACATGACCACTGACTATATGTGTGACAATGTAGTCCCAGATTCACAGACTGACCAGACACAGCCCAGCCATATACTCTGTTGTGCCCAAGACATCACTTAAAGAAAAAACACTGAGCACTTAGAGCACTATATATATATATATATATATATATATATATATATATATATATATATAACTGGCCCTTGTGATGGTTCTGCCCGGGGTGTAGGCCAAACCACACCATTTTACATACGAAGCAAAAAAAAAAAAACAGTAAAGAAAAAAGCTTTTTGTTTTGAAATGCTTGTGTATTATTAGTGTGCTTCTTCCTGTCACACTTGACATTAATGTAAATTAACGTGAGTGATGTCTGAAGTAGCGTCACCTGCTGAGGCGTCTATAATAAGTCATGAACTGATAAGTATTTTTTCGCAGAGGTTGGTGGTAAAGCTGTGTGCTTAATTTGCAACAAGCATGTGGCTGAATTCAAAGAATACAACTTGAACTGTAACGTTGAGACAAAACATGCAGAAAAATCCAGAAACCTGTCTGGAGATGAGAAGGAGAGGACAGTCGAGGGGCTGCTGGCTAAGATACTAAAGCAGAGAGGACTTTTTACAAAGCTGCATGAACCAAAGGAGGAGATGGAAGTATTATTGTTAAGTTAAATTTTAAACGTAAGTGTTAATGTTAAGTTAAATGCTAAATGTAAGTGTTCATGTTAAGTAAACATTCCTACCCTAAACAGTCAGTCCTGTTTGGTTCAGAGACTCCTGTATATAATGTCATTTTCTTAATAATATTCTGTCTGGAGTGGTTTTCAGTATAATAAATACTGAAAAAGAAGTGCCTAGTATGTTTCCTATAGTGAAAAATTAGAGGTTACGTCTGACAGTATTTGCTTGGCCCCCAGCAACAATCAAGGAAAAATTACTGCCCACCCCGGACGTAGAGTAACTTATAATCACATTATAATGCATTATAAAAAAATTATAATGTATTACAACTCTGGGGATTATAATACACATATATACTTGCAAATCTGAGGTATTACAATACTTGACCTTATAAATCACTGCTTTAAAATGTGTTATGATTATTGTTATAGAGCATTATGAATATTTATGGTGCTTGTAATGAGAATTATACTGTACTTCGAAGCAGATTACGACATATTATAAACACATTTAAAATGCATCACATGGGCGTCACAGAGAGTTACCATATCCAGTTTTCAAATCCATCTGGCTCAGTGTGGTCACTCTCTCTCTCTCTCTCTCTCTCTCTCTCTCTCTCTCTCTCTCTCTCTCTCTCTCTCCCTCACTCATCCCGTCCCTTCTCTCCGTCAAAGCCAATAATGTTTTGCATTTGAATCACACTGTTATTTAACATAAATCGAAGCAACTTTAATCAACAGCAAAAATAAATGCATGATGCTGCTCCGTATGTAATTAGTTGGAGGTCTTTAGCTTATCTGTTTTTTATAAGACCTCCAGGCTCAGTAATGGGATAATTAAAATCAATACAGTGGCATCATTGCATGCGACTTCCTCTTAGATCTGATTTTGTGGAGTCTAATAGAACACACAGCGCAGAGGTAAACACATTTTTGTCCTCTTGTTTCTTACATTCATCTTGGCAACAATGATGTTTTTGTCAGTCGCTATAATTGAAAATTAGCAAAGTTGTTTTACACCAGATGAATTCATTAAAACCTGTCAAAATCAGACAACCCCAAGAGACGGCGGAGAGGGCAGTGTGCGCTGGCTTTGTTCGCACACTATTGCATTTTGCTGCTGTGCAGTAAAAACCATCTAAGAAAAATAAGCCTGGTTATCAGCTTGACAATCATGCGTTCTTTGAGTTTATCCAATGGATTTTGAATGGGTGTCTGATACCAAAAAAGTCATATTTTATCTCAATCCCCAGAGAAGCATGACATTTGCTGAAATCCAAATAATATAAATTTTCCAAGGATTTTGGTGGACAACAGCAGTATACTGCATTAGACTGAGGAGTTTTTCAGCCAGTGTGTGAGCTACTTGTATGGTAATGAGCGTATCTGGCAGCGTTACGACTTCATTCCCTCCACCTGTGATCCATGACAGCGACGTTTTCTCTCTGCCCCGTTTTATGCTCACCCCATCATGCATTTTTACACCATCAATTACATGATCCCACTTCTCATTCTCTCCTTTCCCACTACCTTGTCTGATTCATGGAGTGGGTTGGTATGCTGACAGACCCTCTGAGGCGCTCTACACCATCTCCTCCCCTCTCAAAAGCCCATTTTCATGAGCCAAACCCACCAGAAGTGCTGCAGGAACTCATCGTTTTATTACTCACGCATGTTATACAATCGGGTGTTAGAGGTGCGTTCCAGGGTGAGAGATCAAGGTTGCAATGCTGTGTATCTGCCTCCTATTTTTTGCCCTAGATTACATTATGAACACGGTCGAGTGAGAATAACCACAGCACAGAAGGATCATTCAGACAGAGACAAAAAGCAAGGCTGTTTTCAGATGATGCTGTCACATTAATTTAAGAGTGGCAGGATCAAGGCTTTGCTGATAATCATTAACCATTATGATTTTTGTTCACAGCTGTTACCAAAGAGCATAATGTTTCTATGAACGCTCATCACAATGGGATCAATAAGGTCTATTTTATATGGCTTCCTTCTTTTTCCTGCTTTTCAGTTTGAAATACAGGATTCTTTGAAGCAAGCCGACACCAGAGCCTGAAAATACATGAATGTAAAACTTAATAAGAGGAGGCAAATGATGCAATGTCAAATCTGAGTTCAGCTTTGCAAATGAATATGGTGTGTGGAGAAGGTCATGAACCCCCTAAACCATTTTCCCTTCAGAGATCTAAATGCCTGCCATTGGAAACCGACTGAAAAGGACACTAAAACATTGCGTTTGCTTGTAGAGATGTGCTTTTGTTTCCAGATTCAATGCTTGTTTTGAGCCATTATAAACATGTGAATCAAGTATTAATTGTGACTCCTAAGTGATTATACTCTATATAAATATGTGTATATAGAGAGAGATATCTGGACTATTTTTTGTCAGCACCACCTTTATCTTTCTCAATTATTCTGAAGAACTAAACACAGTGGTAGTTTTACAAGCATAGTGGAGAGTTTAACGCTCCATTAAACCATATTGTTGATACAGACAACGGTAAAATGACTCAGTGTAATGTAAAAGGGCTGCTAGTAAACATCAGAATCAACCTCATTATCCGCTCCGTGCAGCATTCAGCTCATTGTGTTTGGTTTGCTTGTCTGTTTGCCAGTTAAATAAAAGAAAATAACAATAAGAGTTAAACTTGCTTCCTTGTGTTGTCTGTTCCTGTCCTATGTTGTAGTGTATCATCATGACACAAAAAACGGAGGGATGCACTGATTTACTGGCCAATAAGATGACATTCGGCGATGGCAGTGGCTGATGTTTATCTGTTGTGTTGCATCAGCTTTTGCGCCGGCAAAATGTAGTGTTATTTGCTGTCTCGGATAGTCTGGTTTGTTTCCAAAGAAAAGTAAAAGACAAAGTTGGCCGTGTGGAAGTATTACAGTCTTGGAGAACACTGTTATGTTGAATGTCAAATTAAGCAGTAAAACAGAGGCTTACAGGATTTCTTAAAAATAGTCTTGTGTGCGTAATTTGTCACTAGAAGCCTGTCAGTCCCATCTGTTGCAGTGGGAACATCCTCCATGTCGTGCAGCAGTCCGTTCCCTGGCAGAGCAGAGCGCAGCAGCACATCGTAGACCCGCCGCGGGTCCATCCAGGCCCGGACAGCCGGGGCAGCGAGGCCCGAGGCTACACCAGCAGAGCGGGGCTCTTCATCCACTCCCCAGCGGCAGAACGCCGCTGAGTCCATGAAAACAATTGCAAAAGAAGTTGTTTCCTCGGATGGATAAAAAACAAAAATGAAAAATGGGTCGCCAAATATACTTAGGTGGCCATTAATATACAGTATGTTCTGGTAATATCTGGTAACAGAAAGTCTGTGTGTGAGAAGCGCTGCTTTTTTATCTAATCACTTTTACATTTAATTCATGTTTCACAATATTTTTGTTGGGCTGTGTGAAACATTCTTCTCAATGAGTTGCTAGTCATATAGCAGCTTTTTTAATATTATTTTTTGGAGCATATTTCCTTGTATTGATAGTGACACGGTGAGTAGACAGAGGGAACAACATGCAGCAAAGGGCCCTCAGCCAGATTCGAACCCGGCGCTGCTGCAGCAGGACTCAGCCTTGATTCATGGGGCGCTGCTCTAGCAGGTGAGCTACGACGGCGCCCCTGAAATGACTTTGAAGCACTTCTTAAAAGAAGAACAATTTTTCATATGAAAGCAGGTTATATTACCTGTTTCATAAATTTTTATGATTGAATTTGTGCTCATTCAAAGACAGTGTAATGAAACTCTTTAAACAGCTCAGTTCTCTTTTTTAGACTGAAGAGGTTTGTTTCCCTGGCACAAAAGGGGAATAAATAACAGCAAAAAACAGTAAACAAAAACATCTGTAACTGCTATCAGCTAAATTGTAATTTTAAACATTGGTATCAATACCGACCCAGAAATCTGCAATCATGCATCCCTAAAAATATTCCCTCTTCTGGTGGGTTACAGGTAAATATATATTCTTAGTGTTAACTAAACTAAACTTTTTTACTATTGGTTCAACACAATATATTGGGTTTTATTTTGCCTTCATCTTTTGATTTAAACAAAGCCCCAAAAACAACACAAACATCCATGCATCCATCATCTGTAACCGCTTATCCCATCCGGGGGAACATGCAAACTCCACACAGAAGAGCCCCAAGCTAGATTCAAACCTGCGACCCTCTTGCTGTAAGGCGAGGAAACCTGCAGCCCCCCAAAAATACTGATATTAACAAAAATAAGCTGACTCACCGTAATACAAAATTGGGCGCTAGTACTATTAATCCAACTATGAATCAACATCCTGAACTGTTCTTGTTCTGTGCCTGTTGACGATTAAAAAAAAGGTAAACTGTTCCTCTCTCATGTCCTGTTTTCATCCCATAATAATAGAAAATAAATTGATCCCTGCTGATGGATGATAGAAAAAACATCATCTGAGCACAAACATTTTTTTTTCCATTTTAACTCGTGATTGAAAGCACAAGTTAAAAGTAGGATTATAACCCAGGTATTGTTGCTGTCTGTATAGCATTAACTTTAACTGATTAGATGTATCAAGATGCAGCTAATCACTTTTTGCTATGGTATCTTATTGATATTTAAGGATTTTTTTCAAGTGTTTTAGTATGTGGTGATGCATATGTATATTGTCTTATGTGATGAGCTGTTGTTGTTGCAGCAGAACCAGTTGCCTCGGGGACAAATAAAGGTCTTAAACTTTAATGAAGGCTTCAGGCTGTTATTTTGTCAACCACTTTGCCCACTACTCCTTAAAAAAATAGAAAACACATTTTAAATTTTGTGTTATTAATGGAAAAGATCATGTGCAGAAGTACTAAAGTGGCATCTGTAATTGTTTTATAATAACAACGGGTGCGTGCTAGAATAACAGTACGAGCAAACACAAATGAACAAACAGACACTGGACAAACAAAGGAATCGAAGGGCATGAAGTGGCGCTCTGGTGGCTACTTAACACAATATGACAGCTGAACAAAGCCCTGAAGAATTACTGCATATGACGTGAATGAGACATCAGGGGATCTGAAGACAAACACTGTCATTACAACACGCAAATAAAACAATACACCAGGCACCGCGGCAACTGACATCATCCGTTTGGTTCCCATTAATGTCTGCTTGTAAACTGAAACTCAATTGGAAACAGCGATGAGATGACATCAATGATTAAACTGTTTTTAGGGTACTGCTGGTCCAGCTCCACTGAAGCTCAGTTACAGTGCACGCTTACAGGCCTGTGTCTGACGTCTTCAGCTGCAGAGACGTCAGAAATGGACAATTAGATAAAAAAAAAAACAAAAAACGACCGTTTGCAGAGATGGGTTTAACAAAAGACGAGCTATTCATGTCAGCAACGTGAAGGGCTCGCTGAAGTAACCTTAAGTATTACTAAAAAGAGAAGAGCTCATCTTCAGTCATGAATCTGTGGGTAAACCTTCGCTGAGTCTCCTGGATGACCTATCAGCACACCAGTAGATTTGAAAATAGACAACATTAGAATGGAAAAATATACAGTTTTCCGAAAGTGCCAGGTGACCCTTTGACCTAAATCAACTGATGCAGAAAAGCCTTACATAGATCATCTTTTATCTTTTGTGTGTGTGTGTGTACACATCTCCATGTGTTCATGTCTTCTGCATAACTGTGGGTGTGTGTGTGTGGAGATGTGTGAGGAATTGCTCTTGAATGTCATTGCATGCCTCAGAGAGAAAGCACTGTGTTCTTGATGAAAACGATGTGCTTTTAGGAGTGGCAGGGAGATGCTTTTTTGAAGATGTTAAAAAACGGACTGTTTTTTTTTTTTTTTTTTAAGTAGCGTTATCATCCTGATCTTAGACGGCGTATATTTAATAGATTATTCACCTCAAACTGAGACTGGTAGCCGAGTCAGTCCACTCAATAAACACTGAACAGTCTCGGGTGTCTCTCCCTGATGTCGTTGTGGTGTGTAATACCCCTCGGGAGAAGACAAAATGCTTTGTTATAGTCACGGATGTGGGCCAATGGAGGCAAAACCCATTTAGTTCCTGCTAACAGACGCGCACATACACATATTCCCACACATACGGACACTGTACAGTATGCACACCCACATACAGCCTCGGGGTGTCTGGTCCATTAGGATGTTTCGAGCCTTGTGTGTACACACTGACACATACTGTGCACCAGCATGTGGGTGCGTTCTCAGTTTGACTCTAAGACCTTTAGAGTGAGTAGATTTAATCCCCTAATACATCTCTGAAGTTTTGTGGTTTGCACATAAAAATTCTTTATATCCATCTTTGGCCTTTTTTTGTGTTTTGGGACTCCGGCGCAACATTTGTCTTAACTGCACAGTGTCCATGAAACGAGAGACAGTCGCATTATACGGTGGAGAGGAGGGAAGCAGTTAGATCGCTTAATTATTTGGAATGCTGCTTCGATTCAAGCAAAGCCTGAAGTGACTTAACTGGCACAAGTTAAAGAAAGCATTTAAAAAAAAAAAAAAAAAAGATGGCTGAATGGGGGCACGGAGGAATTTATGACTGCAATGTAGTCACAAAGTAAGAAATAAAAGTCTGAATAAAAGCTGAATGAAATGTTCATTTCACAAAGCAGTAAATCCAAGTTTGAGTAAGTGCAGCTGCATTAGAGCTTTCTCATACATTACTGATCCTACGAGGCAAAGCTCAGTCTTTATCGCATCATTGTGAAAGAGTTCCTCAACCAATTTAACAAACAGAAGAGACAGTTTAAAACACTTCACGTAACAAGCTGAAGTTTAATTATGCGCTGATAGCTAATGTTGGATTGCGAGTTGCTTCACCCTCTTAATGTTATGTTATCTTCCCGCCCTGGTAGCTTATCTCGGTTTACCAGTACACCCTGTCCACTGATGCTGCTTGGCTTGGTAGCCATCTCACCATCAGCCATCAGTCTGACCACGAATTTCAGATCAGATTTCGCAGTTTACGGGTTACCTTTTAGACATGACTGGGACAAGGGGCTATGTTTCTTGGGTTCCAGTCTAGCCAGTGGATATCTAGGCCATTTTCTGCTTTTTACAGTCCAGTTAGCAAGAACCGGAAGAAAGTCAGTGTCACTGACGTGTGAATATTACACGCCGGATACAGATAGTTTATAGCTTAATTTATCTCTGAGGGGAAATTCAGTTTCTACAGTCCACTGAAACATATACACATTCACACTGCACAGTCATCAATGACAGTAGATGGCGTATGGTGTAAGGTGGTGCAAGATGAATAAAAGTACAAAGTAAAAATATTTGAAATGACAAATACATGAAGGTGCAGAGTTTTGTCGTGACTGTTGTCACGTGATGTTTGTCACATGTTGTGTAGTGACAGAATCTACCTTCAGAGCTAGTTATGTAGCGTACATAGTGAGAAAGGCCTCTCATGGTGGGCGGGTCAGTGGGAGACCCGTATTTGAGACCAGCGTTTTGTTAGTGACAAGTTCATCACGTGTTTCCCGTACTGACCGTACGTTGTTTCCATACATGTTTTACTTAGTTTATGTACTTATTTTAAGCCCAACCATGACGTTTTCCCTTAACCTAAGTGGCTTTGTTGCCTAAACCTAAAGCCATAGCGATATTGATATTTTCAACGACCTCATCTTTCTCCTCTGTCATTATGTCTTTGCATTTCCAACATCATATTACCCACTAGCTAGCTTGCTAAACCTGGCTTCTAGACTCAGACAGTAACGTTAATATTAGCAGCGGCGTTCTTCATGACGCAACCACTTGAACGCAACGCATGTTGTAAACACGAGTTCGCAGGCGGTCCACCTGCTTTGGCGTTTTATCGGGTTGTCAGATGTGAGACTTGAGTTTAAGTTGAGAGATGACATGTATGACTGGGTTGTCTCACAAGTAGCCAGTTTAAAAGCAATAAAAAGCTAAATCCAATGAGTTCCACCTCTTTTGCTTCTCCACACGGACCTGCAGCCAACCAAAGCATGCTCAAACGTGATTGGTCAATACTACGCGGACAAACGGAAACCAGAACGTCTCTGTTACCAGAATCTTGTCCCGTTGCCAACAGAGTCTGCATTCGTAAGCAGATATCTGTTTTAGTTGGAAGCCAACATGCACAAATTATCAAGCCAAAGTGGGAATAAATTATGATTATTTGCCATATCCAAGTTCACCCATAGACACAACAAAGTCACTACTCACAATACTGTGGACTATAGTGAGTAGTGGTGTTAGTGTGGTAGTAGCTGATGTAGTAGTGAGTTTGCCATTTTGTGCTGTCTGAACGTTTAATGAGACTCATTATATCCTCTATAGTAAGCTCAAAGTATCACACAATGCATCATGAAAAGTAGTGGACAACAATGGTCACAAAGCAATATGTACCATCATGAATTGCGCTGAGAGTACAATACACTTTGTATTTATCAATTTGGGAAAATAGGCTTATTGCTCTCACACTGACAATGAGCGTTAATTCTTACCTTTCACAATAAAAGCCGTAAACATGTACGCTGTATCACTGCTTCCCAAGGGGAAGTCACTCAGAGCATTTCACTCAACAAAAATAGTGAGTGAATGTTGTTTTTGGACACAGCACAAATCATGAATGGACACAGTCGACACAGTCAAATGTGTTTTTCCCACCATGTAGTGACCACAAGCGTAGCGCTCATACAGAGCTTTAACTCCAAGCAGAAAGTCTCCGAGAGAAACGTCGTGTCACATAACAGAGTACTGTTATCAGACGTACAAATCAGAGTATTTGTGAGTGCCCAGTTTAGCTGGACATTCAATTTGTGCTTTCTAAAGATGAAGTCGTATTTCTCATGCACAACTCCCACATACCTGTCTACTTAAGTGTGCTATATCCTCTGTTCCATGTGAAGCACTGCTTGCAATTGATGTCACTTATTAAACTTTATATCAGTGGTAAATTGCACAGTAAATTATTCCCATTTTAAAGGTGTGACATCTGCAGCTTCCTGGTGCTTGACATGTGTGTTAATGCATTTCATATGTCTATTAAAAACCTACTTGTAATCAGATATTAATCATTGTTAAACTGTGTAAGATTTTTTTTTCTTTTTTTCAGCATAAACTGATGAAGTAAATGGACGCACTGAGGATGAAGGTGAGATTACTGCACAGTTGACATGAAGGAGTAACAGTTGGAAAGGCTCCTGGTAATTGTGTTTGAAGTATTTATATTGCTAATCTATTGCTACACTGTCATCATAATCAGAGTGGGAGTTCATTTCAACTAATGGGCCCTATTTTCCTGGAGTGGACCAGGCAATCAGAATACAAAATGCACCTCAATTCTTATGTGGCATCCTCACCTGACACAGCTGCTAATGATCACTGCACTGTTATGTTTATGACAGCTGGCATCTAAACTGGGATAAATCCATAAAAACAGGTTGCCGGGAAGATAGATGTTTCTGTCAATGTTTACTGTGTCCTCTGATGTGCCATCAAATACGCTGGCAGATGCTAGAGCAGACTGCAAAAGCAAGCACTGTCACAGCAATGGCACTGTCGAACTAGCAGTGCCTCACAAGGGCAATAAGCTTTAAACTAGATGTATGTCAGCTCAGTGACACAACCTTATGTTAGGACGATATACAGTACATCTTAAATATTTAACAATTAAAGAAGCTTTAAAAAATGGTCAAGGTACATTACATCTCCCTACAGTTTGCCGAGTGATAATGCATTATTAATGGAGCCCTTAGAAACACGTCCCCCTGGTTGTTTTCACAGAGAAAATATGACAATGAAAAGAAATATGATAGGAATAAACTGGATATGTACCGGTAGGTGTACAACATGCAGTTATTTCATGTTACACATTTTAAAAGTGGGTGAACAGAGTTAAAATGTATTGTTGTGCTGTTATAGTGTGTCACAACACCCACTGAGGGTTGACAAGCAGAGCACTTAAACACTGCCTTGCACACCGCACACTGGTGTTAAGTGGATGTTCAGTTTCAAATATTAAATTGTCCACACGGGAGCACTTGAAAATGGACAATATTGCATTCGCATTGTTGCATTTATCATTTTCAAGTGTTTACAGCAGTATGGTGGAAAAACAGGGAATGTTCCTTAGCCTTAGAAAAGTGCCATGGCCCTGATAACCTATTTTCTTTTTGGGAGTGGAGAAAGAAATAAAACCCGAGCAAATATGATTATTGCTCTGAGCAGTGGTTGATGATGGATGAAATATGTTTTGGTATACTGTGTGTCAAAGCCCATTGGGAGGTGGAAAAGATTTCTTTTACTACCGCCAAAACACTCCTAGAAAGACCCGAACTTTGAAACGTCAATTCTGAATAGAAATCTGGCAAAACACCGCGACCAAACACAGCATGTGTCAAGGCAATCGCAGTGCCACGGACATGTGTACAACTTCACTCGACCATGGGAAGAGTGCTCATTCAAAACACAAGGCTGCCGTTTTAGCAGAAAATAATGTGTGTGGACAACAGGTTTATTGCCTGTCTGTATCAGTTTGAGTACCTCCGTGACTCAAAAGGAAATTGGAACAATACTGAAGAAAACAAGCATCGATCTTCCAATAAATATCATCCGTGAGTCATGCTGGAGAGCAACAGATATTAATTGCTACTCTGCTAGACATAAAAACAAGGAAGAAAGCAATTGAGTATGGTGGGATTCTGGAGTCATTTTCACATATATATCTGGTGTATATCCAGCGTATAAATAAAAGGTTTTGAGCAGATTTCTCCCATCCAGGTAGGTCAGGGATTGAGACTGACCAGAGAGTTGTTTTTGTCCCAGTGGGCAGGGAAAAACTCCCAGTAACAGACCATCACACAGCTGCAGACGCCTGAGGCAAACCTTTCCTCCTCACCCCCGGACCTCCTCACTTCAAAACTAGGGCAAAACTTTCTGCACAGCCACAGATCCATCAGATATGACAGAGTGAGGACAACATTGAGCTTCCTTATCTTTCCTTTTTACGACATACAAAGAATATCGGTACGGCTTTACAAAAGGGCTCGCACTCTCTTACAGAACTGAAATAGAGCAAAACCAAACAGAATTAGCAGCAGACATAACAGCAGCGTATCTGGTGGTGAAGTAGTAATTTCTCACACTAATCGTCTTCATTTTTATTCTATTTTTAATGCATACAACATGATAGTAATTAAATCTGTTCATGACATTCTTACTGATGTGTAAATAGCTACTGTACAAATCAGGTTCCCCTTGTCGGGTGGCATTAAACAAAAACAGGAATGGTCATGAATGAATAGTCACTTGATGCGCCTCACTTCTTATGTTGTTCAGCACTTCGGCAATTCATGAATATAAAATGTGGCCTTCAGTACAGGTTGTTATGTTGTTTCTTTTATAAACAACTAATTGAATTGCTCTTTTCCAACGGTTATTAATGCTAATTTAACACAGGCTATTTATGTGAAATCACCTACAAATTAAAGCTATTTAAAGGTTATGTGATATTTTATGTTTTTTTTTCTCGTTGTCAAATTACTATGAAATGATCAAAACTAGAGATTTTCACATACATTTTTCCCGTCCTGATTCTGATACCTGAACTTGCCATATCAGCTGATACTGAGTACCAGCTGATCCAGTATACCAGGATCCAGTACCAGGATACCAGTATCCAATGCCAGCGTGACAAAAATAAACATAAATTCATTATTATTATTATTATTATTATTAAACAGCTGTTTGCTTCTGTCCATGTATAGATGTGACATGGTTACTATCTTTGTTGTATGGCCTAGCTCAGGTTAAAGCCTTTGATAAACATGAAGTAATACATACAGAGAACGAACGCAATGGAAATTTCTTTTATTATCTAGCTTGTCATTTACAAAGAACATAAATAAATGAAGCTGATAATAAATAATAACTTCATATTCTCTTAGCTGTCTCCTCAATAGAGGAGCCTGTGTGCTAATTTGTCCCACAGGGTATAATATTCACACACCTTACTGTGGATAAATGAAAGCTTTACATGCTGTACATATCATTGTTTTAATTGTTGGATTTTCCACTTGAAATATTACCAAATAGCTGACATTTTCCTCGCTCTGACGACCGTTACACTCTCCACTAGCTCCGCACTGCTGTTATTTGCAATCATCGCATAACAAACTACGTGCAATCATTTCTTCTTCGCTGCTCTAAACGAGTAGCGGCCAGTGGCAGCCATGATACATCCAGGGCGACAGCACAGTGAAGGCTGCTGTTTTGGAGCAGCAAAGAAGAATTGAGTTTTTTTTTTCTGGGTTAATAAATGATCCGATGCATTGGATCGGTGCGTAGACGAGGGTACTCGCCAGTACAGAATTCTGGGCAGTATCGAACACATTTCCAATACTGGTATCAGAACAATAATCAAAACCAACAATGAATGGATCCCTCGAGCAAATGTTTGTAGCCAAAGCTAAAAATAAAGCCAGAGCTACACAGGCTTTTGTTATCCAAAATCTATTGAAAACTCCCCAATGAGGGCGACATGTTCCTTCACTATTACAAACACACGCTGTAGTTTATTGTCAGCCAATCCCATATACTCTGTCCTGCTGCCAGAAATACTAATATTAATCCACAGCGGAAAATAGTCCCCCCATAATGCACTTCATGAGTGAGTAAGGTTTTATAAAAACTGCAGTGCCCAGAAAAAATCAAATTATTCTTTTAAACATATTTAGATCTTCACAAGGACGATTTGGGCTGCCACAGACCAGGTAGGGAAGTCAGAAAGTATTGAGAAACATTAATGTGTTGGTCTTTTTGTTGTTTTTCTTTACGTCTTGAAAAAAAATCTATAGGGGAGTAAACTATTTCAGCCATATGCGCTTGTGCATTTATGATAAGGCATTTATTCATTTAGCATTTTATCAGTACCTCAAAGCCTCACAGCGCATCTAAATAGCACTGCAGCAATAAAACTGAAAATATATTGCATCGACAATGCATAAACAACTCAATCACATGTCGTTCCCTTCTGCAAAAATGTCTTCAGCAACCAATATTGCTTGTGGCTGTGACTGTGGGAGGTAGCGCGGAGGCAAAGAGCCCTGTGTTAGGAATATCCAGAGGTCCAGAGCTAGCTGCACAGAGAGAGCGAGAGGGGTAGCTGCGAGAGATGAGGTCTGAGATTCAGTCAGGAGTGGAGGCATGCAGTGCTAAGGAGCACGGCTTGGTTGGTGATTCTGTGAAACGCTGGAAGCCAGTGGAGGTCTCTGTGCAATGTGGTGCATCACTAAAGAAAAACAGTTACTTAAATACATAACAGCTACATCTAACAACAAAGGTCATCACAGCAGGTTTTTATAAATCATTTCAACTACGAAAAAAATATATATATATTTAGCCAAGAAAACTGTAGTGCTGGCGGTACATAGGTTTACGCAACAAACTAGTCATGTGTCATGTCATAGAAAGTCATGTGTTTATTTGTACATATGATAAGACAAAAGCAACAAAGGCAGTGTTATTGCATGAAAAAGACAAATTCATATGCTTTTTCATGATCACATACTGTGTACATAAAGAAGATATAGACGTGGATTTATGTTGAAATGTCATAGGGGCACTAATTCCTTAAGTAAAGAATATGGCATGCTGCGTAGCTACGTCCTTTTTTATGTTCTTTAGATCAGGCTTTATAGTAATCTTTTTAATTTTTATTGTTTTACCATCATTCATCCAGATTGCATTCACTGATCATTATAAAACAATCCTTGAAGCTGCCCAGTACAGCAATTACTCTGGACAATGCTATCAGTTGAATATTATAGTAAAGGATATCATTATGGACTTCAAGGTGTACATTCAGTCCAGTATACCCAGAAGACCATGCTGCTGTTTTGATGTAAAACACAGGCTCATAAACAAGTGAGTGATCTGCACTTTGATATGAAATGCAAATGGAAATCTCTGGCAACAGGGACTTAAAACTGCTCCACCGCGAGACTGAGAGGAACATCTCTGGTTTTCTTAGCCCAGAGAATCAGAGGATAGACAGATGGCGTGGGATGTACTGAGATCAGCAAGCTCCTCTGCGTATTGAAAGGGTAAACAAAGCTTATCAAATACTACATGTCAAAATCCAATCATCTCTCTCTTGTAAAGCCCATTAGTTTTTGCCTGTTGATTTCATTTGCAACTACAGCACGCTGCTGGCTCGCTCTTTTTTAAATGTATGATATCTTTATTAACATAAAACTGAAGAAATCCCCGTTGCATGGGTAAAGTGCATGTTAGAAACCTGTCTTGAATTAGTTCTGTGCATGTATAATCGAATACATTAAAAAAAACAGTATGTTTCTTATATTTAGCATCTGTTGAGTAGTTACGAAAATAGACTCAACAAGGCAGCAGGTAGCAGTAACAACGATTTCTAACTGTGTATTTTGATGAGGTACGAAGGATTTCTATATGAACAACATGAGGAATGAGGAGCTCTGAAATTACTCACTGAAAAGAAGAGATGAAAACATTGCAGGCATTTGTTGTTTGTCTTTGATTAATACAGAACTATGAGGAGCACAGAGAACTTCTCTGAGATGCAGCGAGTAAAACAAATAATGCAGATAATGATTAGGATTTTTTTCCAGGTCAGACAGTTCATTTTTGAATAAATTTGAAAGCTGGGTGTATGTGAGAGGAGTGGAATATCTAAATTACTCTGTAGCACAGAGGGGTGGATGAACGCCACCTCTGGCAGCCATACCGGGGGTCCTCGGTGCTTATGGATTACTCCAAACTGTACCATTTGGCTAAGAAAACAAAAGACAAACTGACTATACAGTAGGTCTATTAATATCCAGGTGGAACAGTGACCTTTTTTAGGCACGGTCATATCAATATTTCAAACACTAAGATTTGTGGCAAAGTCGATTCATTTCATTGGATTCACACATGTTCACCATTTCATCATCAATACCAAGCTATTTCCACAGTACTGATCTCTGAGGAAATCATCTTCCCTGAACGCACTATGGTTTAATCATACAAGCCTTATACATCATCGCCACAGGAAATGTTGCAGGCACCTGACATGTATGAATGCATGCTGTACACCTATGTTGTATAAATAAAGCAACCTGTCACATTAATCATTCAGTATTATTCCAGCATACTTGCACAATGCACCATTGCACTAAGGCTGCACAGTGGTTCAGTGGTTAGCACTGTAGCCTCACACCAAGAAGGTCACAGATTCGGGTTCTCCAGACCCCCTCCAGCCCCCTATATGTAGGCCTACTCATAACCAGTCACGCTGATTCTGAAACTGATCCAACAAGACAAACATTAACAGCATGACATACTGTACTGACACGGCGACCACATATTCAGACACGACAGCATCATTCATCAAGCTTGTGGATAGAGCAACACACTTAGTGATGTTAAAAATTCCACTTTAACATATAGCCTGGCACAGCGGCCACACACGGCAGATGGATGCATCAGCGTCATTAATCAAGTATGGAAAGAGGTACAGCGGAAAACAACATGCATTGTAATTTTAAAGATGACACTTTAACATATAGCCTGGCACGGCGGCCACATCACATACACACAGCTGACAGATGTAGCAACATCAGCATGAAATCCAGCCGTACACTGAACAAAAACTATACCCAGTAAACAGGCCACTTGTCCAAATTGTAAATGAGCTTACTTTTGATGATCTACGGCAGGAGACGACGGGGCTTGGTGCTGAACGCTGAAATCATTTCGCTGTAGTCTCTTTCAAAGAAGAGCAGGGACAAAGTTCAGTCTGTGTGATGCCCTGATGCCAGTTTTCATCCAACTGGCAGATGAAAAGAAGTCTCTCTCCAGTAACTTGGGTGACCAGGGGCTACATAACGTTACATGCTGTTATTACTTGGCTCTTTGTTGGGGAGAAACTGGCACAGGATGAGGTTTTGGTTGAGAACGATGACTGAACTTGAGTTGGATTCTCTTCCTCCTGCTCCTCCTCAGGCTTCTGTTCCTCAAGTGTTTCAGTTTAACAGGTGACCATGTTATCTGGAGACTTTCTGCCAAATCCATCCATGTGCTCGTAGTAACTTTCATGCAACCGGCTGACGTAGACAATAAACACAGAGGAGTATTTGTTTAAAGTTAATGAAGTGAAATTCAAGTCTTCCATTGCTGTTTTCAACAGCTGTCGTCACTAAAAGCAGACTGAGACACACCTGTACACTGAGTGAAAGAGGAGGGGCTGCTCGCAATCTGGCATTTGCTAAATGCAGTGTCACTCAGAAAATCTGACCTATCACGTAGCCTAAACAAGGAGCATGGAGAGAGAGCTGTTCAGGACGGGTCGGCTCAGGCCAATCTCCACACATTCACAACACAGCACCTACACAGTACATAACATGAGGCTAGAGTCACTGTATTTTCTCTTTACACTACTAATTAATAGTCAGATATCTTTTTTTTATTAAAATACATACATAACTGCTTCAGAAAACATCCAAAATAGTTAAAAAGCGCCCTCAGGTGTCAGTTTCCAGATTTAATTGCAGTTCCATAATTAAAATGGATGAGATATTCCCATATTGTACATCATTTTGGAGTGGTTGTGGTTCATTTCCTCTGACCAGACTCATCTTGATCATCATGAAAGCTCCATGACAGAAAATACTAAGGCCTACAAGTCTCTATTTATCTCCGTTCATACGCGATTCCTGGTTTCCTACAGAGCTTGATTAAAGCTGCAATCTGTAATTTTGAGCAAATACGATAAAAAGTTATTTAGAGAGAGATAATCTGTAAAAACGCATGAAGTAAAACAACCAATCAGAGCCAAGCAGTCTCTGGGCAGCTGGGTAGAGGAGCGACTTGTCAGTTTAAGGAGAAAAGCTGGTCCACTTCCAGAGAGTCCGGATACAGGAAAGTCGGCTCCCATCTTGAGTTTGCTCGGAGCCAAGCCTCCAGGAAGAGCATCAGTCGTTGATTTCACAACTTCCGTGTCCTTCGGGTGACATTATTGCGCCCAAAAAGACTTTTTCCCATAGATCTACATTGAGAGACATCTGTAACACAGTGGATAATTTATTTTGTAGGTAAACCAACTCATTAGTACGAACACTCTAATAGCCTTTATTTAAATCATTAGGTCCTAACAGTAAAACGCACTAATACCTGAATCCTGAGTTATTTTCTTCTCTTTATGTCTATGGAGACCCAGACGTCCTGGAAATGAGATCTGGTCTGGTCAATTCACAGCAACGTTGACTGAAATTTGTAACCACTTCTAAAACTACTTATAATGCATAGTAATGTTGAATGCATCTGCACCACAACAATCTCTCAACCTCTTCAGACATTATTTTCCTTGTCTGGTTGCTAAACTGTTTCGACAAAACATTTCGCCACTGAACCACACTGAAAGTGCCAGACGTGGTGGTTGAGATGTGATGCAAAGCCCAGCGATTATTGAGACCGGCACATCAATGGTTAATGTGCAACTGGCAGACGGGGGGATTAAAGAAATGGTACCTGGCATTAGAGCAGATCTAACCGTGGCAGGGTGCTTGCTCCACAGTGGCACAGCAATCAGGGCTGATTTGTGTGATTGAGAGCTAGCAGTAAATGTTGATGGCTCATTTGCTCGTTGATGGATAATTGGAGCTATTAACAACATGACACTGGTCTCACCTTTATTATAAGATTCTTCTTCACAGTGTTAATGGTTTGCTCTTGTCCATGTCCTTGCATTCATTATTACAAATCCTATCCTGTTGTGTCCCTTAATGGAGATACCTGATGGTATAGCACTCTGGTAGCGCCATACATCTTCTTAAGCCGTTGTGGCGTCCTGCGTAATTATTGCGCTCAAAGATACAAGAAACAAGAATACTTTGTGGTAAAAGAAAAAAATCTTGACTTAACTAAATTTATTCCTCTTTGTTCGTCTATTTTTGTCTTTTGCAGAGGGAACATTTTTACAGCAGCACCTACACTTCAAAATGGAAATTACTAGGGACAGAAAGTGAGGCAGAGATGGAGCAAATATAAGCACATAATGCCTCTACGCTTCCTCTAGTCCCTGCAGGCAGCAGAATGAATTAATACAATATACCTTATTGTGCTTTGAAGCTTAAACTTTATATTTCCACCTTCAAATCTGCCTCCTCCTCCCATGGGACACATGGTCACATAAACCTCTCAGTGTTACATAAATATGTTTTATAATGAATATTCTAATGTTCCTGGCTTTGTTTTATATTCAACGGGGGGTCAGCGTTACCCATTTTTCAAAGAGAAGGAATTTAGTTAATTAGCTCTGGCCCTTTTGTTATGCACTCATTAAAATTAATTCAAACTTAATTTTATTTGCATAACTTGTTAGAATTATACAAACACATATACAAAGCATCAAACTCATATTGCGGGTTGATTAATAAGCGTCTCTGGGCAGGAAACAAATGAAAGGGCTTTATTTGAAGACAATGTGTGGGAAATTGTTTGCTTTTTGGGCACAGATCCAAGTCTCTGTCACATGGGAGATAAATGTGCAAAGTCGCTGCGCTTGTTGACAAAGACGGTCTGCGTCAAAATGTTGTTTGATATATGACAGTGACAGAACTCCAAAGGTAAAGTGGGGCAGCTTGAATAACTGGGCTTTCCGAATATGCCGAGTCAGTGTAGAGGTGCACTCTCACTTGTCACGAAGAAAAAAAACAAAATCCTTAGGGGATCTTCCGACTGAAATTGTAGAAAAACCCCGAGGCTGTACTGTTTTTCAAAGAACATCCTTGATAAGGTTTATAAAGAATCCATTATAGGTGCAGTGAACTGTCAATTATTATGTTTTATTGACATTTTTCACCAGTAAAATTACCTGCAAATGTTTAAATTTAGATTCTGACCCGACTAATGCTCACCCCATTCTGGCCTTTGATTACAGTTCAGTAATCAAACGGCAGGTGTCTGGCAGAAGAGTGTCATTACTGTCAATCTGACAGAAAATCTGATTCCCATGCAGGATTTCAGATGCACTTAAGAGGCTCAAGGAGCTTAGAGGTAAGGTGTGTGCGAATTTTATTTCAAACTCTCTGATAAGGTTTAGGGTAAGGTCAGGGCTTGAAAGTGCACCTAAGAGGTGGAGATACTAACTTCAAGGGTTGCTGGAGCTAACATAATTATGAGTTGAGCACACTTAAATTAATTTACAAAGTGGTAAACTACCACTAAATCCAGATGTGTCCAGATGTGACATGTTAGGGGCAAATGGCATGAAAAACAAATCACAAGAGCGAATGGAAACGTAATTCATTTCTACATCAGTGTTTGGCATCTTGTGTAAATTACTGGTCATATAGAGTCCCTTCCTTTTGGTGACCTTATTTAGGGAAACAGTCCTGTATTAACGACACGAGAAAAACAAGTGTTTGATCCTGTTTTGGTATTTCAACTTCTATGTCCTCAGTAGGAAACATACAGGAATTGTAGCTACAGAGAAAGACATCTTCAGTCTTATACTTCAACAGTTTTACAACAAACTGTGAATTTTTTGACTTGCAAAATGATATTTTTAATTGACAAACGTGTAATTCATGGCGCAACTCACACAGCATCAAAAACGGGTTTGTCTCTCACTGTCAACTATCGTACATCTTTCAGAAATAAGGTGGCATGGTGGTCCACTGGAAGCATACTTCACCTCTCTATTGCTAAATGTGTTTAAGTTTTACACAGAAAACATTTGCTTTTAATACTGACATGGATTTAATCTTAATTTTAAGTAAAATAAAACTTGCAATGGAACCCATTTTCTTCTTAATTTCTGCCAAAAGCAGCTCGGTGCGTGACGGAGAAGTTTTGTTTGGAAGTCCCGACGCTGGATGTAAAGCCAACATTTGAACTTGTTGGCTCCAGATTCGTTCCCCATGTGCTCCTAATTCTAGGATATAGCTTCAGGATGGCATCCACGCAGATGGCCAAAATACAACCATATTTGTATCATTAAGCTGAGGGAAATAAACGGCCTCGCTTTTCTGAGGTCAAATTATCCTCAGGAGCCACTGTTTACCATATCTATCCTTCCTCGCTCTGTCACCAAATGAGAAATACCTCTCCCAAAAGTGTCGCATTACAAATATCATTGTGAGCTAATGTCTTCTCAGACTAGTGGGTGATATATTTGTCGGCTGGCTGCCTCCAGACAGAGCTGCCGTATAGGAAATGTAGGCCATGTCACGCAGGTTGGTGACTTTCTCCCCCTCTCTCTTTCTCTAATGACTTTTAAGTCACATTGAATGCTATGAAATTACACTTTCATTCCATCACATTGTGAAAATTAACTGAAAAAGAAATTAGACAGTGGCCACTGCTTGTTCCTATACAAACCCCCCTACAGGTAAAACTTCCTTTCCTTTCAATGTGTTTAACTATCAAAATCAATCAATGCGGTAATATTTCACATTGGTATGAAAATCAAGCTTAATTAAATTCATTTTCAGACACTGATAATAGTTTTTTTTTGTTGCATTTCATAGACAATCGTTCAGATTCAGATCAATAATCAGAATCAAAGAGGCAATTACATTTATGAAACACTCATTCCAATCAATGTCTGTGGCTGATTCATTACAAATTGAAAGAGTGTTGTTTATCTACTTGTCTGTGGTGACATGTGCAATATAATTGCAAGCCACTTCATGGGAGCTCTCCAAATCTTCCCAGACAGATGACATTTTTGTTGCTTCTATTGGTCTGTGCCAATTCCTTTCATTCTCAGTTAAAGCCTGCCTTTTCTTTATTGCTTGACAGTTTATTGATGTTTCGCAACAGCTGCTATGACATGTATTAATTCTGTGCTTGAAAGAATACCAGGCTACTCGGAGAAATAACATTTTGCTTTGGAAATAATGAAAAGATGGGGCACAATTCAGATATTGACATTACCGTAACACCAAGGATATCTGAAGGGCACTAATATCGTATCACGGCTATGTAACGTGGAAGCTGCACTTAATTATTTACATTGCAACTACTGAGTTGTTTTGCTATGTGCTGCAGGAAAACAGCTTCATAAATACAGTGCTGTTGTTGTATTTGAGTTTTCTTTCAGGGGGCCATGGGAGATCATGACACAAATATTGTTTGTGTTTCGGAGGCCAGCAGAAAACTCCCTGGAGTTAATTTACCTCAGTGTTCCAGCCAACCCCTACTGTGGTGACTCACCTTTACCACCAAACAGATTAGGCTCAGAGAGCAACTTGGCTAAAAAAGAAATACCCTCCTTGTGAATGCAACCCATTGGTGGAGGAAAACAATTCACGAGGCAGGCTTAGAGTTCAACACAGAAATGCTGATAGCTGGCTGAAAACATATTCATCTTGGACCGGGATTCATGGGCGCCAAGTGTTGGCAAAGGAGTGTTAACACGAGCCAAGCACATATCACAATTTGGCTGGTAGGTGTTATGATATTGAATTGGTATTTACAGCAGCAAAACAGCAGCTGTTCGGAAATTGTTCTGATCGTTGTCATCAGGTGACAATTACTGAATTGGGAATACATGCTGAATCATACGGCACCGATGTAATTCTTTACTGCACTAATTTTATTCATCCTTGTCCAATTTTTCTTTGTATTCAAATCAGAACATTCAAATCTTGGTCAAACTATGTAGCGTCAAAATGCTGTTTTCACAAGCCCTTCTGAAAATGTTTTCCCTCGTGACCTGATGTAGCTTCCTGCCTAATAACGGTGCAACATACTGTATATACACATATCCTTATCCATAGTCAGTGTATTACCTTCAGCTACAGATAGAGACAAATGGCGGGTTTTATGCCATTGTGTAGATTCTCAGTGGATCATTGAAATATCCATCAATTTATGCACGGTTTAGCATCAAAATGCTATTTTGCCAAGCTCTTCCAAAAACGTTTTCCCACGTGACCTGACCTGGTTTCTGCATGATGACACTGCAACATGTACATTATATAGTCAGTGCATTAATGTCACACACAGTAACTTAGATGTTGGTCGGCGTAATCCCAGTTTGGAGACGCAAACAGGAATACCGGCACAGAAGCTAACTGACGTACTTCTGTCAACGCCACGTTAGTTTGGATCCTAAAGCTAGCCGATCAATACAGCGGTAGAATAGCAGCTCCTGTGTTAAAATGGGTCTGGTGGCTCTGAAGACAGCAAGGGCTTCAGTTCAGAAAGGGATGTCTGACAGCCAAGAACATATTTTAAATATAGCGTACACTTAAACTTTCTAAAATATGTTTTTCTGCTTTAACTCATCACCAGACTCCTTCCTGACGGGGAAGTGAAGCTGTTATATCGCTCTCTTCAAAGCCACCAGACTCCATTGACAAAACTAGTAATTTCACTGCACCGAACATGAGTATAGACACAACCCCACTTCAAAAAATTCAAACTAACCCTTGCAGTTATTTCAGAACTTGGCGCACAGCTAACTTTAAATCAACTAGTGCTAGCATTCACAGTATTTATTGATTAGCCCACTCTGGTGACATTTGTCACTCCAAAACATGGAGAAGAAACAAAGATGGAGTCGACCGTTATATGGCCTCACAGACAGTTTTCAAGTCTAGAAAACTGAGACTTAACTAACCTCAACACAAAGATGTTAAAACAATTACCAAAGTGGTTCGCTTATGGCATGCAGAGTCACTAACACCATGAAACCTCTCACAACAGAGGGAGGACTGGTTGGTGGGGTCAACAAAGCATGTGTGATTAATACGTATATTTTTTTAAGTGTAAAATGAAAATCATTATGTTCTCATTACCTTAGAATGAACTAAGATAAGATAGTACTTTATTGATCCCCAGGGGGGAATTTGGGAACTTTATATCCACGTATGTTCTTAACAACGCCAGCCGCCATTTCTCTACAGTAGCTCGCAACAGACAAACACTGGCTCTAGTAAAGGACATTTCATGTTTTCACAATTTCGCATTGGCCACCATAGTTCTCCTACACGCTTTGCACACAAGAGACGTTTCTGTTGGTTGCAATCTGCAACCTCTACTTCACAGTGCACCTTTAATGAGGAACTGTCTTATTCACATTTAAATCTGTTGACATGGCTTGAGGAATTCTACTGCATATGGGAAAATATATATAAAGCCTGTTGTGGCTCCACAGGGAGCTGTATGAAGCCAGATAAATTGCCTCAAGTGAGGTCACATGGGTCAGCGTCGGTTGGGCCTGAAGACTACAAGTCTCAAAAAAAAAAAAAAAAAAAAAAAAAATCTGGGGGTGTGGAGTTAGAAAGAAGTGAACTCACCAGACCTCTGTAGCCTGCTCCTCATCTCTGCTTGAGGCTCGCGGCTACATTAGCGACTAGCATAACACATCTGTAGTTGAGTGAAATGAGTTGAGTTGCATTGTGGGTAGGCAGCAGGTTTTAGAAGAAGAAGATATTCCTTTATTAGTCCCGCTAGGGGAAATTCAATTTTTTCACTCTCTTAACTTATACACATACATGCACAAACAGGTCCCTATACATGCAACAATGGAGAGATGTCAGAGTGAGGGGGCTGCTCCTGACAAGCGCCCTGAGCAGTTGGGGGTTTGGTGCCTTGCTCAGGGGCACCTCGGCAGTGCCCAAGAGGTAAACTGGCACCTCTCCAGCTACCAGTTCACACTCAGTTCTTGGTCCATGTCGGGACTTGAACCGGTGACCCTCCGGTTCCCAAGCCAACTCCCTACAGACTGAGCTACTGCCGCCCCCATTTTTTTTTTTTTTTTTTTTTTTTTTAAGAAGGAAGAAGAATGGGTAGGTAGTAACGACTTTATCGCCATCCATAAAACCATCCATGGTGAGTTAAGAGGTGTAATGCTAAATTGTTGGAGTACTCTTAGCTACAGAGGTGGCACATCTGAACGCAGTCATGTGAATCATTTTTATACATCTAAGGCCCTGACACACCAGGCCCATGGTCGGTGAGCATCTGCTAGCCGAGTCCCGCGCTGTTGACTCTAGTCCGAGTTTTTTGGGCCAGTTCAGCATGTTGAATCGGTGTTGGCGCCGTCAGTGAGACGAATCACTCTGATTAGCTGTTCAGTTTAAGGGATTAGTTCACGAGAGGAAAAACGGACGTGAGGACAACAAGCACACCGACATCTGGAATGAAGCTAAGTGGTGAGTGAGTGCTTTGTTTCATGTACATATCATATATCTGCCGTCCTCAGTTTTCTGGGTTCCCTACCGCCACCTGCTGTGTGGTTATTTTGTCTCACGCTGGTGCAGAACATACGTGGTAGTTGGCCGTTAGCTGTGGTCGTTCCGGTGTGTTTGTGCGCAACTTTTTAGCCCAGACAAGGTGACGCTGCTGGCGGCCTTCAGCGATGCTAGTTGTTTGATGTGGGGTTGGTGTGTCTGGGCCTTAAGGCTCTGTCAAACAACGTCATCCTGCCATGCAGAGTGGAGGGTGCTAGATCAGAAATGGCAAACATACTGATCAGTTAGTCATCAGTTAAGGAGAAATCTAAAGTTTTCAGTGAAGTTTGAAATGTGGAAAACAATCAGTGGTGTTTTCATGCAGTTGGGTGTTGATATCAGAGTAGGAAAACCGTCTATCCACTGACGTTTACTTTATTTTAAAAGATGTCTGCTTCAAGCTAATGCCTCTTGCTAGACCACAATGAACAAAGTAATAACTGTGGGCTGACCCCTGACCTCTTAACGTCTCCAGAGGGATTTACAACATTGCAGAAATGGAAATTAAAGAAAAAAAAATTGCACACCAAAATGCACATTCATTTCATTTTAAAATGAGATCTATTGTGAAAAACATGAAACCTATTCAGACAGAACGACCGCTGGAAAAACAGGAAACTCCTCAGATGTGCAAAGACTTTACAGTACAGACAAGGTATTAAATCTCATACCTAGTGGCAGCCCTGGAAAAGGAACCAAAACAAAACACAGGATATTTGTATTCTAACTGCTTGTAACTGAACCCTTTCCCTCCATTACCCACTGTGGGTCGCTCTCACATGGGTCATTTATCACACAGAACCCAATAGTGTCCCTACTTTAAATTAGACCACTCTGACTAATGGCAGAGAGGGAAATGTAACATTCTGCCTATTGATGTACAGGAAGAAGAAATGCATGTAATGATCCAGAAATTCCCATTTCGGAGAGAACACCCACAAATATCCTCAAATTTCCCCCCAAAGTTCAATTTGAAACTTGATGCACAGTTTGTGCCACATAAGCCGAACTAAATGTCTTGTCAAATGGAAGTTGACTTTTCATGCAATGAAGGGAAATGGCCATTTGGAACAAAGACCCGTTATTGGAGGTAATATTAAAAGCAATCCATTCTAATCTGTGTGATAAGAGGTCTGTGGCATTTTTCAAAACCTACTGCACGAGAACCAATAAAAAGGAAGCACTTGGATATATTGCAGAATCAATATCATATTTAAAGTGCTCATACAAATTTTGCGTCTAGTATTGTTTTATATTAACAGCCAGGAGCTAGCACATAAAGTTATATCAGCCATGGCTTATACGATTATTTTTCCCAGCAATGAAAATCTGCCAGTGTTTAGCTTATTTCAAACAGGAATAACAGAAATGCAAGTAAGGAGACAAAGCACATTATTCAGTGTGAAACTTTAATACCGAGTGGGTGCAAATATAGACTGTAATAACAACAGCATGCTGTGTTTACAGGACATCCAGCACAATATGAGTCTTTAAGGATGTGCTGAAATGGGTTTTGAAGTAAGCGTTCATTAACAGCAGAAGATCCTAACAGATATGCCGCGCTGTGGTGAGAATAAAACGGGTGAGCTCCATCTTGGCAAACACAAGGACATCTGGAGCGTAGCAGCTGACCGACAGTTGATTCTCACCTTCCACCACATGGTGAGATTTGGATAGATTTAGCTGTTTCGTGCTATATTGCTTTTGTGAAATGAAACCACCTTTGATTTGTTTTTACCCACAGCCTTGTGAATTATATTTCTTGCCTTTTTAGAAATGTTTTTATGGCATTTTTTTTTTCCCTTTTAGTCATACACTTAGCAGAGAGGAACCCTGTCAGCTTCCTTGTCTTACTAGCCAGTAAACTTATTTAACCTTCAGCGTCTTTGATCATGCTCTTTTCGCAGGAGGAGGCCTCAGTGGCCTCTCTGACCGCACGGCGCAGTGGACTAATGATTAAAACTTCTTTAAATAATGCTAGAAATCCCTTTCTTATTATTTCTCCCTCTGTTCTCCCGTTCTATAATGACAAATCTTAGACCTTCAGAGTGTATACAATTATTATTTCTTTTTTTCCTCCCCCTACCCATGGAGACATTTCCTGGCTTGTTTGATGAGTGAATCCTCTGTGGTCTTTTTCCATTGTACCTCTAAAATAAAGCGCAATTTAAATTAGGTTCTGCTTAGTCTCTCATGTCTTGCACAGTATATTTTCCCCTCCCACTTCAAGGAGGTACAGTTTCTACTTAAGAAAATGTACTCTGCCGCTACCTACTGTTTGTTTTCTCTTTCTAATCTTCTTGCATAACTCTAATCTAAGTCCTTTCAACCTCTGAGCTTCGCTAACTTTCCTTCATGGTTAGTTTTTCTTTTCTTTTTTTCCCCCAGCAGTTCCTCACAGACAGTGTTGATAGGGGTCGTGCACACAGGTTGGCTGTTATGTCTTAGAAATATACTCTGAAAATGTTTTACATGCAACCGCAATACACTTTCACATTTTGTCCTGCAATCCAAAGGAGGAGGGACAAACAAAATACATAACCAAAACACAAAATTAACAGTTGTTACGGCGCATTTTTCCACCCTGTCATCTCAGAAATACACCTCGCATCTACAGCTGTGTATTAGCACAGCTGATGCTTTACTGCGGGCAGTTTGAACTGAGATAATAGTGATAATGTCAAAACTAGGCATCAAAAGTTCCAGCACCCACAATTTCAAAGAGAACAACTTCTAAAAAGTTCATTTGATAAGAGTGTTTGATGGATCTGCACATCACTTTTATTTTAGCACCAGACATACTGTATAAAGAAGGTGTTCACTTTAGCATGTGACATAGACAGCTATTTTCTCTGCTCCCCAAGCGCACATTTGAAACTTCATGCTGTTCACTCCATCAAGATTTATTTATTTTTTTCCTTCTTTCAGCTCTGTGAAGTTTTTGGGTCTTCTTTCAAGTGAGGGAGTTGTATTTTGGGAATTTTTGGCGTGCATGTTTATATGTGTGTGAGCGCCATGTGTTGTCCATGGATCTATAAGCATGTCCCCTCCATATCTTCTTTTAACAGACAAGGTCTCTGTGGAAGACAGATCTCCTCTACCCCACTGTGCCTCCTCAAACTGTCGTCTAGTCTTGGAAATTTTCCTCCCTAAAGGCCAACAAGAACACATTTCACACATCTGTGAGAGACCCAGCTTGTTTTCCCCTGCCTTCCCTTTCACACTCTTAATTTACACTCCTCATCTTTAACATCTCCCTTTCATGGCTTCATCTAAAGCAGAATTATTTCACTATGTATACATTGTGTGTCACCACATGACACAAAGCATTTCCCCATTTCACCCCGGCAACATGCATGGGTTTAAATTTCTTTTTCTCCTTATCACACCTCCAGTTGGTGTAAAGAAGTCACCTGGCTAGTTCCTGCATGACGCCATATTTTTCAGCTGCTGCACTTGAAAGTATGAAAGCACATCACTGTGTTCAAAAAAGTAATGGTGTCAGAAAGGTTTTCTCCAGCGGGCTGAATTGCAAATAGAGCAAATCCTTACACTTATAAGCCTTGCCAACAGTTTCAGAGGAGTTTTCTAAATTGTGTCGCGTGTTAAAAGACCGACACAAGTGCACACTGCCAGATGTGAGTGCGGCAGAAGAAAAAAAGTGTGAGGTTAAATCCTCGAGTTTACCATACGCTCAGTGACTCAGGGGGTTCGTGTGCCGTGACTGCCCAAGCAGGCCCAGTCGAAACGGGAGAAAAACACGTCACAGGTCACTTGGCAGGGGTACGTTAATCATACGTGACTGCCCAGGTAGCATGATGGGAAACAAATTGAGTGTCATTTCTCACCAGAGGACTCGGCGTCAGAAGACAAGCAACGCTCTGGCCTTATACCAGAGTCCTCGTGGCGCCTCACATCCTGGCTGCAGAGGCAAGTGTTACATGACAGACTGTACACGGGGAAGTGGACGTTGATGAATGGCTGGGGAAATGTTCCCTCGCAAAAATGCAGAGGACATCATTATCTGGAACCTGGTGACATTGCAGCAGATATGGAGACGGTGAAACGTGAAGTCAAAACACAACTTAATTTCCTGTTAATTAGTGGAACTGCACGCAGGATAAAGTGCCACATCAATGTCAATATCTCTAATAAATAGCTCTACAATATGAACACTACCATTGAGTCATGAATTGCTATTGTTGAAATTTCTTTTGTGTCAGTCTTAGACATACAACTAGTTATGTTGTCGGGCGGTATTAACCGGCTGTAATGGTAGGTAATGTGATTCAGCTTGAGAAATGAAAAACGTAGAATAGAAAAAAAAAAAAAATGAAAGTAGATGGCACAGACATGAAAATGAAACATGAAAATGAAGGGAAATGCAAACATATTCACATTTCCAATACATGTAGCTCACACTGCTTTGTATCAATTACGGATTTGAGCTTCAGCTCTACAAACACATTGAATTAGGTGTTGCTCAGGAGATGCAGATAAGCTCTTTGGATGAATATATGGGGGTTGTTCTAATCCACACATCTGGAGCAACATCCTGGATCAGATTTCTAAAGCCTTTGTCGAAAGAGGGGGTAAATTAACCATGACGTCCTGTAAGCTGAGGCTGTTAAATGAATTCAAATCCATAGAATCCTTTAGCTAATAAGGTAAGACACTTAGCCTCTGAAAGCATGTAAATTACCCTCATTAATTGATGAAGAAAGTTAGCTTTTAGATTTCATTGCCCCTCTGGCTCTGATAACATATTCTTATTTTGACCAGAAATCATTGATTGCCATATAACTGCCCCCCTTATAGAGAGAGCAGGGTTATTTCTGCCACCAGAAAAAACTGAAAAGTGATTACCTGAATCCTAAAATGTGTGCATCAGCGGTCAGAAATTAAAAGGCACTCAGTCGATGCTAACTTTATGTTGTTGTGTTGTCCTCGCAGCTGCTGCAGGGTAAATGTAGTACACAGAGTCACTTTCATGACTCGCAATGTAGAACAAGTGAAGTTTCCTTACTCAGTGTTTGTGACTATAGACGGTACAGTATGTAGTAGCAGGTAATATTAAGTAAATGATACCAAGAGATAAAAACCTGAAATGCAAAGTATATGATAGAAATGTAAAGTTCATTGACGGGTCTTTAATCACATGACTAACACATTGAAATAACTACCCCTAATTCAATATTTTTAGTGTACATACTGTATATCTGGAGTGTACAACAGAGTATTAGGGCCACATAGAGGAAAAAAAATATCTGAGATTTTGAGAATAAAGTAATATTATTACAAGAAAAAAGTCAGAATATTTCAAGAAGAATAAAAAATACCTTTGTCAAGGTGCACCACATTTTGTCAATCACTCGCCCACTTCGATCAAATGGTTGGCAGTCATGTTGAGATCTGTTGAGGAAATACCAAGCACCGCCCACCAGCTGGAGCACACTTTCTCATTTTACAGCTAAACAGTTACTACGAGATGTTTCTGAAAACACTGAGGCAAGAAATAAGCATTACAGTAACAGAATATTTATTCATATTTGCAAGTGATTGACAGCTGCCTCTGCTGAATGAACAGCCAATAGGGACGCTCTCTCACTGAAATCACCTGTGATTGACCAGCGTTTCCCGTCACAGGTTTGATTTTTTAAAACAGAGCCATGAAGAGCTGCAGAAGTCTAATTTCTCTCAGAACATTTGAATTACTACATGCTGAAAGGTTGTTATGGAAAAGCATCCTGCCTACTGCCGCTTTAAGATTTGTTTACTTCACTATTTTTGTAAACACGGCTGTAAAACAGGACGGTATTTTTAATTATGATTCATTTGCAAACACACAAAATGCTGATATTTCATTTAAAACTAAAACTCTTAAATTATAAATGCGGATTTAGCACAAATTTGCAGTATAAGCTCCTAAAACTGAAGCACTTTCCAAAACAGTGACAAAGCACATTTCCAGAATATTCACACATACTGTAAACCACGATTCAATAACAAATAATTTAAGCAAATATTTAAACAGATTTAAATGCAGTGTAAACAGCTAAACCTGACAAGAGCCAACATGAATGAGTAATGAGTAACAAGTTGAAACAGCAGCAGTATTGAGTGAACTTGATCCATAAAACATGGAAGTAGTGTTCTCTCTACCAAACATGATGCCAGAAACACAAATCCCACATTCAGCAAAAACAGTTCACATCTACTCAGCTAATATTTGGTCAGTATTGCAGATAGATATCATGCATAAAATGTCTATAATGTGCTGGGTTTGTCCGCTGGGTCAGTAATTTACCGTACTGAAGACATCAGCCCGTTAGCATGAAAAGACTGTATGGACCTTTAGCGTGCAGTAACAACCCTTTCTTGCTTTTCTTTGATTGGCGTGTCATTTGTATTCCACGTTATCTGTAACTATACTGACCACATATGCAATGGTCAGCGTTAGTGACGTAGGATAAAAAAATGAGAAAGTCTGCTTATGGGGGATGGGAGGGGAGTTGGACTGGTCCAATAAAAACACATGTTTTTGTGACATGGTTTCCATATTGTTATTTCCGTACGTATTTTACGTAGCTTTAGCTTCAGTGGGTACAATGTTTTTAACATCATTGGGTAAAAATTAACATTAAATTAAATTAACCTTTCAGCATAATGTAATTCAAATGTTCTGAGAGACAACAAGACCTCTGCCCCTCCTCATAGCTCTGGTTTAATAAATCTAGCTTGTGACGTAAGACTTTGGCCAATCACAGGTCATTTCAGAGAGAGCGTTCCTATTGGCTGCGCTCTGGCAGGTGGGCGGGGCTTGGTATTTCCTCAACAGATCTCAACATGGCTGCCGGGTCACAAACATTCTCATTTTACAGCTAAACAGTAACTACAAGACGATTCTGAAAACACTGGAGGCATGACATATGCATTACAGTGTATACCACATAGTCTGTAACTATACTGACCGTGTAAATATGAAACTGCAGACATACTATAGTTTTACTATGCGGTGTTCAAATGACACAAAAAGCAGCTTACAAATGTGAAAAGCCTAAAGTGCGTCGTCTTGACAAGCAGAACGTCTGTCGTACTATTTATACACGTTCCTGTGAGACCAGGTTGAAGAAATACTGTAATCACTGGAGCACACTCTTCAGTTTTTCTGGTGACTCTCTTTAAATCCCCCCATTATTAACATGGCTCCACTGACAAAAAGAAAATACACATTTCCACATCATACAGCGAAGATGGCGATAGTTATTGATTAGTCTTGGCAGACATTTCTGTGCTGTTGTTTTACTTTACCATGGCCTTTTCCGAGTCAATTCTGGAAAACTTTTTTAATTCCATTAAGTGTATCTCTCAGCTAAAGGGCTTGACAATCAATATTGAACCAGACCGTGAAAGTGACCAGAGTTGTTGGAATAAATATGATCTTACCGGCGATACATTTAATTCACTCTTGGGAAGGTTTCTTTTGTTTTCAAAAGCCCACTGTGTGTCGGCTGGCGGTAGCTGCCTGTCAATGTCCGACTATGGCGGCAGATTCAGACTTGGAGGCATTGTAGCGTGATCCATAGCGTGACTGGGGTCAACCTGAGGGAGACAGGTGTCAGGGGGACCAACAGGTCCCATGTGGGTAGGGGCTCACCGTTAATGCCCCGAGGGCTCCTTTGTGAGACGCGACAGGAGGGGGAGAGGCGGACTGAATACTGATGATGTCAGCTTGTTGTGAGCTGCAGGTGGTCAGGAAGAAAAGAGGGTATGTAATACTCCCTTTATTTATTTATTTATTTACTTATTACCCGGAAGAGCTGGAAAACCTATGGCAAGATTTGGTGCACTCCTTGCATCATTTTAAACAAAGATTAAATACATCAAATGGTGACTTGCTGAAACCTGAGAGACTCTTTTTAATTAGAGCAGGCATGTAGAGAGAATATAATTTGGGTGCTTATCAGCTCAATGCAGCTGGATACAGCAAATTTATCACAGCTGCTCACATCTCCTTGATAAGGTGTTCCTCCTCGGCCTGGTGTATATTCAATAAGACACTGAGTGAATCCCAGTAAGCCGTCTGACAGATTGTTGTTGCCAACAGACTGAAACAAGCAACTTGTGAGTCATTCTTCACACTTCTTCGTACTCTCAAGAATACTCCTTTATTCCCTACCTTCCTGTATCGACAACTTGCTTCATCCAGTCAGGAAAATACCGGATTAGGCTTGAGATGATTTCTGATGATTTGTGCCGGTGACATTGAATAACCTCTGCAGGGTGGCACGGCACTGAGAGTGAAGGCTGTCTAACTGGAGGGTCACGAGTCAGATCTCGGTAACAGCCAATGTGTCATTTGGTGTAAAAGTGTCCTTGAGCAACACGGTGAACCCACAGGCAACACCAGTGGGGTGAAGGAGGGAGTGATTTCAAGGAGGCTTAAGCCGAGCAGATAGGATTTTTAGTTCTACAGACATCTTCTAAAGGTAAAACTGCTCTGGAGGCAGAAATGCTCGTTGTGGTTAAATCAGACCACTATAGGTAGAGCTGTATGCTGTCTGTTTAAGTAACATTGACTCAAGCACAGCAAGAGGGAGCTATATTATCTCTTTAGCATATTCTCGAGCTCGGTACTGGTGTTGTGTGAAGAAAATCCAGCCCTGTCTCCAACAAATGATGTTCCCATACAACAAAACCACGTTCCCTGATAACAGTCACAGTTTTATACAGCTCTAAACATGTGATTAACATCGTACATTGAAACAAAACTACTTTTTAATTTTGTAAAAAACATCATAGTTGGCCTAAAATGACAATCTACCTGTGCAAATTAGCATAAATGAACACTGACTATTAGTTACCTCCGCCAAGGAGGTTATGTTTTTGCCGGCGTTTATCTGTCTGTATGTTTGTCTGTTTGTCTGTGTTCAAGATAACTCAAAAACTTATGGACGGATTTTGATGAAATTTTCAGGGTGTGTCGAAAATGTGAAAAGGAAGACCTAATTTAATCCTGGATTCTGGATCACTTTGAAATTTTCGTTAACATTGGGGTAAATGGGACCCAAAAAAATGTTTCTCAATGTCTCTGGTAATTGTTGCCCAAAGCTCATGAAATTTGACTCAGGGATTTACAATGTGTACTTCTATCAAATCCCAAAGGCTGATCCAGATCTGATCCAGATGGCGGATTTTATAGCAATTTATATAAAAAATGGGGGTACTCTTACATTTTGGCCTAATGTATTGTGAGTTTTATGTTGTGTCTTGTATATATGTTCTATGTTTGCCACTGATATAAAATTCATTTTAAAAAATGTAGGATTTTTATTTTGGAGTGAATTACAATATGGGGGGAAACTATGGTGCTTGGCGGAGGTCTGCGCTCTCTGAGTGCTTTTCTAGTTTCACCTGGGACACACTGCTGTTTGACCAGTGCCCAGCCCTGATCTCCCTACGCCGACTTCCTCGGATCATTACAACCATATTTCTGACAATTAAGCAGACATAATATGCGACAAAATACATTTTGAAAAGTAATTCACATTGTAGTTTTGTTGGCAAGATTCCTGTTTCAAATGTGGCCCCACTGCATCGGAAAAATGTGTTTGCACAGCTGTGAATATTGAAGGTCAAAGCCGAACCAGAAAGTCACTCTATACATTGTGATGGATGTTTACACCGGCATGGCTGAGTGATAATTATATGTTTTCTCTTTCAAATATGTTTAAATCCTGTGTGATTGTGTTAAGACTGTTTCTTGACCTATCTGACATAATCTCACATGAAATGAGGCTTCAGTAGTCCATATCTTTGTGGTTGTGTGCAGGTTTATGTTGCACCCAAGCAACGTCGGCACAGTGTGAGGAAAAGGAAACGCCCCGTTACTGCTCACCATGTAATTTATTTTAACAACCTAAATTGTCTTTTCTGTAGCGATTTGGCAAACGGAAGTAGATATAAATAAATAGCATATAATTCCTTTAAGAAAAGCTGAATTAATTAATGTTAACATTATAAATTTTATTAATTTTGTGGTTTTTTTAGTCGTAGTTCACTTGTGAATTCTCATTGCTGTGACAGATATTGGCCTAAAGGATGGGCTGCTGACTACCTGTGCCTTTAAGCAGCACATGAGCAACTGTCACATTACATAGCGTCGACCAGGGGTGGGCAATCATTGTTCTTGGGGGGCCACATGACAAACCTAGATTGTTGCTGGAGGCCAAACAAATACTGTCTGACATAACATCTATTTTATCACTATAGAAAACATACTGTTATTCTTATTTTTCAGCATTTATTAAACTGAAAATCAGTCCAAACAGCATATTATTAAGAAAATGACATTATATACACTTTGCACTGTACAGGACTGACTGGTTAGGGTAGTAATGTTTCCATTAACAAATTAACATTTAACTTAATATTAACACTTAAATTTAACAGTTAGCTTAACATGAACACTTCCATTTCCTTCTCTGGTTGCATGCAGCTTTGTAAAACATCCTATCTTAGCTAGCAGCCCATTGGCTGTCCTCTCATTCTCATCTCCAGACAGGTTTCTGGATTTTTCTGCATGTTTTGTCTCAAAGTGGCGGTTCATGTTGTATTCTTTGAAATCAGCCTCATGTTTGTACCAAACTAAACACACAGCTTTACCACCAACCTCTGCAAAAAAAAAAAAAAAAATACTTAGCAGTCCATGACCTATTGTGCCGTGCCGCCTCAGCAAAACATCACTCACGTCAATTTACACCAATATCAAATGTGACAGAAAGAAGCACACTAACAATACATGAGCATTTCAAAACAAAAGCCTCCCGGGCCAGGCAGAACCATCACTAGGCCGGTTCTGGCCCGCGGGCCATATAATGTCCAGGTCTGGTATAGATTGTGTAAGCAGATGAGCCAATAAGACAAAAATGTTAGATGCTAGTGGAAAGCTTGGTGGGAGTCACAATATTATTTGAAAAATGGTGGGTATTTGAAAAATGTTCAAGTGCAGTGCCATGTTATTATTGCTATTTCATATTCCATTACAGTTTCACATTATGCTTGCTTGTTATGTATTAACTCTTGGGGACAGCAGCGCCACTGGTAGTTGCAGTTTGAGCTCCACTGTTGTCCCCGAGGCAAGTGTGAAATAACTCTGAAATATCCACTCAGTGGGGAAGGTGAGGGAAATGAAAAAGATGGAGCCTACAACTCTTTTTTCACTTTTTTGGCATTGAGTTGGATTTTGACTTTGAGATGGATGAGGCTGAAAGGAGAGTTGATTTGAGTTTTGCTGGATGTAATCTCTGAATTAAAAGCATTGTTGCAATGAGTTGAAATGTTTGTTGTGATTTTCACGGCACTGCCCATGAATGTGTGTTTAAAGTGGGGAGAGTAGTGACTGTAACCGCCCAGCTTCACAGACTTAAGTCACAATAATTGCTGTTTATAAGCTGATTAGCTAATCTGCTTTATCAAAACCAACCAGTTGTACCAAATATTTCTTACCATGAGTGGTGGCTTCATGTTTCTGTTCCCATTCTGATTATAGCAGATGAACCTCTACACCTAAATGTAGTTTCTTTCAAAGCAGCCCATTTGGCGGATCTAAAAACAACTCCTGTTTTCTCAGCTACAGCGTACGACACCCTCTATCCTTAGACCCTCGTGTCACATGTTTTACACCGCCAACAATCCACTATGACTTTCTCCTCCAGACATTTTTCAGCTGGGTGAAGCTGTCACACTACTTCTGCTTTGCGACTGACAGATTACAGTCATTATTTGCACAACTGCAAGACGCCACTTGTTAAGGAAACATGTTGGTGAAACACTCCAAACTATATTTAGTGGTCTGTTATTGATCGTTCTTATGGTATTTTCAGAAGTTATTAAGTCTGCATTTTTTTCTGTGGTTCTTGTTATCGCGCTTAATTTTACCTCACACTGGAAAACATTTTTAAGCACCTAAACATCCACTTATTTCCTTTCTCCGCCGATGACAGTCACATTGTTCCACCTACGCTGATGTAAGAAGCAATCTGTCTGAAATTACCTACAGCCCAGGTAGTAGAAGCTAAGTCTCATTCTGTAAAAATCAACACGTAGTATTTCACATTAACTGGTTACAAGTACTACTGTGTACATCAACTATATCTGTTTAAAGGTGCGATGTGTAAGATCTGTTACGTTAAAGTCAGCCATGTATTGTGTTGGTGATATCCGGCGGAGATGAGCATGCTAACCAGCTAGCCCCGGCATGTCCTGTAATACCACTTGTACCACTTGTTGAGGGTGATACTGAGTCACGGTAGCGTCCGGTCTTCACTCAGTCCATCATGCGAGGACAAAGACAGCTGTCCCGGCTTGTTCATAATACATCCATGTGGTCTATGTAGATTTTTATGGTTTGTTAATTGGATTAAATTCAAAGTGGCAGAAATGGAAAAAAAAACAAACAAAAAACAGCTTGCACCCTCGCGTTGTCCTCCTCGCCGCCAGGAGACTACTTCGCCAGGAGTAGAGACGGACCTACCGGTAGCAGTTAACTCAAACTCAGCCAGTAAACCTCAGCACCCAGGGTCTGATCCTGGGGGACCGCCCAGACTCCCTTTCCAACTTTCTGTTGTCACCAGCTGAAATTCTGGAGCCACCACATGCTCCTCTCTCATCGCAGTACCCCTCCGATGGTGGGGAGGAGGAAACAAAAACACAACCAGTCCCTCATTTCCGCCACCCTGGACCCAAGCCATCAAACAAACCACCAAAGCGTACGCTGACCATAAAGTTAACGGCACAGTGAACACATTAGAGGCCGAGGCCACACGTTAAGTTTATTTTGACCAGCTCTGGTAGTGTCAGCAGTTTGGCCAAATTTAGCATGTTCTTGCCCTGCCGGATGACGAATGACTGTAAGTTTAGACTGTATGGACCAAGTAGTAGAGGTGAAATGCCCCCTATTTCTTTGGCTTTGTCATGGTCGTTGGGATTTGGTCCCACCAAACACGGAAACCTTTAACGTCGGTATGAAACGCACCCAGCTTTCTATTTACTGCAATGTAAAGACATATGCAGAAACAGTAAATGTGCATAAAGAAGTGCGCAGGGAGAGTAGTGATTTAAAGGGTGAAAGAGACACTCTGGGTGGGCAGGAAGGGAGGTGGATGGGTCCAACAAACACAAAACTTTCATCCAGGAGAACGATGGTCATGTCCTGTGTATCATGTTACAACCAGCTGTTCGTTCGTGTCAGTGTCATTTTCACTGTACAAATGTAGTTTTAAGCCAAACCATGTAGTTCTTTGGTGGTTTTGTTGCCTAATCCTAATGTGGCCCCGAGGGTAACTATAGTGGTTGTGATGCTGAAAATAAAGTGACTCTAAGGGATGTGACAAAGCGGCAGTATGTGACTAGTCTGGAGGAGAACAGGTTGAATATGTGGAGCTGTGTTAGTAGAGTTTTGAGCTTTTTTTGCCGCAGTGTGAAGGACGTGTGGTACATTTGCACAGGCAGGTCCCTGGATTACCATGGCACACAGGTAAGTAAGTCTATCATCCAGATTGATGGGCATCTGACCTTCCCAAGTTTGACTGCTGCCATCTGGAGAGGGCTAGCACTGTGATAGAAAGATAGCCACAGCTCTGCCGAAGCACTGAAGTCAGAGTCTCTACAGGACAGCTGAATGCTAGTCAAGATGCTTCTTGTTTTGACAACGCAGCAGTATTGACTTTGTGAGTGAATTATGATGACCTCCGTTGTGGAGATGTCAGCCACACCAGCAGTGAGTGTTAAATCCTGCTCTCTTCATTCCACAGAGTTTGAAAAGTCAAGTCCCTGAATCACAACAACACAAAAGTCCACTGAGGTGAGGAGCTCAGGGGGATTTCTTTTAAGACTAAATACTTACAGTGTGAGTCACTGGTGATTGTCTAAGAGTTGTGTGTGTGTGGGAGGGTATATTTATGTCAGCCTCTGAAGACACATTACTCTGACACATTACTGTGTCATTAAATATTTTAAAGGCTGACGAAAAAACAGATTTCGCTGACAAGTAAAACACGAGCTGGGTGTCACACCAAGCGTTATGTTTATTATTAGTATTTGTTTTGCATGGATTCCCGAGACCTGTTGCTGACTCGGAGCCTGGGGGAAGCTTTGGCGCTGCAACATTTTCTGTGATTTTACACTTCACTTGGCTGTACAGCTAACAGCAAGATAAAACAACACATCTATCTAAGGCCTGGGAGTCCGTTTCATACCTATCATTTCTCCCTCAAAGGACAACAAACCCATGAGGGAACGCCTTGATAATTACGATATAAATCGCGCTGGCAAGAGACCACATGAGAAGAACAGAAAGATATGAAAGAGCACAGTGTGTGTTTTAGGCCGGATATCAGTAAAGCATGTGGGACCTAATAGAAATGAAGATTAATGGATGATTAATGGCTGTCTGCGGTGAGGGATCTGACTGTTTGGTGGGGCATGTAAGATGGGTTAAAGGATGAAGGAGAGGACCAGGTGGCACTCAGGCTCTGAGGCCCCTAACAGCCTCTTTCTCTGGCCACAGCGGTGCAGCAGCTGAAGATCTATTCTGATTAGCAGTTGGAGAGGACACTCACCCCGTGATGAAGAAAAATTGGACTTTTCTGTCTCCTCTTTAATGCAGTTCTCCACATGTAGACTTCACATGGCTGCAGTCCTATCTTATTGTGTTATTGCTCGTGTTAGTTTTCTCTGCCCTGCAGCGTAGCGGACGTTCTGTTGAAGTTTTGTCTTTGGCTTGTTTAGATTCCCCCCAAAGAAATGTACAGTAAAGTAAACTTTCTCGCTGTGGTTTAGACATAAGAGAACATTGTCCATCGATAACCGTCACGGCTGTACAAGGGTTTCCAGACAAGCTGAGGTGAAAAAAAAAAAAAAAAACTTGTCATATTGATTGTTTTCTCTCCATACTTATCATATTTCATTTTCTCTGGCGTTTCCACAGTTAATATTCCTACCAGAGAATGACAGATTGTATGGGGTTTCTTTTTTTTATCTCTCACACACTGAAGTCAAGCAGAGCAGCAGCAAAAAAAAAAAAAAAAAGACAGTTCATAATATCAGTCATTGTGAATCACAGCTTGTAAGCATATCCACTGAATCTCTGCCCAAAAATGTGGAAGTCTCCTCACAGGCAATATATATTTTTTGGAAAGTACTCAGCATCTCCCTTTCACTGAACATATCTTTCTTTCTTTTGCCAAATAATGCTCTCACACTGCAACTCTTCAGGCAATTTCTTCTCTCAGTCAGTATTTTGTGCTGGATATGCCGACAGCAAATAACATATTGGCCAACACAGTGTCAGCGGCATTAGGGCTGAAGTGCAGTGCAGCCATGGTAAATGCGTTCACATTTACTTGATGTATAAGCCGTCATCATGACTTAAATGAAAGTAGATTGGCGTTTTAGTTATACAAATGTTTCCTGGAGGCTGAGCTGCTCTGAAGGCAGAAATGATCCCACTGGTTGAACTCAAGCACAAAGACGAACAAATAATGTGGGTGGATGACATTAGACTGGAGTGCAGAAAACATGTGTACTGCTCTAATGACGACCCGACTGAACGACTGAAAAAGGGAACTACCTCTAACACCTGGTGCTCGCCTGATAAACACACTGAAATAGGCATTTCGCTTCACTTCAATCATTCAGCCTAACATTGTTTGAATGCTTTGTTTCGTAGTGACGAGTGCTGTATGCATCCCGCCGACGTCACTGCCAAACAATTAAATTCTTCTAAAGAAATGTGCTTATTTTAAAGCCCCAAAACGTTGGTTTGTCTATGACAGTAATACTCTTGACTAAATGTAATCCAGCTAATCTGCTTCATCACAACAGTGTGGGTGTGGTAAAATGTCATTGCCGCTCAGAAATACATCACCAGTCACAAAAACACAAACAAAACAGTGATGTTAGAACAAAACTGCTCTAACTTCAGTAGAAAATGTTCACGTATCCCATTGCTCATGAAGCTGGTTGAGAAAATAGGTCCTTTAAGAGTGGTTATTTCTGATTTAATCCATGCATGTTGCCATTTTCCGGCCTCTACTTTTTTGTGAAAGTAGGAAGGTAGCTAGCTATGTAGGAAAATGGCATTTTTAATCGTGTCTGCTCAGGTCTGACTGGGGGAAATGGTCACAAAGTCTCATACCTTAATCACTGATTCAACACCAACATTTCTGATTTGTTCAGATGTCTGGACGCAGCTTAACCTTGTATTACCACTGACGAGAAAGACATGGAAAGGGTCAATCCACATCCATAGTGATATTTTAAAAAATCCAATATTTATATCATGTTACTAAAATACATATCATACATATCAATCATTTAAAACATGCAGTGATGTTACAGACGCTCTCTCCACCTCAAAACACATGTATTTTGAGTATAATTGATTTGCCAAAAAAGACAAAATTTGACTGACAGTATTACCTTGTCTTGTCTTGTTATGATAATACATATATAATAATACATGTCAGCTTTCATTGATTCACACACAGTCATACACTGATGGCAGAGGCTGCCACGCAAGGTGCCAACTTTGCCCATCAAGATCAAATCGAAATACTCATTCATCTCATTCACACACTGGGTTAAGTGTCAAGGAAATATTGTTCATTTCTGCAATGCAAACATGTTGATATAAAATGTATTAGTAATGTATTCACTGAAAACACATTTCATTCATTTACCGACAACATATTTGATGTTGCGTTGAAATATCTGCTTTTGTGTTGTCTTTATATTAGAAAGCTCAAAATTATAACCACAAAGTAAATGTCACAGCAGTAAGAGGAACGTATGAAGCCTGACACTGTTGATTACCTGGTGTAGGTTGTCTAGATTAGCTAATGAGCCTAGCGGATGAACAATATTCATTTCATCATGGTAGGAAACAGCTGCCTAGTGTAGGTGAGACAGTAAGCAAGCCTGCTGATTGTACAATAAATGGCGTTTAATATAGGACTGTGCCGGTTTTACCTGGATGTTTAACTCAACCAGTTTTACTCCTGCCTCTCCCCCTGGTTTGCCTCTGAGAAATGTTGGTATAACGCCAGTCTGCAACATGAATACTGTGAAGAATATGATTACCTTGTCACTGACCCACCAAACATACAAAGGTGCTTGAAAGTCTTTGAGGCATTCATTTCAGTTTTGTGTGTGATTCTCACAATCATAGGTTACTTCTGCAGTAAACTTCCCACTCAATTGATAGTTACAGCCCAGGGTATACATGGCAGCAATACAGACACCGCGTCAAGTGAGTGATGGGTGAGTGGACCTCCTATGTGAAGAAAAAAATGAAATAAAAAATTGTACACTCGACCTGGCCACCCAGTTTCGCATGCATCACTGACTGGCAACCCGCTATGACAAACAACATTTAAACTGTGTATAGAGTGTTTGTTGGTGTCTGTGGGTGCAGGTGAGAAAACCTTTTAAAATGAGTGTAATAAACTGCATTTTGAATATAGGGTGCAACACTTGTGATGTGCAAATTATGCCAGACGAAGCTTCTTCACACTGGAACATGACTAAACACCGAGCCTGACAGTAAATAGACTCTAATCATTTCAGCCTGGTTTCCCCTGTTGGCAACCATATTTTCTTTGTTAAAGATAATAATAAAAAAGTATCATCTATTCATCTTTTTACACTGATTTGGAGATATTGAAGCATGGACAAGTGAAAATGGAATAAGTCAAATAACAGCCCATCAGTATTGTAGAGTAACCTACTGTGTACTGTCCAGAATAAAAACTTGAGAGTGCAGTCAATCAACTAAAATCAATGCAATCTTAGAGAGCAGAGAGCACTATAGCACACATGATGGCAGTCAGGCAGTCATGAAAATTTCATACCATTCTTGTTTGATGCTAAAAATGGCTAAAATCTGACCAAATACAGCAGAACATAACACCAAAATGTGATTGCTGAAAAACCTCTTACTAAATCATGGGCATTAAAATGTTGGTCTCAGAGCTATGACTCCCCCCCGAGGACTTTCCACATGATTTTCAAACCAGGATTTGTTCCCATTCCTGGTTCATATAACTCACGAAAGAGTTATTCCTCCTTTTTCGTTCATTTTCCGATGAATGTCCAGCTACACATGTCAATTTCTGCTTGTTACATGCATGCAGTCTTTTCAAAATAAACTTCCATCTTCACAGGAACCAGCTTGGTTAGGTTTAGGCAAAAAAACAAGTTAGTTAGGCGTAAGAAAAGATCTACTTGGTTAGGATTAGGCAACAAAGCAACTTTGTTTGTTTAGGAAAAGATTGTGGTTTTGCTTAAAATATGTGGTGTTATGTGACCAAATAAATCAACATTGACCTCTGGTTTCACACGGGGCATGAATGATGGTCTCCTGGGTCAAAGACCAGACCAAATTATGGTGCATTACTTTACATAGGGTTTAGCCATGATCACTGTTAGAGAACAGCCTGCATTCAATCTCATTAGTGAGGTTGGGTGCTAATATTGGGTGATAACGTCTAGCTCTGATCCGAGTGGGGTTGAGGTCAGGACGGCGCCGGCATTATTGGACACTAACTGTGACTATATGAACATAAAATATCGCTGATGGGAAAAGACTTTTTGTAGTTTCAAAAATAAAAAAGTTTACCAAAATTCATTTTTGTTGACAGATTTTTAATTTTTTTCCTACTCTTTCTGTTGTGCTGCATGTGCCATATCAGGACTACACCTGCAACGCCTTATTATTTTTCAAATATATTTTTGGGTGGACTAGATTAACTGAAATGTTCAATATAATCTGATGACTAAAATGTGAACAGTTTTCATTGACTGTTTTCTTTGACTGGGATAAGAATAATTCTCAGACTTTTAGTTGACTAAAACTTGATGAAACAAACATAGACAACAAAACACAATGGGGGGGGGGGTGACATAAACAAAACAAAAGTGTGAAATACTCGCCTGCGAATATTGTACATCTAGGCCTTTTATTGTGAAAGGGTAAGAACTGAAGGAGTGGATCTGGTCTGTGTTGCCTTTGTCAGCGTTGAAAGGCGTAATAAAGATTGTCATCATGGGTCCTCCATGTTGTTGTTTCATAAAGGCTGTGTAGGTGCAGCTCAAACGTGATTGGCTGTTTTTATTCAGGGTGCAAATGTTCAGAAGCAAAACAACAGGCGTAATATTCTTGTAAAATGTAGAAGTATTCATGACAAAAACAGCAAAAATATTAACAAAGAAATTAATTACGTGAAAAATTGACTATATAAGACAAAACAGACAAAATGAACACTATTCAACACCAAACTAGAGTCTAGAGTCTTCCCCAAACTGGTGGCACAACACTGACAGTTGTGTAATGAAGAATTAGATTAGATTTCCCTACAATGGAACGAAGGGATGCTATCCAAAAAATGAATAATAGTCCCTTTGTTGGTGCTGAAGTATGGGCCATAACCACACAGCACCATTATCACCCATACTGTGCAGTAACTTACCAAGCTAAGGCAACCATTCTATCAATCTGGCAACCAACATGTGATGTTGTCTGGTGCCCATTCTGGCAACCATTTATAAAACTTCCCGTCAGGCCCTGCAGTCTTACATTATGTAGCTGAGACAGCCTCTTGGCTGCACCAGTGTTAACAGGAAGGACAAGGACAACTGAGAGAAAGCCAAGAAATGACTCAAATCAATTGAAAGTCAAAGGGATATACAGTTCCATAATGCAGATATGTGGAAAAAAAAGCAGGCTAGATTACCACCCGATGCCCATTTGTCATTCTAATATCACTGCCTAATTTCTCCTCTGTGCTATTTCACATGTGTTGAATTCCTACTCAGACTGTGAGTAATTTAAACCAAGAAAAAGAAAGTGAAAGCAGCACAGACAAACCAGATAATTCAGAGAACTGCCCTATAGCAGAGTACAAGAGCTGGGGTGCTATCAATTAATGAGATGTCAACAGTTGTTTGGTGCTGCATTATTCATGTCTGAGCAATAATGAGCCAGAGACATTGAGAAAACTCATAGCTCAGGAGTTCTTTCCCCCACGCTTTTCAGGGCTTGAAACCTCGGTGTCATTTCTTTCTGTCCAGTGAGAGAGTGTCGGATACTGCAGGAACAAGGTCCCCAAACGAAGGGATATTAAGGACTTGAGAGACAAGGCGGGAGAGGTGGGGGGGCGCAGTGGCAGGATTGTGTTTGCGGAAGATTAAGGCCCTTCAGGATGGAGGGATGATGGATGGATGGGAGTCTTTCATCCATCAGGGCCTGTTTACATCACCTTTAAACAGGCCAACCATGCCAAGTCTCCCTCTCTCTGCACTCCCTTAAAGGGGCCAGCTGCTGGGCTGACCTGAGCTTCATACTGGTTCCAATCATTGCCATGATGGATCACACGGGAGAGCATATATGTAAGTGACAAGAGAGACTTATGGAGCCATTTTCCAAGGTCCTTATCCACTTGTCATAGTTTTTGTTTCCTGCTGAATCTGCAGGTTCTCGCCATATTACAGTGCTGCAGTGGTGACCTGTCATTTGCCGTGAAACGTTACACCACATACTGTACATCATTCACAAGTGACATAAAGCTGTAAACATGTCACAATTTAATGGCCCATTGTCTGTTTGGTTTGAATGAGGCCCAAATGAGACGTAGCTGGCTGCTTCCTTCTGTCTTGGCTCTCTAACCATCATCAACACTGAGACTCTTTTATCCGATGCTTACTCTTTCATTTCATGGGCCGTCTGTTTGAAACATGGAGCACGTTTTCAAAGACAATGCTCCACTATAGGAATTCAAAGTGGACCGCTGAATAGCTCCCACCAGCTCACACAGAGCACCCTTATTTTTGAATCTGAAACTGATTTTCATTAGAAATCCCAGACTCATAAAAATTCCTTTTGAGGATGGTTTATAGCGTTTCCCCATATTTATAATGATCATTTTCCCCCCCCTGTTTTAAACCCATATTTCAAATGCAGTTTGAAGTCGTGTTTTTTTTTTTTCTTTCTTTTTGTAGAAATACCATATTTCATGGTTGCATTCATACTATGGCATCTTAAACTTGGACTTGTCAAATCAAATCTGGAGAGAATATATCTCGACTAATGTTTTCTGAGTACTAACAATGAGCCTACATGCACAACAGTTTATCATATTTAGTTTTCAAGGGGTTCACTGCTTTCATTTACTTTAAAATATTTTCCTTGAAGCGGAGATGTTTCTTTGAACAGCTACATGAACAGAAACTAAGCTAGTGTCTAATACTCTCTTGGTTCAACCCAAGAGCTGGAAGGGGTCATTACAGAAACTCTCTCATCTTCATCTATCTAAGCAAATACGATTTTCCACAACGTCTCCAAAAGTTGTTGGCAGAAAGATATCAATAGTTCCGTCTCAAGTACTGTATATAATTGGAAAAGCTCTAGAGGAAAGAAGCCTGTATTCTTCTGAATATATTATGGATCCTCACTGTTACCTTTCCACTAACTGACAAAAAACACTCCTTTATCTGCATCTTGCAGTTATATCCTCATAACCAGTATAACCAGTGGCCACAGAGCAGCTTTATAGGAGAAGTTGCAATGCGCAGCACCTTTTCTAAGTGTCCTCTCAACACACTTTGAACTAGTAACCTTTATACCAGCGCAGCAACTGAAGCCAGGAAGAGTACATATCTACGATTACAAAGCACATTTTATTAATGTTCTTTAATAGTGTGACGGTATAAGATTTTTCATTTCAAACTGTAGCTGTGACATACCAGAAAAGGCACTAAACATGTGCGTGACATTGGTAAATGTAGGACTTGATGGATAACTTTATGCTCAGTCGTCTGCACGGTGTACAACTTTGCTACTGCTGTAAAATCCAGATCATATCATTTTTAATCATTTGATGGCAAGATATGAAATGTTTGCAGACGTCGCCTTTTTTTTTTCCTGTGATATGGCTCATCAAGTGCAAATGGTAAATGAAATGTAGCCTGTGCTGCCTTTTAACTATAAATCTTTATTGATCCCTGAGGGGAATTCAATTTGTGGGTATATGGAAACAATACTGCGTTCTCTTCTTGCGTCCTTTTTCTGTTATTCAGTGTTATTCACTCCACTAATTTGAAGTCGTACATTGTAAACACCTCAAACACAACCTCAAAAAATAAATAAATAAATAAATAAAACTAGTAGAATGTGTCTACCCGAAGGAGTTTTAACACCACGGTTTTAAAACCACTGTTTTAGGTGATCAGGTGATCAAGGTTGATTGATTATAATGCATAATAAAAAGATGACAATTAGACTATGATCCTCACAAAACAATTGACCAAATATTATGAAGTATTATGATACTTGACTTTATAAGTCATTATAGATACTTTATAGTGTATTATAATTATTGTTATAATGCATTATGAATATACATTATGCATTATGAGTGTGTTTATAATGCATTATAGCTTCATAGAAAGTGTTACCAAACGCAGCCATTTACATGTATGTTACGCATGACAGTTTTTGTAGTTGGTTTTTGGTATTTAAATGACACAAATGTGTCCCCTCTCCAAATGGATCTCCAAGCTTCCCATCTGCTTTGCGACATTCACAAAAGACACACAGGAGTGAAATATGAAAATGTCCTTCTGTCATAGTTTTGCTCCTAATTGCTTTGGTTCCACAAGTGCGTGCAAATCACATGATGGTTTTGTTGTTGTTCCAGCTAGCACACCTCCGACAACAAGATGAAGCAAATCTTTTCACTAAATTGAATCCATCAAAAGAAATAGCCGGACCCATAAGGAAACCTGCAGCAGGGAGCTACAGACTGAGGGGGGAAAAGGGAATCTGGTGCTGCTAATGACAATCATAAGCACAATCAGGGCTCCTGATTCCAGATGTGAGTTTGTTGCAGTTGCTGTTTTGCAGCGGAGTTTAAAGTTTTACGTCCCTCTCTCTCAAACTGAAGCCCAGATAAACAGCATGTTCAAGCCTCGCACACTTCAAGCATCTCAAATGATGAATGGAAGCTCGACGTTAAATTAAAGCACATTTCACTTTGCAGTCCTGAAAGTCAAGTTTATACTTGAGTTCATTATTCTGAGAGCTTCAGTTATTATTTCTTTTTATTGCATAATGGAGGTGTGTGTCTCGGGTGGAAAGACTGGACAGAATTAAATGCATGCTCATGCTCTGAAATACTTCAAACAGATAAGGACTCGGTGTTAAGTTAAAACCTGCCCTGTGCATATATATTTGTTGTTTATGTAATGCTTTCCCAACCACTTTCATAGGATAACTTTTAGGTCCAGTCCCCCATGGGACATTATTTCAGAAAAACAACAGACATAGTCAATAACGAAGAGACAAAAAATCTATTGAATAATTGATGTTTGTCAACATCATTTTGTAAGTCAAGTGAAAATACAGAATTGCCTAATCATAGGCAGAAGTGCCTATTTTCATACTGGGATGAACTAACCAGCAATGGATCTCGCTCGTTCTTTCTCTTCCCGGCTGATAAGACCACACAGGAGTTGCTGGATGAAACACATCAGGTAGGATAACGTTACGTTTCTGCGCGGTCATGGCTACGTCGTTTAGCTAGCTAGAGTTGACGTGCGGTATATTGGGACGAGACGAGAGATACGCATAAAACTAAATGATACTACGACAAACTGAAACTTCCTTGACTTGGAAAATGACCTTTTAAATTTACAAACACTATATGTGTGATTCATAGAGCAATTCACATAGGATCACAAAAACATTTGTGTCCCTCTGTTGATGACCATACATAAGTTTTTTTAAGTACCGAAGTAAGGTCCCATGGTGGGTATTTTAAATGCATAAACTTTCTAGAATAAAATCATAAAAAATAAATGACTAATCCAAAAAGGTGGAGTGGATTTAAAAGGTAATTGGGTGATAAATCACAACTCCACAGTGGGATATACCTAGCAGCACCCACTATAAAGACAGCTCAACATTCACCTGAATGCACCTCATCTAAATCCATCACATCTACTCACATGGCACGTAACTGAGGTGGATTTATGGCTTATTATTGTTTGTTCTCACTGTCCAGGAGCGATCGCGAAGAAAAGCAATAGTTGCTTCTCTGGAGTGTTGATAACAGGGTGATATGGATCTGTGGTATCATGCTTGCCGCTGGGAAGGATTATGAAACATCATACTTGCACTAATGACCTAATTATGAAGCGGTGGCACTGGAGGATTCTCACCATCACTTAAAAGTTAATCTTACTTTTTTTTCATCCATTTGCCGGAGTAATAGGAATATTTAAATCCAATTCACACAGGAGGCTCCATATTTAATTTCATAGTTTACTGAAATCTATCAGGCACAGTCTCTGGGATTTAAGAGGCCTCAAAATTCCACTGAACTGTAACATTTGCTGCTCTTCAGGAAAATTAAGCCATATAATACAGAGGGGAACAGTGGAGAGTGAGCAAACAAGCTCAGAAGAAAAGGGCTGAAATATAACATGACAACAAAAGCATGGTAATTCCTTTCAAGAGGGCAGAAATAGTTTTTAGATTGATAACCATCTACAGATTAAAGTCGAGTCATCCCCGTGGACCTGGAATGCTTCCTGTTACGTGTATATATAAATCAGTAAAATGCAGTTCAGGAGGACAGGAAGTCAGAACCGAGGCTTTGAGGTAATAATAATCACCCCACTTTGAGCAATAACAGTCATTAACAGGGCAATGTAACCGGCCGGCCTCCACATCACAGCAGAGGGGAGACATGTGCCGAGACAGGATTTCCCCCTGTGCCATCAAACCTGAATCAAGGACACAGTAAGGGCGGAGAAATTTCTCTACCTGCTGACAAAGGGGAAAAGATGATCACTCTAAATGCCCAGCACTAAATCTTTCACACTTGTCAAGTCCACTTTGTTCCTGCTGCCAGAGTTGACCCCTCTCTCTCCATCAGCGGGGACCTGGCCTTGGTCGACAGGGGGACGCCGAGGAGAAGGAAGGCCAAGACACTGGCTAAATTTATAACACACGCTTATGCCTTGTGCCCTCAAATCATCCAAACATATTGTAGTGCTCTGTTAAGGACACACACGCCTGAATGCACACTATTCGGCATGATATTGCCCAAAAATGATGAAGCCTCCTGAGCTGCTCTGTTTGCTGAATTTAACAAGGATGTGTGGAGTAAAGCTTCATAAAACATTTGTCTTTTCTCACATGTATAGTCAGATTTATGACATACTGTATGTAGTCAAACTGAATGATCATTTCATTTGTATTTGAGGCATCAAACCTGCAGATGTGCCACAACGCTGATAGCTTCCTTTTGACAAGTCTGACCTTGTATCAGCAATAGAGATGCATGTTTGAGTATGTTAACTTCCATTTTCTGAAATGATGTCCAAACAACTATTATACACATGGGTGGCAATGTGATTGTCACAAGGTTAGATAGCTCATACAAATGAAAAATAAAGTCTCTGAAGCATGTTAGATGAAGTAGTTTCCCAGCGTTGGCAGCAGAAAGGGCAATTTCAATTCAAATTTCTGCCAGAGAGAGAGAGAGATACAGGAGATGGAAGTAAAGTTGCTCTGGGTAGGTTAGATGCAAAATGGTAAGTAGGTCAAGACAAAAGTTTCCAGATGCTGGTACCTTTGAGGAGGTCTGAAAAACTATCAAGTCCACTGTAGTCTGTAATGCAGCAGATTTAAATGACATTGAATTGTTGTCAGTTTAATACAACTGTAGTATTAAAGCAGTACATTATATGCAGCAGCAAAGCTACCACTTAGGAAATTAATTAATTACAAATAGACCTCAGGTAAGATTTGTTTAATTTGGAGGGATTGACTTTAAAGCTATGTTAAGCTTTGGCTTTCACTGTTTACATTTACGTTACTTCCCAGCAAAGTAGCTCCTCCACCATCACTTCATAGAAGCATGCTAACATTTGATAATCAGCTAAACACAAAGTGCATATGAGGCTGATGGAAATGCAGGTATATAGTCACAAACCAGCATCGCTGAGTTAGGCTGTTCTCATACACCCTTCATAGCTATACCTACGAAAGGCAAAGCACTGTAATTCTTCTATATCCCATAAAATAAATATGTATTTAATCCAAGCAATCATGAACCAGGAAGTATAACGACCGTCAAAAGCATAGGTCGGGATCATATAACTTCTGGACTTAAGTAAAGCAACTTCTGTAGTTATTTTAACCCAAACCACAGTCTTTTCCTAAACATAACAAGGTAGTTTTGTTGCCTAAACCTATGAAGACGGAAGTTTATTTTGAAACGACTGTATTTATGTAACGTGTAGAAACTGACACGTGTTGGACATTCGTAGAAAAACACGGAAAATGAGGAATAACTTTTCATACGATATCAAACAAACTGTCGTGGGATGATACATCGAACAAGCTCACACAAGCATCTATTTGCATTACTGCTCATGACGTTCATGCGTATCCTTGTGCCGTCTGGTCTCCATAACGTTCTCATACGATTAAACTGCATTTAGTGCCAATTACGTTTTGAGGGAAACATATTTTCTCCCTTGTTGCCCTGCATGAAATCAAAAGTCAATGCTGACTTTTAATTGACATCTGTAACTTAAATAATGTCACAAACGTATTTATTTTTATTCATACTATGATGTTTTACTAAACCTAACCAAAAAACAAAAACTTTGACTGTAATCTTGGAGAAAATAGGTTTCCCTCGAAACATAATTGAGAATGCAATTTAGCTGTATGGGAATGCAATTTTCAGTTTCAGAGTTGTGTTTGCTATAACAAATAATGCAAACGATACAAAGGCCTACAGATGAAAACACTGCTCGACGTTGAACGTATAAGACGAGGTAGCAGACTGCAGCCCAGTCTCACCAAATGGCATATGAATGACAGTAATTTAAAAGTCATTTTGCATGCAATAAGGATGCCGTTCTTGCTTTCAGTGTATCATGTGTACGCCATGTCTTCTATACCGACTGCAATGTAAATGCATCCCAGTGAATAGGCTACGCTCAGAGCTAGTGAGGTATAATAAAAAGGAAGTGGGAGTGCTTATGGTGGGTGAGAGGGGATGTGATTCAGAAGTTAGGTTTGTGTGTTTTCTGTACTTGTTTTACATTGCTTACATAGTTATTTGACTGAGTTTACATACCGTGCTGTTTTTCCTGAACCTAGCTTTTTTTTTTTGCCTAAACATAACCGTGACCGTTTCATGGTTATGCCGTTAAATGCCTTCAAATAGCAAGCAAAAAGCTGTTTCAAAATGTTAAACCTGTGGTGTGTAAATGATCCAAAAACAGCCTGAAAGTGTTTTATCATGACACACTGAATGTCCTTGAAATGTCGGATAAACCTTTCCATGAGATCAGGTTGGAGATGGCATACATGCCAATAAAACATGGTTGAAGCATACACAATAAGCTCTTTTAATCAAGATGATTTACTTCTTCTTTAATTTCAGAAGGGGTCTTCTAGAAGACTACTAGAAATATGCTTCCAGTCATTTTTCCCCCCTTACCTCATCATTAAGATGTAAACTCAAAAATCGATTAAGAGGGAAAATGGCAACTATCCACTTTGGCAACTTTAATTGCTAGTAGGCTTAAATAAGCTTACTTCGGAGGTAAATTTAAAATTCAGGCATATCTGCAGCAGTGACTTCTGCAGACAAGCAGATTCATCTTCTTTTTGCTGTATTTGCTGTGACCACATCAGGGCACAGTAAGTGATAAGCAGCATGGTGAAAGAGTAAGAGGGATTTATCTGCAGCAGTGCTGAGTGGGGAGCTGATAAAGGGGTTAACACAGATGACTTGTTTTGACAGTAAACCAGCAGAGGAGGGGGAAATGTGCGAACAGCGTTATGCAAAAGAGGGAAATGTCTTTAATCAGGAATCGACAACGATGACCCGCAAAACACAGTATGCAGAATAAGTACTGTAAAAGTCAGGGTAATACAAAGTGCAATAACAGTTCAATCACTAGGGGATGAGCATAACCCAGCCGCTGCTCGACAGTCCTTTATTTACAACTGGAATCGGAAAAGCCTGCAGCATCAAAATGTGTCCCATCACAATAAATATCTAACTGTCTGCAGTGAGTAAATAATAGAGACAGAGAGGGACACAAACATATCAGCTCTCATAACATACTGTATGTGAGCTGACGTTATAATCTTAAATCTTCTATCTACTTCCAGTGGTGCCTGCACCAATTTACTGAAGGCAGGTACTGTTTCTCAAGAGTCTGGTACTGCTGTCTAGTAAAAGAGCCTTTATAAAGGGTTCATAAGTAATAACTAATGGTCCTATGTATGAGTAATGCATCATTTATTGATATTGCATCCGTTAAAGGCCAATAACAAACAATATTTGGCCTGCAAGGTTGTAAAAAAACAACCTTTGGGGAGTGTTTATCATGTATATTTGCCAATAGTGCAGTTATAAATGTTGGTAACTCATTAACAAACATTCATGGGCTTATTAGTCATCAGTCTTTTAGTTTTAAAAATAAATAAATCATTAATAAAGGACATTTACTCATCCAATGAACAGTTGCAAAGCGATTTTGGCCCAGGTATCAAATCTTTCCCAATACTCTATGTAAGTGAAGGTGTCTTCCTGTGAATTAAGGAGCTAAAAAGTTAAAGTGTCAAGAAGAATAAACACCAGAGTGAATGTGGGGATAGAGGGCTTAGCAGTGGTAAGGCCAGTGGGAATAAAAATGAAACTTTATTAATGACCTGAGGTAAATTAGACAGCCAGGCTACCAATGTTAATACGCTTTCACACATTAGTTGGCATGTCACTCTATTCTGGCCTGACTGTGAGAGACGCTATCCGTGTGCAGCAAAGTTTTAACCAGGCAAATCACATATCTGACAGCACTTTAGTTTTGCTTTTCATTTAGTTTTTTGAACTCATTTGCTATATTGTTTTTTATGGATTGTCAGAGCTTGCAAACAAACACTAATTAGGTAAAAATAACAGAGGAAAAGACTCAGCTCAGTTCGTCACCAGACATAATAATGGGTGAAGTCATCCTCCGAGCTAAATTTGAGACATTTACAACTGTTGTCTCTCAACTCAAGTAAATTCAGTGGCGAAGTGGGAAATGCTGAACGGCTGCGATGGAGATCATTCATTCGCTCTGCGCTCCCTGGGTAAAACGGTTCTTCATTAAAATCTAAATCACACTGGAAGTAAAAAAGGAGGAAATGAGTTGTTTTATGATTTCATTTCCTTTCAGATAAACAGTTGTGTTTATTTTGATATCACGCAGCAATAAGTGCTATAGCATGCTACAAAGTACTGAAGTGATATGCAAAGACATACCCTTGGACACGCTTCATTACCCCTCTCTAAATGGTGTTAGGAAAAGTCCCTCTCCTATTACTCTCAATACCACTGAAGAACATTTTCTGCCCACAACCATAAACTCAGTGCTACACAAAACAGCACTGTCTTAAAAAAAAGGCATTGAACCACACATGTCTTTTTTAGCCTTTTTCATAGATCTGCTTTCATATAATCACACTGCTTCCACAGTGCACACATAAAACGAAGACACACTTTGACAGGAACAAATTCTTATTAAGCTTCACACTCCAAGAATGTTCAATTGTTGACCAAACGGAAAACTAAATTAATTTGCTATTTATCTTTATTTTCCATTGTTTTGTTGCTAATCTAATGGAACCACTATGTCTGCCTTGTGTGCATTGAAATTCACGTACTGTTCTGGTTGCCTGTGGAGCAGCATTGTTGGATCTCGCAGCCTGCCCTTTCATAATGAAAGGTGTGGAGACATCTGTTTCCACAGGCAGCAATTAAGCTACTGTAAGAGATAAACAAAACAACTTATGATGAGATACCCCATCAATTCATAGGAAAGCAGACAAAAACTTATACCTTTGATCACTGGAAATGGATGCAAAATTAGCTTTTTCTGCAAATCCCAAGTCTGGAGTGTTATTCTGTGCTGTGAAGCTAATTATCTCGGCACACTAACTGCTTCAATCGCATTACTACGTCTGTCTCTACTGACGGTATAGAAGTCATACGCGTGTCCCACCAGGTCCCTGCCAAAGATGTCCACCTGGATCAGGACTCCAGTCTGCACATATGATTATAACACGCATACCTTGTCATTCCAACATTAGTCTTGTAGTCGAAGATTTTTCATTTCAGAGTAAAGTTTTTACTAAACTTTTTATTTGTATTAAAGGCTAATCTTGGTATTTTTCAACCTGGACCATATTTTCCCATGTTTTTGTGCATAATCTAAGCAGGGCAATGCTTTCTCATACTATAAACTTTGTCAGACCCCTCAGTGTCACTTTTTGGACGCAGTAAACGTGTTTAATGGTGTGAATTAAACAAAAAAAAAAAAAAAAAAAAAAAAGGTTTAGGAAAAAACAACAACACGGTTGGCTTAAAAAGTTTTAAGCCAAAACTAAGCCTTGTGTTTGTTGGACCCATCCACTGCAGCACTTTCCCTGTTGCCACCGATGGGTTTACACTGTAGTTAATGGAAAGCCCCGTGTGTCGCATACTGGCGCTATAGGGTGCCTTGTGCAGCGGTATCGAATGTCGACAGCCATGACAAAGCGTCGGTATTTCACTCCCTGAGAATGAGAACAGGCTGAATAGGGACAATAATTTCTGAAATTGGTCCAGCATTGAGGGATAATGCTGTGGATGACAGCCATTCACCCTATCGGGGCAAGCTGGCACCGCCATTTAAGTCCACTAAAAGTGCTTGATTTCAACAATGGCTGATGGCGCCTCCATTCATTTGAGCCAGAGTATATGGATATTCAGATTTCACAAGGCTTCTCCTTAAGTGGGACTTGGACTCATTTTCGTAATGCTGTCAAACACTTAGCTAACAATCTAAGCCTGTCAATGGCAAAAACAAGCACTTTTCATAGACATATACTGACGATGCAGAAATACCCAGAGCGATTACATTGCAGCCCATTTTGCGGCTGCTGCCTTCTCCATCAATACTGGACCATTTGCAAAAATTAGTCCCCATTAATCACTTGAATAACATGGGGAAACAGAGTCCAGGTTTAGAAACACCGAAGTTACCCTTTAAGAGTGAATGCAGTTAGACCATGACTGATTGCACATTGTTCTGTGTTAGCGACGTGCTCCTCATTATGAGCACATACATATAATGGACTGACTCAAGCTCAAGAGTGGATTAACCATTAATACAAGAGCTGGTGACTAAACCTGCAGTTTTTTCTATTATTCTCAGTCATGAAGGTGAACTTAAATTACTTATGATTAACAAGCCGGAGTCTGCAAGACACGGTAATGTGAAAATACAATGCACTCTTAAGTGTGGTCATATACAGTATCTTACAAATTAAATTAATCCCAACCCTGGTAAACCCTGGTAAAATGGTTTGCCTTGACTTTAAACACTACATTTCAGTTAGATGAATGAAATTACGCTGCTTCAGCTTGAACATATTTAATGTGAATCAAAAACACAAGTTGAGTCAAGGTTAGTATTTTAAGTGCATGAGGAGCTTTGGGACCAAACGGTTTTCTAAGTTACTATATCATAAAAGTCATCATCACCATAAGCAAAATATTTTGGGTTTCATATTGTAAGAGATAGCAAGACATTGTTTCTGTAAACTAGAAGCTGTAGAAAATGACAAGCTGTAAGAAGAGTAACAGCAGTTGGGCAGAGTGACAACGCCGTTTACCTTGCACAACATAAATGATATTTGCTTATTTTTGTCAGTTTCTACACTTGTCTCTCCCTCTGCTGAGCAGACGTGGCATCTTTAAAATAACTCCAAAAAACCTTTAGAAAAACAAACGCACTGAAGGACACCTGGACAAGACACGCCAGTGTAGATGAGCATTTTGGCGGCTGCTTGCATTGAGCTGGTGACCTTTTCTTTTTTATATGGTTTCCAAAAGCACTGGGTCAACCTGACAGCCTTGAATGTTCCTTGGCTGGGCAGCCTTGCCTGATGACATTCAACCAGGTCCCCAGAGATGCTTGCTTGGCTCTCAGCTCTGCGTTTTACAAGGTCCTGCAGTCTCAGGCAGTCCACAAGCAGGTGGGAGTAATAATTAAGTATGATTACTAGACATTAATCCATCCATAGAGTGACAGCCACAGCTGCCACAACTTTACAGCTGCCACAGCGTTCTAGAGGGCATTCAGGTGACATAACACAGTCTCAGCAGCCTTAATGGACATCCAGTGAACTCAGTTACCATCTCAAAACCTACATGATGCATCTTTGCTTAGCTTGGCTGCGTCTCCTCCTCCCTCATATAGCATGACGGGGAGGAGGGAAGAATAATCACATATTTGCCTGATGGTACATCTCCGTTATGATCTTGACAACAAAGCACATATCTCTATATGCACACATGTCCTCATCTTTTTTATGTATTTCTGCTATCAGCACTGTGTGATGTGACTTAAAGGTTACATTTACTAGGCCATATACTGCTGACAACTATGGTTTGGTTATGTTTAAATTTAAGATCCAGCATGTTACGCCAAGCTGTCCTTGAACGCTATATCCTGCTTCAAACCTAATATGTTGAGCTGAAGTCGCACATTCTTTTAAGCTGTTTTGTTAGCCTTGGCAACAAATTTTTTTTTTTTTAGATATCTTAAAAAAAAAAAAAAAAACATCAATGGAACAAAACCAAGAAAGCTGACCCTGTAACATAAATCACTGTCCATACTGTAGATGGTGAATGGATGTCTGCTAGTTTAAAGGATGTAACATTTAAACATATCAGTGGTGCTAAAGCAGTGGTTATTTTGTCAGCAGCAACATACAGTAGCCTGTGAGTCTTAGCGACAGGAATGCTGTTAAAGCCTGCACACTGCCATCAGGGGCCACAGAAGCCACATGAGCCACTTTTTTGCTATAACAGGTCCACAAGGACAGAGGCTCAGCACATGGCCTTCAGCCTGTAGCCTCACGTGTTGGAGTAAACCAAAGCCAAGTGGCTGCTGTGGATTCATAACTGTCTTTGTCTTGTTTGTCCTTGAGACAACTGAACAAATATAATTCACAATGTGAGAGCAAATAAAAATATCTAACAAAGGAAACAAAACCTACAGAGAACATATTGTTTCCTTTATGGACTGTCTCAAATCGTGGCCATTTGAATGGAGCCAACTGGGTCCAACTTTTTCAATATGTGTCTTTAAGGAGGCACTGTTTACCTGTCTCCTAAGATAATGCATATGCAACAGTGTGGGCTGCTGGGTTGTTAAGGATTGTTTTGTTACTGAAAAGAATACTCAACTTAGTAAAGCCCAAGCCACACTGGGAACATCAGTAACGCGTGGTGGCTGCAGAACCTGGTTTTTATTTCAGCGTTATTGTTAACAGGTTGTCACCTGCATCTCTTCCAGAGATTTGAGGTCTTGCCTATTTTTCCTGCATACACTGGGCGTCCACACAACAACAGACAGTATACTGACATCGTAACAGCAACACGACCTCAGCTTCAATGTCTATTTCTGTAGAATATGTCACAGAGTATGTTTGTTGTGTTATTAAGCTACATACGGAAATTAAAACTTAGACGGCTTGATTGTCATTTCCACATATGCACGGGGAACCACTGTGCCACACAGAACAACATGAAAAAAAGGAAATAACACGCAACACTCGGGACAAAAAGTGTTCACTTTTAGTTTCACACAACACAAACAGCAGCCTCCTGCGTGGAGGCCCTGCCCTAACGTCCTCCCTATGCAGATTATCATTACAAACATATTTATGATTCATCAGAAATAAACATAATTCACCCTGCAGCTCTGCTGTATGGGAACCTAACTTTTAGAAGACAGGGCTGAACTCTTTGTAACTGACAGTCTCCAACCAAACAACTACAGGAATATTTACATGTCACTTTTTAATGGCTCTCTCGCAGGAATATAATCGTCCATTGGGATGTCACATATCCCTGCAGTTGAGTGCACTTTTTCCACTTATAGCAACATTTCTCAGTGGCTACATTGCATTATCATGCACTACAGAGACCTTCACTGATGACTTACTCCCAGACTTTATTAGCTACGTGCTTTTTCCCTGTAGACAAAAAAAAAAAAATAGTTTCCAGACCTCAGCCAAATGAAGCTGAAGCTCTCATCAGCAGTCTCTGTAAGAAATGACACTGCATTATAGATCAAAGTCACCCTCACATTTATTTATATAGTATAGCTCTCAACTCCATCTGCATATCTGTAAGGACTTCACAAGGAACAAAGTGTGTATGCTCAATTAAGGTGATTAGAGGTTGTGTTTACAGACATGTCATTGGCAACACATATGAATAGATAGAAATGTATTTTTATACGAGGATATGTTGAAGGGGGATTTGATTTGAACATAAAGGGGCTTTCATGTTTATGTTTAATGGTGCAGCTGTGACAGTTGGAAATGTGCCGCGGTTGGTAAAGTGGCAACTTTTGACTGTTTAATTGGGGAAAAACATGCTGCAGCTACATGTGTTATTCCAAAGGAAATGATTATTTACTGAGGCCTTTCTGTGTGGAGCTCGCATGACGTTGTTGAGACTCTAAATTGCATTCATACTGTAGGCATGAATGTGAGTATTAACAGCTGTCTGTCTATACGTGGTGTATGTGTTAGCTCTGTAATAGGCTGTTGAGTCCACAGTGATGACGGAAACAGAATATTTTCCATTAGGTGATAACGTCCATGCGTAAATATAGCATTTCACCACAGCAGTATTGCGTAATGTTGCCACTGTACATTTGTGAACAACAAATCATTTCATAAATATGTGTCAAATCAACCTCATACAACGCTTGCAGTAATGTATCGTAATGTGGTTAAACTCGTGAAAGGATTGGTTAGGTTTAGGCAACAAACTACTTGGTTAAGGTTAGAAAAACCTAGGGCTCTCAATCAATGAAAATATTTAATTACAGTTGATCGTATGACTGTTAAAAGTTAATCGCGATAAATTACAAATTAATAGCACATTTTATTCTATTCAAAATGTACCTTAAAGGGAGATTTAACAAGTGTTAAATACTCTTATCAACATAGGAGTTGACAAGTATGCTTTATGTCTGTATGTATATATTTATTATTGGAAACACAAAACAATGGCAGATATTGACCAGAAAACCTCATAGGTACTGCAACAACGTAATTATCATAACTACCATGACAATGTAACAACCGCAACAATATAACAGCCGTAGCAACGTAATTATCATAACTACCATAACAACGTACCAAACCTAACAACGTAACAACCGTAACAACATTATCATAACTACCATAATAACGTAACAACTGTAACAATGTAGTTAACTACTGTAAATAAACAACAATCTCCGTAGCGGAGTTTTCAAGTCAAATATATTATATACTGTCAAACAACAGTATGTTGTTATGTAAAACATTGTTAAATAAAAAGTCAGTGTTTAGTTTTGGTTCCACATGGGACACAAATAGCAGCCTGCTGGGTGAAAGTCCTGGGTTTGTTTGACCCATCCACCAAACCTCCCATCCACCAATTGAAGAATTTCTTGCTTGTTGTACTTATTAAACTAAATAACCTTGAACGCTCGCTCCATACACTACATGACTAACCGAATGCAAAAACATCCACATTCACCATATCCATGGTTTAAGAAACTTACAATACCGATAAAGTCTATTATTGCTATTAGGGTCTTTAATTATCGCCACATTATGTCAACAAATCATGAAGAAAACATGAAATAAGTTAAAAGATGTGTTCACCAATCAAAATGTCTATCTACTCTGATAACACCATTTCTATGCTGCGTTTTATTAAACTGTCCGTGTCATGTGCATAATGAAGTGTACAATAGACCAGTTTCATATACTCTTATGTTCATTTTCAAAGATGGCCATTTTATATCTTTGGGAATGAAACAATTATAGGAGTCAGAATTCACTTTATATAACATCAAGTCAGAGTGACTGGCGTTTTATAGCACAACTCATATGGAAAGTGCAGCTTTCAGAAGGAGACACCGGCAATGGCCTAGCATGAGGTCTGCACAGCTTGATAACACTAAATTAATCTACACAACATGACCAGCTCTCCCAAATTGCTCAAAGGGCTTCTGAGGAAATAGCTAAATCATTTTTACTGAGAGATGTTTGAGTGGCTGCTCACTATTAAATCATCATCATCATTCTAACCTCACTTAAGGGCTGTTTTGTAACTTTATTTATCTATTACATTTTCCATACAGGGACAAATATTACTAAAAAGGAAATTAACTGGATTTTAGTTCAAGGTACAACTTTTATTATTGCTAAAGCAGGAAAAAAAAAAGCAAATTTGCTTTCAGGTAATTAGCTGAATAAGGTCTATCCATATCCATTGGCAGCGCCTGACAGTTGGGGGCTGTTAGGCGTGTGAAAATGAATTTCCTCTCACTATGAAACTAATTATAGACATAAGAGCTGAGTGGGAGATCTGTGGTTTGGTTGGACCCACGCTGAGCAATGTGTACATAACTGATACACCTATCAGGAATAGGTCATCACAGTTCATGGTTCAAAGTTGTAACTACATTTGCAACTTTATGCATTAAACACAGACAATTGATGATGTTTTCTTAGGCTGCAGAGCAGGGGGTGACACATGGGGATATGTTCTCTACAAGTATAACACAAGGGCACGCTATGATATAAAAACCTATGTTGTAAAGGTAAAAAGAAAAATAATAGTCAAGATGAAGAGATTAACAGCTGGGGAACACAGGGAACGGGAATTACATAGCACTTTTCTAGTCTTCTGACCACTCAAAGTGCTTTACACTACATGTCACATTCACCCATTCACACACACATTCATACACTGATGGCAGAGGCTGCTAAGGCGCCAACTTTGCCCATCAAGATCTAATCTAAGTAAGCAATTTGGGATTAAGTGTCTTGCTCAAGGACACATCGACATGTGACCGGGGATCGAACCACCGACCCTTCCAGTTGGTGGATGACCTGCTCTACCTTCTGAGCCACAGCGTCCATGTTAACCAGTTATGGCAGCCTCGCTGCACATGAGCGGGAAGGCCAAAACGCAGCTCGGCTGCATGTCAGCTGCGTTTCTTCTGGAGAGTCGCCTCACCTATTGTTACCACGTGCAGTGCACGATTCACAGCAGCAACAGACACTGAAAATGTTCCTTTGACGGTATATCGGCATCATACCAGCAACATTGCTATAGTGTCAATGTCTGAATCAGTAGAATATGTCACAGACATGAAAAAAATAAAGCTATGTTTTAAAATTAACACTTCCTGCTTCTGTTTCACATTTCAAAATAAAAGACCCCAGGCCTTTTTTTTCTCTCCTGTGAACAGAATTCCTTCATTTATTAACAGGAGGCTTTTATTCTGAAATATTTGCAAGACAATGTTGTACAAGTACTGGGTTTTAATTGGATATTATTACTATTATTTACAAATGAACACATATGTTTTAGGCTTTTTCTGTCAAAACAAATATAACTGACATTCAAAATGAAGGGAAATGGTTATTATAAACTGCAAACTCAGTGTAGAAGAAGCCCAGCAGTGACAGAAACACTGTGGACACCACACGTGAGCGACACAGCAGTTCAGCGTGGCGGCCACCACACTCTGCTGAGGTGCTGAGCAACAGTATACGGTAACTTCAATTTACTTCAATGGAATCAGTGAAATCATTACTACTACTACTACTAGTAGTAGTAGTAGTAGTTGTAGAAGTAGTAGTGCATTATGTGTCATGGGAAAATGATGTTCTACACAGGTTAAGACAAAACTGGAGCCTTCCTTTGGCTGTATTTTAAGAGCATGAATAGGGATGAGGCCAACACCTCATTATCTCCGGCCAAATAGACTGTGCATTGTAAAACTCCCTGCTCATAAGCTATATTGACGTCTTAAAAGGAACTGAATTATTACTAGAAATTTTGGATGAATGTAGTATTCAGTTCTGTCCTTCATAGCCTGAAACAGCTTTCTTTATTTTTTCAAGGATGTGAGTTTTGGTGAATACACCATGGGCTGAATTGCCCACTTTCCTTTCTGAATAGTGCTACTTGTTAAAGTTAAAGCTCCAATATTTTGGACCTAATGCAGCCCAGGTTTTGTGCTGGACTGGCGTCATAATAAAAGGATTAAGTTGAATTGTAACACACCACTTTTAAAGTTTATAAGAATACACCATTGTGATTAATGAGTCTTACAACGGATTGCAATACCAGAAAAATAATTTCATGGTGGTCCAGAAAATAATGTAACTTAATAAGAACAAGTATAATTGCAATTTTCCTATCTCTGATTAATTCAGTGGTGCTAATTACCTCTTCTTTTTTCATACTCCAGAGCTGTGATAATTATTTTACTCTTTTTTTTTTTTTAAAGAGCCATTTTGTAAGCTTGTGAAAAAGGGAACATGATAAAATATGAAGAAAAGAAATAAGAAAGTACCATGGGGGCCTTTCTTATGAGATATAAGGGAATGTGATGCCTATGAGGAATGATTTTGTTCATACAATTAAGAGCACATATGGTATTATCTCATAGAGAACATCCTCTCTTTTTGTTATCATTTCTGGGTCTTATGTCTGCCGACAACACTCTCATGTAGAGCGAGAAACCACACAAAAACCACAAGTGTAAGAACATGATTTTGGACAGCCAACATTCATAATGATGAGTAGGAGAATGTATTTTTAATAAATCCAGTAATAGTAAAAGTGTAATCAGTTTGCAACTATAATCTCCTCACCATTAAATCACCCTGATCACTCTTACACCTCTCACAGTTGCTGATCAATTAGAGCTCATCAAAGAGGATGACAACAAATGCTGTGACTACAAGTCCAGACTACAAGATGCAAAATATTCTTCTATTTTTTTGGGATATGGCCACAGAACACCAATGGTGAAATTCACTTCTGTCTCCCTGCTAATATATGAAAAGGAGAGACAAATCAATTATTTACTAAATCCAAAAGAAGAGCCGTTTTTACACTGCCATTTGACTGTTTTTTGTTCCCACCCATTTCTATCCAAATGTGTTTTAGTTTTCAGCCTTATCTTAGTAATCAATGTGAACTAAATGCTGTAGAGTGGGTCATAAATCACACCAAAGTGGTGTATTGTCATGAATAGAAGCCCAGGGGTAAAAACAGGACCAAGTGCATTTTTTTGGCTTATAATGGATACAAAAATTAGAAAAAAGTGCATAACCAAGGCAAAGCATGAAACAAAGAAAAATAAATCTTTACAGCATATGTTGGTTATGTGCAATGTTGTGACGCATTAGTTTATGCATGAATCTTCCCTAATGGCATTATTTGGTCTACAATAAAACATGATTATAAAACTCTGTCTCTCCGATGCTACTATATATATATATATACATATATATGTATATATATATATATATATACGCGTATATATATATATTGCTATAAGCTATCTTAACAAAGCTAGTTGACTAGGTGGACAACTAGGCACTAAATGATTATACTTATGGTAATTGAAACAGACAAAGGTAAGTCGCTGATCTCTGTGTCTTTGAGACTCTTGAAAAACACCATATAAATAAAATGTATTATTATTTTATTATTATTGTTATTATTGTTATTATTACGCTGAGGGGTGACTACAAAAAAAGTTGTGAAGGAAGATGATATATTTATAGTCGATATTGATGCTGTACTGTTTAGAAAGCCTGACATTTTCAGCTTTTAGAATCTGTAAACTGTACGTCGTCTTATTACAAAGTATTTCACAATTACGTCATATAAAAAATAAACTTCATAAAATTAATAAATTGTGGTCAAAAGATAATTTGTGATAATTTTGTCGTAAGTCTACAATATTATGCTTGGTACTGCTGGAAACTAGCTTTCCAATGCACCTAAAATGCAAAAACACGTCACAAATGTCAGGAACATCAAAATAACTCAGCGAGACTTTGGGACACAAACCCCAGTCTCCTGTGTTTGTTGGACCCATCCACCTCCTGTTCTGCCCATCATAACCAGTCATGCTTATTTTTCATTCAGCTTAGCATATTCACAACAATGTAAACCCCAAAATGACTTACAAATTAGTGTGATATTCATACGCCATTTGGTAAGAGCGGGTTGTATAAGCACATGCATGTAGTTCGTGTTAATGTTCTAAAGAAAGTAATGTGAAAGTAAAATGAATGAATGATGAATGACAAATTATAATAACCGCATTAGATAGACTGTGCACCAGTGGTCACACTTACAAAGGTAGACCTTGCTCTATCCAATAATAAATAGACTACCACTTTAATCAAATGAACATCCCACTGCACAGTCCTCAGGATGCCCCATTGCATCAGGATATTTCATTTAATTAGGCCAGATCCCTTTCAACTCCGCCGCGACGTCACTGTGCAGAAATGTCTCTGGGACCAGCATGGACTCGAGGTTTTAGTCATTAAGAAAATCAGGTCAGCCCTTGCATCTGGAGGAAATCCGTAGCAAAATATGTAATTACACACATGCATACCAACATTGTTTTTAATGAGCTATTTCAAGACAAGGAGCCTCACCTCAGAGCACATGCATACTTTGACAATTACTGTATGTACAGGGAATGGAGGAAGAGTTGAGGGTCGCATAATTGTTGTGGGAAATGCATAATAGAATATGGCATTAATGGACAATGTGGCAGTGTTGTATCTCCCAGAGTAGGGAGGTGAATTATCATCTTGACCAGTTCGGCTGAGCCCGAGACAGATCTCATTCTAATTCTTGTAAAACTTGAGGAAGGAGTCCAACTTTAAAGTCTAGATTTATCTGGAGATTGAAGATATGGCCTACGGTATTATTCTCAACATCTGCAGGTGTTAAATTGCCCCTGTTTGAAACTCAGTTAAAGCTGTTGCTGCTGTTGTGTTGACACGGGAAATGTAAAAGATAAACGCTCCAAAATGATCACGCTGCTGTTTGCCGTGCACCAAAACAGAACTGGAGCATGCTATCTGGCAAGATTTTAATGGTGCAATTACACCTGTGATTCCGTCTTTTATGAGAGCGAACATGTTTGCTTTGTTACATTTCTGTTTTTGGTTGATTTCGGTCCACGTTGCCTAATTACAAGCAACCAGGTGACTGAACAAAAAGCACAGGGATTCAAAGAGACCTTGTTTATCAGACTCCGTCTTGGCAACTTGCCATTCCAGGAAGTCAGTGAATTAGGCAGCTGGGGAGCAAGAAGACACAATCTGATTCAATCCCTGTGACTTCAGATAATCATGATAGAAATGTCTGCTCTGTTTACTGTAATGTGTTATCTCATAGTAGATAAAACAACACCTGAAAATAAGACCCGTTGTGTTTCTGTTAAGAGACGTTTATAACTAAATAATGAGCTGGAGTGGTATGTTACACAGCCAGGCTTCTATGGTTGATCAGAATGGACAAACCAAACACTGGCTCCAGAGAGGGCCATTCACTTTGTTGCATTGGCCAACATAATCCTTCTACATGCACACGGGAGAAGTTTCAGCTGGGTGCAACATGCAAGCTCACCTCTAGATGCCACCAAATCCAACTCACTGCACCTTTAACGTTTACCGTTAACCTAATCCTGGTCATACTTTAATCATAGTTAGCCATAACCACAATCTTTTCCTATCCTCAAATTTACTGCAGTTGTCATGTCCACAATTTTACTTTGGCACTGGACAGAAAAATACTGGTTATCAGACATAATTTGGGGGTTTGCAGAATTGCCAACAGCTTGCCTGGCGATAGGGTTCAAAATCCTTATTGTGTTGAGTTGGTTCCTGCAGGCCATTCAGGTAACGTTCTCACTCACTCTACATTGTGTTTCATTCTTTTCTTTACATGCCTGCAATGAAACGTATGACAATAAAAGCACTTTATAAAGGAGGAAGACAGCAAAAACAAAACAGAGCACTGGCAGAACCCAAGATGTTGTGCGTGGATATTTGCACAGTATTGTTGTTACCTGCCCTGAGTTATGAGCAAATACTTCAAAATTTAAAGCACTTCAAACTATTCTTGTGAACGTGCCCTACGACCAGACTTTGTTCAAGAGTTACAGCCTTTTTACCTAAATTGTTCTTGAAGGGACAGTTACCCATTTGCTTATTATTATCATTTACTCTGTATATCTCCTTTCAGTCAGATCTCTACTGTCCATTAGATGAATCTGGTGTTACATTTTATTCTTGTTCATAAAGCTTCCTTACCAACACAGCAACAACTGGAACTATGCATCTTCAACGATATGTGTAAACCCGTGGACAGCCCAAAGAAGCATGCTCCAGCGTAAATGACATTACATACTCCACTAAGTGGTTAAAGCCACGTGTCCCATGACTGACAGGGTTAAAAAAATGTTTGTGTGCTCCATCTGAAAACTTAGACTCATTATCTTAATTGCAATCTCAGTCTTTAATTAGCTATACACGTACTGAGTCATTCAGGTGTGATCAATGCCCTCTTAATCTCCAACCATAAAATGAAAAGAAAATCAAATCAGTGTTTTGCTATCTTTAATTGGAACGTAATGTCAAAATTAATAACAATCAAGTCAATTAGCATCCATCGCCAGCTGATATGAACTGATTCCAGTCATTTAATATGACTGCGATTCCAGGTTAACTGTCGCCATTACAGGAGGATTCAGCGGAGCATCAGGGAAATTAATGGAGTGAGCTGAGCAGACAGAATGGACTGGAAAACTCTAAATCTGTGGAGTTAAAAAAAAAAGATTCAGCAGAAGAACAGCCATCTCACCTCAGCGGGATCTCTGATTTAACTGTGTCTGAATAAGATCTCTTTTCCAGAAATAGAAAACCCACGCCTTTTTGGAGAACCCATCCTGTCAAGGAAATTACTTTCCTATTGGGAGGAGGAAGTATTATTTCAGTGTCTTCCAGACCCCCTACCCTACTTACTATACCGGTTCATGACAGCCTAATCCACATACCCTCTGTTCAGCTCTGTGAGACAAAGGCCCTTAATATACAGTATTCCTCCTTTCTTCAGCTGTAATTTCTGACTTTGAGACTATAGCAAAATAAATATGTTCCGCTTTACGGGGGGAATGGACCGAGACAAGGTCATTTAAAGATCAAGACTACCGCACCTTTCTGCAGTCCCCTATTAGGAAAAGGATCTCATGGTGCGGAGGATGTTTCAGGCAAAAAGAAATGTTTGTGGTTGTTAGTTTGCTCTCATACGGCTTGGAGAAATACTGTAACAGGAGTGGAATTGCAGGATCATCAATTAATGATTTACTGGGCTGTGGTTTCCCACCCCAGAGCCTGGTTTTGTAATATGCAGTGAATAAATGTGTATAGGAAGGCTGCTAATGAGCCTTAATAAAGACATTAGCCATGGGCTGCAGTGGATGGACTGGTGTCCTATTTAAGAGTCACAGGAGCTGCCCTTTGGGAAGAGATGACCCGTCCAACACTGCAGGGTTGTTAAAGTGTTTACCTTAACGTCCCTCTCTCAATATTAGATCTTAATTATCAAAGTAGCTATTTTGGATGTTAATTTATCTAGTAACACCTTTAGTTTTCTGCTTTTGTAAGTGATTAAAAGCAAAGATGATGGTGTGTTTTTGTGTGTAAACCAGCAGTTTGTACTGTATGTGTCACAGTTCAACAACGCTCACAGCTAACTAGAAATGTCCTAGGTGAGGTATTACGTTCGTAGAGTGCACAGCCATATCGTTAAACCGCATTACGTCTGACCCGAGGAGGGAAGGTGAGATTATCTCAATGCTATTGTCTTACATTTGGAGTACAGCCGAGAGTTTAATCAAATCTTCAAGCAATCAATGCACCAGCTCCAATGGACACTTTCCTTGCCCTTGGAACCCAAGGAGTGTTCAGAAACGATACCACCGGCAAAAAAAGAGTCACTTCGGATACATCATCGTGGAGAATGAGATTAACCTCCCATCCTCTACCCACTGGGATATCTAATGTCGCCGAGCTTATCTTCTAAGCATTCAATCAACCTCCAAGAAGCAAGTCTATAAACACCTCGCAGTCCTTTGTTTCTCTTCTCAGCCTCCACAAAAGTTGTTTGTAAACTCTGAAACTTTCCATTGTTTCAAGTCTGTTTTCTTTGTTTCCTCCAGAAATCATGACGTTAACCTGCTGTGCAGTAGTGGGTGTGTTTTTCTGTGCATGTGTGTGTGAGGGAAGAAAACAGAGATACCGAGAATAGGTGACAGTCTAGCAGCATGTGCATGTGCTGCACTTTGTTGTTGAAATATTAGGACACAAACCCCTGTGGCTGGACTGGACGCCGTCCCACACGGGCTCATCTATTATTGCCGTTTTCCTGTGTTCTGTATTTGTCTTGCTCGACAACATACAAAGCGATAGAGACATTATAGCTGATCTCAGCAAATATCTATTAAGATGAACTGATTTGATCTAGGATTAAAAGATAAAAAGGACAGGAAAAATGGCACACACATGCACTATAATCTCTCTCGAACTCACGCACACATCTTCATGTACACATTTTCTATTGACCTCGTGCAATAGAAGAAAACCCAAACTAATATCATTTTTTGTAAGGAAGATTAGAAATACATTATTTAAAGACATTTAGTCCAGATTTTCGTGAAATAGATCTGGGCAGAAACATGATCTTCCTATTTTCAATTACATCTTTGCTATCCTCAATAATCCTGCATATCCCTGTGTTGTTCTCCCTGCTCTCACCGGTATGTACTGTCTATCTGTTGCCCTATTTTTATTTATTTATTTTTTTTTTGATATTCTGAAACAACCAATTGTTTATGAGGAATAAAAGTGTTTGCCTGTCCTTGACCAAGCAGACAAGCATGTTGTTGTTCCCGCTGTAGGTAAAATCCGCTGGAACAAGTGTATCAAATTGCTTATTGTGTTGGGAGGTTTGTGCATTCACAGAAGAGTCCTTCAACCCCAGCATTACACACAAAGGCCTTCACGTTATAATACAAACTCCTGACAAGAATTTCAGTCCAACGTGCCGAATCTGACGAGTGGCGCCTTATCTAACCCACTACAGTCTCGTTTTTAATTTCTTATTCAGCATTTGCATTTTACAAGTAGGTTTTTGCTGATCTGTGTAACCTTTGGCGTGGGGCTAGAATCAGTGGCACTTCAAAATGAATGGCTCTAAGCTGAAGTAACCGGGTGTGATAACTTTTGCCTGGCAGATAAATACAGGCAGAATCACTCCTGCTTCCTATTTAGCATTACAATGAACTACGCTCTTGGGTGCCAATGTTCTTTTATGAGGCCTTGTCCTTTTTTTCCCCCACAACACAACACTAATACGCCGTTTACCACTCTGTTGTGATGCACTCCCATAAAAGACACTAAAATACAGACAAAAAAAAATCTAATTTATGAAAGGGGGTGTCACTTTTTTTTTCAAAGCACACTTTTGATGTCTCAAACCACATTTATGTGGTTATGATATAATATATAATAAATATATAATATAATAAGTTCAGTGTCTTATTAAATCAAGGAGTACTGATAGATTTAAAACCAGTTTGTAAGGTGGTTAAACAGACATTTTTAAGTATGAAGTGACTTATTTCCTCAAACTCAGATTGAATCTCCTCTGATGTTTGCACTGTATAGAGGGCTATGGCTAACTCCTACTTCTTGTCTCATGAAAATCCTTTTGTGGCAAGCCTTGGAGATGCACTCAGTATTCAAACTGAATAGCAGACGTTTTTTATTAAATTCACCTCTGGGCTCCACCCTTTTTGACAAGGGGAAAATAATAGGCAATTAATTAATTCAGTCTCATAAAATATACTAAACTATCAATTTGGAACTCTGATTAATTACTAAATTAATAACTGCAGCCATTTTTCTTCTCCATTCAGCCCCATCTCACCAAATGGCATAAGAATGATAGTGTTTTGTCAGTAATATCACATGCAATAACACATTTGTTGCTTTAGGTATGTAAGTGTACATCACGTAATCTGTACTGACTGCACTGTAAACACATCTATGTGAAAATGCTACACTCAGAGCGAATGACGCAGAGAAGAAAGTAACAAAGGCGGCTTACGATTGGCAGGAGGGGAGGTGGACAGGTCCAACAAACACAGGGCTGTCAACCAGGAGACCGGTGTTAGCGATGTTTGCAATGTTCGTACTAGTGTTATGTTCATATTTTACTTTGTTTACACACTTATTTTAAGCTAAACCATGAGATTTTTCCTAAATTTAACTAGTGGTGGGCACACACTACAGGAGGTGACTTCCTCCCTCCTGACAATCGTCAATAAAGCCCCAATTTATTGATGGTTCTATAGATTATCTTTCCAGATACTCCAGTGGTGTAGGGTATGTTTTGTTATTTATTTATTATTTTTTGTGTATTTTTTTACACCCCAGATCGATTGTAAATTGTAAATATCAAACATGTGATAATGTTGGGAAATCCTGTTGTGTGTGGGGAACCTCAAGGACATCTGATGATGCAGTCACATGGAAAACAACAATAGCCAACTGAGAACCAAGATGACTGAGGAAGGAAATACAACTGTCGTTGTGGCGGCTAATGCGCGAGCTAAAGCAAAATGTGATGCATAAAGTCGTAGTAAGATGGAGCTCATAAATGGAGGATCAATGTATTGATTTGTGGCAACAACATTGTGTCTCGATTTCATTTCCTTTGTGAATTTTCAGTACAAAGTAGTGCAAAATCTAACATCTCTTTCGTCCGCCATGTTTGTTTAAGTCACGTTCTGATCTCGAGAGATTTTGCTGGTCATCAATGAATCTGTTATTGTGGGGCGTCTTGGCCCGAATCAATGCTCTCCACACACTATAGGAACAACACTATTAAATATATCATAACATGTTGTTATGTGTGGGGCCTCTGTGTTATCATTTTGAATTCAGTTTGAAGTCACACTGGACGAATTAGCTTGTGGAGCACCAATGGTACCTACAAACACAGTCATTCATAATATGGCATAATGGCCTCGCTCTATTGTCAAACAGCCAGAGTTCCTTTAAACTGAGCCCGTAACAAACTACACTTAATATCTGGAAATGTCAGCTGAATATAAAAAAAGGACATTTACATGTGACCCCTTTTTTTTTGCCGACGTTGGATTTAACAAGAATTTAGATTAATGCAGAACTATCATCTGAAGTCAATGACATATGTGAATGCATATTTCAACTTTAAAGCAGTTTTCATGTTGGCGCTCTGTCAGGTCAGCAGTCATCCTTTTTTTTGACCTTTCCTGTTGTAAATATTGTTCCCCTAATCTAAAAGGATGAGGATTAACAGTATTTTGTCAGCATGGCTATCCATGTCTGACTGGCCTAAGGCTGTGAACTGCCATCACAGTCAAGTTCATTCTGTTTACCCTTGTCGTCCAGAGGAATATTAATCATGCAGTAAGCAGTCCGACCAAAGAGCTTTGGCTCTACATATGTAGACAAATCATCATGGATTGAACTGACAGTCACTGAATGTTTGAGGATCCATTTTTTGGACATTGGAAACAACACAAATCCAAGGAAATTAGTTTACGCCAACTGGGTGGATAGACAATTTCAACCACTTTCCAGCCTATGCTGAATGGTGCACAAACTACTGGCCTTCTGAGATCAGTCCAAGGAAATCACATCCAGTTACAAAGGCTACAACACAGTTTATTTTTCCTGGTGATGCAAATATGACTACTGTACAAGGCTGATGACAACATTTTCACAATACGATAATTAAATCATGTATGAAAACAGATGAACCACATAGACAAGTTTCCGCCATGCCAGCAGCTCTGTGAGGCTGTAAACAGTGATGCATTTTAAGCTAAAAGCTAACAACCTTAACCATAACCCTAACAGGAAGTTTAGCATATATAATATTAGCCATGTTAACTATCTTAGTTTAATATGTTAGCATACTAAAACATGCTAATTAGCACACAAATCACAAGGTACAGCTGTCTATAACATCCATCCATCGTCAACCGCTTATCCCGTTAGGGGTCGCGGGGGGGCTGGAGCCGATCCCAGCTGGCATAGGGCGAAGGCAGGGTTCACCCTGGACAGGTCGCCAGTCCATCGCAGGGCAATAGAGAGACATATAGACAGACAACCATTCACGCTCACACTCACACCTACGGGCAATTTAGAGTCATCAATTAACCTAAACATCATGTCTTTGGACGGTTGGAGGAAGCCGGAGTACCCGGAGAAAACCCACGCTTACACGGGGAGAACATGCAAACTCCACACAGAAGAGCCGCAAGCTGGAATCGAACCTGCGACCCTCTTGCTGTGAGGCGACAGCGCTAACAACTACACCACCGTGCAGCCCCTGTCTATAACATCCAAAGATCTAATGAAAGTGAAAGCCAGAGGATCACCAGAGTTGCTATGCAGTTCATCCTACAGGGAACATGAATGTTTGTACCAACTTCTATAGCAATCCATGCAATAGTTATTGGGATATGTCAGTCACAGCCACAACTGTCAACCTCAAATCAAAGGATCAACATCAGGAGGGTTCATCCTCTCAGAACTATGACTGTTGGTGGTAAATTTGGTGCCAATCCATCAAGCAGATGATAGGGATGCACTAATATCGATACCGGTCAGATATCGCGCTGATACTGACTCAAAAAGCTTTTGATATATAGGATTTTATTTATAATAGGATTTTATTGGAATTTAAATTCCTATTTAAGTTTTGTTGCTGCATTAAAATGGTTTACACCTGGGTTGTAATTCATGTTAATTTTGAAGATTTTTTTTGCCAAGTAGATGAGGTCTGATTTATCATTTTAATAATTAACTAAAGGGATGTAATGCATTTATTTGTTGCATTTTGTTTTACAAAGGATATCTGGACCAAACTTCAGTCAATCCATCGAACAGTTGTCAAAAAGTAAAAACAACCCCATGATTGATTGAAGGCAGGGGATTGCAAATTAGCAGGCGTCATCATCAGGGTTGTTCAAAATGTTCAAAATTTCATAGAAATTCATCTGATAGATATTTCAGTCTACACCAACTGACCAACAGAGCGAAACACTGGCATTGCCATCTAAAGTAACGAGTGTGGCCAAGAACGGTAGCCCAATACAGATCTGTCTAATAAATATAAAAGAACCAGACAATTAAACATAAAACCAAACCCACAGTGAAATATATAAAGGGCAGGAGATACAGGCATAATATTGTCAATTGAATAGAAAGGTCACCTTTAGTTATAAATTTACAGCGAGTGAACAGACCTTAGTAAGGGGACCTGGGTCTTGTATAGGCCATCAATAAGTCAGTGATGCAGCATGGAGCCTGGCCTGTTAGTGTTTTGCAGTAGAGTCCTGAACGGGTCCTTATTTCGGCACTGCGAGCACATTCATCACATCAGTGTGGGGACTAAGCCGGTATCCGTCATCGTGACAGATTTTGTTCCACAAGTGGTCCCAACCTGCAAGGGTTGTTCTGACACCTGCACTGAAGCCTTTTGAGTTAAATATGGGCCAATCTGTGTGCAGTGCTATTTAATGTTATACATAATCAATTCATTGTGTAGTAATTGGTTGCTTTGATGAATAATAGAGAGCCATGCATGCTTGTGCATGTCAGTCATCCAGGAGTATCATGCTTGTTTTATGCGCTCATTTGGGATTGTCATTTAAACTATAGCAAATCCATCTTAATTTATATTTCATTGTTTTTTAATTAATGCAAACTTCAAGCTACTGTACAGGTCTAAGGAGCTTTTTTAATGTCAATGAAAACTTTTTTTTTTGATTCCTGCAGGAATCTGAACTACCTTCTTTGACAGTAATGAGAGGAATCTTAAATTTGATTCTCTATTTAATTGGGAGCCAATGCAAGGGTGTATGAGAGCAATGTGTGTTCTGCCGTGAGTCCTGCTCAGAGCTATAGCTTTACTGTTGAACTTCCATAAAGTGCGATAAGACACTGTTGCTAGAGCACACAGATTAGGCCAAGTCAGGATACGATGAGGGAATGAACACTTTACTCAAGGGAATTAATTGGCAGAACAAAACAGATTTCCAAAATGTTGGAACGAGAAACGATTTGTGGCGGTCATGTGGGAACTTGTGACGTGAGCGTGATCACTTAGACAGTGTGTTTTGAAATATCAGCCACAGTGTCGCTGTCAATAGAAAATAAGCATTCATAGGATCGGAAGATCTGTCCTGGCTGTGGACTATTAGCAGAATATTTCTCATATTCATGTAGAGGGAATAAAAACACAAACAATCAATCTGATTTCATGTCGTATAAATATTGTATAAATTGCACAACTTTACAAGAACATTCCCCACATTTTAGCCTTTTGGCATGATGTTTTTACACCGCGCAAGAATACTATGGTAACAGTTAAAACATTTATTGTTCTCAACAAATACATTTGCACTGTCATTATTTTTATTCAGTGTCTTGTGTTTTAACATGCATGTGATAAGTAATCAACAGTGGAGAGCAACATGGAAGTACATAAACTGCTTTTAAAAACGGTATCGGTATTGATATAGGTAATCCCTGCAATTACTTGGTGTCAGACCAAAACCAAATTTTGCCGTATCACCCACCCCTATATTGCATGCGACATGACTTGCTATCATGTTATTCATACTCCATGCAGGGCGGCTGGGCTGATATAATCCTGCAAGCGCCATCGTTTTGGATGGGCAATGTTCACATGTGAACTAGACTATCATTTTCAGCAGCATTTTTCTTATCATTTACAAAACAGCTCTATTTTCTCTCGACTCTTTTCTCCTCTGTAAGAATGCTCTCTTTTTCTTTTGTTTACTGCATTACAGCTCTCTCTACCTTCTCACAAACAGCACAGATCACCCCCTTCTGTGGCGGTGGAAACCACTAGCTGAAGTAGAAGTCGACGAGGCGGACTAAAAGAGAGCAGATACAACAAAAAGGTAGATTACAACGCTTCATCATGTAATGCACTGAACATCACATATTGACTGATGGCTTTAAACTGTGCAAAAGTGACCGAAGGTGTATTTAAGTTCTAAGCAGAACAACATAATGCTGCCACCCGCCACGCGGCTCTAGTCTTAATGCACTAAAATGTTGACCTTATACATGGAAAATATCATGTCTAGACAGTTTTAACCCTTGAACTGATATGTTGGTAATAAAATGGAGTTGCAGGTTTAGAGCAGAGCATTAGCACTTTGTTTGCTGATAAGGTCTGACTTCTGCTGAACTGAATAAATGTATGTTGGGATAATTTGTTTTTCAGTATCCACTGATCTGGACTACAAGACACAACCATCAGAGCAGCAAAGATTAACAATGCTGTTTTTTGGGTTGTTAACCTAAAATAAAGGAAACGGTGCCACACTCCGGTGCCCTCAGCCTGCACACACATACGTCATAGTTTCGGAAAGGTGAAAGTTCAGGCTTTAGGCACGTGCAGCAATGATGCAGGTAGACTCCTGCTGTTGATTTAGTCAGCTGCTTGTTGATTTATGAAGTTTGTCAGAGAGCTGCCAAAATCTAGAGATACATCAAGATACATTCATGAAAGCTTGAAAACTTTATTCATTATACATTATAGCATTATGCATCGCAGGCTCACCATGAGGTGGTGGAAGTAACAACAACTGACAGATAAAATTAGAGTGATGGAAAGGTTTGGGAATTGAAAAGCTGAGAAATACAACGTGAGGTGATCTGATAAGAAACACAGCAAAACAGGTTTTTACATGGAAATAACAAAAATAACTTCAGCGACACAATAGCCATAAATAACTGAAAGTGAACCTCAAAACTGGATTGCTCAAACTACCCTGTTTTTAAATGTTATGACTTATTTTACTTACAACGCATATTTTTACATAAGTCTCATCAATTGTTTTTCAAATTACTTGACAATTTGCCTGTGAAAAATAATTTTCATTCTAAGAACGAAACAAAAAGTGCTTAGACTGCACCAAATGTGCTTTTAAATTCTGATGTATGACTTGAAATTTCCCCCAACCCAAACGTGTTTACATAACTGATGAGAAAAAAAGCGACTTGAGAGAAACTTCAGCCTTGCTTTTAATCCGTAATTGACTTTACGTCTTGGCGGTGACGAGATCTCCTCCATAATGCACTGGGGCAGGAACTGGAGTAGGCATGGCGTGACCCTGCAATGTGTTTGTTGTTGCCCTTAGGGAATCTGACTGTGGTTGATTGCACCTGGGAACAATTGAAGCCAATAAGGTTAACTGTGGCTGACCCATTACCTCTTCAGCTCGAGGTCAATGATGAATGACTTGTTGGTCATGTGCCCTGAAATGTGTTAGAGCACCAATACATGTAGTACTTGATGAATTTGGTGTGTTTTTATGTTTGAAATCTACATTTGAGGCATTTTAGTAGAACATAATCCTCCAAAATGATTGCATGTGGGGTATGACCATCGAGTAAAGAATCTGTCACCATAATCCAACCTGAACGTCCACACAAAGACATGCCAGGTGAATAGGGTTCAAAAACAATGACAAAATATCACCATGAAACGTGCCCAGTTGATAACTTACATTACATTTATTTTTTTATTACACATTTTCTGAAAATGTCTGTTTATAAAGGCTGTGTAAAGGAAAAATAAATACGGATTCTGGGTTTGTCACACTACAGAAAAATGTGTTACTAACAACCCAGCTAAATTTGAGTAAGAAAATAAAATTCAGAATCATGGAAAAATAAGCAGTCTGCTCTGCTCTGAGAGGCTGAGTCGTTTCTGCAGAAGGCGCTGAAACCACGGCCACAGAGCGGAGAAGGAGGTTTCCCCAGTCGGGCGGACTGGCTGGTCCCGACTGGGCGTATTTCGTCCAAGGCGTGGTCCACGTGGTCGGCTTGGAAAGGCTCGGGGTGAAGCTGCTTACTGAGACAAACGTTTGCTTTTGTGATCCTGGTAGTCGCTAAGACATTTGTGGCCTTGGTACTCCACACACTTTGGTTTTCAGTTTACAGTAAAGAATAAAGATACATAGGACATGGAACGGTTTACCATCATAAAAATATGAAGGTATAGCTATCTAGCAGGTGTAAGTTGTAATGAACGCAGTGCTTCACCAAGGAGCAGGAGAACGCACTGATGGGTTATGTGAAGGAGCTTCATCAAGCTTTCAGCTCCGCCTTAAAAAACACTAAACTCAATGGTCCAAGTCCACAATCCAGAAGTACAAAGTTCAGTTTTCATCGTGTTTTTAGTGACTATTTTCCAACATTTATAATGTTTAGCAACAAATCTCTGAATTTCCTTTACACGGCCTTTGAATATGAAAATATTTGCACTGTCTTATTGAATATGTGCTAATTTGACTACATTTCCAGAACATAAATCTATACGTTGGATAAAGCCATGTTAGAAATCTTTGTTTTATTTTGGTGACATATCCAAGGGAAAGTTTTTTTTTTTTTTTTTTTTACAGATATCCCTTATCATTCCATAAATAAGAAAATACTGTCAACAGCCATAAAAATGAAACCCATTTTCACCATGTTTTTTTTTTATTTTTTAACGATAAGATATTATATAAATCAGGGTATGAATGATATATGAACAAACCGCTCCGTAAAAACCTCCAGAATATAGACGGGAATGAAACTGGGCAGTTTGATGGCTGTAAGTGCGACTGAAGTGGAGATTTCTGGCTCACAGTATGAGGAAAAACCTTATTTTGAGATATTGGCAAATGGTAAAACTACAACAAAAAGAAAATAAACCATAGCAGATACCAACATGGACCTTCCTCAGTTGATTACTTACGTTAAGACAATTGCTGTTTGTGTTGCAAGATGTCTGAAATTATATGTTTAAATATGCAAATGATGCATTATCTATTGGTAACGTTTGGTGAATTTAGGAGAAATCTGCAAACACAAATAGACAAAGCGGTAAAATAAACACCTAAATGTATATTTAGGAGAGATATTATGGAAGGAAAATAGCCCAAAATCTTTTAACTTTGAAAGGACAGCATGTGCTTAAAACTGGTGGAATAAAAACTGAAAGATGTGGGTATTAACGAACAAGACACCATTCAACTGGGACTAAATGTCATGATATTTCCATCTCTCTTACACTGATTTGAACCATTCTGTTATTTCAATGTATTTTAATGTGTCTGACAAGTCCTTCAACTCTGCAAAATTGAAAATGAAAAGCTGAAGTAGACATCCAGTAAAGTGTGAACACATACAGCAATTAAAGAGCTTAAATATATACTTTTTCTTGTAACAGCTGTACCCTAGGTGGGTCGAGTAAAAGCTGTGGAAGCTCACCCATCCAAAGTCAAATCCAAAATATCAAAATCAGTGCAGGCATATGACTGGTAACACAAAAAGGGTTTTTCCTTTCATGAACAAGTGTGGCACCATGACACTATGGCTATATATATTGCATGAAAAGCCAATCAAAAACTCATCTCAGTGAACATAGATTTCAATCCACAGTGGACGATACAAAAGGATACCCATTAGATAAGTACTTGTAAGGTCTTATGATCCTACTGCCTAGTGTTCAACTGCAGTATAATGATCATTTTCCTTGTTATGGATGCAATGTACTCAGTACTGTAGTTGTTACCGCTCTGTTTTCCTGTTTATTCTCTTTTGCATTGTACAGAGGGGTCATCAGAGACTTCGCTGTCAGTCTCTTAGCATCAGATCTCTGTCATAACGTCTCTGGCATTCGACGCAGCAGCAGAATTCACAGATGAAACGCTCCTTTGATCAGCGGGTCCTTTGAGTGCGCTCTTTAAACCTCCGCTGCCACTGTGGGCATTCAGGGGGCATCAGGAGCAATGCCACAACACTGCCATTGTGCTGGAGCCTCTCACCCCAGTAAAACTCAACGAGAGTGCACAAAAACCACGAAGCCAGAGCGATCAAACCGCATTCCTTAACGCCTCGCTGTGCTTAAATCATCTTAAATAACGTCGGACATGTGCAAAACACCGCCTTGTCCAACATCCGTTTTGAAGTTGAGTTCTTGTAATGCATTTACAGCCTGATCTTCACACTTGCATTTTTCATAGACAGCTCTCCCAAAGGACATACTGTAGCTTTCAATGCCTGTCAACATTTTAACAATGAGTAGATGTTGATCTGACTGCCTACATCATCGCTGGAAACCCTTGTACCTGTAAACACAGCACCAATTTAGGACAGAGACTGAAGTCATAACATGCTTCTGATATACAGAAAGACCCACATCTGCAGGTTCAGATCTTTAAAAGTACGATTTTTTATTTGTATAATGTCACACTGTAAAGGTATGCTTGTTTGGTTTGGCTTTGAAATTGTGTATGTTACTATACAGTATATTCAGTATGAGTATAATTAATGGATCATTTCTGATGTTGTGTTTTATGTGTCATCTTTCACAAAGAAGTCAATCACCTCTTAAAATCACAATCGTTCTCTTTAGTGGCGCCTTAGATCACCACTTGAGTTTTTCATTGTTAACTTTTAATGTTTTATAAAACATACTCACATATTTTTGATTTTTGCGATTGATTTGTTTTTTTTTTTAATAAAGGCCTTTATACATTGGGGGTGTGGCCAATTAATTGATGTCTAGGGCTTTTATTGTGAAAGGTAAGATTGAAAGTATTCATGACAAAAACAGCAGTTTGAAAAAATATATTGATGTACAAATTAGTTGCACAAAAAACAAACAAACAAACAAAAAAACAGTCAAGTCCTGAATTCACTATCTGTGTAGCTCTGGTTTGATCTCCACCAACTCTGGAAGAAATATTCGACTCTTTTAGCCGATAAATGCTCAACGCTCATTAAGTGTAAACCGTTTGATGCTGGGCCGGTAGCGTCCAATGAGCTTTTAACAGCTTCTTCACAGACAACAGCTGCGAGGTTGACGAGAGTGAATCCAAAGTAATAAAACCAAAACGAGTTAAGAAATGATAAAATGCTCCGTAGAGCTGAGTTAGGTAATCGTTCTATGTGAGTTTATCACTTTGAATTTTGAACCATTGCTAATATAACATATATTGATTATTATATTAGCAATGGTTGAAATGACTATGTGTAATATGAAAGAAGGTACGCGTAGTGATACACCCGCATAGAACTATAACAGATCCATCCTTTTATATTATACAGTTGAGCCACTGATAATATAACACATATTGATTATTATATTAGCAATGGTTCAAATGACTGTGTAATATGCTCATACCCGCATAGAATTAGCACTAAGTCTGCATTCCCCCTCCATATTACACATTTGAACCAGTGCTAATATAAAAGTATTGATTAGAGCAGCTTTCAATAAAATGTTATGGTTTCTACTTAGGTGCTTAAGCAAAAGTAGCACATTTAATGATGAGGTCAATTAATGCTATTTGGTAAAACATTTATATGTCACTAAGAATAACTGCCTGTGTTATTTTCCTGTTTTATCACTGGATCTAAAACATGGCTAAAAGTAACTGCGGGGTCACTGCAGACTTTAATGCAGAGTACTGTCCTCACAGGAGCAAAAGAGGGCGTGACGTTGAACAAAACAGCGTCGGCGTCTAATGTATGTGCGCCTGTAGTCCCGCCGTGCCGGCTGTCCCTTTCAGACGGCGCTGGGACCACCTCTGGAACAACTGTCGCCCCCTCCCGTCTCACCTTTCATACAGAACAGCAAGGCAGGATAACGGCGCAATATTCCCGCCTTGAACAGGCAGTATGAAAAGGGGCTAATGTGTCTAAAATGGTCTGTGTTCAGTAGCTCTGACAGAGAATAGGACTCAGGCAATGGGAGATTCATAATACCCATTACAACCAGTGGGCAAATACAAATCTCTGTGAACTCCTGGCAAACATCACCTGCATAACAAAGATTATTAAAAGTCTAATTATGCATATCAAACACCACAGACGGGACAATTAGAACAGGGAGGCTTCAGGCTGCCTGGAACAGATGGTTTACCCATTTAAGGAAACCACAGACATATGTATTATTAACACTTAGCTCAGCATTTTTGGTGTTTTTCAGTTTTATAGGAGCTCCCTACAGAAAGCGAGGATTTTTTAAAAGGCCTATTTTTTTTTAACAAATGTTCTTTTAATGGAAATGCTTTGTACATTAAAGCAATGTATGGCTAAATGACAAACATTTATAGCTTCAATGATATTTTGGATTTCCTTAAACATTTGCCGTGGGCATCATAAACAACCAAAAACACAAAAACATAAAACAGTACATAACACATTATTCCAGTTTAAAGCATCAGTTCACCTTAATAATAATGATAATAATAATAATAATAATAATAATAATAATAATAGAAATAATAATAATAATAATAATAATAATTATTATTATTATTATTTCTATTATTATTATTATTATTATTATTAGAAGAAGAAGAAGAAGATCTACCTTTATTAGTCCCACAGTGGGGAAATTCAATTTACACTCTGTTAAACTCAGACATGGTACATGCAGACCTGAAACACACATACATGCATTAATGGAGAGATGTCAGAGTGAGGGGGCTGCTCCTGACAAGCGCCCCGAGCAGTTGGGGGTTTGGTGCCTTGCTCAGGGGCACCTCGGCAGTGCCCAAGAGGTAAACTGGCACCTCTCCAGCTACCAGTTCACACTCAGTTTTTGATCCATGTCGGGACTTGAACCGGTGACCCTCCGGTTCCCAAGCCAACTCCCTACAGACTGAGCTACTGCCGCCCCCATTATTATTATAAACCAATACAGTTGAAATTAGCTGAATTACCTTTCTAGTGCTTGTTTGCAAATGTTAACGATCCATTTGGACCACAGCATATAAGAAGTGGACATAGACACTGTCTGGTCTGTGGACCACGCTTTTGAAGCCTCAAAAAAAAAAAAAAAAAATGTTCGCTGTCTTGGTAGCCACACAGTGTAGTCACGCCCTAAATCACCCCCTGCTTTGTGGTCTATTTGACTCTAAATGGGACCATAATTTACTAAATGAACATCATGCTGTACTGAAGAAGACTTGAAAGTAGTGATTGAGACCATAAACTCATGTTTATCCTGTTTACTGAGATAATAAATCAAGTAGGTTCATTTTCTCATAGACTTCTATACAATTAGACTTCTTTTTGCAACCAGAGGAGTCGCCCCCTGCTGGTTATTAGAGAGAAAGCAAGTTCACTTCAGCGTTGGCTTCACTTTTCAGTTGCCCACTGGTTGGAACTATTTTGGGTGTGTTTTTTTCTGCAGGACACATGACCAACAGGTCATCCATCATTGATCCCTAGCTGAAGATTGATCCCAGGTCCAATCAACATCATACCACTTAATTATTTGTCTCATCAAAATGAGTCTCTGAACACTGTTTTCTTCCTTTGTATTTTGCACAGTGTATTATGCAAGTGCTATATGATAAAGGAGGAAGGTTGAAAAGACCGACAGTTAGATGAATAGATATATACAGGAGCAGACCAAGAGAAGTCCACAGGTGAGCAGTCGGCTAACACTTCCTGACTTGTGTGAGGTTACTGACTCACCTTGCTGTCAGGGTACCACATGTAAATTGTGCAGAAAACATTTCACATTCCAGACTCGTACCCAGGTCCAACTTGGCACCTGCACAAGGACCACTTTCACATTCAGTACTTTGCTTCTCCTGTGACTACTTAGCACTACATATTCTCAACACTGAGAATAATGACAGCGCAGTGAAATGACAACTGTGAATGCATGTACTCTCTCTCTCTTTCTCTCTCTCTCTCTCTCTCTCTCTCACACACACACACACACACACACACAGGCCTATATACAAGCCACTGACACACAGTCAAACACTGAGATGCACAGAAGGGAGGTGGGGGGGTTTACCACAGAGACTTGGACCCATTGATCTTCTCAGGAGGGGGTTAGTTGAGATCAATCTCCCTGCACAACAGTGACCCCTGGTGGAGGATCAAAGTTCCCAAAAACAAAGAGTTCCTCAGGTCGCTCCCTCCATTTCTCCTTTCTTAAAAAAATAACCACTAACAACAATGACGCATTCACAAAGTTATTTTTTACTATTACATAATGTATGAATGTTTACATTGCCATCGTCATTTAAGCATTTTGATATTTTTTTTTTTTACATGTAGGGAGTTGAAAAGGTGATGGTATATACTGGAAGAAAGCACATTAACCTGATTTTGAAATATATCTGCTCAAATGTGTGCAGCTCCACACAAAATACTGCAGTCTGGATGGCTGAACTGGGCAGAGTGAGGCAAAAGCTGTTGTCACCCCATGCAGTATTGAGTGTGAAAGCCATTTTTCCCCTCTCCATGCAACTCCCACACCATTTCCCATATACCACCGTTAAGACAAAGCACCGCTACTCATTCAGTTTGTGCACCGGATACAGTAGGAACAGCTGCAAGAGTGTTGCCGACAAGAATAGGTAATGAATGACTCACTGTTCAGTATCCTGAGACAAAAACATATGCTTCATATATATGTTTTTGTTTTTTTCGGATAAGAACTGTACAGCTGGCATTTATGGATTAGAGCCAGCAGGAACTTCATTAATCAAACACTGAGAGGGAAAATGAACAACTTAGAAGATCTCACTGGATAATATCTATTTGGATTTTGTCGAAAATAAATAAAATATACAAATATACTTGTTCTATGCACAAAAACAGTGAGGGGCACATGTTTAAGCAATAAACTGTGTAATTAATTGCCAAGAAGTAAGAAATCTCTAAGCTTTATATTTAATCTGACTGTGTTTTCTTCAACAAAAACGCAATCTAAACATATGCAAATGTAAATGCTAAATACTCTGTTCTGGTCCTGATATTTTGATTTGTCACTTCTATAATAGGATCCTAGTAATCATGTTCCACCCTGCAGTTCTTGGGCCTGTGTTTCTTTCATCTCATTGCTCTCCCTGTTGTACAAAGATTTATACGGACCTTAAGACCGCATGTATAATACATGAGCTTGGACTTATAAATATATCAAACAATATAAATAAATAAAATCTGACCTGCCATCCTCTGTAATGTGTGAATTTAACTGCTGACTGTGACTTCTAGGTCAGCCTGAGCACAACAAAAATATATCTTATTTCAATGTACCCAAGGCAGGAACCAACACTTGACTGAAATATGGTCATATACCAAACTGAGCTGTGTGTGCCTCTAATGCTCAGACAATGCAACACTTTTGCATTTTATGCAGCTTTTATAAAACAATGAAATAAGTGCTATATTGTCAGCTAAAGAGAGATATTTCCTTCAGGAGTTGGTAGAGACGAAAAACAGAGCTGTAAAAGGGTAAATGTTGGACTGACATCAAACAAGTGGCCAGAAACATGACTCTATATGAAGATAGCATTGCTCTGTAACAGCTAGTGTATGTGTAAGTACGCAACTGTTATCAGCTTAAATGGTGATGATACAGTATGTCAATGTGTTGCTGCCCTCGAGTGGCCAAAAAAACAGTTATTGCAGATTTAATCATGTGGTTTGAACGCCTAAAGCTAACCATGTAAAATGTTCATCATGCACTAGTTACTACAAACACTGAGTTGTAAAAGCCCAAACTGAAGGGATAACAAAAGAAATCAGAATCAACATTTCATGACTGGCCTGATGCATTAGCTAAAGGTACGACTGATGATGCTGAGATACCAGCAAGAGTATATTAGATTTTTAAAATGAGCCAAGTCCAGTATTGCCAACTCTTTTCCAATGAAAGCAGCAAGTAGCACTCGCTCCAAAAGTCCTTAAATTTAGCGAGAAAGTCGCAAAAAATGATGACAGTCCGTCCTTCAGGCCTCCCTCCGAAGCCCCTCCCCAAAAATTTTCAGTATGAACATGAACAATGAACATGGCTAATGTTTAGCTTGGGGAAGACTCCGGTGACTCACAACGAGAGCGTGGACAGAGTGCATGCAGGTAGACAGGCAGGTAGCTCTGAGGTTTATTACAGCTCTGTAACAGCCACTAATACCAGATTTTTAGGCTGTCATAAAACATAATCAAAGCAGCATTACATTTCCTTTAAAACAGAATTGATGTTGATAATCAGTAATGTATCACAGCAAGAGGTATGCAGGTTTGAATCCAGTCTGAAGCCCTTCTGTGTGGAGTTTGCATGTTGTCCCTGTGTTAGTGTGGGTTTTCTCCAGGTTCTCCAGCTTCCTCTCACAGTCCAAAGACATGCAGGTTAGGTTGATGACTAAATTGCCCGTACTCAATGCTTATGAATGGTTGTCTGTCTATGTGTCAGCGTTGTGATGGACTGGCGACCTGTCTGGGGTGTGACCCCTGTGACCCCTAATGGGATAAGTGGTTGAAGAGGGATGGATGAGACATGGTTGAACCCACATAGTCAGAGCCTTCAACCTGTTGAAGACCTGCCGTCTTCAACAGGCTCTCAGATTAGCCAAACTTGTGTGGAAAAGAAAGCAGCAATTACCCAATATAGCCATCACAGTTTACAGATTGATTTCTCGGGTCAACTTACCAATTTACAATCCATTTGACCATCTTACTGCTCGCGTTTCTTGCAGCGTTCGACTTTGCATGGCGATAATGCTATATTCCTACTTCTCAGCTAATGGCTACATTCTGTCATAACCAATAGAAACAATGGTCAGCTCGTCGATACCGCCACTTGGTCAGGAGGAGACCAGTGCAAGGGTTACCCCTCTTGCATTACTTTATTGTGGACTAGGGACAGCAAGTCAATATGTGTTCCTTACATGCATAGTGTCCTTCCAAAATAAACTTATGTTTTCACAGGAAGTTAAGTTTAGGCAACACACCACTTAGTTATGGTCCTGGAAACTGTCGTGGTTGATGTAAACTTCACTGACTAACAACTCACAAGACTGGCAATACTCATGACTCACATGATTAATGACTGAGTTGACAAAATAAGCAAACGTTACTGTCAGTTTCACACGAGACACAAACACCGGTCTCTTGGTTGAAAGCCTTGAGTTTGATCCATCCACCACCCCTCCCGCCTGCCTGTAGCGGACTCTCACGCTACTAATACTACATCATTTGCTCTGACCGTCGTATAACACTGCGGGTGTGTTTATACTGGAGTTAGTTGAAAAGATAGTTGCTAAAGGGTGCCTCTGTGCATCACTACCCAATCAGCACTGCCCAGTCGACGCTGCCCGATTGGCACTACCCCGGTATTTGACAAGTTGGGAGTGAGACCGGGTTGTCAAAAACCGGACTCACGCTGTTATGAAAGCAGAATTTTTCCTTTCAGATATCATGACTCATTTTCAAGTATCTATATGGAAGAGACCATACTGTTTGAGTACTGCCCATTATCAGCAGTACAGATATCTCACACATCACAGCGTTAGCATACTTCCTCTTGCTGTACATTTTCAGCGCTCGAAGCGGTTTCACACTTGGCGATGCTCGATATCTACTGGCCCATGTATCTCTCCCATTTATCTATTTAGCCTGCCAGCGGTACAGTATCCATCTCCATTACATGGTCACAGATGGATAACAAGGCCAGGCCTGGCACCGCTCACAGAGTGGTGCTGCTCCTCTGAGAATACACCCCTGCCATCATATCCAAATGGACTTTCTGCTGGCTGTCCCCTCGCTTGCTGTGGCACACAATGGAAGATAGGGAGAGGTGTGGGAGGGAGGTGGGAGGGGAGGAGGCGCTGAGGTGAGACTGAGGTGGGCTGATGAGAAGAAGAGAGTTGCCATTGTCTCCAGGGGAAACAGGGATTCCAACAGTGAGACGCTCTGCAGACACAGGAATTAGATCATTTAGAAATTCAACCCAGCTCTTGCACACCAATTGCTCTTCTCCTTCCCGCTCCCCTTCTCGTTTTATGCCCTTATCGAGGCAGGTTGAAGGAAGCTCTGAGACAGGCTGACACGGACACAGACTACCTCTAAAGTCCTTAAAAGGTAATTGAGCCTTCCAGCCCACACCGCTAATTTGTGTGACTCTGCCCACTAGCTAGCAGTGTGACAAAAACAGAAGGAGGGAAGCTGAGGAGTGTTGGGAAGAATGACTCCCTTGGACACAATATGTTAATTGGTTCCCTACAACTGACAGCCATAAGAAAGGTTGAGGCTATATGGAGGAGAATTACCAGAAAGGGCATGGTCAGGAAAATGATAATGGTTTGTCCCTGCAGTAAAGAATTGCACTGCGAGAACTACTCTTTCATCCCCATCTGCACAACGATAATCTTGTAGTGATTTTATGCAACAATAGCAACCATTACAATGAAATATGCTGCAGTGATTGCTAAAAAAGAAGAAATAAAAATAGCACAAATGCATTTAATAGTTTTGCGACAGAAACAGTAGGCACTGTTAGAGGCCACTGCTTACAGTGGATTAGGGATGGTGGGTGTTTGTGTGTGGAGAAGTATATTGTAGAGGTAATTGAAAGATAACTGCGAGAGTCTTCCAGGTATGCACAAGGTACAGATCCACCTCTGGCCCTGCTTTAAATTCACCTCAAGGATTTGATTTCTTCAAATGCCAACACTGTTGGAAAGGAACTATTTGTCCTGGGTCTGAATTATGAGGAAGACCCGCCCATGAATCACCTTCACTACCTCGGTGGCCTTCAGCCTAGTAATATCCATATCTCTTCACTTTCCTCAAATCAATAATGAGATGACGCCCTTGGAAATGCAGGATAGATGACTCAAATGGGATATTATATTTGTTGAGACCACACAGAACAGAGGCTGTCTGAACCAGATTAACATGCCGTGGGATTGTTTATTTTAACCCACACTTTATCAAATGGACGCTCGGATGTAGGCGAGTCTTTCCAAGTTACAGCACAGCGGCAACAAGTTTTCGGTTTTGCAAGGTATTGTTCAGAAAAATGTTTGGTCCAATGAGCAACAGGTTTTTGAATTGAATAAATGTTTCCTGATCATCGTCCCTCCAATATGTATCTTACAGCAAGGATTCATGCTGGTATTTTTGATATATGGTGAAATTACTCACTGAACAGTAAGAAATCTTAGTGATCTTTATGCTAGGAGACGTGGCTGTAAAGTTGGAAAAAACACTATTCATTCCATTAGAGAAAGATAAAGATCCATTAAAGGGGACATATCATGCTCATTCAGAGGTTTCTGCTTGTACTTTGGGTTTCTACTAGATCATGTTTACGTACTTCAGTGTTCAAAAAACATTATTTTTCTCATACTGTCTGAATATACAGTGGTGGAAGAAGTACTCTGATCTTTTACTTCATTAACAGTAATATCCCGATATACTATACAAAGTCCTGCATTCTAAGTGGTCCTTAAGTACAAAAGTACTAGCATTAAAATGTACTTAAAGTACCAACAGCGATCTCATTGTGTAGAATAATATGTATTATCTTATAGGATTGTATTTATTGATGCATTAATGTGTTCATCCCTTTAATGTTGCAGCTGGTAAAGGTGGAGCTACTTTAGGTGATTCATTATAATTCCTTATTTGGTTGGCTATTAATTGCGAATGAATCACAATAAATCAATTCATCAACTTATTATTTTTTTCATCTGTTCAAAATGTACCTTAAAGGGAGATCTGTAAACTATTTAATACAGTTATTGATAAGGGAGTGGGTAAATATGCTTCTTTATGCAAATATCTGAATATAGCTATTATTGGGAATCATTTAACAACACAACACAATGACAAATATTGTCCAGAAACCCTCACAGGTTCTGTATTTAGCATAAAAAATATGCTCAAACGATAACATGGCAAACTCAAACCCAACAGGCAATAACAGCTGTCATATGACTTGATCCAAACTGCATGTGATTATCATGAAGTGGGCGTGTCTGTAAAGGGGAGACTCACTGGTACCCAGATAAACCATTTTCATCCATATATCTTGAGGTCAGAGGTCAAGAGACCCTTTGGAAAATGGACAGGTCAGGTTTTCCTCACCAAAGTGAAGTTTGGAACGTTATTTAACCTGATACAACCTCCAAAAGACTAATTACATTAATGCATTAAAGAAATTGGTGATGTTATCACGTTAACTTTAGCCCTAGTAACTAAGCTGCCTCTGAGATTTAGTGGAGTACCTAAAAAATGCACTCAAGTACAGTACTTGAGTAAAGTACTTAGTTTACATTCCACTACTGTGTATTCACTCCCAAACACTCCCATTTAGAGCATAAAATATGGTGCACCTTTGCAAAGGTAGTTCTCAAGCTGTGGGTGGTATATCCTAATGAGCCTGCATGTGAGATAGGAAGGGGGGCAAGTCTGAATGGCTTGTTAAATCGCATGTTTTCTGATCTTGGCAGTCCACAAAAAGACCTCACTGGGTCGTCTTTGTTTCCCAGTTTGTGGGTCGATAGATTCCTCTAGATACCTAAATGTATGCGCACAAGCACTGAAAAAGTGTGTTTTTCATAGGTTCCCTTTAAAATCAATAGAAACCTTGTAAAATCAAAGAGGTTGCAGGAATCCTTCCTTGGTTTCACGGGTGGAGCACTTTACTGGTGAACAGCGCTTCACTCAGCAAGCAAGGAAAAAGTCTCATTTTTGATTGTACAAGGTTCGTATGAACTATAACAGAAGAGACTTCTCTCTATACTTTGCAGCCACATTTTTTGTTCAGTTTATAGGTTGCTAGATTTCCAACATCCACCCATAAAAATTGTGAGCTTATCTTTGGTTGGAGATATCAATGCAGGACTGTAATACATAATACAAGGTCCAGAATCAGGGCTAGGTTTAAGGAAAATACGACTGATAGTTAGTCAAAGGCAGAATACAAACAGTGATGTTTAAGGTCATAATGAGATGTTTTACACGGTCGACCAATGCTATTGTTTTTCGAGGGAAGACGGTCTTCGAAAGTGGGATAACCACCATTTGAAATTTGAGATATAGTCAGATCTCTTCACACTACACAGTACCAGGCTGCTGTTTTCAGTCTCCCCTTGTAACATGTCTAATTATCTCACTCTTACTTCATCATCCATGCTATCATAGCATCGACTGGTTCACCTGCTCACCCCTGCATGCGTCAGCGCTGCCTCAGCCCTGCCTATCGCAATGATAACAAAAATAATGGTGTCTGAAGAAGCTCGTGTAGATGTGGGTCAGACTCCTTCTTCATAAGCCAGAGCCCAGGGCCTAAACTGAACATAATAATGCAGCGCTGCCAGAATCGGGCGCTAGTAAGAAGAGCCTCCTTCAGGCCCATAGTTAATAGAGAGGAATCTGACTCCCCGCCCCCTCACCACCTCTTTCCCCCCTTGAGCTCCCACTCTTGCACGACCTTCTCTGTCTATCCTCTCCTCGCCATCAATTCATCTCCCTCCGTGCAATCTGCAAGCAGGACTTTGTTAAATCAGCCAATAGGTGTCAAGGATTCCCACCTCATATTTATTTCTTTTTAATTCAGTGTAATATACCCGCCTCCCTTTGGCACCTGGCAACCTCATATGGATTGGAGTTTCATCAAATTACGAGCTTTACAGTGGCGATAATCGATTATATAAACCTACACTGGATAAATGAAAAAACTAATTAAACTGATGCATGAATACACACATATACTGTATATTAATAGTAAAACCAGGATTTATTATTGACCTTGAAGTCTTTTGCTACGTATGTGAATTTTACTGACCTTTAAGATTAATGCCATCTCAGTCAGGCTTTCATAAATAAGATTTTAGATTCACATTTTTGCAAATAATTGTCATTATGTTAAAGAAATGATGTCACACCTTTATAAAAATAGACTAGTCTTGCAGCTTTATGTTTGTGACTGACATATCTATTCATTTATCTCTGTAAAGTCAGTTATTATGGCAGCAGTACCATTTGAATACAGTTGTTGTTGTACACACTTTACCTCCTCACTGTCATTCATTACACACTTTTTGTCACCCAGTGTGACAAAAGATACAACAGGCATCCGTGGCTGTGCTTCCTGCATCTCTGCCTGCCATCGATGATTCACACCCAACCAGGGGGAAAACAGAGGGTTACTAACTAGGTCCTCCAAGGCACCAGATGTCAGTGATTAATCTTGATGAAGTTGGGACTCTATGTCTCCCTAGCTGTCTCTCTTTGTCTCCCAACCTGGTGCTTAATGACCCTTTCCCTCTGTTTTCTCAGCCCATTTTTTACCCTTAAGATCATGTTCAATATGGATGGTTCTTTATGCAGATGAGTGGTGGACAGAGCAGGGGCAGCGACTGATTGTCTGCCGACATATTCGGTGGAAAACTTGCTAATGTGACAGAGGACTGAGGAACAAATGAGAGCATATTTCTCAGGATATGTTCCCACTTTGTTTTTTCCCCTCACAGTTGCTGTGGATTTGGTATTTTGTATTCTCTGTGAGTGGAAAAGATGCAATAACACGGCTACATGGTACAAAAATGTGCCTACAGTAAATGCAACTTCACCATGCATCATTGGAAGCTTGATATTAGCATGGAGGACAATACACAAAGAGAAATTAAAGCTTGAATTACCGCCTCATGGTTATATTCCTCTGCAGTTTACAACCACGTCTGTCTAAATGTCATCACTTTAATACTTTATCTTTTTTATTAACATTTGTGTGAAGTTATGGCCAAAAACATGTTTTGTGAAGTCACAGTGACCTTGACCTTTGACCATCAAAATCTATTCAGCTCATATGTGAATGTTTGTGCCAAATTTGAAGAAATTCCCTTAAAGCTGCAGTGGGTTGAAATGGTGCAAATATGTCCTCCAGTGTCCTCCGGTGTGCTTCGGTGGTCCTAATGGCATCTAGACTACTAGTTTTTCCGGAGGAAAACAACCAATCAGAGCCAAGCTGGTCAAGTTTCCACCTATGAACCCGCCGTGAAACGCTCGTCAACTTCTACTGTAATGCTAACTTCTTGCCTCAAATGTTTTCAGAAACACCTTGTAGTATTCTGTCAACCCGTAAAATGACAAAGTTTGTGACCTGGCAGCCATGCTGAGATCTGCTGAGGAAATACCAAGCACCGCCCACCAGCTGGAGCACAGCCAATAGGAACGCTCGCTCTGAAATGACCTATGATTGGTCAAAATCTACCGTTACAGGCTAGATTTGTTACACTCTGAAAACAGAGCCATGAGGAGGTGCAGAAGTCTAGTTTTCTCTCAGAACACATGAATTACAATATGCTGAGAGGTTATTATGGATTTTTTTCTCCAATGATGCCAAAAATATTCTACCTACTGAAACTTTAAGGCGTTCCTGAGATATTGCATTCACAAGAATGTACGTACATTCATATACAGATGAAGCCTCCAGCCATGGCTCTCGCTGGCGAAGAGGCAAAAATAAATAAATGCTTCATAGAAGAAGAAGAAGAAGAAGAAGATAGTCCTTTATTAGTCCCACGAGGGGAAATTCAATTTTTTCACTCTGTTGTTAACTTATACACGGTACATGCAGACCTGAACACACACATGCACAAACATGCAACAATGGAGAGATGTCAGAGTGAGGGGGCTGCTCCTGACAAGCGCCCCGAGCAGTTGGGGGTTTGGTGCCTTGCTCAGGGGCACCTCGGCAGTGCCCAAGAGGTAAACTGGCACCTCTCCAGCTACCAGTTCACACTCAGTTCTTGGTCCATGGCGGGACTTGAACCGGTGACCCTCCGGTTCCCAAGCCAACTCCCTACAGACTGAGCTACTGCCGCATATAAGCAATAAGCATAATTGAAATTCCAATGATATTTAGAAAGGTGATTGAGTTCAGTCATGTCTTTAGGACACATAATATCTTGTAAAATATTGGGAAAAGTTGAGGTGAATTGCATACAATTCATTTCATTGCTGAGCTCTGCAGGGATTTTGGACATCATTGTCAGTTTTTGTTAGTATAGCAGATGTTGATTATATCCGAGAATAAATGCAGCAATGGGTAAAACAAAACAGCTCTACAATCACAAATGCAATCATAAATTCCTGACTTCTCCTCCTAATAATTGCTGGTTTTCCATTAAAGTCGCATATAAGGAAGATACTGGCCAAACACACAGAAAATGTATTATTTACCCGCCATGAATGAGACAGATACCTCATGAATAACCCCACCACCGTCCCTGTGTTTAAAGATAACCAATCATTTGTATGCCAAGGTGGTGCACTGGCCCGGGGCAAAAGTTGACATAGCCAATCAAGTTCTGCAAAATTGTACCTGTTGGGTATTGAAAGAGCAGACTTTTACTGTTGATTATTATGGACTGGTGAATAATTGGTCACAACGTATCCTGGAATGACTGATCGTGTAGGCGTTCTGCGTGTGTCTAAACAGCCTCCAACAGGATGCCAGACATTTTCCTTGCAGCCTTGAAGAGAGATTTCTCACATTCACAGCCTCATCAACACTATCTCTGCAACGCCGCCTTAGCGGTAACAAACCTATGTATGATGCATGCTGGAAACCTGACACTATTCTTGGCAGACTTAACTGACATTCATAATTCATGGAAACATTGCATTTCTGACACTCAGCAAAACAGAGAATTGTAATGAGTGTCAGAGGTTGGATCGTGAAACAAAGTGTGAACCTTATGGCAGCAAACACTCGTAAAATGCGTGTTAGCTTGCTACAATGGAAGGAATGGGGTTAGGGCATTAACTTTAAATTTATTTCTTTATGTATTGAACAATTTTACTTATTTAACCCAGCACTGAAAAAGCAGTTATATTTTTTTTTGGACAAGAGCCACAGCTGGGAAAGACGGGATCAAGACTTTAGCTGTATGCAGAGGGCAACAGAAAACGCGATGAAAACAGGAAGCAAGCACAACTCTGGATGACTATTCATATTATCCCTGTATATAAAGATTAATCTGTTTTTATTAAGACATGAGGCAAAATGGCAGTCACTGTCTATGTGATGTGAATAAATTCCTATACACGTACAAATCTTTCCCATGGAAATGTGTGATTTCTATTTTGCAATATTTGCCCCAGTCTTTGTCTGTGTAACATTCCTATAATTGCATTTGAAAACCAGGGTATCTGAAGTCATAGCCCGGATCTTAATAACATCCTTCAGAAATCAATTTCAATTTCTCATTCAGCATGGCTGCGACGCACGGATCGATCATGTTGAACTTATATGATTTCCCCCGAAATACCAACTGAACAGCGCATGTCCCATAACTATCAGCAGCCCAGTGTGCTCTTGGATCAATTGCACTTTTAATATAGTAGCTTACTGTACATGAGCATTTCCTGAGCCAAAAACATCCCCCTGAAGTGAAAATGTAATCATATGGCGCTTGACTGAGACATCCTGTGATGGCAAACGGTAGTTGGCTCTTCAGACAGAACTGAAGTCAGTCATGCAGGTATACGGCTCGCACTAGAAACAATTGGCTTTCTATAGATTGTGACTTAGAAGGCAAGTGGAGGGCAATTAGGAGACTAATTAAGATTCATCATCGACTCAAGGTAACCACAGCATGTTGATTTGCTGGTAATCATGGACAGTAGCGACACGAGTGATCCAGTAAGTTCGCCTGATCAACCCAATTACACTCACACACAGGGGCAGATTGCCCTACATGAGAAAACGACATGCTAATATTATCTCGTCTGCAAACTGTGCACAGACACAAACACACAGTGGTAATATTTGTGTAATCTAATAGGTGATAAACGTAAATAAAATTTTGCAAATTGCAAAACAACATTTCAGGTATTATGAACATAAATGGTTTATTTCTTGTTTATGCAGATTATATTCTGATTTAATACAACAAAAACGGGACCATCGTTTTATAAGGAGGATCTATTTTCAGGACATATAACATCTGTACAAATACAAATTATGTACACATCTGTACGATGGTGTATTAGACCTTCGTGGGTAAAAAACAAGTGTTTGGTGGCATATGAGGTGTGAAGAAGTTGATCCTTTCTTTCTTACCAAAAAAAGTTGTTTTCTTGTAGACTGAAGATTTGCAAATTTGTGATATTTTTTCTCCAAAAATTTGCCTTTTCAATCTTTGAAAATGCTTTTTCTCTTACATGTATGATCTAATAATCCCACGAATTATTTTTTTCTCATAAATTTGCCAATTTAATCTCAGAGAATATCAGATTTTTTTTCTCAGAATTGTTTGACTTAATAGTCTCACAAATCATTTTATTATCTTAAATTTGCCACTTTAATCTCAGAGAATATCCAAGTTTCCCCCCCCATAAATTTCTGATTTCAATCTCAGAAATTTTCCCAGAACGTTACCTCCCTCCCCCAGCTCTGTATTTATCATTAATATTTTTTTAAACAACAATGGCCCTAATACACAACAGTAATCTGTTCAAAAAGCACATTTGGGTTTTAGCAGTTTCCACAGCTGATGTTATTTCTCTGGGTTCAAGACAACTCGACTTTTGTTACACAGAAATGTTCATTTCCAATATGTCCATTCATGCTGCATGGATTGTATTAGCTTTACTGAAGTCACACTCTGAACTGCTGCAGGCATGCAGATCCTCTAAAAAAATACTGACACTGCAAAGTCAGAGTACCTAAATTACATCCATTTGTCGGTAATAATTACACTAGCACCACCTTCCCTCTGAAACTAATCCCAGCTGAAGCCAGCCTCTCTCCTGCACCACTGCTTAACAACAGAAAACATGTTTTGAAGGAAACCTAATTCTGTTTGGATTATGTATTTTAGCAACATTATGAGGAAACATGGTTAATGAACATATTTGCCAAGTAGCAAAGTGCTGATATTGAACATATTTGCTAAGTGCTCGCTGACAACACACATTTCTTTTTCTACAATAGCTTGCAAGAAAATATCTGCTCATAGCAACCACAGCGTGATACATTTATTTCAGACACTCAAGTCAACAGGGACTACAGACATGTCTTTCCCTAAACTGAACACAAGTGCTTTTTTTTGCCTAAACCTAACCACATATAGGAAATGAAATGGAAGTTAGAGTGTCTCTAACTGTAGTGTATAAGTTAACAACAGAGTGTAAAAATTGAATTTCCCCTCGTGGGACTAATAAAAGATTATCTTCTTCTTCTTCTTCTTCTCTTAATGCTGTTCTGTGGTGTTTTTCACCATGGAGCACATGATTTAAATCAAATAATTCGCATTTGACTGGGCTGCTAAAAAGTGGGCGGGCTTAGAGACTGTTGGCTCGGCACCACATGAACCTCCATCACACCTCCAGGATGAGACGAAAGGGAAACTTTGACGATTTCCAACCGGCTGCAGCACGGGCAGAAGATGGAGATGACCGGCACCCAGAGCACCCCATGCTCACCCTCCCATAAACCTCCCGGATGATTGGCGTCGTCATCTAGTGGAGGTTCGCTGCATGTGCTGCCGCACCGCAGTGACATAGAGCAGGTTGAAAATCAGTACAGCTTCTCCTGAACGCATTACATCTCAGCTACACTGTTTTGGAAGTGAGAGTGTTTTCGCCCACCGATATCCCATGTCTCTCGCCATATTGCTCTGTTAGCCTCTTCGATTTGATCAACAAAGGATTGGCTCGCTGGTTGCCCAAAGTCTTATTTGATTGGATTATCTGTAAATGCCCACAGGATGAGTCATCAGACATTTCAAACTGTTAACAAGAAGAGAAAGGACAGGGATTTTGAACAGATCTTGCTGAAAAAACACATGGACATAGGATTAAAACTGTGAAAATGTATTTTTAATGTCGTAGGAACCTCAACGATAAAATCATTTTTATTATCACGGGCTACATGAAATTCAACCTCTGCATTTAACCCATCCTAAGCATTTTTGAGCAGTGGGCTGCATTAAAACAGCAGGGTTCAGTGTCTCGCTCAAGGACACTTCACCATGTGGACAACAGGAGTGGTGGATCAAACCGCCAACCTTGTGATTAAAGGACGGCCTGCTCTACCCCCTGAGTCACAGCCACCCGGACTGCACTTAGTATGCCCACTGCCAGCCTATCGACTCTGTATAGCCTAATTTCAGAAGGGTCTAACATTGACAAGTCGACTGACTGTCTGTTACAGAAAAATCAAAAACAACCAAAATTACACACATGCTTTGGTAATGATCAATCAATCATCATCATCCTGTGAAGCTAAATGCAACTGAAGACTTTAAAGACATTACTCTACAAAAGAAAACATGTTAGTTTGCCAAACGTGTGTCCTTCCTGCCAACATCTGTTCCAACTATCAGCACTTCCAATAATCATTTCCCTGCAACGAAAAAACCCAGCCATATCATGACTTGAGGCACACTACAGAGACATTAGGTATGCTGCAACAGGGACTGAAGTATTCAGGTGGAGTACAGTACTGTATGTACCCTGAACTTATGGTTTCCCGCTTATGATCGAAGTTTTGTATGGAGTTGGAAAATGTTGAAAACCCTTACAGTACTGTAAACCTTTGTCACAGACTTTATTAAAAAAACTGAAAAGACTGTTTCAATTCAGGCTACCACATAGCCTCAAACGTGCGGTGGAAAACCTGTGATGATTTAAGAAGCTCCCTTTCTGTGATGCAATTTATAGTGAAATTTAATAACCCTCTCCATTTCTCCCTCGCTCGGTTTATTCTTCTCTTTCTCACTGAGAAGCAGGGGCTTGGACACCAGTTACCTTGAAATACACTCAGTCCTCAGTATAGCAGTGTGTGTGTCTGAATTCTGGTATCTGATCACTGCACACACCATACTGTCATGACACTGTCCTCGGCTCAGAGACACTATCCCAGGGATCATTTTAATAGCGGCTATAATGAATCTCTCTGATCACTGGATGTGAAATCCTCTCCCTGTCCAGCCGTTCTTCAATCTCTATCCTGTATTTCATCCGTGTCTCTCTGTACAAGATCACATTTTTACATCAGGATACGTATGTAATGCAGGATGAGACATGGCGGTGGCACAGAAGTCTGTAGAGCCGAGACAGCTGCTCGCTTCTCACAGCTGTAATTGGTAGACCACTGCAGTACCGTTTGACAGATTGTAGCAGATACTTTCCCCGAGACATTCTGTTGAGATGTACAACTCGGTCCTGGCTGGATGTGACGTGAACACATTTTACATCACCAAATATAACATCTCCAAAAAGTCAGCAGGTGGCAGTTCCCTCTTACCGAGAGCTTGAATTCTTTATGACAAAGCAGAGCTACTGTGGGGAAGGAACACTTGCATTTTTTAAGTCAGAAAAAAGCAAAAAAAGCTTCCTCTGTGTAGACTTTACCCAGCTTGGCTTAGCAGCACCAGCAGACACTGAACCCGACCACATAACCAGCTTCTGAGGCCATAAGACTTTTCATTCAGCTCCCACTTAAAGCTTGTTGCAGAAGCTCTTAGCTGGGCTTTTATAAAGAATACCACCTCTGAATAAAAGAGGGGCCTGCCAACTGCGTCCTCTCTGAGGTGTTACAGTATATATATTTGGAAATATAAAATCTGCCCTAACACTTTTCTCTTGGATGGCCCAGTGGTAAGACCTATTTCTGGACTCACCACATAGTTCAGATGCAACCAGTGACACTGCTGTTACTATGGTGGCGTACATGGAAGTGAATGCCAAAAGTGCTCTGGAAAAATACTGTGAAATTGGTTAAGACACAGGCTTTTATCATAAAGTGGGTAAAGTGGAGACTCGTGGGTACCAATAGAACCCATTCACATATCCTGGTCAGAGGTCAAGGGACCCCTTTGCAAATGGCAATGCCAGTTACAATTATTTCCAGACTCGGCACACAGTTCAGGTGCCACCAGTGACTACGGCGGATAGATGGACTGAACACATGAGAGAAAGCAGAGATCCTTGGCTACTCAGTCTCACAAAACATACTATGAAACTGGTTGTGGCACGGGCTTTGTTAGTTTCCTTTTCTTAGAGGAAAAGAAGAAAAAAAAATTAAGATATTGCTTTTTTTTACCCCCAAAGGGGGGGGGGGGGTTGGTAATTAAACGCAGCGTTCAAAAAGCGTGCCATGCTAGCTTAACCCTTCACCCTACCAACTGGGGTCCACGCAGACCCCAGACGTCTACTCACATGTGTTTTATTCCATCATTCATATTTTCATGATTTTGTCAATCATGTTCCTAATGACTGTGTATCTTCTATTTCTGTTTTAATTTGTGCTTTTTAAAATACACAATATACAAATCCAGACTGATATCAGTCCAGTTCACTCAGATCACTTCTTTCTGTGGTTTCAAGACCTCTTTGCTGACTTATCTTAAATCTACTTCTTCTTGCTTTTGATTGTATTTGCTTTTGTTTTCAGTTTATAAACTCAGTATTTTGAGGTAATGTTAGTCTATTATTATTTTTATGTTAATTATTTTCATGTTATGATGGTGTGGTTTGTGATGGAGGGGGAGTCTTTGTGTATGTGCTTGTTGATGCTACTATGCTGATTTTTAATTTATGTTTTTGTTTAATTTATTATCATAATTATTCACATGATTAAATGTTTGTTAACGTCTATGTCTTGTCCCCGAGGACCCCCTTGAAAACGAGATGGTGCATCTCAAGGGGTTTATACTCTAATACATTTTTGAATGAATGAAATTAAATGTAGCTTTCATAAAATAATATAGTTTTTCTTCAGATATTAATTATATTATATTAGTTATATGACTAATAATGTTTTGAGAAGGAATATGTTAAACTTTGTCTATGATAGTTGACATATTGTGGTCGGTAGTCTTTGTATGTTAAATATGTTGTTGATTAAATATGGGTTAAAGGTGCTAAATGCCAGATTGGGAGCATACCTATTGGCTCCACACAGCTCTCAACATGGTCACGGCTGAGCCGCTGCTAACAGCGCTAACAATGAAAGCAACCGCAACTGTGCTGACAGCGCTAACAATGCTAACCTGGAGCATGGGGGGAACTAGAGGGTGGGCGCTACGCTTCTACATTAGCTGTACCCGCCTTATGAGAGCAGTGACCTAACAAGTGGGGCACGCTCACATGCATGAACAAGTCGTGCATGATCGGCCCAAAACACAGAGAAGCTTGGATTACAACCCACAGAGGGAAGGCGACTTTATTCTCTGCTCAGGCAGACATCACTCCTCTATGTCTTTACTTAGCAAATAGTTGTTTGCTGCTATATTACTGCTCTGGATATCGTATAAAGAACCTTTAAATCAACAAGCGTGCAAACAATAATGCATTGCATTGTGACCAACTGAAAAGTATCTAAATAAAAATCCATCAATCCATCTTCAACACCTTACCCTGTGAGGGCATTAGGCGAAGGCGGGGTTCACCCTGAACAGGTCGCCAGTCCATCGCAGGGTGCAATGGAGACAGACAACCATTCACGCTCACAGTCACACCTACAGGCATTTTAGTGTCAACAGTTAACTTGCATGTCTGTGGACTGTGGGAGGAAGCCGGAGAACCTGGAGAAAACCCACCCTAACATGGGGAGAACATGCAAACATGCAAAAACCTGCAACCCTCTTCTGTGAGGCGACAGTGCTGCACCACCGTGCAGCCCTCTTTAAATAAAAATGTAAAATTAACTGTAAGGCAAAAAAAAGAAAAGCCCAGCTGGCAAGACTGAATGAACTGTTTGAAAGCTTTAGTATATTAGATTATAACCTTTATTCCAGTGGCATTGCAAGGACCATATTTTCAAAATGTAACAGGCCCTACTGGGTCTCCTGGACATATTTCTTGGCAGAGGCCAGTAAAAAGTGACACTCTTTATAGGCATTACTGTGTTACTGTACAGGTTATAGAGCAATATGTCACCACTGTAATGGTGACTTGTTTACTGCCAGCTTCAGCCTCCCATTAATCTATAGGGAATAAATACATTTTTCTTTTATTGTAAATATTTATTGTGACAGCGCTAATTAGTATAAAAAAGGAATTAATAAGTCTGAAAAAAGGTGGTTCATTTAAAATGCTGATCACAGGAACAGCAGACGGAGGTTTCCTCTTCATTACTTAGTAACAGACAACAGTTGTCATACTCTAATGACTAAATGTGACAGGGATAAATGTATAGTTGTGTAAAACATTTCCACTCCAGATGAAAGGACCAAATATCACACATAAGCTGTAATAAATGCAGCTTTCATTTGATCATCTTCAGAGTTCCCCAAGATACACACAATTTCAGCGCTGCCAAAACTGGCCAAAATCTGTGGTAAATGAACTAAACATACACGTTCACTGGCTCAAGCTGCTGATTGACATGGATAAACATCCCAGATGTTGACTTGCCAACGATGGATGCATCACATTGTGCCGCAGCCAACAAATGGGATGACCAGTTCAATGCATAAACAATGAATCACGTCCAAACAGCACAACAGCAAACAGCTGTTTGGAGAAACACCTGTGCATCTTATTTGATTGCACAATGCCAAAACCACACATTATCTAAAAATGTGAATATATATACATATTTGCTGTTTTAACATCCTAGAGAAGTCAGTTATCCATGATAGGAATGCGCCTGAAAAGGACACCGACTTATCACTTGCTGGATTTGGCAGTCAGTGATGGTTTGATGTTGAGAAAAAGGAAAGCCCGCCAGCATCCACAATTTTCCACTGGTTTGTCCAAGCTGGACCAGGAAACACACAGAGGTTTTAATTATGATCAACCAGCTGGCATGTCTTTTAATACTGGATGGACTGCAGCATGAGGGCCACAACTCCTCGCGTTACTAGAATACAAGTGTGTTCACTGGAAATTCAGATCATGCCAGAAATGAGCTGCTGTTGTAATAAATGCACAGCAATACACTGAGGTTTAATAATGAAGCTAAAAGACAGTGGAAGTTTACACTTTAATGAGAATAACGTGAGAAAACATGGCTCACGCAAGTATCTTAGTGTATTTTTAATAGAGTTCACATACAGGGTATTAATACAATAAAGCTCTGTGTTATTTGCCTCATTATTTTAGGGTTGTTTGCTTGTGTAAACACCAGACTTGTAAGCCCGTACAACAGGTTTTTTTTACAGCCACTATCTCTTTTTATGCACCCTTCAATCCATTCAGGTCTGAGTAAATCTTATTGGTTACACAGGAGCAACTGAGAAGCAGGACGAAGCAAATACAGCAGACAGAAGGACTGAATGTTAGACGTTGGCTATAAAGTAAAATAGAGCAACAATGCGGCAATATTGACAATGTTCTCATAAGGACAATGATTGTTATTACCCGTTATTATGTACTGTAGTTATAGTTTTATAGCCCAGTACAGGAGCGACCTTAATAGAAATCCCCACTTGTGCATTAATTATGCATCTATTTCATTACAGCCAAGTAGTTACAAGACCAAAATTAAAAGATAATGTTTTACATCAGGGCCCAGTGCAAAATATGTTCATCTATAGTATATAGTGTTTCTTAAATAACCATGTCATTTTAATCCCCAGAAAATACCAGTGTAATGAGTCTGAAGCCCCAATAAGACATGTCATGATGTGTTTGCTGTTCCCTCATCTGCACACAGCATTAAATAAGTCATCTTGATCCTGGACTCTACTAAGACGCAAAGACATACTGTATAGAGGTAGATTAGGCTTCACAAACACTTTCATAAATCTACCTTTGCCAGTAAAACAGTCAACATATTTCATCTAAAATACACCAGTGTTAATAGTACCATACAGTGTGTGGTAACAGTGTTGTGTTTTTGCTGTCATTCATGTTGCTTTTATGTTTTACTGATTAAATAATCCAAACATAATGACATTTATCCACTGAAACTTGTGTGTTTTTGTTACATACTGTTATTAAAACCCAAAGCTGAGCTTCCAAAATTGGGAAATAAACGCCAAATATTGTGTCCGCCATTTAACTTGCCTCACACCTCATCTTGGCTTTTCACAGTCACAGAGTTGCTCTGAACCAAGCAGCAACTTGACTTCAAAAAGTGGCCTCTGAAGAGAGTGTAGGATGGGGAGAGAGACTCACCCGTTCACACCACCAGACAATAAGATTATCCAAAGGCAATTAAACTTGGGGCCTTGTCTTGAGAAGTCTCCATCCAACCCCATCCCTTTTCATCCTTACCTTTCCTTCCCCTCCCCGGCACCCCATTGTTGTGTGATTAACTCCCAAGCACCAGCGGGGGAGTCGACATTCCCATTAACCAGATCTGTGGCGGGGACAAAACATTTCCTAATCACCAATCACAACTAGGAGCAAGCCACTCAAGTCTTTGCCAGCTCTATAATGTGAGTGATGTGCCGCCAGCTTCTTCACAGACTGTTCTCTTTCTGTTAAAGCTGCACTCAACACTTCATAACGAGGTGCTCAAATGATTTTTTTTGTCTGTTGCCATGGCGCTCTACCCTACAAAGCACAGGTCTGAGTCATGAACTTGGGACATTCACTTTAACTCCAGGATGTGATTTATTCTGAGAGCTAGAGGGATGCTAAGAACAGCACAGGATATTTCTATTTCAGCGATAATATGTCGTCACCATGTCAACATTTTACAGTGCTCTTACAGTGTAGCTTGTATTTTGCCCCCACGTCTGTATTTGATTTACAATGGATGTCTTTCCCTTTGTTCCAACACCGTTTCAAAGTCAAATTTCTACCTATTTTCTGAAGCCTATTTTTAAAATAATACACAGTATAATATCATAAAAACATATGGCACTAGTTGAGTCCTCATAGCAATAAATATAAAAATACATAGTGGTACAAGTATGCTGTTTTATACTGCACATTAAATTTGTTTGGCAAATGCCGCTGTCAGATGTGAATCACAATACTTTTACATATATGTTTCACAGACTTACTAAATAGAAACCTTTGATTCAAAACATGACAATGAAAAGTCCTCTATGAAGCTAGACCAATAAATCATCCGGGCTAGTATACTGTAGATATACTGTAATAGCATATACACTACATCAGTCAATAAGCAGCAAGAAATGTCAGCACAGACATGCCAACTACATGTTTGAAATAACTTAAAACAGTGCTGCACTTCCATCATTATCAGAGAGCACTCACAGATTTTTCAACATTAGCATATTAGTGCATATCTTGGTTGGTCCCAGTGTTCAATAGTAAATGGACTTGCATTTATACAGCACTTTTCTAGGATTCCCACCACTCAAAGTGCGTTACACTACATGTACCGGTGCCAACTTTGCCCATCAGGATCTTGCTCAAGGACACCTACATGTGAGCTGGGGATCGAACCCCCGACCTTCTGACTGGTGGACGAACTCTTGGAATCTATTGGCAGATATGAAATATAATATTCCTAACTATGTTTTCATTAGTGTATAATTACCTGAAACTAAGAATATCTACATGCCTCAGCAGGTGACGCTACTTCAAACATCACTTACGTCAGTGTAAATTAATGTTAATAAGGAAGAAGCACACTAACGATACACGAGCATTTCAAAGTTTTTTTTTTTTTTTTTTTTAGCTTCGTAGGTAAAATTGTATGGTTTGACCTCCCGGGCTGAGCAGAACCATTACGAGGTCCAGATCCGGCCCGCAGGTCATATAATGCCCAGGTCTGCTCTAGAGAGAACCCGTCATGTTTGTACATTACCTGAAGGCCACGTAGTTGTCCGGCACGCTCGTGACGCTGCGGTAATGTTAGCCCCAGAGTGCAAAAAGTGGTACCGCCAGCCGGCGTCTGACTTCCGTTGCTCCTCAGTGTTAGTATGGTAAGGATGGCCTGACAGTGTTAGCACAGGTAGGAGTGAGCAGTGGGGTATTCAGTTGGTTGCAATCTGTAACCACACCAGTAGATGCTACCAAATCCTACACACTGTCCGTTTGAGAAGTTATGTTAGCCAGCTAATGCGCTGTTATCGGCTGTTTGTAAATCTCAAACACCAATATTGGTATCCGCGTAAAAAATCCATCATCGGTCAGCCGCTATTGCTAGAAAGTGTAAAATCTGATCTCAATTCCACCCTCCTGCTGCTGCGGGCAATCTTCTATGATCACTCTGTGGATATTCCTCTAACTGATGAGCTCAAGCTGCTGTGTTATCTTATTATTATCCTCTGTTCAGCGTGTTTCAGAGCATTTCAACACATTTCACAACGTATTTGTTAATCCAAATAACAGGGTAATGAGAGTTTTAAACTGCATCAATTCAGCTTGAGCATTCTTAATTATGACATGTAATGAAAATCATAATTGATGAATTGACTAGTCGCTCAGTAATGAATCACTTTCCATGCACATTTTATGCCAATTTCGTTTTGACTTTGAATACACCCTAATTATCTACATTAGTGGAAGTCAATGCCTTAATATTTAATAAATCCTGGATAATCCCATAGCAATCAATTTAGATCAAAATCGCTTTCCACCAAAGGTAGAAATGCTCAGCAAACTCATCCACTGTACCCTATAATGATGCCTATTTATATGCAGGAGCTTTGTCAAACTGCAGGATGGGTAATTACTTTATTTACTTCTAATCATGTCAATGAACCATTGTGCAAGGGTTAGATTGGCTGGGCTCATTATTATTATTATTATTTTTCTCTTCAGTATCGCATTAGGAACTTTAGTCTGACAAAAGCTGAGTTTGAAGGGACTGACCACTGCACAATGTGACAGCTCGGCATTAGATAAACACTGTCAGGGGATCCTATAACTGACTGTGACATAATTATTTAAATCGCATTTATTCGTGTGTCCTTGCAGACAATTCTAACTAGTTTTGAATAATAAAGTCACATCAGCATTTGGGTGGTGCTGTCCAGTGAAAAAAGAAAATTAATTGTATGTGTTTTGTCTGCAACTGCAGCAGCAATGCTTGATTAAAATGCAAGAACAACGCCTTTTGTTCCTCGACCTTCAACGCTTTTCTCGTCGTCAGTATATATGCAGCTGATGCTTGTTCAATTGCTATTGATCGCTGAAAAATCATGCGCATTCTCAATTGATTGGTTATTGATTGGGAGGTCTTGCCAACATCAGACAATATATAAAGAAAATACGCTTTTAAGGGTGATTATTGGACTGATTAATATGAAAATAATGGTCCATTGAGTTCCTCCAATCCCCTCCATTAGAAAGAGTGTCTTTCATTCACCTTGTGCAGTCTTGCTTAGCTGAATATTATACAGGTTGACAGGAATATTGAAAGATTGAGCCAGTTGTAACGCAAATGTCTTGACGGATCTCTCATTCTGCTTACTCTTGCATCAAACTGTACCCACAAAGAAGATCAAATGCTGCATGCCTTGAAGTCATTGAAGGAACTGTATTTATATTTTACACATTTTTATGAACTGAATTAACTGTTTTGTTATCAGCACTCAAAGCCATTTATGTCCCCGAGGAGGTTTATAGTAGGCATGCTGAAGATCTTCAGCAGCTAATAGCTGACAAGGATTGTGAACAGCTGCATATATTTCTACCTTTTTGGACTATTTTGTGACTGACTTGCTGTCATTCAGAAACGAACAGAAAGAAAGAGCATTGCTTGTGGTAGCATTTCCATTCAAATGGTAATGTGAAATGTCAAATCCTACTGAAGAAAGTCTAAATGCCAGCAACACATAAGGGGGCTTTCAGGTGACATACACTTTGTAGTGTCACCATATTGGACGTCCTCATCTGTAAGCCACCCGTAGCTGTCATGTCAGTGATGGATGACAGTTCTGGCTAACTGACCAGACATGGTTAAGTCATGTGACACTGTTTCATTAGTTGGATTTGATAACTAGATGAACTGAAAGCTGTTGCATGTTTTCCTTAAACCTGGGCCAGATCAGCCGAGTTTGACTTTCATAATGGCCGTTTCCTGTCACTATAAATGTCATTTATATTTATCTTAGACAGAGAAAGTTCAAGCAACATGTGGTAATTTGTAAATAATAGTAATAATCCACAATTAAAATCCTGCACTACATTCATTCGAGGAGCCCTGCAAGTCCCTGCACGTCTACAACACTGTCTATAAAAGTATTAACTAGGTGTCTATCTGTCAAGGTGGTAGCATGCATCACACCGACAAGATGTCATCCAGGTGGGCTTGCATGACCACGCCCCCTTCTGGGTGTCCCTCATAGACGGTCACAGTGTAAGCATTAGAAGTTGAAACACATCTCCAAACGTCTACGTTAACTAAACCGGTAATAGTTATAACGCTATGTTGAAGAGTTGCTATGTGGTTGGTTGTACCAACAATAAATCAAAAAAATGCTGATCTCTAATTTGTTCCACCATCATTGTGTCATCACCGAGGCTGCACTCCATTTTTGTGGAGAGGAGCTCGATGTCACAGGAGAGAAAATTGAAAATGGCAAAAAGCAGTTGTGTAGTGGGTTAACTGAGACATTCACTCTGAGATGCTAATACAGTCATACATTAATGTTATGGCAGCATTAGACCGTCGTCTACAACTAAATCTCAGCCAATAGATCAAACAGTTGTCTATTAACATGTTGGTTATTTACAGACAACTCTAACGTGATTCAGTCAAATGTCTAGCTAATCAATATCCGGTCACTGTGTTGAACATCATTCATGATCAACCTTTATTTATGGTATTTATGATATGAATGCTCAGGTTCAGGCAAGGTCACAAAATAATTTTTAGATGTGTGTAAAACAAATGCTTGTGTAACAAGAAATGAATTTGTCAAAATTACAATCCAAACATACGGCAGATTGCACTGACATCTGTGGGATATTTAGTTCTCTTTCCACCAAAAGGGGGTGCAGCATTGACTTCTTGCAAAGAAGCCGTATGTGCCAGTCTGATGTATAGACTACATAGGATATACATCATACATATACAGATTTCTGAAGAGAGTAGTGAAGCTCAATGTGGGTCGCTAGGCAGTAGTGACAGCCTACTCAAGGCTAATCCAAAAGTGGGCAAAGAGGTGGATTCAGTTGATAATTTAAACAGGCAAATTATATAAAAAGTCACTTCCTGTACATTTGTCATGAATGGGGAAATAGAGACCAAAGCCTGTTTTTTTCTATCAGGCTGTAAATCTGTTTATTTCTGCTGTAAAGTCAGGCATTTTAACATGGGGGTGTATGGGGATTGACATTTGGAGCCAGCCTCAAGTGGCCATTCAATGAAGCAGTTCTTGGCACTTGTGCATTGGCCTCATTTCTCAGCACCGGAGATTGCTGCTTGGGTAACACAACTTCTATCTAAAAGACAAACTGATAATCACACAGTTTCAGAGATTATATTTAGATTTCATTTACACACAGATATATTTATCCAGTGGACCTCCATGGCGGCACCGACCACCGTTGCAAAGACATGTGTGATGCAGATGCAAGCCTCCACTTAGTGCAATTGAAATAGGTCTGATCAATCACATTGCCTGGATGAAACAGCCTCATACTCCATTTATATATTAAGCAGAACATACTCATCAGCCTGGCTAGTAGAGAGCAATCAAAAAGAGTGAAAGAGTGGTGAAATATCTTAAAAAATATGCACAGGTAATGGAAATGTATGCTTCTTCAGAAAGCGTCACACAGCTGATTAACTCCAGATTATGCTTAAGGAAAGGCAGCAGATTGGCATATATCTGGTACATTGGCACTCTAATGAATGGAATACCAACCTGAAACCAATTAAGCTTCTCATGAGTATGACTGCCTTCCCTCTGGGGGTCTTTGTGCAGCAATAAGTTCCTAATTGCTCGGGCCCCAGTCTTTTTATTTCCTTTTTATCTCTATATTGCAATGTTAATGTTAATTTGCAGGAAGTGCTGTTGATTAATGAGTGACTTTAATCAGGGTCTGAAATCATGGTATGCTCTCCCAATCCTTGGTGATCGCTAAATGAAAACTTTACAATTATACAAGCCCTCTCTTTTCCCAAGTGATTTTTTCTGAGTAATGGAGGACAACAGAGCCTTCCTTTTTAAGGGCAAATCAATGAAAAATGTTTCCTTTGTGAAAGCAGACTTTAAAAGACAGAGATGATGTATAGCAACTGATATTAAAACCCAGTGGTGTCATTATTTCAGGGTACCTAGATAACCGACTGTCTCTGATTCCTGAGCAAGTGGAATCCTCAGCTATCAGATACAATAAAAAAGACAGTAGGAAGAGGAAGTTAAGCTCCAGTCTTTGCTTCATGTCATAATCCTTCCGATCTCAAATCCAAAGTGTGATTTCTCCTCACACTCCCAGAATTTCCTCTCAGAAATTACCATTTACCAATTACACGGTGTCAGGAATGATTCATATCTCTTTAATGAGAAATGACAGTAGATAGAGGAGAGCCACCTCGGGTTTGATTTCACTCTCAGTGGGATGGGATGATCTGTTGACAGAACTACCCGGCAGACGGAAACGATGGGACAGGAAGCCGTCAGCGGTCTTTCAGTCATGGCTTCACCAATACAACATGGAGCAAGAGGGCACCTAAAGAAGGTGGAGGAAAGCTTTCAATCAATTATGCCTAACCTCGCCTGTGTGAAGCTACTGTACGGTTAGTGTGGAAATAGAGTTACTTAATTTTGTTATCAACGTTTAATCGGTGTCCAGGCTTAGCGTAGCAGCCATTGCGTGCCCAGTCATGCTGGAAAGATCAGTCTCTATGTCAAGCCCTTGCAAAGATTTACTGCTTTTATCTCGAGTTTTCTTGGCAGTTTCTTTGGCACTTTTTCCATTAAAAGTTTAGGTTTAGGGGGCTGTTTTAGGGTGGTGTTTCAAGTGGGGATTGTAACTGATACTGGCTAACATGACTGCAACTGTGTATGGCTGTAGAGTGTCCATATAGTGTTTTTCTCAAGCAGGAAAGCGCTGGTAGAGCTGCGCTTTTCTGATTTTCAGCTAGAAGTGCTTGGAGGAGCCACAAAAATAAGTCAATGCTCTCTGAAAAATGATGCTGGGTGCTAGGAGCCTTTTCTCTAGCCGGCCACGTAGGCCCTGATGCTAGCTGAAGAGCGCTCCTGTGTACATTTATGACTATTTCCAAAGAGGACTCCAAGCATGTAAATCAGGGGTGGGAAGTTATTTTTCACACAAATACTGTTAGACGTAACCTCTGTTTACCACTATAGGAAACATACTGAGCGCTACTTTTTCAGTATTTATTATACTGAAAATCACTCCAAACAGCATATTATTAAGAAAATGACATTATATACAGGAGTCTTTGAACTGTACAGGACTGGCTGTTTTGGGTAGTAATGTTTCCATTAATAAAACTTAACATTAAACTTAACATTAACACTTACACTTAACATTGAAGTTAACATTAACTCTTACATTTCCTTCTCTGGTTCCTGCAGCTTTGTAAAAAGTCCTCTCTGCTTTAGTATCTTAGCTAGCAGCCCCTCGACTGTCCTTTCCTTCTCATCTCCAGACAGGTTTCTGGATTTTTCTGCATGTTTTGTCTCAACGCGACGGTTCAAGCTGTATTCTTTGAATTCAGCCACATATGTTGCAAACTAAGCACACAGCTTTACCACCAACCTCTGCAAAATAATACTTAGCAGTCCATGACTTATTACAGACGTGCCGCTGGTCACAGTCTCAAATAACACCAGAAAAAGTCACTACATTTGTCACTAGTCGATTCAGCAGGTGACGTGACTTCAAACATCACTCACGTCAGTTTACATCAATGTCAAGTGTGACAGGAAGAAGACAATTAGCAGCACGACTCGTGTAACAGTACACAAGCATTTCAAAACAAAAGATATTTCCTTTACTGTTTCTTTATAGCTTCATAGGTAAAATTGTGTGGTTTGTCTGAAACCTCCCGGGCCGGGCAGAACCATCCCGCGGGCCATATAATGCCCAGGTTTGACGTAAAGTCAGATTCCATTGCTGTCACGCAAATACCCATCAGGAAGGATGACTTCCAACCAATAACAAACTTTTCCTAAGTCCTATAATTCACATCAGTAACCAATGCTCTCTTTCAGCGTCACTGATTCACAAGGCTCGAGTTTTATATTCAGTTGAGCAGACTCTGCTCTTATAGTGCCAGGGTCAACAGAAAGTAATACTTCACAAGTAGGGACTTTTTCAGAGGCCAGGAACTGCCATCTAGGAACAAATATTGGAAATAGGTTCCCACGATCAAAATTCAGGTGAAGTACATGACTTCATAAGCAGTTTCTTGGGTTCCAGCAACGGTTCCTGAGGTCAGAAAGGGCCATCTGAGAACTAATCAGTAAGTTAGCAATCAAAAGGCACTTTGAGTGCATGTGTAGTGGGCAGGGTATTGAGCATGTGGCGCGATACAAGGAGTTTAACCCTGATTTATCCAGGTGAATTGACCAACAACACATTCTTATGTTCGGCATCAGCCAGAGGTAAGAGCTGCAGTGTGTGTGTGCGTGTGTGCGTGCGTGCGTGTGTGTGTGTGTGTGTGTGTGTGTGTGTGGGGGGGGGGGGGGTTATGAACACAGACATTCACTTCATTTAAGTGCTTGATACAATAGCAGTGTACACAGTTGGCCTCTGTGCAGCTCCATGTGAACAACTCATAAGCACATTGCATTGTGTGTGTGTGTGTGTGTGTGTGTGTGTGTGTGTATGTGTGTAAATTTAAACCAATTCTCCAGAACCTGACTCCTGTCGTGTGGTCGAGTCTTGACTCCTGATTGCTGCAATCATTTTTTTTTTTTTCTGGGGCTAGATGGACGCACAGCTTGCTCTCTCATAAACTACACTCGCCTTCAATTCGTCTGAGTAAGGAATACACAGGGGAAAAAAGAAAGATGTGTTTAAAGGCTGGACGTCATTATGATCTTGGAAAATTTTCACAAATGTCTACATCAAGGGTAAAGATAAGCCGAAGAGGGTGGTCACATGTTTGGGCATGAATGAAAATCATTCTCTTTAAAAAGCAGCATATGATTACTTACTCATTTTGTCTACAGTAGGAAAAGCTGCTCATGAGTTTGACTTCAAAATCTCTAATTTAACCAAAGTGGCACAAACAAACAAGGTCTACAGCTAATGGTTATTTTAATTATGGATTAATCTGCTGATTATTTTCAATTAATAGTAAGCCGTTTGTGTATAAAATGTCAGAATATTATGAAATGTTAATTAATTTCATTAATCCAAAGTGACGTCTCCAAATGTCTTATGTTTTGCAATCAACAGTCCAAAGATATGAAGTTTACAATGCGCAATAAATCTGCAAATTTGAGCATGTAACCACAGAGCAATTGGAGTTTTTGTTTGAAAAATGATTTGATTGATCAATTACGTGTCAGTCAATTCACTAATCCATTTTCAACTACTTGATTAAATGAAATCTATTGAGAAGAAAAGATGGTGACTGAAGCACTATTTAATATGGTAACTGACATACTGACATATTTTTACAGATAGAATCTTGTTTAGTGAAGATAAAAACAGTATATGAAGGTATATACTATTTTAATAAATGGATCAATTGCTGCCTTCATACTGGTTTAGCTGTCTTGAAGCTATGTTCAATATAAAATGTGAGCTGCACTGTCTGTTGTCTAGAAACGAGAGAGAAAAGTTTGCCTCATGTGCAGCTCAGATATGGCATGTCACTCCAGTGTAAAGCTGTACAATACATCTATTTGTTGAAACAAATGGGGGACCGATGAAAAAGGTGGACTGCGACAGCATCCAGGATGACAGATTTTCTGGGGATCAGGGTTTATTTACTGGCTGAAAACAGTTTGTGCTGCTAGCCAAGAGTGTACATCAGCATGGCATCGCTGATTTGTGTCTTGGTACTGTGAATCCTCGCTGTGGCAGAGAGCTGTCTAGGCATGTTCTCAAATACCGACTACATCAGTTGAATTCGTCACCATGACAACCATGACCTTTTTTTTTCACCCCCATGCATCGAATTGAAGCACTATGCATTAAGCAGTGGCTGCCTGTCGAACAGCGCTCAGTGAAGTGATGCTCCTTTGCATTGTGTTGCAGGGACTGGACAAATGGGGGTGCTATGAAATTTTATTTGCTCTTTTTCAATAAACTACACAACCTGTGCTTACAAAGCAAAGCACTGCACTAACAAATAAAGAGTCTTAATTTCAGGACTGCAATTATAGGGAACTTTTTGATAACACAATGAGGCGCATATAGTAGAGTAAAGTTTAAATTCAAGTCTAAATAATACGATCATATATGAGTTGACATCTCTTGAATTTCAAGATCTATAAAATGAAGGTGAGATGGCTAAAAATAAGGAATAATTGTCAAATGTCAATCAGTATTTCTCACATAATAGCAGAATACACAATTTCATTTCAGTACTGGAAATGGATGCTATGCTCTTAAAAAGACCTCATTAATTTTTTGCCTTGGGCCACCTTTTGACTGGTCAGAATTGGATTACTTGTATTTGCCATCTCCTGTGAAACAGGTAAACTGAGAAAATACTGACTTGAATCTATCTTTCTGTGGGACTGCAGCTGTGTCAAATGGCCTTGTATCTTGTATGAAATTACCAAATACTTAAGGACCTTATTTGAATGGCAAAAATGCACAAGTGCAGAGACGGTCATGCCCAAAATGTGAGGGTTTGGTTCATGGAGGCTTATTCGAACTGTAGTGAAACTTGTGGGCTATATTCTTATGATGTTTTATTTTGCTAATATGCTAATAATTATAGACGATGACAAGAAGAAACAAAAGGATGTATTTAAATGGATACGCTCAGCTAATTACAAGGATTTTGGTTGTGACTGCCCCACTGGAAATTGCACTGCCTGCTCAAGCATTGACAATGTGCCTTTCTGCTATTGGACGCACAATGATGTTCAGAGGCAAAGAATATAAATGCTAATTCTAATGGACATTATGTTCTCAAGGATTAAGATGTGGCCCACTGACTGATTTTGGTGCCCTGAGGATTTGTATGACAATATAAACTTCATAAAAGTCTAAGAGGAGAAATAATCCTTGTTAGCTCTACACACTGAAGAGTAGAGGGTGCCAATTTTTTGCTGCAAACAGCCTGCACATCACTCTGTAAGCCAGTCAAATAATATATATTTTTAAAAAAGCATTTTGGGATCAGTTGATAAAGCAAAGGTGTGTTTTACCTGAGGTTTGAATCCTCACTGAGTGGTAGCATAGTATCACAAATGGAAGCTGTTCTTTAAAGGTGCTAAATGCATTTTTATCATGACGTATTTTGATAGGCCAGCCATGACGTTAACATCGCCCTGGTCCCCTTGACAAAAAGCCAATAGGATTTCTCCACTTTGTTTTGTATTATTGGAGAAAATAAGCTCTGTAGCAAACGTTTATACCTCCACGCTTTGTTTAGCAAGTTAATCTTCACAAATTAACTCCACTTTCATGATTTTTGATGCTTATATGCAATCACCAGATGTAAAAAGCTAACTTTTATTACGCTCTAAACAACCTAGCACCAGCATACCAGGCATGTGAGGAGCGTGTGGCGGCTGCATTATATTTTTTATCTCCTCGTCTCTCCTCGTTAACAGGTTAGAGCAGCCACACCGCCTGCATGAGATGTGCATCTCACGCGCAACTCGGCTGCATGCATCATATCAGCAACATAACTACAGTTTCAAAGTCTAGACATCTATAAAATATGTCACAGACAGTAAGAATGATCTTCTGACTGTATATTGACATCGTATTAACAGAGCAGCAGCAGCAGAAACACAGCTGTTGCATGAATCATGCAGCCGTAAGGTAACACGGGCGCTGTTCACGCGACTCGTCGTTATTTCAGGCATCTAACTAAAAAACCATTGACTTCGAGATGAGGGAACCAGAAGTGAGTCTGTGATTTGTGATTCATTCCTGTAGCACCCTAGCGCCTCTGCACAGCTCTCAACATGGAGATGCCTGAACCTGTGGCTAGCAGCTATCAGTGCTAACAGCACTAACAGTAGCAACAACAGCAGCAGTGCTGACAGCAGCTAACACTGTTAACCTGAGGGGGAACTGGAGGGTGGGCACTACGCTTCTGTTGACGACATTGGTCTGGACAGTGTTATCAGCTGTGATCGATGCGCTAGCATGTATTGGACAGACACACATGGCGGGCTTGGTTATGTCTGTAAAGCACAGAGAAGATGACAGCACACAGATGGAGAGTGACTTCATATTCTGCTCAGGTAGATATTCCTCCTTTACATCTTTGCATTACAAAAGGTTGCTTGCTGCTATATTAATGCTCTGGATATTGTATAGAGAACCTTTAAACTCTCATGGCGTTGGACAGCAGCAGCATTTATGTTCGAAGAAATCTGTAAGTATGAAATATGGTCTTAACATTAATCTACAGAAAATGGATTCTTACATATCCTGACACTTGTCCTTTGAAGCTTGACCAAAGAAATCATGATTTTGTGTGTTATGCTCTGATACATTGATGCAGCTTGTGCTTTTGTCAAGGTCACTCTCAGAAAACCTGGGCTTCTAGTTCACAGCTATGACAGCACAGCCTACGTCCTCTTCAAGACATCATTTGTCCAGTGGGTTTTGTATTTCCAAGGCCACTGTCAAACAAATGGCGCCTTTGCTCCTCTTCAATTTCCTGACAGTTGCGAGGACTTTTCTCTGGCAGAAAGCCCATGTTTGAAATTCTTGTTGTGGTAACCTTTATGGGTCAACCGGCGTCCTTCAATGTGCGGCTTTTGTTGATCAGAGTTAATTTTCAAAGATTACATTTAATTTCACATTTCTTTACAATTGAAATTGCTTGCAGCCATGTGTTGCTACCCAGTGGAAGATTAATTTATTCCACCTTCCTGGATTCCTAAGTGTTTGATTTAGGTTTACCTTCTGTTTTCTTTGACTTTTCTGGTGACAAAGTGGGCTTAAAGGAAAAATCCACCCTTAGATACTCCTCAACCATTGGAAATCATTCTGTGATGCTGCAGCTCGCCTCATTGCTGCAGCCACTTTACCACCACCTGCCTCCTCACGTCTACATCTACTTAAATTAGTGACTTCCTTCATTTCCCAGGAAGACTTTTTACAGCCTACAGTGAAGGGGTGTGAACTTGTTGCTTTCAATAAACGAGGGATGAATGGACACATAAATAGCATGAAAGTGTAATCATTAAACTGACAGTTATGTATTTAGTTGGAGAGAGCAATAGCAATAGTGATAGAGGGATGTAATCACAAGGTATCTTTTCAGCAGGCTTTGAGAGTGAGCCAGCACCAATTATGACTGGGTGTCTTTCCAGCATGATTCGAGCATGCTGGCCTCAAACCAATCTGTGCACAAAACATAATGGGAATTTATAAGACACACACACACACACAAAAACCAAAAACCATTTGGATATCCAGAAGAAGCTTTTTTCAAAAAAATAAAAAAGAAAAACCCTATAATTCTCGTTATCAAACCCACATTTTACATAACTTCCATGTTTTTAATATTACATGAATGTATCTCTAGAAAACCTCCTGTTCATGAATAGTACATAAAACCTGCAGTATTTCATTTGAATTTAATCATGGGAGTGGAATCTGAGTCAGCATGATATTTAGGTGAGAAAAAGACTGAGCAGAATCTGTTGGTAGTTGCCTTTCTACGTCAGTTCAGCTCCGGCCGGTGCAGTAGAGGGACGTTACATTAAACCCTGGATTAAGATGTATTATACTACTAGACATTCGTTTGTGCAGTTTTTGAGCCTTGAATTTGGCATTTCAGCTGCTGCCACCTTGATTTTGTGCAACCAGACATGACACAAGAAGGTGGAGCTAAGTATGACCGGACAACGAATAAGACATTTTTAGGCGACCAACTTTGATGAAATTAAAAGCGTTTAAGGTCCAAGTTGAAAACATGGATAACTCCCACAGCAGACACACCTTTACGGTCTATTTTATTCTAAATGGGACCATAATTTACTGAATAAACATCATGCTGAATTGAAGAAGACCTGAAACTAACGACCGAGACCATAAACTCATGTTTACAATGTTTACTGATGTAATAAATCAAGTGAGGAGTAGGCTCATTTTCTCATAGACTTCTATACAATTGAATGTCTTTTTGCAGCCATGAGGTTTTGCCTCCTGATTGCCAAGATAGAAAGAAGGTACATTTAAGGATCTTCCGCATTGGCTTCACTTTTCAGAACCGGAGGTTGGTTATACTTCTTAAGGTCACAGAAACCTGGAGCCCATCCCAGCATGCACTTTGCAGAAGCAGAGAGACAAAACCCCAGGAGAACATGCAACAACAAAAGGTTAAATATGAGCTAAGATGAGAAGAACTTTTCACCAAGCTGCTGCACAACTTCATACTGTATCTACCTTGATTTATTCTGGACTTATTTTTTACATATTCAGGAGTCCATATGTTGTCAACAACCTGCTAGTAACAGCTGTACATAGCAGCTGTAAGCAACTGCCATTGCTTAAGATGTGAATAAACAGTCCCAGCATATGCCTAAGTTACATAATTATATTGTGTTTGTGTTATATTTTTTTATTATTCTATTTTTGAGCTCATATTATGATGTTATGTTTCAGTCAGTCTTGCTGCTGCTGAAATCCATATTATATCAAAAATAAGATCAATAAATGTCATTCACAGAATACACATTTCCTGTATTTCACCTTGTCTTGCAATTAAAAACAAATACATGAAACACTTTGAAGGTATTAAAAAGTTTGGCTTTGCTATAAATAATGTTATAAGACATGCCACAAAGAAAACCTGACATTTGTCATTTCATTATCACATCCAATCTGTTCTTGTCATACGAGGAGAAAGGCCAGTGTTTGAGAAAAAAACAAACAACAAAAAAAAACATGATTTTTGCAGCAATTCCAGTCTCCAGTATGTCTCTGATAGCCAACTCTTTCTTTTTAATCATACACCCCACTGAAATGAATTGAAATGCACCATGTTGTATTGATCTCCAGACTAAGGACATATTATTCTACAAACAGTCCTGTTAGTTCTTCTGCTGGATGAATAATTGTCATGCCAGACAATATGTCAGCAATGTCACTGTGAAATGACAGGGAGTCAAGAGAAACCGTGCTTGAAGGCTTGATATAAGCCATCAGGGAAATGTAAAAAAATAAAAAAATAGGCCCACGCCACATAACAACCAATATGCCCTGAAAGTCCTTTGCTGTCAGCAAGTACACACAACTAGTTACAAACACGTAGCCGGGTTGTTTTTCTTTTGATGAACATCTCAGGTACTGTAATATAAGAGACCAACCGGGATGTATTGAAGCTGACAGCTTGTCTGGCAGCTATTTTCAAATTTATTTCCATGACAAGCATTTATTTCAAATACATCATGTGTTGTTTCTTCTATCGGCGTCACATGTTATACCTGAGAAAACAATCCCGGTGACGGCGTGTATTGATACAAACAAGGTGTCCTGGCAGTGGGCATTAATCATACTTTGGATAATCAGCCACCCTTTTTTACTTTGGCCCAGAAATAGAAGCTCACATCTAGACGTGTAATCTGTCATCAGCCTTCAGTCATTACGCTTAAAGAAGACGCAACAAAATGCAAAATCCAGTGAATGTGGAATCATCATAGCTATGATTAAACCTTGTTTCAGTATGACATAACACAAGTTTAGTCTGCCTTACATCATTTGTGTGCTGAAGCACCGCCGCTGATGATATCTTTTATAGAAATGCAGAAGTAAAGATCAAAGCAATTTGGATTGATCAAGTATTGTTTGAACATCTTGGACACTTAAATTTTGCATTTTGATGCTGAGCTTGTCTTGCGCAAGCCATATAAAATATTGTTATAAATTGCCTTCGTATTAAAGATCAATGCATGTCATTTGCATTGCTTTGATACTGGAACAAAGTGTCATTGCACTTCTAAAACATAAAAGCCTTTGGAGGAGGCTCATTTTTGAATGTTCAATTTTAAATTTCTCAAAATATTTCAGTCATAAATAGTGCGGCCATAGGGATGGGAGCGGTTTTAAAAATCCAAACCGTTCGGTTTGCTTCGGTTTGCTAGTCACGGTTCGGGTCATAGCGTTTATTGTCACACAGGCCTATGGAAAGAGGCTGGGACACGGTGGACAGTGACATGAGGTATAACGTAACCCTCGGCTACACAAGCCTGACTGTTTAGGAGAGTTTATCATGTATCTGCTTGAGACAAAGCAGCTCCTCCACTTCCAGCAGTACCTGTAGTGGTTCACGTCAGCAGAGAGAGGACAGAGGACAGGAGGACGGAGGAAGGAGGAGAGAGGACAGAGGACAGGAGGACGGAGGAAGGAGGAGAGAGGACAGGAGGAAGGACTGATACTGACTGATGTCTGTGCTCTTCAGTCGTTAGTCAGTTATTAACGTGTCAGATTGTTTCCAGTGAGATATTAATGAGTTTTATGGTGACTTTGCTGTTGGAAATTGTTGCTGCTCTAGAAACAACATGTGTCCTAGTTGTATTTCATTATTTCTAATCTGGTTCCAAATTGAAAGACAACCAAGCTGACATCATTACAGCTAATATGCACACTTCAATATTTATTTAGTCACATCATCATTGAAATATTGAACAATATTATCACACATGGCAGATTTTCCTCACATGGTGCAGGCCTACTAGATGTTAGCTCTAGTGCTGGCTGACCTGATGCTGCACTTTGTTTTTGGTCGGAGACTATAATTAGTTCGTATTTCTTATTATGTTTTAAATATCACAGTGGCGCCTTACTTTTAGATAAGAAGTCCAGCCACAAGATGTGTGTCTTGTTCCTTATGTTTGCCTACTGTTGCGAAAACAGTTGTTGACTTATTTTGCCAAATAAATGAAAAGCATGTTCAAATTGAAATCTGAAATTGGCCTCCTTGCTGTACCATAAATGTAAAAGGCAAAAAAACGTGATATGAACCGAACCGTGAATTTTCTGAACCGTCGCACCCCTAATATGCTTTAATACTTCCTCCACATTTGCATAAGTTCATGTCCTGATATGAATTAGCCAAAGACATGTATGAAAGAGGCGAGAGGGTTAAAGCAAATCTAAGTGTTGAATATTACTGTATGTTTTCCCTGCGGAGATGGAAGCAAGCTACACGGCGCTCCCAAGAGTGCAGGCCACTGACATTATGAGCACAACAAATTGGTATCATATCTTCCACCTGGCAAAATGTATTCACACCTGGACATAGGTGGCCTTTTTGACACTAATAAGAGTCCAAGAGGGAAGGAGAAGGTGAAATCCAGCTGAAAACTAGCCAGTGGCAGACAGCTGAGGCCTACTTGGCACTGATCTCCTCTCTGACTCACTGAAGAAGTTCACAGATGGCTCACTTATACGAGGCTCGGGGTGCAAAGTAAACAAAGTGCTGTGGATGCTGCTAATCTGACCCCAGCCGCGTACCGTACGCTGCCTGGGGAAGGGATGCTGAATGAGGTTGTGTGATTGCAGAACACGACGGTACGTTCAGGGTCGTTGTTGCAGCGGGGAATGGGCCATGTCTTGCTGTATTTTAATGAAGTCTTCTGATTCCTGTCATTTTTTTCTGCTAATTGAATTCGCCGTCGCTTTATGTTTAGTCGGGTTCGCCATTTGTATCTACCGCCCCGTGTATATGGCAAGAATGTGGAGCTTATTAAAATGCAACATTTCCTTCAAACTATTTGCATCTAATTTTGTACAATTTCGCAAAATATTCATACTGCACAGCGTCCTATGGCTTCCTGTCTCATTTATATTCTACTGCTGTACACCACTAAATAGCCATGGCTTGATAGACTGATTCACAATATAATGTCAATCAAACATTCTGGACACTACCACCAACAGGCACCAAAGGTACTGGCCATGTTTTATTCATACAGCTTTAAAATCTCCATTTTCTTCTGACTTCCTGCAAAGTTTAGGCATATTTAGAAAAAAAAAAAAGACAACATAAATGTGTAAATGGTGGCCACAACAAACCGGTTGCAAGCTGTATGTGTTTATTCAGTTCTTATCTGTTTAATTAGATTAATTACAATAATTAAGTCAGTCTACAGAGCCTGATGCTTTGAATAATAAAAAGGATAAACCTCTTCCAAGTGTTTAAAAGGGACATATGCTCATTTCCAGGTTCATACTTGTATTGTGGGTTTCTACTAGAACATGTTTACATGCTCTAATGCTCAAAAAATATTATTTTTCTCATACTGTCTGTGTGAATATAACTGTATTCGCCCTCTAAAACGCTCCATTTTAGCACCGGTCTCTTTAAGCTCCCAACCAGAAAAAGCCCAGTTTGCTCTGATTGGCTTGTGAGAAATATACGGTGCATCATGGTAAACGTAGTTCTCAAGTCATGGGCGATATAGTCTAATGAGTCTGCACATGACTAAGGAATCATATATTTTTTAGTGATGTTCCCGTTCTTATGTTGTTTCTGTAAGTATTATACATAGTTTACGTACTTAGCTTAAGACCAACCGTGATGTTTTTCCTAAACGTAACTAAGTGGTTTTGTTGCTCCCTGCTGGTGTAATATTCACACTCTGGTGAGGCACATTGTGATGCCCAAATGCTATCCGCTGGTGGACAGGTAGATGTATTACACAGTTTGATGTGATACTGGGATTCACACTCCCAAGGTGTCAAATACAGACTCTTGGGCGGTGGCCCCCGGCGTTACGAACCCCACGATTTATCGTCTGTATGAGACGCGCCAGCCTTTCAGCTAACTCCAGTGTAAACCAATCCACGTCATTATTAGATGATCATAGCATTAAGAGGGAGCCATTTGATGCCATTTCAACAAAAAACGAATGCTTGTTTTTCTAGAGATGAGTCAGTGAGACATAAATGTGTGTGCTTTCTATTAATGTCTCGCTATATCTTTTGAGAATATGGTAAAATAGGTCAAACTTCTCTTTTCACTTACAGCCCTTTAAAGCCAGAGTTCAGAGCAAACTACAGTGTCTTGTAGACAGACAGCAAAGCAGACAGAAGATTTGAACCTACTTTTGGTTGAAGGGAAATCCCCCTACTCCCAACACGCCATGCTGCCTCCAACATTATTCACTCACATAAGCCACAAGGCCGAGACGCTATCTCTTATTTATGGTCAAGGATAAAAATTTCATTCTTACTTAATTTCCCAAAACTTAATATTTCAGAGCAACAAAAGCACCAGACAGGTGAGCATCATTTTAAAATGATATGACTACAGGCCATAATACAATTTCAACAAATTACCTTCAGCATATATTTTTTTAACTTAAATTATATTTTTTGGACTGTTATTCTTGATTAGAGTTCAGCAATAATATGCTTTTAAAACTGTACTTTTCCTATCTACTTTCAGAGACATTTAATTTAAATTGTTCACTGCTGGTATGAATATTCATGTGAAGAAAAAGTAATTTCATTTGCGATGGTCTTGCACTGTTTACAGTTAATTAACTAAAATAAAATGCTGCATCATAATCACATCAAATAAAGCATACATTCAGCGCCACCTGACACCCAGGTGTATGCACTGAAATGTGAGAGCAACGTAATGAGCATCACAGACAGCATGGATAATCTGGGTGCAATTGTTTTTAGAGCAAACGAATCGACGCTGTTTCTCTAAGAAGTGGCACCGAAGATAAACTATGCATATATTTTGTGACTGTTCATCGTGACTGGTAGACTAGTTCATCTTACAATGGATCAATTTCTGTCACAGTTCATTATATGACAGGATGAAATGAGCTTCAAGAAGTAAATTAACATATTTGATAGTAACAGATAATCAGGTGTTTTGTGATTGACTGTTATTCTTGATTAGAGTTCAGCAATAATATGCTTTTAAAACTGTACTTTTCCTATCTAATTTCAGAGACATTTAATTTATATTGTTCACTGCTGGTTTGAATATTCATGTGAATAAAAAGTAATTTCATTTGCGATGGTCTTTCACTGTTTACAGTTAATTAATTAAAATAAAACGATGCATCATAATCACATCAAATAAAACATACATTCAGCGCCACCTGACACTCAGGAGTATGCACTGAATGAAATCAGAGACAGTTTCACTAAGACGTGGGATAAACTATCCATGTATTTTGTGAGTGTTCATCCTATGTCCTTGATTGAATAATTCACTTTACAATGGATCAGTTTCCATCAGAGTTAATTATATGACAGGATGAAATGAGCTACAAGAAGTAAATTAACATATTTAGATAATTACATGTTTTGGGGACATGTGCTTCAATACTAATGTGGCATTTAGATAGATTTTTCTTTTAATTACACTCGGTGTTTTGCTCATGTCAACATTTGGGAAAAATGCATCTTTAGAGATGAAAAAACAGATGTGCAGGTGTAGCCCACTGATGCTGGTGATAAACAAATGCTGCACAATCTAGGTAAAGATAAAGTTTGTACTTGGCCGTAGGCCATTCAGATGAAATGTCATGCGTATACTGTGTATATTTTCCCAAAATGTGCCGAAAGTTAAAAGAAATCAGCAGTCTGGCTGAAACCCTGCTGGAGCTGGAATGAAGGGGCTGGTCGGCGGGGTCGATATGTTCAAACGTGGGCAGACTGGACGCCATCACACACGGGTGGTAACCTGTTTTCTACTGGCCTCACCCTCCAGCTGTGAACTACTTTTCCATAGTGGTCATATCAAAGTTTGTCTCACTCCGAATGGCAAAAAAGGAAATATACAGGCCACCTATGACCCTTTGTGCCAATATGTATTATTAATGACCACACAATGGGCTACTCCAGTCCTAGAATATTTCTAACATTTATTGATTATCACCAATATTTAGTTTCAAAAACTCCATAAATCTCCCCCAGATGTTTTCAGAAACTACTAGCTTTACTTCCTAGTAATGTATGTTAGTTTATCCATAGTAATACATGATGATGGATACTAAATAAATTGATATTGATTGACATATGTAAATTTGATATTAATTTTACAAAATATATTTTATATGTGAAATATGTAATTAATAATATGTGGAATAGGTGATATTTATTCATTTATTTTTAAATAAACTTTTTTTTTTTTCATTTCATTGTGACTTTAATTTGAAGGTCACCTTCCTTGTTCGCTCTTAAAGCAGCCATGGGCTACCTGCAAATTACAGACAGTTTATTTGGCCACATACCTCGTACGCACTCTGAATGACAAGCAGCAAATTCCCCTGACGTCTGTCTTAAGTCAAGTGTCCTACATATTTAAAAGACTATTAAAGCCTTAATGAAGTGTTCAGTGATGGGTGATTGAACGCACATAGTCAAATGGAGTGATTATTATTCAGTTTGCCTGGTTAAATTTACACAATACCCTTCATAAACACCTGATGCTGCTCCGTTATTTATTTATTTGTTTAAATTAAATGTCTCCCAAAAGGAATTAAACAAGAATAGATGCAGGCCTCTCATTTCCATAATCTAATGCTATGTTTATGAGCTACCGTGGTGCAATTTGAATAAGAATGAATCCTGATAGAGATTCAGGGTCTGACAGCATGGATGAGTGCCTCCCCAAGGTTTCTGAGTGCCAATTCAGACACATAGTCAGAGCTCCTGCTGAATCCAAATACCGTATACTTTGTGCTTAAATTGGACAGTTGTCATGCAAATAATATAAATAAATAAACAATCAAGGATACTAAGTTTACCCAAGACTATTAATCTCTGTTTGGTGGAATAATTGCTGAGACTGCATTCCTACCTCTGAGACTAAAACTAATGCTAATGTGTTGGAGAAGCCTCTTCACTATTAACAAAAACTCCTCTCCAATGGAAACGACCAAATTTAGTTTGGCGTACAGCTCCCTTCCAGTCCCAGCTGTCACATAATGTGCCCACATGGCTTACATTCCTACTGGGGTCCATGATTTGACTGTACAATGACCAGTTTTGTGTGGCCATAAATAGAAATGTAAAGTTTGATATAAACCAATCGGGGATTGTGACTTTAAAATCTCTACTTGTTCTGATCATAAATAAATTTCCCGTAGTTTCTATGGTACCACTGCTTATACTACTAGTTATAAGATAGCTTCCTTCACAGTTCATGACAGGGTCCTGTGGTTGGTTTGTTTTGCTGTCACACCACAACTGAAACACCTGGTTTGGTTGTAAAATGCCTTATTCGGTTGTACTTAGCTGCACCCTCTTGTGTCACTTCTGGTGGCAAAAAACCAAGATGGCAAACTCAAGGCTTCAAAACTGTAGTCCACAAACCAGCGGGTAATGTCATGGCCACTATGTCCACTTCTGTTTACGACATGGGAAGTCGTGAACACGTTACGTGTTGCGTCGTGAAGAACACCGCTGCTAAGCAACGGCAATATTAACATTACTGTCTTAGTCTAGAAGCCACAGAGGCTGTTTAGCAAGCTAGCAAGTGGGTGACATAATGAAGTAAATGCAAAGGCATAATGACAGAAAAGAAAGACGAGGTCGTTGAGAATATTAACATTTTTCTCAGACATATAAAATTAACAAGAAACACTATATATGACTAAAATTACAATAAACTGTACAGTATTAAATCATTATGCACCAATAAATGAACTTCCAAGGGCTCCACCATTCCTCACAACATCAACAAACACATTACAAGTCATGAACTCAGCTTTCAAAAACTTTCCACTTACGAGGTCGTGAGTACGTCATGAGGGGGCGTTCATATGGGCCCAGCTCACCAACGCGACCCCACTAATCACGTGTCTGTTGGTCTCCGCCAAGTCATTCATAGCTTCCCAGTTGTGCTGTGAGCCCAGAATTGAATGTTTTCAAACATGATCTGGTTAGCAAAAACGGTTCATGTTTTTTGGTGCAATTTCAAATGAGACGTAGTGATTTTTGATGAAATTTCACTATTTTAAGCTTACAATTGGTCACGCTTCCTGACAGAAGCATCCATCACACATGATTCATTCAAAGATTCAAACTGTGTAATTTTGGCATTTTTTTCAAAGAAAACATGCTTTTCAAATTGGCCGTTGAGTTGTGGGGTTCAGAGGGTTTTCAAGAAGCCCTTAACCTCCATGCCTGTATAAAGATTTAAGAGCATTCATACCAAATCAGAAGTGGGCAACTCTGTGCAGGCTGATTAATAGCCCACATTTTTATTGAAAGACCTACAGCATTGTGGCTTTCATATATGTACAATATCCGTCTAACACTGATGCTGACACATATGCAGAAAAATACCTTTAGACTGACTCTGTTCATGATCCAGCGACGACTAGATGTGCTGCTCTGTATCCGTGGACATTGTGTGAGACAGAGAAAGGGTACGAAAGGAAAACAGGTTGAGAGAAAAAAATCTCAGGAGAGACAGCTGACTTTTTTTGTGCCATGGTCTCAGTGGCTTTGACTGCTGTTTGGACACCAAGCTGTGTGCATACAATGAAATATTATCCAGGGTTTAAGCCCATAATTCTATTGTTTTTTCATCATCCTTCATTGGGACTGTGAGGCTCTGTGTCCCACTTATAGTACCTTCGACAGTGCCGTATGGGTCTCTGGGGCCACGCTGAAAAGGGAACCGGTGTCCTTTGGAGACAGGGGGAACATGCACAGCACACAAGATAACACAGAGGAACAATAGAAACCAAACCCCAACAGGACTCCCCATACTGAGCCTACCTCCTGCAAACAAGACAGTGCATCAAGGAAAGATGTTCGTCCAAATTCTCATAATGTATTACAGCCTCAAGACTATTTTTATCTGCTCTTTTCCAACACGCCAAGGTTTGCATCGTCTGCCACTGCTGTAATGTTTCCCTTTTCATCTCGGCATATACATAGCTGTAAATCACAAGAGACAGTTTCTGTTTTAATGTCTCTTGCCATGACCACCTGAATTGCTCTGCTTAATAATTGTTGCCATGTCTGTGTAATTGAACTCAACAATTTGTGGGAGTAGAGTCGTTTCAAAGAAACACTTGCTGACTGAAAGGGTTTGTCATCGGCGTACACTCATCTAACATCAAAGCACGAAAATACAGAGACGTCCTCACTCAAATTATGTCCCCCCCAAACCACATTGGAAGCCATTTTAATATATTATATAGCCTGTCTCCATTTATAAGTGTCCTTGTTCAACATGTCTGTAGTCGTGTACTCAAAAGGCCAACACTTCCCTGTGTCAGAGTGATGCCCAACCCATGTCAGAAGCATTAAAAATAGATCCAAATTAGACTCCTGGAAGCTGTTTTAGATGATTAATTTAATTTTCATGAAACTTTCAGCCCTAATTCCCTGTTATTGAGGATGTTGTTATTACTAGATGTGACCTTCCTGCTGAATGACATGAAGTGCCATTAATATACAAACACTACAGGAACTTACTATCCATCAAAAGAGAAATCACACACAAGTGGCCCTTCCGGCCAACTTATCCAAATATCACATATTTTCCAAAAAGTTGATACAACAATTAGTTTTGTCATTGATTAATATGCTCATTATTTCCTTGATTCAGTGATTAATTGCTGGGTCTGTAAAATGTTACAAAATTGTGCAGAGCTCAAAGATATTCAGGTAGACACAAGACAAACAAAAGTAGAAAATCCTCACAAATTAGAGGCTTGTTTTAGTGTAGGTAATCATTTACTTTTTTCTCTAAATATTTAACATTTTATATTACATTTTAGTCATGAAACACATAGACAAACATTACATGAAAGCATGCACGACAGCGCAGCACCAATCAAGTGGTCTAAAAACTGATGCTCTTTCAATTGGCAAGCGGTTAGAGGTCAAGTGAGAAATTATGAGCGTTTGCATTGCAGGTGTTGGAAAAGCAGACAGCAGCAGGTGGTCTCATCAGGTTGTTGTGCTCTACTGTTGCTTGTAGCAAGTCATGTGGAAAAGTGGAGAGGAGCACTTAGGGTTGTCTGTGCTTGATTAATAAGGACACAGAGAGGCAAATATGTGCACACAGTCACTGGGTAATGAGCCGCAAATGTGATTAGGTCTTTACGCTGCACCTGCTTCCAATTGAGCATACAGCTTAGCAACCCCATGCAAAAAACTTGTACATACACACTCCTGGTGACAAACAACATCCAAGTATTTGTTGTGTGTGTGTGTGTGTGTGGGTTGTTTTTGGGTTTGTGTTCTGATACCTTTGAAACTGTTGATAAGTGAGCATTTGATTGCATTGCTGTATTCTCTCTAGACTAAAGATACAGATGTTACCTCCCCTCCGATGGATAACGGGTTATTACCTTGCATTCAGACACATTAGACTTTGCATCACGCAAGGATGCTGTGTGATTAAATGTTGGGTATGAGAGTGAAGGCAGATTCACTGGTCAGATCTCTGTGGGTTTCCTTTTAGACTGAAACACAGATGATGACACCTGCTACTGCATGGTATAAGGTGTAGGAGGTAGATAAAGGAAGGTGAGCATTAAAATCATCAATGCTGCAGAACAGCTCCACCTGCACGTGTCAATACATGATGAAGCAATCCTCACTGCACTCCACGCAGCACACTGCATTCATCTGGTTTCTGAACGTTACACCACCACCTACATGGCTGAAATTATTGATATATACTTCTACCTCCAACCTTTGTTGGGTGTTTTAGCAGCAACACTGGAAACTGGTATGAAGAAGAAGAAGAAGAAGAAGATCTACCTTTATTAGTCCCACAATGGGGAAATTCAATTTACACTCTGTTAAACTCATACATGGTACATGCTGACCTGAAACACACATACATGCAGTAATGGAGAGATGTCAGAGTGAGGGGGCTGCTCCTGACAAGCGCCCCGAGCAGTTGGGGGTTTGGTGCCTTGCTCAGGGGCACCTCGGCAGTGCCTAAGAGGTAAACTGGCACCTCTCCAGCTACCAGTTCACACTCAGTTTTTGGTCCATGTCGGGACTTGAACCGGTGACCCTCCGGTTCCCAAGCCAACTCCCTACAGACTGAGCTACTGAGATAAAGATGGTTTGTGTTTTGGCAGCATTTGATTATCTATCCTTTGATGAGTGTTAACCATCCTATTTAGACCGATTAAGGTGCTAGTTGGGCTGGTTATTGGTATTTGATACCTTTAAGGTATCGACCGAAACAACCCAGTACCAAGTGGTATCAAAACTTCTCCAGTCAAACGATACTTGAAATCGATCCTTTTTGTGCCCAGATCTCGAAAGAGGTGGAAGTTTTGCTTGCAGCTATCAACACAAGCATTATTTGACTTATTGCGACATATGATTGGTTCCCTACCGCAGCAGCTACAACCCATACAGCTGGCCTGTACACAGGTCTGAGGGCAGAGATATCTGAGCTGACGGCTAACAGTGTTAGCAGTGCAAACAATGGCAACAAGTACTGACAGAGCTAACTCTTACAATGAGGGGAACCCGAGGGTTGCCATTACAGTTTCCGTGACAATGCAGTCCCGACACCGTGGGTTGCATCAATGCGGCCTGTGGTTGGTGTTGGCTCCCACCAGGGACCAGCGGAGCAGGGAGGTGAAGCTCTGCTCCTGGCTGGAGGAGGAGCCGCCACAGCTGAGCGCGGAGCTCTCCACTTCCTGCTCCAAATGCAGGTGGAAGCTGTCAGCGAAACCGGATCTGGGTCTATCCATGGTGGGTTAGGGTTAGTGCCGGAGGCCCCTCTGAAGACTGCACTGAAGTTCCTCGTGAACCTGCATGATTTTGTCAGATTTTTGTGCAGAATCTGACCCGATGGATCCAATGACAAGCATTAAGAATATCTATATAGAAATATCTTCTTACTTGTGGTTTCATTTACTTACAGTATGTAGGTCATATGGAGGCATCAGTATTGAACTACTACTTAAACTGTTTTATAACCAGTTGAAAGTTCCTCACAATATCTTAATATTAGAGGAAAAAATAATCTTTTCTTTGTATTCAGTGATATTGCTCTTGTTGAGATATTGAAGCGTAACACTTGTGCCCTTCCTACTGAACTGACCTGCTAGCATGAATTGTTGTGACACTAAAATAATTATCAAGAAATGTCCTTAAACCCACGCTAAGCACACACACAAAAAGAAGATTAAAATGTGGACTTGAAGAACAAAAGTTATTAAAAAAAGATGGAAAGTTTTTCCCCCTTCCTTTGTTTCATTTGCATATTGTGGTATTAATAAAAAATAATATTACATCACAAGCTCCATCTCTGATGAATAGCCAATATGTCTGGCTGTTCTGCCCTTTCGCAAATGTCTCTAAGCCATATATAGTGAAGACCACCTATGTGGGGAGGAACGAGGACACACATTGCTCCCACACTTATCAAAGTGAAGAGCAAAATTAAGATGCATGGCTTTGAATGGATTTGTCAAGCCTTGACATCTTTCTTTCAGGAGGGCTGGGTCACACAAGCCCAATAAACCTGTCTTTATCGAGTTATGGCTGTGTTCACACCCACGCGGAGTGGAGCAGGCCAGCTGAACCCAGGAGTTGTAATCTTGTGACATCTGACTACTCATGCAGTAAACTATTGCAAAGGAAAATTTGATTTCCACACAGTGATCAGTTTTAAAGCTGCGGGGATGGTCAGTGCTCCAGTTGGGCAGAAAATGTAATCATGTGACTTTGCTGACAGTCAAAAATCTATTTTTAAACCAGGCTCATTATTTTATTATTGCCATTTATGCTCTCTTTATATTTGCACTAAACCACTGGCTTCACTTACTGTAGGCTTTAAATAAAAATGTTAAACCTGTACATACAACACTGTTTCCCAGTCTTTCCCATTCTCTTAACTTCACGTGTATGTGTCAGTATATCCAACTATACAGCAATGAATCTGTCTGTATATATGTTGGTGTCTCCTTTGCATATCTCAATAATCAGTTTTCCCATCTTCTTCACACTTGGCAGGTGTACTGCAGGGGACCCATGGGAAAATTTGGCAATTTGGACATGCAATATTAATAAACTTGAAATAAACAAGCAAACAGCGTTATGTGCAGCACCTCGTCAGGGCAGACTGAGTCCAGCATGTCGTCTGCACTTTTGCTGTTGATATCTTACATGATGCTGGATATACTAATGATACAATATCTCCACGAATTGATTCAATGCTCTAACAACCATGGTGTATTTCACAGACTGTGAGTATCTGGACTTCAGTGTGTTTCTGAGAAGCTGTACTTGTCAGCATTGAGGCTTGCGTTTCAAGACTTTGTTTTCTGCATTCTGGTGACTATTAAATAATATGAATGGGAAAATAATAACCACACTGCAACAGCATTTTTAATCTTAAATACTTTAAATTTTACTGTTAATTTTCAGGAAAGAATACAGGATAATTCACCTCTCTGGCATGAACTTGTGTGAATCTCTGCAGGTCAAACCGTGTTGTGTCACAAGCAGCTCTCTTCTGCCAATAAACAACATTTGGTGTAGCTGTATTGTTGTCTGGGTGGAAACAGTAGTGCTTAAAATAAAAAATAAAAAAAAGTGTGAGCATTTCATAAATTGGGAGAAAGATGGAAGAATTGTGACACCGGAACAGGGAGAGGGCAATGAAAAACTAGAGTCTGCTGGGAAAATCAGGAGGGTTGGCGCGACATGGGTGTGTGATGCAACTATGTCATGGCAGATGTATTGCTGAGGACGCGCGGTGAATGTGAAGTTGCTTATAAGCAGTTCTCTAGGAAGCTGCAAGCAGCAATGCCACAGGTCACGCATCTGACCCTTTCCAAACAGGTATGTTTTGCACTGCACTATTATGATTAATATACTGTATGCATTACTCTTTGTTCTCTAGTTTTCCAGAGGAACCCTGGACATCGACTGTGTATGTCGACACAGTTTAATGACTCCAGTGTGTAGGATTTAGGGAATATATTGGCAGAAGTGGAATATATTATTCATGATTATGTTTTCAATAGTGTATAATCACCTGAAACTAAGAGTCCACCATGTTGCTCCGCCATGTTTCTACAGTAGCACAGAACCGACAAACCAAGCACTGGCTCTAGACAAAGCCACCTCTGTTTTCTGACACACTTATGAAACTGCGGTAATGTGAGCCTCAGAGCGCTAAACCCCGGCTTCTGTTGCTCCTAAAAAAGGCGATATGAAGGTCCTTAAAGATACCACAGCGTTACCACGGTTCTACACACAGCTGCTGATGTTACCAGAGTCTTGGAAAGCAGGGGAGTGGTTGGCGGAGGGTACTCTGTAGTCTGCAACCACACTACTAGATGCCAATAAGTCTGACACACTGCATCTTTAATGAATTATGAGGGTATACACATAGTTTTTGGGTGACATTTCTTTATGCAAGATATGTTTTCCAGATTGAAAAGCCATTTGATGCAACTTTGTGATTTTGGGCTACACAAATAAAATCCACTTGATCTGAATAGTGCAGACAGTGCAGTTTGCCATATTAACTTCCAATGTTGAGGCCTGTCAGATGAAAGCAGACTAACTGTAGTGAATCCAAACGTGCATTCCTAAATTAACCGGCGAGAAGTGACATATCTGCCAGGTGACTTTGTTTAATCAACTTGCGCTGCTTTGTTTCACACAAGCCACATGACGCACAACTCAGCAGCAGGCCCAGCAGGACAGTCTGAGGCAGTGGGCACGATCACGTGTCATGCAAGCCAGCAATGTCTGTAGAGTTTCTTCCTCACCTGGAAATCACAAGTCGCTGCCAGTGTGACAGATGGCAATGGTACTAATCAAGGTGATAGAAAACTATTCCTGTGACTCCTGAGGACTTTCCAGTGCTAAAAAGTGTGGATTCATTCAGTGACAGATATTCAAGGTTGACAAGTGTTGATTGGAGTGTTGTTTGTCCTTTTATAAAGCTGGGGGCTGCCGCTCTAAACTGTCAAATATATTATGTGTGTAGATTGTGAGGATGTAATGAGGCAAGGTGTTGCTTTAAAATTAAATACTCCACTTTTGAAAGTCACAACTAGTAGAAGAAATCCCTAAAATAAAGGATGATTGTACTAATACACGTCGAGTATCTTTAACAGTTTGAAATATTCAACATTATTGAACTTTTATTTTGTGTTGAACATGACCAAAAGTAAGAATTTCATCAAAATTTAATCAATTCTTAGTTCTCCAGTCTAATGATAGTGATAACTATCCGTATACAAAGCTGTATTCAATGTTTGTAGGGTCACAGCTATTCATTTATATTTTATACAATAATGTGTGTATTCCCCATTCACTGTGCATAATTCATACATGCTTTAGTGTCTGTATTTGTAGATAATAAAATAACTTAGCAACATACTACTACTACTACTCATAATAATAATACAGACTGTCTTTTTGAGGATTTGTGCTTGTGTGGTGGATAATCTGCATCATCCACATTCTGCTGGATTGCAGTGAACTGCTTGGAGGTTTAAGGGACCGTGTGTGACACCTTCGAACCTGAGGTCCTCTGACGAGGCGTTACTGGTTGCACCAGGTCTAGGCTGGTGACTAAGGGACACAGGGCCTTTGCCATCAATGCCCGTAGACTCTGGACCAGCCTCTCTGAGGACCTCAGGTTAGCTCGCTCATTAACCGATTTGAAATCACTTTTAAAACATTTTTTAAAATGACTTTTTTGGCCCCTTGAGGCAACAGCTTGGTGCGCCTTTTTAAACAGCCCATATTGTCCTCTTCTGGCTGATGTGTTGTCTCTGTAATATAATGTTTGATTCCACTGCTTATGGGTTTTATTATTCTCATCATTTTGTCTCAATGTTTTGTTCTTTTATTGTTGTTTTCATTTTGTCTGTATTGCATTTTATCTGAGATCTGAAACTCACTGAGATTAAAATCTCTTTTCCCAGAGTGACCTGGCCATGAGGGCAGCACAGACATTGTTAAGACAACAAAAACAAACAATACAAGCAGACAAATACAACAGTCACACACCACGAGTGAACGGGCAGCTTGTATGTAACAGGAAAACAACTACAGCGCACAAACAGAAGAGCAGAAAGCAAAAAAGAGCAGTCACATTAGCCTATAGTGCCACTTTCTTGATCCTTTAAAATGGACTTTAATTCCCTCCATACAGTAATAATCAGTTCTGACAATTTCAGGTCCTTCTGTATGTCATTGCAGCAGCATATTTAAAATCATTTTAGCCTCGCTCCGTTCTAACCTTTGGGACCAACATCTGCAGAACATTTAGAGAGCGCAGGTCATATTGATTGTGGTTTGTGTAAATGTATGTACACAGATATGAAGGAACCGGTCAGAGTGATTTATTAATAATAACTGGTCTATTAGTCATGTCGTGAGAGCTTGTTGCGAAGGAGCCTAATAAATGTTATGAAGTGAAACTAACTCGCGAGGAAAAACTGGAATGAGGATTCAAAGGGGTCCCTTGACCTCTGACCTCCAGATATGTTACTGAAAATAGGTTCTACTGGTACCCATGAGTCTCCCCTTTACAGTCATGCCCAATTTAATATATATTTATTTTATATACAGAGAAACATTTGCATAAAGCAGCATATTTGCCCACTCCCATGCTGATAAGAGTATTAAATATGATTTAATATTTTAATCAATTGACAGCACTAGTTTGTTCATAGATAATTATATCACTATAGTGCACTGTTTTACTGCATGTTATACTGTATATATTTTTAGTTATTCTGTTTCTACCCATCCCTTGAGTCACACCATTAGTGCGGCAAAAAAACCTTTCACAAACTGTAATGTCTGTATCAAGGTGTGTATAAACAAAATAATCAAATCAGACATTAAAGTCGCAGATGATGTGTAAATGTGAGAAAGCCGAGCAAGTGAGAGACGTCAGTGTCAGAATCATTGTGTGTAAAAATCCTTAAAATGATTCAGAGAAACAGTTTTACGAGCTGCAGTTTGGCTGTTGGAGCTAGAGATTACTATCACTCTATGGTGTCTGTAAACACACATGGGCGGGATTTTTAACCCCAATTAATAAGTATATTTTATCCAAAACCTGATCAAAAATAACATTGCATATTTGTTGAATCATCGGTGTTGGTACACAGTTGTAAGTAATGCACGTTGTCAAAAACCAAAAGAAGCGTTGCAGCCAAATCCAGGCAATGCTTGCAGTGGAGATAAGCAGACGCTCACTTAGGTATGCTCTGCATGGAAAGCACACTCCAACGTAATCACCAGTACTGTTCATAATTGATTGACTCAACGTGATTGACTTCTCCTGAAAATGCTCATGTTTCCGAGAATTTCCAACAAGACATCATACAGTATGTTTATACGCAGCGGCCGGATAAGTGACGGCGCCACAATTGGTATTCTCCTCACAGACGCTACATCTCATAATGTCAGCTTTTATGGGCTTCAGTGAAAAAGACACTAATATCCCTTACATGATGAGTGTAAGCATTACACGAACATAAAAAATTCACAAACCAGGATGTAAATCAGAATGTTTAGCAGTGTCGGTTGTGCATTAGCAACAGACGACGGTTGAATCTGTAATTCTCCTAGTTTAAAGATGAGGCCCTGCACCACAGGGACTGTATGTTTAAATACTGCATGTGTGGGAGAGAGGGTAGATGGGATGTTTAAAGATGACGGGAAATTAAAGTGTATTAAATGAGACATGCGCGCAGCGTATAGCTTTGGACAGGAGATTTGTAGCAGTTTTTCAAGTGATTAATTGGGGCAAAGCTGTAGGAGTGCTGAGAATCTCCGGTCACAAAAGTGGATTTTTTTAAAATATTAATTCTCAGAGAGAAGCAGTGAGACTTTTTCTACATAATGTCATCCTCATTATGTCTCTAAACCAAGATCAGTCAGGGGTAAAAAAATTACAAATTATGATTACTCTTTACTGTGTACCTGCCATTTTGCACTACATTAAATCACAGTTATTACCGCTGTTAGTGGGAACACATGTCACCTGTAATTTGTTACTGGTGACAGTAACATGGTACTATGATGCATTGGGTTTGATTTTCAGTAATTACATTACAGCTACTAGCGCGATTAAAATAGCTTTGTAATAAAGCAGAATGAAGACAATGTGCTTCAAACATGTGACAGTATGTGTCAAGGAACCAGTCTTTAAAATTACTTTATGTAAATATTTACATGTATAAATCATTTTTTGTTATAAATGAGGGGATAGGCTGTAACCTAACCTAAAAGAATAAAACCTTCCACGACTTTGTGTGTTTCAGCCTGTAGATTGCTTTTAATGTGAAGGACTGGAAGGACACCGAGTCAGTGTCCCAGTGGACGTGACGCTCAGCTCAGCTGAAGAAATGGAGTCTGCTAATGCAAACAAACGACCAGCCTCCCCCAAAACTCAGACTCCAACACAGACTACGCGGAAGCAGCAAAACTGCAAAGTCATATCTAGTGAAGCCAGTCTTGCAAAGCAGGAATGTGACCGACGTCGGAGGAAAACTAGTGTTAGTGTGGCGGCGGAGTGAGTTTAGGTTTCCCTTGTCTTGCTTCCCTGCTGCTGATTGAAGTGAAGGGACTCCAGAGCGAGTATCATCTCCGACCAAAACTCTGGTGTCGCCTCTGTTCCTTTTGACCGCGATCATGAGGCTGAAGTAGGAAGTTCGCCTTTTATTCATGGAGGCATCTTCATTTGGTCAGCTCTGCCAAGCAGGTGAAATATAGAGTGATATTGTGGCTTTAGCTGTCAGTCAAGTGTCCCTTTAAGGGACTCAAGGTAAGAATAATGTTGGCAGAAGTGGAAAATATTATTAATAATATTTTTCTTTAGTGTTAAATCATGTGAAAATAAGAACCACTGTGTTTCCGTGATCCGTTTGCAGTACATCTACATACGAAGTGGGTCCTCTTCAAGGAGCCGGCGCCATCTTTCTACAGTAGCCCAGACAAACCAAACACTGGCTCTAGAGATTAACACACGTTTTCACGTTGGCCACCACATTTCTCCTAAATGTTTGGCAAAACGGCAACAGTTTCACTTGGTTGCAATCTGCAACCTTGCTGCTAGATGCCGCCAAATCCTACTCACTGATCCTTAGATCATAGCTACAGTCAGGCCATAATGCTCATTGTGAAGAAATCTAAACTGGTGGATGGATGAAACAAAATCTGACTAATTGAAGTTTTAACCTAACAATGGTACTAGATAACAACGGGATGAACAAAGTCAACAAACTATGAATGTCTGCACCAAACAACCCCAACATTTATCACAAAGAAGATCAACATAAATGTCAGCCTGTGGGTGGCACTAAAGGAAAAGTTCATGTTCATGAATGCTTTGGGCAAAAAGTTAGCCTGTCCATCCAGCACATGTTGTTAAGTAAAACTAAAGGGAGAGGGACAGTCAGAGCATCATCAACATCAGAAGGGATTCAACCTCTGGGCACCTTGAATATCTGTCCAAAATTTCAATCAATCAAATAGTAGATTCAATGTAAGAGACCAACACTGCTGCCCCAAGAGCCATAATGTTAGTGGTGGTCGGGGTATGGTGGTCGTGGCTCAGAGTAAATATTTTATTTTCATGTTGATAAGAACAAATGTAATTCAGGTTGAATTTCTCTTTAAACACAATGTGGCCAATTATTAGTATTTCTGTGAAATGCAACGCTCTATTGTACAGCTCTCTTAAAAGAAGTTCTTTGTGGACATGTTCAAATACAGGAAGCACCCGAGAGGGAAAACAGACAGTGACCTCTTTCTGCATCAGTTTACCCTTCTGCTGTAGCCTACAGTCACTCCCAGGAGGTTTCACAGTTTCTCAGGCAAACAGGCTCAACCCAGAGTTATCATACCTTTGGATCATGGGTAAAGGCAACAATTGATTCATTATCTTTGTGCATCAGCTCCCTGAGGCTGAGAGGGATACTTGTCAAAGTGTTGGTAGCTTAATGGGCAAACATTCAAGGTCACAGCCAACAAAGAAGACAAGGTGAGAGATAAAAGGGTGGCCATTTAATTTGTTGCTGATCAAACCGGCAACACGATGAAGGAAAACATTTTTTTTTATGAGCGATAGAGATGCTTCCAGAGCTAATCCTTGTCAACCGATGAAGCCATTTAGCTGACTTCGCTTATTGAGCCCTCTCTCTTGATGAAAGGATTCATTGAACTTCATCGCAGTCCGTTTGTTTCGCCTCCATAGCCCTCTGAATTGATCACACTTTCATGTTATCATAATCCTCATCATCACCCTGTGCACCCTGACCAGGAAAGAGCAAACACCGTGGTTTTATTAATATAGAAGGACTATTGGCTTCGTCCACCTCTCTGCTCCGAAATTTCCTTCGCCTGGTCATTTTTAGTGGAACTGAACGTTCTTTTATGTTGTTAATCAGAATTCCTTTCCAAAAGCACTTCTTGGATCCTGTTTCACTTCCTCAATAGACAGGGGAAAGATCCATTTTCTAGTTCAAGGGAATTCAAATAAGGGGAGGAAACGAGAGGCTTATCTGATCAGAAGTGAGGCCTTTGAACAGAAATGCTGACATGATCATTAAATTGTAGCTCACAGAGACAGTAATATAGTACAGTACTGATACTTTTGTTCACCTATTGGTAACATAATAGATTAGAGGAGCCTTTTTTTTTCTTGACATGCTCAGCTTGCAATTTTGGTTATTTAAAAGCTTGTGATCAGGGATGGGTTTGATTGAATATTCATGGCATGAATACTTAACATGCTTCTTACCCCTCTTAACCCCTTATGCAGCAGATGTCTTTGACCATGCTTAAGAGGGTGTCATGCAATCTGGTCTCTTGGCACCGTTCCACTTATAATGGCCACTTTCTAATTCTTTGTCTGCAGGCCCCGTTTCTGCTTACTAAGGAAAGCACAAATGCAGATTTAATGGCAGTGAGACAAGTTGTGCATGGCACTGGAATCGATGTATTACAGACCTCAATCTCAAGGAGGTCTGCAGAAATTTGTTTAGACTCGTGCACTTAATCAGAGGGTTATTTGCCAATCCCTCCGCATCTCGCTAACAACTTCCTGCAGTGCTGTGCAATGTCAGCGCACGCACATCACGCACGTCACATCTCCTCCTACTGCGTCGCTGGCCAAGTGTCACATCCAGTTGAATGAGTGAAGCTGCCACATAGGCCACTTGGCATTGTTCGTTTCAGTCAACACTGATAGAAAATCGGTGGCTTGCAAAAAGAACCTGAGTTATTTGGAGTTACAGTCCAAAGCCCAAACGCATCAAAACAAGCAAGAAATTTGATTGCAGAAAAAAAAAAAAATATACGTATTAAACCAGCTCGGCCTCAGTAAATGGAGTATGGATGGAGAGTGTCATGTGCACAGCATGTATTCTATGCTAACTGCAATGCAAATGCATCCATGTTAATATGCTGTTCTCAGAGTGACATAATAAAGGATAATGTACAGTAAGCTGGTCATTGTTTTGAAATAACATATAATATAGAAATGTTATCTTGTATCGCCCTGAAGGAGTATATTTAAGATAAGATATTCTTTTATTAGTCCCACAGTGGAGAAATTTGCAGTATACAGCAGCAAAAACAGAAGATAAACAAAAGTAGACATAAAATATGACAATTTAAATAGAAGGGAATATAAAAAAAATAGGAACACTATATACAGTATTGACACTAAACAGACTATTTACTAAGAGTACTGCACAGTTGAGGTTTACACCTGAGTACTAGTGATATTACAAGTCGGTGTACAGTATTTCAGTGACATGCTAGCTGTACATTATCCTGCTTATTAATTAATAAATCAATAATTTGACACAATAATGATCCACCAGAGTCCAAGATTAGATACTTATGCTGGGTGGGAGGGGAAGTGGATGGGTCCAACAAACTCAGGTCTCCTTTCAACCAGGAGACCTGTACTTAAGTGTTGTGTTATTTTGAAGTGTTGTTAGTGACGTTTTGTGATACGTTTTCAGTTGTTTATGGACATACTTTAATTAGATTACGTGCTTAATCCGAGCCATGATTAACCATGATTAATGATGATTAGCCATGATTAATGGTGGTTTTCCAGAACCTAAGTGGTTTTGTTGCCTAAACCTAACCGCAATCTTAAAGTGCCCTCCTATTTATATGGGTTAATTATAAGCCACATGGTATTTCTAATAGAGACACGGTAAAACAAGCTCACACCATCACTTCTATTTGCTCTTCATGAAAAGAAAAGAAGTTTTATCAGAAAAGTAAAACACAAATGACTCCTCTAAAAACTAGTAAGACCATATGCTGGGTAGCAGCAGCATTTCTCTCCATGGTCTGGCCGTCTCACAGAGCAGATCTGAAATACAATGTGGGAGATGATCGAGTCTTAGTGTCAATACATCACCCCAGAAAATTACCTCTTCTCTGCTTGGCCTACTTTAATCTCTAACCCTCTATTGAAAGAATGAACACTCTCTCCTCTGTCCTATTGACAACGTAAAATAGGTTTGCCAGCTTGATTGACAACTTTGTCCACCTGACAAAATGTAATGCAGTCGAGGACAAAAAACAGATCAGGAATTCTTTGGACCCAATCTGGTGCTGCCGATTACATTTTTCTCCGTCGTCTTCTTCTTTATTGTATCAGATGGAGCTTTTGAAGTATTGAGGTAGAGTGTTGTATTGTGTGTGTTGTTGCTCCTGAATGTGTGTGTGTGAGTGTGTGCTTGCCGTTGCATAAATATTTGGGTCCGTGTTAGAGAGGTAAAAGAATCCACAAAGCTCAACATAAAAGTCATTAGCATTACATTACACTGACATTTTTTGGCACTTGGCTCAGACTTTTATCCAGAATGACAAACAGAAGAATGTATTCTTCACTCACCAAAATAACATTTTATACAACCAGCACCGAGGGTGCAAAAGGTAGAACTGCTCTGATAATATTTATGTGACTAGGATTTATTTTCGTTTCAGCAATTGAATAATTCAGCAAGGTAAACAACAGACTGAGATTGTAGACATCAAAACACATATCCGGCTAAATGCAAATGTCATGAAAACCAATCAAGTACTACCCAGATGGTATAAATGCAACTATTATCACTTAAAGCTATTCCCAGCCTGGTTTGAGTTATAAGAATGCTTCAGAGAGGAAACATGACATCTCACAAATACGCAGTGTGTCATGTCAACACATGGATGTGTCAAAACTAGTCACCTTCATGTTAGCTAACATGAGCATTTCAAGAGCTGGGCCACATCTAGTATCAGGATAAACTGTAGCTTGCATGGACTGATGAGGTTGCGACGCAAATGTCAAAACATTAACACTAATCTTCAGTCTGCGGAAAGCTGATGATGGAAAACAGAATAATGTGCATGGTATTGCATATAAAATGCTTCTTCTTTCAGTGATCCTGAAGAGAGTTCAATCGTTTGTTTCACCATGTTGCTGCTGCCATTTCACAGGAAAAGACATAGAAAAGCCACAATAACGTGCAAGGTGTTTAGCGAGCAGTAAGTACACTTTTATTGATTCCCCGTGTCATTTCTATACCACGTATCCTATGCTGACTGCAGTGTAAACACATCTGCATATCAATGCTTGGGTAAGAGTGTCATATAGAACGTGATAAAAACAAGAGTGGGTGGGTCCAACAGTCACCAGACTTTTTACCAGGAGACCCACATTGAAGACCGTTGCTGACTGGTGTTTTGTTTTGTAAGTTATATCAGTCACATGACGACTGTCATATGTCTTTTATTGACATTTGTGACCTGTTTTCTGTAGTCGTGTTGTACGTGTTTTACTTCCCTTACCCTAACTAAGTGGTTTTCTTGCCTGTGGAAGTTTGCGTGGCGTACAAATAACATGTAAAAAGTGCCGTTTGAATGACAGTTGAAAAGCCCAGGCTCATACTCATGATATTTTGTATGTCTGTATAATATTGGGGTATTTATGGACCTTCCCGTGAGATTGTGTTAGATGCTGGATGATGAGGCGACAATTTTACAGTTCATTAACACCTTTGAAAGATTTCAAACAATGCTATCTATTAGAAATGCAATGTATGTTGTGCCATTTTACAGCCTGAGTATGAAACATGTTCAGTATGTATTCTTTCCCACTAAAGAACAAGATTAAAACAATCAAATTACTGTAAAAGTGAAGATGGTATATATGATATATACCGTATATATATATAATATACTGTATGAGTGTTTCTGCTGGCTGACCTGATATGTTACACACCACATGTGTTAGATGGGAACTAGAATCGTCAAATATTTGATCTCAGTTCTGGATGACCTTTCATTGTGTGGTGTGTCAATGCAATTACAGCTTCCAACAAGTGTTAAAATCACAGTCTCCTTCACAAGTCTCCCAGTCATACAACAGTGTCATCCAAATGTGTCAACATAATTGAATTAGCCGAGGATAATGACGGCCAAGCTTGGACAGTGCCAATAATTACAAGATATTCAGATGTGCACCCAGATAATACTGTCATGTTTCAGCTGCAGAGACTGACCTTGAAGACATTTGCGAGAAAAACAAAAGTTCACTTTGGTGTAGTTCATCACGCTTGAAAATATCAATGTAAATTATTAATTTAAACGACATGAGCGCTGGTGGATGGTTCAGTTCTTGAGGCAGGTGGTAACCTCCCCTGGTTTCTTACCAGCATTTAAACGCACAAAATGTCTTTTCGCTCTCCCCAGGTACCATTATGCTGCCAGCAGCAACAAATCATTATGTGGACATCAATAACACCACATTACTGATTGTACAAAACACATTTGCAGAGAAAAAAGGCGCTGTATTTTCCCACATGTTACAGTTTTAAAGTAAAGGAAATAAGCTAACAACCTGATTAGCAGGGCAAGAGTGAGCCAATATCTCTGCCAAGTGCTAAGAATACTGCAGGAGAGGCAGCATAAGACAGAGGCAGGGGTTAATGACGCCATTCTTGCACCTTGCCAACGTGATCCGTGCAGCCATTTCCATTAAGTCATGGTTGAACCTCTTTCATTATTTTACCTGACCTTTACAAAAGGTTAGTTGTAGTGCAGCTCTGCGGTTATCGTTGTCCCTCCAACCAAAACAACGAACATATCGGTCAGAGTGAAACTAATATATCATAAGTAAAGCACAAAGGGGCACAAAGTCAAGTGGAAAAGGGGCCAATGTTTTAATATTGTTGTGGAGCTTAAAGGGGACATATCATGAAAAACTCACCCTCCCAGTGCTTGTACTCATACATTTGGGTACCTGGGTACCTACCACAAACTGAGGAATAAGACAACAGTCAGGTTTTTGTGGGCTGCCTCGATCAGAAAACATGTTTTAACATACCATCCAGATTTGGCTCCCCTTCCTATGTCACATGAAGGCTCATTAGAAAATACTGCCCACCGTCGGAGTATCTTCACCCACGACATGAGAACTACATTTGCAAATGTGCGCCATATTTTTCTCATGAGTCAATCAAGAGCAAAGCTATGCTTTTGTGGGAGGGGGTCTTAAAGGGACAGGCGCTAAAACAGAGGGATGGATACAGGTATTTTCAGTAGAGACCGACAGTATGAGAGAAAAAAAAAACTTTTGAACATTAATGCATGTAAACATGTTCTAGGAAAAACCCAAGTATGAACCTGAAAATGTGCATATGTCCCCTTTAAAAGCATGTCATTTAACTATTCTTTCCTATTGTTTGTCTTTATCCAGTACACAAGGTGTACCTCCTGTAACACCTCATACCATCCAGTTAGCTGATGCTTTCTGCTCCTAAAATGTGTCCTGTCCAAATGTAAAGGGAAACTGTGTCTCCTAATTTAGTCTGTGCTCGGGACAAAATTTGGGGATCCAATCCTTGGGGATCAAACTTCTGTTATAGAAACCTTTTGCTATTCCAACAGGGGATTAAGGTAAGGGGATAGTCATCTTAAAGGATAGAATTGGGTTAGCGTAGTGAGTTCTCTCAAGGAAAACTTCTTGTGGAGGTTAGCAAAGCTCTGCCAGCTGGGCTTATGTCTGCATACGAAAAAGAAGTAGAAAAGGCTGCACTTAGTCTGTTAGATGAGAAAGCCAGTTGTGTTGTTACGTTTTACAATGTAATGAAGTACAAGTGCACAGTAGCATAACACTGACATAAAATACATCAAAATTGTACGTATAAGTACATGCATTTGGTCACAATCCACCATTGTGTAGTGGTTGAAGACACGCTGTGTTCCTTCTTATCAGCTCAGGCATTCATTAGTATTGAAATGTGTCTGAAAGAGCAGCTTGCACATATGCAGTAAACCCAGTAATGGAGACCATCAGGCCTCGCTCTGTCCTTCACCCACTAGAGTGGAATCTATTTGTGTCACACCGAAGAGATCAAACTATATTCCTTTCAGAAATGACAATTTCAAGTTTGGGGACAATAAGCTGGTCAAGGTTGCTGTCTAATAAATGACTTCTTGTCATGTTTGCAGATGCTCAAGGTCCCCTGACGTCCACCAGCTGGAATAAGGCACGGTCCCTGAAGCCGATGTCACTATGATCAAGAGCACATAACAGGCAGATGCCTCTGAACTGGCTAACAAAAGCTATTTAGATGTGAGACTGCTCCATTGTTCCCTCCCTTCATCTCTCGCTATCCCCCTGCCGTGTTCTTCTTCTTCTCCTACTGTTAAAAACCGGAAGGCATATTCATGAGGGAAGCATAATTAACCAGTCCGGGTTTGGATGACATCCAGATGGATGAATTATTATTGCCATTATTGATACTGGCTGGTATGAGCCCTGCTATCTGGGATTAATGCTGTAAGAATTTAGAAGCCAGACACCATCTTACCACTTAGTCCCATGATGAATAGTGTTAGGCAAAGTCGTTTGCACTGACACTCACTTACTTCCCCTCATTTTATGTACTTTGCTTGCCTTATTAAGGCTCTTACCACTGGCTTAATTGCCTATTTAGAATTCTCCTCTTTGTGACCTAGATGTGTTTTATTTGGTGAATGTAATTAAGTTACCTGTAAATATCTTCGCTGGAGCCCCATCAATCTCTGTTATGTGGGAACGCTATTTTTGCTTTAATTAATTTAATGGCTGCTGTGTCTGGACACTATTAACCTCAATGGAACCAAGAGGAAAAATTGGTTTCGCTTGTGTTAAAGACAAGGCATCGGTGTTTGTATTGGTGCACTGAACCTCTGCGGGGGCTAATAGGACGAGATATTCTGGCAAACAAACACAGGAGGCTGCTGTTTGTGTCCTGCGTGAAACCAAAAGCAATGTGCGGATGTTATGCATGTTATGTAATGTTATGTATGAGTCTACTATGGGAAACTGCTATTTATTTACACTATTTACATCAAGTTATTAGATTATAATTTTAACACAAACCATGATGTTTTATTCTAACCTTAACCAAGAAGGCTTTATTTGTTGCCTAAACCTCACCAGTGTTTCATAACATTAATCATGTGGTTGATATGAAACATGTTCACGAAACATATTTTTGGCATATGTACGTATGCAAGCCAAATTTTTTTTTTTTTTTTTTTTACACACTACTGGTGTAATGGTGGCCCGTGGGTCAGTCCAGACTGTAATATCTCAGCAACTATTGGGTGAATTGTCATTAAACTTGGTGGAGATATTCATGGTCCCCGAAGGATGAAGATGACTCACTTTGAGTGATTTCCTGACTTTTACTACAGCGCTCCACTGAGGTTGATATTTGTGGCATTACGAAAAATGCCTCATACAAATCTTGGATGGATCACCATGAAACATGATGGATATTCATGCCCCATTTGGAATGAATCGTCTTGTAGCACCATCAAGTAAAATACTACTATTACTACTAATAATAAGTTGGTTGATTTAAATACCTCAGAAAATAATACAATATTCTTATCAGATTATCTACTTGTTAATAAGTTCATGTCAGCAAGCTAACAAGCTAAGACAGAGGACAAAACATTAACATGTTAACCTTTTCATAACAGAGCCTCGTCTTTGTGACCAAGTCAGCATCCTGATGTTAGCTTTCACCTTGAAGCTCTAACTTGGATATAAGTGCAGCTTGGCTTAGGCCAGACCTGGGCATTATATGGCCCGCAGGCCATATAATGGTTCTGCCCAGCCTGGGAGGTCTCAGACAAACCACACAATTTTACTTACAACGCTAAAAAACAGTAAAGAACATAGCTTTTGTTTTGAAATGCTTGTGTATTATTGGTGTGCTTCTTCCTGTCACACTTGACACACTTAATGTTAAGTTAAATCTAAGTGTTAATGTTGAGTTAAATGTTAAGTTTTGTCCATGGAAACATTACTACCCTAAATAGTCAGTGCTGTACAGTTCATAGACTCCTGTATATAATGTCATTTTCCTAATAATCTGCTGTCTGGAGTGATTTTCATTATAATAAATGCTGAAACATAAGTGGCCAGTATGTTTTGTGTAGTGCTAAAATAGAGGTTACGTCTGACAGTATTTGTTTGGCCCCCAGCAACAATCTGGGTTTCTCACGTGGCCCTTGAGGAAAAATAACTGCCCACCCCGGTTTAAACCATTAGTCTTGTTTTGTTCATCAGTGAGACATTTATCTTAAATACAAGAGCATCACTTATGGTGATGACAAAACTGACAGTGTGAAAGTGTCCTCAATATCCACAACAGCCTTTGAGAGTCATCAGGGTAAAAGGATTCCTCACTGCACCTTTAAACCAGTTTTACAGCGTTAATGTATTGCACTTGTTAAATGTTTGTTTGATTTCTAAAGGAAGAGCTACGTCCTCTAAGACTAACAAAAAAAACCAAAAAAAAAAACACATACAACCCTGGAAGGGAATCCTGATATGTGGAGTATCCATTAAGAAATGGGACATATCCCATCACTATCCCTACCGCCAACCCCAAAGAGCGTGGAGGACATGGCGGATGCCCTCCAGAAACACTTAAATGACATGAAGGAACAAGCTCTTCCCTTATTAATGTGCTCTTTTACAAAGCGACACACCATGCACAGTTCCCCCAGGACACGTGAGCGCAGTGAGTGTAGCAAGTGGGTCTGTTCATTTTTTAAAGTTGGGTAACCTGTCCTTAAAGGTGCTGTAGTAAATCAAGATGCTACTTAACTGCTCTGCTAGGTCTTACTCACTTAGCACATAATATACAGTATATAATGATTTATGAAACATCTACCTCTGACAGGAGCTACTAAAGGACGTCAGTGTGTTTACACTATGGTGACTGGTTGTAGGCAAACAGACACTTTCTAACCTAATGATAAAAACAATGACATGAGCACATGGGAGAAGATTTACTATCTGCTTTAAAGAAAAGCCTCTTCTTCGATGTTTAAATATTACATCAGGGCTGGATGAGATGGATGAATGAGGGGAATTTTGCAAAATATCTTTTGGAACCGATTGACAGTTTAGGCCATGATGTGTGTTCACAGTCCAGAGGACAGGGCTGAACGCTTGGGTGGCGTTGTGCCTATTAAAGGTGGTGCTTTAGAATAGAGGAAATGCTTACTTTGATTTCCCTCAGGCTTTTTGATCTCTGAGAGGAATGAAAATGCTCCTTCTCTGGCAGCATAAAAAGGTACAACCCAGCACACAAAAACACATATGCACACGTCGTACTGATACGCAACTCTATGCACATGCAGAAACTTTACAGGCCTGAGCTCCTGCAGTCCAGAACATTTAGCAGTTAAAAGAACCCTTCATTACTGAATGACCTTGCGTGTATTATAGAATATGATGGATGCAGGGATGTAGTGCGGCGTGACAAGAGGATGGATTGTGTTGCACAAGCAAGCGAGTTTATGCTTGACACAGTAGTACTCACATTTCAGTGCAGGGCTGAAAAATTATACGAGAGGGCATCATCGCAAATCCATATTGTGAGGTACATTTCCAGCAGCAAAAGTAAAAAAAAATATATATATATAAATTGCTTTTACACAACCACCCATCCATCCATCACCTTGCACCTCTCTGCACAGATCAAAACGTGGGGTTGTATTCATGTGACATTATGATCTGAGATCTCTGATCACTAATTGCACCTGAGCAATAGATGATTCTCCGGGGTGGGATGAGCAGATGTGCTGTATGGCCAGAAGCGCTTTGAGTTTGCGTTTCAGAGAGGTGTGTATGTGTGTGGGTGGGTGGGGATGGGGGGGAGGCTGGCTTGGCCATTGGCAACTAATACAAGCTCACACACTGCAGGTGGTGCAAGTTGTGGTAGTCCAAAGGTGTGTGTGTGGAAGAGAAAGAGGCAGGAGAGAGAAATTGCCAATAACCATTTCCCTCTAGCCTCATCACACATAAAGCTACAGGCTATTATTAATCATTTAGTAGGTTTCATAGCTTGGTTCACTGCTCATGCACAGCACCTGTCAAACCACGCTGTGGCAGTTGGTGGGGGGGGGGGGGGGGTTTCCATTTGATTAAGTCTCTTTAGCCTTCACATCCTCCCATCAAAAGGTCACCATGCATGCTTCTCTGATAGCTGCTCTTATACTTGTTTTGCATTTACATGTTGTCACACAACTCTAAAATTGAAGCCACCTCACATTTACACAATGTAATCAATTTCCTCGCCGTTTGCCTACGTGCAGCTCTCTTGGCATTTTCCTGTGGAAGATAGTGTTTTGCGTGACAGATTCCTTTTCAGTGGCAACTTTGTGGTGCAAAGTCCATCCTGAAGAGTAGCTCCATTTTATCCTTGGTGCTAGTGGTGTTTTATTGCTCGCTAATGCTGTGTGGTCTATTTTTAAATGTTTTGCTGATGCTAACAACCCACATATCACTTCCTGTCCACCAAGATATTTTTTCTTGGAAACCATACCCACCAGCTGCTGTTTAGAACACTAAGTATGAAAATGTTTATGAGCTGACTATATGTTAAACTGCTATTATCTGCTATTACAATCTTGTTCCTCTGTGTCAAAAATAAGAAACTTGAGCTCAATTTTACCAAAATCTCTATATTTGCAGATATGCATTTACACAGGCTACTGGTTGATAGATGCCCTGAATACAGCTGTGTAAAATCTTGGATGATAACGTATTTAGAACCTACTCAGACCCTATAATGACATGACAAGAGGAAAATATAATTCACATGTCTACAAAAAGAACATGTGGTTGAAAACAAATTATGTCTGAAATTACAGTACAGATAATTGTGTTGGCTTGGTAATAGTACAGGTAATAGTAATAGTACAGTCAGAGCACCTCTGTGTTCACTAAATCTCATCCTGGAACATTTACGTTACAAATTACACACTTGGCAGTTTTGCACAGGATGAAAAATCACTAAGTCTGCAATTATTCAAAATCATGGTACACCTTCGATATTAGCCCTCTGGGAAAAAAGAGGCTTTTTAGAAGCATGAAGATATACGCAGACAGACAGAAGTATTAAAACAGCTGAATAACTACCACCACTGCCACCTGTTTCAACAGTGACTTAGATCCACATAAAGGACAAGTCCTTTGTATTCTCTCTGAAATGGGATCAGAGAAACTACTACATATATTAATGAATAAACACCACACAGAGGGAGATACAGAGCAACCCCTGCATCATACTGATGCAACAACAAAGCAATCTAACACTTGCGTGGCTTCTGGTTATTGTGCTGTGTGAAATTTCATGCACTAATTAACATGTGAGGAAGTGACGATGATGTCATTTCTTACCTCTGAGGGCTTCAGCTGCCTCGGTGACATTTTGATCCCCAAGCTGCACAAGTTTCCCTCCCTGTGTGAGGCATTGATTGCTTATTTATTTAATATTTGTAGTTTTTTAGGGGGTGGGGTTGCACTCAATCTGACAAATAAGACTCAGGGTGTTTGCTCATGCCATGCGTGTTCATTATGGCATGGGGCTTGCACAATATCAGGAGCATATTGAATTCACTAATTTTATTTACAAAGAGGAGCAAAGTTGTGGGAACTTATCTTGGTGACAGTGCCTGCAAGGAAAGTGCCCAATGACATCCGAGCAGTCCAGCAATTTGAATCCTGCTTACTAATGATAACGACTTTAAACTCATCGCATACTTAACTTTAGCATATTTTGACAGCTGAGAAAAAATATTGTATTCTCATAAGTGAAACACATCACATCATTTAGTGTAACCATATCCTATGTAGTTGTTACTTCATGTGGTCTTACAGGTATGGTGTTCTGTTTCTCCCCCCCCCTGCGGGGGGGGGGGGGGGGGGGGGGGCCGGGGGGGGGGGGGGGGGGGGGGGGGGGCCCCGGGGGGGGGGGGGGCGGCCCGAAAACGGGGCCGGGGGGGGAGAAAAGTCTGGGTGTTTTGAAGTGGGGTTGTATGAGGTACTTATCCATAGTTAGTGTACAGTATTACCTACAGTCAGTAGGTGATTTGTCAATTGGACCCTGTTCGTTTTGTTCACCCGCAACTAGCAAACTAGCCCATGGATGAGTCTCTGATCTGCTACTTCAGCACCACGGACAGCGCCAAGGATTTATCAACACACAGCACAGTTAGACGGCTGATATTTCAGAGGCCTGGTCGGGGCCATAGATTCTAACAAGCACAAACCTCAGTCAGATGAAGGATCAAGGAGTCGAGCAGACTACACTAACATATTCATGGAGTCAAATTCTGTTTATGTGCAGACGTACTTTAAATCTGATACTGATATTTAGGAAAACAACCCCTCTGCCCCTGCACTCTCTCTGCTACAAAGGGATGCTAACAAGGGGAATGACATCCCCCCCCCCTCATCCCCTCTCAAATCACCTACTGCCTACAGTAAATGGTGGTTGGAAATAGGTATGTGATCGTGAGGAAATTTTCCCACTGGTTATTAAACTTGTCGCAACACTGGTGTTACCGATTACATCGGACATTTTACAAGAAAAGATGACGGTCACTTTATGTAGTGTGCTTATGTTTATCTTAAGTGGCTGGTGGTTGTGTGTCTGGTTTCCACCATGTGCTGCAGCGCACACTCTGGCTGTGAGCGCTCCATCCTCCACAGAGTGATGGACTCATTAACATTATGGTTCTCTTATAGCATTGGGTTTAAATCTGAAATATTGCCAAATAGGCGCTTTTGCTTTTCGCTTCGCATCATCTTGTCTGTCAACTCTCTCGTCCCGTGAGTGTGAAATATGACTCCTACTATGCTGAACTGAGACTCCATATGGAACAGACACATTGACTGCCAGTTAAAAGTGTCTATTGTCCAACTCTGTATTGATAACACAGTGCAAATATGCAAAAATTTGCTAAATGGATATTATTTCTGTAAAACAACGGTGGGTGAAACGGGTGTGTTAATGACCCAAGTGCTGCACAACCACTGCCAGGGAACGTTGATAAAGTCTTTTATTCACAGTGTAGTCAGTAGTCAGGACAAACAGGTAAGTAAACTCACTATCATATTTTAGATAAAGACAAGAAGCCTCCAAAGTTTTTGGAGATTGGACCCGGCAGGGTCGAAGTGGAGTACCGGTGAGTTCTGAGCTGGTGAGTGCCACATGTCCCCACCAAACAACTCAGCAGATGCCAGCAGACAGTTCACACACACAATGGTGAATGCAGAATGACAAACATAGTCTTAAGTCCACAGAGATCCACAGGATACTAAACAGGAAAACTCACACTGCGGAGACAGAGACGGAGCCGACAGAAACCAGGAACGCTGAGACAGGATTCGTGGTCGGGGGACAGAAGGCTGAGGTAATTATGATTACCACGAGGCAGGAGAGGCAGGACCACCGAGGTCGGCAACAGGAAATCAGTCCAAGAGACTGCTGGAGAGTCTTACATGGGGGCGAAGAATAATCTGGCAAAGAATGAGTGAACTGGGAAAATTTAAATACTGGTTTGATGACTGGTGATTTGCAGCTGTGTGATCAGGTGAGTGAATGAGGGGGAAGTGGCTGACTGGTGGGGTAAGGTGAGGGCGGAGTTGTGGAAAACTACTTAGTGCAGGTATTACGAGGAGCAGAGGAGCAGAATGTGACGGTGGGGGTGCCAGGGTATACATAATGCAATCAGTAACACCGACTACCACGCCAAGGCTAGTCTGCACAACCCCCAGTTTGGAGACAGAGACAGGAGTACCATCATTGGAGCAAAGCCATGTACTGCTGTGGATGGGGGGCAGCAGCAAGACATAAAAGTACACTATGAAGAATATTTTCACCACTTTATCTTGCCAGCAGACAGCCCTATCCAACTGAAAGTGAAACTTACTACAAGTACATTCTCTTCAAAGCCACCAGACTCCTAAAACAAAAAAAAAAAAATTCTCTATATATAATCTATATATAAATATAGCGTACCAGTCAGTACATTGCTTTGCTCCCATGCCTACACTCCTGCCTGCTTCTCCAGAGTGGAGTTGTGCCAACTGTCATACTGTAGGTAATACACTGACTATGGATGAGTACTTCATGTAACTTCAAAACACCTGAACTATCCCTTTAACTGATAAACAACAGAAGTGAGTTACAACAGGGAGTGCAGAGAAGGCCGCCATGCTTGTTGAAAGTTACCTTTGTTATGATGTCAGCTCGCCAAACACTAAACTCACAAGCTTATTTCATGTACTGCCGCTATGCCTCTGTCTCAAATGACTGACGTCTAGACAAATTTGGACCCAATACTTTGATGGATGAGGTGCCAATCACTGTGGGAATTGATCACATTCCACCGCAGCATGGTACTATTAATCACTTGTTTATGGGAACAGCAAGCAAGTTTATCCCAGACTTCATCAAAGCTTGATGAAATAACAATTGCTGTCAAGTTATGTAAGTCTTTTAGTCAAAATCTTTTAATAGAGTGTAACTAAAATGCCAGTGAGTCATTCAATTCATTCATTCAGTTAAAGCTGGCATTGTAGCTCAGCCAACAATGCAACCTTGTTCTGCTTGGTTACAAAACAAAGCTTTAAATGGACTCCACAGGCATAGACAGTAGCATATGTAGTCTATTTTGCAGTGTGCTTTTTTGTCCTTTTGGGCCACTCTGTGTTCTGACAATAAAAATGCAATTGAATTCCAGCCTCCTCCTGTATTTTTCAATATGTCTCCTTCCATCATCATCACTCAACCAAAACAGTCGAAGCGGTGCTGTGCTTTTAGTCTGTTTCAGTCCCAAATGAAATGTCACTCCCAAGAGTCCCAGATGCTGGAAATTAGTTCCTTTGTGTTCATCCCTTATCTTCATAAATCACAAAAAAGTATTTCACTCAGGGGAATAAACCCCACGGTGTGTTTTAAATGTAAAACCAATAAATTCCTGACACAGGTTTTAAGATTCAGATTTCAGTGAAAATGCAGCATGAATCAGATGTGGAAATACCACAGAGTAATGAATATTTCATTGTAAAGCACAGATCAAACCACATTTAGAGGAAGAGAGAGGAGCCCGAGCAGACAAGAGTCTGTATTCCTACAAAAGAAAGCCAGTGTTTTTAAGACGTTTATTTATTTAATTGTACAGTACTAAGTGGGAATCCTTGTTTATCCACCTGGAGGGAATTCCGGATTCGGGAATGAATTTCATTGCTTAGCTGTCAATATCAAACCTTTCCATTATACAGTAGTTTACCTCCAGTGATCTCTGAAGAATTCATCAACAGTCAATCAAAGGGAGTTTATGCACAGCCCTGATTTGGTTTCCTCTTCCCTGCAAACACAATTTGAATACCCACGGCAACAGCACAGTGGAAATGCATTATACATTCATGTTGCCCTTACTCTCACTACCATGTAGGGGTTGTTCTTCCCTCTGTCAGTCAGTCAAGTACAATAGGGGGACGTCTGTACATCCCAGATCCAGAAAATTCAGAAACAGGCAGATCTGGTACACAAGAGGATGAAGCCCGTCTCATTATCTTTGATATCAATTAGTCCATTAGAGATCCTTAAGTGCCCCACTGCTTCCATCACAGTCACACCACAAAGCTCCATATTGCTCTGCAGATACCGTGACACTGGTGCTGCTAATTCAATGCTGTCTCCAACAAATTACATTCATATGCAGATAAATTGCAACCACAATCTGTGTCGAATGGCAACATTTAGCTCCAAAGCTGGAAAAGAAAAGTCACAAAAATATGTGGTGTATGGATGGGCACAGTCCCGTTGACTCCTGAGTCAGGACTTCATATTCTGTTTCAGGCCCCTCAGTGACTATGCATACTAATAGTCCACTACTGTTACAAACGTGAAAATATTCACATTTGATATGGGTCAGGTAAACAGCATGTTCTGTTTGGATATTCCTTATTCACGATGGAGCATTTTCCGATTAAGACGTGTGTGATATGCTGGTATTTTTGTGGTTTTAGGAGCATTCTTTGGACATATATGCAGCGTCTCAATAGGAGTTTTTAAAGCAGTTTGCAACACCCCACGGCTTCTTGCATGTTTACGGCCAGAGAGGCATACCCAAAAGAAAATTTCTGGTCGGACGGAGAAACACACCCACTTTTAAACATATGAAAGACTTGAATATCAACAGGGTTTTTAAGACGGTGGTTGATGGAATGAAGGAGGGATGAATGTTTGCATGGTCGAACAAATCTGCCACCGTTATGTTAATGGAAGTAAACAGGAATATTACTGAAACATACATTTTTATTAGCCGTGTAGGTTTAGTAGGAATATTGTCTTTTTTAGAACATGGGCAAAAAACATAAGTGAAAATAAATTTTAAGTTAAAAGAAGCTGTGTATATATTTATTATCACTAGAATAGTTCAAGGTAAATTGAAGTTTTAAATGATCCTTTCCTAATGTACCAGCAGTCAGTCTTCAGTAGAAGGTTAACAGACAACACGCTCAAACTTTAAGAAACCTCACGGTCCCCTGTGCTTAAACAGAGTTGTACGAGGAGCATGTACCCATTACGTTCTGGAGATTTGAGCCTTGAAGGCTACTGTATGAAGACAATGTCAAGGAGTCACTGTGTCCCTGAGAAGCAAGTTATAAAAACTCGACAAGATCTAAAGTCTTTCTAAAGTTACTGATCTGTAGAGATTATGATGTAAAAGAAGTATACTGTTTGATGATTGTTATTTTTTTAAAATGTGTAATATGTTTGTGTCTCTGTTGGCAACATACACAACGTCCAAGGTAATTTCTTCATGCTGAAATACAGTATCACATTTCTCTCTTTCGTGGCTCCAGTGTAGTTTCCTTGAGTTGCCAAAATATTCAGTCCATTTTTATCAAAGACATTTTTTTCTGACAACAGAAAAGAGAAAAAAATTGTCTCCCACACCATGAATCATTTGGAATGAAATCCATTTTTATCACACATGATAGAAAATGATACTTGTTGAATGCAGTATTATAGCTCTGTAGGATTTGTCTGCATATAAACATAATTGATATATACAAAAGCCCTAAATGGGGCTTGAAAATGTCTTCACATAAAACTTAATGGCACTATAAGCCTAAGTGAATCTGCAATAGATTCCTCTATGACAAGGCAGACTATTTGGCCAGAGAGTCATAAAACAAAGGCTCCAAGTAATTACAACTATACTTAATGCTTTACAGCTCAGTTCCTGTGATAGTGAATGAACAGAGAGACAGCTCAACACAATTAAATTTGTTGAAGGACACACACAAGATCCCATTTTTAAATTTAATGGAGAAGAGGTTGAGGAGGGGGGAGAAATACTATTTACCAAAATGAGAGAGGGGCATATCCTCCTCTATTTATGTGGTCCCTATGCCCTTAATTTGATTTGACCTGAGTTCATTTCTCGACACTTCAAACAAACATGGCCACTTTGGGCTGATGCTCAATGTTAATGGTGTGATTAGCGCTGTGTCTTTCCCTTGGTGTGGCAATTTATTTTGCTCCATTAAGCCTTTGAAGCTATGCCCTGCTGACTCAGATGCTCTTAGGAACAAACAGTAATATTAAAATGGCTATTACCACCAAAATATATCATGTGGAATGGCTTATAAGGTCATAACAAAGTGTATCCCCTGTGAAATGTCTGAAAAAGGAAAGCAATATATCGATATGCTGTTCTCAGGGAAGAGAAATGCCCTACATTTTTATTGGAGATAGGAACTGCACATTTTGACTCTATCCTTGGCTTTGCAAGTTATACGACACAGTCAAACAGGGGAATGATTGCATTATTGTTTTTGTAAATACAAAAGAAAAAATAAGTTTTACTATGGTGTAAAACGGGGTAATAAATCACACCATCAAATCACAGTGGACCCCATTAGTGAGAGGCTGTCTATACTTTCCAAATCCTTATAATTAAATAACCATATTTACCATACAACACATAGGCTGTCTGTGTTTTCTGATGCTATTGTATGTTCACACTATCAGCTACATTATCGCCTCGGTTATGTCAATATATAGCACCGGGAAGTGCTGATGCAGATGGAGCGCAACAGGGTGAAACAAAAACGCGAGTGGTTGGCTTTTCACTGCATAGATAGATAGATGTTGCTGTGTCGCTTGTAGTGTGAACACAGCATTACAAACCAGCATTGGACACCTGATGCCAATATCGCTAAGGTTTAAGCACAATAACATCTTTATTTGGACTAGGACAGATCGTAGTTTGGGTTAAATTAAATACTCAGTTGAGGCTCGGGAAGAAGAAACCAACGTTGACGATAGAAAAAGGAAGGTTGACCCATCCAGCCATCATAACCTCCACCTCCTGCAGACTCTGTGGCTCTGTATCAATGCCTCATTGTTTCAAACATTTGTTTCCTTTGCTCACAATCCAGTTGCCAGAAAAAAAAACTGTTGCCATTGTACATTTCTGCAAACCATAGGTTACGCTGAATGTCGTATCCGAGTCAAAAATCAGTTTCATATCAGCCACATATCACTCCTTGGGGACACAAGCAATGCCACATGTTGCGAAATGATTGGTAAGGCCTCCTGTACAGATTAAAGATTAAAGCCCTTGAAGCAAATTTGTGATATTCAACACTGAGTTATCTAAATACAGTTGACTTGACAGGTTTAAGCAGCAAAACTATGTGTTTAAGGTTAGTAAAAGATCATGGTTTGTGTTTAAATAAATAATAGCATAATAGCTGCAACTAGTATAAAAAAAATAACCACCCTCAGCTGACTTTTTTTTTTACGTAACATTACAAAGTCAACGTTCTGCCACCACCTCGTCCACCTGCCCTTTGAGGACTTTCGTGCTCTTTACGCTTATTACGTAACTTTCACCCCACATAATGTTCAATAATGCCCGTTCCATATACTATATCACTATGATCTGCATGTTGCTCATTCTAATACGTCACTTGTTCTGCCTGAATGCCAAAAAAAAATAAAAAAAAAATCAACGTATACGTTTGCAGAAACCTAAAATGGCAAGATTTTTTTTCCTGTCGAGTGGGCTGATGCTCATAACGAACAAGGGATTTGTCACTTGAACACGAGCAAATTTAGTATTTTTTTGGCAGTACAGTCTTGATTTCAATTCGTTCATTCTAGGCTAAATATGACAAGCTGTCTGCAACATTATCTACAATCATTATTGACAACAATCGCCAACTTGTCCCATTAAATGTCCTTATACGGAAAACCTTTTAGAAGGATACTGTGCAACAAGGGCACCCGTTAATGCATCTATTGTTCTTTATGAACCTTTGCCCACCAGCATTTCCCATCCCAGGTTTCATTCAATATTAGCCCTCCATATTTTGACTAATTCCACTAAGTAGATCAGTGTAATCTATATTTAAATAGACGATGCTCATTACAGAAAACATCTCCAGCACTGCAGACTGGAGTCACAGTTGCCCTTTGCATTTTCAGAGGTTCAATATAATTAGTAAAGACTTTGCGCTCCCGCTCACTGATCGGGCCAATCAGATGGTAAATTTAGAGGCCATAATCACATTTGATTTGACATCAGCACAGCTCTCTGGCATGAGCCCAAATGCTGGCTGAACAGATGAGACGTACAGTACAATAACGGTAGAGAAGCAGCTTTAAATTAAGTAAACGTCAATTTGGGTAGTGATTTGGGCTCATACAGCCTACAGTTTACCCTCATATTTCAGCTGCACTGCAGAGTTTACAAACCATTAAAGCATGCAGGCTGGGGATGTGTTCTCTCTGACTATGATGAATTGCCTGCAGCTTATCAACATGAGTTGGCATATGGTGCGAGGACATGACTTGATGGGGTGTCAATCAATCTGTCTATGATTTGAATGTGCTCATATGAGCTTCTTTGCCCATGGTGAGGAGTAATCCCAAGATGGGTCTTAAGTAAGTATTAATTCGGTGTCAGGATATTTTGAGGTAGATTTACTGGATGTTAGGCTACAGCGAGCTATCCGTAGAGGTTTCACGGTTTTAGATTTGTGCCGTTTTAAAGCAAGATACATTCCTATTGAACCAAACAAACAAAAGAAACATCATTATGACCTTTACAATTCCTCTGAGCAACCTCTTTTATTCCATGACAGTTTTTATGTAAAATGAAACCAGACTTTTAGAGGACCAGATGCACTCCTACAGATAAAGCACATTGGATATTTTAAAACATAAGAGGATGAAAAGAGAGCAAAACTGATGCATGGCCTGGTTTTTGGAAATGATCAGAGATACAATCCCGAGATCGCGCACACATACACACATATTCCAGTCAAATTCACTAACATAAGTGCACTACATCTTCACAGATACCTTGGGGTTTGAGAGTGATCTCAGATATTTTTGGGTTGGATCTTTGGTGAACAAAGCTAGGCTCTGTAGTTTTAGGAATAATCCCAGTAATTCTTGTCTGCACAGCACATTTTGATATATCACAGCTTGTCTTCCCACTCGAACAGATTTGCTGCTCTCATTCTACAGTATAGACTACTAACTTTTACAGAGCACTCCTTCACATTAAACATTAAGTCCTGACTTTTAACTTCTCTTCAACAAGTATGCTATATCTTCCCTTAATGCTGCTTGAGTGTTTTATAACAAGTGAATTAGTTGTAGGTGTTTAAGAGTTTATTCTTACACCATTATGACTTGTGATGCTTTATCGATTCTCAGAAACACTTATTTAATAATTGACATGCAAAGATTTGTGGCAGACAAAGGCTCAGATTGCAGAAAGAAGTAATGCTATGATGTCGGATGTTACAAGGACTGTGAGAAATTAAGCTCCCATTGCATAAAGTGTGTGGCGTGCTCTTCATACTACAGTTTTCCACAATATATCACCTTGCTCATAGTATCTCAATATACTGCAATAAATTGCAATAACCCAGCTGTATCATTATAGGTATCATATCGCCAGATTACTGCCAATACACAGCACTAATTAGTTTAGCCCCCATTAATGAGGTGCTGCCTCTAATTTGAAGACTAAATGTTTCATTACAGTTTGACATTTCACACCAGATGTTTTTTGCTTGTTTTTTCACCCAGTGTGTGCTTTTATGGACCAAATATGGCTGACACAACTGGTGTCTTCTTTTTGGTTTTCAACCCTCTGAGGCGAACTTGTTTTTTTTTTTTTTTTTTTTTTTTTTTTAAGGGGGTCATAGGGGGTATTTAGGGGGAGATAGCAGGTCAACAGTAGATGTCACATAGAAACGGTGTATACCATCTGAACGCTGGGAATCTGATTTGAGATGCAGCTCAGCACTGTGTGTCAAGTTGTTCTAGTCAACTTGTTCTGAATGCTCCAGGTCTCTAGTTTGTGGCTGTAAAGATTCACGAGGCTGTGATTATCCTAGAGGTCACCACAGGTCATTTTATACAGTGAGTTAAGTTTCAAAAACTGGTCTCATTACAATGACATGGCTTCTATGGGGACTAATATCATCACACATGAATACATGTTTTCTGTGGGTATAAAGAATACAAAAAAAAAAATTAAAAAGTGGGTAAATAGCAAGTTATCATGTGATATTTACTAGGTGTTATAGGTTCAGGTGGCCATCGATGACTAAATAATACTGGATCAAAAAAAATAATAATAATAAAATAAATAAAGCTACTGGAGGATGTAAGAGACCTGTCACACTGTTTGCTAGGTGTCAATCTCTGCATCCAGATTGTGTGCAACTGATGGTGAGATGACATGTTACAACTATGACGGCAGATCAAGTGCCGACAGTCGTTGAAGTTGTTTATCTATTTAGCTTTCTGTAAATGTTGTATTGTTTTCTGCGTTCTTGTGTTAGTATTTGTATTATTTCTCATTGCTATCCTCCATCTAAACATGGGATGCTAGTATGGTTTTAACCTTGTATTGAATTCATTTAGTCCATTTAGGACAAATGAAAAGATATGTATATCGCTAATAGACTCATTTGCGCATGTGAGTAAAAAATCATTATGTATTTCTGAGTAGATAATAGGGTTGTTTAGAGAAACCATATGAGAACAGCCCGTAAATTGTGAGTTGAAGTAGATGTGTGTGTTTGATGAAAAGCTGTCAATATGTACATTCACAAGAGGGGAACAAGCACACACGACTGGCTGGTAAATAAAAATATCATTGTGGTTGTACAGCAATGTCAGTTTGTCAGGTGATTGCATCCTAAATTCCACTGGGAGCTATTTGACATCAGGTTAGCAATTTGTGATTTGCTAGTGCTGCATGTTAAATATAATCAGTCAGCATTTACTTGATAACATGGCATGCCTGTCATATGACATATATTTTCCTGGATAGCTATGTGTTTTTTTCCATTCTAACAGCAAATGCAGGGTGAATACCAATGTCTGTTTTCATAAAATACGAACATTGATGTGCGTCAGGTCTGTAATGCATCTGGCTTTATCAGCACTTATTTTCTTTTCCCCACCAGATTTTGTTCATAACTGAAACAGTATTGTGGTTATTATCAGCAGACAAAATGTGTATTTGATGAATCCCTCACATGGAAAAGTAATAATGGCTTCGGGGCATAATTCTACATATTTTGTATGTAAATATATATGTGTGTAGCTGCATGCGAGGCTGAGGTCGCTCAGAATATATCCTTGAAAGGTCAGCTATGGGCAGGGGACAAAAATATGGCAAAGCTAAGATGATAGCGTGCTTAAATTTAGAGGCTGATTTGTTGTAATTATAAGCTCATACATTAAAATGAGACTACTCGAATTGAGACCAAGAAAACAACCTGAGTCTGGCCTGACAGGAAATCCTTGATCTGCTTCCCGTTTCCTTATCTAGAAATAAAGTTATTAGGGTGACGTCTTTACTTGCATTGGCATCGCTGATCAATTTGCTTCAGCCTTATGTCTCTTCCCATCTCGCACATTCTCGCTCTCTGCGTTTATTGCTGCATTTGGCAAGAACAACACTGAAAGGCATTATCAGGCTGTCACTGAAATCGATGTGGCTGATAAAGTTGGTCCTCTGAATATGGCACTCAGGCACAGCGCAGGGGTTATAAACATGCAAAATGGGTTATAAAACATATTAATGAGCTGGCATTAACCTTTTTGGTATCTGTATGCACCTATCTGCATTTAAATTATACACTGTTTTAGGTTTCAGATATAATCCAGTAATGCTTTAATGGCAGTGATAGCAGTAGTGTACTTTTTTTGTTTAATTGAGTTCAGAAATGTGTCCAGAGATAATGGGAGGTGTATGAGATACTAAAGGTTATGTATTATTTTCTGGTGTAATTAGACGTGATAGCTGCTATGGTTTTAAGTCATTCAATTCATTAATAATGTAATTCCCAGAAAGTATAATCTTGCAGCAAATGACCTGCTGAAGATTTGATGAATGAAGGAAGCTTCCACAGACGATGGTGTTAGAGGGAAGAACATCGACAGTTGATGCGGATCGAAATAATAATTATTCATTTAATAAATTTTCAATTGAATCATAACTTAAAAAGGCAGGTAGCTGAAGTACAGCTTGACAAGAGGTTAGCTTAGATCTGGTCAGGTCATTTTACAGAAAGAAAACTGAACAGACAGAAACTTTAACACAAGCACAGTCAGCCAGACGACAGCGTGTCAGCATCATGTTTTGGTTCGCCAAGGTGTGAATATTACACAGGTGCATGAAGGTGCAGTAGCAGCAGGGGGGCAACAAAACCACTTAGTCAGGTTTAGGAAAAACCTCATGATTGGACTTAAAGGAACAGTGTGTAACATTTTGTGGTTCTATTAGCAGAAATGGAATATAATGTGGCCTGCATGATGGTGCAGTAGTTCGAACTGTCGCCTCACGGCAAGAGGGTCGCAGGTTCGAGTCCAGCTTGGGGTTCTTCTGTGTTGAGTTTGAATGTTCTCCATGTGTTAGCGTGGGTTTTCTCCGGCTTCCTCCCACAGTCCAAAGACATGCAGGTTAATTGACGACTCTAAATTGCCCATAGATGTGAATGTGAGCGTGAGTGGTTGTCTGCCTCTATATTCAGCCCTGTGATGGACTGGCGACCTGTCCGGGGTGAGCCCCGCCTTCACCCAATGTCAGCTGGGATCGGCTCCACCGCCGAGTGCAAAGCCGTGCTACCGCCAGCCGGCGTCTGACTCCTGAAGTAGTGCTGTTACAGAAAAGAGTGAGGCCAATGGCGTTTCCACGGTTTTGCACCATGCAGCTCACATTACCGCAGTCTTAGAAAGGGAGGAGTGAGCAGAGGTGTATTCAGCTGGCTGCAATCTGCAACCACACCACTAGATACTGCCAAATCCTACACACTGTACCTTTAAAATAAGTACAGAAATAAGTACGGAAATCACATCACAAATGTCTTTAAAGTTACTGACAAAAGAAAACTCTGGCCTGAAACATGGTTTCAGGTTCATGGTCCTGGTTGAAAGTCGTGTTTGTTAAGGATGGGTCAGCATTTCTTTCATCTCTAATTACAGTGACAAACATTTCCATCCCATACTGTGATAAACTCTTCAGAATGGTGTCTTGATGGTGATTTTGACAGTTTTAAATTGGCTGAACACATCTCCTTGTTTGTTTAAAGTGGTTAAATGTTATTAAAATTTTGTAGGCCTACAGTAAATGTGTATTTTCATAAAAAAATATGCTGATTTTGCCAAAACAAACTAGTCATATAGCAGTAGCAATGGTTGAATCCTCCAGCATCCCTGGATGGATTGAAAGTCCCAAGAATTTCGACAGAAGATAAAGGCTAAATTGTGAGTGTGCTAACATTTGTTTCTCCGTGCAAACCAACATATGAGTTTCAAGTTCAACTCCCCAAAAAGAAATGACTGGTATAAAGCAGGTTATAGAGCAGTCCTTTCAAAGAACATTAACAACAAATACACTGTTTTAAAGCTCTACACAATTAACTAAATAGCTGTCTCAGAATGGTCTGTTATAAGGGCAAATCACACCTGTAAATCAAAGAGCTGCAAAAGGTAAAAATTAACTGACTCCACAGCTGATGCATCTGATCAAATATGTGTTTATAGATAATGTATATACCTGTTTTTTTTCCCCCACACACAGTTCTGCTTTCATCAGTACACAACTGAACTGCGCTTACACTACAATTATCATTTTTTCTAAGGTTATCTACTTTTCTCTTTGCCAGGTTGTTATATATTTAGCCACTGTGTACGAACAGCCAGTTTTCCAACATATTTCCATGGCACTGGCGAAGGTTGCTCGGGAACGTGAGTCAAAACTGTGAAACATTTCTATATGTTTAAAGGGAGCTGAACAGGTATAAACACTAAAGGAAGAGAATTACTCACTGTATGAATGCAAAAGGTTGATTGCAAACACACATTTGTGAAATCATTTTTAAACTAACGTGGTGGGTTCTCGTTGCAGTAGAAGCAAGTGTTTGTGAAAGGAGCAGTCTGCCTGATAACAGAATCCCAGGTACAGAAGATTGGGCTTTATGACACAGAGGCTGGTATTAAACTGAGCCCTGAGGTTACACGCTTATTGAACCATGGCAATTTATTGATCTTCCGCCTGTTTGTACTCCACAGGTTGACACAAATGCAGAGTTAGTAATGTCGAAGGAGAGGATAGATACTTATTAGATTAAAGGCCTGGTCCCAAGTACTTGGTTGTGCAACGGTGTGGTCAACAATCAGCTGACAGCGGCGATTCCCAGCCGTTCAACGGGGACATTCACAAATGTTTAAAGAAAATGTAATCTATTCAGAATTACTCGTCCAATTATTGGATTAAATGAATCCATTTACTTTAGATTTAAATCTAACCAAAACATTTAATCAATCCCTAATTTTTACGTTAGCAGAGAAGATATTTTCTTTGTCTTTCAATTTGAAAAACTCACTATAACTAACCTTGAACTGAATTTCAGATAACGATTTGCAATGAAGTCTTTGTAATCGCACCGCATGCAGTGCATCAGATAAAATGATGCTTTACGTTGCTCAACCTCCGCTGTGTTTATTCTTTGAACGTACAGCGTAGGGGTGTATGCACTGGCAGGCTGTCAGCTCTGATCAGTCGGCTGAATGCACAGGGATACAGCAGGAATATGGAGCGTTATAGAGTCCATGCAAAATACAACAAACAGTATCAGCGCTGCGCCCTGAGAATATCCTCAGCTCAGCAGCATCGTGCTTGCTGGAAAACTCAGAGAACAAACACTTCCTGCTGGAAACTTCTTTTGTGTTGAAGCCGGATGAATGTACTGATGGCGGCAATAACACCATCACTGGATGTGTTCAGAATATTTGCTCTGGTCTAGTTGCTTTTAAAGCAGTAATTTATAAAAATCACCTTGTTTTTTTTTTTCTTCTTTATTCTATTCAGTGTGGCTCTTTGGTGGCAGGCAGTCACTGCTCTTTTGTCTTTGCATTTTGCGTTCCACGGATCAGTTGACAATCAAACTGTGCCTCGACTGTGACGCCATTGTTCTCGTATTTTCTGTTCACAGAGTTTGAGTTTATGCGAGCGGCGCCCTATTGTTCCTTTCTTCAGTTGTGCTGGTTACCACTGCTCATGCAACTAGAGTACCTAGTTACCATATGTCATATTTATTCAGTTTTAAAAAGGTGTTGTAAACAGTACTAGAGGTGGAACAATTAATTGATCACTGTGCTGGGTCTCCTAAAAATTACATTCAGTAAAACAAAACTGCATTGTTAGTTTTGTTTCAAAACATATTTTCTCCCTGATTAATTTGTTTTTGACATATCACAACTATGTGGATCAATGTTTTCAACCACAAAATTTCTTTTTTTGCGTTTTAAATCACAGTGAATTTAATATTCAAATTTTGAACTGTTAGTTGGACAAAACAAGACATTTGAAGGCAACAACTTGGGCTCTCTGGGTGTCAGATGGGCATGTTTAAAACATGTTTGGACATATTCAGACTTCACTAAGCCAAACTATACATTTATTGACAAAATCATGTTGCTACCAAGCAGCTATCACGGCATAACTGGTATAGAAGAACAATGTCATTAACAATTTCAAACATAGACGTTGTGGCTCAAAATTAAAGATGTCATGTCGTCCATTTAAAGATCTCATTGATAACATTTTAATGGAGACAGATGACAAAATACGTCCACAGCGCACTGGAACGAGGGAGGGAGAATGTGACATCTAGTGGCCGAATATCAGTGTTAACAATAGCACCTTTAATTCTGACAACACACAACATTACATTATTTTATTTACATTACGTTATTTCTTGAAAATAACAAAAAACTACCCTACTAAAACTACTGCAATTTCCATGTGATACAGTGAAGCATCAGAAATGGTCCGTTCCTGTACAAACATGCAGTGTTTCCCAAGAAGCTTCCGACGTTTTAAGGAACCGAAGCTTCTTAAAGGCATGTTTGATCTTTAAGGCACCCCAAGGCTCTTCGAAGAACCATAGGAACCCTGACTTTTAGCAGTGTTCTGGAGGTTCTTTGGTTGGCTGGATGATGAGCCCATATTGTGTTACCAGCAGTCCTGCAGGGGGGATTAAAAGTGTATAGGCTCCGCAGGGATTAGCGCGAGGCAAAGAGCAGGGGCTGTGAGTGGCCCATTAAAATGGCAGGGAAGGAGGACAAGGTTATCCATCTCATTCGTGTAATAAAGGTGCAATTGATCTGTTCCAATTACAATGAGAGCCAAAGAACATGAGGTATTCAGGTTTGTTTTGGTTAACACACCCCATGTCTGGAGGGAATGGGATTTAGCTGTGGATAGCAGTCATGCTCAACCCCTCTTCTCCTCTGATACATTGCATTTCTGCAAAGTGGCTATCTGATTTATGGCTTTGATTATTTCCATGTCTTCATGCAGCACATCACTGTACATAGAAGTACAGTCTGTTCTTGGCCCATTACAGTGAATCAAGAAATAGCAGGCCGATAGCTTCATGGGAACATGAACATGTACTTATGTGATTCCACGAATAAGGTCCAAAACCTGCACAATACATCATGATAAGAATGGGTAAAGAATAGTTTGAAATATTGTATATCCAAGCCGTTATTGCCAGCCAGTAAACCATTTAATTAATGCATTCTCTCTCATTACCTCCTTGTGAAACTGATGCTTTTAAATGTTATTTTTCCAAAATTATTTTTGCAGTGCATCTCATTGCTATAATACAATATTGTTTTATTCCACTCTAGCAGTTTTCTCCACCAGGGTTAAGCTTAGGGAGGATTGTGTCAGCAGTCAATGACAGTATAAAACAATACAATATGTTTTGTGAATCACCGCAGCCACACAAGGTCCAAGAGCATACATGAGCCGAACCAGTGTTGACTGATTGGTCCAGTACGATGCAAGGTTATCTGCAGACAGAGATAGGCACACGACTGAATACTGCTCACTCCTCGTAATAGGTCAGTCGGGGCCACGTCATCATCAGCTGTTTCAATCGGCGAGCTTTGTGGCGAGCGTGTGGCGGCTGCGTGATTCATGTGTCCAGCTGCGTTTCTGCTGCTGCTCTTTCTACACAGTTTGACTTTCAGACATGCCATTTAATTTCATTATAAATGTCATTTATATTTATTGTAGACAGATAAAGCGTCAAGAAATGTGTGGTAACTTGTAAATAATAGTAATAATCCACAATTAAAATCCTGTCCTGCAAGTCACTGCATGCTCTCTACAACACTGTCCTGCAAATACTTCAAAATAAAAGCCTTGTGTTAACAAATGGAGTTCTGCCCACAGAAAGCTGCAAGACCTCAAATCTCTAGATGAGACGCAGCTGACATGCAGTCGAGTCTCATTGGGGCGGTGTGGCGGCTCTAACCTGTTAACATGGATGCCTGAATAAAAAAAAACATTTCCATAATTGATTAATCTGATGATGGTGACACTGTGATTTATTTGATTAACGGTTTGGTCTCAGAAATGTCAGAATATAGTAAAAAAAAACAACCCACAAAATTCAGAATATTATGTTGTTTTTTCCAACAAACAGTCCTTAACCAAACTATATTCAGTTTAATATTAAAAAAACAGCAAATATTCACCTTTGGGAGTCTGAAACTAGACATTTTCTGTCATTTTTGCTTAAAAAATATGAAACCAGACAACAGTTCCTCCCAGAACAACACATATTTAGTGAATGCAGTTATAGAAAGCTACTTACAGCACAATGAATGAATTCACCATCGATGTGGCTGGTCCTAGTGGGATCATATTACCTCATAACCACAACAACAGCCATGAAACTAAAGCTACACATGAAAACCAAAACCTTTTATTTTGTTAATATTATTGATTACATGACAAGAGGCTCACCTTTATGTTGATATTCCCTTTATGTTTACATACGGGACGTGTCAGTATCAGACTAGTAAACCTTTAAAGTAATGCCCTTTTCAGACCCTCAAATCTCTGCCTGCATCAAATTCAAAAGAAGACTGTAGGAGGAAGGCAGCTTTGAATATTTATTTGTTCTGAAAAACATACTCTTTTTTTTTTTTTTCAAGCTGTGCAAGAAAGAACAATAAGATTTTCTTTATATAATGTTCACAAGACTGAGCCTACACACAATCCCTGCTGACACAGGGAGACTACAAACCACACTGTCTGCACTGCACTCCCACATGGGACTACCAGTGGCAGTCCAGCACATCCAGCTCTGCAGCACCAGCGCAGGGTCAAAGTTTTAACTAAGTGGTTCAACTGTGCAGAAGGATTTAAGTGTGTTCCCTTATGCTTTCGTTAAGTTCAACATGCCCTCGGTGGAAAAGGTCACGCCTTGGAGGGTTTTTACTTGTTTTTTGACATTTGGGCATACTGCTATGTGTAGCTATTCTCATTACAAAAACATTTATTAAACACGAGTTCAAGCGCCCATGAAATAATAGATGAAGTTATTTTGGAGTGCAAATCGTGATCCCAGAAAAACAGATGGTGGGTGGAGGTATGTGTAAAGAATACATGTGGACTGGGCACATACAATAGCCATTATTAGAAGACTGTATACTGCTTCTTTGCCCATAATGTGCTATCGCCAATCAGTGATCCCATCCCCGACAGGCCCTCCACCCAAACTGCTGAAACAAGCTGCCAGGATCGGGACCCGGGTCTCTGCGGTCTCGGGAATTAATCTAACCCTTCTGCTTCTCGTGCTAATGGCCGTCTTTAATTCTCAATCTCAAAAGAGATTCAAAGTGAAATCCTCAGGCAAATTGTGGATGAAGTCTGCGTGCCCTCATGACAAATGCCCAGCTGCCTTTAGTTTTTACTTTTCCAAGTTAATTTCCCATCACAGTACAAAGTGCTTTGCTCAAAACCTAAAGCAATGACCCTTTCCATGCACAGATGAAAGAATTGGAAAAAAAAAAAAAAATGGCTGGGGCGAAATCATGAAGCGTTGTATGACGTAACACTTGAAAGTGAAATACAAGCTACAGGAAGCCAAGGTGAAAGCTCTGCTAACATTTCTTGCTTTTGCATAATAGCCTTGTATGTGTGAGTTTTGACCTTGTGGCAAAAGGAAAATGGTTCTGTCATTTCTATAGTTACTAGCATTTTCCTTTAGTGGGTTTTTTTTTTTTTCTTTGGGTTTTTTTCTTTTTAGTGGCTTCTTTTCACTCCTCTTTCCTCATTTTTTATGCTTGGCTCATTGTGTGCCAGTGATTACTGCCCATGCATTCGCCAACTATATCGCAGGTCTTTGATAAAACAAAGATTTCTAGACATCAGGGGTTTTTAAATTTTGCTGTTGAAGTGAAACAAAAAAAAACCTCCCTCTACTTCAGCAATGAAATATATTTAGACAAACATTTTGCCTGGTCCAGTCATTTGCTTTTGTGTAATGAATTTTCAAGGTACGGCGGCCCTGAAAGCACATGCAAACAGACAGAACACGAGGCAATGGAGAAAACATCTCTGCCAATTTGACAGCACATGTGCCGCATTTAGGAAAAGGAAAGTAAAATGCAAAGCAAGAAGACAAAACAAAACAAAAAAAAAAAAAACAAATTCAGAGAACAGAGGTTCATTTTTGTAAGTTAAAGTGCATTTAGAGCAAATGTGAAACAAAAACAAAAGCTTAATTTACACCTGATATACACCACACTCCACTGCAGTAATCCTCATTTTTTCTGTAGTTTTCAAAGCAGCAACAGGGTTGAGTGAAAAGCTGCAGGTACATGTAACTCAGGTGGTTTGTTCACACTCTAGAGTCTAATCTTCTATTTCACCCACATGTGACACACCTAATGTTTTGTAATCAGTTTGAACAGCAAGATGTCGTATTTTTTGCAGCTCACATTTTCCCACTTCCTATCGGGACCACATGGGTATGCTGTGCAAAATTGGATCCTGTTACATGTGACCTATAAGTGACTTGTATTTGAACACTAGAATCAAAATTTCGGTGTTTCTGCAACAATGAGTAAATGTCACATTGCTCACCTGAGAGAACTCCGGCGCATGACGGAAATAATGTGGGTATGGATGACGCACCGAGGAGACGAATGACTTTGTTTGGATTTTGTGGAGGAAGCTCAATTTAGTGAAGACTCAAGCAGGAATGTGTTGAAACAATAAAGGTACACAGAGAAGCATTTTGTTTTGTGCACACATCTTAAGGCTGCAGTCAGCGTATAATGACATGAAACTAAAGTGCAGTCTCTGTATTGATAAATGATGCATTTTTTCCACAGGAAATACAAACTGATAGTTCATAACTTCAGACTTGCGTGTTTAATTGCTGTGTTAAACTTTCTCTTTCTGCTTCTTTTGATGAACGAGGTAAACATGCAGCTTGGATGCCACCCTGTCTCTCTTTCTCCATTCTCTTTCATAACGACGACGTATCATTGCTATTCTTTTTGATAAAACTTTTATAATCAATACAAACACGACTAGGAAGGTGCTCAGAATTTAATGCCACGTGTCAGTTATTCACACTGTGCGGACGGATGCAACACGTTGCGCTGAAGAACAAAACTTGATTTAGATAAGTGACAGATATCTGGCTCTTTTGTGAATCACACTACAAAGGAAGTATTGATTTCTCCACACCTGCCTGTACTTTTACACCTGTCTGCATAACAGACTCAACAGTATGTGGACAGCACACTGTCAGATTGACCAGTTCTGCCTCATGTGAGATGATTCATCGCTGCTTGTGTCCATGTTCGGTTAAAAAATATGCCCTAAAATATCACTTTGTGAAGGCTACTACTGGTAATATTCAGCACACTGAAAATGCACTTACATAATTGTACTCATACTATAAGTGGGGCTTATGAATCAATACTATCACGATACCTGGGTGCTGATGCGATATCTATTGCGATTTACTGTGATTTTTAACTTTTTAACACTAGACCATGAGAAAAAGTTGACTATATAATGATGTATCAGTAATTGTGAGTGATCCATTTCACTCGGACCCTGCGCCGTTTTCTACTTTTTCGGCGGCTGGCTAGTTTGTTTTGATTGAAAGATACAAAACGGATATGATATCACGTTACTCAGACGACAATGGAAGCGGTAACTTCCTTTCACCTCGGCAGAGACTCAAATAAAGCAAATTCAAACAAGAGAAAATGACACATGGGGGTAGTAATGACTCTTTGCATATTGTGCCACAATGCGCACACGATTTCACCATTTGGTGTAACGAGGGGGAGTAAGCTGTCACAAGTGCCACTTCATAGTCCCATAAGAATAACGTTCAAGTCAGTCCAAGGTGGCCATGGTATTTACATATTTTATACGCTCACCTAACCATTTAATCACTTAACACCCGGGGGATGAAGGCAAACAGTAGTAATCCCGGAAGAGACCACTCCCTCAAGGGTGGATTTGCTTTACAATACAATGGAAGCGACCATGATTAATAACTTTAATTAGTGTGTTCAATTTGTGTGTATCATGATCATAAAGGGGTTAAGTGGACCTAAACTGCATCCACAGTTTCATCTGTATTAGTAATATCACTGTATGTATCATACACCAACTACTTTCGGAAAAAATGTCCTCAGTACACTGTGAAGCCTTTAGTGTCATGTTGCCACATACCGACTGTTCAAGCCCTTAAGAAGAGAGTATTATCACTTAACATTTGATTGAGTACACTGGATCTTTTTATTAGAATTTCTTTCACTTCGTCTGCCGCATATTAACCACATAAATCCCACTGCTGCGACTCCATGTTAACAAATTACATGATTTGAAATGAACTCCTGCCATATCTATATCTGAAATAAATAAAACTGGTGCAGGACCCAAACCATAGAGCACATGAAGCACTTAACCCCATATCGTAGCTAGAGAAATGTTTGTCTGTGTGCGAACAGAAGATGAGAGGGGGCAAAATAATTCTAGTCTCTGTGGGTGGAAAGGCCTATTTGTTATGATAATAATTCACAGCACATTGCCCATCCACTAGAGCTGTGTGTAGGACTCCCTTGGTAATGCTGCTTCCTTCATCTGGTGAATTATTCCTCTGACAAATATAATAGGTGTTCACGTGTTATCATGTGGCCCAGATGTTTGTCTTTCAACCCCACAATGCTCAATGCACTTGCTAATTTTGCATCTATTTTTACATGCATGCTATTCACTAGTGGTTTTGAATTTGATGACATACGTCACTGCAAATGCGTCACCGAAGACTGACTAAGATTCAGCTTAAAGAACTGTAAACCAGTCTGACGAGAGCCACAGTTGTGATGCGGCAAACTTCTTCCAAGCCAAAAAAAAAAATAAATAAAAAAAAAAAAAATAACCTTAAAACTCTGACGGCCGTGATTCTGTTTTTGGAGGTTATTGCAAGCTGAGTTTTCAAGCTAGAGGGAAGATATATGATATCATATGAAACTAGAAAGCCAAAGGAATCAATTGATATCAACCACATCACTCTAGCTTGTTGGGAAGATTGCTAAATATCACTACGACTTTACACGACATTTTGGCGAGGAATAACTGGCATGCCAATTTTCAAAGGGGTCCCTTGACCTCTGACCCCAGGATATATGAATGTAAATGGCGTCTCTGGGTACCCATGAGTCTCCCCTTTACAGACATGCCCACTTTATGATAATCACATATAGTTTGGGCTAAAATCCATGCAGTTTTTTTGACTGCAGAATATATAAATGTGTTATTTTTGCCAATACTAAACTGATGTGCTTGACTATTTCTACATACTGGGGTCTTGGAATTGCACAAATTGGGGATCACTGTAAAGCTGAGACTCTTGTGGATCAATGAGCACAACTGTATTCATGTGTGATGATTTTTTGTCTCCATAGTAGCCATTTCATTGTAGTGAGACTATTGTTTAAACCTGATTTCCCTGTATAAATTGACCTGTGGTGACCTCTAGGATAATCACAGACTAAACTTTACAGCCCACTAGAGACCTGGAGCATTCAGAGGATGGATGGCTTTCCTAGCAAGACTGATAATAAGGGGTTTTATGAGCAGTGTACACAACATAAGTGCTCATGATTCAATTGCCGAAAAAATGCAGAAAGTTTTTGAAAGCAAATCCCAGCATGTTTTTTTTTTCTATGGTGTTCCTTAAGGTCTTGGTGTCATAGTGTGATATTTTGGAAAGATTAGTGATCATTCATATTAATTCTTGAGTGGTAAAACAAGGTTAAATTTAGCACCAATCCTGTGTAACAAATGGTATCAACACAAAATTGCTGCAACAATTTATGGGACATAATAGAGCACAGGGATGATAATCACAAACTAATATCAATATGTTCTATGCTCACACACACACACACACACATATATATATATATTAATGAGTCGAGTAACTTGAGCTTTACTGCTGAGCTGCACCTCAAATTAATATCCAGCTTCCTTGTTTTCAAATGATGTGCATCACTTCTATGTTAAACTACCCCTGAACATCCTCTGTCCCCCACCCTGACCCCTCTAAAAAAAGAGGGCAGGAAAAAAGGGGTTCGTATTTAAATGATCTCAGCAGGATATCACTTTAAACTACTACTACACAAGATGCTCTGAAGCACTTTATGACAACGAGCTTGCACACATGACTCCTGTATTTTCTGCCTAAAAATAACTTGATTTTAGTGCTGCAAAGACACCAGCACCAAGATTACCGACTTGTTCACCTGATCGCCATCATTGCTTGTGTGTTTGCTTGGTGACTACTAAATCTTAACCCAACACAGTGGTTCTTTGACCAGGCTGCTGAATCCATGCAAAGCATCTCCAGACATCATCAGCTCCCGCATGGTCGCACTATATGTTAAACAGCAGCCAATGATAAGCGTTGCCAGTTGGGAAATGTTAAACTCATACCAGAAGTTTAAAATGATCATATTTTGAGTCCAGCTTTGAGGCATAAATGTATAATTTTACAAAGCACATATTTCTGACTTTTTGGCACAACAACAAATTCACCTACAAAGTTTTTTTTTCTACCTTTAAAGCAAGCTGACGTAGCTACGATGAGTGGAAATAGATATGTGTCCATAAGTCGATCACTCTAACAATTTTTGTCAGAAGCTGTATCTCAAAATTTAATTACAAGACAGGAGAGAGAAAGAATGACATCCGTGCTCACGAGTCACGTTTATTGCCATCATAGCCTACCGTACACCAAGCATGACTGGCTGGAAAGAGGTCACATGAGAAGAGACACATGGACACAGACCAGTTTTGTCCTGGAAAATGAACTAAAATGAGACAGCCCAGACTAAAACCAACTACTAATTGTAAGCATCACAAAGCGACAAGATTATCAGACATTACGGCACTTTTGAGACTATTAATTGTGCATCGTACAAACGGCAAAATTATTGTACTAATATGATAATAATCGTTCACCTAGCAACGCTGCCAGTGATGCCAGGTAGCTTGTTTCACTTTCCCTCTTACATGTTTTCACTGTAAGATGAGCCTAGTGGAGGCCAATAACATTTACATAGAAATATAAAATGACTGTGTTTACTTTCTTCACCGACACAGACAAAAAATGAAACAGCTGTCAATCAAAGCTCGGGTTTGGGAAGTGAAGAGATGCAGGACGGGATGAGGAAACTGAGAGAAACAAAGAAGAAAATGATGAAGATGAGAGAGGAAGAGCAGGTAGTGACCAGGATAGGATTAGCATCATGTCCCTGTGCTATTCAACACAAAGACTGTCCTGATCTGATCAAACAATATAGTTACCTCAGAAATACATATATTTGGTTTATACAGAAGAATGCATACGCTCAATTAAACAACACAAACACCGAGCATAGTGTAACAATATAGTATCACTGGATAAATATAACTGTCATGATTACATTTCAGTGGTGTCTCCCTGAGCATTGTCAGCCTTCATTTTCACATGTTTGGTGATCATTTTAGCCTTGTCTAGACTGTAGTGTGGGTCGTTCATTGCACCGTTTAATCTGATTCTCATGTATTACTGCTTGACAGATCATTTATGCCCCTGATCCCCCACAAAAAAAGCTCAGTTTTTGGACCTCAGTGTTTCTAAAACTGCATACGGCCATGCTTGCACATTGCCCCTGTTTGTCTGAATCATTATAAATAATGACTTGTGCAAATCATTTAATCATTAACAACAAACACAAAATGATTAATACAAATTAAGAAAAAAATGGATAACAGAATGGGGAAATTATGTACAATCTAAGCGAGTTTTGCACTATTTATTGTAGTTTAAACAGTTACACTATTAGGCTCCCGGCTCAAAAAGCACTGAAGGATGTTTGTAATTGAGTCAGTGCATCTTCTTAATCACATATAACAGCAGTGCTGCGCAACTGTTCCAATTTAGATAGCTCCGTCTTGTCTTTGCACTCATTGGCTTCATTAGTTGATGTCAAAAACTGGAGGCCTAGCCCAAATTGCTTATCGACTGGGCTTTTAACTAAATGTTACAACTGCGTATGGCATGGATGTCCTCCAAATATCTTTAACAACCATCTGCAGTAATAGGACTTAGCTCATTGCGTAAATCATAAGCAGCATTCCTCAAATTACTATTGTACTGACAATGGAAGTAATGGTATTGCCTTTAAGATTATTATTCCTATCAGCTCATTCTCTTTTCTCTTCTCTTGCCTGGGCCTTAATTGTGGTATCAATTAGAGATGACAATTTTCAATTTGAATTTTATGAGAGCAAGGACACTGAGTAGAAATTAGGTTGCTCAGGCAGGGTATGTTGAAAGATCGACATACAGCATTATTCCACTGTGGCTGGCTTTTCTCCTCTTACCCATGTGTAACACTACAATCCTGTTTTAAATAAGGGAAGTGAAAAGCTGAAAATAACCTGGTAGGTAGAGGAGAGAAATTGTTTACTCATATGGAGCCAATTTAGAAAACAATAACAGATTTAGCAAATAGAGAAATCGTCAGTTCCTGTAGCTGTTTTGATGTTGTAACCAAATGTTAAGTTGTGATGTCATATTTTCTTAATTGTACAGCAAGTGTTTACGTATGTATTTCATTGTTTGTCCAGTTTTTTTAATTGTAGATGTATTTTATTGCCTTTTTCCATCATGGCCAGGGGACTACAGATGGAAACGAGCCTTCTGGCTAACTCTGGCTTTTTTAAACCTTGTATAATCATGTGTTTTGTGAATTTGCACTGTCCTCTTTTAAATAAACTAAACTAAACTGTAATAGTTTTATTTGTTGATCAATGCAGAGGAACTGTATACACACTTTAAAGTTTAAAGACCAAAATGTAATACAACATAGTCAGCTTTCAACAAGAAGAGAAGTCTGGCTTCTTTCTGGGAAATTCAAAAGTTTCACATTAAAACATCAGAAAAAAACAACCAGTTACTATTTAGCTATCAACGGACAGCTTTATTTCTAGAGGTGCCAAAGATTAATTACTTAAATATGTAAACGCGAGCTGTGAGGCACATAGATGGACTAAAATGGAAAGTTAAGAATCACATGGATTCAACAGTAGATTGTGTTTCACTGTGATAAACATAGTTTGTGTCAAAACTGCCATTTGACCTTAACTACCTCTGTGTGGGTGTAATTGGCAAGATGAGGAAAATATCAGTCTTCTCCAAATTGCACGCAGCCTTTGGCATTTTAAAGGCATAAATATTATTTTTCTTTCTTTGAAAAAAGATGCAAAAGTGTCTTTCGTGTCATGTAAGCTGGCACATCAGTCACAGATTTTGTCAGCCATTGTCATACGTTGTCTTGACACCAGATTAAAACCAGATGTGTAGCTGATATGTAAGTAAAAGGTCACTATGTTTACATTCACAAAATATTCCAGCTTTTGCCCTTATTCCTCCTAAATATTCCCATTTACATGCAGGTTACATTAAGTTCATACTTTCATTAATGCAGCCAGTCGCAAACTAATTGGACTGTACAAACGCAGCATCCCTTTTTCATTCCTCCAGCCACCTTCCTGAAATGGTCAGCACTGTGATATTTCCTAAATCCAACATCCTGTTATCCTGATATCCACGTCTTTTATAATGTTTAAAAGAAATGTGGGCTTTTCTTTCGGGCATGCATCTCTGCGAACTGTTGAGGTTGTGTCTCACAAACTGTAAACATGTCCAAAGAATGCTGCGAAAACCTGAATAATATCAGCATATATTTACATATCGTAAATTTTCCCACTGTGGGAGTAAGTAAAGCAATATCTTATTTTATGTCTTATCTTATATCCCATGTTTTAGTCGGGAAATACTCCAATCGGATTAACGCCTAGTTCGGAATATCCAAATGGAATATGCTGTTTACATTATCGATATTAAATACATAATATTCTCATATTCTACATGATAGAGGGATATTAGCGTTCATGTAAACATTCATATTTTATCAGCCAAACTGACCCAAAACAGTCAATGTGGCTCTGACCATGCAGGTATGCTCCACTTGCCTCCACACATCATCTGCCATCATAAAGACATATCCACGTCAGTACATTGTGATTAACCGATGTACTCCTGACTCCTGTCTTTCTAGTGTTTTAGTGTACTTTTCAATTAAAAGTTTGCAAAAATCCAAGTGAGACCCGACCCAGAATTTAAAACTGAGATCTGGTTATGTTTTTAGTGGGCTGGGTCTGACCAAAATCCTGTAAAAACCTCCGCATGTCTGATTCAAATTGATACCCACCTGCTGAGTGATTCCACTGCTGCAGCAGCACAGTCAGCACACTGTGCAGCTGCTAGAAGAACAGGGATCAGCTTTGTCATTGAATGTTTCATTACCAGCCAGATTGTGCTTGAAGTTTTTATTTTTTTTTTTCAGTAAATTTTTTAGTTACCACTACATTGCATTTCTAAAGACTGTCTGGCATGAAAGAGGTATGAATAAATTAAGCGGACCTATTGTTTTTGACAAATCTGAGGTTGTTCTAGGGCTGAAGAAGATTCGGCTACAGCGACAGCTGATGCTGCACACCTTGCTGGGCACCGTGGGACTGCAGAGCATCTGGACATGTCTGTGTATTTGTTTGCCTTTGAAAAAGTACAGCGCAGCAGTCCTTTTTCTATTTTGGTTGACAACCCTCCTGCACATTTAACAATAACTTAAATCTGACACAAGCATACATTAAACAATCACAGAGAGCAACACAAAGTGAAGCTATTTACTGAGTGACAGTGTGGATATCGTTCTTTATTACACAACTTTGCAAAAAACTCAAATCTGATTGGTCAATCACAGCGTTCTGTGGTCTGTTATTTCTTTATAACAGACCGTTGCTATGTATGACAGATCGTTGCTATGGGAACAGTTCGGATGCCAGACTTTGGCAGACTATTTTTGTGTGAAATTATCGATTTCTTAAGTTGGTAGCCATGTGATAAGCGGGATAATGTGCAGCTGGCGAGTTGTTGATGGGTTGGGGCATCGGGGTGAGGCATCGCCCTGTCTGGGTTTATTTCACAATAATGACCAGCTCGCTGTACACTATCCTGCTTTACATGGCAACTTACTTAAGAAATCAATAATCCATCCATTCAAACAACTATCCATCGAGCTGGAGCCCATCCTTCGATACGCCCTGAACAGATTGCCAGACTATCGCAGGGCTGACACATAGAGGCAGAAAACCATTTATGCTCACAATCACACCGACAGACAATTTATAGAAAATAATTAATCTAACCTGCACTGGACTGTGGGAGGAAACCCATGCTAACACGAGGACAACATGGAGACACCACACTGAAGACATAGTGGATTAATGTCCACCTGAGCGGAGAACGAAGTCCCTCTCCCTCTGTGTGTCTGAGCTTCTCTGTGATTTGTTGACAGCCGTGCTTTCCTTTTGATGCATGTTAGTGCACGTGAGCTCACGGCTGCCGCTCCGCGCTGCGCTCATACGGTGGTTACAGCTGATAATGTCGTCCCACCCAACGGCGTCATTACGGAAGCGTGACACCCATCCTCCGGTTCCCCCTCAGGTAAACACTGTTAGCTCTGTCAACACTGATGCAGGCATTTGCACTGTTAACTGCGAGCCGCCCGCTCAGCCGTCACCATGTTGAGAGCCATGTGGAGGCGATAAAGCAAAATCTCTGAATTTCAAATTCAGGACAAATATTTGTTTTCAGTATTAGTCTGTTTCACGTAATATGTTTGCTCTCTCTTTCCAGTTTCCAATACTGCAGTATCAAAACAAAAGGGCAAACCCCCTGCACTGCATTTTAATTAGTGAAATGTGCAGTTTAACCAAGACACCCACTTTTAAACATCTTTAAGAGGTGGTCACAGAATATTAAGCTTCCCGATAACAATCCCATCCACTCAATTGCAACCCAATATGGAATTAGAGTTGATTATGTCTTCCTAAGAAGAATATCTGGCTTTAATCTGCCGCCCTTATCATCAAACTTATTAAAAGGTTTGTTCTATTAAAACACTAATCCTGTTAGTGAATGATCAAACAAAGTCATTTTGCCTTTGCTTAATCATCTTAGAAGAAAAAACTAGATCAATGTCATATGCAGACAAAAAAATGGCTGACTGGAAACCCAAATTTGATTGCAAAAGTTATCTTTCATGTTTTGCTAAATCTTCCCTGAAATAAAAAAAAAAAAAATAGCAACATGGTCAACATGTAAAATACTGCAGTGTCTACTAAATTAACTTCATGAAAATACCAAAACACCAAAAACCAAGGCTGAAGGTAACAGTAATTCTAATTTCCAATTCACATACTGAAAGTAACTCTTGTAATTACATTAATTATGACATGTTTGGGATAAATGCCAAGAGGGCCGTGCTCAGGGTTTATTGGGTGGTTGATGGATAGTTTGGCCATGTGCACTGCTTTTTTGAATTTCAGTATTTGCTGCCCTTGGTGTGGAGAGCTAACCAGACCAACATGTCAGATATATTCAATTAACTGTCACATCAGACAAATACAGAAGATTAGATGAGGGAATGTTTGCTAATTTGCTGTGAAGGTTATTGATAGATTTAGTGGGTTATAGCGGCAATAACACTTTCACCGAAGCTGCAAAATATAGTTGAGTTGTAACAAACTCAGGGAAAACGGTTCATGTGAGACATTCAAGTACATTTGGGAAGCATCGTTCAGGGTCAGTTTTGTTGTGTAAAAGTTTGACTGGAGACAGATGTAGGTTTGAGGCATCTCTTTGGTTAGAGGACGACCCCAAGGCGGTACAGAATTAAGACTTGTTTTATTTCAGTTCCACTGGAAGGTTCCTGTTCTGCTTTAAAAAAAAAAAAAAAAAATACAGCGCAATTCCTGAGCCATCCACAAAGACAGACAGCAACAGATTAATTTAAAGAATTGCATCAATCCCTTTCTCTCCTTATTTCCCAGCCACTAAGACAAAAAGAAGAGATTTAGTTTGGCTGTACGGTATATCACTGTTGGGTATAAATTCCACACCACAGACTAAATTAAATTGTCACTCCAACATAAGCCAGTCAAATTATTGTGTATGTGTTTTTTTTCCATCTATGAGGAAAAACTATTTTCTTATCCTCGCTGGTGATAGGTGGCTATGTATGTCATCAGCTCTGGATGAAAAAGAGGAGACAAGCGAGCCCTCAGGCATGTGTTTCTGAACAGTGGAAATAATTGAATTGTGTAAAGGAGAATGTAATTGTTTCTGGAGAGAATGAAAAGGAACAGCAACGCAATGGTAGAGCACTGCTGTACGCATCATAGTGAGGAAACAAACTGCCTTCAATCTTTAAAAAATAAAAGAAATGAATAGTGGAAAAAAGCTGCCCCCAAAGTATCTTAATAAAGATGCAGGACTTTGGAATAGTGCTTGAGTCGAAGAGACAAAAACCTTAACATGGAGCACAATAATGTGACTTTAAAAAGACCTTATTGTAAAAAGAAAGTTCACAGGTTCAATGCCTGCAAAAAGTCACAGCTCTGTATCCAATAAGCCCATCTCTGATCACTCACTGCACAGCTTCAAAGCAGACTACATCTGTATGCAGCACTACATCACAATATTTCCAGAAATCTACCCAGAGTAGGCTGCATATTGTTTCATCCTGCAGGGCAACGATGGAACTACACGCCCTACTATTGACTTTTTCCCCAATACATTAGGAGGTCAACTAACTAAAACAAGTGAGCTCAAACTGAACGTCAATTCAATATTGTAGTTTAATTGAAGATGTGAAACAGATTTATCTGATATTAGATTAGAAAGTACTGCCCTCAGGTGGAAGGATCAATTACTACAAAAGATTGTCTCATAGTCTTTTTGCTGTGTGCATAATTAGATGGATGCAGTGTGAGGAACAGTGCACGGTATAAACACACACATACACACACATGCATGCAAACACTAGGACAGGCTGGCTTCCCATACAAAAAGGCAGAACCCTTCCACATGGGCTAAAATACAACCCAGCATTTGTACATACAGGTATCTGAAGGCCAGAACATAGAGATGATGCAAAAGAACAGATTAGAAAGTAATAAAATACAACAGAATAAACCTGAACTGAATCTAAAAACAACAACACAGCATCCAAATCAAGATTAAACAAAGGCAATGGAGAAGACGACACATGTAATTTTTACCCATTGCTTTCTAACAAAAGCACATTTCTTTCCAAGAAGACATAAATGTGATGGGAAATTACAAAATTTCATATTGCTAGAGAAGTTGTATGTCTTTTTTTTTCCAGTAATTGCACATTGGTCTAAAAGGAAATGCTGGCAAGTTAAAATATGCTGTGCCACCAGCTTCACAGTAGAATGCCAGAAATGTCCAGAGATGCTTCGAAGACACTGAAAACTGGAAAAAAAAAAACTAATACTTTTGAAAGTATCTTCTCCTCTGTACTAGTTGCTGTAACAATACAAAGACCTTCGCAACTTCACATTCATTGGCAAGTCAGTGAATGATTAAATAATGGCAGGAGAATGCACTTGCCGACCTTTTGTGTTAGCCAGCAATATGTTTTACACTCTTCTGATATTTATAATGAAACCTCTGCAGCATTGAGTCGAGAGCGGATCAAAGAGTAGCCTACAGTTCGTACTAACTAATGCCTATTTCTGTCTGCCAAATAAACACACACTCTTATGCGGCATACAGAATTTTAATTCATACAGACAATGCTTAATGAAAGGTGGTCAACACAGCTGTGGCTGGGAAACAATATACCACCTTTACAATGTGCTAATGAGTGGAAGTGATGCTGGCAGTCTTTCAAAGGGTTGCCATAGTGATGTTGGTGCCGTGTTGGAGTCATGGCCACACAAGGCTGAATCTAAACCCCACACCTCGCCTGAGGTATGGTGTGTCATGACCGGTCTACGGTGCAGCATGCAAGTAACACTGCGAGTACAACCCCACCTCAGTCATTAGCAGGATCACAGCGCTGTCAGCAGCAGGGACTCCACAGTATGTATAGTGACTGTATGTAATGTGCTAATGTGTAAAGTGAGGAGTGTAACCTATACCTGGTCGCTTATTATGTGAGACTGTGACTATGTTTTTGTGTCTGCATTGCACCCTGGTCCATGAGCAACGGCATTTCGTTTTAGCTGTGTACTTTGCATGTGGGAAAAAAATGACAATAAAGCTGAACTTGACACTGACACTCCATATGCAAGACAGATGTTTGCTCTCACACACAGGATTTTGCATAAAGCTGAACGTTTTACAACTAGAATTAAAAAAAGAAGGGCTGTGGCAGACTAAGGTAGAACAGCTCACCTGTTATAGGATGTTCACACAGACATTGGGAGAGACCCTGAAATGTCCAGTGAGACACTGCTGAATACATCTGTCAAAACTACGGCATCCTGGTTAACAGTGTCTTCCTTAAGCTAGAATCAGGCCATATGACCACTGGTTTGAGGAACAGCCAGCAGGCAATGCTTGTGACACTTGTGTGCACCTTTAGTCAGCTCAGCCATCTCTGAAAGGACCTGAGGCCCTTATAGAAATGCACCCAGTAACCCAAACACGTCCGCGCTATCACCACGTGCTACTGTTGGACTCTGCAAAGGATAGATACTGGCTTTGACAAGCATTTGATTGACAGATGGTTCACCCAATCACCTGCCAAGTACTTTTTAAAAGTGCCTGTCCTTTTCCAAACAGTTTCCAGGGACGTCTTCTCAGCTGGGTCTGTGTAGTGAAACAGCTGCATGAAAACTTAAATTCATCACTGTGGCCACAACTGCAGGTCGCCAGTGAGTAGCTGAACAGTTGCATGGTTGCGTTTGTAAGCTAATCATCAGAAGGGAAAATGAGTTTGGGTGTTACAGTTTTGTCCACCGGGCAAAGACCCAGAATGGTTACGGACAGACAATCACGTATGTCATCGGTAAGCCGTGTGTGGTCTGCAATCTTTCTGAATAAAACAACCCAACAAAGCGTTAGATGAATGCCTCATGGGACAAATGGGTAAGTCATAATGTGCCACCACTCTTTTATCCATGTTATGAATCATGCCAAACAGGACGGATTATATTCACAGTAGGCCTGCTGACATGTACCCTGCATCTTGTCTGCACATTCGCGTTCTCATCTCTGATGCTTACAGTATTCTTGTTGGAACAAGTAGACATTTCTCTACCCATCATGGGGTATTTGAACAGGAGGTTGCATCAGCATGGTTTCAGTAGCTGGTGGAGCAGACACCATTAAGAGACCGGGAAGTAGAGACAAAGCTTTCACTACTGTCTCTTGAACCCCAAGAGGTGCATTCGAAGCAAGAGGGCGGCCCTCCAGTCTCCCTCAATATGCAGACTAATGTGTCCACTACTACTACTGTAGACTAATGTAGTCTACATATTGAGATGTGTGATCAGGGGCAAGTCAGTGCTTTCAACACAACTGTCTGTGCTGATGCCTCTCTTGTAAAGAAATGAAGTCAAATGAAATGAATTAAGTACAAGTTTACCACCATTATACTGCACTGAAGTGCAAACCATCAGGGGTAAGATATGTGCTATAACAAATTTCATCTGACTGGTCCCACTTCATGCTATGCTTTGCTGAGACGCTGTAAGCATTACAGAGTGTATTTTTCTGTGTGGTTTGCCAAACTAAGGGATTTCACAAGCCTGGAGTGTAGGTAACAATGTAGCAGTGGGCTTTTGGGAAACAAGCAATATTGCATACTATGAGTGAGAACCACCCAGCTGACATACTCTTAGACTACAGTTCCAGCTTTTTATTAGATTTATATTTGGGGCCTGCTGAGAATAGTTGAAAGAGAAATGAAATGGCGCCAAAGCCAGAGTTAGCTCCCCATTGAGAGAGTGATTTTCATTTGAAAGTGCATGAAAAGGGTCAATTTCAGATGGGTCAAAATTGATTAGAATAGGAAGCATGAATTACAGACAGTGTTGAAGCTAATAATTGCTCAGTAAGGGATCATTTTACTCATTTTGGTGTGACTGAATAACAATGTAGCGTATTTATAAAACAACCTGCAACAACTGCATCAGTGTTGATTGATTATTCCTATTAAAGCATTTCTAAAAGAGCAAACACGCTAACGAGTATTATCTTTGCCAAATACACGCACCAGATATTCACAGATAGAAACAATGCTAACACAACCTATCCTACTTGGACAATGTCTCGCCGAGCAACCTCTATGCAGAAAACCAATATGTTTGGCCAATGAATATTTTATTGCAATGCAAAGTCCAGACAATAAGATCCTCCGGATGCACTAACTGCCACATAAATTCTACCTTGATTTTGCTCTGTCACCACTGAGACCTAGTAAGTGCTCAATTTCACGCTTGATCGGGTATTGCACTTGTTTAAATCCAATGTTGGTGAGTGTGAAAGTGGGGAAAAAAAAAAAAAATCTCTCTTTTTCAGTGGAGACCGGAAATGTTAATGAGGCCTAAAGTGTGTCCATTGAAAAGGTTAATGGTAATGTGAACTCTTCAGGGGTGACATTTTGGTAATATGGATGCCTGAATCACTATTTAAAGAGATTTGCTGACCAGCACATGATTAAGATCAGACACAATCGGAGATTATGAGGTTGTTTAATGTTTCTGCATCTGAGCTGAGACTTTAGACTGCTTAATGCACACATTAAAAAAATGAAAATAGATAAAAATTCCCATCAGTTTCTTACAGCTGAAGGTGACTTCCTCAAAATGCTGGACTTAAACCCAAAGGCCTTATTTGAAAAAGCTGCAAAATTTCAGCGTAAATAATTACCGAAATTGTTTTGAAAAAATGCTGATTAATTAACGAATTAATCAACCAATTGCTTAAACAGCTTACTTTTAAGTTAAGCAAATGCAGATTAACCTCACTGAAGAACCTTAATGGGTGCTATTAAAGTGAGGCTGTTAAAAAGTAAAGAAAGGCGTGCTACAGTAGATAAATCTTGCTGTTCAGGCAGGTTGTGAGGGCGTTGCTTGTTGTTGCTATGGTGTCCTGAGTGTTTGGTGGAAATGTATATTGATTTATATCAAGAATGCGTGGTATTATCCTCCCTCTTACTCTCACAGCCTTCTAAGGAAGACATTAAGTGGGTTTCATATCCAGAGTGGGAGTTTGAAAAAGAAGTTCAAATATTGAAAGGGAAAAAAAAAAAAGTTTTTATGCTTGGCTGAGGTCAACAAGTTGGTGTATTGATAAATTCAAAACACAACAAGGTGCAATGGAGACCTGTTATCACAGTGTACATGAAACATAAGCCTATACTCGCATGGTGCATGGAAACGCTGGATGTTAGAGTGTGTCAGCACCATATCTGGGCTGCTGTTATCACTCATTCCTCTACCCTCCAATGGCCGAGGCTGCCATCATGTCCCGCGGACAGCGGAGACAGTGACTGTCCATTAATTAAGCCGAAATTACTTTCCATCCATACAAACACATTATTGTGAATATGGCGACATTACTTGTCCATCTGCTTGATGCACTTAATCATTCACCAGCACAGATTGTTTCCATATCAGTATCCTACCGTAGTACATACAGTGAGCTCTTTCACTACAAAAACACCATCACCAGCAACAAGGACAACGCTGCCTTTTCTTTGCTTAGCTTTCAAGTGCTCTCCATTCCTTAGTGAGAGTCGCTCCCAGCAGCTTAGTGAATACTGCAGGTGTAAAGAGGAAATATTTAGCTTTATGGTGTCACTTTGGGGGACTCCTATGATTGAACACTTTTTGAACATGAGTGTGAGCGTTTAGTGCAGTAAGTGTAAATGATTACATGAAGCTTTTACAACTGATAAAGTTACGACACTCCGATAAGCAAAACGTGAAAATACTGCAGGTTCATTTATCTAATACAAGCCTGTACAACACCCATACGTCGACAAATATTACAGAGTATTCCAAATTGTAAGATGTCGTTGCAGAGAGCGGTCCCATAAAATAATGTAAATGTAAATGGAAGCTTAAAAATGGTTTCACCGTTCAGTACTTCGTCTCGCGTTGGCGCTTTAAGGGGCAGCTCTGTGAGATATCAGCTGCAGATGAGGTTGAACACCAGCACCAATAGACAGAGGTTTCCAATTACCCAACAGTGGAGGCAGAAGGAATGCAGAAACAGGTGGCGCCTTTAATTGCTTTTCGCAACCCCAGAAGCATAGCAGGAGAGGGAGCAGAGCTGTGGGAGGTCCTCTGGGAGATGAGACATCCACCAATGTCTTTGTAATTGGTTTTAGTAAAATCTAATGCTGTAGTCGAAAACTAACAAAATATACAGTATCATACATAGTTCTGTTTAAAACTTAAAAGGGCACTGAAGAACAATACATTGGTTTACCAATACAGTATGTAGGCCTGCTATGTGAGTACTGGATTCTGGCCAAACAACACCATCATCATTAAAATGACACATGCTGCTCCCACGCAAACTAGTCTGTAACCTCAGTATTGTATTCATCTATTCATTGTTTGGTAATGACTTCTGTAAAGTTCAGGCCTGACAACACTAAGCTCTTGATTTATTTATTTATGATGCCATTGTAGCAGCTTTAAGTCTCTTAAAGGGGACATATAAGAGGAAAAACTCACTTTTTCAGTGCTCGTGTTCAGACATTTGCATATCTGGGGTAAACCCACCCACACACTGTGTAACATGACGACCCAGTCAGATCACAGTTGGACCGTGCTTGACCACATGAAAGTACGGATGTAAATGCACCCAAAACACACTGGATTGTGATCCAATCAGCCGAACCACGTCCAGAGATAGTCGGGGATGCATTATGACCACAATGAACACAAATAAAAATGGAGCTGCGTTTTCAATCCACATTCAATAACTACGTGGGCAGAAAAACATTATACAAGGGCCGTCCCGAGGACCATTTTCTGGGCTCTGGAGCTTCGGCAATATACGTTCAATGCATTGTTGATATCACAATTGGATCTCAATGTGGACACTGGAGACATATATTAATACCAGATGTAAATGTAATCAGGTCATATCCAGGTACCATCTGGACACCAGACACATTTTATTGTCAGGGGTAAAGGGGGTCTCAGGATCTCTACCCACAGCTTTAGGCAAAAGTGCCCCATATTTTAAACAGAGCGGTGAATCAAGGTGTATTCAGACAGACAGTATAAGAAAAAGTAATGTGTTTTTTTAACATTAAAGCACATAAACATGTTCTAGTAGAAACCTGAAATACAAGTATGAACCTTTAATTCATAATACGCTGCAAAAATACCCAGAAAAACTCTACCGTTTACCTCACGGATAAGAGTTGACAAGATGATGACAGAAGGGCTGACCTTATCTTGTACTCCTTTGTTCTAATCAGTGTTACCCGCTTTGTTAGCTCAGTTAGTTATCTGTGTAACCTTAATTGCTTAGTAGTTGATGTCAAACTTTGTGCTGAAGAATGATGCAACTCCCATACTTCTTTTCAGTATGTGCTGTCTCTGTGTCTCTCTTCTGCTGAGGGAAACAACTGCTCTTCCCTGTATAGCATGAGGCGGGAAAAAAAACAATCTGATCCTAGCCTAACCCCTATCTCTTATACTGAGGGGATGAGATCAAGAAAATGCCAGCTCTCTACATTACTACAGTTAAAAGCTCCGACTACAGAAATGTGCTTACGTTGTGGCGAGCGAGGCGAGGTTATGTTTTGGAATCATGTGCATCTGAAGCGTTTCATCTTCAAGGCTATACAGGACTTGTGGGAATCCTTCAGCCATTTTCAATATCAAGCAGGTATGATTTGTGGGGATATGCTGATTTTGAAGGTTAGAACAGGATGCATATTCATATGCTGAGTTCACAAAAACAAAGTCTCAAAACAGCAGTTTATGTAACCTTTAGCAGTTCTCATCAACAGTGGCAGAAACATATTTTGCATCACAATAAGATTTATTGCACTTTGTTTGTATGTACACGCTTGCATGTTTGCATGTTAGTGTGTTTGCGCGTGGACACACAGACATGAGTGAGTGTGTGTGTGTCCATATTCTTGTGATGTGAGACTGCTGGCAGCGATTGCCCTGTTTTCCCATTTCCCCTCTGGCTAATCACTAGAGTCCCCGTAAATCCTTGGTATCACCACAGGATCAAGAGAAGGCCTCCAAGCCCCAGGGAGCCTATTTCCTCTGAGAGCAGAACACAAACTGGAAAGCTCCTTGATATATTTGCTGGCCCAGGGATGGTCAAGACTTCAGGGCTGAAAGATGCTCCATGACATCACCCTGCTGTTGGTAGGACTCCATTTCGCATATAACACACCGAAGAGAAAAAAATCAGATATAAAAATAATGTCTGAAGCTCAAGAGAAAGGTTTATATGACAAAAGGGGAAAGACAAATTGTATGTCATATACGTCAGTGGGAATAAGGAGAAAGAAGGTCAGCGATAGGGATCACATTGTAATGTTTCACTCCAAACCTGCCTTTTCCAGATGCAGTGGCTGTATTCCAGCTGGTATGGCTACACAGAATAATTAGTTTGGTTGGAACACCTCGGGGGGCTGGATTAGCTCTTGGAGGGCAGTTTCTCCAGCAGCCCAATGTTCTGATGAGAGCTGAGATATACTGTCATGCACCCAGCACTGAGAAGCTTTTGATGGTTTTAAAAGCCCTGAGCAAGTGACAATTACAGCCTGAATGGCAAACAGTGTCAAAGGGAATAAGACGCTCTGGACTCCAAGCTGAAGGTCACTAGGGAGACGGCCTGTTGTAAAGCTGTGCATTACAATGCCGAGTAATGGACAGCGTCCAGAGGTGGGTTGCAGACAGGCGAAATAAACTTGTTTTTTTTTTAAATGAAAAGCATGATATCTGCAAAATGGCAGTCATACAAGAAACAAAATGATGCACATAAAAATAAATAAGTCTAATCATAGAGACATCTGCGATGACAGATCTGCAACAACTGCAGAACTGCCTGTCTGATAGTATTCCTCATCAAGGACAGAAAATAAATAATACCCTCTGTGATGCAGTGCATACAGCATGACTGTATCAGCATCACTGGGGATTACAGTTGAATTATTAATTATTAATTACAGCTGTTTCACATCACAGAACTATGGAGAGATCATTGCGGTTTGGATCAGCCAAGTATCCCCAAAAATCACTTTCCTGCACAAAATCTACATCTAATGCCAAATGTTTTTTTTTTTTTTTTATAAATCCTTTTTAAATCCAATTTAATAATTGAAAACATACCATAACACATAGTAAACACAAAAGTTACTGATATTTTTTAATGTGGTGAAATGTAATGATGATGTAAATCTTGTGTGGCATCCCCGCTGGCCAAACCCAAACCATACCTTAACCGTAGTTTATTTGCCATCACAGTGGCTTTTCCCTAATCTTACACACAGTTCAGTTGCCAGGCGCAGATACTGGTGAAAGTGAGAATTTGAAAACGGTTTGCACTGAACATGATCCTGAGTTTTGCAGCATTGTCTAATATCACAACCTTGTCTCCTACAAAATGATGTTACCATACAACTGAGCTGCATTCTCAATTATGTTTTGAGAGGAAACATATTTTCTCTTGGAAAATGAGAGAAAACAAAACAAAAATGCAACAAAATTTGCTCAGTTATGTTTGCTATCACAACATGGCCTGGCTTAAATTAAGTATGTGTTACGCTATCTAATTTACAGACAAACTAAAAACACGGTTAAAACAAATGGGATCTGGGGTGAAGTGTTTTCCCCTCAAAATATAATTGACAATGCAGTTTCCTTGTATGAGAACAATGTTTGGGAGATCAGGCTGAATATCAGTGTTCTGGTCTGGCTCTGCTTTGTGGAAGTGGGCCAGTTCACTGAACTAATATTTCATAATCTGTTGACATGTCCTCATGACATTAGAAAAACATATGAGGTGCAGGGACTGCAGCTTTTAGTTATCTAATGTGTTCATTCTCACAGCTATGATTGCCAACATTTTCTATAATAATCCTGACATTTCCAGACTGGAAGTTCCCATTTTAATCCATAAAACAAAACAAAACAAAACAAAGAAATACCATAATTCCTATTGAGAGGGCAAGGTGGTGGATTTGGATTTGCAATTAGCTGTTCAACTGGGGTGTCTCATGTCAGCTGGAAGCTCATAACTGCATAAGATGTAAGTAAAAAAAAAAAAAAAATAGGGGCAATATTACATCCTGTCCCTTAAACTCGTCTGTTTTGGAGGTATTCAGAGCGTTCCTCCCTGTCTTTTTAAATGATCTATTTCCACTTCTGAGATAGCACGGCTTGTGTTTTACTCTAGTGTATCATTTGTACCACAAACACTCATCAGAGGAAAACCAATACAGGACTGGAGAGCTCCATTCATGATACCAGAGCTCAAACACATTTTCTCCTCAAGAGACAATGGTGCGTTGAGTTCGTCTCTCCTGGAACGTATGTACAGTATGTCTGCTTCCATGCTGGAGAGGCATGTTCACCAACCAGGAAGCTATGAAGTAACTCAAAACGTGACCTCCATCCATCTAGGATATCCCCCACTGTTGTGACATTCTTGTGAGCTGACACTGCAGTGATTCACAGCCTTACAGATACAACCCAGCAGTAACCGCTCACTGGGACGGCGCGATCACAGTTAACATCGTGAGGGAAAATGAAGTTTTTTAATCTTCAGTATCTACACGGAGCAGCACGTTTGATACTCCGAGGCTCTAATTTGCATAACGGACTGTGTCCCAAGAGGGGAAAGCAATGTTTAAATAAAATCATCATGGCGTGTTCTTTCTTTTAATTTAGCCAGAACAGTTTGATGTGATATCAGTGTTGCAGCTGTATCAGCAAATCAGTTTCAAGATCAGAATGAAAAATAGCACATTTACAAAAAAGGCAGTATATACTGTATATATTCTTCTTCTTCTTCTTCTTCTTCTTCTTCTTATTATTATTATTATTATTATATTAAATATATATCCTACAATCCCTCCAGGTACTGCATTTAGCTTAAAAAATATGCTCAACTCATAACATGGCAACTTGACTATGACTTGCCCTGAGCTGCATGTGATTATCATAAAGTGGCCATGCCTGTACTTGTGCCCATAGAACCCATTTTCATTTTCATTCACACATCTTGAGGTCAGTGGTCAAGGGTCCCCTTTTTATTTAATTATTTATAAGCGTTATATAACCTCCTAGAGTGACGTGGTTGGTACTAGCAGATTCGGTCGGTTTTCTAGCTTCATGTGATATCAGTATCTTCACTGTAGCTTTAAAACTGAGCCTGCTACAACCTCTGAAAGGTCGATTGTGTTAACGTGTTTAAGGAATTAGTGGTGTTAAAACAAATTTACATTAACGTGTTATTATCGTGTAATAGAGAGAGAGATAAAATACCCTATTAAAACAGTTTATTAACCACCACAATCCCATGACACTGACCTGAAACTGTGTTATCAGTACTCTCAGCCCCAGTTCTGGTGTGTGTTTGACAAATATTCCTCCATAAATAGTCCTGCAAGTGACAGATACTTCTGACAGCTGTGGCACAAAGAATACTACATCACTCCTTCACCCCGCTTCCTGCATGGAAATTACAGTTAAATGATTGTTTTTTTTCTGAACAGAGTGACACTACGGATGATTTTGGTGACAAACAAAAGAGGGGGGGATAAAAAGAATGAGTCTTGCATAAAACAAACCTCGGGGAGTAAATAAGACAGGCTTGGAAATCTTGACTTGTGACTGAAAGAGATGCAGAGAAGACAGAGGCGAGGCGTGTGAAATATGAGGAGTGTTTGCTAACAGACAGCTCAACGTGTAAGTCCAAGTTTATTTGGGGACGCAGTTGTGAATAATTGCGTTTTAACAGATTTGCTCATCTTGACATTCTGAAGGGAAATCCCAACTGGAGGCCTGAAAGTAATGCAATTACCCATAGTGTGAGGGTTTGTTTTTTAACAGCTGTGGTTTGCAGGGGTTCTAACTAATATGATTTGGTCTTTAGTTCCCTGTAGGCTTCAGTATCTAGAGGTCAAACTGAAGTTTTGATTCACTTTTACCGGGAAATTAGTATGTACTGTATATCTGTATTTCCCTTTGTTCAAAATTGCGATGACCAAAAAGACACTGGTTGTACTGCACTTTGATTGGTGCAATATCTGTTTGGGTGAGCAGTAAAAATAATTTGTGATATCACTCATTCACATCAATGGCAAGGACTATACAAGCTGTTAGTTGTTGCTCTGAGCCATCTGTGATTTCAGTACTCCCTACATCATGACCCTGTATGCCACTGTGTACCCAGAATTCAAATTACAGGGTAACGTACAGGGTGCTGAGGTGACAGGACTCCCTGTTGTCAGTTCTGACAATCTGGTCAAAATGGACCTGTGAAACAGAGACAGCTAGCTAAACTTCCTTTAATATGGGAGGTACACATGCAGTGTGTGGGATCTGCCCACGTCTCAGCAAATATTAATATTAATTAATCAATAACCTACATAATCTACCAATGCTGATGTTAACAAGCTAAGCTAACTAGCTTCCACTGTCATAGTGGGATACAAACTTAACATGATGCATGATGGTTGTATGTGTTAAGGCAGTGATTTACAAAGTATGTGCAATATACAGTATTTATTTGTTTCTACATTTGAGCAATGTGCAATTTGCAATATCCACAGTACATATTTTATTTCTACGTAGTATATATTTGATTTTTTTATAAAGTACATGTTTTATTTTGTACATATTTTCTTCTTCTTCTTCTTCTTATTATTATTATTATTATTACAGTACTATATCACTTTATAAATATTTTTCACTTAGCTATACACCCATTTTTTTCACTTTTTCTTGTATGGTAAGCCAGTGCATCATAATTTCATTTGAATGTACACTGTACAACTTGCTTATAACTAGAGCCAGAGTGGGGGGTTTCTGGCACAATTTCACCTACTTCCAAGGCGTATGGAGAAGGCAAAAAAGTCTAAAGAGGTCAAAACAACAGCAACACAGAGCTATTTCATTGTTTAGACCAACAGGTTTGGACCTGTGGCCTTGACACTGACCCTGATGTACGCCACAAGCCCTCCATCGTGTTACAGCATTCGTAGGTCAATCAATAGTAGTAAAAATATGTCCAAAACCTCCTCCATTTAAAATGGCCAACACATTTCAGTTGGACGTCAACAAGGTGATGTTGAATTGAATAGTTAAAGCTGTAGGAAAGGCTTCAGAATAGTAATTATTGAGAGTTAGCCTCTTCTGTTTATTACACTTCATAACACTTCTCCATACTTCATACATGGCTGAAGCATCCCACCAATGCAATAGTTGTGAGATCACCTGTCCCACTGCATCTACATTAACCCTAGAACACTAACGTCGGGTGATTTTCACCCACACAATTCTTGTTATGTGATTTTCATTGTGTTGCCATTGTCTGAGTTTCATGGGTCCTTGGGTAGCTTCAGGCTGCTTACTGATGTTATTAATTGTATGTTTGTTTCCCTCCTCCCATCTATGGTTTTTTCAATAGGCATGCGTTCGGGTGATTTTCACCCGACTTTAGTGATAGAGAGTAACATATTTTACGACTTTAAGACTGTGCCTTCACCAGACAAGGCCCACATGTCCTAGGAATAAGTGGACCGAAGAACAAGTTCCCAGCTCCATTTGTTTTTTTGTTCTAAAATGTATCGTTCAGGATTACCTGTTTTTTCAATAATTTTGCTGCCTTTTTAAAGGGTCCGCCATGGTACCTTTTTTTTTTAATTTATGTGATATTGCATATTTTGAAATTAAAGAAGAGTACTACAATTTGGCATACAGTGTTGTACTTTTACATAAATTGATGAAAACTGCATTTTATCAAGGATATTGTATTGGGTAAAATATACCCAACGTTAGTGATGGTGTGACTTATTTTAACGTTAGTGTTCTAGGGTTAAACCCATTTCAAACCACAATTTCTAAATCACTGTCATGGCGCCAGTCACACACATATCACTCTCTCATTATATCGCTACATTAGATCACACACATTAACATGTACATGGTTTTAACCACAGCAGTGGACCGGGACTCAGCATTTGTCCTTTATAGCAGTGGGCCAAATATACAGTCATCATTTGTGGGTACAGCTTTGTCAGGAAAACAACCACAATGTTTCTGTCCCCAGTGAATTTGCTCGGCTTCAATTAAATCAGTGAGAAAAAAACATTTAAAGTATCCCAGCCCTACTGGCTCTGTGTTGTTTTCAGCCTGGCACACATTTTTTCTTTGGCAATGAGGACACACACTGGCATGTATTCTACTCATGCATCTCCAGTTTATCTTATATCCCCCAGAGGCCAAACAAGGGGCACGGTCCACAATACAAATACTAAAGCTAACACTAATGATAACTTATAATGCAAAATAAATGAGGACACCATGGTAAATGTGTAACGTATATGGAGTATTAATGAGTACTCGTCAAGCGATGCCAACACACCATTTGTGTTTTCCTTTCTGTACAGGGTTCATCATGCTGCGGCCCATTCTAAGCAATAATCTGGTGACGATGCAGCCAGAATGTAGTGTGTTTGATTTATGGTTACTACGATGGCACGTGGATACGTACAATGCAAACTGGATTATGACTCTGAAACGAAGCATTTCTAGACAACATCTACCATATTCCTTAAAAAAAGTCTGCAGGTGTGTGACAAAATAACTGAAGTTGAATAATGGCTTCTCAACTTCACGCAGCAGAATATACATCTTTGATTCATGGATTATTCAGGTACTCCATACCTACCACAATCTTATCAACATGGCATACATCTAACAGAAAAATCACCCCCTTCTACGCTAAAAGGAAATGATCAACGTGCTGCCCATGCTGGGAATCTGCAAAGGTCAATAGATTTACTGGTTGCTGAACTGCGCACGCTGTATTTCAATCAATGAAGCAGAATAACAAAACCGAAATAACAAGTCATCATTAGAATAATAAACTGTCTCAATCTGTGCAATTTCTAAATTGGTGCTCCACAGACAATAACTGCAATTGCCATCCTTGAAGAGACAAAAAGGAAGCACTTTCTCCCATAACCTCCCACACTCTTGGTCTAGGGACTGGTGCAGAGAAGAGAGTGCTGATCTTATCCAAAAATGTGTGCAGGTAAGCAAAGCCTTGTGAGAAAGCCATACATTAAGTCATGTTGTGTGGATTTTCTTGCTCAGTCACTGCATTTCTCATTGTTATCACCCAAAGCCTCCCCTTGCATAAGCCCTACCCTGCAGCTTGCACCTTACATATACAGTATACAGCTATCAAACACAAAGAAATAACATGAGGGAAAGAAGCCAATAACTGTAAAAAAACAAAAAAGAAGAAGAAAGAACAAGGCAGAAGTGAGCATGGCTTACCCTGCTCCCACAACGCTGTCAACCACCATACCAAATTTGAAGCTCCTAAGTTAAATAGTTTGCGAGTTCTGCTCCAGAAATGGAATATACTGCAAGCTGAAACTAATTACGTTTTTGAGAGAAGATTTTTAAAAAACTGCAGCACCACCCTGGAAAGAAAGGCACAAATAGACCGGATTATTTTGCCCCAGAAACAAAACTGAAGTTGGAAACAAAAAAATCAGCTTTTGGCTGATATTTCAAAATTTTGGGCACCCTGGACTTCAAAGGCACCCCAAAAGGCACAACTAGACCACACTGTAAACCATAATACCAAATTTGAAGTTTCCAAGTTAAATAGTTTCTGAGTTCTGCTCCAGAAACAAAATTGAAGTTGAAAAAAAAAATGTTTTTGAACAAAATTTTAAAAAATGAAGATCAGCTCCTAAGTACAAAGAAATCACAGGTTTTTGGCCAAACTTAAAAAAAAAAAAAACAATGAGCACCCTGGATTTCTAACTCCTAAAAGGCACAACTAGACCACACTGTCAACCATGATACCAAATTTGAAGCTCCTAAGTTAAATAGTTTTTAAGTTCTGCTCTGGAAATGAAATGGAAGTTAAAAAGTCCTAGTTTGTGTTCAAAATTTGGACATCTTGGACATCTAACTCCCAAAAGGCAAAACTAGACCACTCTGTCAACCATCATATCAAATTTGAAGATCCTAAGTCAAGTAGATTACACAATGAAACTAAAGTAATGGCCACAGCTAGGTTTATGAAAAGCTGCAATCATGGTTAGGTATGTAAACTAAGTAAAATATGTACGTAAACAACATAGGTTCAGAAACACGTCACAGACCTCAGTAACATAACTTCAAAATAACTCAACAACACTTTTGGACGTGAACACCGGCCTCCGGGTTGAAAGTCCTCTGTTTGTTGGACCCATCCACCTGCAGTGCAGGCAGTATAGGCGACATGGTGTACAAAAATGACAAAGGGATTTATTGATCATTATGCAAGGGGCTCCAGAGTTGTGAACACCCATCTGCAACTTCCTATCTCATATCACTATCCGAACATTTGCAGTAATGTTACCAGCTGTCATTGAATAGCATTAAGTTAAAGTAGTCTTTGGAGACCAGCTGTGGGTCCTTGTGCCAGCTACAGAACAGCAAAATAATAAAGCATAATACATGTTTCTTCCAGAATTAGATTTCTTTCCTCTTTAAAAACAAAATCAGACTGTTTTCAATAATAGCAATATCATAATACAAACAAATCCAACAACCCAAGGAGATATCTCACTTTGTGAAAAGTTCAGTTTTTGTGTCAGGGAGGTTATGATTGAGCGGTGTTGTTATATTGCTATGCATTGCATTATATTAAAAATACCTTCTGTTATTCGTCCAGTCCCTGTAGATCATAAGGCTGTCTTTGTTGATGATAGAGAGCCACTGCCTGGATCTAATTAAAGGCAAGTACTGGTCATATACACGGCTGTATTGGTCTAATCCTTCTGGACACTCTCATTACCTAACAGCAGGCGTGTTGGCCTTGTATTTCCTGGTATTGTCCTGTAACCAGATGGTCACAGGTTCAATCTTTGAAACAGCCAACTTGCAATGTCATGGCGTCCTTTAGGAAATAACCAACCTTTACCTGCACTGCTGCAGAAGTTGAGCTGGGTCAGACGAATGCAGAAGGTGTTTGTTCAACCACACAGGAAGACAAACAGTGGGATGGAGGGCTTTTTCTGGCCTTTGTTCGAGCTAAGCAACATCCAGTCCATGGGTCTGTCCATGTCCCTGGTGTCAAAGTGTCCATGTTTTATTCTGCACCATTATGTGTGGCAGCCCATTTGTTAGCACTGAGCAAAACAAGTTGAATCAGTGCCCCTGTATCTCATAGAACTACATAATGGCTGCAGTTATTGCCATGGCAGCTCAAAGTTATTCCCTGGCTTATTCTGTTATAGCAATGCTTGCATGTCAGTGACTGTCTACGCTGCATTCTAGCTGCATTTCACAGCTTAATATGCTCCTACAGTGTTTAATTAAATGCATTTATCATGTTGCTGCAAGCAAATGAAACATGAATATTCAAATTTGCTCTTAAATATTGGTATTAAGTAATGTTTGTCACTCCTAGGTCTACAACCACTGGCTACATTAGACCGGCAATATGTCATCAAGAGCGGGGTCTCGGCTCCTTTTAGAGGGATAGCGATCATATGTATCATCACATGTAGACAGCACAAACAGGAAGCTGTGACATGTCTCCAAACTTCCGCTTTAAACAAACTATTTTAAACTAATAACACTGTCGAAAAGTTGTTGTAGCACCAACAATAAATCCAGAAATGCTGATCTCCAATTTGTTCCCCTGCCATGTCCTTAAAAATATATAATAGAGGGGCTTTATGGCCCCAAGCTGTAGACTAGACCAGCATCGCTTCATCACAGAGGCTGCATTCCCTTTTGGGGGAAAGAAACTCGCTGTTACATTAAAGAGGGAAATGCCAAAAAGCTGTTGTGTAGCCGGATTAACCGAGCTTTCACACTGGGATTTGAGGCACATACGATACATGAATATTTACTGTCAGTGTGGTAAAACACTAAATGATGCAGGTGACCGTTACGTTACTACTGATGGATAGTCAACATTAGCTTAAGTGGGAAGCTGCTGGTGTACAGTTTTACAGTATAGCAGCATCAGACTGTCCAACTAAATCTCAGCCTATAGATGAAACAGTTGGTTATTAACATGTTGGTTATTTACAGACAGCACTAATGTGATTCAATCAGATATCTGGATAAACAATGTCCGGCCACTGTGTTGGATGGGGGAAGATTGAAGGGACATGACGACAGTCAGCCTTAATTTATTAGGTATCACAAATGCTCAGGCAAGGTCACAAAATAATCATTAGCCATCTCTATAAAACAGAGTGATATATATATATATATATATATATATGTCAAATTTAAAATCCACACACCTCAAACTGCACTGACGTCTATAGGATCTTTGATTTTCCATCCCCTAACGATAGGGATGCACCGATACCGGATCGGATACCGGGCTGATACTGAGTGAAATAGCTGGATTCATTCAATTCACTTCTATGTTCATATACTATATACATTATATACTGGAATGTATATTTTCTGCTTAAGTTGTGATCATTTTGTTGCTTCATTAAAACAATTTACACCTGAATTATAATTCCTGTTAAATTTAATGATGTTTTTTTTGTCTGGTGTATGATTTAGTCACTTCCACACAGTGAGGCATACAGCTGATTAATCAAACACTGGTATCGGATTGGGACTCGGCATCGGATGATAAAGCCCAGGTACTGCTTTCGGTACGGGACAGAATAGGTCGGATGGGAGCATACCAACCCAAAATTGGGTTGCAGTCTTGAAGTTTTGCAAAGTATCCATATGTGCTAGTGTGATGTATCATCTTCAAAATGTTCACATGCAAAAAGTTGATAAATATTATTTGCTAATCACAATGCTGATGGCTCTTTGACATTTACTTCAATTCTGAGCTACAATAACATACCTGCATAGCCTCCTATCGCTGTCTAGCCATTAAACAAACAATGGAAAATGATTATGGACAATATGAATATAGGGAAAAAAACATGTAAAATGTGAGTTCCTGTGTATGTAGGACTATAACTGCAAGGCATTCCCATAAACATGTTGTGTGAAGTGAAATGGATTTAGCACTGAGAGCAAATTAAAAATGACGAAGCAAATCATTTCCAGTGAAGCAGGACATCCGCGTCAGATAATAATACAAATAGCTAATTAATTTTGTCATTGTTATGTTATTTCACCCCCTATTCAGTCATGGTGTGTGAGTGCTATGATGTTCCCTTGCTGCTCTGTTATTTCAGTCGGTTCACATTCATCTGCAGCATATCTCCCTAACTGCTTCCCCAGACAGGTATGGATGACCTCTGACACAATAAAATCCATATAAAAGGTTTTATGTTTTAAACTAGAAACAGCTGGCTTCACTCTGTTGTCATTAGTTAGTGATGGCAATCAAAGCAATCAATGCACATCAAAGTTGTTCCCCACATTTTTCTTAAGTAGTGTAGTGGTTAGTACTGTCACCTCACAGCAAGACGGTCACAGGTTCGAATCCGACTTGGGCTTCTTCTATGTGGAGTTTACATGTTCCCCCCATGTTAGCGTGGGTTTTCTCCGGGTTCTCCGGCTTCCTCTGTCTCTGTGTGTCCCTGCGATGGACTAAAGACCTGTCCAGGGTGTAACCCTGCCTTCGCTCAATGCCAGCTGGTATCGGCTCCAGCCCCGCCCCCTGCGACCCCTAATGGGATAAACGGTTGCAGATGGATGGATGGGACCTGTTCCCTCTCCTTTAGTGTGTTATATAGTATTTTTGTGCATGTAAAAGGTCAGCCCACATTCCACGCTAACGATAGCTATTATCCCCCACAGAAACACTGCAACTGAGCTGCCTGAAACCCCTCGATTGACGTCCCGCCTTTTCTTTCGTAAAGTGGTGATGTCACCAAGTCACAGACTTCCACTTGCCTAGTGGCTACTTTGGCACATCCTGAAACAAAGCTAGCGGTAGTAGCAGAGCCGGAGCAGAGTTCGAAGAGTTGCTCAGTCATAACAGAGTGGGCCAGCTGGCCAATCAGAGCAGACCAGGCTTTGTCGGAGGGTAGGGCAGGAGCTCAAACCAAGCGTTTCACATAGAGGTTGAAAAATGAAAAAATTAAGCATTTTTTTACAACATTATTTTATATTGTGAATTTTTGAACTAACACATTGTAGTAGAAATCCAAAATACAAGTACGGCCCTGAAAATTACCATGATAGGTGCTATTTAATGAAGAGAGTTCACCATATAGTTACGCATGTTCTTTTTATGTTTGTTTGTTTCTTTCATTCAGCATCTAAACGCTGTATATTTGAAGCTAATGAGACATTTTGGCATGGAGAGTGTTATAGGTTCTCCCCAAAAAATGTCATGGCATCTCTAAAAAATGGTCATGGTTGCATGCAAGTTATCTTTTTGACTAAAAGGGAGATGTGCTTATCAGCTACATAAAGAAGCACCAGTGTATTCAAGTGTCTTTATCCACAACATGAAATCCATTCCTTGACCTTTTTCCCCAGAGTATAATCACTGTATGCATTAGTTATTATATGTGTTTGACAATATTATATTCAATGAGACTACAAATACATCTATATATCACAGGTCTAATGGAGAGGTGCTACTCTTTGTCTATGGAGAAGACCACTCAGCTAATCACATCGCATCTTCGCAAATCAATCCATGGGTTTTAAATAGCACTGGCACCCTGATAGCGTATGAAAACTACGTATTTATTTCCAACATTTCTTCCTCCATGTTCGAGGTGCTGCATGCACCACGGTTCTCGCCAAGGATAGATGCTATTAACACTGATCAACAAGCTACTTCAAAGTGAAACAGGAAATCACCTATCCCTTTCATCATCGCTAAAACCAATCTGACATCAAAACATGAAATGAGTGAATTTCACACATTTCCAATATGATATTTCCATCACATGCGAAGCAGGAGGCGCTGCAGTGTTGGCTCTATACACTCCATGTGTGTGGCTTGGTTGCTTTGTAGGATATGGTGGCTTTGTGTTGGGATTTAGTAGGGATTGTGTAGTAATGGGTGGGCAGTGTTGGGGAGCGCTCAGCTATCCCGGAGGATTCATCTGATGAGCCGGGATTGAATTCATCTGCTCTGTCGATCGATTTGTTTTTGCCGCACGGACACCAGTTTTGAGCTTCACTTTTTTTTCATTTTTAACTAGTTCTGAAAAATGTAATTCTACTGAACACAATCTCATCCCATCTACGCCAGCTTTGGACACTTGCTCTTGTTTTGATCAAAGCTGTAAGGTAGTGCTGTTTTTGTGTCCGGCTAAAAGGAAGAAAAAGCAGTATTACAGTTGAGATGAAATAATTTTTAGAGAGAAACTCATCTTCACTTTTGTTTTATGATTGAACCAAGGAAGTAAGACCACCATTAATCTTATTTTTGTCTCCTTTCATGAAATGGAAGCCTTGTTAGAAAGAAAACATCTTGACAATAACTGGCAGTAAGTACACGAGCGGATGAATGAAAGTGCTCCACAGCTCCAAACCAAGAGGGGTTTGTGTGTGATATTTGTTAAAATCATATTTTGCTTTGTGAGATAGAGATGGGGATTTGTTCTACAGTGCGTGCACCTTGCAAAAAGTCAATTTTATCATAAATACTATAAGGTGATAATTTATTTCAATGACAGTTTGTTACTTTAATGGCTGATAATGCGGATACATACCAGCCTGATAGCCAGACTAAATCACCATGTTGTTTCACATCATTCATTTGGTTTGACATTGTGCTCATGTGAACTGATTTCTTATTACGGGATAATGTTGCCTTAACCAAGCGTCATATTCATCCTGGTTTCAGATATTTTCAGTTGACAGTTAATGCGTCTTTTCTGTTGGTTTTTTTCACATTAATCAAAGAAATGTGCTGATTTAATGGTTGTTATTTCTGTAAATGCAACACGTTGTAAGCTGTGTAGGCCCATTTTTAATCCTATTGATTAATTAATAAATAAAATCTGACTGGCCAGTTATATTCTGTACCAAAGCAAACCATCAATATGGGCAGTGAAAAACAGCTGATATGTGTGAAACAAGTTAGAAGTCTGGGACCAGACTGGCAGATGTTTCATGTTAGGAATTAGATCAAGTTATATTATTGCCATCTTTTCCTTTCCCATCAAAACCATTACCTTTTTGGATCATATTATTTCTTCACTATGCACCGTTTATATTTTTTGTCTTAGATGACAATATTTGCTGCTATCTGCCACAATATGATTTTGATTTGATTCAATTCAGGGGCTTTTTACCAAATCAGTGACATTTATATTAAATCATAAAAAAACAACTAAAATTATGATTTGACAATTGTATTACTGGGTTTGGTAGGAAGTAGGTGAGCCATGGGAATTTCAAAACAAAGGCATATCTTAAAGATGACATATCGATGTCACTTTGCACAAATGATATTGGATCGGTGATCACTAAATCCATATATTGATCAAGATCGACGTACTGGTCGATGTACCCCTATTTATTAGGATCCAATACGTCTGCCTTTGTTTTTCCCAGTTCAGATTGATAACTGTACTGTTTCACATGTGTAAAAATACAGATGCACCCCACAGGAACCCAGACGGGACATTTCGTCATCAAACAATCTTAAATAACATAATAAAATAGATTTTTCTTCAAGAGCACACACGCTTTGCACCAAAACGGGACATGGATAGTGTATAAATATATAGAAATATACACTTAATGCATCTGTGATGTACAGATAAGAGCTCATGTGTGAGTTGCTCAAGTTCTAACTTTCTGACATGTTGGACAAGTGCTCATCAGTGTATTGCACATCCATCCTGCTCTGTCTCTCCAGGGAAGACTCAAACTGCAGCAGAGCCTTGCAGTGTGCTGGACTGTGCTCAACAAAGACAGATCTCCCTCATCTTAGCCAGTGCTGGAGATTTGAGGAGCAGACTAATGACAGGGAGCTTGTTCTGGGAGCATAGCAGTGAACAATTTATTAAAAAAAAAAAAAAAAAAAAAAAAGCTCAGTTGACTTCAAGGACTGCAGGCTTCCAGACTTCTTGAGCAAATGTAGAGAGGGGGAACAGGGCACAGAAGGGCTCCACGTCATAAATAAGTCCTGGAGGAGCCTCTGCATTAATCCAAACAATGGAAGTTACAATCAGAGGTCCACCTGAAAACAGCAATATCCTCTCAGGAGATATTCGTACTCAAGGATAAACTATAAGTATGAAAGGTGCAGCTTGGTAGGGACGGATACCGATTATTAGCAATCAAGGAGACTGATGACAGATATTTTGAACTGATACTTATTTGAAGTAAAAATGTAAATCTTGGTGTCAAAAATGGGAATGACACGAAAAGTTAATTGAAATGCCTTAAAGCATATGCTTAATCAAAAGAGAACTTTTCAACATTATATGAGAACAAAAACTGCAGGGAGCTGCTAATTTTCATATAAATGAACAATATCTTCCTGAAATTTTATAAAATGTAAAAATAAATAAAACTAGCAAAACTTAAATTTGTGCTGAAGTTTGAGTCCCACTTCAGTAGCACTGGATAGTGGTGCAGAAAGCAGAGTTATCAGCGTGATGTCCAGTGAGACAGCTTCTGTTCCTCCCATAAACGAGAATAAACCAGCGTTCACGAGAGCTTAATATATACAACAGCAACAGAAGGGACCATTCAACTCTCTGCAGTGCATGTGGATTAACACAGGCCAACTTTAACCTGCCATCATATATCAAATTGCATTTTACTTATATTATAACACTGCTGAACTAATAGCTCAATTTAAAACCGTAATGACCAGCTATTCTACTCTGCTCTGTGGTTTGATTTTGTCTGTTTATTGTCTTGTTAATTATTATTTTTCTGTGTATTTATTCAGTTTTAATTGTTCTCTGGACATCATTGAAAATGAGGGCATGTCCTCAATGATTCGTCAAGATTTAAATTAAAGTTACATTAATGAATTCGGTCTGAAGTCGCCAACAACATTATCCTGCACGTCTCCACAAGAAACCAAGTCAGAGCTGCTTCAGGACAGACTCGGTAACGTTGGTTAGTAGTCCTGGTTCAGACTGAGAGGACCAGCCTGATTCCTGATGTGTAAGAAATAACGTTAGAGCTGATCAGTTGATTTACTAGTCAGCTGATAAATTATGGATCAACAAATGAACTTGTTGAACTTATTTCATCACAATCAAGCTCTACAGTGGTACACATTAGCTGACGTGGTACATGTAAACATGTATGTAAAAGGACCAACTTATACAGCAAATCAGCAGCTAAAATAAGTTTCAGTTGTGCTGCCACCAGTATGACCCGGAGACATAACTAATGCTACATGAATAAACTCTATTATATTGTTATAGTTAACTGAATACCACTGAAACAACATGTATTATTTGGGCATTTTCAGTGGAGTAACTGTGAAACTGGGCATGCTTGCCAGCATATAAATAGATTGTAAAATTGGGTTGTTTATTGCAAGTTGAACAGTATCCTCCGTCTTACCAGTGAAAACAGCAACACTCGCTCACGGAGCAGCTCCGGTTTGTCCCTCTGTGTGCTTCTTTCCTGCCGGTCTGTGGCAAGGTAACTCTCAATTTGCTCATGATGTGTAACCAATCCGGTAGTGCTGTGGGCGGGACATTGAGCCAGACTGCACAGTGGCGACTGAGTGGAAAGCACCGACAGAGAGAGAGGAGGCTGCATACGAGCCAAAGTAGCACATTTTTAAATGAATGTATTTTATCGGCCATTGGTTAAAAAAAAAATAACGATAATCGGAAAAATGCTGAATATCGGTGCAGACAATCGGTCGATCCCTACAATTTGGCACTGAACAGAAAACAAGTATTGGGCCTGAGGTACGTGGACACAATGTCTGGATCAATTGGAGCAGCAGAAGGTACCAATTTGTCTTCAGACACACAGACCAATTTCTGTCTCATTAGGACCACTCATTGAGCACCATTTTCATGCCCACTAAACAACAGAGATGAAGACACAGATTATGGGATATGTAAGGAAATTCTCACCGGAGGGAACACAAAAGACGTCCTATTGAGTATCTGTGCTCATAAGGGAATAGGAAGGATCAATTAATGAACTGGCTTGGTCCGCTGTTGGCTTGAGTATGCAAAGCATGCTTGCTGGAGTAAGGTAATTGACAGCTCGGAAGCCCAGTGGGTGTTTTGAGTGATGAGTGTGTTTCATTAGCGGGTTGCTTGTTTGTTCTCTGATTTATATTAGGCTACTCAGGTAAGAACATGCACATGCTAACTAATTGAAAAACATATTTAAATCATATGCAGAGGGAGTGGGGCTTAAAGACGTTTTCAGTGAAGCAGAATCTTGCTGGAATCGTGATAGATTTAATAATGGATGCCTCTGACATATTCATACCAACAAAATGGCAAATTAACGCCAAATGTATCAAAAATTTACATGATCTTTCATAAAGATTTCATGGTGAGGCAACCATGTCTCCTACAGAAATACAACACATATTCGTCATTCGTAAAAAAACAAAAACAAATGTCAGCCCTGGGCCGGACCGGCCGCTTGACGAGCGCGTGGCGGCTGCATGGTTCATGCATCCGTTGTTCACACCGGCTGCGTGTCATCTGCTGCTCTTTCTACATAAAGTCTGATCCTCATAATGGCCATTTCATGTCACAATATTTATATTTATTTTACACAGAGAAATATAGGTATAATTTGTAAATAATAGTAATACTCCACAATTACAATTCTGTAATATATTCCTTCATGGAACCCTGCGAGTCACTGTGTTCAACAACACTGTGCTGCACATATTTCAGAATAAAAGCCTTGTGTTAACAAATGAAGGAGTTCTGACTGACAGGTTTTATTTTGAAATGAAAACAGGAAGTGTTAATTTAAAAAAATATCTTTACTTTTTTTCATGTCAGTGACATTTTCTACAGATATCTAGACATTGAACGTGTAGTTATGTTGCTGATATGATGTTAATATACAGTCAAACAATCACTTCCACTGTCTGTTGCTGCTCATGTAAAAAATAGGCGAGACCTCGAATCTAAGCCACCATGCGCTTGTCATGCGGGCGGTCTGGCTGTGCCGTAAGTCACGACTATATGTGTTTTCCTCAAAACATAATTGATGACGCAGTTTCATTGTGTATGAATATAATTTTCAGGAGACCAGACTGGGTGAGGAGGTCTTATAATGGGAATAATTCCCAGTTTTTGAAAGTGCAGTGAGCAAATGTTTCAGTGAAGGGTGTCAGTGTTACAATGACAATTATGAGAACTATGGATTTTTCAGAGATAAAAATGAAAAAAAAAAAATGTTTTATATATATACTTACACACTATATTAGAATTTTAATCAATGAAAAAAAAAATGGTTGGATGAATTGACAAATTAGCTCCAATGCGGTCTTATTCAGTGACAGAAATCACACACTGTTGTTCCTGATATATATAATAGAGTATCCTCCACTGCCCGAAGCTCACTCTTCCTCAGAAGCTCATTTAGCTGCTTGACTTGTCTCTCTAATAAGCAGCATCTTACATGCCAGTGCGATTAAGTCTCTGCCAATAATCTTAGCTAAAGTTACAGGCTCTTGGTAAGAAAAAGATAATGATTTATAGAATAAATAGGGCTCACTCTTCTACAAAAAGTAGCGCGCTCTGATTTGTATGTTATCCATGTAATCCTGAGCCGGGACGTGCAGCTGCCGTAGTTTAAAGGGAGGAGGTCTTGGTGGACGGACAGGTCATACAAACACAGGAATCTTCACCCAAGGTGTCCCGTGTGAAATCGAAAGTCAACAGTGACTTATTTTACCTTACTTTTGTGATGCAACTTACATACTTAACTGCATATGTGACGAAACAAAACTAATCTTTTAACCTAAATCTTTTTCAAAACCTAACCAAGTAGTTTTATTCTGCACAAACAGGTTCTGCACTACAGCGGATTGCGCAGGCGCACTGTTTGCTTATGTTGCTGGACATTTACACGAGAATAATTTGTTAAATTTGTATGAACCACTGTATGATACAGTGACTAAATGCAGTCACAATCCCCGTGTAAAATGACACAAAAGGCAGCATAAAAACATCTTGGACTAAACCAGGAAAATAAATCAATAATAATGTTAGCTAATGTTAACATAACATTATCAAGAGCCATGAACTATGTGGATGTGTCAGTAAAGACTAATATCAAGTAACAGAGCCTTTTCCGCTAACCTTATGATCAACAAGAACTGCCCCTGTAACCATAGTGATTATTATTTATTATTATTATTTCCCTCCTGAGCTCAGGCCAGAGGGGGAAGTAGTTTGTGAGTTTTGTGCGTAACGTCGCTCTATGATGATGAGGATGGCGACAATATTTCACGATGCTGGCTATCTGTGCTGATTTGACTTGTTTTTACTCTTATTTATTGTCGTACTTACCGGTGATTTATCTATTTATTTATTTACATTATGATTTTTATTCTTGTATCTTACAATTGTTGGGACTACAGTCCGAAACATTCAGTGCCCTCTGCGTACAATAAAGTTGAGATGAGTAACTGTAAGCAGCGAATATGGCAAAATCAATAGCCTCAGAGTGCATGAGGACGGAAACGCATGACAAAAGCCACTTTAAATATGGCCAATTCTTTGGTTTAGATACACATTAATGTGACACACTGAGGGTTCAAATGGTACCAGTTACCCTTCACAACACTGAGCACTGTGCTGGCTTCAGTTTAGTACAGTTTCATGTACTTGCAGGCAAAGTGACAACACGATGACAGTCATATAAACTTAACAATGGATGACTAATGTTAGAGCAACCGTTTAACAAGTGCCTCGAGATGTGGGAGAATTTTATTGGAATATATATCAGGCCAGAAAGACAGAAGGAGAAAGAAGTAAAGACAAGCAGTCTAATGATTCAGCACTTGGCTGCTGATCGAGTACAGCGGTGATAAAGGAGTTTGGGACTTTGCGTCACACTTTCTGATTATGTATTTCTGAGGAGAAAGCAAGTCAGTAATTGGACCCTGGAAAACATTAGGCCATTCATTTTTTTTTTCCCCTAAAATGGCTCATACACTGTATCACAGGAAAAAAATGAGCTGGAAATGCTAATCACATGGATGCTGACTTGAAATAATATTTTTTTCAATTTGAATAAATAACAGACTTTTGCTTTAAGATGACTTTGCCACACATTTGCATGGGTATCTGATCTGATTTGCATTCCTGTGATCCATAGAATGTATTATCGCTGGGCAATTCAGCATCTCCTCTTATCTGGAACACACCCAATCAATAGAGAGCAGCTCTGAATATGGATTAAGGATGGATATCTAACGAGCAAAGCTTACATGAACCGGGGAACTGTCATGCATTAAGAAATCTACTCCTTCATTCATATTTGGGTTTGTGAGACAACCCATACCCTCAATATGATTTCACATGCTTTACATTGCACTCTCTTTATCAGCAATCAGCCTTCCGATTAGGACCCAAACAGGATTAAAAAACAAAACAATTATGCTGGTAATTAGCATGCAATAACCTCGTTCTGTGGTGACCTTATATTACCTTATTTGGCATACAACCTTTAAAAGAGTAACTTATTTGTTGGTATTTTTCAACCTGGACCATATTTTCCTATGTTTTTGTCTTTAAGTGACCAATAAAAACAATATTCTTTGCAACTGGTCTCGTATTGAGTGACAACACTGTAACTGGCAACTGCGAAACAAGCTGCAAGGGTTGTTACGTCCACTGAAAGTGGTTGTTTTTGTCACCGACAAGCTCAGATTGTTATTTTAAGTGTCTACCAGTATTATAGAAAGAACCCAACACAGAAATAAAACCTTTTTTGTACCTTTCTCTTGATCCGGTCTGTTTGTTATTGTGTCAAAGTCTTGTTGTGAAAACTGAATATCCACATATTCAAATAAATACAGGTGGCCATTACGACTGAGCAATATGTTGATATCACAACATCAGACTAGATTTCATCTGACGTCTTTTACTGGTTTTAAAGGCTGCATTACAGTAAAGTGATATAATTACCTGAACTTACCAAACTGTTCTAGCTGTTTTATTTTACCCTAATACACACTTAGTCAATATAGCCACACTGCTGATGATTATTTATCAAAAAACACATTGGCTGAATATTTTTGTAAAAACAAAGATGGCCAACCCACAGTACAGTCGTCAGAATATTGAAGGTATTTGGTCAGAAATATTACAATATTTGATTTTCTCCATATTGTCCAGCCCTAGTAGCCAGCAAAGACTTCATCTATATTGTGAAACTCATCTAAATATTCAGCCGTGACATTGGAAATCTTGTAGATAACACTAAGATAAACGTTCTGTACGCAAACACAACAGTCAGAGCCTGTCATGGCAAAAACAAGCACTTTTAGTAAATGTAAACTTTTAGTCTGCAGCGCTCTCCCTCAACATTGAACCAATTTCAGAAACTGCTGTCTGTATTAGTCAGTTAGACTTTGAAAAATATTCACTTTAACCTTTACAACACTGACTTTCAATTCACTGACTTTCTGAGTTGTAGTGTAACAATGAGTCATCATGGGAGGTCACTACATGCCTTTGTAAACTACATATACTGTACGATATATAGTGACTGCACATGTAGCCAAACATAGGGCTGAGAAAAGGCACACAATGTACCGTGGCTGAGAACAGTTGAGTATCTCCCTGGCCCACAGACTTGGGAGCACAACTCAACAGCTTGAAAAATGAGCCAAAAGTCAAAGGAATCTGAAGCTAGATAGCTCCCGTTCTGCACCCGGCCAAAGGAAGAAGTGTCAGCTTTTTCATCCTCTGAGTGATTTAGACTGCCATTGGAGAAAACTGATGAGTGCTTTTGAGATTTATGATGCTTTCCCTTGCACATTAAATATAGATTTTGTAACATGTAGTCAGAGCTGCTTTGAAAACCTAATCACACAGTGAAGCTGTGCAGAAAAATAAAGCAGCTGAAAAACCAAAGCTATTCTATATAATTGAGACAACAGAAGCAAAATATGGTGACATTTCCCCCAAAATATGTACCACAGATTTGAACTCCTTCCAGATGTAGCTTGAGACTATATTTCCCAGCTTTGTACTCAATATAGCAATCCAAATGAACATTAATCTAATCAGGCAGCAGCAATAAAAGGTGTACTGCTGTGAATCAGAGAATATGGGTGCAATTTGAAGTAATATGGCAAATCAGTGTGAAAGAGACATGGGCATTCATTTTAGCAGCACTCTGCAGTGAGGACGATGGTGGGAATGGAGAGGGAGCAGTCCTAAATACTGGCATTTTCAGTCAAGACTGAGATAAGCTCATATGAGCCGCGAGTCAAACGTATTCATAACATATATTAAAAATGGCATTCAATATATCTACATTATTTAAATAGAGCCTTTGCTTTACTGAGCATACAGTGACCAAATGGATCCAACCTGCATTCTAACCACAATATTAAAGGGGCAAATCCACCATAAAACTGAATTTACATAATATTATTATTGTGACCTTGAGAAATTCATATCACATTAGGTAACATGGACAACTATGGCCTACGGTTGACATTCTTGTGACATTGTTGACCTGCTCTGTAGAGAAAAAGCAAAAAATCTAGAAGAAAAAAATATCCAAGTGAAAACAACAAATGTAAATTATAACCAAATTTATTTCTATAATTTTAGAGCTGGGGAGATGGCGAACAGCGCTAACAGCAAAAACAACAGCAGCAGTGCTGACAGAGCAAACAGAACTAACCTGGCAGGAAATGGAGGGCGGGTGCTAGCAGCAGAGTCGGGTGAAATGGCGTTATCGGCTGTAACCGCTGTGTGAGAGCAGTGCAGAGCTAGCCAGCCACGCTCACATGCACTGACATGCACTAAACCAGGGGTGGGCAGTTATTGTTCCTGGGGGGCCACAAGAAAAACCCAGATTGTTGCCAGGATCCAAACAAATACTGTCAGCCGCAACCACTATTTTATCATTTATTATACAGAAAACACTTACATTTCCTTCTCTGGTTCATGCAGCTTTGTAAAAAGTCCTCTCTGCTTTAGTATCTTAGCTAGCAGCCCCTCGGCTGTCCTCTCCTTCTCATCTCCAGACAGCTTTCTGGATTTTTCTGCATGTTTTGTCTCAAAGTGACGGCTTAAGTTGTTTTCTTTGAATACAGCCACGTTTGTTGCAAACTAAGCTCACAGCTTTACCACCAACATCCACAAAAAAAGTCCATGACTTATTATAGATGTGCCACCTCAGCAGGTGACGCTACTTCACTCAGATCAATTTACATCAGTGTAAAATGTGACACAAGGAAGCACACTAACAATACACAGTCATTTCAAAATAAAAGAATAAAGTTTTTGTAGCGTCATAAGTAAAATTGGATCTTTGTGAAATGAAATAGGTGTATGTGCTGGTCAGAGATAGGCGAAGTGAGAGTGGTGATGTGAGGGGGGAGGGGAAGAGAGGGGAGAGCTGTAACTGATCATGGTGGTGGGGATAGAGGGGGGGGAAGATGGATAGACTGGTAAACCAAACGTGTAGGCGGGGAACTGGGAAAGCTGGAGGAGGCCCCTATCCGAGAGATCTTAACTCCACCTCCGGGGAGCTTTTAGATTGTGGAGGCTGGGGGATGAACTGAGTGGGCGAGTAAAGCTTATGCTGAAGGGGGGTGAGCTGGGCCTGGGGTCTTAGGTGCTAAGGGGCGGAACCTGACACGGGTGGACAGGTGGTAGGGAAGCTGCGATGAAGAAGGAGCTCCGGGAGTTGGAGGACGGAGGAGTGAAGGCGACGGGGGGGGGGAGCGGCGTAAAGGAGGAAAGAGGGGGGGGAGGAGTGGAGAGCGATGGAGAAGGACTTTCGGGGCACAGGTGCTTCTGGAAAGTGGACCTAGGAGGGGGAAAGGGGAACATCAAGCTGTGTACAGTAAGGAGAGACACTGTGACCTACTGAGGAGGTAACGGGGGTGGAAGGAGACTGAGGACTCTGAACCGACTGATACGCCCTTGTAGAGGAGAGTGGAAGCTGATGGGAGAGTCGAATTGGGAAGACTGAGGTAGTTAAAAGCTCGAGTGGAAGGCGGGGATTGAGAGTTGGAAGTGAGGTTGGGTGTGGAGGGGTGTCGTGGATGACAGTCAAATTGATGGAAGTGGGGAAGTGCTAAAGAGTGGCAGACGGGGTGGTGGTTCCCGTTAAAAAGGGGGCAGAGAGGTGTGCAATTAGGGGTTCACATCTCGCCTCCGGTAGCTCTAGGGTGTGGATAGGAGGGTCGGCCGAGTGAACTAGATTGAAGAGGAAAATGGGTTCGTCTGGCCGTGGACAACGGCAGTTTCCTCAAAGATCCGAGGGGCCTGGGGTTGCCCTCCGCTATGTGTTTTGTGAGGAGAGGGTCGATCGGGTCCCGGGGTCTGTGGGAGGTGCTGCGGGAGTATGGGGTGAGGGGGTCTTCAGGGCTCCAATCCCGTCTCCAAGGGGTGCGTCCGGGTCTGGAGTGTCGGCTCGTTCGGTGGGCGTTGGCCTCGAGGGTTGGGTATGGGTTGGAGGTAAGGGTGGGGGGAGGAGGGTTTGAGATTGGTGTGTGGGTCCCGTGGAGATGATGTGGTTGCTGGTTGCTGTGCCAGGTCTGGTCGGTGAGGAGGTGAAGAGTTGGGATGAGGATCAGCTAAATCGGAGGTGGTCTAGAGGAAAGGGTGCAGGTGGGAATGGCCAAGGAGGGAGTTGGGGTGAGAGTGGGGAAAATGGAGTGAGTTGGCGGAGATCGGGAGGGGGGGGTTTGAGTGGGAGGGCGAGAGAGAGGGCCGGAAGGGTCCTCTGGATCTGGCTCCGGGGGGTGGGTTGCCGAAGAATAGTCGGAGTACAAGGGCCGATGGGTAGGAGGGTGGCTGGCCCTCCCAGAGATAGGTGAGAGTCGGTCTCCGTGAGGGCTGGGTGAGGGTGCGTTGAAAGGAGCAGTTGGGTGGTTCGGGATCTGGTAGGTGCCTCTGGGCGCCTGGGGGTGTTCGGCGCCAGCTGGGAGGGCCCGGGGCGCCAGGACTAGATGGAGAGTTTCTCCCACTGGCCTGGGCGCCGGGTCCCAGTAGGTGGTTATGTGGCCCGGGAAAGGGAAGTTGGGGTCCCGCTGGTCTGTTGCCCCCGCGACCCGACCCGGATAAGCGGTTGAAGATGAAGATGAAGATAAGTAAAATTGTGTGGTCTGTCTGAGACCTCTCAGACCGGGCAGATCCATCACGAGGGTCCGTGGGCCATATAATGCCCAGGTATGCAATAAAAGCACCCCCAGTCGGCCCGACCATGTCAACAAAGCATGGGGAAGCTCAGATAATAACGCACAGAGCAAAAGTGACGAGCAAAAAAGACATTACTCTTCTACATACAGTCTTTACTTAGCAAATAGTTGTTTGCTGCTATATTAATGCTCTTAGAAAATAGATGTGCATTTTTAATAGTTTATCCTGATGTAACCCGATTTTCATCAGGCCAAAAACTAAACACACACTGGACTGTCACTCTTTTTACCTCCTCTCATGCTCACCCATACTCTCTGGGAACCATTTTTAATCTCCTCACTTTATTGCCTGCAGAAATATTGTCATCACCATCCGCGACTTCTGGCTGGGGCCTAAAATGTAAATCAATATATTCATTACCATGTGCAGAATACAAAACAACTCTGCAAGGGTAAATGGGAAGTGCTCGCAATGACATCCCCATAAAGAAGAAGACAAAGTACAGGGAGGTCCAGGTTATTTGATATCTTTAAACTCGGATCCAAATACAGGAAACTGGGGCAGATAGTTTTGGTCACGCTTGGAATGCTAACAATTAAAGCCTTATTTCATGCGCATGTGGCATCATCATTCTCAATTTCTGCAATATCAAGTCAATAAAAACAATTGCAAGTGATTGTAAGATGAGCTGGTGATGGCTATGATGAGTGGAAGTTATTTTGAACTCAAGATTTTGTATTTTACCTTCTACGTTCTGTACGTTGTCAGCTAACCAACCTGGGCCAGAGATGTTGAACTTTGTACTTTTTCTACTTGTACCTGTCACTGTGCACTAGCAATGATTCTGTTTCTGAGCTTTCTCTAAACTGTCAGGAATAAAGTACTGGTGGAGAAACAGGAAGTCCTTTATGTAGTATGAAAACATTCTGAGTACCGACTGAAATGCGCCTGTAGCATCGAGTATCTACGAGTCAAGTATTTAGTGTCAAGTCATTACTGAATGCCTAGCCAGATTCTTCAGCTCATTTACTTCTTTATTTTACTGAGGTAAAGTATATTATGTAACCCTGACAAAATAAGCAGTTTTTTTAATGTGTATTTGTTTATTAAAATTCAAAAGTAAGGTGACCCCTCTTGACATGACTATAGTCATGAATAGAGTGCTGCAGGGGTGACTTATATGGTTTTTAGAAAGTGAATGCGATCGGCAGTAGTAAAAAGCAAACATTGGGGCTATAAATGAACTACACCACGGTCACATGAGCGTGAGTACAAACAACGAGGCTGTAAAGTCGGATGAGTCGGTGAGGTGACCTTTATCTCTAGTAGTTTCATTTAGCCACTTGTTAGCAACCGCCTTTTTATAAGACACATTAAGGCTTCAAAATTGATGAGTGGGGTATTTATTGATGCATTTTATGTCATGGAGTAAAATATTAAAATTTCTTCAGCTTGTGTTAACAACAGAGCTTATTTCAGGCATCTAACTAAAAACTTACTGACTTCCAGAAGTGCTAAAGTGCTTACGCATTCACATTACACATTTACAAATTCACATTACTATTTTATATTTTCTTATGTTTATATTTCATCCCTATATTTGAACTGCACTATTTTAAGCCTTAAAGTATATTTTTATATTTTACTTTTACTTGTGATTTTTGTGTGTGATTTTTCATACAATATGCATTTTATTTTTTTAATATTGTTGAGGGAAACTGAGACCAAAGATTGTCAATGCTAATGACTGCTTTGCTGGAATTGAGAGATGACAAATAAAGAAATTTGAACCTTTTTTTCAGAAGCATTCCTGCAGTCTATAGTCATCAGTGTATCGAGTCTGGAATCAGCCGATAAAATACCAACTATGTGAACGTTTTGAACTGTCGAATTTAAACTCACCCCATGTATCTAAAATACTGGGCAATCATTTGTATTCCTCTGGTCAAATCACTGTCATGTCAACCTGGAGCAGAAGAAGAATTGGCAATGATATAGAAGTCCGGGTACACTTCAGTCTATCTGAAACATTTTTTTTTTTTTTTAAATCAGGCTGTGTACTCAGTGGTAGCTCCACCATAGACTGTCAGCTGACACTCACATAGACTACAACAGGTAACAGGAAATAAATATACATCTTTGGAATGGTCTGTATAGCCCTGATCATAATGATTGACAGGTTGCTCATTCCTGAGAGTAAGTAGTCACTGGTAATAATATTATTTGGCTATAACACAGGATGTTAATTGTACTAATAACGGTGGGGAAGAAAGGAGATTGAAGTGACTTTGAACGTGGCATGGTTGTTGGTGCCAGACGGGCTGGTCTGAGTATTTCATTCTGGGATTTTCACGCACGACCATCTCTAGTGTTTACAGAGAACGGTCTGAAAGAAAAAATATCCAGTGACCGGCAGTTGTTGATGTGAGAGGTCAGAGGAGAATGGGCAGACTGGTTGAGGATGATAGAAAGGCAACAGAAACTCAAATAACCACTCGTTACAAACAAGGAAAGCAGAATACCATCTCTGAACGAACAACACGTCAAACCTTGAAGAAGAAGGGCTACAGCAGAAGACCTCACCGGGTGCCACTGCTGTCAGCTAAGACCAGGAAACTGAGACTACATTTCACACAGGCTCACCAAAATTGGACAATAGAAGATTGGAAAAACGTTGCCTGGTCTGACCTTGTATCAACGGTTCAGGCTGCTGGTGTAATGGTGTGGGGGATATTTTCTTGGCACACTTTGGGCCCCTTAGTACCAACTGAGCATCATTTAAATGCTGCAGCCTACCTGAGTATTGTTGCTGACCATGTCCATCCCGTTATGACCACAGTGTACCATCTTCTGATGGCTACTTCCAGCAGGATAATGCACCATGTCACAAAGCTCATATCATCTCAAACTGGTTTCTTGAACGTGACAATGAGTTCACTGTACTCCAGTGGCCTCCACAGTCACCAGATCTCAGTCCAACAGAGCACCTTTGGGATGTGCGGCCGAAAAATCTGTTGTAACTGCGCGATGCCATCATGTCAATATGGACCAAAATCTCTGAGGGATGTTTCCAACACCTTGTTGAAAGTATGTCACAAAGAATTACGGCAGTTCTGAAGACAAAAGGGAGTCCAACATTTTACAAGCAAGGAGAACCTGATTATGTGGCCAGTGAGTGTATATTGTAGTTGCTGAATGTTTTAACCTTATTTACGGTGCAGCTACACGGAGGCCCGGCAGCAGTCAGGGGCCCATGTTGGATGACTAATCTTTTGCAGCTTTATTGTTGGAAGCGGGACCTCTTTAAAGTGCTGATCAATTTGGTGCTTTGGCCGCTGTCCGTGGTGCTGATCAGAGGCTGGTAAGTCCGTGTGTGTGTGAGCAGCACTTTGGCTGCTGTCCTTGGTGCTGATCAAAGGCTGGTTTGCAGGAGGAGAGTTGCACGGTGGCATAGCAATCGTCTGCGTTGCAGTTGTCTGGAGTGGTTTTGTGCGCGTGCACAAGTGTGCGCTTTATTTGAGGGTGAGGGCCCAAGACACAAAATCTGCACCGGGGCTCAATCTCAGCCATGCCACGCTGCTGTTTCTGAGAACTGGTGGATAACACAGTTAGCAGTCAACATGCAGTCCCTCCTGTAGATACTGAAGGTTTAAATGAGCCGGGGAAAGGGAAACAGTATTTGGCGAATTTTAAAGACATCTTTTAAAAGTTACTTCTAACTTTCTTTCTAACAAAAGAACCCAGCTTGTCCTGAACAGTACAGCTGTACAGTTATATAATAAATAATAATTATGGGTTTGGTGTACCAACACAGGCTTTGTCTTCAATGTTGATTTAGAATCAGTGGTGCACCTTTTGAATCTAATGTCAACAAACAAGTCATCTCAGTATGCTTCAGTCATTCATTTAGGGGAGCACTCTTTTTCTCTCTTTGACATTTATGCACAGACACAGAAATTACAAGAGGGGAGTGATTACAATGCCAGGTTTGATGTGTAATTACTTTCAATAAGTATTTGGATTAGACATGAAGGGATGCAAATGCATGCATTAATGTGAATTTATATGAGCAATCAAATTATTATTTGTTTGCGACCACTTATAAATACATAATAAGAGTTGGACAGTGCAAACAGGATGGAAGAGAGGGCTTATTTTCCCTCCTAGAATTTAATATTAATAAACCACTCTGCTGTAATATTTACCTTGTTGTATTATCTAATGCAAACTTTACATAGTGCTTTAAACACTGCTCTGTCTCAGTTGTACTGATTGCATTACGCGGAATTTTAGTTCAAATAAAAGCAGATAAAATAGGAATTATTATATCATCTAATGTAAATGTATATTCTACAGGTCGCAAGACAGAGGCTGATAGTATTTCATCTCCATTAGTCTTTACTTCCCAGAAAATACTGCTATTCCTGAAAATCAGTGCATTACAGTCAGTGCATGTTGTCAGAATTCACCTTGGTGCCATCTTCCCCTAGCTGTACCCACTTCACTCGGAGGAAAGCCACCTCGCATTGCTTGTGGTGATGAGCAGAAAGTTTCCATTAACTTTTATTAAACCCCGATATTCAACCACGTATGACTTTAATTAATTCTATTCTCAGGTTATGAAGTAATTTGATTATATGGGCAGGAGGGAGAGCAGGGATCCGTATCTGTTCTCCATCTTGGGTTCAGCACTTAGGCTTCACTGAATTCATTCATTACACCAAAAGCATGGGTACATTAAAGATAATATTGCTAATAATTGTGCAATTAAATAATCTCATGTGACTTCAATATAATTGAAAAAAAAAAAAAAAAAAAAAAAATGCTGCGACATCAAAGTAGCACCCCTGTCAGGCTGAAGTGGCTTGAGGCTCAGTTGTAACGGCAGTCCAGTCCTACATGCAGATTCATGTACCCGAATGCTCACACATTTGCTCGAAGGGATTCTTTCACGTAGCCACAAACTGCAATGTGGCTGGCAAACACCAAGGAGAGGAAGATAGCGGCAGTGAAAGCAATCGGGGGCAGGCTCGTTGAGCATTAGCGAGGGGTAAACAAATAGGGCATTTTGGATGGTGACGTCAGGCTAATGTATACCTTCGGAGCTTAGTGCAGCTATGGCGGCTGTGGAAATAGCTTGCCATCTGTAAGAAATAATATTTGCTTTTGGGCATTTCAGCAAGTCTCTGTGAGGCAGCGGGGCAGTATACAGTGTGGTAGGCAGTGCAGTGCTTTGGATAACAAGAGGCACAGTGAAAAATTGCTTCTGTTCCCTTCATCTTTATTATGGTTATTGAATTTGGTTCAAAAGGAGCTGACATCAAAGGGTTGCTCCGAGATTCATAATTCTAAAGGTTCAGTGTATTTCATTGTGAGCCCAGAAAAAGGAATGTCAGAAACAACATTAAAATGAAAGGAATTTTCACATGTGAGGAGCAGGTGTCTCCAGCTGATGTCACTCTGTAAGTTAGGGGTATTATTTAAAAGCTTAGCTCCAAAGAAAACAGGACAACTCAATGTGTAGTGGAGGAATCTCATTCACACCCTCATGCACTGTGTAGAGTCCACAGCACCAATTAACAATGCACCATTTATCTGACTTTATATGAATGCTCCAGGGGAACCTGAAAAGTTAACTTGTCTAACACAAAAAAGCAACACCTCATCTATTCCCACGTCTAGTTAACCTAAAGATTATGAGACAAAATGGATACTTCAAGGTGGACTAAAGCAGGTAATTATATCCTTACATCTCTTTGAAAACCTATTACGTCTATACAGTAGCTCTGGAGATCTCCCGTATGGTCTAGTTGGGTGCTTGACTTTGATCTTCAAAGCTGACCTCCCCTCTCTCCTGATTGATGGACAGGCCCACCATTGATGCCTGCATATCCATCAAGTAAAGCCACCCGTGATGAATGAATATGTCCTTTATCAGCCGTGCATCACCTCATGAAGTATTGTCCTTTCTCACCCAACGCATTCATCCTTCAGCCAAAGATTGATTAACTATGGACATGATTCAGTCAGCAATTATGACCTCATCGCTAATCAATCTACCTCTCGCCAGCCCGGCTTACAGTTTGGCCCACACACACACACACACACACACACACACACACACACACACACACACACACACACACACACACACACACACACAGAGACAATTGTGTCAGTTATCAGCAGGTGCTTTTTCTTAGTCTCTGGGATCATGGGAAGGTTTTTTTTGCCACAGTAATGGTGTCACTCTGGGGAAGGCAGTATTGGTCGATCTTCTGTCCAGAGTGAAATATCTCAGCAGCTATCGAATGGATTATCATGAAAGTTGGTGCACACAATCATGGGTCAGAGAGGATTATCAACTGGATGTATAGTCTAAAATCATCCTATTTTCACAGCCATAGCTGTACTATATACAATAAGTCTTCTTGTGGCCTTTGCTGAGATATCCTTCTTTATTTTTTCTTTATTTAAGCTATGTGCTCTCAGTGACATGCATGTCAATAGTGATGCGTGGGGGGGTATTGTAATTCAGTTAGTTATAAGCACTTTATCAAAATAAGTGCCACTACTTTAAACCAGTTGAAATACTTTTCTTACTTTACATATCCAATATTTGTCATTCAACATACGTTTGTGTGAATAAACAGTAGTATGTGTATTGTATCCTGTATTGAGATCCTCCTTACCGGTTGGAGACGTGTAATCATGGTAACCTGTGCTGACCTTATGTGACCAAAGAGAGAGTCTGAATTAATTTAAAACTATATTATGCCTGGCAAAGTGGAATATTATACTTAGAGTTAAATTTAAGTGCTATTGATGTTCCAGAGGTGGCCATCAATGTCTGTTAATCACTACTGCTTTGCATTGTGGGATATTTATGCCGCTTTGGTGTCGAGCATTGCATGCTGTAATAGTTCACCAGAAATATCCACTGGTTTCATATTAAGGTTTCAGACGTACTAAAAAAACCTCACATACTGTTTTAGTGTACTAAATGTTCAGACGCAACCCTCGTCTTTTTCTTTATACGAGACAAAGACAGTTCTAAAACTGAATACAAATGACTTGATAAAATGGATTTTCTTTTTCTTCCAGTGTATCAATACTTTTGCTGTACCATTTTGGCAATACCCTTTGATCCCATCCATGAAATGTAGCAGACATATTCATCTGGAGATTGATTGCCCCCTCTAAATGACCCTTTAGGGTCATACTGTAATGGGCTCTCTTCCTACTCAGTGACCAGGGGCAATCTCCGTCTACAACAGACAACGCCCCCATGGATGCCGAGAAGCATTCCCAGGAGCACCGTGAGGAGGAGAACACAATATTGCAACCTGAAAATCAGAGTCAAGCAAGTCAGATGTGAAAATTGTCCGGCTGAGCCACGGCACACGGGTGTTAATCTGCTGAGAGAAAGACCATGTGAATGGCACAGCAGGTACACTGACCAGGCAGGACTGTCCGTCAGATTGGATCACAATGCTGGTGACAGTTTCCTTTGTATTTTAATCACAATGATAGGAAATGTTAGAATCAGCCAGACGACAGCCTGCCCGAGCAACCACACTTGATGCTACTGTGGATGCAGCGGTATGCACTGTGTGCATATAATGCAGCCAAACGAATGAATACATAATTATGTGCATAATACACAACGCTCCATACCAATCGACAACACACTGTTCTCATAAGTTTCTAACAAACATTTCCTTGATATTATTCAGAGTCATCTAATATACCAAGTGTGCAGCTCCCATCCACAGTTTGGAAATGTATCTCATCAGTTCTGTCGCAGCAATCATGTACACTGAGCATTGTGAGAGCTCTTCAGTAACATTGACTTTAACTAGCTCTAAGAACCTCCAATTCTGGCTTTGTGAGAAATTGCTGTCTCCTTAAAGCTGTCTCTATAAATAACGGTGTGGGTGGCTGTGGCTCAGGGGTTAGAGCGGGTCGTCCTTCAATCACAAGGTTGGCAGTTCGATCGCCGGTTCCTCCTATCTGCATGTTGAAGTGACCTTGAGCGAGACACTGAACCCCAAGTTGATCCCAGGGTGCTTTACAGCAGCCCACTGGTCCTGAATGCTTAGGATGGGTCAATCTCTGTGCTCTGATGACGGATAAGCCTCTGGGGGCCTCTATATTTCTGAGGCTCTAGTGTCGTCACTTAATATCCAAGACTTCATTTTCCGTGCGCTGCTCATTGTTTACAGTCCGATCAGCAACTTGAGATACAAGACGGGAGTTGAGAGACGACTTCTACGACTTCTACGATCAGACGGTCTCACAAGTAGCCAGTTTACAACCTAATTTTAAACCAATAAAAAAAAAACAAAACAACAAAAAAAAAAAAGCTCAATCATTGTCAGAAGATAAAGAGATTGCATTTCAGTCAATGTCTTCTGTGTTTACCTGCATTCAACCAATTCAGTCAAAGCCTGCTTGAATGTGATTGGTCAATTATATTACAAGAAAGACAATGATACATGCAAAATGCATGTTTTGAGCATCTTTGAAGTTACATTAGTGACTTTTGTAATGTGTTTTTTGTACTTCTGTTGCGTTGTCTACATACTTATTTTGCTTAGTTTACACAGTTATTTTGAACCCAACCATGATGTTTTTCCTAAACCGAACTAAGTGGTTTTGTTGCCTAAACATAACCACTATTAAACATGTGATGTTAAATGACAAGCGAAAAGCCTAAATGCACTACATAACGTCCTTAAAATGTCCTGCTATGTATACACCTTCCCATGAGATCGGGTTGAGTGGATACTCGATGGGATTAGTAATGACAGTAGTGAGTAATAACATAAAAAGTTAGTTAAAAATGACAGGCTAATGTTTGAAATGGGTAAAAATAATAGATATTTGTTAAAAAAAGTTAGCTTACTGGTTAAAATGTCCATCTTCTACTACAGTAGACAGCAGTATTAAAGCAAATTGACCAAACTGAACTAAACACTGTCAAAGGAAATATCATCCAATCTTATATAATTAATAGCGTTAAATTACATGTATTTTAAAATTAAAAAAGAAAAAAACAAAGAACACATTTGGATCATGACTAGTGACGTTGATGAAGGGTTATATGAGTTCATGTGACAGGGCTGCAGGACACATTAAACAAAGAAGACCGGGAACCAAACCATTGATGCCAAAAAAAGTATTTGCTTTTAACTGTAATTCACAGAGCATTAAACTGTTTGGTGACATCTGAAAATTAGATGCACAGTCGGAGCAGTTTTCTGTGACTCTAAATGTCCGACAGGTGAACATATCTCACAATATCACAATATCTCAGCAGGCCCAACTTTGGTCAACTCGAGGCTACGTACATCCCACCAAATGCTTTGCTATTAACAATACATGCTTGACCCTGATGCAATAGATCCTGTAGTAAATTGGAAACAATTTCACAGAAAATGTTCAGCAGAAAATATTGTTGGAACAATAACACAATGCTTGCCATGGGAATTGAAAGATAATTGTATGAGCCTGTGGCATTGCTGTTTCATAAGCTTCATGCTCCATTTCTGATTCCCACAAGAAAGCTGTTTCTTTTTCCCTCCTTTGCACATATTTATTTCTGGCACTTAATTTAAGTCTCTATTTATGTATATCTAAAGTCACATGTTCTTCTCTGTCCTTGCAAAATGGAAATAGGCACTGTTGTTATCTCTAGAACAGAAATAAAAACAATGTGCATCTTAGCTATTAAGTGCATAACAACATCTTCAAAAAGGGCAGTTTGAAAAGAGAGGGCACACCAAAGCTTGAACATGCTGTTGAATAAATACATTAATTAAGGGGGGATTACGTGCTTGGGGCTTGGAGTTGGCTTGCTTTCAAGTGCCAGGGGTCCTCATAAATATACATTTAAAAGACATGTGGCAAGATCAAGAAGTAACCTCTTAACAATGAACTTTTGTATCATCATCTCTGTGATAAACACCTAGCACACGCTGGTAGCCTTGTTAAGAAACCAACACATTTACTTATTATTAATACATGTAAATTAATGCTTTGTTTGTTTGAGTTGAGAACTCTTCCAAGTCGTGGGACACAGTCTGTTTGGATTCAACTCTCACGATGCAGACAGAAATATCAAATGCCAGCAGTCCCTTGACAGCTGAGACCTATCCCACTTTTTATCCCACGGCCCCGTGGGACTCCATCACTGCCACGGCTTCCTATTCTGTACATCCCGTCACAGGAATGGTGCGGCTGTGGAAATTGCTGGTATGATTAATCTATGATGTGTTTCGGAAGTTAAAGATGAGAAACAGCTTAAGCAAATCAACAGTAAGGTGGAGAATTGACCAGGCAGCATTAATGAATAGCTCCCCAAAGTATCGGCCAGCTTTAACATGAAGCACTCTGTACAGTAACTCTTCCCTAAATGAAGACTGTATTTAGACAGCTTTTATGATGTATCGCTGTGCTCTGTGAAAGTGGCATTTTTTTTTTCTTGGTTTGCAAAGCATTTTGAATACGGATCCTTTTAATAAATTGGTCCAGTAATGCTTGGCATTATTGATGGATGGCACTGAGGTGAATGTAATGGCAGGGAACTGTTACTTTATAAAACTATTTGTAAATTCATCGGATTTTTGTAAGGCGGCGTTAACACAGCAGTGCAGGTGCATTTATTTTAGTCAGCAAAATACAAATGTTATGATTAAAACTGTAATAATGAAAAGGAAGTATTTGTGAATTATACATGAGAAGTTGACATAAATCTTGCGATAGAACGTCAGCATGTTGAATCTCATTACATTATGCCTTTTTATTGCCATCACCTGGCTAGCTGTGGCTAAAGAAGCTAGCTTAGAGAGGTGGGATGGCATATTTTTGTAGGCCAACAGGATTTTTCACTGGGTTTTGAATTATTGCAGAATATAAGTTCTGTGGCAAACAAATGCTTATGAAATTAACAATTTTTGCAAGATAATCTCCACAAATGAACACCACTTTTATGAATTTTGAAGAGTAAATGCAACCACCAGGGGTGGGCGATTATTTTTCCTGGGGGGCCAGATGAGAAACCCAGATTGTTGCCGGGGACCAAGAAAATACTGCCAGTTGTAACCTTGATTTTATCACTATAGAAAACATACTGGGAACTTATTTTTCAGCAGTTATCACTCCAAACAGCACATTATTAAGAAAATGACATCATATACAGGAGTCTTTCAACCATACAGGACTGACTGTTTTGGATAGTAATGTTTCCATTAATAAAACTTAACATTAACACTTCCATTTCCTTCTTTGGTTCATGCAGCGTTGTTAAAAGTCCTCTCTGCTTTAGTACCTTAGCCAGCAGCCCCTCAGCTGTCCTCTCCTTCTCATCTCCAGACAGGTTTCTGGATTTTTCTGCATGTTTTGTCTCAAAGTGCCGGTTCAATTTGTACTTTACCGCCAACCTCTGTGACAAAATACTTAGCTGTCCATGACTTATTATAGATGTGCCGCCTCAGCAGGTGACGCTACTTCAAACATCACTCATGCCAATTTACATCAGTATCAAGTGTGACAGGAAGAGGAGCGTTTCAAAACAAAACCGTTTTTATTCACAGTTTTTTTTTTTAGTTTTGTGGTTGTGTGGTTTGTCTGAGACCTCCCAGGCCGGGCAGAACCACAGAACTTATTGGGGGCGGCAGTAGCTCAGAACTGGAGGGTCGCTGGTTCAAGTCCCCATATGGACCAAGTACTGAGTGTGGACTGGTGCCAGTTTGCTTCTGGGGCACTGCCGAGGTGTCCTTGAGCAAGGCACCAAACCCCAAACTGCTCGCCTGACAGAGGCAGCCATCTCACTCTGACATCTCTCCATTAATGCATATATACAGGTCCTGTTTGTGCATGTATGTATTCTGTGTAAAAGATGACAACAGAGTGAGAAAAGTTGAATTTCTCCTCAGGGGATCAGTGAAGCTGTTTCTTCTTCTTCTTCTTCTTTTTCTTCTTCTTCTTCTTCTATTACGGAGCCAGAAGTGCTAAAATGCTAACTCATTCCTGTAGCATTCAACTGACGCAGGTTTGTGAATAGAGTCACATACAGTTTATGTATTTTCAGTAAAAGTACTGAATGCTCGTTACTGACAAGGCATTTCTAAATGCAACACCAGTAGCTGCTGTTGACATTCAGCTTTGGGCAATGCAATTGAAGTTAGGTCAAGCTGTTTTTTTTTTTTTTTTTTTTTTTTTTATGTATTTGATACAATGGTCGCTGTTTATATGAATAAATCAGCAAACAATATATTCCCACCCAGCGAGTGAGCAGGAAGTCAGCAAAACATATGCAAAGATTCATCTGCTAGCTGCCCTCTTCAATTGAGCCGTGGGAAAACTTCAAATGTAGGAGAGAGGAAAAAAACAAAACTTTGCAGCTAAAAATGCAACTTTCAGATTGTGTACCGAGTTGAACATGTTAAATATTGAAATCATTGCACATATAACATTTTGACTTGCTTTAACTGCAGTTTAAGCTCGTGAGTTATTCTGTTAGCAGCTTCTTTCAGTAGACAAACATTATATGTTCATGCAGATATAGATGCTAAGCCATGCATCGCGATGGTTCCCTTTTTATATCCCTGGTCGTCCTATTTCTGTGTGGCAGTCTGGCTTTGCACATGGTGGCTTTACAACGTGTAACCCTTCGCCCAGGTGTTTCCTCAAGCCCATCTGCTCCCTCTGAGCCTGAGAGCTTCATCATGGAGTCGCTGCTCATTGCTGCTTCTACACAGCATGTATTGGTATGACTCAGTGGTAGTAAAAGAGCAAGCATCTGAACAGTTTGACTCCAGACATGGGAAATGTTTGGTGTTATTTTGAATATAGAAAAAATATATTGCAATACTCAGTTTTATTGTTTGGTATAAAAATAACATTACGTGTGATTAAACCACTTATGGAGGTTATTTAATAAAGAAAGCAAGGCATGCAATAACAAAACATGCCTTTAATTGTCATTTCTGTAATAATTTGGGGGGGTGTTTGCATGTGTGTCGTCATGATCATCAGCCTGACTGTCAAGGTCAAAACTGAGCAGCAGTGACATTACTAATTGAGGGTAGAAATGGCGATTCAATTTGTGCTAATTTACCAACTGATCTGCCAATATCGGCTGCAGCACACATGCGGGTGGCATATTTCACTGGCTCTCCGCTGCACATTATTTTTGTCTCCCCCCTTCACAGATCAAGGGTACAGATGACTTTTGTCAGCCATCAGATGCTGTGTGGCAGATGTCACAGCATTTATTGTCACCATGATTTATTGGTTTAGAATGACCACAGCCACAGGGAAGAACACATCAAAAAGGCCAGGCGCTGTTGAAGGGGAGCTACTGAATGCCAGCTCCTCCAACAACTTTCATCCCATCCCTCTTAGGACCGCACATTTTGCTTCTGGTTATTGTTTGGCCATCTGCTGTATTTCGAGCCTGTTTGACTGCATCGCTAAGCAAACATGGAGTCTGTGCCAAATACCGTCACCTTCCTATTGCCCCTCTAATTCGACCCTACTGCGTTTCTTCAGTTAGATCAAGCGGTGATTCATTTGAGAGTCGCATGGCAGAGGTTCATTTCTACAGGAAATTCACCTGTTTTTATCAGTCTTTGCCTTGCAAATTATTTATTGCCAACAGTTTCTTAGAAGTACATATGCATACATGTACATACATACATACATGTACATAATAAATACATGTACATAATAAATACAGATTGATACAACTGCAGAGCTGCAATCTTTTCTTTAGTTTAATCCAATTTAATCTTTGACATACAGAGTTTCCTTCCTGCCGTGACAAATATTATAAATAGGAATAATTGTGGGTGTTATGCTATGCACATATTTCCACCCATGTGCTACAGATTAGCTGAGACAATTTTGCTACAACATTTAGTTTGATGTTTGAGGTATGTTTTAAATGTCTATCATGAACACAATCTTTATGCTATCAATTAGAAATGTGTCTGTGTTAATTACTTGTTGCCTAAACATAATAATATATTAACAGTGCTTTAGTTACCATGGAAACATATCGTACGTGACAGAAATTAAAGAAACATTTGCAGTGACTACTTTGCAGAAATGATTAATATACATTTCTCCACGCTGTGAATTTAATTATTGGGATAAACAGACAGATATAATGCATCAAAAACTTTAATATTTACATCCATAGTTATGTTAAATTAAACGTGAATCAATACATATTCTTACATGCAATCTCTATATATGTCGAAAGAATATATGCTAAATTCAGCCAAAGATAATTAAAGCTGAAAAGTTTCATTTTAAGAGAAGTTGACAAAGCGTGTAGAATCATCCTTGTGTTGTTGTTTCATGTCAATATTGTTATTATACATTTGTAATTAAAATATGTATTACTCTATTGACTTTGCACGGTTCTCAGCATTGTGACCACTGAGCCAGTGGCTCGAGGCTAACAGCAATAACGGTGCTGAGGAAGCTAACAGTTAACCTGGAGGGTGGAGGGTGGCTGCTACACTTCCACCGACCACCATGAGCGGCAGCTGTGAGCTAACCACGCTCACGTGCTCTACAACCCACGCCAAAGCAAGTAAACAGCAAAGCACAGAGAAGCTCAGATTTACAATCACTCTTTCCTGCCTATACATAGCATAGTTGTTCACTATATCATTGCTCTAGATATAATTTAAAGAACCTTTAATGAAAAAATACATAGCTGTTTTTTCCATTAATCCTTAAACATGTTTGCATGCAGACCTTCCACTAAAACACTACTTCAAAGAATTGCATTTATTGCCAAGGCAACGCTTGAACCCCACAGAAATACCTCGGGACGTGATACAAGTAGGTGAGCGAAGGAGGCTGAACAGGAAGAGACACTATTTTTTTTTATTTCCAATCATTTTCAAAATGCAGTCCATATTCCAAATATGAGTGAGGTCAACACTAAAAAGCCAGAAATATCCAGCAGCACTGCAATCAATATGAAAACGCAGCCTCTCAGTAACTGTGTAGCTGTTGAGCTGTGTTGTTTCTCCTCCACCACTGCAGCCGTTAGATGATTCATTCAGCCCAAATTATGAACAAAGCTATCAGATACCTCTCAGCAAATGTTATTAACAGTGAAATTCAGTTTAACAAATTGTACAAATGCGCTGCTGCCACTTACAGTACGTCTGCTAAATGAATTATGATAGCAAAGCATTCCACTGATGCTTCACCTTCAAGGCTGACCTTGTGATGGCTATTCTCTGCTGATGCTTGCCAAAGATAAAGGCTACGAGCCCCTCTCAACCCCCCCATGCCAAGGACACACGCATCATCGCTTTACTGGCCTATCTGCCCAGGTGATGCATGGCTCCTATAGCCAGTCAGTCTGAGGCAGTATTTATAACAAACTATGTGAGCCAGCAACCAACTCATCACCGCCAAGACTTCAGGATCCTTGGTCTCCCGGTGCACTCACAAAGGTTTTGTTATATGCTGTAAACATAAAAAAATCAAATGCATCTTTTTAGCTATGGAAATGCAAATGAAATGTCAGAGGGAGCAGAATGGGTGAGATTTTAAAGATCAATTGCGCAGTTGTCCATAGTGTGTTGCAACTGAATTAATCACACATTTATGTGTTTAATACATACCTTAAAGGTGTCAAGTATTTAATAGTCTTATCAACATGGGAATGGGCAAACATACTTACATTGCCCAAATACAAATGTATATTAGAAATCAATTAATAACACAAAATAATGACAAATATTATCAAGAAACCCTCAGATGTTCTGCATTTAGCATAGAAAATGAGCTCAAATCATAACATGACAAACTGCAGCCCAACAGGCAACAACAACGGTCAGTGTGTCAGAGTGCTGACTTGACTATGACTTGATCCAGACTGACTGTGATTATCATAACGTGGACATGTCTGTAAAGGGGAGACTGTGGGTACCGATAGAACCCATTTCCCCTTCATATATCTTAAGGTCAGAGGTCAAGCGACCCCTTAGAAAATGGCCATGGCAGTTTTTCCTCACCAAAATGTAGCATAAGTTTGGAGCATTATTTATCCTCCTTCTTGACAAGCTAGTATGACGTGTTTGATACCGATGGATTCCTCAGGTTTTCTAGGTTTACATGATGTCAGTATTGTCACTCTAGTTTTAAAACTGAGCCCACTGCAATCAAAACACTGTTGCATTGAAGCATTAAAGAAATTAGTGGCGTTAAAACAAATTTGCATGAACGCGTTATTATCAGATCTATAATGAAATGCTTATTTAACTGTAAATCAAGACATAATTCATAACACCAACTGAAGTTAAGAGACATGATTCAGACTGAGAGTTATATCAATAGTTCCTTCAGACCAATTTGTTTGAAGTGTTAACAAAGACAGCACACATTAGCGATAGACTAAAATCAAATGAAGGATGAATGCTCCTGAACCTGCCAAATGCAATTTTTAAAAAAGAAAGTGAGACAACATCTACACTCCAGTGTCAGGAAAGGACATCTTTTGACTGGCGGCGAAGTGAACAGCAAAGAACAGTCAATGCTTGAAATTCATTAGGTATCAGTGGGAGACAAAGCACTGACAGGTGTTTATGCAAATCATCTGCGAATGGATTCATCCCCCTAATGAAAACAGCAGTCTCAGAATAATGTGAAGCAAGTGGAAGTAAATGATTGTCCAGTCGTGAAGTCATGAGCATATTGTAAGCCTTACAGTGTGCTGCGGTAGAAACAGACAGTTGGAATTAATAACTATCGAGGGCTATCTGTTGTTTTATTCTGAGAAGCGAACATATGGTGCACCTCTCACAATTCAGTCACTCTGCAAACATGTTGTGTTGCAGTTTGGAGAAGTTACTTCATTCCACTGAAGCTATGCACATATACACACATCTTTAAGTATTACAAGGAAACATGCAGGCAAGTAAAGCTGATGACATATACTGTAAGCTGCAACAACTAAAAACAAAACAAGCTAAATCTGACAAGTCTACAGCTACGCTAGCTGCACTTTCGTCTCCTTGGAATCTATGTCGAAGCATTGTTAATCATGAGCGGAGTCGACTTGAGGGTCCTTGCTGCACTGTGGTCTCTAAACAGTACAGTTAAACTTTTCTAAGATCATGAATTATTCATGCAACCAAAAAATCCTCTGGAAAGCAGCAAACATTGTGGCATTATTATAGCATTATGGTTTACCTGCTTGTGAGACTAACCGCCATTCAAAACCATTCATCCCCTCTGCAATCTGGCTTTTACTTGCTCCATAGATTTATTTTTTTTTACTGTCATTATTTATAGATTTATTCCACATTTAGCTTGTTGGCATATATGTTTGTTTGTATGTTACTTTATGTTAGTGTTTTTCTCTGTGTACAAGCTGCACAAAGCTTCGCTCTGAACAAAAAATAATAAAAGTATTAAACACAATGGAGCTTTGACCTAATGGTGGTGCTAAAAGGAAATCAAGCTATTTCAATCAATCCTGACGGGGACATGAATGCCTGCATCAAATCCCATCCATCCAATAATTATTGAGCATGGTGGCCGTGGCTGAAGGCAGTGCAATGCATCATCTGGGGTCCATGAATATCTGCAATATTTCATGGGAATCCATTCAGTAGTTGTTGCATTATTTCAGCCTGGACCAAAGTAGCTGAACGGCGAGCTGTTCCACATCACCATCCCTAGAGCATGCAGAACTCCACAAACGCAGTATTCCTATAATGTGAAGCAGAAGGTCTAGATTTTGTTATAATTGTATAATGTCAACAATTAACTGACAAGAATTAAAATGTTTCTTTCGTGTCAGTACGACATTGAAAGGATACAGCGTTCTGCACAGATTGTAAATCTCTTTGAGGCAAATTGGTGATTTTGGCCTTGACAGTGACAGTGACACATGACTTAAAGGAAGTAGCAACACAATATTGTTTTGAGACTTGCTATTGGAGAAGTTTCTCACTTTCAACTGGTATTATCCCAGTTATTTCTCATGGTGACATCAATTAACACACAGTGTGATAAATATTCAAAGTTCTTTTCATATCCTGTCATGGGAGAACAAACTGGAGACAGTGCACAAGGCTTACATCTTATTAATGACTCATTTACTTTGATCACAAGCTGCCATTACAGTGTTTGTTTCTTTTATTTTGTGCCATTCAACATCTGCCAAGAGACTGTAAAAAAATCTGACAACGTTTAAGAAAAAAAAAAAAAAGAAACTAAAAATCAAAGTTGCCACAACTGTGAACTGCCGAGTTTGATAAGTGCCTGATCTGCACATGCCAAAAAATGATTTGACTGCTTAAGTGATTTATGAAAGGCTTAATTACATTGTCTTCATGCTACTGTATCTGTCGCATCCACAGCTGCTCCACAAACTTCAAAACAATGCATACTTTTGGCTTGTTTATGTAACTTGTCTACAGGGGGCAAGTATGTTAATGCTGAGTCCTTGATATTCAAGTGGAGCCTCCCTATTTATAGTGTGCACAGCAGTTCTTTGCACCAACTCACTCTAATGAAAACTTTCTGTTTCATATATTGCAACCTAGGCTGAACGGATACAGAGATGGACATACTTTAAAGAAAACAATTTGATTCATGCCTGAAAACAGCAATCTATTAAAAAAATAAAAATCTATAACAAGGCTCCAGTTCCTTTTCCATTACTTTCACTACTTTGTTTAACAAGGTTTAAGTGCATCTATTGCATAACTCAAGAACCGCTCAGCCAATCTACTTCACACTTGCTGGGTGTATTGCTAGGGACCCAAAGATGTGCAATGTCCAAGTTGGTGGAATTTGGACATACAACAATGTGCATACTAATGTTTCGACCAAACTCATTCATTTCCCTGGAGTCAATGAGGGAAGAACGGTTCTGGGAGCTCTGCAAGCAGCACTTACAGAGGCCAAGAAATCAGACATTCGGAACGTGCATCCCAACAGCCACGTCCTCCGAACGGGCATGCCCTCCAAAGAATGCTGCAAGCAGCCCTTTTTGAACGCACTCTCTGAGCGTTCATGCTCCGAACTGACACTGCTCTAGTTAATCCTTAATTTAAAGGGGATTCTTGTGCCACTGATTAGGACAAGCCAGTCATAACCTCAACATTTTTTTGGCCGTTTGGGGAAATGCGTTTGCTTGCTTCACTGGCACGAGTTAGACAAGAGAATGGAAACCACTCCCCACCACTGTCCACTGACTATGAAGCTACACTCTGGAGATGGTTAGCTTAGCATAACATTAAGACTGGGAACAGGGGGAATCAGCTAGCCTGGCCCTGTCTGAAAGTAACATAATCTGCTGTTAAATCTCATATGTTTAACCCAAACAAATACCCAAATAAACTGTGGTGTTACAGGAGCTTATGGGCAGGACTACTTCTTGGCGGGATGCAGTGACTTCGGGAGTCTCCACTGGTGACCTTGCAATGACGACAATGCTTTAGAAAGCATTTTTTGTACAACCTAAACAATATTTTAATATGTAAATTGATGAGCTTTAGACATGCTGAGCAGTAGATTTTGTTTTCTTCTAGTACATAGAGCAAAGTTAACCAGCTGTTGCTTGGTATTTATCATACAGACTTATGTTTTTCTAATCAAACTCTCTGCAAGAAAGCATATTTCTTTAAGCATACTTCTTTAATACTAACTCATCTGGGAAAAAAAAAAAAAAAAAAGTGTGGGCAGGAAACTACCAAGAGTGAAACCACAGACTTCTTGTAACCGCCGGGCATGTAACGGTTAAAGATATTAAAAATTGACAGAAATATAGGCAGCTTCATTACACAGTATCAGTCAAATCCAATGAGAACACTTCAGACTGAGAAGGCAATTCCTTCGATGGACTCATTCAGTCAAGTCAGTCTGGGAGGGTAATGTGTTTTTGCCACGGAGTCACTTCACTAATCAAATCAGAATCAGCGATTTCAGAGTGGAGGATAGTCGGTGCTTACCGAATCATCATGGTCAATAAACTGTGGGTATATTTAGCTTGCATCTACATACCCTCCTTACCCCCTCTCTCCCCCCTTTGCTCTCACTCTGTGATCTTGTTTGTCTCTCAGTGCTTGGCTAATTCTGCAATTGGATGTAACTTTGGCTCACAGGAGAATGCTCCTCTTTTGCATAATCTGGTTTCTAGGGCTACAGTTGTAATACAGCTGCAGTCAGGAATGCCATGAGGAGTCTGCCCCCAGAGTGATGCGGTGCAAATTAAGTGTCCACCGACTCCATAGCCATTCAAAGGCAATGAAGTCTTTCACCACATCACTGTACATAAAAGAGAACATTGAGTACAAAGTGAATGGAAGTGGATAGCTGATACGACAAATACACACTGGTGATTATTCAGGGTGGAGAGTAAATATGCAAAGCTACTCTGATACACCTTAAAAGAACAAACGGTTAAAAGCCAAATCAACATATTGACTGGGCAAATTGCACTCTATAGATTTCAGAGGAGCAGCGAGTACAGTGGAACTGGTAAAAGTCTTTGAGTCAAAGGGTTAAAGAAGAAATCAGTAAGTTAAGGAGGAGCACATAGCTGTCAGTTGACCTCTGTACACACTGGCTGCCTTTGCTTTCACCCAGGATCGATCCAGTGCTGGCCAGTTAACTCTTGGCCTCTCAGCCTCACACCACTCCGGCACTCCCACAGTAGTGAGGTGATGTGTACGGACAATGCTGACTTTAACCACTCTTTGGAAAGCTTTCCAACCCTCCACAGAGTGCAGTGTCTGCTGTCTGTCCAGTGTGTCAGAGGCCCAGTTCAGACCCTGCTATTAAGATGCGTCCTCAGTGATTGGATCACAAGTGGACAGCCTTAGGCACGTCTGGTCATGCCTGGCATTAAAATGCATCTCTGCATGCGTCTTGAGTGGCCACTTGTGATCCGACCTCACTTCCCTGCTCTATATGCAAAAAAACACATAGGAAAATACATGGCTAATACAGCAGACGTGACATAATACTACAGGAATGTCAGTAGTAATATGGTGAATTTGGGTATGTTTTATTGACATTTTTATAACATCAAAATATAAGGTTATTGGATCGGCGGTCCACGGGGATCTCTGCACCACTGGCACCGCTGCTTTTACCAGACATTACCGGAGTACAGAGCTTCAGAGAGCCGGGGAGGAGAGCAAACCAGCAGCGCAAAGCAGCAGAATAAAAACACATTTCTGACAGTATGATGATAATAATGCACCTCCTGTTCCCAGTCGGATAGTCTGTAGATCTGTAACCTATAAATCGGGTATATTTTAATAAATTACAGTTGTACTAACAGAATAAAGTAGAGCAAGAGGCCGTTTCCATGCTGCAAGGAAAACGAGCACTCGTCTATATATTCGCCTGAGGACGGCAGTGATCCCGCTGATCCGGGACGTCAGTGGAGTAGTGTAGATTTTAACATCACAGTATTTAGTGCTAATGCTGATAATGGTCTTCATTTAAATAAATAAATAATTTAACAAGATGTTTGGAATCTGTCTTACACCTAAAAAGCAGATTATAATAACTTCATGAGTGATTATTGTGTTTTTCTGCAATTCCGTAAAGTTAACTTGATTTTTTTGTTCATGCACTGCTCTCTATGGGGTCAAGACTTCCATCTTTCATATACTGAATATCCTATTATTCAACACATACATGAACTGAAATTAGATGCACACATGAAATTGTTTAAGCAGACTCCAGATCAGCCTACCTCACTCCGCCATTTCATATTGCATAAACATCATTAAATTACATAATGGAAATTAAATCAATTGTAAAATCATGCATTTATTAATTGATAGGGTACTGAATAGTGTAACAAATCATTGTCATCTTAACAAGTATAAATGGTAGTTGTGACACCAAAGACTTATTTATGTCCAACAACAGAGAGTGAGCTAAAATGAGATGTACCATCTGCATCATGCTGCCAGAAGAAGTTGTCACTTCCTCAGTGATAAAAGGAAGAAAAAAGTAGCATACTGACAGAGGAGACAGTGAAGAAATAGCCACACTGTATTTCCAAGATGCAGAAATAAATAAATGAATGAATAAATATAGATATAATTTTCAAACACTGAGTCAGTGGGGTCATTGCATGAGGCAGGATAGAAGCTAGTGTTTTTGGGAAAATGTTGAAAGACACTGAACCCAACTATACCTCACTATCAATCATTCATTTCTTCCTGCCACCTCCAGAGAGGGGCAACACAAACAGTGAGTCTCATGCTGTAGTTTTACTAATCATTTCACTGCATGTCTGTGAGTCTTTAGTGCGGCTGATATACAGCAGCATCCACAACAGGCAGTTTACCAGGAAATGTTCAAAGGTAACCCTCCCGTTGCTTTACGTGTTATATTACATTAATAACACCTCAGTCCCGTGGGTGGTGGAAGCTTGACAGCTTGCTGGTCCCCGGTTGTCCACACCAAGCTGCTCCTGTCTCAGACTGAAAGGCTCAGCAGGAGGAAGTCAGACAGCAGGGGTTATGACTATCACCATGAGCCACGCAAGTCTGGCAGCTTACATGATATTTAACTAGCTGTTTTTTTTTTTTGTGTTTTTTTTTTCAAATTAAAAGACACTCAAAACACAGCTTTAGGGTGATAGCTATGAATGATCGCTCTATTGATACTGCATTAACTTAAAGGAACAGTGTGTAACAATTCAGGGGATCTATTAGCAAAAACTATCATTAGTGTATAATCACTTGAAACCAAGAACTGCTGTATTTTCATTGGCTCAGAATGAGCCCATCATATCTACAGAGAGAGCAGGTCTTCTTCACAGTCCGCCATGTTGCACCGCCATGTTTCTACAGTAGCCCAGAACAGACAAACCAAACACTGGCTCTAGAGAGAGACCTTTCTGTTTTTATGCTACCTGAAGGCCACAGTAGTTGTCCGACATGTGCAAAAACTGTGGAACCACCAGCTGCTGGTACCTGTAAAGGAGTGTTATTATGGTAAGGATGGCCTCTGAACGAGGCAAATGGCGCTACCACAGTTTTGCACTCTGCAGCTCAGGTTACCGCAGTCTTGGAAATGGAGGATTGAGCGGAGGGGTACTCAGCTGGTTGCAATCTGATCACACAGAAGTGGTTTTGACTACTTACAGGTCTGTCTGTCTGTGGACAGTCATGGCTGGTGTGATCCCATTGCAAGAGTCTCTAGTTTAAGTCATAATTTCATTTTCATCGAGGAAGCTAATCAGAGCAGACATCCAAGTTGTTACGATACAAACTATTATGAGGAAACAGTCAACCAAATGTTAAAAATAAGACTGTGTGTGTACAGTGTTCACCATGTTGGTTGAGCACTAAAATACAGCTGAGGCTGATGAATGTTGCACAAATTAAAATTGGTGCTACATCAAAATTCAAAGGATCACCAAAGCTATTACAATTGCATCAAGGTTCATGACAACCCCCATCTCCAATCAGAAGATGACTAACATTATCATTGGGAGACCATGCATGTCTGTAAAAATGGTGTGCAAATCTATCTTGTATATGTTATTGGATTAAATAGATCTCCGACAATCAGGTGTGATACATTGACATAGCTCACCTCTGCTAGGAACTGGGATACATCGGCGACTTAATGGTGATGGAATATATATATATATACACCTTCCTGCAGCCACACATCCTGTTGACTGAAAGTAAGGTAAATGGCGTGGATCCAGGGACTTTTATTAAACAAATATTTCAGGCACATCATTTTTATTAATTCATATGATTTTGTTTCCTACGCCTTGCTTGAAGCCCAAAGCGTTTACCAGTGACGACTGCACTATACTGTATACTGTAACAACAGACAAAGACGTGTAGAATATACTGAAAGTTCATCCTATTGTCACAATAAAATTCTCCTTGGGAGATAAGCCATGCTGATGATAATTACACACATTAATCTTGTGTTACCCGTCTGCTTGCTAATCAGTTTGTCAAAGTCAGCCAGGATTTTCATTCCAGATACACCAGTGCCTCTAGTATACCATTTTGTGTTTATTCGTCTTGGCTTGCAGGATCTTACCAGAGGCAACTGAGAGGAAGAGCCTGCCAAGTTGAGAGGGGATTGGCACTATCCACAGTGAGAGTCATACAGTAGTTGTTGAGACATTGCTTAATTTTAGCTCTTCTGGCACCTTCCTCCCCTTTGTAATAGTGCCAAAAGGTGGCATGATGAGATACAAACTTGCAACACTTCATCAATATATAATTGATTTGTCTACAGTTGGGTCAGGATTTAGTTCAAGCTCTGGGCAAAAAGCCCATCTATTATGGCTTCTGTTCATCTTCTTAAAGTTCCTTTGTCACAAAAGTCCACAGCCCATGAATGTGTTTGTTATGGCATCCCGTGGTGTGATCAGACCTACAGTTCGTTTTGTTTGCCATCATGTCAAAGTTATATTACAACATGGCTAACTCACTGGACAGCTTTAGGGAGACGACATCCTGAAAAAATCCCATTGTACTTCTACTGTGCCATGTATTATTTATTCCCTTACCCCTGAAACTGAAACTATATTAGATTCATCATTTACCGTTAGGGATGTTAATAAGTAACTGTTTAACTGATGGCCAGGGCAGATACAGGAAGTTGGCTCTGGACTTTCAGCAGAGAAGTTGTAGCTTGTAGCCTCGTAGCATTTATTCACAGACAAATAAACTGTACACACACTGTCTGCTACAGCTACGTTCACAGTTATAACATCACCAACAAACCCACACTCACCACCACCACACACATGGTCTGTCGGAAACTAGCTGAAGTTACGCTACAACGGGCACAAAGCCACCAGCAACACTACCAGCTGCTAAAAGCTGAATTTAACCACACTACGGACGGCTGTAAAGCCACTGTAAAACCCCCAAATTGCCAGGGGAGTGATTTGGGTTCAGTGTCTTGCTCGTGGACTCTACGACATGTAGACAGTAGGATTCGGGGATATAACCGTCATCCTAGCAGTTAAAGGATGACCACTCTACCCACTGAGCTACAGCCGCCCCCACCACCGTCTCTATTATTCACTCCAAAACGTATAAAGAAACTGCCAAATATGAACATAATCTGAGTCTTGTATTGTAGTTTAATTAAATCATATTCGTTATAGTCGACTAGAAAGGTGACGGAGACTGAGACCTGAACTTTCAGATATCTCGGTGTCTTCAATAATTCTGTCAATTTTCAGTCCCATTGTCTTTCACCTGCCCAAGCAGACCATCCTATGTTTGTATGATTAGTTTTTTTGGTCTCTTGGGGCAGCCAGGACAAGCTGTGACCACAACACATTGTAAGCTGTTAAGTCGATATGGCGAGACAGTTGCTTATTTACACATCCAGGATTTTTGGTCTAACTCTGTAATGCTGTATGTGGCTCTCTAACTGCTAAATGCTCCACCATGTTCACCAGCTAGTGTTCAACCTTACCCATCTGCCAGGCGGCGCTGGGCAGGCAGCATACAGTGGCATTTAACAGCTTTTTTGTTGTGGGCTTTAAATTTAAAATACTCTGCTCAAAGATGCCGAAACGCTCAGTACAGCTATGGACGGCTACAGTGATGATTCTCTGTGGGTTTGTGGTGACAAGCGACTCCATTCACATTACGCATAGTCACTTAACCCATTGATGACATAAAAAATGCAGATTACAACAGCTTTAGATATACAGCTGCCAACATGCTTGGTGTGATCACACCTTTTTGCACAGGGTGCGTGTACAGATAGTGGCATTAAGAACATGGGTTTAAAACGCTGCATCGTGACGGATAATGACTAACATGTACATGGAGCAGCACACTGGGGTTCAGCACAATAATACATGATGTACTGCAGCCTTGTGATCAAAAAAGAATTACATTTTAATATTATCCCCTAGTTTTATTTCAAGCTTTTAGATGGCAGTTTCCCCTGAGCAATCTAAAAAATGTTTTTTTTTTTTTTTTTTTTTTAATTGTGTGTCTCTGTCAAGGACATACACCGTTGATGGTGCCACTCTGGCTACTGCACCTTTCACCTTTCAGCGATGGCAAAGTCTAACTAATGGTTCACTCCGCATTACCTTCAACAAGGGTTTTTTATTCAAACAGTCTATTTGCATGATATGAAACTGTAGGAGGTGAAATACATGTTGCTTTGTTGTATTTAATATCCCCAAAAACATACCGAAGTTGTCATGTAAGCTTAATGGTATTATCACTGCTATAGTCAAGTGTTTTATTGCCACTTTACCACAAAACATCAGATCAGTAGGATGAAGACCCCTGAGGGAAAACTGTGATTTTGGGCTATACAAATAAATTGAATTGAAATTAAATTGGACAATATAGGATACTTCATATTAATGACATGACAACACATCCAAGTATCGCTACAATCACGGTCAGAAACACCAGTGAAATACACTCTGGTTCACAGGGACAACACACCTAAGCCCAGCTACCATCCTGGTGAGAAACACCAATGAAATACACGTAACGCATCGATTCATTTCAGAATAGGCAATTCAATGTGCAGAGGTATTACTGGTGTAATGTTATTAATGTTGTTGTTGTATTAATGTTAAGTTAGGCTGGTACTGTTCCTGCATCCTACCTGCTCACTGACTCCAGGGAAGTGAAGAAGAGCTCAGTATAACCAACATTCATGTAAAATTAGTTACCCAGCATCCAGCAGCAAATGTGAACGGCAGTCAGTGAGCTGCGGTCTGTAAAGGTCTGCTGACGACAACATGCCCGACTCGGTCTGCAGAGCCATAAAGCCTCACCCGCTGGCCTCCCCCCTGCTGCACACAACCATGTTCGCTTCTTTATTCAAAGTTTATTAAAGCTGAATGTGTTACATGTCCAAATTGCACCAAATTTGAAAAGCATTCCACCACTGGCTCCTCAGCAATACACCCACCGACTGTGAAGTAGATCAGCTGAAAGCTTCTTGAGATATACAAAGGACATAAACCACAGACAGAGAATTCATTCATTATGGTTATATATATATATGAGATGTCATGGGAATTTGAAGGTATTTAATGAAGCAATGAACAAAGGTTCAAGGTGCAAGTTTTTTTTTTTTAATTTCTAATTTGCCAATTTCAGCAAAGAAGTCATTCTTTTCTTCAAAGATTCACATAAAATGACAATCTGAGGCATTAAATAGTGCAGTAAAAATATAGGGCCTACACATAAACGTGAGTAAATGGACAGTATTGTAAATTTGTAATTTTGTTGAAGACAGTATTTCAGATGGGAAAACTAATGTGAACAGGATGGAGTATGTATATGCTGATGGGAAGGAGGAAAGGATGTACCAAACACGTGATTGTATTCACATTAGCTGGCAGGAGGAAGCTTGTATAGCCATGCTTTTTGGGGGGAGGACAACAGGAGCCTCATTGAGCTGCTGCTTTGTATTTCAATTGTGGATGTTTACATTGTGTTCATGTTTAAAACCACTCCTTCTGGGAAATAATCAATGATGCAGCAAATAGTGAATAATGATTACTCATGCTAAAAAGATGTATGAGGAGCCTCTGGCAAAACAAAGCCTTGTTTTTATTCCTCAAGAGCAAAGCCATCATGTAATAACAAAAGCGCACAAACTGAATTAGAAGCACTAAAGATAAATGTTTCATATTAACTGCATAAAGACAGATAGGATTAAGTCATGTTTAGGGGCAAAATGTGTTTGAGTCCGTCTAGCTTTAAAGGGTCAGACGCTTGAAAGGGTTTGAATTTTCTCACCCAAGGCCTTTTGATTTTGCAGCCTTAACACTTTCATTGCTTGATCAATATTAACCATTTCCAGCCTAGACTGCCACGTCAGGTTAGATGCTTGGTTGTGAGCAGTACATACGGTGGTTACGAGCATAGCTGCTCCCAAACAGACCAAATCCCCCACCTCACAATACTGCACGGCAAAGGACAATCCAACATATTTCTGTTACTGTTTCTGCAATCTAATATGAATGATGATGTTCACCAAATCCAACAATGTATTTACAATGTTTGGGAATCTGCTTTGCCCCAGAATGTTTGGTTTACTTCCATTATCATTTCCCAGATTATCCGTTGACATTCCCCGGAAAATGAAGTTCTGTGTGCTGCACATATGTAGCTGGAGAAAATGATGGCGACACTTTTGATGATGCCCATATCTATAATGCACTGTGAACAAACACATTATGCTGAAGAATCTGTATATAGCACTGCATAATTTTAGCTGTAAGTACTCAGAAATATCCAGGATGTTTTAAAACATTAAAACATTGTAAAATGACATATAAGGTACGATAATAATAATAATAATAATAATAATAATAATAATAATAATAATAATAAATAATAATACTTAAGAATTCACAGACTTCATTTTGCAAGGATTATAGTGTATTATAATTCCCATATTTGTAATGCATTATTATTTTTTGATGCATTATAATCACTGATGTCATACCGTATATGATTCTAAACTGTAATAATGCTTTATAATCACTAATGTAATACACTATGATTCTAAATTGTAATAATGCTTTATAATCACTAATGTAATACACTATGTGATTATTAGTTAATCTAATTAGATCACTGCTTTAAATGAAAAATAAATTGCTTAATATATCCAAGAACAACACACAAAACTTTGTAAAATATACTGAAATACAAAACTAAAATGTTTTTTTTTTACCTTACGTAAAGCAAACAATGATCACTTAGAGTAACTTCTAATCACATTGTAATGCATAATAACAATGATAGGAATTATAACACATGATGGTCCTTGCTAAAAAAAAAATGCCAGTGAGTGACCAGCGATTACTTGACCTTATAAGTCATGAAAATCACTTCAAGATGTGCTATGATTATTGTTATAAAGCATTATGTACTATAATTATACAGTGCTATAAGAAGATTATCACACATTATAAGTATGTTTATAATCAGGCATGGGCATAATACAAAGTGTTACCAAAAAGTTAATTAGTACTTAAAATAAATACACACATTTTCCAATGTAAAAGTGTTGATTTTAAAGATAATTGTACATTCCAGTGCATCTGACAATATCTAGTAATCATTTTAATATAAAGTTTGTGCTTTGATGTTTTCAAGTTGTTCACTTGAAGAGATTTGCATATACTGTAGATCCGCTGCTTTGTAAATTTAAATTATGTGTGAGAACTGTGAAAAACTTCATAGGAAAATCAAAGCTTTGAATGTGATTTGCGGAGATAATTAATGAAGCTAATTAACAGTTTCTACAGTCGCTAATATATACAGTCGCATTAAAAAAGCAACTCCACCTTTAAGCTTGTTAACATAGTGTACGCGGTATATGGTACATAGAATAAACAGGCACATTGTAACGCAACATAATTTGATGAGATATTGTATATTTAATTTAGGGTTCTTCCTGAGAGACATGAAGTGAAACAGCTGTAGTGGGTTAATCGATATCAATATCAAGAACAAATCGTGATATAAACACTGTCAGATGGGAACAATGTTGTCATGATGGTATGTAAAAGTAAAATAAAGAACCTGTTTAGTAATAAAATAAAGCACCCATATGAAAAAATACACCGTCTTTGCTGTATTGTATGTGTCTACTGCATCCCATACAGTGCTTTCATCATTTTAGTTTACTGTGCTGGAAGTGATACTTCAATTGAAATATTTCTTTAGCAATATTTTGGAGTGTCAAACTTAATCAGCTCGATCCTTTTATATATCTGCTGCAAATCAGATCAGAAGAAGAGGAGACGAGTCGAAGGGAAATGAAAGATGTGAGACACTTGGAGAGTTCCTGTATGAGTTACTGCACCGCTCATGATCCCGGTTAGACGCTGTAGACCCGACTGAAATAATAGAGCCACTATCCCGTTCAGTCTTTAATGGTAATTACTGGTTTATTTCACCGAAAGACGAGTCTATAGAGCTATCAAAGCTTTCTTTCTTTCCTAAGGTCAGGGATCAATTATAATTAAAACGGCTGTGTAATCATCTATCTCCACATGCTCATAAAATATTGGGATGTTTTCTGTAATCACCTCTACCAGTTAAGTCAATTTATTTATAGAGCGCAATCAAACACAATCAAAGTGCTTCACCGAAAGATGCAAATTATAGCGATAAAAACACATTTAAAAATAAGTCAAAATAGGGATGTTCCTAATGACTAATACCCATCCATCCACCTTCAGCCCACTCAACTGAGAGCACCAACCAGACACCACCGTGCAGCCCACGACCAGGACCCCTGATACTTAAATACTAGTTTAAATAGACAAGTCCAAAAGTAAGAAAACACGCACACAATATGGTCTATAAGGTTAAACACTGTCCAAAAACAAGTTCAGATATTATTTTTAATCATGTTAAATCAAACTATAAGAGATAACATCAATCCAAGTACTCTTATGGACAATTAAAAGCTTAAATTACAGCACGAGCAGATATGGCCACTGCTGTTTTTATAGTGCTCTAAACCTTTGACTGGAGAAGCAGGGATTTTTATTTTTCTCGTTGAGCATGCAGCCGTGCATGACTGTATCCCATTTCTATGAGAGCTGCCTGTGTCCTTCTTAGACAGCAGTCTTTATGAGGCAACACTCAAAAAAAAAAAAAAAAACATCATATAGAGAGCTACAAATAATCTGTCGCCTAAACTAATATTTACTCTCCTTTCCTCCTCTTACGTCTAATACCAAGTTTTGAAGCCTTCTGTAAATCACTGTAATCTGATATAGAGGGATTGTTTTTTAAACATTGGCAGGAACGTCGTCTATACTCAGTCGCACATTAATGCTCTCTGTCTCTACGGGGATTAACATTTTATTGTCGTTTCATTTGGCCTCAGACATGCTTTAAGACGAGACTCAGCAACTTAGAGCTGCAACTAATCGGTTATAATCAAAGTTAATGTGACAATAGCACATTATGGCAAATTTGTTTTAACAGCACTTTGAGCAGCGAAAAATTCAGTGTAATTTAAAAACACATGCAATGAACATAAACACCTTCCATCTGTTTCCTCTCTGTTTTGTGATGGATGTAGCCAGGCCCTGTCATAAAGCTATTTTAAGGCTAGCTTGGTAAAGCTAATGCTCCGCCACTGGCCCATCACAGAACTGAGAGACATTACATTAAATTTGTTTTTCAGTTGCACTGCACTTTTCTCTGCTGTATCATTTTAAGTGTTTTTAAATTAACCTGCAAGCCTGCGTTTGCCTGTCAAAATGGACACGAATCTGCCATCTTCTAATTGGCTGAAATTAGGTTGGAGAGACACTTGTTGGACTATCTCATGCCATTAGTCAGAAACAGTCTGAAGTGAATCCTTTATTTCCCCACAACAGAAACTTCAGCATTATGCGATCAAACATATCTATTCTTTTATTAGTTTCCCTTTTATTCTAAGTGCACGGCTGCATCCCCAATGTCCATTTATTTAATGTATTTGTATTTTTTAAATTGTGTTAAAATGACATTTTGCAAGAAGACAAGGAATATGTTTTGTTTTAATGAATAAAACACTGTAAATAATACTTTTTGTTTCTTATTCACTTAATAATTGACTAATCAAGATAATAATTGACATATTGAAATTGAAAATAGGCCTTGGTTGCAGTCCTACAGCAATCATTTATTAGGTGTGTGACCTAATTCACAGCGAACAACATAAGTTTATTCTCAACACTTGCTTTCATATTGATCAGTCTGGTGAGACGCTACGCTTTAATTGTTTCTAAATGCCATCATCTCCTCCCAATTTGTGTAATTCCCCTCACAGTTGCTGATCTGTGCCACTGGTAAGCTTTAAGTCTACAAACCACATAATCATAAATGACAAGTAAATAGGAAAATAAAGCAGTAACTGAAATAAAGTAGACAAAGGAAGTCAAAGCTGGTTGCTATTTGATGTTCATAAGCACCTAATCACTGTGTTACAGAAACAAGGTATCTAGGCAACCAATATGGAGACAAAAAGAAAATGCCAGTAGTGTTATTGTGGTTTAGACAGGCAGAATGTAGGATATGTTTTAGGTTAATTGAACACTGCCCGCGCGATAATGTTGTGATTTCGGCTTTCGTTCTACTTTAAGGTTGTACAGATTTTTGTGGAATGAACTGTCACTGAAAGACGCTGTATACATGGTTGGGGTTTTATTAAACAATATGATATTTATTTCCAATTTGCAAATATCAAATATGCAATGAGAATCTGCCAATCTTATCAAAAGGTACCTGTACATTACAAACTGAAATTATTCTACTAAGCAATTTTTGCTATTACAGATTTTATACACATTCTGACGCCAACGTTCCTCTTTTATTATCATCCAAATCAATTTAGGGGAACTATTATAATTAAAGCTAGAGATGGTAAACAATAGATTTTTGCCTTGGTATATTGCTGTGGGATTAGTTGTGACGAGACATTCTAATGAACGCAATGAAGTGTGACAGTAGCTGTTAAAAAAACCCTACGATTCAAATATCTTCCTACAGTATGTGCTCAGTTGGTCCAGCCTGGGAGTTATCAGACTCAATTCTCTGTTAAGTCTAAAAAACTCCTGGTGGACTGGTAAGTTATGCAAGCTTCAGATATATTCAGGGAAAGCAGAGAAATATGCAAAACAGAATCAGCTCACAGGGGTTGTAAAACACAGAGCCGAATATACTTAAAACAATTCATAATGAAAAAGGAAAATACCACAGTGGTTGCATCCAGCAGAAGGGTTAGATACCAATCTGATACTGACTCAAATTTCCAATTTGATTATAAATTTATAAACCCTATACATTATATACTGGAACTGATTCCTCTTTAAGTTTTCACCAATTTGTTCCTGCATTAAAATGGTTTCCACTTTTATTCTAGTTAATTTTGAAGATTTCGTTCCAAGTTGCTGTGTGATTTATTATTTGAATAAATAACAATTCAGTAAATCTACATCTGTGTATTTTGTCACATATATGTAGTTTGGAAAAGTTAGGAAAGCGATGAATAAATCTTGCCTGGTGTTATGAATGAAAATAAAAGTCCAGGTAGTGGTATCGGGAAGGAAAAAGTCAAATCGGTACATCCCTGTTCAGAAGTCCAAATAGTTTAATTTGTGCCAGTCCTGTTTATCATGGTTCTGGGTTTTTATGCAGATATACTGTACAGGAGTGGTGTCCTGAGTCTGTGAGATCATAGCGTTAATATAACATCATCAACTGCTGTCTATGTAAATATATAGAGGAGTAATGTTTCCCTGAGTCTATACTACCTGAGTAGTATAGACAGACAACATTAATGTACCAACTGTTGTCTATGTGAAGATGTAGAGGTGTAATGTCTCCCTGTGTCTGTCATGGTTCTGGGTTTTTGTTGCAGTTAGTTTCATCTTTCGGTGTATTTTGGTTTTGTAATTGTGATTTTGGTTTCTTGGATTTTGGGTTTGCTGTCATATTCATTCATTCTAGTGTTCCTGTTCATTTTGTCGCTAACCTCTTATGTCATGTACCGTTTCACTTCCTGTCATTGTCCTGGGTTTCTGTCAGTTTGTTTCCCGTTTTATTTTGAAAGTCACGCACCTCTTGTGTCATTTCTAGTTTTACTTCCCGCCTGATTTGTTCCACTCGTGTGTCCTTGTGTATTTAAGCTGTGATTTCCCCTCACTCTTTGTCGGATGGACTGCGTTGCTTCTTACATGTATGCTGCCCTGAAACCTGTGTCATCCTGTCTGCGATCCCCCTGTTCATCGTGCCTCTCGTGTCCTCTGGTTGCTTATCTAATTTTTTGGTATTTTCGTTTGTACTTTTTTTTTGGACTCCAGCTCAATATTAAAGCTCACCCCTTGTTGAATTAACCTGCCTGCCTGGCTTCCTGCATGTGCGTCCACCACTTAAAAGACCTTAAATCATAACAATGTTTGGCAGTTATTAATCAATACATATTGACACATTATACTATTGGCTCTGTTATATCACATAGCCGCTGTTATTTTGGTCAATATTACAGATCTTTCTCATCATTACACCCCAGCACTTCCCAAGCAGACTGCTGCGTGTCAAGCATTTCAATCCAGCGGTCATGACAGAGCACATACCACAGTCCTAATTTGCATCGTTCACACTAAAGACCTTCCCAATAGTCTTTAATGCCTTGTCGATGTCTTAACATAAAAGAGGTAAATCAATCTTTCATATCAACAGAGTTAACATCCTCCAGAGCTGTGATCCAGTGCACGGTGAAAATATGCAGTATAAAGGTGTTTTCGCAGATATGTTCACAGTTGAATATGACAAATGACAGTGATTTGCCTCAGGACATGATCACTCACAATTGCCAGTTCAGGAATTTTTTATCTCACTCTAGTGGGAGCATTGACAAAAGACAATTGGGCTATCAGGTATTCTGTGTGACAGTGTTATACTTCAACCTGACTCCGAGTGATTTTAATGCTCCTCCCTGCATGGCAAAGGGAAAATGTCTGTTTGCAAAAGCGAGATGCAAAACCGAAGACCGAACACATTTCTGGTTTTCAAAAAAAGAAAATATTACAATTGTTTTTCAGCTTTTATAGATCTTTGGATTCGTGACTGTGGCAGTTTGTGCAAGCAAGGTACGATGACATTAATAATAAGCACAAAAGCAAGTAAGTGAACCTAGTGTATGCTGGAATTAGTGTCATTTCATAGTGTGTCGGGCTTCTTTACACTGTTTTCATCCTCTTGTATCATTTGTCAATTTTGACTGCCGGCCCATTAAGTTGCCGTAGTTTATCAGTGTCTGCCTATTGCTTTTGTTTTGCTTCGAGATTGAAGAATTTTGCATGTCAAGGCTACATTTGTCATATTTTATAGGCAGTGATTATCGCCACTATATGTCGTATCTGTTTACACAGTCACATTGCGCGGACTTGACTTCCTTTTAGGGACAAAATGCACATCTCCATAAGGTAAATTATTATATTTTAGGGTGAGGACTTGGTTTAGGGTTGGGGTAAGGTTAGGATTAGGCAAGTAACAGTTACAGTTAGGGTTATGGTAAGGTTAGGTTTAGTTTGAGGTTAGGGTAACATGTACTAAGTATGTACTATACAAAAATAAAATACAGTACTGTAAAAAAATGATAAAATAAAATAAAATATGTACTATATAAAAATAAAATATGTACTGTGAATATTGCTAATTGCACATTGCTTAGTTGTGGAAAGAAATATATTGGTCATATGTGTACATTCATCAAGAAACGTCTGTGTGTTTTTATACCAAAGGGAAATTTAGTCCAGATTTCTCTGCTCAACATGCTTGTTTGTAGTTGTTCATGGACAACGTTTGGCTTTTAATCTTAATATTCGATTTGTAACTGCATGTAGGCAGAGATTAAATTGACATTTATTTTGGGCAAAGACAAGCCACAATGGTTTAATTAGACGGTACTAAATCAGAGGTTAAAACAAGCAGGACGGTTCAAGTTCACTTACAAATACTGTGCAAGATAAAGAAAAGAAAAGAAAAAAAAAAATGAAAGTGTGGTACAGCTGACCTTGCCACAGTCACCTCTGATCACATTCCTGAAAATACTCGCCAGACATCTGAGGTCATCCGTGGCTCTGACAAGTCTGTAAGCTATCTGGCAGCTGTCAGTCTTCATGTAGCCACTTGCAGGAGCCCCAGCTGGCCGGCTCACCCTTATTTATGGGATGAAATTGAGCTGCTGCCCACTCACCTGTTCCCTTGCTCCCATTGTTATTGCTTAATGTGATTGGATAGTTCCAATAATGGAATATGATGTATTATTTATTAGGTTGAGTTAAGCATGACGTATTGAGTGGAGTTTGTCCAGATTCCTCCAGTGCCAACTGACCATTGATTTGTTTTTGTTGTTTTTTTTTTTTTAATCTTATCACTTGAATTTAACACTGGTAGAAGTCAGAACTGCTCAGTAAAACAAGACGGACCAAAGGAAACAAACGGCAGCTTTAAGGTCATCTCCTAACTTTATTTTAGAATTTACGAGACCTCAGATTATTAGTTTCGCCACATCGGCAGTGACTGCTGAGTGCAATGTCTGGAGGCCGGTACAATTAACATACAGCTCCATCTAGCCTCTGGCCTTAGAATAAGTAGAAGGCAATTATAAAAACCAGAGCCTACTGAGAGCAGAGAGAATGACACAGCCATCTTCTCAATGATATTGAAGAGGGAAAAACACTGGAGACATTTAAATAAAATTATTAAAAAAAAAAATGGGCATCTCACAGGAAAATGTCCCCAATTTCATGATAGCACTGCCCAGCAGTATAATCATAACACATGAGGCTATTTCAAAATGATATCATTAACTGTGTCTGATGTAGTAACAATGTTTTTCTCAAAACTAGAAAACTAATTATCTTAATTTTTATATGCAACAATGGCTCTCATTTATATTTTATTTTGGATCATAAAACTGGGTCAAAATATCAAAGTATGAAAGTCACATGTTGGCACACGCAAGACTGAAGTGACAATTCTGCTAAAAAAAAATAAAATAAATAGCTTTTCTGCTTGATGCTAATGGATGCAAAGGCAGCGATCTACCATTAAATGGCAACTTGTAAATGCTATGCAAATGTAAGTGGCCTCTTAAGTGGTCTCAACAATATCTTTATGGCTTTTGTTGGAGTGAAATATGAAATGTAAGGCTTTATTTTGGTTTTCATCTTCCAGTGCCATGTGCTCATTAAAGTGTGTGTCAGTTGGTAAGACTATAATCTAACAGTCAGTCGGTGGCTCTGCAACATAAAAGTTGAACAAACAAATGACACATTTCACTCATCAGACAGCGAACTACTGTGCTGTCTGCAGTTAACCTGATTCAAACAATAACAGTATACAGTCAGGGTTCATTTGATGGCATCCACAGACCCCCAGCGTCTATTTTCAGACATCATACAAATTGGTGTGTTTCTTTAGACAAACAAGCCTCAGTGCCACAGGGAACATGTCAGTTTGTGTGTCATCCAACTAGACGTCAGGTGAGAGGAGAGGCCACGTTGTATGGTATCCCAGAACTCATGCGCAAGTCTTTGGTGGTTTTCAAGAGTACATTACCACTTTCAAAATGTCTTATGACACCAGTTTAACAATGCAAAATACTTACACGAGACAACATGCTGAGTAGGTAAGTTTTGAGCGAAGTTTCATTTCTACCTGATGAAAAGAAGAAAACTCAAGGGATTACCAATTATCCTGAGGAAGAATTAATGTATAGCACTGCATTTAATTATATTTTTATTTTATTTTTTAATTTTTTTTAACATTTGAATCGTCCATCAAGGTTTTCAAATAAAGCTTGAATGTCATCACCCCAAAAAACGAACCAAAAAAAAAAAAAAAAAAAAAAATCCTTAATTCGAATAAGTGAGAGCAAATTACAATGAAAGTATTGTTTGTGAAAGGCTAAACGCCAATAAATATGGGTATATGGGTTGAAGCTGAATATTTCATTGGGTAAAAACCTGTTGTGAATCTTTTTTCAATACATTGACTTTTGAACTTTACAACGCCCTGAGGTCATTGAGAATGTTTGGATCACACAAGTCATAACCAATCCTTCGTAGCCACCGCTGGAAACTACTTCTACACATTGTGTACTACTATTCACTACTGAGACTGTTTAGAACTGGTACTAACAACACAGAGGAGATTACTGTTAGTGTGAAATTCGTTCGTGGCGTCGCTCAAAATCCTGCAGTGGCGGTGCACTGGTTATATAGTCTAATCTTTATCTGACACTGTGCAGAAATACCATGTTTAAACAGAATAAATAGACATGCAGAAAAAGTAGCTTTGGACTATTCGGTACACCCCCTATTCATGTGTGTGCCAAATGTCATATCAATCATATCATCATCATATCAATCCAACCAATGGTTGTAGAAACATTTTACTCAAAACCACAAATGTGAACCTCTTTGAGACACAACTGTCTCAGAAAAATAAATGTCTGAACCAAATACTGTTGAGATTTTTCACTGGACAGGTGGAGTCTAGATTCATCGGCTGACTGTCTCTTTGCCTGATCAGAATTTTTCCACTTCATACCCTTTGCTGTGCCAACACAGGCGGGAAGGATTGGTGGATAGGGATCTGCTAATGTGTCAAAATAAGCTTGTGTTTCCAGTGGCAATCGACTTGCTGCTCATGGAGTCAGGTGGAAGTGAGCATGCTCGAGAATGGAGTTACTGTGCCAAACTGATAGTGCTTTAAGCTTTGAGGAATGAAGCCCAATGTGTTTGCTAAAGGTTGCCAACAAACATTCAGACACAATGTGGCTGATTTCCTGGGGACAATATGCCAGAATTGCTTGACGTCTTATTAGGTCTTAAGATGTCTTGTTTAAGACTGTTGTGAAGGGCTTGGCTAATTAAATTGGCTTTCAAGCTGTGTGTGACTACTGTGCACTGTGCACTGATGTTTCTGTGAATAAACTGACAAATATTTAATGCTTGAATGTCTCAATAATGAATGAACATTTTTATGCTATGGCTGAGCATTTTTTTATTATGCTGGTTTTGATTTACAATCACGTAATAAACAACAACGTGACGCATCGACATTTGCATGCACAGTGTTCACACACCAACACTTGTATCTCTTTTGAACTTCAGTTACATGACAAATGATGGCTGGCTGTAAAGGTCGTGTTGCAGATTAATTTGAGAGGCAGGCAGTAATAGTCTAAATTCATTCACGTCCAGCTCTCTGAGTATGGGCCAACACTGTCTGCGACAAACACTAAGTATGCGATGGAGCTCTTTGAGAAATAAACCGGGTTTAAGTCTTCAAAAGGAAAGCTTTTGAAAGTATCAGCAACCCAATCTCATAAAAAGCGTAAAAGCAGCACAACATTACAAAGACATTTTAGCCTTCCTGTGTGTCATTTTGATGCCATGCAACAAAGCTACAGTAACAGTCGTAGGTTGAGGAAAAACATCATGTTTGGGCTTAAAATAGGTATATAAACTGAGCAAAATATGTACAAAAACAACATAACAAGTACAGAAAACACATCACAAATGTCACTAACATAACTCAAAATAACTCAACACTTGGGGACATGTGTTGCATAAGTACACAGTTATGTTTAGGCAATAAAACCACACACTTTTTTAGGTTTGGGAAAAACATCATGGTTGGGCTTAAATAAGTTTGTAAACTAAGTAAAATATGTACAAAAACAACATAACAAGTGCAGAAAATCAAAAATGTCACTAATGTAACTCAAAATAATTCAACACTTGGGGACATGAATGCTTGTCCTGTGTTTGACCCATCCACCTTCCCCTCACCATAAGCAGTCTTTTTGGCTTTTTATTCTATGTCACAAGCTCTGAGCGTGGTTATATTTACATGGATGTTTACATCATAGTCAGTACAGACATTGTGTACACGTGACACGCCAAAAGCAAAATTACTTTCCAATTACCATGTCATTCATACGACTTTTAGTGCGACAGGGCGGGTATCAAAGTTGATAGAGTACTTTTGTTGAGTACACAGTTTTAATACATCTCTGCAGTAATACAAAACACAGCATACTCCCACTGGAGGTGTACAAGAGAGACCAAAGCATCTTGATAATGTGAGCATGGAGAAATGCTCACAGTAGAGGCTAAGAAAAGGTCACCTTGACAGAAAAGAATTAGAAAATGACAGAAATGTCAGGAGGCATTTTTATTAAAATGCCAATATTTTGCAATATCAGTCTAAGCAGGTCATCAAGATAAGACCTTTATACTGTTTTGCCTTTCTGTCAAACTCTGGCATTTTCTACAAGGGGAATCATATAAGCTCATTTCATGTTAGGAAGGGAAATTTTGCCTTTCACACACCTTATATTTACATATTTCTCTGGAGTGCAATAACTGCTGCATTTAATTATTCAGAGGTACAATGTATGTGTCCTGTCGAGATACTAATTGGTAGTTACTTTACATCTTCCTCAGGTAAGAGTAGGTGAAACCATGTGAGAGATATTTAAAATTGGATATTCTGCAGTATCAAATATGCAATTTCTCTCGTCTGTCTCAACTGTCCAAATGACAGAGCCTATCACAATGACCTACATATGCATCCACACATACACAAATGCCACACACATACAGAATGATTTAAATTCTAGTTTAATGCAATTTTGTGGTGCTATATGAGCTGCTCTGTTTACCAAATGAGTTATTCATACATTTTATTTCCTTGCAGGTACATGGTGAAATTGATGGAATATGTGTCAAATCACTCTCTGACATCTGCTCATATTCATCAGCCTCTAAGTCCTTGCATTGGTTCCTTCATTAGAGAGGTGACACAAAACTCCATCAAGACTTGATATCCCCCTAGCACCTGAGCTAAATTGGATTTTAAATAAATGTCAGAGTGAGTTTTGCATTAATATCGGAGAGCACAAATGTAAGTTTGGTATCTGGTTTGAGGCGGAAATGCACAGTATGTGTAAAGTAAAGTCAAATGAGGTTTCTCCGCTGTCATTTGCCAGGCCTGAAAAACAGCATCAGCTGGTGAATGTAACAGGTTGTGAGTTTAGTGTTATCCTTGTCTGGCTGTTTGGTGCCCCCTCAAGTTTGTTTTCCACCACATCTTAGTTAAACACCCCTTTCAATGCTTTTACAACAACTCCACCAAGGTAAACTTTTAACAATTGTCACAAAATACCTTGATTCAGGGACTGAGTTTTCCACATCATTTTGAATTCATTAGTTTTACTGTCTTCAATACAGACCAATGCCTCAGTCTGACCTGAGTGAACCTCTTAATACTGAATTCACAGTAGCAGTACTGGACTTACAATAAACCTATTGTTAGATTATAATCCTACAGGGTTGCAAAAAGTGCCCACTGAGATACTGTTTGCAGGATTTCACGTCCCCTTGAATCATTTTCAGATGAGGTTAGCAGACATGAACACAACAAGTAAACGTGGAGATGTGTACTAAGAATGCATACACGTTCACACACAATAATACTTAAATAAAAGTCATCTACAGTAGTAGACAGAATGGTGCATTCTGCTGCCAAGGTTGTCTACTTATTTGCTCAAATAATACACATGCTTTCCTGTAGCTCAACAGCAAAAGTAGTTTTAATATAACCAATTAATATACACGCCCGTATCCCAAACCACTGCTGACGTTCCACGAAATAAGTTCAGCTGAAACAATGAGCTATATTGCCTGTATACGAAGATGCTTGACAAAAAGGTCAAGCTCTGTTGTGAAAATTAAAATAGGGTGCCACAAAATGTATACCATGAATACAAACTTGTATAGACTGATACTTAATGAGTTAACACACACTGGCTCATAAGTGTGCACTTCATGGATATACTGTCTGCTGTTCTTTCCTGCAAGGTCAGTCTATTCACCCTATTTTCACTGTTTTTTTTAAGTTTGTTTCCTAAGCCAATGCACTCTGTCTTCTGTAGGTGTGGAGATTATATGAATATATCATTTGATCCAAAAGCAATTACTCTGTAAATCGTGTAATAATTAGAATGAATTTAAGTGCAGTAAGGAATGAGAGTGGGAGAAATTACACTAAATGCTCTTCTCATAGAGCTTTATGATGTATTCATGTATTTTTTTGAAAGGAAAATGTAATATTAGTATATCTCTATTCCTCATTTCCGCAACCGAGAGAAGTGTAACTTGTCTGATCAATGCCGGCCAAGAAAACGCAAAAAGCACGATCAGTATTTGAGGGTACTGTCCTGATCAATTTCTCTTTGCTCTGCAGCTAAAGTATGTTATTTTCCCAGAGAGAACTAACCAGCTGATAGATTGGACAGACAGACCATCCCCAAGACGGCCACCTGCTTTCAAAAAACTATTAGAAGTAGCAGCAAAGAACGGCAACACCACCAGACGCAGGAATACCACGTTGTCCCGCAGAGTCGAACACATTATTCAAGACAAACAGGACGTCGTATTCTGAATGATCCATAAAATTAGCAGAACACGGTTTAAAATGTTTCTATGATGAATGATAAAATGCTCACAATTACATAAATCCCATGGCGTAATGTTTTAATTGTTCATAATGCTGTCTATCTTTTAGTTATCAACACATAGGGGGGGGAGTGCTCGTCCGTAAGGACTTGGGTTAGGATGCGGAGGAACCGGGGTTAAAACCCCATGGCAGACCACTGGTTGCTGGAGAGGTGCCAGTTTACCTCTTGGGCACTGCCGAGGTGCCCCTGAGAAGGACAAACCCCCACTGGGCGCTTGTCAGGAGCAGCCCCCTCCTGCATCTCTCATGAATTATATGTATGTGTGAAAAAGAGGTAACTGATTTCCCCACTGTGGGACTAATAAAGGAATTTGGGGGGGTAGCTAGTCTGTAGGGAGTTGGCTTGGGAACCGGAGGGTCACCGGTTCAAGTCCCGACATGGACCAAAAAACTGAGTGTGAACTGGTAGCTGGAGAGGGGCGTTTCCTCTTGGGCACTGCCGAGGTGCCCCTGAGAAGGCACCAACCCCCACTGCTCGGGGCGCTTGTCAGGAGCAGCCCCCTCCTTGACACCTCTCCATTATGCATGTTGTGTGTTTCAGGTCTGCATATACCATGTATGAGTTTAAAAGAGTGTAAATTGAATTTCCCCACTGTGGGACTAATAAAGGTAGATTTTTCTTCTTCTTCTTCTTCTTCATACCACTTTTAGCATGGCATTGCAATCAAATCCTGATTAAATACATGTTTTCCTGTTTTGCATAATGCTGTTAACACATTTCCACCTCCTCAGTTCATTTACTGTCAAAACAAGTCATCTGTGTTAACCCCTTTATCAGCTCCCCACTCAGCACTGCTACAGATAAATCCCTCTGAGTCTCAACACGCTGCTTATCACTTACTGTGCCATAGTGTGGTCACAGCAAACAGCAAAAAAAAAAAAAAAAAAATTGTCAAGTTGAGGTCATTCTTCTAGATATGACTGAAACTTAAATGCACATCCTAGATTTACTTTATATATTAATTTATTGTACTGAAAATGTATTAATACATGCCTAACCGGTCAGGTGAAATGTGATCAATCAACATGAGCAGAGGTGAAGCGAGTAATTGATTACTGATTAAGGACATATTTATCTGCAAACATGTTTATGATCATGTCATTGTTTTAATCATTAATTGTTTCTAAAGCAAAAATGCCAAAAAAAATGTTCTGGTTTCAACAATTGTTACTTGCAGCTCTTATATTCTGATTAATTACTGCCACAAAACAAGATTTATGTGACGTATACATAACTGTGAGCCAAAGGATGGACATTTTTATATAATCAAATCAGTATAGTCAAGCTCATGCTGACTAATCAATTTTCTCTTTGGTACTGACACTGCGGCAGGAAATGTCAAAGCATCACTTCCTGTGAAATTATCATTTTCAAGGAAGACAGAGAGCATTTACAGCGTAAAGGTGTATAAAATATTAAATATTTAAGTATTGTGAAGTCTGTAAACAAGTAACAGATTCGGATAATCCCTTTTTTCTATAACGCGTCACTTCATCTTCTATATTCAGCTTTGTGTGTGTGTGTGTGTGTGTGTGTGTGTGTGTGTGTGTGTGTGTGTGTGTTTGAGGGGGAGGGGGTTAACACAAAAAGAAAACTAATGCTTCGTGAGCAGCTTCCTCTGTATAATTGCACAAGCATCATTACTGTTAACAAACACTATCAACTATTTCAGCATGCAATGTACAAACAAGAGAAATAAAGCCTTTACCTGCACGCTGCTTTCTACCCATATACCTTTATAATGAAGACCAATTAAAGAGTACAGGCTGGGGAAACGGCTTGGCGGTGGCAGGATGAATACATTCTGACATGCCTCATAGCACCGGGATAATTAGGTGAGCTGGATGCAAGAAAAGGGCTGCGCGTATGTTCGACTGCAAGGGAGGAATTGGCACCGACCTTTTGGAGGTAGGTATGAGATTGGCAACAGTCACTAGAGAAAATGTTTCCCACAGGGCAAAATAGCCACTGGCAAGACATTTTTGAAAAGCAACAGTAAGACTACAGGAAAAAGTCCTGTTGGCCTTCTGGCAGAGACTATTAAACTAAATGGGATTGTCTCCCCAGGTTAGATTTAAACTTTTCTGCATTTATCAATAGATAACAAACATACACATTTAGGCGGGTTGAGTGGAAATAGCAGTAAAACAATTAGTTGACGAAACAAATAAAGAAGCGTTTGAGTTCATCTGACCATTAGATATACCCACGTATCCTTTAAAGGGTCGCAGGGGGAGCTGGAGCCGATCCCAGCTGATATTAGGCGAGAGGTGGGGTCCAACCCGGACAGGTCAGCAGTCAATCGCAGGGCTAACACAGAAACAGAAAACCATTCACGCTAACGTTCACTCCTACGGGCAGTTTAGAGTCACCAGTTCACCTAAACTGCATGTCCGTGGACTGCGGGAGGAAGCATCTGGAAAATTACACACAAAGAAACAGAGGGAACATGCAAGGGATTTTGAGATTGGTAGCTAATGAAAGATATCAAACCAAATATGGTATTTCAGTTGGATGCACTATAGATTTCCTATTACTGTAAGTGTTTTAAGTATTGTTTTCAGAGGCATAAATACCAACTAATGGACCTTATAATTAAAAGGAATGATAAATATATTATCTATACCATGGAAAATGATTAGTTCCATTATGCATTTAAGCAGAAATGGTGAAAAAAGCCCTTTAGGGAAATAAAGTCATCACTAAATCCTGTCACCAACGCCCAACAATGTGACACTCCCTAAAACAGACCTGGGCATTATACGGCCTGCAGGCCAGAACCGGCCCTCGTGATGGTTCTACTCGGCCCGAAAGGTCTCAGACAGACCACATAACTTTGCTTACGAAGTTAAAAGAAAAAACAGTAAAGAAAAAAGCTTTTGTTTTGAAATGCTTGTGTATTGTTAGAGTGCTTCTTCCTGTCACACTTGACATGATGTAAATTCACGTGAGTGATGGCGGCGCGCCTGTAATACGTCATGGACTGCTAAGTATTTTTTTCTCAGAGGTTAGCGGTAAAGCTGTGTGCTTAGTTTGCAACAAACATGGCTGTATTCAAAGAATACAACTTGAATGGTCACTTTGAGACAGAACATGCAGAAAAATCTGGAAACCTGTCTGGAGATGAGAAGGAGAGGACAGTCAAGGGGCTGCTAGCTGAGATACTAAAGCAGAGAGGACTTTTTACAAAGCTGCATGACCCAAAGAAGGAAATGTAACTGTTAATGTTAAGTAAATGTTAAATGTAAGTGTTAATGTTCAGTAAATGTTAAATTTAAGTGTTAATGCTGAATTTTGTTAACAGAAACATAACTACCCAAAACAGTTAAACCTGTACAATTCAAAGACCACAACGAAGACGGCAACAATCTGGGTTTGTCATGTGGCCCCCAGGAAAAATAATTGCCCAGCCCTGCCTTAAAAGAATCATCAATCAGTTCTTCGTAAAGGAAATGTTTTATTGATTTTGAATAGTTTATAATATCCAGAGGGAATCCCCTCTGGATATTAGGGGACAGTTAGGGGACAGAGTGAGACCTCCTTTACCACTGAAATGATTTAGCAATATGGGTGCAAGATACCAGTCATCGCTTGAACTCTGATACCTTAATGTCTCAGATATTACACACTCAGGGTATTTAGGATTTAAAGCTTAAACCAGTAACACGGAGGATCAAGGGTGATTTTAACCTACTTGGATGTGAGCATTCAGTTTACGATCTCCCTCTAATCAGCACCAAAGCCCAGTTTTCCACCAGGTCCAGTGAAGACTATAAATACTGTCGCCCAGTGTGAGCTGGGAGCAGCTCCAGCACCCCCTGCCACCCTGGACAGGATAAGGTGGTATAGATAGTGGACAGATGGATGATTTATGAGGCTCATCCAAAGCATTAATATAAATCTTTATCAAACCATGAACCAGTCATTACTTTTATCTATTTCTGGTGATAACACAATCTCCTGTCTTTGGGCATCGACTGCTTTTGACAACATATAGAAATGCATTGTTCTAACAACATATTAATTTATCATGTTATAAAAAGAACATGTTATTGTTTTAATGAGATTTGTTATTTATATGTCTTGACGGTAAGGGTTGCCAGGTCAAGGCTGAAGGGCTGATGGATCTGTAGTGAGAATCAGCACAAAGGTCCAGAAAACCAAAATATGAAAGGAGAAGAATGGGTGAACGAGCAAGCAGCGACTTGCTGGATTAATTTTTGAGGAATCTGTGAAGGACATGACAACAGCTACACTACTGGTATTTTGTATATACCAGGAACTGAGAAAGGAGCATCAGCTAAAACACAAACTACAACTACTACTACTACTACTACTACTACTACTACTACTAACTAAACTACTAGAATTTTGTTTACTAATCAAGGTTTTAATCTTTTATATTACATTTTCAATATTAAGCAGATGTATAACTGCATAGTATATTTATCAAAATTATAAGAGAAAGTTATATGTTGTTATGACAAGACACTTTTTTAGTGAGACTGAATGATAATGTAAAGTAATAATGAGAAAAAAATGTCATTCTAACAGGACAAATATGTTGTTATAATGTGTTAAGGATCTTTAAATACGGGTGTTCCCATCAGGACATTTTGGGGCCAATCATCGATCGCTAGGGGTGTGACGATACACTTTACTCATGATACAATATGATGCATGATATTGGCTTCACAATCTCGATACAATACTATATTATAACATTAATTTGAAGAAAACTTGAATGATGAAATTATATGACTGACAAGAAGAAGAAGAAGAAGATATTCCTTTATTAGTCCCACGAGGGGAAATTCAATTTTTTCACTCTGTTGTTAACTTATACACGGTACATGCAGACCTGAACACACACATGCACAAATATGCAACAATGGAGAGATGTCAGAGTGAGGGGGCTGCTCCTGACAAGCGCCCCGAGCAGTTGGGGGTTTGGTGCCTTGCTCAGGGGCACCTCGGCAGTGCCCAAGAGGTAAACTGGCACCTCTCCAGCTACCAGTTCACACTCAGTTCTTGGTCCATGTCGGGACTTGAACCGGTGACCCTCCGGTTCCCAAGCCAACTCCCTACAGACTGAGCTACTGCCGCCCCCAAAGTAGCCTTTTATTCAAAAGACAGAAAATGCTGTTGTTTTATGTTAACCAGCTATTCCACTCAATGTATTTCACTTTGTTCTATTTGTGTCTGTTTTCTTTTTATTTATTTATTTATTTTATTACATTCATTACATCTAAAGTCACTAACAACAATATGCTGACTCAGTAATGTTAGTTAGTTAGTAGTCCTGGTTCAGACTGAGAGGACCAGCCAGAGACGTATAAGAAATAACGTTAGAACCGATCAACTGTTTTGCTATTCTAAGTTAGCGCTACAGCGCTCTACATTAGCTTACGATGTTCATGTAAACGTACATTTTAAAAACACGAACTCATACGAGCGAGTAATGTTACGTTTGCAAATCAGCTGCTAATACAATTTTCAGTTGCACTGCCACCAACATGACTCAGCGATATAACTAAGGCTACATAAATAAACTCTATTATCTCTTTATAGTTGACTGTATGTCACGGCAACAATTTGCCACAACCCCAAAATACAGCGATCCAGTTTTTGTCTCAACGATGCATATTATCATGTTTGTATATCGTCACACCCTTTCCGATCACTGGAAGCAGTATTGGCCGATACTGACCACTCGGTCTATTTGAATCCTTCTATATATTGTGTATTATTATTTTTTTTTAGCAAATCTCAACAACATTGTCTATTTAGTGTTGCAATTAAGAGATGAAAAAGTATCATTACTTGACAACTGTTTATTTCTTGGCAGGCTGTCTCTCTTAGAGACGCTCTCTCTCATCAGCCCTTGGCTCTTTTGATCGGCCTCTACAGAGACCACGATCAATCTGATACCAACGGGTGGTTGATCGATCAGAGCGCCCTGATTCTTAACACATCTAAAATTTGAGTTATAAAGACTAAGTAAGACAGGTAGACAGACAGACAGACAGATGGATAAAATAGTACTTTAGTCCATTTGACCGTGTATGATTACACCACATGGCAGGGTCCATAAGATGGATTAGACCGCATTTCATCACACACCCAATGTGACCCTTTATTATATGCCTTTTCCACATTAAATTTCAAATTACATCCTGTTAATTTGTGGATGGAGCATATTAAATGAAACCTTGAAACCATGACGTATAGAGGTTGAGACCAAGAGATATCACTGTATTTAATTTGACGAGCCAGTGGCCTGTCTGTGAAATGAATTAGGACTTAAAGTCAGCAGTAAGTGTGTAATTGTGTTTCCTTGATACATTATCAATCAGTATACTGAAAAAAAAATCTGATGATTATTTTTTTATGATAATAAATTATCACTGGGATTGCTTTCGACTGAAATACATAATATAGTTAAGTCTATATTCATGGGTATTGCAAATATTTAAATATTTTACATGAGAAAACGCTGGAAACTTGTGGGACACTGACAAATACTTATTCTGAAGTATTTCTCATGACATGGAATGATGCCCGGCTGGTTGACCTTGCTGTTTGAGGATTTTTAATTAATGAGGACCTGTTGTACATTAAATAACACTGTGAGTTATCCTATAACGTGTTCGATATTTAATGTTTACTCCAGCTATGGAATTACTCAGCCAAGAAACACCGCTGGAGACTGACAGCCACTTTGTCTACTGCTCTCCTCCCCCTGCGGTCAGGGTTGTCTTTTTGCATTGCAGACTTGGCACAAATTGTAAATGGCAGAGCTACTTGAAGCCAGTGAAGAGGGAGAAGGATGGTACAGTAAATGTTAGATTCGGGATGGGACAGCCACTGTTACTGTCAGATAAGCTGAGAGCTGAAACCGTGGCATGCTAGCAATCCACTGGGAATCGCCTGCATGTCAGTAAGGTGAAAAAAAAGGGAACAACGAAGGAGGTGAAGCAGACCCACACTGAGCCTCAACAAAAAAAATGGGTATGAGCACTGAATGGCAGATGTATAATAAAGGTCTTGTCTATTTGATTAAATACAAATACTTTAAAACTGACTAATTTGCTCTGAAATACTACGGGGAACTATAGCATTTTGAAAGAGTTGCCCACATGTTGCCTTTGCCAGTTCCCTCAAGAGAAGCAACATGGCAAATTAAAGGCAACATCAAAAAACTGGATCATTCTGTGCCTGTGCACTGTCCGGTTTGTGTCTGTACAAGTCTGTATAAGTGTGTTGACCGCCTAGCAGATGCCTTATTCTTGAGTAGTGGCAGTAAACATCGGCAGCATTATCAAAGGCCTCAGCTTGCCCTGCTCTCCATCAAGTCTCCACTCAGCTAATGCCTGCATCTGTAATGTCCCAGAGGCTGCCTTATCTCCCCCGGCCACTTGGATTCATTGCCAACCTCCAGTTCATGGCAAAGCTCTGATCTGAAGACAAGCTAGTTGCGTGCCAAGGTGGGCAGCAGAAAAAAGTGACCTCCCGCCACCAGCACTCATCTCTCCCACTCTCGCCCTGCACGCCAGCAGCTCCCAGCACACCCTGACTGTGGGAACAAATGCAAGACTCTTTAGTAGATTACCCTGTGCTGTTGCAGCGTGTTGTCTCTCAATTTAGAGTCCTGTAGTGGCTGTGTTAAGGTTGGAATTTATTACTACCCCACTAACACCGATCAACATGATGCAGCTTGCACACAGGTCCAACGTGAAGAAAAACATTTTTCTAGAAAGACTAAAATAGCTGCAGCTTCAGTGTGCCACAGCTGGATGTGCTAGGTTAGTGTGTTGGTTTCTTTTTTTTATTTGCCTTAGTTGTTATTATGTAATACGCTTTTATTCAAGGATGCAACTGGTTTTCAATTCAAATATGTACTTGATGAAGCAAGTCCCCACATCTGAGAGGCTTTTACTTGAAGAGTTAAACATAAACGGTAATTATTTTTTTAGTCAATTATCATCTAATCATTTTAACTATACCTTAATTACACAGATTTGACTCTTTTTAAGTGTTTACTATGAATTTGCTGATCAGGATCAGGGCTGATTTTTATGGTTTTACTGTATTCTGTTGGGTCGAAAGCCTTCATTTCTACTCAGTCTTGTCTCAGTCTTGGACAAAGACGATTCAGGATTATATTTCAAAACCTGAACTGCAGGATCACTAATTGTCGGTGCATTGTCTGATTTATTTGTTAAAATCAATACTGTGATTGGACGTAAGAATCCCGCTTCAAATATGCAACCGGTAACTCATTGGTAATTTGGATTTTTTTGTGGCAGTTAACAGCTGTCACCCTTCACACTCCTTTGTACTCCTTTCACATTCACTCCAAGAAAACAAACGTGTGAGACGGGAGGAGATGCTGTGGCTGGCTGAGAGGAGATGTCAGCCAAATGCTCGGCAATAAAATTTGGCAAACTAAAAACTCACAACAGTCCTGGCACTGGTATAGTGCTGACTCGGTCTCGCCCTGCCTTGCTCTTGGCTTCGACTTAGTCTTTCAAAGTCTTGGGTCTTGCCTCTGTCTTGATATGCTCCGGCCATGATCGTGTCTTGTCTCCGTTTAAGCGGTCTTGACTATAACTCTGGCTTGTTGCAGTTGTTTCTACTGTATGCTGAAGCGCCAAAACCATTTCCTAATGCACAATATGAACGTCAAGCTACAAATGGAAAGGAGCAGTACACCACAGATGAGCAACCAGCAGAGACTGGACACTGCTCCCAGCCAAGAAACAGACTGGCACATAACCTTCCTAAAATGACATCTTATTGTTTTCACACTTATATTTCTGTATGGATTAAACAAATATGATGTTGTGTTAATAAGTGAGCTTTAGCACGTCTGACAGAGCCAGGCTAGCTGTTTCCCTCTGTTTCCAGTCTTTAAGCTAAGCTAAGCTAACTGTCGTGTGACTCCAGTTTTATATGGATCAGACAGACATGAGAGTGGTATCAGCCTTCTCAGCTAACTCTCAGCAAGAAAAAAAAATAAGTTTATTTTCCAAGCACGTCCAACTGGTAAGAGGCCCCGGGGTTGAACAAGAAAACGCTGGAGAGATTATTTATCTCATCCGGACTGGGAATGCCTCGGGATGCCGGGAATAACCTTAAGTCTTAAGTCTGATCAGACGCATGAGGAGTAAGTGGCGGCTGCGTTACCTCACGGCTGCGTGATTCATGCATATGTTGTTCACACCAGCTGCGTTTCTGCTGCTGCTCTTTCTCTACAGACTTTGACTTTCATAATGGCCATTTCATTTCATTATAAATGTCAATTATATTTACTTTAGACAGAGAAAGGTCAAGAAATGTGCGCTCATTTGTAAATAATAGTAATAATTCACAATTAAAATGGTGTACTATATTCATTCATAGAGCCATGCAAGTCACTGCATGTTCTACAACACCGTCCTGCACATATTTAGAAAGAAAGAAAAGAAAGATATTCCTTTATTAGTCCCACAGTGGGGAAATTCAGTTTTACACTCTGTTGTTCACACAGTACACTAACATATACATATACATATACATGCGTCAATGGAGAGATATCAGAGTGAGGGGGCTGCTCCTGACAAGCGCCCAGAGCAGTTGGGGGTTTGGTGCCTTGCTCAGGGGCACCTCGGCAGTGCCCAAGAGGTAAACTGGCATCTCTCCAGCAACCAGTTGGTCTTGGTCCATGGGGGTCTTGAACCCGTGACTTCTGCGTCCTAACCCAAGTCCTTACAGACTGAGCTACTGCCCCCCCCAAGAATTTCAGAATAAAAGCCTTGTGGTAACAAATGAAAAAATAAATAAATAAAAGAAAAGAAAAAAAAAAAACACTTGAGGGGTTTTATTTTGAAATGAAAGCAGGAATTGCTGATTTAAAAATAAATCTTGACCTTCTTTCATGTCTGTTACAATTTCTACAGATATAGACATTGAAACTGTAGTTATGTTGCCGATATGATGTCAATATACAGTCAAATGATCATTTCCACTGTCTGTTGCTGCCTTGAACTGTGAGCAGCTCGCGTCAAAAATAGGCGAGACCTCGAATCTCTAGAAAAGATGCAGCTGACATGCAGCTGATTTGGGCGTTGTGGCTGCTCGAACCATAACCCGCCAAAATAAAAAAACAAAAAAAAAAAAACATGTAACGCAGCCATCAGGTGCTTCTCACGCGTCTGGTCTGGCTTTAGCCTGCTGCCCCTGCGACCCAGCCAATGATAGGTAGATGAAAATGGGTGCATATGAGTGATATATAACTATAATTTCAATCCAGAGCTTGTCTTTCAAAGCTGCATACTGTATGCTGATTTAATTAATGCATCTTACAACACACTTTACACAGGGCTTAGTATCGGCAGCAGTTCAGTATTAAAGGTCTAGAATTGGGAACACATGGGCTGTTTAGCATGATCTCCGACCTTCATGAATTGCTGTTGCAAATGAATGAAAGATGATTAAAATCCATTTTATGTACATATCTTACTCATCCCAGTCATTAGCATATCCTCTACACTACATGCTCCAGTACCCGCAGAGGTACAGTTTAATATTAAGACTTCAGTAGCATATAACAGCACATATCTTAATCATGTTGAAGGAGCCGCTGATCTCAGTGCAGTTCAGCCACAGGGTTCCTCTGAGAAAGGACCAAAGGTCAACTGAGCTGCTCTTGACCTACAGCCTTCATGTTTGACTGAAATAGACTAGATTATTCAACAAATTATATTTGGTATGGATTCTATTTACTGACCTAGAAACCATGACATGAATTTACAAACAAAAAGAGACACACAGAGACACTGTGTCAGAGTAAACGCTAAAAAAATCCCTTACTTTAAACTGCCCTTCTCAAATATTTAATCAATGTGCAATTATTGACTAGCATATGAAATAAATGTCATTGAGCATCCAGTCTGGCAGTCTTTGATAGCTACAGGGTTCCATTACTTATTCATATACTTATGAATACAGTCATCTGTGCTGCTTTAGGGGTATGACACAGAATATGAGCAGAGTTTCTTGGACCAGCTTCAACCTAAAATTACATTCGGTCAAAACAGAGTTTATCATTAACATGGAAAAATTAACAAAAAAAATACACTGACCCTCGGAAATAAAAGTTCACAATTGACTGTACAGTGTAACTACTGTAACTGTTGCATTCAACGTGGGTGAATCTCTGTCATCTTGATTCACCATCCTGTTTAATTAACATTACAGCCCTCTGCGGTCAGAAAGTCTGGTTCAACTCGCTTCAAATAAAAAAAAAAGCCTCTCTGCTGGGGTTATGAGTTAACAAGCAGCGTGGTCAGGCGTGCAAAACAGCACAGGATGCCTGATCAAACACACTGCGACTGGCCTCCATCCTCCGAACCATTAACCTTAAAACAGCGTGATGGATACTGCAAAGTCAGATCTTACACAACTCTATCTGAATTACGGCAACGTGAGGAGACAGAAAAGGGGAAGGCAAAGTGGACTGACAGCCAAAACATACTGAATAATGTACATTCGTACCCAAGTGAACCTCGTGAGGCGCCGCAGTCAGTCAAGCTGCAGATGCTACAATATCAATTTTTAGCCAATATATAAACTTTTATGTTTTCAAAGAGATGCTATCTCCTTTAAGGCGGATGTCAATATATTGACTGAGCCTGCCATAGCCAATATGCGTACAGTCAGCATCTTTGAATTTCATCATAAATATAATAAAGCAGCAGAAACCTCAGAAGAGTCACTGAGATATCCCATATAACAAATGTCAGACAAGTTATATTCTTAAAATATTAACAACGCAATTGGGCAGGAACCCATTTGACTATCGAGGGGCAGAAAACGTGGCATACATCAAATATAATTTCATGTTTTAATTGCTGTTTTCAAGCAGCAGGCATGCACCATATTGTAGATGGAGTACCAGAGCTGACACCTTTACACCTCCTCAAACAATAACTACCACATGGTGGCAGCTATGGAGACCCCACATGGAGACCCCAAGAACCGTGATGGGTCAGCTAGTTTTTTTTTTTTTTTTTTTGTTTCTGATGCTGGTAGAGTAGAAAAACATGATAAAGTTGAAAAAAGGCCCAGTAAGGTTTTCTTTCACTGCAAACTTTCTGTTCATGGTGATCACAGCTGTCACAGTGAACGGAAGAATGGTAATATTGCGACTGCAGGAAATAGTCTCTTACAGGACTGGTACCACTACTCAGTACGTTTGAAGTATCAACTGACCTAATCCAGTACGAAGCAGTAGAACTTCTCCAGTCAAACAATATCTTCATTCAACCCCTTTTGTACCCAAATCAAGAAAATAAAAGCAGCAGCTACAGCCCATACAGACTGTGGCATAGGGCGGTGTATTGGCAAGGATCTGCCAATACCATACCGTATCACGATACTACGGGAACAATTCAATATATTGTGATCTTTAGAATTTTATTTTAGGAAATAGTATAATATCCATACCTACATATAGTATAAAGAACACACTTTGGCTTTCATTTTGACCTGTTCAACGTGTGCCCAAACGCTTGCCTTCAGTGAGGATGGGACTGGCTGAAATTCTTGCTGTTTTTGTACATTTTACACTCCAAGAGCTAACTTTAGCAACGACTGACTAGCCAGCAGCCATACTGCTTACTGTAGCTTCTGTATAATCTACATACTATACAATTACACAACCCTTGTAATCTGCTACAGAAACCACAAAGAGTCTGCGGCAAGTCAACATTTCCAAATAGATAGAAACATTTTATAGTCAAGATTCTTACATGAATCAAATTTTCCATCATTCCTAATACTGCTTGATCATGTACAATACATCTGTTGAAGTGGCGCTCATTAATGGGTAAAATCTCAATGCTGAGCTATCGAAACCGAAACCAGGACCCCCCCGCTAACCCCTTGCTTAATGAATAAATTTAAGTTAAGGCTAGAATTACAGCAGGTCCATGCACGTGATAGCGTTAAGGGTAAAAGTAGGTCACAAAGGCTCGCAGAAGGGCCGACAACGCCAAGGCTTCACATGCGTTATGTTTCTTATCTGAGCTATGTGTCAAAAAGAAAGAAAATGTAATAGTATAAAAGAAGCTGGCATGTGAATGACACCAATTAAATGTGATTATGGGATGTCAGAAAAAGAGGACTATTTTCTAATGCTGGATCATCTTTCTCGAAAATGATCCATTTTATTCTTGAATATATTAATGTGGGAACAGGCCTACTGTATTAAAAATAAGACACATATAGAGTTGGAATAGAATTAATATTACATTTATTCATGAAATCCCCATGGGGGTTGCACATTAACCAGAGAGTTTCACATACAGTGGTTGTCACAGTATGGTGTGTGTGTGTGTGTGTGTGTGTGTGTGTGTGTGTGTGTGTGTGTGTGTGTGTGTGTGTGTGTGTGTGTGCAGCCTTGTGGTCCTGGATATTTACAATACACCCTGGTGGATATGTGCATTACTAGGTAGATGTGTCTGTTTTGCTTTAATCATCGGATATACAAAGTTCAGCTGAATGAATTTCCAGTTCGCTAAATTCGACAGTCACATGATTACAGTATCTCGTAATGTTAATTTCACTGTCAACGCTCAGCGCTTTGCATTCCGCACTACCTTCTGCATCTGGTAAATGCATCACCCTTAGACATACCAAGTCATAAAATATATCAATAACACATCAGTCTGAATTTGAGCTGGTTGATGTAGCAGAAATGCATCAAAGTCAGCAAACAGGAGAGGACACAGACTGTTTTTCAAATTGCCAACGATCTGTTCAATGAGCCATACACACAAGTGATTTATTCTCTCGTTTTTTTTTTTTTTTTTTTCTTCCATGAAACTTTACATTTTGTAAATGCCCCAACTTATCTAGTCAAACAGTCAGATCAGGAGAGGTAATGTGGAGAAAACCAGAGTGATAAAGTGTAGGCTACAATCTCCAATAGACTACCATGCATCAGTATGTTTAAGCCGCTTCCCGACACAGTTTGATGACAATTACACGTGACGGTTTTTACCAAACAGCAACACAGATAGCGACGCGTGATGCGAAGCAGCAAATGAAATAAGTGTCGTCGTATGCATTTTTTAAAGATGAGGAATATTTCTGTCAAGCAACTGGCAATGAAAAACTCATGCTCTCAGGGAAAATTACAAATTCAAAAAAGATATTCATGTGCAGATACAAAGGTCAACTCAATTATGTGTGAGACACAGGCTCACTTAAACATTATTTTATATGCCGCATTTAGAAAAGAACGTGAGATTGTTCACATGCCTGAGGTTCAAAGAGATCAATGTGCTCATGAACAGCCTGACATATATAAAACTGCAAAGAAATATTCAGAGCGACACAAGAACAATAAACAACTTCAGTTCTCTGAATAATGGCCATTAAGAATACAAACCAGGCCTTGAATATGAAGCTAAATATCTCCCCTGACGGTCTGCTCCCTAATGGTTTTTGCTTTGTGAGTCTTTCTGAATTAAAATAAAGATGTCAGCGCTGCACAATAGAAACCTCTGCTTTTCTTTTGTACGACTGTGTGCATGTGTGTGTATGTGTGCCTGCGTGTGTGTCTGTGTGTTGAGAGCAGTGCTTTTAATCAGTGTTATGGATAGTTTTAATTTGGCAATGCTTAATATTTCCTGTTCCCATTACACTCAGATAGTGTTTAAGCTGCAAAATTGAATTTTTAAAATGAATCATTGCATGTGCACTATGCACCAGTAGCACAGATGATTCAAGTTGAAAAATAACATTGCTGTCTCCCCCCTTTGCCAACAGAGGATGGATAAGCTGCTGCAGAAAGGCATTCACGCATCACATGGACAACTGTGATGACTGAGAACCGTCTACCTCACATGCTATAAAAAGAACCACCATGCTTCATATAGGGGATTAACATTGCGTTTGGGAGTATTACACAGCAAGCACAAAGACTACACTTGTGCTAAGGACACTAACATAACAAACAAATCTACCCAATCTACCAAACCACTGAAATGACTAGAACTGGAAGGGCCCCCCTGTTATAATTATTAAGGAGCTGAAAAACAGTTAACTGTTGAGGGTAAAGCAGCACAATGGTACCTTTATGTTGGTGGTATTACCACAATACAGAATTGTATTGTCTGTAACCTCAAGCACTCAATGGATCGGTTCACAACCAAGTGTGAAGTGGCTGGGTTCTCAGCAGGAAACCGATGAGTTGCTTACTCCAGGTAGGCAATGAGTCTTTGCCCCTAAGTGAAGGAGTTCAAGTACCTCGCGTACTTGTTCACGAGTGAGGAGACGATGGAACATGAGTACTGGCCGCAGAGTCGGAGCAGTGGGGGGCGGTACTGCATTCGCTTTACCGCACCGTTGTGATGAAAAGAGAGCTGAGCCAGAAGGCAAAGCTCTGGATCTACAGGCCAATCTTCATTCCTACTCTCATCTAGGGTCATGAGGGCTGGGTCATGACAGAAAGGACCACATCGCGGGTACAAACCGCCGAAATGGGTTTTCTCAGGAGGGTGGCTGGAGTCTCCCTCAGAGGTTGAGAAGCTCAGTCATCTGTGAACGACTCGGAGTAGAGCTGCTGCACCTTTGCATTGAAAGAAGCCAGTTGAAGTGATTCGGGCATCTGGTAAGGATGCCCCCTGGGCGCCTCCCTACAGAGGTATTCCAGGCATGACCAGCTGGGAGGAGGCCCCGGGTGAAGACCCAGGACTAGGTGGAGAGGTCATATCTCCGGGATCTCCGGGCCCAGGAAAGGGAAGTTTGGATTCCCTGGCTGGAGCTGTGGCCCCCGCGACCCGAACCCAGATAAACGGTTGACGATGACGCAATGACAATGATGATGAGAACTGTAACAACGACATAGTCATCAAGCTCCGATTCAACCATTAAAAGTTTAAATAAAAGTCCATCAAGAAATTGCATTCCTAAAACGACTATGAGGAACTATCATTTTTTGTTGCTTTCGTTGGTCCCTTTAGAAAACAGGTCATTTTACTGCAGCAGGGTCTGGTAGTCTTCCCCCGCTGGTGCCTCCCTTCTATCCAGCGGGTGCAGCAATACGTCCTGGGCCTCCAGCAGTGTGGTGCTGGTGTTTGGCTCCCAGCGGGGATCGGTGGAGCAGCGAGGCAAAAGTCCTCTCCTGTCCAGAGGAGGGTGAAGCTCTCCATCTCCGCTGGAGGTCAAAGGTAGCAGCAAAGACGGATCTGAGTCTGTCTGCTATGGGCTGGTCGCCAGCATAACCATGTAGAAATAGCCAATCTTCTCACTGATGGTCGGTCCTTATGTAGGTCATACTGTATAGAGACATCGGTATTAAACTGACACTGTTAGAACCAGTTAAAAGTTGTTGTAGTAACTTTAATGATGGCTAAAATGTCCACAAATATTTTTTTTTCCGTGCTCAAGTGGGGGGAAAAAAGCAACCTAACCTAACAAAACCTAACAATATACTGTACATTCTTCAGTGTATACTGTGTGGTCCTTTTGTAATGAGTCACAGATGTTGGTTGGGAAATGAAATGGAATTAAATAATCTAAATGCATATCTTTCATGTGTATTTTGACCTTGCATTTCTTGTAGCTTTCACACCTACATGTTTGCTTCCTGTGGGTGGCTGCAGCTGCCTGTGTACCTGCAATGCCATGTAATGTGGTGTAAATCTAATACAGTGAAGTTTCTCATATCACAGATATAATGAACATCAAATATATATCACATATGTCTTATTTAAGAGTTATATTGTACTTGCATGGGTGCTTTGGAGGTCGATTTATCCCATGTACCGAGGTGCAGAATCAATCAATAGAAAGATGAGTGGAAGCCATGATGCAGCCAGCAAACCATTTAACTAACCAATATGGGCAATGTTAAACATTGGATTTCAAGAGGAGCGTGGCATCGTATTTGTACTATAAACTATGTGCACAGTCTTTGTATTGTGGGCTCACTGTCACACTGGTTTACTGGGAGAAATAAACGCAGAGCTGGAAAAAATAGCCAATCATCCAAACTATATTTAGAGTAAAAATGGCAGAAAACTATTAACCAGCCTTTAAATTGTGAATATTTGCTGATTTTTTTTCAATATATTATGAAAGTAAAGTAAATATGTTTGAGTTTTGGACTGTTGGGTGGCCAAAACAACCGGTTTAGATGCTGAAAAAAATCTGATGGGCCAAATTATTGTTTGTTGCATACTTGAATGTGTACATTAATGCTACTACGAGCACCAGTGTTTTTCTTCATATAATAAGTCAAAAGTTAATCTCTTGAATTGATATTGCATTCTTAATATTAGAAATTGAGAAATATGAATGTGAAGTAATACAATAATCATTTTAACCCATGATTGAGAATAACTTTCCCTTCATACAGCTTGCACATTTGAGAATATACTGTATAATGCTTTAGCGCTCTTCCTCCCCTGGCTGGATATGGTTACCATGAACTTAACACTGTGAAAATACCCTGACATTCTCTACTGTTCTGTATGTGTTGTGTCCTGGTAATTGAACAAATAATTGGAAGGAGTAGGCAACTGTGTACTGACATACAATGATGGAGGTAAACATCAGTAGTGGGGACAACAGCAACAGTGTGAGTGCTTTGACATGTTTGGCCAGATGATCTGACAGCAGATAGATAAAACATTGCAGTGTTCCAGCCCTTCATTATTAAACCTGTCGGCTGATGCCTCTCTACCTGTTATGTATGTTGATAGCTGGCACATTATGTTCCCGGTTGCATGTCACCTCAGAAAAATTAAAGCATTTCTCTCATCTGCTTGCTCGCCGTCATTTAATTAGCAAAGATGCAGCACCCTAACCCATTACTCTCCCATGCCTTCATCCAAACTAGCCATCATTTGTAACAACGGCAAAATATTATTGCTGTGCACAGAATATGAGCCAAATATATCTGCACAGGTACACAGAAACAATGGCATAGTGGATGGCAAACATCCACTGTGCCCCATGAGTATTTCAGGGTGGAAGCTATTATTCATTCACTATGGGTGCAGTTTGAAATATAGTAACACGATTCAGAGAGTCAGTTATATGTGTATTCTTAAAAGGAAATGTGTGCCTAAACTCTCATCTAAAATCTAATTATTTCAAGCTGAAAACAACCTTTTTCATATATCCCTTTATATACTCTTTTGTCCCCTCCAGTATTGTAGGATTAGATGAACGTTATGAAGAGAAAAAAAAAATTGTACTATGTTAATGTTAAATTAAATTCCTGAGATTTCCAAGCATCCATCAAATGAGCCCTGGGGTGTGAGGCTATGGTATCAGGTTGCATCACAAGTGTGTGTAAATCTCTTTAAACATCTCCAGGTGGTTTCTAAAATAGGGTTTTATGACAATGCACTTTCACTTTGGGGAAGCCGGTAAAAGAAGGTCAGGTGCAGGCATTGCTCTGTTTTCTCCAATAATCTAAACTGATTCTGTGAAAGGCTAATAGATGGCATCTGATTTGCATATAAATTATTGTGAAGTCTCGGGTGATCTATGACTCTCAATCTGATTAAGTAGCAACGGAACGGCAGGGGAGGAGCTGGAGATACAGTGGGGGGAGTTTGAGGAAAGATGGAGCAAAAAGCAGGGATGATACATTAACAAATAGGGGTGTTTTTTTTTTTTCATTTTGGCAACTAGATAAGCGTTTTAATCATGTATCAGATTTCTTGGCCCTCTCTACCTCCACACATAGAGAAAGCCTCCTATTCTATTAGGGTTTTTTATTTATTTATTTTTTTTTGTTTTTTTTGTTTTTTTTTGGCTCAGCTCTCTTTCTCTCTCAACAATTATAAAATTGGGTTAGATACAAAAGATGACCTGTCCCGGCTTTGCAAAATTGCCTGCAAGGTTTGCTTAGCTTTAGGCAGCCTCCAGGTAGGTTGTCAGAGTTGTTTTGTTTTCCAGACATTTTATGTATTATCTATTAATGCATCATATTTCATAGTGATCATAACATTTTGAATGTCTAATCTCAATCTGCAAAGTAAACTATAGTTGGAGTGGAAGTAAAAAAGTAGCATGGAATGCTACTTGGAATGCTTATGTACAGTACTTGAGTAAATGTACTTGGTTGCTTTCCACCACTGAATTAGGTACGTCTCTGAGGAATCTTACTGCGATTTTAAACATTTTGGGATATGCAGTTTATTGTGATTCATTACCTTTTTTTCAACTGCACATTATGCAGTTTGTCAACATCTGTTTCCATCTAAAGATCCAATTTTCACTCTGTTCATCTCAGAGTTTTCATTCACACGTATGGAGGTGAGAGGTCAACAAACTCCTTTGAGGCAAGAAGGAGATCAACATATCGTGGGGGTAGAGGGGGACAAGCACCCTCTGTCCTCCCTTGAGGCAGGACATCTTCTTTCAACTCAGTGCATTTAAGCTTTTTTGCATATTCTTGTCTGTGATTGGCCAAAATACATAAAAATATGTTCCACAGCAGGATAACCTCCCTTACCTTCCAACCAATCAACAACCAGCAGAATACAAGGCCAACAATACATTAGTCCAATGATGATGTTTAAGTTTCATTTTCAGGTTGCTACCGCTGTGTGTGTACGTGAGTGGGACCGAGTGGGATGGACTAGCGGTAAAGCAACAGAATACAGTAGCATATAAGCTAACGCAACAGCTTGTTGTAGCAGCCCTGCATGACGGTACAGTAGCAGAGACTGGATTTAGACTGGGGGGTACGACAGCACCAGGATGCTGCCAGGGAGAACGGAGAGCTGTACTCTGCTGGTGAGGCTTAGGCCCTGTTGCCTCAGGTGTCCAGCCTGGACGGACTGTCGGTGTCCTGGTCTGACATCTGGATCCTGGCAACACACCGCTGCACGCGCAACACGGCGTGGACGATATTCCCACTTTAACGTACTGGGCGCTGCGCGGCTCATTGGACTGACAGGCTTCTAGTACATTACATGCACACAAAGTTCATCCTCATGCACAGCCTGCAGTGATTGTTTATTAGAAATCTTGTAAGTCATTGTTTTACTGACTAATGAGAAAGCATAGATAATTAAAACTCAGCCGACTCCCCAGTATGAAGAAAGATTGTCTCACTATATCCCCAAAATAATAACTGAGCAATAACTGCCCTATTTCAAAGACATGTTGATATATCATCATGACTAGAGTCGGTTTGTAAATGATATATAGGCTAGTGGAAGGAGGTCTGGATAATTGTGAATAAGGACAAGGAGAGAGAGAGTGAACCATCACATGCACACAACAAAAAGATATGAAGACTTTTACAGATTTGCCGTTGATCATATCTTTAAAGAAACCGTGATGGGAAAATGTGGTGTTTGGTTTCCTCAAAAACACCAAAGCAGTATTTTCTAATAAGAGATTTGATATGTTTTCTTTTAATCTTTTATTCATGAATAGAAATTAAACAATAAATGCCTTATATTATATATTTGTTCAGTGTGATATACATCTGTCTCTTTTATTGTTATACTGAATGTTAATTATGTTCTTATGTTTAATAAATACATAAAGTAGAGATAAGTAGACAACTAGTGTAAAATAACGTGGTGGCGTGGGCTGGTTTTCCTCCTGTTCTCCTCAGTATTTCTGTCACCAGCTGCCACTGGTGCAGATATATGTTGTTGTTGTTGTTGCTGATGACCCATATACAATTCATTATCATGCAAGTTTTTGGATATTCAAAAACAGGTGAAATTATTTTACCCTTGTTTCCACACAGCTCATTTGTCCAGTGCATCGTAGTCAGTGTAATAAGAGGTCTAATGGAGGCAGCCCTGTGAAAATGATGAGTAAGATTGCATGAATCATTGTGCAAGTGTCTGCCAGGCCCATTGTAATCAACTGGGAGACTCTGGGTTGTTGACTGCAGAACTAGGGGCGACGGGAGAAGGTATCGGGAGCTCTTATGCAAATTATGCACTTTTGCATTGAGGTTCAGTAATTGCTGTATGATTCCCTGTTTTGAAACACATTTCCTCCACAAGAACCTATGTTTATTTATGCATTAAGTACTCACATCCCTCCTCTATTGCCCATATTTTTGTTGTGTTATAGAACTTATACAAAATTAGTTTGCCATTTTCTACTCAAGGTCACATAATAAAGCAAATACACTGTTTCTACATATTCTGGCAATTTATTTTACTGAATAGACCCTGAAAGGCTTCATGAGGAAACTCCATGCAACCTTTGGTATGTGGTTCGCTCTGCAAGATTGCGCTGCCCTCCGTCTGCTAACAGCTAACGTTAGCTCGTTTTGCTCCTGCCGATTTCAACGCAGATTTGTTGTCCACAATGCAGCATTATCAGGGAAACAGCAGGGAGTGTCACGAGTGAATTCACTGCGTCTTTCGGATTTAAGACGCTGGTCAGTCTCCCAGATAGAGAGACACGTTCTGTCACATTTTGGCAAAAAATTGATAAGTATCAGTTCTTGTGACATGTAATGTGCAATGTAATGCCACTTGCATCACACATGGCATTTCTGCCATTTCATAATTACTCTAGAAGAGTATAAAAAGGGAATACCTAGCTAAGACATGCTGCTACAATGCCATAAGCATATAAATAAAGAAAACAGAATAAATAAAACCTTGGGTTTAAAGAGGTTATTTTACTATTGGGTCAAGGAAACATCACAATGTGCAAACTGTACAGAAACGTTCATATGGACTTCTTAACTGTATAATCATTTTAAATAATCTTGTACTGATGCTATAAATAACATCATGTTATATCCACATGTATTGCTAAGTCATTAAAACAACACCTGACTATGCGTTAATGTGCTGCGGACCAAGGCAACTTGACACATCCAAATGATAATGAATAGAAAGGGCCATCTATCTCCTCTTGGAACAGCAGTTACATCTCTAAAAGTGCTGATCAGCTTATTTCTAAAATGATGCACTGTTAATGGTGGCCATATAATGGCTTTCTTTAGCGCCTCCATTCATTTCAGCAAGTAGTTTAATATATCACTGCATTCCATGATGTGTGCCGTCGATTTCCTGTTAGCAGCACCTCATTTATGTTTATTTAAATATTGAGGATCTTTCAACCAGGGGATACATAAGTGGAGGATGCTGGGATGCTGAGAGCACATTGCCAATTCCACCGCTGCCTCTCATTAACAGGGAGTCTCACCAAATCAATTACTTCTATTTTAATCATAAATGCCTAAAACAAGCCTGACTTCAATGGCAGGGTGAAATATAAACTGTGTTCTCATGAATATATCTTTTAAATTGAAGGAAAAAAAAAAAATCTTGGCATGACCAACACGTAATGTATAATTAAAATTCACTGAAATCCATTTTGAAAGTTTAGCCGCTTTGTTCCGTAATTGGTCGCAGAATAAAAACAAAAATTACTTTTTAAGAAGCTGACATACCTTTGCCCTAAATTAAACAATGTCTTATTAGCCATGTATTGATACTATTTCTTTCTATATTTTGTACCCATGTAAAGTGCGTTAAGTTTATGTTAAACTCCTCCGTTCCCAGAAAGCTATGAACATAATACAATAATGTTTTATTTTTGTCTGTGGACTATGCACACCATTAATTTATGCAATTTATTTTCTAATGAGTCAATTAGATTTAGATTACAAAAAGGTTAGTAAGTTTAATTAATCTATAATGGATAATTGCCCCACATCATTTGAAACTTTCCCTACTGTATTGAATGTACTCAGATAGCACGATACAGTTAGGGCCATCTCGCCATAAATGTTTTATACTGTGAAAAAAAAAAAAAATAAATCACACTGAGAGAAAAATTAAACTAAAAAGGACAACGTGAATACAGTTTTGCTCATTAAAAATAACCCCAGTGCATGTTAGATTATTCATGTGATACACTGTCTAAACGCTGACATCAATTAACACTTGATCAACTCTAACATTAACCAGCAAAATGTATTGCAACATATTCATCTTCAGATAATATACGTCTTGTGTTTGTAGATGTGTGTCTACACAGCTGAAGAGCAGTATATGCCTCAGGCAGTGTTCATTCAGATAATGTGATAACACCAGTAATTCTATAACTGGATTAGATGTTAATACACGCAAGTATTTATATGTAAATAAGCAGCAGTACTAGCACTTTTTTTTTTTATCTTTAATCTGAATGTTTGACAATTTGGTACAACAGCTTAACAGAGCAGTACAGTATGACTTATAAAGACCATACTTCTTGCATCCTGACACTGTTTCAGGCAGTATTTCAACATGAGCCACGATGACAGGTGTAGCAGCAGCATAATTGGCTGAAAAGTGAGGTTTATTTTTTTTTTTTTTTCGTGTTTAGTGTTGACAATTGTTAGGTGCCTTTAAGAAAGGAAGTTACTTCATTTTGCTCTGGTGGGAAGTCTCAAAAGGCTACCAGTTCAAGGCTGCTTGTACTGTACATCTCCCCGAAGTAAATATATAAAAATGTGTTTGCTGAGAAAGACATTGTGTGCACAAACCAAGTCCTCCTGAATATAACAAGAATGAAGGGTAGAGTAAAAGATAGGAGAACTGGTGTCCCATACATTTGTTTTTATCTGAACAAGTAATTGTTCATGAAATATAAAATATGCTTTTGTTGAAGTTTGCCACCATTTTGACGTAACATTGGAAACCAGACAATAACTGCACTCGTCTCCCGAAACACAATTAAGAGAGCTGACGTGACCCAGAGTATCACTTAAATATTAATAAACCCAAACTAACCAGGAGTCATACTATTTGCTTCCTGCCAGCTCTCAGATAGTCACATTATGTCGCCCACAAATGGAAATGGACAGCTCCTGCTGACTGCATTATATTTTGACAGATGCTCTTTAGATTATTGAAGTTTTCTATGACAGGAAACATATGGGGTGGGCAGCAATCACAACTTCATCCTTGGGCCAATTTCCTATCCAAATTCAATACTCTGACAGCATGTAGATACACGCAAAATGAGACGGATGCTCTGACAAGGCCATCCTTTCACGTCATTACCATGTACTGTGTTCTTTTGGTTAAACAAAATCCCTTTTTGTTAATACAAATCTAGGCATACTTTTATGTGCTAGTAGTACTCTATATTTATTCCAGTTGCTTGTCCTTGACTGCTTTGGAGTGGTGATTAGAGCAAAAATACTGCATAGCTTTATGAGATACAGCAACCCTGTAATGGATCCAAACCTACTTAATCATTTTTTTTTTTTTTTTTTTTTGCTCTTACCTTTAATACTCTTTTTTTTCCTCCGTTTAACACTTAAAGAAAATGTCCATAATTTGAACTTCCTTTGCCCTCCTGCTCATCTGACACTGACCTCATTGATCAACGACTGGTTGGCAAATCAGTGAGTAAAAGAAAAATCAAGTGTGACAATTTGAGCCGTAGCTTGTTTCTATAACGACACTGTGAAGATGTCAGTAGTTTAATATCATTCTTCACATGCTGATATATAAGACGCATAAGATGGGCTGAACTCAAACTGTCAGTAGCGACACAAGATGATTGGCAAGGGCAACAGGAAAGATAACTCCCACTCCTTATGTAAAATGACCAATCATTAATTATGCATAAACCTTGATAAGATATGTTATTTTTAGATACTCCTGAAATCTCCGAGTGAAACCTTTTTATAAACAGCGGGCCCTCCGTGGTATTTATTACACTCTTAACTCATGAAGATGTGACAGCTCAGCCAATAAACACCTGTGCATTTATTTGTCAGTGAGTCGTTGTGTTGAATTAATGTGGCTGTAATTGCATTCAAACTGCAATATATCATCATTGTAAAACACGTCTTATTAAATTAACTCACGAATGCTTATATACCTTGCTTTGAACGGCTGTCTACTATGACAATGTTGTGTTTGAATGAAACTAAAACAAATGCTTTCATGCGCTGTAATTATCATGCAATGTCTGTATTTCCTGTTTCTCAACTGAAGCATTTTACAATTACTTTTGTTATTGCAATGATTCAGTTTGTAAACATGGATCAATAGATTGAATTGTGTAGTGCAGAAAAAGCTATTTTTTTTTGAAAATGTGTGACTAATGCGTGATTAATAATCTTTATTTGTATTGCACCTTTCTGAACAGTTACAAAGTGCTTGCACAGATAAAATACAATACAGACAAAATGAAAACAACAATAAAAAAACAAACTATTGAGACAAAGTAATGATAACGCTAAAACCCATAACCAGTGCTAACAGACCATGTTACAGAGACAACACATGAGCCAAAAGAGGACACTACAGGGTGTGGAAAAAGGCGTACAAATCTCCTGCCTCATGGGGTTTAAAAAAAAAGCCTTTATTTGTAGAAATGGGTTTTTAAAAGAGATTTAAATGGTTAATGTGCGAGCTAAGCTGAGGTCCTCAGGGATGCTGTTCCAGAGTCCAGGGGCATCGATGGCAAAGGCCCTGTGTCCCTTAGTCACCAGCCTAGACCTGGTGCAACCAGTAAGGCCTCGTCAGAGGACCTCAGGTTAGACGGTGGTACGAAGGGAGTAAGGAGCTCAGTGCTCAACCTTGCAGAGCTTAGAGTTAACAATAAAATCAATTTTAAAGATAATGCTCTCAAAGTTTTACAGCAAGAACAGTGAAAGCAGCATCACTGCTTCCATGTCTGATGACATTTTAAAATGTAATTAATAGCCATCAGTGAAAATGTACATTTCACTGTGTGTGGGGATACTTAGGTCAAAACATTCTTCAGCTGTGCCTTTTTAAAATCATCCATCATCCAATCACTGAAAGGCATTGAACTTCTGTGTTTTCTGACCTCTCGTCGCCCACGGATGTAAATCTGTGGTGATGATAATGAGGGCCCATCACAAGTCAAGGACCGGCAGCTCAGAGACTGACAATTAAATCAGCAATAAAGTCATATTGTGTGGTAGGCCGTGTGTGTGTGGGCATGTATAAGACAGGGTGATGGAGAAAGGTGTTCAGTTAAATATATGCAATACTACTTATAACACAAACACATCTAAACCCACCAATACACCTTGTTCCATTATGGATGCTCCTTTTGAATGTTGCTTGTACTGTATATATTAATGCAACATTAGTGAAAACACACCAGTCATAACTCGCCTTGTATAAAATATATCTAATTACTGTGACAGCTGCATTTCAGTATCACATCCCCAAGGCCATGATGCACCCAGCTACACATTTCCAGGTGGATCTGTTCACATACAGGAAACATAAACAGGAAAAGGAGTGCAATAACAAGGGCAATATGATTTCCACAATGCGCAAAACATGGACGTAATTGCAGAATTTGATAATACAACTGGAGTCAACTGTAATATCATGGAATCTGCTAACATGTGGATGCAATTTATACAAAGGTGATTAATATAAATACATGTTTTTTTCACAGCTTAAGCCAAATGAACCCCTAAGGGTGGGGATGAGCTCCTCCTGCACACTTAATCTTTGTTTATATTCATGCAAAACACCGTGGCACGGGCCTCTGTAGTCGGCACATGCACAGAGGCGTTTATGCTCAACACATCGTTCCTTGTGGTATGCTCCGAAACACCAGGGGGCGTACAAACTAAATACTCTGTGGATAAGAAAGAAGTCAACGAGTGTTACCGGAAAGCAAAGTAGGCTGCCTGGCAACCGTACCGCCAAGTGTTACATTTCTGTACAGTAATTATTAGTCCTTTACCTCCACTGCGGCCAAAGCCCAAAGCTTAACTTTTCCAATAGCTGACCAATACACCCATCTTTGCATAACCTGAGTGCTCTTAGTTCCTACACATAAACATGAATCATGCCTTCACAAAATATTGCTTTGCAAGAGCAGATATTGAATTATGTTGTCAGTGAATGTTTTGCCAAAACTTTCAGCATCAATAATGTGATTTTGCAGCGTATGTTCATCAAAACCTCATTAGGTTGATAAAAGTGGCATTAAGCTTCTTCTATTAAGTATTTGCTGTATGTAGTATACTGTATATACATGCTTTCTACAAGACAGGGTTGGACAGTAAGAGCCTGATCATCTTTTTCCCTCCTCAGCAGTTAATTCATATGAGTATGCTTATGATGTAGCATCAACTTCATTTTTTACAAAAAGTGGCCACTGTTGCTTTATCATGTATCGCAACGGTACAATGCTGCAATAGCAACCTTGTTAAGTCCACTCCCTTAAAATGTACTGCATGTAACATCGGTGTGGACTTTGCAGCATCTTGTCCTGGTTGATGCTGGACTCCCTCCGACTGCACCTCCCTGACTGCCTCTGGAGGCTGCGCCATGAATCCAGGAAAAGAAGTGCTTTAGTTTCCATTAGTCTGAAATCCCCACTGATGATATCGCTGGCAGGAAAGTTCACACTCACAGCCCATCTCTGTGACACAGGTTGAGAAATGGTACTATTTTTCAATGGACATTAGTGAAGACTGATATGTGGAGATTAAATATACAACACTTAATGGCATTTGCTGTTAAGCCGTATTGTCAGCTGAAGAAAAAATCAAGTTTAACGTATAAGCAGCTTAATAGCAGCGAAATAGAATAATCACCTATGAACACATTAGGTCTCCTATATAATTCCTCTCACTAATGGGTATAGACAGCTTGAATGAGGATAGATATGCCAATCAACCCAGACTGGCTCAGAATGATTGATGACTGTCATTTTTCTTTCCTGTCAGGGAAATCTACCTGAGAGTCGAACCAAGTCACAGCTTTATACTCAACGTCTTGAATACACAGCGTTGCTTTTACTAATAATGGAAATAGTGATATTTAGATAAACACGGGGGAAAAAAGTTCTGACATTAGTGTTTGATGGATTATTTCTTATTATTTCTCTGTTGTTCCAATGCTAATTGTCATTGTATTTGACATCATTGGAAAGCCTGTTTATTTACGTTCACAGTGATGTCCAACTCGTGAGGATCACGCGTTTGTGGCCAAGTGAGATCTGCCAAAATTCTCTGCCGATGCTAAACAGCGTATTCTCCTATTGGTCCTATCAGACTATCAGGGTCAAACAACTAAATAATAACACAAACACTTAACAATACTATATCGAATCAATATTTCCTACAGATGTGGGCTGAAGCTATGGTCTGTTTTTACAATGCACAACCTATTTGCAGTAGTGGACGAAGTTTTCAAGAGTCAATAACAACAGGAGAATACGCTGTTTAGCATTGCCAGAGAATATTGGTGAATCTCACCTGGGTGCTACCCACATAATCAGCTGTGCTTATTGCACACATTCATGATCCTTACAGTTGGACATCGTTGTGAAGGTAAATAAACAGGCTTTCCAACCATGTAAAATACAAAGACAATTAGCACTGGAACAAAGAAATAACCCACCAAACACAAATTTCAAAAGCTTTTTTTTTCCAAGTTTATTTACTTTAGGGTTAATACTACTACGTACATACAAACATAACTGATTTTATTCTAATATGCTGAAGAAAATGCTATTTCTTTTATAAAATTACTAAATATACAAAAATAAAAGACTGTAAAAGACTCCAATTCGGTTTTAGCCCCAGGGTTTGCACAATAATAATCATGCACATCAATGCTGTTTGTTTTGTTTGCTAATCAGGGTTTCATATAAAACATTAATATTTAATATATACAGACAAACAGGTCTGTAGATATAAAAAACTGGCAAAACTTGCTGTGCAATGTTTTTTTCTCTCTTGTTCCTACTGAACAAGAGAGAAGAAATTGGTTCTATTTAATCTTTTACTTCTTTATATACTGCCAGTATGAATCAATACCGTTTTTACATCACATGCCTTTTTGGGATGTTGGAAAAAGATTGTCAAATAGAATAATGATGAACCCGCTTTACTTTTCCAATAAGTGTGCAAAATGTAATGGTGCGAAGATGCTGACAGGCTTAGAAAATAGGTCAAAGTTGGGAGTTTGAATAATCCCCTCCCCCATTGTTGCACCTTAAAAGTACCATTTCCTAAAGCGCATATTATTGAGGCCAAAGGGGTAATATCCATCTGCCAACGGTGGTAACTTGGATTTAATGTATTTCTGCATAGAGGTTGATAGAGCAGCATATATATATATATATATATATATATTTTGCGCACACAAATGCATTAATGCCACTTCAAATTCATTAAAGCTCAATGTCAGCTAAACAATGAGATTTACATATGATTTCAGAGGCATTATTCTTTGAGCTGCCTCTGTTGGGCAGTTTTCTCTCATTGCACAGACTTAATGAATCACATAGATTTGGAGACTTTGCTGATGGATTCTCCTGTGAACAGGGACGATGCACCAAAGTTTAGTTAATCAAGGCTCACTGGTCTAAAAAAAACAAATGTATAAAGGTCGTTGGTGGGCATGCTGAGAACGACACCGTACAGTTTTGGTTACGGCACGGTCATCTGGACAACTAGGCCAGTCAAGGATTTTTCAGCCAAGGTTATGTGTGATAAGCCGCATATGATGGATTAGAAGAACTAGTTAGAAGAACAACTCCTCTGCAATTCCTCCCATCGGTAGGCTTGTTCAGAGTCTCTGTGCTGTGAGGCTGAGCTTATGGGATTACAGTCAGAGTTCAGTGGCAGCTAATCAGAAACAACCAACAGATACTTTTAATATCCCACTTTGCTTGTTAAAACATAGTCGGGAACTGCCACTGCAAATGTGGATTAAGTAGTGAGTGGGTTTTAAGATCTGAGACAATGCCCTCAAATATGTATATGTTTTTTCTTATTATTTTTTCTCAAATATTTTGACTGGGATCAATCTGACAGGTCTTACATTCTAGCATTTATGTAAAAGAGCAGTGAAAAAAAATATAATAATAATAATTTCTGTGACCCCTGACAACAGCTGCACTGACAAGGAAAGAGACTGTCATGCTGTTTGAAATAGTATGGCCCCAGTTACTGTGTTCCCCCAAACTAAGTATTGGTTTGTTAGGTTTGTGGCAAATAATGAGGAGAAAAGAAGAAGAACAACAACAAAAAACGCATTGTGTGCACTGCAGCTTGTGACAGGCCGATAATTGTAGGTTGTTGGCTAGTGGGAGACAAACATATTTGCATGGTGAACAAAATGCAAAGGAAGAAATTTTAACATTTATGTGTTTTGTATTTCTTAAACACAGTATTACCAAAGAACAACCACTGGATAATTACTAATAAAAGTGAGGAAAATGAGAAAGAAATAAGTAAAAAAAAAAGACAAAAAAAGAGATTTTTATTTCATTTTTGATTTTCAGCATGAATATGATCTTGACCTTGGACAGCTGAATCTGTTTTACACATTGCAGAATATGACAAAAATTTAACTAAATAATGTGATGGCCACTGAATGGAGCGGTCAGTATGATTTGGATCAGTAGGGATAGCAACAACTTCCCATTAATCATCAAAAATGGATTTATAAAGACAGAGCTCATGTCTCCATCCATCCATCTTCAACTGCTAATCCCATTATGGGTCGTGGGGGGGGGTCCCAGCTGGCACTGGGTGAAGGCGAGGTACTCTCTGGACAGGTCACCAGTCCATCATAGGGCACATAGAGACAACAACTCCCATTCACTCAGTTAACCTGCATGTCTTTGGACTGTGGGAGGAGGCCGGAGCACCCGGAGAAAACCCACACTAACACGGGGACAGTATGCAAACCCCACACAAATGATTTTGGTTTTCTAAGCCTTCTGTGACAATAGACTGAAAAACATTTGGTGTAGGACTCTGGGTCAGACAAAACTACACATTTGAAGACATCATCTCATAATATCCCTATTTTATGGGCTGTGCAATCAACCAATTAACTGAGAAAACAACAGTATTAATGAATAATAAAACAAATTGTTAGTCAGGGCCGTAAAGGGACATGTTCTGTTGAACTGGACATTGAGGAATATAAAGGACAATAATAAACTGACTGCACTGCATGCACCGTCCTGGCCTGGAGCAACGTATGGTTCGGCATCTTGCTCAAGGGCATTTTAACATGTGGACAGGACCAGTTAGGGATTGAACCAACAAATCTATAACAGAGAGGTGATCATGGACCACCATAAGACCTTATTTGGAAAAATATGAACAGTAGTCATTTCCTGATCCTGCCATGAATCACACGTTTGTCAATTTAAAACATAATTTTGCAAGTCAAGAAAATCACAGCTTGTTGTAAAATGCAGTTGAAGTACAATGCTGTGAAAATATGTAATTAGAAAGATGATACACCCGAAAGTGGCATAAGTGACGTCTCTGGAGAGAGTCGCTGGATAAAACACATCAGGTGAGATAATGTTTATTTTGTGCGAGACGCAGAGATGTAGTTAACAGAGCGGTTTCACACAAAACTAAATGATACTACTGCAAACCCACGACTGAGAAGCATCACATGTGTGATTAATGGGGCAGTTCAGACAGGATTAAAAGCATATTTGTCTGTTGCTGTTGACTACCGTTCATATTTTTTCCTGAAATGTCTCATGGGTCCACCGGAAGGGGAGGGACGGTCACCCTGACGTACCACATCACTACTGTCTGTAGAGCACGTTTCGGTTAATAAAAACACCTTCACCACATTTTCTGACATCTCTGTGATGTAGAGTATGTGAGTAGTACTCAATATATGTCACTTTCTCATAATACCATAGCAGCTTGCTTCTCATCACTTAAGCCCTCTGACTGAAATGGTAGAATCGATCCAGGATTAAAGCATGTGTATTCATAGGCCTCAACAGGAGATCACTGAGTTCTTCCTGACTTTGGTGACTCCACATCCATGTCAATCGTAGCTCACTTGTTTTGTAATTATGGATTTTTGATGGTGTAGCCCAGGGGTGTCAAACTCAGTTTCATCCCGGGCCACATCAGCTTTATGGCTGCCCTCAAAGGGCCGGCTGTAATTGTAAGACTATATAAATATATCTACTCTTGATCATGTTACAAAATTGCCCCTGCATTTGATTAGTATTAGTTTTAGTAATAATTTATGTATTAAATAGCATTGAAGACTAAAAGTGAGTAAAAAAAACCTTAAATATGTTTATAACTCTAAATGAACTGTCTTCTGTCAAATCTGTTTTTAATGCCACTATTCCAGCCCTCCTCCTTTATCCGGGCTTGGGACCAGCAAAAGTGACCAAAAGAGACACTCTGGTGGGGTTACTTTTTTTTTTTTTTTTTCCTTTTTTTAAATTGAGGGTTTGATTCCCAAAATTTTACATTTACATCGGCGGCGGCTTTGTGCATGCGGGATTCATTCAGACTGGATGCGGACGGGTGAACAGGTCTGGCTGCAGCTAGGAGGGACTGCTGACCAGGACTGGGCCGCCTGGGAGTGCTCTGAGACCAGGAGAGGTCCACGGCAGCACCCGCCGCTCATTGAGAAGAGTCAGAACGATACCTGCTTTCACGTCAGAGTCTCCAAAAAGTCTCCAATAATACCAGAAACAGTCGCTAGATTTGACCTGATTAATTTATGCACCTTACAATTCACACATCCACTCTTTACTCACACAACCTGCACCTCACGTTCATTTTACTGATAGCCACACCCCCTGCTTTGCCATCTTCTGTTTAATGTCTCCTTAACATTAATCTCCTTAACATGGTGTGTCTCCCTCCTTGTCATGGCCGTAACAGCCAGGTCGTAACACTGTATATAACGTTAGTGTGGTCTAACAGTGCCTCATCCCCCAAAAAGCTCTATTGGAAAAGAGCTGAGATGAACCTCATCTGCTCCCCAAAGTCTGTTTTATCACCAGAGGATATTACTTTCAAATAAGACATAAACTCTGAAAAATAATGTTTGGAAATCTATGTTTGGTAAATTACTTCTCTGTTGTTAAAATGCTAATTGTTACTGTATTTTACAATGTTTATTTACCTTCACAGTGATGTCCAACGTGTAAGGATCATGTATTTGTGGGATGAGCAGCACAGCTGATTATGTGGGTAGCAACCAAGTCAAATTTGCCAAAATTCTCTGCCAATGCTAAACAGTGTATTCTCCTGTTGGTGTTGACTCTGGTTTTGCTGCTAATTAAGGTACCTGACTGCACACCTGATTGCTTTCATTAAATGAATAAAGTGTAAAATTGTGTTTTTTGAGTTCAACCATCCAATCCACCAAACGACTCAAAACGAGCCAATACCAACAGGAGAATACAAAGTGGTTAACCCTCCACTGGAAAGGAGAGCTGGCTAAAAAGCAAGTAAACGCTAGAGGAGGTTAAATGGACTTTTCACAATCTGCCATCCCAGAAGTTGTTATATATTTCCCAAGGTTATCTGACATCACTGTGGTGCTTGAGCAAACTGGTTATATCTCCGCAGGTTATTGGTCAACTCATAATTCATGATGGTTATAGGCTATAATAAAGATTTTAGACAAACACAGGTCCAATCTGTCCTCTTACATCAGAGGACAACATGCCACAACTGTACAAAAGCAACAGATTTTACAACTGAATAAAAATAAGGATCTTCACATACCATCTGTTTTGAAATTTTGGAAAAGGGAAAATCACACAAGCTTGCACATGCAACGTACATTATGTTTATTATTAACTGTTAATTAGTTTGTGTAAATGAGCAACACAAGGAGGCTCTCGCTATGCTGGGGTAAATTACACAGTTCAGCCTTATTCTGATACTGGTCTTTATGTTGGTCATGTTGGTGTCAACATGGACACCGTATGGATGCAGGCGAGCTAGGCCTCCTAATAAATGTGTGCTGGTTCTGTTCAGTCCATCACACTCTATATATTTTCACATTGTTCTAAGAAGTGTTCATTTGTTTCTGAGCTGCCTGAATGTCCAGAGAGCGAGAGGAAACCATTCTCCACCAAAAGGTAAAAATCATTTGGAAAACATTTAGCAAAGTGAGTTCAAGTTCACAAATGCTCATTTTCAGATTTTTACTGTAACATGTTTACATTCTGAAATATTAAAAAAAACATTTATTTTCCTCTTGCTGTCTGTCAGAATATACTATATATCTGCAGCATATCTACCCTCTGTCTGAAATGCTCCATTTCAACAGATTTGCATTGTTAGGCAACAGCTCGTGTCCCTGTTTATTTACTGTCAACTGACGTCATTCACATTCACTGCAGCTGGAAATAAACTGAGAACATTTAGAGTGTTTACGTTTGAAAACTGTGAAATGGAAGTGGTTTCACAAACTTGTAAATGGAGAGTTTCTGAGAGCTCAGACCTCAAGTTGAGACGTGTTTGTTGATGATGTCAGAAATGACAGAGGCCACGAAAGTTAATCTTTTTTAGTGCATAATAAGTTAATATAATGGAATTTTAGTTGTATATTGTTTTTCATACCCGTTACCCACTTGCTAACTTGCTAAACTGTCTAGACTCAGACGATAATGTGAATTTGGCAATTGCTTAGCAACAGTGTTCTCACAACTTAACCACTTGAACGCGTATTGTGAACACGACATACAACATGGGAAGCCATGTTGTAAACACAAGCTTACAAGTCTCATTTGAGTTGTGACATCACAAATTATGTCTTTACTACTCTTCTATACTTGTAGGTGAAAATACACAAACTTTTTTTTTCCAATTTAAAGAGCTTTGGTGAGCAGATAAAACGTAGAAAACAGATACATAAATAAAAACATATACAGATAAATAACAGATAAATAAAACAGATAAATGTAATGAAGGCTGAGAGGAAAGAAGAGGTGCTGCCGCAGGTGGAAGAAATCAAACATGGCCAAACATCATCCAGACCGAAGAGCTGGAGGAATCTGACACAGCTGAAGTTCTTGAAGATCAGATCATTCTGACATGCCTGCAGGACCAGTACCAAACAGTGGAAAACATCATCCAGACCAAAGAACTGGAGGAAGTTAATATTGAAGTTCTAATAAAAAAGTGAGTTAAAAATACCCTAAATATGTTTATAACTACTACTGAACTTTCTTCTGTTAAATCTGTTTGTTTTTAATGGCACTATTCCAGCCCTCCTCCTTTATCCAGGCTTGACGCTTCAGTGCACATGTCACATAATCGAGATGCATTATGGGACATAAGATAAGATAAGATGAACCTTTATTAATCCCCGGAGGGAAATTCGGGACATTCGGGGACATGTAGGACACCATACTTCGGTAAAGCTGCACAGAATTGTATGATAAGCACACTATAGTTTTTGCAAGCCCTCGCGGGCCACAGAAAATGAGGTGGCGGGCCGGATTTGGCCTGCGGGCCTTGAGTTTGACACATGTGGTGTTGCCTATTATGCAACATGACGATGACGGTTTACTGCTCGCATCTGATTATATTATGTAAGCTGTAATTCCTAAAGGGGTTGATTAGCTTGCATAGTCTAGTTGTTGATTTATGCATCCGTGTATTTAAATATACATATAGATGGCCTGGTTGTGCCCCCTTATTGATCTGTGCACTTAAATATCTAAAGAAGAAAAACAAAACAAAGGAAGGAAATGTTGGCAGGTCACTCGACAATCACATAAACTGTGTTTGCTCTTTCTTCCCAAAGGTCCACGCTGAATTATTCAAAGAGTTCTCTTTTACTTCCGGTCTCTATGGAACGGAGCCCAGGAGGGGAAGAAGAAAATAATTAGTGCTCTCCAAATACTAATTTGTGCTCTCGAATTAATAATTTGTGCACTCGTTTTAATAGTTTGCGCTCCTGATTTAATGGCATATTGTGTTTGGCGTGAGATGGACGCTTTCATGCTCTGTCTCTCGCTCTCTCACTGTCCAAACAAAACCACAATACTGCTCCTTAATGAAAAAACATACAGTAGCTACACCGTTAACAAGGCTGCCTCTGCACACAGGACGACGTCCCAGCGTCAGCCTCTTTGTCCACATCCAAGCTCTGAGACAAAAGCTACAGTTTGTGCGGCTTCAGTTGGTGGAGACGCACAAACAGACCTCTCCAAATCACAAAGCACCTTCATGTTGCTTCTAAATAAACAGTTATTATAGCCACTGAATGAGTGAAGGGGCCACAGGCAGCAGCTTTGTGGGTGCTGAAGAGCTTGAGCACTGTAATATTAAACACTGCACCCAAAATTACAAATAATAGCCTAAAAAAAACATTGTAATAGATCAGATGATGTTGGAGTTTGATATGACATCAGATATCTGGCATTAATTAAAAGCAATTAGCCTTCATGATGCTGAGCTGCAGGTCCAGTCCTGTTGGAAACAGCTGTACCACAAGAGTATACAGTAAATATCAAACCTCTGCTCATACAACATATTGAAGTCCTGTGTGCAGCATGTGCTTTTAACCCCTTTATGCACAACAGAGTTGGCTTTTATGCACAAGCAAACACATTTTACTCCTGCACCTGCATGAAGGAAATAGGCACAGATACCCCAGAAGGTCAGTCAACACATTGTCACTCCCAACTCATCACATACCGCCGCCTGGTCAGTGTCCCTCGGCATCGGGGACCGACACACAGGGTACCCCTCTTTTGTTACTTTTGGATGTATCTGGGACGCCGTGGTAAAAAAAAAAAACGCTCATTACATGGACGGTGTCCTTTCAAAATAAATTTCTGTTTTCACAGCAACTTAGGCTCAGGCAACACAACCACTTCGTAGGGCTAGGAAATGGCTGATTGACGCTGACTCACTGACATGACTGACATGACTCACATGGCTGACGAGTCGCATGACTAACATCGGGCTCTTGAAAGTCCTGTGTTGGTTTGACCCATCCACCACTCTTCCCGCCCGCCCTCTCAAGCTTTTACTACTACTTGCTCTGGCTGTCAAATAACGGCGTGGGTGGGTTTACATTGGAATTAGTTGAAAGCCCAGTTTGTGACATGCTGTCGCTAAATTGGCAGTATTTGGCGGGAGTGAGACTGGGTTGGTTCTGTTGTGTATTAGACCAGGTGATAGTGTGATAAGGTATGACGTCCGATATCTCAGTTACCCTACTGAACCAATTACATGATGCCTGGATCTCACAGCTGGGCTTGTTGGAGACTTACAGTTACAGTAAATAGGGCAAAGTTATCAGTGTATACTAAGAGGTAATATTGATACGTTTGTTGTATGTGTTAGTGTCTTTGTCCAGTTGACTGTCAGGCACACAGACATGATCACGGTATAAATGTCCCAGAACACTACACACTAACCAAGGAACTGATCACACAACTAATCAAATAACAGATTATTTTCAAAATGACAAATATTGTCAGCCACCAAGACTGCATCCCATATGAGTCATAACGTGAACCGTGCCAATCAGACTGATCGATGTTTGGCCAACAATTTACTACTATCCTGGGGGTCCTGGGATCAGCACCTTGGACAGCGTTTATGAGCCACCTGTAAAACCGGAGCCCACTGGCTGCTGATATATTGATCATCTTTAACCTTCATCACAACTGAACATTACTTAACATCAGAGAAGTTTTCAGTTCATCGTAGGCGGTTATCCAGGAGCCTGCAGGCAACTTGAAGTGGAAAATAAAAACACAACAGATATAAGTGGATCAATATTTACTGGAAAACAGCACATGGTTTTCCAACTATTTGAAAGCTGGTCTCTTTTGTTGCTCAAAATCTCTGTGTTACAGATAATCTATGTGATGTGTAGAAAAGTACATAATGTCATGTTGCCCAGATGGGATAATTAATACTTGAAAGTGATTAATGAAGTCTCTGGTGCTGTGCCACAGGCATGTATAAAAATGTCTCAATTGAAGACACTCATCTCATTCCTGCTGCCATGTAATAGCAACATATATTAAAATGTATATATCAAACAGTGGATATGCTTCGATACAGCGCTGTGCAAACATCCATTCCTTTCAGCGATGACCTTCTGTGGCTTACTCTCCTTGTGCAGGGTGTCCATGATCCCCATGATTGTGGTTATGTGGACTGAACTAGACAGACAGGTACACGGTATTTATACTGTATTAATAGTAATTTAATTCAGCTCAAAATGAAATATTCTAACGTTATGAGATACCTTTTTCTGTTCTTCTGTATACGTTATGCTGTAATTACAAAATGAAAAAAAAAAAAAAATGCTTGAGACATTTTAGTATACAAGTAATGAATCTAGAAGAGGGATAGCCAACCCTGGAAATCTGTCTAAAAAATGTATTTAATTGTGTTGCTGTTATTTATTAATCCAAAACGCTTGCATTAATGTAAATTTGACAGTGACAATATTTAATATAAAATGCTAAAAACTAAAATGTGTAAAGTATGTATGAACTCCAACCTTGTGAGAGGTCAAAGTTTAACATTGTGACAAGGAAGGGCGTGCCGTGCAGCTACGATCAGGCTAGATGTGGTTTTCACCCCCAAAACAGAGAAAACATGGCAGGAAAGTGAAAGAAAACATACTATGTTCACGAGGATCGGGAGGAAGAGTTATTTTTCCATGACAGTGACAGAAAAATGTCTGTTTGACTGTGGCGACGACAAAGCAGCAAAATGAAGAGAGACACTTCACTACGTGTCACCAAACCTTCCACGCCAACTACCCTCCCGGTAGCACACGACGGACCGACGAAGCTTGACACTGAAAGGCAGCTTTGGGCGAACGGCAGTCTTTCTTCACGAAGTCAATGAAGAAATCTCTAAAGGCAACTGAAGCTTTGTTTAGAGCAGCACATTTTTTGATAAAGAAGAAGAACGAAGAAAATGGAGAGGTCTTGAAAGAAGCAATGACGACAGTTGCAAACCACAAATGTTATTTGAAGATCTGAGAGTTAAGTCAAAATGTTAGACAGTTAAAAAGTTAAAAGCGCCTACAAAATGTTAGAAGTAATCATTAGTACAAAAATATGTGTGATTTTGAACCAAATGCTACACAATCCCACACAAAAATATCAGAGATGCGATAACTCTGACTTTGTTGAAAGAAATAAAATAAATAAATAATGTGGTGTTTAAATATTCTGTGTTTCCTTTATGTGAAACGTTTTATAATTATTCTGAGGGTTATTCACATTGACGTGCTAATATTATGGTGTTTGGCACAATCATCATTTGCTATTATCTGTTAGGAAAAATATAGCCGAGGTTTTTTTTAAAACTTAGAGGGCGTTGTTGTCTATTAAAGTATTAAACAGGACAATAAAAGGAAGTAATACTATCAAAGTCTCTTCACATATATATATATATATATATATATATATATATATATATATATATATATATATATATATATATATATATATAATTAGCATTAAAAGGTGATATGTGCAACTTCATGTTACTCAGGAAGCTTGTATCCTGAGTACTACTCAGTACCCTTGAAGTAGCTCTCAGTTTCAAAAAGGTTGGTGACTCCTGGTCTGGAATATCTGAACTTTCTTAAATAATAATAAGAATATGAAACTTTTTCACGATATTGTAATTTTCTGAGATGCACCTGTATGTGTGGTCGGTGCAAACCTTGATTTTTGATGGCAGGGTAGTAACAGATACCTGACAAGGTGTTTTTCCTGTTCAACTCAATATCCCATATTTGCATCACCAACTGAGGAAAATTTGCAGCATTTGGAAATATATTTAGCAGCCAGTGCACTGCATGTTCACACATACAACTCAAAGTGTGCAGATGTCAATCTGACTTTCTTTTTCTACAGAGCTGGAGGCTGCAGCGAGTACCGTACAGCCTGTCCTGTGGCTTCTATCAACTGGATCTGCAAGTTCTGCACATTTCCCTCAGCCAGCCAACGCAGTCAGTTAAAGCAGGTCTTGCCCATTGCCTTGCATCTTCAGTGACTGTCGGTGCTCTTTTTAAGACACAGGTTGCTCTTAGAGATCAACTGTTATAAATAATCTGCCACTCCAAAGTACTTACTTTACCTTGTCAGTAGTTCGTATATGATAAAAGCACAGGATGAAGGCTGCTTCGCACACAGTTTTATTAGATAAATGTTAAAGCTGAAGTGGGTAGAATTGAAGCAAATATGAGTTTTATAAAACAGTCCCTGTATCTTGACAACAGTGAGTGGGACAATCTGAAAGAAATAATGTGCCTCTGCATCCTCCAGTGATCTTAATGGCATCTGTAACATTTAACAGACCAGAGGAGAACAACCAATCGGAGCCGAGCTGGAGTCTTGCCCTCTATGAGCAGCTGTCAATCACTCAAACTCCAATCAAATTAAATGTATGCACACAGTGTTTGGAATGAACTTTAATCACATTTAAGATCAACATTTCCTGACAAAGTTTCCCTGTTGCCTTAAAAACAATAACTTGATTCAACACGATTCTTTGTTAAAAACTTTTTTGCTTGTGCAACTGAATATACCAGTACTTCCTGTATCTGTTGGTTTAAATAGTCATTTTTATGCCGTCTCAACTTGGATTTAGGTTTGTACAAATGACATGCTTGTTGGCATCACAAAAAATGCTGATTGGACTGAAAGTATACAGTTGATTGGCCATTTGTCAGCTTCACGTCTGTCACCCTTATTTTAAGTAGAAGGAACTAAGGACTAGAAGGAGCTAATAAATGTGCATTAAACTGAAGATCGTTAGCTCGCATAACTCAACATTTCAATGCTGTTGAACAAGCTTGTGCGGGAATTAGCCAGTCTTCACATCTATTTACCCTTTGTGTGCAGGAATATGTTCACATGCCTAGCGGTGCCTGACAGTAATGTGACATAAGTTGTATCTTCTCTGCAGAATGAGTTTCTCAGTCTTAACAGCATTACTCGTACCGATTCCCATTTAGCAGCTGCTGTTGGGGGTGTTGCTGCCGGTGTGGGATATGATTATAATTAGCATAGCCCTGAGCCATGCTCTGTTCTGTTTCATGTGTCTATGCATTTCAATCAATGGCACACCTGTTGGAAGAACGCATCCTTATTCCACACCAATTACTTGACTTTCATTAGTTAGATAACGTCGGATCAATACAGATTTGTCTGTTTCAGTGTAGGTTTTTTATTACAACTCAACATCGTGCCAGCGGACTGCACAGTGTGACGGTGATACTTTGTGAGAACATCTTTAGCTGATTACTGCTCACAGTCCGAGTGCTGCGAACGCACTCATTACATTACTGATCTCTACGACTCGTAGACGAACCTGAACTGCTGACATCCCAGTTGTCATCTTAATTACACTTCGGTGCAACTTCTCTGCATCAGCTGTCTAATGACATGTTTTCTATTTGTGCCTGGTTTTTTGGCAGTAATAGTGGTTTGTAAATAAGTGTCAGTCCCCCTTTCTGATGTATGTTACATTTCTCCCTTTTTAATCAAGTTCTCAAGGGTATCTGTTCAACTCCATATTATAATGAAATGAATACATTTTCCAAAATAACTTTCCCAGACTGTGCATCATTATGATGAACTGTGCCAACACACCAGGCACAATATCGCCACCAAATTGCCCTTGAGAATTCGCTGTTCTGTAATATATCCTAAAACAGGAAAAAAAAAAAAAAGTCATGTTACACAGGCTTAAACCCCTTGCCTAAAGAGTATCTACCCTAGGAATACCCCTGAGCCAAGAAAGTATCTGGTGGAGGAATTAAATCCATCCAGCAGCCACTGACAGTGCAGGTCCCCGTGGGCCATGTGGAAGCCAGTGATAGACATCCACACCTTTAAAGCACCTGGGTACTTTCTGTTGTTAATCACAATTTCACCCACAAAAACAACATTTAGAGACAATTCAGTCTAAATTCAGTGAGTAAAACAACTCCACTGTTGTGTGACTTTAGCTTATGTTGTGCTCGTGGCAAGATAGAGTACTGGAACCAACAGAGATGTATTTAAAATAGTTTTTGCAAATGTCTTATACTTCTACTGAACTGATGGGTTTTAAAGAATGTGCGGAGCCAAATGCTAATCTTTTGTTTGTTTTTTGAATATTTCGTCCGGCTTTCACATTCACTTCCTAATTAAAATTCATCTTTCACAATTAAGAGAAGGCACACAACCATACACCAGCATCTTCACTGTGCCACAGGTTTGTATGCCTTGTCATACGGTACATTATCCACCCATTTTATTCAAATTTCTGCATTTGAAATGGAGTCTCTGCTGGCTGGAGTCTCTCTGAAAATACTGGGACGAATAAACCAGACAGATGTCTTTTTTTTTTTTTTTTTTTTGTCAGCATTTGTTTAAAACTTTTTAAGCAATGGCCATAAATCTAAAAGCAGTGAATATATTTTTACACCTGTGCAGTCACTAGAATGATCTCCTTTTTTATTCTTTGCTAGGTAACAGCCGGCTACCACAAGTAACAATATAGCATACCAGACACCCGGAGTTGTCTCCAGCGTTGTCAGAGAAGCCCACTATTTGAGAACAGTGCTGTTCGATGCGTCACGATGTGATTTCTCTGAGTATGGCAAGTTTCAAAGAGAAATACTAAGACAGAAAAGAATGTTGGCAGCCTGCAGCAGAGAAATGTGAAACCTCCTTCTTAATGGGGGAGGAAAGATCGACAGTTACTGTGTCACCACTTGTCAGAAAAAGGAGTGGAAGGTATACTGTGGAGCTTGAGTTGTTCTGAAAGTAGTTTTACATGGTACCTTCTGCTAGCTGTCGGAGGAATGCTTGGGGAAAGGGGGAGTTCAATAAAGGGTGCAGACTGTTGGCCACAGCAACTGAAAAAGTGAGAAAACAGAGCTGCAGTGGGGTGTCAGGCCAAATTAATTACTTCTCAGCAGGGCTGTTTTTAACTACAGTACAGATTATGGACCAAACTTGGATTACATACTTTAGTTGACTGCGAGCTGATAATTTTGTCCCAATTATACATGATCTGAAATGGTGTTTAGGTATTTTAGTTAGCTAAATGTAACTGGACAGGTTAAGTGAGCTACAGCAGAGGCTAAAGTAGAGCAAGCCAATTACATTTGGCCTAAAATTGACTGGAAAAAAAACCCAACATAATAGTCCCTGATGATGAAGAATATAACAATTACAAATATACTGATCAGCCATAACATTATAACCACTGACATTTTGACCTTGAAGTTGACATGTTGGAAGCAGAAAAAAATGAGCTAGCGTAATGATGAGAGCGACTTTGACAAGGGTCAAACTCTGATGGGTAGACGACTGGGTCAGAACATCCAGAACTTTGTTGTGTACGGGGCTGCGTAGCCGCATACCGGTCAGGATGCCCATGTTGACCCGTGTCCACAGCTAAAAGTGCCTACAATGGGCATGTGAGCTTCAGAAACGGACCACAGAGAGATGAAAGAATGTGGCCTGGTCTGTTGCGGGTGCGTCGCTTACCTGGGGAAGACATGGCACCAGGGTGCACGATGGGAAAAAGGCAAGCCAGCGGAGGCCGTGTGCACACTGCAAACATGGTTCATGAATGGCTTGAGGAACACAACAACGAGTCTGAGGTGTTGACTTGGCCTCCAAATTCCCCTGATCTCAATCCAGTCGAGCGTCTGTGGGATGTGCTGGACTTACTCAATATTAGGCAGGTGGTCATAATGTTATAGCTGATCAATGAATATACAGTATATCTTTTTTTTTATATTATATACAAAATCACTTGTATATAAAAGGGAATGCACACAGTAACAACCACATATAATCATATATTGTATATATTGTACGTTGCACATAGCATTCTTCTCTATTTTTATTGTACACAGTGACCTTTCTTTCTGTGTATCTTCTACTTTGTTTCCCTGTAAACTGCACTCAGAGCGGAAGGCAAAGGAACAATTTCATTGTACAGGGAAACTTATTTTGACTTGACATTGCTATTGCTGAATGATTGCATTGCAAAACAGTTTCTTAGCTTGCCTGTGCTCAACCAAAATAATTTCCACTATTGTGAAGGAGAGAGAGAGAGAGAGAGAGAGAGAGAGAGAGAGAGAGAGAGAGAGAGAGACCAAATAAGCCTCAATATGCCTCCCCTTGTTGATTATAGAGAATACATTAAAAATAAAGTATATTCAGTGTTCTGAGGTATTTTCTTATGTAAGTGCTCTGATTGATACATGTACTCTGATTTTTAAACAACAGCCTTATGTTATGTTGCTGCTATTCAGTCTTTCTGAAGCACATTATCGTTATATTTTGCTTGGCAATATTTTATCAATATACGGACATCAAGTATTGATCCTTTATTATTTAAACTATCAACCTCTTAACAATCAAACGACCGTCCGACGGGCCCGGCCGTTATTCTGTCGTCCTGAGGCTGGAACAGGATCAGTCTTAAAGCTAGAGTGAAGATACTGGTATCATATGCAACTCAAAAACCTAAATAACTCATTGCTATTTTGAACACTAAATAACGGTCCAAAGTTATGCAAAATGCTGTGGAAAATTAAATTTTCAAAGGGGTCCCTTGACCTCTGCCCTCAAGGTGTGTGAATGAAAACCATATCTTATTAGATAAAACAGATGTTGACAAACTGAATAATTTACAGTTGAAAAATGGTAATAAATCATATATATTATTGCATTACTCAGAATATCAGATGTTTAAAATCACAATAAGATTGTATCATAACTAACATGAAAATCATTATAATATCATATTTTGGGGCCTTTGGCAATTCCCAAACTTAGTGATTCATTCAGGCACACTGAGGTGATCGATTGAAAGCACATAGTGCTATTTCCACATTTTTATTAACAGCATTATTGCTACTGATATTTATATTTATATTCAGCGGCCCTATAAAGATCCTTTGTTTCATAACCACATTTTTCCACTACTGTGACAATTCGGCTGAGATTGGCAGTCAAACAGAATCATCAAATAGTCTACTATTCTGGGTCACCGCTACAATATTGGGCTTGAAATCACATGATTCCAAATGAAAGATAATCCACTGCTTGTTCATGTTGCCCCCAAGTAGCCAAAAAGTAGTTACTGCATGTTTAAAAAGTATTATATATATATTCTTTATTGAGGTATGAGCTATGCCTCACAATTCCATATACACAACTGGCTGATATAACAACAAAACACTAACCAGATTTGATGATCACAGCAGCATTATTTGTGCTATACAGTACATTTTCACCTATACATTTCATGCACAGTTTGTCTATGATGCCATGAAATGTGGTTGCTAGGAGATGTGTGTGCAAAGACACACTACAATTGTGAATCAACAATTTCACAGCGTGGAAATCTGTTTAAAATTCTAACATTACCATTGCATCTGTTGCTAGGCTTCCTTCTGCATTATGTTCAGATGCAGCACTTAGCCCAACTGTATACAACTACTGCATACATGCTGAATGAAGCTGTGGTAGTTCTGCCACATCCCCAAGAGAAGTGATCATACAAAGTGTTGCTCTCTTTTTAGCTTCTGGAAGTTTAAATGGCGTTGCTGGTTGTCATGGTGTTTTACAGTATAATCATAATCCATGTTTAGTGTTTGCTTATGAGGGAAAATACAGCTCCGATGAGCACATGTAGCTTAAAAGACTGTTTCTGGCCTTTGATGGATCAGTAGTTTGCATTAGAAGATGTCACTGGTTGCTCATGACATTGGTTAACAGTGAAATGTCTCGTATGTAGTAATATATAACTATAAGAAAACAACAGCACAGCCTTGATTTTTAAAGACTTCCATTACTGTAGTCATTAATATCATTGTGGCGATGATGGAATAATCTGTTTTCTTATCATGGTCTCAGGCAGAGGGCAAAGTTGCCGAGGAAGAAAAGTGGAGATTTTGAGCGGTTGGACTGAAGGTCATCACTGAAATGCCTCAAGCAATTACGCCGGTGCCCTTGAAGGAATACTTGTATACTACTCCACGGTGAATTCAAAAAACACTTCACATAAACAGTCTCAAATACGGTTTGTGCACAAATGTTTTTAAATAGTGAGGCTTCAACAAAGATGCACACATCTGGGAGTTTGTAATTGAATGTTTTGATGTGGTTTTGCTGTTGTTAAAAGTGGTCCCCCATTGGCTTTACTTCCATTATTAGATTCTTTGTTCACTGTTACTGGACCAGATATTGGGTGGATACTGACGAAAATAACTATCGGGTATCGAGACAATGGAATCAATCTATTCTATGCAATTCAATCCCATGTTTATACACTATATAAATTATATACTGGGATTTAATTCCTGTTTAGGTTTTGAGGTTTCCACATGATCTGTAGTTCCTCTTCACTTTGAAGATTTTTTTTTTACCAAGTTGCTGGCGTACAATTTATTATTTTAATAATAAATAACAATTCAGTAAAAGGAAAGCAATGTTTAAGCCAAGTCGGATGTTCTTTACACATAAATAAATGATCTTAGTCACTTCCACACGATGAGACATACAGTTTATAAATTAAAAAAAAACGGTATTGGATCGATATCGGCCGATACCAAAAGCCCAGGTATCGCTATTGATAACGGTGCATACACTGTGGAGGCATATGAGAAAAAAAACAAAGGTTTCCTCATAAATTCAAGGTAAGACAGGATGAGTAATTGATACACAAATTAGCATTTTGATGGTGAAGTATTCCTTTAAGTATTGTTAGGTTATCAAGTTTTATTCTACTGTTAAAATGCTTATGTCCTTCAGGCAAAATGTGCTTGTGTGTGTGTGTGTGTGTGTGTGTGTGTGTGTGTGTGTGTGTGTGTGTGTGTGTGTAAAATGAGTTTATTTTGTATATAATTACTTGTAAATTAAGACTGACAGGGTGTGATTAAGGCCAAACACATAATCAACAATTTCAATAGTCCAAATAGGTTTCCCACCTACGTATGTCCTGAAATGTCAAGAGACAAAAAACTAATCTACATTTCTACATTTCAGAGGCAAATTTGTCTCCACATAATCATTTTCTCTTTGAAAGCCAGGTGGTGAAATAGGATATGCTATTGCTTCTTTTGACGCCATGCATGTCTTTGTTTTCCACAACATGTGAGAGGAATAGGCCTCTGAATCCATAATCATTTCATTTCATGTACTGTAACCTCTCCAAATTGTTCCATGGCAACACGGTTTCCACGTAATCCCCAAAGGAAAACATGGAGCATAAAAAATGAATAAAAACAGGTTGGATACTCTACTATGTCAGACTGGGATTCTTGTTATAATGCAATTTTTGGATGTATAGTAACTGCATGCATTTGTCCCTCATATCGCCATGTATGTGTGGTGATCAGCACACTGGTTATGGAGAATTAATTAGAGAATTAATAACCTAGTGAAGGAGAACATGTCGGTTGCATGTCAGCGTCAAAGTCCAGGAACCTGTACTACGAAGCAGGATTTGGGCTTAGCGAGATAACTTCAGCGTTACCCCTCCAGGGTTTCTGTCCTGCAAAAGGTAGATCACTTCTTAGTGAACCAGCACAAAAATCACTATTTCCAACATCAGCCAACACATTCTGAGCACACACATTACACTAACAAAACTAACGTTTGCATTTTGTAACAGCAACTCAGGACGAGGCAGGCATGATGGGAAGTATGGGCTGTCCCTGTCCCTACGTCGCTACCATGGTTACTACGATAGTCAGCACACCTCCTGCATGCCTATGGCATTTAACCAAACCCCCAGGCGGAGCCATCCCCATTTTTGTAGTGGCCAAATGGTGGTACTCCAACTTCTGCGTCCGTCATGAGCTGCCATTGGTCTCAGAAATACTTTGTTCCCATAGATTTATATTGGGAAAGAGATGTCTGGAACTAGGCAGATTTTTTGAGGTGACTCAGTTTCCCAGCACGAACATTCTAATAGTCCTTATTTAAAGCATTTGGTCCTAAAAGTTGTAAAACGCACTAATAGTCGAATCCAGAGTTCTTTCTTTCCTCTGTTTATGTCTATGGAGACCCAGACTGTGACAAAGGCATGATGTTGGGATCCCATACCTGAATCATGTGACAGAGTGGTCGCTACTGCACATATAGGACATGTGCCGCAGCCAAATGGATGCGGAAGATCGCTGGAAGATCCGGGTACTTTTCCAGGTAAAATGAATGAATGGGGTCCCGCCTCCAACGCTATATCAGCTTCTCTTTATACATCCATGCCTGAGTCAAGGACGCAGCTGAGAGAAGGTGAAAACAGTCACACATGCCAAACCATTGCTAAAGGTCATAATGGAGTGTAATTCATTCATCCATTACACACCTAAAAGCTATTTATACTAGACGTCGACCAATATGTATATTATGGCCGATGCCAATGGCTGATATATTGCATACATCTTTGGCTGGTTTTCTTTTTTTTTTTTCCTCCATCTGATAAAATATATAAGAATAATAAGAAATGATACACAATATTTCTTAACGGAAGTGAACATTTATTGAACAGCACTTATGGTCTGTCTCTCCAATCTGCATTTAATGTCTGCACAGTTTCGCCCACTTAAAAAGGTTAGCCCACTGGGCTACATATTCACATATCGGCAGTGTTTTTCTTTGGCCAGCTGTCCCTCCTGTGTTTGGCAGATTCAGCTGTGCTACTTTTAGTCTGGATTATGTGGTGAACTTCTTTATCATTTGTAAAACGTGCCGCTCTGTCTGTCTGTCTGGCTGTAACTCTGTAGGCTTGTCCATGTTGGTGACTGGTCACATGATGCAAACCCTGCCCCGTTCATGTGAACGGACCCGTAGCCAGATTGAGAAACGCCAGACTCCATTTACTGAGTTTATAACCATCGTCATAGATCTCATTTGTTAGGGTTAGTTAACCGAGATAACGTGAAGGTACCCTGGATATGTTGAACTCACACTTCCTAGTACAGGCCTCTGGTCTTAGATATTTTAGACTCTTTAAGATAATTGTAGCAGGGCCAAACAAACAGTGATACACACTGACATCTATAAAACAAATAATTGGTTGCTGAAAAAAACAAAAAAGATGAATGGTTATATTTATAATAGCCTCCCACCACATGTGCTGCATGCAGCTCGTTCAATGCGTACAGTGCAGCTCTCCACAAAAAGGAAGTTACATAACGCAAAATCCACGGGATGAATAATAACAAATAAAACGATATGTGGGTCACCCCTTGCAAAAAGGAAAGAAAGGGGACAACTCCATTGTCCTCCATATTATGTATTCATACATGGACAAGCTAGGACACAAAGCAGACACACACGGAGAGAAATAAGCATGGTGCGAATCTACTTCCTGACATGTTTACGCTGGATGAGGATATTTGTGTTATTAGTCAACCCTTGAGCAACAGAGACAAAGGTCTTCTGTGAATTCATAGAGATGAGTTTGACTAAACTCTGTGAGTCTGTTGAACTTGACACAACAGCCACAGTATGTTTGTCCATACTATACATATGTTGACATTTGAGGTTCAACCTTGGCCTAGAGAAACACTAAAATATCCATCGGTAGTAAGTCGTCTAGAATGACATTTCCCCTGAGTTCTCTCCAAGAGGAGCAGACTACCGTTCATTTGCATGGGCAACGCAAATCCCTACATTTGGAAACAGCAGATGTTAAATACCATAGTTGCTGTCCATTCAGATGACTAATTTTACCTTTTATATGTAATATTATTCAAGCGGACAAATGTCAATATTGATTCTGTTTTTTTTTTTTTTTTTTATATAATATCTACGCCGACAGAGGATTAAAGACCATGGCAGATATTATGGCAAGTAAACTATCTATCTAGACTTCACACACTTGATTTCTGCCCTTTTGTTGAGTGTATGTGTGTTGTAATGACGACGAAAAAACATGTAATAAACTATAATACAATGTGACATAAAACATATCAGGCTAAATTATGTCGTGTCAGAGAGCTATTTATCCATCCATCCACTTTTAGAGTGCTGATCCAGGACTGTGGTGTATGTTCCCCCCAGCTACATCCTGTAGCCCTTCGTGGAGATCCTGCTGTATTCCTGGGCTAGATGGGATATCCAATATAATCCACTGAGAGTGCTCTGGGCGTTTTACATCCTCTCTTCCCGTTTGAACACTCGGGACACTTCCCTGTGGAGCATGGATACCTGAGAAGCATCTCAGCCGGTTCCTTCAAAGTAAGAGTTAGCTGTTTTTAACCTGAGCCCCTCACAGATCCTGTTTAAACAAAATAATGCCAATGTCTAAAAAAAATGTTCAAATACTTCTTACAACTTCCAGGGAACTTGATTTTCACTGTTTTAAACTTTACAAAGTACTTCAAAGTACCTGATGTACTGATTTGTGCCTTACAGTAAAGCTACATTTTGGGCGTCACAGGCTTCATGGTGGTATTATTTTAGGTAGTATTGCAGATAAATTGTACTACTTATAATATCCAGGCTCTCTTGCTCTAAGTTGTTGCTCTCATTTTGCTGTGTTAGACCCACTTCATAAAACTATGAAATATGCTTAAACTGAAATTTTGTTAACAAAAAAAGGCTTTTGACATTAGATAAATCATGGAAAGTATCGCAAATTGTGTTCTAGTAGATAATATAATTAAACCAATAATTCCACAAATACCAAAACTAGTAATTAAAGATGCCCTGATCACATTCTTTGATATGATTATCAATCTTTAATGAGCAATATTGGCAGATTTTTTTTTTTTTTTTTTTTTTTTTGTTACAGCAGCTGGTATACACGGCTCCAGGCTAACTTTTATCACCACCATAATTTCTACCTTCCTGAAGTCAGTGTAAACTGCCAAAAATTATGAATGGTATTCTTTTACTTTGTTATTGTCATCTATAGTGGTTATTCAGATAAACAATGAGCAATTCAAATGATCGAGAAATAAATTATTGTATTTTTATTTGAATATTGTCTTTGATTAAAACATATTCTTGACATTTGTGTTTTAAATTTGAATTATAAGCTGCTTAGGAAGTTAAACAGGTCATCTACTGTATATTATATATTTTATATTTCTGTGAAAACATCTGTGAAAACAAGTGGATTTATTCATATTCTGAAATCTTTTACAATTTTAAAATTGTGTGTAAAATTTTTACATTTTACAAAATTACAGTAGAACACATCATGATAATGTTCGATAAACTGCCTTCGCTGAGTACTCATCTTTCCCTCAATTAAACTTCTGTTAGTGTTAGCTGTAGCGTTAGCTGTTATTTAGCCCAGCAGGACTATACTGCCCACTGGCTGCTAACAGTTAACGTTAACCGGCTCTCCTCCCACTGATTATCTGTCTCAGGCACTTTGTGAAAGTTACACCGCCGACACGATTTGTCTGGTTTTAGTAGTTTCGTCGTAGTTTCTTGCCTGAGCATAATGCAGATTTCCTGATTGTATATTCTTACTGACTGGTAATGTTTCAACTGTTTGACATATAAATATGTATATAAACAGTTAAGTTTATAGCATGTGAAATAATTTCGTTAAAACTTGTTAAAAACGTCTGTGGTTAAAGTGATAAACTTCACCTTGACATTTGTAGGAATCAAACCAGTGTCGTTAACGTTATCGTAAAATTGAAATTTCCAAGTGTGTTCGAGTGCTCCTGCATTACAATTGGTGTGTAGTGAACAATACAATATGTGCATAACTAGCTATACATCATGTTGAAGTTGACTGTATGTGTTGCAGCAGTCGGCACACCGTTCATGGTGAGTACAGGGGAGAGGCCACGGTGAGACCTCCGCTAACATAGAAATGAGTGAAATGCACCATGTACAGATGCTCAGATAACACACTGTAGTGTAAGCCACCCTTTCTACCACAAACTCATAAGTAATAATAAAAAAAAAAAAAAAAAAAAAAAAAACTTGAGGGCACTTAAGGCTCTCCACTGGGAGAGTCGAGGCGGTATTTCTTCCTGAGTTTAGCCCTAAGGGCTACATGTTCAATAGTTTGCAGCTTGTCTAATGTTTGGATGCCCGTCTTTCTGGTAACTGACAACGATATAACCTGACGGTGTGAGAAAGAACATGGTAATATTGGTTTTTGAGGTTCTGCACTCCCCTCTTGTTTTGACCACTTTCCACTTACTTCAGACATCATCTTTACAATTAGCTTCCATTTGATCTGATGATTTACTCCTATATATATTTGGATTTAGAAGTTTTGGATGAGGTTGTCCTGACCAGCAAAGAAAATCTTTCTGTAGCAACAGGCGAATGGACAGCAGATCAGTGAGACATAATTATAGAAATTGAGACACTTTTACTTGTAGTGTTAATGGAGCCTGTGTCTCTTAGGCTGTGTTTTGGAGAATCACCTGTGCACAGCTCGCAGCTCAGAGTGAGGTCAAGAGGTGTGTGGTGTAACAGCAGCACAGTTGGAAACAGTGAGGAAAAATACATTACTAGTGGGAGTTGTAGAGGCTAGTATCCATCAGGACCAATCACATCACCGCTTTCCCTTCCCTTTAAAAGCAGTGTTTAGGGCTCCGACAGTACGAATGAAGAGAACGGTCTACATTCGCCACATAGGCGTCTTCTGAGATGACAACGACGCCCATGGTGGGAGGTGTAAAATCACAAGAATGACCACAAAAGAACAGTGAATTAAATTTTCTTGCACACATTTGCTTCCAGTCGGTCCATGGAGAGCCACTGAACAATGGACAATGCAGAACAATATAATTATGAAAGAGGGCAAAGAGCCAGTGAAGAATCGGAGGTGGACTCTGCGGAAAGGTTTGACTGGAGGAACGCTGGCATCCACCAGCATTCGTCACCAGTCCCTTACATCTATATAGGATACAACCGCCTCCGTAGTTCACACCATGCATGACGCACACTAACAACTCAAACTGCAACACCACAATTAATCATGCCACACACACACACACACACACACACACACACACACACACACACACACACACACACACACACACACACACACACTGTAGACTCTGCTTTATCATTGTTTTGCTGCACCTAAAAATACTTTAGTACTGGCTGGACAGCACACCTTGCAGGCCATTAATCACATACTTTCAAAGTGTAAGTGATGTATACTGTTATATATAAAAAAGACCTGGAACAGACCTGTTGCTGCTTCACCTGTATTCACAAATCAATTTTAGCAAATTTATTAAAAAAGGGGTTTTGAGATATTTATTTTGAATTATTCTCAAGAGCATCACACGGTATAGATCCACAAATACTGCACTGTAAGGCTGGAACTAACAACTATTTGGTAATCTATTAATCTGTCAATTATTGCTTTGATTAATTGATTACGTATTGGATGAAAATTTAAAAAATATATATCCGCCGTCTTCTTGCACAGTGCTCTTTTACTGAAATAAATAAATACATAAATAAATAAATAAATAAATTCACAATGGAGATGCAGCTATGTGGCATATGGTACGAAGGCAGTATTAAACACAAGGTCACACATGCGTGACCACTGCCTGCCGAGGCGATATTCGCCCGAAAGTTCAACAACATTGTACTCCACGTGATTCTAAAGACGAATATTTATTTTACATCCAGAAGCGCGAGGCAAATGATAATTTTGCATATGTGACTATACCTAAAGAATCTGAATTGTGTATTTAGACGGGGAGACATTTTTTGTTGTTCATATTTTGTTTTGTTTTTTTTTAACATTATCTATTGTTTTATTCTATTGTTTTGTTTTTTCATTTTTATTGACAGTAACAGTGTTGAAAGGGGGACCCGGACTCAGCCTTCGTATATGGGGCGCCTCATTCTACCAAATGAGCTATAACAGGCTCCGCGAGGCATTTTCACACCAAATCAGTGGGTGCTTTTTTTTTTTTTTTTTTTTTTGCATTGTGTGCCACAGTGAACTAGCAGTGTGGGTGTTTTACCATTGATATTCATTTTCTGTACATAGTACAGGTTTAATGCAGTAATAACTACATAATCACATTTTTTAATTGTTTCTCTTGCTCTTCATGTTTTCCATCTGTGACATAAAATATGTTGCATATGTGGAGTGAATTTATTGACATCATCTGGCTTAAGCTAGTTATTGATATTTGCTTACTTAGAAAAATGCAAGCGATACTACACAACCAGACACTCAGCATTATTACTTATTTAGTAATAAATTCATTATTTCTCCAGCTGAGCATTGCACTCCAAAATCTGGTATATGCCCACGAGGGGGGAGTGGACTGTGAAATTTTTATGATAGTGGCAATTTAGTCAATAAAAGCAGATGTCCCGCCTGCTGAGCACTTCCATAAGTAAGTGTTCACAGACTGAGTGAAGTGTCATCACTTTGGCTGGGACAGGAGCATCCTCAGGGCTTTTCTTGTGAAACCATCATCCAGCACTTCTTCCTACACACACCTCACTCCACACGAATGTCACTGTACATTAGTGAGGATTTGTGGCCACCCGTGAAAGAAATGTCCTCCAATGTAGCATGTGACATATTCTGTGAACTACATTCAATAGCTGGGATTCATAAGTTACCTTATATCATGCATTTGCACAATAATTGTTTGTTGTATTAAACACAAATGCACTCTATTTGTAAAGACAAGTGGAAAAAAGTAAAAAGTCATTTTTGTGCAGTTTTTTTATTTAATCAGAGCCCAGGTGCATAATAACAGGTTTCTGACCTCTGAATAATCAGGCTGGGCTAGTGTTCATAGAGACGGTTACAGGACCGTCCCTGTCATAGCTAACACGTCCATTAACAGATGAGTAAACTGTCCCCGTTGGGCGAGGACCAGAACCTTACCCAGTACCCTCTCAAAGTTAGCTGGTCTGGGTAAGAGCTCCTGCTGCACTAAATCTGCAAAATGTATGTAAACAAAGCTAAACAATGACATGACTTCAGATGCACTGATGGCAATTTTCTTGGCCGATTCCAGTTTCTTAAAAGTCTGACCTTTCGGATTCCTACTTTCTTTCTTTCTAAGAGCTATAATTGACAGCATACACAATCATATTTTTTGTAACTTTTCTGTCATGGAAAACTGGAAATCAGTTGTGCATGTTCACAATAAAACATAATAAACACTGACTATTAAAAAACTTGCATTTTCTCTAAAACTGCACCAAGCTACAGGAGCTTCTCTACCGTTCACTCAAACAAATCTCCCTTAATGATAAGTGGTTTGTCGCGGTAGGAATTTGAAACATGGTTTGGATTCAGAGGAGACAATTACTGAAACATTTTAATAGCATCTCTCTGAATAAAGGCAAGACCAAATAAATTAGATAAAAAAAAATATACTGGAAACCATGTGTAAGGAAAATGTCAAATCACTGTACATTGCAATACAGTTTTACATTAAAAATGAATTCAATCAAACATTAACAACATTATGACCAATGACAGGTGAAGTGAAAAACATTGATTATGTCGTTACAGTGAAACCTGACAGCGGGTGGGATATATTAGGCAGCAAGTTAACATGTTATCCTTGAAGTTGATGAGGGGGAAGCAGAAAAAAAATGGGCAAGCATAAGGATGTGAGCAAGTTTGGCAAGGGCCGAACTATGATGGCTGGACGACTGGGTCAGAGCATCTCCAAAACTGTGGGATGTTCCTGGTCTGCAGTGGTCTGGACCTACCAGAAGTGGTCCAAGGACGGAAAACCGGTGAACAGGGTCACTGACAGCCAAGGCTCAATGATTCATGTGGGGAGCGAAGGCTGACCCTTGTTGTCCGATCCAATAGAGGAGCTACTGTAGCTACAGTATATAAAAATATGCAGTACTGAATGAAATAGGGCCATAAGAGCTATAAACACAGATAGTTATTGAGGACAAACTAACTAACGCTGGTAGAATAATAAATAAAAAATAAATAAAATGAAATGAAATAAATGATGTCCTCTGGGATTTTGACAGGGAACATGGTTCAGCACACATAGTGCAGCGAAAAGCTTCATTTCATCGTGTACGCAATTGTACGCAAGATGTGTGTTTCAGAGATCAGTGGTGCTGTAGCCAAAACTAAATTACAACTTTGAGTATTTAAACATTGTTTAAAATAAGAAAAAGGCAATATAATTTGAGAGGAATATGGATGCCTAAAGAAAAGCCAAGCTTTAAGTTAAAATAAATAAATAAATAAATAAATAAAATAAAAAACTGGAAATACATTAGAGTTTGTAAATCTTGCAGCCTACACCTTTTGCTAAAAGCAGCAACAGGAGATGGGATATGAGCTCTCATTGCTCAGCTAATGTGGTCTTGTCATTGCCAAACAGAGAGCTATATCAATAACCTATCAGCAGCTGCAGTTGTTATGCTAGCACAGCAAACAGTGGGTAGACATCCGCACTTGAGCGCTCCTTCGGGAAGGCAAGGGGAAATCAGAGAACTAATCAGTGGCAGCTAGGACTGTGGAGGTGAATGCAAGTGCAGCGAGGAAAGTGATGCTGATGGGAGCCGACACTGAGAATTGGGAGAGGATCAGGAGACACCCTTACTTAAGGAAGCTGTTTCCTCAGCCTGGGAAACTTTGATTTAATCTAATGGAGTCCTCATCAGGACGGTGAGGAAAAAAAAATAAAAATTATGGGAATCTGAAAACTGTTTGCCTGGAAGGCCTGTTAAATTAAGATGAGAAGAATGGAATCTGTGCGTATAAAATAGTGGAGGACTTTTGCTGTGAAAACACATTTCTGGATGTCCTGAAACAGTTGGGTACAATGCTTGTTCTTGTTCTCTGATGTTTGCACAGAGCTGTTTGGGCTGCGTAACTACAGCGTTATTAACGTCCCAGGGGTGCAGATAGCAGGTAAATTAATACTAATTCTATGCAGAGATGTACAAATTAGCTTGCTTTGTTCCCAGTGGCTTATTAGCGAGAAACACCGCACACACGTGCAAACGCACGCACACTTCGCATCCATCCTGTGCACACATGGGTATAAGTAAACATGACAGACCTCCCCTCCCCCCGTCATACATACAACAAGCCAACATGTGCACACGTGAAGAAATACAAACTCCTACTTCTTAATCTCCCAGCACCACAACCACAACCAGGGACTGCGTTATGAAGTGTGAGGACTTGGCTTGGTATCAGAGGGAGGCTACCTCGCCGTTTGTTCTGATGTTAATTAGTTTGGCCTGTTTGCATTTTTATTTATCTGGTGCAGAGTTTGAGCTGATAATCTATTCGCACAGATATTTGGAGATAAAACTTGAGCTCAGATGAGGTTGGCCAGTGAAACTGCTGCTTTTCTTAAATTATTCATCAACAGTGCGGCTCTGAGTGGCATCCCATGCATTTCAAAGTCACTTCAACCAACCGTTTATCTGCTCAAGGTACATGTTGGGGGACAGATATCAGTATCTAATAACGCATCGCTCCGCCTCAGCATCAAACACCTCCGTGATGTATTACACGCCACTCTGTTCCCTTCAGTTGAATTAAAATGTTACATCGCCCTCGATAGACACATACTATATGGAGACGTATTGATATGCATCCGACATGGAGCGCGTAATGAGAAGCGATGACGGAGTGCCTGGACGGTGTGTGCACCTGCCGCACACTGTCGGCCAAGTCAGCAGGACGAAAGACAAAGATGAAGATGAACAGAGCAAGAAGACGCCCTCCCCTCACCCCTCCCACACCCCGCGCTGTGTGGCTGATTTACAAGTTATGGCCTTTTTCTCCTTCATTCCACTGTCATTGAAAGAAGATTAGATGAGGCAGATTGCTTTAGACATCAGACATCATACGGTCGATCCGTCATAGCAGTCGCTCTCAGTGCAGCCTCTTATGTAGAGAGCTTTCTGGATGCATTCACAGTATGAAAAAAGGAAAAGACTCTGTGCCCTCCCAGCGTCCACCCTCTTCCTCAGCCTCTAACCTCCCCTGTTTCTCCTTTCCACAGTCAACTGATGCTCACTGGGATGTAAGACCCCCCCTCCCCTCCAACCAACCCCCCCACCCTTTGCTTTTCTTCCCGTTTTCTCTCTCTCTTTTCTTTATCGCTAACTTGTGAATGGCAGCCAATCAGGGGCAGAGTCGCCTCAGCTTCAGCCTCGGTGACATCCACCGCCAGAAGTGATGCACTGCAAGAGAAAGAGAGAGGAGGGGATAGAGAGAGAGAGGGGGGGGGGGAGGAGAGGGGGAGGGGGAGACAGAGAGAGAGAGGAGATGATAGAAAGAAAGTGTAGAGGAGGAAAGGGAGAGAAGCCAGAGAGCGGGGAGGAGAAATGGAGCGAGGGAGGGCAGAGAGAAAGAGACAAGCATAGAGTGAGGGAGGGAAGGAGGCAGGATACTCTCTCTCTCTCCCTCTCTCGCACACACACACACACACACACTCTCCCATACACATTCGCACCAGCTGTGCTGTTGTCAGTCTTGGAATGTAAGCACTGCCGTGAGGAGTCAGATTCTCCAGCGCTAAGCACTGCTAAGGAGTAGGAACACAGTACCGTGCACTCAGTGACACAGATGGATGCTAAGCTGTGAAAATCAAAAGGTAAGGTTCTCCTTTTTTTTATGATTAATGCTGAAAGATATATTTATATTTTGTCTGCCTCCAGACTCCCGGGGATGATCTGCTTTTTTTCGCACTGTGACAAAGCCAGACTAGTGCAGCAGTGTGGGTATCTCATGAAAAGAAGTGTTGCAACTTCAAAGAGGTTGATAAGAGCTAAAGCGACTGAAGCAGGGAATGATTAGATGTGCCGTTGCATACTCTAATCTTGAATTTGTCTTTATAATTTATTAATGCACAAGCTGTGCTTGAGAATTACACATGATAGTCTGTTATTTTGATAAATTTGAACTTTGAGCCCATTCATGGCACCTGAGAAAAAAAAATAAATACTACAAGTAAGTATTTTAATGTATATTTATTCCATTTTAATTTAATAATAATAATAGTAATAAAAACAGCCCATGACACCTGTGACACAGTGAATAACACTGCATGTGTAACTTCAAGGTGGCCATTATATTATTTGGGATCAAATTGTGCTTTTGTAAAGATTAACATCAACTTTGTCACCCAATTCAAAGTGTTTCATTCACCTAAGTGGTTTCCTGACTCCATACTACGCACCGGTGGATTCCAACATGTACATGTGTAGATACATGTACTTGGTTATGAGCATAATATGTATTATATAAGAATGTATGTAAGTGTGTGTGCATCTGCGTTTGTGTGTGCACCTGTTCAAGAGTCCATGCCAAGCTCTGTGTGTGTGTGTGTGTGTGTGTGTGTGTGTGTGTGTGTGTGTGTGTGTGTGTGTGTGTGTGTGTGTGTGTGTGTGTGTGTGTGTGGACGTATTTGCCTGACTGCTGAGATGCAGTGAGGGCGAATCATACTTGTGATGTGCTCTGGGCAGATTTGATGGAGAGCCACTGTACCATTCATATCTCTAAAAACGCATGGAGGTGTTTATCATGGTGTTCAAGCGGCGCAACGAGAGCAGCCGACAGTGTTGCTGAGTATGTACATGTGCATATCCTCCGCGGCACAAAGTTAATCCAGCCCTTACTCCTCTTCGCTCCCTCTAACCGCCTAGTCCTCGGGCGTGCTGCCTCGCACGCCGACAGCTTTACAATCACCAAAGTGATATATTAGGGTATAGTAGTGCGCGCCGGGTCGTCTGTGTTAACGCCATTACTGTTTAGTGCAAATTAGCCACTAACATGCTCCTTGAATTACTGTCAGATACGGAGTGACCTTTCGATGTCAAAATGAAAAGTGGTGGGAATCCATTCTCCCACACAGGCAACGCGGCGCTCATGAGCATTCAAACTGCTGATTTTAAAGGATTAAATGTGGATATTAATTTAGAAAACACTGTGAAGAAGCAGCAAACAGGGTGGAGGAAATCTGGGTATTTTCTCAACAAAAAGTCAGAATTAATACAGCCAGTTTAGTCTGTTTTAATTCAGCTGCAGCATCTTTATATTCATACGGTATCTTTGTGTGCATTATCTTATGGTTTAGCAATGCTAACTTGGAAAGACTCACAAAATTGTTAGATTGTTAGTAAGTATTTATTTTAGTTTGTTTTTTTTAGATTATTACCTTGTTAAAATGCATACACCCTTCTGCAGCCATCCCAATGAAAGCAATGCGTTATTTGTAATAATGGAGTGGATTTTATGTCACATTTCCACTTTCTTCACACCCTTTTCAGTAACGAAGGACCTCCCTCACTTTTTTAAAGTAGCTTTTCAACAAGGAAGTGTGCACTGTATCACAAAATTGCTTAGAGGATTTCAAAACATGAGTAAAGCTTGCTGAGGTTTGCCAAAGACTGCAGCCAGAGGAGGCAGACTTGGGAAGGTCTAGGGCTCCACCAAGTGGAGGTTTGCACAGGTGCTGCTTCTTGGTACATCAACGCCCCTCATGCTAGATTTACACTCTGTCGGTGCTGCTCTGTCAATACCAGCAAGCAATCACTGGAGCTACTAAAACTGCCAATCACTAAACACTAGTTTCTCGCACCCAACTCACATGTCGCTGCATTCGCGTGCTGCATTCAGCAGCCGTAAATTGTGGTGTTGGATGAACGGAGCAGGTACAAATGATTAAGACTAATCATGGCACCGGTTTTGTGACCTCGCAAGCCTCCTTTGCCCTCGCTCCATCTTTCTTTTCCTCTCACAATTAATGCATCTCTGTCTGTGCTTATTAAGGGTTTTCATACAAAGTCAGTTGTTGAATTCTTCAACAGAATGCCAGCAGCTTCAAATATGGCTGATATTTCTTTGGTAGGTTGGAGGTTTGGGATGGTAGAGGCTCAGTTATGTGGCCCCACCTTTATGTACCTCTGTATCTGAGTGTCGATGTGTGTTTTTGTTGATATGCTTGGTTTTAGAGGTGTGTGGTTCCATGATAATGTGCAGTAAACCATAAGAAAGCCAATAAAAGATAGTAACCCAAAAATTACTTATTATGACCATTGTGTTACATGGCAAAATGTGATATTCAGGAGCTTCTGGGAGAAAGTGAAGTGTTACTTTAAAACTTATGTTACCAATAATCTCTGTGGCAAAGGTCACAGCAACATAGAGAACAGATGGCCAATTTAGGTGTTTATGTTCTCCAGTGTACAGTATAGAGGATTAGCAATTTAGTATGCATGCAAGACCTCTTGAAAAAAGTTTGTCCACCAGACTTCTGCTGCACATAATTATTACCCTACTAAAGTCAGAGAAGCCATAAAAGTGCTTAGTTGCAGTGCTCAGTTTAATGTTTGTGGGTAAGCCTGCATGTTCAATTTTGGGATACATGTGCATGCAAATTTATCCAGACTAATGTGCTGGGCTGGGCTTTTTCTAGGAAGAATATCCTGATGAACAGCTAGTTTATATCTGATGAAAGATATTCTTATTCAGCAAAACAAGAATGTATAATTTTACGGATTACAGAAATGGAGCACAGCGGAGCTCTTGCCAGAATGTGTTTTAGCCAAGAATAACAACCCCAGACAACACTTTTAAAGCATATTTCACTATTTAGCCCTTTCACATCTCTGGTGTTAATGCCAAGCCATATAAGCTGACTACGACTTAATCTAATCATAAACAAATTTTTTTTAATAAACCTCAGCTATTTAATAGGCTGAATGAGTAGAGATAATTCAGCTTGAGTCTATAGGCTCTGGCATTGATTCAGCATACTCACTCATCCTTTAATGGAGTGTTTGGAAGAATTTTGAAAAAGACACACTGGCCTAATGCTTAATAGGCACACCACATCAAAGATTAATATCCAGAATGCTATTAAAACTCAAGGACAGGCTGGAATGATAATTAGAAAATGCAATCACAAGCATCAGACTAGATTAATTGCAAGGCGGCGTTTCCTGATTTCGGGAACGCACGTGTTACCCTCATGCCACATTATGGGCGTGCACAGGAAAATGACAAAAAAATTTAGCTCTGATCAGCAAATTACAGCACCATCTATACATATTGTCTCCTATATTACCTTTGACAAATTTCTGCTCTTCTGTAAGAGAAAAGCACACACATTTTTTGGGGTGTCACGATTCTCCAAACCCACAATTCAATTTGATTTTCAAGTAAAACATGCCGCTGTGAGATTATGGAGTCTTGATTTGTAAAGATCAACAGATCACTGGTTTTATGCCCTGACAACTCTCGTTCACACTTTCACATTGTTCTTTAAAAAGAGAACTGGACTCCTCTACAGTCTAATATAAAAAAGCTGCTTCTTTTCAATATCAGGATCTGTGTGACCCCTCAGTACATAATAATCACAAAAACAAAACATTAATCCTGCTGCAGTGCTTTACAAGTGTGCTGTAATGTAAAAAAAAAAAAAAAAGGTTTGGTTGTCATTTACTGTCATGCTTCTATCTCTCCTCTTTCTCTCCGCTGATCGCTGTTTGTCAGAGTTTTGTCTGTGCTGAGAGATGGTAGTCTGTAGTCCAGTTAGCTTGTTGCTACCAACATCAGCTCTGATTCACTGAGAACGCTGAGTTGAAAATATGTGCATGTAGTCTGAAAGTCAACCGTGGTGTTGTTCTGTTGGGAGATGCAGAGACTTAACCTTAAACTAAGTGAGAGCAGAAGAGTTATGAGTAAGGAAAAATAACTAACCAACTAACTAACCAACCAACTAACTAACTACAGTCCGCTAGCAGCTAGGCTAATGCATGTAGCATAAATTGCATGGCTGTGTTAAAAGAACTGGATACAGCATTGGAAGCAGGACCCCATTCAAGTTGTTCAATGGCGCATTGCAAAATGGCTCGACTTCCAACTAGAAAACTACACTGGATTCAGCTATTAGTGCGTTTCACAACTTGTATGACTTAATGGGGGTGCAGTCGTTAGCACTGTCGCCTCACAGCAAGAGGGTCGCAGGTTCGAATCTGGCTTGGGGCTCTTCTGTGTGAGCTGTGTTAGATTAATTGATGACATAGGTGTGAATCTGTCTGTCTTTATGTGTCAGCCCTGACGGACTGGCCAGGGTGAACCCCGCCTTCGTCCAATGCCCCCCCCAGCGACCCCTAATGGGACAAGCAGCTGCAGATGGATGGATGGATGATCTAATGCTTTAAATAAGGGCTATTAGAATCCACCTAGTTGCAGACATCTCTTTCCCAGTTTAACTCTATGGGGGAAAAAGTATTTTAGAGCCCAACGGCATCACATGATGGACACGGAAGTTGTAGTACTACCATTTGGCCATTATGAAAATTGGGATGGCTCTTCCTGGGGGTTTGGTAAAAACCATACACATATGCAGGAAAGATATCGTAACCATGGTAGCAACCTAGTAACTGGGATGGCCCAAATTTCCCATCATGCCTGTCTGTTCCAAAATATAAATATTAGTGTTGTTAGTGTAATGTGTGTGTTCAGAACATGTTGGCTGATGTTGGAAGTAGTGATTTTTGTGCTGGTTTATAGTTTAAACCCTGAGTGAGGAGGCTGTTACATGTCTTGAGTTCAGCTGTAGTTTTATTCTAATACACAGAGGTGGGCGGGGTCAGAGATTTTGATGGCAGAGATTGTGAGCCAGTTTCGATTGATTTCCAATTTAGAATCAGAATTGTGACACCCCTAATATCAATAACAAGTTTATAGATTATTGACGACTTTGTGCTGCTGTAGCTGGCACCAAGACATATATCACAGTCCTGTGTGCTTTACTTTTCTACAGTAATGTTCAAACTTTGATCAACTAGTCAAAAAGTATTCTGAATAATTGAAAATCATTTCTGATTAAAGAGCTTTAATTGAATAAAACTGTCTGAGTGACTGAGCCAGAGCAGAATGAGCAATGTTTTAGGTTGAGATCCCATTAGCTCACCTATTTGATTTTCTAAAGGATTACATTCATTTATATTCTCTACTTCACTTTCATCAATGGGACCGGGATACTCATTCTTCCAAAGACAGTAACAGGCCTTTTGTTCGTGTGAATATTCCCACTGACAATACAGTCCGTATTTAAGAGCGCCCGAACAAAAGCGGAGGAATTGCTAAACTAGCATGTGCCTTTACACAGCAGTCCCTGAGGTGCATAGTGAATGCCTGTCAGGATGACTCTGGTACTCTAGCCCTTACACGGGAACCCTACTAAATGGGCTCTTTTAGCGAGAGAGGCAAGATTTATTAGGATTAACTTCCAAAAGACCATGAATTATGCATGCTCACCCAAATTACCTATCAGGATGAGTCCTGGTGGGGACACAGCCTAAGTGAAGTATCAGAGGAAGACTACCAGTAACACAAATGCCTTATCACAGACACAAAACATGACATACACCCAGGGGTCATTTATGTAATTAATCAGGTAGGTTTTCTCCTTTTAGAGTACATCATAACATGTTGGGGGTATACAAATCTATGGAAGTAATTAGTACAGTACGCATGGACAAATCTGAGTTAAAACCTTGGAGAAAATGAGTAAGGGTGATGAAAAAGGTATCTTTAGCAAGACAATCCATCTCTACATACGCTAGTGGAGGTTAATCTGTAGCTTCATCGCTGCATGAGTATGAAGCAGGACATAAAAATAATTTTAAAAAACATATTCTTTTGAGTGTTTTCAAGTGGTGCCTTTTGCTCATGTCAGAGGCTTTCTGCTCTGTATTCTGCTGTTCAAATATACTCACCGGCTGTGAAGCACTGTCTGCGTATCGTCGGTAATGCAACTTATAATTAGCGAAGTGCTGCTCAGTCTTTTACTGCTCAAACACAAGAGAACAAGGAGACATGCCAGAGAGTTGTAGCTGCAGCGAGTAAACTTAATTTGACAAATGCACTGTGATGATTGCAGTCTTTTGTTGATACATTTACACTGCGGTGGCTTTCAGTCATTCATCACTTGCTTTTGTTTTGTTCGTCTAATGACTCCTACTGCTTTAGTTTTGCATACTTTCTTATTATTAGATTATTTAAATGCTGTGAAAATATGAGGGCTGTTGATTAAATTATTTTATCACAATTAATCGTATGATTGTCCACAGCGTCATCATGATTAATCGCAAATTAATCACATTTTTTTATCTCTTCAAAATGTACCTTAAAGGGAGATTTGTCAAGTATTTAATACTCTTAGCAGCATGGGAGTGGGCAAATTGTGCAAATATATGTATATACTTATTACTAGAAGTTACTCAACACAAAACAGTGACAAATTTTGTCTAAAAATGCTCACAGATACCATATTTAAAAAAAAAATAAATAAAATAAAAAAAAAAAATATGCTCACATCACAACACAGCAAACTGCAGCCCAACAGGCCACAACAGCTGTCAGTGTGTCAGAGTGCTGACTTGACTATGACTTGATCCAGACTGACTGGGACTATCACAAAGTGGGCATGTCTGTAAAGGGGAGACTGGTGGGGACCCAGAGAACCCATTTACATCCACACATCTGGAGGTCAGAGGTCAAGGGACCCCTTTGAAAATAGACATGACAGTTTTTCCTCCCCAGAAGTTCAGAGCGCTAGTATGACGTGGTTGGTACCAATGGATTCCTTAGGTTTTCTACTTTAATATGTTTTCATTCTAGCTTTAAAACTGAGCCCATTACAACCTGAAAATTGCAAGTTGCTTTAATGCATTAAAGAAGTTAGTTGCCTGAAAACAAACTTGTGCTGACATCTTATCACATTAACTTTGACAGTGCTTTTTCAAACACATCAAAGAAAGACGGCTTTCGTTATTTAGGCTCCTTCGTGACAAGCTATGGTTGGTATCAACTGATCACTTCGTTTTTCTAGTTTCATATGATAGGATGATAGTAAGATAAGATATTCCCTTATGAGTCAGTAAAGTAAGTGTCTGTAAAAAAACAAACACAAGCAAGATACAACGCTAAAATGGGGGGATTGAAAATAGGAAAAATAAAAACATTAAACACAGACACTGTCTACAAATAGAAAATGTGGACTGTACATTATTGACTATGACTACAAGTGTAACAATAACTATTGCACAGTGATTGGAATGAAATGCCATCCCACAGTATTGCAGTATATATAGTATATAGTACCACTGTACCTGAATATTTATTCTACAACTACACAACAACCTAAAAATCGAGAAATGCATAAAAGTAACTAGCGTCATTAAAACAAATTAGCATTAATGTGTTATGGCATTACCTTTGACAGCCCCAGGAAAATAAATAAACCCAGATATGTTTCTAAATTAGGGTTGAATAGTATTAATATGTCCTTCATTAAGTTGCATTTTTCATTTCATAACCACTACATTTAAATGTACGTATGAGTTTACTGATCTGAGACAAATCCAATCACTGAATTAGGACTTTTAAGCTCCTTTTCACTCACATATTATACATTCGCTGATTGCATAATTAGCTGCTGCCCTAGTAACGCACAAATTAAAAGACAGACACACTTCAGTTTTTATTGTCTTATTATTTTGTATTGTCTATTGCCGTCTACAATCCGTCTCAGTGGTTCTTCCAGCCTGCTGGGATTTAGAGACTATTGGAAAGCTGATAAACTTGTCATGACTGTGCTTCTTCACTAAAGTTTCCTCTTTTCGCAGGTATCTAAAGGACAACAAAGAGGAATACAATGTCTGTTCAGCTGACCCTGCCTTCCAGTGTTCATCTTATCAGAAGCTTTTTACCATAATTCAGAAGTCATCCAGGACAATTCCCAGCTGATTGGATACCATGATAACCAATCAGGTTCTGCTCCTCCTGATGCTCCCTATCCTGTGGTCCAGTGCCGCCCTGCCTTTCACACCTGGGAATACTGGGAATCTGTTTGGGATGCCGGAGAGCGATGGGAGGATTCTTCAGCGCTCCAAACGCGGATGGATGTGGAATCAATTCTTTCTGCTCGAGGAGTACGCAGGAAATGACCATCAGTATGTCGGCAAGGTAAAGTGCCCAAAAGCATTGTCTGCAGACTAATTATAGGAGGTTTAGCTTGCTGAAGTAGTGTTTGATGTAATTGGCTGAAGACGAATGGGCTGCCAGAAAGCTGGCGGTTACAGGCACAGTTAACTGGAGCTATCAGATACACAGCAAGTGCACATAAATGGCTCTCTTTTCCTCCAGCCTTCCACGGTCCTTTTGTACTGTACATTTTTTCACCACATTGTTTGCTTGAAAAACAAACTATTATATCTAGAATCAAAATGTTACTTTTTTCCTGTTGTGCAGATGGCATCGATGTAAAAATAATATCTCACCAACACCCAAAAACAACAATTTTTAACATTGAATAAGAAGTCAATTTAATCAGACACGCACCATAAACACTGCTCAAATCAGACTATAATACCAGAGCTACATTCATCATGAGCCAATTGAGCTGAAACTTCCTGTTGACAAGGCTTATTCAACACCACAGCTACAAAAAAGACATAGCTTCTTTATCCCAAAACAACCCATTGATGAAGTACACCGACATCACAACATGTGACACGACAAAAAGAAATATTAAATTATAGACAACTACACATATTACTCAGTCATTGATTCAAACTCTGACGTTTCTTAGGGCCAAACATGCATTTATATGTATTATCAGGAGCTCCTCTTTACTCTGTATAAGCTTGACAAAGACTGTAATTATGAGTGATTTTTAAAAACACACACAATTGCAGTTAAGGTACAAATTTAATAATCAATATCAGGTCAGGTCTGACTTAAAACAGGCAAAAAGGAAACAAAAACAATCTGAGATAACAGAAAAGTGTTTTGTGAGCAGCTATAAGACGTTTTTTGGGGCCACATGTGTATTTAAATGCATTATCAGAAGCAGCTCTTTACCCTGTATGAGTCTGAAAAGACTATAATTCTAAGGGTGGTTTAAAAAAAAAACACAAATGCAGATATGGTATAGGTTTAATGATCAATATCAGGTCAGGTCTGGTTTAAAACAAGCATTAAACCACTCTAGGTTAACAGGAAGTGGTTTGCAACCAGCAATAATGTTTCTTAGGGCCAAAAATGTATTTAAATTTATAATCAAAAGCTCCTCTTGACTCTGTAAAACTTTGAATAAACTGTAATTCTGAGTTTGGTTTAAAAAAAAAAAAAAAAGCAAACGGTACAGATTTAGTAATCAATATCAGGTCAGGTCAGCATAAAAGCAGTCGAAATTTACAGAAAAGTGGTTTCTGACCGAATCCTAAAAGTACACACTATACACTTCTCTCCTAAGGATTGCAAAAACGAGTGAGTTTCGGGACAATGCTCCTCCTCCCCACCCACCCAGATCAGAGGGGTTCTTGTCAGCTCACCCATGCTAGCACTATAAAGACAGGTGTGATGGGGAACGCTACAGTTATCAACTCGAGGGAGGGAAATGAGGTGGCTGTCGACAGCCAATTTTCTCTGAGGAAGCTGGCTTTCATCACACACCTCATTCTCCGGAGTAAACAAGTGTCTTGTGCAAGGTTGAGTAGGGGGATGTGACAACTTCTTTTTGCAGAAACCATCATTCTGATGTGGTGAAGAGAAAGGAGCAGCGAAATTAAATGGAATATGGAGAGAGGGAGGGAGAAGAAAACATATCAATCAGGAAGGCCAATGAAATTCACCTCGTCGTGTTATGTGATGAAGCAGCAAAGCAAATGCTAACTATAAATGGGGCCATCCCTTGATATGTCAGCGACTGGCTTTCTTCTCGACTCTTTGATGCTCTCTGGCACCCAACTTCTGTGGCATGACAGCGATCACATTCACCAGTTCCCCGCTCTTCCTGTGTCCAATATCATTCACTATTTAACTGTCAGAAAAACATGAGGCTGTAATAAATTACTGGGGGAAAAAAGAGGGCAGACGCATATACTGCCATTCTGCTTTTCAGATGAAGCTCCGGCGATCCGTATCACTAATTCAATCAGGTTAACTTTGGAGTTTTAGATAGAGAGACAGACTGTGATGGCGGCAGTGATGGATGCACGGAGTTAAAGGACAGATACACAGATAGAAAACAAGTTGCAGGAAAAATAGATAAAAATAAAAAAGCAGAGCCGCGATAAAATTGTTACCCAAGCAGCTAGTCGATCAACGGTGAATTAATGGCATTTTTAATGGAAAATAAAGGGGTTATATCATGCTCATTTCCAGGTTCATACTTTTTACATTTTAGGTTTCTACTAGAACATGTTTACATACTTTAATCATGAAAATCATTACCACGTCTGCTCTGATCAGCTTGTGAGATAACCTCAACCCTACCAGTGACATAAGAAGGGGAGCCAACTCTGATTGGCTTGTTGAATCACGTGTATTTTCTGGGTTGGCAGGCACTCCAGATACCCACATGTATGTGCACAAGCACTGAAAGAGTGAGTTTTTCATTATAAATCCCCTTTAAGGTTTTAGATTATTTCACAGTCAGAACAAGAAAATGGAAGAGATAACCATGACATTGTTTTTTTCCCCACTATTTCTTTAATTAATCAAGAACAGAGCAGAACAGAGTGGGCGGATGAATCAATAATGCAAAACAATCGTTAGTTGCAGCCCTAAAAACAAGTAATAAGATGGATGAATGGAGGGAAAACAAGATGATAGATAGATGCTGGAGCTGCACCGATTAGTCAAGTCATCAATAAATCTGTCCGCAAAAAAACTAATCTCCTATTTTGACAATTGATTAATAGTTTGGGTGATTTTTCAAGCAAAAATACCAAACTTTATCTGGTTTCAGCTTCAAGAGCGTTAAGATATGCTTCCTGTTGTTGGTTTAGACCATTGTTAACTGTCTTTGGGTTGTCGGTCAGAAAGAAATGTAAAACAATAACAATAAAAAAAAAAAGATGAAGACATCCTCTTAGGCTCAATAGCTGCAGCTATAACAGCAATAGGTAGATGGAACAATGGCTAGATAATGTTAATGGTAGATACATGAACAAATAACAGAGAGATAAATTAAAAGAGAGACAGAGAGCTGGAGAACCAAGACCAAATGCAGGAAACACTTTCATGCCCAGCACAAAGCCATCAAAGCTGATGGTCGTTCTCCTAAAGATCATTTAATGGCCTTTGCAGTGCACAGTGGGAGACCTTGTTTATTTCACATTCAATCAAACCTCTCCAATCAGCCCACACACACTCACTAACTGTCACTTGAGGTTGATTTCTTGATTACGCCAATCACATCTGATGTAAAGAACAGCCGCGCTCTTGTATAGCTCACTTTCTAACTGGAAAGGAAGCGGTGCACCACTGCGACCGACTGCACCATATAATAAATGCAGCTCATATTGCTTATCAAGGTGTTCAAAAGGCATGCTGCTTTGAAGCTTACATACTGAGTGGTGCTGACGGATACCTCGCAGAATGATAAGAAAAATAACTGCATTAGTTAAAATGAGGTTTCTGAGCACTTAACCAGCAGCTATTGTCAACACTGGAAAAAAGAGCATAGTATATTTTATGACTGCAAATACGCGATGCAGCGACTGTGCATGTATCAAGCGTAAAACCGTCAAATCTCATTTTTAACTGACTTTCACGGGGCCATTAATGAGTGTGAGCGCTCGCTGTGTGCAGCTGTGGTGCCCTACTTCTGAAGCAAGGCTGTGAAGTGTGAACACTTGCAATGCTGAGCAATACAACCACAAACTTTGGATTCTGGAGCATCTGAGTGGCGTGTTTGAAGTGAACTAAATCCTATTAAACCCCCGGTACACTGTATTGTCTTGTGCCATGTAAAGGAAATGGGCTGCTCTAAATTAGAATATGCAAGGTTGCTCACTTTGTTGTGTTAATATTTTGCCAGTAAGTATCCTTAGGGTTTTGCAAGGCCTTGTTCAATACATTTCTGCATGAATTTTGCAGAAGTTGCAATGAAAACTACAAAGCACACTCAAGATACTGTAAGCTGTAACTTTAAACTGCATAATATGCATTATTGTAGTGTTCCAATAGTAAATAATTTTTGCCTATGTCTTAAGAAACAGAGGGGAAGAGGAAGGAAGAGTAATTCTGTATCCATCCTGCACTCTATTTTGCTATCTCCTCTTTGCAGCACTGAGCAATGCTTACCAGAGACCTGACAAGAATTGCCAATGATTTTGCCGCTTTACTGACAATTCCTCAGTGTTTGTGCAAGGCGATTTAACTCATCAAGGCTCTCTTCTGTGCTTCTGTTGTAAGGCCTTGAAAAGGCTGTGTTTGTGCTGCATGGCCTTGAAAGGAGAGCCACTAAATCTCTGCAAATACAGTCTGCTAGTGTGAACATTTGATTCTGTTAAGGCTGTGTGAAAAACACTTTGTGCCACACTCTGTCAACACTATCAATGCCATTTTTCCGGCTGTACTAGATGTAATAGATTTACAATACATGTTAGATGCAGAGTTTAGTTCACTTTGACATAAAAACTTTCTGCTGGTACATGTCAATAAAAATCATTTTAGCTTGGATTCAACACAAATCATCACACTGAATACATTAAATTATAAGGCTGCTCGATTATGGCAGAAATCATAATCACGATTATTTAAACCGAGATCACAAGCACTTAACATTACATTGGATTTAAAATTGCACCAATCTCGTGCACTCTGAGAGCAAAATTATGCTAGAGGCTAAAGGCTAGAGGCTACAGCAGTCAAGACCTCTGTGCTCTCCTAAACAGTTTAATCACAAGCACACTGGTTGTAGAGGTATGAATGGTGATGAGACAACGAAGAAGTAGCCCCCACAAAGCATAATGAACAAGACGGGGTCTGCGTTTCAAGCATGAATGTATAAGGTTTCAAGATGGGTTGGCACAAAAGTGCAGCACTGTGAAAAAAAAAAAAATTCCTCTAGTGTACTCTTCCAGTCTCTTCCCTTATTGGTGGCTGTGTCCCACCTGAGTGTTTAAACTGGTTTACGTTTTGATTGCTCACGCTCACAAAGGCTTTTGGCTGAAAGGCGTTCAGTTATTTACCCTGTAAATAAAAGAAGTCACTTTATCTGAGAGTGCCAGAGATTTTGTTTCGCTTGTCCATGACTTTTGAGGGCATTACAGTGACTTCTATTCATTTCCTAGAGACTTACCTTAAACCTAAGTGTAATTGTCACTTGTCTAGTCCGAACCCTTACCCTAACCTCAACCTAAATCTAACTTTACCCTAGCTCAAGTCACTCATCACTCACTGATCGTCTGTGTAAACAGATTCATGTCTGAAAAGAGACAGAAAAGAGCCAAACTGAACGAGCTACACGTGTTCTACCTGTAACGTTACGACCAGGCAGCATCTGCAATGGTTAAAACAAGGGAAAAAAAAATTAATATATATATATATATATATATATATATATATATATATATATATATATATATATATAAACTTGTTAAGCAGGACAAAAGTTGCTACTACTACATTTTTTTTTTTTTTTTTTTTTTATGATTTTATGAAAAAATGACCCATGACCCATACCTAATACTTGCTTATTGTTTATTTTTACCAGCTATGCTGTGGTCCTTCTCCTTGTCCCTTAATTATTATTATTTATATTACATAACCATTTTTACAGCACATCCCTGCAATACTTAAACCTCCATGCCGCTGGCTGATTTATATATACAGGACCACTGTAATGTTTAGCTTATTATCTCATAATAACTCAGTACAGCATATCTTACTTCTGCAAACCCATCCTTATTTGCTCTTCCACTCGGTGAGGAATCTATATGGCCATGGAGAGAAGATCTGTTTACCCATATGATTAGGCGGCTGGCGTTACGTAGACATCCAATAATTAGCAAAAGTGCACGAGGTAAGGGCTTGCATCTCCCCACGCATACTAGGAGAGATATGTAAAATGCACACCACAAGGTTCTGTAAAGGCTGTAAAACTGCCATTATCCTTTAGACAGCGTGGCTGCATAGGGTGCAGGCTCCTTTGATGGCTCCTTGTTTGTTGTTTTTGCTTCTCAGGTTCCTTTTTTTTACAGGATTAACAACCAAGACTGGAAATATGGTAATAATCAGATGAAAACTACTGAAGAATACAATCAAACGATTTAGAAAAATGCAATTCCTGTGGTCTGACTCCGTCTGAAACTGTAATGGTCTAATTACCATACTGGAAGCAGGAGAGGTGTGTTTGAATGGTAACAGTCCCAACTATCAGTAATGATATATGTTCTTATGTCCCCCATTGCTTGGTGAGCATGCTCCCATGTCTCCTATAGCCAGTATACTGTATGGTACTACCACACAGACAATGCATTTCAAAGCAGAGAAAAGGAGACTGTGGCACTATATAAGATTTTTTTTCTTTTCTTCTGAGAGTAAATGTGCATACCACAGATATGAAGCCCATTTTAATGCAAAAAATTCATACAAACACTCTCCTGCTCACCAGAATTAGCCTATCATTCATAGTCAATAGCGGTAGCAGCCTTCACATCCATAACACGTCATAAATCATTGGCTCATCCTTGGTACGACGCAGGGGAGAATTCATATTCACAAACAATGAATAGACTATCCCACAACACAAATACTGTATATGTGAAAATTCAAGCTGAGTGATATTCCTCTTTAATAGACTTTGGATAAGTTCATCTGCATAAAAATATTTTCAAAGACGACTGCAAATACTGCGCACATTGTTAGTTTGAACTTGACGGCATCTTTTCTCTTTTTTTTTTTTTTTTAAATTCAGCCTGAGAATAGCAAGCAATACTTTTTATACTGATTTCCATTCAAAGTTGTTCTGTTGACATCACTCTTCCGACTGCGGAAAAAAAAAAATAATTAGTTCCCTCACAGAGTGCCGACATTAATATTAATAAGTTGCTGACGTACATTCTGTGTCCCTAACTAGTTGTCATTTAAAATGTGAACCCGTGAGATAGCACTCTAAATATATCTGCTGACAGATCCAGTGCAGTAATGAGCTTGAATCAAGTGTCTGTCACAGCGCGCCACCATTATTCCTCCACGACGCTCCGAGCCGCTTCAAGGTGATGGATAGGTCAGAGGTGACTAATTTTAGCAATTGTTGCTGTAGGTCAGGTTTTCATCATTTTTCAAAGGCACAATTTGGAAGAAAAATCTAAGACTAATTTGATCTGAACTAATGGAGTATGTCACGTTTGACACTGTGGGGGCCACGGCGATGTTCTGCTCTGAGCCTGAAACGGTGAACGCCATTAATTCAGTGTTCACAAGAGTGTCACAAAGTTTTCAAACTTCTGGACTACAGTGTTAATGTATAGGGGGGCTCAGAGGGTAGAGCGGAAAGGTCGGTGGTTCAATCACATGTCGATGTATCCTTGAGCAAGACACTTAACCCCACATTGCCCCCCGAAGGCATCGGTGTGTGAATGAGATGAATGAGTATTTAGATCAGATCCTGATGGGAAAAGTTGGCGCCTTAGCAGCCTCTGATATCAGTGTATGAACATGTGTGTGAATGTGTGAATGTGACATGTAGTGTAAAGAGCTTTGAGTGGTCAGAAGACTAGAAAAGACCTGTATAAATGCAAGTCCATTTACCATAGTAGTTGAGGTCCCCTTGGGCAAACAGTATATTCAATATATTTCTATCTAAACTATTTAAAGAGGCATGTTAAAACAGTAGGGCTGCATGGTACGAGGACAATATGTTGCTGTTTAAGCGCTGTTTAATGTCGCAGCAATGATATTACTTGCAATAAATAAACAGATATTAATAGCGCGGAGCTGCTCCATCGACAACTAATTGAGAGGGATACTATAGATGACAACCAGGGGGATGTTCTGAGTATACGGGGACATTTTCTGTTTAACTCTACAAAAAAATAAACATCACATGGGTATAAAAAAGAATATATGCATGATGTGGATCCATGAAAATCAGTCTCTCATTCATTGTCTATGGAGCAACTGCAGTTTATATTTTATTACAACACAAGTGTGAGACTTACTTCTCTGCTTTCTGGTTTTCAGAGAGAGGAGCTCATGTTCACAAACACTAATTGAACTTGACATTACATTGCATTCATAAGATACTGGAATGATTAATTTAGGTGGTGTTCCCCATTTAAATGTACTCAGTTCTGTCTTTCTGTTGCTGCAAGTACACTGTAAAAATACAACTAACTTAAATTGAAAAATAACTAAATAAAATTAAAATCAAAATAAATGTAAAATTATTATATTATTATATTATATTATTGTAAATTTAAAATAAAAAAATAATACTGACATAGTAAAGCAAATAATTCCCAACATTTTTTATAGATACTCTCTTTCAACTAATTAAAAAAACATGTAATAGCTGAGTGTAATAGCTCAGTCTTTCCCAATATATTTATTACTAAGTTGACACTGTAATGACAATAAAAAAGCAATACATTGTGCAGCCCTAGAGGGCATAGGGAGTTAAAATTTCTCAAAAATGGTGCCTCCAATTAACAAAGATAAAAAAAAAAGATATATATAGATACACACCACACCACTGTGTACTGTTGCCATTAGTTACACAAAATGATAACAGTGTTTTCTAGTCCGTCTGGAGTGCATGACACAAAGGAGTGCAATTAGAAGCCCATACAGCATCACTCAATAACAAGTCTGACTCCATATAAATGCTTCAATTTTCAGCTGCACTCCAACATGGACAAAGGCGATGGAAATGTGAAGTACGTTCTGACTGGAGACGGGGCAGGCACCCTCTTCCTGATTGATGAGAAGTCTGGGGATATTCATGCCACCAAGAGGCTGGACAGGGAGGAGAAAGCTATGTACACACTCAATGCAAAGGTCCTGGACAGGAGAACCAATGCAGAGCTGGAGCCCGACACTGAATTCAACATCAAAATTCATGACATCAATGACAACGAGCCAAAGTTTGCAAAGGACATCTACTTCGCCAGTGTCCCTGAAATGTCTGAAGTCGGTAAGTTACGGTTTGTTTTATTTTAGAGATGGCAGGCTTTTTTTTTCCAGTAAAATAGATCAAACATTTTCTGATTCAAGCTTGTGAAATGTGAGGAATTGCAGCTTTCTTTTCTTATATATTACAACCTGTTGATTGGGCTGTTAGTTGGACAAACAGAAGTCACTTTTGACTTTGGCAAATATTGTATTGGACCGTTTTTCTCTGCTTTTTATTGTGTTATTTTCTCAATGGTTTAAACATGAATTCAAATAAAATAATCATTGGTTGCAGGCAGCTATATTTTATTTATATGTGTAGTTATTAATGTATTCAAAGATCTATTAAATTATATAACTGCTCATCAGTCAGCTGAACTGGCCTTTTGTGGCGCCGTATCCAGTTCTTCAAAGTTATTTACTTCTTTTGTGACTGTTATTTGTTCGGTCCGGCTCATTGGGCATTCATAACAAGTAATGCCATTTGCCATTTTTTAATAGGCAGTAGAAATATTGAAAGTTTAGATTGTCAGTCTTTCCAATTAAGGATTTGCTTCAATGCGCTTCACTTCATCCCATTCAAGTCATATAAATGAACCAATTGGCATGAATATAAACAAAGCTTATGAAAATAATGCATGCGGCTCGAAATCAATGCTCAATTATGCAACCAAAAATTAATACACAGGAGCAATCAAGGGTAAATCAAAACCCAATTGTCTATATGACACATAACAATGTCCTATTTGGAATTCATAACGCACTGCTCTTAGATTTCTCGGCTGCATGGATAGCGACAAAAGGTGGGTCAGGGTCACCACGACTCGTCTCCGGACGGATAAACTGCCTTATATGTTCGCTGAACGCACTGGTTAATAAAGCCAGCCAGCCATGAAAAATCAGCAGCTCCCTTTTATGCTACCAGAGCTGGGACTAAGTGGGACAGATGTTCAAGGGTTCATTAGTATGCACGGAGACAGTCAGACCCAAACAGGACACGGCAGAGGTCTCCTGAATGCCAAGGACAGTATTTGCAATGTGGCGTTATTGAAACGCTCTGGTGGATTATGCAGGACTTAACAAGAAAGTGACTCAATGACATCTGAGACGAACTGAGCTCTTTCTAACTCACAAAATGTATTAATTTGATATGTTTTATGATTATTTTAGCACATATATTCAAGCATCAATCACATGGCTGTGTATTGTGTTTATGGTTGGACTTTCAGTGATATGATAACACTTCCAATACCAGTTGCTGTGCATAATCCCAGCTGGAAATATGAAAGGCAATGTCCCTGAGCACATACATTACAAATACAGTGTCCCTGAGCGCAGTGATTCTAGTCCAGCTTCTCAGTAGAAGCTTGTCAGTATTTATCCAACGTTGACACACCTCTGGCTCTGACAACGGAGGTCAGAAAGAAATGCATCAGTAATATGTCCTTGCTGAGCTAAATACATGTATAAATAGAAACCGATCATTTTTTTTGTGGTTTTACTTTTCTTGCAAAAGAGTCTGCAAATTAGCTTTTTTTTTTTAATTATCATGTGCGAGGGATATTGATAACCATTTAACCGAAAACTGGTATTAAGCATTTTTACTGATTAACACTCAGTTAAGTGGTTAAAGAAAATATTAATAATTAATTAAAAAGCTGAGAAAAATGCAGAGGAGCAGCTCGCCACTTTAAGGAGAAAAGCTGGTCCACCTTAAGAGAGAGCCGGTGCAGATACAGGAAGTTGGCCCTGGAGTTGTAGCTTGTAGCCTCGTAGCATTTATTCACCGACAAATAAACTGTACACACACTGTCTGCTGCAGCTACGTTCACAACTATAACACCACCACACACACAATATGTCGGAAACTCGCTGAAGTTACGCTACAGTGGGCACGAAGCTGCCGGCAATTCTAGCAGCTAGCATCTGCTAACGTAGCCCAAACACACAGTGTTTGTCAGTCAGTGAAATGGAGACAGTGAGCGCAGCACCGTGACTGCTAACGCTCCCAGACCGTGAACTGGAGCCAGTGAACACAACACCGTGGCTGCTACAGTAGCTCTCCTGATGGTGAACTGGAGACAGTGAACGCAGCACCGTGACTACTACAGTAGCTCTCCTGATGGTGAACTGGAGACAGTGAACGCAGCACCATGGCTGCTACAGTAGCTCTCCTGATGGTGAACTGGAGACAGTGAATGCAGCACCATGGCTGCTACAGTAGCTCTCCTGATGGTGAACTGTTGACTCAGGTGTCCGTTGTGTTCATATACTACACTGCTGGTGCACTGCTGCAAATCTTGTTGGTTAACAGCTAATAATCAGTTAACGAGGATTGGTTATCAATTAGAAAAATTCTTCAAAATTAGCATCCCTGGAATGAGCGGACGACTTTAAAATTATTCAGCTTTAAGACTGTGCAGCAAACATGTAATTTTTGGATCCATCATACTCATTAGAGCCCTTTGATATATTACCTGAGGGGAGAGAAACGATCACTTCGAGTCTTGATGACATTGAACCTTTCAGTCTCACTGACATTTAAGAGATCCATCTACTGGGACACCAAAGCAATAATTTTCCAGGAGAGACCTAGCTATAATCTGCAAGCCTATCACTTTTGTGTCACAGTTTGGAGAGCAGCAGAAACTACCTTGTTTTAAGAAACTTTTAAAAGGGAAGAGATGACTACTGAGGCGCATGATTTATTTCAATAAGACGCTACTGCCTTTTTGTAGCCAACTAATTAGATTTTCTCTAGAGCCCTGTTATTTGACATTGAATTAGTGATCAGTATAACATATTGCATTGCTGAAAAGTACTTTTGCATTTACAGCATATCCCGTCCACACCAACACAAAGTAAATACCAGTACGTTGGGTCAGTTACTCGATTATTCCATGCAGTATCACTGCTTTGGCATAAATAGACTCTTCATGTTCTTTCTGCAGGTACATCTGTCGCCACCGTAACTGCCAATGATGCTGATGATCAAACGTATGGGAACAGTGCCAAGCTTGTGTATAGCATTCTACAGGGACAACCCTATTTCTCAGTGGACTCTGAAAATGGTAAGCCAAACCCAGCATGGTCTCTTGCATGCTGTTTGTAAAGCCCTGCAAGTCTGAGCAGATCCATTATCATCACACAAATATTATCAAACAATTTATTCCATTAACTTAGTTTAACTTTGTGGTTGGAGTTGAGAGGGGCAGAACTATAGTCCAACAGATCAATGTGCTCTGATCTAACGTTCAATCTGTGGCGTATAAACTGTTTGTATTCGAGCAGCTGATCTTCTGAGATCATGTGGTAGATGACAGTGGTGTGACAGTGTTTTACTGCCTCGTAGCAAAGAAGACATACCGGCTGGTCCCCATTAAGCACTAACATGGATTCTCTTTCCGTCTCTCATTAAATTTCCCTCTGCATCAAATTTTTCATTTCTTGGACATTTTGTTATTGTTCCTATTTTTTTACAACCACATCACTCTGCTAGAGCGCCGCTGCTGGGAACCGTGATATTGAGATGCTTCAGTGTGCATGTAACAAAATCGAGATGCATTGTGGGACATGTAGTCTAAGGACACTGTACTTCTTTAAAACGGTCTTCGAAAGTTAAAACTTCAGACCTCAACAAGGAAGTCAATTGCAGCTTCAGGTTTCAGTAAAAGATCCATCATAACATTGAATTACATTTCTAACTGATACACATTTACAAGCATCACCTGGCTATTTGCTCTTAAAGGTAAGTGTTGTCATACTTTGTTTAGAAATAAGACACGCCTATGGCTTCATTTATGTGTTTTATGGTTATGTTGTTTCCTGTCAGCCAGTTTAAGCTGCAAAGTGAGTCGGTTAAAACGTATTACGCCACCCAGTGGACATTTTTGAGTCAAATCTGTTAATGTCATAGTTAGATAGTTTGGATATCTTATATTAAAAATAATATCATGATACTTTCAGTAGCATTATCAATTTGTTATAATAACTGCTGGGGGTGTATTAGTGGTTTCACACAGCCTTGCAGTTACCATGATATAGCCTACGCTTTAAAGTGGCAATAACGCTTCTAGTTTATGGTATTTAAGGGTGAAAAAGTGGAGGAAAAGCATCAGAGGTAACAACTTTACACATGACGAAGTCGTGATATTATTAATTCATGTGAAGGTAAAAATAAATCAATACTGGACTCCAGGTCCAAGTTCAGTAACAGCAACACCTACAGAATAAAGCTTGAGAAATAGCGAGAGGTAAATACAGCCATTAATTCCAAAGGTATTCAAGTAAGGGAGGTGACAGCGATGAGGCCCAGGTGACAGATGCCTTCACCAGGTCAAAACACCAACGTCCATCGGAGTGTCAAACCAGAGTCGGGACCATATTCATGACTGGTCCTAAATATGGATATTGGAGCGACTTCACTCGCTGTTAAAGGTATTGACGCTGGTGTGGTAAGTGGATTACAAGACCAGCTATCACGCTCTGAAGACCTTCACCCAATCAACTGTCAGACTTCCAGCCCTCCAGCCAGTCTACCAGCCTGTCAATCAGCCGGCGTGTCTGTAATCCAGTCATATGAATAGTCAAGATGCCAGCCCACAAGATAATCCTTCCGTGGGTGAGCAGGCTTATACAAGCACCTCCACAGTCCTCGAATAACGGCTGCTCCTCAGGCAGCCAGACGTCCTGTGAGGAGGGGAGCCTTAATGGAGGACACCGAGACCCTGAGGTGCAAGCTTTACAGGGCAGAGCTGCATCAAGTTGAGACTGAAATTACAGGCAAAAAAAAAAAAACAACAAAGAAATGAGTTTGAAAAATTTAAACCTGACCTCAAAATCATGAAGCTGTGAGAGGATCTGAATATACTGCAACATATTTTTGTCTCTATTCAGAGACAAATACGGATAATTTATTTTTGTGCAAAATTTGTGGTTATGATGTATGCTTGAATTGTTGCCTCACTGAGCTACATTTGGTTCACAAACCATAGTGAAATAAAGTGGAGCGTTGCTACAAATACATGTAGACTTGTTGAAAGTGCATCATTACTCTGCCGGTACAATATGAATTAAGATACAGGGGTTATCATTCAGTATATCATGTTATACTGCGATGCTGTTAGTACGGTGATATATTGCAATTTTTTAATCTAATTTTAGTAAAGCTGTCATGATATAAAGAACACACCTCTATATGCATAAAATGTGAGTCAAAACAAAACAATAAAAAACATCTTATTTGCAATCAGAACAGAGGGATCTGCATTTGCATTTATCACAGTCCCTGTAACATCCAATATCATAGCACTACTTTAAGAGGACACAGACACTGCAAATTAATAAAAGTATTGTCTGAGTTAATCTTTGCATGTAAACCATTAATTAAAAAAAAATCAATATATTGTTTATGAAAATTGATACATTGAAGGTCAGCTGACAGTAGATCTGTCATCCTCACTAACAGTCCACACCTGCATTGGTAACACAATTGTCCACATCATCGGGAAGATCGAGTGGGTGTAGCTTTGCATAATATGAATATGCTGCAAGTTTAGCTTATGTAGTTGCTCTGCGGAGGCCATGTTGTGTTTTTGCAGCTGTTGCAGACAGATCGGTCCAGTAGCTACTCCGTTCTTATAGCTAGACGTTATTTGGTGTGAATATGTAGTAAAAACTAAACCCTACAAAATAGTTTGTCTGTGTGGGGCGACCCACTCTGATTTAGTAATGTGTACATTTTGACTCAGTACACCTTGTGTTATTACCAGCCTTAACTTATGAACACCTGGTGCAACTGGCTCCTGCATCCATATTGCTTTTCGAGCAGTCTGCATAAGAAACCAGCTATCAATGACCCATTTACTATGTCTGTGGCTCATTAAAGCTTCAAAAGGAAAGCCTTCGTACGCCATTATTCCAATTATTTAGTTTCTACACATCAAAAATTAGATTTAAGTAATGTCTGACATTTTAGGAGGTGTTTTTACTTGCTGTCTAAGAGGTAGATGAGATGATCGTCAGTTTCATCTCTGGGCGTTCAGTGCAGAGTACACAGCTCTGACTGTTAGATGGGAGCAGACGGAAACAGATAACCCAGCCCCGTCAAAGGTCCACTCTTTGCAGACTGCAATCTGTCTTATTTACACACACAATGTGTTTATTTAACATGGATAAAAGCGACAGAATAATGTGGTTTAGCACACAGCTTCGGTGATGAATCTGACCAAAATCAGCTGTGCTCCATTTACATGCAGCACCACAAGTCATCTTTAACCGAAAGGCCTTTGTTGTTTGACATCCTGAGTCCTGCCTGTGGTTAGGTTCAAAGTCCTGCGCTTAGTGGGCGCATTCACCCCGACCACCTCCTACGATGTGCATGCTGTACATAAATATAGCACTTCTGACACTAGAAATGTGTTGCCAGGGAACACAATCCAGGCAGCGATTACATTTCCCCTCAAAATGTAATTGGCAAACCAAATTAGTAGTATATAAATGCAATTTACGAGAAGACATGGTTTGGCACAGGAACAGAATTGATCTTAATCTTATCTCATTTTCAGTAAGGCAGCAAATACATTTCCCAAAATGAAGTTTACCATGAAATTGGCAAGAGTGGTGGAAAAAATGTTGTTTTTTTGTTTTTTGTTTTTTGTTTTTTGTTTTTTTCAGGCACCATCAAGACAGCACTCCCTGGCATGGACAGAGAAGTCAAGGAAAACTACCAGGTGGTGATCCAGGCTAAAGACATGGCTGGACAGATGGGTGGACTTTCAGGGACCACTACAGTCAGCATCACCCTGTCCGATGTGAACGACAGTCCACCACGCTTTGCTAACCGTAAGAGGCAGTTTCTCCATCTGCTGTAATGATTTGTAACAGACTTTTAAGCATGAGTGGACTTGAGCCACAAAGAAATCTCTGTATGTATTCGCAGACCCGGGTCCAGTTCCAGTTTGGCCAATCTGGTCTGGCGTACAAACTTAACCCGGTTTGATTTTATACCAATCAGCTGAACTGTCATTCACTATTATGACACGTTCTGGCAAAGTAGCAGCTATTAGCAACCTGTTCTGATGGTGTCACTGTCCTAAATCCAATCTGTATTACATTCGTAATAACCAATATGACAGTTATGTTTGATAATAAAACTGTACTGTATCATGGCTGCATTGTTAAATACAACCACTTGGTCAGCTGCTTGGTCAGTGCCCCTCGTTTTGGACGAGTCAGGGACAACGTCTCAACATACGCTTGTTAGTGTCTTTTGAAAATAAACCTCAGTTTTCACAGGAAGTTAGGTTTAAGCAACGCAACCACTTAATTGGATGTGGAAATGATCATGGTGATCAGATGACTCACGGGACTCACACAGGCCACAGACAGCGGTCTTGTGGTTGAAAGTCTGGTGTTTGCTTGACCCATCCACCTCCCCTCACATCCGCCCTGAGCATACCATTAAGTTCTTTATACTACGTCGGTTACACTTGGGCCAGACCAGCCACGTGAACAGTGCATGGCGGCTACGTTACCTCACAGCTGAGTTAGCTGAAAGCCTGGTCCATCACATACTGTCGCTAAAGAGTGCCTCTGTGCGTCTGTATCCGAGGCTAAGAGGCACTGACCAAGTGGTGGTATCTGACGGCAGAGTTAGTCTCAAAGAAAACTGTACCAATATGGCAACATTTCTGAATTGAAGCTGACAAAATAGGTCAGCAGAAAAAACATAGACAAGGCAATGTGTAAACTACAGGAAAAAAGCCATGCCAAAGTCATTATCTTCTACTCAGGAGAGACTGCTGAATCAAGTGTGACGCTTGGGGGTAAAATTCAGTAAATCAGTCTGGTGTTTGGCTTCAAACTGATTTGAAAATGTTTACACTGGTCCAAACTGACTCATAACACCAGCTGTAACGAATTTCTTTTATTCGCTGTCATATATAGATTCCTTCCGTGTGACTGCTGTGGAGTCAACAGAAATTGGAGGTGCCATTGGACGTATCAAGGCTGATGATCCAGATGTTGGCCAAAATGCTGAGATGGAGTACAGTATCGTCGGGGGTAATGACATATTCAACATTATCACTGACCAAACCACACAGGAGGGAGTCATCATAATAAAAAAGGTAACTGATTTTCATTGTCAATTTCCTTTTCCTTTATTGTCGTTCACGGTCTCCTTTTATGTACTTCACTGCTTCATGCTTTGGAGTCTGCGATCGGCATATAATGTGGCTGCTGTGAGCAGCCATGTAACTAGTACTTGACTGACGACTGCTGTGCAATCACACAAAACACTTCTTGTGACAGGTGGCCTGTTTTTATACAGCTGCAATGAATGGGCTTCAAGAAATGCTGAAGTGTTCCAAGAAAGCCTACCACCTATATGGAAAAATAAGCCTGAGAGCTGTCAAAGTTAACACAATGATAACACGTTAACACTAATTTGTTTTAACGCCACTGGTTTATTTAACAAGTTTGCATTGTATTGGCTCAGTTTTAAAGCCGGAGTGAAGACATTGGTATTATAAGAAACGAGAAAACCGATGTAAACTGCTAGTACCAACCATGTCATGTCTTAGCTTGTCGCATAGGAGGCTAATTAACACTCCAAACTAAATGTTGGCAAGGAAAACTGGCATGGCCATTTTCAAAGGGGTCCCTTGACCTCTTGCCTTAGGATATATGAATGACAATGGGTTCTGTGGGTACCCACGAGCCTGCCCTTTACAGACATGCCCACTTTATGATAATCACATGTAGTCTGGGGCAAGTCAAAGTCAATACAGCACACTGACACTGAGTTTTACTTTAACTTTTAGTATGCCTTAATTTGAACTACATTTGATTATTTGTGTCTTGCCTCAATATATATGTTTAACTTCAATGGGAAGACAGAATAATACAGTCTCAGATTACAAAAAGCCCTGTGATGAGGTTTATTCATATAAGAAAGACATACAGTACGATGGGATTTATTTTTGAACTGTAGTGTAAAATCAGATACCCTAAGCCTGTGAAATGAATAATATAAAGCCGTCTTTTGCTAGAAACTCTTTTTAGTTTCCCCGTGAGATCTCTGAGATATTCCTCACTTGGATTTGTAACTTAGCATTCAGAGTATGAATATGATAAAGGCAGACAAATGAAATGTAATGAATTGCCTTTCAAAATCCTGTAGGCGAACATTTTTTTTTTTTTTTCTTTTTAAATGGGAAATCTATAGATTGACTTCTGATGCTCTTTCATCTCCAGGCACTGGATTACGAAAGTAAGAGGGACTATGAGTTCAGAGTGGAGGTGAAAAACACCTACTTAGATGCAAGGTTCATCCACGGCTTGGAATTCAAAGACTACGCCATGGTCAAGGTAACCGTGGAGGATGTGGATGAGCCTCCTGTGTTCACCAGGAACCCTTACATCATCGAGGTGCATGAGGACACAGCTGCTGGCAGCTTCGTCGGTGTCGTGTCGGCGAGGGACCCTGATGTTGACAACAAGCCAGTCAAGTACGCTTCGACACAGCGAGAAGAGTTTAGACCTTGAACGGTGCTAGAGCCGCATGCCGAATCCTTCCCCACCTTTTCACAACAAATTCATTATCTTTGGGAATTAACTTCTCACTACTTAACAAACTTGGAAATTAATCATTGACCTGTTGAGCAAAAACTTCCTCTCCAGAAATGGATGTAATGCTTTAGGAAGGTAATGTGATTGTTTCAAAACCCATTGTTCCAGCTTTAATTGCACTAGTATAAAATCAATAAGAAAACAAGGAAGCAACACATGGTAGAAATACAAAGTCTTCTCTTATCGGTCTTTTTAGCAGGAGGATGAAAATGTGCCCACTTGGCTAAATCTAATCCATCAGCCTAACCATGTATCAGTGCTGAGGGGGTGGGGGGGCATTATTCATGGGTCCCTCCTGGTTATTTCCCAGTGGAAGATGGCGGCGGCCCTGTGAAGTGAATGCAGACACTGTTTATTCCTCTGTGGCACTGCACAAAGTCAATGTGAAAATAGACTAATTTGCTGTATCGATTCACACAGCTCAGTACCGCCATTCCACACATATGGCGCCTGCCTGTCTCTGACAAAGAGATACGCCACTCTCGGCCTGTGCCACATGGCGCATTGTGTTGCATATTCAAATTTCAGTGGGATTTGAAAGTTGACTGTGACAAATGAGCAGGCACAAGGAAAGATGTATCATCTTTTGACGATGGAGAGCGTACATTTTGTTTTGGCAACACATTTTTATGGAGTAAAGAGGTACTTCAGTGTGTTTTCTAGTGAAGACGGATCTGTGCAAGCAGAAAAGATCATAACGGCAATTAATTTTACGAGCAATACTACGGGTTTACAAATGCCATAGAGACACACAATGTGCTTCATGTTCCCATGAAGGAATGCTATTCTTAGTGGTATTAACAATAACATGTTTGAGTGTTTTTCTTTCAGATACTCCATTGATCGGCATACAGATCTAGAGAGGCTGTTCAACATCGATTCTGTGAACGGCACCATCACAACGCTGAAAGCATTGGACAGAGAAATGTCCAAATGGCACAACATCTCTGTGATGGTCACTGAAATAAGTAATTATTTAAATTTCTAATGTAGTTTTCTGTGCTTTTTTGCGATGGATCAATGTAGCCAGGCTCCTGATAAAGCTCGCACTTGGTAAAGCTAACGCCCTGTTACATCGACCATCATAAAACAGACATAGAGACATGGAGAAAACAGATGGAAGGTAAATTTGTCCATTACGTTTGTTTTTAAATTAACCTCAAATCATGTGTTTATCCGTCAAAATCGCCACAAATCTGAGTTGAACTAAGGTCAGAGAGACACTGAAGTATAACATTAAGTTATGGAGGTTTTAGAATATTTCATGCCATTAGTCAGAAACAGTCCAAAGCTGGGCATACACTGCACGAATTTAGTCTGTTTCTGGCTCAAATTTTGAGCCGCATGAGTCATTTTAGAGTCAAAAAAAAATCAGACGACTCATTTTGGAGTCAGACCATATTTCAGCTTTGTCGGGCGTCGCTTGCCATGCAGTGTACAGGGGGGACTAAGGACCAATTAACTCCTCTTGACCAGCCATCGGACAGTCGGATGAATTTCTGACTTAAGAGGAAGAAATTTTGATTGGTTGTCCACAGGCTCTCTCACAGTTGTAGCAGAGCCATGAGCCGACTCTCCAACATCTGTGTCTTTTTTAATCAGTAATCAGAGTGTAACTTTCAAGATAACAACGTACAATATGTTTCTGCTTCATTGGCATGTGACCTGTACAGACTGCTGCAATCAAACAAACTTTACCTGCCTAAGAGCTTTCAAAGATATTGTTATCATTTTTTATCATTTTATTATCATATTATTATCGTTATTGACACCTGTCAACAACCAGAGCAGCCAACAGCCACCAATGGGCCGGGGTTTTTTTTTTTTTTTTTTTTGATTATTATTATTATTTTACATGTACAATTTGATCACTCAGGTCATAGTTTACTATCGAACTGTTCAGTGTGCGCATATAATCATCTACTCGCACAGTAGGAGTAAGATGTACACAACAACATTTCTAAAATCATACAATGTATGGCCAGCTTAAACTGAATCAATAAAAGCACAACAGAAATCTGTGCAACATCTGATCTAATGATTTATGAGATTACTAATCAATTGATGAAAGCAATAATAAACATATTAATCAGATATCAAAATAGTTGTTAGTTGCAGCCCCATATATGACGTGTACTGATGTCTGCCCTGGTGCTTTTTTATTTCTAATTCTTCAAAAACCTGCTGATGTTATTCTTTTTTATTTATTTATTTAATACTGTTAATCTATTTATTTCAGACAACCCACGACAGACAACTCGAGTGCCTGTGTTCATCAAGGTGCTGGATGTCAATGACAACGCCCCTGAGTTTGCAATGTCCTACGACACATTCGTCTGTGAGAATGTCAAAGCAGGACAGGTGCTTAAAATTCATCATCTCCTTTGGATGGAAGATAGGTTAAGGTTTATTACAGGCTGTGCCATGATGTTGATTTATCGACTGTATGAGAGAAATCCTTGTAGTCTGACTGTTTAATATATCTGTGCCGGAAGTCCATAATCACCATGATATACAGTATATGAACATATAAATTGCTTTAATTAAATTAACCTGGAAGCAGAGCATGTGTGGTAATCGTGAGGCGTTGGTCTCATGGGAGCTGTTTCCTACGTTACGAAACCATTTTCAGTGTTACTGGGCCAAGAGCCAAGCAGCAGCTGGCAGTGATCATCTATCAGTCACTGTCTGACATTTACGGAGGAAGTGTCTGCATCCACAATGCTCACTCCACGTGCATGTGCATGGTGCATACTGACAGATCTGTGTCGGGGCGCAGTCATTCACACTGCAGCCTCATGCGTTTATGGAGTTTCGAGAGACAGCAAATCCCTTAATTATCCAAAAACTCCTCACTAACTGCAGATTAGTCTACAGTGTATCTGATGGGCCCCACTTTACCCAGTGTTTTTTTTTTTTCCAAATAAAAATAGTAGATGAAAAATATAGAAATGTTTTGCTCGTTTTTGGCTTGTATTTAAGATGAGATTCCTTTAGATTCCCCTATTAAAAATAATAATTACAATTATTATCAAACTTTGTTCTTTTTTTTTTGCAGCTGATTCAGACAATAAGTGCCGTCGACACAGACGAACCCCTTGTTGGACACAAGTTTGTCTTTAGTATAAGTGCCACCAATCCCAACTTCACAATTGTTGACAGGGAAGGTAAGATATATATTTATTTATTTATAAATATTTTTTACAAATGTAAATGCTTGTCTATGCATGTTAAAATAAAACCTTAAGGAGTTTGTCTCAGGATTTAAATTATGGTTGATTTGACTTTAAATATGGTGCCAACAACTGTAAATTGCAGAATAATGCAAACAATACATTTGAAAATCAACTGTATACGTTCCCATTGTGATAGTGCAGCGTTTCTGTGCTGGGTTGGGTTACGGACAGATTTCAGTTTCTATGTCATACAATAGAAATATGTTAATGAAAAGAGTGGCAACGCTCACAACGCTACTGAAATGTAAAGGTATGTGGTAACACATAGGACAGCTTCAAATGCTATATTCCCTTCCTATACAGCATGACTGCTTCAGTATGCCTGTTTTAGAGCTGACCCAGAGTAAATATTAACTAAAGCTCCTCAAATAGAGGGATATACGGTATTTCAGTACACAAAGTGAAAAGACGGCAGCGGAGACTTAAAATGAAGACTGTAAATTGTGGAATTAAAGTGGAATTTTACAAACACACTTTGGACTTTAATTGGTTTTGCAAGAAAGTGTGACCATGCATAACTGCTATGCTCATGTCCTTTTACAATGACTAATTAAGCTGTTTGCTAAAAAAATCTTCTTAGAAAATAAAGTCACTTAATAGTACTTTGGTTGTTGCTAATCTCCTTAGTGTTTGATTTAAGTGCGACACTTAAATCACACATCAGATCTTGATGAATGAATTTTTCAAGTTGAAAAACAAGGCACCTCATAATGTCACTCCATAGTGTGTTTGGTGTTTAGTGTGTCTGTCTGCACCGACAACGTTTGGGCATGCTCCTGATGAGTCGGCAGATGGTGTCCATGGTGTCCTGGGCGATCTCCTCCCAGACCTGGATCAGGGTGTCAGTGAGCTCCTGGACACTCTGTGGCGGTACTTGGCGGTGTTGGATTTGTGCGCTCAATTGGATTTAGGTCAGGGGAACATGAGGGGCCGTCAATGGCATCAGTGCCTTCGTTATCCAGGAACTGCCTACACACTCTGGCCACATGAGGCCCGGCGCTGTCATGCACCAGGAGGAACCCAGGACCCACTTGCGCCAGCGTAAGGTCAGATAATCACTCTGAGGATTTCATTCCTGTACCTTACAGCAGTCAGGGAACTGTTGGCTATGACATGGAGGTCTGTGCAACCCTCCAAGGATATGCCTCCCCAGACCATCACTGACCCACCGCCAAACCGGTCATGCTGGATGATGTTACTGGCAGCGTAACGTTCACCACAGTGTCTCCGTACTCTTTCACACCTGTCACATGTGCTCAGTGTGAACCTGCTCTCGTGTCAAGAGAACAGAGCGCCAGTGGTGGGCCTACCAATCCTGGTGCTCTCTGGCGAATGCCACTTGAACTGCATGGTGCTGGGCTGTGAGCACTGGTCCCACTAGAGGACAGTTTGGTCAGAAACATGCAGACCAGTAGCCTGCTGGAGGTCATTTTGAAGGGCTCTGGCAGTGCCCTTCCTGTCCTCCTCGGACAGAGGAGCAGATCCTGGTCCTGCAGCTGGGTTGATGCCCTTCTACAGCCCGGTCCAGCCCTTCTTGTGTAACAGCCGGTCTCCTGGTATCTCCTCCAAGCTCTTGAGACTGTGCTGGGAGACACAGCAAACCTTCTTGCAACCACATGTATGGATGTGACATCCTGGAGGAGCTGGACTACCTGAATAACCTGATTGGGCTGGAGGTACCGCCTCATGCTACAAGTAATGACAAGGAGACTAGCAGAACACAAAACTAGAGAAGAATCAGTCAGGAAGGCTCAGGAGAGAACAGCTGTCTGAGGCCACCACATGTAAAACCATTCACTTTTGGGGGGTTGCTGCTTCCTCTCCATTGCACCTGTTGTCACTTTAATTTGCACCAAAGAAGGTAAAAATGATTCACACTTGTGCTTCCTGAATAGACAGACTGATATCGCTGAAGTTTAACTGACTTGGTGTTATACTGTGATAATCAAGTGTTCCCTTAATTACTTGGAGCAGTGTATTTAGACATCTTTACTCAAGGCGACGGTAATTTTAAATGGTCCTGCGAAATTATTATGAGCCATCTGTCACCAGAAAAGGAAATAGTGATTGCAATTCTTCCCTCTACAACCAAACATCTAAGTGAAACATCTCATTACTGACAGCCTTTACCCGTTTGCATCTTTCCACAGATAACACTGCCAACATCCTGACGCGGAGGGGAGGTTTCAGCCGGCGTGAGATGAGCATGTACTTCCTGCCCGTCGTGATCTCAGACAACGACTACCCCATTCAGAGCAGCACCAGTACGCTGATTGTGCGCGTATGTGCTTGTGACAGCCGTGGAAACATGCAGACCTGTAACCCAGAGGTCCTGCCCTTCTCAGATGGCCTCACGACTGGAGCTCTGGTGGCCATACTGCTCTGTGTCATCATTCTCCTCAGTAAGTCCTCTCCTGCATGAGCATGTGCACGTGACATTTACATTTAAACCCTTTTGTCCATCTTATGATGTTTGTTTCTTTGGTTCAGCTGTGGCTGCAATTGCTGCTTTTAGCAACAAACTCAGTTAATATAATTTATATTGCCCGGAATCAAAAATCACAAATTGGCCTCAAAGGGCTTTGAAATCTGTATACCATATAAATTCATCCCTCTCCAATCCTTTACTATATCCTGCCCCCTTAGTTACTGTTGCTATGCATGCTAAGCTTTTTGGCATAGCACATTTGCAATTTACAGTGATAACGGTGGCAGATTTCAAAATGTGTCGTTATTTCTTTTTAAACAATAGGCTTATTATTTCACACAGAAGTTAGCAAAAGCAGGCATGTCATTTCTAGCAAGCAACTGTTGATTTTGCTGGCTAAAATGACAACTTTTGCTAATTAACATTGGCTCCTTGACTCGGTTGAAATCTCCATCCCCAGCTGAATTACATGGATCGAGCTGACTGTTTTTAAAACAAGAACCCTGTAGCATCTACTTGACAGCTAATGCCACGTCCCGCGACAAAAACTCAGCATCCTCAACAGCACAACAACCCATGCAGTGGAGACGTAAATATAGATCAGCCTTGTTCTTGTATCATACTGTGTAACAATATGACAAAAACATACATTTCACAAAACCCAGTTTGGCTGATTATTAGACTTGAAAAGGTTAGATTTAAGATTTACGGTACGCAAGTGTGTACGGGATAAATTCACAAGAGGACTGTGTTGCTTTGGCGTTAGGTGAACCTGCAAAGCTGTGTAATTCTCAAAGCACCTGCAAAAGGTGAACTGCACCCCTGACTGTGCTGACAAGCAAACAGCAAATAGGTGCTCCTGTGCAATTTGCACATTTGTAAATTACTGTAGGTAATATTCATAAATTTTGCGCAAAATTGGTCTCTTTCTATGCAAATGAGCCTCATTGCAAAAACAGTCCAATTCACAAAGATCAGTGCTAATAGCCACACAGTTAAAGTGACATTAGTAGCATCTTCAGAGAATCGTGGTAAGAGAAGCACATTTGTAAGGGATGTAACACCCAGACTCTCCACTGATTTTGGCATATCAAATCCCAAATATGGCTTCTCTCTGTCCTTGCTTTAATTTGTGGAATCCCTCTGTAGCTCACAGTCTGGAAATGATTTTATTTTTTTTTTCTCGTTGTTGTTCTGCCTACTGTCTACTTGGTGCAAAGGCTAAATTTATACATCTCCACAAACAGATGCAAAAAAAGGGCAAACTGCACTCAGCTTTAAGTCGTTGTGGACATGTTTGCAATGTAATATCACTAGTGTAATATTTTTGGGTGAATCAGACCTTGAGACGAGGCCGATAGCTGTTGCAAGTTATGGGCAATTCATGGAGCTATCGGCACAGCAGTCTATTCTTTGTGAATTAGGCTGTGAGTGAAAGACATGACTGGAGAATGACTGTTCGGGGGTGAGGTTTAGCAGTAACAGTAAGTCCTATTAATGCCAAAGTTGCTGCAAACATGTCGTATTTATTTTCTTTGACCATAAAGTCACCTAAATGCTGGTGGCATAGAAACACTACAGATTTGTGATGTTGAAATTGAAAGACTTTGAGACAAGATTCCCCGTGACTGATCGTAAACTAACATGGAGACAACATATTGACTATATTAAAGGTAAAACTTCAAAGTCATTAGCAATCCTGTATAAGTCTAGGGATATATTAAGTTACAAGGCCTTGCATGTAATTGATTGTTCACTTATACTTCCTTTTATTTCTTACTGTTTAGAAAGGGGGGGTTTGACTTTTGAAACGATTCTAAATTCAATTGTGTTCCCTACCTTCACCCAACGCCAGCTGGGATCGCCTCCAGCACCCCCGCGACCCCTAACGGGATAAGCAGTTGAAGATGGATGGATGGAATCGGTTTATTATAAAATAATGCAAATAATGTTCAGAGCCAAATCAAAGCCACTCCCAGATGGTGAACAAAAATATGATCTGAGATTTATTTTTTAAGTTGATTGTACAAAAAGCTAAAACGGGTATTAAAAGGAGATGAATTTCTGTTGTTGGAGTCAAATTATGGCGTAATGCTAATATAAATTTAAGAATGTGTAAGTCACTTTTGGTTTTCAAAGGAATGGTTTGCAAAACTGTTTTTTGAGGGTTACAAGTGTGAATGACTTTTTTTTTTCATTTTTTGTTTGTTTTTTTATGTCTTGAGGGAAGCTTAATTTGATAAGTATATCGGTTTAATAGGCAAATACAAGCATTTTGCTTCTGCCTATTCAGTCACTACTATAAAAAGACTGTTGACTTTATTAATACTGATTGTACTGTTCGTACTTATTGTGTTATGTGTGATGACTGAATAAAAATACTAACAGTTTGAAAGCACATATTGGTCCACTCCACATCGACCTCCATTGCTGTGGCTGTCCTCAGAACCAGCTGTCTTTTTAGCATTACAGCCAGGACAGGAGCCAGACAAAGGATCTTAATGACCTTGCCACAGAGTACTGTGTTTTCCTGTTTTTTTTAACGCTGGGCCTTTTGGTCAATGGTACGGACACAGAAAACAAGTGAAAGTAGCACTCCAGGTAAGCCTAACTGTCATACGATCCATGCTGCAGCCCATTCAACGTGCTGAAGTCAATAACATGGCCCTGAGTGAGCTGCTTTCCTCAAGCACATCCAGCTGGGTGCCCACATGAAAATGGAAAAACGTAAATATATCACAGGGTCTATCATTACAAACAGCACATCGATTGAAAGCTTTCCCAACTCACTGCAATCAATAAAATGTTGCTGAAAATATAAACTTCTTCCAGCAGTTCCCCACTCTGGCTGGCATCAGCTTAGCATCTTAATGTATTAAAAACCATTATTGTGACATTACACACTCGCAGTTGCTGATGCTCTGAGATGTTGCCCTTAAACAGCACTATCATATGCTATTACAAACAATGGGCTGGAATGATTCACAGTGAATTACAACAGCTCATGCCTAAATGACAAAGTTAAGTCATCTGTTGGTGAAAACCATCCATGTGGCCAAGAGAATAATGCCTCATAAGAGCACTCAGACTACTTGGTTATTAGTGACAGAGGTTAGTCATACTTAATAGAAACCTAGATTTACTTTTTCTTGATGCAAACCACAAACTTGTCCACCTAACCATCCACTTTAATGTTTTCTCCAGATGCTATAAACACGTCCTGCTACAGTGCTTCCTCCACCTTTGCTTCTGAGAGAGGACAGCTATGCTCATGACCACATGAAGTTACACGTCAAGAAAACATGAAAATAAGCCATTTAAGGCATTTGAACAATCACTTAATGCTGTCAGTATGTCAACGCAGTCGTACCAAGAGCTACGGGAGGTTTTGTCAGGGTCTTTTTAACATGTAAGCGGTCATTAGTAATTAAAGCAGATCCGATTTGCATATTCAGTTATACACTGCAGTTGTCCCTCAGAAAGTCCTGTGGCTCTACGCTCCATTTATTAGCACATAAATCCACTTAACAAAATGCTCTGTATATGTCCCTGGCACATTGCATGTTAATTCCTGACATTTGAAAGCACCACTTCAGCCCTCCTCGTGATCTAATGCAGTATGTAACAGCATACAGGGCACAACAGCAAAAGTGCCTATCGTTTTACCCAGCAAAAGGCAGAAATGTGTAGTGCTTGTGGTCAAGGGCATATCAATAAGTAATGGGTTTCAGCTGTCATTGAGCTTTACCTCGCTTGGCCAAGCACAGGGCTCGATAGGAGCATTTATGACTGACTAGACATCGTGACTGTACAATTCCTTGCATGCTGTTGAAGTGTTCAGTCACGCTGTCCGCATGCCGTCGTGTATATGAGCCTCTAACCATTTCCATGTGTTGACTTTGAACCTCCTCCCTCTTGTCGCTGCTTCTTTTTTGGAGTTAGCCATTAGATCCTAATAAACTAGCGACACAAGCACATTAGTATTGACCAGCTTTTCTTCCATCTGCTCGTTTTAAGTCCAAATTTTAAATTCGGTGTCTGGCGGTGGGCAGATCTTTTCTCGCACATCGAGTGCACTGAAGGTTAAACTCCATGCTCTCCTCTTGAGCAAAATATCATGACATCTGCTCATTATCTGACGCTTTTCGCGCTTGAACCCCCCTGACAGACTGTCTCATTCACCTCTGCTTGACTCCGACGGGCAGGCGCTGAGCTGGAACGCCTCTCCCTATCTGGTCCTCCTCATTGCAGCCCTATGCGCTGTCTAAAACTGTGGCACTGGTTAGTCACAAATGTCCATAAAGAACCTTAAAAACAGTCACCCCCAGCCCCACCCCCCATACAACCCATGTTGAAGGCGTTGTAATTAACACCCAGGTGGGAGGCAGGTAGACAACTACAGTACCTGCTGGTAGGACAAAAAAAAAAGGAAAGGAAGAAGCAAAGGCGAAGCAGATTTGTGCTTGTCTAAAATGAGAGATTGCTTCCTCTTTTTTGGAGGAACTATGGGTTTATTTAAACACTTGCTACCACACAGTGCCACTCTCTGGAAACATGCTCACTCTGCAATCTCCGATTGTCTTTTACTGCTGAAAGAAAATGCAGGAGATGAGATATGAGGCTGTGTGCTGGAGAGAGAAAAAAAAAAAAAAGGATCATCTAACCGCCGTGCATTTTATACAGTGAATGTGCCGTTCAAGGGAAAGGGAAAGAAAAAGCTTTTTCACTGAATCTTTAATAATAGGAGGTGAATGCCTGAGGCAGTGTTGGGGATTTATCACTGGTAGCAAATGTGTCTCCCCTCCGCGCTCCCGCTCCCCTGTGCTCTTTAATGCATGACACATGTTAGGAGGCGCACATCTTATGCTGAGCTTTCCCTCTCTGTATTTCCCACTGTTTTTGTGTAGTGATCGTGGTGCTGTTTGCTGCCCTGAGGAGACAGAGGAAGAAGGAGCCTCTGATCATCTCCAAAGAGGATGTCAGAGACAACGTCGTCAGCTACAACGACGAAGGGGGCGGAGAGGAGGACACTCAGGCCTTTGATATCGGCACGCTGCGCAACCCAGAGGTGATGGATGCTAACAAGCTACGCAGGGACATCATTCCCGAAATGCTGTTTCCCTTTCGGAGGACATCACCTATAAAGGATAACACGGACGTCAGAGACTTTATTAACGGGAGGCTTCAGGAGAACGATTCAGACCCAACAGCGCCCCCTTATGACTCCCTGGCCACGTATGCTTATGAGGGCAGCGGTTCACTGGCAGAATCCCTCAGCTCGCTGGAGTCAGCTGCCACTGAGGGGGACCACGATTACGATTACCTCAGCAACTGGGGGCCGCAATTCAAAAAGCTGGCCGAGATGTACATAGGGAAGAGTCCCGACAGAGAGACCTAGACGGAGCCTCGATGCTCTCGCTTTTTTTCCCAAGCCCATATTTTTTGTCTGTTTATCTAGCTAGCTAGCCAGACAGCTGTTTGTCTAGTTAGTTAGCTAGCCAGCTAGTTGACTGTCTGTCTACCTATCTATCCAGCTATCTATCTGTTTATCTGTCTAGTTTACTAGCTAGCTCGCTAGTTAACTAGTAGTCTCTTTGATTCTCACATACATGCGTGGGCGCACACACACAAACAGAAATTCCTGCGATCCACTCGTGGATGCTGAAATGGAAACCAAGACCTGAACTGAGTTGAGTTTTCTCATTAATGGAGATAGAGTATAATTCTCAAAGTTTTACTGTTTTTGGTCATAATCAGTAAAGATGCCTTTGAATTTTAGGATTTTTGTGAACAATGGTGTGGACAATGTGTTTTGTAATTGATCTGAGAGATAGTAGTATTGTATACTATCAATGTTTAATGGCACTGGACTGGGTTTGGGTGGGGTAGGGAAGGAGTCAAGTGGTTTTTCCAGCCACCTCCATTAAATACTGTAAATGTACAAAGTGTTTTTAATGATGGACATCCTATATACTATTTGCTATCTTTGTTTGACAAGCAATGTTCATGTGAGTGGTTGGTGCAGTTTATTTGTCAAACTGTGAATTCATTTCATCATATAGGTGTAATATGTAATGGAAAGTGTATGTTGTAGGAAAACTGTCATACACTGACAATTCATGCTGTTTGAATGCTGAGTCATATTGTTTTATATTTATATTTTTATACTTATTTTCTTAATAAAATGGTGTAAAAAAAGAAGCAGCTTTAGTTTCAGTCCATTGCCGATCTTTGTGGTCACTGCTCTATGTCCTAAGGGATTTATTAAGGGGGAATACCACCTACATTAAGAACTCCAATATGTTACATCCATGGCCGAGGGACGTTCAATCAGTCTTTGTAAACGTGAGCTACTTTTTCTCTGAAAGCCAGAAATTCAAAGTCTCAAACTTGTGACGTCATAGGGAAGTGACTGTCGGGGGACCCCAGGAGTCCATGGCACAATGTCAGGGTGTCCGCAAAATAATTTGCGAGTACATATCTACAGACGAAGTCCATTTGCACCAATAAAACAAGCACATCTGTCCATTTATGCCACCCACATTGGCTTTGGCTCAACAGAAACTCTGATATGATTGTGACACATTGAAAAGCTTGTTATTTCTAAGGCCAAGCACTTACTGAATGTTAAATTTAGACTGGTAAGTTTAAAGATTTGGATTTAATAGGACTACACCAGTCTTACTGAAGGCTTTTAAGATCAGTTCCTTGAAATACAGGACACATATGCTGTCAAGTTGAGTCCAACTGCATTTTGTTTTTGTATATATCATGCCATAATACTGCAAATTCCCCCTCTGTGGGATTAATAAAGGATCATCTCATCTTATCAACATGATTCAAAATGAAATGTTTCTGTTTTTCACTATGAAACATGTTTGAAGTACTTAAGAGTAGAGTTAAGGTGTCTAAGAGTACAAATGGTAGTAAGCATATACTTGATCAGTGTTACGATTAAGAGGAAGGATCCTTGGAAAAATTTCTCCGCGGTTCAAATATGACATGTTTGGACTGTCGTAGGCCAGTGGTTCTCAACCAGGGGTCCACAGGAAGTTCCAGGGGTCCCCAGAAAAAATGGGGACTAGTTTGTTTCCATTATTTAATTCACCATAGAGGTGAACCCAATGTGGTAAAAGTCATAAGAGTGAGTATTCTGATCAGAGGTTTCACTTTCTCCACAGCTTTCTGTTTTACTTTGTTAGTAAAAACCTGTTCAAGTAGTCTGTGAGAGTAGGAAGATTATTTGGTGTCGATATAAACGTGTCCCAACTGGTCTTGCTCTCCCCTACTTTGTATTGTACCAGTGGGAAACCTCTGGGTCTGAAAAGTCAAGCCAACGTGAAGTGTCTTAAACTTGCGTTATTTCTAACAGCCAGCAGAGGGCGACTCCTCTGGTTGCAAAAATAAGTCTGATTATATAGAAGTCTATAAGAAAATGAGCCTACTTCTCATTTGATTAATTACCTCAGTAAACACTGTAAACAGGAGTTTATGGTCTCAATCACTAGTTTCAAGTCTTCTTCAGTACAGCGTGATGTTCATTTAGTAAATTACGGTTCCATTTAGAGTCAAATAGACCATAAAGCAGGGGATGCTTTAGGGCGTGGCCACTGACATGGTGTGGTATTGGTATTACTTTAACCATTTCACAGTATGTTTTCAATTCATGAAAATTAATCGTAACATTTTGGTCACCTAAATACATCTTATTCAGAGTTTGGTTGTACTTAGCTCCACCGTCCAGTGTCACTTCTGACTGCACATCTGGTGACGGCCAAAATACCAAACTCAATGCTTCAAAAGAAGAGTGTGCAAAGCAATGCATGATGTCCTGATGACCATTTCTGTGTGTGCGAGTTTTTCAGAGTTAAAACAACACAAAGGGATAGACAAGAAATGCTGATGCCAAAAAGTGAGTGGAGTCTGTCTTTTCTTTTAAAACCTGGTTTTAAGAGGAATGCTTTCTTAGACATCACAAATCAAACTTGAGGAACAAGAGTTATTTTGGATTACATCAGTGATTGAAAGTCTCTCAATTGAGTGATAAATCTGAACTGGGAAACCTGGCACAATAATCTGCATATTTAACAAACCGAAGCCAGACGAAACTAGTAAACCAAAAGGAAAATTACATTTCATAACTTACAGAATACTGAACTGCATGTGGTTAATTAAACACTCATCTGAGAACGTTCTGTTATTCAGCATAGCACTTGCTGATTAGTGGGCAGCTGTGGAGATGACAATACCTTCAATCAATACCCTCCTCACGTCGTTTCACTTGGTTTCGAATCTTAACAGCTGCCAGTTCATCGTTGCGGTGCTACACGTGTAGCTGCTGTCCTGTTTTTTGATGTGTGATTCCTGAAGTACTTCCAACATGTGTAACATACCCAGAGGAATTAGCTGCAAAGTTAAATTTCTGTTCTGCTGTTAAATGCCTGCCTGTCTCACTCAAACATTGTGGTTTTATTCACTGAGTGCATGAATGCCTCTGGTTGAGATTTTTATCGTATCATTCTTTCAGGGGTTTTCCTGCATAGAGGAATTTTTGGTGAGGTTTAAGCCAGCGCCAAAATGTTGTAACCAGTTTTGTCAATCTAGGTTTCATTTACTCAAGCGTAATATCCATTTCAATACTGACATCTGTCAAATAAAGTAACACACACTCATTGCCTTTACTGCACGTGGATTGATCATGCTTACGGTAAAGCCAGTCACCCTCCAAAGACCCGTTGAGACGGGAATAACCCCGCCATCGCTACGATAATTGTCACTTAAAACAGAGCTTGCTAACAGCATTGTTACTTCACGATGACATTGACGAGGTGTCTATTTCTAGTTTGTCTAACTCTGTTAAGTAGTACATTATTAAAAAGAACATAACACTTGATGTATAAATGTACAGAGTTAGGTGGTGATTAGTAATTAATGTCCAGCCACCAAACAGTGCTTTTCACCCAAACCTGTCGTATATTTCAAGGGTAGAGTCTAAATCTGATGTTAAATCTGCAAAAACTCTTGCAAGACTCACTGCCCGACAACCAATTCTAACCTCAACTATTTAAGGTCAATGCCTAACCTTAATCATCTCACGAGAGTTTCCTCAGTTCGGAGGTTACCTTCTAGACATGACCCATTTTGAGGCCTTTGTTAGTTTGTGTTGCACTGGAATGAAAGTCTATAGATGGATAGGAGTTTCTATTGTTTTGTCCACCCCTGACTAGAACTACTTCTCCAATAATGTACTCCAGTACACCAACAGTGACCAAGGTCTTAAATGAATATAAATACCACCCCGTTTTTTTTTTTTTTTTTTTGCAAGGCTGAATTGCATTATATTGTACAGGTGTGTGTTGACCGCCGTTATTGTATTGTATTTAATGTGCATTTCAATCTGCACACAGACCGAAGGCAGCAGTGGCCGTGCTTCTGTCCACCATAGGGATTATTCTGAAGACAAGGCCGGATACACTGACGATCCTGCTTTCTGTCACAGCTTGTGGATTCCACAGAGTGTTCCTGCTGAACACAGAGGAGACTGTTGCGTCGCCCATATTGATCATCTTTCTGCTGCTAATGATGTTGTGACTAATGTTACCAACATACTTGAACAAGTTATTGTCTCATGACGCAGCATGGGGAGTGAATGAATCTGATAAGGGATGTTTGAGGGGCTGATGCTGTAAAATTGGTTGAGTATAATACAACTTAAGCCCAACGTCAGGGGTTTGTTGATGTTGTTTTGGTTAATGTAGCACAATAAATCCTTGGCGACACAATTTAACTGATCTGTTTTTATTGTGGATACTGAGGCATTAAAGATGGTGTTAATAACTCACAAATTAACTTATCAATATATTATTGCATTAGAACCAATCAGTCAAGACTAAAAACTGCATACATGGAGTTTGACCAGTAAATGAAAAATTGGTTTAAACTTGCAAATTCCAATGGTATAATACATAAATGTGTGTACGAGTCATAGCTGTTGATAATTTATTCATGAATGTGGGACGCTACTGTGAAATGATTTTTCTTGTCATAAAATAATTTGGTTTTCTGTCCAGTGGGATGAACCAGAGGAAATGTTCTGAATTTGACCTGCTATGCAGGGACACAAAAGGCCCAGTGAGAAGTGATTATTATTCCATCATTTCATTAATGGTGTATCGCCATTATGTTTCATGTCTTGCCACTAATTTGACCACAGTGACCTGCACTGAGCACGGCCTCGGTTCTCTTCAGGGTCTCTGTTGGCTTTCTGAGCAGAAAGAGAGAATTTCCTCTGCTCAGCCTCCTCACATGACGCCATGATTAGAGCTTAAGTAGAACACATCCTGTTTGATGTGGGGAAGTCATTTGCATGTCACATGGAATAATACATGACAGATATTTCCTGATGGTAAACCAACTTTGGGGCTACTGTAGCTTTATTAGTTCAGCGAGGTTCATAAGAGAAGAAAACGGACTGCTGAGATTTCTCTCTGCGGGACAGGCGGGTACTGCAGGACGAGACTGAAAACAAGCTGAACAGTTGGAGATTGTTTGAATGCTATTTCCATTCATTACTGGCCAGAACCGGCTGTCGTGATGGTTCTACTTGGCCCGGTAGGTCTCAGACAAACCACACAATTTTACTTACAAAGCTAAAAAAAAAAAAAAACAGCAAATAACACAGCTTTCGTCTTGAAATGCTGGTGTATCGTCGGTGTGCTTCTTCCTGTCACACATTGATGTAAATTGATGTTTGATGTTTGAAGTAGCGTCTATAATAAGTCATGGATTGCTAAGCTATTTTTTTTTTTTTTTTGTGGAGGGTGTGAGCTTAGTTTGCAACATACGTGGCTGTATTTAAAGAATACAACATGAACCGTCACTTTGAGACAAAACATACAGAAAAATACAAAAACCTGTCTGGAGATGAGAAGGAGAGGACAGCCGAGGGGCTGCTGGCTAAGATACTAAAGCAGAGAGGACTGTTTACAAAGCTGCATGCAACCAAAGAAGGAAATGATAAGTTAAGTTAAATGTTTAAATGTTAAATGAAATGTTAAATGCAATGCCCATTGAATCCTAAATGACTGCTGTTCACTAGCGGGACTCACACGCCCTCAACAATGGACAGTTAAAAACCTGGATCTAAGTGTTTGTCAGACTAGCGGGGACTAGTCAGACTGTAGCGTTCGAACTGATGAAGCCACTTGGATAAGAGGCGAAACGTCTTCAGAGACAAATCTAAGTCCAGTTGCCTTCGATTCAATTGTTGCCAGAAAGCAAGTGTTAATGTTAAGTTAAATGGTTTTGTTAAAAGAAATATTACTACCCAAAACAGTCAGTCCTGTTTGGTTCAAAGACTCCTGCATATAATGCCATTTTCTTAATAATATGCTTATTTTGAGTATAATAAATGTTGAAAAATAAGAATAACAGTATGTTTTCTATAGTAATAAAACAGAAGTTGCATCTGACAGTATCTGTTTGCCCCCCCGGTATCTGGGTTTCTCGTGTGGCCCCCCAGAAACAATAATTGCCCACCCCTGATATATACCATATGGGGGTGTAATATATTGGAAAAATCTGAATATTGCGATGTTATGTGATACGGTAGTCGTAGTAATCGTAGTAGTGCTATGATGCTGGATGTTACAGGGACTGTGATACATTCAGATTTTATGCACATGGCAGTGTGTTCTTTATACTATCACAGTATTCCTAAAATTTGAGTCAAAAATAGCAATATATTGTCTTACTCACAGTATTGAAATATATTGAATCGTAACCCCCTGTATCATGATACGTATCGGATCATGTCCGATTCGGGATCGGTGCATCCCTAACATCCCCTGCTGCTGTTAGCATTAGTAGAAATCTACTATTACTGCTCTCATATGTACAATTTCTGTATTATTCAGTACACGACATCTATTACACTTCTGTCCATCATGGGAGACAGATCCCTCCTCAGCTGCTCTCCCTGAGGTCTCCTCCACGTTTTCCCTGTTCAAGGTGTTTATTTGGTTCAGCTTCTCCTTATCCGACGCGAGGGTCCAAGCACAAAGGGTGTTGTATGTCGTGCAGCTTGTAAATCCCTGAGCCAAATGTGTCATTTGTGAGAAAAATAAAACTGAATTGAAAACAAATTGAATCCACGTCAGGCAGTTCAGCTCCAACTTACCAAAGTACTATTCCAGATTGTTTATGCACAGCTGCTCTAACGTGATCACAGACAGACTTCAGACAGCAGGTTGTTGCCATAACTTGGAGACTTTCATTTTTTTAGGGATGTTTGTGTGCCCCCTGCCAGGCTCCGGAGAAACAGGCCTCTTGTCAGGATTCATAATGCATAATGTTCCATATGGGTCTACTGTGGCTGGAAAAGACTAACAGATGCAAAGGACTGCAATCAATAATGCAGGTGAAATATTGGTATACAGACAAGAAGTGACAGCACAGGCGGGCCACCTGAGGCTTTGTTTCTTGTCCTGTGCCTGGACTATTTCAAATAGTCCTTTGTAGCATAACATTTCCCCAAAATGAGTTACAAGCACATACCCAAGGTACCCGATTTTCTAGCATGCCCTGCACATCAGATTAATGTGGCTAAAATGTAACTGAAAGGGGGTCATTTTAGCACATATTGATTACATAACTGTCCATTTGGCTACTTGTAAAGCCCCAGCTACCCAGCTTGAGTGCAGAATTGATTTTTCCATTAACTGACCTTTAAAAACTGAAAACCCTGTGTGCCAGTCGGTAGACTTCTGAAATGTGCTGTAAAATAAAATCTGCAAAAAATAAATCATGAAGGAAATTGTTATTAAAAGCTGCTACTGGAAGCTTACAGCCATAGTTTCAGATAACAGACATCTGTATAGGTAGTGATGTGGTTTTGACCGTATAATAAAAAGTTTGTAAGCTCTACTGTTACTTTCTTGTTTCTTCTTGTTCGTTTTCTAATCACTCACCCTCCATCCATTTCATATCTTATAAACACGTTACTGTAGGCATGGCCCGGACAGTTTGAGCCAGGTTGAACACCTTAGGACAGATTGTCACATGTTCGTGAACCAGACAAGTCACAGCATGGCCAGACAAGAGCCAGTGAAGACGGTGAAGCTTAGCTGAATCCTGGAGTCTTGGCATGTGGTGACACCTGCTTTGTCTCACACACCTTCCATGAGAGTTGTGCTTTATTTACAATGGGCAAATAAAATAAAAACATGTATTTTTCAGAATACAAACCCATAATGATAACCAGTGACTGCTTTGGTTTTAAATCACTCTGAACTAGCATGTTTCATCAATCCAGCTACGCTCAAAATCGCAATTCAGGCGGACGAGGAGAGGAGAGGATGGCCATGTCAGTCCTTAATATTTCAACTGACAACAAACTGGATTTACAAAACTCCCTTCAAGAAAAAAAAAAAAAAAGAAACGGCAGGGGTGCAACGATACACTCACCTCACGATACGATGCACAATATTGGGTTCACAATGTCAATACAATATCAATACAATATTATGACAATAATTTTAACAAAACATGAATGATGAAAATATAGAAATGAAAAGTCAGCCTTTTATTCAAAAGAAACAAAATGTAAAACAATGCTGTTGTTTGTATTCTACTCTTTAGTGAAACTGTATTTAACTGTGTTCTATGTGTGTCTGTCTGTTTTCTCCATTATTTTTGTGAGTATTTATTTAGTTTTAATTTTACTCTACTACTACTACTTGTGCTAGTTCAGACTGAGTGGACCAGCCTGGTCAGTGACATGTAAGATATAATGTTAGAGACAATTATGGATCAACAAATGAACTGTTATCGTATTCAAGTTAGTTCTGCGACGCTCTACATTACCTTACGTTGTACATGTTAAAAACTCATACGGACAAGTAATGTTACACATGTACATTTGCAAATTAGCTGCTAAAACAAGTTTCATCTGCAAAACTAAATAAATAAATGCAAGCCAAAGTAGCATATTTTTAAATTAATTTATAACCAAATATTGTGATACAGTTTTTTCTTGTCATGTTTTTATATCTCAAAATATCACAGCACGATCTGTTGTCACACCTTCTACTAAAAAGGTAACCAAAGACACTGCAGAGCACTCAAACATGTAACTACAAGCTAAACATGTTGGGCAGTTTGGGCTCACATCAAATTCTGAATTCAAACCCAGCGTTCAGAAAGAGTTGATTTATTTCAAAAGTCAGGACTCAACCCCCTGAGATGCACCCTTCTATTTTTAATTTCAACTTATTTCTGTATTTGTGCGCTGATATATTATGTCATGAAATATTTAAGGCCATGTGGGTAAATGTAATACCATGTAGCATACCATAATAACATGACTCAACATTTCTTGAGCAACATTTTATACTGCACAGACTACTAAAAAATTTGCAGTCCTGTACACTGCAACTGTGGTTGTGAAAAAAGTACATGCTTGAGAGACAAGATTTTATTGAAAACACAACACACAAACTGGATTTCAATACTTAAGAGAACAATTTAAAAGCAATATCTCCTTTAAAACGAGCATTCTCATCATTTCTTTGTGATGGTTGCAATTTCAACTGTTCCTTTACCTAAAATACACTCCACTTTTCACAAAACGATTACACTTCATTTGCGATAGCAATCAGAACTCCACGGGGAATTTCATAACAAAAATCCTACTTTGACCACTTTATTTATTTTATTTTTTTTTTTTTATTCTTGGTAGCAGTTGCAATTTCCAAGCCACTCTTCCAGGTTTAAAGCGATTTCAGTGCTCTACTGGCTAGCAGTTATGGACGTGGGTTGAACATTAAAAAACACAAGGCAGCTTGTTTCCCTTAGGAAAAGAAAATTACTTCTGAGCACAAAGGGAATGCATCAGTGGCATGGCATACTGCCTAGTTTGTTATAATTACAAGCAAAAGCAGTTCTGAATAGGCATCTTAATGACCAAACAAATTGTTGCATATTTCAAACCCATCTGGATAATTTTCTTAGGGGAAATGTAATTGCTGTTCAGACATGGTGAATGCTATCTTTGTTGTGGTGAGTGTATGCACACTGAAAGAGCACCTGACTTGATGCATGATGCCACTTCCTTTGCTGCCAATGAATTGTTATTCCGTCAGGTTTCCCCCTGTCTGTCAGTCAATTAGGCCTGTAATAGTCTATTAAAGCGTGGTCTGAGAGATGCTTTTACTTGCGTGTGTTATTGAGCTTTTACAGCGGACATGATACACTTTCCATATTGAAAGTATCAACAGGGAATCTATGACAAAAAAATGTATGTTCAACAATAGTTTGGCTTCATGGCTTTGTCAACTGCCTACTTCTAACATGTGCCATAGTGTGCTTGTAGAATGCAATACTTCACCAGTAGATGTCTTTAATTAGTATTTGGCTCCATCTTCTGGAGATCTACAACCACAGCACATAGATGCTGCAATACATCAAGTACTTGTAATCACTCTCAGGGGATATTTCTGTCAAAAAACAATTATATGAAAGGCATCTGGATCATGAACTAATATAGAAATAGTAAGCATATAGAATGCTGTTATATGCAGAGCCACAAACATGACAAACAGCTGTTTTTAGTTGGAGGAAATCTTGTTCTAGATAGTATTAGACACTCTATTCATTTAAAGGAGAGTTAGCTCCTTAGTAAGTATGTAATTACACAGTTTAAGTATCTATTTCACATCTATAGCGTTTAACATAGGTATGCTGTATATGAGCAGTTTGATTGGCTGTCCTTGAATGGCCATCAACAGAGGGCAGCAGAGATCTGTGAACAGCTAGTTGGAAGCTGGACCAAATGTTTTGCTGCAACAGTCAGACTCCCACCGCACACTACACTACAGCACCTCCAACACAATAAATTATGTTTAATAGATTGTATTTTTTCATCCAAATCGTGCACCCCCAAAACTTCACACACCACAGGAGTGAAATTTAAAAGTGACTGATGAGTCGTTCATACATACAATCAGTTGGTAAAGATGTTAATTATTATTTTTTTATATATCAAGATGCAATACTCAATCATCTGGCTATGATTTAAAAAGGTGGAACACATTACAGATTGAGACTTTAAGCTTCTTTAGTGGCAGTTACATTGCACACCTGAATGAATAAGCAATACAAATACATAGTCTTAATCAACATCTCAGGACATTTTTTTGTTTTGCTTCCAAATTGTTCAGATATTCAATCATGCTGATTTTAGCATGAGAAAAGACCTACAAGCCTATGTAGAAGAAAATACATGGTAGATGTAGATTACCTGTCCAAACTGGATAAGCTGGCAGTGGGTTATGAGTGCATATAATAAGGACACCGGTGGTGATGAACCCACATCACCCAACTCTACAAAAACGTTTTTGGTTTTGCAAACCTCAACTATTTCCTGACCTAGAGCAACTGTCTAGCCACCCGCGGTGAATTGTTCTTGTATACTTCAACAGATGATGATAACATGTTAATTGATGAGCTTTAGACCGGGTGCTACGTATGCATTCTGTTATGTTTGGACAGAGGAGGGCTAGTGCTGTCTCAATAGTCTTTAAGTCTCAAAAATCTTTCTGCTAAACTAACTGTTTCCTGGTTAAAGATACATGCATTGATTTTACATTGATGTTCTTATTGCATTTGGCAAGAAAACAAATACACCATAGGTGTACAAGTATACAAAAAAGTGGCTTAGTGCTATATAGCGTCAAGGAATTCATAAGCCCCTACCTTGCAGTAACTTATACCTCCATGAAGTCACACCCAGGGAACGCTTCAGTCACAAAATGATAAAACACCCCCCATACAACATAAGGTGGTGAAATTACTGCAACAGTTCCGCATACCTTTTCATTAAATGTGTTATATGAGTTTGGTGTTTATGATCATGGCCATTATAGCTCCATGCTACACAGATGAGATGCTGCAAAACCACCTTTTGTACGGATGATTGCATTTCCTGATTCCGACTTGTCCTTGCTTTCACCCTGCTTACAATGAAAATAATCTAAAGACAATGAGCGCCCGTTACCATCAAGAAATATGCGCGTGGAACCTTTAAGATGCTGAACCTCTCTGAATATGCCTAGAAACCAATCCAGACTACCACATATTTAACCATTTAATCGTCAAATTAAATGAGCAATCCAATCCCCAAAACTTTGTAAGGTAACAACATTGAGACAGATTTAGTGGTTCTGCATAGAATAAGGCATATTAGGAATGGCCATTGGGTTTTTTTATGTGTATTTTGCATTGCCAGCATTTGTCAGATTACAAAATGTTCATACCACCCCCTTCAGATAATCTCTGTGACTGCAGCCTCTAGCTTTTGTATATGGAGTGTGTTCCAGAGGTCAGCTCTGATCTCATCTTCTATTTTCTACGTTCGTTAAGCTCCATTCTGCTAAGCGTGTCCAAATAGGGTAATTCTGTGTTCAATTAAGCAGGGCAGACACAGTACATTCAACACAATGTCAATGAGATGCCACTATGAGTGAGCTATCAATTTGATAGACAGCCAGAGAGGTGGATAATAAGCTGTTGTATGTCCCCTGATTCTGCACCACCCAAGGCCATCCCTACAATTGAATTACACCGGTGCCTTGGTAAGTCACAGCTGATATGGCCTCATGCATTGCAAAAAGCCACCTTGCAGTGACTGACTGACTGTGCTGTATAATTGTGTGGTTGTCTGTAGCTATCATGGCACTGTCTTCCTACCAGCCATGGCCATGAAGCCGGTATAAAGAGACCCGCTAGGCCACACAAAGCACTGCAGTTGTCCTTAGGCAAGTGGCCAGTGAGAAACAGAAAGAGAGAGAGAGAGAGAGAGAGAGAGAGAGAGAGAGATAAGTAAGTAAAGTAGGGAATTAGGGGGATGGGGTGATTCTGCGACGCACAGCGAGCCAAATATCCCCGGGCTACAAGCCAAGTGGCCAGTCACAAGGATGGCGTGCCAAGAGAATGCCATCCGGCCAGGTTGCACAGCCAGATAAAAAGCTCCGCGGGTTGCCTGTGGCTCAACACAGACATCCCATAATATAACCGTCTCCTCTCCTCTCACTAACTAGCATCTTCCCAGAGTGCATTTCACCGCAGTGCATATGTGCTGAAATCTCTAAAAAGAAAAGCAGCTGTGATGCTGAGAGAACTCTGGCCAGGTGTGAAAATATGAGTTTATCTCAGGTTGGCAAAAAGAGAGACAGGAGTCAAACCTTTGATTTTGTTTAGTCACAAAGCCCGGAGCTGATGCGCTGGCATGTCTTTCATTGGGCTTAGCTCGTGAGCCTCTGAACAAAAGTTCCTTTGGGTGTTCAATATCTGCCTACTGTACTCAAAATATACAGTAGAGATGGATAAAATACTTTGGAAAAACTCCAGTGGTGCTCAAGGTTCATGACTCAATAGGCTGGAATTCTGTCATCTCATCCAACATCCTGGTAGGTCAAATTAACTGTAATACGGCTGCAACTGAAGGTTATTTTCATTATTGATTACTCTGGCAATTATGTCGTTGATTGTTCAAATAATTTAGTACATGAGATGCAAGAAAAAGTAGTGAAAAAATATTTTTACTAAAAAATTGCTTGTTTTGTCCGACCAATATTCCAAAACACAAAGACATTCCGGAAGGTCGGCGGTTCGATCCCCAGCTGCTCCGGTCACATGTCCTTGTGTCTTTGAGCAAGACAATTGCTTCCGAAGGCATAGCCATCGGTGTGTGAATGACACGAACGAGTATTTAGATCAGATCCTGATGGGCAGAAGTTGGCACCTTATCAGCCTCTGTCATCAGCGTATGAATGTATGTGAATGGGTGAATGTAGCGTAAAGCACTTTGAGTGGTCAGAAGACTAGAAAAGTGTCGTATAAATGCAAGTCCATTTACCATTTCACCATCCACCATATTTTTCGCACTATAAGGCGCACTTAAAATCGCCCAACTGTTTAACTCAGACACTGTTGATGAAGGATTTGTGGAAGAGGAATGAACTGAAAAGTGAGTGTATTGTTTTGTATTTCACAAAGTTGTATTTTACAACTGAAAAATGTTGAGTTATTGAAGTTATTGAGTTATTAAATGACCTGAATAAAGTTTGACTTATCTGACCATTTTGTTTCGCTTAGTGCGCCTTATAGTGTGAAACATACGGTATGTATGTTTAATGTGAACGTAGGCTCGATTTTGAGATAATCTGTGACATTTATGAGTTTTTATGGGAATTATGTCCACATTTTTGCCATAGTAAACCAAAGTTATTAGATATTAAGTTGAATTTATGACTGTTTGAGTCTGAATGAATAATTAATTCTAATTTTGCAGTTAAATGCACTTCTACTTGTATTGTGGGCTGGATTTTTCATTAATTGTGATCATTTTCAGAATGTACTTGTACTTCTTTACACTAACAGGAAGGAGACATTTGGAGGTGTTGATATTTATAGGTTGCAGTGGTTTTACTGCCCACTGGACATCAAACCGGACTGGATGTGGCCCCTGAACTAAAATGAGTCTAACACCCCTGAGCTACAGTTAAACTAGCAATACATCGTGCAGCATCTCATGGGCCAAAATAATTGAGCAAATTGGTCAATCTTTACCGAGTACTAGCAATCTAGTAAAAATACTACATGTGCTATTAGACAACTAAAGTTCTGGGATGTTCAGGCATTTCCGGGGAATTTGACAGTAAGGTTTGTGTTGCATAATAACCTCTGTCATATATTTTAAGAAAGACATTATTGACTAAATACAAGGTAGTACATCACAACACAGTGATTCATTACTATACAAAATGTTAGCAGTTATTGAATTTGATAAATCCTTTTACCATGTCTAGAATAATATCATTATATTATCTGCTCTAACAGGTGTTGCATTTTACAAATATGCCCACTTCAGTGTTTAGCTTGAAACTGCCTGTATTGTGAGCTTTCAAGGTAATTAATGTATGATAATAAGTGCATCTACCTAGTGTTATCATTACACTATATATTAGTGTACTTTAAAGTGTTTGTATCCACTCAATTCACACACATTGTCAACGGCTTTGACCTCCAAAGTTTGCAAGAATAAAATGAAATAAATAGTAAAAATATGAATGAAAAAAAGCACTTCTTCACTTCAAAACATGTTTTTGTGTGTGTGTGTCCTGCTGTTATGCTGTCAAAATGTTAAACATCTTTAATCCTTTAGCACCACTGATCTGAAATTCTATGCTGTCTGCCAGGATATTTAGACAGGACATTTACGAAAGAGCATTTTCTTTGTTGTGTTGGCTTTATTGGACTGAGAAAAAAGGTGGAAGACGAGCTGGTGTCAAAAAAGCAGCTTGAGGATCGCAGGGGAGCAGTGGGGGGGGTTAATGACAAAATTGGGGATGACAGAGAAGTGACAAAAACGAGACAGCAGGGTGTCAGATTTGGGAAAAGACCAGAGAAACCCAACCTTTATTTCCAAAGTACAAAGCCACTGTTTGCTGCTCATGAGACATGTCTTATGACTCCTGGTGGCTCATGTACGCAAAATCACAACAGCACATTTTGTCAGTCTGAAAGGACTATGCAAAGGAGATATGACCAGATACAGGGCATCCTGGAAAGTATGCAGATAGATATCTGTTTCTGTCTGTTCAATTCCTGACTTCTGTGAATGAGGTTTATTTATTTATTCATTGATTCATGTATTTATTGTACATTATCAGTCAGTCATTACTACGGAAGGTAATCATAAAACAACTACACCAGATGTGTAGTGAATCATTCTGACACTTGTGGATATCTTGTATGTTGTGTTCATTCGCAGTTTGATAGAGTTGATAGAGTTTAATAGACATTACGGTGGTGGCATATATAAGAAATAGATGTAAAGGATTGTACTTTTCAACTGATTTTGTCAAGCTTTTGCTAAAAAGTGCCAAACACCTAACCAAGCTTCAAACGATGTCATATCAAAAAAGGCGTGACATATTACGCTGTGTCGCTGCATTGCTGGCGACCAGTTAGGACACGTGTCATGGACATAATGCACAAAAAAGACATTTGAGGAGTTTGAACCTCTGTGTTTTTTTTGTTTGAACGTCATTTTTGGCCAATTTTGACTGCCTATCACCAACAGAGGTTTTAGATCAGAAAGCACTTCTGTATGTCAGTTAACTATAGTCCAACAGATCAATGAGCTCTGATCTAACTTTCAGTCTGTGGCGTATAAACTGTTTGTGATCAACAGCTGATCTGCTGAGATCATGTGGTAGATGACAGTGGTGTGACAGTGTTTTACTGCCTCGTAGCAAAGAAGACATACCGGCTCGTCTCCATTAACCACTAACATGGATTCTCTTCTTGTCTCATTAAATTTCCTTCCCTCTGCATCAACTTTTCTTTTCTTGGACATTTTGGTACTGTTAATATATATATTTTATGACCCCATCACTCGGCTAGAGCGCCACTGCAGGAAACCGGTGATATTGAGACGATTCAGTGCGCATGTAACAAAATCGAGATGCATTGTGGGACATGTAGTTTAAGGACACCGTACTTCTGTAAAGCGGCAGAATTGTATGATAAGAATAATATATTCTTTGCAAGCCCTCGCAGGCCACATAAAATGAGGTGCCGAGCCTAATTTGGCCGGTGGGCCTTGAGTTTGACACGTGTGTTACATAGTCACCGACACTGAAATAAGAGTTATAATCTAAAAACTTCTTTTACTCTATTTTTAGACTAGTTTAAAAGCAGCTAGGCATCTTTCCACTTGCACATCATGAAAAGCAGCTTACTGGGTTGTGTAGTTACCAACTGGTTAAATATCCTTTAATTCACTGCTAAAGAGCAAGCAGCCTGCCTGCACTGGGTTAATAGTGCGTCTTGAAGTTAATGGTGTCGACTGGTGCCTGGAGTCTACCACTGCCAGGCTGCAGATATCTCGCTACCTGGGTACTCGGCTTGACTTAAAGATGAAATTCAACTTTTACAGTTTCCTGTTTCTGTTTCTTTTAAAAAATGATGCAATTTTATGGACTTTAAACCAGCAAAACATGGAGATCTTCTTTTTTGTCCACTAGCCTGCAATTGTATGTCAGTACCAGACTGAGAATCATCTCTAGTTAATTTATTGTGGGACATAAACACATAAAACTCCCTCGTGTTGACATCTGAATACTCAAAATCCCACTACGCAAGTACTGATGTTACTTGTTTGTTGCTTGATAGGTGGATTTATTCACCTAACCCTGGCAGCAGTAGCATTATTATTTCCTCACTGGTATACTTAAGTCAATATTCAATAAGTGTGGATTGTATTCTTCAGATTTCAGTGTAATGCTCTAGATCTTTGATTAAGATTGCTATTTGTAATTCACAGCATGAGCATTAACATGCTTTTGATTCATGGGACTGGCAGTTATTTTCTCTCAGGGGTTACCGGCGCTGAGCTCTGTAACTAGAGTTGGTTTGTGGACCATTAATCTGGCTTTACATGTACCCCCATGAGAAAAGCAACTCTCTGCCACTGTGACTAGTCAGGAATCATCTGGGCTTGAGGGATGAATTCATCGATCCAGGTCACAATTATCTCTTGAAGGTAGCTCAAAAATCGTGGCAGCTCTCTAAATTAAAGTCTTATTCCCTTCCCAATTAAAAAAAAAAAATTGAACAAATACCCCATTTTCTTTTTTTTTCTCCTTTCTTTACGCTTGCTAATCAGGATGAGGCAAAAATAGTAGACTGCATTAGGCTGGTGCTGTTGTTTATGATAACAAAACAGATACATGGGTGAAATGTGTCCGGAGAATCCATATATCTTATTGCTGAGGGCGTTGTGTGATAGCCATTATGGGGAAAGCATATGAGGCCATCACTCAATATGCCAAAACATACTGAGGCTCTTAATGCTGTTTGCTTGATTTATTTATTTTGTTGTGGTCTGTATCAAGACAGAAAGAAAGCAAGAGATATTCTAATCATTCTACAGTAATTATGGTAAGGTGTGTTTGGCTAAACATCAGCACATTTCACCTTCCCAAGATATATGTATGAATGCGACCTCCAGAGGTCCAATAAAGGGCAGAGATGATAAAGGACACCTGCATGTTGTTTCACTGGAAGCTCTCCGGCTGATGACGGGTGCCAACTTGGCTAGGCCTCGTCAATACAACTCATATGTTTCATATTTATAACCTCCTCTCCTTTTTACCCTAAGAGCCTGCAATGCATTATTTATGCTGCCAAGACGATATTGAATTTTGCTCTGACACTTCAATAAGATATAGTCTGTCTACAGCAAATCATAACATCTGATTAGGAACATCAGACCTGTGGTTTTGTTGTAAATTTCAGGAAAATACGAATGTGTTATACTGTAAGAAACCCTTCATTGTGACATTGACAGCCTGAGGTTGTTTCTTTAAGGGTTTTCACAATAGCTTCCAACATGCTTGTCCAAAAGATGTATTGACCCATTGTCCTTTGGCATGTTTAACATTAAAGGTCCATGAATTTTTAATCATCAACATGGAAACAGTTGGCCTTCCGTATCGGCCAAGTGCTATCTTTAGCGCTCCGCTCCGTCAGAGAGGCAGAAAGGTTTGGAGGGAAGTAATATGACCTTAATGTGTCAGACCCGAAGACCTCGCCTGTCTCAGCGCCTGTCAATATTACATCAGGATCAGCACTTTTGAAACAGCACAGAGCCTCCGCACCTGAATCTCTGCAGCAGATGGTGGAGAGCTGTCCTCGTTCACTGTTTACAAGCACTAGCGTGTATTTGCCCCTGATGTGATGCAGCTCATCACAAGTGTCTCTTTCAAGAATAGTGCGTGCGTTTCAGGCTGGACATGATAAGACTGTCAATACAAGATTTATTGGAAGCGGGATATAAAAAGTGGTGCAGCAAATACGTCAGGTGATGCAAGTCGGCACCTGCTATACATCATGTCCTAGTTATCTCTAACCACATCAAATTGCTTGTTTGATATTAAACTCCAATTCTAGGACCTGTTCTAAGGCACAAAGTTTGACCTTGGTTGAGCTCCAGGTATGTTCCTTTAATGCATATGTTATCTCCTAATGTAATCAGAACATGAGTGATCTGGTCACCTTTATATATATGGAGATGAGACGTACCCAAGCTGCACCAGTACATTCATTTGAGCACCAAGTGACACCCATGGGCACATTATGAATGCTTATAGTCTTCTAGCCACGCTCGCAGTAATGCACTGTGTTTTCTTGTGCTCCTATCAATCTAATGATATCTTGTTTTTAGCAAGCATAAAATGAGATGAGATGAGAATCTAATATTATTTATGTGCACGCAAAATGTTTGAAGATTTATAGTGTCTACTACAATATTGCTTTTGATGAACCAACAAGATAAGGATTCACTTGATTTAGGCTTTCAGTGCTCCTTGACCAACTGAAATGGTAAACGCTGCTTCAAAAACTTATCAGCATTTGATGGATTTAATGTGGGGATTGAACATTTCTTAACTGATAATGAAATACATATTAAATACAACACACATCTCGAGATAATGCTGACTGACTTGACTCACACAATAATGCCAAACGGCCTTCCAGTTGGTGTACTTGACAACAAAACCCCCCAAAAGGAGGTTAATCCCATAAATATGTTTACATATGCATTTGCAAACATTATACATAAACAAAAACAGAATATGGGACTGATATGAGACAAGTCTATGTAAACACCAATGTTTTTTGTTTTGTTTTGTTTTTTTTTTTGTTGTTTTTTTTCCCCAAAGTTGCACATCAGAACCGGGTATTTTTGAAATAGAAAATTACTAAGAAGGTTTATTAATAGAGATATAAAGGTTGAGCTGGAATAAAACAATGAGCCTGAGGCAAAGATCCCTGCGGCAGTAACACTACCCCCCACCTCCCCGCTAAGCATTAAAACAAATAACATCTGCTTCTGTTAACACCACCTTCACTGCAGCTGTGTTGATTCCCCATAATCCCCAAAGAATATAAAACCCACACAGGTAATACTTCCTCAACCGTCAGAGCCGTTTCATCAAGATAAAAAGCATTTGTTTACGCTCAGCCCATCTTTTTTATTACACGTGACTCGAGAAATCTTGGCAACAAGTTACTCTCCCTTTTTAAATTCTTGCAATGTTGTGAAAAATTACCCACGCAGCTGCTGTTCAGGACAACTCTCTATAATCACACTGGCAGACTAAAGCCTAGTCTATACTTGTGTCTCTAACATGTATCAGAACATAAACTATGCAAAGTCTACAGTTACACTGGATAGAAAAAGTCTCCACACCCCTGTAAATTGCCAGGTTTTTGTGATGTATAAAAATGAGATCATGATAAATCATTTCAGAACTTTGTCCACCATTACTGTGACCAATAACCTGTACAATTTAACTGGAAAACAAAATGAAATCTTTTAGTGGAAAAAAATAAAAATAAAAAACTAAAATAATGTGGTTGCATCAGTGTGAACACCCTCTTATAAATGGGGATGCTGTTGTGTTCAGAATTAACCAATCACTTTCAATCTCATGTTAAATAGTAGTCAGTACACATCTGCCACCAGTTAGTGACTCTGATTAACCCCAAATAAAGTCCAGCTCTTCTATTAGGTTTTTCCAGACGTTTACGTAGTTGCATCTTACAGCAAAAGCTGCAGGCTGCAAAGAGCTGACAAAGCATCAAAGCGATCTCATTGTTGAAAGATATCAGTCAGCAGAAGAGTACAAAAGACTTTCCAAGGCATCAGATCTACCATGGAGCACACTGAAGACAGTCATCAACAAGAGGAGAAAATGTGGCACAACAGAGACATTACCAAGAACTGGACGTCCCTCCAAAGCTGATGAAAAGACGAGAAGAAAACTAGTCAGGGAGGCTGCCAAGAGGCCTCCAGCAACATTAAAGGAGCTGCAGGAATCTGTGGAAAGTCCTGGTTGTGAGCTACATGTGACAGCAATCTCCTGTATTCTTCATATGTCTGGACTATGGGGTAGGACAGCAAGACGGAAGACTTTTCTTACCAATATAAACATCCAAGCCCGGCTAATTTTGCGACAACATACATCAAGTCTACCAAAAGCATGTGGGAAAATGTGTTATGGTCTGATGAGACCAAGGTTGAACTTTCTGGCCATAATCTCAAAAGGTATGTTTGGTGTAAAACCAACACAACTCGTCACCAGCAGAACAGCATACCCACGGTGAAGCATGGCGATGCCAGCTTCAGGCTTTCGGGCTGTTTTTCTTCAGCTGGAACTGGGGCTTTAGTCATGGTGGAGGGAATTATGAACACTTCTAAATAGCAGTCAGTGTTGGGACAAAACCTTCAGGCGTCTGCAAGAAAGCTGAAGCTAAAGAGGAATTTTACCTTTCAGCACGACAACGACCCAAAGCGTACATCCAAACCAACAAAAGAATGGCCTCACCAGACGAAGATTAAAGTTTTGGCACGGCCCAGTCAGAGCCCAGACCTGAATCCTATTGAAAATATGTGGGGTGACCTGAAGAGGGCTGTGCACAGGAGATGCCCTCACAATCTGCCAGATTTGAAACGCTTTCACAAGGAAGAGTAAATATTGCCAAATCAAGATGTGCCATGCTGATAGACTCCTACCCAAAAAGACTGTAAGTGCTGTAATAGAATCAAAAGGTGCTTCAACCAACAAAATTACTATAAGGGTGAGCATATTGATGCAACCAGGTTATTGTAAGTTGTGTTTTCCAATTGAATTGTACAGGTTATAGGTCACATGAAAGGTGGAAAATGTTCTGAAATGATTTATCATGGTCTCATTACTTTATGTCACAAAAACCTGATATTTTAACAGGGGTGTGGAGACTTTTTCTATCCACTTTATATTGCAATAAATTGATGAATAAAGATAAAGATCTGAAAGAAAATTGGAATATGTAATAGAAATAGCTAATTTTACAATATCAGCACAGTGTCCTGAGAGTGCAATGTGATTAATGTACTGACACGTGATGGCCAAGATCATCACTGACTTACATATTTATGTAGGATAAATTATTTGTCTGACAGTAATAATCCATATTGTGTAGTACTGTGTAGAAGATAACACTGAAGGAATCCAGTTCCCCCTATAGAAGACTGAATGTAGACAATAAATTATACATAACATTGCAAGCAACCACTGGTACAGGCAGCAACACAGCACTTATTTAGACTGGGAAACATATCACTAAATGTATAAATATAAACTACTTTACAGGAGACAATAAATATCCTGCTTTCATTATTTACTATCTGACTCAGATTATTTCATAGTCAAAATGTCCACTTATATATATATATATATATATATATATATATATATATATATATATATATATCCCACATTTGTGTATGTCGGAGAGTAGATCCCACATAGGGCGAGCATACTGTACTCTGTAACTCTTAGTTGTTCTTAAACTCAATCTTGGTTCACTTACCTGAGCCACCAAGGTTACATGACTCTGACCTCCATTTCTACAATCTCTAAAGCATTTTGCCGAAGCCACCATCTGGTCAAAATAGCTTTCTTTGGAATTCACAGTCACACATGCTCAACACTGAAATAATTTAATGTGCAGGAATCCCAGCAAAGCTAATATCTGATAAACTCGCCTTGTCCATACCGCCCTGTTAAGTGTGAAATACGCTGGGCATCAGATATGATATCCTATACCGGCATCCTGCAGCATCCAACCGATACCACGAGGCCGTGTTTAAAAGAGTAAGGTGGAGAAATATCAGTGTGCGGCGATACCCACTGCTGATTGCACCTCACTGAGCGTTCACCTCATATTTGTGATGCACTTCCGTGCCTCAACAAGCAGTGAGATCCCAGAGCACTCTGTAAATTGGACAATCAGTAATGGTATTTGATGGCATTAAGAGTGGAGATGAAAGGAAGGACACTCCAGTTATCAACATGATAATGGGGCTGCTGCCTTGCACTTTGTGCCCAATGAAATGGGACTCAGTTAATTATCCTTGCTATTAATTAGGCCATCGTATCAAGGAGAAAGAGGTTATTCTTCATTGACAATATACCGTATTATATTGAATTATTCGCCTCAAGACGTGGGTTGTTTTGTTTGTTTTTTTTGCATTTAAATAGGTGTGCAGGGACTAAACCACACAGGAGTGACCACACAAATAACACCAAATGAATCCCTGTTTCTACAGTGTACATTTGTCTGGAAATGAAAATATGCTGTGGTGGGTAGGGCTGTCCCAAATAACGTTTTTTGGGATCTGAAGCTTTGGCAGCCTTGCAATGAATCACCTGCTGAGTTTCCCCCCAGCTTCCTCTTGATAGCCATAATCAGCTCTAACAGTAAAAAAAAAAAAAAAAAAAAATTGAAATAGCATTAAAACTTGTCAACATATTTTCTGTACAACGGGATGATATGGAATAGGCTGTAAACAAACAGGGACCTGCACTTGTTCCATTTCATTTGCAGGCAGCCACAGGAGTGTTCAGTTAAAAGCATACAGACAGATAACACATGCAACTGAGTCCATATGCCTTTGAAAGGCATACTGTCAAATAGACCACAAAGCAGGGGAGGCTTTAGGGCGGGGCTACCTTGTGATTGACAGGTCGCTACCACGGTGTTGTCCAGTATTCCTTGTAGAACTTTAACCCTTTAACAACAGTTTTCAGTTCATGAACGTTAATGATAACATTTTTAGCTGCAGAAGAATGTCTTGTTCTGTGATTAGTTGTATTTAGCTCCACCCTCTGGTGTCACCTCATGGTTAAGGCCAAAATGCTGAACTCGTCGCATCAAAACCATAGTCCACAAGTCAATGGGTGACGTCACAGCGACTACATCCACCTGTTATACACAGTCTGTGGTATGTACATATGTTATCTGGGAACCCATTGGCTTCCAGTCTGATGACACACAAGCCCCTGAGAGAAATAACAAAACTAAACCCTCATCAGACGTTAGCTAGTTGGTGCATTTCGGCCAATGCACTGTGCCTCTTTTGCTCTCCACATGGACTGTTTACCTGCATCGACCAAAGCCTCCTCAAATGTGATTGTAGTCAATACTACTCAGACTACAAACAGAAATCAGAGTGCTTCTGGTACCAAAATCTCGTGCCGCTGCCTACAGATTCGACATGTGAATGCAGAATCTGTCTCTAGAGATTGTTAAGTATGTAACGTTGAATAACGTGCTTTAGATCCAAGTCTCTCAGCTTATTACACTGAGAGTCAATTGATAATCCTTATATTCACCGGACTGTGCAAGTACATTAGCTAAAGGAAGGAAAAAAGGAAAAAATATACTTAATGCAAATGATACACTGTCTTGTCAGTTAAACCAGCATGAGCTACACCAAAGCTGAATGTTAAATTTGAGTTGAGTGAATTTTCATCATAATGTGACTCATGCTTCAAATTGAAATGTGCATATTTCCCATGTTAAGTCTTATATAGTTGTACAATGTGAGATAATGCTCATTTGGGAGTGCCTATGTGATGGACAGACATGGAAATTATAATAATGAATGGCTCTTAGAGGACTTCAGCTCCTCCATTCAGAGTCCACTGACGTGCAGATACGTAGTCCCAAGTGGGTTGCCAAACATGGGAGAATAATTCGTTTTTATTATCAGCTACCAAAAGGGGGTACTAAAGGTGTGTGCTTCAAAGACTCCCTTTATGTCTTTATTTTATGAGATAACACCACTGGCACACTGGCACACAGCCTAATGAAGAAAAATGCCAATCAAATGAAAGATAAGTACTGAAATAACTTCAGTCCATGCGTCACAGAATGATGCAACGCAACATGAGTTATTTGACAAGTTCCAGCATAGGAGCTGCAACAAATTAACACGGCAGTTGCTTTAATGTGTTTCAGATTCAACAGCAACAGGAGTGTGCTAATTTACATGTACACTTAAATCTGCCTCAAGAAACATCAGATTGTTTTTCTAATCTGTTCTGCAACAAGCCATTTTGCCAACCTCGGGTCACATGATATCATAATTTGGCAGAAACAGCTACTATAGCTACAGGCAAAAAAGGGAGGTAGATTTAAGATTGCCCATTATATGTCAAGTTTATTATCTCTTTTGCTAGCTAAAAGGATGGCTCAAAGGCCATAACATAGTTCATCCATAATTGCATTCCTGTAAACTTATATTACTAATTTTGACAGCCTACAGTGATGCAATGGTAATGAAAGTGGCAAAACAAACAAATTAGGTGAGCTTTGCCATCCAATGCAGAAGGGTAACTGACTAAATACAGATATGTATCTATGTATTACTATGGCTTCCATAGTGCTTTACAGGAGGCTGTAAGTGTAAAACATGTTATACAGTATTCACAGTTAAATCACACACTGAATGAGAGGAAGGAGATGTGTATTCATCCAAATATTATGCTGTTATTGTACAGAACAATGACACCTGTGCAAATACAACCTACCAAAGTGACTGGAAAAGTTATGAAAGCATCTATTTGAGAGCACTGACCATTGAATAAATATGGTCTCTGTTTTCAGCACTAAAATATGTCATTTGACCTTTAAGGTGTTTTACTGTGCAAATGCAATTTCCTTTAAAATATCTGTGTTATATTCTGACTGCTGCAAATACCCATATTAGTGGCATAAAACTGAATAAAACCCAGATACACATTACTAATAATCATGTATCATCATGATACAATATTATGTACATTTTTGGACAACAACACGATATTTGTAAGTCTGCCTCAATACAATTTTGATTCAATTCAGTTTAAGGGTCTGAGATCAATACCAGATTATATCATGTACCCATTTAAACACAATCAGTGACATTTATATCAACTCAAATATGATTTGACAGTTCTATTACTGAGCCCTTCAAGACATTAAAATGAAAACCAATCCAATAAAAATAGACCTGTTGTTGCAGGTCTGGTTCTTGGTCAACGCTGGTGAGCGGTTTGTCAATAAGATGATTGAAAAGATGTCTGCACACTTAGATCCACGCAGTATTTCACTTGATTCTTTAACACTAAGCTTTCAGCCTGTCAGACCTTCATCAGAGCATACGGTGCAGTTTGTCAATAAAATGAGAAGCTTGTCCAGCTTAACAGTACACCTTAAGTGAGTCTGAACTAAAGCTGTTGCTAACTTCAAGGCTAACCCCCGTCACTTTAGCAAGCCGGTACCAAGCTAGACACAGGAACGTGGCTTGGGGAGCTGTAGCATTCATTCATAGTCAAATAAACCACAACATACTGTACACACATGGCATTGCTATGTTACTGCTTCTCACTTCACATGCTCTCTTTCTCTGCAGACTGCATACCGCTAACGCTGCTGCTTGCTAACGATGCACATTTCCTTGTCATGATTCCACATCAGCCCATATCCGTGCAGCCATCGCTGCAGAAAACATAACCAACGCTAACACCGCTAGCACTGTTTGGATGGTTAGGACTGAGGTCGACGGAGATGCTGAAACAGATGCCATGGAAATTTCAAAATGAAAACGCATATATAAGATGGTGATGTTTTCACTTTGCGTCAATGATACTGGATTGTTGATCATTGGATCGATACGTGGAAATGGATCGATGGATCGTTACACCCCTATAATCAGCTGTTGCCCATAGGGGACACTATTTCCCGCACTTCCTGATTCCAGATTTAAAAAGATGGAACCATGAAGTCTACCTTTTCCTAACTTTTTTAACTAACAGCAAGCACTGAGCATGCATTGTTAGAAACACAGACATCACCGTTCCTCGTGATAATAATTAATTAGCCGTTCATTTGAAGGTGATCTCAGCTCTCAGGCTCCCTGGTTGATCAGCTGCCTCAATTTGTTCTGTGGGGAATGCAGTGATATTGGACTATGTGATTTGCTAGTTATTCAATCAACCACACATATAACTGCTATACAATTTCAAAGTGTTGTCTTAATCTCCTGGATTTCTGCCTATTTATTTATTTATTTATTTTATGACATACAGGTGGGGGTTGTGGGTCGTCTACTGATCTCAGACGGCTGGTGGTTCGACCCCCAGCTCCTCCTGTCCATGTGTGGAAACGTCCTTGGGTAAGATGCTGAACCCCGGATTGCTCCCGATCGTCAGGCCAGCACCTTGTGCAGAAATCTGACTTGGCATCAGCAGATTCTCCATATTAATGGATCAGGAACAGAAACCTGATATAACTACTGATACACAGTGTTACTATAACTACATGATGAAGGGCATTCAGAGAGCATGTAAAAAGAGTCTCTGAATGCATGTATGAAGACTAAAACCTGTGACCTCTCCATTTTAAAACAGTTTCTCTAATTATTAAACCTTCCAGCTGCACTAACCAATCTGGCATGGGTCACTGTAGCTGACTATTCTCATGGCCCCAACTTTTTTGCAGCAGCCTGCTCACATGGTTTCACATTATCTTCTGGGTCTGAATATATCCTTTGGAGAACAAACCAGTATTTTTTTTTTTTTTTTTTTACTGGTGTGGATCAACTAGTTCTGGTTGTGTTACTGCTGCTCTTGTCAAAAGCGGTGAAATGCAGAGTAGACTTACAACGGCTGACCCCTCTGTCAGCTCAGTTGCTGCATTTATTCCACTAAATGGCGGTGAATGAATGCACCCTGCCACATTTTCCACCCTTTTCTGTACTATTTCAGTCTCTTTGCAAGAACTCTGTGCCAACGGGGTGAAATAGTTGAAAGTGTCCTAGTTGCTCTGTACACTGTGCTGCCTTACACCCACTCTCTGTGTATACCTGAGCAACATCTGCCACTGTGTATAAAAATAATGTCACATTTGACACCTAAAATGCTACCATACATCCATGGTGTAAACTTATTTGCTTTCTCCAGGGACAGGTCCTTAGCCACTGCATGTGGCATCTGCCAACAGATGTGCCAACACTGATATCACCATCATATCACCAGTGGTTGAAATTAATGATGTATTTTCTAACATAAACCACAAGAAGCTATTGGTTATAGTTTAACTGTGAGCAGAGACCCAGAAAGAGGAGCTGGCATCAATCCATCATGTGTAATTATCCTATTCAGGTTCACCAGGGGCTGGAGTCGACCCCAGCTGGGGTTGGGCAGAAGATGTCCTCCCTGGACACGCCATCACAGGGCTACCACATAGAGACGGACTACCATTCACACTCACTTTAATTTAAAGTCAACAATTAACCTGCATGTCTTTGGACTGTGGGAGAACCTGGAGAAAAGCCACGCTAACACGGAGTGAACATGCAAACCCACAGAAAGGCGCCAAGCTGGGTTTGAACCTGCGACTCTCTTGCTGTGAAGACTATTGCCCATCCATCCCACCACAGCCTTAAGAGTGTCTGTGTCTGTGTTAGGGCTGCAGGATTATAGAAGAAGAAGAAGAAGAAGAAGATCTACCTTTATTAGTCCCACAATGGGGAAATTCAATTTACACTCTGTTAAACTCGTACATGGTACATGCAGACCTGAAACACACACACATGCAGTAATGGAGAGATGTCAGAGTGAGGGGGCTGCTCCTGACAAGCGCCCCGAGCAGTTGGGGGTTTGGTGCCTTGCTCAGGGGCACCTCGGCAGTGCCCAAGAGGTAAACTGGCACCTCTCCAGCTACCAGCCATTATAGCCAAAATGATAGTCATGATTGTTTTTATATCAATACTGAAATCACAAATTATTTATTGTGATTATTCTTTGATTTTAAAGACAATATATTTTCATTGTACTTTTACTTTCCACTCTTCCATTCCTGCTAATGAACAAATATTTACATCAAAATATGACTAGTCCTTATTCACAGTGCATCTCCCAGAAACGAAATTGTTCTTTGCTAATTAGTTTTCGATTTTGCTTATTTGGATCGATGCTACTTCTTGTGGTGGTATTTCAAAGATGCAAAAATACTGTATGTGGTGTCATTACAATGGTACATCAGCAGCTGGAACTCACAGCAAATATATTTAATGTTTCTATTTCTCAAAACTCTCAGTTTCCCACATACTGAGCAAAGGTAAACGAGCCTGTGGGGTTGTGCTCTTATGAATTTGTTTCAGCTCATCCTTTGATACGCAGTGGAAAAGCCATTAACAGAAGTGGCAATATGGACCAGACTGCACTATTTGCTAAAGTAATGAAATTAAATGGCATTGGCATTTCAAACTGCAGCATCTGAGTGATAAACATTTCTTAACAGCTGACTGCACAAACAAGTGTGTTCAACTAACAGATCTTTGAGAAGATGCATTATTATTTGCATAAATGTTTAACAGGAACACTGATAAGCTTTTATTGATAAACTGAATTTGCTCAGCTAAACAAGTGGGTACTGCAGTACGATTTTGACTCCCCGCAATTAAGTGAACGTGATCGACTGTGATATTGACATTTAAAATGCTCCGCTCATAGGAATCTCCTGCTGCATAAATCAAGCGCTGCCCAAAGTAACAGCTCGGGAACGCACCATCAATCAGCAGCTGATCAAAGACGGACGGTTTTCAGCAGTCTCATATATCTACATACACCGACCAGCCATAACATTAACATCATTATGACCACTGACAGGTGAAGTGGATAACATTGATTATCTTGTTACAATGGAACATGACAGTCGGTGGGATATATTAGGCAGGATGTGAACATTTTGTCCTTGAAGTTGATGTGTTGGAAGCAGAAAAAATAGGCAAGAGTCAGGATTTGAGCGACTTTGCCAAATGATGCTAGACGACTGGGACACAGCATCTCCAAACTGCAGCTCTTGTGGGATGTTCCTGGTCTGCAGTGGTCAGGACCTACCAGAAGTGGTCCAAAGAAGGAAAACCAGTGAACCTGCGACAGAGGACATAAAGCTGCAGACATAAAGCTGCATTTTATCATAAATATAAGTCGTGGAGGAACAACTTAAAAACACTTGGAACAATTTAGTTAATCAGACACGTCTTACGTTGTCTATCGAGCTGCTCAGAGTCATCACAATGACCGACTGGTCTACCAACACGGAGCTTAAGTGCTCCATTAACAGACGTTCCTGAGTTACTCTATGATGTGTTCAGGCTCTGCTCAGTAAAAATGAGTATCGGGCTATGGTGAATCAAACATGCTCATGACGCATTCAAATGTAATCTTGTAAAATGTGGTTTTATGTAGTAAACTTGTATAAATCCAGTTGTTTGCAGGACATGTTTTCACAGGAATATAAACAGAAAAATATGACCTGTTTAACTTCTTAGCTTATAATACATCATTAGAACTACTAATGCCAAGACTTTTTTTTATATCTAAATAAAATACATTCATCAGGTATTTCCTAATCATCTGCATTGTATTTTTCTGCAAATAACCACTATAGATGACAGAATAACAAAGATAACATTTTGACAGACTATAGCACAACATGGACGTGAAAGCAGTGCTCTGTATATTTAAATGTGAATTTGGAACAAAATATGTTGTCCCTAAACCTAATGAGTAATCATGATACATAATTGTGATCTCAGTATTGATTAAAATAATTGTGATTATCATTTTGGCCATAATTGTGCAGCCCTAGTGCAGTTTTTAGTAAAGACGTGTTGAAGGAAATAGATGATTCTGCATCCTCGTTGAATCAGGAACCAGCCGGCTGCAGCAGTTCACTTTTCTGCAGTTGAAGATGATAAGTCATGTTTGCTGGTTGTTTATATCAAAAGGTAATGTTCTGAGTATGTTTGCTTCCAGAAGAAGGATGTGCATGTGTACTGCCCAACAGCCTGAGTGTAACACCCGAGCATTCATACATCTAACTCTGATGCACGGCTTGCGTGAAGCAGCTTCCTATTATTTCCTCTCTTGCCTCGGTGTATTTTCTGCAACAGCTTATGTGGGAAAATAAAAGGCAAACCAAGAGGGTGTACACACACCTACACACACATGCACTTATCTTAGCATAGTGTGATACGTAAGGCAGACTACCACAATGCGAAGGCAAGACTGACAGGATCCGAAAGGCCGCTGAAGGTCATCCAATATATCCGAACTTTTTGCCTTTCCTCCCTCAGTGGTCTCTGTGTGTTGCATCAACTTTGTCTTGCTTGTCCTCCCATGCCATTGATTGAGGAGGACATTTGAGGGAAGGGCATCTTTAATTGTACGCAAAATAAAGCTCCCTGGACTGTTTTTTTTTTTTTTTTCCCTAGCCCATTGTTGGATGGGAAGGGATTAATTAAGTACATCTTCAACAGGCAGAGTTGACTGTGCAAGCAGTCAGTGATTATCTGTGATGGGTCTTGAGACCCAGGAGGGGGAACGGCTGCATCGCTGTGCTCCTGACATAATGTTGGCAACTTTCTTTTAAGGATCACTGCGTGGTAGTTCCATGTTAATTATTTCCCCTTGCCCCTTTGTTTTGCATGCTGTGTTTCATTAAAAAAGCTTTTCGGAAGTCAACATTAGGTTTCATGCAATGCCTTTGCCATCAGTGTGCTATTCAGTGCGTGCATGATTGGTAGGGTATATCGTTTTAGGGATCTGTGTGTAATATATAATCCACACTATGCCCCCAAACTAACAACTCACCAGATTAAAGTAATAACTTATGTTTTGTTTTTTCTTTAGACTACATTCCTTGATGTATCTATATTCCTTTAATCAATAGGGCTGCTGACACTCTGTTCTTTGTATTTACAAATTAAGATGTGACTGATAATTTCAGTGGCCACATCTTATGATTGATCCCAGCTGGCATTGGGCGAAGGCGGGGTACATCCTGGATAGGTCGGCAGTCAGAGGTCACTTAGAGGCACCAATTCATCAATTAACCTGCATGCCTTTGGACTGTGGGAAGAAGCCGGAGAACCGTGGGAGAACATGCAAACTCCACAGAGGGAATCCAAGCTAGATTCGAACCTGCGACCCTCTTGCTGTGAGGGGACAGTGCTACATTTATGTTAGCCTTATGTTAGCCTGCCTTTCCACAGACCCACACTATCATCCCACACTGCAGTGTTCCCCTGACATAGCTCCATCTGTGGTGCATCGCCATCATTTCACCATATCTGCCAAAGAATCATGAATAACACAAATCCAAATATACACAATCTAAATCTATTTAAAAAGTACTGCTGTCACAGAAGGTGAACGGTTTTTTAACAGGTGTAGTACCAGCTATAAAGTGATGCAGATCCTTTCGGACAAAATTCTTTAATAAACATAATTAATCCAGATAAGCAGAGAAACTTTGAATCTAAGCTTTGTCGATCCAAAACAAAGGCAGATTCAGCAACCGTGTGGATTATTTCTCAAATGAAATATTTTCAGAAACATATTTTAGTAATTTAGGGCTGCACAGTGGTGTAGTGGTCAGGTTGCACGTTGTTTGCATGTTCTCCTCATGTTAGCGTGGATTTTCTCTGGGTGCTCTGGCTTCCTCCCACAGTCCAAATACACACGGGTTAATTGATGATTGTAAATTGCCCGTAAGTGTGAATGTGAGCGTGAATAGTTGTCTCTATGTGTCAGCCCTGCGATGGACTGGCGACCTGTCCAGGGGGAGCCCCGCCTTTGTCCAGTGCCAGCTGGGATCGGCTCCAGCTCCAAATGCTGCAGATGGATGGATGGATATTTCAGGGACTTATTATATATATAAGATTAGAAAGTTTCCAAACCACCCTCACTGGTCAACCAACTAAGAGAAACTGAATGTGTTTCAAAAGGAATTGAATTTGCTGTATATGGCATGTTAAAATCACTCCTTCTCCAAAGTCCCAGTTCAAATACCAATAAACTCCAGTAACTGGTATATTATAATTATGACACCATTATACTATTTTTACTACTATTTTTACTACTATTACTATTTTACTTTCGTTTTATTATTATGCAAGTTGTAAAATGTCTCAGTCCTTTATTCTGATGTTATTTGTATGTCCTGTCATAACAGTCGATCCTTCTAAAACAGACAGAAACTCAACACATCCGCTGAGCGCTGTTGTTAAAGTCTGTCCTGCATGATTCATAACAAATCACTGTATTCCAACAGCTTTGATTCTCCAGGTGGCTGTCAATCTGCATTTCCTCAAAAATATGTCACTCCTCTCATGGCACCAGAATGATATGGCCTTGAGACTCGTACCCCCTGCAGTCAAAAACACACGCAGTAATTCAAATCTCTGCATAAACTAATGTTGCCTGACAAGCCATATGATAAGATTCACTTTATTTCATTTTCCTACGTCTTCCCTCTTTTTAATCTCAGAACATTATGCTTGGGGCAATATCACAATATTTCACCTTGAGAGAGGCAATCTGGGAAAAAAAAGGCAAAAATGAAATTTCACAAGATGGACGATTTTGGCCTGCAAACCACCTCAAAGTCACATACCTGAACATGAACAAATGAGGATGGTACCCTATCAGTGGAGGATGACTTATTGCTGCAAGGCAGCCTATAGACAATCTGTCCCATGGTATAATATGTGCGTAAATGATAATGTTAAAGGTTATTGTCATGCTTCGCTGGTGACTCAAAATACATTGCCTCTCTGGAAGCTGGCTGATCATTAACTCAAGGTGTCAGGAGACGTGCATTTGCTCAGTGGCATTCTCCAAAGCCAAAAAGGGATGTAATGCTTTTCCTCAGAGAAAGGCACAGAAAAAGATGCTCTAGTTGTCTGATGTGTATCAGCACTGAATATCTCAGAACTTGAAATACCTTATGATTTTGATTTAACCTGTTTTTTCTTGATATCTGTTAAACTACTTCATACTTCCAGTAATGCGTATTCTTCAGAGTAGGGTTCAGCGTGCTGTTGCACAGCTAGTTAATGGTCTCTGAACTCATAGTTCTGTGCTGTACGCAAACATTGATTTTATATTCTAATAAGAACACTGGTCGACATCTAAACATAGCACGTAGACAAGAATGGATTTGTCAAAATCAAAGGCGGTAAGAGAGCATGGCGGGTGGAAGCAGGGACTTATAATTACAGAACACAATGTAGCTTTGAGCTTGCCCTTACAGGGGTGATGAATGGTGCAAGTCCTGTCCATGACATACAAGCAGAGAGTCATCAATGTTTGTGGGCAACTGCAAGGTATGAGGTAATTAATCATGCAACATGGGCTCAGGCCTGATTTTAATTAACGGCCCAACATATGTTCTTGTCCGCCTTTAGGGAAGCGGGAAAGGACTGGTCTGAGCCGAACTGTCTCGACCTTTGCGATATTTATTATCTGACCGTTGCAGCTTTCTGACTGTAATCTGTTATACTTGACTAAGAGCTGTCAACACAACATAAAAATCACTAAGGTCCTTCCACTTTCCACTAGTTCCAGACAGAATATGCAGTTTATGCTGATAGGCAAACATTTCAAATCAAGATAACAAAAAAAAACTCGGCATATACTTCAGAGCAGCAAAATGACAGCAACCAACACTTTACTAAACTCTGATATCATGCCACAATTCAGTCAACCATAACCTGTTTCATCTATGCATTATTTAAGAGATTATTTAGAGAAATCAACTGCTGATACAATCTAAAGCTACGGGTGGTAACTTAGAGCAAATATGATTAAAAATGTTTTATCTCTTAACGCTTTATGCTCTTAATAGCAAGATTTCACCTCACTTGTGAATTAGCTAACATGCAATGCATTGCTTATTGGTCCATTAGCACGTTAATAATTCATGATTTTTATTAAGGAGGGACCAGCTGCATCACACAGTGGTCAACAAGTCTCCACTAGTGCTTCTATAAAGATACTGCAAAGTCAACATCAACACAGTTATATTCCTGTTATAATCCAAGTAACCTGACGTAACTTATCACTTAATCAATGTCACCATGAATGTAAATGAACACAGTGAAAACAGTTTTACCAAGTTACAGCGTAAATCCCCAACTTTGTTTGAAGTTACAGCTGGTACAACAGCCTGAAGATCTCTGGCAAAACTCAAGGGTGTGGAAGGTTTAGCACTATTCCATTTATACTGACATATTTTGGACTTTTTCTTACAATAATGAAAAAATGTAATTATCCATGAAAGCATGTTGTCTGTCTGTATGTGCTGTGATGGACTGGCAACCTGTGCAGGGTGAACCCGCCTTCGCCCAATGCCAGCTGGGATCAGCTCCAGTGGCCCACGACCCCTAACGGGATAAGCGGTTGCAGATGGATGGATGAAAGCAGGTGAGGATGATAATAATTTACCACTCAAAAGAGAACCGCCATTAAGCATTTTAAATGATTAACGCTACCGGTTAAACCTTTAAAAGAAATTATAATTAATTAAAAACCTGAGAAAACGCAGAGAGGCAGCTGATCACTTTTAGGAGAAAAGCTGGTCCACCTTAAGAGAGAGCAGATACAGGAAGTTGGCTCTGGACCTCCAGCTGAGGAGTTGTAGCTTGTAGCCTCGTAGCATTTATTCACCGACAAATAAACTGAACACACACTGTCTGCTACAGCGACACTCACAGCTTTCACACCACCAACAAACCCACACTCATCGCCACCCACACACACACACACACACACACACACACACACACACACACACACACACACACACACACACGGTCTGTCAGAAACTCGCTGAAGTTACGCTACAGCGGGCACAAAGCCACCGGCAATGCTAGCAGCCAGCAGCTGCTAACGTAGCACAAACACACACACTGTTAGACAAACGCTAGTGTTAATCCAGGCAGACACACAGCTGACAACCTGCTAAACTAAACTAAATGTGGTGGAGACTTTTACTGGGAAAGTGGCTGCATGCCTGTAACACAGTGAACTGGAGACAGTGAATGCAGCACCTTGGCTGCTACAGTAGCTCTCCTGACGGTGAACTGGAGACAGTGAACTGGAGACAGTGAACTGGAGACAGTGAACTGGAGACAGTGAATGCAGCACCGTGGCTGCTACAGTAACTCTCCTGACAGTGAACTGGAGACAGTGAACGCAGCACCATGGCTGCTACAGTAGCTCTCCTGACAGTGAACTGGAGACAGTGAACGCAGCACCGTGGCTGCTACAGTAACTCTCCTGACAGTGAACTGGAGACAGTGAACGCAGCACCGTGGCTGCTACAGTAACTCTCCTGACAGTGAACTGGAGACAGTGAATGCAGCACCGTGGCTGCTACAGTAACTCTCCTGACAGTGAACTGGAGACAGTGAACGCAGCACCGTGGCTGCTACAGTAACTCTCCTGACAGTGAACTGGAGACAGTGAACGCAGCACCTTGGCTGCTACAGTAGCTCTCCTGACGGTGAACTGGAGACAGTGAACTGGAGACAGTGAACTGGAGACAGTGAACTGGAGACAGTGAATGCAGCACCGTGGCTGCTACAGTAACTCTCCTGACAGTGAACTGGAGACAGTGAACGCAGCACCATGGCTGCTACAGTAGCTCTCCTGACAGTGAACTGGAGACAGTGAACGCAGCACCGTGGCTGCTACAGTAACTCTCCTGACAGTGAACTGGAGACAGTGAACGCAGCACCGTGGCTGCTACAGTAACTCTCCTGACAGTGAACTGGAGACAGTGAATGCAGCACCGTGGCTGCTACAGTAGCTCTCCTGACAGTGAACTGGAGACAGTGAACGCAGCACCGTGGCTGCTACAGTAACTCTCCTGACAGTGAACTGGAGACAGTGAACGCAGCACCGTGGCTGCTACAGTAGCTCTCCTGACAGTGAACTGGAGACAGTGAACGCAGCACCGTGGCTGCTACAGTAACTCTCCTGACAGTGAACTGTTGACACAGTTGTCTGCTGTGCTCATATATTGCAGCATGTGAGACACAGATCTTGTCAGTTAACAATTACTAATCAGTTAATGAGGGTCCGTTATTGGTTTAGAATTTTTTTTTCAAAATTAGCATCCCTAAAAGCAAGCAAATAATAGGTACCGAACAATATCCTGTATAAATGAACGTTTGTTCCAAGATGCAGCTGCTCCGGTGGCACATGATCTATCCTCCAGCTAAACCCTTTCTGCAGAAAGATAGCAGCCTGTTTAACACATTGATTTATCGCTGGAGAGCTCCAGTCGACGGTGCACTTTTCAAAGAGAACTACATTAGGGTGGGTCAACTCATCACATCTATATAATTCATGTCATAGTATTCCGGCACAAAGAGTGAGTATTCCTGGAAGCGCTGGGATGTCTCCCAGCCACGTTGTAGGTTAAGTTACCGAGCCAGGGGGATAATTGTATCAAGAATGAAGGTGTTTCACATAGCTACGATGACACCTGTCTCAACTACAGGCAGCTCGGCAGCTGGAGGAACAGAAGGCCTTGATATGAAGAGAAAGTAGATGCTCCTTGGTTGGCTGACCCTTAAGCTTGAGTCAAATTATTTACAATCAAAGCTCCATGTCAAGTCTGTTTAACATTCAAGATAGGAATTATACGCTGCAATGGTGCTGAATGTCAATTGGAGAGGCATGCTGTTCGGAGTGTGAGAGCAACGGGTGAAATGCTGGCAAAAGTTGTAAGAAATATGAAAAGTAATAGAAGGCAGCAGATGTAGCTCTTTCCAGGGCACTGAGGTGCCAAAATGAAATGTCTTGACTTTTGTTGTCAACATGCACCAAATGCTATTTTAACAAATCATCTGGCAATGATGTCGCATGTGAACTAATCAACCTTGAAGCAGTTTTCTTTATCACACACCTCAACAAATAATTGTGCATATGAGCAAAAAACACCTTTGGCACCAAGTTATTTCCTTCATTCACTAAACCATCATATTCATGATTTATGCATATATTCATATCTGCCTGATGTATTGTAAACAGGGCAAAGAGAGAAAGAGAGAGACACAGGGGAGAGAGATTATGTTCCCCTAAGCCAAGCAAGTCAGGCGGCACAGAAGAGAGTCCCATGATAACACTAAGAGTGACGACCTGAGGGCTTAAAGCTGCTGGTCCACGCAACCGTGACTTAAATCAGACAAAGAAAAAAAAAAAAAAACAAGTGCAGGAAGAATAGACTCTAAGATTCTCAGATGGATTTTCAAAACAGTTTATGCAATGTTTTAACAAGACGTTGCTGTTTGCCATTTGCCACAATATTTTGTGTCAGATTAGGGCTGTCACAATAACGGCAATATTGCAATACAGCGCTATTGACAAGCCAACTGCAGGAGATGGCAAGGAACCACCACAGCTGCTATGTTCACGTTTTAAATCCTTCACAACGGGAACGTCACCAGCAGTGTGACGAGGCCCAGAGTGTCTATTCTGCACTCAGCTTTGTGTAAATCTCTGCACTTGTCACAGTGACTTTTTTTAACCCAGCCGTCCGATCACATAGACCCGCTGGTCCGTCCTGTCTCCCTCCGTGCTTTGGCCTTCCTGTATCTAGAGCGACATTTTTACTCCAGCAGATATTCAATTTCATAGCAACTAGATGCAACCTAAGCTGTGCCTCACTGCCTTTCTGCATTTAACAATAAACAAGTATTTCATTAGTTTAAATACTGTCATCTGTGTAATTTAAATAAAAACAATATACCCTAACAATAAAGCTTAATAATATAACACTAAAATCAGGATAAATTAAGTAATTTTTATATATATATATATATATATATATATATATATATATATATATATATATATATATATATATATATATATATATATATATATATAATTAAGATATGATTGATGAATTGATTCTAAATTCAACTCAGTTGGTCATTTCATGTTTCTCATGATCTCTGTATTTGTGAATGCATATTTCCTGTGAACATTTTGTGAACGTACTTAAACATTAAATCTGGCCATGGAACCTGTGCAGTATAGTTTCAAATGGAGCCCAATGACTTTATGGAGATCCATTAAAATCTCAGAGCTTCTTTTCCTTTTCCAGAGTTGAAGTTTGGCACTATGATCCTGAAAGGCTGAGTGATGATGATGAATGGGGCCCAACATCTGTGATTTTTTTTTTTTTTTCTCCAATGCTATTTGTCTTCTTGTTGTAAACCTCCTGGTAGTATTTACTTCTCAACCAACAGGTATATGAGAATACCTGTGCTAGCTTTAAGCATGTGATGCACATTTCTACCAACTGCATGGTGGCATACCTTTATTTCCTTTAGCTACACCTGACACATAAGATTGGCATCTTCTGTTATGGCTTCACTTGTTTTTCCTCCAGACAGCACTGTCTGCTGACATTCACATGCCAGCAACGGGGAAATGAAGCAGCATACTTTCTATTCTTTGGTACGGAGTTGTTTGGCTGTCCTTGTTCTGCTCTGGAGCCGAGGGTAAACAGACGGAGGATGGAAGTGGTGAAAGAAGGAAGTAACCACATTAACCAGAGACAGAATAAAATCTGAGGTTAAGGATGTAAACATGCTGGCTGTTGTTGGAGAAAAAGTGAGGAAAGTATTTACTTCAGCGGAGGCGTTTTTACTTGATGAGGAAGTTACAGTTTACTTGCTGTACAGCACAAACAGCTGTAATGAATTATGTTAATGTGTCCTACAGTGTAGAAGAGGCAGTTAAAGTTTATCTAACTTTTTAAATACATACTGGATGCTAAGAAATGTCTGTGTTTTCCAGCTTAAAGAGTAACATGGGTGTGCTTTCTTGCGCAAGTGGCTTCACTTAACAACGATGTCACAGTAGGGGTGGGCGATATGACCTTACATTTATATCACAGTATCTGTGGGGGGTTGCAGTGATGGTATTACAGTATATCACAGTATGACAAAATCAAAAGAAACACGATTCTACTTCTTTTCTCTCAATGGCGACGTAAGCGATGGTGATGAAATCGGTATACCACCCAGCCCTATGTCCCAGTGTGCTGGCCACATCCTGGATTACACTGTCTATCAACTCTCGATTCTCAATATGGCGACAGCAGCTAATGGTGCAAACAGCCCAAACAATGGCGAAACTGCTGACAGAGCTAACAGTGTTTACCTGGGGAAGAACCAGAAGGCGGGTGCTACGCTTCCACAATAACCCATCAGTTATCAGCCGTAACCACCATATAAGTGCAGTGCCGGGCGGCATCCATTAGCTAGCTAGTGGCCACGCTCGCGTGCATGAACATGCACTAAAAGCATGCATGGCCGGCCCGACGATGTCAACAAAGCACGGAGAAGCTTGGATTACAGCACACAGAGGAAGAGTGACTTCATTCTCTGCTCAGGTAGACATTACTCATTTATATCTTTACAAAGACAATAAATGGTTCTACTGTATATTCATGCTCTGGATATCAAATTTAGCAAAAATACATCAAACCACCACCGTGTGACATACAGTAAAATTATTAGTGAGGGTAGTCCAAAATGGCATGACATGCATAAACATACAACATAGTAGTGGTATTATTTTTGAAGGCCCCGGTCATAATGTTAAGCCAGAAGCAGATAATGCTAGCTTGCAATCAGAACATGGGTTCAATAACCGCTGGAATCGATAAGCAGAAATAGAAAAAGAATCAGCAATTACAGGCCCAAACCTACAGATATGAGGTCTATAGTTATATGTCAATATTGTAATGTATAAATTATAAAATGATAATGTGTGCATTGAACCATTAAATGTATTGTCATGAGCCACGCCATCCGCAGGATGCTGGAGCCAAGTCTTGCATCAGCATTATGAATAAGCTTAGAGCTTGATCCATGGTGCCGGTTTGCTGCAGTGGGATAACTGTTTTGGATTCTCCTGTCACCCTATGCAAAATTTTGCCATTAGCGCTAACCACAATTCATTCTGCAGAACATATGAAAGGGGCTGTTGCAGTTCATTAGCGTAATATGGACACTCATCATGCACCAATATGCACCCATTACCACACCCCTCTCCCTCCCCATCCCAAGCCCTAGCCACTTACTGCTCCCACCCCACAACAGTAAAGAGACCAATTGTGAGAACAAATATGACTGCTCTGCTCATCCAGTTTGAAACTGGGATGTTATGGCAGATGGTAGAGAGGGGGAGAGAGGTGCATGACCCAGCATACTGATGAAACCAAATAGAATAAAAGCACGAGCACTATATTGGAACAGTTAAAGGGGAGACCAACACTGACAGGCATAAGGTTTAACAGCACTGGCTTTATTTTACATTATTTGATTATCTAGATTAAATTTGTTAATCTCTGTCCGCAGTCTCGTACCGTATCAGTTACATTCCTATCACATCTGGCCCTGCACCAGCATCAGGGCCTTGCGAGAGACACTACTGCGCAGATGAAATTCAATAATGTAGTTTTAGGGCTTGAGTAGGATCTAATTTCATGCTAAGCCACTCATAAAATTGTTGTATAAGCTATTTTAATTTCAAAAGTACCATTATCTCTTTTTTTTTTTTTACATAGCTTGCAGAAATATTTTCTGTGAACACCCGGGAAGACTCACATCCTGATCCAGTATAATGTGAATGCAGCCTGCACTTTTGTATTATTTAAAACATTTGGATCTTGTTGTTTGTTTATTGCTCATTATTGTAACCTTAGTTCAAAAGTAGAGGTGGAGCCTTCCAGCATGATGCTCTGATAGAGATATACAGTAGTGCTTCCGACAGTGTTGTTGTTGTTGCACTGTGGATGTGAAAGCAGCATGTCGGCAACAACACCAGCAGCAGTCCTGTATCCGTGTCTACACTGGATCAGTTCAGCCTCAGTACTGATACGCACACAGAAGCATGTTGACAGAGGTCACAGCCCACTTCACAATCGTGTAGTGAATTTCAGGCTCACGCCAATCCATTAATACACAGAGCCTGCACCATAAGTTTCTGCCTTAACTATGTCACCTTAAGGCTTACCTTCTCCTCTGCTGAGGGAATTATCTAATGTGTTACACAGAGTTCCTTAAAGGGTTTTGTAAAGGACAAACATTAAGGCATTTTCTGCATTGACAGAGATTTTACAGCACAATTCGTAAGTTTCCATGGGGACCGTTTGTTGGTACTACCAGGGCATCGCGCCACAATGTTGGTTATTTAGGGTGCTTGGATCCTGATGTGGGTCCCATCTATCATCCCACGCACATTTGGGAGCATTAAAGGAAAGCACCTCTATCTCATCCTCCTATTGTTTTGACAGGAACTTCACCAAACGGGTACGAGCATTTAAGATTCGATGCATGACGCAGCACACTGTTGAACTTGTGGACATGAAATACCTCATCTATTACGGACTGGAAAGATCGTCGTATAAAAGTGTAGTGCAATCTATGGCTGTATACAGCAGTATGTGTGTGCCAGTGTAGACATACCTCAAAGTCATGCTTGTGGGCCAGCTCTCCCCCTAAATGGCGACAGTCTGAGGCTGATGTTCCTGGCTGCAAGCTTGTACATAATACAGCCTCAAATACAGAGTAAAATCATTTCCAAGATGTCGTAATCGTCTTCATTTATCACCATTAATTTGGCCATGTTGCAGTGAAGATAGAGTCAGAGGTATCCTATTTTTTTGTTTTTATGTGGTTGCTAAAGTGTCTTATGTGGTTTAACTAATGTTAAGGGATACTTTCAGTATAAGACCAAGATGAGAAAATTCTAAATACTTAACTGAATATTTCAAGGAAACCTTCAGGAGAAGACTTCAGGGTCTTTTGTGCAATCAATTTTATTTTTAGGAAACTTCACTTCGAACTTCACTTCGAAAAATCTTAATTAAAGGTTTGTTTTTGTGGTACCGGCTGGTCATTGACCTAAACTATTTTACAGCTGGGTTGCACATATTCATCTAGTGTGGGAAGAGGAAGTCCCAGGAATGCCATAACACTTAAATATGTTTTAAAAAATAATAATAAAAAATAGTGGAGTCCACTGCACACATACATAGGCCAATGAGGAGGTCTACTACCTCAATATGGTGTCAAGTATAGATAATAAAAAATGTTGCTTTTTCGGCAAACAAAAAAATGACCCATTCTCTCTGAAAACATTTTGAGACTATAGAACCTGCTTATCTATGCACCAAAATGCATCCATGAATAAATCGGACTGATTTACATGCACTGTGTTCCCAGCGGTGGTAGAGTAGTGACAACTCTTTCCTCTGGAGCCACACATACCCTGTTTGTCTTTGGGTCGGATTCTGACAGAAACTTTCCAGCTGTATAATCTACTATTCCCATACATCAGATACGGGTACTTTACAAAACTTCAAGGCCACAGACCTTTAAAGGGGATAGAAAACAGCAGAGCCTAGCGATATCCATGCAATTTCACGTATGTTTAGATTGTAATTTTGACAAATGTGTGTACATTAATCTCTTGTTATACAAACAATAGTAAGTTATACATGTCTAATAACTGTTTTGGGTTCTTGCCTGAACCTGAGCATTCACGATAGCTTAATAAATTAAAGCTGATTATCGCCATATCACTTCAGTCTTCCCCCATCCAGCACAGTGGCCACATTTTGTTTATCCAGATATCTATCCATATTTGAGTGAAAAATGTAAATAGAGAGTTGTCTGTATATAACCAAACAGTTGGCTATTAACAGGTAGGATCTAGAGGCTGATATATAGTTAGAGATCAAACTCTGAGGTGATAACTGGACTGCCACTCAAGCTATCATTGGCTATCCATGCTAGTCACTGTCACCAACATTATTTAGTCATTTACGACACTGACAGTGAAGAATAATAAATTCCTGGTTAACCTACGACACAACAGCCTTTCTACATGTTCCTGTTTAATGTGACAGGCGTTTATTTTTCCCAAAAGGGAGAACACCCTTGGCGATGAGCCACAAAGCCCCTCTCTTATATCTTTTAAGGACACAGCAGGGGAACAGATCATAAATCAGCGTGTTCGGATTTATTGTTGTTGCAACCAACTACACAGCGACTCTTCAGCATAGTCTTATTAATTTAAAATGGTTTGTTTAAAGTAGTAGCAGTTTGGAGACGTGTCCTCTGTTCACGCTGTTGCTGTTTACAAGGATTGTTTTCCCCCTTAAAGGGGGTGTGGTGATGAGAGCCTACTCTGGATGATATATTGCCAATCTGAGGTATAGCTAAAGAAAAGGAACAAAAAAAAAAAAGCAAAATACTGTTAAAAGACAGTTGATGGACTTAAATTTAACAACAGCTACGCTGGAATAAAATGTATGAATTCAATGCACTTCATTGGGAAGTCCTGATTTGATGAGCACCATAATGAGCATCATTGGTGAAGAAATAAACTCAACCTTGGACTGATTCAAATTCTTCGGCCAACATTAATACAGCCACGGTGCCTTGATATCACCGTTTTGGCTACGCTGACAGTCCAATACATAAGACAGTTACAACTATGGAGGAAACACACTTCAAGAAGCCACGTTCCCTCGACCTTCACCTGTTATTGTATGAACTAAACACCAAGGTTACTTTCATAAAGGACTGATGTTAGTGTATCAAACATATTAGACTTTATCAGTTAAAACAAATATAATGCTGCACATCTCTGGTACACTGTGTGCAGTTTTTGTCTTATTGTTCACTTTACAAAGTAAAAAACAGAGCAGACAAGGTCATTGTAATCTGATATGAGGACTGTGTATATACAGTAAGCTGACCTCAGAACAGGAAGTGGAACATTTCATTGTTCCCTCTGGTTTTTGAGTTGTGGGCGCTTCGAACAGTTTGTTAGGCCATTTTGAAACAAGAGGACAGGAAGTTATTCAGTTTCTGTTCAAATAAACAACAATTATGTGGAAAACTGCAGAGTGTTTAAAGTTCAGGGTTTGGCTCGGGGACTCGGGGCTGTTTAGAATATATTTCCAGCCAGCATTTTGCCATGAATCATGTTTACTGCAACAAGCAAAGTGTCCATCTACATCAGTGAGTCATGATGAAGTATCCTTAAGCAAGAAAGTGAGCTGCCATTATGTTAGACGGGACTCTAGACAAGGACATCAGCTTAATGTCTGGCGATGCAAATGTGTAACCAGAAGAACACTCGGGCCAAGCAAGGAACATTTATTTATAACGCATCGTTTAAACAAAAAGGAAATTCAAAGAGCTAAAATTTGCACACACAGCAAAAAAGTTTTCAAATGAGAAACAGCATTAATTCAAGGAGCCTGCTTCTGTACACAAAACTTTCAGCAATTAAATCAAGAAGAAACTATATTTTTGTTTTCATAAACTGCCTTTGTACATGAAAACAGTGTTAGTTTGGTAGTTTTTTAGATTTATTCTTAGTCTTTAGACAAAAATGCTCATTGGTTTTAGTAACATTTTAGTCCTTTTTATTTAGAAACATCACAAACATAAAACCATCTGATTATTCAAAATCAAGAGACGAGATAATGATTTAAATGTATTATTGCAGAGCTATAAATGTCGCAGTAAAAAATTTTGGGAGCACCTACCTTTTACAGTAGTGTCGTCTTTCTTTGTCTACAATATTGCGCATTTGACATGGTCACCATTAGTGTTTAATGAGCGGTACGCTCTTGTCATTGCCTTGTCTTTGTCGTGGAAAAAAGGTCTTTGACAAATATTTCATTTTAGTTTTTGTTAACAATGCTTGAATCTGAGGTTTTAATTGTGAAAGTCCATTACTAAGCAACTGTGATTTAAAAACATAAAAAAAATCTGGTCCTCCCAAGGTTCCATGGTGGAGAGGAGGTGATGCTGGTCTGGCTCTATCTATGTGGCATGGAGAGGAGGTGATGCTGGTCTGGCTCCATCTATGTGGCATGGAGAGGAGGTGATGCTGGTCTGGCTCTATCTATGTGGCATGGAGAGGAGGTGATGCTGGTCTGGCTCTATCTATGTGGCATGGAGAGGAGGTGATGCTGGTCTGGCTCTATCTATGTGGCATGGAGAGGAGGTGATGCTGGTCTGGCTCTATCTATGTGGCATGGAGAGGAGGTGATGCTGGTCTGGCTCTATCTATGTGGCATGGAGAGGAGGTGATGCTGGTCTGGCTCTATCTATGTGGCATGGAGAGGAGGTGATGCTGGTCTGGCTCCATCTATGTGGCATGGAGAGGAGGTGATGCTGGTCTGGCTCCATCTATGTGGCATGGAGAGGAGGTGATGCTGGTCTGGCTCTATCTATGTGGCATGGAGAGGAGGTGATGCTGGTCTGGCTCCATCTATGTGGCATGGAGAGGAGGTGATGCTGGTCTGGCTCCATCTATGTGGCATGGAGAGGAGGTGATGCTGGTCTGGCTCTATCTATGTGGCATGGAGAGGAGGTGATGCTGGTCTGGCTCCATCTGTCTGGCATGGAGAGGAGGTTAAGTTGCTGGCTCTACCTGCTGGACGATGCTGGGAAGCTGGGATCCACCTACTAACACAATTATGTTCACGTTATATGCATTAAATTTTGTCATATAGATTGCCTATGTTGTATTTTCATTATGTTGTTACGGTTTTTGTTATGTTGTTGGGGAGTTTTTCCTGATCTGATGAGAGAGTGGCACCATAAAGGACAGAGGGTGTCGTGTCCTGTACAGATTGTAAAGCCCCTGAGGTAAAATTGTGATTGTGACAAAATAAATTGAAAAAAAGACAAAATAAATTGACTTTAACGTGCTGCCAGTCTGTACACTGAGGTATACAGCGAGATCAAAGTTAATTCAAGACCCACCCACCCACCTACACTCTCATTTCAGATAAGTGAAAAGTAAAATCGCTGCAGTAAGCAGTTCCTTTGTTTCAGAATCTGTTTAATGAAATGTTTTGGCTGTCTAAACTCCAGCTACTTCAGAAATGGGAATAAACATGTTTTCACCTTTCCATTGAAGACATTCCTCAAAACAACACTATTGTGTAATTAAAGATGTTTTTTTTAAACATGCAACTGTGTCTGGCTCTCAAAATATGTCACACTGTGAACATCACTTGAGGCCAGAAGAGGCTGCGTGGTCAGTAGAGGAAAACACCGCCCGGCAGATGAAAGCACAGTTGTGGAATACTAATGGTAAGCATAATTAGGAAATTGAAACTCATGATAGGTTGACTGTTCAGTGGAGGGACTGACTAACGGTGAGTCACTTAGCGGTTCGTTAGCGTGACCTTGGGTTGGCAGAATAATGAGGATCCTAAAAATAACGGGCAAGAAAATTCCTAGAAGATTAATTATCAAAACAACAAAAATACCTTGTGTTTTACACACATTCGATACATCTCCCCTCTACGGTCCATCCATCCAATTAATTTACTGTAAGCCGCCGTATCATCTCTGAGGATAGCAATCTGCACACAATACTGCAATAACAGTGTTTTGTGTGGAAACATAATTGCTCTATAGATAGCCCAGAAGAGAACAGAATGTAATTACACCCTAAAGAGCTACATTCACTTGCTACCACTGTATGTGCTATCCTTTGAATGAGGAGGTCTGGCACGTGGAAGCGTATTTGCAGCACAGAGATTACTCTACCCATGATGCCTCTGCAAGGCCAGCATTTATGGAGGTGGCAAGGGTGAGGCTTTTCTAGCTGCTGTGTGGGTCGGCCTCTGAGGCGTGCAGGTGGGGGATATCTGTCTCATATCTGTCCTATCAGCACATCGCAAACAGACAGCAACACTAGTGTGTGACAATCACAGCTGGAAAATGAAAAGTGCTGTGAGGCAAACAAACTCCATTAATACATATAGCAGCGTGGAGCACTCTATGGACACAGATATCAGAAAACATTGATTCAGATGGTCTTTTTTTTAATGTCATGGCTAGGGGCCTTGAGATTGCCTGTTACAGAAAAATAACTCTCTTCTCGGGCTAATTCACTGTGAAAGATAATGGCCTCACTAAATTGAATCATTTGTTATTGATTACTGACCAGAGTAATGCTGATATAAACTTTTTCCATGGCTGCTATAGTCATTTAAAGAGGATTCAGAGATGAAATCAGTTATAATTAAGTGTTCTATTCCATTTTAGTATCTCATCACCACAATGAAATCCATGAAAAATGAAAATACCCCCCCCCCCCCCCCCCAAAAAAAAAAAAAAAAAAAAATACCACAGTGTCTCCCCAGAACTTCAATTCAACTAACTGCCTCTATTATGAAGCCAATGAATGTTTCACTTTCACTTTAATTAAACACAACAATCTAGCACAATGGAAACCACTTATGCCGTCGTGATCACAGTTACAGTGATCAACCGCTTATAGTGATGAAAAAGCTTTGGACAGAATTATTCCTATACCCACACTGTTTAATAATTTGCTTAAAGTAATCTGTCTTTTCATAAAAAAACGTGTTAATTATTTTTATTTGCTTTTACTTTACTCCCTTGATACTTTGCCTCACAAACAGTCTGTTTTCCGGCTGGCTACCTGCACTGCGGGAACACTAAAATCCCGAAAAACAAGTGTGCAAGGAGAAAGCACTGTGAAGCTGACCTCGTCGAGTGGACTGATAATGTCTGCTCATGTAATGTCCTCAAAGAGAAACTCTGGCGATCCTTAACCGGCTCTGCACAATTGCAACGCCGCAACGGGAAAGGGGCGCCGTTCATCTGCATGTGCTGCCTTCCCTTGCTGAAGGAAAAGGCAGAGACGATTCATTCATGTAATAAATATGCAAATGTCAATTAGATGGTAATCTGCATGAGAAGTAAAGAAAAAAAAAAAAGAAAATAGGTTATAATAATCATCTGCTTATAGTGTAAATTTGACAGATGTGATGGTTCCCATTGCACTTCACACCTGTGGTTAAAACTAGTGAATGCAGCTGAGAGCAACAACTGTATACGTGTATATATGTATATTAGCAGTCGATGGGCAGCACGGGCCTGCTTGGCTAAATCACAGAACTAAAGAGTAAAGTTACATTATGATGTGCTCAAGCACTATTCTGCAACCTTTCAGCAATGTTTTGGGTGAGAAACCAGAATCTATACAGTTGTTTGAAGGAGATGCTGTCACAGAAAAATAAAAAAGAAATTACAGAGGAAATTATGAGCTGTTGAATCTGCCAAAACTGGCTCTAAGGAGCTTACAATACATAATTAAAACTATAACGAAGTTCTTTTCTAAATAGAAATGCAACAATAGGTATTTCCTTATTTCTATTTTGTGTTTTTGATGGTTTAAATCTGACTTTGGAACGGGTGAAGCAGTAAAGCGCCATTAGGGTAATAGATATTACATTGAGGAGCACCAGGTTTATTGACAGGTCCTGCAGGCTCCAGGGGAAGAAGAGAGGGAAAGAAAAGTCCGGCCGGGACTTCTTTTTCAATTATGAGCTGACATAATAACTCTGGTATGAAGATCTGTGAGTATGCGGTGCACTATTTTCACTTGTGGGGACTGTATTGTTTGGAGTGAAGATGTCTTTTGAACTGAACTGACCGACTGTCAATAACTTACTGTGTTTGGGGGCATGGATGTATAAAGAGAGCTGGATCCAACATTGGAGGCAGATTCCCGTTCATTCCTATGGAAGCTGTTAATGGTGCATGAAGCCAGAAAAGCACCTGGATCTTCCGGTAAACGTCTGCATCCATTAGTCCCACAGAGCAGGCGCAGTAGTGTTTGCTTTACTGCTGCCTCCCAGCCCTCGCTCCAGCCTCAGTCTGGGCTCATTCACGTGAACAGAGAAAGGACAATAAGTCTGGATTTGGCTGCATTTAGGACCTAATGGTTTAAATACGGGTTATTCAAGTGTTAATTCTGGGAAGTTTGTTTGCCTCTTTTTCCTAATGTAAGTCTATGGGAAGTCTTTTTTGGGCCCAAGGGAATCTTGGTTGTTGCACAACCACCATTTGGGAGGGAACGCCTTCCTGTTGGTACTGGGAGGTCCTGGAACAGATTTTGGGTTACTACTTTTGGACCGTTTTTTCTTGCTGGGACTGCTTCACTCACACATTCACACATCCTGGATTCACTGATACTCTCTACTCTAAATGTACTTTTGTTGCATTGAAAGAGATGTGGTTTTGGGATTTGTTTAAGAGGGTAGAAATCTGCTGATACATGTACCTTTTGCCAGGTGAATCTGTCAGACCAGCATCCCAACAACTTTAAGTCAAACCGCTACAACGCACAATGTTAATTACCTTTTGATTTAATGACTTGTTTATTTAGTAACTGTCTTACCTTTGGGAAAACTAATTACAGTAAACTTAATGATCAATCTTGAATTAATAAAAAAAAAATATATCACACTTTTGTAAATGTGTACTAAAGGACAAAAATCAAATCATAGTAAACTCTAGAGATAAAATGAACATATTTTATTTGGGAGGGGCAGTTTTATTTGTTGTTGCAGCATTTTTTGCTGCCAGGGAATAAATTTGACACATCGTGTCCTTCTGCTCCGGCTGGCTGGCTGCCCAGAGGGCCACAGTGTCTCCTGTGATTAGTCAGAAGTGAGAAATGCAATTAAAATGGCAGGTAGCTGCTTCTTCTTGTTACGACAACTGAACAGAGATGTGTGGTGTCACAGGCTCCGGCGCATCCGCTGCCGCACAGTTTCTGTCCCCTGAGAGGACAAGCGGTATTTCTGGAAGACTTAACTGTGTTTATTCCCAATTGGAGATGGGATTTCCTTGTTATTTAATCTGCAAGTCAACTGAAAAGTTTAAGCTCAGAAAGCATGAGGTTTTCTAGAGTTCACGGAGTGCAGATGTTAAACAGTTGGAGCCTGATAAACTGCTGTCATAACATAGCCCAATGCTCATACAGTGTAAGTAATGTCTTCTATGTCGATTTCTGACAGTTTCAGCCCACTTCTCAGCCCAAGTGATATTTGGCAGAAACATTAACATCTCATCTTGATCACATCAGCATAATTGATCTTCTTTCAACCATCAAATGAAATTGTAAATGTATTAAAGTGTAACCTGGTCCTGTTTCAAGCAGACACATTTAAAGGAGTAGTTTTGGGAACTATATTTACTTTCTTAGCTGAGTATAACATTAAGACTGGAAACTTGCTTGAAACAGCTTGCCTGGTAGCAGAAGGTAACAAAAGCTGCATACCAGTACCTCAAAAGTTCAATAATGACCATGCTGAATCTCGATTGTTTAATCAATCAAAAATCAAAGTGTAAAAGCCATAATTTGTGTTTTTAAGTAGGGTTGTGTCCTGAACTATTTCTTGGCCAGGAGTAGCGATTTCCAATCTGTGCCACACTAAGCTATCTGGCTGCTGGATGTAGTTTCATATTTAACTAAAAAGTTTGAGAGGGGTATTGATTTTCAGTTTCAGTTGCAGCAAAAAAGCAATACACAGATTTCCCAACATGTCAAACTCGCCCTTTAAAGTAAGCTAACTGTTCAACATTTCAGAAATCATAAAAAGCCATTAAAAGCCGCGTCTCTAGAAGGACAACCGGCACTGACTCGCCAGCTCGGCTGCCGAGCTTGCACCCCATGTCATGTTAATTTGACAAGACGGCAGCATCACTCATCATAACCTCTCATCAAATTCCCATTGACAAGGTGGGAAGCTGGACCATGCTGTTTGAATGCATCGTCAATGCCGAGCTGAATCGATGCAGACCCTCTTCAGGCAGGGTAAACAATGTTCTGGATGGCAGAGCTGCACTTGGGGGTCTAATATTTATAAGCAGGCATGGCTGTCATCTCTTATCGGGATGCTATTTGCATCTATTAAATCTCTCAACCTTTGCCCCAGTGTATGCTTTAAGAAAAAGTGCATTACTGTAGTAGCTTTCTTTCTGCTTTAGTCATTGCTTCACACTTGAATGCTGTGTCTGCATTGTGTACACTCTGTCTTTCTCTTGCAATTATGGAGGATGTCCCTGTGGACCATTCATTGGGCTAATTGGGCACAGAGAGCTTCCGAAGAAGCAGTTATGCCAGTGCAGAGAAGGCTTGACCTCTGAATCCTGGAAGCCTCACTGGATGTACTGGTTTTGAAAGGACTGCAAGCAAACAATGGCATGTTTTACAGTGCCAATGCTCTGCTAGCTGCCCTGCTGCTCCTCATTTGAAATGATATGTTATGTATGTCCACTCCATTGGGCATCATTAAATTCTAGATATAAAGTAATATTCAATATTTAATGTATCAATAACCGTTATTACTTTTCATTCCCATTCAAAATGTTTCTTTTGTTTGTTCCCAAATCCATCCCACTATTCTTTGCTTCCTCTGCGATTACCCATTTTCCCCACAAGGATCAATAGTTCATCTTATCTTACAAACAGCATTTTAAACCATGACAAACTAAAGTGGCTGATCGCGTCCTTCACTTAACTAAAATACATTTCCAAGATGTTTTTTCTTTTTATTGTTTTCAGAGCAAATGCCAAACACAAAAGCAGAAATTGCTTTGGAGCTCGCTGCATTTTGTAACCTTTGTATTGTAATTTGAACAGTATTTGTAATGTGAAACAATCAAGAACTTTTAAATCAAACAAGAAGTCAAACAATAAGCAATCAAGGAAGCTGGGTTTTTATTTGTACCAATACAAAAAGGGTACCGTTCACTTGCTTCAGTCAATGCACATTGTAGAGATTACTGTATAAATGAACATACAGCCAAGACTGCAAGTCCAGTGAGCCTCTTTTAAGATAACTGAATGATAATAGTGTTGTTTGTGAAAGAAACAAGTCAAGCATTGTACATGATGGCTCGATGTCCACCAATGTCTGCTTCTCCCTTTCACTGCTATTTTAGGATTTTTTGTTTTATACATGTACACCACAGGATGCACAAGTGTTGTCATGAGAGCTAATACTTAATCAATGCCAAAATTCTGGAGAGTCCTTAATGCTCTATAGCACCGCAGGTAGCGGGGTTACCGTCAGGGTTCAAGACTAACGGCGTCCAAGGGACAATAGAAACTGTGTCGCAGGATGCAGTAAGCTCACTGTCGACGCTGATAATGCCACACATGATGACAAATGAGCAACGAATCTGCGTTGAAATCAGCAGGACGAGAGCTAGTTAACGTGCGTGACTGTGCTGTTTAGCAGCGGCTACCAGCTAACGTTAACTAGCTCCTGCTGATTTCAACATGGGATTTTCCATTGATTTACATGATGATACATTCAGCTCTACTCAGCAGAAAATGATTGGCCAAACAAAATTCTAACATTATGATGATGTGTTCAAATGTTATCTTGTAAAATGTATTTCTTGGTGAAAAACTTAGGATGCTTCACAGAAATATAAAATTGATATATATATATATATATATATATATATATATATATATATATATATATATATATATATTTTTTTTTTTACTCTTAATATAGATTTTTTTTTTTCCATTATCATACCAACCAATATCATGTTGAACAATAATCTTGTAATATCACCCAAGGTTATAATGGCATATCTAGAGCAGGGTGGGCAATTTTTTTCCTGGGGGGCCACATGAGAAACCCAGATTATTGCCAAACAAATACTGTCAGACATAACATTTATTTTATCACTATAGAAAACATACTGTTATTCTCATTTTTCAGCATTTATTAAACTGAAAATCACTCCAAACAGCATATTATTAAGAAAATGAATTATATACAGGAGTCTTTGAACCATAGAGGACTGACTGTTTGAGTAGTAATGTTTCCATTACCAATACTTAACATTTAACTTAATATCAACACTTATGTTTAAACTTGACTTAATATTAACACCTACATTTAACATTGAACTTAACATTAACACTTCCATTTCCTTCTTTGGTTGCATGCAGCGTTGTTAAAAGTCCTCTCTGCTTTAGTATCTTAGCTAGCAGCCCCTCAGCTGTCCTCTCCTTCTCATCTCCAGACAGGTTTCTGGATTTTTCTGCATGTTTTGTCTCAAAGGTGCGGTTCATGTTGTATTCTTTGAATACAGCCACATGTTTGTTGCAAACTAAGCACACAGGTTTACCGCCAACCTCCACGAGAAAATATTTAGCAGTCCATGACTTATAGACGTGCCGCTGGAGGGACTGCTGCCTGTGGACCAGGACTGGGCCACCTGTGAGTGCTTTGGGACGGGGAGGGGTCCACGGCAGCACCCGCTGCTATCACATCAGAGTCTCCAAAAGTCACCACACCAGAAAAAAGACCTTAGTTTTGTTGTTAGTCGCTTTTTGAAAAAGAGTCGCTAGAAGGTCTCTGAAAAGTTGGCAACACTTCCGCCTCAGCAGGTGACGCTACTTCAAACATCACTCATGTCAGTTTACATCAGTGTCAAGTATGACAGGAAGAAGCACACTAATAATACACGAGAATTTCAAAACAAAGCTATTTTCTTTACTATATTTTTTTAAAAGTAAAGTAAAATTGTGTGGTTTGTCAGATACCTCCCGGGCCGGGCAGCACCAACGGAGAAGGCCGGTTCTGTACCGCGGGCCATATAATGCCCAGGTCTGATCTAGAGTGTGGGCTCTCTAAATTGTGGGTCTCGCCAAGACCCTCAAGCTAAAGAAATTAAAAGGGGATAAACAGTTTAGTTTTGTTGACATCAGTACTTTTTGGCTCTAGTTCACCGGGTAGAGCGTGGACCGTTAAGGTCTTACCATAGAGGAGCTACTGGGCATGTCATCCCTTCCCTCCCCCACCTTTCCTGTCCGTCTCTCACTATCAAATGAAGCAGAAATGCCAAAAAATAATCTTTAGAAAAAAAAGGTACAGACACAGCATTGTTTCATTGATAAACTGACACTGAAACTAACTGTCTATAGAGGCAGCATATGCCCACATCAGCTAAAGCAGCTAAATGCAGATGAACACATGCCAGCTGTTTCTGTTCCAACACCATAATGGATTCCCTTTTAAAGGACTAGACTGGGCTGCTGTGATCTCTTTAGTGTTTATCTCATTGCAGCATGAATATGAATCACTTCTTAGTGACCCTCCAACCACCCAATTTAAACGTAAGATCTCGTCTCTTTCAAAGGAGCTTATATGCCGCTAATTTGAACTTTGTCCTTTCCTTTTGAATCAGTTACAAAACCCTTGCCCTTAGTAGCGCAAATATATATATATATATATATATATATATATATATATATATATATATATATATATATATATATATATATATGGTTCATATATATTTATATATACATATATGTGGTTCATTTTGTTGTTGTTCTTTAACTTTGTCTCTCTTGTGACCGCATATATATTAGTGGAGTCTTCACTGTACTGTCTCGGTATTGCCATGTGACCAAACTGTAATTTCACTTCTACATTTAATTAGCATTTCAAACGCATAACAATCCCCTCTGCCAATCCATGTCTCATTAATGGTCTCTATTGAAAAGTCTCTGAAGTTGCTTCATTAACATAGGTACGTTCCTCTGAGTTCCTGTGGTTCTTCTTGTTGCTGTTTCTCTTCTGGTGTTAAACAGAATTAGAATACCATTAGCTGAGGTTGAAAGATAAAATGCTGTGTTTTTATCACTGCGCTTCCCCGAGGGACACTATGTCAATGGGAGCAATATTTGCCTGTGACTACTTAAATACTCTGTCGTTGCCTTAGATATTCACATAACCTTTTGTCTCTTGACATTTCAGGAAGGGCTTATTGTCGTATTTGAGAAATAATGGTACATTTGGAGGTAGAGAAATCAGCTTTTTGGTCTCAGTCAATGTTTGCTTGATTCAGCCTGACACCAGATCACGAAAGCTCTTACGATACAGCCAGACCGCCCACGTTTACATCCATATTTGTCCAAAATGTCACTACTTAATCATTTTATCCTTTTACACATTTGTACGAAATTGTCGTAATTAGCATATGAATTCTAGAGTTATGCTAAAAATGTGCTTTGTGAGGTGACAGTAACCTTGACCTCTGATTTCATCCTGGACGTTTGTGGCAAATGTAATGAAATTCCCTCTGGGCATTCCTGGGATGTTGCGTTCACGGAAATAGGACGGATATGAACTTATAGTGACCTTTGACCACCAAATTGTATTCAGTTCATTCTTGAGTCCAAGTGGACATTTGTGCCAAATCTTAAGAAATTCCCATCAAGCATTCCTGAAATATTGTGTTGACGAGAATGGGATGGATGGACGGATGGAGGGACGAACCACGCCGAACACATAATGTGCTATATGGAAGACGTGGCAGCACATCAGGAGTAGTAAAACACTGGATTTAGTGAGGGCTAAAAGGAGGAGGATGAGGAAGAATTTAGCAAAAAACAGAGAGAGGGATTAAAGGAAACATCTGTTTATAGAAGGACACAGATGTCCTCGAAAAGTTTAATACTCATAATAGTATCTCTCATCAGCTGCTGATTTAGTAACAGATTACATTGTCCGTTTGAGGACAGAGGAGGATTTTTCCCAGGGGTGAGGGAAAACAATTTCTGCAATAAATATTACGTAAAAGTCTTTCAGTGCAGCATTTCACCGAAGCAGTGATGCTGCATGGTACATATGTATGTGTTTTAAGGTGATAGAGGTGATACAGGGATAAGTATGCATATGTTGTATTTATTTCTCTACCAATTTGATTAAAAGGTATATAAAATGCAATGAAATTGTTTAAATTTCCTCCTATCTGAAATCTTAAATAAGCTACAGACCGGCATGCCTGGAGTGTAAATCCAGTGTCTGTAGTGACAGCAAGTCCTCCAAATTAAGGGACAAAATATGTAGTTAGTAATTACACTCCAGAGTGCTTCAAGGGTGTTTTTGTTTAGTCCACTAAAAGTTTGACTACATATTAAAGACAATCTATTTAAGTTGGATCCAAAAATAAGTATTTAAATGATGTACCTCAGAGACACAGAGCACTGTGCAGCTGTCATTTCATATTTAAAACTTGGTTAGTTTGACTGAAGAGAAGAGCGATAAATTGCTAATGTTCCATTTAAAAGCCTTGCTGCTTCCATGCTTGTATCTGCTTCAAGTGTGAGTAAAGTTTTGACATAAAAGAGACGAGGATTTAAGAAGTTGTATCCCTGGAGTTCCTCAGCTTCTTCCAGCACTGTCACTCCAGCACTGGCTGGCTCGTTGCTCTTAAACCTAAGCTCATTATCCCGAAGACTTAAACTGAAATGTAATATTACCACTGGACCTCTTCTTCTACAGGCAGATTTATAATTCACTCATCGCATTTCCTCCAGAGAAACCAGTGCCCATGCAGGACTTGTAGTAGAAGGTAATTCAATTAAAACCAGTTTGCTTAATGGTATGACTGAATCGTGCACTTGATGAAAGCTGTCCAGCTAAACATGAAAGTCAGCATACAGTCGGCTCCGCTTGCAGGCAAAAATGATCGGCTACATGAATGGTGTGTTGTCGGTTGCTGTTTTGCCCATATTTTTATAATCTAAGGACGGCTAACAATGTTACAACATCATAAGACATATTACAAACCCATAATACCGACAACTCCTAGTATAATACTTAAAAAAAATAAATAAAAATAAAACAATACACCATTAGCAGCCAGGCCTAAAATTCTCCGGTCTGGTTCTGTGCACCAATTTATAACATTTGATTTTATGCAAAACTGGTCTGAACTGGCATTTGTCATTGTGACACATTCTGGCTAATAGAAAGTAGTCAATAGCATCACGACACTAAATCCAACTTGTATGGCATTAGTAATACGTAATAAGATAATGTGATTAACATAATATTATGTTTGTTTACAAATGGACTAAGCAGGCCATGAGCCAAGGACGGACACATGAAGGAGATCAAAATTTAGAAGGGGGGGGGCATACACAGCTCAAATTGTATTTGTTTATTAGACAGCTTGTGTTTTTAGTGTGACAAGACAAGACGGGTTTCCACCAGCAAGTGTGACGTGTGGCGAAGTAGTGTTATAGCTGTGAATGCAGCAGTGCAGTTTGTGTACAGTTCAGGCTATTTGTTGGTGAAGAAATGCTACAACTCATCAAGACCTAAGCTGGGGTCTTGTCTTCCCAGCTGCTGGTTAAAGTGAGGGTGGTTGAACAGCCCAGGCCTCCTTAAGATGGGCTGATCTTTAAGGTGGTCCAGCTATTCTCGTTTTGGTGACAAGCCGCTCCTCTGAGTTTTGTTGGAGAGGCTGCAGAGTAACATCTACTGGTAAAATGTGCCACACCTGTCTGATAGATAGTTGACTTTATTAATCCTCAGAGGGAAATTCAATCATCACAGCAGCCAAAAAGACACTATAACACAATAGTACATGACAAAAGACAACAGGACTTTACACACAATGTACCCGTACACAGCCAAGACACTTAACTTTGACACAACTACAGTTATATAAAGTGAGATCAGTGAATGTTTAAGTGAGAACAGCTTATAGCTGTAAAGTGCAGATGAAGGTATACAGCACTAATAGAAGTGATAATAATAACTGATATTTAATAGTATAGAGCAGAGGTCACCAACGGGAAGACTGCGGTCTGAGTCCAGACCCAGAAGCTGTCCCATACAGACCCGGACCTACATCCAAAACAGAAGGTTATGATTTAAAACCTGATGGGGCGCTTCTATTTTAACCAACGCAGCTTTTCTCGTATTTACGGTAGTGGTTTAGCCGATGAGGAAACGCACAGACCTGCATGCGAGTTAAGCCATCCTACGTGATACTACTCAGCCAATCAAGTCTGTGGATTCCAGGCTGTAAACATCGTGACTATACAGTGCAGACAGATGAGAGAGTTTAAGGCAAGTTACACATGGAGAGACCGTGGAAAGTTAACGAAGGATAACGATGCAGGTGGAGAAACCTGCATCGTGAGAAACAGACGACTGCGCTGGAGAAAGTTGAGAAACACGAGGAGTGAGATGGAGAAAGGGAGAATATGAAAGAAATGGCGCTCTCCAAAACGGAAAAGTAGACAGCAAAAATAGAGCATTTAACTCAGAATGGATACTCATTTCTGTTCATACTTCCCACTGGGAGCCCTAAACCAGCGTGACTCATATGTTCAGAAACCGCTGCACTTACTACAACTGCCAATGTCAAACACCACTGTGAGACAAAACATAGAGGTTTTGAGCAAACATACCCACTCAAATCTGAAGTGAGATCACACAAAATAAGTGGTCTCAGAGCCCAATATGACCAGTCCACAATTATTCTCTCACTAAGCAAAATAGTTAGGGGAGTGGGATATAAGAGGGGAAGAAAGTGATACTCAGACTGTTCACTTGTTAAGATGTGTTGACATTACCTGTAAATTTGGTTGAGACTGTTGAGTCAAGATGTGAAACAGAAAAAGGGAAAATCAAGCTTTGGCTCCCTTTATTTTATTTTTCTGAAGTTAAGCACTGTTTTTGAACATGCACAAGTTTCACATTTCATTTATTTTGGCATATTTTGAAATGCAGCCCTACTTATATTTTGTTAACGAGAGGACATCGTACATCTGCATTCATACATACATGCTTGCTTCTCTGTTATGTGACAATAAATATTGTGAAAAAGATTTTGAATCGCACTGAATTCATTTGATTTGACAGTCGGGTATCGATAACACGCAGATGTTGATACAACTACAAGGCTACTTAAATGTATATCACTCTCAATAGTTAGACATGATCCTCTGGACCTTTGCTTCAAGAAAGTTTCTCTAACTGGACCTCTTTAAATTGTAGTTGAAATGAATATAAAATGTTGCATTGGCATGGGGCAATGCTAACAATTGCTTAAATAATGCAAGTCAATGTCTAAAACATTTACCCATGTAAACAGTATTATTAAGAAAGGATTACACGTACAGAACAATAAGGACGAATCAAGGCAAATGGAAGCCCCACTTACTGCAATCAGGACTTATTTATTGACTTTTCTATCCCAGTTGAATTAGAGACAAAGACAATAAATAAGGCATTATTGATTTTTCCTGGGCTGGGTTGGACAGCTCAACCGTGGCAAATCATAGGCACTTTGGTGAAGCATTTTACCAACATGAAGCAGCACAGATGAGCCCCCCATTTAACAATTACCCCTAAGCTATAAGGTCTGGCTTTAAACTAGAGTGTATGGTACATATTAGTTAAAGCCAATAAAGTTTGGCAGCATGGTGTTAGATATGAGTGATTAGAAAAACAGCTCTGATGATGGTGATGGCCCCTTTTAAATGTCAAGAGCATATTACAACACTTGATGGCAGTAAACCATTATCATAACAATTTAGTTCTTATTTGGCATGGAAGCCACATTTTGTACATGTTTTGCCAAACAGTATGCTGCCACTGTACACCAGAGTAATTATTTCCCACATGTCTCTATCTCGAGATGACTGAGCTGACTTTTCAAATATTTTTAGTCATCGTTTTAGCCCGACTAAGGACACTCTGATTTGGTTGGGGACGACTCATATGTTCATGTTTAACTGGAGAATATAAATAATTCTGCCTCCAAGGCAAAGCAATGTGCCAGGCATGTTAGCATTTTGACAGTCTTGTGTATTAGACCACATGTTCTTGCCAACACTCCTCTGTGTTCTGACAGCAAGGTTGCCTTAGATTGAGAGCAAGTCACAAGCAACAACTAACACCCCCACTCCCTGCTGGCGACTAATACATTATAGTGCAAGCAGCTTTGAACGTTGGCATCTTGTCAGTGGCAGCTGCAAATGACTTTACATCATACAGTGTATGGTCTGTGCTATGATTTGGGTCTGCGCTTTTGCACAAAATTTAAAAAAAGAGATAATAAAGCCACATGTAAATGTGTTAACAGATCAAATGATATGAAACACAAGGTTATCAGTATTTGCATGTAGTCTAGGATGATTAATCACAGCCAAATGAATCAATAATTAATGGGAAGAAATTGTGTATGAACATTCAAGGAGCGGATATGGACTAAAATGCGTGTTGTTCTATTAGAGATACGTGTTCAAATTTGGATTATAGTATTTACTTGAATGAAAAGCAGCTTAACGCGGTTAAGTTGTCACTTTGCTTACATGTTTGCTGGAACAAGCTTACGGGAATTGCCAATTTCAGTCATTTTGGTGTGATTTTAAAAGGTAGAAGGTAAAGCTTAAGGGAATCCTCCAATCTCTTGGTGTCAGTCTCCAAACAGTAATTACAAGCTACAGTATTTGATCAATTACTATCTGTGCATATTGTGCGTTTTGTCTGACTTATGAGTCTATGAGGCTTTGAAGGTTTGTTTGTTACAAATCTTGTTCGTTTCACATATTAAGAGACAGTACAGCATTAGATTTGCCTGAAATTTGAATTAATCGGTCATGTTATCTACTTAGCCTAAGCCTATAGTATACCCTGAAATCATATATTATGTAGTGGAGTGTGATTCTACAAGTATGACACCCAAGGGTGCTGGTATTTTCCACCTTTGGCACATAATTATTTTTCTTTTTATTTCCCATTCACATACATTGTATTTGTCTTCATTCAGCTCTCCCAACACAGGAGGGGGTATCCTAATTGGATATGGGAAAAAAAAAATAATAATGTAGGCCCATGAGTGAACATTCGGTAGCTGTTGGGGGAATTGGTACTTTAGCATTCACCCATTAATAGTAGACTGCTGTGACATTAGCTGTAATTATGCATTTTAATACCATGACCCACTTGCTGTGATCAGCTTTTCTGCTCTGATTTGGTTGAGGTTTGGTTCTGGTTTATTTGCTTGGTTGTCTGAACAACAAGTATGGCCTTGCACAGCTTGGCATGGCGTTGTTATATGTAGGTCAAACTGTGGTGGAATACATAGCCAGGCACAAATGCACCGTCTATGGCACATTTTTCCAGGACTTAAGTACTTCATTATGGTCTTTAAATCAAGTATTTTATGACATCTCAGCTTTTTTCATGCTGTGAACCTGTTTTTGGATTCAGACTTGTCTTGACTTACTGATTGACACCAAACATGACATTTAAAATGATCACCAAAAGCTCAATTTTAATCCAATCAGTTTTCCACTTTACTTCAGTCTCTAATGTGCTTTTTGGTAAACACCCTATCTTAAATGTTTAAATGAGGTTTGATGAGTATTTTTTGTTCATTACTTTTTTTTTTTTTTGAACAACCATAATGCTGTGACAATTGCCCAAACCCCAATTCACTTCCACACCTGAATTACACACAGATGAAAAATGAAGCGACTGCATGATTTTACATTTGAATTTTTAAATGCTGGAATCTAGCAGATATGTGTATGCATATATGCATTATTACCCTTTGGGATTAGAGTACATTTTTTACTGCTCATTTGCTCATTTTTAGGTCAATGGGCCTCCGTTTGCTCTGGTCAGGAGTCAAGTAGTCTGTACAGCCATGCACAGCAAAGTTTTTTCTTTATTTTTCTACACACCTGGTCTGACAATCCCCTTGTACTGTGTAAGGGGGAAGCATTGGGACATATTTGCTCTGCAAGATATTATATTCTGACCCAAAGCCTTGAAAAAAATTGTGGTGAAAAGAGAGTAATAGGAGATATTAAATTTCTGAGACCCACAACAGACACTTTTTTAGGGGGTACAGCAGGAGACAGCAGGTCAACAGTAGATGTCACATACCTCAGTATTAATTTGAGATGTAGCTCAGCGCTGTGTGACAAGTTGTTCTAGTCATATATCAGAAATAAACACAAATTAATTTATTAATTATTTAAAATGAATTGTAAACATGTATGAAGGTTTAGGAACATTATGATCTAAGTATATGATCCCCCATGCGCTATCATGCAGTTTTTGGGTTGATACCATTTGTTACATAGATCAGATTCAACAACTGATAAAAGTGATCAACAATATCAACAATCCACCCAAAGTAACACAATGAGACTCCAAGACCTCAAGGAATACCACAGAAAAAGCCATGCTATGATTTGGTATCAAAACTTTTGACATTTTGAAATTTCTGCAGGAATTGCATGTTTCAGCGATAGGATGGCGAGCATTTCTGTTGTGTAAACTGCTCAGAAAGCCCCTTATTTTCAAACTACCTAGGAAAGCCATCCATCCTCTGAATGCTTCAGGTCTCTGGTTTGTGGCTGTAACATGTCATGAGGCTGTGATTATCCTAGAGGTCACCACAGGTCATTTTATACAGTGAGGTCAAGTTTCAAAAAATGGTTTTACTACAATGAAATAGCTCCCATGGATCCCAACTAACATCATCACACAAGAATACAGTTGGACTCATTGGATCCACAAGAGTCTCAGCTTTACAGTGATCCCCAATGAATGTAATTCAAGACTGTTTATGGACCCCAGTATGCAGAAATATTCATGACATGTCATTTTTAGAATAGGCAGATTTTTACTGCATGTGATTATCATAAAGTGGCCATGTCTGTAAAGGGGACACTCAAGGGTGCCCATAGACCCCATTTTAATTCACATAGACCCCTTTGAAAATGGCCAAGCCAGTTTTTCCTTGCTAAAATTTAGCCCAACTTTGGAATGTTATTAAGCCATCACAACAAGCTAGTATGACATGGATTCCTTAGTTTTTCTAGTTTCTTATGATATCTGTAGCCCTAAATAGTAATGTCAGTTGTGATCACCCCCAGCCCCATGGTTCTCTGAGTCGTCACTCAGTCATCTTCGTCATTAAATCAGATTGAATTTGCCACACTGGAAATGGACAGGGGATGTGAAACATGGCACTCCTCAATACAGGGACAGATTACATACTTGTACCACATCATTTTGTCTATTTTCAGAACTGTGGTCTACGGTTGCAGCCCTAATGACATTTAAAAAATGCTTTCCCAGGTAGAATGAGGAAGAACACTTTCCCCTACTACAGGATCCCAGGGTTTAATCCCTTGTTGTGGTGCCTCTGGCTTGGCCAGGTGCCCCTTCAAACACAGCTGGAAGTGATACGGGGATATATCAGTGGGGGACCATGTCCTTATCGCTGCACTCCTGCTGGTTAGATCTGTGAGGATAGTGGGAACGCTCGTCGTCGCCTGGTGAAGCTCCTCACTGGCAGGTGAGAACAAGCAGCTGACGAAGCCGTATGCATCGGAAACATACGGTAGTGTGTACACTCCTCAGGTCAACAGAGGTTGTCAGTCTTGACAAGGGCTGTAGCACATGGGAAACTGGCCATTGATTCTGACAAGGTAACTGCCTAAAAAGGACATAAACATCCTTGTGTAACAGTACTCAGAGAAATAACAGTGTAGCCTGCTGACAAATGTCTACTCTTTCAACCCTCCACTTTGGGTGACATGTCACTGAATGATGTGGCCCACTCCCCTTAAACAATTGCTGGCCACTTCATATTTAAAAAGCCCCTCTCAACAAATCATTTTGCGACAGGTTCAGTGTGTATGCCCTGCGAGCAACATCTGAAAACCATGACATGTCTATGGCAAGGCAAAGACTTGACTGACAGAGTAATTCTCCATTAACGGAGGGGGTCACTCACAGATCCTTTATCCCTTTCAGCTTCACATGACAATGTAGATATTAGATCTAAAACAGCAGCAAGTGTGTAAGTGCAGCGTAAGGATAATAGAGGTGCAACAAAAAGATCTAGGGATGAAGGGAATATGTATTATTTTCTAAGTTGTTTATTCAGAGCCTATTTCACATCTTATGAAGCAGGCAAAGGTGGTGATTATGGTTACCTAAAATTTCAAGATATAATGTATCTGACTGCAGTCAACGCTGGCACAGTGGTGCTAAGTCCGCAACGATTCCTAAATTACTGAAATTCAGGACAAACTATTGCACATTCAAATTGAGACTGAGGGCCACGTAGAGCTGAGTTTGCAACATACATAAATCTGTGCAAAAGGTCTCTGCCATGATTCATGGGCTGCCCGGGTTGACTGCAGGGGGCTTCAGCTACAGACCAGCATGTCTTATGAAGACTACACATTATACATATTTTATTCAAGCCCAAAACCAATTTTAAACATAGCATGCTGTGCGTTTTAATAATGAGTAAGGGTGTGACAAAATATTGTGCCGTGAAATTTTGCAATATAAAACGTGACGTGTGTCGTCGAAAAACTGAATTGCATTATCAGAGCATAATAGCTACATCTAGTCATGGAAGCACCGATCTGCATTTTCTCGTCCCTGTAACAGACGAGGGCACTACACCAGTAGGTGAAACAGGTCAGCAAGGTCTGTGCTGGTTAGGCTTGTCACAGTAGTCGTTGTTATTGGTGTTACATGACGGTCGGGCACACACAGATTATTTTGCATACCCACCGCCACCACTATCATTTTGCTTTTTTTGTAGAAGTAAAACCCATTTAGTTCATTTTGGCATATCAGCAGCAGCTATCAATGGATAATTGGACAACGGACGCTACAATCTGGAAGTGAACATATCATAAAGGTGTCAGCTCAGAGCAGCAGGTGTCATATTTCACACACATGGGATGAGAGAGAGTTGACAGACCAAGAGATGGCAGAGGATTTGGTGTCAAAGCAAAAAGCAAAGCGCTTATTTGGCAGTATTTCAGATTTAAACCCAGTGCTGTGGGGGAACCATGATGTTAATGAGGGAGTGGCCACAGCCAGTGTGTGCTGTTGTTTCACCCCCATGTTGTACACCATGAGGTCTGGTGGTGGACTATGTTTTGCAAAAGTGTGTCATGCCTCTAAAAAGTCAGAGAACCACTAGTTAGAAAGCAGGAAAGTATGGAAATCTTAGGGATGCTAGCTGTCAACCACTATACAGTAAGCAGACTCTGAAAAGGTAAACAAAGGGAAAATTACACGGGATTCTGAATTCTAATTGAGAAAGATCTCCTTTTGATGTAACTTGGAAGATCTGAGAAGTGTTTTTTGAGCTAATTACAGAGTCATGGCAGAGATCTAATTAGAGTGATGCTAATGAGCCTTGTTTATCCTTATCTGATGTCAAAATGAAATTGGTTGAAATCCAAATAAAGGTGCCGGCATTAGCATACTGCCAAGCGGGACAGGAAATGTCAGCAATTCATTGTTTTCAAGTGATGGAATTGTGTGTAGTTTTTTGTGTTTCGCTTTATAAAATCAGAAAGGAGAGGTGTGTGTGTGTGTGTGTGTGTGTGTGTGTGTGTGTGTGCCTATGCATGTATGTAATTTTGGTTTAGTTTCGAAGCGTTTGATTAAATGCCCTCAGCAATCTGGAAGATGACTGCTGTGGGTTCTCTAGAGGTCCGGATCAGGCAGAGCACCAGCTCCCTGCTCCGGCCCCAGTCAATCTGAACATGACTTCAAAAGGAAAATTGATATTCTCAATGACCTTGAGCGAACGCGTGCCCACGCCATGTATAATGAAGTCTCGGCTTCTCATTAAGAAAAAAAAAAAAAAATCCATATATATTAAAGATTTCAGGCTGACGCGTTCAACTTTAAACCGAGGCCTTTTAGAGAGTACGTCTAACTAAAGGGGAAGCAAAGAAATTTATGCTCATGAATATATCCATGGAAGAGGGTGCTGGCACTTTTGAGAAGCACAGTAGGTACGACTCACATAGAATTATAAACAGTTTACGATAAACTTGACATTTTAGCTTAATCTGTAGAACCACAACAGCTACATAGATGAGTCGGTAAACAAAATTAATTCAAGCAATATGTCTTTAAAAAGCCTTACCATTTATCATCACCACACACAAAAAAATGTGCTTTCGAAGCGAGACAACATCTCAATTGTGTCCAGCCACTGATTTAAGCACAGGTGAATCAATACACTGCAAACAGAGATACTAAATCACCATGCCGACCACATAATTAAACTAATACCTCCTCCATATTCTCAATACAGAACGGATGTTGTGAACCTCCCAAAGCTGATTGTCACTGCAGGGTTGACAGCCTGTCACTAAGCATAGCGCACAAAGACACATATGCAACAAAACACTTGTGAGGTCGTAGGTTACTCTCCATCTGCGGCTAACATGTTCATCAACATCCTGACTGTACACAATATCCGACGTGTCCTTGACCGACTGAAAGCATGCTCGGGAAATAAAGGTGCAGGTACAAATGGTAAACACCACTTGGGATGATGGCTGAGTATTTTGCTCCTTGAATCTGTTTCAGAGGGTTGATAATGTATTTCTCTTTCTTATAGAGTATATAGTGGATACATTGAAAAATGTCCCCTGCACATAATAACCATTTTATGGTGTCTTATATACAGACACCATAAAATAGACACTACATTCCCCGTAGTGGGACTAATAAAGGAATATATTATTAATTATAAACTTTATTCTAAATGAAGTCTCCTGGCCAGAGCTCCTACGAAAACGTAATAAATATGTTGATGAATTTACTTGGTTAGATGGACAATCACTATCATCCCAAACAAATACAGACATACTGGAAATGCCCCCTTTTTTAAAGAGCAATACATGGATCAGATCATTGGCAGGTCCTTATTGACTCGCCCAGCAGAGGATGCTAATCCTGAAGAAGTCCAATGTGTTGCAGCCATTAAGGCTGTGACAGCGAGTCCATTGTGTACTCATCCAAGAAAAGAAATAAATGATTTAGGTAGCTTCTCTCAGGACAAAAGACAATAAAAATTACTCTGGGCCAACTACATGTGAATTAACATATAAAAAAAAAAAAAAAAAATAGGGAAATACTCCAAAACTGAATTAAAATGCTGCTTGGTTCAAAATCTCAGCGTTAGTATCTTACGTAGTTGTCTTAAGGAACCGGTAGAGTTTCTCTGTGAAGATAACCTCACAACCCTGTTTGCCGTAAAGAAGCAGATGATTTATGGTTTGCATAGAGCTGAGGAGTTGGAAATTCTTGCTATCTATGTGTTGGGAGTAAGATGTGAACTGCTGTGATTTATACAACAGTTACTCGTGGGCCTCAATAAATCAGGGCATCTAATTTGTACAGGAGTGAAATACGTATAGTACACTCAGCCATTTCCTGTAGTGGAGCCATGTGGCCACTGTGGCTATAAAGAGATTACAATGACATCCTTTACACTTTGGTGACAGCTAACCCGGACATAGCCTTGATGCTCCTCTAAGAGGGTGTCAATGTCAACATATGAAATACTTTATGAAGGTGAAAACATTATTTGACACCCATTGAAAAAATATATATTTCTGCAGGACAGCGTAGTCGCAACCAGCATGCTGAATGGTGTTTTGCATACGAGGTTTTGGGGAAACCGAGGAAACGGCAGCACTCATATATCACAGTCAGGGATTACTGGCAATAAACATTCATCTTCTTACCCTCTTAAAGCGATATTTTAAAGTCAATGGATTAGGGCAGAGCATGCTTGTAATCACTAGTAGGAGATAAAAAGAGTCACATCTTCAAATGCCTCCAATTAGAGGAGTTATCCCACCTGTCAGGCATTTCGTGGTGCTTACCATATTGTTCATGAAAACAAATAATGGGGTCATTTCATTAAATTATATGGTGCAACGTTAATGAAAGCTATCCCCATCCCTGGGGAGTTTTGTTTTAGCTGAGCAGAATTTTTAATAGGCGGCATGTAATGTAAGGAATTAATCTGTGTGTAATTCTCCAAAATGTTGTGTGTGCTTTATTCAATACAGCTTGACTATGTAAAACAAGAACCTGCGTTGCACAATTAATACGAAGCAGCTGATGAATATCGCAGAGATGAAATCCCCGTTTATCAAGCGAAACCCCCGCAGTGCAGCGCTCACTCGGGACAGCAGTTGTTCTTACTCCGAACAGCACTGACTCACAGGCATTACAGATAACCACCAAGGTCTAAAGCACTTATTTTCATTTTCCTCTGATGTGATTTAAGTGCACAGTTTGACATAAAATGCAGACTGACATCCTTGAATATGATAAATAGTCAGACTGTGGATTGCCATTCAATACTGGTGTACTGTGTCTAAATGTCTCAATTACAGTGTGCAGCACCGTCCTCCTTGATATTTACAGTGAGACTGTGCAGATACAAAAAAAAGCAAAAACAAATGAAGCTTCAAATTATGATGCATAATCTGATGGATGTCACAAATCATGACAGTTGTGACATTTAGATTTCAGTGTAATGTTTTTATTTATTTAGTTCTTTTTAAAGTCACAATCAAACAGAATATTTGAACGGTGTACGGTTACCAGAGGGGTTTAAATCACATCCTTTGCATCTGATTGGAGTACAAAAAAAGAGGGTAGACTCAGAACGTAGCACCATACGGAGCGATGAAGGACTGGAGCAGAAAGTTGCAGAAGGATGTCAGATATATATTGATGATTGGTACTAGTTTACATAAGCGTCATATTTCTTTTCACAGGAAGAAAAGATGGTTGGATTTTAATATAAAAATACAATGAAATTGATTTTTTTTGTTATTTTAGATCTTTATTTGCATATGTTGTTAAATAAAGTAAGTGCACAGTAGAGTGCTGCAGGAATGAGTCAGGAATGAGTCCTAAAACCTGTAAATGAGTCATTATGGGTCTGTGGTTAACACAAAGAGAGATTTCATTGTTCTGTGACATAAAATGGTAAATGGACTTGCACTTATATAGCACTTTTCTTCCCACCACTCAAAGCGCTTTACACTACATATCACATTCATCCATTCACACACATATTCATAAACTGATATCAGAGGCTGCTAAGGTGCCAACTTTGCCCGTCAGGATCTGATCTAAATACTTATTCATCTCATTGACACACCGATGGCTTTGCCTTCGGGAGCAATTTGGGGTTAAGTGTCTTGCTCAAGGACACATCGACAAGGACTCACTTGTGAATTTTGAAGCCTTTACATGTCTTAAAAAAGGGATTGCTAGCAAGTGGCTAAATGAGACTACCGAACGCCGTCACATTGGCTCATCCACTTGTACAGCCTTGTTGTGTCTACTAGCATTCATGCAACCATGGTGTAGTTTGCTAATGCTAACATTAGCTTTTTACTTCTGGAGATTGTGTTTATGCTTCAAAAACCATAAAAGGGGTGTTCATTTGTGGAGATTATCTGGAGAGTATCAAACATTTGTTTGCCACAGATCGTTTTTTCTGTAATAAAACCCAAAAATTTCATTGGATTTTTGTCGAAGGAACCAGAGCGAAACTAACTTTGTAGTTGGCCTACAAATATACGTCGTTCCTGTAGCCGTCTACATGACTGGGGATGTGATCTGAAACGGTTACACAGCCAGTTTTCTTTCATTTTGACTTTTTTTTTTAATTTGTGAGAGACTCAGTGCAGTGTATTTTGTTTACATGCATTATAATAAACCTTAGTACCTCGCTTTGGATCTGTGCTGCACATACTAAAACTCGTCTTTTTTTTAAAACGTGTAGATATCTGATGGAAGGAACTTCCAAATAAATCTTTGAACAGGTGGACTAGCAGTCCAGAAATAATGCCTGCATCTGGCATCTGTATGTTAAGTAAACTGCCAGAGTTTCTCTACAGATGGAAGCAATGAGGTGTAAGAAGTGTTTCTGCTGACAGCACAATCGTTTTCTGTCATGAGGGCAGTAGTGGTGCAATGCTGTATACAATACATGCAAGTAACAGGGAGATGTCTACTATGCTACATGTGTAAAAACTATTGATTATTCTTAGGTTTACGTTTTTAGGTATGCTTATGTTTTATTTTAATTACTTTTATATACCATGTAATTGTGGTGGAACATATATTATTCTAGACAGAAAAGCCAATGGACCATGGCGACAGCATTAACCTCAACGACAATGAAGGGATGACTCAATAAAAAGTAATGCATATTCTTCAGTTTGGTTCTCTAAGGATGGTGAAACAGGAACTAAAATCTAAGTGTTTAATGATTTATATAGACTTTCTGACATGGTGATCTAAACCACCACCCCCAACTCTCTACACCATTTTCATTTTTTATTACTGTATATTATTGCTAAATTAGCATATTAAGTTAATTTTCTTATTTTGTTCTTTTGTTGTGTTTTGCACACATGTAATAAAAAAAGTAATAAATGCAGACAGTTACTGTGGATTTACTGTTGGATGACCAAACAGGGAATGAAATCCACTGTCTAGTTAAGTCATTTGACAATATTGCCATTTCAAAAATACCAGTCTGAATATATAGATTGAATATGGCACCAGCCAACCAGCTGTACAAATACCTGCACTGTGTATGCACAGACATTCACAGTGTAACCAAACCAACATTACCTTCCTGCTAAAACTGCATGCATAGTTACCGTATGTGATCGTTCTATGCAGTTGCTTTTGGGTTGCCCCCATTTCACGATATATATTTAAACTGATAAATAGCACCCACTGGTTACATTATCATTGCAAGGTAATGCAGTTAAATGCATTGATTGTTGTGACCAGTGTTTAGAGTGGTGCATTCAAGTGCTGGCAGGAAGGTCTTAAATCAGACGTGATGCAGTCAGTCCACTCCACATCCTGAATGTGAGGTCCCCTCTAGCATTTTACAGCACCAGGGGCGCACCAATATGACTATTTCAGTCCTGATATCAATACCTGGGCTTTGGGGATTGACCAATACAGAGTACTGATCCAATACCAGTGTTAATTAATTAATTAGCTGTATGCCTCACTGTGTGGAAGTGACTGGGATCATTAGTTTACATATAAGGCTTGAATTAAACATTGCTTTCCTAACTGTAAAACAAAATATAACAAATAAATACAAAGGTATACATTTACTGCATTGGAATTTATGGATAAAATAATAAACTGTACACCAGCAACTTGATTCCAGTATATACTGTAAATAACATATAAACATAGAATTGAATTGAATAGATTGGCCCCATGGTCACCAATGGCAGCTATGTGAGTCTGTATCAGACCGAAATTGATATCAGTGCATCCCCATTAACTGTGCCGACTCCACAGTGCCTCCAAACTGTATACTTCTGATTAAACTACGCAGCAAGTTTGACTTAAAAAACAAGTTGGCTACATGTCCACTGTGATACACTACTACATAGCACTGTAGGTTGATAAAGTAAAAATACAACACCAGAGGTTTAAAGAAACACTTGTTTTAAAGTATAGAGTTTCTAATCATAAGTTAAGATTGATTTAAAAAAAATAAAAAGGCCAAAAAATGACACACAACATCATAATCTCTTCAATGTCCAATCATTACTCACTCTAAGAAAACACAAATCCTCAGGCTGTTCACAGTGTGCAGCATACACCATCCCAGTCTTAATGTGCTCACTTATGGACAAACACATTAGTGGACCAGTAGACAGGCCATTCATATTTGATGGGCTGTCACCGGCTCGCTCCTTTTGGTGAATATTTACACACATTTCTCTTTTATTATTACTGTGGCGGGCTCTCTCCTGGGAGATTGTTTTACGGGGCCGTGACAGCGAGGCGGCCGACGGGGCCATTAGATGAGCAGCGAGGGGTCTGGAGGTTGGCCACCAGCTGCCGTGCCCACACTCTCAGCTGTTCCTGCAGGCCCTTCCCACAGCAGGGGCTCTCAAGTGCTCCTAATACAATTCAAGCAAACCTTTAAGGCTAATGGACTTGAGATAGCATTGCAATTGTTAGAGGATCTCTGTAAAGGTAAACACTTTAGAGGTTTAGCTGTTGTATCAGAAATTTCCTGGCAAACAACTACCACCACCACAGAGGCCCACTTGTGTATTGACTTTGCACAATAATGCTTAGACAAAGAGAAAGATGGAAAAAAGACAAAAAAACAAAACACGCAAGAGAAAGAAAGATAGCTGAGAGCTACTATGTGGGTGTGCAGGTCAAAGCAGAGACGCTGGGAGACAATATTCAGGTAGCAATAAGCTCAAACTGTCTAAACAGCACACAAAAACACATATAGAGGCTCAGGTATTTAAGTGCTGCTATTGACACAATATATTTATAGCAGAGCTCATTATATTTTACATAACGGCCCATGGTCCGTAGTTTGAGATGATCAGAAAAAGGTGTTTTAATATTTAAGGAGCTAAATTAGTAGATAGTATGTGTTATTAAATCCATGTATTGTTGCTGCTTGCTGACTCAATGTAACTGCATAAAAGGTATGTCTTTATACAGTTTAGATACTTCAAATCCAATTTTACAGATATGCCTTAATCTGATCTCAAAATCTAAGAGGCCGCTCCTGACAGGATATTACATTTTGCGTCAAACAACTTTTTTTTTTTTTTTTTTTCATTCCAGACATGAGCTTTTTTTGGACTTTTGAAACCCAGAGGGGAGGTTTATTTAGCTCCGGGTTATAGTTGAGTTTGACAAAAAGGCAATACACAAGGAGGTATCCTCATTCATCACTGAAATGCCCTTCGGCACTTTCCTATTAGAACCTGTCAGGTGGGCTCGGCTCATTATTACATCATCATAATGGTGTCATCCTTGAACTTCATCAAAGTAATTGCTGTAATTTGTCACATTGAGAGAGATGTGCCTGTGGACAAATATCTGTATGCATACAAGCCTCAGAAAGTAAGACAATGCATTCTCAACAAAAGAAAACAAGAGAGGCAATTTTCATATTTTACAAGGTGATATGACCTCTTCATTTTTAATTTCTGTCTGGTCTTTTCTACCTTACTTTACCTTTTATAAAAAAATAAATAAATAAATAAATAAACAGTATATGTACATGCGACTGAGTATTTCAACCTATAAGTAACCAGGAGTTGTACTAGAGGGCTGAAATGTTTTAACTTTTTGGTCATCAATTAAAATGCTAACATAGTACAGAAAAAAAAAATCAAGCAGACACAGAGCCAACTCCTGTGAAAAACATCACCACCAGCAGATTTACAGCCCATTTTCACCACAAACAGCTGCCTGCTGTGGGGTGATAGTGAAAAAATCCACAGATTTTTGACTATGTGCAGCATCTTTCACATTTCACATCTGATCTCGTTAAGATAAAGGTATTGATAGTGCAGCTTGTATGACCCTTTTGAGGTGCCGTAGAAAACCTGGAAACTTTTTTTGTGTGTGTCCTGTGGGAGGACTATGGTAAATTTACGGGTGAGATATACATGCATGGTATAACAAATGTACCATATGACCACAACGTCTACAAGAATATTATGAAATGTGAAACGGTCCCTAAGTGGAAAGTCTTATTACAGTCAGTTGCTAAGGCTGGACTCGCACTGTGGTCAGCGATCCTAGCAACAAAGAGTAAATGAAGGAAGCAATAATTGTCACAAAGGGACCAACATGCCTCTTTAAACAAATCCACAGTGACAGGATGCCCTGAAGTGTGCAGAGGGAGACCTGGGGTTAGAAGCACTTAAAGACCCCCCCCCCCCACCCCGTCACCAAAAACACCTTTGTACTCTCAAAGACCACTAAATAATAAATGTTGTCATACACAGACAGATGCTAAATCTCCCACCTTAAAAGGCTGCACAGAATTAAAAGCACACACCTAATACAGTTAATGCATTTCAACCCCTGACCTCCAGAAGCACACCAGAGGCACGAGGTCTAGTATATATAGATATAGATAGATTAAAGTTGCAAATTTATGTGAAAAAAACACAAATTTCTGAGAATACAGAGTCATAAACTTATGGTTGGGAAAAAAACTTGTTAAAATAGAACATAATAATGACATAGAATAACCCATAACACAATGTGTATGGTATCTCATTAAGTATCTCATTAATGACAGACTCAGTTTATTTTTATTATGGCCTCTTCAGAAGGTTATTTTTTTGTCTCTGTACCGTGTACTTGAAATGGATATACTGTTTTTTCTTCTAAACAAACTATTAACTTTACCTTTATTGTTATTCCTGAAATAGAAGACCCCATCTGCAGGACAATGGAACAAACATTTTCCAGATCGCTAAGTTTCCCCACGCTTGGACAGGTTGATGTAAATTAATCTGACAGCAGGGACCTAGCCAAACTGGAGGTGTGTGTTTCGAGTTGTCGTTACGCCATTGAGAGGAGCATTTGAAGGGTGTCCGGTTGTCCGTTGTGTATTGCCTGAGCCCAAAGCTATAACTGATGGTCTCATTTTAAGCAGAGCGACCAAAAGTCTCCAATGAAAAAAAAAAAAAAAAAAAAACTTTTGAATTCGCTCATTTATTGCTTGTGAAATGAAAAAAAAAATATGGTGATGAAATGGTTTTGGATGTTGAAAAGTTCACACAAAACGTACTTCATGCTTTAGTCTTTACGTCTCTTCAACTTTCCATCGCAAATAACTTGCACTTCTAGCACAGCATCATACTATTTCTATCATCCCTAAGTGAAGGTGAAAAACCAAGTGAGACAAAAGTTTAAATTGCTTCTCTCAAATCTTCGAGATGTGTAGGAGAGGAGACAGGCAGCAAAGCACCGATTGGCTTGGCTCGCTCAAGCAGCCCATATTGTAAGTACGCCAGCACATTTACAGCATTAGTCACATCACTGCTCTAGTGTCTGCCTGACGGAGAACCTGCAGAGAAGAATGCAGCCGACCCATTTCTCCTCTCTGCCCCCTCTATCTCTCTCACTCGCTATGGCTCTCACCCTTTATAATAAGGTCAGTGGGGATGCAATCATACCAACATCCATTCAGAGCAAAAAAAAGTAAGTACATGTTTGAGTTCCAGGTAAATGAAAATTCCCACAGATCCCTCAAGTCGCATGTATTGCGGAGTTGAACAGGGAGAATAGAGGTCCATAATGAGGAGGATCCAGGGAGTCTGTGGGCGCCAAATAGGTGCAGGGTTGAAAGATGGGAGGATTTTGATGGCTGTGTGTTTTCAGTGCAGTTGCATAAAGCTACTGTTTACTTTGGTAAGTGTTAGAGTCGCTGTCCTGTATGATAAAACCTCAATTTTCAAACCAATTTATGAGAATTGTTTTCTATTGTTGGCTCAAAATGTTGGCATTTCATATCAGACTGCGCGTCTCCTGTGGTATATCACATTGGCCTCATCTTTCTTACTGACAAACCAATCACCACTTAGCGGTCATACATTGTCACACCAGGCTTTTTTAACAATGGTAATCTTAAAAATGAATGCCATTTGTTTACGGTTTGGCTGTTGGAAAATACAGGAAGCTGTGTGTGTGTTGAACAGAAGTTCTGGACATTTTCAAGGTGTTCACAGCTGAATATCAATAATAGTATAGCAAGTACGACTCCAAATGACAGTGGTGGAAAAACTGCAAACATAGTACAAACTGTGATGGAATAGTAAATGAGTAACGTCCTCGAAGAAAGGGTCACTTTCATACAACCTCCCTTTGGTTCTACTGTTACAGACGCTCAGTATTAGGCCTATTGCCTGCACCATTTCCAACAATGTGCTAATATAAGTGCTACACTCAGCATGTCATGTACAAAGTCAAACACGTGCATTTCTCAGAAAAAAAAAAAAACCCTCATTAAACACTTGTGACATTCAGAGCTAGGAGAGCAACAAACAATAGAGACAATGCCTGTTGAAGTTGATTGCAATGAATGGTTCAAACACAGCGCTTTAGTTCACCGATTGTACTACGCTGATGAGCAGAAGATCCAGAAAAACAAATCGAGCACACTTAATTAAATCTTTTGCTCTCTGGGAATTATCTCATGAAAACATTTGCGTTGACGCATTTAGACTTTCAACAGGCAAGAAATTGGCAGAAGGAAAGCTGCTTGTTCAGCAAATGCCTCGAGCAGGAAAGGGGGAACACGACAAACAATAGACGAGGAAGAAGACGGAACGGCAAAGTGGCCATATGATTTACAGCTTGTCACTGGCTACAATCACACTAGAGCTCCCAAATCCTACTTTCACGTGCAGAGGTCTGAAATGTGAACAGCTTAAAAAGAGGAATAGCACGGCATCTTTTCAACTCTGATGCAGACAGAGCCTTAGACATCTATTATGCTTGACAGCGGTGATTCTTTACCAGGGCTATGTTAATACGGTGGTATCTCTACAGGCTCCAGGGGTGATCTCAGACAATTTAGCCCCTTAAAGGTTCTCTATATGACATTCAGAGCATTAAAATACACTGCTCAAAAATATTAAGGGAACACTTAAGCATCACAGTGTAACACCAAGTCAATTAAACTTCAGGGATATCAATCTGTCCATTTAGGAAGCACACATGATTGTGAATTACATTCACCTGCTTTGGTGCAAATGAAAGTGACAACAGGTGCAATGGAGAGCGGCAAGACAACCAAACCAAACCAAAGTGAATGGATTTACATGTGGTGGCACATGGCAAATCAGGTTGCACATGTAGTCCAGCACCTCCAGGATGGCGCATCCATACGTGTGGTCACAAGGTTTGCTGTATCTCCCAGCACAGTCTCAAGAGAATGGAGGAGATCTCAAACTACTATTTGCTATGTAAATATAAAGTGAAGTAATATTAACCTGAGCAGAGAACGGAGTCTCTTTCCCTCTGAGTGTGTTGTAATCAGAGCTTCTCTGTGCTTTGTTGACAAAGCCAGGCTATGTTAGCGTGCCCGACTGGCTTTGCACTGCACTCATGAGACAGTTACAGCTGATAAAGCCTGATGTCAACACTGTTAGCTCTGTTAGCAATGTCGCCATTGTTTGCACCAATCGCAGCTCACCGTCGCCATGTTGAGAGCCACGTAGACATGCTCAGAACTTTGTATTTAGCACCTTTAAATGATGATCATTTGCAGTCAACAACAGTAAATTTATAACTAGAACACTTTCACATAAACAGCCTCAAGCTTGTGCAGGTGCAGTACTCATTTGTGCAAGTACCATTAATGCAGAAGTGATGTACAGTTGCAAGAAAAAGTAAGTGAACCCTTTGGGATTACTTGGATTTCTGCATAAATTGGTCATAAAATGTGTTCTGATGAGTCTGAATTGCCTGTAGGTGTGAATGTGAGCGTAAATGGTTGTCTGTCTCTATGTGCCCTGCGATGGACTGGCGACCTGTCCAGGGTGAACCCAGCCTTCGCCAAACGACAGCTGGGTTCAGCTCTAGCCCCCCCGCTACCCCTAACGGGATAAGCGGTTCAAGATAAATGGATGTATGGAAGGATGGATGGATGGATGTGTCCTGATCTTCATCTAAGTCACAACAATAGACAGTCTGCTGAAACTAATACCGCTAAAAAAATAATATGTTTCCATGTTTTTATCAAACACAACATGTAAACATTCACAGTGCGGGGGGGGGGGGGGGGGGGGGGGTTGACGCTCCTTTGGCAGCAATAACCTCAACCAAATGTTTCCTGTAGTTGCAGATCAGACCTGCACAACGGTCCGGAGGAACTCTGGACCATTCCTCTTTACAAAACTGTTTCACTTCAGCAATATTCTTTAATCAATATAGTGTTGCTGTTGTTGAATGAATTTCTCTGTTTTTGAATTCATCATTCACCATGGAGGAATGTGAGAAAAAAAAAAGTTTTCTTCACAAATTCAAATTATCACGGTGTGAGTAACTGATTATTATTGATTCTTTTGTGGGTGAAAAATTCCTTTAATATTGGACAAAACAATCAGCCATCGTCTCTTCAGTCGTGGATTGTCAATCTGATCGGCAATTGGCACAAGTCCAGTAAAATGCAATGCATGAAAAACTGTTTAACAATATCCATTTCTATAATTAATAGCATTATATAGCATCAAGATTAAACAGATTTAAAATATGGTGGTGTAGATACAGTATGCATACTGCAGTATATGGTTGATTATTTGCAGAAGTGACAATGAGACAGCAAAGAAAAGACACAGAAACACCTGGAAAGACAACATAAAAATGTAAAACCAGATATTAGCAATAAACAAAGGCCTTCTGCACGAATGAAGAACCATTTAAGGAAGAACAGAGAAACACCTTCTTTGCCTGTCTGTCTTCAGTCCCCATGGTGATGTGCGAGAGCACTTAACCTGCCGGCAGGGCGCTCGGCAGGGCGCTCGGCAGGGTTTCCACCTGAGCACAGGGCCTGTCACGAGAGGGAGGTCCAAAGGGACACAAAACAAAAGGCCATGTGCACGCAAGGCCAGGCACAATCTGTCCACCTCTGCACTTACACAAGAAGACAAGTGACAGGCAAAGAAGGGTTTATGTTCCTTAAGAGTGCTGAGCTACACAAGAGATATGCCAGTGGCACATATAAACATCTGCACTGGCTGATGTACATGGTTTGAAATACCTCACTGCACACACACACACACACACACACACACACACACACACACTATGACTGAGTGGGTATGGAGTGATGAAAAAAGGGTAAAAGCCAATGCCTCTTGACAGTAGATGTAAGAATTACGCTTCTGTCCCTTGTAAGTATGCTAGAAGAATATGCAGTGAGGACATCAGAGCTTAAGACCAAATGTAGAAACTCTTTTTTTAAGATAAAAACAGAGGCAAAGCATGCACGCCTGAGGTGATGATACTCGCAGTGAGACCGTCCTAGAAAGACTTTAATCTCAATATGAATGACTAATTTAATGGAAAGCAGATAATTGTCTTTTTTATATTTCAGCTTTGTTACAGATTTTACATCTTAGTACAAACCCTGTAATGAACTGACATTTATTTCTACTATAGTAAAAAAAAAAAAAAAAGTATCATCAGAAAAACAACAGAAAGAGAGATATTGTACAATACGGCACATTACACTTCTATAAAACAGGCCACTATGTCATCCTGAGCTGCAGAAATTAAACATCACCTGAGGTGAAACAGCAGGTATGCCACTGTTGGAATATTGGCTCTAGTAAGTGCTCCAGCAAATCAAACTGTCTACTAGGAAATCAATCAGCGTAATACCAAAAGGCTAAAGTGCCAGTATTTCAGAGAGAAAGGCAGAGATAGGCAACTCAACTGTCCCCCTCGTGCCAAGACTGTTCTAGCAGGAGACTCTGGGGAGGCCTGACGAGGCTATTGAATCGCTGAGGCCGACAACTGACAATAAGGATCATGTCCAGAGGATAGAAATAGAAATTAGAACAAAGGAAAAGAAGGCAGAGCACAGCAGGCTGTCTGTGATTCACCATACGCCAGGATTGTTAAAATGGCATACTGCATCTGAAATTATATTATCCTTATGAGCCAGCATACACTGAAGGTTATTGATACAGTTTCTGTTATGGGGAGCTGCCACCAAGACTCATGCAGCGAATGGTGACTCATGTATACTGCAGCATTGCCATTAGCTGTTACAAATCAGTACAAATCATGTTCAGATTTTCAAGAGGAGAGGGGCAGCTATGTTTTAAATTCAAATGGTGATTTCCATATGTCTAGAGATGCCAAATAGGCCAGATGGAATTACAGGGAAATGACACAGATGCCATTTAAATTAAGGATGATGATCAATCAAATAATATTTGGGCTGTCAAAGTTAACGCAATAATGACGCATATTCGTTTTAAAGCCACTATTTTCCTTAACGCATTATAGCAACTTGGAACTTTTAGGTAGCAGGCTCTTGAAGGAAAACACTGGTACCAACCATTTCATGCTAGCTTGTCAAGAAAGAGATTCAGTTATGCTCCAAAGTTACGCTAAATTTTGGCGAGTAAAAACTGGCATGATCCCTTGATCTCTGACCTCCAGTGACCTCAGTCTCCTTTTCATACACGCCCATTTTATGATTATTACATGCAGTTTGGGGCAAGTCAGTCAAGTCAGCACACTGACACTCTGACATCTGCTGTTGTCTGTTGGACTGCACTTTGCCATGTTATGAATTGAGCATATTTGTTCTGCTAAAGTCAGAACCTGTGAGGGTTTCTGGACAATATGTGTCATTGTTTTTTAACGGATTTACAATAATTAATATGTACATACATTTGCATAAAGCAGCATAATTGTCCACTCCCATGTTGAGGGAGTATTAAATACTTGATAGATCTTCCTTTAAGGTACATTTTGAACATCTCAAATATTTTAATCGACTGACTGTCCTAGTATATTGCAATGTTGCCATTATCTGGTGCAAATCAGAATGATTATGAATCAATTAAAATATGTATTCTGGTTTGATTATATCAGTATGAAATAGCATGAAATACCCTCACTATATCACTAAATGTGGAGAACTTCAAGGTGTCAGAGTTCAAGAAGTTGAGTGATCTACAAAATATGTTGTGAATAGTAGTAATTGTAATACCAGCAAAACGTCTCCTCCGACACATACTGTATCTGTGGTACAGCCCCCCCCCCCTTGAGCTATGGCAGCCTGTAATCTATAAACACCTCTTCCACAAAGGGATGGGTAAGATAGCTAATTAGATACAAGCTCTGACAAATATTTCTATATAATGATGAAGTACCACATCATGATGCAAAGTACTGCAATAATAATTCGGATTTGTAAAGTGGTTTTGTTGGATTGAAAATCGGCGCTGTATAAACCTTTTTACACCTGTTGCTTCCTCATTGTGCTATTCTCTTTTCCAAAAGAAAAGCCTCTGAAAATGAAAGGAAGGCAGCACAGTACAGTATAGTTGGCCACTAATATATTTAGTACAGTTCGGCCGACGGTGGCATAATGATGCACTGGAGACACACTGTGCTGCTGTACTGTTCACTGTGTCACAGTTTCAGCAGAGGCAATTGTGTCTTCTGCTTTACATTTATTAAAATAATATGCATATTTTATCTTGAATCCCATTAGAACAATTTAAAAAAAGATATTTGTGAGCAAGCTGGAAAACAAACCCAAGGTCATAAATTTGCTTCTGAAAGCCCATTTCAAGAGTTAGTCATGCGTAAATTTCTATAATTATGTGTTATAATTGTTATAATGTTAAGTTCAATGACAGAATGTTTGTTCAGTGTGAATGTAATGGCATTTATCAAAGGCTGGTTAGTATCATGTATATTAGCATTCTGCTAATAACATATTTTTGCAATGCAGTTTCATCTTAAAGATGTCAGGGTGTGCCCGGCTTATTGCCCAGCTCTACTACAATACAAGTGCTGTACTGAAATGTAAAAAGCCACAGTTTTGAATACATTATGGATGTATGCATTGTGGGCCTGGGAAGGTTTTGTGATTTCTTTATTACCGTCCAGGGATGATGCCATCTCTTTGCCCCAGAGAGCCTTGAAGAACGCAGTTCTGTCAATATTCTTTAGCAAATTTGGGGAATTTAATGCAGAGGCACTACGGAAACGCTATGCTACTTCCATACTTATACTAACTGTGATTGAAATGGATGGAATTGATCCCTCCAAGCACATTTTGAAGGGTAGCATATTGGAGAGCATTGTGCCCTAATAAGATGAACGAGGCGCACAACTCTTGGCCAAGCAACAGACAAAGGAGAGGAGGCTGGAGGGGTCGTAAGTGTGGAGCCAAGTCTGATTCATCAACTTTTACAGTTCAAATAAAAAGCAGTGCAGCTTGCCAGCCTGATTATCAGATGGCTCCTGCTGCATTAGAGAAGATGACATGCTACATTTTCTCTGATGTCTCTGCACTGCCTGGGAACCGCTATTTTATTTATTTATTTAGTTTTATTTTTTTTCTCTTTTAAGACGTGGAGCTACCAGAATTATAGTGCACTCTCTGTCACGGCTTGCAAATTTATATTTACTATAAACCTGAAAGTGCAGTGCAATTTTCCATACGCTTCTGATTTGACCTGAGTTGCTTTTTGGTCTTTTATTTAACATACTTCTAGTGTTTGAGAGGACTCTTTCTTTGAACTGTGGAAACTGTGGAGAAAACTAATCACAGCATTATTTCACTGTGAACGTGTTGACATAATTACCAAGTATTACAACATGTAAAATATGTTAGTGTTATTGTTATAGTTCAAAAGATGATCCCAATGAGCATGTTTTGATGTTTTAATGTTATTATTATCTATCACATTCAGTTTACTCTCATAGAAGGTTAAACAAACCACTAAATCGTCACAAATGAGAGGCTAGAACCAATGAGTTCGGGGCATTTTTGCTTAAAAAAAGACTTCAATAATGATGCATTAATCAAAATAATTGTGTTCTTCTGCTGATACTATGTGAGGAGGACATACACAGACACTGACATACAAATACTGACAACGTTTGCATGCATAAAATATTCCTACCAAGCTATTTGCATGGCTAATAAAAATTAATATTCACTAATATTCACATTTACACCATGCAGACTACAATTAACCTAAAACTAGAGGTCCACTGATCTGGGTTTCTTAAGGCTGAGGCCGACTTTTCAGGACAGCCGATGGCCAATATATGATGCCAATTTTTGTTTTGTCTTTATTTTTGGCTGGTTTACTTTGTTCCTACATCTGATAAAAACAGATTAATCATCACAACTGATACAGAATTTCTTACCTTCGGTAAACATTTACTGAACAACACTTATCCCTCTGATCTGCACTTTGTGTCTGCACGGTTTCTCCCAGCTCGGATGTTGTTCTTCTAAAAGGACTCTCTAACTCAAAGGTTAGCCCACTTAGCTACTGTACATCTACTGAGGTCTGCTGGTACAATGGCAGTTTGATTGACACAAACACAAACATGCTGCACAGCAACAACGCTGGGCTGCTTGTTAATCGGCTTAATGTGCTCTGACACCGATGATGAAAAAAATCTCAAAAAATCATCCCGCTCAACACCTACCTAAAACAGCCGCTTCTTGAAAAGGTTGCTGTTGCATATCTGTACATACTAAAAACTTGTCGATATCCAAGACTTTCACAATGTTTAAAAGTAGGTGTTTCTCCATCAGACCAGAAATGTGGGCTTTCATTTGGGCATCCCTGCGAATTGTTGGCTAGTTGGTTTGTGTACAACACACAGAGCTGACCGTAAACAGGCAAGGTTAAAAACCCCAACTGAGACATAAGGTGCTGGCAGTAAATTAGAATATAAAAAGTTGATTTTTAGTTCATAAAAGTGAAACTTGTAAATATATTATGAATGACACAGAGATGTTTAAGTTTTTTTAATTTTGATATTTATAAGTGCAACTAATGAAACTAAATTTGGTTAAAAATTAGAATATTGAAAAGGCAATGAAAAAAAATGTTTAGAAATGTTGGCAACTGAAAAGAATGAACATGAAAAGATGCACATGTATAGCACTAATACTTGTCGGGGCTCCTTTTGCTAATCACTGATTAGTGGGGTGGATGGACTCGATAGTGTGGCACTGCTAGGTGTTATGAGAGCCAGGTTGCTCTGATAGTCGTTCAGTTCTTGATTGTTGGGTAGCGTTTGCATTTGACAATACCATAGATTTTTATGGGGTTAAGGTAGGGAGTTTGCTGGCAATAAGGACAGGGATACATGGTATGAACAGGTACTGGTGGTTTTGGACTGTGTGAGGTGCAAGTCCTGTTGAAAAGTGAAATTGCATCATAAAGTTGGAGAGAGGAAGATGAAGGCTTAACACTTCCTGGTAGACGGCTGATTGACTTGGACCTAGGAAACAGAGTGGGCCAACACTGGAGATGACATGGCACCCCACACCATCACTGACGGTGGAAATTTCACTGCACCTCATGCAACGTGGATTCTGTGCTTCTCCGCTTTCCTCCAGACTCTGGGTCCTTGATTTAAAGGAAATGAAAATTTGCTTTCATAGAAAACATAATTTGGACCACTCAGCAGCAGTCCAGTCCTTTTGTCTTGGCCAGGCGAGACGCTTTACGCTGTTTTTGTTAAGAGTGGTTGACACACGGAATGCGACGCTGAATCCCATGTCTTTCATGGTTTGTGGTGGTTCTTGAAGCGCTGACTCCAGCTGCAGTCCACTTTGTGGATCTCCCCCACATTTTTGAATGGGTTTGTCGTCACAATTCTCTGCAGGGTGCGGTTTCCCTAGAGCTTGTACACTTTTTTCTACCACATTTTTTCCGTCCCTTCGCCTGTCTGTTAATGTGCTTGGACACAGAGCTCTGCGAACAGCCAGCTTCTTTGCAATCACCTTTTGTGTCTTGCCCTCCTTGTACAAGATGTCAATGGTCGTTTGGACAACTGTTAAGTCAGAAGTTTCCCATGATTGAGGAGCCTTCAGAACACGACTGAGGGGCCTTTAAAGGCTTTGCAGGTGTTTTGAGTTAATAGCTGATTAGTGTGGCACCAGGTGTCTCTATATTGATCCTTTTAGAATATTTAATTTTTGAGATACTGAATTTGGTGTTTTCATTAGCTGTCAGTTATAATAATAAAAATGAAAATGAATAAACACTGAAATATCACTATGTGTGGAAGGAAAGTATACAGTATACAAGTTCACTTTTTGAATGGAATTACTGAAATATCACTTTTTGATGATATTCTAATTTACTGGCCAGCACCTGTATTCAGAACAAACTGTCGACATGTTCAACGAATGCTCTTAAAACCAGAATAATATCAGTATATCCCACATTTCTTAAATGGAGAATACTACATTCAGAATAAAGCAACATGAACATGGCTTTAAAGGACATGAGGCACATATGATTTGATTTTTTAAAGTCACATCTTGTGACAGCTTTGCTGCAGCAGTGAAGCCGGTCTGGTGCAGTGACAGCACTTACCGAGACATAAAATCATAAACTAGACCTGGGACATTACAAGATCCTTAAGCACATCACTTGGTGTAGATCACAGCCATATATTGGCTATTGTGAATGGACATTAACTGAGCATACTGACTTTGTAAATGACTGTTTATATGTTTGTAAAAATGCCTGAGAGGCATTCAAGGCAATAAACAGGACTAAAGGTATGAAGACATATAATGCACTCATGCACACATACAATGATGGTAGTGTCTTCTTTTAGTTAACTGATCTCAATGTTTGTGCCTCAAGTCTTTTTCATTGGACACCTCTGCTATATAAAAATGGCAACTTGAAGATTGTTCAAGTGCCTCTAGAAAGGCTGAAGGTTGAATAGAAGAGGATTCTTAGCACCTGCTCAGAGTACCATATTAAAGCTCTGCACTATGGGTTGTATTAATGTCTCCACAGGTATCCAGAGGAAAACACAGTGGGGACCATAAAATCACAGCCCTGAAACCAAAGCTTGTCCAGTGAAGGTCATGGAGCGGAGAGTATATCTGCTCCAAAGGCAGGCTCACTTGAATAGATGAATCACAAATGACCAGAGCAAAGTTGTTCTTTTCTGGCTTGGTAAGGTGAACTTTTTTGTCAAAAAAAATAAGTCTCAGGTAATGTTTGGGCTATACATGAACACTACAGAATGAAAAGCTCAAAAAGATGTTTCAGTACTTAAAGCATTAACCCTGAGACCCGCAGGGCTGGGGGGTGATCCTGATCAACTTGACTGTCTTTCAGAGGCTCTAGCGAGTTCAATTTCAGGGCTAGAGTGAAGCTACAGACCAGACCAGACCATTGGCACCAACCATATCATGCTAACATATTGGGAAGGAGGCTAAATAATGCTCCACAGTTGGGCCATATTTTAGCAAGGAAAAACTGGCGTGGTCATTTTCAAAGGGGTCTCTTGACCTCTGACCTCAGTGTGTGAATGAAAATGGGTTCTCTGGCTACCCACAGGGTCTCCCCTTTACAGATATGTCCACTTTATGACAGTCACATTCAGTTTTTTTTCATGCAGTTCAAGTAAAAGTATTTCAACCTATTCTAAAATGATGATGATGAATATTTCTGCATACTGGTGTCCCTCTAAACAGTTAGTCCCCATAGGAGCCATTTCACTGGACTGAGACTATTTTTTGAGACTTGAGCTCACTGTATAAAATGACCTGTGGTGACCTCTAGGATAATCACAGCCATATGAAACTTTACCACAAAAGTTAACCACAAACTAGAGACCTGGAGCATTCAGAGGATGGATGACTTTCCAAGCTTGACTGACAATAAGAGGGTTTCTGAGCAGTTTACGCAACAAAAGTGCTCGTCATCCAATCACCGAAAAATGAAATTCCTGCAGAAATCTCAAAATGTCAGAAGTTTTTGATACCAAATCACAGCATGGCTTTTTCTATGGTGTTCCTCAAGGTTTCAGTGTCTTAATGTGGTATTTTGGAGGGATTAATTATATTTTTTAGCAATTCTTGATTGGTAAAAAATTGTTAAATTTTGCACCAAATCTGTGTAACAAATGGTATCAACCCCAACTTATGAGACATAATAGAGCATGGGAACGACCATCATATACTTCTATCATAATGTTATAAACCCTTAAACACTCTTACAATTCATTTAAAAATAATGAATTAATTTGTGTTTATTTCTGATTAATGACTAGAACAACTTGTCACACAGTACTGAGTAGCATGTCAAATTAATTGTCAGGTTCTCAGCTTTCAGATGATGTTCACTTCTATGTGACATCTACTAATGACCTGCTATCTCCCCCTAAAGACCCCCTGGACCCCCGTCAAAAAGACAAAATGGGTCTGTTGTGGGTGTATTTTGTTTTTGTTCTGTTGGAGAGAAAGAAAGCCTTTTTCTGCATGCAAAATGACACCTGTTACCTCTGTGTACTGGACAGCATGAAACATGACAATGTCCCACAGAGGAAGAACAGTTCTGGATTCAGAGATAATCTCGCTGAGGTAATAGTAATGAGAGGAGCTGAACACGTTGGCCCAAATATACTCTAAGTGTTATGTTTTTGTTTGTTTTTTTGTGAAAAATAACTGGGTCATATCATATATTCAAAGTCTACACATTTAAATATTTACAACTGCAGATGTTTTCTTTGAATGTAGTAGGCCAACCAGGAAGTTAGCATCTCTCTGGGTTCGCTCGACAAAAAGCCAATGGGATTTCTCCATTGGCTTTCGGATTATTGCAGAAAATGAGCTCTGTGGCAAAGAAATGTTTGATAGTAACATGTTTTGTTCAGCAAGATAATCTCCACACATGAACACCACCTTTGAAGCAGAAATGCAATCGCCAAAAAAAGATAACGTTAGGCTATAAATGCACCACAGTCGAACGAACGTCGACAGATAAGTGCTAGAACAGAATGCACACCATGACTAACACACAAAACATAGTTACACAAGCTCTCCTAGTACTACTCTCCTTATTAGGCTTTATTGTATAAGGGAGGCTGATTCCAGTAGTTCTCATGGAGATAAACCAGTATTATAAACACCAATGGGCTGTAATTTATTATACCGTATGTATAGTCATTTGGTTCTTCCTGCTGGTATTGGCTTATATACTGTATTGTGTGGCATGTATTTTTAAAAAGCATCCTTCTTGCTGAGAGCACTGTAGCTTCACTTTAGAAGACAACCTTAATATTTATCCAATTTCAATTATCCAAACACAACATCGGTAAAAATCTCTCGACTGACAATTAAAGAAGACGATGGATAAGACACTGCAGTTAGTTTCTCACTTGCTTACTCACGCTTGTAAACATCATGTAAAAAGCTACCATTGTGTTCTAATTGTGTACGGGAGATAATCCTATTATATGGGCGTTAATGTACTCCCCATGAACCAAAATCATTTGAGCAAATAAATATTGCACTATGGTTACACTAATTGAAGTCCAAGCAACTCCATGTGAGGAGTACCAATCATACAAAATAAATCCATGAACAACAGCATGAATATTCTTGCTCAGGCAGCACAGGACTACATGAGCCACTATCTTGTCACCTTAATAATTGCAGAACAAACGCAACTGGAACCAACACACCAATGGTCCCCAATCTCAGCGGCTCATTATTAGAGAGAAGCCCAGTGGAGCTCGTTAGAGGATGAGGGGAGACACGGTAAATAAGGTTAATTGGCCGATCTGTCAGACCCAGGAAGATGCTCACGCTGACACGAAACAACCGGAACATGATTTCACCCTTTGTGCCTATACCCATCCTCCCCTGTTTGCCTTCATTAGCATTTGGGGCGTGACGTGGTGGCTGTCGTGGTGGAGACTGTAGCCAAGGCCTGCTATGTTGAAACCACAGGTGATAGAGGGATCAACCCGGACTTTAAACCTTTTGTTGGTTTGTTGGAATAAACAGAGGATATCTTTGTGGAGGCGTTAGCATGAGCAGTGGAGAATTAACAGTTTCCAATACAAACAAAATCTAAGTGTGTGGAGTTTTGTTTGCACTCATTGTGACCCATTAAATCTATGTACCCCTGAGAGATAAATAATATTGCATGAGCCCTCTTACCTGTTTTTGTGTGGGGGGAAAAAAAACAAAAAAAAAAACAGTTCAGCAGGTAAAAGCACTTGAAAGAAATAGTCTCGTGTTAATGAGACTGATATGACAATTACTTTCAAGGGTAACTCATTAGCTCTGAGAGAGAAGAGAGGACAGGATAGCACTGTCTGGATGGTTTCAATATGCATGATATAGCATTCTCTGCTCGCTTTCTTCTTCGTGTCCTCATTTGTTTGCACATTCACGATTGTATGGGCACGGCATTGCAACGGCTAATGTAAGCTATAGTTTTGGGTCTCCTCATAAGCCATAGAGATTTGTGGCCGCTCCTGTTAATGACAAAAGACGGTTAATTAAAGGTCTCGTCTCGTGGGAAATGTATCAATCATCACGTCTGCTGAACCAATCACAGCCCTGTGAGGGGAAAGGAAATCCGAACAGATGCAGTGACTCATATGTCTTGATTAGCCGAAAATTGCTGCACCGTGGTGATGACTGAACAGGAAAACTCAGAGAAAATCGTCCATCATGGATTGCTGCTGTTAGTGAAAGGGGAAAAAAAACCCACTCAAGATTATCTTCTCTGATACTGAACATGAGAGACTCCAATAAGAGTAGCCCCTGTGCATTTTTTGGGATATACTAACAGGAGCATAAAAATGTATTGTTCCTTTGAAAGGTAAAGATCTGGAACCCAAAACCGACTCACGTTTTCTGAATCCGTTTCGACTGTAGTTGCACTGGAACTTTCTTTGGCAAAGAAAGAAAAGCCAACCCTCTAATCCACGGGCCAAATTAGGCCCGCCTCCTCATTTTATGTGGCCCATCAGGGCTTGCAACGACTATATCATGCTTATCATATATATCACTATGCCACTTTACAGAAGTACGGTGTACTTAAACTACGTGTCCCACAATACATCTCCATTTTGTTACATGTGCACTGAAGTGTCTCAATATCAGCAGTTTCCAGAGCAGTGCTCTACCAGAGTGATGGGGTTGCTCAGTCTGTAGGGGGTTGGCTTGGGAACCGGGGGGTCGGTTAGTCCAAACATGGACCAAAAACTGAGTGTGAATGGTAGCTGGAGAGGTGCCAGTTTACCTCTTGGGCAATGCCGAGGTGCCCCTGAGAAAGGAACAAAACCCCCAAATTCTGGGGGGGCTTATAAGGAGCAGCCCCCACACAAAAATCTCTCTAAAAAAAAAAATATGTGTTTTTTTTGTTTGTAAATAAAAAATAAAAAAAAAAAAAAAATAAAATTTAATTTCCCCAAGGAAAAATTTTATATGAATAATACCAAACTGAACTTTATAATTCACTTGAGAATTATTTTGATCTTTGATGGATGAGCAATGATGAGAGTTTCTTACTAATAAATTCATGGTATTTATGTTATAATAACATAGAAATGTGAGTGTGTGCCCACACAGTATTTTTGTGTCTACGTGCTACATATATATTGAGGCGTAAGTATGTCTTTTTATTGCTGAACTCATTTTTTAAATAAATTGTACAATATTTCTGCTTGCAAGTATTCTCATCAATTTCTGCTTTCAGAGCTAGTTATTAAATAAATTACTATTAAAACCAATTAAAAGCAATAATAATCAAATCAAAATAAGCAATTTTGTAATATGATCAAAAGTAGATATATTTATATAGTCTTACAATTACAACCAGCCCTTTGAGGGCAATCATAATGCTGATGTGGCCCGGGGTGAAATTGAATTTGACATCCCTGCTTTAATCGGAAGGCGATATTGTAAAGTCTAACCCAACAGTAGCTTTTTCTTTTTCTTTTGTTTTTGTGTTTTTGCTCAAATAAAAAAATGAAGAGAACGATCTCCACTGTAGATGTTCTATGTCCTTGAGCAAAACTTTGTGTTCCAACCAACTAACATTCAAAGCCAGTGAGCTAACTTTTTGGTGTGATTTTCCAAGGCAATGATATAAAGGACATTGCTGCAGGTGCAAATGGAGGCAAACCAAAATTCTCAGAGCATTAACAGGATACTTTGGATTTGGTTTTTCACACGAAAAAGGAAAAAAGAAAATCTCTTTAAACCTGCAGCTGCGATCCACTGCAACATTACAGTCCATCGACTTCATGATGGTTATCCTGTACCTAGCAACTTATTGATTATTGATTATTCCCCCTCCATACCAGGTGATTTGCCGAGTTAAGGCATAATTATGTTGTAGCATTGTCATACAAATACTATAGAATGAGCTGAGATAAGGGTTTTATCATTTACATTTCCTTGAAAGCTAATATCTTCAATATGACAGGGAACTATGTTTCATTAAATGGGCACTATGACCGAGTTATGATAATCAAATTGCAATATATTCTCAAATACATGCTCGAAAACCATATATTGGAACAAAAAAGACAAAGGGAGAATCCTAATTTGTCATTGATGCAGGGCTGCACACTGCATTGTCTGCATGTGTATATCTAAACCCCTGGATATGATTCATCCTACATATTATTTACATAGACAGCCAAACTATGTGCTCTGCATCATGTACGGATGATTCAAAATCATGCCAGAACTATTCAAAAGGAGAGAAACATTTTCTAAATTTCAATATTGGCTTAAAGCCATGTTCTTGATTTTTGTGGAATAATTAAAACAGGTATTGGTAGTCATCTTACTTTCTATGGGTAATGGGGTAGACCTTTCCATTCATTAGCTGATCTGCCTTTGATGTTAATTTATACTGCTGGATCTCCTTGTCTCCACTGAGCCAAAGTAATGGATTTTGAACTCGCGATCAAAGCACCCTCAAGAGTTCCCTCTCTCGCCTTCTAGCGTGTAATCCTTCTGCATTTAAGCAGTCCATGTTGAACAAACCATTTGGTCGAATTATAAACTCTGTGCTTTAGCTACGACCCCCAGAAACCCAAAACTTGGGGCAAATATAATTCTTTTATCAAGTGTCGCACTGCAGGCTTCTGTTGATTTAATGTCAAAAAAGATATCTGGTGACTTGGAGAAGGATGTATGTTGTGGTAAATGTAAAATGGCATTCCTAAACTGAACAAAAAGAGTTGTTCCACTTCAGCAGACATCTTCATCAGATGTCATATTGTGTCATGAAATGTGGATCCACAACAGAAATATGTATATTTTGACCTGCCGTGTTCTCAAGACACTGGTCCTCCCAAAATGATGAATATAATGGATTAAAACCAATTAAAACAAGTGTGATTCACAATTCTACATGAGGGTTTAAGCTATGTAGTTAATTTAACTTGTACTGCCAGTCATGACACATGCATTCATCTCTTATAGTGCCTTAATGTTTTAATACCTCCTATTATGTTGCACAGAAATAATGAACCCAAGCTAAATGTCCCTCATGCTAGATCCCAATCTAAATCATTATTTAATCAAGTGAGTGCCCTCCCTAATAAACACTTGTTCTGAGAGGTGGTCGTTTGTGGTGACCTTGGGTGGCGATGTATCTGTCAATGCTTTTATTTATGCACGTATCATATGATCACACAACAATAAATCCTAGGCTAGAGGCACCCGTGTTCAAAGGACTAAACTATCACCTAACAGGATAGGAGGACTTTATGAGCATGAGGAACAAAACCATATAAAATAGCCCCTCATTTAATCTCTCGTGGATCTAGAGGGATTCATCAATAGGGCTATTATGGCTCCCTCAAGGTAGGAGCTGCAAGACTGATAATAAATCAATAGTTTGCCATGCATTGGCTTTACTAAATACTTGGATATCAGAAATGTTCACATAATGGTTTGAATGTTTGGCCTCAAGCACTTGGAAAGAAAGCACGATATGCCTCTTTTCTGATTACTTGAACAAATGTCATGAATGTAGACAAATTGCAGCTAATGCCAGGACTTCTTGTGAGCACAGACTTTTATATTTTCATGTCCTAAGGCGGCTAATGCTCAAAGCCCCACAATTCATGGCAAAAAAACACTTGGGTTTTAATGCAGACACATCTGAGGTGCTCCAGCAGCAATTTCTAATGCCAGACTGGAGTTATAATTCAAAATATAACACTTGAATCACCAAAGCATTAGCTGAAATTCATATTTCACTGCTAAAATATGACTGATGCAATTCCCTAAACAACAGTATTGCTATTTCAAAAACATTACTTGCACTCCCTGGTGAGTTTTATTCTCAAGATCAAGTTTTCCTCTGAATAAAGATTGCAGTTATTTGCTATGTGTCAAACTATTCATTTGGAGGCTATTGAAATAGGAGTAACTCCATGCAAACACCCTTATTGTGGATTACAAAAATAACACTTACCGTGAGTGATAATCTATCATCACAGTGTAGCACTGTTTTGACATGGTTTTCTATTTAAAAAAAGGTCACATTCAAATGGTGTTAAAGGTCCTGGATCAGTTCAATGCCTGGAAGACAGTCAAGGTCGCACGGATACGATTCTGGCACATACTGTAATCAGATGGATCTCACTCATTCCTCTTGGAGGTTATTTAACCCTCATTAAATTTGACCAACATTCTTGCATGGACTAGTTTTACATCCACTCAACTTATTACACAATGCTCAATGAAAGTCACGTACTGATGTCTCACAGTATCAGGGCTTTATCAAGGCCCTTTTTAACTGATCAGTATCAGCTGTACTGTAGCCTGATCTTACATCGGTTGTCACATGGCTGGTTTTACTCACAAAGCTTTCGAGCACAGCAAAGCTCTCCGTCATTCCTCAACTCTGCTGACCTCCGATAAATGAGCGCAAAACACAGTAAGAGTCCTAATTTCCCTAATTTATGTGCACTTTCATACCAGCTCAGTGTGAGTCTCGTGCTTTTTTTCTGTCATCTATGGTGCATGGTGTTTCACCACGGGCAAGACAGCGGCAGAGAGTTGACGACAACCACACTCTCCATGCCACTGCAAGTGCCACAAAAACCTAGTGAGCAAAAAGGCCAATAAGGGTAATTTATTGATTGAATCCATGCAAAAGATGTGCAGTCAATGAAAACAAACACTATACAGAATGCAGTTCATTCAGGTAATTCAGGCAGAAACTGCACCGAAGCAACAAACAGAGGTCTTGTTATTTTATACTTTATTTGGTAAAAAATAAAAAATGCATTAAGGAACAATTTGGATGCGGGCAGTTTATTTTTTCTTAATCTAATGCACAGCTATTCAACTGGAAGCATGCATATTAGATTGATTAAAAAATTAAAGTTAATGTATGTTAAGTGTGCATTGTGCAGCTGTGTTATCTAGGAACATAGAAGTATCAGCTCAGTATCAGCAGATATTCAAAAGGGGTGAAAATATTGAACATGGCAGCATTATGTTTTGTGATACTGTATGAATCTCACTTTTTCTACATTAATAGTTTACATACAAGTATTCATTGGGGATTGTTGATAGATGCAAATGCAGATCCCACCGTTCTGACTGCATAAAAAAAGTTAATGTTTTTACTCAAATTTTATGCATATAGTTGTATGTTCTTAATACTATGACAGTTTTCCTAAAATTGGATTAGAAATATCACAATATATGGGCTGCACGGTGATGCAGTGACCACTGTCGCCTCACAGTAGGAGGGTCATTCGAATCCCACTTGGGGCTCTTCCTGTGTGGGTTTTCTCCAGGTACTCCAATTTCTCCCACAGTCCAAAGACATGCAGGTCAGGTTAATTGATCACTCTAAATGTCCCGTAGGTGTGAATGTGAGCATGAATGGTTGTCTGTCTTTATGTGCCCTGTGATGGACTGGTGACCTGTCCAGGCTGTACCACCTTCACCCAATGCCAGCTGGGATCGGCTTCAGCCCCCCCACGACCCCTAATGGGATAAGCAGTTGAAGATGGATGAATATCACAATACATCAAAGTATATTGAATTGTAATCCTTCTATCAGGATACATATCATATCGCCATGTTCTTGCCAATACACAGCCCTAATACTCAATATTAAATGACTCGTATCGGGATCAGGGGCAGAAAAACTTGATGGAGACATACAAATGGTAAATGGACTTGCATTTATAAAGCGCTTTTCTAGTCTTCAGATCACTCAAAGCCCTTTACACTACATTCACCCATTCACACACACATTCATACACTGATGGCAGAGGCTGCTAAGGTGCCAACTTTGCCCATCAGGATCTGATCTAAATATTAAGGCTATGCCTTCGGGAGCAATTTGGGGTGAAGTGTCTTGCTCAAGGACATGTGCATCGACATGTGACTTGAAAACGAGGTAGAAGTGTTGAGAGACACACAAGCAGAGAGAGAGAAGATAAAAGCCTCAAAAGGAGAAAATCTCACTTTACTTTTTGGCAAAAAATAAACTGGAAAAAAATCCTGACAATCAATGGAGCAACTAACTTGTGATTTCCAGCAGACCAGTGGTTGATAAATGAAAGAAAATCAGCTCACTGCAAAACATATTGTAAATACTGTATACAATATGTGTTTTACACCACCAAGTCACACAACAACACATTACATATTTTAATTTCTACATGTTTTGTTGCCATCAATCATCGTATATTTCAATATATTTCTAAGGATTCTGCAGTAATAACAGATTAAGTGAACCAGATTCTTTTCTAAAAATAATAAAATAACAAAACATATTCACACAAACTGGACAACTCTCAGTGTCAACGTGATAATGAAGAGCAAATGGTAAAGGCGTAATATTACTACCAATGTGTGCACCTTCTGATGCACTGATGGACTGTTGCAAATTGTCTCCTACTTTATATGGAGCTTGATAGCTGGAAGAAAGCACTGGCTCATTGCAGGTCCTGCCACTGTTTTCCAGTCAGCCTAAAATGGAACACCCTAGCGCTATTCATCATATCCTACTCAATTATGAATGTCTGAAAACTTGAACGTGCTGCAGTAATATATTTGCTGGGGATAAGAGGAGAAAGAGCTGTGCTCGGAAAGCCAGAGCAAGTCATGACGCTATTAGAATGCAGAAAGGACTCTTTGGCAACTAAAACCCTTTCTCATCTCGAAAAGATGGTTGAATTCACAATAAATTTGAATCACACACACACACACACACACACACACACACACACACATCCACACCATCTTATGTTATTGATTTTACAGCCTATATAATGTATGCAAGAATACCATGAAATACTGCTGGCGGGTGTGACTAATGATGGATTTTAAAGCTGATGCATTATGGTACGTAGAGCCAGCCCTCTGGTTAATTTTCTTTTTGATGGTTTAAAATATGGCTAAATAATCAGGGCAGACTTATTATTCCAGTCATTGTCCTCTTGCAGGCCTAACTAATAACAGTGAATCAGCCAAAGCCATTGGGGTTCCCAGACTTAATTACCCAAGCTCTCTTTGTCTGAGGAAGCTCAATAGGAGATCTAAAGCAGCCTTAGATGTGTCCGATCTGATCTTCTAACGGCGATGAGATTTCACTTCCTTTATGGCTCTAATTACTGAATTGGATCTCCAGCGGAGAAGTCTACTGTATAGAACTGCGATAGGCAGTCCCTTTATCTCTGTAACTGTAGCCAAGTCTCTTTGTTCTGGGTTACAAGCCTTTATTTCTTACGAACACGCCTATTTTCCCCAACGCAGGAATGACTGGTCCTCAGTTGTAACACAACAGCTGAGAAATATGTCATTTTTTTAGTTTGTATTCCATTATTGATATTGTACTAGTGAGTATTCTTTTCCTCTCCACTTTGTCCTACTTTCCAGTATGAATAACAAGGAGACGGAGTGGCCCTTGGATGCATATAGCTGTATCAGTCCTTGACCTGAGATAGTAAAACCTTCCTATAAGCTCGATCTTATGGTCTCATTATCTAGGACATACATAATTAAAACCCGGATTCTCCTACTTCAGAATAGGTTCACCGTGGGAGGTTTAATGAGATACTCCGAGGGCCAATCAGGAGCTTGCTCCCTGCTGACTTATATTCAAGTGTGACACAAATGTCATGCCAACATTTAATTTAAAACGGTATTTACTTATCATGCCAGCTGTTTAGCAGCCACTAATTTGTGTTTTGATAATAGTCTGGGGTTATTCAACAGTCAGACTGCTCGGTAAAGTCACAGAAGAAAACGTGACATGTACTGTAAACTCACTTCCTGTAAGTAATTAGAATAGCATTACTACAGAACATGAGACGTGATGATGTTTGTCAATTTAAAAGATAATATTGCACGTTAAGAAAGTTGCAGTTTGTTGTAGTTTCATTTAGTTTTGTCTCTTGTCTCACACAACATACGTCATCAACACTAGCTAGCTTAATAACGTAAGATGAGAGTTTCCTTTATTAGGCCCACAGTGGGAAATTTATGGTGCACAGCAGCAAAGGGGATAGTGCAAAAACAATAAACTGTACAACCACTCACGCTCAGTCATCAATTAACCTGCATGTCTTTGAACTGTGGGAGAAACCGGAGTACCCGGAGAAAACCCACACAGGAAGAACATGCAAACTCCAGACAGAAGGGAATCCAAGCTGGATTCAAACCTGCAATTCTTCCTCTGTGGGGCGGCAGTGCTAACCACTGCACCACTGTGCAGAGTTTTCCACTTCCCTCATCTCAAAGTCAATGGGGTTTTTTTAAATGGGATTTTAATGAGACGCCTGAAATAAAGTCTGCGGTTAACACAACATATTTTAGTTTTGTTTCATGTTATAAAATACAGCAGTAAATATCCCACTCATGAATTTCAAAGCTTTTACATATATTAAAGAAGATGATTGCTAACAAGTGGCTAAATGATGTGACGATGATGATTCGTCCACCTTTATTGCCTCGTTGTGTATATTTGCATTAATGCGATCTTGGAATAGTTAGTTTATACCCCAGTGTCAGTGTTTTACTTCTGGTGATTGTATTCACACTCAATTATCTTTCTGAACAAAACATGCAAGTATCATAAACGTTTGTTTGCCACAGGGCTTATTTTCCACAATAATCAAAAGGCCAATGGAAGAATCCCATTGTTTTATGTTGAGGGAACCCAGGGCGATGTTAACTTCCTGGTTGGCTTAAAAAATGTCACCCTTGCAGCACTCAATTAGAGCTACACTACAGCACTGTACACAAACCATGTTACATGTATCTATAATGATGCAAGTAATATGTTGTGGTCAGATATTACACATAGTGTTGGAGGAAGTAGAGAATGAACCAGTTGTGTTGAAAAGTTCTTTATCTCGCTCATTTTGCACTCGTCGAATCAAAAGGTCTCTCTTAATTGATTAGAATTTCAAATGAAATTTGCCAGGGGCATTTGAGAAAACAGCTATCAGCTTTGCCATCAGCCAACACTATAATTTGTCAAAGGACTTTGGCAAAGTTATCACAGAGATTTTTTCTTTTCTTCTGCACTGCAAAATGGCACATGGGGTAACAAAGCAGCACTCTAAGAATAGTAAATATCAGCCTGCCAGCAAAATACATACTCCCGTTAAACTAAACTTTACAGGTCCTCTTCTTAAAAGGATTTTAAATGGTGACAAGACTTTAAAGACTTAAAAAAATCAAACAAATTGTTTGATATTTGATTCAACGGTGCTTTCTTTGGCCCATAGATTCCCCGAGCTGCTATACAGAGCTCATCATCCACAGACACACTAGATTCAGCTGTAGTAATGCTTGGATGGGAATCGGTAAGATGTACTCTGCACACATTTAATTCTTTTATCGAAAGGCATGTTTGGAGCAAGCACTTTTATTGCAGCTCTGGGTTGTTTATTACTTTAGTCTGGCTACTTTTGGCAGGTAAACAATTACGCTGAAACAGGTGAGAGCAAAAAAAAAAAAAAAAAAAACACACATGGAGAAACTCGATAATAACAGTAGGCACACAATGACTGTTGATATACTGAACTAGACCTAGCACTACAGAGTGAACCAAGCACATATTATAACCTAAAACAGTGATAACCTTGAGCTATTTCGGTGGGGTTTTTTTTTTTACTTAAAAAAAAAAAAATGAATGAAACTAAACATCTAAAAAATAGATGAAACTAAAAAAAGGAGTGAAAATGGATTTGGCTCAACCAAGCTTCAAAAAGGTGACAGGTGAAGACAGTTGGAAAATCAAGTAAACAAATCTTTCATTTTTTTTTTTTTTTTGTTTAGAGTTGTGCGTAGTAATATTTAAATATCATCACATACTCAAGGCAGAAGAGACGAGTAAGACTGGGCAAACATACATGAGATTATTTTAATCAATCATGTAGCTTTTCAACAGCTGGAGGCAATTTATTGCTTTCTTATGTTTTCTCTTAACACAAAAAATAAAACAACCAAATACAATATTTATTTATTTATTTATGTATCTCTATGCTGGATAAGCTTCTTTTCAATAAAAAATGTGTCATTGATATATGTTTATCGTTTACCACAGCTGACTTACTATTCTATCTTCCACAGTGCAACAGTTCTGAAAATTTATGGTATCAATATTTGAAGACTTTTATTTTTTATTTTTCTTTCCTCTGGGATTGACTCAGTACTATTGTCTCCTGAGCAAACCCTGTAGCTATGAAATGAAAGCGGCCCTGTTGAAGAGGCGTAAGAGGGAATAACATGTCTCTCGCTGGAAATGCAGCAAAGTTATTCCTCAGTGCTTCCACTTCATTCAGCTCTCTTCAATAGCAAGATCAAAGATGTGTGACCCCCCCCCCGTCATGTCCGAGATCTTTTGGTGAACCTGGCATCTAAGGAGCAATAGAAGTGTGACTTAAAGGGTAAAGGCATTTTTTAACCTGGAACCTGTTTTTTAATGTTTTTGTGTTTCGCTAACAATTTCTGAAATTGGTCCAGTGTTGACGGAGAGCGCTGTAGACGGCAGCTGCTCACCCGCTGCAATACTGTGCTATTGGGGCAAGCTGGCGCCATCTTTTATGTCCACTAAAAGTGCTTGTTTTTGCTATGACGGGCCATGATTGTTATTCTAACAATGTCTGACATTATGCAAAGAGTCTCGCTCAAGGAGAAGTCTCGTTCTGAAATCTGGCGAGGTGACGTGCTGCCAGAAAACAACGGTGGAATAGTGAAATACATCTATGGTGGAAACACAAGTGCCAGACGGGCAAAGTTTGTTGTGTTGGAGTAAACAAAGCGTAGCTCTAAAAGATTTCCAATGTCATAGCTGAAAATTCAGATGTTTATTTGAGCCAGAGTATACAGATATTCCCATTTGACAACAAAACTACTCCTTGAATGGGACTTGGACACATTGACAAACAGACTGAATCAAGCAGAAGGTAAGAAAAACACTTTTTTCCGTAGTAGGGTCCTTTCTATAACGTTGTCAGAAACTTGTAATGACAATCTGAGCCTGTTAGTGGCAAAAATAAACACCTTTAGTAGACGTAACACTGTTTTTTGCGTTACCCCTCAATACTGGACCAATTGCACACATTGTTGTTACCATTAGTCACTTACAAAAACATGGGAATATAGAATCCAGGTTGAAAAATACTTAGGGATTGTTAATTAATTAAAAAACACCAAAACTGCTCACAAATTGTGGAATGAAAAAGTAAGGCTCCAAATCTTCTTATATATGGCAAATGTAATGTCTTCTGATTGTCAACTCCCACCAGCAAGAGACAAAGTGACTGATTGCGATCTGTTTGCAGTAAGTGCTGAGAGACAGGGACTAGACACATGGAGAGTGGACGCAACAACAAAACAACAATAAGTCAAAACTTCACCAAAATTTCAAAAACAGTCAAGAACATAAAGTGGAAAGTTGAAGCAGTCGCTGCTGATAGTCCATGGAGGTGCTGCTTTACTCTGTTAAAAAGTTGTTTCCCATAGACTTAGTACGTACACACTTGACTGTCATGAACGTTTTCATGAAAACGCCTTCACCAACACGTACAACTGTGTCTTTCAGTGCATCCAATTATAGATCACAGACAGCGACAGACTGGTGTCGGCCCGAATGTGACAAATCTCACCAGAGCACAAGCTGATAAAAAATAAGGCTGAGGATGTAACATTGGTTGATAAAATTGTTGAATTTAAGTATTTATTTTCGAATGATATTATTGCATACTTATTAAAAAGGCAATACAATTAAAATAATGGAAACAAATGTGGCAAAGGTTACTGTTAACATTCCAGAAAGCAATTAAAACAGTGATGTGCTTTCAGAATTAATTGAAAGGAGAAATCCCACCATGTTGCTCTATGGGTTTGTCAGGTGTTTCGTCTACAGATTCCAAAGGCATCTGGCATAGGTTGAATCTTTTTCAGTGTTATTAGAAATTAAGAATATAATTAGCAAACCACTCAAGAGTATTTGACTTTGGAGCAATCTGTTATTATGACCTAACAGGACTCAAACATGTGGTCACTGGAGAGTCCATGAAAGGTATGAAATAATAAGCAGTGAAAAACAAAGCAAAGTATAACCAACTTTTGATCTGTGCTTGGCCAAGAAAGAAGCAATCGTAAACGCTGTGTAAGGCAGCCAGCGCCCTCTGAAACTGCTTGTCTCATACCTTTCTGCAAATAAGCAGTAAAGGAGAAACAGCAGGTAAGTGACAGCTTGGGTAAAATACCATTTGTAAAGGGAACACCAGGTAGGCTTATACCACAAAAAAAGCAGACTCAAGCATTAGAGCACCTAGCCTGTGTCTGTTCAGTAGAAGAAAATAGTGCCGGTATGTACAATATAGGCTGTCTTCATGCACACAGAGTAGTGATATTAATAATTAACCGTTTCACCATCATTAAGAATTTTAATCAACTGATGCAATCAGTTAAATGGTTAAAATAAATATTAAGAAGTAATTAAAAAGCTGAGCAAATCTCAGAGGAGTGGCTTGTCACTTAAAGGAGGAAAGCCAGTCCACCTTAACAGTCCACCTTAACAGTCCACCTTACGAGAGTCTAAGCCAGAGTTGCGAGATACAGGAAGTTGGCTCAGGTCACGAGTTTGCTTGAGCTGAGGTGTTGTAGCAGTTATTCACTGACAAATAAACTGTGCACCGACTGCTACACCTACGTTCACAGCTATAACGCCACCTTCTGGTGTAGCCTCTGTACTTTAGCTCCTGAAGTCTTCTGTGAACGGTGGATTGGGATTCCTTCACTCCTGCCCTCTGGAGGTTGTTGGTGCTGTCACTGACAGTTGTTTTAAGGTTTTTCTTTACAGCTCTCATAATGTTCCTGACAGCAGCTGCTGATGATTTCCTTGGTCTGCCGGTTGCACGTCTGTTGCCACACCTTGTTAACTACTTTACCCCACACTCACCGCTGCGCTGACAGACCGTATGTATGTGACAATAGCGAGCAGGAAGCTACTGGGGCAACGCTAGAGCTGCTAACGTCGCACAAACACACTACCAATCAGTGGTCTGCGGTGTTTTGGCTCCACCTTCTTGTAACGGCTCAGCTCACTTGGAGCCTTGAAACAGATGGTACTAAAAAGTTTCAGGTACTAGCCAGAACTTTTGGTAATGGCAACACAAAAATAAGCGTTCTGAACTGGACTGCTTGGTGGAAACACTTATGGCGTGCTTCCCACGGACTATAAACTTTCTTGAAAGCATTTTGTGACTTGGTGGTGTCAGTGACACACCAGGGCCACAGATAACGTCCTGTCTTCTCAAACTCTCCTCATCCAATGTAACTCCACTTTGAAGTCCAGTCAAGGGATCAAGCAGAACATTTTAAGTAGTTAATCCCTCATTTTTAGTCAAACGCGCAGTATCCGCTTAATATTTACCGCAGAGGTTTCTAATTGTCCTGCTTACTAGTTCAAACTATAAGTACCATACTGATATTTTATGTGCCCACCAGAGAGACAGAGGCTGCATGTTGAGGAATTAGGAATGGGCTGGAAAATGATTTCAAACAATATAATTAGCATACCTTTGAAAGGGAAAAATAGCATTTTTTTTTTTAGTAACTGCAAGGTCATGGTGTTTAAGTACAGCAGTTTAATTAAATTGGCTGTCCATAAAGTTTTTGAGGAACATTATGCAAATACGATTGCCCATTCTGAATGTCATCAAAGTGCTTGTCTAAAAAGGGGATAGAATGCCTTCACCACTCCTCTGCTATTTCCCCTACCCGCATCTCCTCCCTTAAAATAGGAGAATTAAAAAAAAAAAATAATGAATTGAATTAGTTCCAGTCCATAACTACTGCAGAAACTTTTCTCCCAGATATTACTGTCTTGCCTCCTGAAAATAACTCTAAATCACTTTAACACCCACTGCTTCACTAAACTGCAAAGGCAGCCATCCATTTTGCTCTGTGCTTAATACTTTGAATATGCATATGCATGAATACAAGTAAACATAAAGATATCCATCTGTTAAATGTCTAAAAACGAGTCTCAATTTCCACAAAACCTGAATATATATTTAGATTAACATGTGCGTTTGTGTATGTGCCTGCAACATGTTATAGTTTTGCATTAATTGAACCGCCATGCATTATAAGTGCTTTTGATTAACTTTTTATGTCTTCACATGGCAGATGTGTGGGCAGATGCTTTGAATGCATTTATAGACCACAATCTTTGGTCAATTCAAGGCACATGGAAGCTACTCATGCCTGAAATTATAGAGTTCAAGGGGGGCACTGATTATGGCTGCACACTTAGAAAATCAAATATTGGATAACGCTGCCATCCCAGCTGAAGGGAGTGACACACCTGGGGATGGACTTTAAAGTTAAATCAGGGATGCATAGGTTCTGACTACAGGGACATTGATCAAATATTGATTGTGTACAGTCGGGGTGGTGAATCTGCTGAGAAATCCCAAATCCATACTGTGGAATTTGCAAGACATGGGCCGCCATTATTTAATTATCACTTCCTTGAGTGAGATCGGCTCTCCAGTCAAGCCCTGACAGCGCCGTTTGAAAAGAACCTGCCAGAGGAAGCAAGGACTTTAATTTGCAACTTTTCATTTTTCTTTCATTTCCGCATTGCTGGTTCACCCTGAAAGCAGAGTCGATTCAATCCCTCTACAGAGAAGAACACAGACCTATTCCAGCATGAGTAATAGGCACCAGTATAGGGATTTATCACCACAGACAACGTTTAAAGTATAAGAAAATGCCTACCTCTGAAACTTAGGAAAACATTTATGGGACTTTGGAATTCAAATGAACACACTTTATTGTTAGTGAATGTTGATACACCTCATTATACCGGTGGGTTGCATGTTTAAGGGCATATTTAACTAAACTTTGATGAGCCTAAGAATTTATTTCCCCTTGTTTCTTTTGATAAATCAATAAAATGTCAACACCTGTGTTTTATAAGACTTATTTGTTATTGTGTGCATGGTTTGTTTTGAGCAAAACACAGGGAACCCCAAGATTTGCCTACCATTTTTAAACTTTATCATTTCAAAAGCAAATGCTTTTTGGAGGGACCTCAAAGTTTGATTTATAAAGATCTGTTCTCATATTTGTCTTTAATGTTGGGTGAGAGTGAGAAAACATTTAGTATTTTTCAATGTGTGTGTATGTATCTATGAATGAATGCATGGGTAAGCCAGAGAAATACATCAACAAAACTAAGCCTTAAGCCCTGCTCTCACGAGACCATCATTATGTGGCGACCTCAGGTAATTAATGAACTATCAACAACCTCTGTGGTTTGTGAATTACATGGAGAGACCATATAAATTCCCATAAACCACCGGTGGCCTGAATACAAGTTTACATTTGTCACTGTATGATTTAACACAACTGCATGTCACATTTGTCCTGCAAATATATTCAAAACCGTCTTCTCTTTCACAGTAGCCTCAATTATTCATCAGGAGACACAAAACCAGCACATCTACAACATAACAAAAATGCACTGTTACGCATAAAGCATACAATGTTTAGCCACATGGCAGCGATTTAGTCTATATCTTCTCCACACTGTTTCAATTCCTGTAAGATTTAAACAGGATTAGAAGAGGTGGAATACCCATAATTATGCCAAATCGTTTTAAAGGAACAGTGCGTAGCATTTCAGGGGATCTATTGGTAGAAATGTAATATAATTAGTATGTCATCTGAAGTGTATAATCACCTAAAAATAGCAATTGTGTTTTCGTTACCTTAAAATGAGCCGTTTACATCGACATATGGAGCGGGTCCTCTTCACGGAGCTGGCCGCCAAGTTTCTACTAGCTGTGTAATGCACTGTAGTTTTACTGCCGATCATTATCTGATGACTTTCAGTAAAAATATGCAATTGGGAGATCGGCATTTCCCAGTTGTAGTTGCTGATCCCTGATAATGCTACGTTGTGAACAACAAACCTGTGTTGAAATCAGCAGGAGGAAAGCTAGTAACGTTGGCAGCGCCGAAAGCAGCTAATGTACAGCGGTTCCAATGTACATGATGGTGTGTTCAGGGAGATGAAATATTAGGGGTCAATCTGTCAGTCAAAACAAAAGTTGAGAGAAAGTCTATACAACAATAAGGATGTCTCAAGGCCAACGCTGGAGGAACTCTTACTCTGTAAACACACACTAAGGTGCATTACCTTGCTGTCATCAGTTATCAACTTTTCTATTGCAGTGTCCTTGCATTGTGGGAAACGTTTCACAAAGTTTGTCACTTTGGTTATTTCTTCTCTCGTAATATAAACTTGAAACCAGCTGCCAATCTGACTTCAATAGGGTGGAAAAAGTAACATATATCTCCCAAAGGACTTCTGAATTGTCTTCAAAGAAAAATAACTTACCGCTGGCGTACGGCACTTATTGCAGTTTATGAAATATCCTTTCCCAAAAGGCTCAGATGTCCACCCTGCACTATCTGTGAACTGAGCCCTAAAAGAGTAAATGCATGAAGCAGATAAATAAGTAAACACACACTCATATTTATATTCTCTCTCTGTATATACCGCCTCTTTCATATTGTTGGGACCAACTTCAAACAAGGTGAAAAGATACACCCCTTCAAGACTTCAAAAGTGCATTTGATATCTCAATCTGGACGTTTGACGCATCAATAATGCATTGTGTACTTTTATTATTTAAAAATGAATGGACGTCTCTACTTCAAGGACTGTTTCCTTTTCATCATCTTTATGTGTAAGCAGGTTGAACATCAAGACGGTAACATGGGGTGTAATAAAGGGGGAATTGTCAAAACAGCACAAACTGCCCTGTTTTTTTCTGCTGTATACTATGAGAGGCGTATTGCATTGTTCCCCTCCAACATGGGGGGGTGGTGGTGGTGAATGAGTCTTGGTGAAAGCTACTCCCCCCTTCCTCTGCATGTATGTAAGTGAATGGCCCTCCGTTGACCTGTGTCAGCAGCATCTAATGCCCCCTCTAAAACTACTGGGGCAGTGAGGCCCATTCCTCTATTTTTGCTGTACACTGAAAACATTTGGGGTTTAAAAGATGAATATTAGACAAGATATCAATATTTCAGCTTCTGTTTCCAGGTATTTACATCTATATCTGTTTAAAAACTTAGAAGATAGCACCTTTTCTTTGAACCCACCCATTTTTGAAATGAGCAAATTTATTGGAACATGTGACTGATGGTGTTTTTTTCTTGCCCAGGTGTGTCCTATGACAATGATTATTCAAACAATAAACAGCGCTGAATGTCTCCTCTCACTTTCAGCTTTGGGTTTTAGTCAAACACACAGTATCCGCTTGGGTTTAGCCATTTACAGTTAAAAAGGTGTAACTATGGGAGTATCTATGGGAGAAAATCTGAAAGAAGATGGAAACTGAATTTCCCCACTGTGGGACTAATAAAGGAATATTTTTTTTTTTTTTTTTTTTAAAATCAATCAGAGCCATTGCACAAACATTGGCCATAGATAGTACAACCATCTGGAACGTCCTGAAGAAGAAAGAAACCACTGGTGTGCTGAGCAACAGATGTCCAACCAGTAGACCAAGGAAAGTACCTGCAGCTGATGAAACATTGTGAGAGCTATAAAGAGAAATCCTAACACAACCGTCAGTGACATCAACAACGTCCAGAGAGCAGCAGTGAAGGAATCACAATCCACCGTTTACAGAAGACTTCAGAAACTAAAGGACAGAGGCTCCACCAGAAGATGACAACCACTCATTAGCAATAAGAAGAGGAAGGACAGACTGGAGTTAAAGTACAGAGACCAGGCTAAAAAGTTCTGGGACAAAGTTTTCTGGACTGAAGAGACAAAAACGAACCTTCACCTGAGTGATGGAAAAACTGGCGAAAGAAAGAATCTGCTCGTGATGCCAAACACAGCAGCTCATCTGTGAAACATGGTGGAGGTAACGTCATGGTTGGGCCGCATGGCTTCTTCTGGGATGGATCATTGATCTTCATTGATGATGGAACACATGATGGCGGCAGCAAAATGAACTCCAATTTCAAGAGAGACGCAACCAAACTGATCAGGAGATCCTTCATCATGCAGCAAGACAACGACCCAAAACACCCTGAGAACAACCGAGGAGTTCATCAGGGGAAGAAGAGGAAGGACTTAGACTGGCCTAGTTAATCTCCAGACTTAAGCCTTATTGAGCAGCATTTTACCTGCTATAGAGGAGACTGAAGGAAGAAACCCCCAAAACAAACAACAACTAAGTTGTGTAACAGACCTAGATGTAAATACCTGGAAATAGAAGCTGAAAAACTGATCTCTCATCGCATATTCATCTTTTGAAGTCAAACCCAAATTTTTTCAGTGTACAGCAAAAATAAAGGTACTGGGCTTGCTGTTCCAGTAGCTTTAGCAGGGACTGTAATATCTATTATTTGTTGTCATTATATTTTCACAACTCTCAGTGTCCATCTAGAGGCTCTTTTCAGCTGCAGGAACTTTCCCCCGACACTACGAGCCTCATGAGGAGCACTGTGTTTTGATCACATGGACCAGGGTCTAAATGAAGACCATAAAGGCCCTGGTCGGAGGGCAGTACTTTCTGAAAGTACAGAGACAAGTGGATTGGCCAAATACACAAACCACCTCTACTTCAACTCGTGTACCGCTTCATTCAAAAAACAAAGAAGAACTCCAGTATCGATTCAGGAGCGTTTTAGGATGAGAGGAGAGCATTTCTGTCGTTTTTGATCACATTAAAAGTTAAGTTAGACTCTGCTGGCAGCTTCCGGACTCACTTTAAAAAAGACAGAGAGAAAGAGAGAGAGACAGTGAGCGAGCTGAGAGGGCGACGGGTAGAAGAGACAGACGGCGTGGCGGACTGTGAATGAGAAAAACAAAGTTATTTTCTGATTGTTTCATGGCGGTTACGTTCTAAAGCAGAAATAAATAACCATCAAACACTCAACAGATGATTTACTGTGGAAACAGACGCTCTTAGTTTCATTTTCCTCCTCTGCATTTCAGTCATTACATCCAGCGTGCCTCAGTAAACACTATGCAGCAGTAAACGCCGTCGCAGTGAGACAAAACCTAGGTTCATTTATTTATTTTTTATATTTTAGAAGAAACAGGCAGGCACACTGGACCGCAGGCTGCAGTGTTTACCCCTGCAACCACCAATCAGCAGCCCTCGTCCCATGTCATCCTGCATTTTCATGCGTCAGTGGACTAATTTGCCTAATCTTAGCAGGTCGTTAGACGGCCATGGAAAAGCACACAATGGTCTGATGGAACCCTTTAGTTCTTTGAAAGTAGTCCAGGATTAAAATCACCAGGAGCTTCAGGCTGTATCACATTGGGAAGGCGAGTTAATCCACTGTTTACAGATAACAATTAGTGGTCATGAGTAGAACAATATATAAAGAACAATATATAAACTGTACCGGGCTGCTCGAGGAGCAAATGGATGTGACTGCATGTGAAACAGCACATTTCCATACAAGAAACTCTCTGAAAATCTGCACTGAAAGAATAGAAACTTTAAAATATTTATTAGACTTATGTTGTGAATCTAGAGGGGCCATTTTGTTGCATTCATTTTACAGATTGTCTAAACATTTTGGGCTTTGTGGTTCATGATCTCCAAAGACTAACATCTTTTTTTTCTTGTGTCTTTTCACCTGGACTTTTTTTATTATTGATTCATTTTCATCTGATTACCTGCTCCCTCTGTTTGCCTGAGGAGGGAGTAGATTGCCCAGTTTGCTGCCTCCACTCAAAAGCAACACATAAATTAACTACGAGTGCAGTTGTTCTGATTAGAGGAGCAATACAATCAGCCAAACAAAACAGCTATCAGCTGCACAAAAGTCACCAGAGGTTACCACGTATGGCCTCGCTGCTGGTGGAGCAAAGAAATGAAGTGCTCTCCAGTTCAGACAAAGGGTCTGGGAACCCAGAAGAAGAGACTGAAAAACAACTTTACTTTATTTTTCCTATTTTACAGCACTGGGTATGCTTATTCTGCTCTGCTGACAATCAAAGGCTCTAAAATTTTTACGTTCAGCTCCTTTTTTCAGTTCTCTGAGCACTCTTACTTTCAGGTAGGGATGGGTATCGTTAGGACTTTATTGGTACTATTACTCTTTTCAATACACTTTATCGGTTTGGTTCTTATCGATACTCTTTATCGATACTTCAGCAACAGCAACAGCAGTATTTACAATGGCTGATGACTATATAAACTAATAATAAAGTTTGCATGTTCTCCCCGATGTAAGCGTGGGTTTTCTCCGGGTACTCCGGCTTCCTCCCACCATCCAAAGACATGCTGTTTAGGTTAATTGATTACTCTAAATTGCCCGTAGGTGTGGATGTGCGCGTGAATGGTTGTCTGTCTATATGTTGTCTGTCTCTATGTGCCCTGCGATGGACTGGCGACCTGTCCAGGGTGAACCCTGCCTTCGCCCTATGCCAGCTGGGATCGGCTCCAGCCCCCCCGCGACCCCTAACGGGATAAGCGGTTGACAATGGATGGATGGATGGATGAAAAATATTCCTCAGTGAAGTTTATAACGAATGAACACGACAGGCATCGGAAGGACAGTATTAGTCCTTCCTCTTGTCCTCTGTTGGTCCGACTCACCGCTGCAGTTACCGTCGGTACAGGGCCGCTTTGTCTCAGCCACCTTAGTTTACAACAATTTTGAGATACGTGGCAAATTAAGCTACACATTTAGACTACATACCGTACATGCTGCTTTTGTTTCATCAGTGGTGGATGAGAGACAGCAGACAGAGTGGTTGCAATCTAATTTTTGAAGTTTCCCTAATGTTTGTTTGTTGAACAGGTGAATTAAAGTAATGGCCTTGTACTTGCAAAGTTGTATTGCAATTACTTATAGTAACAAGTGTAATTTTTGTAGTTATCCTCACCTCACTTGGTTTACTTCACCGTCTCCGCTGCCAACTCTCAGAGCAGAGGAGATGCGCGTTGCAGCATGAAATTAATTATGCCAAAATAACAAAAGTTCAAATAAAATAACCTATAACACCATACTCTAGTCTTTAATAATTTAGCACTGGTGCCCATTTAACGCCAGGTTTCGGTCCCTCTCCTACATTCAGGTAGAAAAGATGTGCTATGGTGCATTTTCCAGTACCTTTTCTGTAAATGTCACTACAACTAACTTGCATGTTATGCAATATATCTTTTAAGCAAAAATGACAATAATCACTGGTTTCAGCTTCTCAGATATGAACTTTGATACTGGTTCTCTCATCTTAAATAAACTTTATATTTGTGTTTTGGACAATGTTAAAATTAAATAAATAAAATGTTGCTGTTGCCTGTTACTAAAAGGTCATTAATATTCCTTATTGCATCGCTTCAATCCTGACTCGTCTTTTACCCGTTCCTTACAGAATCCACTTCTTTTACTTTCTTAAATGTGCTCCATTACCCGAGTTTCTCTCTGAGCCGTTAACACTTCTGAACTGACACATTCTGGCCTTCCTGACAGAGACCAATTAGTGAGCGTAAGGTTGAACAGCTTGAGTCCTAAGGCTGCCAACACTACTCTTTAGTGCCTGTTGGAGAGAACCATTTGATAATGATCCCACACTCAACATCACCATCAGCTAAGTCCAATAATCGCCCGACCCCTTACCGGGCAGGCTGGACCTGTCCATGGCAGGTCACAGGAAAGTACGTGCTGAAATACTGCACAACACCAACCATTCGTTAAACACGAAAGGTGTTGTGCAACATAATAAGCCCCCGGCATTCACAGCAGAAACAATTTATTCTGTCTACTTCGAGTGCACTATGCATGTGTGTTTGGGTGGGTTTTTTTTTCAGATTTTTCTAAATGGGAAAAACATGCCGATTAAAATCTCCTCGTCGCTAAGAGCATTGAAGCAGGAACAGCATCATTTGTCCTGCCCAAGCCTCTTGATGTTAGTGAAGAATGCATGTGATTTCCCTTGCCAACAAACATATAATGCAGAACATTTAAAAATTTGATTTCCTTTGGTAAGGAAAAAGAAATAAAATTGAAAATGCTCTTGCATGAAAGATCACACACTGTTTCCTCAAAGAGCTCGATTCTACTGAATATCCAAAGCTTGTTTCCGTCTTACTATGATATACAAATGTGTGTCAGAGGGAAAAAAGTACTATGAATTATGTTCACAGCCAAGGACCATATCAAATGATATTCCACTATTAGCTTACACATTCAAAGGCAACAGCAAGTCCCAGTAGCCTCTGGTGGAGATTACAGAAAGAAATGGGTGGCATTTTTAGCAAGCACCCACTTCATCTCTAGCATTTTTTTTTATTTTCAGATTTCCCTGCAGAAATCATATAAACAACAAATATCCTTTTTTTTTTTTTGTTTAATTTGCCACACATGTTGACCACTGATAAATGTTGTATGCCGAATGGATTGGACAACTCATTTAGCCCAATAAATCACAGAAAAAAGTGCACCACATGATTTTGATGAATTTGTGAGAAAATATGTTTTGGAACGTAACAACCGCACGTTTTTTATCGTCAGACAGATGTGGCTCAGTATAAAACTCAAAACCAGCTGTCAGATTCAGGCAGTGAAAGAACATGCTGCATGTACTGCGATGAGTTTATGAGCTGTACTAATGAAATACAGCAGGTGATAGAAGTTTATGAAGCTCAGTATTTATTCCCAAAACTTTAGGGTCCCTTGTTATTCATGAAGAAAACAGCTCCTGGAGGAGAAGGTGAAGGCGGTCATTTGCTTCTACTGGTATCATAATTTTTAAATAATCTGTGTCTCCGGCTCTCGTTATCGGTTTCCCCCTGCGTGTACATGCAAACCAATCCAGCTGAATATTAATTTAAACCCTGCTTGCCAAGTTTGGCGGATGCAGCGGTGCTACAACAGCATCATTCTGGCTTTAATGACTCAGTGCCAAATGAATTAGACTGACAGCAATTTATTGACCCAATTTTGAAACAGAATTGCTGGAACCATCTTCAGTAACAAATTGGGCTCTGGATGGTAACTGCTGCAGCGCTACCTTGTATGTTCCTAATATCTGAGCTACTCATGTAGGGCTCATTATTTTCTGTTTATTTTACTGTAAAATGAATAAATAAGGGGTATGATGGCGGCCCAGCAGTCTAAGAGGCATGCTATGTAGCCTCAGCATATCTGGCTCAAAACTGTCAATGAACCTGTCTCAGCATTCTTCTCGCCTCCCTTTGTTTGATCTAATTTAGCAAAAAAAAAAGATCCTACAAAATTAAAACACATATCTCATCAGTGGAATTGAAAAACATTATCTTCATTCTTATTTCATCATCTCTTTAGGGACTGTGGCGAACAATCAGCACCTCCGCTTTTTTATCTTCTTCATAGTGTTCATCAACTTTAAAACATGGCAACTCTCGTCTGAAACTCTGTTAAACCCTACGTTTTCATTTCAAAATATCCAGATGCATTTATTGAAAATAGATAACAACCAGATATAGGTTCTTAGTAATATTTCAAATGTACCTTATGGAAGCTTGCCACATTGAGATGTCTGATATACAGTGGATAGAAAACGCCTGTTAAAAGGCCAGGTTTTGTGATGTAAAAAAAAGAGAAATAAAATTAAAAACTTAAAATAACCTGGTTGCATCAATATACACACCCTTAAAGTAATACTTTGTATTACTTTCTATTACAGCACTCAACACTTACAGTCTTTTTGGGTAGGAGTCTATCAGCATGGCACATCTTGATTTGGCAATATTTACTCTTCCTTGCGAAAGCGCTTCAAATCTGTGCACAGCCCTCTTCAGGTCACCCCACATATTTTCAATAGGATTCAGGTCTGGGCTCTGACTGGGCCGTGCCAAAACTTTAATCTTCGTCTGGTGAGGCCATTCTTTTGTTGGTTTGGATGTACGCTTTGGGTCGTTGTCGTGCTGAAAGGTGAAATTCCTCTTTAGCTTCAGCTTTCTAGCAGACGCCTGAAGGTTTTGTCCCAACACTGACTGCTATTTAGAAGTGTTCATAATTCCCTCCACCTTGACTAAAGCCCCAGTTCCAGCTGAAGAAAAACAGCCCCAAAGCCTGAAGCTGGCATCGCCATGCTTCACCGTGGGTATGCTGTTCTGCTGGTGACGAGTTGTGTTGGTTTTACACCAAACATACCTTTTGGGATTATGGCCAGAAAGTTCAACCTTGGTCTCATCAGACCATTACACATTTTCCTACATGCTTTTGGGAGACTTGATGTATGTTTTTGCAAAAATTAGCCGGGCTTGGATGTTTATCTTGGTAAGAAAAGTCTTCCGTCTTGCTGTCCTACCCCATAGTCCAGACATATGAAGAATACAGGAGATTGCTGTCACATGTAGCTCACAACCAGGACTTTCCACAGATTCCTGCAGCTCCTTTAATGTTGCTGGAGGCCTCTTGGCAGCCTCCCTGACTAGTTTTCTTCTCGTCTTTTCATCAGCTTTGGAGGGACGTCCAGTTCTTGGTAATGTCTCTGTTGTGCCACATTTTCTCCTCTTGTTGATGACTGTCTTCAGTGTGCTCCATGGTAGATCTGATGCCTTGGAAAGTCTTTTGTACTCTTCTGCTGACTGATATCTTTCAACAATGAGATCGCTTTGATGCTTTGTCAGCTTTTTTAGCTTTTGCTGTAAGATGCAACTAAGTAAATGTCAGTAAAAACCTAATAGAAGAGCTGGACTTTATTTGGGGTTAATCAGAGTCTAACTGGTGGCAGATGTGTACTGACTACTATTTAACATGAGTATGAATGTGATTGGTTAATTCTGAACACAACAGCATCCCCATTTATAAGAGGGTGTTCACACTTATGCAACCACATTATTTTAGTTTTTATTTTTTATTGTTTTCTCTAAAAGGTTTCAGTTAGTTTTTCCAATTGTACAGGCTGTAATGTAGTTGTGTCGAAGCCCAAAAACATGTTGTTCAACTTGTTGCATTCAGTGCTATATTCTTCCATTGCGATCAACATGGCGAGAAAGGACTACTCCACTGAATTTTGAATGTCTTAAGAGTAGCTCCATGTAAGACAGACATACCACCCAGGCATGTTTACATTAGTTTTGCTGATCGAACAAGCCTAAAACATATTACTAAAACATATATGAATATGAAATTCAATATTTTATTTTGATTTGAGTGTGTCTGCCTCGTGCACACTGAATGCAGTCACTTTTATGAATTGAAAATGACATGTAATATTAGGTAAAGCTTACGACCATAACGATGGAGATAACTCTCAACGAGCTGCACTATGTTACGCCATGTAAACAGACCATGTACCTGTCAGCTGTACGCTCCACATCAGACTGGAGACGTAACCATTTTAAAGATAGGCGAGCAACACTCGCTGTCTTCCTACATTTCTACTACTGAAACAGAAAACACATGTTTAATATTGTGATATTTACTGGAAATGACATACAATCCAGCCACCAGCAAGCAGGAAATGATGATGCAATCTCCTGGTGATCTCCAGCCAGCTGCCACCTTATTTAGTTTTTTGTAGTGAAGTGATGAGGTATCATGTAGAAGACTCATTTCAGCTTCATGAGCCTGCTGTTCTTTGGCCATTGCGGAGCGTTCGAAGCAAATGACAGGAATAAATAGAAACAATGCATCCAACAAAAGCTCTTGGTCACGGACATAATGTGTGAAAACAGATATCTGAGCAGTTCAAACATGTGTGTTTTTTAGAGGGAATATTCAGTCAGCATTTTTGGCCATTTTTGACAGCACACAGTGTTCAGGCATACACTGTTTACCTTACTTACCCATCACTATGGCTGGGCAATATATTCATACTATACTGATGCTGTGATATGAGCCTAGATATCGTCTCAGACTTTGGATATTACAATATCATGATATAGCAGGAGTGCTTTCCTTGTTTCAAAGGCTACTTTACAATAAAGTAATGCAATTTTCTGAACTTATCAGACTGTTTTAGTATTTGTCTTTTACACTTTGCCATTATATCCACATTACTGGTGAATATTTATCAAAAATCTGTTTGTCTAAATAGTTTGTGAAAGCACCAGTGGTCATCCCTGCAATAGTGTCACAATATCAATAGACGTATTTGGTCAAAAATACAGAGATCGCCCAGACCTACCCATTTTGTTAATTTTCGCTTATCAGCACTGTGCTATCATTGCATAGTAGGATGACAGACACCACAAGCTGAAAGTTAAAGTGTGCACAGAGTAGCAGGAGTCGTATTTCATACCCACACAGGACAAGTGAGGGTTGACAGACAAGACGATGGTGGAGGATTTGGTGTCAAAGAAAAAGCAAAAGCACCTTTTTGGCAGTATTTTACATTTAAACCCAATGCTATAAAAGGAGCCATGACGTTATCGTGGAGGACACAGCGGTGCCAGGTGGAAAACTGGCGGCCCCACAGCGAACGCGACCAGAGAGGCCAGACACACCGATGATCAAAGTAAACGTTCTGCATATATTGAGAATCATCTTTTCATGTAAAATGTCCAGTGTAATTTGAACAACGATGTTGTTAGAAGTTTATTAAGCAGTGGAAAAATGTATTCACTGTAACATCCCTGTCGCATACTGGCTGGTAAATCAATGTGACGGCTCAAGTGTAAGGTTGCATCTTACTACTAAATGTTTTACACCGTAGACTACCAGCTATCATCGCTCAATTATTTTCTTTGCACCTGAATGACGTCTCAATTTTCATAATCATACAAAAAAGACAAACATTTACACATGTACCCATTCAAAAACATCCTACCTTTCTCCTAGACTTGATGATGTATTGGCTTTTTTAAATTATCAAACAATTTTGTTTCGTTCAATATTGTTACTACCAGATCAGCCACCACCATGACTGATCACTGCGAAGTTTATCATTCTGTGTACACTAATGTGTCATCATCTATTAATATTAGTCATCCTCAAGAGTAGACCTAGCCTACAGCTACATGTTCTGGTTTGATATTTTAGCTGAAGGACGAAGCATGTGCTCAATGTCAGACGCAAACAATACCTTGGCAATCACAGGGAATTTGCCATGTTCTGTCACATGATAGAATATCACTGGTTGTGCGGGAGGCTTGTTGGGAGGGAAAACAGACTGTGTTTAAACACATCTGTTGATTGGCCACACCGTGGGAATTCAGAGAATAATAACCCTGTGAAGGCAGTGGGAGAGAGCTGGGATGAAGGGATCTAAATCCGTTGCTGTGGACAAACAGGAAAGCCGTTTCCTTGGCATCGCTCTTCCCTCGGAGATTACATGTCTCTCGTTTTCATCATAACATCCAAGTTGGCTTGCCACCATTAACAGGACAGACCTCAGTACTTATCCCATCACATGGCAGTGGCCAGAAAAACAAACCACAGTGGAGCAACTGTGTCATCCACACACCAGCGGGTCTTCACAAATGCACATGTAACAACACAGTATAGAAGTTTGAATATGTTCAAATGAGGAAACAACAGCCAGTCTTTTTCACAACAGGAGGTGGAATTATGCAGCCTGAGTGAAATACTGAAATACTCTCAATAGGTTCAAGTGTGAGGCTGTGGGCTGCAGTCAGGTGGACAGCATGAAAAGGTAATATACTGTAGCTGCAGAGCACAATTCAGAGCCAGCGGCGAATCGAGGCAGTTTCTGCACCACAGCCCTCCTGGCTGTTCAGCACGTCCTCGTTCACTCGTTCAATATACCTCCACCTCTGCAGGCTAAAGCCCATATACCGGCCGCTTCATCTCTCCACAGTATTTAATGCATTTCTTCCTTCCCACTCCCACTCCAAACCTTTGCCAAATGCTTGCTTGACAACACATCCCTCAGCCTTTGCAGCAGACAAGTAATATGGGCTCAGTTTGCAGCAGCCTGTGGCACTGACAGCAGTGGGCTTGTGTCTGCCAGAACTGATTACTTCTGATGATTGCTGATCAAATTGTCAAATCATCCAAACTTTAAGACACTTTTCACTCCTACCTACAGAAACTGTGACCTCATTTTATTTGTGGGGCAATTTCTGTGACATCCACATTTTGCAGACAAAGGTTGATACTCTAATTCAAATTGCCTGTGGATTTTTTTTTTCTCCTGTACAACCAATAGTTTCACCCATGAAAATAAATTCCATGTTCAAGATCTTAAATCCTGGTTTTGAATAATTCTTCCAGCATTGTTATCATGCTTTTATCTCCAGCTGCCTGAAGAAAAACATCATCAGGGAAACACGTGCCGGCCTCCCTCAAATAAGCGTTTTTAATCTCTTTCATTAGGTTGGCATTGCGGCTCTGAGTAACTGATTAGATGTCTCATTCCCTGTGCCTGCACTGATTGTTGTTAATGGCAACCTGTATTGCAGGGGCATTGTCAGACTGAGTGTTCGGCTCGCTCCGTTCAAGCAACTCTCCGAAACACATGGCTGTTTTAATTACTGCTCTATTCAGATCAATGCGGCATTGGTACTGTGATCAGTATTCAGTATTTGAGTTTTCCTTAAAAACGCTCTCTTGTTGTGCCTGAGGTCTTGATTGTGAGGAGCTTGTTTATGTGAGCAGGCTTAATCAAGGATTGTTTTGCTCTGATTTAACACTTTGGCTGTACATGAGTTCTCACAGCCAAATGTGACTATATTCACAAGGCAAAGTGCTGCTCGAACACAGATGTTAAACACCTAAAGGCTGTTACTAGTTTCCAGCTGGTTCCCTGATATAAATGTCTAGAAGGCGACTCTCACAAGGTGGTTAAAGTTAGGCACTGCCCTTGAATGGTGAGGGCATTTTGTTGGGCAACTTTGGCTTTACATTCTAGACAGGAGAGCAAAAGATTGTTTTATATGTGGCTACAATGACTCAACAAATCTCTACCACGACACAGAATGTATTAACAACACCGATTGCTCTTACAAAAGCAATACATTATAAATCAACGGGTCATCATTTCCTCATGAGAGTGAAAATATGTGCAAAAACGTACTGGTAATATCCCAATAGGACTGTCCACAAAACCATTGCTGGGCTACAAAGCTTCGGCGAAAAATATTCAAAAGGTACGTGAAGCTTCGCGACATGGCGTGGCGTCTGTCTTCATCTGATGAGAAGGAACAAAATCGCCGGCACTTACTGATAAAGTGTCTTCTTTATTATATCGGGCAAACGTACGTGTTTCGGCAAAAAGCCTTCGTCAGCGTGATCGATCAAAATGAAAAAGCCAGTTTTAAATACTCAGGTGAGACACAGCCACCAATCAGGGAAGAGACTGAAAGATTACACAATAGGATTCATCTGCAGATGCAACATCCAGACAAAGAAATAACCAGTAATACAATAAACATCTCGAAAGCCCAAGACCAAGAAATATAGGAAAGGTAACACATAAAACCCAATAGTAATGCACGAACATTTACTATAGTCTAAACATAAATAAATAAAATAATCTATGCTTGTAAACTGTACATCATGATGTGATTACTGTTCAGTGGCTGCACAGCCAAAAAGCACAGAAAAATAAAAATAGCGGGAATCAATGACCGTACACACAATAACACAATAATTTATGTTGATTATGAATAATGTTGTAGGATTACTCCATATTTGAACACATAGGTGAATACTGATTTGGAGGTCACACTGAAGTTTCGAAGTATTCAGGTCAGCCCTAATACTTACTGTCATGTAGTATATTGTGAGAATAGAGAAGAAAAAATAATGAAAAGATAATCTTTTGGCCAGTAAATATGATCATGTGATGCAACTCATACTAGCTTAGGTGCAACATACAATCATAATAAAAATACATACAACATATTAAGAAAAAAAAACAGTTATTTAGATTAATTCCAATGTATTTCAAAGATTAATATCTAATGCCTTTGAAAAACAAGGTATGCTTGATCTAAGCAGCACCACTACAGACTTGGTGTGTGTTACAGGATAACGCCTGCCTCTCTCCTGCTGGTAATTGCAGTAAGTCAGAGAGGAGGAGTCAGACCGGGGCTCCAGATGCCCTCTTCTGGGCCAGACCTCCCTCAGGACAGGCTGGTCTTGTCTTGAGCTGCATCAGGCGGAGAGAGCCAGACTGGTGATTCCATTAACTTAGCCGCTAATAAGAAGTACACCTGGGTCCTTGCTGTCTTGCAACACATCCCCATCAATCTGCTCCCCCTTCATCCCCGGTCACGCTCCAGGAAAATAATGAATGGAAAAGAAGAAAATAAATGAATAAATAAAGTAAAAAGTAAATATTTCAGCTACAAAAATTCATCTTCTGCACAGGCCTCAAAAAGTCAGCCCACAGAATAGGTTAATTGGAAGTTACTGAAACATTGCCCTGTATAATATCATGACCTAGACTGATACACTGCACTGCTGGTTCATACAAATTTAAATTACACCAGAAAAATGACACCAAACACAATAGCTAATCATTAAGAAAAATTATCAAAATCCAAAATACGTACACATTTTCACACCATGCCTAAACATTTACAATACATTTATATCCTTTAATATACACTAGTGGTAGTAAAAGACATTTTTCCAAACATAACAGGTATAAATAAATGCTTAAAGCTTAATCCTCTGCAGAGGGGTTAATGATTGAAATCAGAGCACCTTTTAGCTTCTTGGTACAATTTTCAGATGATCCGGATACACACCTGTCCTCCGTCTTATTTGATGTACTTTGCACTCCAGTAGTTAGTCTAATAGCTACTGTAGCTGCCCGATGAAATTTTAAATAAAAGAAAAATGAGCAATTGGACTCCTCTGGTGGCCAATTAAAGTTAACAGATAAATCAGATGCAATTAATTCTGAATTATTACTGTGCATTAGTTTTACAGTGTAAATACTCCCTTAGCTTATTAACGATTCACAGACATTATAATTCACTGCAGTGTCTTTTGATATTCATATGCAATATTTCAATATTTTAATCAAACATGTGGATACAGCTGTCCTGTGAAATCCAATATGCTGCAGTTAAGTTCCTATTTTTGACCATCACTATACCTTTCTTGATCTTCAATATCTATCTTTTAACAAATCCCCCTAAATCCCTGTTGAGGTTTTCAAACTCCTCTGTAACTATGATGACTTTCATGAACAGCCAGGTGGGAGCAAACTCTGAGATTTGGGGACATTTTTTTTGGGGTTTCCTGTGTTTAATTGCCATTTTAGGTACTTTGAACTACATTTGCATGAAACTGTAATAATCAAATAGCCCGGGACTATTACAGGATGACTTCTAACCTTTGTGAGATATGAAATGTTTTTGTCTGTGTGCTGCGCAGCACTGTTACTGTTATCTGAACAAATGAGTTGTTGACGCCTGAAGCCGATATTTTCTGTATCTATTCCAGAAGGTTATGTTTTCACAGCTATCGGCAGCGCGCCTACATGGCTGCCCTGTAACGGATCATGACCTTCAATTAAATGTCCGTCAATCCTGTGTATGGACTGATGCCAATGCATTTTTTTTTCTCCTCCCCACCGTGTCCCGTATGCACACTTGTTTGGGACACTTCTGTGTCCTGTACAGCAGTTGGCCGGTCTGAAATGCCCTGATTGACGCCTGACTCTGAGCATCCGTTCCACCTCTTGCTTTAGCTGAGCCTGTGCCAAGAGGATTAAAAATGGAGTCCTCTAGGGCCACGCCATGCCATCTGGACAGGGTTGATCTGGGAGCAGGGTTGTCAGCCAGGAATGCTGAGTGTATAAAATGCTGCATAGCTACATTCAAATACAGCTTTCAGCTTTTGAGAATGCTTTAAAAGTGTCATTTGCACTCATTTCAGAGTTCTTTTCCCCCACATGGCTTTCTCTTTATATTGCTTCATCTGAGTAGCGGAGATTATTTGTATTCATTTGATATTTTTACACTTTCTGCTGACAATGCCTGAATGGATGATTGGCAAAATTGAGAGTAATTGCGGGACTCTTCAGGGTGAAACTCCACCATGATTCCATGAAATGTGTTGTTTTCTCTCTTAAGATAAAGTGGTTCTTGCTGTCAAGCTCTCTACTATTATCTTGTATTTTGATTGTCACCTGTCCTGAAATTTAAACAAGGATAATAATGTATTTTTACAGGGAACTGAAGAAAATTGCTTTAATTTCAGCACAATCCAGCCTATTGGGAATTTACAAGAGGTTTTCATTTTAACAAAAAAAAGGTAATTTTAAGCAAAGGGAAGGAAAAGAAAGGGATTTTTTTTCCCCACTGTCAGCCATGTCCATCCTCAAGACAGTCAAAATGAAATATGGAGAGGACTAAATGCTAATGCCTCAATAACCTTTTCCATAGAGTGATGTGTGCCACCTTTGATTCCCCCACGATATCAAGGTCTAATTTTAAAGGTTATAGCTGGTGGTTGCTCATCGATATGCCAGAGAGACTCGAGATGACATCTGTGTTCTGCATGACCAAGTACGGCAAGTAGGAGTGCATTAAATCATGCAAAACATGAAAATAAGTGAATTTAGGTCACCGTCAGCGACAACTGCCAGACTTCAGAGAAACCCGTAAAGTTTTGATGTTTTGATGATGTAATTCTTTCTCTGTGGTGATCTCTGTTGGGAATAGCGGGGGAGGTGTTGGGTTGCTTTATTAGCTCGCTCTCTTTGAGGGGTTATGGGTATTAGCAGGAACCAGCTGATGCCTCCTTATCCAACTGGAACCCAACTCCACCCCAGGCTATTCGCCTTACCCTTGTACTTTATCATCCAGCTTATAGCCAGCCGCAACCCCAACAATTCACCCCTGCACACACAACAATTTGTATCACTGTACTCTAGAATTATATATCAACCAATCATTACCTACCGTTAACCATCGGCTAGCCTTAGACATGCTCCTAATCTCATCTTGATCCTGATACTTAAAACACCACTGATCATAAAATAGTCCTGAACATAAATATGTGCTGAAATACATACAGTAATTCAGTGTACTGGGATTTATTGTGATACTGTGTGGAGTTTGCATGTTCTCCCTGTGTTAGCGAGGGTTCTCCAGCTTCCTCCCACAGTCCAAAGACATGCTGGTTAATTGTTGACGCGGTGTGAATGTGAGCGTGAATGGTTGCCCGTCTCTGTGTGTCGGCCCTGTGACAGACTGGCGACCTGTCCAGGGTGGACCCCGATGTCAGCTGGGATCAGATCCAGACCCCCGTGACCCCGAATGGGATAAGCGGTCACAGATGATGGATGGTATTTTCGTGCTGTAAGCAAGGCAACATATATTTTGGAAATCTGTCATAGTATAAAGAACACACTATATCCATAAAATCTGATTAATAAAAGTACTTTTTATGCAATCAGAACAGTGGGCTTTTCATTTGCACTTATCATAGCACTACTTTGGGAGGGCACGTCTCACCACCAATGAAATGAAGAGCGTTCAGAGAAGTTTTATCCGTAAACTATTAATTAAAAATTCAAACTGTGTTTTAGAGACAGTATAATATTATATATTATATATAATATAAATGAATGCACTCATACACAATCCCCCATTATTGCACTACCCTTTAGAGCTGAAACTAAAATGGGTTTATTTTCTATCCAAAATATAGGCTGTGTAAATGACATGACTTGGGGCCTCCCTTTAAGGACAAAAAAACTAAACAAAATTGGAACCCAAAAGGGACAAATTAAAATTTCATTGGTCTAAGGACCCCCCCCTCCCTGCTGCGTTTATCTGCCAGTAGGGTTGCCGTTGGGTATCCACCTATGTAAATGGGGAACAATTCTGAATAAACAGTTTAAATTGTATTAGCATGCAGCAGTAATTGTCACCAACTCGACGGTAACATACAAATCACAGTTCACGGAACAAGTTTGTTTGTATTACGTCCCCCCTTCCCTTCGCTGGCTCGGCTGTCAAACTAGAATAATGGACCCCCCCCCAAACCACCACACATTTCACCCAACACCCAGCACCCCCAACCTTCCACAGGACATTACTGAACATGTATATTTGTCCCCATCATTTCCTAGGAAAGATTAATTAACTCGCTTCTGACCGCAAAGAGCGAGAACTTCTCTAATTTCAGTTGGTACATTAAAGGATCTGCAAGCACATGAGCTCTGGACAAAAGCAGCGTTTCCAAGTGTCTCTCCGATTAGAGTATCCCCGGTGACCACAGCACACACCACTGGCTCTGTGTGTGGATCACTTGGGGGTTTGGGGGCGGGTTGCTTTCTAGTTGGCTCTAATCTGCTTGATGAAGATCCCCCTGTGCTCAGGGGACCTGACGAGCGGAGGGAGGGGGGATACTGCTTTACGCCAATGCAATCACGACCGTCTCTCGCCACTGAGCCAGCAGCGCTCACAAACCCTCTCACATTCCCTCTTCCTCACTCTCTCTCTCCATCACACACACACACACACACACACACTTCCTCTCTCACTTTCAAATGCGCGCACACACACACACACACACACACACAAGCTTCTTTCTCTCACTTCACCGCTCACTCACTCGCTCTCTTCTCAGTCGTCATCCTGTAGCCGCACCGAGGCGCTCCACTTTGGTACAGCTCCTGTGTGTTATCCGGCTATTCCAAAGCGGTTGTGTCTCTCTCCAACTCGCGCAGCATCTGTCTGTTGTGTTCTAGCGTGGGCTCCAACTGTGCACAGAGAGCGGGATAATGAAAGAAAGGCACCAAAGAGAAAAGCAAGGGTGAGAGAGGGAATTAAAAGAGGAGTAAAAGCAGCAAAGGAGAGCAGTCTGCTCTTGCAAAGAGGTGGGAGGACAGTTTGATTCAGTGATCGTTTGGATTAAACCGGCTACGTCTCTGCTCTAAAGTGTCCCACTGAAGGTAAGTGTGTCTTCTCTTTCTGCCTGTAGGCATTTCACACATACCCTACCTTCGTGGAAATGAAACTGATTTCCAGCAACTCCATTGTCACTTGGTCTGTGCAGTTGCTATACATTTTATAGCTTGTTGACAACAACAGAGGGTTTTTTTTCTTTGATTATGATATTGATATTATTCCCTATATTGCAAACACAGTTGAGACACTTCTTTCTAACAGCTGGTTAAGTCAGATGAAATGTGCCCTTGACAATGTTTCAGCCAAAAGGAGTTGTGAGGAACAGGAATGATGTTGAAGTCCGAGCACCACGGTCATGGCATGTGGAATAAGGTGGGAATTCAGTTGTCTGTCAATCAAAGCAGCTTGGTTCACGTGTCAGGCAACACTTCACTCTGAATGTGCTTGACCCCATTTGTCGGTCGGACTTATTTAAGTTGATTTGCATATGAAAGGTTGTGTAGCTTTTGAACTCTGTGCTGGAGAGCATTCAATGCTGATTATCACACCACGGCATGTCAAGTGTGCTCTGGCAAGCTGGTCTAAGCTGTGCACAAATAAAGCCACCAAACTACAAATCTTTTTAAATTTCATGTTTGCATGCGATTATAATGAAAATGTGAACTAGATAAATTAATAGTTTGTTCTCCATGGAAATGAGAGCCTCAAGGACAGCTGTGTGTATTCATTTTAAATGTAACAGACAGTGTTTGCACAGTGCAGTGCTAATAAAACTGCTTTCAGTTGAGAGTGTGGAGCACACTGGGTCTGATGGCTCAATCACAGGCTTGAGATTATTCCTTTTGTTTGCACACAGAGTATATCAGCAATATTATTAGTGGGTAAGACCACTCTAGTGTTGTGGAGAGGGATTAGGGAGAACAATCTGAGAGGATATCAGAGAGGCTTGACAGATTCTGATTTGCTGAGAAACATGGGATCACAGATGCAACCTTGCCCCCATTCCGCAGCAGCAGATGCTCATTCGGATGAGCCAGAAAGGAAATATAAGGACAAAATATAGAAATGTACCCTGGAGCGACGCTGAGCTGCATCTGCTGCGAACTTACACATTTGATTGTTACATCAGCAGTCCCACTGGAAGTTGTTAAAACATCAACTTTGCATCTCTTCGAATCGTCCAAGGCACAGTTATCTCAAGTACTGTGGTGCATCGAGTGCATCTTGACTCTGAGCAACTGGCATCCATGTGGACAGAGACAGACATAATCCAATGACTATCGTCACTTTAAAGACTTTTGAACCAATGTACATTGCTATGATTACATCAGAAATAATGGAGATTACTCACTTAGCATTCTCAGTATGCCTGTAACATTATTTGAGTCTGACTGAAGAGATGCCTTGTGAATTCCTGCACAGGTTTTCAAAGTCAATCCCATCTTCACTTACAGATTAGATAAAAATATATAAGCTCTCGCCTTCCACTACTTTAAGCACATCTAATGTAACTCACTTTAGTGTCGCAGGCACCGAGTCTTCTTATCAGCATTCAGCTGAAAACACCTGCTTTGGAATAATCAAATTATGCTCCAAGGAGTCCAGTTCCAGAGGAAAAGAGGAGCTGGACTCTTTGAGTACACAGAGGCTACTGTGCAGAAAATGAGCATTCAGGGCATGCAGCCACCAACCACTCAGGTATTATAACTGCATTAGAGGGGATAAATGAAGAGACACGGCATATACTTGCTATGAGTGCTATATTAAGTGATGATAGTGACACTGCCAGGCTCAAAAAAATCCAGTGACATTACACTTTTTGTGACATAGTTAACCTGTTCACTAACCGTTTATGATGGAAATAATGTCAGGTTTCTGTAAATTAGCTTATCATTACAATGTTCATTTTCAGTGCTGCCCCTGAAAGGTGAAAACTTCTCTACAGGAACAGGATGCAGCATCCTATCAAACTATGTCATACTGACACATCGGATCGCCTTGTTACACAGACTTTATCAGGTCTCAATTCTTGTTGTCCTACTAAGTATTGAGAGGATACAGATTTTAACCAACTCATTTCATTATATCAGTCAAGTTTGATTTGTTTTGGGAATTCATGGTTCATTTAACACCTCTAGCCAAAAGAAGATATCACCACTTTAGTACAAGAGACAATACAAGTTCATGCATTATTTTGCATTAAGTGACAGTATATGGATCACCGTCATATATTGTAGGGGTGCCCCACGATACATTATCATGATACTTAAGTCAAGATATGATCTGTGTTATTGTGATGCGACATGATGCGGAAATTATACAGTTTGTCAACATCTGGCCATGCCAGTATTTCCTCGTCAAAATTTAGCGTAAATTTGAAATGTTATTCAGCATTCTATCCAACAAGCGAACATGACATGGTTGGTATCAACCGACTCCTTTGCTTTTCTAGATTCATATGATACCTGTATGTTCTCTCCAGCTTTAAGACTGAGCTTGCAGCAACCTCAGAGAGACAGAATAGCGGCCGGGCCCCTGATCGATACTTGACATCTGTGTCGATACCATATTGCCACTTAAAATATCACAATACTGCACCGTATCGATTTACTCCCCCCTCCCTAATAAATTGGTTGATTTTTAGAGATGGCTCAAGCAAAACTTATCAATTACCTGTGTGGCCTGACAGATATGTATCTGAGAAAGCAAGACCATGTCAGAGTGAATGTACAGTCTCCTTATGCTGACTGTGTCCATATAAATTTAATGGAAAGACTGAGTGCTTCGTGGTTAATTAACGCACATGTCCACTAAGCTGTCATCATAGCTTCACATCCGCTGTGCTGTTTGATTAGGGTGAGCTGATCTTTATGGACGGTCTGCAGCCTTAGCGTAAGCAGAACTACAGTGATCAGTCATCCGGATATGCCACCTATCACCGCTTTTTGAAGTAAGTGTCCATCAAGAGCCCTGGGCTTAAATAGAATCAATACTTGAGATTATTTGGAGTCTCCAGACTCTCTTTACCGTGGGCTCTTCAATCTCCGCCCCCACTCAGTGGAACCATTTTAACATCATTCCGCTCTAAATCAGGTGTGTCCGAGTGTGCATATGCGAATCTATACTAGTGTGTGTGTGTGTGTGTGTGTGTGTGTGTGTGTGTGTGTGTGTGTGTGTGTGTGTGTGTGTGTGTGTGTGAGCATATAAGTGTATCTGTCTCTGTGCATTTCTGTAGCACCATAAGATGTAATAAGCTAAGTGTCAGAAACTTGCTTGCACAGTTTAAAGCATCTGAATGCTAATCAGAAAGTGGATTTGCTTGTTCTGCCTGCAGTCTCAAGGCCAATTGCAGATGAAATTATTGCACTTGTATGAATGTGCTTTGTGTCAGGCAGCAATTTCCCCCACAGCAAGCCACACTCTGCCAAGACCCCTGCAGACCTCTAAGACGGGGCTCTCCCCGGCTCTCAGACAATCAGCAGCAAGAGTCCTAAACATCTCAAATTAAAGTCTTACAGTGATGGATGACTCTCAGTCTCCAGAAGATATTGTGTACGCTTCAGCTTCTGAATGATGGGCAACTCCTCTTCACTCCACTTAGCAATTATTTATATAGATTTGTCTCTGTTCGTTTGTCAGCTTTTTGGATATGCTGCTTCTTCCTCTGGATGGTAGAAATACTCTGCAGAGTTTCTGTAGCCAACTGATGTTGAGGCTTTTTCTGGAAAGCAAACAAGTATACCCTTCCCTGTGGTATACATGCATTGTTTGAAGTAGTGGTGAAAATAGAAGGAAGGGTGCAGTTACCCGAAGACACCATTTTATATTGAGGACGCAATTGCTTTTGCCCTATGATCATACAAAACAGGGAGCTCAATATAGGGTGCTACAGTATGTGAGATAAAAGGTGAGTGTAGAGTTTGAACATTGATTACTACTGATATCTGAGCTCTGCGGTGGCTTATCTTAGAATAGCTACCATTGGAGAGGTCAAGGGGAAGAGCAAGTTTTTTGAAACTTTGTTATTATTAAGCTGCTTTTCTTAGCTTTTTTATTTTACATTCCCACTTGAATGCTTTATCATACACATCCATTTCCTTTGAAGATATTTTGAGGAAGTCTAAAGTGAGGTCAGCTCATTGTCTCTCCTGTATACTTTATTTATGAACTTTCTTTCATACATGTATTTCGAAAACTGTGGAGCAATGTCTTAAAATAGCCCAAAGAGACACTGGGGCCTTTATGCCTTTGAGCCTCTGAATACATTTGTGCCATCTCTTTGAGAAATCCACCACAGATTCTCAGCCAATGGTGGGCTATGGTCATAAAAAAAAATCGCTGGAGGCCATGCACAGGCACAAGTACAAGTGGATGATGAAGGGTGTTTCTTTGCCAAAGCCTTTACTCTGCTATTCATAAAGTTGTTCTTTGTTGTGTTTCCATATTTGGCGAGCGCTGAATAAAAAGGTTTTCATTGCTTGCCAGAATCAGAAAGACAGGCAATTAGCGGGTTATATATGTAATCCCCGTCCTTTGCATTTGTGATGAAATGCCTTCAGTCTGACACATTTAATCATCAGGACCCATCCAAACAATAAAGAGTCATCTCTGGCTGGCCTCGATTCGAGCATCTTAAACACAACCTCACCGGCCCCCGATGGCAACTTGGGAAAGATTTCCTGTCACACAGGTGAATGACTATTAGTTTACTGACCCTAGAGGTAGAGGGAGATTGTAATGATTTCTAGAGAGGGTGCTAGGGGGCCTTTCATTATAGGGACTGAGCAGTGCTGTAGCAGTAAAGTGTGAGGCAGAAATAGATATGGAAGACACCCTTCTGCTGAACTGATTAAATCTTACAGATGATTCCACGGCCATCAGCATACATTTTTTTTAAAGATAATGACTTTGAGGTATCAATAAAATTCATACATGTTTACTTTCACTTTAGTTGGGGTGAAAAAGGCTTTGTGCAGTTGCAATCTGTCAATTTTAATTTTGTTATGATGACTATAAAGTACTATTTATGGATGTTGGCATTAGGACTGTAGCTACCTCTTATATTGATTATCATCTGATATCTGAAAGGTGACATCTTCACATTGCTAGTTTGAGTTGAGAGAGTTATTTTGCCTGATAAATGACTTTAAAAACAATTTGGATAATCTATTAATTGGTTTAGTGTATTTACCACTGCATTTAAATGAATAAAAAAAATCATTATTTCCATAAAACCCACGAATGACATTGACATTGCATCACAATGCGGTTTAACATGATATTACTACTACAAATATTATTTCCTTAAGCCTGTGATTGAAAACATCAAGTAATAAGCAATGGTTGTGCTGCCCACAAGTAAGAAACCTCAAGCTACAGCATTTCCCCTTTTCAAAAAGCCTCTGCAACTAATTCTGCTAATACGGTACACCACACCAAATTTTCACTTTTATTCATCCACGTCAAAACTCATCTTCATTTCATTACGGCAAAGCGTGCTCCTTAAATCAAATCATTTTGCAGTGCATCAGATACCACCTTCCTGTGAAGTTCCTTTCACAAATACAACATTTCACTTTTTGCTTGACGCACTTAAGCAAGGTACCCTCCCCAGCATACAGACCACTTTAAAGCTAGAGTTAATAATCTTCAAAAATGTATACTAATTACATCCCAACAGCAATCAACAAATCAAATGCTCTGACCTAAAAAAAAGTCAAATCATTTCATTAGGCCGAAATGAAATCATTGGACAGGCTTCCTGCCTATCTACGAACATACCTGCCCCCACTCATTGCGCATCACGTCTTCCTCAAGCTTCTTGCTTGACAGTTGTGTGTACTAACAATAGAGTGGGGCAGGAATGAGTCCCAAACCCGGAAATCAGTTCGCATTTTAACACTTCCGGTTCCCTCGTCTGGAAGTCGATGTGTTTTTTTCAATGGGTTTTTAGTTAGACACCTGAAATAAGGTCTGTGGTTAACACAAGCTGAAGAGATTTCACTGTTTTGTTTTACAACAAAAAATACAGCTATAAATACCCAAATTTTGGAGCCTTTATTTGTCTTCAATTTGCTTAAATTCATAATGACAGTTTTTGGGGAGTGGCTTTGGAAAGAGGCATGAAGGACTGGGCTGCAGACTTGGCAATGTTCTTGCTAGAATTAGCTATAGTTGGAGCTAGTCCTGCTAGTTACTTTCACTGAAAAACAGTTTGAAACACTGGGCTGGGTTGTTCAGGTTGATATATATGTCACTCACTCATTCATCCATCACTCATTGTCAACCGCTTATCCGGAGTTGGGTCGCGGAGGCAAGCTCCAGCAGGGGACCCCAAACTTCCCTTTCCTGGGCCACATTGACCAGCTCCGACTGGGGGATCCCGAGGCGTTCCCAGGTCAGTGTGGAGATATAATCTCTCCACCTAGTCCTGGGTTTTAACTTTTTAAATCTAGCATACTCTTGCTAGTTTCTCAAGATCACCATCCCAAGCTTTAAATACAACCAATGCAATACAGATGCTTATTGCCTATTGTACCTTTTCAGTCTGTTCAGTAATCATATCACAGTATCTTAGACCAAATTCATGTATTATTTCAGTCTTGGATACTGTGCTGTGTTCTGTAGAAAATAACCTATTCAATAAATATGTTTTTCAGAGGAAAAAAAAAACTCAGCAAAACTACAATTATAACTACAAACTGACAGCAAAAATGATATCCACGTTAGGAAACTGCTCTGTATGATTTACAATATCCGAGGTGTAATCCCAAGTCTGTGTGCATAGAACAGCTTGCTGGGGTTTAATTTAAAATATTTACCCATGGAAGTCGCTCCTTCTGGTATCTCCTCCTCTAATCGTTATCATAGCAGAGAGGAAAATTACATCATAACTTACTGGAGTAGAATAGAGGCTGAGCTAGCACAGCAGCAGGCAGCAGTTTGATATGAGAGGATGGGAGCTAACTGCAAAACTCAGTTGCACTTAACCATGAAATATCAGCCTGCTGATTTATATCGTTATCATCATGTTCTGAACATGGGCTTAGTCTGCCACTCATGTTACCCACTGCTGATATGATGAAGGTTCCCCTATGTGACCACGAATACATTAAAATCTGTTAAACATGCCACGGAGCTCTTTTTACTGATTTATTCAACCACAACCAAACTGTTCATGTTGTTGTTGGTTTTTAATAAAAGCTGAAATGTAACACAAACACCTTTAAGCTATGGACAGCAGAGAGAGTTTGCCAATGAGGTTAGCTAAAGTTGGCTAGACAAACAGGTATTATATTATAAGGGAGATGGGTGGATCACCTTTTTCAAAAGTGAAAATTTGCTAATGCACCCAGTGACAGGCTGCAGCAGAATTTATTGGATTTAGCATAATATGACAGATATGTGAGCATTAGACCCAGGGATATGTGATAATGTAATGCAACTCCTGCCGCTAACATTAATCTGCAAAGACATAGCAGACACTTCAAACCAATCAAAAACTTCTGTTGTGGGAAAACAATCTGAACTGTGACTCTGAACTGTGGTCTTAGATGAGAGAGTAAGGACAAAGAAACACTTCCCTCTGTAACCATTCATGCTTATCTTCCAACAAATGCCTTAGTGGAAAATGTCATTGAGGAGATAGGGGGACATTGTCATCTGTTTCTTAGTTTACTATTCAGAAGAGTGCCGATTTAACATAAAATTGCCCCCCCTTTGCACCTAAATCATTGTGACTCTTAAGGACATTTTTTTTTTTTTTGTGTACAGGGTTTTTTTTTTTTTACTTAACAGCTTACCATTTCAAAGGGGGTTGGCCCTCATGGCTTATATAAACCATGAACCTGGGGAGTGATAAAGCATTGCACTTCCACCATTAAATAGAATAAGAAATCATCTTGACAGACCCTAGATCTTGGCCTGGGTGAGTCTTCTTATGAGCAAGACTTCCTCAAGGTCAGCATGATCGTACTTTCCCCACAGTGTGAAGTGCTGGTGATAAATAGGACACAATGTAAGGGGAGAGGAAGTGAGGGCCTGATGGAGGGGTTGGGGGGCATTGGTGAAGATTCAGGTGGGTTAATGTATTGTGTTTACCTGTAAATAGGGGCCGTGAGAGAGTTGTGTGTTTCTCAGCTGTGACTAAGATTAAGGGGGACAACAAGAGCGAAGCTCCTCTTCAATTGTTAATGCCACCAGTTTCAGAGGAAGACATACAACTGTGGAAAAATCAAACGAGGCCAGAAAGGTTTAGCAACTTTATTTAGCCTAGGTAGGCTTAGATTAGTTGAGGCTTTACTTATTTATGTACAAACTTTCAAAATGAAAGTTACACTAAAACTTTGAAAGTGCAAAAGTGCAGATTGGGATGCCATTTATCAGGGTGACACAATCAGGACAAAAAAATAATCAAAATACTGTTCCAATAGATAGAATAATGAGTTCGATATGCAATCTACAGATTACTTATTGAGCAGGTTTGTGTATTGGCAGCTATCTGGTGATATGATATGTACCATGATACAGGGGTAACAATTCAATATATTTCAATACTGTAAGCAAATGGATCTTTCGCGATTTTTTTCAAATATACTTTTAGAAAAAACGTCAGTAAAAAGAGACACCACCACCACCAAAATGCTATAATGAGGACCCCAGGTCAGGGACCCCAGTATGCAGAAATGCTCAAATAGCCTACAGCATTTTACAATAGGCGAAAATAACACACCTGTACTGCATGCAACAAACTGCTTTTGCCCAAAACTGCATGATCATAGCATGAAGTGGAGATGTCTGTAAAGAGGAGACTTGTGGGTACCCACAGAACCCACTTTCATTCACATATATTGAGGTGACAGGTCAAGGGAACCCTTTGAATATACCATGCCAGGTTTTCCTTGCAAAAAATTAGCATAACTTTGCAGCTTTATTTATTTAGCTTTCTTTGCAACATGCAAATATGACATGGTTAGTACTAACAGATTCCTTACGTTTTCTAGTGTCATATGATGCCAGTCAATCTAGTTGTGAAACCGAACCTGCTATGACCTGTTAGTGTTGGTTTTCTCAAGACATGCAGGTTAATTGATGACTCTAAATTTTCCATAGGTGTGAATGTGAGCATGAATGGTTTGTCTCTATGTGAGCATGAATGGTTTGTCTCTATGTGCCCTGCGATGGACTGGCGAGCTGTCCAGGGTGTACCCCACCTTCGCCTAATGCCAGCTGGGCTCGGCTCCCGCCCCCCCAACGTGACTCCTAACAGGATAAGCAGTTGAAGATGGATGACCACCATTTTGGAAAATCAATACAGTATGGCTAAACATAATATTACATCCCTACTATTCAGTTCAATGAAATTGGCTGATGAAGTAGGTAGTTTGTGTTTGCATGGTAGAGATACAGTAGATACATCCTGAATCTGGTTAGTTTGTTTCGTTCAGGTTTCAGGATTACCCTGAGAGTCTATTTTTCTCTCCTGAAACTGAGTTGACAACCAACACTGGACAATCCAAATGAGGTCTTGCCGGAATATAACAGGACAGCCTTACTATAGAGGGCAGAAATGAGTTTCTAGGGTGCTTCAAAGAAATAAGAGAGGACAGAACGGCATTTGAAAAGGAGAGGATTGGAATTGAGAGAGTCTGGATTTTTACAATCAAATGCTTTGGTCAGCGCAACAGACAGATGAACATGTGGCAACAATATCAAATAGTCTCTCTTGCCTTGTACAAAAAGAAAACTGGGTGGTATAACTGGTTCCAGGTCCACAATATGGAAATGAGCAGAACCAAAACATGGACAGCGTAGACGGCTTTTTGTCGTTTTTTTGTTGTCGACAATACCCATAGCAGTGTTAAATGTTAGATGTGAAACTCAGTGTTGTGTAAAACTAGATGCTTGTATTATGTCGACACTTGTTAGTGTGCTTTTGCGCCTGCATGTTTCAGACATCAGCATGCATGTGTTGCAAGATGCAATACGGTGGTGCATGCACATATGCCGTATCCAAGTCTAAAATAAGTTACTGTATTTATGTAGTGCCCAATTCACCAAACAATTAAAAAAAATGCATTCAAAGTTTGATAGAGTATGTTGTAGAGAGAAGCAGCTAGCATTTTATTTCATACAGTATCACACGATCTTGAGCTCAAAACTGAAGTCATGAAAAGTCATGGAGGAGCTGCTGATATGCCCATTTTGACTTAATTAATAGTGTAATGTGTGATGTTTTGTTTGGCACAAAGTAAACTACACTGCACAGATGTCCATACATTGACCCAAGTAAATAGCAGCCACAGATGTCAATGCTATGAAGGCTGGATGTTGTCGTCACTATACAGATGGGTTGGTTTTTCTCAGTTCTACGTGAGAAAGTGGACACTGGGCAGCTGTAGGTCAGTGGGGAAAACAGGTCATCCTTTAACCACAAGGTTGCTTTACAACAACCTTACCGCTTTACCTCTGCTTCTGACTGCTCAGGATGGGTCAAATGTAGAGGTACCTATGAACCTATACGTACATGATGAATGCAATGATGTTTAAAAGATCGCAGGAGTGTCTGTCGTTCTTACTAGACATCCACAGGTTAAGTTTTACTGCTGTTTGTGTGAGCAGAGCCATGACTCAGCGGAAGCCAAATTCAAGACAGAACCCCAAAGGCTTGGTGCTCCATATTTGACAGCTGTGACCTCGCCTGCTGAGTTTTACTGATGAGCAAGGGTCCTTTGACTCCATGTGTAGAGCATAAACAACAATGTGTCCAGCCACCCTTGTGCAAAAAGGCCTCCGCCAGGCCCCTATCTGATCCGAGTCTACACAATCCACTGGACTGACAGATCTATCATCTTTCTTATATGAAGCCATAAATCACTCGGGTTATGTTTTGGAGAAACATCTTTACTTTAAATTGGATAAGTTTGGGATTTGATAACTTTCACTGACATAAGCTGTGTGCTGATATTAAAAATGTATAAAGGGACCATTCCTTAGCTTAATTACCTGTATGTGTGGGAGGTTTGATCCAAAATGGACTGAGCACTTGCGGTAACGTGCACCTGAGTAAGCACTAACAGAGGTGAGGTGGCAGATGTAAAAATGTAATTTTAGGTCTCATAATAGTTGAACCGAATTATAATTTTGATTAAAACTGTGCGACTCTGTTACCACAGACTACCACACACTTGCTGTGGTGATTAAGGATCTCTTTGCTGTAAGGCTTTTCTTCATTATTGTTCCACCCATTCTCAAATAAGTGTGAGGCATATGTTGCTAGTAGGGATGTTAATAATTAACCGTTTAACTGTTAATCGACATTAAATGGTTAAAAGAAATATTAATAATTAATTAAAAAGCTGAGCAAAACTCAGAGTTACAGCTGGTCCGCCTTAAGGACCCGCCTTAAGAACCCGCCTTAAGAAATCCTGAGCCAGAGTTACAGATACAGGAAGTTGGCTCCGGTCTTGAGCTTGTTTGAGCCGAGAGCGACAGACAGTGTATCTGCGACAATAGGCAGCACAAAGCCACCGAGGCAACGCTAGAGCTGCTAACGGAGCAAACACACACTGTTTGTTGGACACTCGCTATCGTTACATACGCCGGGCGGACACCCAGCTGACAACCTGCTAAACTAAGCAAAAGGAGCGGTGAAGACTTCGTTGCATGTCCGCAACACTACACACAGCATTATGGCTGCTAACGCTCCCCGACGGCAAACTGGAGACAGTGAATGCAGCACTGTGGTTGCTAACGATGCCGAACGGTGAACTGGAGACCGTGAACGCAGCACCATGGCTGCAAACGCTCCTGGATGGTGAGCTAGAGACAGTGAACGCAGCACCATGGCTGCAAACGCTCCTGGATGGTGAGCTAGAGACAGTGAACGTAGCACCATGACTGCTACAATAACTCTCTTGATGGTGAACTGTTGACTCAGCTGTCTGTTGTGCTCATATACTGCAGCTGGCGCACCTCTGCATGCGAGGCACAAATGGCTAATAATCGGTTAACCGGGGGTCGGTTATTGGTTATTTTTTTTTTCTTTTTTTCAAAATTAGCATCCCTAGTTGCTAGCAGTCTTCTTCTTCCTTGTCTTTGTTGGAATATTGCCATGTTTCTTGGTGCAGTACTGCCATCTGTAGATCAGTGTAATAGTGTGTAACGATTGGCAGGAATGTGTTAACCACATGACCTCTCGCAAGGTCAAACAACATGGAGACCCACATGGACAAACACTGCTCCATACGACTGCTCACGGTCAACTCCACAGGGAGTATTCTTAAATCACCCTAAACCAAAATGCTGAGCACAAGTCTTTGATTAATCTTTTTAGAGAAAAATCAGTTTTCCTCCTAACAAAACTGTCTTTGAGGAAAGCAATGCTTCCTATTAGGGTTGGGTGATTGGACAAATGCATCCACTATTGGCACTGGACTCAGCCAACTGTCGGTTGTTTTTTTTTTTTTTGGCCACATTTTCTTTTGGCCATACATTCTTGTTGCTCTGATTTCCAATGAGTCTTTCATAAAACAGGGCAGTTACTAAACGACGGCTGAGCATCCACGTAGCGAAAGCTCCGATGCGCAGAGAAAAGGCGATGCACCCAGCGGTGCAGTTTACATAAAGGCGTTGGTGTCGTCACGGTGGATGAAGCGCTAGAACAAAAAATGTGCAGCGTGTATGTGCAGTTGTGCACCTTGTTATCTCCAACTGTTTGTTCATTTGGAGGCTGCAAGTGAAGGCGTCCTTCGTCGGACACATTTTCAAGTAGTGTTCGATTGTGGTTGGTTGTTGGGCTGACAGTAGCTATTATGCAGAGCTCTTGTGATGGTTAATGCACTCTGCCATGTGGTGTATTCAAACCATAATGCATTTATTGTAAATACACAGAAAACTATTATACATTGTATAATAAATATGATCATAAGACTCAAATATTTAGAGAGCAAGCTAATAATTCAAGGTTAGTTTTAGATACAAATGTGTGCTGTACTCTTGAATTTACTTTAAAAAAAAAAAAACACATGTAGGCAAATGCAACAAGTACCTGTATATATATATATATATAAAGTGCTCTTGCAGGCATTTTACATGCAGTATAATGATTTACTCAGTTAACTTCAGTGCTGCAGAAAGACATCTACCTTTCACCTCAAAGAAATGCTTTTAAACACTGCAGATATGTGGGGGAAAGTGGTGATTATGTCCCCACATGGTAATGCATATAACAGCATGAATTTAAGATATAAAAATGATGTATGCTAACTGTGTAAAGGGAGTTTTAAAAAGGCAAATAGCTGGGACATGTATGACTCACTCAAGAAACACATGGATGATCTGTGATCTTCTCTGATGAGCATGAATTTCATAATTAACAGTTGCTCTGGGGAAATCATGATTTGAGGCTTGAAGCTACTGGAAATAAAAGAAGCAGTGTAGTGTTGTCAAAGGCAGATGATGTCTAACAGTAGCTGCTCATCAACCCTTAATCATTTTTTAGTTTTTCCTCACTTTAGAAAATATGATGTAGATTCAGTCTCTGTTACTGAGAAGGGATACAGATTCAGCACTTTCATCCATTTCAACACAGCTGATAGGAGGTTTGGTGAGCTCAGACTGTTATACTTGATTTATTTTCCAGTATTTTATGGATGCTATTTCTAGTCATTAATAACATGCCAAAATACCAACCTTGTACATGTTAGTGTAAATTATTAATGCTCTATTCCACCGTAAATCCAACGTAATGTGATTAAAATTAGCTATTACTGAAATTAGGGCTGTGAAATGGCAAGAATCTGGTGATGGCACATATCACGATACAGGAGTTAGGATTTAATACATTTTATTGCGATGTGTTGCAATTCTTTAAGAAAGCTTTTGTAAATCTAATTTTAGAAAGAACACACCACCATATGCACAAAATCTGAGAAAGAAAAGAAACGTTTTCAGTCAGAACGGTGGGATCTACACATCATTTGGACACATACACTAAGATGGCGCAAACCTTTGCAAATAAAATACAAAACATAATATCACAGTAGTGATTGTTTGATATTTTCTTACACCCCTGACTAATATTTAGGATTACTTATCTATTATCTAATATTACACATATGGAAACAGGGCTGAAATCAGACTAATTCAAACAATATTACATGAAACAAAAAGGTGAGGCGGATGTTTCCCTATTTCACAGTATCAGATTACCTGTGATCTGACCTGTGCGTATTTCACAGCCTACAATAAGGGAACGCTTTGAAAAAGCAATTTCTAGAATAGTTTTTATATTCACCTCAGCTCACAGAATTATGGATAAATAACGTCTATTTTCTGGGGGAAGATTTCCCTCTTTCTAAAGGAATTCACATGAACCTGCTCCAGTTTAAATACGTGGCAATAGCTTTTCAAAGTTTACTTGCAAACTGGAACTGAATAATGTAGAGGAGAAAAAATGCAGTATGTGAAGTTATTCATAAGCCTTTTATAGCCATTGTCAGCATTAGACTCCATCTATTCAATATTTCAATACAGCTTGCAAAGAATCAAGTACAAATGGAGAGTGAGTGAGAAAGCTCTTCCCTATGGGACTTTTAGGGCCAGTATTGTTGCCACACAGACCAAAGATATTGCACACGATCTGGAATACAGAACGAGCCTTTCTAAAACTCAGCCGCTACAGTATGGGATAGGTGTTTCCATGGCAAATAAAATAAAATAATGTTCTGCTATCTCACAGTCAGCAGTCAATATTTTTGATTGTTAAATAGTTTCTATTGTCAGCATGTCAGCAACGATTTTTAAAGAGTGGTTGCCACTTCTGTTTAACTTAATGCAACAAACAGACAGACAATGAAAAATAGAGCTTTAAACACTGAGGAAACAAAGAGGAACAGACAGACCATCCGAAAAAAATAAGCAGTCTCATTTATAAGCAGGCAAATCTTAATTTTCCACTTGGTGCATGAGACATATAGTTTCCATTTTGCTCCCATCAGTGTGAGTCATGAAACCCTTGTGCACCATCTACAAATCTCCTTAACCCAATTCTGTATGCTATCCCACTATGCACCATTGACCCGGTGAGAGAGCCATTGCAGAAAGGACTAATTCTTAATCTAGAGTATTGCTTTCTCATTAGTCCCTCTCCCTCCGGCCACTTGCGTGATAACTGTTTGATTAAGGCAGTTATGTCGCTTGGGAGACAGAGAGAGCCCACCTTTTAATATTACCTGGCTGACTGATTATAGCAGCACTGCTTCAGGCTAATAATGTTGAACTGTGATGCTTGATTAGGGATGCTGATGGGCCCTCTGTGACAGAGTAGCCTTCAGAAGTCACAAATATTAATCAATAAATAATGTTAATTAATTTTCCAAAACATAAACTGGATCTCAGGCTGCACGGTGGTGCAGCAGTTAGCACCGTCGCCTCACAGCAAGAAGGTTCGAATCCAGCTTGGGGCTCTTCTTTGCATGTTCTCCCCGTGTTAGTGTGGGTTTTCTCCAGGATCTCCAGTTTCCCCCCACAGTCCAAAGACATGCAGGTTAACCGATGACCCTTTCACCCAATGCCAGCTGGGATGGGCTCCAGCCCCCCCACATCCCCTAACGGGATAAGTGGTTGAAGATGGATGGATGGATAAACTGGATCTTGCCCCCTCTTATTAGTCGATTAGTCAACTAATTGGTCATTTTGATTAGTCGATTAGTCATTTTTTAATACTGTTTTACCCGGTGAACGACATGTCTTGTGAGCACATCTCGGGTTGACACAATTTAAAGTGGTGCACAAAGTTTTACACATCTATTAGTCGACAAAATCATATGACTGTTAGTCAACTAAGGATTTTTTACTAAGCTAACTAAGCCCTACTGCCTGTTCATTTCTTAATGGTTACCACTCACACAGACTCTGCCTATTACTGTTATTTTGTTAACGCAGGCGACGTAGGTAGCACTGTGTATGCAAGACATATCACTGTAGCTGCCTTTCAAAACCGCAAGGTATTGCATCATTCACCCCCACTGAAAACTTGAATGTCGAGTATGAGAAAAGTAAGAGTCCACTTCAGTGAAATAAAGAGACTATCATACATTCAAGAATGCTTTGATTAAACACTGGAAATAATACTGCTCCTGTCACTTTAATTAAGTGCTGAAAAACACTGTGCTTAAGTAGCTTTCTGAATGCCTTTGAGGTCAGACCACTCCACTTTAATAGTGAAGCGCAGTTGAGGGTCCATTAGATCATCTGTGATTTGAAATGGGGGCTTGACAGCCTGAAAAGGGAATCTCAGGAAGCGGGAGAGCTGCGCCAGTCAAGCGGTGTTCAGAGAGGAGAACTCTCAAAGGGATAAGTTACCAGACAATAAACAAAGGCGACTACAGTAGCTTGTTATTTACTTAAAAATCTGTTTTCAATTCCAGACAAGCATCACACTTAAGAGCCGTACACCTCCAGTGTGCCGAGTATAAATAATACTTCCCTTTTAATTGAAAGCGCCTCACCCTCGACTGTCCTAATGCTCTCAGTCAGCTTTGTGCCTCCTATTGTTTTCAGTAATCGCAGCCAGATGACAGCAGGCAGCGGAGGTGGCAAATAAATGAGATCACAACCGTTTCGAAACGATAATCCCATAGAACATCCACCTCAAAGTCACCGACTCTCAAAGTGGCTCCTCTGCTATTTGCACAAAAAGGTATCACAGGTTACTGTGGACACTTTTTTTTTTGCTGGCACTCATCTGAGAATAGCATCGCCCAGCAGTACTGAGTGCGTTGCTGCAAACATCAAAAGCTCGCAAGTGCCAATTGCTAAAGGGGAGGACGATGAGACTCTATGAGGCGTATCGTTTATAGCACATACTGTGGTCACTGAGGGCTGCCTAAGGCAAAATCCTAAACACATTCTCTTCTGCCTGCATTCTTCTGATCTGCAGTAATTAATTAGATAATTATTGCGCTAAATTTCCAGTGTGTTCAATGTGCATAATGGCCCATTAGCTTGAGATGATATGATTGGACCACTGAGTTTATAACTCAGTGAAAACGATGAAAAGCGATGAGGAAATGTTTACTTCTTTGTTTGTTTGTCAGTCTTCCATTAGCGCTCCCCGTTCATACACAAACTCTCATGCAGACATGCACGTACATGTTCACAGATGCACGCGTTGATGAACATGACCATTACGGTAGCGCACACACAGAAAACAGACAGCCATTAGCATAACCAATGTGATGATCATAGCTATACATCAGTGAGTCCCAACCCTAATGCTTTTTGAGTTTATCTTTGCCCTGATAATGAGGCTCAGCTTAATGTGACTCTGTGTGCCTAATAACCCAGAACACCATGAAAAATATTTGTTTTTGTCTCTTTTTCAAGTTTTTATTTTGCAGCACAGTTGAGCAGAAAATGGTCGTGTAGGAGAAATAGAAGGAGACAATAAGAGCAAGGTTATAGTAGAGCAAGTTGAGGAGGAGTTGAGGTTGACTGGAGGCCACAGCATGGTAACCGGTCTAAGGTTGATTCACTCCTACCCTCTTCCCCCTTTGACAGGGACTGGAGACCAGGGAGTTCAACTGCATCATTTTAGGTTCACTGACTTGGCAAAATCTACCGTTTAATGAAATTAGGTCCAGAGTGCTTCGTCGGGAGGTTTCATTTCAAGGACATAACTTCAATAAAGGAAAAACCAGCTAGCTTCTATTACTGATATCGTTTTCTCATTCAAGCTTCCACCTCATATTTTTTGCATTAATTTTTTTCCAATTAAAAATAAAAAGGTGTCCTGTCTGTTGAAGGGTTCTCTGCATCCAGATGAGACATAACACATCAGTAAATAATACTAAGAAGATGGGCAAATACATCTGTTCATGTCTCAGAAAAAAACATCAAATTTGCCATCGGTTCAGCACCAGCGGGCGCCTTAGCTCTGTCTTAAGCATGTTTTTATTTGTAGTATGTTTTTTCCACCATGCTAAAAATGAGATTACTGTGGAATCGTAACACAAAGGCCACAGGTCCAAAGGAACAGTTGGTCAGCGGGGCCAAGCAAATGAACCTGAACGGTCACAACAAACATAGTAGGAGAAAGGAAAAGACTTACAAATATATCACTTAAATTTAGAATATAATATATGACAAATATGTGATTTAGAGCTGCACAGTGTTTAAAATGAAGATAATGAAATTTGCTATACTGAAAGGAAATGCAAATGCAGAGTATAAAGTATATGTGCAATGTATTTCCTTTGGTGGAATCCTCCAGCTAGACAAATAACGAGACAGCTCTTCTGATAATGTGACAGTCAAACAATAGAAGTAAAAATGTCATCAAAACTTGAGAGGTAAAGTAGGGCTGATGAATGGGAGCAGACAGCTAAAAAATAGCAGCTGCATAATAGACACCCAGTGTTTCCCCCATATTCATTCTGCAGCGAGAGTGACAAGTGGAGTGAAGAGAGCGATGTCAGTACCAGTTACAAAGTCTCAGTGGTGAACGACACACTAACGTGCTGACGGTTTCAGTGTTTCTGTGCTTTTAGCTGAGCTAGTCAGATCAGAGAACGTTCGCTGGAAAGTGATGCTGGTTTGCTCTCATTGTTCTCCGTGAAGTTTGCTGGAAGGGACGTAACGCCTTTTAGTGAGCACTGTGCTGGACTCCATTTAAAAAAATAGTAATTTAAATTCTGGTCATGTGGTACCATAGGAGGCAATTTGGGTTGGACCACATTTAAAAGTGTCATGTTTTCTTTTATAATTATAATTATTTTTCCATTATCCATTTAAATGTATATATTTCTTTTGTATTTCATTTAAAAATTAACTTTCTTACTGAACACTTGCAAGGCCATTGCTGACTGAGACTCAACCGGTTGGGACTTATGCGAGTCGTAAAATTTATATTAAAAAATAATGTTAATGCCCCCTCCAGGGGATGTCATTGAGCAACTTCTGCCTCCTCCCCCCTTGATCACACAGGACCATTATAACTCCAATTATTATTTTTTGTAATATTACACAGCACTCAGTTGTCTTTGGTAATCATTAACCAATCTCCAGATGCTGTTGGTTATAGAAAAGACACTGCGCAATGAAACAAGGACTGAACAGTCTTTAGGCTTTAAATAGCCGTACTGGTCTGAAATTCTACTTATATTACCTGTGAAGAGCACCGTTTACTGCATGAATTTGACAATGTACACTTTAAAATTTGCCCTCATAGTATGTGGGGAATGTTGCCAAGTAATGGCATCACATTAACATCCAAAATTAGTACTGATAAGTTGGCATCTGTTGAATACTGACACTAAAACACTAAGTGTAGTTAATGGTGTATGATGATTTCAATGTGCAATGCACTCATTCCCGTTTATCACCCTACAGAAAAGTTAAATGCGCAAGAACACTTAGCACTCCCCAAAAACAGTCATCTGCGAAGACGTCTTCATCTCAGCAGGCAGACAGGTGTAAAATACACACCTCAAGCAATGCATTCCTTATTTCTGGCTCTTGCACTGTTCCCCACACCTTTGACTCACTATGTTGGAAAGGTACGTGGGATATAAGAGCAAGTGAAAATTGGTACAAAAGGACTTGTTGAGGGGTGCTGCTGTAGCTCATTTGGTAGAGCAGGCGTCCCCTCTGTCTCTCCCTTTCAATACTGTCACTGTCAATAAAACGAAAACACACTCCAAAAAATATATATATTATAAAAAAAGGACTTGTCGACACTCGTGGAATACGAAACCGCCGTAACACTCTGGTCTTCAGGTGATTTCATTTGATTGCTCACAGACACAGATCTGTTGGGCTGACATTCTGACACTTTAAGCCGAGGGAAATATCGACTTGCAGACTCAAGGGGCATTTGTTTAACTATCCGCAGTGCAACCTCCACACATAATGTAAAATCTATCAAAATTTAGAGTGCAGAGAAAGTATTTCTCTATCACATAATTAGACCAGCAAAGCTGCATATTTCTGTTGGATACTGGCCCATTATTGCTCATCAGCCGGTCATGTCATCCACCTCAGATTCGGTGGGAACTTCACCCTGACTGCAGCTATATAAAAATGCCTGTTAAACCTGCACAATATATTTTCATTAAACTGGCCTGTGAGGTTTATTTTTATTAACTGTTCATTAATGCCCGTAATGTATCCCAGAGCTTTGTGTGCCATGGAAGAGGTGCTTTGTGCCCCCTCTGCCTTGAATGAATTTTTCTTTTCATTTGCAGTACTATGGGCCCATGTTCTTACTTTAATGACTCTATTAATTAGCACCGTGTAGGGCAAGCAAAGTGCTCATATAACCCAATAGGTTTGAAATAAATCCCACGTTCAGCACAATTATCTAAAAATCCTTGTTTGGAGAGACTAAAGGTGAAGGTATTAAAAAGTCTTAAAAAGTCTGTTACAAATGTTCACTGTAGTATATGAGAGCATGAATGCAGAAGTGCTCTAAGTTAGTTGTGAAGTTGAGCAGACAAGTGTCAGATTAAATCATGAAAAATGTTTAATGCCGCAAAAAATGTCTCATGATGGCCCATGGTTAAATCACAATTCATCGCAAATAATCAGATGTTTTATCTGTTCAAAATGCACATTAAAGGGAGAAGAATTTATTACTCTGATCAACATGCAAATGGGCAAATATACTTGTTTTATGCAAATGTATTAGGGATGCCACTTCAACTCATTATTAACCGTTAACCAACAAGATTAGTGTGTCTGCAGCGGTGCAACAGCTGCAGCGTGTGAGCACAACAGACAACTGTGTCAACAGTTCACCATCAGGAGAGCTACTGTAGCGGCCACAGGTACACATGCAGCCACCTTCCCAGTAAAAGTCCGCCACCACCCTCCGCATCGTTGCCGTGTGTCTGTCCGGCATAACGACACTCTGCGGCCTGGCCTGACTTTAGCAAGTGTTTGACAAACTGTGTGTGTGCTTGTGCTACGTGAGCTGCTGTAGCTTTGCTGGAGGCTGCATACCAACTGTTGTCACACACATACACTCTGTCAGCGTGGCGTAACTTAACGGTGTGTCGGTAGCGCTGTAGTAGTGTGTGTACAGTTTGTGGGTGAATAAATGCTACAAGGCTACAAGCTACAACTCCTTCACTCAAGCAAGCTATAGACCAGAGGTGTAGACTTAAGGTGGACCGTTCCTCTGAGTTTGGCTCAGCTTTGTAATTAATTCTTAATATTTCTTTTCACCATTTAACTAGTAGCATTAATCAGTTAAAATTCTTAATGTTAGTTAACATTTAAACAGCTAATTTTTAACATCCCTAAAATGTATGCATATACAGTATTATTGGATCAATTAACAACCCAAAACAATTGCAACTACTGTCCAGAAACCCTCACAGGTACTGCATTTAGCATAAAAAATATCCTCAAATCATAACATTGCAAACAGCTGTCAGTGTGTCGTGTCATAGGTTTATCAGAAAGTGGGCATGTCTGTAAAGGGGAGATTCGTGGGTACCCTTAGATCCCATTTTCACTCACATATCTTGGGGTCAAAGGTCAAGAGACCCCTTTAAAAATGGCCATGCCAGTTTTTCCTTACCAGAATTTAGTGCAAGTTTGGAGCGTTATTTAGCCTCCTTCATGACGAGCCAGCATGACATGGTTGGTACCGGTGCATTCTTTTGGTTTTTTATTTTTATATAAAACGCATATTTACTTGAACTTTAAAACTGAGCCCACAACATCCTAAAAATTGCAAGTTGTGTTTATTTGTTATTATCTCTTCCTCTCTGACAGCCCTAATTACAGTACATACAATGCCCTCCGCTACTGGGTGATGATCACAGGTCCTAGACTGTATATAAGAAATGGACGTAGTCGCCGTGGCGTCACCCATTGGTTTGTGGACTGATATTTGGAGTCCAAGGTTAGGCATTTTGGCCTTTGCAATCTCATCAAGAGGGTGGAAGTACAACCAAAAGCTGAATAAGATATTTTTGGGTGACCAAAATTTTACAATTAACACGCTGTGAAAGGATTAAAGCCCTGGTAGCGACCTGTAAATCACAAGGTAGCCACGCCCTAGAGCATCCCCTGCTTTATGGTCTGTTTGACTCTAACTTTTCACACCATAATTTACTGAATGAACATCATGCTGAATTGAATGAGACTTGAAGGTTGTGATCGAGACCATAAACTCATGTTCACAATGTTTACTGAGGTACTAAATCAAGTAAGAAATAAGCTCATTTTCTCATAGACTTTTATACAATCGGACAAGTCGCCCCCTGCTGGATGTTAAAAAGAAAGCACTTCAGCATTGGCTTCATTTTTCAGACCAGAAGGAGATGGCATACAGCTTGCTCATATTTAATGACAGTAATCCATCCTGGCAAACCTTTGCATTGGGTTATGAGGTTAGGGTCTCATTTCCATTTGCGGCAGGTACCAGGTTGTCTTGGTTGTCCTGCAATAAAGATATTGAACATCTGACCCATACAACACCCATCGATAGTTTAGCCCTCTGTCGCACAGGGTAATTAAGAGACACGCTGACCTTATTTACAGTAGAAACTGATGAAAGTTTGGATGTAATAAATCTCAGGGTGCAGCTCTCTGCGCCCGGATCATAGCGGACTCCCTGCAGTTATTCTGCATCTTTGTCCTTATTTGTTGTAAAAGATGTAGTCCAACAATAGCAATACCTGTGGAGTTTGCTTACCTTGAATCTGTCAAACTATGGATAGACTCAAACATAATCAGAGCTTATCACAGCATGCCTATGCTGATTTTTAATGTTTTCTTTTGTGTTCTTCTGATCAGCACATCATTTTCATTACTCTCTGCAGTCGCCACTTTCATTGTAATGTATAAATATTGTATAAACACTGCATGAAGGCATGTATTTCATCAATAACAACTAACTATTTTTTAATCTCCTGTTTGATTGTGCTCCTGAGAATGTGCTTTTATGCAAAGACAATAGATAATTGACAGCAGATAATAAAAAAATTAGTTAAAAAAAAAAAAAAAAAAAAAAAGGCCCGTTGGAGTACATGTGAGTCAGATAAATGTGTTTTCTACCTACAAAATCCAGCAGATTCATCTTAGTTTCATTTTGAGTGGCTGGGAAGTTCTGTAGTGGAATAATTGCGCTCGTCTTATCCTTTTGATGTTCATCCATTTGATGTAGACTACTGAATCCATTTGAGGCATTAAATAATTAAGCAGACCTTTCGGAGTTAAAATTTTCTCATTATTTATTCTGAATGCTTATTGGACTACAGCAGATATGCCCTCAAACATAATTATTATCTGAAATGACTAAAATGTTTGTATAAATCCATTTCTCTTTCTAAGGGAAAGCTCGACATGGATATGCAAATAAAGATTATTGGAATATTGTCAAATGCTGACTAGGGATGTTAAAAATTAAGCATTTAATGGTTAACCAACGTTAAGAATTGTAAGCAATTAACGCGATCGGTTAAACAGTTAAAGAAATAATAATAAAATTAAATAATCAATTAAAAAGCTGAGAAAAACCCTTACAGGAGAAAATCTGGTGCACCTTAAGACCCAACTTAAGAGAGTCTGAAGCCTGGGCAGCTCTAGCATGTTAACATGGACGCCACATAACGCAACCGCCATGCGCTCCTCAGGCGTCTGGTCTGGCCCAGGCCCGAGTCTGAGTTACCAATACAGGAAGATGGCTCCAATCTTGAGCAGAGCACGAGTTGTAGCCTCGCACATTTATTCACCAACAAATAAACTGTACACTGTCTGCTATTACGGCTACGTTCACAGCTATAACGCCACCGATAAATTAGCATCCCTAATGCTGACCAAACCTAAATTGACACATTCACAATGAGAAAGGTTCAGAAAGTAATTAAAAGTTTAAGGGCAATTCTACATTTCTACATGCTGTTTAGTATGATAAATAATTTTATAATGTTCATACTGTCTATATCTATTTGTGCAGGCACTTGACTTGAATGAGGAATAATCTGATGAGAATATCTGACGGTAGTTATAGGATGGTCTAAATCAATCACCTCGTCAGTGCCAGTGTGCTGTATTCAACATCCACACGATCCTGCAAAGAAACACTTTCAATTGCTGTTTTTATCTTTATGTGCACATTCAAAAACGCTGAGAACAAAACAAGATGTGCAGCTACGCTTCAACCCGTGATGCTCATTCCTCACTGAACAACAGAGACCAGACTCCCTCCAGCCTGGTCCTCTTCTGCCTCACAATAATCTGGAGTTCATTAGGCTTTGGCTGAGGGTAATTGCCAGTTCACCTTTAAGTGTGTTACACAATTTCTGGGGTGCAATCGAGTCCAATCATTAGTAATTGTGTTTTCAAGAAAATTCAATTTACACTCTTGCGTACCTGCTACTATATAACCTGCATACCCTCAAAGCACAGTTGCACATTCCTACATCATCACAGCCTGGCTCTAAAATGGCAATCTTTGTTTATTTGTTTAATAAAGATTTATATACATATATATATAGATATAGATAGATAGATAGATAGATAGATTTACTTTTAATTTCTACTTTTATTGTTAGTATTATTTAGTAGCTGTAGTCCTGCATGCATTACCTCTTAGTACTTGAGATCTGGTTACTGTACATCTGCCTCAGTGTTGCTCCATTACTCCTTAGCCAAAATATTAATTGAAACATTAAATCCACCTTTATGTTCCGACAACACACACAAACAGCATCTAGTTTGTCAGCAGAGACTGTAAAATGTATAATTAGCCCCAATTGAGAGCACCGTTCTTGCACTAATCAGTCTCTTATCAGGTACTCCTGCCAGCACTGATAGCACCCTCAGTGTTGGCATTACTCAGGTCTTTGATTCTCTTCTTCGGTTTAAAGGGAAAAGACAAAAATTGGTTGATGGCTGTCCTATTCACACACCCTAGAGGAGATTAAACTGATTTTGAATTTCACAATATAAACAAATGCACAGGACTAGCTCCACTTAAGTTTTATTTCTGTCTCATATTGTGAAAAGTGTCCTTCCCAAGACAGTTTAAATTCCTGCTGACAACACAAAAAAGTGTCAAACAGACATCTGAAATATTGTTTTACTTCTTACTTTCTTAGGAAAGTAAACAGAATTGAGCATGTCATATTGTGCAGACACGGTTCCCACTGGAAGGTAACACACAAAAAGGAAAATTGATGATTTTCCAAACTATGCACTGTGAAAGTTTTAAAAGAGGTGGCTGGAAAAGTCCTGTCTGAGTGCCCCCTAGATTATAAAAAAGACACTTAGCGGTCTTGTTTACGCACCCTAAACCTTTTAAATCTGCACTGGTCGCGATTAATTTAAAAACTATCTGAAAATACAGTATATATTTATCGCATATTTTTTTCAGTCCAGCCTTCTTTTGCCAGGCTCAGGCTAAGATGTGACATTTAGCTCTGAACTTTGAATATACTGAGACCCTTCCTGTACAAGGATGAAATAATTAGGACAGATTGCACACTATGTCTGTGAGACAGGCTAACTTTGTGATTTAAGCTCATGAGAGTTTCATTTCTGATAAACATTGCCTCCACAGTGAAGAAATGAATGATCTGGATCCATATCGTCCACAACCTTCACTCTTCTAATGAATAGGAGATGATAAAAAAAGGCCACAGCAGGCGTCCCTGACCACAGTGATGGAGCACAATTGAGTGGCAATGCCAAAGCAGCAACGTGCAAAGGAAGATTATTGGTATCAGACCAACGACATGTGGGTTTTAAGTTACGCGAGGACAGGCACGTCCAGCTCCTGCGCTATGGATGTATTTACAGTGCTGAGGTAGAGCGCAGATAGGAGAAAGTGACTCACCGGGTGTCGCTCAGGACTATATCCATGCCGGGAAAATTGATGGCAGGGGCAAAGAGGAAGGCAGGAATGATGAAGCCTTTCACTGCCAGCAATCCCTATCAGTGCATCCAGGATAGCTGTGGCATCAAGCTGTGTGTAGACAGTGTGTATAGTGTGCATTGCCCGATTCCCTGTGCAACTAGGCCGACACCTTCAGTAAGAGAAACTCTGCAAAGCTTCTATTTATGTCCAGACAGTAAATGCAGCATATCCACAAAGGATGACACTTTAACATGTTATTAACAAAATAAAATTAATGTCTGGATCATCCAAGAGTACCACCACTACTCTCTTTAGTCATCCCCGTGTTTCAAATATTTCTCCCTATAAAAAGCCTTTTGTTTTACATAGCTGACTGTCTCGCTCTGTAGGTGCACACAAACAATGTCAGAATTTAACTGCAAGGCTTTATTTTTGTTCAATTAGTGACATATTTTCCTTTACAATATGTCAACACGATAAGCAGTCTTCATTCAAGATTAAATTTCCATGCAGAAGTAGAATAAAAGGGGGAAACACATCTCAATTCGAGTGCATATGCTGTGCCAGAAGCATCATCCTGGTGGAAAAAGGGACAGTTAAAATTTGCATTTAGATTACTGTGGTAATAGAAAAACCATGGTGATGAATCTTGTTCTGAAAAAGAGACTAATGTGGTTGTATTTTGAATAAAATTGTAAAGTTACGCACTCAGGGTGAATCTGTATGAAAAGATGTGTAATGGAATCACCATAATCAATGCACCATGCTTAAATAATAACAGCTAATCCACAGTTGTTTTACATGCAGAAAACATATTACTATGTATGAATATGAATGTGTGTGCATACTGTACAGCTACACTATGGTGTGTTCAGCCAAGTAGCTTGGCGTTGCCACTGTTTGAAGGCCACTCGATCTCTGGTAAAGTTTAAACTTACTTTTAAAAGGAACAATGAGGAGCATTTGGGATCCATTGGCAGAAATAGAGTGTAATATTAAGTGGTTAGCACTGTTGCCTCACAGCAAGAGGGTCACAGGTTCAGGGGAGCTTGGGGCTGTCCTGTGTGGTTTGCATGTTCTCCTCGTGTTAGTGTGGGGTTTCTCCAGGCTCTCCGGTTTCCTCCCACAATCCAAAGACATGCAGGTTAACTGATGACTCTAAGTTGGCCATAAGTGTGAATGTGAGTGTGGATGGCTGTCTGTCTCTATGTGCCCTGCGATGGACTGGTGACCTGTCCAGGGTATACAGACCCCCCACGACCCCTAATGGGATAAGCAGATGCAGATGGATGCTTTTTTTCAGTGTATAATCACCTGAAAATAGCCATTTATATCCTCACATGGAGCGGGTGCTCTTCACGGAGCTGGCCGCCATGTTTCTGCAGTTGCTGAGAATGAACAAACCAAACACTAGATATGTTTACATGGACACAAATAAGCGGAATAACGGCCCAATCAGACTAAAAATGCTTCGTGTAAACACGTCAATCGGAAGATTCTGATCTGATACGGCCCAATCGGAAGGAAATTTCAATCTGAATGAGAGAGATGGTTTGTGTCAATCGTTCTGATCGGCATCCATGTACACACCCATTCGGACCGTGTCTTCCTGGTTGGGGTAAAATTATCTCCACTGCGGATGTGAGCTATGCCAGCGTGACGCCTGACAGACAACGTGGTGTTTGTTTACAACACAGGCGGAAGTACAGCTTCTCCTTCTTCTACTATTTCCGAAAAATTAGACAACTCTGCGCATGCCCAAAGGATTTATTCTGATTAAACGCTCTGTGCACGTAATGCACGTCATGATCGGATCATTTTATTTAGTGTCCATGTAAACAGTGGATTTTCAGTGGAGGTTCAGATCGGATTGGAGAAATTTGGCGCACATAAACATAGCTACTGACTTGATAGCGCATTGGCGTTTTCACATTTTGCATCTGCAGCAGTAGTTCTCCTACACACTGCTACATTTGGCCAATTCCCATCTTTAACATGTGATTCTTAAAACTGTCATAAAAAAATGACTTTCAGGTTGTAATATTAGGAAATTTCAATAATTGTTTTTGCTACCATATGCTCTACGTATAATTTCCTCACAAAAAACAAGCACACCATGTATATGCTATATAACTTAGAGACACTGGAAATGATACATTTGCTGTTTTTCAGTCAAGCATTTGCCACAAGCCACGTCAAAAGCTGATTTTCATATTCATGAGCCCCACATTGTTTGTCAATAGTGCACACCAAACGAGCTTAATTTGTCTTCAGTCCCTTCCCCCCCATCATCCAGTCGCCAAAGTGACGGCTACACAGCATCAGAGCCACTTAATTAAGCATCACCAAACCTACACATAAGAGCTGTCTCAAATAATCAAATAATAAGGCATTCATCGGGTGAGAATTCCCCCGCCAACTGCAGTCATTACCGCGGTGGGGAGAATGTAAACAAAAAGGGAAGAAACACAAGTCAGGGGAAATGTATTCAGCCTCAACTTATTCGGCTTTTTCAGACTGAAAGAGAACTTTATGCAGCACAGCACTGGAACAAGCTGGCTGTTATTCCATACTGCATTGTGGACTGGTGGTGACGCACACAGGAGTAGGAGTTTAATTTCTGTATGCAGACAACAGAGGTCTCATACACTCCCAACGCCGTGCTGTCAGATTCCTTTAGCGTTCAGTCGACCGCACAGGTGAAAATGTTAGCCCTACTTAAGCTTCAGTGACTTACAGCGTGGAGGAGTTTACCGTTCATATATTTGTGAGTACTCAAAATGAAGAGTAGAGCGATTTCATTCAGTACATGCTTGTAAGACTTTTTTTTTTTCCACTTCACTAACCTCCGGAGAGAGTTTTATCACTCAGTGTGAAATGTGAGTTTTGTCCACTGCATCAACACGGCATGTCTGTACAGAAAACACAGCCTCTGTGTTTCTCAGTTTGAGTGCATATGCTGTGTTGTACTAGATTTTTCAATATTGTTTATTGATATGGAATAAAGAACCTGTCAAAAGGAAAAATAAATTTATGAAAAAATGATTCGATGAATAAAGATATAGGTCATTAAATGTAGCAAAATATAAAAAAAAATGAAGCCATCATTAACCATTCATTAATGGCTTCATTTATTTTTTTTTAATTAATTCAATTTATTTTTGTATTAATTCCCTTATTTATTTACTCTCATTTTTAAATTTCCCTTTCAGTTATGTATAGTTATTTACTATATTTTAAAGACATTCATTTGTTTGCATTTATTTTTTATTTATTAATTTATTTTGCATTTATTTTTATTTCTTCACACTCATTTTTTCTTTATCTTATATTTATTTTGAATGAATGCATTTATTTATGTGTTTACGTATTTATTTCTGCACAATGTTCTCTTTGTATTTTACCCCTTATTTATGTCACCTAGCATATTTATTCATGTGTTCTTTTAAGGTTCCATCCTCCATATCTATTGCGATATATGCTAGGCCTACATTTATTTCCCTTTTTTTCTTTAATTTCACTTAAAACTGTTATGTTCATTTTACAATCAAGTTATTAAAATGAGAAAATATTCATTTGTCATACTCGCTTTCATTTGTCGAGCATTTCTTTCATACAGGAGTTTACAAAAATTGGCTTTATTTTAATATAGATTATTTATTTATGGATTTACCAGAAAAGATGTGATATTGTGATCCTTATAGAGATAACAGATTTGGGCCTTTTAGGTATAAATGGAGGACTAAATGAGAAAAAAAAAATGACAGTAGCAGGGGGATGGAAAGAGATGGAACTGACTCATAGTACCAGCCCCAAAAATGTTGATTACAATAGAGACTGGCACCTTCAAATATGACACAAGAGCGAACATGGCAGCTTTTTTTTCTGCTACCATTAAACAGGATTTCAGTAATTGTTTAGGCAACTGCCCATTTTCTCTCTCTCTCTCTCTCTCTCTCTGTCTCACTCTCTCATATCTAATTTATTGCCATCTGCTCTGCCTGGGTATAAATCTGGATGCAGGCTGACTTGCTCGCCCAAGCTTTATCTGTTAACATTTAGCAATGTCTAATTAACCGAAAATGGGAAACGCGTTGGCTGAGAAACGCTGCGGCCGGATAATGGCAGTCATAATAGTTTGGGATATATGTCTGTCACAGCAAGCAAATGCACTTATTAGATATGGGTAATTAGAAGAAGACAACAGCTGTAATAGGCAAAAGTGGTTCAGCTGTGATTTAAGAGGCCAACTTGCAGTACATCAACTGGTTTCTCATGAAGAGAATCGATGACGGTCACAAAAGGAAAACACCGAAAAATTCTCCATTTGCTAGACACAGTGAAGACTTGATAAAAAAAATGCAAACACTGAAAATAGTCTTTTGGATAATCTGATAAAGACAACGCTAATTAACTGTGCTGGATCAGCTCCACTATACCGAATCACCACTGAGTTGGCTCAATACAAGGCTTGAGGGTGATGTCGCATCCATCAGCAGCCAGTTGATTGCTATTCTATATGCATTACTTGCAATCTCAACAGAAATTAATGGACAAGGCACATTTCTGTGCTGTTTATTATGTGCTTGCTGACTCACTATTTTGCCTCTGACACATATAATCAAGTTTGCGTTGCAAATAATGTCATAGTGTCTGCTAAATAACAGCATTATCTGGTCCCCTATCACTTCCTGTTGCCAATGGACGAGCATGTTTGAATCCACTGTAAATATAGCTTGTGTATACTTTACATTTCCGATATCCACAGCATAAGCTTGTAGATTGATTTCCTGCCATCATTAAACTGAAGTTGAGCAGATATGCAACTCTGAGAAGTAGTCCATGATCTATAACATTACCACCTTTGATTTTTCTTGTTTTGGCCTTGTTATAATGTAGCTGCAGCCAAGGATCTTTGTATGTTGTCTAATCAATGTATTTATATGTGATGGTGGGTGTTATCTATAGGAATCCCTAAATGATATACCTTAAAACTCCACTGAGCTTACGCAATGACTAAGGTAATATAGTCACGATGGTATGAATAATTCAAAGGGAAAACCTGCTAAATGAAACTTAATAGTCCAAAGGTAACCTTTTCATGGTGCCTTTCCTCTTCAGTGTAACTGTTCGTTAAGGGGTTTAAACCCATGAATGAATTTTAAGTGGCAATAGACATTTTTTCTTAAATGCACAATGGAACGGCTCCAGAAAACCGACAGCATTGGTGTTTAGATTGGTTCCCTATAAGCCTCATTTTCCCTATGCAATTCTGTCTGCCACCGGGAACGATCTCCTGGGAAAATGAAGGATTGATGTACAGCACAAAGGAAATGTGTCAACCGCTGAATGATGCATGAATGTGTGTGTGAAAGTGGTAAATATTGGCATGTAGTGTAAAACGCTTTGAGTGGTCAGAAGACTAGAAGACTAGAAAGAAGCTATATAAGTGTGGAAACTCTCCCCGGCAAAAGAAAAAGAGCCCTGTTGACGGAAAGAAGGCGAAGAGGGAGAGTGATAAAAGCCGAGGTAAAAGAAGTGAACCTCAGAAGGGCAGGATGTGAGACTTTAGGCATTCTTTCTACTAGACTTCACTAAGGGTACTTTCACATCAGGGACCCCGGGCCCGGATCCGAGTACACTTGTTCCCAAAGTCCGGTTTGTTTGATGAGTGTGAACGCTCCGAACCGTACTCGGGCACGGCTCATTGATTTGTACTCGGGTCCACTTGAAAAGGTGGTCTCGGGCACAGATCATGAGTACTCGGGTATGGTTCGCATCAGGCGTGAGAGCCAACTGTACCAAAACACAGAAGTGGACTGCTATTTAATGTAACGCTAGCAGTCGGCTAGTAGTAGTGAAGGGACAGATATAAAGTTGTTTCATAACTATGTCTGTATACAGTATGTGCACAACATTTATTGATCCCGTGCTCTGAACTGCACGGCCACGGTGATAAAGCAGGAAGGCAGGCAAAATATAAACATTAGTAGGCACTGGGGTCGGGCGATGTTCGGTACTTTATTTAGCTCATTTACTGGTCTGCCTCCGAAGAACAAAAGGTGCTCAGCTGCTCAGAGGGCCACATCAGACATAATGAGTTAATATTACACAGTATATTGTAATTTTAATCATATATTGTTTTTATTGGTAAATTTATATACTGTATGTCTGATGAAAATGCTGATAATCTCAACGACCTCATCTTTCGTTGCATTATGTTCCCCACTTGCTAGCTTGCTAAATTGTGAGCCTCTGTGGCTTCTAGACTCGGACATTAACGTTAATATTGCCGTTGCTCAGCAGCCATGTTCTTCACGACTTTTTTTACTTCATTGCTGAAAAGACTAAGGATGACAGTTTTGGAGAGTTTTATTATGTTTCTGTCAAGTTTGAATGTATGTTTTACTTTTCACAATGCTTCACCACTAGAACAGCTGATCAACATTAACAAAAACATGTGCATGATGACGCAAGTGTACTCAGATACAGTGCAACTTACTTACAAATCAATCACACCTAATATGAAAACGGCCTTAGTAACAATGGAAAAGAACCACTAACAACTAATGCATTAAATTCAGCAATTTAGGAGACCAGATTTACATCGCATTAAGCATGATAAAGGTATATTAAATTAAGCTGGATTTTTTTGAAAGAACATGCATCCCTTTCAACTGCACTGACCATCAGACGACCTTCATGATAGTAGCTGGACGTTTGTGGTTCAACTGACTGCATTGTTTCAATAAAGTATTGTGTATTTCGTGGGACTGAGGGACATTAACTTAGGAACTAAGGATGAAAACTATTCTGGCATATTTAAAGTAATGTAATTGAAAAAATGTCGGCAACTCTTGACATAGCAGAAAAGTAAAATGGTCATATTTGTTGTGCTGTGTCACATTCTTAACAGCTTGGCGTAGAAGACCAGTCACCAACAAATACTCACTGATTGTTAGATAATAAGATTTATGTTTTTGCTTTTTCCCTAGAAAAAGAAACTAAGGTGCATTTGTACAGCTGTAAATCTAGCATTTCTGTGGTGTAAAGAAAACTATTTTCCAAAGTCTAAACAAGGACATTTTGGAGGATTTTGAAGGGTTTTTTTCCAACTCTGAACAAGCTACTGAAATATGAAATAGCCATTTTATCACAAAGCCCTTAACTCTCACACTCTTAACAGTGTTACGTTCTATAGAGGGGATTTTATTTCAAGCATATTAGAGACTTGTTCATACCTAAATTTCTCATATTGCTGTCTTTCAGTCTTTCTGCAGTAATATTTACTTTATGGAAAGTGGTTGTATAAATCGCCGTCTCTTACAAATTGATTATGCCGCTTACTTCTAATGGAACAATTATAACAAACAGCTTAAGTCAAAGTGTTTTTGGAGACATTATTATTCTTGCTTTGTGGAGTGCTGCAGGTGTTTTGATTACACATGGTTTTGTATGACTAAGCTTTATTTTCCTTTTCCACCGAGGAGGGAACAGGTGCTTGACCATTTGCCCAATTCTATCTGTCTTGTTATAATCTGCTTGCCTCCTATAACCTCCTCTGTCAATAGCTGGCATCGCCCTCAGCAAAATTTTAATGACACACTCTGTAACACAACAATAGGGTTCAAAATGCAGCCTCAGAGTTTGTCTTTTCTTAGTTCAAACGAAAGCAGCGGGGGCCAAGGGCACTATCTGAGCTTGCACTGCACACCCTGTAGTAGCAGGTAAATCAAGAGTCCCCCTGCTGTCAATTTGGCTTGTAGGTTCATAGTCAAGCTGAGTGCCGACAGGTCTCCGCATTCACACCTTTTATCGTAACGCACATTCATTCAGTTCAGATCAGAGAACAGTGGCAGATCTGACTCAAACTACAGGAACCAGAAATCAGTTTTGAGCCGTTCTACCTTCACGGTTTATTTGTATTTCCCTTTTTTATAGGTTATATATGCATGGACAATATGTCACAGATTATCCACAGCATTAGGAAGTCAAACTCATAATTCAGATCCTGGGTGCCTATCTGAAGTTTTATATATGCATTTCCCTTTTAATCATAACCTTTTATTTGAGCCATATCTGTTGCGTCATAGACTTTGTTGGCAGGGGATCCAGACGTGTTCACGCTGGGGAGAGCTGAGTCAGTGTGGTGCTTCTTTATTGCCTCAGGCCAGTTTTGTCTCCACAGCTAAGCCTTCCATATCTTCAGGGGGGAAAAGTTCAATTTTTAACTGAGAGGCAACCTCCGTTCAGTAAGACGTGCAGCTAATTTATTTTTCATCATCGCTGGATTATATTCAAGGTGATATACCGTCTCAGGGAGCGCATGTACTCAATGATATGACGTGTTCCTAACTGGACCAAATTGAACTGATGAAGCCATCTCGTCTGTTTTTTCCTGAATTACAGTATGATGGGAAATACTGTGATTCGGGGTAATCTAGGTTTGCAACAACATCCCAGAAAAGGTGTGTTTTTCTTTTCTCCCCTGCAAGAAATAGCCTACATTTTAAAGCAAGGTGTCACACATACAGCCCGGGGGCCAGAACCAGCTGGCCAACAGGTCTAATCCGATCTTGACTATGAAAATTGCGCAGAACTCATTAATTCTAATTTTTCAATAAAATATGCATTTTCCAACTGCGAGTCACACTGCTCTAATAAGAGTAACAGGCCCTGTGCTGGATGCACTATTATTATGTACAGGCTACGAAACACAACGCTGTCAAGCATTGGAGCAAATGGACAGCATGAAAAGTGGACACAGTGTCAGGTTCTCCTAGGAAAGAAATTTCTATTTCTTCACAGACGTAAATGGGAAGCCAGTGTGCTTGCTGTGTTCACGGTACCCTTCAGTGCCCAAAGAATATAATAGTGGGTGCCAATATCAGACTCATCATGACACAAAAAAAAATGCAAGGACTTACAAGGATGACTGAGAACAGAGAGGACAAATGAATGTTGACAGGTTTGAAGAAACAGCACTCTGTTTTCAGTCGCAGCCGAAAGATCCGTGAGACATCTGAGGCCGTTCGTCATCTGTTTTGTAAATGGACTGTTCCTTTTCAGAGCGTATTGTAGTTCTTTACACTAAAAGAAAAGGAAAACAAATTTGAGGTGTTGTTATTGATGGTAGGCTTGTCACGGTAGCGGTAACGGTGTTACTGGTGGTTGGGCACATACCGATTACGATTAGTATGTACCCATCGCCCACCACTGTCCTACTTTACAGAAATAAAAAACACTTAGTTAATTTTGCCGTATCAGCGCCGTGTTGTCAATACAAAGTCGGACAACGGACGCTAATAATAAATGCAGAGTCTCAGCTCAGAGAAGCAGGTGTCATATTTCACACACAGGACGAGAGAGCGCTGACAGGCAAGACAATATTTCAGATTTAACCCCAATGCGATAAGGAAACCATAACTTTATGAGGTGCGGAGGATGAAGCGTTCACAGCCGGTGTGCAAAACTTCGAAAGCTGGACCAGAGAGGCCAGACATACAGACACCCAATGTTAAAGATCAAACTAAGCACGCTACATAAATTGACCGTCGTCTTTTCTTACCGCCGCTAACACTGGCATTGTCACTGGTTTATTAACCACTCCCACTTGAAATGGGGCATTAAGTAGCCCATGAAGTAAAATGAGTTTGACACCCGTTTAAACCAACCATCTGAAAGTTGTCTTAGTCATCTTAAAACCAAACTATTAAGGTTACAAGTTGAATTCTTAACACAAGAGATTGTCCATCAGCTGCTTTGGCAAGGTCTCTCTAAACAGGCTGTTTCTACCAAACACCACATTTCAGACTTGCTTTTCAGTAGCAATGTCCTATGAGCACTGCTAGACCACAGGTGACATACTGTGACTGAAAGCATCTAGTGCAGACATGAAAGACGGACATGGCTGCAGGTCTGCTTCTATTGTGCTTTTGCTGAGCAGCACCTGGTCTTAACAAGGGGTTAGAGACATTGAATAAATGTCACTTTACACGTACGGTCTTTGGCACATAGTTATGTAAAACACACATCCACAAGGATGAATCCAAAAAGCACCAATAACACAGGAAGGAACTGAAAATCCCTCATTGAGAGAAGAGCCGTCGTAAAACAGTTTTCCAGCAGCAGAAGTCACAGGGTCACATATCAGTTGTAGCCCTGCATGCTTGAGAACTGTCTGCCGGGATGACAGCAGTTGCCTGTGCACCAATGGTGCTCCATCGCTGCCTTGGGGCAACAGGGCTGCTTCATTTCATCTCGGTAGCTGCCTGTCTTTCACTGCTCCAGAATAAGATCAGGCATGTCTCCTGACTCTGAATATTTGTATCTGTCAAAACATAAGATGTCAAAGACATGATAAAAGATAGCTGAGCACTGGATTATCAGGAAAAAACGATTTGTTTTGATTTTTTACGGGCTGTGGGTTTATAACAAGAAACAATGTAAGTTCTGGTATGACTGCGTAGAAAATGTTCAGGCCTGAATAACCTAGTAGTTGAAATGTATTTTTGAAAATCACATGGAGTGTGTTGCATACTAATTGAGTTTAAACACAATATGTGCTTTTAACGCAAAAAAAGTCAATATTCCCCCTTGTTCATTTCCATTGATGCAGAATAAGCACTCACCTGGTTTACACTGCCACTATTGTCACCAGTAGAAGTGTCAAAGTGAAAATACAGGAGTGATTGAGTGACAGACATTTCACATAAACATACATCAAGAGACAAGTTTACATCTGTTGTACCTCTTGCTGTGACAATCCTATCCTTGTCCTGTTTGCTTCCACTGTCACACTCTACTTTCTGACAGTCACTCGTCACAATATTTCCATTATTAACACAGTGCACATCGAACTAAAATGGAAGGTGTCTATGTATGTATGTAATACAAGTAATGTATGCAAGTCTACTTTGATTTTCTCGACAGCCGTTCATTCAATCGACTTCACACTTGACAGGTGTATTGTTGAGGACCCAAGGAAGAGCAGTGTCGAACACGAGCTTTTGAGATCTACAGGACACATGAATTAGTACAGCGTTATGTACACATTGTGTAGTGTATAGAGGGGACAAACAGTATGCTGCATTCAGCTCGATTTCATTCGATGTTCATGTGAGCATTTGCACCCAAATGACATATTGTGTAGCATTGCTAGGGCAGGTGTATTGCTCAGGACCCAAGGAAGTGCAGCCACGAATGTGAAGTTTGTTTGCTTGGGAAGATTTTGAGAAACCTGCAAGCAGCAATATCAAATTTTAGTTGATATGGATCAAAATATGCAGATCTGCCCTGAAAGAGATCATTAGGATCAGCGCAAGACGTCATTTCAAAAACCTAGACTTTTTAATTAGATACAAAACCAATAAGTATGGTTACCATTTGTAATGGTTATGAATTACTTTCAGAAACATGTTTTTAACAAAAGCTGATTTTCTTGAGGGTAGCATAACTGTCGTCATTTTTCCAATATTTACTGTGTAAAACTACACTTCCAAAGCAGCTTCCCCAAACACAAGCAACACCCTCTGCAAAGTCTCTTTCCAGTCTGCCAACGCAGCAATTTAGTAAAGTAAACATCAAGGCACATTTATCACAGAAATAGCTTTGGCAATGGTAGTAGCTGCCATTTGTCACTATTAAAAGTATGTGTTTTGGCTTCCTGTCTTAGTGCTCTAATGAAGTCAATGAAAGATAGAAGTGTTCTTTAACTGGACAAATCTATAGTAAAAAAAAAAAAAAAAAAATAAATAATGCTGGCATTCAATAGTGGCATCATCTCTTTAAAATCACCACCTTTATTTATAGCTGTGTCATTTTTCAGCGAGGCGGTTTGAGTGTTTCGCTTAAAACCCGCTGTAGTGTGTAAACTAAGATGCGCACAGAGGAGGTGGAAAAACTAAGAGAATCATCTATCAACATACAGTGTAAGCGCTGAGCCAGACCGGCCAGATGACGAGTGCATGACGGCGACATTACCTCACGGCTGCATGATTCACGCGTCGGTTGTTCACACCAGCTGCGTCTGACTTTCATAATGGCCATTTCATATCATTATAAATGTCATTTATATTTATTTTAGACAGAGAAAGGTCGAGAAACATGGTAATTTGTAAATAATAGTAATAATCCAAAATTAAAATCCTGTACTATATTCATTCATGGAGCCCTGCAAGTCACTACATGTTCTACAACACTGTCCTGCGCATATTTCAGAATAAAAGCCTTGTGTTAACAAATGAAGGAGTTCTGTCCACAGAAAAAAATGCTTGAGGGTTTTTATTTTGAAATGAAAGCAGGAAGTGTTGATTAAAAAGAGATTTTGACATGACATTTTCTACAGATATCAAAAGTATAGTTATGTTGTCAATAAACAGTCAGAAGATCACCATCACTGTCTGTGACATGTAACATGAAACTAATGTTGCTGATATGTCAATATACAGTCAAACGATCACTTTCGCTGTCTGTGACATGTAACATGTAACATGAAACTAATGTTGCTGATATGTCAATATACAGTCAAACGATCACTTTCGCTGTCTGTGACATGTAACATGTAACATGAAACTAATGTTGCTGATATGTCAATATACAGTCAAACGATCACTTTCGCTGTCTGTTGCAGCTGTGAAACGTGGCTCGCATCAAAAATAGAAGAAGAAGAAGAAGAAGAAGAAGATCTACCTTTATTAGTCCCACAATGGGGAAATTCAATTTACACTCTGTTAAACTCATACATGGTACATGCAGACCTGAAACACACACATACATGCATTAATGGAGAGATGTCAGAGTGAGGGGGCTGCTCCTGACAAGCGCCCCGAGCAGTTGGGGGTTTGGTGCCTTGCTCAGGGGCACCTCGGCAGTGCCCAAGAGGTAAACTGGCACCTCTCCAGCTACCAGTTCACACTCAGTTTTTGGTCCATGTCGGGACTTGAACCGGTGACCCTCCGGTTCCCAAGCCAACTCCCTACAGACTGAGCTGCTGCCACCCCCAATAAAATAGGTGAGACCTCTAATCTCTGGAGGAGAAACGCATCTTATGCAGGCAGTGTGGCAGCTCTAACCCGTTAACATGGACGCCGATGGACGGTCTAGCTGTACCGTAACAGGAACAAATCATCTGCAGTCTTCCGACAGTACTGTCCTAAAAACAGAGAGCTTCTCATTAATGCTTTGTGACTTTAACCCTAAAATGTACCAAAACTGACACTGATTCACTGAGCAATGACTTCACCAAAGTAAAAACTCATAATATTACTGGCACGAGTGCCCACAGCATGTCATATCTACCACCAAGTGAAAACTCATAATATTACTGGTATGAGTGCCCACAGCATGTCATTTCCACCACCAAGTTCAGCAACTGCCCAGACATAATGCGAGTGGAAGTCATCATTTGGCTCTCCCCAGAGATAAAGTGCGTGGGATGCAAGAAAAAGTGGAGAAGACGACTCGTCAAGTCATATTAATGTTTCCATTGTTCAAGGAACCACGTTTTGTACTCCTTACAGCTATGTGCACAAGCCTTGCATGCAACCAACCCTCAAATAAATATAAAGAATGCTTTGCATCTGTCCTTGTTTCACACCTAGACATGGAAAAACACCTTGTTTTTTTTTTTTTTTTTTGGTTGAAGCCAAGCTGCATCGTAAAGGAGTAAATGTATCGGAGTAACTATCAGAGCCATTTTATCCGCTATTCATTACGTTGGATGTGCTATAACCTACGCATGAGGTGTTCTTTGATAATTTAGCTTGACTGGCCAGCTGTGTTGTTACTCCCATTTTCATTACATTGCTTCCACCTACACTTCTCTCCTCCCACTCGTCCCCTGAAGGGTTTCAGTGATATTACATCTTCTTTGGCCTTAGCCGTGCAAAAAAACAAAAAAAAATGTGTTCACAGTGATTTCCCTGATTGACTAACACCTTTTTCCCGTCATCTCCTCAGCATTCCTGCACGTATTTTCTCGAGGCTACAGTTCAACTGAGGTCACTGTTTTGATCATTGCAGTGACAGCGCTGACCTCAAGACATCTGTTGTCATGATCGCAGCTTTCACTGCTATAACAATCAGCTGTTGAAAACAATATGATGTGCAGAGGAACACAGAGACCTAAAGTCTTTTTCCAGCCTCTTTTGTAACTGCAGAAAGTTGTATTTCCTCTGAAATCATATAATTTCACTCCCAAATTTGTCATTATAATAAAATTATCTTACACAAAGTCTAATTCCATCATAATATTTTAAAAAACACGCAACCCCTATTGTGTTGTGGGTACTAATGCAGTGTAGCCCGATAGCCCAGTGAAGCGACCATAAACCACCGACCCGCCTACAACTTCAGATGTGCCCTCAAGACAACTGCTCTGACCACTTTCATAACCACACTATCAGACACCCCAATGGACTCCAAAGGAACTCAAAAAATCAGTCAAAGTCAAGTAAAAGTGGATAATTACATTTTTTCCCATGATATAGTGTTAAAGTTAACAAAATCACAATAAACACTACTATCGAATCACAATACATACCAAATCAGCACCCAAGTGTTTTGACAGTATGGAATCAGGAGACAGGCATATCGTCCTAGCCTTACCGCTTTCCACACTCTTCACTGTCTCCGAACAACCAGAGATGAGTCAATACATGTAGAGCATCCTCCCCATTTACACCTGAAGAGATTTCAGTTCTACATTAAAAATATATATTTATATGCTTCTACTCCAAATGTGAATCACACCCATGGTCTTATAATTCAAAAGCTTTTTAGAAAACACCTTAATGACTCATTAATTCCTGTCTGAATCGCCAATCGGCAGGTCCATAACCTTATTAAAACAACTAGGACTTCCTTCCCTTCCCTGAATGACATGTCCATCCACAATGCACAGTACTGTAGGTGTTAAAGAAGAGAAGGAAAAAAAAAAAATATATATATATATGTTTTATATAATAAACATACATACACACACATATATATATATATATATATACATATATATACACTATATATATATATATATATATATATATATATATATATATATATATATATATATATATATATATATATATATATACACACACTTTATATATATATATATATATATATAAAAAAAAAAAATATATATCTGCCCACACATCAACCAGGAAATAAAGAGTGAAAGCAAAACAAGAACTTGATACAGATGACTCATTTCTCCCCTCCATTCCAGGAGTCAATGCCTACTTATTTGTTTGTCATGTTTACGGCAGCCTTGACGACTAATAACTTTCTGTGGGAGTCTCTTGTGGGTGGTAATCTGCACCAGCAGATCGGCTAGCCATATGTTCTTTGATTATTGAAGGTGATGTGTGAGAACGCTGTCAGCCCACTGCGCCGTGTTATCTGAAGTAGACACGCGGGTCAAGGCTCACAACTGAAGCCCGACACATGCTAATGAACTTATCTCATAAAATATGCATCGAGCCCTCCCAGAGCCGTACAGTGGCAGAGGCGTGATTTTGCAGGAATTATGGGAACAGTCATTTTCCATTATGTCAATGCTAAATGAGAAGTGACCTGCGGAAGAGGCATGTCTGACCCGTGTCAAGACAGTTCCTGCCAATTTTGCACGGAGAACTTTGCAGATCAGTTTTGACTTTTAAGATACTGTGGTGACAGAGAGAATAAATGGATCTGGGTGCACGGCGTAACCTTGTTGAAGCAATCTCCCTCTGAAGCCGATGTTCCAAGTCTGTATAATTAATCAAAGACAATGATGTCAATGAGGGCCCCGGTTATGAAATTAGAGGCACGCTGTCTTCCATTACTGTACAGCTTATAAGTGCATTAGGAGGGAGTGAGGAACAATAAACCAGGTGTGGAAACCATTAGCTCCATTCTTCATTCCAACCATTTGTGGTTCCCATCTCTTGTTTTCAGCACAATTAAGTGTCTCGTAACAAGGCCGAGCGGTAGGCTTGGCTGTTGATATGGTAGTCAGGCTTGCAAACAAGGTGTGAACAGCAACAGTGTCATAACTGTTGGCTCAATAATGAATGAGGCTTAACAAAGGTTGGTTGTGTAATACATCTTTGTCTATGAATTAGGCTGTGTAATGAATGATTGTTAATTAAGTAATCACATTTTAGTCCTGTTAATGATACAAATGTGCTGCCTGGCCAAACATAACTCACCAGACATCAATAAAAACAGGTTAATAACTGATCATATTTTGTAGATTTAATAATTCATCACATTAATCTATCTACACTCACGGCTTTCAAAGGTCAAACGGTGTATACTAACCGAATTTACCTTGGTCAACTTTTGTAATCCTGTTAAACCTTATTTTGCTATTTTCTGTTGTTTTTTAAATAACTGTACTTACACATACCATTAATATGATATTTATTATCTGTATTTCATTTTTGTTTGTATTTAAAAACAATGAAAACACTGTATTAAGTCACCCACTATCTGTTTTAAGACTGACAAATCAATTGAGTTGAGTTGACATAAACAAAGCACACTGGAAGAAAATAAATTAAATATGCACTGTCTGTGAGCTGGACTATATATTAGTAATCTTCTGCATGAGTTGTGTCTTTCATTGAATGCATGTCTGTCAAATGACATGCAGCAGCCAGCAAAACAATCTCCTTTGGCCGCTGCTGATGTGCTCCTCACCGGAGAGAAAGCAGAGCACCTTAAAGAAATCTTTGTGAGCATGTTGCTTTACACTGACATCTCATACGGCACATGTCAGTTTCAGATATGAAATGCCAATGCATCATGCTACACTGCTCAAAAAAAAATTAAGGGAACACTTTAATCGCCCATCAGATCTTAATGAACGTATCTGATCATATGTACATTGTATAATTTGTTGTGAACAAAACGACGTAACAACAGTCAGTGGAAACCACAATCATCAACCCACTCAGGGCTGGTTTCAAAATCACACTGAAAATTAAAGTAAAAAACTGAAATCACAGGCTGATCATAATCATGGCATAATGTGACTCAGTGGTGTGTTTGGCCCCCACATGCCTGTATGCAGGCCCGACAACATCTGCTGACAACATCTGACTCCTGATGAGTCGGCGGATGGTGGATAGATGGGGATCTCCTCCCAGACCTGAGACCAGTGATCTCCCGGTACGTAACTGCAGTCAGGGTACTGTTGGCTATGGTCTGTGCAACCCTTCAAGGATATGCCTCCCCAGACCACCACTGACCCACTACCAAACCGGTCATGCTGGATGATGTTACAGGCAGCGTAACGTTCACCACAGTGTCTCCGTACTCTTTCACACCTGTCACATGTGCTCAGTGTGAACCTGCTCTCATGTGTCAAGAGAACAGGGCTTCAATGGTGAACCTGCTAATTCTGGTGCTCTCTGGTAAACGCCAATCAAGTGCACAGTGCTGGGCTGTGAGCACAGGTCCCACTAGAGGACATCGGGCCCTCATGCCGCCCTCATGGAGTCTGTTTCTGACAGTTTGGTAAGAAACATGTACACCGGTGGAGGTCATTTTGAAGGGCTCTGGCAGTGTCTTTGTATAAACAGCCAGTCTCCTGGTATCTCCTCCATGCTCTTGAGACTGTACTGGGAGACACAGCAAACCTTCTTGCGACCACACATGTGGATGTGACATCCTGGAGGAGCTGGACTACCTGAGCAACCTGATTGGGTTGCAGGTACTACCTCATGCTACAAGTAGTAACAAGGAGTCTAGCAGAACACAAAACTAGAGAAGAATCAGTCAGGAGGATCAGGAGAGAGCAACTGTCTGTGGCCACCACATAAAAAGCCATTCCCTTTTTGGGGGATTGTCTTGCCGTTTCCTCTCCATTGCACCTGTTGTCACTTTCATTCACACCACAGCAGATGAAAGTGATTCACAATCATGTGTGCTTCCTAAATGGAGAGCTTGATATCCCTAAAGTTTAACTGACTTGGTGTTATACTGGGATGATTAAGTGTTCCCTCAATTTTTTTGAGCAGTTTATATCTTCAACTGATGTAACAACTGCACATTTGTGTCAAGTTTTTTGAAAAAGGCTTATCTCCATTTTCTGCAGCTTTCTGCTGGGTTCGTTTAAAAATACTAGGGGAAGGTTTGTGGAGCAAACCATAAAAGCACCCTTTCATTAAAGTGTCATTAAATAATACATGACTTTCGACCTCTATGGTCAATCAAGGAACTGCAGTAACACTGACAGGTTTGTAGCACAGTGTGCGGTGGCCTATAATTGAGAGCAAACAGTCACAGTTTCACTATAGAGACCAGCGACCTTGCTAATTAGAAAATACATCAGAGAGAACTGTCTAGTGCAGTGGGAAGCTATCACCAGGCAAAAACTTATTAGAGATGGACCACTTGATCAGTAGCCGTTCAAATGCGACAGGTTATTTTTACATGAGCACACAGCTACACAGACAGTAACATCACAGCCACACACACGTCGTAGATGAGGAACGCCTTCAATGAGAGTTCAGAAGACACAAAGTTAATGCAAGTAAACACAATAGAGGACAATAACAAAGTAAAAGAAAAAAAAAAATAAAAAAAAATAAGTGCATCTCTAATAACAATAAAAAATATAAATATAACTCATGTTGATGTTTGACAGTACCAGAACTATCATTTGTCATTGTGAAGTTCAACACTGAAGCAGGTATTTATGAACAATCTACTAATACCCCACTGTCTCCAATCACAATATGACACTGTATCATTGATATACCATAAGTAATGCAGATTCAGCAAAAAGAAATGTTTTAACTATGCATTTGTTTTCTTTCCCTCAGGTGATGAGCTCCATAAATCTCTGAGTGGGATCCTGACAGACCCAAGAAAACTGCTTTTTGGGCACCGGCTCACCTATTCCCCATAAACACCTCCACAAGTTGTTTCAGTGTGGCTCAGCTCTCATCACTGGACTTTAACTTGGGGACCTGAACCTCACAGATCGCCAATGCTAACAAGGAACTGCCTGCTGCTGTTCCTTTGGATTCTTGTCGACGAAGGCTCAGTCTCTTCTTTACGTCCACCTTCACCGCCACTGGGACGGAGCAGGACGGGGAGGGAGCACGTCAAGAGCTTGGAGGGCCCGATGAGGAATGGGGCAGCTGGATTTCAACGGGTCAAAAGGGGCTGGGTGTGGAACCAGTTCTTTGTGCTGGAGGAGTACATGGGGTCAGATCCGCAGTACGTGGGCAAGGTAAAAAGCCTTATTTTTTCCATCTTTTTATGGTGTGGGAGAAGTCATAAATCACATAGTAAGGAGCTTGGGAGAAATTGAATTGGTGGTAAATGGAGGGAGCGATAGAACGTGAGGGTGATAAAATAGAAGAAAAGGAACAGAAAAGCATGCTAATACATCAAGTTTGTTGAAAACTAGTCTGGTTTCAGATGGGCAATATCAGCTAAATAAAATATCACAATATGTCTATTTAGAAGAAGAAGGAGAAGATAGTCCTTTATTAGTCCCACGAGGGGAAATTCAATAATAATAATTTATAACTGATACAGATGTGTATATAAATTGTGTGAAAATCTTTTGGGTAAGGTTGTGATTTAAAACCAAACAGCATGTATACAAATACATCTACACTGTACCAACCCTGCTGGCAACTACCACAAGTTACCGATTTTAATTTCACCTCTGGAACTAGGCCTCACCATTTTAATCTAATGATGCTCTTGTTGTAAAACTCTCCCGGTTTGTTAGTGTTTTAAGACACAAATGGTCTCGAGCATGGGAAGAAAATCTATAGATGCTAATGGAGCTGCGCGAACACTTCCGTTAGACTAGCCAGACACACATGACATTGAAGTGGTTGGAGAATCGATGGCATGGTAGAGATAAATTTAAATTACGATCCTTGTAACGCTGTCAGAACATCATAGTTATGAGCCAGGGGAGACACTGACAGCAATAAAAAGACAGCAGAGAAAGCCAATAGCCTGATTTGAGATATACATCCCATCAGACATACTTTTGTCCCCCCTCAAACCTTGGCCATCTCTGTTTTCAGGGATTATTTTTATTTTTTTTATTTTTTATTCTCTGCTGTGGCTTAAGACATCCGTAAGCAAACTACGTGGGGGGTTTAAGGCTAAAGTTGTAATTTGGCACTCCTAGCTTACATAGGATAATAGTAAGACTGACTTATCTGCCCCAGTGCCGCTGCAATCAGCCCTGACAAGCCATGCTGTTTGTGGAAGTCTCTGAGGCTAAAAGCAGGGGGGAGGGAGGCTGCTGTCTGCTGCACTCCTAAATCACTTAATCCGGGGCCGCTGCACTGCTTCAAAATAATTGACTGATTCTTTGCCATATGAAAAGCATTTGGAGATGAGATCCTCGGACCTTTGTCAGGACAGGCTTTTGCTTCAGAATGATTGTAGCTATAACAGGATAAAAGTTAAACAGATAATGCCTGGAGAGTGTGTGTGTGTGTGCAATAGGGGGGGGGGGGGTGCAGGGTGTGAATGACATGTCTTCCAAGGAGTTATCAAGCACTGTCACAGAGGTCTTTAAGGGTAACAGTTTTGTTTTTTAAGGATTTAAAGGTACATAAATTAACTCTAATGGACCTTGAGTCTTTGTACAATGGATGCACATAATACATCAATGCCTAATTGTGGTAATGTACTCACTCTAGGGTGTAAACATGATTTCCATTCAGTGACCTGCAGTATTCAGGCTATAGTGGTGTCTGTATTGATTTCTTTTAGTGAGAGTGTTGAGCAGGAACTCTGCACTTCCCCCTCTATATATTTTGAGCATACATGAGCATAATGTAAGCTCTTTCCTATCACAGATGTGTTCAACAGTTACGATTATGATTTCCTCAGCAGTTATGGTTGGTCTGCATGTTTTGCTTGTTTGAGTATTTCATTCTTGGGGTCTCATTTATCAGTTAATTACCACAGGACGGCTGCTGTGCCTTATCTATAAACTCTTATATATGGATTAACATTAGGGAACTTTTTAGTGCAATATAAATTACCTATAATTGTCAGTGGAAATGATGGCTAATCTTATTACCATTAGACAGTCAACAGAATCAGATGCAGGGATTTTTTTTTGCAAAGCTGGTCTCAAAGCATAAGCCAGTGAACATCTGATTCACTATGTAGGACTTGTATCTTCTGATCAGCTGCTCATCTAAATACAGTGCATGCTGAATAATGTATGCATGTGTGCATGTAACAACAAGCTTTTTCAGTTGATGTAGTGAGCCCCTTCCCCTCTAAATGTCTGTGCACCCTGCTGCTTCTGTTTGATTTTTGTTTTCTCTCCTCCTGTCCTGCTTGCATTGAGAAAATGAGATATACCAGCACTTTCTATTTTTGGAATGAAGGGCTCTGCTTACATGTTTTGTTTTTTATTGTATGCATACCATCCCCAGCCAAGACTGGCTTGTTATCCATGTTGGGCTCTCTTGAAGATGGCTAAAAACGCAAACAGGTCTGCTATCCAAGCATCCAGAGCATCGGAGATGTGGAAATGTATGCAGTCAGAGGGTTCTGGGTTCAAACCTGCTGGCTGGCTTGGGCCTTTCTGTGTGGCGTTTGCATGTTCCCCCGTGGTCTCCAGCTTCCTCCCACAGTCTAAAGACAAGCAAGTTAGGTTAATTTTTTAGTTGCAGGTGTCTCTATGTGTCAGCCCTGTGATAGGCTGGCGATCTGTCCTGGATGTACACCGCTTCTCACCCAGTGTCAGCTGAGATAGACTCCAGCCCCCTGCAACCCTGTAAATGATAAGCGGCTACAAATAATGGGTGGATGGACGTATTAATACACAGTTTACTAATTAAAGCTGCCCCTAAATGATAATGAGTCAAATGGTAAGCCCCCTCGAATTGAGTCCTTGCACTTATTTTGGCTGCATCATTGTACACAGAGCAACACAGTGTAACAGCACTGCAAGTCTAAAAATCTGAAGTAGGCCTATACACACAAAACCTACTGTAAAAGGGCAGAAAACTCTGATTCAGGTACAGCTCTACTTATCCTACATCTTATTATAGCTACAAGATATGTGAGGTGGCAGCGTTTTCATGTGTGGAAATTTTCATTTACACATTCTGGTACATGACAAGATTTTTCATGAAGCAGCACTACTTTATATTCAAAGCACACAATAATAGAATGATCAATGTTGTAGCACTTACAGAGGTGTAAATATAAGATAGAAAGATGACAAACCAGGTACAAAAAGTGGCTTCTAAGCCTTTACTACAAGGTCTCTGGATCAATTATTCCATCAAGCCTTTAGGCTGGTTTCTATTTTGCATCGCAGTGCAATTAAAGATTACTACTAATTAGTACTGGCCATTAAAAACATAATCCACATTACTAACAAGATGCTGTAATTGTGTCAGTTCTGACAGCATACAGAATGCAAGACGCCCACTGGAGGAGGAAAGGAGGAGGAAGACATCCACTGATGAGTGGAGCGTCAGACTACCAGTGTTACGGATCAGCAAGTTTGCCCATTTACTGCTTGTAGTGACGGCAGATGTTTGGAAACAACATGATAACATTTAGTCGTTCTTGCGAATGCCTAATTGTTTTCCTTTTCCTTAAAACGTCAAATTCTGAGTGTTAGACCGCACTGAATCACAGGAAGTATTCAGGCGCATTTAGAAGATCCATCACCCTACCACAAAAATAATTATCTAATGCAGTGTATAACTAAGTTTTGTATGGACAGTACAGCCAGATCAGCATCGAACAGCTCGCTCTGTGCTTGCAACACATCATGTTGGGCAGCGCCTTTCCACTTCACTTCTAATTGCCTTTAAAACACTATTTCAGTACAATGAAATCCAACAACACACTACCTCATACCACTACCTCATCTTCCAAAAGACCAGACTCTGACACAACAAACAAAATCACAACAAAAAATTACTATGGTAAGCTGAAAAGAGGTAGTATTTACTCAGCCGCCCAGTCGACACTGGATTTTTGAGGAAAGATATAAAGCAGAAGATATATCTTGCGCTGCCACAGTAAGTTTATGAAATGATTATGCATCCCCAACTGTTAAAAAAAACTTAAATTGAACCTGTAATGGAAGTAATCATTGCATGTAGCCCCAGACAGAACATAATAAATGATCTTGATACCGATGGTTTTATCATTTAAATGACTGAGACGGACACTGAGCGGGAGATTTCGCAGTAGAAAAGTCAACTTGCTCCCATGTGGACAAACTATGCAATCGTGACACTTATTCTAAATCACCTCAAACCTAGTTTGGCATTTCTGTAGTGCAATTTCATGTTCCTTAACGGCTGACAAATAACCCAATGCTGATATATCTACAATAGGATAACATCATCCTCCGATACTCCAGGCTGAGTTAGCGGTCTAGCTCTACGTTACATCAGGGCTGGTTCAGCGCATTAGATTATGCCACCAGTTTTGCTCTTTGGAGGGTCTTTGAGTTTAAATTTAAAGAACCATACTGGTAAAAAAAGCTTTGGATGACATTTGTGTAACAGATTAGGTAGTCTAATTCATTATAGGGATGTCACAAAAACACATTTCAGTACCAAATCAACAACGTAATGTACTTGTTTGTCTTCAGTACCACAGGTATTCAGGGGCTTTAGTCTAACAGCATCTCAGGACGCAGTACGTGTTGAGGGGTGCACTGTTGCAAGAAGGTCGCAGGTTCAAATCCGGCTTACGGCCCTTCTGTGTGGAGTTTGCATGTAGTCCTTGTGTTATCGTGAGTTTTCTCCAGGTTCTCTGGCTTCCTCCCACAGTCCAAAGACATGCAGGTTAACTGATGACTCGAGGATAAGCCCAGGATGAGCAGTTGTAGATGGATGGATGGATGAAATCTGTGTTGAAATCGGCAGGGAGAGAGCTAGTTAACGTTAGCTGTTAGCTGTCACCATGAGTTTTGTCATGATGCGTTCCGGCTAAATACTATTAGGCCAATTTAAATTCTAACGTTAGGTTGTCTTTAAATGTAATCTATTAATCTTTTTTTTGGTGAGAAACCTGAATAAATACCTATTTTCACAGCAGTATAGAACAGATATGATAGAGGGAATTATAACCTGGTTAAAAACACTAGCTCAGACTGTGTATTGTTATGTTTTTCACCATAGTATCAATCGAGAATCACGGTTATTTATTAACGACTTCCACATTTCTGTTATTGTGACATCTCTTATTCATTGGTCTACTACCTTTATGATTTAAGTTAAAACATAATATAGATCACCATATTTTGGTTATCAAATTATAGATTACTCAAAACAATGATAAGTCATATCTAGAGGTTTGTGGACAGACTGGCTGACTTATTGTTACATACATAATATATTAAAACACACACCTCAAAGCACTAAATACAGTTTCCTTTTTTTCATGTGCACACCTTTTTATGTTGCACTCATATGAGGCATACAGTAGGTAAATTTCAGTCTTGTGCAGGGTAGGAAATACAATAAAACATCCATCTTTACTTGCTGTGGTCTCTTCCAGATTAATGACTACAAGCAAAGCATTTCTTTTCTTCTGCATCACCAGTGGGAAAAATATGCCATGTCTGCATTTCCACTTGTTTTTCGTGGTATGGCGTGACTACTAAATAAAGAGAGTGAATTTAGACTCAAGCGACCTAATTCGAGAACAAAAACTGCAAAAAAAATAAACACGTAGCAGTAAAATATTCCTATTTATTTTACACACACTAAATCTTAATATATTTATGTCAGAATCTATATATTTGTGCCTCTTGGTCAGGTAAGTGGAGGCGGCAGACGCTAAACATGAAAAGAAGGTTAGAAAACCTCCAGTTACAGCTCGGAGCTGCAACTTACACTGCTTACTTAATTATCTTCTTTGCTCCCTGAGGTGCAAATAAGGTCGTGACAAGATTCAGCATGGTGTTTAGCGCTACTATTAGTCTCTCCTCCATGCATTAATAAGGAAGCAACTGCTCTGGGGCCTTGCTCAAAGGCAACTGAACTACAGCAGTCTAGAAAACCTAGAATCACAATATCTCAAGAGGCTCTGAGGCACTAAGAGTCCTCTGTGGAAAACGCAACTTAGAGTGGATCTAATTCACTTTTGAAATAGCACAATAGAAGTATTAATACCGCAACAAGAACAGGCAGTCTATCAAAGAAGTGTTTTATACCGCTATTTCCTGTTCAAGTGTTTTCTAAGGCTGCTCTTCTAAGTGAAAAGCAATGCTCTGTAACTCTCAAAGTCCAATGCCATCACATAAAGAGACAAAAAACAAACCATTATAATGGTATGACTGTCTTCCCATGGGACTATATTTATTCAGAATCACTTTGAGCACCAACATTTCACATTTAACACAAGCCCACATGTTACGAAACTTCTGACAATCCCCTGTTGATAACAACCACATTATTGCAGATTAGCAATTAAAGCCCAGAAGGCTTAAGGGGGTAAATGTAACAACCCTGTGCGCTCACAATTAGATAATGCTGAGGTCTTTCCTATGCCGAGCAGTGATTATCTGCAAGAAAAATCTGCCATTAGTGGCGTGGCTGTATATCAAGCCAAGCTGTTTCCTCTCACTCTCTATTAAACTCTCTGCTGAGTTCAGCAGCTATTTTTCAACATTTCTTTCCCGCATCATGGCACTCTCCATTTGAACATAATGCTCATGAATTGTTTGACATATTTTCCCAAGAATTATAGTAATGTGGCAATTCAAAATCCACTTAAAGGAGCTGTGCTTGTCATTTCGACAAAAATAATCGCCACTTACTACCGGGGGGAGGTGTAATCAAAAGCAACACATCTCTTGGGCTTGTCATCACAAACAATGCTGGGATTTTCTGACCATAGCAGACAGTGTGTGTCACTGAGAAGTTAATAAACCAAATGTGGGCTGAAACAATTCCTTGCGTAACATGATTACTAAATTTCATCAATGCAATGTTAGTTACAGAATCTTTACAGGAGTAGTCCATAAGATGTGTATTTATTTATCTGTTTGCATTTCAGAAAATGTTTTATTTTTAAAACACAGAATATTAGATTTTTGTCAGATAATATTATTGTACAGAATTTAAGCAATAAAATGTTTTTTTTTCTAAGTAAGAGTTCATTTTAATACACCCATGTTATTTTCTCTTTTTCAATATTTACTATTGTTCTTTAATAGTAAAGCAACAGATTTCTTAAACTGATGGAATAATTGGTATGATACTCCATTACTCAAATAATCAATGGCTGCAGCCCTCGTTTGTACAGAGTCATTGATGAGGGACTGGACCCACGTGAGGACAACCAGGTCTCTGGATTCTCAGTCTAAAAGAAAAACATCATCACACCACAGTTTATGTGAGACTATTTTGTTTTTGACAGCCAATATACGTCTATACAGAACAACTGCTGGGCATACAGTATGTTTTAAATAGCCATATAATAGCCTACAATTGACACAACTTGAAAATAAGTTAAAAGAAGAAGCAGTTCAACAAATAAAGTAAAAACCTGGTTGGTCTGATTTCTGCGTGGTTCGTAGCGCTGTCGCCCACCGAATAGTTTAAAGCTTCATTCATAACGTAGACATTCAGATTAAAATTACTACCTTACTGAAACACTGCATGTCTCTCTCTCAAACATGCACTCCTTGTCTCTGTAATTGTCCCAAAAGTCAAAATTTATTGAAGAAACATGGATGTTATTATTTATATCATCCTTATAGTTGCTTGCTTTTGAGTCACTTAGTTAGTTTTGCATTGAGCTGGCTGTATATGAAGGACCAACTTGTTTTTCATCGCACACACAACAAACTGACAGTTGTGGTCCGAGTTGTCTTGGCAGCATATCTTACAGTATTAGGCTATTTAATTTGCCATTAATGAGTCAAATTTATTTATTTGTCCAGCGGACATTTTGGATCATTTAATCTGCTCGACAACTACATGCGATACGGCCGCAAATCCGAAATATGCCGGCCGACGTAAACCCTGCTTTGCACAGAGAGCGCCCACTGTGTTACCACCCACAGCGAGTGACACTAGACACAACCATGTTTTCTTTTTATACAAGTCATGGGGACTTGATAGCAAGGCAATAGTGAAAGCCTCTCAAATCATACTAGACAAATTATACACTTGGCAAGAAAATGCAGTAAGGGAATCAGTTCCATAGAAAAGCTCACCAACGCTGCAGCCATTCAGTTCAGAAAGCAAAAATCATGCCCATAATAGCACATGCACTCAAGGTTAGAGACAAGTCCAATCAATTTAGATAGTCACACTTACGGCCTTTAAAAGGAAAGCAAAAAAGGTCTCAGTACCCTTTATTGCAGTGCAGTATGCAATGGCATGCAGCAGTATGCTCCAATGCCCCGTTTCACACACTTGCAGACAAAAGGTCGCTCATTTAAATACAAGTCAATAAACCGCTTTTGCTAGAAAGGGCAGGCCCGTTTCACCTACAACTTGTTTATTCCTTTGCTTTCTGCCTGACAAGGAATGACCAGTCCTCCTTTTATTGATGGCTCTTCCTCTCAGTCCCACCCCACACCTGGCTGAGATTTATTACTGACATGGAGCCTGCAATTTAATCTTTCAATGAGGACCTATAAGAAGGACATAAAACCCGTTTCAACAAGACTTATGCAGCGGGCTCAACAGAGAGAGATGCCATCATTTGACCATATGAAATTTACCAGCCTTAACTAGTGATAGCGTGTTACACGTTGTTAAATGTGGTTCAGATTTAAATGCTTTGGAAGTTAGCCGTAAAATGCATGAAAAACTGAAGAGGACTATATAAAAGCAGCAAACCTGTTTACACACTATAGTGATGATAGCCACTGCTGTAAAACACTTAGGTGGGACCGCCTGCGAAGCCAGCAGGTAATTCACATTGACTCCAAAATCACAGGCTTCATAACTTGATTGCTTTGCACTGTTGTGTGCTGAGGTCTATTCAGCAACCTACAGCTAAGCACGGCGACTACATGCAGAGCCTGAGCAAAATGGCAAACAATAATCTTGTTGATCTATTCATGATATCCATAAAGCATGTCTAATACAGTCGCTGATTTTCTGACAACAATACTGCAATCACTGAGATGAGGAACATAGCACACGAGTACATATATCAGCAATTAGATGACCCTTGACACTATTGTTAGCACAGCAATTTAATAGGAATTATACTCAGCGATAGGGATATACGTTTGAATGCAGGCAAAGAAACCGCAGTAAACGTGTGGACTACGTAAAATGTGTATTAAACACTTTCCTATAAAATTCCATCTTATCCATGAATTCATCTATAAAATTCATTGCCTAAGTAATTCACTGTCAAATGCAAAGTAATTTGAAAGGATTGCTCTCCTGAAAGTTATGCATGAGGTGTGCTGGTGATTCAGCCGCTCGTTAGAACATATTAAGAGGTTGAGGGCATTTACAATCGTAATGCATGTTGATGATGAATGTTGCGGGAAATTCAGAAAAGAACATCTGAAATAAAAAGCTAATGATGCCATTCATCTGTCCTGCCAGAGTAATATATTTCATACATTTCGTTCTCATGGGTAATGGACTTTCCCCCTGAATTGCCTGGATCATATTTCCAAACGGTGCGCTAATGCCCCAATCAGTATCACTTACTACCGTGGTCAACATTTTCCATTTGTTCCTTGACATTGATGGGCAGTATTGTTGTGATTCTGGGTAGAAAATTGCATTCTGTATGTTGTATCAATATTGCTATATTGTTTAATCAAGTGTGATATGAGAAAAGGGAATCAAGCCTTAACCCCAGTCTCTCAGATCGATAACAACTGTGTATATTAATGTGAAGAATCATCCATGCAAATGGTAACTTTGCATGAAAACCCATATTTTGGGAAGTGTTTTGTAATGTCTAAATAAGCTGCTACTTACAGAATCTCATTCGCTCCTCCGATTGTTGACCTAGGTAACAGTTACATCAACAACTGTGCTTACAGGTTTTGATGAATCCCTGTCAGCATCTGCAGGTGAGATCTGCGGAGCGCTGAATTCAAATTGCGGTAATTCAGCTTCAGAGGAGAAAACATCTCAAGGGCTTTCATTTGTTGTCACATAACCTAGGAAATATCTGTCAATCTGTCCCATTTGGTCCTCCCTCTCTTTCTCTATCTCTCTCTCTCATACACAAACACATCCCTACATATTTTCTGTGGTTGCATATCTACCAGTATAGCCTCCTATGTGTATGAGTGCATTTTTCCCTCCGTCCTTATTACCTAACTGAGGCATGGCACAACCCAGACAGCAACCTCCGAGCTGTCAGCAGCAAAAGAAATGGCTTGCGAGCCAATATCGATCAGCTATAATAAGCTTGCAGCATTTGACACAGTGTTTTCGTTCCATCAGCAGCTCACCAGTACACCAACTACCCACAGAAACTTACCATGCAAGCAGTCTTGACGTGGTACGCCACGGCTCTAGCCCGACAACGCATGAGCTTGGAGCCACCTACAACATACCGATACTGCCACTAGTCATCACACTACTGAGTCGGTAGGACAGGCAGAGTGGTTGAATGGGTTCTGGACTGAAGGATCGTTTCAGACCTAATAATGAATAGCAGCATAAAAATAAATTCAAGACAGCAGTAGGGCCAGGAATGCTTACAAAGCACCAATGGACATAGAATGATTTACGCTGATTAACAGCACACAGTATGAACTCTGAGAGGAGATATACAGCGTAATATCTGCCCTGGTTTTCCTAAAGCATAACCCACTGTTAAATATAGATCACAATCAATTAATTCACACACTATAATAAATATACAATAAATGGGCGTTGGACATATTTATAAAGTATACCAGGAAATATCACTGCTTCAACAAGGTGCAACAGTTCATGTTTGTAAGTTAAACCAGAAGGAGACCTCAGTGGGAAAATTAGTCATGATACCAAAATGCCTTTGATACGACAACCCGACTAAACCTAAATAAAATACCACGGCAAGAACCTAAATCAGGGCAGAACTTAAAAAAATATTTTTGTTTTATGAACTACATAGTGTAAATAAATATTAATTATAAATGTACATGGTATGCGGTAATCTGATGCCCCCTATATTTTGATATTTAAATTTATATTTGCAACCAGTCCAATTCTATTTACTTATTACTGCATTTAATAAGGCTTTTTCTTTGTAAAACTGATTGGCTGTATCGAAATGAGGTATCTGTCTATCTATGTCGAATTAATGCAAAAGTAGGGGGTGTCATCACGAAGATAAGATAAGATAAGATGAACCTTTATTATCTTTTTTTATGAAACCAAAAAATATAAAATCCTCCCTTTTGGTTCCAGATTGATTCTCAAACAGAGATCACAAGTGCTTTACACAGTGGATATCTACGTTGTAGCACAGACTACATGACATAATCTAAAGATGAGAAGAACAAGTACATTCTAACCCTTTTCACAGTGTTTACTGATATGTAAATGTATGTACTTGGTGAAAGGTTGCTGGGCCATTCAAAGAACAATGTTGGCTCGCAATCAGCAAAGAGTTGCGGCCTCCATATGCATTCCTGAGAGGAGCGCCGCATAATCCTGGGTGCAGAAATCCAATTACAGCATTCTCTACAGAGGTTGGTTACATTCTCCCCTGAAATCACTCAAATTAATCAATATGCGGGTTTACTGCATAGCCAATGAGGAACTATGTGCTGCAAAGTCTGAAAGTAACAAGAAACACCACCCTCCCTCAAAACCAAGAATTCCCTGTATAGCACAATCACTATCCTAAGTATGTGACTGTCTCACAGCCAGCACAGATGAGCCATCACTCTTCCCAGGAGCTGAGCTGCTTCGGTCAATAGAAGTATTTCTCACTAATAGGAGATGAGTAATGGTCCTGCCGATATTTGTTTTGACACCACTGCTAGTGCACTGGCTGGCCATCTGCATTGCCTCGACCGTTCCAGATGCAGCAAGATGACCTAATGGTTAGAGAGAGTTGTGGAAATTAAAAGCCACAGCTTTGACTCATACAGTGTCTAATGCATGCTCATAAAAAAGCCATAAATCCTGACAAAATTAGGGTGAGCAAAACTCAGAACAGCTACATGATTACCAAAACATCCGCTTCACAAGAGCATTAACAAACGGTCCAAAATGTTTATGTAAAATTGGTTGACAGTCTTGAAAAATTGAGAACCGAGGAGAAAAAAAGAAAAAAAGAAAATCATCATGACTGCAAACATAATTACTCAAACAGATGGTGCGAGTTTGGATGGTAACAGGAATCTTATTTCACTTCCTCGCACTACCTGTTCCTTTTTATAGCTGCCATGTCAACTGCTACCCTGAGCAGAGCAACTTGCTAATTAAGCTTATCATGAAAAATGGAGTGTAAAGACGTTCTCAGCATAATATGGGTGCATATGATCACACAGTCTGTACGAGCCTGCTCTCATTCAGTCATTCTGCACATGCTTTATGTTAACCAAATTTGCTTGTTTTTAGATTGACATAAGGTTACCAGCAAAGCCATAATTTCAATTCTGCACACACAGACTCCATTTAGTTGATTTGTGTGTTATAAATTGGGAACAACTGTTACCGGAAAGGAAAGGACCTTTTTTTTTTTTCTCTCTTTAGTAAAATCATTTATTTTCTTTTGACATACTGTTATAACGGTTGTGGCAGTGATTACGCCTCTTGTCTATTGAGCCCACTGGGCGTTTTATAGTTTAAAAGAAGCCCTTGTCTGCCTTCCTATTAATGGATCTTTTTATATAATTGATTACCATTGTTAGAGTAATGGGATTTTTAATTAATATCAGTCAACTTTCACTTATAATTAATGAGGCAATACGCCTATTCTTTTTATATTTGCATTTCTTTTTCATCTTTAATTGTGCAGTTCTGAATCATCTGCAGGTTTCTCTCCTGGGTGCTTGTATTTAATAAACTGCTAATGTGAACATATGGTCCACGTTTGTTTATTTTTTTTTTCTTTTCTTGTCAGTCAAAGGATAACCAAACATAACCACTCTATTAATTATAAATACAAAGTGATAATTTATGCAATACTTTGCAGAAATGTGTCTGCCAACATTACAACATTAATCCAGCTTCAGTTAATACAAGTATTATGTGTTGATTACTTGGACTACAGAGTTTATTAAACTGAACGGATTGATGAATTATCAATAGATTAATTATCTGGTTGAACAAAATTTTTAATCAAAATTGCAATATGGCTGACTGCAAATTTAAAATTGGAGGAAGCGCAATATTTATTAAACGCCAAATGTTCGTCAAAATACCATTTTACATTAAATATTGTCATGCTGCAGAGATGTCCTGTACCATGAAGCGAGTTCAGCATACCCAGGGTATCTTCTCGTTCTCTGGTTTAACTAACCCTAACGGTCCTGCGAAGGTGCTTATCAACTATGTAAGGTAAGGTAAGTCAACTCAGGCTTTCTTAATCTGGCTATGAGTGTGTTCACATTAAAAGGGGCAGCATATGACCAATCACAAACATGGACAAGTCTGCTTCTTTTTATTTGGGTAATATTATCATACGATCAGCGCACCGAGCTTTTATCGGTCAGAAGGTGGTGCTTTTACACAGGCTATTATCTTATCTCAAACACAACTGTTCAGCATAAGTTACCACAGCGATCTACTCCCATAAGACGTGAACCACCGTCGGAGGACAGAAAGCCCAGGGTTAACCCTGAAGTTACCACGCTAACCCCAAATCCTGCCTCATACTTCCAACATCTTGCAGACCAAGTAATTATTAAATACATGGTAATGGTATCATGTGATGGAAACTGTCATGAACACCTAAGCAGTATTATGCAATCCAAAACAACAACAGATACTGCTATGAAGCTTACAATGCTTCATTTTGGAGGGAGTGCCAGAAACATGGTAATTCAGCTCTACAAGGTACAGACTTCACTGTAAGGTTGTGTTCATCAGAGGACGGAGTCGGATTAATATGAGCATCGTGTAACAATCATTACCTGTGAGTCACTGTATTCAACATTCTCAACAAACAAGGAACAATATATTTCCACAACAGCCTTTGTTGCAATTTGTGTATGAATGATGTGTTTTCTGTCAGCAGTGTGTTTTTCCTGGCTAGGTCTAACAAGTGAAAGATTGCGGATGCTATTGTGACTGCATTGTTGCAGCAGTCCATCTGCCACTCTCTGATCTCTCTGGTACACCACAAGCGAAAAGGAGTTACAACTTTCATCATGCTTACAAACCAGACTGTTGCTCACTGCTATTGTCATGTCATCTGCCTAATAGAACAAAATTGACAAAATGATGCCGTGGATTATGTGAACGGATTGCAAAAGATTACGGGATTACAAAACAAGAGAAAACAAGATGGATAATAAGTGATCAGAGACACAACACAGCTACTCTTGTTGCTATCTCATGAAAACACAGGGCACTGGAAAGCACGGTGTTTCATTAAAAAGGCAAGGGCAAACCTGGAAGCAAGTTCCTGGGGAGCACCTGAGGACGACAACACTCTTTAACCATACTGCTGACAGCCGAAAAGCCCACAGGAAATAGTTCCCTTTCATTTGGCTCAACTGAAAATGCAATTGTTGGATGCTTGCATTTTGTCTGTATTATATGTGGCTACAAAAAAAACAATCCATTCCCTGGTGTTTCTACACTTTACAAGTTAAAGTTTATAAATGTTTCAGATCTTACAAAGACTCCAGCTTGTTGTCAAGGGTTTATACACACAAGGCCAAGATCCTTTGTCCAAGTAATTATTGCTCTGCAGGCTCACACAAGCACACAGTGATAGATAACTACGATCATTACTGCTAAAATAGGTACTCCCCAATTTTTCTGATGGGGGCACATTAATTAGAAAGGGGGCTCGCTGCCCGGTTGATTTTACAGGAGACTGCGTATCCACTTCGCAACCAAACCAGATACAAGCAACTGTTTGCCAGTAACTCTGCAACACACACACACACACACACACACACACACAATACACACAGGCAGGGTCTGAAATTAACACCTGCCAAGCACCAAATGCGGGTAGATTTTCCGTTTGGCAAGTGACTCTCTGAAGGCTATCCGCTACACTGGCTGGTAAACATTTGTACCACAGTCATGTTAGACATGTTATACAAACTCCAGAGAGTCTCCACCATGTTTTACACTGTTCTCTGTGTTGGAGACAACTCCATGCAACAGTGTTGGAGATGTTGAGTTTGTTTAATTTTTCAGAGATCCTTTATTGATTTGTTCCAGACGAAGATTCACTTGTGTGAAAATAACTGAACTGAACAAACTGAATTTCATCTTTTGTTGCTTATTGTTAAATCTCTGAAAAGTGTTTTTTTAATACTGAACTCTGGACTTATTTCCAGTGAATGTTATTGAGACTTGCATTTGATTATCTACACTTCACTGCCTAGATCCACCTTGTCTGAACCAATACAATAGCATTCAATCAAGTTTCAGGAGAAAACTATGAAGAACTAACGTTACGTTACTGAGCACCAGCTGGATCCAGTTACTCTGCTGTTTCAATTACATTTGGTGAAGAGCGCCTATGGCTTGTTTAGGACCCGAGACCTGACAGAACAGAGACTTGACTTAGTCCGATCTCTGTTACTGTACACCTGGTGAAATGTCAGGAAGCTATATGAAATAAATACTGTCCAAGCCTGGTATTCAGACTTAAAATTTCACTCTGGTCTCTTGTTTATGTTTGTATTCAGCAAAATTATGTATATATCAGTATTATCTCAATGAAATGTACTAAAACAAAGGTAAATGTGCCATAAAAAGCAATTCATCCCTGACCAAAACCATCACAGCATCGATTCACAACTTGCAATCAAAAGACTCTTCAATTAAATAAAAACTCCATTTCACAAGTCAACAATTACAATCCAAGACCAATCACTACATGACCTCTATAGTTAAACGTCATCAACCCATAAAGATGAAACTGAAACTACTACTGACACTAACCACACCTACATTTTAGCAACATGACATGCCTCACAATAATGAATCCACAACCACTACACCTCGAAGTATTTCCCCAACTTGTCTGATGAAGACGTGGCCAGGCAAATAAATACTAATTAGAGACAAAATAATAGACACATGATTAATAAACCATCGCCAGCATCACTACAGCAGGTGGGACAAATCCATGACATACATACAAATATGCAACTGGGTGGTACAGCGACCAACACATGTATAGTGGCACGGCGGCCAAGCAGCACAGAATAAAATAAAAGACTGTCCTACCTTTTGTAGTCAGAAAGGGTGTCGAATGTGCCATCCAGTCCATAAGTCCACCTGTGTGCAAAGCCATTAAAACATCCCTATACTGTATACTTCTATACTAAATGTTTTGAATCACAACATGTTATGCCAGATGCTTTGTGTGAGGAAAAAGACATATCATACAATGCCGTTCAATATTTGTGTTCAGTAAACAATTCACACAAAAAGTAAATGAGTATCACAGCAGCAAGCAAAAGCATAATGGCACGGCGGCCAACAACAACACAGCAGAGCGATATAATAGAGTGAAATAGAAAACAGAATGTCATTTTTCTATCAAATACATGCCTGTACATATGCGCACATTCAATATGCAAACAAGACTGGGCAATATGTTTGAAATTAATCTTTTTTTTTTTCTCCAATGTATATCATGGTGCCCTCAATGGGGTCGTGTTTATCATGTTCATGAGAAGAGTCCATGTGAACGCTCCATACTGTGGTGTTCACAAGTTCACAAGTTGAAATAGGTGCATAATAAGTTATTATGTTGTAGTTTTAGTCATATATGTTTAGGTCTGAGGAAATTGTTGATATTCCCTATAGCTCATCTTTCTCCTCTGCCATTATGTCTTTGCATTTGCTGCATAATGTCACCCACTTGACAGCAAACTGTTAGCCTCTTAGCAGCGGTAGTCTCACGACTTAACCACTTGAACGTCAAGCGTATCGTGTACACACCCTGCCATGTTGAAAATACGATCTCACACGTTGCATTTGAAGGCACCACCATGTTATGTCAAATGTATTCAAGGTCACAGAAATGAATTACCCAATTTGATGATGGATACAATAAACTATGTTGCACTGTATTATATCAGATAGAATTTGAAAAAATTAAACTAATTTATTTTGTTAGTTTTGATCCTTTACTTAAATAAATATGAGTTGGATCACAATATCGACATACACATCCACTGAAAGTCAATAAATCTTGAGAAATTATTGCCCAGCCCTAAATGCACTCATACATGCACACTCATACCTGCCAATGTAACACAGCAGCCAACAGCAGAATAATGATCAGCACAATATAGAGCAGGAAAAGGGCCAGGCGGCCTCCAAGTAGCACAAAATACAATAATGTAGTTATGTCCTACCTTGTGCAGCCATCCAGCCCATAGCCAGCTTCCTATTTTCCACTCTGACATCAGGAATGACCAGGAGATGTCCACTAAAACTCCTCTTATCCTGGAAGTTCAGGTGTAACGTCGGGATAAGCTGTTATTGGTACAGTAAACGTCAATTATTCAAACGTGACGTGACTTCCAAGTCTTCCTCTAAAACTTCATGCAACGCTTTGAATTGGTTTCCACGTTGCATCAATGAACGTTTCACTCACCTTTCCTGTCGCTGCGCAGCTTCTTCTAGCTCGCTATCATCCTCTTCCTGCACCTGGCGCACCTGCGCGGTTTAAGATAATTTGCGCAAAACAGCAAACTAGTGACACAGTCATGGCAGCCTCAGCAGACGCGTCTTTTTACCGTTTCTTTGCAGCTGTCTTAGCGTCGGTAAAACGCTGCAAATTCAACGCGCGCACCTGGAAGGTAGCCAACGTTTCTTCCCCTCCAAAGGAGGGGGGAAACCCCACATATTCAGACAGTTTGGTTCCAATACATTTGAATATCTCCTTCACTCGTTCCCTTGTTTTGTCTCCTTGTAGCAAGGGTATAAACTGCTGCTTAGACTAAATGTCCTTGGCTGCACTTCTTTTTGTTTTGTTTTTTTGAAGCCTGGCTAGGTGGATCCTGGATTGGTGCCTTCAAACAGGGTCGGGTTTATGAGTTGGGTCCATATGAAGGCCCCCCTTCACAAAGTATTCACGACCTATAAAGACCTGGAAAGTTTCTGAAGTCTCAGAGTTCACCATTTGTGACGTGTTTGCTGACGTGAGAAATGGTGGAGGTCAAGGAAGTTCATTTATCGGTGCATAATAAGTTAATATTTTACAATATTTTGTCATTTTCATCATATAGTGTTTTTCATTGTAATTTTCAAATATGTCTGAGGAAAATGTTGATATTCTCAGCAACCTCATCTTCCTCTTCTGTCATTATTCCATTTACGAGGTTGTGCATACAACATGAGGGGGGCGTTCACGGTAAACACAACCTCATCTGAAGGCACCAATTCACCATTAAAGTTGCAATAGGTAGAAAGAGCAAATATGAGTTTAAAAAGTGACAAAATGGTCACTATATCCTGACAGTAGTGCATAGATATATATAGCCTGAAAACAGAGCTATGACCCTTGAATTATAATATGCTGAAAGGTTATTGTGGGATTTTTGACCAATGACACCAAAAAATATACTTCCTACTGCCACTTTTAGCTGGTACAAATTGCCAGTTGTCAATCACGGGTTGAAGCATCACCTTAAACTTGGGTTGGCCCTATTATAACACCCTCAGCTCAAGTGTATGCCACAATAAAATTGTAAATGATACAAATTCAAAATGCTGGGCCGGCATTGCATTTATTTCATAATGCATATAGTGTGATTAATCTTCCTCACCAAATGTTTTGCTGAATAAGGATTAATAGAGAGTTTAGTTTTCAAACTACTGTGTTTTATTATCATATTATCTTGTTTATGGAGGAGTAGCATATTGTTCACAATATTTATAAGGACAATACATAATCTACATTTCAGATTTTGTGCTCATTGTATAAAATGTTATGGGACCTAGTTGTCATTCAACACGGGTCACATACTAAAAATAATTTTCATACATTTGAATAGCGATGAATAATGCACCATGGATAGAAAACATAATGCCATGCTATGCTTGTGTGTGAACTGGGCAATTTGCACTGAGTCACCAATTACTCCCAGTGTGTTTATGCTCGTGTCTTGGTTTGTTTTGAACCATAACCTACAGAGAATTTATAGCTGCATCTCAAATTTCCTCTCCTCTCCATGGCTGCAATTACTGTGGATGTTCCCCGGAAAATTGGCTCTGTGTAAATGATAGCTCAATATTTACCTGTGGGGTAAAAAGAGAGGCTGACTTACTAAAAAAAACAGTGTCATGTGAGGACTCATTCAGTCATTAGGTCATAAGGTCTCCGAAAGTTCATGGCACATACAGTGCAACTAAAACATTTTAAAAGGTATAGGGAAAGATTGTGGTCGGTGTGACGGGAGGCAAACAACAGTCACAGTTACATTAAAGTTTCCTGTGCTGGCACTGAACATCAGCATTGAGCATGAATCGTGAATCATAAATTGTTCAATATGGGCGTCAATCTAAGGCTGATAAATCAGAATGTGATACAGGACAGCAACGGTTTGCTGAATTTATTGCTAACAAACTAGCAGACTAATGTCCCGTCCATCCATCTATCCATTTTCTTCTTCTTATCCGGGGTCGGGTCGCGAGGGCAGCAGGCTTAGCGTGGAATGCATCACTCTCCATGCATCACTCTCCTCAGCTACATTTTCCCGCTCTTCCTGGGGGACCCTGAAGTGTTCCCAGGCCAGACAAGATCGAGAATCTCTCCAGCGTGTTCTGGGTCTACCCCGGGGCCTCTTACCAGTTTGACGTGGCCAGAAAACCTCCAAAGGGAGCCATCCTGATCAGATGAACCACCTTAGCTGGCCCGTTTTGACATGAAGGAGCAACGGCTCTACTCTGAGCTCCCTCCAGATGTCTGAGCTTCTCACCCTATTTCTAAGGCTGAGCCCAGCCACCCAACGAAGGAAACTCATTTCAGCCGCTTGTATCCGCAACCTCATTCTTCCAGGTCATTACCCAAACCTCATGACCGAAGCTAAGGGTTGGAATGTAGATGGACTGGTAAATCAAGAGGTTTGACTTCTGACTCAGCTCCCTCTTCATCACAACAGTCCGGTACAGGGCCCGCAAAACTGCAGACACAAACCGAACCACCTGTCCATCTCCTGCTCCATTTTACCCTCACTCAGATTAATATTACCAGTATTCAATCAGATGAAAACTGTTTGACAGTACATCTAAAAGCAACCAATAAAAAGTGACATGTCCATTTTGTTTTAGCAGTGCTAGAAAATGGCACAAATTCAACCATAAGAAGATTAGAATTAAAGGTATCTCAGTGCAAGTTATGGAGGCTTTTTTGACAGAGAAAAATTAAACCACGTTACCCGGAGCCAGCAGGTACTTAATTTAGCTGGCTACACCGCATGCCCCTGCTTCAGTGCTTAAAATATCTATTCTTGTCTCCTGGAATAAGACTGCTGTTCAACGGTGTCAGTGAAAATGCCATGCCATTGATAAGAAGGCAAAAATCTGCATCCATATATGGTAATGATCACATTGTATTAGAGCCCTTAAATATTTAAAAGGCTTTGAATTGTATGACTGAGCTCCCAGGGAAGGTAAACATAACTATGTCAATGGGCTGTCTGCCACCAGCCCCAGAATGTGTTTGTCTTGTACAAAGACAGCTGCCGTGGCCATGGATCTATATTAACAGAGACATTCTCTGGCTGCAGTAGTGATATTTCGCAATTGTGCTGCGAGGCATCTGGTCACAGACCTCCGCTGTCAGGTGAAGGTATTAAAAACTGCTCAAGTAGAGTATTTACCTCTAGGTTTCACTGTCTGATCTATGCCACTTTGAGGAAAAAAAACTCCAGTCTCCTATCTCACAGATTTTTGAGTCACGCCTGAATAGAGCTAGATCCATGATGTTGAAGAGTTATCACTGCAGCGTAATTGCACAGTGAGAATACATTATTTATGAGAGATTTAGCCTCATTAATCTGTGAAACGTTCTGAAAGTACGATCATTTTATTTTTTCTCATGACTTAGTGTTTTGCAGATCTTTTGCAGAGACATGAATTTGCTCTTTGATGTGCAGCCAGTTTCCTTGACTGTCTTTGTGAAATAGTGTTCTTTGACAGCTCTTCCCCTGTGCTTTCAATGAATCATTATCTGTGCCAATGTTTGCACTCAACCTGTCTTTTTTTCCCACTTTTGTCTTGCAGCTGCACACTGACCTCGATAGGGGGGACAATGCGGTGAAGTACACTCTCTCGGGAGACGGGGCTGGCTCCATTTTCACAATTGACCAAACAACTGGGGACATCCATGCCTTAAGGAGTCTTGACAGGGAGGAGAAGCCTTACTACACCCTACGAGCCCAGGCTGTTGACATCGACACCAATAGGCCCCTGGAGCCTGAATCAGAATTTGTAATCAAGGTTCAAGACATCAACGACAATGAGCCAAAATTCTTGGAGGGACCATACACGGCCAGCGTCCCTGAGATGTCACCAGTAGGTCAGTGCTCATGCGCAGTGATTTGTTCTGTCCACTAAAGATAGACAAGCCAGTACTTTTCATAGCTTTTTGCAATGAAAGATTTGTTTTCTCTCCTTGAAGTACCAGATGCAAAAGTTTCAGGAACATCACAGGTACAACCAGAGGGGCAAAGCAATTCCCCCCAGACTCTGACATGTCAGAGAACCAGTTATTCTCGGTGTGCCCTGAGTATATTTCACAGCTTTGTCTTTATACATCCCTCCCTCCAGGGAGATCATCAAGGTAATTTGCTTGGGGAATGGTTCCTCTTGATTTGAATGGCAACAAATCCCTCAAAACTCCAAAATCAGTAATCTCTAGAGTATGTGTAGAAAAACAACATAGTCAAGCCTCAGTGAGCACTCTAATTCATAAGCTGTTTTGCAACAGTTTACTGTAGAATCAGAGATGCTTTCAAGTTTATCAAAAACACATCTAGTGTGACCATGGAAGCAGAGAAATAGAGATTAGCCTCACAAAACCACCCACAGAATGAATCAAGTATATATCAATTACATAATCGACAGAAAACAAATTAACTTTCATTTAGATAATCACATGGATGCTCTTATCATCTTTCAAGTGAATTTAACAAACATTTTCAAAATGTTTCCATGGTGTAATTAGAACATATACTTTACTTATCGCTGTAGTTATTTCATTTAATGCATGGCAGTTAGAATGAATGGATATCTGCCATTATCTCTGGCACTTTGAACGGGCACTCCAGTGTGTGTTACTTCCATAAAGTTGTTGGACTTGTGAGAGACAAAATGAAAGCAGCAGAGGCAGAGATATCCTGAAATTTAGTCTCTGTTAGAAGCCAAAAACTCTGGATCCTACATTTCCCAAAATGCAACACAATAGCATCTTTTATGAGATGCTCCCTGCCTCATAAATCCCAAGCTGAAACATCAGAAAATCACTAGTCGAGATGAGTAAACTAAATTTAATGTGTTAATCTGGTGGACTGCCCCTGATAAAAGATTAATCACAAGTACACAAGTAATTGGTGAATAATGGCAATCTAACATTGATTATTGATATCCATCCATCATCAACCGCTTATCCTGTTAGGGGTCGCGGGGGGGGGGGCTGGATCCCAGCTGGCATTGGGCGAAGGCTGGGTTCACCCTGGACAGGTCGCCAGTCCATCACAGGGCACATAGAGACAGACAACATATAGACTGACAACCATTCACGCTCACATCCACACCTATGGGCAATTTAGAGTGATCAATTAACCTAAACAGCATGTCTTTGGACTGTGGGAGGAAGCCGGAGTACCCGGAGAGAACCCACGCTTACACGAGGAGGACATGCAAACTCCATACAGAAGAGTCCCAAGCCGGTATTGAACCTGCGACCCTCTTGCTGTGAGGCAACAGCGCTAACCACTACACCACCGTGCAGCCCTGATTATTGATAATTCTGACCAAATTATGACTGCAAACTTTTTAGGAAGAAGCTAAATTTGAATGTATACTTTGTGTATTAAATTTGCTGAATAAATATTGATTAAAAAAACAATTAAGTAATTTCTACATTTAAGAATGTATAATTAAAATCTTAATATTCTATAATATTAAATCAGTTTAACTGCAAAAATCCCACAGTGCCTTTGTGTGCTGGAACTGGAGATTAGTAGAAAATATGACTGTGGATTCAGAAACAACCTTTGCTGTCACACATTACAGCTGAAGCCATATATATGAAAAAAAAAATCACAAGTAGCAATAAGTGTTGCCCAATTATGCAGAGTGATACCACTTTCAGAAATATCTCAGCTGAGAAGTGAGATTTAAGCAGCCCCCACAGTTTGTGTGAGAAATTAGATTCACCACAAGTGCAAAAAAAAAAAAAAAAAAAAAAAAGAAAAAGAATCATCAAACCAACTAAAGTCTTTATCAATATTTATGTTGTGTGATCAATGGGTTCATTAACTGTTACATCCCTCTCATTGTCTTTGGCTAGAATCCCCTTTGGATACTTTTTTTATGTTAGCGGGGACAAACAGAACCTAAAAGAGAGAGATGCTGAACATAACTATGCAATAATGGTTGGTAATGAACACCAATCTATGGCCAGAGACATTTTGAATTCACTCATGACAATAATTCAGAGACTCCCTGAGAGTTATATGCAATTAGCTTATCCCCGAATCATTAAGAAAGTGACAGAAAACAAAAAAACAGTGAGTTGCTTGTGAAAAAAATGAAGTTACCACAAAATGTCTATATGGATTTGTTGATTTTACTCCTAATTACTCCTAAACTCTATATACATAGTGTATTGTCCAATATTAATTGGTTTTCTCGACATTACAGTACAGTAATTTATTGAATATTGTGATATAAAGTGTATTTAATCAAGTCAGTTAGATAATCTATATTTGACATTTGCATTCTCCTCCCGTGTTTATCAGCAATGACCTTTCAGGCCTTTTCTTCCGCCTAGTTCTTACTCACACACCCGAATTTCCATAATTGCAGGAATCAAATTTAATCGGCTTGTATATTGTCTCACACCCAGGGTAAAGGGCTGTTGCCTTTAGTCACTTTGAAATGCATAGGTGTCTGCATCGCTTAAAGGCTTTTTAACTTCCACTACATCTGTGCTCACAGAGCTGTGGACTCCTCTCCCTTGGTGAGCTGAAAATGTGTTAGTGTGTTATCTCATCTATTGTAAATTCATGTTGGAACACGATGCAGTCCTTCCCTGGTATGTCTAATCAGACATGTGTGGCTTTGTTAGGAAGGATTGAGTCACTAATCTGTCTCACCTAATGTTTTAATGCCATTGTCACCATCTGCTCAGACTGCAAAGCCTGTTTAATATACAGCAAGTTCTTTACAGACAACAAGGAGCTTGCCAGAATTTAAACTGACCGTGTCAATGCCATCCCTCTGGTCAGTGTTCATGTAAGTGTTCCTCAAAATGCTGCAGTTGAAAATATTTTTACACAGCATATTTTTAAGCCAGATGTGAGCATGTGATGGATAGATGGACATATGTGCACTGAGCTGTCCTCCTGTGAAGGCATCCATGTCAACCTGTCTGCAAGTTTCTAAAGAATCAGCCCATCTGCCCAACAAACAGCAGACTTGTGTCTGGGAGTTATAAAATCGTCAGGCTGACAAGACATTTTTTTTTGTTGGTTACCCTCATCAAACTGGGAACTTTGGATTGAGTCTGTTGAATTTAAATACATGGTAAATAAGGAGCGTGTTCAATGCCAGCTAGTTAATGAGGATGAGCCAAACCTCCAACAAGTAATTATTCTGCCCTCTTACTGCAGCAGTTTGGAAGACTGCCATCCTAATACTATTCCTGCCATGGCCCTTTGTTTTCTTAATGGTGGCATTGTTTAATGAATGGGTGCACAAGAGCATTTTTTTAAACCCTCGCTTTATTTTTTATTTTATTTTTTTAAATAACGCCTACTTAGTAATGCTACAAATGTGCAACAGGAAAAATGAACAACACATCTTTCTCCTCCGCACTCCTCATTGCACTCTATCAGCGACTGACTGCTCAGTATTAGCTGTAGCTTCCTCAGTTGTGATTCATCATTCATTAGTGTCAGGTGAGATCGCTCAGTAAACTGATGAACTTCAAAGAGTTTGGATTGCAGTCTCATGAGGAAACAAATTAAGTCAAAGTCAATATGTCTTCCCACTCTCCCCCAGGAACGTATGTGACACAAGTGACAGCCACAGATGCAGATGACCCAACCTATGGCAACAGTGCTAGAGTGGTATACAGCATCCTCCATGGCCAGCCATACTTCTCTGTTGACCCTAAAACAGGTAAAGTACTCAACCTTGCTGATTCATGTCATAAAATACTTATTCAGTCAGTGTAAAGTTCATAAACATTTACACATTTCTTACTTTAAACTTACTGAGATGAACTTGTAAGTGGTTATGAAACAGTCTTAGTTTAATACTTTATATGACCTACATAAGTAAAGACGAATATTGGCTATTTATTGCATCTCAGATTATTCACAAAGTCAGATGAAATCGTTCATGTACACCAGAGACTCCAGTGGGGCCTCTGGCAGTGACCAGCCTGCCGTGGACAGACCCAGATCCGGCTTTGTTGCCACTTTCGACCTGCAGTCGGAGCTCTGGCGGGAGGTGGAGAAGAGCTCTGCAACCAGCAGCAGCTGCTCCTCCTCTAGCCAGGAGCAGAACTTTGCCTCACTGCTCCGCCGGTCCCTGCTGGGAGCCAACACCACCACCACACTGCTGGAGGCCTGGGCCCACTGGAGGGAAGGGAGGCACAGGAGAACCAGTACCAGGATTTTGCAGGGCAGATTGTCCAGCCCATTCTCATTCCCAATAACTTTAAATAGTGAGGCCATTTGGATGCCCCAATAACTCAATTGGTAGAGCAAGAAAATCCTCTGTCCTTCTTTCTAAGCTATCCACTGTCCTGTCAGTAAAGGCTAAAAAATGCCCCCCCCCCAAAATCTTTAAAAAGTAAGGTTGGAGTTCGGCACCACGGCACATGACACCCTTTAGCGCTGGTTTGAAATAGCCCATGCTTTCCATTAATGAAAACTCATCAATAAATGCTCAGAGAACCTGCGCCGACAGTGTGGAGAGTGTGATAACATAGTTAAAAGAGCGAAAACACACACACCGGGCTGGCAGGAGGGGAGGTGGATGGGTCCAACAACACAAAGCCTTCATCCAGGAGACCGCTGTTCATGTCCCGTGCTTCACTTTACAGTCAGCTGTTCATTCATGTATTGTGTTCACAACCTTCAGTGTCATTTTCACAGTAGTTCAGAGTCATTTACTGTACAAACATAGCAGTTTTAAGCCCAACCATGTAGTTATTTCCTAAACCTAACTATAGTGGTTTTGTTGCCTAAAGATAAAGTGACACCAGGGAGCGTGACAAAGCAGCTATATGTGACGTGTGTTGGACTTTCAGACCCTGTTGCAGTAAAATGACAGGTTTTCTAAATCTTGTGCACTGCCGCTTTTGTCCACAGAGATCACCAAAATCAACACAAGATTAAAATTCCTCATTGTGGCTTTAAATATGCAAGTCAACAATAACTACCTCTATTTCATGTGCATCTCGCAATTGCAGCGAGACAATCTTGCATTGTAATAAGGTGATTCTGGCCATTAGTCTTGAATGATCGAGTGTCTTTCAAACAGTGTGTGCGATACACTGTAGTATGGATCAGCGCAAGCATTTATCATGGGATTAAAACAGGTCCCAGAACTGACCCGTGGGCTACTCCACAAATCAGTGGGCCATAAAAGGGCACACGCTCTCCAATAAGACAGTGAATTATTTATCTGACAGGTACAAAGTAAGAGGCATTTGTAAACAACAAACACTGCATTTAAATCAAGCAGAATTGATATCAAGCTTTTGATATTATCAAAAAGCATTAAAATATAATGTAAACATTGAGGAGATTTGCTTGAGAGACAGCAAGATAAAAAGATCTGTCAAATGTGCAATCTCTTTTATGCTCTAAATATGGTAGTTGCTAGCTTGCTGGGGTGGAGGAATGCAATCACTTTTTGCAATATATCAAAATGTCAGGTGAACCCACAAACTGACAGCCTCAGCAACAGGAAATAAACTCTGATCTCTAAACCACCAGTGACTTTCTGAATATTTGCTGCAAGGATATTGAGTATAGTGTTGTGTAGAGTTAGCCAGCACACCGCTGGAGCTGGTCGCTTGAATTGAAATCACTAAAAGCATTATTTTGTCATTTCCACATTATTTACACCGGCACTTTGCTGGTGTAGGCAGGTGGTGTCACAGGAAGGAAATGACAGTAAAAAGGTTGCAGAGTAGCAGCAAGGCAGGGGTATGGCAGATGACTGCTCTAAATCTGAAATACCTTCACCAGCCTTTGCTACTGGTGGGCTGCTGTTGGCTTCCCATCTGGGGCAGTTCAAAGCATACAAAAATAGGTTCATACATATCACACAGGCAGATAAGGTGGAATCTGTTACTGATTACGCTGCTCATCCCAGAGTTTCACAGAGCACGTACTGTGGATGTATGTCAAACTGATCCTGGAAAAAAAAATCAAACTGTTAAAGTCAATGTTTGCCCTGCTGGGCCTGCATATATCCAAATGCACATCAACACAAATACTGGGCGGAACAAAGGTGAGCAAGGGAGGGAGGTGACAACATGAGTAAATCTCCCTGCATGTGGCAGAATTACCCATCTCGGAGACAGACATCCCCCTTCTCCAAAAAAGATGACAGAATCAAAAAAGATAAATAAAATTATTTTTTATTCACACATTAGGGGTCTGCAGATCAAATGGTGCATCCTCACCATATTAAATGGAATAAGAGGAGGGAAAAGGCGCAGGCCCACCTAGCTGCCCACCGCCTTTTAGCCTGCCAACCTCCCACTGACCTAGCTATTAATCTGCAGTACAAACGCTCTCTGATCTCAGGGTCTCTGATCCTCAAGTGAATCATTATATGGCTTCACCGGAGTTCCCTATTGAATGTCAAGTGTCTCCAGTTTGTGAAATGACCTCTATTTCGGCCTTGGTCAGAGCCGCACTTGCAGCTCTTTCCTGGAAGTGAGCTGCTTTAGATGGAAATAAATCGTGCATTTTGATGAAAATTGTGCATTTATAGCATCAAACATATTTCATGGGACTTTATATTTACTACTTCTTCTCTCTTGTCTTTTTTATCTCACTGTCTCTATTTCTCACTCTGCTGTCTTCTTCTTCTATTTCTCGCTCCTGTACTCTCTGTATTTCCTATTAATCTCACTGTACACCAGGTGTTATAAAGACAGCCTTGCCCAATATGGACAGAGAGGTGAAGGAACAGTACCAGGTATTAATCCAGGCCAAGGACATGGGCGGCCAGCTGGGGGGGCTGGCCGGGACAACCACCATTAACATCACCCTCAGCGATGTCAACGATAATCCACCCAGGTTCTCCAAAAGTGAGTGACCTTTGTTGATAATTGAAAATGCTGAAAAATAATTGCTGTTTAACAACATCGCCTTTCATTTGTGTAAAACAGTAATAATGCAGATGACCTTATACACAGGTTCAAACATTTTATGATCACAAAATAAACACTGTGCAATTACAACAGGGCAGGGGGTATTCATCATGTCTACCCTGTGTAATTGGTTTTCATTATTTGTCATTATGTGCTGTCGTAAGCAAAGACCTGTTTATTCAGCGTGATTGCATCTACATACTCCTGGCAAATAAACTAGGATTGGTGTTATTTCGCTCATGGGGCATCCTTCTATATTTAGATCAGGATGGAGCAAGATGATGGTGCTGCACCACGGATTGAGTCAGTGTATTTAAACACTGTATTTCATCCGGTATTTCGTATAAGCTGCTAAACCAGATTAATTCGATTGTACCATTCACCAGGTCATGGAAAATGCCAAGCTGGAAAAAAAAAAACCCTCATTACTATAAATACGTTGATCTGTGAAAGCTTCTGTACTTATACTAAGCACGAATGTTAAATTGTGTGCAATATGTATTCTATTCCAAGTCAGCCGGTGTATGATGGGAAAGCAAAAATACTGTTTTGCATTGATGCAGTCTCTTCAGGTATTGTGATGCGACACCAAGTGGTCTCCTCTGAATGTAAATACAGGCAGTGAGGCGGTCAAGCTCTTTTGGCTGCGGGGAAAAGATGATATTTCCATAATGCTGTCACAGCACAGAGGTGTGGGCCAAGTATGGCGGCTCCTCTGCCCTGTCCTAAATCCTCTCTTTGTCGTCTTCTCTCTTCTATCTACAGAAGGCTTACAGGTTAAAAAAAAATATTGGATGACCTCATGAGATGATTCAGTTTATTTATACTATTGCTGCATGGATCCCACATCTGTCTTTTCCAGAAATCCCTTTTTCCCCTTTTATTATAGATTAAGTATTTGTAAACCGCCAATCCCCTGAATGAACCTCTAATGGCAGCAGATGTGGTTGCAAATGTAATGCCAGCGATGGTCATGACTAATAGGGGTGTATATACAGTATACTGTAACTGCATGTGGCTTTGTGGAAATATTCTGGAAGCTTGTGAAGTCACTGACTGTACCATTTAACAGCTGGTTGCTTACTCTCTTAACCTGCAACTCACCCTGTTTTGGCACTGGTGCTATGTCCTGTCCTTCAAAGGATGTGAACCTTAAAAGACTTTAAAATGAATGCATGTCCTTGAAAGTACTTGATTATTTATTGAAATTACAGCAGCCAAATTCATCCTGATGCCTCAGCTCCCCTCTCAAAATCCTTGGATCAACACTGAGGAAAAAGCTAAGATCCACGGCAAAATTGAGGAACGACGAATGACAGCGACCTTCAGAAGGCAACAAGTTTTTGGCATCACTGGGCAAAAATCCCATAATTACATTTCAGCATATTATAATTGCATGTGTTCAGAGACATAATTATACTCCTGCATGTCCTCATGGCTCTATTTTCAGGCTTTAAAATATCTAGCCCCAGATGGAAGACTTTGGCTAATCACAGATCATTTCAGGAAGAGAGCGTTCCTATTGGCTGTGCTCTGCCTGGTGGGCGGTGCTTGGTATTTTCTCAACAGATCTAAGGGGTGGCAGTAGTTCGGTCCGTAGGCACTTGGCTTGGGAACTGGAGGGTCACCGGTTCAAGTCCCTATGTGGAAGTACTGTGTGAACTGCTAGCTGGAGGGGTTCCAGTTTCTCTTTTGGGCACTGCTGAGGTGCCTTTGAGCAAGGCACCAACCCTCCAACTACTCAGGGTGCTGGTCAGGAGCAGCCCCCTCACTCTGACATCTCTCCATTAATGCATGTATATAGACCCTGTTTGTGCATGTATGTGTTTGGGGTCTGTGTGTACTATGTAAAAAAATGAAAAAAAAAAAAAATTCACATGGCACATGTCAGATCACAAACTTTCTCATTTTACAGCTAAACCGTGGGCTACAAGATGTTTCTGAAAACATCATTAGGATCGCTGGAGGACACAGTAGAACAGGATTTTTTCAGATTACCCATCTCATGCCCCACCGTCATGATATAATCACCGTTTTATAAAAATAACTTTTTTTTAAAAAATCGTATTAGCTCCATTTTTGCCCAGTGCAGCTTTAAATGCAACATGTTCAGAATCATTTTAATGCTTTTTTTAAAGCAACGACGGGTATTTTGGTTTTGCTTCAGTACATTTATTCTGGTCCTACCCCCCAAAAAAGAAATACGGTCTCTGCCAAGCAGCTTCCCTTTTCACCCTTCAAGTGGCTTGACACTCTGGCTTATTGTAGACATTTATGTTCAAGTTCATCCATCTCCAAGCTTGATGCCACTATGTGTCAAGTAGCACTATCCTCAGAAGGAGCTTCGAAGAGACTCATACATGCCTTTCTCTCCTGCACATCACCTTTCCTGTTTTTACACTTTATTTGTCATATACAGGCCAAATAAATCAAATTTCAAGAAGCAAAAAAAAGCATGTTTTTCTAAAGGTAGTCTTGGCTGATTCTTTCTTGCAGCAGTGCTGTGTCAACTTTAATCAAATGGAGGAATGTGTTGAGAATGTGCTAAATTAATGTTAACAATACAGTGAAGCCAATCATGGCTGCGACACTGTGATTATGAGGACTTATGGGATTTCACTCACATTCGATCACAGTGAATAGCCCCAAATAATGTTATATAACCTTTGACATCAGAATGAATGTTTAAAATAAATGTCACATTGATGTGCAGACATTTCTTGAACTGACAAGAGTAGAGAAAGAGAGGCGTAATTATTCCTCAGAATAATGTTGATACTATTATAATGTTACTAAAATGCCAGTGGCAGCTTTATGATGCCACCAGGTGTTCGCACTAGATTTGTAATGCAACAGTAATGTTTTCATGCAGATACTATTGTTGGACCTGCTAGCCATCTCTGAGGGTGAAGCTCAGAAAAAGATTAGTTACCACTTATTGTCAGCTGTAAGTGATAATCAATCAATCCACGGTTTGTTTGCTGGTAGATTTCTTCCCTGGTCCTCAGCAGTGATTTCTGCTGTTGGGAGTATCAAAGCCCCCAGGCTCTTGTATTTGTGGTGCAGGTTGAGCCAGTCAATTACAAGGAGCTGAGCAGCCTTGATGTCCAAGCTCGTCAAAATTGAATAATGTCATGCCCATTGCTACAGGGCTGACTTCAGACAGAGCATATCAGCTGCTCGCCTGTGGGTGGATAAGACACGGCTGTGTGAGAGACTACATAAAGGACAGAGGATGTGAAGAGCTCAATTTTTCAGTTTTTCAGTCTTTCCATCCGATGTCAAGTGATGATAATAAATGAGTCCACTCTGATGTTCTTTTGTCGACAGGTTTCTTTCACCTACGGGTTCCTGAGTCGTCTTCAGTGGGGTCCGCCGTCGGTAGAATCAAAGCCCATGACTTGGACATTGGGAAAAATGCCGAAGTGGAGTACACTATTGTGCCAGGCGATGGCGGCGCCATGTTTGACATCACCACGAATGACCACAACCAAGAAGGGATCATCATTCTCAAAAGGGTAAGGAGTCTCAGAAACTAACTAAAATGTTAAGCATATAAACTTCAGTATCTAGTGTCAATAACAGCACCAGCAAATAATGGTCATGAGTAAAGGCTGGGTGAAAGAGTGAAGTTATAGCCAATAACAATGATCCAGCCACACACGTTGCTGCTCTGATTTTCTGTTTTCAGCATGGATATCCAATTTATCCAAGTTCTTCTATTATCACATTAAAAGCTTACCAACATGAGGAAAAGCCAGAATATCAACGTGAAAATCAACTGGTTGTGTTGAGTTGCATTCATGAAAGCATAACATACATCAGAGAAAAGTAAAAAGTGAAAGGACTTGAACCGCTTATTCAGGGTCAGGTCACCGGGGCAGCAGCTCCAGCAGGGGACCCCAAACTGCCCTTTCCCAGTCCACATTATCCAGCTCTGACTGGGGGATCCTGAGGCGTTCCAAGGCCAGTGTGGAGATAGAATTTCTTTACCTAGTCCTGGGTCTTCCAGGATTTGCAGTAATTGATAAGAAGGTGATATTAGGAATTAAAACATATCTCTAATATAAGCATGTTCCACTTTCTCTTAATTTCATTGTGTCTATAATGCATTATAATCTGCTTACAGCACTGTATAATTCTAGTTATAAGCACTAAGACATATTCATAATATGTTATAACAATAATCATAACACATTATAAAGCATTTAGAATGACATATAAGGTCATAATACTTCATAATTGCAGGTCACTCACTTACATTTCAAATCAAAATGTATTTTCCATAGTTTTAATAGATTATAATCATTTTATAATGCATCATAATCACTGATAAGATGCATTGATGTGATTATAAGTTACTCCACAGGAGGATATATAAAATTGCAAGTTGTTTATAAGTCACCATAAGTGGTCATTGCTATATAATTAAATCCATGCAAGAACAATACACAAAAAATGTAGAAATTATTTTAGTTGATTTTTATTGCTTTTTAAAATGTATTATTGTATATGACTACTTTCTTATTATGGCAATGACAATATGACAATAAAAGGTCCTTAAAAATCTTTGTGAAATTAAAATTTACCGTCCTTAAATCAACCATAGACCACTTAGAGTAGCTTATAATCACATTATAATGCATTATAACAGTAATTATAATAATTAACAACTATGCAAACTATAATACACAATGATCCTTGCAAAAAAGAGTCAGCGAGTGACTAGAAATTATTATCTATTAGCAATTTGCAGTTATGATTATTCAGTATCACAATACTTATGCTTTATAATGTGTTATGATTTTTGTTTTAAATAATAATGAATATGTATGAGTGCTTTTAACTATAATGATACTGTGCTACAAGTAGATTATGGGCATCATAGAAAATGCTACCCTTTTTTAATTCTAACTTAATATTCAGGAAGTAGGATGTATGCCAGTGGCAGTGTACATATGGGAACATGTTTTGGGTAGGAGGTATTCTTTTATTGCTTAAACATAAAACACATTACTGTTTTATATTCAAACTTATAAAATATATATGCAAAACAGTGCCCTATGGGCTCCGAGCAACATCATAAATCACATCACATCTTGACAGCGCCATATCATGCTATGTCAGCAACAGAGTGGAGGAAGAGAGTTTTGAAAATAAATATTGAAATAAATAAAATTATATATAGAAATATATTAGAAATAGAAATATATATATTGAAATCCATTATGACAGGTTGTAGCTGGTCGTGTTCCATAATACTGGACCAGCAGGATACTTGGCAGATGTGAGGGTGAACCAGTGATATCTCCGTTGTGTGATGTTGCACTCTGTTTGTCTCCTTGCTGCCTTAAAGCACAGCTCAGAGCAATGCCATAGCTCCCTCTTAGTGCCTTGTACTATATAAAGCATTCACTCAGCATGTCAGGGCTCATTTACCATGCCATATGTTCTTTTTGCTAAATGGAGTAATGCATCCACTGCATACTGCAGTGACCCACAGCAAGGGTTCTTGGCCATTGGTTGCACTTTCTTTGAACCACTCAGCACAGGTATCTCATTTAATACCAACTCTTACCACCTATGGCATTTGCATGGCCATGACAAAAAAAAAATAAATAAAAAAAATAAAACAAAATGGCATGTGGCACAAAAGCACCAAAGATATTAGAGACATTTATTATTCTTCACATAAACCCGTTGAGATCATCATCTCATTTTCAAGGGGACCCAGAGCTGCCAGAGGTGAAAGAAAAAGGACATTACAGCCATGGACTAAAATTAGAGCTAGAAATACAGGGACAGTGCAATGAGTACTAATCTACTAAATGGCTAGCCTCTAATCATATATATGTGTATATATATATATATATATATATATATATATATATATATATATATATATATATATATATATATATATATATATACATACATACATTTTATTTCAAATACACCACAGTGCAGTTTTCTCTAAACAACTGTGTAACAATCATACCAGTTTAAAACTTGGATAATAGGAAAATAGTATTACAATACAGCATCAGAACTGCTCCGTGACTCTCCCGTCAGAGAATTCCTTTATTAATCTTGATGCCAGCTTTCATAATGTATTCACTTTGTTTTGGTTTATGAAGTGAAAATCTGCCCTTCCCTTATTTGTGTATATTCTCAGCTCTCTTTATGGTGTGCCTAGTTAAAGACGCAAAGATCTATAATATTCAAACACACTAAATAGAAATATTCTTCTTCTTCCCACAGGCTTCAATGATATTCTTTCTCTTTGGACTGTCATCTGGCGGACAGTGGGTGATAATATGCATTCAGGAGTGCTGCATGAGCAGAGAATGAAAGAGTCTCATTAAGGTTTCAGGAGACTACTCATAAAAGGCACACCTACTTTAAAGATTGTGATATGTGTCAGTGCGACATAAAGGGTATTAATACAATCATTTGCATTAATAAGATCATCATTAGACTGATGCCTTGCCCACATTTAGCCGTGTTAATCAGAGTGCAAGTGCTCTACAGAGGAACCTAGGTGCACAGAAGTTGGTTTGTTTGCCTCTCTAATCTGTTTGGTATCAAGCACCGCAGGCTAGCCAGGTTGGTAAACAAGACAATGCAAATAACAATTGCAAACAACAATGCAATAGTTTACAAACTGTAATTCATCTCTGCCATTTGGAGCTGCTACTAAACAACAGAGCTGTTCACACTTCCGCCAGCATGTGATTCAAATATATCAAGCCAGTGTCACTGGAGCAGCTGGCAAATGTTTGCAGCAGTGTCTCCCAATGTGCAACGTAACAGTTAAGAAGCATAATAATATGAGTAGCGTTGAAGTTAGTAGGTCTCACCAACACACCCAAGGTGCACATGCCTCACACTCCGTCCTGTATTTCCCTTTGGCAGGATGCAGTCGACCCCTGTGGTGAGTTTAAATGCCATTTGTTGTCAGTGCTATTGAGGTACAATAGGGGGAAAAAGGAGCTGCAGAGCTAAGTTTGCATAATGCAACAGCCACAAAACGTCTCTGCAATACAGGAAAGGAGAAGAATGTAAATGTCAGAAAGTGAAGATTTTTCCAAGCAATGCTCTGATGCACGGATGAGATGGATTTCTTTTCTTATTCTGCCAAAATGCTGTTTGAGTTTTGGCATCGGAAATTTATGTCATCATTTCCCAAACAGATAAAATACTTTCTTTGAAAACATACATATAAACAGACATTGTGTAAGAAAAGCTAACACATTAGTCATAACTTCTGCTTTACCATCATCGTCAGCAGCAATTTTGTAACAACCATTATAATTTACCAAAATTGTATTTAATGATATATGTTTTGTCTCAAACAGTTGTATGTTGAATATTCAAGCATAACAGCAGCAATTTTATTCATCACCAAACACCAAACTTTCTTAAACTTAAAAATAAATTCCTCCAGATTAGCTCCAAAACTTTACGCGCAAATTCATTTCTGGAAGATTAAAAAAGTCTCTTACATGCAAATTCACCTCGACAAAACACTTTTAAAGGAGTGGTAATAGATCTTTTTTTTGTCACTTGTTTCATTTTGGGGATACAGCCTACATTTCCTCTGATTGCAAAAGTGGCCAATTCTATCCGTTTCTGTGCCTTTCAGGGTATTTCTGATGCAAGTGTCTAAAATGTTCTTTGGGGGAATGCAAATCTGCATTTGTTTTTCCCGATGCATCAGATGGCGGTATTCGTTAACTGGTACATTTTTAGAACATGCCCCGGCACACAAAGGTGTGTGATCCTTTGATCCCCAAAAATATGCAGCTGAGTGAGTAATTGATTCTCTGCTCAGTGCGAGAGTTGCCTCGGGATGCTGTGAACATATGCGAACGTCTGTGTGTAATACACGTATGCATGTGTAAATATATTGCATGTACTTAATGTGCTCATATGCATGGCAGTAGATCATTGTAGAGTGACCTTCTTATTGACAGTAATGGAATAACAGAATGAGACAAAGACAGTTCTTTGTTTACACCATGTATACCCTGAATGCATGGCGAGGATGCATCTTTCCTCCTATTGTTTTACTTGCAGTGATTGATATGCTGCCATATAACAGCGAGGCAGTGTGATGTATTCCCAACAGTGGTAAGCTACTGCACAAAGGCATTGTTGATGGGGGACAACCTGAGCCCCCTTCACTGACCAAGCCCCCTCACAGTGTAATTCACTAAACAACATGTGCCTCTTCCCATGTGTAGCAGGATATGGACAGAGTGAGATACTGTAGAGTGGGGAGAAAGGATGAGCTGTGCCTTGGTGGAAAGGTGTAGGGAGGAGGTAGCTGGAGATGAAGCCTTTATGAGTTGTTCACTCTGTTCCCAGAATACTGACCCGCCCACAGACTTGTCTTATTTCAGATTGGTGGAATATCCCCAGAGACAGGTGTGCAAATGTGTGCAGACAATCCATCTCTCTACCCCTCTCTCTCTCTGTCTCTCTCTTTCTCCTTCTCTTTTGACTCCCCTCCCTTGCACTGACGTGGAAAAAAAAACCCACAGCAGGACAGAGACGAAAGCCGCATTGTACACAGAGCAGAGTTTGGCAGACCTCAAATTAGAGACTCGGGAAGGTTGGTTATGATAAGAGGATCAGGCTGAGTAATGGGTTCAAAGGATGATCATCTGTTTCCCAGTCTGACGATACAGGGGAGAGAGGAAAAAAAGAGGCGCCGAGGCATGGAGGGGGTTTGCACATCCCATCTGCAAAACATAGGATTATGGGAGACAATAGGTAAATCCACCAATGAATTCCCAGAGCAACTTGCAGACAAATGTGTGCACACGGAGCGACACGGCATACATGAAAAAGCACGTTGAAGGACACGGCCACGCTCAAGCACCACCATACATACCATATATGGAGAGCAATAGCACTCCTACACATTGGGAGCATCGACATGAAATCATTTTCAGTCAGATTAAATGTTGTTTGTCCATTTGCATGTTTATTTACCTCCTCCTGGGAGAAGAAGCACGCAGATGTGGATAATTGAAATGTGCTGTTCAAGGCCTGGAGGAAAGGCATTGTTTAATGGCAGCATGTGTGGCATAATATTTAGGACTATTTCCTCACTGTACAAAGAGAATGGCCCCAGCAGCCTCAGTGCATTGAGTAAAGAGCATTTGCTGCAGCCCCAGAGATTCAGAGGGGTTCGAAAATCACTAAAGACAAGTGCAGGTGACTTGCATAGAGCAAAGTGCTGCACGTACACCTCAACCACTGGTTTACTCTAGCGTGTAATTGTGAAATATTTAATAGAAGTGATCAAAGAAAAGAACTAGAGTATATTGTATATTTTTGTTGTTTGTTTGTGGTTTGCTGTTGTTGCCTGGCTTCTCCTGTCCATATGTTCTCAAGCTAGACGCTGAATGCCAGTAGCTCCGAACGGCCAGGTCTTGAGAAAGAGAGGCATATATTGTAAAAGACTTTTCCATCTGAGGTTGAAAAGTTCTTTATAAATGCAGCTCATTTATCAGCATTTGTGATTTATCTTTGTTAACAATCACATTATGTGTTGTGTCATGTTATAAATTAAAAAATAACTTAAGTACATTGCTGTACTCGTCAGTGATTATGGAAAATGAGTTTCTAGAATTTACTACTCACTATAAAGTTAATTATACAGTATAGTGTCTGTTCTATAGCGAATAGCAAATGAGAGAAAGAAAAGGGAGAGATGTCTGACAGCCAGAAACCATTTGAATGTTTCAGCACCATGGATAGAGGCAGTCTGAAGAGGTCAGAACAATCCAGGGAGACAGATAATTGCTAAATGAATAAAAACTGTATGTTGGTTCTCTGACTCTAGTCCCACTGATTCCACACCAGCTGGATGTTTGAGGTGTTATACAAGTATGCAATTGGTTTCATCAGGTAACACTCTAAGAACAGTGGCCAATGATTCATTCAGCTTGCGTAAGATGCCATTCCCCCCCAATTCTAGATACAGCACATTCAAGTGAAAAAGACGAAATACTAGGACAGGGTTTTGAAGCTCCTTTCTGCTGTTTTTCATTTGTAGGGCGTCCTTGGTTTTGTTCCTTATTATTTTAGAGATTCTGTGTGTGCGATGTGTAGTCGTCTGTCCCGTTTTCTCTGACACCAGGGACCATGTTGGAAATACGTGTTTACACTTCACATGTTATCTCTTGGATTGTTTTGCCTTCTATATCTATAAATCAAATCATAGTTGTTGTATGGCATTTAAGTAAACAACTTGTCACCAGTAGTGTGCAAAATTGATAAACATTTGCATACAAAACAAATGTCACTAATTGCCTAGATTGCCTTCGCTGAAACGAGGCCCTATTTAAACTTCCCTAAAGTCATAGCCGTTGGCAGTATTGAGGCAAGACGCCCTTTTCATCCTTCCTGCCATCAATTAAGGACTTAATTCCACTAAAGTCAGACAGTGACTGCCGTCTAATTTCTCTATCAGAAATGTCATTACTGGGCTGTTTGAACAGTAAATCATTTCAGAGAATGGAAGCTGTTACTGCCTTTCAGTCTTGATGAGTCACTCGCGGGCAGTAAAAGAAGTAACGGTCAAATGACAAAAGTAATGAACAAACTGCTAACTGGACTGAGGGTCTGAAAACAGAGGAATGATGGTTGAATACTAAGGAACACAATGTGCTGTGATGTGACGTCGTTCACATCATATACAAGGACACATCCATCCATTGTAGAATTAGAAAATGTCCTTACCTTGTGAAAGTGTCTGCAGTATAATCTCTAAATTGCCACAGGGTGATTGCAATATATTATAGCTTAAAATTGATAGCATTAAGAGCTCATCCGGCGGCATGATACCGACTGAGCCTTGCTCACAGACAGGAGTTGAAACTAATCTATTGATTGTAGTGCTGAATGTTCCAGTGGGAGGTGAAATGAGTTATTTTAGGCCCTGGTGTGAAAGGAGTCGAAAGAAGGAGAAGAGAAGGAAACAATACCTAGAACAACAGGAGATCCAGGTGCCCAACATGGATGAATAACACCTCACCAAGCAACCACGCAGGGAGCAATGTGTGTGCATGTGTTTGTGTCTGTATGTCTGGTTTTGTCTGCATATGTGAGTGAATTAGTACAAAGAGAGGAAAGAGAGGCGAGAGAGTGGCAGTGGCGAGAGATGGCTGAGGTGGTGCTTGGAGTCGATGAAGTGCCTTCTCTCTGGTGGCCTGGGGAGGCGTGGGTGTAATAGATTAAACTAGTGTCTCGGGGCTCATCCCATGGCTAACCCTGTCCTATTAAGAGTGGCAGTGCGAGTCTTTCACAGTCACTCCACTCCACTGCAGTGTGGACAGAGCTGCTGGCAAGGCTCTCAGATGGCACTCCACTGTTGTGAGTACTCGGGGGATGGAGATGCTTCGAGGCAGCCAAGGACACGAACCGATGTGACTGATGGCAGCACAATAAAGTGAGCATCTCCTCTCCACAGTGCTAGGACCCCCCCGGTATTCAGAGGGACATCAAATCGCTCTCTGGGGCATGTAAGCTTTTCTCTGCTGATGATAAGCTCATTGTGCTCTGTGGTCAGTTGACTGCTTATGGCACAATGGTGGCTAGAGGTCCTTAGCATTCTTCTGCATGGCAGACTCTTGCTGAACAGTCAGTCAATGACTGCACTGACCTTATACAGAAGGCATTCACTCGCAACAGAGATGCCAGGCCAGACACAAACCACTGAGTCATAATTGCTTATCTCATAATCTCAGTGGATTTTTTCACCTTGAAGCGGCTTTGCATCTCAGAAATGATGTGTTTAGCTTATTGGGCATTGTTAGAACCATTAGTGCTTAATGCAACCCAACAGGCACATCTTTAGCTCCCAGATGATGGGTGCTGTCATGTGGGATCAGAAGGTGGTTTTGGCCTTATAAGAATAAACCATCCAGACGTGGCCTAACGTTGCTGTTTGGAGGAATGCGCTGCTCGCACAGCTGCAATTTGAAATGTGTGATATTCTGGGCATGTCTGGCTGAGCTTTGATTTACTCTCAGAGGATAAATCATGTGAGTGGGTGTTAATGATTCATATGTGGTATTGTAAATACATAATACTGTAGTAAATGCTTTTAAGACTACTCTACATATCACAGATTAAACATTATTTTCAGCCTATTTAATCTTCAGCTCCTTCATGTAATACCTGTGTTCAGTGTAAACAAATAAAATCAGCCTACTAATGATTTGGTGAACTGTGATAATGATTCTTCAAGGGGAAAGGCTCGATTCACCCATCGGTGTTGGCAGTACACTGTCCACTGTATTATTGGTTGAGCGTAGCTGAGGTTTGAGAAGAGTATTGAACTCTGCTATCGTACTACTGGCCTGAACACACAAAGAAATTGAGAACCTATTCAATATGCATATCATCCTGCCTCTCCCATCCCCAAAATAACTAGCAAGCTGAAAAAAAAGCAGCTGCAACTAACACTTTACACTGCACAGGGAGCATGCTGTGGGGGAGGGGGTCCAAAAACACATCGAAAGTGAGAAACAGATTCCAGTTCATGGATTTCCTCTTATCACATCTCGTCAGCCAGAACATCATTGTTGAGTATTCACACACGTGAATGTGAATGTTGTGAATGATGTAAGGACTTTTTTTCATTGTGTTTGAAGCTTAATACTATACCTGTGAGAATGTGATGCCTTGATTATAGTCCCCTGTTCTAAATTAACAAATTCCCTTGGAATATAACAGGTTCAGTTGGCAAGAAAAAAAAAAGTTCCTTCATTCAGTATCAGTGCCAGTGCAATGAAGGTGCACATTTACATATCAAAGGGCGCAGCACCATGTCTAGAATTTCAAGTGTGTTCTGTTGTGATGTTGAAGAGCAGCAGCACTGACATGAGAGGAACTCGGTCTGTCCTCCTTACAAATTCCTCCGCTGATACACTTCCTTGTTGTGTCCGCAGTAACCCATAAAAGGTGCATCACAACCGTGGCTATAATGAGACACTTCAAACGAGTAATTGAACATGCATAGGTGTATGCAACTTGTTTAAGAATAATATGTGTGTGGATATGGCTAATACACAGCACTGGTTCTGTGTGCATAAGTAGGTCATCTTGGAGGGAGGGGGGGGACGCGAAATGATACATGCAGTCAGAGAATGAAATGGTCGTTTTTGCTTCCTGAGAAATTTCCCTTATGGCCTCCAGATCTGATTTGATTCTCCCCAAGTCAAGCGTTGACACATTAGCACGTCTTCTCATTAACTCAGAGTTTCTCATTACCCCCTCCTGGCCCCATTTTATTCCTATTTAACAACAGATATCCTAGACATAGTCTACTTGGACCGTTGTGAGTCTCAGACACATTAAAGGCAGTGAAGCTCTCAACATTACTGTTCTACACCCAAACCAGAATATGTAAATTAATCTGTGCGATTTGTTTGACAGTTAATCAAATGCCTGTCCATGCATTGTTCCACTGGTGTCAGCAAGGCCTCTCTCTCCTCCATCTGCTGAGGAAATGAGCTGCAATATGTTCCTCCGGCGTCATCTCTATTTTTTGCTGCTACTTAATGAGTACCTTTACAAGCATAACCTCTCAATCCTGATTAAACACCACAGTGTGTACCACAGTGGATAAATATGTCAAATTAAGTACTACGAGTTGAAGGTTTTCTCAAATGTTTGTACAAAATCATCTGACAAGATGTGTGATGTATTTCAGAGACTTTTCGGGTCATGTAAAATTCCCTCTGGTGGCTACTCAACCACAAAAGAGAAAAAAATCAGTTTGAGTTGGTTAATACTGTTAGTTTCTATATATATATATCAAGGCATCTGCTCAACCTAGAATGAATCTCACAAATAAAACTGTTAACAGAGTGAGGGCATCTGTTTTGCACAGTAGTGACAGCATCTCATAAGAATTATTAGTGGCTTTCTGTTGCATGTTAACATTAAGATCATTCTGCCCTACAAAGGCAGACAAGAGAAACAGTGAAATTAAGATTAAAAGGTTTAAAGTCTGCAGGCCAGCCGACAAACTGTGTAACAGATTGTACAGCCTCCATTTTTAGGTCTATACGCTCCAGCACTTTGGCTTGAAATAACAACAAATTTGTGTTCTTTGACATTTCTTGTCCATAGTATGCTAAAGAAAATAAACCTTATTTTGATTATTTCCACTCCGGGGTTCATCAGTATCACATGTTTCTGTTTTGCTAGCCAGCTCTTTTACTAGCTCTTTAAGCTAGCAGGAGTTTAGCTGTTTTTCTCAATAATCGGCTTTAACGACAGTCTTATAGAGTTATGTAGAATAGCAAACTGAAGCACCAAGATGGGGAAAATGGGGGAAAGACAGCAAAGGGAAAGGTTTCATTGAGCTAAGGCTAGCCGCGGCTATCTCACCAGCTACCTTTCAGTTGCTAACTCTCTAGCTGTTGCTGTCCAACATGTTCTCATCCTGTTTTGTCACATAGGCTACTCATGCTTTGACTCGTCAAAGTTTCTTTTTGGTTACAGTAAACATGTGTATGACTTAAAGCACCAGTGTGTAACAGTTCAGGGGGATCTAGTATTGATAAGTATGTTTTCGTTAGTGTATAATCACCTGAAAATAAGAGCCATTGTGGGTTTTTTTTGTGACCTTAGAATCAGGCGTTTATATCTTCATAGGGAACAGGTTCTGTTCAAGTACTCCACCATGTTGCACCGCCATGTTTCTATGGTAGCCCAGAATGGACAAACCAAACAACTTTTCCTGCTTGGGCCGGAGTCAATAACGTTACTTGCTCCCGTCACTGCCATTCTCTCTCTCTTGCTTCATGACTCACTTCCCATGTACACACAAACTGTGCACTGGCTCTATAGAGGGCCATTCATGGTTTAGCGTCAGCCATCCAACATGCTTGGCACACGGGAGAAGCTTCACTTGGTTGCAGTCTCTTCACCTCACCGCTGGATAGCTGACACTGGACCTTGAAACAGAAACACTTGCTTAGGTTTAGGCAACAAATCTACTTATTTAGGTTTAGGAAGAAATAACATGGTTGGGCTTAGAATTATTATGTTTGTATGGTGAATGTGACTTGACACAAACATGGGACATGAGCAAACAGCTGCTTGTAACTTGTGTGTTTGTTGGACCCATCCACCTCCCCTCCTGTTCGGCCTGAGTGTCTCTTTCACTCTTTAAACTATATCACTACAGCACTTTCCCTGAGCATTTACTGTTGCTTCAGATGGGTTTACATTGTAGTTAATGGAAAGACTAGTGCGTCTCGTTCCGTCGGTAAAGACTGCCTTGTGTGCAGTGAGGACCACGAGACAGCATCATTATTTAACGCCCTGGGAATGAGAATGGGCTGAGCTGTCTAGCTGTTTGGGGCTCAAATCTTTGTGGCTACTTTTTGATCCATACGTGTCATTGTGTTTTGACTTTGTAATGCTGAATTAGCCAGCAAGTTAGAGTTATAGCAAGATGAAGTGTTGTGACAAGGCTGGAAACTTGGTAGCTCTATGAATAGCTAAAATCTTCACTGATCACACCTGCACCTTATTAATAATAATTGTCATGCTCCACTGTTTTAAATTTAGAATATTGTTTATGCACACTAATTTGTCAAATGTAACTCCAGGATGCCAGTTGTGTCAAAACTGCAGTGTGTGAATAGAGTATTTCCTCACACATTACACTTCACCACCGACTGTCTTCAGGTAGCAGAGGGTTACATGAAAATTAGACACTTATAAAGGTTGAAAGTTTGGGCCTGTTTCCTAACTGTGGTGAATGATGCAGCATATTGAGATGGAAAGCAAAGCTTCTCCTCATTCCCATGAGACTCTGGCTAATGAGGTCTGGTGTATACCTCCTGCTGTCCACCTCCCCACCACCGCCTTCCCTCCTCCTCCACCTGCACGGAGTCTATTTCAGCTGAGCTATGCATGGCTGTCTCTATGTGGCAGTTCAGGCACAATGTGATGTAAACTGCAAGAGGGCTCTTATTAGATGTTTATTTACTTTGCTCTTTTCATACTGGTTTAAAATCCAATTCTAAATAATGAGAATGCTGTAATTACATTATTGATGCTTTTATTTCTGTGTCAAAAACTCACTCTTTGAGAAGCAAAGTACATTGAGTTCCCTTTTATGCTGATTTCGAACATTTCACAGGAACCAGCAGGGAGCTCAGTAAACTGAAATAATGACTGCTGTAAAATTTAGGCTACTTTGTAGGTGTAAGTTGGCGGGAAGTCTTTTAGTGTGATTGTAGGGATCAGCATTTGAATGACACCCACAATGAATTTCATTTTTGTACGTGACTGTTGCTTCATGGTGCTTGGTCTTCTCGCAGTGTTGTCACTTCTTGAAAGAGATTGAAAGGGACAGAGTGTATTTCCTGTTGAAGGATCTTATAGCTGTGCCTAGCCAGTTGCATCTGGCGCACTGTAATCAAACCAATCATGGTGGTTGATGGTCAATGATTGCTTTCAGATTGGCTTGCCTTCACATAGCTCTCTTTTTTTTCTCCTTCTTTTTACGGGCACCTGCTGTAGCAGCGAGACTGAAACCATGGAGATGGAGGAGAGACAGAGGGCTCGAGAAGCATCTGCTACCACTGTGAAATCACGACTGCACAGCCTCTGATCATTTCTAGTGGTTGGACTCTAATTAGATCGCTAATTCATGTGCATTTAATATGGACAGATGACTGGCCATATTTCTCTTGCATCGAAAAAGGCTCTTTTTTTCTTCAACCTCCAGTGCACCTCTCCTCTCATATTGACTGTCTCTTTACATCTCGCTGTGTCATTACCAGCTGTTTTCACTTGGTGTCTTTTGCAACAACATGCCAATGAAGTCCAAGTCCTGGGGCGGGAAGATAGCATTGCTGCCATAGTGGTTACATGTTAGTCAATTTGAAATACACTGAAAGGAATTTCTCTCATGTGACTCCAAGCCAGTAGAGCGTGACCGACTGCAAGCTCGCCAAGTACGGTTGGTCACACATGAGAGGGCAGGAGACAGACAGAAGCACGAACGCGGGTGTCACTGCTGTCGGATGTTTACACCTCAGCCGCAGACATGCCGAGGATGCAGATTCAACCCCTCGCCTTTGACTAATTGACCCTGAGCTGACATGTCAGAGGCTTGAGGAGGTAAAACATATGCACCCTGAAGCTGTTGTTGGGAGAACTCTTGTAGAGGGGCGTACCTCTGCTGAACCAAGAAAGTGCAGCTTGACTTCCTCACACTGAGGGGGTGAGACATTAACCTGGTCAGGACCTACTGTGTGTCTCACATGAAATACTGTGTGAGGAAAAACTGTCATGGCCATTTTCAAAAGGGTCTCTTGACCTCTGACCTTCAGATGTGTGAATGAAAATGAGTTCTCTGGGTCCCCACCAGTCTCCCCTTCACAGACATGCCTTTATGATAATCACATACAGTTTGGGGCAAAGTCATAGTCAAGTCAGCACACTGACACACTGACAGCTGTTGTTGCCTTTTGGGCTGCAGATTACAATGTTAAAATTTGAGCATATTTTTTATGCTAAATGTAGTACCTGTGAGCGTTTCTGGGTAATATTTGTCATTGTTTTGTGTTGTTAATGAATTTCCAGCAATACATTTGCATAAAGCAAGCATATATGTCCACTCCCATATAGTTAAGAGTATTAAATACTCATTGAATCTCCCTATAAGGTACATTCTCAACAGATAAAAAAACTATTTTAATTGATTGAGGACACTTGTGTAATCATCACTATATGATATGTGTTTACTCCTTTGTCTGCTCTTCAGGAGAAAAATAGTATTTGAATGTGTTTTGAGTGACAATATAAATATTGGAAATCATCCAAATAGGCTGCTGAAATTTATTGGATAAGAGGAGGCCGATGTTGACAATTGATAGCAGTTACTCATCCTTGAAAATGTTAGACTAACAAAAATAAATGGAGGGCAAACTTGCTGTCAACACTGATGCTCATATTTAGTCATTACATTTCTTCAAGTGTCCTTAGCGAGCGCAGGATGTATGCTACAGAGAAAGTAAATACAGCAGGAGTGCTGACACGTGTTGTGTCATAATGTGATTATGCTTTGAAAAGTAAACTCTAAAAGTACCTTTAACTGTACTCGTTTCTGTTTTATTTTGTAGCCCCTGGACTTTGAAAGTAAGAAGGCTTACACCTTTAAGGTAGATGCCTCCAATGCTCATCTGGATCCACGGTTTCAAAGCTTTGGGGCCTTCAAAGACACAGCAACAGTGAAGATTAACGTTTTGGATGTGGATGAGCCCCCGGTGTTCAATAAGCCCTCCTATGTGATGGATGTGTATGAGGACACACCCGCAGGCACCATTATTGGCGCAGTGACGGCACAGGATTTAGATGCCAGCAACAGTCCAGTCAGGTAAAGTTAAACTCTCCTGTCTAACACAAAACACATGTGACACGGTCAGTAGGGGGGAGTGGGGTCCAAGTTAGAATGAAACTTTGCCATTTACCATGCTCAAACTCAGCAACACCCTCTTCAGGTTCAACCTCAAAGGGGAGACCTTCTGACGATACCTCACATATTCACAGTTTTGAAATCTACAGTGGCTCTTTTGTTATATATTTTTTTCTGCCATACTGTTTTTAGCTGTCACATACAAAATTCAATTCAGCTTATCAGTTGATGCATGTGATGCAAGCTGTTTGAATTTTGGTTGGTTGGTAGCACAGGAGTCCAGAGTGTGTTTACCCTCCTGGGACAAAACTTTTATAGTTCTTAGCTTGTTAGAAATCAACAAAAAGCAAACAAAAACAAGACAAATTCATTTCTCCCCCTGTGAAGCAACAGATGAAGAGTCAGAAAACAGCCAAAATTCATATTTATATAATAATTTTATTAATTCTTTTCTCAAATAAATGTGTGAACAAGTGACATTGTAAATACACGGTGGTCAAATTTAGACCACAAATTGTTTGCAGACATCTGTTCAAGTAGTCTGTGTGAGTAGGAAGTTTATTTAGTATCGATACAAACGTGTCCCAACTGGCCCTGCTCTCCCCTACTTTGTGTTGTACCATTGGGAAACCTCTGGGTCTGTAAGTATCTTAAACTTGTCTTAAACTTGCATTATTTCTAACAGCCAGCAGAGGGCGACTCCTCTGGTTGCAAAAAGAAGTCTGATTGTACAGAAGTCTATGAGAAAATGAGCCAACTTCTCACTTGATTCATTACCTCAGTAAACACTGTAAACAGGAGTTTATGGTCTAAATCGCTAGTTTCAAGTCTTCAATACAGCATGATGTTTAAATGTTTGGCTATGGTTTGGTTACTCATGGTATATTTAGATTGTGTTTAGTGGTGAACATGTTTTAGTTTTATTTATCTGTGGCACAGAGGGGTCAGTATAAAAAGCAAGAAATATGAGAGTGTGACTCACAGTTTAAAGAAGCATTATTGGATCTTATATTGTACAAAAAGACTTGATCTTACTCTGGAGTAATCACTGATAGTGAATGACGTAGGTTGGGATCTGACTGCACATCTTCATCTTGAGAGGCTTTACTATTGAACCAAATATCCCTCGTTACTCCCCCGAGGATAAAAGAGCTAAAAGGAGAAGTACTGTGATACTGCAGCCAGTGATTGACGGTTTTAGAGCTCTAATCCATTCATCAATGTCTCCAGTCTCCATTTATCAATGTCATCGTGACTTTAATCTTGAGAGTATTGTCAGCTTTACTCATCAGACGACTAATCAATCTATGTAAAACGTTTGACATTGTCATGTAAAATCCTGCTCGCATCACCTACTGGCAGCTTGGGATGTGTTGGTGACGTTATATAACAGAAACGATATTATAACTTTATTAGTGGCCCTGCATTTGCATATCTGAACCTGATATCTGTCATTATTAGAGCGCAGATATTACTTTACTTTGATAATGAACCATTCTGTATATTTACTCACTGCAGTGCAAATGAATAAAGTATCTTGCCTTATAACTTAAGGAGACAAACTCTTGCAAACAGAGGCAGTCGACTTCAAAGAAAACATCCCAAAAAAACACAGCCCTTTGCAGCTTGTATTTATTGGTGCATCATACCTTTTGGTGCACAGTCTCAGAGCACCTGTTTTAATTGGATTACATAGTTGAAACCTTCCTTTTGACTATTTTAAGGAAACATGCATGTACATACTGTCAGGTTGTATATAGTTACACTAATTTGGCGGACATCCCCCAAGGCTTAAACATATTCCAGTAACAGCTAGGCTCTAGGTTCTTGCAGATTTTATAATTGGCTGTCTCAAAAAGTTTAGTCTTAATAGTGTCCAACTGTTTCCATGCAAGTGGATGCAATTCTATAAAGTGAGTGTAAGATGAGATATTTTTGTGCATATTTATTTTGTAGATGGGGATGACTGACATGAGTTACTTAATGCTGATTATATTCTATAGTTGTGCTTGTTTTGTGTAGTTTTGGAGCTACATAACACTGTGCATGTTGCCTGTGTTGCTGTAAAGGGAAGTTGATGTATTTGTCAGAGTGGCGATAATTAAAATAGGCCAAGTTGCACAGAGGAAGCCGCCCCCGTGCTTTTATTTTCACCCATATCCTGAATTAACAACCGTGGTAATAAGTTAACGCAAAAAGCACAATGACAGCATCATTCAGTAACAATTAATACAATCTAAACTGAACATGGCAGCTAATAAGGACATAAGCTGTAATTCAGTACATCAGTACAGTCAACCAAGCAAAGAAACAGAATATTCATGCAAGCTTTTTCTGTTGTTTTAATTTACACACTAAAATGAATTTCTTACACTTTGATTGTTTTTCATCGGACAAATTGTCCCCAGGGTCCTAAATCATTTCACAAGGCACTGCGGGTGTCTCCTTGGTAATTATCAGGTAGGACATTCAAACATCGCTGCTGAGTTTGACTGTATAGATCTGACATGCTTGACTCAAATCCTGATTTATACTCAAGGAAAGTCATTCCTTTTCCTTCTCAATCTCTCGGTCTTGCTATGCACTCACTACCACACATACACGCTATCCTGTGTTCCACCATAACACTTGAGTGGTAGATAACAATAGACTGTCATTGGCAAAGACAAAAGAAGTACAATCTTAAAAAATGTATGAGAACCCTTTTGTTTTTGAACTCTATCACAGCAGCTACGTTTGCTCAGGCACATTGCTTTGTAGTAACGCTTCTTCGAAGATGTATCGCTCAAACGTAACACAGATGGCAAAAAACATACCTGTTGCATGGACAGAAGTTGTTTTATTATGAATATTTTATTCCGGGGGAAACAAAAGAATGGAGGAAGTAGAGATTTGTACAAAAAACGTCTCCGGCACTTTAAATATTCATCAATACAACAGCTGACATTGTTCATTTGTGTGCCTTCAGAGAGCAGCCTTGCATTCTTCACTTCAAAAATAATAGACCCGGTGACCCATCATGCATAGGGAATTATGCTTTTAGACTTTCTTCTCTGCTATTTAGCAGTATAGAGCTGAGTTATCTCTAGCAGGGGAAACAAAGGGCCGTCATGAATACTGCATTGTTGGCCGATTCTAAAGAGCTTCTTAAAGTTTGAATGACTTTTACAGACTGAACTTTTGGCCTTTCTTTAAAATGGTTGTATCACAAACCACAAGACACTGAAGGCAAACTGTAAAAGGGTTTAACTGCCAAGTCTAGAAATCAAAAACTGTGGAGAATAAACACAATTTGTGCCTTTACATTTCTTAAAACCACCTTTTTGTATTGTGTGTAATCTCCTCTGGACTGAATTAATATTGCAGCAGTTCAAAGTAGGAGATAACGCTGTAATTAATTTTCAAATCTGCAGTTCTCGGTGCTGAGTTGAGCTTAAGTAGACTCTTTAGATCTGTGATTTCTTTCTCACAGCTGTTGATGAGCTCTATTCTCCTTCAAGATATCTCAGAGATTGAACCCATTACAAGTAAAACATTTCTGATGTTTTCTATCTCACATGAACACACAAAAATGTAGTTTTAGAAACATCTTTTTTTGCCACGTGATAGCAAAAGCTATGGTTTGAGTTTGTTTTCTTGCTCAAGGAAATTTCCAAACATTCACACCCTGTGGGTTAATCTGTAATATTCTGTATACGAGGCGGTCTGTCTAACCACAGGGCCACACTGAAATGTACACTTCAGTAGCAGCTTGACTTTAATAACACCACTGCCCCCCCCCAAAAAAGCGCCTGTGCCCTGAGGAAAAATGGTGCACCATTGATCTTTTGAACCCTTGATGGGAGTTCGGCTGTAATATTTATCAAAGAAACTCACACTAAACTATGTTGGACACGATCATGTTCACTTCAAGGCTGCGCGCCACACAGCGTTAAAGAGAGGATGTGGACAAATCAAAATTGAAACAGAAAATTTGTTGGCACAAAAGCTTGTAAAAAAATCTATATGATATGAGCTGATATGGTTTTGTTGTGATTCTCATCACAGTAAAAGTATTGGGGGGTTTGAATGTACGCTAAACCTTGTTCTATTAATGACTCGAGTCCAGTTTGAGGCACTAGAGTGTAAAAACAAGCATGATAAATATTAATGGGAAATACCCTTTCAAGATCAAATAGCTTGCCATGAGAAAAAAAAAGGCAGAATGGTCGCTGTCCTTCATATGGAAAGTCCAGGCTCAAGCCCATGAGATTAAATTAGTTAAAGTGCCCACGAGCAAGGCATTGAACCCTCCAACCCCTGACAACATATTTTCTCCTCTGGGAATTTGTCAGACAATCACAAAATTATTAATGAAAAATAGCCTTTTAAGATCAAATAGCATGACATGATGAATGGTGCTGTCAGTGTATGCCGTTTGGCTTCAGATCTCTTTTGTATTCCATAGCTTGCATTCAGAGCGACCGGGCAAGACCAAAGATGTGTTACTCAGAGAGGACATTGTACCCTCTGTTCTCAGACACCAGACCGCTGTTTTATGCCTTTGTTGTACATCGGCTCTGCGAGATTGATGCGGTTTCAATTTGAAACTTTCAGCGGAGCCTAAAATTCATCTACATTCCCAAGAAAACTCTTTGCTCAGCATGGCCAAGGTACACGTGCCCCATTACAAGATTGAAATGTATGTGCGATCCTCAGCACATTTTCTGGAAATGACCATTCAGAATGAGTAATGAAGGCGATGCCAACATTATATTACACCTAACTCATATACATGAGCCCACAGGGAAAATCACTGTGGTTTAATTCTCTGGTTTATGTTGGAAATGAATGCCATTAAACAAACATTTTCTTGCAGGTATTCCATCGACTGGAAGAGTGACTTGGACAGCTACTTTGACATTGATCCAGTGGAAGGAACCATTTCCACAAATGAACTCCTTGACAGAGAGAGCATCGCCCAACACAATATCTCCATCGTGGCGACCAAACTTAGTAAGTATGACAACAAGATCAATTGTGATTCATGCAGGTGTCGTTGTCCTTCCCCTGCCATAATCTGTGTGAAGGATTTAACACACTTTTACTCAAGTCAATACTCAATCCCATTTTGCTGGAAAGGTTTATAGGTGACTATAAACCATGATAGCTCTCCCAGAGGGATGTATCTTCAGGACATTGTCTCCCCTAGCATACTCTCCCTAACTCTGTTTTCATTTTTAACTGTCTTTTTTTCAACATATTTTGATGACATTGGCATTGGGAGGAAGCTCGTCTTGCCAGAGTCAACTTTTACTTACACTGCAGTAAAATTTGAACCTTCTAGAGTTTTTACAGCAGGCAGATGCAGCCGCCATCACAGCATGTTGTGAAAGAGGGAACTAACACAGAGCTGTGGCTTTAAGACATGTCATCAAGCTAATTATGTTTTTATGAAGGAAGTGGGGCAAATTTCCGGATAAATAAGCAAATCCATCGTCATCAAGTCATCAAATCTGCTGAGAACCGTCAAAGTCATTATCCCAGAAGCAGGCTGGTGCTCAATCAAAATTACACACGCCGTATATTCATTAGGATAGACTGTGAAATATGGGCTGTTAAAACTTGAGTCATTGTCGCCTTGGAAGCTGGTATTACTCACTTCCCCTCAAGGTCATGGCAGTGACATGCTAATTCTGTTTTCAATGTGTGCGTGTGTGCTTCTTTGTGTGGCTTGTGTGTATAAATGTCAAGGAACTGGAGGATGAGGTAGGCTGAAAGGATACGGGGTGGCGGGAGGCAGTTTTACAGTGCAGGGGCGTTGCATGTTCAGTTTATCATACTTGAAACAGGAATCAAGCAGTAATTCTGCACATGTTGCCCTCCTCCACATTTATTATCACTTTACCCCAAGTCAGCCTCTGCCTCTGGTTCCCCTCTAGAGACTGATTTCACCTGGACTAGGTATCGGCTGAAATAACCATCAAAGCTTCTCCTGTCAAAGGATATCTGCAATCCATCCTTTTTGTGCCCGGATCTAGAAAAATAAAATAGTTATTTGTATAATTTTGCTCGCAGCCAATCACTGCAAGCCTTCTTTGATTTATTGCAACGTGTGATTGGCCCACAGCAGCTACAACCCATTCAGCACGGACTGCCTGCCTGCACATGGCTATAAACACGGAGATGTCTGAGCCAGCAGCTCGAAGCTAATGGTGCTAACAGAGCTAACGGGTGGGCGTTACACTTCAAACCAGATGCCATATTGGTTCAGACTGAAAGCTGGGAGCAGCAGCCCATGAGGGAAAATGTTCATCCAATCAGGTGCCTAGTGTCTACAAGCAGCCCATCAAGTGTCCAGTGTTTGGAAGAGAGGCGATCCTTCGCGTCCAAAAACGCCCCTGTGGACGAGTACCATTATCAGCGGTAACTACCAGGAGTGTGGTGCTGTGCGATGGCGATTAGCCAGCCAATGGGACACCATGAGAGAAAAGAACATAATTCACATCATAAGCCAGTGTTATAAAAAATAATGTTTGAACCGGTGCAACAGGGATAGAGATAAGAGAGAGTTTGTGTCCCAACTTGTGAGTTCAAAACTGTTTTTGACCTTGAGTGAGAGTTGGCAGAACTTTGTGTTCGGAGTATTGGATAGCAGTTACAGCTCCTCTGAGACGCATTCTATTAGCATCGTTGGGATGTTGCCTGTCTGTTAGTCAGGTTTTAGACCATGAAGAGCAGTAATAAATACTGAAGCAAGATACCTTGAAAACCCACAGTAATAATGCATTGTATGAGGAGAGGTCATGCACAGAAAAAAAATGTTCAGACTTTTCTATAGTCTCAAGCGCTCTCACTTGGCCCTGCACAGCAGTTTTCAGTATAAAGCAAATTGTTGCAGACCTCCAGATTTGACCTGTTTCTGCATCCACTGTGTGTCCTTGCTGCTAATGCTTTTTAACATTTATCCACCCACACCCCGTTACAGTGACTCAGAGGAAAATATCCAACAATATGAGTTGACGCGTAACATTTTCTTTGAATAAAAAGGTACAGTATGTGTACTCTGCAATGATCAGTGCAACACCTGAGCAGGAGACTTCAAAAAGCCTCAGAGATTTGTCCGGTCATTGCTAGATACTGCAGTCATGCAGCAAAATGAGAGCAATCTCTGCTGCTCTCTTGAGACACAGTGCACAGCAGAAGTCATGCTAAATAAGAGCTGGGGTTAAATTAACGGTTTTGGCATTTAAGCCCAGTGGCAATTTTTAGGAGTCAAAGCGAGGGGAAGAGCTATTAAATGCAATAATAACCTTGGCAGGAGGCAATGAGGAAGCGCACGTTCTATCTATTTACAGCAATTGAGCGCTGTTGCACACTTAAGATGGAGTTTATGTTGCGATTTTGCTTACTTATTTTGTCCACAGTTGCACTTTTAACAGATTGCTAACCACAGTGAATATCTCTGTTTTGCAGCACATTTTATAGATTTGTGGTTGATTGCTTGCTTGCTTGGTTGATTGGGTTTTTATTAAAATGAGCTCAATCAAAAAAGTAATACCCAGTTGAAAAGCAGTATAAAGCTGGCAACTTTATGGCTGACCAACGAAGCATTCTGCAGCAATACAGAGTTCTGTTTCAATAAAATAAATAGAGCATTTGTTATTGGGCTGAAATGCTGACACTAGTCAGATATGAAAATAATCATGATACCATTGCTCCATCTAGTGGGCTGAAAGATATATCACTGATGACACACTGAGAGGCACTCAACAGTTACAGGGATGAGTTTTGAGATGAGATGAAGGGGAAACTCTGGTATCCAGAAACCTGGGACTTTAAAGACATTTTTTACACATTTCATTGATCTAGATTTGAAGTCGTTCAAACTTTTTAAAGGCCAAAGATTCCAGGACCTTGATGACAGAAAAGATCAGTATTTTTGCTGGCTGAGCATCAATGTTAGTAGTTCAGTCGGTGCAAAGCAGCAAATCCCATGCTCAGTGTCATTTTTACCTTGGTGGGAAGATTGCTTTTTCCATCAAGGTCAGAGACAGGTTAGTAACTGAGCTGGGGCTGCGTCTCCAATCCCCTTGAGACGACTCTACCGATCCCCCTCCTGCATTCTTCTAAACCACCCACCTACACACAAACCCACACACCTACGCACCCATGCACTGGCACTCACACAAACAAGTGCACACTAAGCCCCCCCACTGCAGAGCAAAGCCTATTCCCACATCAAATCCATAAAGTTTACCTTACTTGGGCTTTCGCACAAAAAGAACATTTCCCCGCTGTGCCCCTGCAGTGAGGAAACAGGGTAACAAACAATCCTGGATTCAAGTGGGGCCCTCTCAAGGGGGCTTTCAGACTATAATTAATATGGGCTGCACATCTTATGGCCAAAACCCATAACAGAAAAAAAAAGCTGGTAAAGAAAATATCCTCTCCATAGAGCCATATTCCATTATGTGAGGCATGCTTTATTTGTAGGCAGCACATGGGATGCATTTACTGTGTGTTTTTATTTAATTCTCCTTTACATCATCAATCAAAAGCGCCATAAAACAGCAGCGTCCGGGTACAATTTATGCATCGACATGTTCCAGACACATCAAAGGTTTTCTAGCAGACGCATTTAAGCAGAGCGGCTTACAGTGGGCGAGCAGTTAGGCAGTTTAGCATCCGCTCAAGGACGCTCTGACTGGACACTCGGGCATGACAGCCTCTTTAACCACCTACTGCAACAGTGATAAACTCTTAAGCTTTGGCTCATCACATGATGGCAGTACTTTCAATAGCCACACGATGTCAGTGCTGTGACCAAAAAAAAAAAAAAAAAAAAATCATTTTTTCTCTATTAATATTTCTTATTTAACACTTGATTGAAACACTTCTATTTTGTGTTTTCCTCCCCAGACAGTCCAGTCCTGACCAGTCGAGTGGCCGTCACCGTCCATGTGTTGGACATCAACGAGTTCCCGCCTGAACTCGCCAATCCTTATGAGACCTTTGTGTGTGAAAATGCCAAAGTAGGACAGGTACTTTCACCTTCCCTGCCTCTTTCTATGCATTTGTGGCATTTAACACATCACATTGTCTAGCGTTAAGATGTGCTGATTTTTCAGCGAGTTCGACACCTGTTGATTGGACTGTTGTTTTTCCTCCCGTAAAGCTGATATGGCTTCAAGGCGGTTGTTGAAAAGTGTTAAATTGAATCTGAAAGGTGTGGATTTCTATTAAGGCTGGGAAAAAGTCAATGTTTACACTTAGACAGAAATAAACATTGATCTTGAGGTGTGTGGAGATAATTATTCTGCTTTTTGGAGCACCAGATTGCTGTGGTAAATACACATATTTAGCTCTGACTTTGACACATTACAGAAGGTTGATTCCCAGTGTTTTACTCAAGGTCACTTTTTATATCAAGGGAGCTTGCAGAGAACCCTTCAGCCCAGAGTATGAATCTAAATCTTGAACTAATTGTGTCAAAGAGTTCGATTCAGCAGAAGCAATCATAAAGCAGCAGTGTTTTGCATATCAGCAACCTAGAGTACATTTCAGATGATATATTTGAGATGCAGTGGAGAATTTGCCTGTGCGCACTGTAAACCACCTGTGCCTGTAAATTAGCCCATTAAGCAGCATCTATATGCAGTTAGCGTTCAGAGAGAACAGCTTCTTTGGCAGTCTATCAAATTGCTGTAGACTCCTCATCACACTGAGGATGTTTTTGCTACTCCTCGGGCCTGTTGCAATCAAAACAACGGCTGTGCCCTGCATTTGAAGGCTTCACTGTCTTCCTAACAGAAAGTTGGTGTAAGATGTAATTTTTGCTGTGTTTTCAATCTTTAAGAGTAAAAACACTAAGAAGTGGCAGTTGAGGCCAACTTGATGCTGGCTCTAAACAAATAAAAATCCAAATGTAAGCATAAGTATTTTTCTTAAAGACCTCAAATACATTTTCTCTCAGTCAGCTGCTCACTATGATGGTATACATGAACGCACAAGTTTCTACCACATCCTTACATCCAGATCAGCCGCAATCATCACGCAATATGTGCCCTGTATACAAAAGGCATCACCTCTCTCCTGCCTTGCCTTCCAGTTCAGAATATACACTTTCTCCTATTTCCACATTAGGATTCCACCAGGTGTTGTGCACAGCTGCCAGAAGATAAAGAATTGCAGAACCTCTCTTGTAAAATCCATCACACATCTCCCTGGATAATTATATGGACTCTCGCTGCTGAAAAACATACAAACTGCTTGTTTTGGAGTGTATCACGTTGTGCCACGACCTCCCATGGAAAATAATCAGTAACCAGGACAAAGCCGATCAAGAGAAGCATCTGACTATTTTCATGAAAATGTGTGGGAAGAGCAGGAAGGAGAGTACATGACCCGAGACTTTAAACTAAGGTTTGCTAATAGTGGCAAGCAGCATGTTTCCTTATTTTATTATTTATTACACTCAGAGTCTTGAGTGGTCAACTGGTCAAGTGTGAAATGAGAAAAAGCAACCACAAAGGGAACATAAAACAAGAATATTTACTGCTGTGGAGTTTCAGTATTGGATGCAGTATACTCAGGACAGCCAGTGCTATTATGCGTTCCTCGCTCTTTAATGTATTTCCTTCCAAAGGCTTTTTATAATGCCACATTGAAATGCTAACCCACCAAATCAGTTTGTTATGCTGGAATAATTACATTTACATTTACAGCATTTAGCTGGCACTCTTATCTAGCTTAATTTACAATGCAGCTGAGTGCAAAAGCAGAATACACTTAAAGCCATTTAACATATACAATAGCACCTAGTAATAAGCAGTTACAGCAGCCACAGTTCCACTTATGATCCGAAAGAGGTGGGAAGCACTTCTGAGTCCAAGAAAAAGAGCATTTCTAACATGATAGATTAAAATTAATCGTGTAATTAGAAAATCAAACAAACATTATGGCTTTTAAAGGCTAATGCCAAACACTTAGCATGGAATTTATTTACCCCTTGAGGTATTAATAAGGTATGCCTTTTTCCTTCTTCTTCTTTAGCACTGAAGCTGATGATAGACAGTATAAGTAGTGTACTGCACATATTTTCACTAAAACCATATTTAGACAAAAGCATCACTTACTCACTTACATGCTTACATATATTATGCAAACAAAGCAATTAAAACGTATACAATACGTTTACATTTTATAAAGTAATGTTCTGCATTATATCAGTGGTGAAAATATGTAACTATTAAATCTTGTTGATTTTACTGGAGTCTGATTAGATTTATCTGGAGTTTTATTAGAGCTGAAATGATTTGTTGATAAATCAGTTGGGCGAAGTAGCTCAGTCTGTGGGGACTTGGCTTGGGAACCGCAGGGTCACCAGTTCAAGTCCCCCACACAGTCCATGTATGGAATGTGGACAGGTTATAAGAGGTGCTAGTTCACCTCCTGGTTACTGCCCAGGTGCCCTTGAGCATGGCAACCCCCCTAAAACTGCTCCCCAGGTGCTGTATAGTAGCTGCTCAGTGCTCCTAATATACTAGAATGGGTTAAATACAGTAAATACACTGTGCTGTGCTGTGCTATGTACAATTTGTGATTAATAATTTACATATTGTTTTTTACAGTTGGGCATCTGACATGATTAATTACTGACAGTTCTGATTAATTATGTGTCATTAATTAAGTAAGAATGTTTTGTTTCTGTTATAAATTGAATACATTTGGGTTTTTGGACTTGTTTGGACAGTTAATAGTCTGTTTCAATGGAGCTGAATTGCTGGTTGCTTGGGTCCATGCTTTCTTGCTGTCAGCGGATGCCCTTCAAATACACTGTAACAGGAAATAAACTGGGACACATTTGGAATATTTACAACTGCGAAATGATCTGTGGCATAGTTTGACTGTAAATGAGGGGAAAGAGAGGGGTTTGACATGCAACACAGATCCCAGTCTGGCTGCAATCGACCCATTAGGGACGCTGCAGCTTTACAGTATGTGACTTAACTGCTCTTCCTCTGGGACATCCTGCACAACATGCAATTTAAGACATCACTTTGGGGGCAGTTATGATGGACATGAGCTATTATTTCTGACATACCTGATACACGGAAATCAAAAATTGATGCAAGTGAAAGTAATTGTTACTTGCAGCTTTAGATATATTCATCACCAAGCTAATTTGGACGCTGGAAATCAATAGTGTGAAGTGTACAGCTGCTGTGGGGAATACAGAGCACTCATCACACCTAGTGTCAGGTTTACTTCTCTGGAGGGAATTTACTCAAATACTGAGCAGGGGAGAGCAACATAGTCCGGGTGATGTATCAGGATGGGGAGGCTGGTTGGTGGCTCCTCCTACATGTGGGGGGATCAACGGCCGAGGCATCAGGTCTGCAGCAGGTCAAGCCTAGTGAGCGGGGAAGAGCAGACTGCAGCACAGCTGGGGTGGCAGGACAGCCGCTTTCAGATGAAGCTCTGAGACGTTTGGGGAATAGAAGAAAGTAGGAAGCCGTCAGCAGTCTGGTACAGATGCAGCTGAATCAGCAGTCAGTGTCTAGCATGGGTGGAAAAGTTAGTTGTCATTTGGCTCGATGTTGCTTCCGGAAATGCTTTCACACATTTTCACATAAAGTATAAGTCATCCAGTTTGTTGAAGTGCTGTGGAAGATATGATTAGGTGTTGTATTGATCAAATTGTGTCTTTTTTTCTTGTTTTCTTGTGGTTTATTTTAGGAAAGCCCTATGCTCTGCAATATAAGAACAATATGAAACTGGTTCCTGTTCATGACCCTCAAACAAGCTCCAGCAGTTCTGAATTAACTTAATCCATCACACTATGTGTTGAGGTGATCTAGAAATTTTAACAAGTTATCAATCAAGTACTCAGCGACTGTATCCAAGACTACAGAGAGAACAATTCACTGCCTTGTTTCAGTGCTGACAGGTCTGACATGCAGTCAGTTGAGGACTCGTTGACATTTCTGTTCAGTGTTGAATAATTTCATATTTTCTGGCAGAATGGTTTGACCTGTAGGAGTTTTATTTTCCATTAAAAAGAAACATCTGACACTGAAACCACTACTCAAAACAAAACCTTCCAACTGTGCAAATCCACAGAATTTTCCGTGTACCAGTGTACCCCAGATACCGCTAGACCACTAAAAAAATGTAAACTTTTTATAATAAAAAACATGACTTTTGTTTCAATTTTAACAGGTGATTCAGACATTCAGCGCAAAAGACCAGGATCTACCGACTGCTGGACAACAGTTTTCCTTCAAATCACCAAAGGAAGACATAAAAAACAAGAATTTCACCATCCGGGACTTTGGAAGTAAGTTTGTCTATTTGGTGCTATGGATGAAATCATACTTTAGACAGCAACACAAAAAAAGGAAAAAAGTTTCTCATAAAACATGTTAAAAACAAACTATTAATGTCACAAAAAAGAATCAAGCAATATACAGTATTTATAGGTGCTCAGTACCAAATTTTGAGCATATCTGTTGTTTCTCAGCAGCTTTCAACATGGCGACAGCTGAGCCGGTGCCTAGCAGCTAATGGTGCTAACAACAGTAACACTGCTGACGGAGAAAACAGTCTTAACCTATGTGGGAACTGGGAGGTGGGATACTATGCAGAACAGTGTTATCTGCTTTAACTACCGTATGAGAGCAGTTGCAATGAGTTAGCCATTGCGGCATGTTCACATGCATGAACATGCACTTAAAGGCACGTACAGCCGGCCCGGCTATGTCAACAAAACACAGAGAAGCGCAGATCACAACACACACAAATTATATCTTTACATAGAAAGTAGTTATTTGCTGCTATATTAATGCTCTGAATATTGTAAACAAATGGTAAATTACACTAAACAATGAATGAGATGTCATCTAGTCGTACTTTTAATTACAATTTATGCAGCTTCATCTTGCGGACTATGAAAACCACATCACATCTCAGCATTGATGTGCCTGCAATCAATTACAGTTCCTCAGGTAAAAAGTTAGTAAAAAGATTACTTTTCAAGAAAGAAACAACTGACAACAAAGAGCTTTAAAACATTTGTAAATGATATAGAAAATGGCCTTGATTCTGATGAAAATATCAACTTATAGTATATTAATAACAACAGTAGAACTTGGGGACAAATGATCCAACAAGTAGATCCATTAACCCTCCAATATCTACATGAATTTGGATTTAGGGCAACCGCCCTCTCAAGATCAATCATTCGCTAGTTGAAAAGGTTGTTGCTCAAAGCTTACATGTCCCAATGCTAGGAATAAGTTAAACACATGCAGTCAGACGTTGTGGTATGATAAGGGCATATATGACACTGCAGTGTGCCGATTCCTTTGAAGTCAGACCGGAAAGACGGGTAATGAAAAGTGGAACATGGCAGGATGAGGCCATGGAAGCGAATGCATTCGCCATCCTTGACAAGCCCAGGTCCGAACCTCTGATCCACTTTTACCTTTTGGACACACTGTCTTGCAGTTTCCTGACTGCCCTGGGCCTTGCGAGCACACTCTCCAGACACAGAGTGAGATCTGATAGGCAGGGACAGGAAACACAAACGCCACGGGCACCGCGGACAGGTTCGGCAAGAGAGGGAGAGAGAGCACAACAAGATCACAGTTGTGCACAACATGCAAGGTGTGCTAAAACGCCTGACCTCCTGTCAAGAAAAAAATGCTGGGCTTTGTCAGAGGAACAAACCCGACTTGACAGGGGTCAGATAGTCTCGCTGTAGCGGACAGAACCAGGCAGGTCCAACCTGACACATTCCCTCTCCGTGGTATGCATTGTCGACCTCTATTCCACTCGCCGCCCTCACACCTCTGGCTGTCTTCCCAAGTTGTTCCCTTTGTGTGTTTTTATGTTTTTGTATCTATTATCTCTCATTGCTAATCTGCTGTTTCTCTGGAGTGATGCTGCCTGCACACGGAGATAACAAAATAACAACTGATCCCAACAGTTCTCATGCAGCAGGTAGACAGGAGATGCTTTGCTGTGTTTCAGGGAATGATGTACTGGGTGTGGTTAGGCTCTATCGCAGCGTAATACGGTGAGAGCTTTGATAAGACAGCTCTTTGATATGTTGCAGTTTCTCATCACATTCAGGGAGACACATTTGGAGAGGATTTGATATCAAACATAAAGAGTTATCAGACATTGAATAGTTTTTATCTTTCTCATACTTGGACCTCCAGACTTGTAATGTAGCTCAGAGGTTTGTCTGATTGATGTGAGTTTATACAGGGGGTTGTTTTCTTTAGCTTTGGTCAGAACACAGTCTAACCTGTATAGATCAAGGAATAATCATTTGCTGGAGTACTTCAGGCCTCTCCATGCAAATTTGAAAGATTCTTTTAGTCAAAGACCAAAAACTCTTTGGAAAAAAAAAAATCAAGATGTCTTTTTGATCCTATCCCGTCATCTAGATAACACAGCTGGAATCGTGACAAAGCGGAGTGGCTTTCGACGGCGTTTGCAGGAGATCTACTTCCTTCCTGTGGTTATTGACGATAATGGCTACCCACCTAAGAGCAGCACCGGCACCCTGACCATCCGTGTATGTGGCTGCGAATCAAATGGCTCCCTGCTAACCTGCAGCGCCGAGGCCATCTTTCTCCCTGTGGGCCTCAGTACAGGAGCTCTGGTCGCCATCCTTTTATGTATCATCATCTTGTTAGGTGAGACCTGTTGTCCTCTGGCTTATAAACATTCCTCATTGTAGCACTTCATCATAAGTAATCATAATGGAAACAGAGATTTTATATGTATTGCTTTAGTGCTACAGCCCTGATCTTAAACACTTAAAATCAAGTCTCCACGCTTTGACAGCTCCAATCCCGAATTTCCCTCCGGGGATTAATAAAGGTTCATCTTATCTTATCTTATCTTATCTTAATTAGGTATGAAAGGTTAAATACATTTTATTTTCCAGAAATTATTTGTCTCAGTAAGCTGTGGTTTCTTATGACCTAAATGCATTATTCCTTGTTGTTGGTTGGAGAATATGGCAACTGTTTAACCTTGGCCAGTGATTTCTTTTAAGTTTAGGAGAAAATTTATAAGCAATAACTGTAAAATGCAGTGCTTCATTAAAACAGAATTTCTACTAACAGGTTGGGTAATTTTTTTACCGTTAAAATCTGCCCTTGCACCTCTTGATTGGCTTGTGATGTTAAAAGGAGCAAAGACTGTATTTTAGAAGAGGACATAGTCACTGTGACGTCACCCATTGGTTTGTGGACTTTGAGTTCAGTATTTCGGTCATTGTCAGAAGTGACATGAGAGGGTGGAGATAAGTATGACCAAACTCTAAATGACTCAATTTTAGTTGTTTGTAACAGGACTGGATGGAGGACAGACAAAATACTGAAAGTGGAGAATCAGAGACAGAATCAGCCGAGCATTCAAAAGGGGTTTTTATTTACTCTAAGTCCCACCCAAACAACAGAAAATCTCACTCCTTCAGGAGCCCTAACTCCACAACTGGCAAACAAAAAAACTAACTTAGCCAGGTCGCAAGCTGATTTACCAGTTCAACAAATAACTAAAGGGAAACCTGGAGATCTAAGGGAGCGAGAGCCCTCACTGACAGCATGCCACACCACAGTGAACTCTGCTCACTTCATAACTCTCCCCTGATGACGAGATCAGCTCCAGGTGTGGGGCCCCACACCTGATCCCAATACTGAAATGGGAGTGGGTGGAGCCACCTGGTGGGAGTGTAGCTGCCTCCAATTACCCTGCCTCTCAGCCCCTTACAGCAACCGAACCGGTTATATTTAACGTTTCATGAACAGAAAACTCCAAATGGGACCATAATTAACTAAATGAGCATCATGCTGTATTGAAAAAGACTTGAAACTAGTGATTGAGACCATAAACTCCTGTTTACAATGTTTACTGAGGTGATAAACCATTTTCTCATAGACTTCTACAGTGTATAATCAGACTTCTTTTTACAACCAGATGAGTCTCCCCCTGCTGGATATTAGAAAGAATGCAAGCTTAAGCACTTCTGCATTGGCTTAATTTTTCAGACCCAGAGCTGCTCATTATAAATGGGACACATTATGCTCATTTCCAGTTTCATACTTGTATGTTAGGTTTCTACAAGAACATTTTTTTCTCACAGCATCTGTCTGAATATACCTGTATTGACCCTCTGCCCCCTCCCTAAAAAGCCCAGTCTGCTCTGATTGGCTTGTGTAAAAAATATGACACACCTTTGCAAAGGGAGTTCTCAAGTTAGGGGCGTTATATGAATATATATATATAACGATAATATAATGAGCCTGTATGTGACATAGGATGGGGAGCAAAATCTGAATGGTTTGTTAAATCACATTTTCTGATCTAGGCAGCCCATGATAAAACTGACCGGGTTGTCTTATTTCACATTTTTTAAAGCTTATTGTAAGACAGTGAGCTCCACACCTAAAATACAAATCTAAACAGCCAGCTCTATTTGAATGTTTTGCCATTTTTGACAACACCTGAATCCAACCATGCTGAGCTGACCATCAGACTCGGTCTAGCGTCTCTCCAGGGGTGTCCACAGTTAATTATAGGACTCTCATCAATGTGGTCATTCAGTGAGACGTTCAAAATTAGAGGGAGGGATGCTGGGCTCCATAAACTAAATCCAATCTTGCTGCCTTGTGGCTACTTCCCAGACTACAGCTTTTACATTTCCCACAAGGTCATGGTTGTAAAACTCCTCCTTCATTCTCTGCTATTAACGTCCAGACTCATCTACATAGCAGGGAGGAAGTAAATGTAGGTTTATGGCATCATTTTCGGAATTATGAATATGAGATGGTCGGTTGTTAAAGATGTTCCTATTTTACAGTGGAAGTCAAGGGCAGCCGTGACCTTTGGATTGAGCTGTGTTTACTCTTCTCTATATCTCCCTAATTCACAGTCCAGCACAGAATCCACTGTTAAATTCCAGCCGTGCAATCATAAATAGACTAACTTCCAACCACTCATTCACACCGGCTGCAGTACTTTGGGGTTAAGTGTCTTGCTCAAGGACACATTGACATGTGACCGGAGCAGCCAGGAATCAAACCACCAACTTTCTAACTGGCAGATGACCCGCTCTACCCTCTGAGCCACAGCCACCCAACGCCTAAAAAATCCTTCTTCATTACCTTCATGAATGTATTCATGTGAAATATCAGCTTGCATTTCATTGTTTATATGTAAGGGAACATAAAAGCACATGGCTGGTTGTAGTGGTGTGCTGTAGAGCTGTGTCGGCATGTTCACTTCATCTGAGAGAAAGTGTCTTCAAAGCTCCAAGTCGTTTTGCCCCCAAGGCTGAGGCTGACGCCAAACTGTCATGCTGTCCCTGAGCAGGAAAGTGGCAGAGAAAATCAGGACCCACACTGAGAACATTTCCATAGAGCCACTTAGTTCCTGTGCAGGATTTGTCAGGATGACCCAGTTGTCCTGTGAGGAGAAATGATGAGGTAAATTAAACAGACCAGCACAGAGGCTTTCATCTGCATTGCTGTTTCTCCCAAACTGAAGTGGATTGGCTGCACCCAGTGACAAGCTGTGTTCAACCAGTGTGTCCTACAGTAACTGAATATTGTTGAAGTCTACGTGGGCGCCACTGGGGGGAGCTGGCACACTATAAACAGGTAGATAAAATCACATGGGACTGAAAGGATGCTGAAAGGATGGCAGATACAGAAAGGATGAAAGGAAGAGACCTACTTAAGCCTTTTTCTCAGTCTGAATGTATTTATTGGACTCTTTCACGTGAATGATTCCAGTTTCATGCTGACCATTGCTCTTCTGCCTAGATGCAACTGTATACTAAAAACCCAAAGGAAAACACATATTTTACTGCACATTTCACTGAGGAGACAGCAAGAGGGACACAGAGGGAGACAGATTGCACTGACAGGAGAAAGGGAGAGACAGAAATTTATTGTAACATTATGTGTTGAATATCACACTGTGGCACTGCAGTGTCTAAAATGTGCAGAACCTCAAGCAACCTTTGAAGGGTTGCATTCAAAAAAGTAAACTGTGTGCTTTGGGTATATTCTCAGGGGTACAATTTTACCCCACAGTGCTTGCAGTTCTTGTGCTATCTATTATAAGTATGTAATGGTGCCAGCACACATTATTTGCTTTGAGCCACAAAAGCCATTTAATTCCCACAAGGCTTTGATTTGCAGTTAAACTGGGATGAAAACAGTGTTTTAAATGTCGAGGATACTTATAAACACAGTTTCAACAAGATTTAATTTCCTGTTTCTCAGTACGAAGCAGGATTTGACTAAATAATTTAAATCCTGTTGAAACATAGGTTACATGTGAACCAGACATCTAAAATACTCCAGGCAGTACTTAGGCACAGTAGTGCCTTGAGCTTAGTGTTAACATTAGCATGCTAACATGCTCAAAATGACAATGCTGACATGCAGAGTTTAATGTTTAGTTTGTAAGCATGCTAATGATATACACAAAGTACAGCTGAGGCTGATGGGTATGTCATTAGTTTTCCAGGTATGGTGCCATAAACCAAATAATTTGTGAAAATAACATTTAGACCTGCTGGCAGTGTGATCTGAAATGTCAGGGGATTACAGTCATTAAAATTCCTGCTGAGGGGGACACGAATATCTGTAACAGATTTCATACAATACAGTATATTCAAACGTTGCCTGGAAATTTTACTATAAAAATGAAAATGCCCAGCGTATGATGGCACCATATAACAAGTCACTAAAGCCGTTAGGGTTCATCCTCTGGGGACCTTTGTTGTTGAGATATTTTAGTTTGGTCTCATGATCCCCTCGGTCTCAGTCAAAGAGGAGTCTAGATTTTACTTCAAGACCACGACTGCTGGGATATCACTAAACTGCCTGTGCACTGTCGGATTTATTTGTCATTATTATGGTTGCTCATAGAGAAAACAAAGAAACCATAGAAAACAAAGGAAAATTCTCACTCACAAAATTCACCTCCGCAATGCCTTTTGATTATTTTATCAAGACATTTCTTAGGGTACACTTAGAGATGCACACATATACAGTGTGTATGTCAATAAAATAGGTGGACGAAGAGGACTGTTTGTGTTTTTATGGGAATATTGATCTGCAGATGGATTTGAGGGGTCCCTCTGGTTTGCATGTTCCCAAATTGTCACTTTGGCTACATTCCAAATCACATAATTTTTCTTTAACTTTTTGTACGTACTGCAACTGTCCTCACAAAGTATGTACTGTTGCATTTAGTAGCATACAATTGGGACGTACTACTATCTCATAACATTGTGCCTTGACCCTCTTATATCAGCTGCACAGAATATGGGTCACATGCTGCAGCATGCTGGCTTGCATACTGCAAAATGTGACCAGATGTAGTAGGACATCCTGTTATCTTTGGCACAATGCATTTGACATACTGTGTATTGGGACATAATAAATCTGTTTCTTGCATACTATACTGTATAGTATGGTATTATGGGTCTCACCCAGCCTTGGTTTTGGTCTTGACTTGATCTCAAAGTCTTGGTCCTGTCTTGGTCTCGATACACTCTGCTCTTGGTCATAGTTAGTAGCCATACTACTAACAGGGCGAAAAAGTTATGTCTTGGCATTGAACATCTTGGTTGCAAGTTGGTCCAGTTTTAACCTAAATACTTTGACATATACTTTCCATATATTGTTTAAGGCTCAGTAATTTGGATGTGTCAACAGAGGACTAACATGAAATTCTCTTGATTTGTTCCTCTAGTAATCGTTGTCCTCTATGTGGGCTTGAGACGGCAGAAGAAAAAGGAAACTCTCATGTCATCCAAAGAGGACATCCGGGATAATGTGATCCACTATGACGACGAAGGAGGAGGGGAGGAGGACACACACGCGTTTGACATGGGGACGCTTCGCAACCCCAAGGTTGTCAAAGAGAACCTGTTCCGCAGGGACGTCAAACCTGAGATGAAGAGAGGTCCAAGGCTGCCCGTCTCTCAGGACAGCGCCGACATCCGAGATTTCATCAGCCAGCGTCTTTCAGAGCACGACGTGGACAACTCTGCGCCGCCCTACGACTCCCTGGCCACGTACGCGTACGAGGGCGACGGCTCTGTGGCCGAGTCGCTCAGCTCCATCGAGTCCCTCGCCGTAGACCTCGAGGAGGACTATGATTACCTCAATGACTGGGGGCCCCGCTTTAAGACACTGGCAGGGATATTTGGGGAGCAGTCAGAAACTCAGTCGGACTCAACCACCACGGAGAACACACATTGATGTTATTCACAGACTGGAAAAGCGGATATGTAACACTGTTGTTTTGGTTGGCGACACACACACACACACACACACACACACACACACACACACACACACACACACACACACACACACACACACACGTTTTACCATTTTTTTCCTCCCATGTTATCTGTTTTCATCTTTTTCCATCTCACTGTTTTCTATTTTATGTGGTACTTTACCATACTCAGTCCCAAAATTGTAAAAAAGAAAATGAGGGAACATACGGTAACATGATTAGATGAGCCAAGCAGCCATTCAATTATCTTTCAATTGAATGTTCTTGTCTTACATTGAGTTTCCTCTTGGGGAATAAGCATACACATGGAAATGTTATCATTTCCTAGGACATCCTTAAAAGTGCCTCAATATAATTGTTCTTTCACTTACGATTTCATGCCACATATCCAGTGTTGTATGTTAGAACCCCATAGGTTAAGCTGACTCAGTCAGCATACTGTGCTCTGACTGGCTGAGGCATCTACCAAGACCAATATCAACTCTGTGGGGACAATGAAGCGGCCCGAGTATGGCCAAAGATGTTTTGAATGTTATTTATTGTTCTATTTATTTATTGGCTGATTGAGTTTGATTAGATCTTTTTTGTGTATTTATCTATTTATCTCTCAGTCATCAATCTGTATTTTTTATTTTTGGAGACACTCGAGGAATTTTGTAATTAAAAGGCCCACATGAAAATGTATGTTTCTGTTAGGTGGGTCCTGTGAATAGACTTGTACTAGAGTTGTAAAAAAAATATTAGGGCTAAATACTGCAGTTCAGTCATGTAATAAACACAGTTTTCTTAAATAAACCACACTTGGACAAAGCTCCTTTTCTGTGTTAACTTATTTGGTTTACATTATGTATGATCTATTAATATTTAAAGCTCACCCACCACTGGATTATATAAAAAATATACATTGTGAGGCTGTCTCTGTGTAGAATGAATGGGCCATAGTGCTCTAGACCGGACTGGTACCTTATAAGAGGAATTATAGAAACCTAAAACAATATGTCTGGACAGAGCTGCAGCAATAATGCATCTTCTTGGAGCAGGAAACACAACATTTAGACTCAGGACAACATAAAATCTCATTAAAGATCAGTTTAAAGTGACCTATTCCTTCTACTCCACGCTAGTGGTGGGGCTAGGACTGTCAATATTGGTCCACCGCTTTGGTCCACTGTAAAATATCCCAACAGAGATGGCCATGAAATGTTGTAGAGTCATTTATGGTCCCAAGAAGATGGAGGCTATGGACTTTAGTGATCCCATGACTTTCCCTCTAGTGCCATCGGCAGGTTGACATTTTTAGTTTAATCTGGAATTAATGGATTGCCATTCAATTTGGTACAGATAACCACTGTGCCCAGAAGATGACTCCTAATGACTTGGTTGATCCCTTACCCTTTGATGTCGCACCAGCAGCAGGTTTAAATATCAAGTTAAATATGTCAGATGGCTCGGCAAAAAAAATGGTACAGACATCCATGGTTCCTGTACCTGAATGACTTTGGTGGTCTTTAACGTCCTCTAGAGCCACCATTGGTCTTTTATGGCTCGCAGGGAAACTTTTGGATGGGTTGTGAGGAACTTTGGTATAGATATTCATGCTCTCCAGTGGATTCATTTTAATAATTTCTGATACCCTCAGATTTAATCCAGCCTAATCATCAGGTCAAACCTTCAGTTTGTCCAATATTTTTATATCTCATTTGCCTGTATCATGTTAACATGCTAAACTACAATGGTGACCATGGTAAATATAACATGCATGTCGGCATGTTATCATGTTAGCATTGTCATTGTGAGTATGTTAATATGTTCATACTAAAGTAGCATTTAGCTCATAGTGGTTAGACTGTTATTAGGTCATTAACTGTGAGTTATCAGTGATGGCAAGCCTTGTAGATGTAGGTCAGAGGGGGCACACAAGTAGGTTTTATCACCAGTTTACATGGGCGGTCATTAAAACACAGAGGAAAAGAAGACGAAAGTGGAAGTCAGGAGCTGTAGTATAGTCAGTGTGAACATACTCTGAAGGTCGGAGGTAAGAAGGCTTTCACCATGGAGACCAGGGTTCACGTCCCCATGCGTAATCAACAACATAGAATAGAATAGTTTTTTATTGATCCCTCAATGGGGGAACATATAGTTGTAAATTTACATATAGTTGTCTTTGTGTTCACAAGCAATAAGTTTCAGTTTCACTTTTAAAATAAAGTCATTTTAAGCTAAAACCCGTTTTCCCAAAACATTGTGGTTTTGTTAGGAAAAACCAAAGAAGCTGTTTAATTTGTGTTCAAAACACAACGTTTCATTCAGTTTTACATGTTAGAACGTATTGCTTTTAAGTTTCACTGAAAACTTTTGTAATGTAGAAGGTGTAGTAGGATTTTACTGACCCACATCCATGGTGCTTATAGCGACCAATAATGCACATTTAATGGTTTGATAACTGTCAAAAGTCAAAGTACACCCTCAAAAAGCTACTAGAATGACTGCAAAAATGTTCTCTTCAGTCCCTACTTTTCATATTCTCCATCAAGTAACATAATGTGTATATTGCATTGCATGTGAACATCTGTCCCAAATCCCACCAACAAGATAGCACAACTTTCCTGGAAGAGAGAAATGACTTTCCAGTTGACTGGTGTTCTTCAGACAAATCAACAAACAAATGCTTTTAGAGGGAGTGTTTCTGGATTTGGCTAAACAACCCCATGCCAAGGAAAGGCAATCAAGTTGCAAGAATTACAAGTCACACACCGAGGCTTCAGTAAGGTCTCAGAATGGGTCTATTTCCCCAGTTATTGAATGGAGTAGCTCAGACCTCTCTTGCCATGGTCTGGTGATGACATAATGGAAGGTCTGGATGAAAGCCAAAGCAGTCAGTGACATACAATGCAGAGCCTCTACCAATGGATGTAAAGCGATTCCCCTTTCTGTCTCTCTCGATCACATCCAAGAGGTATCCCTCAAGGCTGGGCTTCAGTAAATGTGCGATGAAGTGTTTGAATGGACATTAAGTAATCTATGATCCTTGCAGGCAGCAGGAATTACAACAACAGTGACATAACTGAACTTCTACACCCATACCATCCTTTTGATTTATGGTGGTCTGAGACTGGCACCAACAATGCAGTCACATTTTCAAAAGAGAGTTGAGTAAGTTTGCTAATTTGATGCAGAGATCCAACAGATATATCACCATGAAACAAACTACAGTAATAACGGAATCTCCCCTAACTTAAAATACCTGTTTGTTTTGCTCTTGTGGTCAAGCAAAGGTGGGAGGAGTGTGAGGTTGTAGCACCACAAAACCTCTATTAGGGAAGATGTTGGGGTGAGTGGTTTCTCGACAGCGATCCCTAACCTCAACAGCAGAGATATGAGGTTAGGAGGACACTGACGAACAGTCTTCCTGAGGATCAGGGAAGTAAGCTTTATTCCAACCTTTCTGTATCACTTTGCCTACCATATAGGCCTGTACTGTGCTCATTTTGTACTACCTAGAAGTTTATTATTACTTTTTTAACTAATGTGACCTGCAGTCTTTCTCTTTCTCAATATTGCGAGTGTAGTGCTGAAAAGATTAGTCAAATAACCAATGGAAAACTGTCAGCTAAAGCATTTCTGATGTGAGGATAAGCAGTTCTTGTCTATTTCATGCCATTACAAGCTGCTTTAGTTTTTTAGAAATCCCTGTGAAATATCTTAACATCTACATTATGAATTGGCACCAGATCTGGTACAGGCATTAATGGTTTCCAGACAAAATATCCAACTGACTTTGGCAATCCCCTGACTTTTCCTCTAGGGTTACCTTATGGTCAAAATTTGTGGTTTTGAGTGAAATGTCTTGACACAAATTAGATGGATTGCCATGAAATGTGGTATGCACTTCCATGTCCTCCTCAGGAAGAATTAAAATCACTTCTGCAATTCCCTGACTTTTCATCTAACACCCTCATTGGGTCAGTTTTCCCAGTACTTTATGGCCAAATACTTGCAAAACTAATGACATTCCCTTAATCCTCCTGTTTAGTGCTGATTAAAAATGTAAGCTAATATGCTAAACTATGAGTGTCAACATGGTAAACAATTATGCCTGCTCGTGCTTCACTATGAGCATATTGGTATGTCAACGTTAGCGTTTAGCTCAAAGCACCAATATGTACAGCCTCTCAGAGCTGCTAGTGGAGCTACAGACTCGTAGTTTTACCATAGACTAACTGCTATTCAGACAAAGAAAACAACTGACCTATTTTTTAATAGACACATGGATTACTCCATTTATTGAAAAAAAAAAAACAGTGAGATGGATCAGTAATGGCTTTAATAGTTGTTTGCAGCCTTATGTGAGTGGTCAGCTTATTGTAAGTGTTCCTTTAAACTGATACAGCAGACAGAGTGATCACTAAACACTATATTCCTGCTGCTGTTGCATTGTTTCCCAAAAAACACCATTTCCACATATGACTCACCATGCATAGTACTACTAGACAGACCAAACAGAGACATCAGCAGTAGGAGGGAGGAATGGTGGGTGTGGGGGGGCTGCCGTCCAATGCATAAACATGAGACAAATGGCACAATCTACACAATAGCTCAGGGGAGAGCTACTATTACCACAAGCCAAGGCAAAAAGAAGTGAAGGCATTGATACTGTTTATGTTGGATCAGGTTCAACTCTCTGTACCCCTGTGAACAGCACTGCCCAGTCTCATTGTTCAGTTTCCTCTCTAGCCTGCCAATATACTCCACCACGAGTACAGTGACTCCACAAAATCAAAATATCCTCTTCCTTTATCAATTATTTCATCATAAACATTACATTTTATTTGCCACAGGGAAGACACTTGACTTTACAACAATGCAGAAAAACATCACAATCTACTGGACTTTCAAATTATGGGAGCACTGTTGTGAATCAAGGTGTTTACAGCATTTCTGAGTCATACAAGTCTGTGCAAGCTCAGTTGTCGTGATTCAACAAAGACGAGTTGTCACAGCACCTTTTGAATAAACTCTTCTATTGTTGTAGGCACCAAACAATTTGCTTCGACTGGAAATAAATGAATACAGAATATCTCCAAGACCACTCTTTGTTATTACTTCTCAGCTTGCTATGGGAATAGGCTTCAGTTTATAATGAACCCGCTGTATTGCACACTGCAGTGCTGATGCATATGGGTGTGTTAATTAATACCAGTCACTTTGTATTATTCTGCATCTAAGGGTATTTTCTGAGAGTGTTTATGCATATGGAAATAAAGCTGTCATCACTGCTGCTGAGTGCTCTCTAAGCTGGCATGTTTGCTTTACAGGATTGTGCTGATGTTGGTGCGCATATATTTGTGGCCACTAACCTTTGTTAACCCTGGTAATTATGCAGCAGCAGCGGTGACTAACCTTGAGACAGTGTCATGTAGGTAAACACAGCAGTCATTATCACACTTTAAGAACATGTTTACCGAGTGTTCAGCAATAATTAAGGCATTAACTGATGGAGAAACAAAAGTAATTGATTACAGGGGCAATTTACACAAGTTACCAGCTTATTAGGTACACATGCAATTCAATAGAAAATTCCTACAAGGTATTAGGGAGCGTGTCTATGTTTCCTCAGTCCTATTTTCCCTCAGATCAGCACCTCCGCTGGTGCCATGCCATTGTTATATCAGATCAATATTCCAAAATTGCCTGAAAAATGTCCCACTGGACTTAAACCCCACTTGCCCAAGAGCCTGTTTTATCATAAAACAAAGGCCAATTGCTCCAAAAATACAACACACAGAAGCACATGGCTAATTATTATGCAGATATACCAGAACTTACTGGCCAACCCCAACTTTGCCTCTGATTGGCTTACCCTGATATTTTTTAACCCTAACCCTAACCAATCTCACTTCTCCCGCCTAAAGCCAAGCATCAAAGACAACAAAAACTAGCCAGCCTGTCTGTTATCAGATATTATTAGCATGTAATCTTAAAAACATAGACAGATTTGAACATGGGCCAAGGATGATGCTGAGGGAACATAGGGCCTGATTTAGATAACATTCACAGGTGCTAAGGGAACAGAAGCCTGACCCCGTTTTGGAAGCCACAGTTTGCGTTTAATTGTTGCAATGCATCAGTGTCAAACCCATTTAAGTGAGGAGGGGTGATTGTGCACCCCTATAAAATCCAGGTACATGTACAGCTCTTTCACTTGGAAATCACTTAAGAAGTCTCAGCTGCCAAACACAGCACTATCTGTGGTATTACACTGGAGACAGGGTTTAAAAGAGCAAAGTGAAAAAGTCAGCCAGTGAATAAAGAGCGTTGTATTTTTCCTTCAGAGGTATTAGCTGCAAAGTAACATTTTAAATCCGTCCACACATTTCTGAAGCATGTGTGAAAGATTATAAATTCTTCTCTTATGTAGTGTCTTTATTTTCCAACTTATCGCTGTACTGTTGTGATCCCTTACAATGGAAAAAAAAAAATCACTGTATTCAATTCATTTTTCAGCCTGAAAAGCACATCATGTCATACATGGCTGTTTTTGCTGTGCGAAAAACAAAAAGGTATATTTACTGAGTCAACATTGTATTGGACTTAATAGAGAGGCAAGTTCTTTATATTAGGAAAAACAAAAGAAAATTAAAACATGGCGATAAGGGAAATTAAACAAAATACAATTGAATAAAATCTAACTTTTGCATCTTCCATATGAAAACAAATTGTAATCCAGCAAAAGCGCGGTAACATTACAGCTGCGAGGAACAGCAACGGGCCACTGCAGGCGAGTGACCTTGGCACAGAAAAGCCCCAAAGACCACTCACGCAGAGCTTTCCCCCACACCTTTTCTCAGGGAAAAACAGGTCATTCTGCAGTTCATCAGTGCACATGTTTATGCTTATGCTTGACTTTTGTGTTAAACACATGGACACAGCTCTACACTATTGTTTTTTGTTTAGATTTTGAGATGTAGTGGCTCTTTTTAGTGAGAGAAAAATTATGTCTCAGCACCGCTGGTGCCCCCCCGAAAACATGTAATGCCCCCCTTTAATTTGTTTCTGCAGCCGGATCTGTGTAACTGTAACACCAGGAATCCCCAAACAGTCATATCTGAGACACCATTATCTTTAGAAGTTCATTAACTGAGGAGAAATCAGCTTCCCTGTTTGTTCACTGCTGACTGAGTTAAGGGCCATATGCTCTGTGCTCTGTTCAGCCTTGAACTCATTCCTGTCGCCCATCCAGTCGGCTGCTTCTGTGCTCTACTAACACTAACGGACACAGACCATTTCCTAGCAGTAACTGTCCCAAGGGAGGGGTGGGCTATTTTTAAAGCCAATGCATAACAGGTTGAGTTGCCTGGTGAGATACAAACATACAACTACTGATGGGTCTTAAAGAAAGAAAGATAAGAAAAGAAAGAAAGATATTCCTTTATTAGTCCCACAGTGGGGAAATTCAGTTTTACACTGTGTTGTTCACACAGTACATATACATGTCAATGGAGAGATGTCAGAGTGAGGGGGCTGCTCCTGACAAGCGCCCAAAGCAGTTGGGGGTTTGGTGCCTCGCTCAGGGGCACCTCGGCAGTGCCCAAGAGGTAAACTGGCACCTCTCCAGCAACTGGTTGGTCTTGGTCCATGGGGGATTTGAACCTGGATCCTCTGCATCCTAACCCAAGTCCTTACGGACTGAGCTACTGCCGCCCCCAAAGCTAACTAAAGTTAACTAAAGGAATAATAGCCAGGGATGCTCTGTCTGCAGTCATGTTTTAGTGCATTTATGATTTATTACTAGATTGTTTTTGGAGGGTCCACAGTTGCTAGCCCTGAAATAAGGATGTGCACATTTATGCATGCTTGAAAGAGTTTATTCCAACTTTTAAGTCCACTATTATAATTCATGGGGCACTAAGCACACCAGATGATTTAAAATGCACTTCCCAGGTCTCCTCCAATTGCAGTGTTGCTTGTGGTATTTTCATACAAATCATCGGAACAAAATACAGTAAACAAACCCCAAAATAAAAGGTTTTATGGCCATTAAAATGTGGACGATAATATTCAGCAGACTGCACTTACTCATGCTTGGAAAATGAACCGAGGGCAAACCGCAGCTTTAACTGTTGTGAGCGCCAGTTTGTTTTCTGTGTCTGGGTTTTCTGTGTGAATTCACCTTGTTATCACTGTATCACATCAGCCTCCCATGCCACCCAATTTGGATGTTGGTCTGCTGAGAGTGAGGGCTTCAAGTGTATTGAATTTAACAGAGCATCCCTGCCTGAAGCATTCGTCCATGCACTACTGGTACAGTAAATGATTTGACCACACATCTGTGAAATTGAACAAATTACTGATTAACACTAGAAAGCTCTCAGAGAGTGCAAACCTCACCAAGGCTGCACAATCCTCTAAATATGGCATTTTAAAAAGACTGTCAGGGACATGTGTCACTACTGTTAACTTTCTGTTTTCTGCTGACAGCACGGTTTAGTTGACCATGGAAATGATTATCCCCTAACCTTAACCAAGCCGTTATTGTAACACAAAACCAGGATCGTTTGCCAAATAAGCCATTTTTTGCCTTAACCTAAACAAGCCCTAACCACAGCGATGTCTATCACAGGGCTGACACATGAAGACAACATTCACATTCACACCTATGGGCAATTTAGAGTCAACAGTTAACCTGTATGTCTTTGGACTGTGGGAGGAAACCGGAGAGCTCCACAAAGAAGGGCCCAAGCCATGTTCGTCCTCTGTCTGTGAGGCAGCAGTGCTAACCACTGCACCACATAAAATCATAGACTAAACAAAATATGTACACAGTCTCCATGATGTCACCCAGAGGTTTCTGAAAAGCCCTTGTGTAGCTCAAACTGGGTGGTTCCGGCAGTGACGACGGCTTACCTTTCAGCTAATCTAAAACTGAGCAAAGAGGTGGATGTTCAGTGGAGCTGAGGCGGCACGGGTGATGCAGCAGAGCAGACAGCTAGCAGCTAGCGACCTGGTACGGTACCCACCTGTCATTCAAAGCAGCCATGCCCTCAATGATACCTAACTTTAAGCCTTAACATCATTTAAACAGGTGAGCCTCAAGTGGTCATTTGAGAAACTGCAGTTTTTGGCACTTCAGCGTTTGCTTTATTTTTCAGTTTCGAAGTTTGCTGCGTCAAGAAAATCTGCATTTACACAGATGGGCCAGTTTATGAGTAAAGAAATAATTAAATACTTCCCACAATTCCCAGAAGCAGCCAATATGGGTTCATTCAGGGTGTAATATATTTTTGGTTGTGTAAAAATGTTATTCATTTTTTACAAAAAAATGTTACTTCTCATTGAACATTCCCCTCTGTATTACTTTCCTAATATGCTTTCAGTCTCTCTCTCTGTCGAAGAAAACATTTGCTATGCATATATGTTACTTCATGCACCTCATCATCAAAGTGTTAAGATGCTGTTCCTGTTATCCTGCTTTTTTGGACAAATATTTTTGATAGATTTCTTCAACTAAACAAACATTCATTCTATCTGGTGGTTTTTATATCATCACCAGCTACAAGCAGACAGGAATGATGTTGTGTTAACATTTAAATTGAGTCCCTGACAGATTGAAAAACAAGGAGATTCAAAGTTAAGATAAGATAAGATATTCCTTTATTGGTCCCACAGTGGAGAAATTCACAACAGCTTAATTAGGTTTAGCACGCAGCTAACATACAGGCGTGGCTGCTGAATAAAACGTGACACAGACTAGAGTCTATTCACAGACTGGCTACATTTGTTGGAGCAAAATAACAGTGGTCATAATTATCATAGTGATAACCTGCAGGAAACAGTTCATACTTGGGGAAAATGTTGCCTATATTAACATACCGTTAATTTGTTAATTTCATGCTACATCCACTTGGGCCACTTAGCAAATATCAAAATCATTAAATTCTATTGGGATTAACATCCCAAAATACAATCTCAACCATATAATACAGTGTAACGACGCCTGTGATTATCCCTGTGCTCTGTGAGACGACACCTCGGCCACCTCTGTTCAACTCTGGGGTGAAACACAGACACCCAGTCTAAACCTCCGAGCTAATGGATTCTTACAAGCCAGTTTGGGAATATAAACAAGCAGGGATAGAGGCAGGTAACCCTTATCTGTCTGTCCTGATAAACCCACGTGAGGACAGACATAACAAGTGGAAATTAATATAATACTTACATTGAAGTGCTGCGTTATATCTAATCTTTCATAATTTCAATTTAAAATAGAAAAACTTGATGTTGATTGATGTGTTTGGCTGGCCACCAGTGATGGTAAAATAACTAAGTATGCTTATTCCAGTACTGTGCTTAAGAACAAATTGAGGTATTTGCTACTTGAGTATTCACATTATTGCTACTGATACGACTTTATTTATTTAAATATTATGATATTTATTTGAGAGCTTAGGTACTTTGCAGATATAGATTCTGCATCCAAAACATGATAGGATTCACTTTCATAGATTAAACTACAAACTATATATGGAATCCCTTCTCATAGGAAGGTATGACAGTATTAGTATTTTTTTTTTCACTTAAACAAAGATCAAGCTTTTTCTGAGGCTACCTCAGTGGAATTTGTCATTCAGTAAAATACAGTGTACAGCATACTGTATGTATTATTCATTTTACTATACACTCTATACATACATAATATCATGTCATTGCATAGTGCTACAGTGAGACATAACATCCCATTATGTTGCTGTGTGCTTTGCTATGACATATTGATTTGCATCATCAGCACAGACCACATCTATATTTCTTTTACTGTACAAGCAACATCTAGATAAGTAATGAAAAGAAACTGAGATGCCATTTCACCCAGTTATATGATGTCATTAAAGGCTGCCTTCCCCAGTATCTGCACAAAGGCATGTCAAGTTTGCTTCTATGCATTGGCCGCTTTATTTGTCAGTGGAGAGGTGACACATGATGTGTTGTTCAGACAGTTTGATGATAGTAATTATGTCTTCGTCATTCAAACTAGTACTGTATGTGTGATGAATAAATTACATTTGTTCCCACACTCAGAAAATTCAATGTTTTGCCTTTCAATGAATGTTATCATTTGATGTCCTATATTAAATAGGAGGAAACGGTCTCATCTGCCCACATGATGACCCCAATGAAGCAATTACCCTACCCTCACTCGAGACATCAAGAAAGTGCCATTAAATTTGTGATTGTAATATCAAGTCCAATGAGCTCAACTGATAACCTGGAGAAATCCAGCGACTGCTGTGAAAGTGCGGCTGAAAACTAGGGAGACAGCATGTGACGGGTGGAAAGACAGCTGACAGGAGGAAAAGACCCCGATGGGGCTGTCATGGACTAACTATCCATGACGGCGGGTTCCGACGCTCAGTTAACTGAACAGGAGTCACCCCTTGAGGAAAGTAACCCTAGAGTGTGCAAGAGTGGGGGCGGAAGGTGTCTCATCGATTGACAACCTGGTAACTGACCCTAGCATGAATATGACGATGAACAGATAACGGGCATGGCACTTATAGCATTAGCTGTGGGACAAGAGCTCCCAATCTGCAGTTGTGGCTGGTCCAAGGTAACATTCATCAGAGGCCTAAAAATACATTATGGGTGGATGAAGTGCTTGACGGATGTGAGGTCGGGACCTCACCTTGACCGCTGTCTACTGAGAGAAAGGTCAGGTAAGTCAAGTGAAGCTCAGCAGGATACAACCCACAGTCCAATGAACAACAATATCCCAGTGGCCAAGGAGAGTATTTCAAGAATACCATCTGAGAACATGGAGCCCAGCAAAACGCAGTCTGCTTTGGAGAAGAACATCCAAGGCCACAGACCTGAAGTGAACTGGCCAAAATAATAACGCTGTAATAAATGCTGTAATGACCAAATTTCCCCACTGTGGGATTAATAAAGGTCTATTCTATTCCATTCTAAAATTCAACAGCAAAAAAGAGTGGACATCAGTCGATGCAGACCTGAGCAAGATCCTGGACGAGCTCCAAGGAACAGGAACAAGATCCCTGTAGCCTTCTACAAGGATCCTTTCAGATTTGTGAAAGGACTCTTCACAAAGGAAAAGAGTGGGTCACTTACGGTGCCAAAGAAGGAGCTGGAGGAGCCACTGAATAAAATACACACAGACCACTGAAGATGTGAGCAGAATGGGATAGCTCCAGACATGCCACCCATTCCCCATCCAGAACACCGGTTGGATAATAGCCCCCCAAAGTGGAGAAAGGTTGAGAAAGCAGTGAGGAAGGCAAGAGCAGCTTCAGCTCCAGGATCAAATGGAGTTCCACGCCGACTGAACAAAAACACTCCAATAGTCTTATGGTTGCTGTGGAGGCTAATGAAGGTGGCATGGAAGAAGCAAACCATCACAAAAAGAAAAAAAACAATGGTGAAGAGCAGGGGGAGTAGTAATCCCCAAGGAAAAGGGTGCCTCGACATATCAATATCGATTCCGACATATAAGTCTTTTGAATGTTGAAGGTAGGCTTTGTGATTATAGACAAGACCTTGGTTCCTGGCACGTTGTGGTGCCTGCAGTTCAGATTGCGCCCCTGTCTGATGTGGCCTCTAATGGTCTACAAAGTCCCAATCTCCTAAGTCGAAAAGCTGGAGAGGTCAGTCAGTTCACTCATCAAGAAGTGGCTATGTCTCCTGCATTGCCTCAGCAACATTGGCTTGCTGAACATGATGCTGCTTGTCTCAAGCCTCATGGAGGAGTACACATGCACCAAAGTGAGGCTGGACATGACCCTGACTGAGTCACATGATGCTACAATACAAGCAGCTGCTCCCAGACAGGCAACTGGGAGGAAGTGGAACCCGGCCAACACTGTACAGCAAAAAATCTGCTCTCAGGCATAGACATCGTGGGACAGGTGCAGAAAGGAAGAGGTGGGTTTGGACTTGGGACAAGTTGACCCACATGGCATAATCAAGTTTTAGAACAACTACACCTGCCAGGTGTTGCTGTTGAGGCCTCTGGAGGTGTTGTGGGCCCATCAACAAAACACTAATGAAGGACGATGCCCACCTGATGACCCCAATAAAGCGATTACCCTTGGGATTGTAAAATCAGTTAAAGTTAATTGATACTGACCGAACATTATTTCACATTTCTTTTTTTTTTTTTTTTTCCAATTTATTTCATTTTTCCTTCCTTTGGTTCTTTTTGATTTAATGACTTCTGAGGAAGTTGCATCAGATTTTTTGTGTAATGCTACCCATTTTCAGTATCCTTATTCATGACAGAATCCATATTTCATCACCTCGAATTCTCGTTATCTAGTATTCATGGGAAATACTAGAATGTCTGTGCATACATCTAAAAAGTGACTTAAACATTTATTTAGATCCGTCTGTAACTCCGGGGATGAGCCAGTCTGGGGGTTAGAGTGCTCCAGATTTTGATCTGCATAAATCTATGTTGATACTGTATGGATGTAAGATCTATTTGACCTTCATAGTCAAAGATGGACACCACCACCATGTCTTAAGATCTGTCCTTTAAGATTCCTGTTACCTCAGTCTGTGTTCACTGTAACGACATTCAAGTTCTCTTAATCCTGTGTGCACCAAAGGGGGATATCTAAGCATCTGCAGCCAAGTGAGTGCATTCATGTATTTAATCTCTCTTGCAGTTTGATGCATTGTTGTTGTCTCTTTCACATTTTGACCTCTTGTCATTTAGTTTCATCCTTGTCTTTGTCTGCTTATCATGATTTAGGTATTTTGTTATTTTTGCATCATCTCACTTTATTATCAGCTGTTTTCACTTCTTTGCTGCTTATCATCTTTGTCTGCCATGACTACACACCTGTGATGCCCCTGAGCAAGGCACCAAACCCCCAACTGCTCGGGGCGCTTGTCAGGAGCAGCCCCCTCACTCTGACATCTCTCCATTTGATGCATGTATATGGGTCCTGTTTGTGCATGTGTGTGTCCCGGGTCTGCATGTACCGTGTATAAGTAAAAAAAAAAAAAAAAAACAACAGAGTGTAAAAATTGAATTTCCCCTAGTGGGACGAATAAAGGACTATCTTCTTCTTCTTCTTCTGATTCCTCCAGTGGCAATCATTGCTGCCACCTATTAATGAAAAGGCATTTCACCACCTCTGCCTTTCGGTCACTTTTCTGGCACTGCTCCGCTAATAATTAGCTTCTTGCATGAACCTTGAATGTTTAAAAGCAGTTTTTTTTTCCTCCTAGAAGTGAGCTGATTAGACAGTAAATGAGTTAAAAATGAAAGGTGCTATATTTCTCTGTAGGAAGAAGCTGCATGCCAGAGAAAAAACTACTTTCAGGTTGACTGAGAGAAACAAAAAGCAGCATAAAGAGCCTGGATACTTGACTAATGGATCATGATAGGTACAGAAACAAATACTTGCATTTTATCTGTTGTTGGTTTAATAAGTGTTCTGTATTTAACTTGGGATAATAGAACATTAGTCTGGGTGAATTGCTTGACTTACTTGAGACTTTACTAAAACTGGTGCAGAAAATACCAGCAGACAGCAGCACAAGTTCAACTCTAATGACTTTGCCGAAAGCATACATCGCTGAAATAGAAACTCTGCAAGAGCAAATGAGGAAACTCATTACCCATGTCAGTTTTATTCACTGATGAGAAGCACACTATTCTAACTCAACAACTGCCAGGGGGAAGAGGGAATAGAAGAAAGAATAAAGTAACCCAAATTGGCCACTGCATTCAGGTGTAAGTGCTGACATTTACAGTGTAATTTTGTTCTGCATGATGAAACTCTCATTATCACTCTAGCAAAAAGGGATGGGACTTATTTTTGATGCTTAACCAAGATGGTAATCAAGCAGTGTGTCCTCTGCAAACAACCTTACTGAAGACACTAGACTGAAAAAAACAAATGTTTATGCAGTGAGTGGTTTCACTGCTGAGCTGTTTTTAAATCTGTCCAAGTCCAAGCAATCCATAAAGTGATTTTCCACCATCTAAACACTCACTTTGAGGTGACTTTAAAATGTTTGTAGCTTGTGTAGCGTCTAGCCACATGCTCCAAACAAACAGAGGGCAGCATTTCACCTCCTCTACTGACTAACAGCAGGGCAAGAATAGGCAAACTGCTGAAGCTCCGAGAGACAGTCAAAATAACCAGATGGTTCTCATTCCCAGGGCTTCAGATACCGAGGCTTAGTTGTTTAGTATCGCCACACATGGCACCTTTTATCACAAGAATGAGAGGCAACACGCCTTCCATGAACTACAATGTAAACCGATGCGTGGCAACAGTAAACGCTCAGAGAAAGTGCGCCGGGGTGACTGTGGTGACGTAGTTTAAATAGTGAAATGACACCAAGGAAGGGAGGTAGATGGGCCTGACAAACACAAGGCTTTCATCCAGGAGACCGTGTGTTAAGTTTCACTTTCACTTTACATTCAGCTATTTGTTAGTGTCCTGTGTTCACGACGTTCAGTTTCATTTTAACTGTAGTAGTTTCTAACCAAACTGTGCAGTTTCTTCCTAAACCAGGTGACACCAAGGGTACCTATAGTGGTTTTGATGCCACAAATCAAGTGATGCCAAGGAGTGTGACAGAGCAGCTGTATGTGACGAGTTTGCATGAGAACATGTTGAAATAACACAGATATTTTAGAATTACACATCCGGCGCTGGGGTTTGTGCTGGTTGAATTCAAGCTGCTACAGCATCTAATTTCAGTAGATCTCTGCAACACAATGGACTCTGACATTACATTAACACTGTAACCTCTTCACATTTTGTTGCTAATATAAGGTAATTTTTAAAATGTTTTAATCACATTACACCTTCACCACTAATTCATGTAAAGTAATCAGCACTATTAGTAATATTTTTGTTGCCACTGTTCATCTAATTACTTGTGTGATTACTGATGTGACAAAGCTCTGGTTCATACCAGTTTAAGAGTGAGGACATCGCTGTCTGTACCAACTGCATTTAATTTCTTTCAGTATCTCAGTTCAGTAGAGAATTATTCTGTTTTCATTATGCAGGTGATTTACTCAATGCAGTTGTAGTTAATTCTCACACTTCCCTGAAATAGATTATGATTGTTCTGTTCTTGATTGGTTGTGATTAATGTTTATCTGTGCCATCTTTGTCAGACAGGTTGTAAACATTTCACACTATAGCTAATTAGTATCACAGTATCTTGCTCTACAGTCCTTAGTCCTCAGTGTATGCATTTACTTTGTTTCACCTCTTTTATTTCTGCAAAGCATTATGCACTTGAGAGATTTGTTGTAAATTAAACATAATTTGTATTCTCCCTGTTTTCTTATTGAATGTGTTGTGCACATAAATGTGTGAATTTAAACTAAGTTTAGGACTTTTGCACTTGATAATGCAGCAATAAAGTCATGGTTTTGGTGCATATCCAATGAAATTAAGTGAACGTGACAATATGCATATTCATCTGATTTTCTTTAGGTTTTTTTTTTTTATGCAATGTCACCCATTTTTATTTTATTTATTGTTTATTTTTGCAGGGACAGCGCACAATTAAAACTAATTGCACCAGAGTTAGCAAGAAGCTAATCTGCATCTGTTGTCAAATCAAAACCAGTGGGTTGGATATCGCTTCCTAACTGAATGAATTTTTATAGAATTGTAAAAAAAGGTTTTTATAGAGGAGGATATTAGTCAAATGCCTGCCATCTAGCACATTTCTGATGCAGGTCATGTCTGCTTAATAAGCCACTGTGGGCTTGTGTTTCTGGAGAGCCACCTGGAAATAAGGTGACAGTAGTTTGGTTGCAGGTTGTGTCATCACGTATCACTCTCTGCAGGTCTGTTTTTTGTTCATGTCACATTCAGTTCAATTATAAATATGGCAGGATTATCCTTTCAAGTAAGATAAGACTTGTTTTCAATTAATATTGGTCACAATGCTATATCAAAGTGCGCATATACCATGCAAACATATGCTGTATATCAAACTTATATTTGACCTTCCTATATATTGCCATGCAATATTACAATTTACATCTTAACAGCAACAACACACGTACAGTATGTAATGTGCAGTTCAAAAACAAATTTTCCACAAACATTTGCATCCCAAAAGAACAAAACTAAAAGTCTAAACACTGTTCCTCAGTAGTCATTATTCTGACATGATTCTGCTGAGAACAATCATGTAAATGAGAGCAGGAGTTTTATTGAAGTTTGATTTCTAAGATGGGAGCGCAATCCAGTCTGTAATGAGCACAAGAGTTTTATTGAAGTTTGAATTTTAAGATGGAAACACAGTTCTGCTTCTACAGTATAATATCAGTAAACAAGTGGAACTGAATTACTGCCTCTCTTATCCTTTTCCAGTTAATGAAGGGACTCAGACTGGAGGCAATAAGCACAGAACACCTTTCTAATGAGAAGATGAACAACAGGGAGCCTCAGAAGTTAAAATGGATGTGAATTCTGCATAAATTTGTTGCGGGTGGAGGTTCATTGCTTGCCCTTGAATGTCGACTTCAAAATAACATCTTCTCTTTTATGTGACAGAGACAGGTTGTGGAGAGCAGGGTGAGTTTAGTTTGTGGGTTAGATCAACCAATCCCTGTTTCTAGGCAACATAAATAAAGTGATTCCTTGGATTGGTGAAGCAGAATTTGCGGGAATAGTGGTAACGAGGTCAAAACGGGAAGCTGTGATAAATCAAGTGATCTGTTGTGGTCAAGTCATGCAGTTGTATTGAAATGAACGAAAATGCGTTCAAAAGCTTATCAAACACTGTATTATAGTGTTCATTTGGTACTCTTTATATTGTGCATGACATTAAGCGATTTTGTGGAAAGGCTGGTTGTGACTGAGATGAGGTGAGTGATGTCCATTTCTGCTTCCCTCAAACCAATTAAACACTATTTATTATACTTAAACACATATATGCAGCCAAGTGACACTTTCTAACTATCATAATGCCATATTTTTCATGCCATAAAAATAACAATAAGAAAAAAAAAACAATATAAAACAGTGCTTTACCCCCTGGAGAAACTACACAAACCAGCTAGAAAGGGCTGGAAGAAAGGTGATTTGATCAGTACCAGGGAGACAAAAGTTTGACAGAATGTCATCGGAGTGACATACTGAGTAAAAGATAAATAAAATATAAAAACACACACACCATCCTCAGAAAATATAGAATATACTGTAGAGGTAGAGTCTCTGTCCTTGGATGCTGGGCAAGCTTGAGCGAAAGACAAAGACGAAAATAAAGGTTTAAGTTGTGCAACTTGCCTCTGCCCTCAAGATACACTGTGTTAGCAACAGAAAATATCTTATCAAGTCTATATGTGGTCAAAATTTTTAAGAAATTATTTGATACTGAGTTGTTTTATGATATTGAGGCCAACAAAAACGAGATAAGCTGTGCTGTTGTTGAAGACCTCATGGTACTATCCTCTAAGGCATTGTGACAACCATTTCTCTGGTAAAACATCTGGGAATTGACACTTAGAAAGTGTCTTTTTCCCTCTCACACCTAAAAGACAAAAAGAGCCGACTGTCTTCAAATATGACCCATATGACTGGTCCAAAAACAACTCATATGACCATGCTGTGCAACGTCTTTGCTCAAGGTGTTTTTAGTTTTAGCTGAGCATCTATAATCTTGGTTATGATACTGTAACCCTAGTAGTCTTGTTGTCCAAGCGTAACCAAGTTGATCTTTTCCTAAGCCTAACACACACCATGTGCTGTTGAAAGTTGTGCTGAGCTAAGGGAAATTTGTGTCTGTGTGCTCAAATCAAATAGATTAAATTTGGTGACTATTTTCCCAAACTGCAGTGAGACTGTTTGGGATTGAAAGATTGTAAGCCTGTGGAGTTAGAACTATTTTTATAAAAGCGAAACGCCACAGATTTTATTCATCCAAGTGTGTTTACTTGGGGAGTACTGTAGCTGTAAGTTCGGTAAATTTCCTCAAGTGATGTCACTTGAGTCAGTCTCCTGAAGACTACAGTTTGAAAATGTAATAAAATCTAGGAGGTAGAAAGAAGTGAGTTTCCCAGACCTCCTCATCTCTGCTTGATACTAGCAGCTACCAGCCTAACAATAATCTCCAACTGAACTGTTGGTGGTCAAGTTGCATCATGGGTAATTTAGGCTTTGACAGAAGAAGAATGTGTGGAATGAAAAAACATGATAGTTCTGATTCTGCTGCATCGATTTTGATCCTGTCTTTGCTTTTTTTTTTTAATGATTCTTGTCATGGTTGTGAAAGATTGCTCTCATGGTTGAAACAAAGTAATGTTGACTGTTGGTATGAGGCAGGACATGAACAAATAGCTGAATGTCATAAAGCAAAAAAAATAAATCATTTACAACCACAACAAAAAGATCTTAGTTGGAAAATACCTGGAGATGCCTGAGTCAATAAGTCAGTCACTGACATCGCAGAATTTAGAAAAGTATGTGATGTGATTGGTCTGTTCCTGAGCTTCCCTTGGCCAATTTTGAGTCTACAAACACTGACAGAAAAAGATAAAAAATGTCTGATGTTATTTGATCCTGCATTAGACTGGCTGTCTGATCTACAGCTGTGTGTATTGTGTGTGTGGGCTTTAATTTCTTTATCTCATGAGTTTTCCTCCTTCTGCCAGCTTTACTTTCGTAAACCAAGCGAATGCTGGCAGACTGATTGGCTGCCTCTGTGCTCGAATCAAGGGAACAGGTACAGTACAGTCTACATCCCCTGTGATCACTACGTTTCCACGGTGTTTATTATGAAATCTGTTTTTTAAATGATCCCCCAAATAGGTTTAATCCTCTATATTACATTGTCTTACATGTGTTCACATTATACAAATTGGGGCACTGGGTAGATTATCTGTGGGTTATTTTAAAAGGACCAGACTGGGTCAGATTTTCTGGGACATTATATCATCCCTGAGCAAAACCTTTGGGAATATAAAAAACTAAGAAATAAATTGTGGAATTTAAAGGACCTGTACGAAGTATTTGAGGGATTTGTATCCCGTAGGAATTATGTTTTCCTTAGTATGCCATTTCCTGAAACTCAGAATTGTGTTTTTGTTAGCTTACAATGAGGCCATCATATCTACATAGGGTCCTCTTCATGGAGGCAGCGGCCATGTTTCTACTCTAGCACAGAACGGACAAACATTGGCTCTCGAGAGAGCTCTTGTAGTTTTTTTGTGTCAGCCATCGTAGTTCTCCTGCACACTTGGCACATGTGAGAAGTTTCAGTTGGTTGCTACATCTTCACCGCTAGAAGCCGCCAAATGCTAAACACTGCACTTTTAAGCTAAATGTATAAGTTTTTACCTTGAGTGAAAAAATGTCCTCCAGTTGGTTGAACATGACAAAAAACAGAAACCTGTTTACCTTGTTTTTGATATTCAGCAGCAGTGGTGAATTAAATATAAAAATGGTCGCAGTAGTTATGGTAGTGGTTGCAATCTCCATAATTACAATGTTATCAGGTTGCTGTTTAACAAGCAACAATGCTTATATTGTTTAGTATCTTAGTTTAGCATCTTAGCATGCTGTGTATAACATTTTGTGTCTAATCTATCCAATAGTTGCTGGGATATTTCATTCTGGATTGATCAACTCACCAAAGCTATTGCATGTCTTTCTCTGGGAAACATGAATGCCTAAATTAAATTGTATGGCAAAAATGTCAACCTAGGATTCATTACCACTGGGATATATCATCTGGAAACCATGAATGTTTGAAGCAAAATTTGAACTAGCTCATCTCGTAGATGTCAAAACTGGATAAATGAAAACTTGAACCTGAAGCTGTGTTCAACAACGGGGTTAAATGACATTTGTCATGTTTTCCGTACTGACGTTACCTGATTTTACCTACTTTTTTAAGCCATATTTTCCCCTTAACCCAACCAAGTGGATTTCTGTCCTGATCTTATATCAGTGTCTTTGTTGCCTTCTGCTGGTACTTACTTACGTTAACAGGTGTCTAATAGTCACACTGCTGCGAGGCAAAACGTGACACTGAAACGCTATCCTCTGATGGACAGGTGGGTCTATTACACACTTTGGCATGATACCAGGTTGAAATCTCTGGTATTAAAATGGTAGAATGACCGACATTGCTGTCTTTAGAGCCCAGCTGCTATCGTGGATATAAAAAAAGATTCACACCCATTAACAATGATAAGATAAAATGGACAATAAACACGCAACATGTTTTCAGCTGTGCATGAGTCAAGATATTTACCAGATCACAAGGGATGAAATTAAACCTGATCAAACATCAGATATAACTCAAACTACAGTATGAAACTACTTAAAGATACCTGAGAACATCCCAGCGTTTATTGCTCATAGCAAGAAGCTTCACAGGGTCCTGAGAGAATGATTACTAATCACCATGATCTCTCTTGGTAATACTAGTACCATCTGGAGTGGGTCTTTTACTCAAAAATATTGTGTTTTCGTCATAGATTCAAATGTTTTTGGGTATTTGTTCAGCATAAACAAACAAAGCAACCTGCTAGCAAGCAAACTGCTATATGCTTTTGCAGATGGTTAATAAAGCCCACCAAACTCAGTAAAATGATTCAATTGAAACATTTTAATGGAAATTAAATTGCTTGTGTGCTGCAGGTAGAATATTTCACAGGCTACCAAATCTCCTAAATATGTCACCAGCAGTGTTCTAACATAATGACTAGTGTTTTAAGCTTCTGCAGAGTGTTAACCTGTAAAATATGTTACATCAGCAAACCTCATCCCAGCAGGATTTGTGTTAGTTTATGCTAAACCACTTTGTAAACCAATAAATAAAAATTATACTCAATTATAATCCGTATTGTTAGATGGTCTCTTCTCCAAGGCGTCATGCAAATCATTTCATTGTAAGACAACAAGCAATTCCAGCTTTATCTGTGTGCATCCCCCCACGTGTTCAGCTTGCCACCTGGGCGTTTTAGGTGTGGATCAGCGCAGGAACACAAGCTTTGCTGGCGGAAATCAAGCTTTGTGTGTCTGTAAGCCAGTGCTTTTCGTACATGGGAGTAAATGGCGGATTATGCATGAAGCCCCTTGCAGCAAAGCAGTCAGACAAGGTGACCCCGGAGAACAAGGCTGTGTTTGGAAGATATGGAGATCAGCGTGGTCATCCATGACCGCCAGTCTTTTACTTTATACACCACCTTTTTCCTATTCTAGCCTAACTGTGAATTCAGGATAGGCTGTGCTGCATCCTCACAAAGCATTTGCATTTACAAGTTTATCTCCACCATTACTAAGTGGCACTTTATTCATACACGGATGGTTATTTGCCTAATAAAGAGAAAGATTCATTGAGGATTATACTCATGGTTTAAATCCCACGGAGAATGTAACTCCCACCGAGAAGCACATGAGGAATTAAGTTTATTTAAGACATGTCTGCACTAGACTTATTAGAAGCTTTTCCAAGTCATGTTGGAGTTTTGTCTGGAAATCTGGAAAAAATCATAAATGGCCAAGACTCCAACCCCCTGCTGTCAGTTCGTTATATTTAAAGGAAAAGCTCAACCTAGTGCACATGGCATGACTAAACATGCATCAATCTCCATCCAGTCATTGCCAGATACTATATGTCGTAGGTGTAAAACAGAACAGAGTAAACCGGTGATAAGTACCTTTTGCATTTCAAAATTTGTTGGCACAAATTTGCATTCTTTGATGAATTGATCACCTGGAATGTGTATAGGTGCTGACAAAATACTCCAGACTTGAAATGTGAGAAAAAAAAACAAAAATACATATACATATGTGAAAAAAATGACACCCTATTGTTGAGACGAATGAAAAAAAAAAGGTTCTTTTCAATAAAAATCATACATACTGTATGTGTATGTGACCTTTATCAAGCAGGTAAAACAGGAGCAATAAGGACACAGTGTGCATCACATTTTCTTCCAGGTTGCCTCTGAGGAAACAGCCGAAGCAATCTGATCTTATGGGGAAGGCATATAAATAGCACGACATGGCGTCATGAAATGACACACCGAAGGCAAATACGGCATTGTTATTGCACACGAAATGACTTACTAATTGCCATGTCATTCATACGCCGTTTGGTGAGACCGGGCTGGCAGTGGCCTTACCCCGGAGCAACTAAAGCATATTCCTCTCCCCATTAGTGTAATACAATTAGATTGGATCTTTGTATTATCATTAAATGAAAACACTAACATAAATGTATACCGTCGTGTAACCACTTATCTTATTCAGAGTTGCGGGGGGTTGCTAGAGCCGATCCTAGCTGGAACTGGGTGAAGGCGGAGTACACCCTGAACAGGTCAGCAGTCTATCACATAGAGACAGACAACCATTCACACTCACATTCACACCGATGGACAATTTAGAATCATCAATTAAACTGCATGTCTCTGGACTGTGGGGGGAAACCGGAGCACCCGCTGTAAACCTGCGTTAACACAGGGAGAAAATGTGAACTTCACAGAGAGGGACCAGAAGCCAGATTTGAACCTGCAAGCATAAACATAATACACATTAGTTGAAATTGTAAGTTCACACCAACACTTCTGGACACACAGTTACGAGGACCAAAATAATAAAACTCCCTGATGCAGTCAGTGTCCATCATATCATGCATGCTCATGCTTGTGGGCAGGTCTGTATCTCTCAGGTAACTATTGACAACAGTCAACTGCTGCGCAGCCCAAAATAGTTACGCTTTGGCTCCAGAGCAATAAACTTTCAAGAGTCCTCAACTTTTTTTTGCTTTTGTTCCGACACCTTTGAGAGATCATTTCTTTTATTTCTGTTCCCTTAAGATGGCTCCTGAAATCATGTCAGAGTGTTCAAAGCAACTCAGGCTGATGCTGCCCTATTTCAGTGACAAGACAGGCAAGGGAGCAGTATTCTACTCAAAAACAATGATCCGCTGCGGAGATACTCTCAATACTCTCTTTTTGTGGCTTGTGAGTGTGAGAGGGTGGATTCACTCACAGCGCTACAAAGCTGAGCTTCAGCAAAGTTTAAGCATCAAGAAGGAATCCCCTCATTCAAAAGACAATCTTTGAAAGTGACGATCTTATGCCTCTCCTTTGGTGGCTATTCAAACTGCGATATCATTCAGACTGACTCTGCTAAACATCCCCACACGGTGAGGGACACACACACACACCCACTAAAAAAAAGCTATTTGAAAGCAAACAAAGCAGACTTAGCCTACTGTAAAGTCATTTTCTGATGTGTCATCATTGTCCTCTCCAAACCTTCACCCTGCTCAACCTCATATTAGTCTTGTCTGAAAATCACCTTATTGCAGTGAAATTCACCACAGGCCACCCACTGACACTCTCCTCATGCAGGGTGGAATTAACAACTCACACTCACTCCGCCGTCCAAAAGGAAGTTTCAAAGCCAAGTAATTATCGATGGAGGTGTGAGCCAAGGGCAGCAGGCTCTCTCTGTGAAGTCTGCTCGGGCTACAAAGGATTGTGACCTCCGTTTCTCTCTCTTATGCAACACATGTATTGTATAAAAAAATGGAGGCAGTGTGCTGCAGTGGTTTCATAATTTAGTGAAAGAGCCAGAGTCCCTGAAGACTGTCTTTTTTTTATTTTGAAGTGGCAATGGTTTTCAATGTTTGCCAAGTGGAGTACAGTAAGTAAACCCCCAAACGATAAATGTGTCATTGCATTAAATTAAAATGTATTCATATTTGTAAAACTTTTAAAGTATTAGTCATTTTTAAAGTATTTAGTCAATGTGCTTGGTTTGCGTTTGTACAACACAGTCTCACAACAGTTTGTGAAATAGTCACAAAGTTTAATCTATTTGATTAATGTAACAATTTTTCTGCGATTATTTAGGAACAGGTGAGGCATTTGTCAATTTCTGCTCCAGGAAAGATGGCGGTTTGGGTTCAAATACCACTGGAAGTTACTGACAAAAAATACTTAATTAGCTTCAGGAAAAAAGTTGCAGTTTGGGTCAAAATTCTCTGGAAATGCCGTGACTTAAGTACGGAAATTATGCTATGAATAAAGTCACACAGGACACGGACACTAGTCTCTTGGGTGCTGTGTTTTTGACCCACCCATCCAGCCCGACCTCCTCCCTGTATGACTGGGATAGTTTGTAAAATTTCTGGACACTTCACCTGCCACCATCCTTTACATCACCTTAAAATCTAAAGCTGTATTTTGCCAATGTGTTAGCAAAGATTTGCCTTTTTACAAAACTAGCAGACATGAGGGCAACTTTAGCAATCACTCTGATTTATGTTTCTTTCCACCTCATGAAAACAAGTCCAATATTCATTCTTCTTTTAACCTTGGTTTGGTCTACATCACTTCCTGAAAAAAGAATATTTTTACCCCTTTAGCTGTTAAGATGGTGCAATTTCTTCACTAGCTTGACACAAACTGTATGTTGTTTGGTGTTAGGCCGTGACTTTATCAGCTTTTTTTTTTCTTACTTCTACTGGAAACAGACATGATGAGAGTGGACAGAATGAAACATACAGTAAATGTGTCAGAAAACCAAAAATCCTCATTTAGCTCTTCAGCTGCAGCTTTTTTTGTAAAAGCTGGAGCGAAAATGTATCAGTGAGTGACCCATTACCCATTCGATTGGCTATTGGACAGAGTACATAGTGTAATTTTATGTTAATGTTTATTTAACCAGCTTTATTTAACACTTAACCAGCAAATTGTTCAGATCACAAGTGTTTCTCGGTTTCTCGGATCTGTTTACAGTTAACAAAAAAGATGAAACACATTTTTCTTTCTTCTACTTTTACTTTACATTTCAACCTGCCCTGTCAGAGTCAGCCTGCTGTAATTACTTGTTAAATGCCGCCATGCAGGGAGCCTGTGACATTATAATCCTTTTTGATGTGACAATAGGTCATGAATAGTAATAGATTTTTTTTTTTCTGTTTACTTTACTTCTCATAAAAAGTGAAAAAGATCATATCCACAAGACCAGTGATTCAGATCACTCCTGACATCTGTCTGGCCTGCGTTGAACTACAATATCTCTTTGACTCTGATTCTAAGATGGCAGCTAACAAAAATCTTCTCAAATAATTGGACAAAGAGAAAGGTATTTACTATTTGTTTACATGTCCCTGGTACACTTCAGCGACGGCTGTATGCCTTGTGTTTTATTTTCTAGTTATGTTTGGTAGGGCTGCACGGTGGTTGGTTAGCACAATGTGAGCGTGAATGGTTGTCTGTCTCCATGTGCCCTGCGATGGACCGGTGACCTTCACCCAATGCCAGAGATCAATGCCAGAGATCAGCTCCAACCCCACCCGAGACCCCTAACAGGATAAATGGTTGCAGATGCATTTTTTTTCTGTAGAATGTAGGGGGGGGTGTTATACTTAAAATATGATAAATAATAATAATAAAAAAAACATTTAATGGATGATGGCCTGAAAATAAAAACTGCTGTGTTTTCCTCATAAAATGAGCCATTTCATAGGGAGGTCCTCTTCATGGAGCCGGCCGTAATGTTTCTACAGTAGCCCAGAATACTAGATGCTGCCAAATCCTACGTACTTCACCTGTAAATAAGATTTTGTAAATAGATGCATTACAAAAAGACAGGTGATAATGTAGTCATTGTGGTGCAATAATTAATGCTAAGAAATGAATTCAATTTGAATGTATTTTAATTTACACTTTCAAATAAAGCAGACGATGGTCACTATTTTACTTTGGCTGAATTAAGTTATTTCCATCCTTCTGACATTCCAGGGAAGAAGTTGGCAATAATTAATTAGTAAACTTGAATTAGAAATTAGAGGCTCTGCTCACAAACTGCTTCATGCGTGTGAGTAAATGTCAGCCTGTGCATGACACCAGTTTGACATTTGCTGTCTCACGGCAGAAAATTATCATGTTACAGTGTACAGAATTTGTTGTGTGTTGAGAAGGCTGTTGATGTGTTTAATCACCTAACACCAAGCTGCTGAGCCTTCAGGCTTTTTAATGCTCACTTGTGAAAATGTGCCAATTAGATGCTAAAACAACCTGCAGATCTGTCAGGTTTTTTTTTTTTTTTTTTTCCTGGCATGTTTCCATTACAGGTAGAAAAGTGTCAGAGTTCCTTTTCTGGATCCATCTAAAGAGCTTTTTCTTTGAGGACAGCACAACCCATCACAAGGTTATATCCACACAAGGCTTTGACCACGATGGGCTTTGTGTTATTTCCTTTAAGGCACTAAATATGTGCCATTACTGCATGCAGGGGCAACGTACAATGTGCAACTGGGAGATGATTCACCAGCTATTACTGGCCGAAAAATGTAATTATCTGCAACTTTAAGCGTGCAGACGACCAGCATTACTTCTTTTAATTTCGAATGTGAAGCAGAAAAGGATCCATGTGTGGAAAAAACAACATGGAAGTTTTGTTCATTTCAGATTCTTAATGTGTATTTGAGACTGTTGTCTAAAGAGACCTCCGAATGTTCAAATGAAATTTTAATGAGGGTGAGGGTGCATGTGGATGTTAACTAGTATTACTAGTTGGCCTATATGTGTATATATATGCAACTACAACGTCCTTAGATCCATTCACCTAGAGACCTTTGTTGCACGTCATAGGACAAAACTGAATGTTGACCTGATGATGGCGCTGATTAAAACATCATGGGAATCCATCCAATTGTTGCACCTTGTCATATTCTGACGCTTTGTCAGACTCCACGGCATCACTTTACAATCACAGTGAACATGCATTTAATGTTGTCAATTTAAAACAAAAAAACATTAACTTAGGTTTAGGCAACACAATTACTTAGTTATGTTTAGGAAAAGCAGTGTGGTTGGGCTTGAAATGACTATGAGTGCAATGAAAATGTGAATTGATGTTGTGAACAAGGGACACAAACCAACAGCTGATTAAACAGAAGTTAAACTTAATGCAGGGACACCAACAGAGGTCTCCTGGTTGAAAAACAAGTGTTGCTGGATCAACTTCCCCTACCGCCCTGTATGTCTTTTTCGCTCTTTAAACTACATCACCATAGCACTTTCCCTGAGCGTTTACTGTTGCCACGGATGGCTTTACATTGTAGTTAATGGAAAGCCTGGTACATCTCATACTGGCGCTAAGCAATGCCCTGTAGGTGTTTGACACTATGGAAATGAGATCAGGCTGGATATTTCACGCAAAAAAGTCCAAATCACAACCTCTTGGTGGTATTAAAGGAAAAGTCATGAGGATTTATCCTATTTGGGTACATTTCAATATCTGCATCAACCTCATAATGCAGGAAAAGTCACAGGATCATCAGAGTCATTAGGATTCATCCTCAGAGGACCATGCATGTCTATACAAACTTTCATGAAAATCTATCCAGTAGTTGTTGAGAGATTTCAGTCTGGCATACATCACCATCCATAGAGCCAAAACTTAACGTAAGCAGATAATGACATCTGATATTAAAGATAAGCAAATGATTTTTTGTTGTTTATTTTAGGGAAGACTTCATTTGAAAATGGTAAAATTTATTGTGTACCAGCATAAATAGAAAGCTTACATCACCTCAGTCAAGTTCTACTGGAACCTCCTGGACGCCCCTCATATCAGCAGGCAACATTCAACCTGCACTGAGCATTTCACTTAAAAGAAATAACAGTATCCTCTAAAGCACCACAGTGTCTTTCCAATCCTCGCTCTGGGTAAGATGCAAGAAAAGAAAAGCTCTTTTAAGCTCCATCGTCTTCCTCACTGGACATACTAGGGAACTTCATTGCAAACAATGAATAATTAAAATGAAAGTTTGTGAGTACTCATCATTTCATTGCGACGCCAACATGCAGTGATGCAGCTAATGAGATTCTGGTAATGGGCCGGACTCTCCCACAGGTGCTGTAAAGGCTGGTGCTTCAGTAGTTTTGGCGGAGCCTGGAAATTGCCTCCTCGCCGTGAGCTTCATAACGTGAACAGCCTTGGTTTCTTCAAAAGAAATGCAGAACCTTCATGATTTCCACTCCTCTGCTTTGCATGTCGCGAAAGACGCAACACTTGTCACTCGTTTTGTGTGCCGCACAGACAGATATTGCTATTTTAGTATCTGAATGTCAATAATATAAAAGCATTTTTGGATTTATTTAAGCACAAAGTGGTGTTTCATTGTCTCCTCTTATACTTGAAAGGATGTCAGATAACTCTAACATCATGCAGATGCCTCATAGAAAAAAAGATATGTGTCTGTATGTTGCATCTGTCATTACTTATTTACTCAAACCTCTTTGAGATACTTTTAGATTATATTTTAAAAGGAAACAATGCATCCACACACCATGAGGGGTTACTTTTGAGATACTTATTGAAAGCCAATTTGCTACCTTTAAATAATTTCTTTTTTATCCTTGACTTGATGTCTAATTAGTTAAATAATTGTCATTCAGAAATAAAGGTTTTGCTGTATTGGCTATGAAGCAGTATTTAGATTCCTTTACACAGTTATTGATGAATTCCCTCAGCTGTTCAGGAGCAATTCACCAGCCTGACTGGATAAAAACACATTGGAAGTTTGATAGCTGGTAGTTGTCAAATCCATCATGATTATGCAGGCCACAAAAAAGGAGGAGGTGATCACTGTGTTCATATATTATAAAATATGTCTTTTTTCTTTATTTTCTTCCACAGGACACTGGCTCCTATACCGTCTATACTGCATGAACTACATCATCAATCATTTTAAAATATTTATTTTGCAGTTTAGAGCTCTCATTTCCTAAACCTTCTCTTTTCTTTGGGATGTGTGAAACATCTAATTGAACTGTGAAACTCTCTATAGAGCTGTTTTGCAAAGCGAACTAAATTAAAATTCGCCTCACTAAGGACAATAATTATTCACTGAGGGGGTTTTCTCTGAATGCCAGCCACTGCACATGCGGCATGAATTCAAGTGGATTCAAATGAAATACCCAAAATGAAATTGTGTTTATTTGAATGTGCCCAACAACATTTGTGGGATGTATGCAAACTGTAAGCTGGGAAACAGGCTTAACATTTAGTGTACTTCATCTGAAGCATCGTTTCAATAAATTCAAGCACATTAAAACAATAACATGTAAATGCTGCTGTATGGGACTGCATTATATTGCAAGTTGTTCATGTTTTTTTGTCCATGCTTTGTAGGTGGTCATGGCTGCTGATCCTGAGTCCTGTATACCTCCCACAGAACTCCTCAGGGAACACGGTCACAAGCGTTTTTGAAATCCACAAAACATATCTGGACTGGATTAGCTAATTCCCCTGACATGAGCATTGGAATCTGGTCCACTTGTCAAACATTTTAAACGTTAAATTACACTGTAAATCCAGTCGTCACCAGCCACGACAGCAATGCTTGTATTGTTTTCACCTTGTGAGTCTGTGTGAGTCTTCATGGCAAAATGTCTTAGATATGTAGGTGCTACCACATAGACAGTTTTGAGTATTTTGTCAGGTGTTAAGCCTTCTCAGTATGTGTGTGAATAGATTTTGTCACCGTGATAGCATCACAACCGTGCAGTCACAAAACTTTACAGATGTGTAATTGAGATACAAATGGAGGCTGACTGCAAAGATGGATGTGGTCAGACATAGGGAGCAGGAAGTGGAGAAGGAGCCATAGAGTGCTCTAGGGATGACTTACTTTTGTTGGCCAACCCAGAAGTTAGCATCACCCTGGTTCCCTTTGGCAAAAAGCCAATGTGATGTTTTCATTGAGATTTGGATTATTGCAGAAAATAAACTCTGTGGCAAGATAATCTTCGCAAATGAACACTACTTTTATGTTTTTCCAAATGTGAATGCAATAGCCAAGTTAAAAGCTAATATCTTTATAAACTATAAACAAACTACATCACAGTTGCATAAGTATGAGCGCACACTGAGGCTGTGAAGGTGGTTAGCAACAGCCTTTTTAAGATGCATAAAGAAAGAAAGAAAGAAAGAAAGATATTCCTTTATTAGTCCCACAGTGGGGAAATTCAGTTTTACACTCTGTTGTTCACACAGTACATGTACATGTCAATGGAGAGATGTCAGAGTGATGGGGCTGCTCCTGACAAGCGCCCAGAGCAGTTGGGGGTTTGGTGCCTTGCTCAGGGGCACCTCGGCAGTGCCCAAGAGGTAAACTGGCACCTCTCCAGCAACCAGTTGGTCTTGGTCCATGGGGGATTTGAAGACCAACTGGTAATAATAATATATATATATATATATATATATATATATATATATATATATATATATATATATATAATATAATATAATATAATAATAATAGCTTCAAAATTAACGAGTGGGATTTACTGTTTTTTTTTTTACTTTATTTCATAGAAGAAAATGTTAAAATCTCTTGAACTAACCTTATTTCAGGCATCTAACCAAAAACCCATTAAAAATACCCATGGACTTGTCAGAACTGCTAAAATGCTAACTCAGTAGGACTCATTCCTGTAGCAGTCTACTGAACCCCCCCACTAGTTGAGTATATATATATATATATATATATATATATATATATATATATATATATATATATATATATATATATATATATATATATATATATATATATATATATATTTGTGGAAACCTTTTTTTGACTGATACAACTTGTTAGTGTTTTGCAAGATCACAATGTTGCAAATGCATTGGACGCACACACTACTTTTATGCTATCTACTTGTAGTTTATGTTAGCGATAATCACATAACAGTATTTTCTTTTGTTTTTTGTTTAAGGTATGCAGTTTTTGTAAAAATAACCTCGATTTTATGTGGATTTATTTTATGAAAACTTGAGATGCGCCTCAGGAAGGGAACATTTTGTTGCAGATTTTATTTGCCAAGCTTGGGAGAGAGGGCACAATATGTTGTTTGCGACAGAGTGGGAAAATAACATGCAATTTTGGAGTTGAATGAAATGTTTGACCAAAGCAACTGTTTTTTTGTAAACCCATGAGAGTTGGGCACAAAAAAAAATCAATCATGTTGTTTTTCATATGGATGAAAATAACAAAACCAATTCATAGATTTTTAAAAATTCAGCTGCTTGAGTCACAGCAGAGTGTGGACTCCAAAAGCCTCATGTCACAAAGCTTAATTGTCATTGAGACATAATCGCCTGTACTAGAGCATATGGGTCCAGTGGAATAGTGTGCAGAAGGTGCCAACACATGGCCACTTCATGAGCCTAACAAACAGTAAATCTCAGAGGAACCTACGAAATGTGAATGGCACCAGAACTGACAGCTCTGAAGCATAATTTAAGGAGGTTCCTAAAGTTTGTGCATCTGCTTGACCAAACATTACACCTGTATACTCAATGTACATTTCACATATCAGGACACACAAGACATAACGAAGTGCACATGCTGCGTTCAGGTGTCCCCCAACAGTAGATCATTTTGAAACCACATTAGAACGACTGTTAAAGTGTGATTGTTGATTATTCTTATCAGCTCATTTCAGTTGTTGGAGGGACTGAGCTTTAACCAGAAGGTGAAACGTTCAAGGCTCAGAGTTCAGGTTTCTGGCAATGGACAACATCAAAATACATAATCCCCACAGATTTGTGGTGTGAAAGTGCAACACGCTCTCACTCCCAGCTCGTCAAACACAGACTCTTGGCCAGTGGCCCTTCGCTTCCGATTATGATGCACTATAGGTTCCTTTTAGTGTCAGTTTTGAGCATATAATGAACGTACAGTAACATACAGTATCTGCTCATTATGTGCCTATCCTTGGTTTACTTAGTTTAAGGTTTTAAATGTATGCTCATTATGTAAAATAACTACTCATTATGTAACTGGCGTTTGTAAAGTCTGGAAGTTATGTCATAAAACTATGGTTAAAATACAAAAAAGCAAAAACAAAAATAACTATGTTGACTTTGTTTCATAACGGACACAAACAGCTGTCTCCTGGGTGAAAGCCCTGTGTTTTCTGAAGACTATATTGAGAATACTATGCGTACATACACTATAAAATAATAGTTTGTGTGCACTTGACATTACTATGCTAGTAGTTTTGCACTATTAATTGTGTTTTCAATTGCAGTAGATATCCTCACGTAGGAATTGGTGTCTAGGGTAGTGTGCACGCAACTAATGAGATCCTACCTGCTTTGCCTTAGGGTCTGCAGCTCCACGAGCCTCTCTGCGAGTCTCTGAATTATGTGTGAACACACACATTATAGGACATATGAACATGCACTATATTGAGCCCATATGTTGGTCATCATGATTAAAATTTTTAATTGGAGTTGCAGCATGTTGCAGGAGGGATCCATGAGGTTCAGGAGCAGATTCAAATTAAGTCCATATATCGTTCTCTCTTTTTTTTTTTTCCTAGTGTGGTCATCACACATAGCAAAAAAAAAGAAAAAAAATCACACATAGATCACACGGATCAGCCTGTTCTCATTCCCAGGGCATCAACAACCCATCTGCATCAATATTAACTGCTCAGGGAAAGTGTGCCGGGAGTGTGGTGATGTAGCTTTAGGCGCAAAGACACATACTGGGTGGATGGGTCCAACAAACAAGGCTTTCATCCAGGAGACTGCTGTCATTTTCACTCTACAAACATAGCAGTTTTAATCTCAACCATGTTGTTTTTTCCTTAAATCTAACTATAGAGTTTTTTTACCTGCACCTATAAGCACATAATTTTGTTTGCTTCACAACATTAAGCATGTGTTTACTGAAAATAATGATGCTGAGGGGTCTGACAAAGCAGCAGTATATGACACATTTGGTGAGACAATAAGTGAGAAGACTATTTATATATAGTTATTTTTAATGCTTGTCAGTCTGGTGAAATCAGGCTGGTTCACCACAAACTCCTTCAGCTCAGAGTCCAGCAGCGATCAGCCCACCACAGAGGCTCAGGTCTGCCCTCCATCGGAGGCCCACGCCATATTGCTGGGCCCACCGGAAGAAAGGGAGACACGGGAGAACCAGAATCAGGATAAAAGCGGGACAGACACTGCTGCAGTAAAATGAGGGGTTTTCTAAAGGGAATCTGGTGCTTGGAAACATTTTATCCGCAGGGATCAGCAAAATTAGCACAAAACGAAAGTTCCTTGGAGTTGATTTAATTGCTAATTTTGCACCTTGTAAACATTGCATCAAATTTAGATTTGGTCAAATACTGCACATGTTCACAAGGACTGGGTGTGCGGGAAACAAAGGCTGAGCAGGCTAACTCACGTTTAGCCTTTATTGTAATAAAAGTTTTTGTTATGACTGGATCATGGTTTGATTAAGTGTTTAGATGTCAAACTAGTCGTCATCTGTTCAAGTTGTCTGGTTGTTAGAAACATTAGAAACAACATTCGGTTGCTAACTGTGTGCACACACTATGAGTCTGTAGACTATTTTAATCTGACCTGAGAGCCCATGGGCATCACATGAGTGGTTGCATCTCAGCAAAGGAATTTCACTCTCACATTTGAATGATTAAAGGGTTAGGAGGTAAAAAGGAAAAATATTTGGCAGGAATGCTGGCGCTATGAACTTGTTACAGGAGATACAGGATAGGAGGGATAAGAGAAGTTTGGATTTGGATGCACCAAACTGGCACTTTAAAATAAAAAAGATTATTTCAGGACAGATTTGAATGATACTTCAAATGCACTGTGTAGACTGAAAAGTGTTATTATCCATGTCTTGTTGGAGCTTGTTTTCAAATGTCATGACAAACTATCTTATAACAAATTGGATTTTTTGTAAGACCAGACCAGAACATGACTTCATGTGTCCTCGCTTAGACTTGGTAATTTTTTATTTCAAAGACAAACCCTAGAGATCTTCAATAATGAAAGACCTCTCACTATTTCAAAGAAGCATTTCACGGTTAATTTCACTGAGACACGTCTGTCAGAGAGGCGGCACCGTGTCAAAGACTTACATTTTTTATGAACTTTCATTAATTTGATTGAATAATTCAGCGATCACTTTGATGAGAGCGACATCATCCATGTTGCTCTGGTGGTTGTCAGTTTCCACACTTTGTCTAAACAAGATTACCCATGTGCATTATGAAACTCGTATGTGCTGCATGTGACAAATCAAGTTTTTTATCAAGTCTTGTTTGTCCTAGTTTTGCTCTTTTCCAGCAGTTGTGCAAAGGCCAGTATTTGATATGCTCATCGCGTTTAGAAACATATTCAGATGATTATATAAAGGATTGCACCAAAGAGTGTGTAATTATGTTTCTATATGATGTCTATGCGTACAGGAGGTTTCTCAGAATAGCCGAATGAGTGAACCGCCGAATGTATATAATTCGTATCCTCACATTTTCAGTCCTTGAGCTGGTCATTATAATTTCACAGAGCCTCCTTATTGGCTTGGCTCAGACAGACTTGTTCTGCATTAATACATCCAGGTTCTCTCTTTGAATATAGATTTTTTTTCTCAGGACTGACTTCTCATCTTGTAGTTCTTGCCTCATTACTATCCCTCCATTTTCTAACAGGAATAAAGTTGTGAAGTTGAAACCATCATTGTGAATTACGTTATTATAGATTTCTTTTCCCATATACAGTATATCATACTGTGACTGTCACCCATGCTTGGTAATCCAGACATTAGCCTGTCTGTATGCAGCATCTCACTTGAGTGTGAAGGTCATATGTACTGCTCTGTGTGTGCTATAACAAGCAAACAACAGGCAGGACAGAAGCAAGACTCAAATGTTTCACCAGTGTACAGTGCTGTAGATTGCATTGTAATAATTGAGAACTTGCCTTGTCCACTCCAATAAACAAACCAAAGGAGCCTCCTCCGTGGGTGTGTGTGGAAAAACTTTTCCCCAAACTTGCAGCCAATCCAGTTGCAACCTTGTGCTCCACACAGCGGCCTCTAAGTTCATTTTCTCCAGACCTCTTGGAATAAGCCGGTGTTGTGGCTACGTCAGTTTACTGCCGGTGTGATAGATGGCCAAGCTGCTGATTGAACTGATTCAAAGGTGCATTTTTGATGGGGACAAATGCTTGTGCTTCCACCGCAGGAGTAAGTTAAACTGCTTTTCAAACCTTATTTATTTTACAAAGATTAATGGAATGCGAAACACACTTTGGTATATTCATTGCTTTATTTGTTCACAATCTGACTTAAAGCTGCAGTGGACAGAAATGGAGCAAAAAGTTATTTTTAGCAGTCACTATATCCTGACAGTAGTACATGCGGCAGGTAATCTGAAAAAAATCATGTGCCTCTGTGTACTCTGGTGCTCCTAATGGTGTCTGAAAGATTTCACAGACTGAAAGAAAATGACTGATCAGAGCTGATCTGGAGTCTGCTGTCCAACTGCTGTGTATAAGAGCCAGCTGTCAATCACTTGTGATCTCCAACCAAAAGGCAGCACTGATGAAATATGAATCAATATTCTGTTACTGTAATGTTTGTTTCATCAAATGTTTTCAGAAACATCTTGTAGTTACTGTTTAGCCATAAAACGAGAAAGTTTGCAACCTGGCAGCCGTGTTGGGACCAGCTGAGGAAATACCAAGCACCGCCCATCAGCCGGATCACAGCCAATGGGAAAGCTCAGTAGGAACACTCTCTCTGAAATAACCTGTGATTGGCCAAAGTCTCCCATCATAGGCTAGATTTTCTAGGAGGTGCAGAGCAATTGAATAACAACATGCTGAAATCCCTTCAACAACTACACAATCACCGCACCGTATACTGTATATGCTAATCAAGAATCCCTGAGAGCTTAAGAAATGAAATGCAATTTTAATTATATAGCCAACTGCTGAATGGAGCTACAGCACAGTTCTCTGTTCATCAAGCAGAGTGATACACAGCACACGTACTGCAGTCATCCAGGAGCCGACACTCTCCAAGCTGTCTGCTTAACGAACTGCGGAGTCCCTGGAAAGTTGCAGGAAATACTTCTATGTTAATGGATCTATACCTCACAGCCACAGACTTGCACATAACCTCCTATCCCCCAATGCCTTTAACGTCACACCTTGGAAGAGATGCTGTTTGTTTTGGACAGCAATGTCACTCATGGCGTAGAAGAAACAATTATTCAGGAACCTTAAAAGGAAGTTAACAAGCAGTCCATTTTATTTTTAATGATTGACTTGAGGCCACAGGGATAATTACTGTGTTGGACCAGGGAATGATTAGAGATCAAAGTTTTGGTTAAGTGAGCCATTATGAGACTAATAACACACCCTCACATAGCCAGAGAGAAGAACCTCAACCACAGGGAGGAGTGACTGAATATGCAGACTGCCTTGACATATTTCTACAGTTTTTGATGGGAAAATGATCATTTTCAAACTAAATGACAACATGGGTTGTTGTGTGCTGTTGGCGCCTTTTTCGTCAGGTCATGACGACATTTTTATTTTTGTCAGTGCTTTCCAAAACTCATCTGAATGTTACAAAAATGATTCATACAACCATTATCTGATCTATTACTGCCATGTTTGAGGTTTTGTTCCACACAAAACTCAAGTTAAGATTGTAGACATGGTTGAAGAAACAATATGGCACACTGGTAGGAACAGGATGCAAACATTCTTCTCACCATCCACCCCTATTGTTAATGTAAGTCCTCCGTAGAAGGTTTTGTAGTAGCGTAAAAACACCACATTTCACAAGGCCACAAGAGTTCCCTCGTCACCATGCACGGCAGTGTATTGGTGGTAATGTTTTCAAATGTGATCCTGGAGACACAGACTGTGTCTGACTGGGAACTGCCACAGAGGAGGTTTGGAGTCCTTTGCAAGGTGTTTATATTTCTGTCTGTCTATCTGACTAGAACCGACCCTGACCAGTTTGGTGCCTGAGGCCAGCTTTTAGCTGGTGCCCCTACCACTTTGCACCTACAGTATTGACCTAGCCTCTTAACCTACTTATAAAATAACTACCCTATTAACCTTGATTATGAGACACCCCCTTTTGTTCAAGTTTCCTTTTTTGAAAAATATTTTTTCGAAGATCAAATCTTATTATTATAAAAAGAAAATAATTAAATCTGACCAGAATGCACCACTAAAAGTAACACACTTGCTTGAATAGGCCAAAAAGTATGCTACAGCCTCCCGTTAGGCCTATGTATAGGTTATATTGATTACTCTCTGCCTGTCTCATTGATCATGATGATCTTAAAAGTGGAATTATTCTTTGTTTATTAATTCTTTGTTTACATGGCCTAATTTTAACCCTCTGAAAATGAATGTGGATCATTTGACTGACATTAACATGACTGTCTTTTGAAGGCTGTTGTAGGTGAAAGTTTTTAAGATAGTGACAAATACAGCCACGTAAATCTGTTGGTACCAAACATGTCATGATAACTAAATAGCGCTCCAAAGTTGTCTTTACCTCGAGGTCCGCGACACCTCAGTGGTAAACGGCAGCATTATGGCTTGGCAGTTTGTGCCCCCTCTGGTACTTTGTTCCCTACGCACAGCGTGTGATGCATATGTGCCTAGCGGCCGTGATGTTGCTGACTCTGGACTGATTCTGTCATCATGATAGTGTCACAACCGTGCAAGATGCAGCCACAAAACTTTACAGGTGTGTAGATCAAAATGAAGGCTGAGTCTGAAGATGGGTGTGGTTGATTGCGGGCACCAGAAGTAGGAGGTAGGAAGTATGGAAGGGGTCATTACAGCTTGTGTAATATCATTGCAAGACGGTTTCTAGTGAGGTGTATACGTTTATTCATTTGAACAAAAAAGCCAATGCTATTGTTCTGATGCTTGTGAAAACAGTCTCCTTTCTGTCACTGATCCCTCTGATAATGACCTTTACAGATAATTTCAGCTATCTGACACATGCTACATTTGTGCTAACTGGAGCTAATGTTAGCAATCATGACATAACACTAACAGTTATTACTTACATTTTGTAACCAGTAGAATTTATTATCAAAATCAGTTCACCCTATCAAATCATTTACTAGTTAACTTTTGCCTACTACATTGTCCTCTGCCCATACCACACGTTTCCCTTTCTGGCCTGATTCTTATACATACTCTATACATACTCTAACAGCTAACAATACATAGTGTCAGAGGGGTGGCTGTATGGGCAGAATAGGAATAGGCTTATAAGTATGCAAAGCATTAATGGAAATATGAGCATGAAGTCTTTATGAGATTTCAGCAGGTCAGTGAAGCTTCACTGTGAACATTACATCTGAACATCACGGACATGTATAACTGCGTACTGTACATGCTTGGAATATGGTTTTGAAATGCTGCAAATTTTAATCACAATGAGAGAAAATTCAAACACATTTACATCTTCAAAGACAACAGGCTGAGCCTTTAAAATTTGCAAACAGGTTCAATAATTGATTAGTGGATCACTCAGGTGAACCAGGTGCCTCCTTATCTGACTCCAAGCCAATTTAATTTAATGAAAAGGATTATGAAAACAGTATCTGATGCCCAGAAGCAGCGGACTTTATCAGAAACATTCATAAGACATTTTAAATCAAGGCTCAGTCACTGCTCATTAAAACTGCATCTACAGAATAAAGAATAGAAGAGGGAGAGACAATGGCCTCAGGCTGAACTTTTACCGTGGTGTGACATCATCTGTGAGCATCCCCATCTGCCTTAAGATGTTTATATCTCTGAGAGCTTCAAGGAAGCACGGCTGATTTTTTATTTGTACATGTGGGAGTGTTCCCCCAAACAGATCCTCTTCTTGTTAATACATTATTTTATTGTCTGATTCATATCCCATCATATAAACTGTTGTTAATCTCAACCAGAGCCAGCACAATTTCAGACGTAGCAGAGCAGCTCTTTTGAAATAAGGTTTATCGACAATATCTCAGCAATGTATCTTTATTATTACTTTGCAAATGTCACTTCTGTGACAAAGCCAAATATATTGTAGTTTAAAAGGTTATTTCTAACCCCTTGAGCAAATGTGTTTTGCAGAAGAATCAATTGCATTCAATGAACAGAGGTTGGTGATGGTGCTCTTATTATTAATATGTTTTATTGAATAGGGGTGATGGGGTTTGCAGGGTGACTCATGCATTTTCATGATGCACAAACTTGTTGTTAGCAATATTGAGGTTACCATAATGAAAGAGTGACCACAAACAGATGCACTTAACAGCATCAATAACACACAAAGGCTTGTGTCAAGATGTTTATGCAGACATATTCATTATATGTCATATTCTAAAACTAGGACCCCAAACTGAAAATTATACATTTATAGTTCAGGGTCCTGGAGAACCTTGACTCTCTTTAACAGCTCATAAACGCAAAGCTATTTCATCTCCTTGATGCATTACTTTGGACACACCAGCTGTAAAACATTATAAAGTACAATTGTATAATTCATATGCATTATTCTGGACCGGAGTTGACAGCACTGCTTTTAGGAGGGTAATGCTGTATGCTGCATAGTCTATTGGGATTTCTTTTAATTGAGTTTTATGACAGCATGTTGAACAGTCTTTAGTTCTCCTACACTCTTGGTGCAGTTTCATTCGGTTGCAATCTGCAACCTCTCCACTCGATGCCACCTAATCCTACATACTGCACCTCTAATAGGGGTTTAACGAAGAGTTAACATGAAGTTATTTGACCCCAAACATACTGCATTTTTAAACAAAAAGAATATACAGCATATTTGTTCATATGTAGCCCATATAATATATAAAACATTGTATTTGGCGCAATACGAATGTTGATTAATTGTGAAAATACTGCTGCTACTAATTTACATATAGTTCAGTGTAATCAGTGAAATCTACAGACATCTACCTATATTTAGGGACACGTTTCCTGTGTGTGCTGTATGTAGGACAGATGTTGTGTTGTTTGCTTTCCGGGGGCTGCCTGCACTGTACCGGCTCTGTCCTTGCACACCAAGACAAGCAAGGGGAGGTCACATCTGAGTCCCAGGTGAGACCATCAGTGGCAGGATGCATTTGTGCAATAGAGTGCTGAAGCGCAAGGGAAGCAGAAGTCTTGAGGAATCAACGAGGTACAAGAGGAGATGGAGGGGAGGGGGAGATAGGAGGGGCGTGCTGCTGGGGTGACCTCTCCTGTCCCTCGAAAGCTGCATTTTACTTTTGTAATCCCCCACAGAACAGCTAAGGGGGATATTCACCCCGTGCTTCCCTCGAGGAAATAAAGGTGACAGTGGAAATGATATATTTTCTGCTCGCTGGGTTAAATGTGAGATTACTGCTCAGATAGTCATACTTGATTCTTGAAATTTTCCCACTGACTTTCCAGCATCACGTTAGAAACGGCCGGTGGTTATATGGTGCTGTAAATGCCAACAATAAAACAAATTGTCAGGTGAGCTGGATGTAGCAAATGGAGAGGTACAGTTTGCTTGCTTTGCATGTATAGTGAGGCATGCTTGGTAATTGTTTTTCGATCTGTTCTGTATGTCTGTTATTATTCTTGTTTAGTAGCACCTTAGCACTGAGGTGCAGGCTAATGAAAATCTCTCCAAGCTTGCCTGTAGCTAATGATGCCCAGCCAAGTCTCCCTTGTACAGTGTGCATGTGGGCCATTCAGCCACTTTATTAATGTACGAGATTATCATCCACATAATTGTTTTGAAACAGCACTGCTTTAGATTTGTGTTTCAAATATTCCAATATTGCAGCCCATCCTAAATGACATTGGTCATTGGCGGAGTTCAGCCCCTGCATGCTTTAATCACTGTCATCCTTAAAATGAACCATAACAAGGTTTTGTTCGTAATCTCTTCTGCACTTGTAGGTACTCGTCTCTTCTCTGCCCCATTCTTTCTGACCTGCCAAGGGATGCGGCAAACTATTTTGCAGACAACTGCAGGGAAGGCGGTGGAGTTCAACAACATCAAGGTGTTGCATTGAGATATCCTAAAAAAAAAAAAAAAAAAAAAAAAAAAAACTCAGCGAGGCTGATATGCTGTAGTGGGGGGAGAAATAAGAGAAATCTCTGGGAGCAGATCAGATCGGTCTCAAGCTGCATAACCTCAAGAATCAGCTTAAAGAAAAAGAATGTCAGAGCTGGCAACTTGACATCAAAGTAGAATCTCCCCGTCAGATATTTTTCTCCCTTTACCTGAAAGGCCACAACATGTTCCTCCTCCTGTTGCAATGCAAAAATAAATAAATAAATAAAAAAGTTGGCTAAAGCTTGCTCAACCACTGCAGAAAGAAACAGAATACACATGGTGAAATTAAACCTGATCACTCTCCATGAGATTAGATATTGATTTTTCTTCCAAATGACTATAAAGCGATCTCTCTCTGGATGACAAGGTATTTATACTTCATACCACTATTTCCTTTCCCCCGGTGTCTACTGTGGATTGAAGAATCTGAAATGATTGCAGAGCTTATGGCGTGGAAATGTACATTAATAATAAGCAATAGAAGAATTCATTTTTTTGGTATCTATTCTTAGATGTGTTCATGCACCATCAGCTCTAAGCCACTGTATATGTAGTTTCATTGAATTTAACTAGAAACTGATTTCCTTTCCCTCCTCTTTTTTTTTTTGGTTCTGCAGTTACTTTCCTTTTGACAGAGTCTGATGGAGGAGTTTAGCAAGGCGCCGTGACCCTGGAGCTCTCTGCTGTTTAAATCTCATTTCTCCAGCCGGGTAGAGAAGGGCTTCCTCGGAGAAAGTAGTAATAACAGGATATGGTGAGTTACGTGGCCTGAGCACTTCACGGACAGTCCTCATATGAAGATGCATACAGTAGATATGTGCACTGCTGCTGAAGATACAAAACTCCCTAACTGGATGGCACTACAGCAGGAGCATGACAGTATGATGATGGAGATGTTAAGGATGTTAAGAGACTTAAGTGTAAGAGAACTTTATTTTGATGATTGGTTGACAGATATTGACAAAAAAAATAGTTTTCTTTCATTATTTCAGCTACTATATGCAAAGAAGCAGCCTAATACTGAATATACCTGCCCTTCAGCTGTTTGCATTATGAGTCATGAAACATTTTGGCAGGTAATTCTAAGAGACCTAAGGTCCATACATTTTTCATATGATTCATTTTTTCCTGCAGCAGCGTAGTGTCTAAACAAAACAAATTACTCTCCTTCAAAAGGATTTTTTTTTATGCACCTCAGTTTGTGAAATCAAAGCAGGCTCCAGTCTGGTTTCCTGTTCCGACTAAATAAAAAAAAGGTTGAAATAACAAACGCAGCAACACTTTTGTGCATTCATGAGAAAGGTTTAATTGGCCAGCGGCATGAAGTTTTGGACTGTTTTCAGCTGACCAGGATAAACATCCTTATATTTGTTTGGAATGGATCAATCAGTTGTATTTCAGTGTGTGAACAGGTGTTGCCTTGTGCTGTTGTGCACATGAAAGAATTCACCTGGAGGCAATGAATGTCCTCATAGCCACGGCTTCAAATATATACAGATCTGGGCATTCATTTGTTTTTCCCTCGAAGAAATCAAAATCTTTGTCTATGCATTTTTATGATGCATTATTTGCATAGACAAAAACCAAAACCAGTGTATTTCCTTTAAAACATGTTACATAATTACAGAAGCCCTGAGAGGCAAAGTAATTTTTATTTTCTATGGTAGGAGGCGATATTATCACCTACTTTGGATGAATGATAGATCATATAGACTGGATTTGTTGCAGCAGCACACTACTTTTGCTTATTGTCTCGTAATGTATTTTGGGAAATTAACTCTTCAATGTGTGATTATCACTTGCTGTCTTCAGCTCATTTTTGCAGGGCAGGTCATTTTCCAGTCTGGCTGACGATGCATGCAGTCATACAGTATATCTCACAAGAGGAAACGTCGAATTAGGGTTGCCTTTGCTAAAGAAATGCAAGCCTTTTGGCAATTTAGTTTTTACAAAAGTTCATCTTCTATGTAGGAAAAAAAAAAAAATAAAATAAATCACCTTGCCTCCCAGGGCTTCTGTGCATAACACATTCTTCCTGTGTCTACAAACTGGATACTCTAGATTTAATGGTCTGACAATAGTTTAAAAAAAAGATCAATGAACATATGAAATACAACCAATTTTTTTTTTTTGTGTGTGACAAAAGATTTTATTGAACACAATCCATCTTGCTGTTATGTTTGCCACCACAGCGTAATTGTGAAAATTATTAAGTACTATACAAACATCATTTCTAGGAGACAGAATAGAGGAATGAGTCGACTGTGAGTTGAACACACATTCAATAATCACCCGCACACCTGAAAGGGTTATAAACCCCCACAGATACTGTAGTTACTCAACCAACCAAGTAAATACAGATAACCAAACTGTGGTGTGGTTATCATACAAACTGTACTGTCAGAATATGAACATATCACTTAGTTAGAAAGTAAGAACATTGTGTTCCAGATGGTGACGAGAGGGGGTTAAACCTCAAATCTCTGTCGAGGTATATGCTGTTTCTTTATTTCACTAAAGAGAAAGCGGCAACAGAGGAATCGTCCTTCAGCCTGAACTAATTTCACTGTGACAGTGTGTCAGACTGACACCATGTGCTTGTCTCGCTGTAGTCTAGTATCGTCAAGGCAGTCAGAAGTGTAGATTTTTCAATTCAGGGAAAGAAAAATATAGATATTGTGAGTGTAAATCAGAAGCGTGACATCCTGCCTGTTCAATCCACCCTCAGTATGGAGGGTGAATCATGAAGGACTTGTTTCACTGAGGTGAGTTTAGCTGCTCGAGTGGAGAGACGGGGTTTGAAAAGAAACAGTGAGTGCTGAGTGGCTTACTTTCAGTTAACCTGAAAAATAAAATACATTAGTCTTCTTATTGCAGCTGGTAAGGAAATTAAAAAAAAAAAAACAACAGCGCCACAAAAAGACTACAAACGACACGTCAGCACCTCTAGAGACTGAGCCTGTTTTTCTTTGCTGTCTCCAATTATGTCAGAAAATGTTTCCCCTCACTCGTTGGCACCGCTTCAACCTTGATGAATATCCTCAGGCTATTTTTGTAATTTTCTTTGCTTATTTATTTATGTAAAAACAAATATGCAGAGATATAATGCACAGATTTGATAAAGAGGAGCATTTCCACAAAAAAGTGAGCTGCTTATTATTAAATTTAGAAAGCTAGAGTCATGTCATCACCCATCAAGTTTGTGTAGTTTACAGATAAGTGTAGGGAGAAGGGGCCTGTAACAAAGGGCATTTATCCAGGTGGCTCTCCACATCTCTGTGCTCTTGGAAAACAATAAAGGAGGAAAAAATGTGTGTGTGATAAACTATCCATTTGAATTTCCTCTCAGATATAAGTTAAAGGAAATATAATACTGTTTGCAAAACTTGAAATCTGATGTGAATCATGCAATTTGTTTTACTTATGCATGCAAAATGTGATTGAAGTGAGGCAGGGCCGAGTGCCAAAGAAAAAAAAAGCACAAAATCCTGGACGAATTTCAATGTCTCAGTATTCCAAAGAAAATGAGTGAATACATATGTGGCTGCTTGTTTTCTCTGCAACCAGGTTCAGTCTTGGCATACAGATGGAAAGATGCTCTTGTGGCTCCCATGAGGTCAGTTATTAAATGAGAGGGCAAGGTCATTGAGGAGGAATGCAAAAGGGCGGTGGGGTAGAAACATCCATGGCAAGCAGAGCCACTGCTATGGACTTCACATCTGACCTTTGACCCCTGCAGGGAGATGCTTACTGCAGAAATACATCCCCCTTAGCTTGTCATGATTTGACTGTATATCACATACTGTACTTTTAAAGATACCTGGGATTTCCAGAGAAACAAGTTTAGAGTTTCTCATCAGCACCAAACATGAACCTCTGATATGAAACCCTGAACTGCATGAGATAGCAGTGGTGAATAAATATAGACTATGTGCTCCTTAGCAGAGGTGCATTATTCACTTTGGGATGTTATCGTATACCATGGACAGGCAGTGCAGAGTCTGGATTTGCAGTGTGATTTGGCTGCTTCAGAGGACATCCCAGTGAGTCATGCAGCAATCTGAAGAGGGATCCCAGGGAATATCATCCAAGTAGAATGTGGATTTGAACCAAGGAGCCAGGAGACGCATCTGTGACTTCCAGCTGAATCCAATACCACTGTTGAATAAATATGGACCTGGCGTTCTTAGGAGAAAGTGTTCTTTTCACTAAAGTTTTTGTTGTGTACAATCCCTACAGGGACACCAGTTATTATTAAAAATGTATTGCCCTAAAGTAAGAAATAAGTGTCATTTTCTTAAACGATTTTTCATTTTGGCCCGTTGCTTTAAAGCTTCAGTAGGCATCATATGTTTGGCATCATTGGGCAAACATTATATAATAACCTTTTTAGCACATGGTAATTCATGTGCTCTGAGAGAAAACTAGACCCCTGCACCTCCTCAGGGCTCTGTTTTCAGGCTTTAGAAAATTTAGCCCTTGATGGGAGACTTTGGCCAATCACAGGTCATTTCTTGGTATTTCCTCAGCTGATTTCAACATGGCTGCCGGGTCACAAACTTTCTCATTTTAAAACTGTAACTATGAGATGTTTCTGCAAACATTTGAGGAGAGAAATAAGCATTAGAGTAATAGAATATTGATCTGTGTTTGTTCAGCGCTGCCTAGTTTGACTGTTTGGTCAGAGCTTGTAAGTGACTGACAGCTGCTCATAGACAGCAGCCCCAAGATCAGCTCTGATTGGTTGTTTTGCTCTGGTCTGTAAAATCTTGCAGATGCTATTATGAGCATTGGAAGACACAGAGGCACATGATTTTTTTTTTTTCAGATTACCAGTCTCATGCACTACTGTCAGGATATAGTGACCGTTTTACTTTAGAAATCAAATTTGCACCCATATTTTGCTACCTACTGCTGCTTTAAGTGGCCATATACTGTATAATGATATCTCTAGGGCAGGTAGTTTCCACTGTGGTTTTAGCAACCAGGAGGGAAGTTTAAATTCCTCAGTTTAAGATCTATATATGGTGGTATTTTATAAGCTGGTTACAGCATTTTTAGACTCAAATCTGACTTGCTGGCCAAATAAATAAATGAATAAGGCCTCATGATATTTCTCTGAGGACATTTTTACAGCATGGAAAGGATTTTGAAACATCAATTACATCTCCACATAGAAACATCACATTTACAGAAAATATAATTGAATGGTTTAGTAAATAATAATAAAATAATCAAAATTTGGTCCTATTTGGTTTCTGATCAAGACGTTTTGTGGATGGGGATCATGTTGAAGGAAAGGACTCTGAGTCGGTGTCTCCAAGTGGGATGTAGATCATTACCAATGAATGAACAACTACCTCAAGCTACTGAGATGTGGTTCTTTCTAGTTGTCTGTTTTGGAAAACAAACTCCCCTCCCACTGCCTCTTCAAGATAATCCCTGTCTTCACCTTTTGGCAACTGCTTCACAACAAAGAATGATGCTATGAGCGTCTGGGAGATTTTGTTCTCAAGACAATGGGGGGAAATTACAAGTCAGTGTTATTGCTGTAGCACTTTTACTGTATGATGTGTTACCTCTTTACTCATTTCACTGGTCTGGAACGGAAAATCAAAAATGCATTTACAAATCACACAAAATGATCCACTGCTTTAACACAGGGGCATATAAATAATGGTTGATAAAGCACACAATGATCATCTGTAGCGTCTTTTCGAAAAGATAAACAGTAAGACAACTTCTTAGATACTTGTACAGACTTGATTGTGTGTTATATACTGACACATTAACAATCAATATTTTTCGTGTTGAAGAAGCATTTTTGGATCAAAAGTTAAATATCTGCATATCTGCAGCAGATGGAAGTTTCCCTGTTTTCATGGACATGGAAGAGTGGCCTTTGTACTTAAAAAAAGAGTGGTTTTCAAAATGTCTTGCTCCAAAACACTACAACATAGAGCCACACATATGGCGTGACTCCTCCTGTTAAGGGACTGCACACCTCATGTAAGTGTTAACATGTTTTTCTCTGTGTTACAACACATTTTGTGATGGTATACAAAAAGCATTTGTTCAGTTTGTGCTTTTCGAAAATGCTAAAATGTTGTAATTTCTGCAAGTAAAAAGGTTGGACCTATCTGAAAATGGGAATAATTGTCTTTCAGCATGGGAACACATTAAAAATTTTTGCCCCATTTCTCAATTCTTTTAATTTTCCTTCATTTGATTTCAGAAAAATAAGCAAAAATGATGGACAGCCCTTGGGCTATTTTTTTTAATAATCTTAAAATGTTTTCCATTAACTGACCTTCAACTGTATAGACATGCCACAACATACATATACTGTAGATGTTTGAATGTTGGACATTTGTCTGCCTCTTGAATTGAAAGCATTCAACTCAAACCATTACTTGTCTGCCCAAAGCATAAAGCATACATCACAGGAAAAGTGACCATGGTCCAGCTTTTGATTCACTGGTTTAGAGGCCAAAAGAAAAACGAGTTGCAGAAGCATCTTTTCAAATTAGGTCAACAACAGGTCACTCAGCCTGCTGCACCCACATTATGAGTCGCTAACTGCAACCATTTTACCAAGTTTAATGATAATCTATCCACATTTGTTGAGACATTTTAATGTAGAACAAAAAAAATAGTCTGATGGACCAGTGAAATCTTGACAATTTGCACTATGGTGCAGCCTTGGTGACGAAGTCCTATAGTGTCTGATACATTTCCTAAAATGTTTGCAATGAATGTGGGTCAACTAGAGTCTCACTTGGGATGATGGACTGGAGGACAATACATTCAGCAGCATTTCTACAGGATACAGTAGAGTAGAAGAACCATAGGAAGCATTTGTACAGTACTAAGAGCAACTTCATTCTCTACTCAGGTGGTGGATCTTGAATCAACTTTTTGAACTCAGGACAGTCAGGTTTAATTTGGTTTTAAATGTTATTTGTGAAACTGTGAGTGTCCTCAGTACAACAGATGTTGGTGTCAACCATTTGTACGCACACTGGTTTTTGGTGCATCCCTGCTCTATAAGGTGAGTTAACCCGAGGCAACTCAAACAGCCTGTCCTACTTTAATTTATAAGCACTTGTCACAAAATGACCCAGTGCCACACTCTCATGGATTGGTTTTAGGCCATCGATGGCTGGAGGTGCAGATGGATGTCTGCTTGGCCCATGGCTACAGCGAAGGTGAAAAGCCACTGGACCATTCAGTCAACTGTTATGTTCCAGGCAGCCCCAGTACCACCTGCTTGATGATCTCCTCCATGTTGGAAATTCCCAGCTGCAGCCACCACCTGCCTACTAAGAGAAGCTGCAATGCATTATAAACCACAGAGGCAACGCCATGTATTTTAATGGGCATTATTTTATCATTATTTTATGTCTTCAATAAATAAATAAATAAATGAGTTAAATAAATAAATAAATTAATTAATTAAAATTCAATAAATAAATAAATGAATGAATAAATAAATAATTAAATAAATTAATAAATAACTGAAACATTAAATAATTAAACAAAATCACTCAAATCTCTAATTTCATAAGTTTAAAATTTCAGTGTAGTGCAGGAGAAATGTTTAAATCTTAAATATGTGTTTAGGAAAGATTAAATTACCAAGAGGGGCCGTCCTCACAATTTGGGACCCTGTATTTGCCCTGTTGTCCTATTTGCCACCTCATTTTTATACCTCCTCCACCTCCAGATATTAAAATTGAATTTCACTTTCATTGCAGCTGTGACACATGTCACCAGTTGTGGTGTGTAATGCATTAAACTGAGTTATTCAGAGTGCGGTAATTTTCCTTTTTGTTAGATCCACTTTCTCTCAAGCTGTCTCTTTTGCATCAGGTAATGATTACCTATTTCCTCTTTTCCTCTCACAGTCACATAGTAGGTGAGTCTTTGTGAAACAAAACTTTAACAATGAACAAAAAGAAAATAATAAAAGTTTCTTTTTATTTTTGAGTGCTGCTCATGCTGCTAATGTTAAAGATCTTTTTTTTTTGTACGGCCAGCTGACATCGGAGTGACCAAAGAAATTAGTTGATGATTTTGTCTACAAATCGATTACCGTATTTTTCGCACTATAAGGCGCACTGGGTTATAAGGCGCACTATCAATGAACGTGTCTATTTTCATACATCAGGTGCTCTCGTCTCGTGATAGTGGAGTAACTCGCCCGGCGTTGCCTCCCTGTCTTGATGAATGTGTGTCCGCCTTCTGTCATCCAACGCTCCCACGCAGCTCGCAGTTTAACTTTAAACGATCTGTTGACACCAATATCTAGTGTCTTGGAAATAAGTGATTTAGCATGACAAAAGCATAAAGACTTATTGACTAAAGAAAACTTAGTCGGCTAAGACCAAAACAAGGAACTAGTCGTCTAATCGACCAAGGGGGTGCTCTGTTATTAAGGCTTTTCCAGTTTCAGCCGTCCAGCATATTCTGCAGTGTATCCTCCCATGATTAGCCCATGAATGCAACTGAACTGTGAAATGCTGCAAACGCTGTATGATGTTTGTTGCATAATAAAATGGGAGAAGCATGGATGCAGACATACAGTATACAGATGTTGCATCTGTTTCTGGCGGCAGAGGCTCAGCTCGTGGTCTGTTCTGCTGTGATAAAAGGAGATAAAGATACAGACCAGCGTCACAAAGACTCACAGTTCTGGCTCCAGCCCAAAGATTAACACACAGTCTTTACAATGCAGCCCAGAATCCACATTCACACATCTTAACATCATCTGACAGTCTTCTCTGCATTGCGTTGGTATGGAGGGATGCTGAAACTGAATTTCAGGTGTCAGTGAATTATTTATTTATTTGCATCACAGTGCGAGTTGAGCACCTTATCTGAAACCTCATATTGCTGGAGTGGTTTTACTTTTGGTGAAACCTCTTTGAGTTTTGATGCTATTATGAGAAAGGAGATTTAAAATGTTAATGGCGCTTGAATTTGGTTTTGAAGGCGAAATAAAATGAGGACGACCAAATGAAAGCAGGGTCCTTTGTTCTCCAGAGATACCTTGACAGGTTTATGTTTATTTGATGAACTAAAATAGAAAAAAGGGACTCTGAAGCTGAGCTGGACATCACGTACGGGCTGGTGATGGTGTCCATGGCCATGTGATGAAATGTGGTGGAGACGAGGCTTAAAGCTACTACAGCATTCAGATCCATACTGTTGGTTAACTTCTAACACCTTCAGAGTTCATGAGGAGAGTTTACTGATAGCAGAAATTGTGTGCTTGTAGTATTAATAATATGAAGGCTAAAGTTTGTACAAATCGATGCACATCTGGGGAATATAATTTATTATCTTGATATCTGAGCCCAAGGAAATAATTACAGAGACATTTTGAGGACTTTCAATATTTAGGCGGCAAAAATTGACATGAATTAATTATAAGTCACTACACTGTGGAAGCTGCCTTGTGAAGGTTTAGCTTTGTGGCTAAATGTCTTCAAGCACAGCTGTTAAATACCGACATCTATAACAGCTTTAAGGCAAGCTGCACCAGTTTACATTCTTTAATTTGGATTTCTTCTGTTTTGGCCTGAAGATCTTTAGCAATATGAAATAAGTTCATGACCTAATAAACACATAGTAGCAAATGATGTTTATGTATATTACAGAATATGAAACAAATTGTTTTTATTCAAAATTGTGATCAGTTAAGTTTATTTTATTGTTTTAATCAACACTGAGTGATAAGCCATTTGGCCTCCCTTGCATATTTTGTTATTTATATTGTGTTGTTTAGTTTTCTATTTGCTATTAATCAATCAATCATGTACAACTATTTTTTTTATTTTATTTTTGCACCATGTATATGGTAGGCCAGGCTACCTGCTGTTAATGTATCAGGTTGCTTTTCCTATACTGAACAAAATTAACCATGACCATGCTGTCTAATCAGCATCTTCATCTGCCACACCTGTGAGGTGGATGGATTATTTGAGCAAAGGTGAAGTGCACAGATTTAGACAAATTTGTGAACAATATTTAGAGAAAAACAAAATATTGAACCGCGATTAATCACATTATAGTCCATAGTTAATCATGATTAATGCACATTACTTTCACATTATCTGTTCAAAATCTCAAAGGAGGATTTGTCAAGTCTTTACTACTCTTATCAACATGGGAGTGGGAGTATATTTATCATTGGAAATCAATTAACCAAACAAAACAATTACAAATATTGTCCTGAAGACCTCACAGGTACTGGATTTAGCATAAAAAATGTGCTCAAATCATAACAGGCAACAACAGCTGTCAGTGTGCTGACTTGACTATGACCTCCCCCAGACTGCATGTGATTATCATAAAGTGGGCATGTCTGTAAAGGGAAGACTTGTGAGGACCCAAAAAACCCATTGTCATTCACATATCTTAGGGTCAGAGGTCAAGGTACCCCCTTGAAATGTCCCTGACAGTTTATCCTTGCCAAAATTTAGCTTAATTTTGGAGCGTGACTTAACCTCCTTCATAACAAGCTACCATGAGATAGCTACCAACGGATTCCTTGGGTTTTCTAGTTTCATACGAAAGCAGTAGTCTTAACTGTAGCTTTAAAACTCAGCCCATTACAACCTCAGAGAGATTAATTGTGTTAATGAAATTAGTGGCATGAAAGCAAATTTGTTTGAACGTGTTATCACGTTAACTTTGGCAGCCCTAATTTGACATAATTCTTCCCACTTTTTGTTGAAGCACAAGGATATTAAAAGGTGTCAGTGACTTTCAAAGACGCAGCTTCTGCTCCTCCCTGCACCTCTGTTCCACCTTTACGCCAGATGTTTGGTTTCTGAGCCTTTCCAAAGCTGTGTTTTTATACTTAGCGACAGAGAAAGAGGCATACTGGTGAGGATACAGAGGAAGACACAAACAAAAAAAAAAAAAAAAAAAAACACTTGAAATTAGTGTGACCATTCTTCACCCAGACGGCCCAGATTCAAGCGCACTTGACAGCTAAGTCCCTGCTGGAGTGTCCTTGAGCAGGACACTAAATCCCTATGAGGAGCCATCAATGAGTCTCACATCTCTGTGGAAAAAAATGACCTTTAAAAGATTAATTTACTCCTTGGGACATCACAGTATCAAAAACACAAAAGTCATATATTTTTTTTTTAAGTAAAAAGCTATTTTGTTGTTTCCTTTCTGTATATATACTGTGTCCTATAAGATGAAACTTTCTGATGCAATCTCATTCAAAAATGCCACATACAAGCTTCTCAAAAGTATGGATTTTACTGCAGGGCTGTTATATTGTTTTCTACAATATTGTGCAATGTTTCGGGTTATTTTGTCCACCACCTGCAGAGTTTCAAGCCATCAGTCTGTCTGTCTTCTATGGTAGGTGTCACCACATCTTTTCAAACGGTTGCTTTGTCTTGTGGGGGTTGAAAATCGTTCATGTGTTGTGTCAATGTGGGAAAACTACCTGGCAATTTCATTGTCATTCTGTCATTCAATTGGAAAAACATGTTTCAGTTGAAAAGATGACCCGCTGTCATCTCTGTCACTCACAGTTAGAGTCTGTGTCCACCAGGAACCACAGAGCTTCTTATTGTTATTATCAAAAGGAAGGATGTGCTGTAGCATGTTCCCTGTAATGCTCAGGGACTTCTGCATAGCGCTCGCTGTGCCAATACTTAGTATATTCTCAACAAAAACAACCACAGCCCTCATTTCTGCTATACAGTACATTGGCTTAGGGCTGGTATCTCAGCTATGCAGGCTTATGTTGCCTTGCGCTGACAGTTGGATGTCAGACATTCACAGATGGTAGGTGGTATTTACAGCCTCTGTGCATTACTGTGGCACAACTTGGAAAAAAAAAAAGAGACAAACATGGATGTCCTTCAGTTTCACCCCTAATAATACACTGCTTCCAATAGCAGTGGTGATACAGTTGCTCCACCCAGCTAAACTAAATCTCCAAGGAAAACTCCTAAAATATTCACACTGTCCACAGCTACTCCTCTTTGTACTGCTCGATCAGAATTTAAGGTACAAGCTACAAAACTGCATTTCTTCTGTAATAATAACTGTAACAGTTGCATTAAATCTTTGCCGGAGCAGCTTAGTATTTGTTGCCCCGACAGTTATTGGGGCGAGAGAACACTCTTTCCACCTCACCAATCACAGGCTCTTTTTAACCGTTAAAAAGAACCAATTAGGAAAAAATGAAGAAGAAGATCAACTTTTATTAGTCCCAAGGGGGGGAAATTAAATTTAAATTTTTTAAAAATAAAAAATGGAAAATGCACACAAACACACACACACAATTAGGAGAGGTGTCAGAGTGAGGGGGGGGGTCCAGAAAAGGGCCCGGGGGGGGGGGGGGTGGGGGGTTTGTTCGGGGGGGGCCCCGGGGGGGGGCGGAGGGGGAAACAGGCCCCCCCCCCACCACCAGACCACACTCATTTTTTTTTTGTGGCTGGGAGTGGGGCCGACGGCCGCCCCCCCCCAACCCCACCCCCCACACACAGGACGAGCCCCCCCAAAATGGTCTCATTAATGCAGTTTCAGACAAAAAAATATAATACAGTAATTGTTTTTTAAATCAAGTATGAACAACAGCCAACATCCAGTTCAATTGCAGACAGGGAGAAAAGGTGAAGAGGGCTAAAGCTCTTTCTCAGTTTAGTTAGTAAAAAAAAATCCAACTGTTTCTGCAGACTAAACATGAGTTGGTTTTCTTTCGACTTATATAACAGCAGTAAGACAAGCAACACCGATTATACTTTGTCAGTATTCTAATATATACTATTTACTGAATTGGTTGGCAGCAGCATGAGCCACTTTAGCCCCTGTATGTGCCACACCCTGTGTTTATAGTTGAAGGGAAGAACCCCTAACATCCCACCGAATTTAACCTGACAGTAATGACAGCAGTCTAGAAGGCAAACTAAAAGGACTTGTGGTGCAAAAACAAACACTGAATTAAAAGCTGTCCAGTTATTTTTTTCAGTGAGAAGTGGGACTTGGTAATTCAATTGTATATCCTTAAACACAAAAAGTTTTCAAACAGTTTTAATCGCATCGCACATGTAGGCAATTTCACACATTCTCAACTCGTCATATACCGATGCTCGGTCAGGTACCCCTCTAGCATCAGATGTGTCAGGGACAACGTGTCAGTTTCCAAAAAGTGTCTTTTCAAAATAAACTTCTGTATTCACAGGAAAAGTACAATTTCTGCTTGTTACATGCATACAACTTCTTTTCAAAATAAACTTCTCTTGATAGGAAACATACGGCTTCTGCTTGTTACAGGCATGCAGTGTCTTTTCAAAATAAACTTCCTACATAAGTTTACTTAATTTTTTATTCTGAGGAGAATATCATGGTTTGGATTTGAAATATGTAAATATGTTACATAAAATAAATGTTTGTTGCAAGAAAGATAAAATAAAATAGAATAAGTCAGTGCTGACTTTGTTTCACACTGGATGAAAGTCTGTGTTTGTCCACCTAGGGTGACCAGATCCCAACAAACCAAAGGTGGGACAGTGATTATGTTTGTGTGGGACAATGTGGGACATATTACCAAGGCTGAGAGGTAGTCTACAATCTTGATATAATGTAGTAAATGTTTGTTCTGCCCCTTATCTTGTAACATTTTGATGTTTTGCCTGAAACCATCCAGAGATCAGCACAACTCTGTCTGAGCCAAACGTTTCTTGTGAGACTCATATGAACTGTGTCGCTTCATGTCATATTTCCCCTGTATGAAACTGAAAAATAACTGTCAAAGTTCACATAAACTCTGACAATTGCCTTCCACCAGCTTTGTGTAGCTGTGGTAATTTCCATCATATTCTGCCTAAATCTGCATAGCTTGTGACTTTGCAGTGACTCGTAATGTTCCTTGCTGGGCGTAGCGTAGCAAAGACTGTGAAATGTTAACCTGCACTTGACCCACTTGTGAGCAGTTTGACAGCAGCCACAGCCCCGTGATGCCAGCATTCCCTGCTTTCTTCACATCCTGTGGTAAATGTCAGATTTAAAAAAAAAAAAAGAGTGTCTGTCCTGCAGACTTTTTAAAACTAGAGCCAATGAAAATGTGGGAAATCATCTTAATATGTGGCACAAGGCTGTGCAGTCCCTCGTAAAGGGTCACCCTACGTCACCCTACGTCCACCCGACCTCGTCCCTAAGTAGACTTTCTCGTTCTGTCAGTTGCTCTGACCATCTAGTTTATTGAATGCCTGGTGTGTCTCATGCAGACGAGCTGGGAGTGGGAGCGGGTTGGTTATATTGGCGTGGAGTAGTTAACCTTCCTACTAGAAATCCTGACTTGTTTTTCAGGAGGAAATTTCAAATTCTGATGACATCCGGTATTCTTTATTCAGCACACATTTACAAGCCTCAGGTCCTTTCAATAAGTACAGATAGTAAATACAGTAAATAGCTCTGTATGTATCATTAGGAGAACACACAATGGTTCATATTGTATAATTTAAATTTATTAAATACTCATCCACTTTCTGAGGTCTTTTAAAACTTTGCATAAAAATATATGTACAGATATAACAGAGTTTGCTGCCCCTGTACACAACAAAAACCATTTGAGAGTTTGGTAGCAGAGAGCTGCACTCCAGCTCAGTATTCAGCTGCAGCACTGATAATGTGTTGGTTTCTACCCCTTACAGGAATGATTGATTTACATGGCAAGCAGCGCATTCAGAGCATGTCTCTCCCCATAGCCAGATTTATGATGGTGCAAATATGTAAAGGTCAAAAAAAGAAAATACACACAACAGGACTGAATTTAAAATGTGGAAGGATTGAGACTGAGATAGTAGTTTTTAAAACATCTCTAAAACTTAAAACCATACACTGCTACCTGTCTCTGTACCCTGTGCTGAGATATCCTTCCAGTTGTTGGCTGGTTGGGAGCGAGACATATCTTTCATCTCTTTGCATGTATATTTCAGGCATCTAGCTCACTACATGTGCAGGAATATGGAAATTATCAACCACATTTCAAACACGCATCTGAACTGTCCTGGCACCAGACACTTTATTTAAAGTGTCCACTGTCAACACTCAATATCACCTGACTGGCAGTGCCATTTTATAATTGATTCCATTTTAATACTTGAATTAGTAAATTGTCCAATGTTGTAATGAAAGAGACTGGCCTGAGAATTAATGTTCACACTGGAGGACTCAGCAAGAAACATCTAACATTATCTGTTGATATTGCAGTAAAATAATGAAGGGCGCCTTTACAAAAACGAAGTATACTTCAAGTTTGTTTTATGAGGTAAACTTACATAGTTTATGTAATAAATATACTGATATCAATATACAAGTAGTGCACTTATAAGTGTACTACTTCAGTACTTCTTAGGACTAAACTAGCCCAAATTCTATTTCATAAAAGCGTACTTTAGTATATTTCAAAATGTAAGTGTAGTAAACTTTGAGTACACAACTACATCCAAGTTGTGTCTTGTACTGCAATTATAATATAACTTATACTTCAAATAAACTTAAATGTACATACTGTATATTTACCAGTATCTAACAATTTACTAGTTATGTACTTATGAACCAACTAGTTATGAACCACTAGTTTAATAGTTTTTACTACAAGTATACTTGTAAGTGTACTACTTCAATACTTCTTAGGACTAAATTAGCCCATTTTATAAAAGCATACTTTTTAGTATATTTTAAAATCTAAGAGTAGTAAACTTTGAGCACCCACTACTACTACTACTACTACTACTACTACTAACTATATCCAAGTTGTATTTTGTACTGCAACTATAACATGAACTATACTTCAATTGAACTTATACATAATGTTTATTTACCAGTATCTAACAGTTAGACACTAATTATATACTTGTAGCCCAGTTTTTAGTTTATAGAAGTACACTTTAAAATATAGTCTCAGTAAACTAGTTTAATAGTTTTTACTGCAAGTACACTTGTAAGTTTACTTTAGGTTAACTTATAGTACTTATCCAAATATACGTTTCTGTATATTTTTAAGTATAAGCCAAATATACTTACCAAGTACACTCAGATTTTTCTGTATACTTGTCAGTATAAACCAAGTGTACTAAAGTATAATTATATTAAATTTAACTCTGATATGTACATAAAAAGTAATCTGAAAGTCTACTCTTAATTTAAGTTTCAAAGAAGTATACTAATAGTATACTAGAATAAACTTCTCTTTTGTAAGGATTTAGAGGTCAGGGTGGTGGATGAGGGCGGCGTAACGCAGCCACCCGTGGCATCCCATCTGAAACCACCAGTCACCTCAGGCTTTTATCAATATTTAACCAGGATGATGTTCTTTTTGGAGAAACAGGTACAGTACTTTTAGTCTTGCATGGCTGTGTAGAAATAAGGATTTAAAAACTGTTGGCAGTAAACTTTCATAACACTTGTTTATATAAATTTGGGGTTTTGCAAAATGATTCAATTTCAGCATTGTTTCACATGTGGGAGGTTACTCTCATGACTGGCTGGGGACGACATTCCAAATGATGGGAGAGACACAAATAATGTATTGAAAATAGGCTGGTCTGAAAATAATACAAGCTGATTTGGCTGCAGTGAGTGAAGAAGCAGTGTAATTTACAACTTTGTTGGAATCGTAGCTGCTGCATTGCCCGTTTTTTTTTTTTTTGTCACACCACACAAATAAATATGGCCAGAGAAACCAGCAGGGACGCCCGAGCCACCACAATACTCACACTGGCTCTCATTAACATGTGTTAAGCATATTTTGTGTTCAAAAATGGAAAAGGAATTAAAAACTTAAACTTAATTCCCTGTAATTGAATGATATTTTTCATACCGTTTCAACATCTACAGATGAAACAGGTTTGATGACTTGTTTTTGCAAATAGTGTGAAGTTGATTTTCATGTCATCCTATTGTGATGTACGCTAAAAGTGTTGTACAGCATCGTGAATATTACTTCTCTTATTGGGGCACTTAGTCCCAAGACATAAATACAACCCTTGCATAATTTCCTCCCACACTTTAGACATCTACACATGTGTACATGCTAATTCTTTGGTTGGTGAGTTATTCTGCTGGAGGGAAAACATCCTTAATGAGATAAAGAAACAGGATGGGAACCAAGTTGCCTTCAGCAGACCTCAACGCCAGGGCAAGGAAGCCAAAGAGTGAATTATTCATTCCCATACACAACTACTGTCACTAACATTTTACATCGTCGTACTTGTAAAACTCGTGGAGAAAAATGGAGAATAGCTAAATTATAACAGTAATTTTTTCTTTTTACCTGAAGCATATTTGATATGAGCACTAACAATCCCACATTCCACCCCTACCATTAATTATATAATGCTTTACTTTTTTAGGGTAATTAGCACAGCCGAGTCCCCCACCATGTCACATTACATCAGCATGTTTTTCCCAAAAAGCCTTTTCTCTGTGACTGCAGTGGGCAACTACCCATGTTGGCAGCATTAGACAGAGGTAATTGTTTGAAAACTTAACTCCAGCTCCCAGAAGTCATGTAATTCCATGTCAGCAAACTGCACACTCATGTTTACGCCTGTGATCGCAAAGGAACGAGAGAGGAAAAAAGGCTCGAGATGGATGAGCAAATGGACTAAACCCAATAAAAAAACATTTCATCTGGGCAAATTTACAACACTGTAGCTCATAAGAAAATACAGAATTGCAAAACAGTATATTAAGCACATAAAGCAGTGAACCTATATACAGAATATTCTTTACTGCTTTAGTATTATTTTACATAAAAAAATCTGCCTAGTGCAGCTTAAACTAAGACATTATAGTCAGCTTGATTTATCACAATATGAAGTATACATCTCAAATATGCTGATCAAACTGCTTTAAAATAACAGCAGAGTGATTTATGTACAGTATAAGCTAGCCAACTTTGCTCACTGCTAAACTAATTATCCTCTCTTGATTGCACAATAAAGAGAAAATTGAGACCAGCACAAAAAAAGTGTGGGATGATTCATCATCCAAATGTCCATTTCCTTAGTGCTGCGAGAGATGCATTAGCTATGGTGCTGCAGGATAAAATCCCCTTTAAATTTATTGAAACATCAAGCTGCTGAAATTGTATGGCTAAGCGCAGTGCTTGCACTGCGAGAAACTGATGTGACAGTTAATTCATGTGACTTATATATTAAACGTTGGGCCCCATTATGGACTGGATGTGCAATAGTGGGTCGCTTGTGTTCAGCTCTGTGACATTAACATGTAGAAGTGGGGGTCAAATTAACCTGCAGATTTTATTTTTAGGGAACAAATTATATGCTATACTGAATTCATGATGCTGAATTGTACTGGCAGTGCTCACATACCCATCACACACACACTAAATCTCTAAGGAGATGGTGATGCATTCATTCATTTTCTTCTTTGTCCCTTGTTTTAACATCCATTATTCTTATCTTGGTTTTAAACGTTCTAGTCTTTTCTTTCCTTTAAAACACTTCAACAAATCTGTTTAAAGTGCTTTGGGATTGAATTTGACCTGATTTGACTTGACTGGATATGTAGCTCCGCAGGCTGCATTTAGCTCAGCAAATTAGAGTGCAACACTTTATTGAGGGATAATAGTGTGTTAGGATAAACCCGGTAGTGAAATTACATTCTGTCAGTCAGTGAAATGTGTGATTCTCTTTGACAACAACATGAAAACCATCACATTGTGATTAGGTTCAGCAATAATACAAAAAAAAAAAAAAGCAAAAAAAAAAAAAAATCAGAGTTAATTTTTACTCTGTGCATTTTTACATCTTCGACAAAAGTAGAGCTTTGAGTTTATTTAGCTCAAGAGCCACTTTGTACTAAATAGAGTGTGTTGTGCATGGTGGACTGTGGACTGTAATACCTGTAAGCAGCTTTAAAAAGAAATGATACTGAGAAGAAGTGGAAAATGGAGAGGATGAATCAGGTCCAGCTCTGATAGATTTGTCACACTTTTAGTAGAATTCTTTGGCCCATGGGCCATGCATGCAGTTTTTATAGCAAGGCTGTACCTCTCTAAATGTGTACTGAATAAACACCCCTAAGTCATAGTTATGGTCTATAATCAACAGATTATTATCATATTTGTACTAGAGGAAACTGAATAGTGAAGCTCTGACTTTTCTTTGGTCCATACCAGGGCTGGACTGGGACAAAAAAATCGGGCATTTTGAGCTGAGACCGGCCCACCAGGTATTGATGGAAAGACAATGAAGCCTATGAATGAAAAGCAATGCTTGTACACTGTCTTGTTGGTGTATATGTACTTGTCTAATCAACTTTAACCTACACCATCCCCCCAGTCCCATTATTCTATACAGTACTTAGCAGAAACCAAAAGGATGCTTGGTCCAGTTAACCTCCTGATCAATGTACAACGTATGATGGGATCCTGAAATTAGAGGAACAGAGGTGAGACATGATCACTGACGAATAGACAAAACAGATTTAGTAATGTTTTCATCGACTAATAATAAAGAATAATAATAAACTACATCCAAACTTGATTCATATCTGACCCAGGTAGACTGCAGTTCATCATTTCTTACCTGAAGTTCAGATTCCCCTCCACTCACACCGGTGGCGCTGTCCTCCTCCCGCCTCCCCTTCCCCTCATCCACCTGACGGCCACCTCCACCATCCTCACCTGCGGCTGCTTCAGATGCTGCTGCTGCTGACGAGGAAGCTCCGCCATAGCCACCAGCAAACATCTGTGTTATTTTAACAAACTTGGCAGCATCTGCCTGAAGGGCTTGCCTCTTTTGTTTCTAATTTTTTTCTGTGCCTCCTTTCTGTTTCATGCTCTTGTCCATGTTGTTCTTCTCTCTCTGTATGATTGATTGATTGACAGCAGAGGCCCAAGAAGGATGGGGCTTCGGCCCTCGTCCGTAACTGGTCCAGCCCAGAATCAATCATGACTAATGGGCAGATTAATACCATTACTAGTACTAGTACCATTAGTAAAAAAAAAAAAAAAAAAAAAAAAAGGCCCGGCCCAAAATCATGATTGGCCCACCGGTATGGCCAGTCCCACGATGGTCCATACAGGCATACAAAGTTCCACTGTGGTGCTGCTTCTGTGTAAAATTTAGATATGATGCATGCTTCATAATTAAAAGTGAGATTTATTACTGTACATGCAGGTCAAAGAAGTCCACATGTGCATCAGGCTGTCCAAATCTACAGTTCTTTAAGTCTGCAAGGTGGCTCATGGACTTTCTGCAGACTTGTGCTTGGATTGCAGACTTCAACCATTGAATTACACAGGACCGATCAGCCATAACATTAGGTCAGCATGGGCACCCTGACTGATCTGTGGCAACGCAGCCCCATATGTAACAAACTGTGATGCACTGTGTGTTCTCATACCTTTCTATTGGAACCGGCATTAACTTTTTCAGCAATCTGAGATACAGCAGCTCTTCAATAGGATCAGACAATGTGGGTCAGCCTCCGCTCCTCACATGCATCAGTGAGCCTGTCACTGGTTCACCCTCCTTAGTTAAATTTGTTTACATATTATTTCATATTTAATTACTTCAATAGAAGAAGAAGAAGAAGAAGAAGAAGAAGAAGAAGATATTCCTTTATTCGTCCCACTTGGGGAAATTCAATTTTTACACTCTGTTGTTTTTTACATATACACGGTACATGCAGACCCGGGACACACACATGCACAAACAGGACCCATATACATGCATCAAATGGAGAGATGTCAGAGTGAGGGGGCTGCTCCTGACAAGCGCCCCGAGCAGTTGGGGGTTTGGTGCCTTGCTCAGGGGCACCTCGGCAGTGCCCAAGAGGTAAACTGGCACCTCTCCAGCTACCAGTTCACACTCAGTTCTTGGTCCATGTCGGGACTTGAACCGGTGACCCTCCGATTCCCAAGCCAACTCCCTACAGACTGAGCTACTGCCGCCCCCAGCATATAATAATAAATCATACAAGATAAGTATTTCAATAAAATAATCTAAAATTAGATCTGAATTTGAAAAAAAAAGTATATTTTTTGGTCATCTGCTTACTAACTCAGGTAACATTTCATCACAAAGGGTGGACATTTTCAAACAAACCCCCTCTTATCACACAGCTATAAATTTTGGTTTTACTATTATTGGTCCCCACATGATGATTAACGATTGGGATGACTCATAATACCTGTTTTTTTGTTTTTTTAAAGGACCATATCAATTTTAATTGATTTCCTCCAGGACTTTTCAGAATATGTTCCCTGTAATAGAGAGTGAAGAAGGCGGTGGGGGCTTCATGAAAGTTATTTGAATTTATACTTAACAAGAGTATATCAGCTAAAAATACTTTAAAATGTTCAACAAAAACCAGCTCAATGCATAAAATTGAAGTGAGCTTTGATCTCACAGGATTAAGAATACATCTAATACATGACACCAAATTGTTCTTGTCAGGTGGGCACATTGTGTGTAACTGCGAACAATTATATGTCCAATTACACGTCCAATTCAATTCAATCTTTGTCATCACTAATGAGTCATCAGCAACTGGCTCGCACAGTCCCATCTAATTTTCTTCTCTGAAAAGAAGCCTGCTGTGCAGAAAAATAGCTGCTTTAAAGGTGAATATGGATTCGGTACTGGAGCTCTAAAAATGTCAGCCAGCTTGAATATGAAAGCTTATTAGTCTCTTGACACTTTAATGCTCAGCTCAAACAAGTCTGTCATAAACCCATGAAATAAAATGAAAAGAAACTGAAGTCACAATGTAAACACCAAAGAATTATACAGAGGAAGCAAGTTTCACCTCATATATCCCTCAGGGAGAGAGGGATGTCAGCTCCAACTCTCTGACTGTAACATGTAATATCAGTGTGAGAAAACTGCAGCAAAGTTAAATGGTAGGAAGGTTTTGCTGTGCCGAGGGTCAAGAGTACAGCTGGAACCTTAAACCCATAAATGATAATGAAGTTATTTATTTATACGTAGTTTAACATTAATATATATTTGTGTAAATATCCTGTCCATCTTGATTGATTTTCAATTGCAGTCTCAGGAACAGCAATACTGTAAATATAGCAAAGCACATTTCATTAGAAAACATGAAATGATGCAAAAAACATAGCACACATTTAAATGTCCTTTAACCATGATTTTAAATAAATCTTAATGATGCATATGTGGCACAGTCTGATAAAAATATAGACAACTCTGTACTAACGAGATATTTACACTTCTCACAGTTAGCTGTGTTGTTCATGATGGTGTAAATGCCCTGCAGGTCATTTTTACTCCAGAGTTTAAAGGTGAAATGTGTAAGATGGAGAAAAAAAAATGAACTAACATCATCAGCGGAATGTGAAGAGGTTACGGTGCTGACGTTATGTCTAAGACATCACCATATCTACTGAAATGAACATACTAACCAGCTATCGCCTCGGCCTCTTCTCGACAGGTGATAGTGAGTCACTGTAGGGTCCAATCTGCCTCATGAGAGGATGAAGAAGAAGAGTTGCTAAAGGCTTGTCAGTCATACTGAAGGTATGGTGTCTGTGTATGTTTTTATAGTTTGTTAATACATCACACCGGCACATACGGGTACTCTGCAAAACATCAAGGCCACGCCCCCTTTTGGGGGAAAGAAAACCAAAGATAGACTTCAATACAATCTGACGTATATTTGGATTGAAATTCTGACATATTTGTTTGTATTCATCTCTTTTGTTGTTTTACACATGTCTAATAATTATATTGTGACCTCACCTTAACCGGACCGTTCACCATATGTCAAATTAAGGTTGATCACACTCATGTGTTCCCCCATCCAACACAGTGAACAGATATTGTTTATCCAGACTTCTATACATGATTGAATCATGCTAGGCTCAGTGTTGTCTAGAAATGATACTACTGCAGCAGCCTCCTGCTCAAGCTAACATTAACTCTCCATGCTATACACCAGCATTTACCACACTGATGGTGAATATTCACATATCGTATGTGCCTCAACTCTGTGTGAAAGTCTCAGTCAACCCACTACACAACAGCTTTTCTTTATATTAAGCAGTATATTTTTTAGGATGGCAGGGTGACGTAGGATTGTTTTCCTCCAAAACGGGGCGTGGTCATGCAAGCCAACTCTGGATGATGTACTGACAGTCTGATGTACTGTATTACATCCCAAGTGGGAGAAATGAGAAAACGTCCTTGCTGCCACCAGATTGCTTCACCAGGAGGCTCTGGGACTTCAGTTAGCACTTAGCTGAAGTACCTAGCATTCAGGCAGCGTAAGGCTCTAACCTGTGTAATGGCAGCAGCAGAAAGTGTGCTGATCCGGCACAGAGTCGGGACAGTCCCCTGGTTAGTTGAATTTTGTATATTCTTGTCCTGCTTTGTTGGCTGTACTGATGACAAAATTTAGACTGTGTGGATCCAGTAGATGGAGAAATGCTGCCCCCTATTTTTTGGACCATGTGGCCAGATGTTACACGCTTCACTTTTGATGGAATTCATTAAAAGTGTTTCTATCCTATTCACCCCTGGCCATTGTACTGGAATGACATAGTCTAAGAAGCATTAGAATTAATTGGATGCAAAACTTTTCCATGTGCGAAGTTTAACTATTGTAATAGTTTGGGTAATTTAAATGACTTCAGTAAAGGTTAGGGTGGAAATTCAACAATTATTGTATCCGGTAGATACCCATACTTTCCAATAAAAGTTTTAAATTGTTGAACTTTTTATGGAGAGCGCTTAAACATCATTCACTGACAGTAGTTTCTGTGCATGTCAGAGACTTTGACAGAAGCAATTTGGCCTCAGAATCAAGCCACTACAAAATTTAGCTCAGGTTAGCTTCTTGGAAATGCTAAAATGAACATTTCAATTATGGTACGAAGTTTCTTTGCATGGCTTTGGGGTTCAGTTTGGGCTGTTAGTTGAACTTAGTTACCATTGTTCTGTTTTATTTCACTGTCACACAATTACTTTTTGTTGTATTTCATCCATGTCATTATTTTTTCCAATTCCCAGTTCCATGACCTCCCTCCAAATATTGGGCGCTATTGTTGAATTTGTCATTTCAGAGTAGTGGGAAAACTAAAATCTGTATAACATCAGTACCCTTTCTTGTGGCTCTATCAGAAGCATACCAGTAATTCAGCTTTTAATTTCCCTTGGTGAACCACTTAATAAACAGCTAAGAATAAGTATAAAAAGTACTTTCAAATGTTTCTTTTTAGGATGCAATGGGACACAAGATTAGATTTATAAAATAATGATTCACTTAATTTCCTGAGCATTAAATTGACTACAGTTAAAGTGAAATTGTCCTCAATTGTGATATTCCCAAGCTGTACACCTCCTCACATAAACTGATTTGTACCATAAAAACAATTGTAAGAGATTTTGGATCTTATAATTGTTCATGAAAAAAAAACAACAAAAAAAAACAAATGTTTGGATGTGAGAGATTCTGAAAGCATAGTGTTTAATCCCTGCACCCTGCACCTCATTTACACAATCTTGTAAAATACATGCTAATATGAAAAATGATGGTGATTACCTGTGGGAGGATTTAGGCCAATGTGGAGTTAACCACACTGCCGAGCATACTGGGATCAGAGACTGTGAGCAATGGGAGCTCACTCTGCATACAAGGAGATACAAGATAATAATAGATCAATCCGTTCTCAACGCTTAATTGGGCAGTGCCCCTCGCCGTCTGATACCGACAAAACGAGGCACACTTAGCGTCTGTAAGAGGTGCTCCAGGCTTTCAACTAATTCCAATGTAAACCTGTCTGTGTAATTATTAGTTGGTCAGAGCAACTGAGAAAGGTGAGGTGTAAAAGGTGAGAAAGTCCACTTAGGGTGGATGGTGGGTGGTTGGATGGGTCAAAGAAACACAGGACCAAGTTAAACCAAGTCCATGATGACTTATTTTACCTTAGTTTTGTTAGAAAACTTGCATACTTACACACAACATTCAAAGTTGTCAGATCGCTGTATTGTTCACACTACACAACTAGCTGTCTTGTAGTTTTCACACTACATGACAGGAGACAGGGGCTCACATATAGATGTTCGACGAGAACTGGATAGTGTTGGCGGCGGGCTCCCGTTCATTCCTATGAGAGCTGCTCACTGGCACAAGAAGGCAAAATTGCTTGACTGCCGAATGATAAAGTTCCTGGATGATCTGGTGATCTTCTGCATCCATTGGATGTAGTAATGTTTCCTTTAAGTGTACCTCACAGCCCTCGGTCTAAGATAAGATAAGATGAACCTTTATTAATCCCCGGAGGGAAATTCGTGTCTAGTCTAGGTGTCATTCACATGAATAGAGACTCCGCTATAAATGCATTTTACAGCATTTAGGATCTAATGATCGGTGATGATGATCTGTCTGCCCAGAGGCATCATGAAACAGACAGAAGTTGTAGTACCACTGTTTGGCCACTTCAAAATTTGCTTCACAGCCCAGCTTTCTTCCTGGGGACTTGGTCACTCACTCAAGACATGTCAACAGATGAATCCTGGATTCCAAACTACATTTTGCCACGAAAACCCATGCGAGAAACATTGCTGATGGTATTAGCACATGCGTTTCCACAATTTTTTTTTTTTTTTTTTTTTTTACTATTTATCCCTTTATACCTTTGCTCTATGTTGCAAATGCAACATATACAGTAAGTTCCTGTTGTTACAGGCGACCCCTCCTCCATGTTTCTCCTCAATCCATGTTTGTGCTCTCATCAGCTGTAGCTTGTGGCCAGAGACCCTGACAGGTCCAGACATTTAGCATGCTAGATATCTGGATGAGTGTCTGCGAGGCATCAGTGAGACTCGACTTGCATCTTTGAACAGCTCACACATGATGTTCAAGCACTGATGTGAAGGAGGTGAGCCAACGCCAATTTGCCTCTGAACTGGGGCTGTTTTTGTTGAAGAACTCCAAAAACCTGTTGGCAAACCTGTTGGGAGCCTCTCAGCTTGCATCTTTGAGCGTGTCAGTAGTGAGAATGAGTTGAACAGATCATGTTAAATCAAATATTTTTATGTCATCTCCTGTGTGTTGAAAATGGACAATCTTATATTATCTACTGCTCAAGACAAAAGAAAATAGAAGCTCAGAGTTGTTTGGGAGGCCAAATCCTGCCAGCTAATTTGTGTGAGCGGTGAGCGAGAGTGCCATCTTTCAAGTTTGGCTTCTCACTGATAGAAATAAAAGCAAGCCCAGCTACATGAAACTGGCCAAAACATAATATTCATTCTGAAAGTAATTATTAAAATGCTATCCAATCAGCTGGTTCCCTCAGATGTGATTGTTTTGATGATAGTGAGCACAGTTCATTTTCAAATGATGCTCATTTTGTTAAAATAAAGATGTCTCAAGCTTGTGTTGTCCACTATCCTTCTACCAAGTATTGATTTTTCTAGTTTTGCATTTTAGTGGGTGTCACTATCTGCTAATAGTGGACACCATGTTTTGTGAGCAGACTTATAAATAAGATAGATTTATCTGGGAAGGAGCCACAGCGGCCGTCAGTCTCTCCTTGCAGCCTCACAGTGCCTCAGAGGAACAATAGGCTTAGAGCGGCGTTTTCCACGCCATTTCCAATTAAAGTCGTCGTCATCAAATCCGGGCTGTGGTCGAATAGTCCTTTTTGCTTAGGAAGGTTACTAACTGAGTGAAATTACCCTGAAGTATCCAAGTGGCAGTCATGATAAGAGCTGGTCCAATTCTCTAAATGCTAAGTAAAGGTGCTGTAATGATTCATTATCTTCTTTAGAAAAGGATACACTGGACTATCCTTTATGAAAGGAGATAGTCGTCCCACATTTCCTTGCAGCAGTAACATTTAAAGCAAAGCACCATTTAGCTGCCATCACTCTATATTTGTACACTTAGGTGATGTGATTGTGTTTTGGACAAAAATCCCTGCTTAAATTATAAGTTTTGAGTTTGTCACTTTAGCCTACTTATCATGTGTTATGTATAAAGTAGCTTTATAAAAGCAAAATAAAATATGTTTACTGTTGTGTAAGTGCAGTTGGGTTCCCTGAGCACTGTGGTTTCTCTTTTCTGAAGTTCTCATGAATTCTCCATATCTTTCCTTGACCTCTTGACATTTTCATTTGAGGTCAAGGAAAATGGTTTGGAAAAGACAAAAAGATGTATTTTTATTTATTTATTTATTTATTTATTTTACTATTGGATTACAGCCCAGACCTGCCAAATTCTTCTTGCTCAATACCACGGTGCCTGTAAGCTGTCGTTAAAAGCAGAGCTCTGCTGCTAAGCTTTGCCAATTTATTTTTAAAGTGTTGTACATGTGTATTTATTTTCCCTCCAAGTAACAGGTGACCAGAGCAGAAACTAAACGGGATAAAAGACAAATTGCTGCTTTAGTGTGAAAACAATTACTGATCAAGTCAGGCTGTTATGTCCTCTGTCTAGGGGAAACCAAGACATAGCATTTTGTGTCACTCCACCACGCTTCCCACTCAGAAGCATGGCCAACTGCACAGTATGAATCAAAATTCAAGGTAGCAGTTTGAGATGAGCAAATCAACGGGGATTTCTGTAGCTAACAATCAACTAACCACAGTGCCAATCACAGTGTCAAAGATAGAATTACTAACACCTAACACAAGTTTATCCATATATTTCTGTTGCAAGGGTAGACAGCTCTGACTCATTGCAATACACAGGACTAAATGCTGGCTTCAGTTGTTGGAGGAGGTGGAAAAGGGCAGCTGTGGTTTAAATGGAACGATGTCAGCAGCTCGTCCAACCAGGAGCAGCAATCATTTCAAACCTACCAATCATGGGGCACCAGCTGTTGCTCGTCACCCTTCCACACATGCATACAATCTAAGCAAAAGAGGAGGAGAGAGGTATCTTTCAAATCCTACATTAAAACAAATTTGACCTAGGATCCTAATAAAGTGTCGGATCTTGTAAAAGAACAGATCTGCTTAGCAAAAAAGGAACATTTCCCTGAAATTAAACACTCCATTGGATAATATGCTAAATACTTACACCGTCATCCAATTATATTTGAAAGGCCTTGCCTTTAAGTCAAGTCAGTTTTATTTATATAACCCAAAATCGGGGGCTTTACAACCTGTACAGGATATGACATCATCTGTCCTTTACAGTGCGACCCTCTCACTGGATAAGGAAAAACTCCCCCCTCAAAAAAAAAAAAAAAACCTTTTACCAGAGAAAAAAAGGAAAACTGGGAGAAACCTCAGGAAAAGTAGCAGTGGAGGGATCCCACTTCCAGGATGTAGACATGCAATAGATGTTGTGTGTACTGAGTAACAACATAATGAAAACATGACATAGACAATCCATTTAACAAAATGAATACATATAATGTGAGAAGGTGGATCCAGGAGGATGTCAAGCAGCTTCACGGCGGTACCATACAGATAGAGCCGGAGCAACGTGACCTCTTCTCCACCATGGAACCAAGAGAGAGGACCAGACTTTTGTTTTTAATCCACATATGCTTGGTAATGTAAACTTATGTTAGCCATGCCTCACCCCCATATGGAGAGAGGCACAACCAGCTGGAGAGGCTGACAGAGGTCGCAGAAAATAATATCATACAATGGGCAGCAAATGCCCAATGTGTTTATTTATTTTTTCCCCAGAAATAGTGACTGTATGCATGAAGTGACAACTTGTTAACACTCATTATAAACCTAAAGTTGCTCTGGTCATGCCTTCTGTATTGCAGCTTTCTGATACAGATCCAACTTTAAATGTGTTTAAGTAGGTTGAATTTTGAAAGGAAGCACCCAAACAACTTCCACCCTTCCTCCCAGTGGGGTGAAAGTTGAAATAGAGTGACACTTTTTAGATGATAATTCTGCAAAGAAAAAGCAATGTGCTGATTTGTCAGACACAAACACATTTATCAAGTAAGTTGATGATTCAAGAGCAAGGGATTTTAATTCTGGGTCCACATGGGTCCAGTCGCCTGCTGGTTTACAATCCAGCCATCTGATCAGGGGCTGATTTACTCCAGGAGTGCACGGTGAATGCAATTATCTGTAATGAGCTCCCAGGCAGGATAGAAAATTATCGAAAAGCACCGCTGTGTTATCATTTATATGTCATTTATTGTGTCCTATTGGATATTGCCCACATATAATGTATACCTATTTGATTTATAGAAACGGGTAATTGATTTGGTAATTGATTACAAGAAAACTATTTTTTGGATATCTAATAATCATCTGATTGTTTTTTTTAGCCAAAGTAGCCAATTGTGAACAGCACTGCTTAGACAGATCTGTCCCTGAAAAAATTATGTTGTCATACAACAAAACTATTGTGAATTATGTTTCAAAGGAAATGTTTTATTGCAGATTATGTTTGTAAAAATATGTAAATGTAAATTGTTTAACATATCACAAACACAACGAAAAGTCACTGCTCACTTACTTCATTTTACATCCAAACCATGATGTTTTTTTACTAAACCTAACAAAGTCATTGTTGTATTTTTGGTTTTGTTTCAATTACATTAACATGTTTTTAACATTTAAAACTGTGACCTTAATCCAGAAGAAAATACATTTCCCTCTAAGTGAGTATATAGTTTAGTTGCATGGGAACGAGATGACAGGGTTGGCTTAGAACACTTAATACAGGTCTTAACACAACTGGTTCCTTAGCCATATCAAAGGAGGAAAACTTGTGCAAGTTTCTAAAAAAAATAAAGAAAATGAGGTGAAGAAGCCATTTTACTGTTAGTGGTGAATGGAAATGAGTGCAGTTGCGTGAGATGTATGTATGTTTGTGTAAACAAACTAAAACAAAAGCCACAAGCCTTGTTGCAGGTTGAGGCGAAACCATCGTCATCTGTGTACTGCTAATGCTGGCCAGATGCTCCCAGTCACAGAGGCTCCGAGCTCCTCCAAGCCAAGAAAACTGAAACAAAACACACATATGCAACAGGAAAAGGTCGCAGAGACCATCATATTGTTTGCTGAGTATTGATGCGTTTGTTTTTGTGCTATTTTCCTCTTTGTAAACTGCGGGCAATTTTCCAAACAGCAACTACAACTAAATTGTTGTTTTCAAACAAGCAAAATATGAACTGAACTAAAGGAATAAGCACTGTTGTTCCAATGAAACCAAACATATTTTAATACAACTTCACATTTGGAAAATCTTGTGCCAAATTAATGTTTTTTCCCTAATTTTAAGACCAAAAACAGTATTTTTTGTGGATTACATTTTTAATCTGTAAATAATCACCCTTTAAATGATGGCATGTTGCAATACAAAGTACTTGGCCACTTTAAGTCAGTAGTGCACATTATGATACCTCTCTCTCTCTCTCTCTCTCTCTCTCTCTATTTTTATAAGGATGATTCATAGGCTTTGTGAATGACTCAGAACCTGAAGCAATTGTTGGACTTTTTCCTTGGAGCAGACACACTTTACACACACTTCAGACACACAATTACTTATAGGTCATTCATAATCACACTTTAATAGCGACTGAGGGTCCAAGAGTGATGGAAATCCCTCAACACACATGGTATATCAAGCATTAGTGCCAGTTAGAAAAAGGAAAAGAACCAAAACTGCAGTTATGTGGGCCAAGAATCTGAAGTGACTGCTACATGCAGCTATGGTGCTTATGTTATGGTTTCCTCAGAAATATCAGTGTTGTACGTTTATGGTTCTTGGTGTGCAAAACACAATGGAATAACCAAATGCATCACATGGAGAATCATCCTTGATTAACCTGTTGCAGCTTGCATTGTTCCAGAGGAGCACTGGGCCCAGGTGCTCCCCAGTTACACTGAGTAGACCGCCCTGCCCACCAGTGTAGCTGAAAATATACCAGCCTAAAGAAAGATGTGCAATTGTTTTTGGCTCTCTAGTACAAATATGTGATGAGAAAGAATGAAAAACTTTTTTGTCCTCAATTTTATTATTTCTGTTTGAGACTTCCTTGTGTTTATCACTTTATCCTTGTCGTGAAGTACTCTCTAATGTCTGTTTTAATTTGAGCACAATGCTAAATCATTCATGACATTTCTGATGTTTGATGATAATTGAGATATTACTGATCATTTTTTACAGGTACATGTGATGAATTTTTGATAATACTGGTACTATAATTAGATACAACTGTGTGTAGGCCACACAGAGGCACAACCTCAAATTGCTCTGTATGTCTGTACAAGTGTAATGTAATGGATGCACATACAGGTGTGCCGACAACCCATATTGCGACAGCTGGCCTCTGGAGTTGTGAGCTTTTCACACAGATTGTGTTGTTTAAAGGTGAACTGTGTACTTAAAATAAGTGGCAGTATCAAGCTCTACTATTGGGTTCACACAATCTAAAGTTACAGTCAGTTATAAAACAAAAATTAAACTTAAACTTTATTCTAATCGTCAAACACATACAGGTACATACCATACTTCCATTTTAGATTCAGATGTAAATTCAGTCTCATGTTGGATTTAGAGTATACTGGGCACCACAGTGCCTCACTTTTGCCTCTTGAATGAGGGTCACAAAACATTTAGTATCATGAATAAAACAAACAAGAGATAAATAGAGACAAATATGTCAAAATTACCATCCAAATATATGTCAGATTGCATTGCATTGTCTTTGGTTTTCTTTCCCCCAAAAGGGGGCGTGGCCTTGACATTTTGTGAACTACCCATATGTGCCGGTGTAATGTATTAACAAACAATAAAAATGTACACAGACACCATAACTTCAATGTGACTTGCAAGGGGCTGGGGGCAACTCCTCTTCTTCATCCTGACATGAGGGCAGACTGGATGCCACAGTGGCTCACTATCACCTCTCGAGGAACAAGTTGCATAACAAGACAAAACAGGCTGGGGCTAGCTGGTTAGCATGCTTATTTCAGTAGATATCTCTGCAAGAAAATACACTGATGTCTTTGATATAATGCTAGCACTGTCATGTTCTGTTGATGTTAGTTCATTTTTTATCATGTTTTAAAATACTGGTCATATTTGACAAATTGCACCAATAATAGTTACCACAAATGACAGTAATTATATACCCATGACAACGTAATCGTGGTGTATAGTGCTCCATGTGTCCATCCTTCTGTCTGTCCATCCATCTATTCGCATGTCAAACTTTCTTTTCCAGAGCAGAACTCTGAAACTACTCGACTTGGGAACTTTGGATTTGATGATGGTTGACAGTGTGGTTTAGTTGTGCCTTTTAGGGGTTAGAAATCCAGTGTGGTGCCATAAAGTTATTTTTTATTTCCCTCAAAAAAGTGATTATTTTGAACTTCTGTTCCATTCCAAGAGCAAAACTTGGAAACTATTTGACGTAGGAACTTCAAAGTACGACAGTTGAGTGCTGAGGGAGTGGAATGAGTGGGGGTTTGTGAGCCGTGCTCACTTCTGCCTTGTTTAACCGATTGTAAAAATGTGAAGAGGGTCAGAGAGCACAATGCAGCTCACGAGCCAGCCGCTCATGTTGCCCATTCCTAAAGACACACAAGGGTCACAGGTGAGGCAGGAAATGTCCACAAGCTCACATCTTGCTATCATTTCAGCCAGATGAGTCTCTGCGGGCCGATATGAGGCAGAAAGGCGAGACAGACCTTTTACCCATCTCTGTGTCGACTAATAGTTCAGACATTACTCACCATATCTCCTGGGCAGAAGTGTGTCACCCAATCCGGAAGATCTCAGTATGTGCAAGCTGGAGCCGCCCATGACATACATGTTACCCCACACTGTTCTGTGGCCTATACGTTGTGAAAACAGAGAAAATCTTGTATCTGTTTCAGAGAAACCCTGTTGATAAGATCACTATTATTAATCATTTTAGAACATTTATGAGTTAGAAATCACCAAAATCCTACAGGAAACAATATTGTTGTTTGATTGATTGCCGTGATGTTTCTGCACTTCACATGGTACAGCTTGTTTGAAATGTTTCCCACAGGATGATTTATAAGCACCATCCTTAGGTGAAGAGTTCAGTTGCTCTAATACTTTGGTTCAGGACCAAATGCCTGTAAAAACTAATTATATTTCCATCAACAAGCAACATATGGACATCATTTCTGGGTCATGCAGAGAAAAAAGCAGCAATGATTTTCTGACCTTTCGAAGCATGCATGGTGTTAAGAACAGGAAGCTAAAAGGCTTTCCAGAATGGATTTAGATTTACCCCTATTGTCTTATATGAATATGGTGATAAGAATGGAGAAAACACAAAATGGAAATGTCATGGAAATCAATTATCTACGAAGCTTAAAGTTCAGGTTCTGCAGGCTACAGGTTTTCTTTTTCACACCTAGCTGTAATCTCAAAGCTGTGGGAAAATATTTCCTCTTGGTAAAGGGGCACATTCCTGCAGGCATCCACATGCACACAGCTCAGATGTACACACATAAAAGCCACAATGTTTATGGATGATACAATCTTGGCATGATTGGGCCATAGGCAAGGAAGGAAGGATTTAGAAAACCTCAATTAGGTGCGGGTGTAGCATGGGGTGATTCTGCAGGGAGAATTGCATTTGGAGTGGAGGGCTAATGCTTTTTACAATGGGTCACAAATGGAGGAGAGGAGAGAGCAAAGAGGTAGGCACTGATGCCACTGATTGGCTTCAGTCATTGTGGGTGATTGGGAGAAAGGATGATGGAGGGCTTGTGGGAGACTGTCTTGCTCCTTCCTCACTCATCGTTCCCCTGCCTTGTATAGATTCATTTATTTGTGTCAGGGACATTCAGTGTTCTGAGTAGACGTATAGATGTAGACATACAAAAAGCAATTTAGGTTACATTTTTTAGTATTAGGACAGAGTAGTATAAATGCAGTGTCCTGTCAATACGGAGAGGAACAATAAAGCTAAAGTAACAAGGGAGGGAGAATTTACTGTGCATGGCAACCTCAATAACAGCCTAAAAGTGTGCCACATTTTTGCCATTATGTTTAAACTGCTCTGTAATGATTGGCTAATTTTCTAGAGCAAGGTGGTCGCATGCCTGATGGAATACAAGCAGTACACACAATGATGCTAACAGAGCAGAGCGAGCTCAGACAGTGACCTTGAAATTGTCCAGGGAGACGGTGCGGGCAAGCAGAATACACAACACACCCAGTCACTCTGCAGCTAATGAGCGAGTACATTGCTCAGCTTTATCTTCTTAATTAATGATTGAGACGTGACTCGTCAGTTCCTCCTGGATATGTGTGCGTCAGCTCTGCTGGGATGTAACAGGGAAGAGAAGCAGGGACTCATGAGGGAGTCAAGTTTGTAATAAAAAGCAATTATCAGGTGAGAGGTTGTGAAGTGTAAAAATAAAAAGTGACTTGATTGAATGTTTTATTTAAAATTTGCATCATATTATCAAATTCATTAAAGTTGCTGTGAGGACTCAGTAACTTATTTTAAAACAGTCTCAAGCTAATACTGATGTCTCTGTATGACCTACATAAGAAAATGGGGTATCAGCATGAACACTGGCTCTCCTAATGCTTGTCAATGTTGCCACCGGGTCAGTCCAGTGAGACAAAACCATGAAGGTTCACCAGAAACTCCTTCTGCTTAGACTTCATCAGGGCCAGCCCACCATGTACAGACCCAGATCGGCTTTTCTGTCGCCTACGACCTGCAGTCGGTGCTCTGGGGGATGTGGAAAGCTCCGCACCTGACAGGAGCAGCTCCTTGTCATCCCCTCTGGGACCCAACACCAACACCATGCAGCTGGAGGTTCAGGCCATTTTTCTGGGCCCACTAGTTTAGTTATTTGATAAACCAAATCAAATAACTAAACTAAATAGGAAGAAATATGATAATTTACTTTGTTTTTCAATCTGATCCAAGCTACCAGTTCTCACCATCACTTTTTTGACTTCTTGAGTTGGTGCACCAGCCTATAGAAACCAAGATGAACTTTTTAATGCTTCTGAGTTTACACTGAAAACACACACACAAACATGTGTGAATGCTCTCATTGTCTTATGTAGATGAATTAGATGTGTTTTTAAAACAACATTCTGGTTGGATTATTGAAATAAATACATAGCACACCGTTGAACCCCCTGGAGATGTCATGAAGTGAATTCAACAACAAAAAAAAAAGATAATTAAGAGTAGAGACTGACTGCAGCACAGGAAATTAACACAACAGCTCAGACTGCTGGCCCTGCAGAACACTCAGGAATTTGTTGTTTGTTTACTGGCTACAAGATGCAAGTTTTCTCAAGAGAGTAAGGTAGCCTTTCTTGTAACCTGTTGCTGTACAAGCAACACATCAAAAGTTGTGTTTATTCAACATAGACATCTGTGTCAAGCATCATTGCCACCCATCGGCCTGCTTCAGCATTTTCTCAGTTCAATGAAACCGACAGTAAGTTCAGGGTCAGGATCTTTGACTTTTCTCTGCTTACATGTAAAACTCTTTTTCTGTTACTACATACTTTATCAAGTAGTTCCAATAGGAAATAATCACCTTATTTATTTTTAGTTTTGTTTTCACTGCTGAGATTTTATAATACCTATAAACTGTGTTAGAGCACCAACCTGTACCATTACTGTGTGTGTGAAGGTCAACCAACAAGATGGGATTGATTTCTGTGGCTGTGTTACACTCTTGTTTTTCCAGTCTTACAGAGAAATTATTAGGACTTGTCTTTTTCACTCGTGGTTCAGTCTGCTCCATGGACCAGCTCAATTTACTTTTACTCTCTTCGGATGTTACAGTAAATCTTTTGTACTTAATTTGTCTGAAATATTATGGTAAGAATAACTAGAAGCATGAAGGGGAGCCTGAATACATCTGGCCCAGCTGTAGGTTTTCCTCCCACACTGTTTCACAGTGAAGTGTACCAAAATGAAACACTCAAACATGTCATTATGCTCTTTGCAGACTAAATTTGGTCGGTCGGAGTATGAAGGACACTTTTGTCCCTTAATGCAATGCACAATGGTACCGATGAGCAACCTACAGCTGAGAACATTTAAAATATACTTTGGACGCATTGGAAATATCTTAAACAAAGTCTTAATCTAAATATTTCTATGTAATTAATCTGATAAAAAAAACTAATTTACCTTGTTTTTGTTGAGTTTCCTGAATACAAAATCTGTATTCTAGTCAGTCTCTATCACCTCCTGTTAGTACAAAATAGTAGACTCATTTATTGGCCAATAACTGCTAAAAAAAATAATATACCACTATATATACATACTGTGTAGTTTAGTAGCATATACTATATAGTACTGGTATTATGTGTGGGATGAGACAATCTCTAAGAACAAGAAAGTGAATCATAAATAGAGGATGCTGAGGTTAAAATTTCCTCGCAAGCTATGAGGAAATTAACTGTTTTTTCCCTGTCAACAATACATTAAAATGTATGTTTGTGGTTCTCGCAGATTTTTTTGCCATGGGGACACAATAAACATGGCTGTTCTATGAATAAATCATAGAGCGATGGGTGACAGAGAGAGGGTGAGAGGGACAGTGTAACTTTTGGCACAGGTAGCTGTCTATCTGCTGTCACACTGTGAGGAAACACACACACACACACACACACACACACACACACACACACACACACACACACACACACAACAAGCTGTAATGAACTACATTTCAGCTAAATAAGAATCAGATTTAATTTGAATCAGTTAAAATACTCCACATTTACTAATAAGTTCTCATCCATTGCACTTACAGTGTGTTAGCTGCAGAAATACTGCGAATGTTGTGCAGTTAACAGCCTTGGAAACCTTGGAAAAGCAAATGCAGTCAGCTCACAACCCATATTGATGATTGGCACAGCTTCACTGTCAGATATGTAAACTTTATTTTGTTATGAGCTGACAGAAAGTGGAAAAATCATTTCAAAACAAGTCAGCAGCATTATTTTTATTATTATTTTTATTATTATTACATCACATAATTACATTCCTTTTGGATCAATGTTGAAAACGAGGGGGAGATAATTGATTGATCTAAAATGCTACAGCCTACAGATTCAGAAGCAAGAGACAGACTGACACTTTTAAATCTAAATGCATGAAGGCGGTATCACAGCTGCAGTCCATTTGGGCTGGATACCACCTTCCTGCTCACTGTTGTCAAAGGGAAGAATTATTTTCAGCCTGAGGTTGTACAGTATCATATACCTCTTACTGCTTACAAGACAAAACTGCTCAAGTGGCATTGTGAAAATTAATTTGGTTCTAATATCTTTTCCCAGATGGATTGAATCTTTATCTTCAACTTCAATAAGCCTGTGCCGCATCAGAACGAAAGCTTTGCAAGGTAACATTCAGGTCAAACATAGGTACCACATTATGGAAATTGTCAGAGAGGACATCATCTATGTAAGACTTTTTTTTCCCCCTAAAACAACCTCAGGGGCTGTTTAACAAGGGCTGCAAAGCGAGAACACGTGCCTGTGTCACTGTGCTGGAGTGTGTATCCCTGCTAGCTGTGCATTATCCATTCTGCAGCTGGATTAATGGGGCAATTGATCAACGGCAGACTTGTGTATCCCAGAGAAAGCCTGATCACTCACCTACAGCAGGGCTCGACACAGGAGCACCAATCAGCACTGCAACAGCCAGAATGATTACAGACGCATGGCTGGGCCTCGCAGCAGAAAAGCCGTCACCGACTCCTTCCTCCTCTGACAGCCTGACATTGATAGGGGAAGGAGCTGCGGCGGGTAGCACAGGAAAAGCTGAGGATAGGTTCAACAAGGCAGAAACTAACAAGGATGAAAACACAGGTGTAAAGCTCAATCTCAGAGCTGAGGGCACGCTCCGAGGGAGAGAAATGCTCCTCAGTGCCATCAATATAATGATGTACACTTGAAGAGGCATCACAGTTGATCATATAGATTGAGATAAAGATAGAACCAGTTTTCATCAATGTCTTCTGCTGGAATGGAGCTTTCGGATACGGGGTAACTTGCCGTTTATTGGTATTCAATAGTTACATGTTGGAGTATCTCTCAAATTGGAATCAGCTCAATCACTTACATCTTGCGGTAAATAACAGAAAACTGATTTAAGCTTGGAAAATGTCACCTGAATTTGTGACTTTAGCCACAAATTGTTATTAATTAAGAACAGTCTAAGATAATATTCCCCCTCCCCATCATTAAGGGCTATGTGGACGGTTTAGGAAAATAGTAAACGGTTTGAGAGAAAAAAAAAATGAAACATTTTGAGCCACAATTTCTTGAAGCAAGGGTTGGTAATCATGATAACCCAGCCAGAGTGTGCTAGATTTTAAAAATCATCCAACCAAGAAACCCAGCCCAGTGCTGTCAACTCTTTTCCAATGAATGTAGCTAGCAGCTCTAGAAAAGTCGCAAAATCTAGCAAGAAAGTTGTCAAATCGGCCAACAATCCGTCCTTTCAGGCCTCCCTCCAAACCCTTTCCCACAAAGTTAACATTATGAATGTAAACAACAAACGGGATTTTGTCAGTACTATTGTGTAAGACTCGGGTGCAATGAGAGAGGGCACAGGCAGAGTGCATGCTTGTAGACAAGTAGGTATCCCGTTTAATCATGTAATTTGAGCTGAATGAGAGCATTTCATTTATTAATAGATAAAGAGGATAAGATAATTTTAAAGGACACATTATTTTTACAAAGGTTCTGAATAAAACAGCAATTATATATATATATATATATATATATATATATATATATATATATATATATATATATATATATATATATATATATATCTCATGATTGCGATTCACTCGTTTTGAAAACTTCTAACAAGGCTTGTGAGCCAATAGTAAAACAATGCTGCATCACATGGTATCTCTGAGTCATCAGTTAGTGTAGAAAAAATGGATAAATGGCTGAGATTGATGGCAACTGCCTGGTAATGACTTCTTGTGAAGTAAATGCAACAGAACCGGAAAGGGAGAATGTGAATGCTGAATGTTATCAGTTTTATCAAGAGCACCTTTAACAAATACAGAAGAAGAAGATTACCAACCCTAGCTTTAAGCACATTAAACAGGGAACATGTGCAATTTAATAATATGGATGATAGACACTAAAACACAATCTTTAGTAATAAAGAAGCACTGAAAACTAAATTCAAGTGGTCACAAGATCACAATTTTTCATTCTCCATTCTTGCTCCTAAGCACACCTCGCTGTGCTGTCGTTGCACTGCACTTCCCAGCAATCACATGTCCATCACACATAAAATATTGTGCTCTCAGAGCTGTATATTGCTCTGAGATGGAGGACAGAGTGCTGTAACCCTCACAATGCTCTGCTATAATGCACTGTTGAGTTTGTTGAGACATTCAATCAATGCTGGAAATGATCGCTGGAACCAGTTTATTTTATTCTACTGTATATTATACAGTAGCTTTTATACTGAGCACAATGGAGGCAGGAAAGATGAATGATAATGCAATGTAATGTAACGAACACTGAGATGGAAGACGAGAGGCTTCAAGTTGCAAACCACATACTGTAAGCTTTTGTCTGGGTAGTGGGGATGCACTTCATCTTAGATTCTGTGGTGATGCAGTTTGGGTTGTCATAGATGCTGCTAAATGATGGGAAATCTGGCTCAACCTCCAAATCCAAACCAGTTTTTAATAGAAGTTTAACTGACAGTTTTCTGGACCGTAGACACAGAAGCAACTGAGAAATCCATCTGTTTTATTTGAGCTGGCTTGAGTCTCTTCCTTGTGTGTTTTCTGATTGTATTTCTTGTCTGTTGTGTTTAATTTCTATTTAAACTGTAACTGCAGTGCTGTGTTGGCCCAGATCTCACTCAGAAAAGATATTCTGTCTCAAGGGCCTTCCTGGTTAAATAAAGGTTAATAAATAAAATTAAAAAATGATGTTTAAAGTGGTTTTAATGGGAATGTACCCAGTGTTGTTTAGGGACCAATATTAATCAGATGTGGACTGGAAAGCAGCAAAGGAGGACGGACCAAAGAATAAAGAGCACAATAGAAAGAGGAACTGCTAAATTTCTTTACTAGTTGTAAATATAGGCTACAGAGAGTTGGTTTGCGAGTTAACTACCCTGCATTACTCAATATTTTTCTGTTAACAACAGGTAAAATAACCATGTGTCAGCTCATTGTTTTGGTTTACGGACCACAGCTTGACTGTTTTAGTTCACTCTTACTACCTGCCCAGCACCAAACAGCGGACAAGCAAAGTTAGCAACTTGCTGGTGAGCATAGTGGAGCATTTTTCAGCTAAAGGGACAGACTCCCTCAGGAGTTAGTGGAGACCAAACCAGAGCTAAAAATGAGAGAGAATAATCAACCCATTCAGTGCAACTCGTCCAGTACCGCCGCAGGGTCAGTGGCTCTCTACGTTTAATACCAGTGCACCAAGGCACACTTTAATGTCTGGCTTTCAACTAACTCAAATGTAAACCCATCCGCATCATTATTAGAAGGTCAGAGCAACTAACACGGTACAAAGAGTGAGAAAGTCTGCATAGGGAGGGCAAGAGTGGAGTGTTGATGGGTCAGACAGACAGGACTTTCACCCAGTAGTCATGGTAATTAGAAGCAGCTGAGGAGTAAGACACAAGGCAGCTGTGGCTATAATTAATGGATCCAGGTGCTCTATGACATGAGTACATGTTAGTTTAAATTAATCAAGAACACACACGGCGAGTGAGAATTTGAAATGTTGGAACTAACTGATTCAGGGAGTGTGGATCAGTGGAGAATAAATAGTTCAAGATTGAGGGGTAGGTAATTGAAAGGCAGTTGCCATAAAGAAGCCCAGGTATTCATTACCTGTTTAAACAGAGGACTGGTAGCTACAGTCAGAGTATAAACTCATTAGACAGACTGAGATTGAATCTGTATGTGTGCATGTATGAGGAACAGAAAAGAGAGAATGGCTGCCCATACTATCTGTAACACTCCTATGCTGTGCTGCTTCTCTTATAACCCCCCACCCCCCTACATCCCATACCAGCCTCGGCAGATACCCTCTGTTCTGTTCACTGCACCGACCCAGCCCTTCAGTGGACTGTGCCATTTGATCCATGCAGAAGATGATTCACGCTCTGCGATCTGGGGAGTAAGAGGAATCCCTCTCTCCCCCCTCCACATCCATAATTCAGCATTTGCGCCTTCGTCCTCCCTCCCTCCCTCCCTCCCTCCCTCCCCCCACCCTCCTGTCTCTTTCCTCCCACTGCTTTCGCTGCTGCTGCTCGATGCCGTGTTCACTCCAGCACAGCATCCACAACCTCAAGTATCAGTCGTCTGTAATCCACCCATCTGGAACGCTTCGCCAAGCGGCACAGGTAAGGTGAGAGCAAAACAAAGTACTACTTTTCCTTCATGAGATGCAGAGTTTCTGGTGTGTGAAATATATGATGGCTGCATGCATCTTTGAAAGTCTTGTGGCTGATTCACTTCCTAATTTACTGCATAATTTACCTTTTTTTACAACTAGATGATTTTAGGAGCAAAGTCGGTGAAACGGTTGCTATGGTAGCTAAGTGAAGAAGCCAAAAAAAAAGGTCTGTGGTAACACATCAGGGGGTACATTAGAAATTGTTGGAGTGTTGGTTGTTGGCATGCAATAAAGTTTAATGTCCCCATGTGAGAAACTCATCCCACCACCCCAACCACACACACATACACCACCACACGCACTCGCACACCATTCAGCCATTCTGCAGGCTGCTCCACCTTTATCCACTCATGAAGGGAAAGAGTGAAGCTCATCATGTGAGTTCAATCACTGGACTCTTGGTGGAGCTCAAAGGAACCTGGACTATGTTGCTTAGCCAGACAGAAGCACACTAACAGGATGAAACCCTACTGTTTTATGTTTTATGCTGCATGGACGTATCCTTTAGTGGACTCAGGCTTTACAGTATGGTTTGGCTTTTAAGATATGTGTTGTGGCTGCATTGATTATATGCTTTTGCTCAGCTATCTGCGTGTTTTGCATTTGAAAAATGCTTCTTGGGTGCCACTTTTGATATGCAGTATGTCTATAAATGGACAAATGGACTTTATATGGCATTTGGTCAGTTGTTTTTACTTATCTGTTTTTATTTCTTTAGATTTGCTGAGTAACATAATATTGTTTTAAATGTGTCTTAAAATCATAAAACTTCATGTCAGCAAGAATGAATGTTTTCAAGCTGAAAATATCTGAGCCTTTATTTTCGAGGGAATTTCTGTCTGTCTCATTCACATGTACGCACAGAACAATATGTGGCCAGAGACTGATAGGTGAACCTTGCCTGAGGGGAGTGAATTGATTTGATGCACTGTGGCATACCTTTATGTTATTTTTGGTGTTGACTTTCCGTTTCATAATGCAGCAGGTGTGGAATGGGATGCTGGAGAAAAAAAGAAAAGGGAGTGAGACAGGATGTGTAATATATCAGTGAGACTGGATGTTGATGTGCTGCTACATGAGAGTGTTGAGGTGCACTGAAGCCGAAGTCTGATGCAAGATTGTCCACACAGCTGGATTTCAAAGGGGCTGACTCAAACTGGGATGCTGTTAAAATTCTGGAAATGGGTGAGACAAGGAAAAAAGCAACCAAAACGGTGATGTTTACTACATAAAGCAACCCACAAGAAAGACAATTTATCCATTCTGACACTGTAATTGATTTGAACATTTTCTCAAATTAGTTTTACATGATCAAATACTTTCATTTCCTTGCTTTACGTGACATTTGTGCCCACGTCTTACACTGTAACACATTTTCACTGCTGGTGAGCTGCATTGTTAAAAGCTAAGGTGCTCATGCTTGTTGATAGATGATGATGATGATGTGAAATCAGTGAGGAAAACGTTGCCTTGACTTATTAACTTTTAGAAACAAAAGGTGCTTTGATATGAAAATGGCAATGTTGGCAATTGAAAACATTCAGCTCTTGAAAAGTTAATATAGTACGTATTTATACTGGCTGTATTGGACAGGTTTTCATTGAGTTAGCCAACAAAAATGTCTGGCAACATTTTTAGTGCTAAGTTGTCACAGCTGAGCTGCTAATTGGTCTTTACAGAGGTGTTTATGCACTACACTTCAAGAGATCACCCGTCAATCAGCGTGAGTAGTTGTCTTTCTAGCTTCTATTTTTTGTTGTTTCTTCTGTAATAGAGTCAATTCCAAAGCTAATGTAGCACATTGTTGACACTGAGGATTAATTTACATTTGCAACACAGATTTACAGTATGACTCCCTGTGTTATTTTAGCCGCAGCCCTTTAATGAAACCTGGATGTAATTGCACATCCTAATGACTATTTTTATCTTAAGCAGACTGAGCTCTCATGTTAGTGAGCTCACATAAAGACAGCACTGTCAGAGTTGTGACTTGTACTGTAGCTCTCTCTCTTTCTCTACTGTAGCTCTCTTTACAACCATGAAAAGTGAGCAGGCTAAGAAACTGAACTAAGAAACTGCGTTCTGTCTGGCTGCCTATCCTCTGCTCTGTTTCAGAAACATGGAGAGTGCTGCAACAACATGAGATGAGATGCAGTGGACTTTTCATTAATTACAGTGTAAACCCATCCGTGTCAATTTAAATGTTTAGAGAAAGTGCAGTGGGAGTGTGGTGACATAGCTTTAACAGTGAAAAGAGACACATTGGGCGGGCAGGAGACCACTGTTCATTCCCTGTGTGTCACTTTACAATCAGCTGATTGTTTCATTTTCACTGTACAAAGTAATGGTTTTAAGGCCAACCATGTTGTTTTATCCTAAACCCAACTATAGTGGTGTTGTTGCCTGCACCTGGGCACGCATATTTTTATTTACAGTTATTGACTGCAACTGAAAAGAGTGATGCCGAACAAAGTGTCGGTATATGAGGAGCTGAGATGATAACACCTTGTTTCTACACACAGCAAACAGCACTGTGCATGTTCAGCATGGTTCTGAAACATTGAATAAAAATAAAACACTGCAGTAATACAGACTAGCAAAAACCACCCCCACAAGTAAAATGAGTGGTTAAAACTGGGAAAATCTTCACAAAAAAAAAAATGCATTGAAAAACTTTTTTTTTTCTTCATGCAAATGATCACTGCTCTCTCGGTAGGAAAAGTTGAAGTTGAATTAACCTGCTGCAATAATATCTAATAAGTAGATATGCACAGGTGTTTGGTGTTTGCATGGGTGAAGAAGTTGGTCAAACAATCAACCAGACTGACATGCAGGGCTTCATAACACCTTGTTTAAATCTATGAGGGGTCTGTCTTGTCTTATCTGCCAGCCTCTGTGACCCTAAGCTACTTATAACACATCTATTTCCGTAGATCTGCACATGTATTTACACCTGTATTACTCTAGTTTGGGGATAACATAGACAGACTGTATACTGCAATGCTTTAGGACCAGAGATTGCAGTTTATGTGCCATCACCCAGGGTAAACACTGGTTTCTTTTAACTATGACTATGATCTTCCCCTATAACTATGCACTTGTTGTTTAAGACCTTATAGAGGCGGCAGATCAGAGAGCAGGGTCATATGGGTCTTTTTTGTAAGGAAAATGTACAACATTTGTATCACCAAACACGTTTGGCTTGCTTAATTAGACATTGATAAATTATTAAATCTTGACCTTGCACAATTGTATTCAGGCCACAAGAGGTTCAGGAAATTTCATTATGCGAATGAAATCATGAAACACAGAGGCTGCGGCGTAATTCATTAATATTAAACATAATGCTGCTCTTGTTTGAATAGGGCTATTAGCAACGGATGGTCTGCATCTGGCTTTCAGAGTTAACAGGATTCCATTGTTGCGCTTTCCATATAGCTGTTGATTAAAAATGCCTCCAGCAGATGCGTGTGATTACCCAGCTGCTACCTGATATTGGAATACAATAAGCATAATAGTGGCAAAGCTGTGTAGTCAAATGACTTGGATCCTCTTTTTTTTTCTTTTGCTAGCGTCACGAATGGAAGTCAGCTTGACGTAAAAGTTTAAATGAGACCAAAACAAGAGTTTGAAAACTCAAATGGTTGATTTTCTCACATTTTTTTGCAATCGTCAAAAACTAAAACAATCTCTCCTAAACAGAGCAGTAATATTGGTCAGTGAAGGCCAAATGAATCTTTGTTCTCCTCTCCAATCATTCAACTCTTGCTTTATTCTCTCTCTTCAGCCTGTGCACAATAGATTTTCCTCAGATGGCAAAGCTGACAAAACATCTTTCTTTTGACGTGTCAAGCTGTGTTCAAAAGAATCTTTTTCAGACACCGTTTTGGGATAACGCGTCGGACCCTCAATAAACCTCAGAATCAAAATGCTGTTTTTCTTTCAGTCAAGTGTTGCAGTAAGGGATAACACAAAGTTCATCACTGACCTATACAGACATGATGTGGATGATTATCTCACCAAGTAAAGAGATTAATTTGGCATGTTCCAGACTGAATTACATGTGTTGTATGTATGTATATATGTGAACACAAAGCTAAAAGACAAACTGAAAAGAAATGAGTTTCTATATTTGGAGGAGGATTAGGAGTGGGAAACCACATATGATGTGATGCCAAAAGTGAAGAAATATACTAAATCTTCTTAAAAGAAAAGAAAAGAAAGTTTTAAAAGTCTGCAGCCCTGCAGTGTGTTCCACCTTTGAGGTTGTGCCTGCTTTAAGAGCAGATTTAAAAATAAATAAATAAATAAATAAAAATAAATGTCTCCTGTGGGAACATAATGGCACTGAATCCTCTGAGTGTGTCTGGGGAAGTGCCCTTTAAAAGATGACTTTGATGTCATTTCTTCATCATTAGTCAGCTGGAAGTGAAAAGACGGAAACGATGTGTGAGAGGTGGTGTACTGAAAAGATCCCCCGAACAACAGTTCCAGGCAAACCCGAGACCCTGCCTTTACTCTGTCTACACCTCCACCTGCAGCTGAGCCTCAGCAATTCATACGTCTGTTTGCCGCTATTTTAGGGGTTATAATCACCTGTATTATAACCCCTATACAATGTCTAACAGTGACTTGTGCAAGTGACTTTTTTCTTTTTTGATGAATTTCGCCTGCTTATTATTCTGCTGCGATACATCTGTGGCCAGGCAAATCGACCTTTGATATTTACAGGCTGTAGCCTGTTTGGTCTGATTTCATTGATCCCCATCGATTCATTCCACATGGGGCGTCTCTCGGAGTGTGTTTACTTTGATCAATGGGTCTAATGGAGAAATACAAATTTCTGCTATCTTTCTCCTGCTTCAGCCAGTCTATACTAATCTCCTTGTATGGCCTGAAGGTGAGATATTGCTAAGATACTGATCTCTCAGTTCTAGAGGGTAAGTCTCTTTTCATTCTTTCCTTTTATTTCAATTTCTTTCTGGCTGTTTCACTTCTCTGTCTCAGTCCAGCGTACTTCTTATAATAAGAGCACCATTAAGAAGATGATTCTCTCGCAGATTTCACATAAAGGTAGTCAGGTTTGCTCAGAGAACATTTCGGGTGGGAAAACCACAGTTTAATGCCACTATAAGCTACGATTGCTCCTATGTGGCTGGAGGAGTGAATGCTGTTTCCAAACAGCCCTGTGGTGGCACTGTTTTCCCATCATTGATCTGCAGAAAGTTTCTGCATATCTTTTCAGTATCTTTCATCAGTTGTTGGGGATAAATACAAAGCACAAGAGTCATATCTCGCTCTCTCTCTCTCTCTCTCTCTCTCACACACACACACACACACACACACACTGATGGGGAGAGAGGCAAAATGTTGTGCATGCTGACATAATAGGATGCAAATATTTTAATCTCAGCCTGTTCATTTCATTAACGTCACAAACATTCACAGAAACCATTCAAACATTGACAGATTGGGCTCATCTCTAAACATATGTGCCACAAACGTTGTGTTGTTTTTCTACAGTATGAAAGTGGCTGCTGGAGACATCTGTGAGGACGCCACACAAACTCAAACAAGTTTAATGTGTGCCACGTGATAAGTTAAAATAGTCGAGGTTTAAAGGTTTGTGATGGACCTGTATCAATATGATAAAGTTAATAACCATCTTAACTTAAAAATGTTTAATTTGCAGCTGATGCTTGTATGATTGATGCAAAAAAAAAGTTAAAAGGGAGTTCAATATATTTCTAATGTCTCCCTTCTTTCAAGAAAGACCACCCTGACACTGAAAGGTGACTGCAATAAGTTTTGAATCAAATTAATCACCATTATTTATGTGTAAAATCACCATTGTGAAACACATTCAATGATTTGTTATGGTGCAGACAGCATTTTTGCAGATTTGCAGATTTATGACTCCTAAGTCGGATCTATGCACACATTGCTCAGAAAGAAATGCTCCAGATAAAACTTCTCACTAAGTAGCGCATGCTTGTGCATTTATCTTTATATGCCAAAAAAAAGACGAAGAGGGCAAGCATGTGGTGCTTAACCCTGTCTAACAGACATAAAGGCTGTCATGATAGGCCTTGACAGCATAAGGTGATTTTACGTACACCACTGACATCTAGAATGCTGCACTGGCGAGATAAAGCCTCCGTTTAAATTGCCTCCAATTCTAAATTAGCTCTGAATCTAATAACTGCTTCCATGATTTCTTTTCTCCACATGAGAAAAGTCATTATCCAGTATCAGCACAGTATGTCAGCAATATTGCCAGCTGTAGCGATGCAGCAGTTTGGTATCAGGTCAGAAACTTTTGCCAGCATCTGGGCTTGTCAGCTATCAGTCTACTCTTTTAAAGATTAAAAAGACCCACAGGGGCATTTTCAGAACTCATTCTTGCCCCAAAATATAGCAGAGAGCAGCAAACAACAAACAGCAGCAGTTACAGTGTGTGTGTGTGACCTAATTTTATCATAATCTGCCCTGCACTGAGCCAGTTCCCAAAAAGCGCCATGGAATAACTGCATTTGTGAACATGGAAATTGAAAGGCTGCCACGCTGAAGGTGCAAAAACAGCTCATCTCAACAAGTCATTTTCTTGTGTTGTGAAACGGTACTCTCTTGAACACGTGGTGAGTGTCTACGGTTTCCAAGGCAATTTAACTTAAAGACTTCTCGTGGATCGATTGGCGTATGGAAACAAATTGAGTGGCTGCTTTGTTTCAAGATATTTACACAAAACATATCATTGCAATGTAAAAATAAAAATGCCTGTTTTACAGTTAAGAAGAACATTGTCATCGGAGTATTATTTGCTTTGATTTCCCTTGCTTAAAATTTCTGGTATTTGAGATTGTATTTATTTAAAGTGACATTAGACATTTTTTTGCTTTAAATTATCATTATGGTGAAAATATTGATTGGATATAATGGCTGTAGAATGATGACACCATCAGCATTTAGGCTGGTTACTTAGCCTCACTTCCACTATGCTGTTTGCCACCAGGTACAATCTACCAAGACAGCCCTGTGTCCTAAAAATTACGATCCTATACCACAAAACTGTCACTGACAATTATGCTTTCCACATGTTTAAAACCACATGTTCTGGTTTTTTTTTACATATATCTTAAGAGTATCTCAAATACGAGTCATTAAAACAAGCTGCTATCAATAGTGTCATAACAGTGTTAGAGAGCTAGGAAAGCATTGACTCTTACGTGGCCACTTTATCATTATTTTTCTATTTTTGACATTCACAACTCAGGTAATTTCACAGGACTGCTGCTACAAATCAGCCCAAATGGCCTTGAGTAGGTGGAGGGGGATGCATATTCACCGCCAGTGTGGAGGTACAGTCTTTAGCCATGACCTATTCTTTTTGGCCAATGGGAAAGAGAAGTGTGCCAGCATGATTAATGGTCATGATTACCTACTCAGAAAATGTGGTTTTCTGGCCCAGCAGCTTCACTTTTATGACTTAAACCTGGGGCAAGATGCTTCATCATGCAGGCAAAGCTGCATACAAACCTCCCAGACAGCGTGTGGTGAAGACCAAACATATCTCTGATAAAGTGTTTACCATCAAGCTGTTTGGATAGGAAGGTAAAGCCTTGGATTGCTGTGTGAACAACAAAACAAGCTAATTACAGATTGTAGTGAACAAATCAACCAGAGCAGGGTGAAACACTTCTAAAATCTTTTCCAATACCTGATCTGAATCTAGAGTGGCTGCTTCATATCATAAAGAAGCTGCTGACCAAATAATCGTACAGAGCCTTGAGGGTTTAATTGACGAAACAAGAAGATTGATATTATGCATTTACTAAACACCCTCATTCTGTCTATGTTTTAGTGTGTGTATGCAAACATAAAAGCCTGTGCTTCTGTAGGAGCTTGTGTGTCTGCTTGTACTTGATTTTACAGCACTCGTGTGTTGGGGAGCTCCCTGATGACGCCCCCGATCATTAACCTAAAGTTAATTTCTGTCACAAACACCTTGGTGGCGCTCATTACAACTCAGCATTACTCCACCTCCACCAAACAACTCCATATCTTGCCACTGAGCCTCAAAGGTTAGCCCCTCTGAAAGGTTACAGCTCCCTGTGGCATTTCCCTTGATGACTTATTTGACTCTTTGTTTTTGATAAATATCAACTAGTGTGTTGTTGCGACTTGAAATTACTCTTTCATTAAACCATAATAAGAGAATTTGTCCTGGATCAGAAAGAACTGAGGAAAACAGACCCTGTGAATCATCGAAAATTTAAATGAGCATGCTTCCTGACACGGACAGAAAGCCATCTATTACTATTGTCAACTTCTGTCAAATATGAAGCAATTTCCACACCAGCATCAACATATTACAGCAAACTGAATGGTGAAGCGCACCTGACATAAATACTAAAACAGAAACATCAAGTGAAGAGGAAATATCAAATGCTAAGTACTCTAATAATCTCTTATTTGCTTTTTTTTTGGCTAGGGAGCAAACTTCCTTGTGGCAACCACACCATCATCCATCACTGAGCAGCTGAAAATATGAGAGCAGCTGAGGTTGTTCCAACAGTGCAGACAGAGAGCTCTGAACGTGAGAAATCTCAGTTCCTGGCTCGGTAGCAGCTGACTCACTGCTAGTGATCAACAAACTTATCAAACCCTGCAGATATATCATGGCCATTTGTGTGCTGTAGGACCTTAAAATCTCACTTATTGCACCTATAAGACTTTTAAATATGTCTGTAGACCCTATTACATCTCTCACTTGATACTTATGCACCTAAAATGCAGCTGCAAATTCATCTAGACAAAACGCAAAAGCAGAGGTGCAGGACCTTGCTGCATAGATGTCAGCTTCAAATACAGAGTTGATTGAAATTGTGACTGGCCGGTGCTAAGGCTTCATTTAGCTATGGGCTCGGGTTGCAATGACCCCTTTAACTTCACATCCAAGAACCAGCCAAAAACTAGCTTGATCCCAGAGATTCGATGATGATGCATTTGGCAGTCAATGAAAAGCCACACACACACACAGTTATTTGTATGTAAAGCGCAGGTGAGGGCAACCTGTGACCGGCGAACCCACATTTGCAGGATGGAAAATTTTAGGATCTGGGGTTGATTTACCTTTCACGGCAGCTGGATTCTTGCAATATCACAAGATTGTATGAGAATTCATCTAGTCAGGCTTGTTTGAGACGAGACAGGCCTGCGTAGAAATGATCACCACTGATCGCCTCGCAATGCATGCCGGTTAGATTTGTGTCCGACTTGATGACAACTTGCATCTATGTCACGCATACGTGGGCAGCAGGATAGAGGCAGCTGCAGATTTTAGAGCCAGGCACTACAGTTGCTCTCCACTGACTGCAAGACTCAGGGTATTATGGGAATGTGTGGCTTCCACCTGATCAAAGAGCTGATTGGCTCTTAATTTTGACAGCAAACACCATGTGTTGTAGAAAAGCCAAACTTTCTATGTAGTATTTTAATTAATAGGTTGTAGGCTATTAGTCTCATGTTGTTGATCAAAACGACAGCTCAGTACAAAGTGCTTTTCAAGGTGGACATAAAAATAATAAAAAATGGGATCCAATGCCAGATACACACACATTTCCTCATAGATTTACAAACTATATAAATTAATCCCAAAGTAGTCTGCAAACTACAAGTAGCCACAGATCAGATATGACAGGATGTCACTTTTTCTATGACTTCCTGTAAATTCTTTGAAGGCTGCTCAAAATAACTGGAAAATTTTTGATTTCACCACAGCTTTCTTGAGAATGGTGGGGGCTGTTCCTGGACGGGATAAAAATGCACTTGTTACTGGGTGAATGTTCTTTCAAAAGTGCGACCCTGGTCAGAGTGCAGTCGGGGTAGAATACCATACTTTCAGAACCACGCCTAACCGAACACATGTTGTTCACAAGTAAGGATGACCTGGGTGAACTTTGAGAAAATGTCAGTCAAAACCAACCAACCAACACTTGTAACTTGCAGCCCATCTCTAGCAGGTTCTGACAAGGAGAAATACATCGCTGTACCTTTGGTGACGGTGACCATCGCTGGTGAGATCAGCACATACTCAGGGAGAGGCATCATCAAGGAGCATCAGTCTCCCTCCTTTTGAAATGAATGAACCAGTCATTTCTATGCAGGCTCAGCCATTTCTCTACTGACTGGCAGCTCCTGTGTTGCTGCCAAGGAGGCACACTGCAGTAGCTCAGCTTCGGCTTTACGTGCCGCAGAGCCACTGGGGCAATGGAGTTTGTTGCCACCATGCCTGTGGTGTGCAGCTTCAAAAGCCATTTGTGGTCTCATCCCATCCCGTGCCAGAGATTCATTGTGGCCTACTGTTTTTTTTTTTTTTTCTCACTATTTTGAGCAAACCAAAACACTCCAATAGTGCCACTCAGCAGAATGGCTCAGATAGAGGGGTGCTTAGACTCCAGATTAGAGACAAGGGGTTTCCAGCTTAAATCCTTGCACTGAGAGAAGTGAATCATTGCACTGTATACTGCTGTATGTATGACTGTGATTTCACTAAAGAGCTTAGAAGTCCAGTGCAAATGTTGTAAAACAAGAATGCACACTCAGCAAACCTTCCCCAGATTAATAAATATTATTGCGCTGGGGATGTTTAATTCTTAAACCCATGCTGCTTGATGTAGTCAACAATTCTCTGAGCCACGCTGGTGTTTAAATTGATGCCGTGGGAAAGTTTTTGTTTTTCATGGGGCAGATTACAACCACAAAACAGTCTAGGTAAAATCAAAGCCATGCCAGAATGTATGTCCATACAAATCAGAGTTAACTGAATACATTGGACAATAATGTATAGTGCAGTCAGTATTGTGAAATATTTACTGAAAATTAAACATAATTTTGTTTGAATAAAGTTGGTACTGTACAGTATATACACAAATTGCACAACAGCTCATTTCTTGACAAAAGAAACATTTTTTAATGCTTTTTTATATTAAAAATCCCCAAACATGAAAACACAATGAAGAACAAAGGCTTTTTTAAATCACAGGAACTCAAACCAGCTGGATAAGGACCCAAAAGAACAACACAAAAACTGCAGTAGAAGCTGTCCAGAAAAGACAGACGATGGTACAAAAAAACACTAGGCTAAGACTGAGTCAAAAACACAGAAGTAAGGTTAACACTAGGGGGATCAACTGGAAATAATACCACCTGAACGCTCACTGAACTGGCACAGACAAAGGGGAACACACAGACTAAATACACAAGGGGGAAAGGATGACTGGTGACAGGTGAAACTCATCAGGGTGGGTAAGGTAACCACACAGGTGGAAAACATGTAAGGGCACAACAATAAAGATAAAGTGCAGAATATACAATATAAATGCCAAGCAACACTGTAGCTATGTCAACATGTTCTTATTAGCTTGATCATAAGAAGTTAAATGTTATGTATTGGAAAATTAATATGCTACATGGTAGTCTGTAACCATTTAAAGCTGGTTTAATCATGCTCTGTGAAATACTCAGATTCTGTTTTGTAGAGAGATTATTCCACTATGTGCTATAGGGAAATGCGTTTTTGCCTATTACGTTATAGATGGAAAAGGTATGAGTCAAGTTACAGCTTGTAAAGTAGCTAGGATTTTCATTTCCCTTCCATTGCATGTAGTGCTGTGGATAATCATTCATGGGATTATACCATAATTACCTATTATTTATGACCCACACGTTTAAGTGTAGCCTGCCCCACACATCATTGACTCCTAAGTATAAGTACATTTGAACAGGCTGGGTGATGGTGAGCATATGTGATGGTGAGCACGCTGATGTGGAAAAAGGTGTACATGTTTCTCTAATATATAGGAATCCCTGGTCCATCTGTCCCACAATGCATGTGTTATAACCATACTACATGGACCATGAAGTAAGAGTCTGTTGTTATTGTATCACTGTTGCATCTCTAATCCCATCGTAGAGTGTGATCACATCTGAGGCAGCAAGGTTCATCTGGGGCACCATCTTGATTATGTAGTAGCTATGAACATAGAAGTATTTTACTGCACCATAAATAATTTTTAAGACACCCATCAATTGATGTTATGAACTGCTGTCAGAACAATTACATACTGAAGTGAAGCCATTTGAGATTGTGTGTCTCAAAAACATCAGCATGTCAAGAAGTGAGACACCCTCTCTCTCTGTAGTACTATTAGTGTGCTTGAATAATGTATTTATTTTCTATACCACTTCTCCTCTCTAGGGTTTTTTTTTATGCTGGTTTCTCAACTTGGTGAGTGTCACTTTCAGACAAACACACTCTCACCCATTGACTTGATTAGTTTTGGAATCTCTAGTTCACCTAACCTGCCCAACTGTGGTCTGTGGGAGGAAATCACAGACTACCTTATACAAACAGATTGCACACATACATTGCACATTCATTTATTCTAACTTTGCACACTGACAGCTACACATATCTGATCTTTTGTTGTACAATGTATATAAATTTGCTCATACATTGTCATACATTTGTACATATGTCAGTCATGCTCTTCTGCATAGTTTATATTTCTAGTGTATTTCCCACATGCAGCTTTTTAAATTTTAAATGTGTATTTTGTATTATTATTATTATTATTATTATTATTATTATTATTATTTTATTGTATTACTGGCATGCATTGTGGGCAGCAAAGTAAGAATTTCATTGGGCGGGGAAACTTGTTTCTTTCTGTGCACATGACAATAAATATTTTGAGACTTTGAAACATGAGACTTGAGAAACTGGAGCAACCAACAGGAAATCCATGAGGCCAAAAGGAGGGCATGTAAACTCCATATATCTAAACTACACAGAAGAGTGACTTACACAGCTACTAATGTTCAGGCTCAGTTTCTCTGTGTGTCCCTATCCATGGTGCTGAAACACCCAGGCCCGGTTTATTTCTGTGTCTCTATCCATGGTGCTGAAACACCCAGACCCGCTTTATCTGTGTCTCTATCCATGATCCCAGTTTCTCTGTATATCCCTCTCCATGGTAATAGTAATGAGGATTTTAAAAGCTACAAGACCCCATATTTATTTGTTCAAAAGTAATATTGTTCTAGGTATGAACATTTACGATATGAAACAACTAGAACATTCTGTAGCTTTTCAGAGTGTGATAAAATTCACCCTTCTCTGAAAAACTGCTGCTGTACAGAGGGCATCTGGAGCCTATAGGATATAAAGAAAATGTTTAAGTTCCACAAGCATCCGGTAAACCAGTGGTAGAGACAAAAATGTGCTTGTCAGCCTGTGCACTGCTTTGTGAAAAAGCCTACCATCACCGGCTAGTTATTGTTCAAAGACTCAGTCAACCTATTCATGTATGACAGCAAACCTTGTTGTCAGGGTATGGTGGGGAAACTGTGTTTGTCTGCATTTAACAATAATAGATTTTTAACTGTGAAAGAAAAGTCTGTATATCATGACAGATGAAAGAAAGATAATATATGAAACATAGTCTACTGATAGTACTGGGAATTATACTGTGCATTATATGTCAAATATAACAGTATGTAGTTCATCTGTTTGTGTGTTCTGAAGTATTCTCATAATACAGACAGCACATACATTAATCCAATTTGGCTTATAGACTAATAGTTCAAAAGTACCTCCTTTCCTTAAGGCTAAATCCACTCTTGAAAAAAAAAAAAGAAAATGTAAAGAGAAAACAGCAGCATCCACTTGAAAGTCCTTTGGTGGTAGTGGTAGCTTTGCCTTAATAAAGCAATAAACCTCTTGACAGACACAGTAATACATACACTAGTCAGCCATAACATTATGACCACCTGTCTAATATTGAGTAAGTCCAGCACATCCCGCAGATGCTTGACTGGATTGAGATCTGGAGAATTTGAAGGCCAAGTCCACACCTTCAGCTCATTGTTGTGTTCTTCAAACTATCCCTGGTACCATGTCTTCCCCAGATAAGCAAGACACATGCACCTGGCCATCCACATGATGTAAGAAAACATAAGCAAGCCCTCTTTATCGATTGCTCCGTGGTCCAGTTCTGATGCTCACGTGCCCATTATAGGTGCTTTTGGTGGTGCACACGGGTCAGCATGGGCACCCTGACTGGTCCCTACCAGAACCATCATTAACTTTTTCAGCAATTTGAGCTTTTGTTGCTCTTCTATTGGATCAGACAACACAGGTCAGCCTTCGCTCCCCAAGTTCATCAGTGAGGCTTGGCCGCCCATGAACCTGTCTCTTGTTCACCAGTTTTTCTTCCTTGGACCATTTTTGCTAGGCCCTGACCACTGCAGACTGGGAACATCCCACAAGAGCTGCAGTTTTGAAGATGCTACAATTTGGCCCTCGTCAACAACGCTAACATCCTTATGTTTGCCCATGTTTTACTCTTCCAACACATCAACTTCAATGATAAAATGTCCACTTGCTGCCTAATATATCCCACCCGCTGTCAGGTGTCATTGTAATAAGATAATCAGTGTTATTCACTTCACCTGTCACTAGTCATAATGTTTAGCTTGATCGTGTAAGAAAAACACTACGTTCTCTTAAAGTTTTGATAATAACAGATGCATTCAATGAAAGTGAACATATTTTTGCTAGTGTGGTAAAAGAAATGCAAAAGATGTCTTTCATGCAAAACTCTATAATAAGCACTGAGCACAGTAGGGACAAATGAAAGCTTTATGGCTTCTTTCCAACTGAAATCTTGATGTAACGTTATAAATCTGGGGTATTGCCCTTTAAATGCTGATAATGCATCTCCCTGCTCTGAAACTACCCTTCTGAGGTTTGGGGACCTGGGGTGGAAAATGAATCTGATGACCCACACTTTAATTATTTGGACATAAAACGGCATCATTATTAGCGGTCTCGGATGAATATCTGTTACAGGCATATGAATGTGAAAGTCAAGGTTACATTAGTTCTGATTAGCAGCCGGTCTCAGGCACAGTACTCTGTTGCCTTTCACTGTCTCTTAATACTCAATGTTAATATAGTTACTATAGTAAGTATGTCTAACAAATCAAATGCACACAGTGTGATATTGATTGGCTGTTGCTGTTAGATATAAGCAATAGAATGATGTTCCCTTTCTGATATAATTCAACATCAAAGTCCACCATTTCCTGCCTGAGGCACACTGGGGCTTGACTTCAGCGACTTAAGATGTACGTGACAACTCTGCGACAGAGGGTCTTTGTCAATTTGAATCATTTCCCAATTCAATGATTGCCCCCTCAAGTCTTTGAGCCGCCTAAATATTTCCCACTTTATTACTCATAAAGCACTACCGATTGTATTAGTCATATGCGGGCAGATTGGATTATGGTAAAGCCCTTTGACTCTATCACTTTTGATTTCCCTCGAGGCCACAGAATGGACTTTAATGAATCTCCATTTTTACCAAAACCCTTGCTGTGAGGTGCCTTAATTTGACATGCCATGGGCAATAAATGAGTCAAAATCCTAGACAACTCAAATGACTAAAGGTGGCAGGTTTTGACCCGAGTCAGTAATTTCTGATTAAGTTCCATCAAGACAAAGTCTTTAATCAAAAAAATTGCCAAGAGAAATTTAAATATTTCACAAAGTGACTCAGTGCATTGCTGAGGACTTGCAAGTGAATTTTATTGGTTTTGTTACAATGGTGGGCACATTTAATAAGGCCAAGATGTGTACAATCTGATTCAATTTATTTAGCAAATGCAACAAGGAAACTTAGTACCACAGAGCAACATGAACAATAGCCAGAGGTCAAAATACATATAAGTCCAGATTTCACTACTACTATACAGTACATTCATTCATTGTTACTTTTGAATAAAGTGCAACTGATGCAATGTATATAGGACTTCTAGCCGTAGCTAATTTGCAGACCTGATTAAGCTTTTAAGAAAAAATTGGAAATACATAGTACAGCATCATACATAAGATCAGATAACACAACATCATCATTATACATTGCAATCAATTTACTCTTCATCTTCATCTTCAACCGCTTATCCGGGGTCGGGTCGCGGGGGCAACAGCTCCAGCAGGGGACCCCAAACTTCCTTTTCCCGGGCCACATTAACCAGCTCTGACTGGGGGATCCCGAGGCGTTCCCAGGCCAGTGTTGAGATATAATCTCTCCATCTAGTCCTGGGTCGTCCCCAGGGTCTCCTCCCAGCTGGTCGTGCCTGGAACACCTCCCTAGGGAGGTGCCCAGGAGGCATCCTTACCAGGTGCCCGAACCACCTCAACTGGCTCCTTTCAACGCAAAGGAGCAGCGGCTCTACTCCGAGTCCCTCACGGATGACTGAGCTTCTCACCTTATCTCTAAGGGAGATGCCAGCCACCCTCCTGAGAAAACTCATTTTGGCCGCTTGTACTCGCGATCTAGTTCTTTCGGTCATGACCCAGCCCTCATGACCATAGGTGAGAGTAGGCACGAAGATTGACCGGTAGATAGAGAGCTTTGCCTTCCGGCTCAACTCTCTCTTCGTCACAACGGTGTGGTACAGCGACTGCAATACCGCCCATGCTGCTCCGATTCTCCGGCCAATCTCACGTTCCATTGTTCCCTCACTCGTGAACAAGACCCTGAGGTACTTGAACTCCTTCACTTGGGGTAAAGACTCATTCCCTACCTGGAGTAGACAATCCATCGATTTCCTGCTGAGAACCATGGCCTCAGATTTAGAGGTGCTGATCCTCATCCCAGCTGCTTCACACTCGGCTGCGAAACGATCCAGTGAGCGCTGAAGGTCACAGATTGATGATGCCAGCAGAACCACATCATCTGCAAAAAGCAGCGATGAGATCCTCAGCACACCAATCTGCAAACCCTCCTCCCCCTGACTACGCCTCAATATCCTGTCCATGAATATCACGAACAGGATTGGAGACAAGGCGCAACCCTGGCGAAGGCCAACGCCCACTGGAAACGAGTCCGACTTACTGCCGAGAACCCGGACGCAGCTCTCGCTTTGGGAGAACAGGGATTGGATGGCCCTGAGAAGTGACCCCCTCACCCCATACTCCCACAGCACCTCCCACAGTATACCCCGGGGGACCCGATCATACGCCTTCTCCAAGTCTACAAAACACATGTAGACTGGATGGGCATACTCCCAGGCCCCCTCAAGGATCCTTGTGAGAGTGAAGAGCTGGTCCGTTGTTCCACCGCCAGGACGAAATCCGCATTGTTCCTCTTTAATCTGAGGTTCGACTATCAGCCGGACCCTCCTATCCAGCACCCTAGAGTAGACTTTACCAGGGAGGCTGAGTAGTGTGATACCCCTGTAATTGGCACACACTCTCTGGTCCCCCTTTTTGAACAGGGGAACCACCACCCCGGTCTGCCACTCTTTAGGCACTGTCCCCGACTTAACAACACAACACGACACACAACACAACACTTAATAACACACAATGAACATAATCGAAGTCCTGCGGGACATAACAAAAACTTTCACAACTGAGCAACGTATACTTTGATCCATTATTTTCAGTGCGTGTTTATCCTGCATTGTGATGCAACAAGAATATTCAATGTTTTGCGTCGTTGCATTGTTTTTGTTGTTTTTCTTCATGCAGCTTGTTTTGGAGAGATACAAACATCTGTACTTTTTATGAAAGTGTTGTTTTCATTATGAACAGTGTACTATGAGAGTTATTTTAGAAGCAAAAAAAAAAAAAGTTAATGTCACAGTTGCTTACATCGTTAGGAATGTTGTTCCTTTTAAAATAAAAGCCTCAGTCATAGTGGAAAACTTCAATGCATGAACTTGAGTTGTCAGACTTGAAGGCCAACTTATCCACTCTCCTTGGTAGATTCCTAGTTATGTATTCACCACATAATCCTTTCATTGTGGGGAAATGTTTTCCTCTTACTTCCCTATTCCTCTCACTTATTTGCATTTTCAGACTGTGCTCATTTCTTGCTGTCCTCTAACAAATGAGAACTTGCCTTGCACCACATATTTGTATCATATAATATTTATATGGAACTGGTGATTGCTGGAGGAAATCTCCAAGATCCCCAATAGCCATCAATCATTATCAAGCATATTTCTGTCAGATTTGCTTGTAAATGAGGAATGTTTGTTACATCTATTCCTAAGACATAGTGGTTATGACCCTTTTGCTAGTTGCTTGTTGGTGATATAAAGAAAATGCAACCTTATTAATTGGTTTAGAGCACTGACTTGATTCTTTGAATGAAAATTGCAAATGGAGTACCGGAACTGAAATTGAGTCAAATAGACAGCGGTGACCCGACATTATTCTTCAACATGATGCAACTTGGTTGCAATGACAGTTAAAATTCAGCATGTCTGATGCAGGGATTAAATCAGCACTGCGTGAATCATCAATTGCCACTTTTTCGCTGACCTCCACACTGCACACTAAGGTTATGTCGTAATTGGACAAGCTTCGATAAATGTTTGCTGCTAAAGTTGCACACCGAAACCTCCAAATGACTTCATTCTTGTCCTCTATAGTCAACATCTGTGGGTTAGAACATCATTCTTTTGACATATGAATTGGACTCCTGTTTGAATGCTCATATTGCACAAAGGATAGCAATATCAAATCCTATTGGTAAATTCCACGGTTCCTGAAATATTTTACTGTCAGATGGCTGATGTCACACACAGCCATGCTTTTTTAAATTTTACATTTTCGACAATTTGCTAAAGCTCTTGTCAAGAGTAGAACCAATCAGCTTCTCTATATCAACACTGTCAAAGCCGAAGAACCCTGGCAACAGATATGTTAGTGCATATATTCAATACAGTGTTCACATGTCCAAATAAATTATGTTTGAGGCATGTTTGTTATAAAAGTGTTGAGAAGATGTTTATGACTGATATGCACAAATGGCTGCCTATATTTAATTCTCAATTTAGAATTAATTTACAGTCTCAAGAGATTGCAGCTTCATCATATTGACCTTGAAACAGCTTGAAGCCTGACACATTAAAGAAAAAATATCTATGATTGGCAGCAGGCAAAATAGAGATGCATTTTAAGGACTTCAGATTGTTATTACCGCCTGTCTTCCGGCCAGTGTCTGCTGTGATGTGCGCCACCCGAAGTGCCTTCAGAGCAAATGAATAAATGATAGTTATGTTTTAACATGTCAGGATGATCTACTGTCGTTCCTATACACTACCCACTCTTGCAAATATGAAACCTCACTGTATTTTGAGTAGTCCCCACATTTTTTCCCAGGGTACTTACTTTTCAATCTGATAACTTCATGGAAAATAATCATTTTACCAACTTTCGAGTCTGAGAATGCAGAATTGATTATTCTTTTTTTAGGCAGCGCATTTGTTTATCTCAATGGAGTGGGGACCAGTCATGGTGACAGCATGTCAATTTCAAGATCAATTGTTGCCTCCTTGCCTCTGGCCTTTGCATTGCATTACCATAGTAATGACTTTTTGACCCCCCCTCCAACCCCCCTTTTTAAAGTGGAGATCTACATTCCTAGTTGTGGAGACAAATAGTGTATCTGAAAGTCATTTGCGGTGTGTAATGAATTACTCTCCACGGGACCTTGTGTATTCATACATTAAGAATCATAACTGACCACCAAGTGAAAGGTTATGATGAAGTGGGAAGCTGGCAGTCTGAAATGTCTATTTTCTAGTGCATTAAACAGTTTTTAATGTCCAGAACATCATTCTAAGGGACATGCTGTAGTATAAATACTAAGTTGAAACATCCGTGATGCACAGTATGTTCAAGTTCTCTCCACTACAGCACAACAACATAACAGTCGATTTACTCTAAAATATTTTTATATTACTGTATGTATATATTTTCCCTAAATTAATGACATTTTTAGGAATGTGTGCAATGATACAAAGTCCACATTGACATAAATCACATGAATGATGAATATAGATTCTCATACGATAATTCAAAAATCACAAACATTGTTTTAAATGATCTGATTTTCATGTCAACAACAATAAACTAAAAATTAATTACTAACCATAATGTACAGTGGAATACTGGAGAAATCTAAATAATCCATCCTGTCTTCTTTAGCTGGATTTTGAAATAAACCTAGCAAACTTCAACACATCAGAAAGGAATAACCATTCCACCCAACCAATGATATATCCTATTGATTTTAATCACAAAAACTATTTCTTCTTACAATAAGAAATGCTCTGCTAGATGTGGTTGACTTAACTGTCACAAATAAATAATAATACACTTTATTTATATAGCACATTTCAAAACACAGAACTTATTTGAATTACAAACGTGAATCTAAATCAGCTTTTTTTGTCTCACATTGTTTTTTATAAACAGCACTGCACACAGTGAAATTTACTCTCTACATTTAGGCCATCCTGGTATAGGAGCAGTGGTTAGCTATTGTAAAGCACCCTGGCAGCAGTTTGGGGGTCCAGTGCTGTTCAAGAGCAACAGGAGGTGAAATGGCATCTCTCCAGCTACAAGTCCATAATCAATACTTTGTCCGTTTGGGGACTTGAACCATGACCCTGCAGTTCAGACAGCTCTTGCCACCCAAAAGGTGGGTGGAAAATGCCCAAAACTGAGTGAAATGAACTAAGAGTCCAATACTTAACACATAAAGACACACGGAGAAAACAAATACATGAAATCTCAGAAAAGCAATTGTAAAAGAAAGAGTGTGTTGAGAAGAGACAGAGCTGCAGTCCTGATCTCCTCAGGCAGGTCATAGTCTCTGAGAATCTGGACCTTAGAACAACAAGGAATGACGCATCGGAGAATCTCAGGGTGCTGCAAGGGACACAGGGTTATAATACTTGGGCGAGGCCTTTCAGGGTTTTGAAGGAATCAGTAATATCTTAAAATGCAACTGGTAGCCAGTGTTTGGAAGCCAGGATCTGTGCGATGTGGTCATGTTTCCTAATCTGAATCTCCTATAGCAGCTTTGCGAGTTTTGGATGAGCTGGAGGCAGAAAGTTGTTTTTTCGCTGATACCACAGAGAAAGAAATTACAGCAAACTAACTGGCTAGTTATGAAGCCATGGATAACAGTTTCCAGATTTAAGGGTAAACCCCTAACCTATCATCAGCATGCATATAAAGTGATCAAAAGGCAGCATGTCAATGGAAAATAGAACTATTCACGTTAACTAAATGAAAGCATAAAACTCAAATAAATTGAAAGAAGAAGAAACAATAGAAAGCTCTTATAGTGGTACAAATGCTATATTACATACAACTCCCTTCTTCCATAATAATAATAATAATACGACCTATATGCTCTTGAGCAAGGCAGCTACATCAAGAAGCTCTTCGGTGGCCACCAGCAGAGGATCATGGTTGTGCTGGATACCTTGTTAAGTGTAAATATCTGCATCAACCTCAATAAAAAAACAGGTCATTGCTGAAAAGGGACATGCCTGCTCAGCAAACCTTCCCTGGATTAAAAATATATATATATAAAAACAAGTAGAACATTTTATACAAGGGATTTTGAGGGTTGAATGTATCCCTCAAGTAGTCCTATTCAGTCTGCAGCCAAAGTGTTTTATTCACTCTGGGAGTATGGCACACATGCTGATGGTTGTTTCAGATTGGAAATCCTTGACATAACAACATCCCACACAATTATTAAGCACCTTAGAATAAATGCTGCCTTTACATCTGTATTGATTAGTGTGTTTATATACAGTACTGTGCTATTGTGGCACAGTAACGTCACCTACTGTGTAGTGGTTGCATGGGAGCTATAATCGAAGGCAGGGGTAGTTTGTATAGTTTGCACAGTTGAAAAAGTGCTGGCTGAGAACAAGGAGAGGGGCCCTAATTAAAAAAATAAATAAATAAACAAGCTGATTGTCTATTCACAGATGGCTGAAAACCTGCCATGCTAGATGTCCCTCAGGATAGAAACTTGCCTGCACTGCCAGGCAGATATTTGGCATTTTGAATACTGTCGGCAAGCCTCATTTGCTCTCATTCCATCCTGTGCTCATATGACTGTACAGTCCTGGCTGGGTTAATGCAAGTCCTGCCTTGGCAGGATGGGGAAAGACACACAGCTCTAAGCCAGAAGATGCACTCAGTAGTAACATGAAAAACTAGCATGAAGAACACATCTTCGTCAGCAGCAGAAATACATGTGAAGACGTGCTGCAACATGTTCGCATCCCATCTTGTCACATTCTGACATTTTGTCAGACCCCCTGGTGTCACTTTTTGGTTGACGTAAACACGAATGCTTAACGTTATGAATTAAACAAAAACACTTCCCTATGATAAGGCAAAAAATGCTAGGTTTCTGAAAAACAATATGGTTAGTCTTAAAATCACTATATATTTACAGTGAAAATGTTTCTTGATGTTGTGCACACAGGACACAAATGAACAGCTGATTGTCAAGTGAAAGTGAAACTTTATGCCCAGGATAGGAAAGGTGGACTCCTGCATGAAAGCCCTGGGCTTGTGGGGCCCATCCACCTCCCTGTCCACCCGCCCTGTGTGTCTTTTTCACTCTTTAAACTATATCACCACAACACTTCCCCTGAGTGTTTATTGTCACTGCAGATGGGTTTACATTGTAGTTAATGGAAAGTCTAGCCATGACAAAGCGTCGGTATCTGAAACCCTGGGAAAGAGAACGAGGGTGGTTCTACTTATACACAGCAGTTGGATGGAAAGTCCGACACTAGTAGCTGATGGTGCATTGTCCTTTGCATTGTTAGGAACTGAAAGGAGACTACTGAAGCTGTATTTTCCAGCTGTCCAAAGATATCAGCTTGTGTCACCTTAAACCAGAACGACTCGTTGATTGATTTCTCTCTAACCAATCGATCATTTGTATTCATCCAGGCCTGGCAGATGTTGCAGAGTTGTTTTAAGGAGCTGTTCACCTCAGAATTGAAATCCTGTCATGATCTACTCAGACTCATGTCAGTCGAATCTCCAGTGACGTTTGTAAATGCATCTTATGTATTATTATTATTTATTTTTATTTTTTACATTTTCTTGTTTAGCTCCTTGATATCCAGTTTTACTTGTAGTTTCCCTGAATCCACTCTGTCTGACAGTATCACACATATTTAGTGTATCAGATATTCCATTAAAGCCATATTTTAAAATAATCAGAAAGATTTTCATTTAAATGAATGTCTATTATGTTACCATCTACTGTGTTGTGGTGAGGTAACAGAATGGTGACTGAATATATGGCCCACTGATAAAAGCGCTTGTATTTGCAAGGTGTCTGTGGCAACATTCCCAGGAATTCTTGAGACTGTTCAGATCTCTGGAAAGTGTTATGGTCCAAGACCACAGCAAATAAGGGAGGCACATGTAAGGGATTATCTAAAAGAAAGGAGTTTTATCATAACAAGTGTTTAATTAGTTTAACACATGTTAAAAAAAATAATAATAATAGCAAAATATGAATTCCAACAAACAATACTGGCAGGAAAGCACACTGCCAGGTTAACTCAGGTAGTGATAAATAAAGTATACAGCAAATCAAAAGTCCAACATAGCACAAGGTGGTTCCAGGAGAAAAGAAGCAAAAGGACTTCCAGGATGGGGCGGGCCTTAAGCCACCAGGAGACACTGGCCAGCTGCCTCCAAATCCTTAACGACCTCCAGATCCAACCAACCAGGAACCAGCAACACAGAAAACACACACAGACACACAGCAACAACACAACACACACCTGGGGCTGTCACAGTGGGGAGATCCAAATACACACCTGCAATTACTGCTCATCAGGTGCTGCCAAAGAGAACAAAACAGAGATCTTTCAGATTGTAACTTTAATATTCAAACCCAAGATTTATTATCTCTGTGGCTGCATCATTCCATTAAATGGAAATACAAATTTAGTGTCGTTTTGTTCGGTGCCTTCAGGTGGTAATAAACAGGTGAGGAGTTTTATGTGAAAGACCATTAGATCAAATAGATGCCGACTGCAACGTACAATAAATAACAACACAAAGTCTGGTTATTGCTGATGTATAGCCATAAAATACTTTGGCTGAAAATGTTGCTGTGTATTGATTATATACATTTGGCAGCTCTAGAATTTATAAATTTTTAATTATTTTCTTCCATTTTATAAGCTTATATTACATAAAGTTGCACAATGCTTGGTCTAAAAGATAGCTTTTGATTTGACATTTAAAGTTCAGCGTCTACCAGCCCATTGGTTTGAGAAGGTTTTGCTTTGTGAAGCAGAGGCCGTGTGTTTTATAGCCAAAGGGCTGAAGTGTTCCTAAAGTTCCCTATTTTTTCACAGCACCTTGTTTATCTCACTGACAGAAACTGTTGCAGCTCTACCTACACTCCCCAAAGAACATTTGTTAATCAGTTAGGTCAGAAATGCAGCATACTTCCCTTTGATTTTACAATGATGATATCTGTGCAAATAATGATCTTTCATTTCCTGAGATTTGACAGTTCAGTGACATTCCAGCTCTTCTTTTAAGATAAGATAAGATAAGATATTCCTTTATTAGTCCCACAGTGGGGAAATTCACAAGTTAGTTACTCCAAACAAAGAATTGCCGTTGCTGGAAGCATAAAACTGTTAATTTCCTTCACGCCAGAGGTTTCACCCCCTGAACATGTCAGCAGACAGTGGGTGGTTAGAACAGTAAATGAAAGCTTTCAGAAAGCTTTAATTTACTTCAGTCATTCCTGATGGTGCCCTGTCCTCATATAGCCTTGTGCTTGAGAGTGCCTGTCTGCATGTGTGCAACCGTGTGTAGAAACCACATCAGCAGCACTTTGATTAAAAAGCCAGTGGCATCATTTTAAGATTTGAAGAGGATTAGGCTCATTGTTCTTTGATAAATGCTTTAAGTCAAGACTTGACCATGAAGTCTAGCTGTGGTCAGAACTAAATGAAGCCCCAGTGGCAAAGTTTCAACTCGCTAATGAAGCAAGTTCAGCAAATGCCAATGAATAAACCTTTTCCCATTCACTCTATCTCAAATTTAAGAGCACCGCACACAATCCCAGGCATGTATTCACTGAGGCGTTACCGAGAAAAAGAAGGTATTCCTCTTGTTTACAGGAAATATCGAATAGTCTCCAACCACGTGTTTCAACAGCAGTGCAGAAGCAGACTAGCAAAGATCCCAGGATTAGATAAGATCTGCTCCCACTGTCACCAGGATGAAACTACTCTTCACCAGTTGTTTTGGAGCTGCTGGACACTTATACCACTCTGGTCGGCCATCTTTGTAACATTCTCTAATGATATCTGTAGTAATAAGGACCAGACTCTGAAATAACATAAATTGGAGTAGCTCCTGGAGTGTTTGCACTTACAGTGTGATGCCTTAGCCTTTCTGCTCGTGTTGATTCACTGGAAATCTGCCCAACCACCATTACACTGTAAATGCCTGTAAGTGTTATGACACACCTCAAGCATGAACAACTTAAATAATCCACTAGGGGCTCAGTAAATATATTGTTTAAATCTGGAAGCACTTCCTCTTCTACTTCGTGCGTGTATGGATGCAGCATTTTTGTTCAGAATGTTTTGTTTTTGAGTGTGTTGCTTTGTTTTGTTCTGGTATGTGTATGTATGTGTATTTGCACATTAGATATTGTGTATTTTGCCACGCTGCGATGTTGATTGACGTGATTGTCATTTTGTGACGAGTAAATGCATGTATTGGGAAAGTTCAATAAAAACATTCTCAAATAAATATTTAAAAAGCAGTAAAAACTGGCTCAGCGCTCTAGATCATCTCCAGCTGTGCTTTGATAAATATGTAATAAACTCAAATTACCATAATAGCTCACCATTGAGGGCAACTCCTGCTCATTACAGTTAACAAAATATTTAGTAATAAATCAATATCACCATGATGCTGGTAGTAAAATGGACAAATCATTCTCATTTCCAGGTTCATGTTAGAACATGTTTACATGCTTTAATGTTCAAAAACACGTCTGTCTGAATATACCTGTACTTACCGTCTGTCTGAAACTCTCTGGTTTAGCGCCTGTCTCTTTAATGTACTGTTTCGGATTGGCTTGCAAGAAAAATATGTAGTAGCAGTAGTAGTAGTAGTAGTTCTCAAGCCATAAGTGGACATACCCAGATGGAGGGCGGGATATTCTAATGAGCACACGTGACATAAGAAGGGGAGCCAAATCTGATTGGCTTGTTGAATCACATGTTTTCTGAATGAGGCAGCCTGCATAAAACAAACTGGGTTGTCTTATTTCATAGTTTGTGGGTTGATAGGCACTCCAGACCCAAATGTATGTTGGATTTTTTTTTTTTTTTGTTCTCTTTGAAATAATACTGCTACAGTAACAGCTCTGATTTTTTAAACATCCTGTGGTTCAACATGACTCAACCTTGATCTGAAATAAAGAGACAGTCCTCAGGACACTTTTTAAAAATTATTTTTTGTTACCTGGTTTAATTTGTTAGTGTCTGGTTTCCAGAGAATAGATCAAGCAGAAAATAAAACAAGTGTCTGTCTCTTTATTTGACTTTTTTTTTTTTTAATTGAGCAAATGCACCAATCACAAAACCAATTGACAGGAGCAAATGATATTAGTAAACACTCAATTTGCTCTTAGTGTGTTTTATTTGAATATATGCAGTACCAATCAGGTTAGCCTTATTCACTGTTCACACTCTTATGAAAATCATTGTATTGTAATTTGTATATAACCAACATAATTGTGAGCCAGTTTGCACAGGGCTGTTGCAAAGGAAGTCAGGGAAGTGTAAGGTATTATAAAGAGCAGCAAAGTCCTAATTATTTTTTTCTCTTAAATGAGTGAACTCATATTGATCTGATTCCATGTGTTCAAGTGGTTAAACTTGAGCAAGTAAGAAATTAATGACCTTGGTAAGGGAAAAAAACACTGAATTGATGGAAAAAATAATTACTCATGTGGACCCTTAATAAAAGTCAAAACATATGTAATCATTGATCAACCAGAAGTCCAGTTGTATAGGAATAAATTAGATTCACTTTTAAATAGATTCCCCATAACATAGGACATGTTTGTATAAGTGCAGCAGCCTCTTGAAGTTATAATATTCAATATTAGATGGGAATTTATTGCTAGAATGAAGTAAAATGAATAAAATGAAGTGTGCTTTATTTTTCTGTTTCTGTAATTCATGCATTACTTAAACTCAGAGACGTGGAAAACAACAACATGGTATATAATTTCCTGCACTCTGGGGCACAAACAGTCCTTTATTATTTCACTATGTTCAAACGGGTTTTATTTCGATTCACATTTAGTGGCCTCACAAGAGTCTAGCGGAGAACCGATTGCAGATCGTCATCTCACTGCTGGCTTCCACAGGAAATGAAAACAAAAATGAAAGGGAAAAACCTTGCATTTTATTAACAAAAAAAAGATATGCTACTTCACAAATCTGAAGAGGTAAATGTCTTTTGTGTTTGTGGAAAATACAGACATTGCAAACTGCTGAAACTGTTGGAGTAGTAAACATTCAATCCCTTCGAAGGTTTTTTTTCAGCAGCAATTGAGAGAATGCTGTTTTCGCTTTTCTTTTCACCTTGCCTGGTCTTGACTGTTTGACTGATTATTTCACAATAATGGGCATTTCAAATTAAACCAAGCTTTTCCTTTTGCATGGGACAAGGAGGGAAAGCACTTTTAAATTGTTTGCAGCAGTCCCTCATCTGCAACCATTTTATATATCACACTGTCTGATTTCGCATATCAAGCCAATTTCACAGTGCATTAACTATCTCCTATGCATTTAACCTTTAATCAGCTTCAAAATTATTAACTAGAACATATATTCATAATCATATATTATGCATTGAATTAATAATTAAAATAAATGTGGTGATAACTAGCAAAAACGGAACATATTGGAACGTCAAAAATGCACCAACATAGCAGTTTTGCTACACGGATAATTTAAATAAGCATCGTGGAACAATAAGCATTGTGACAGCACAAAGGACACTTATATGCCTGCATGGTTTTGTCTGATTTTGTGCAGAATCCAACCTGGTGGCACCGATGACAAGCTATAAGAATAATCATATTGAAATGGCATTGTTGTGTAAGTCATATAGAGGCATCGGTATTAAATTAAGACTGTTCCCTCACAGTAACTTTAAAGTCTGAGAGCGTTACCGAGGTGATATCACTTGGGTATCTGAGCCTGCGAAAACAACATATTTGTTTGCATTACAAACTGGGCATGTGGTGTTTGAAAGATGTGGCCATTTACCCAGCATGGAGGGTCTAATGAAAGATGCTATCTTTCCAGGGTCTTTTGTGTGAAAAAACCTCCTGGGCTGATCTCCATGGCCACCTTGCGCTGAATAAGTACCTTGCTCGGACTCGGATTGTGCAACATTGCTTTTTTTTTTTACCTGTTGTTGTGGAAAGTATGAAGTCTGATTGTGCTTCACCCCATAGTTGCACACATATTAGTGAACACCCACAGTGAGTTTCAATGCCATTGATTTTTACCTGTGAGCAAACCTCTGCTTCTAATAGGCAATCTCTGTTGCCAGAAGGACAAGAGCATCATATTATAACGGAATGATTCATGTCCATCAGACTGCTTTCCATATATTGTTCTCTAAATTTAGTTTAAACTGTGTGCTTGCAGTTTTAAATATAAAAATGTCAAAATCTTACAGTATAACATTAATGGTTAAGAATTAAGGAACCAGCTCCATGGTTTAACACCACTTGAATATCATCTCTGACAGCAAAATCCAACCCATGGCCAAGTTTTGTTTTTGAATACTAAAATATAATCAGACCCAGTTTGTCAAAAAAAATGGAACCTGTTCTTTTAAAATACATCATACATTACAGTAATAGTTTAGTGATGATTAAATTCATGATTTGAGTTGCTTCTGCAGCCGCACCAACATCTGAATTTAACGACTGTGGCTTTAAAAATTAACGGGCAACAGTCAATAATATACAGTACATTATGCACATCGTGGATGATTGAGGAACTAGAAATCACACATACTCGTGGGAGGAAAAAAAAAGAGAAAGAAAAGCATAAGTACAGACAAAGGCATATTCATCTGCATGAAGAATCGGTCTGTTTGTTGATTCATTCCACATGGGAGCCTCTTGACTTCTGGAGTTCAGCACGTGACGAATGACAATCAATCATCTAGTGGCATGTATTTCCCCATAGGCTTTAAATAAGAAAAATAAAATATATGGAGCATAGTCTGACCAGAGTGCAAAGAAGACAGTTTGTTCTATATGTATAAAATGTAGGGGCATTGTGCATTCATTTACACATCATCCCCTGTGTGAGCGCATAATAAACAAACTGAATAATATCTGTGAAGGAAATGTTCAGTGTATAGTATATTAATAGCACAGTTGACACAATGTTAACTTAAAAAAATCACATAGCTGCAGCAGTAGTATTATTAGATGTTTGCAGGGCAATCTGATGTATTTTATTCCTCATTCATAACAAGACAAGTGGTATCAATGCATGGCCACTGGTCACAGCGGAGTGCTGAACAACCAGTCAATGGTGTGCTGTGAAAGTCATCAGCAACTACATTTAAATGCACAAAATATTGCTGCATCTGCTCTTATTCTGAAAAAGACAATACCAAGCTGTTTACACGGCTAATGAAAAGTACTATTGTGCTAATATTCCCATTTACATGCAGTCGTTCATACTCTAATTAACCGGTGTCGGACATAAGAACACAGCCTCCCTCTTTCCTTCCTATAACACCTTCTTGAAAAGGTCAGCACTGTGATATCTGCACACATTACGACCTGCCGACATCCAGTTCTTTCGTAATGTGTGAAAGTAAGTTGGGGGCGGCAGTAGCTCAGTCTGTAGGGAGTTGGCTTGGGAACCGGAGGGTCACCGGTTCAAGTCCCGACATGGACCAAGAACTGAGTGTGAACTGGTGGCTGGAGAGGTGCCAGTTTACCTCTTGGGCACTGCCGAGGTGCCCCTGAGCAAGGCACCAAACCCCCAACTGCTCAAGGCACTTGTCAGGAGCAGCTCCATCACTCTGACATCTCTCCATTGTTGCATGTTTGTGCATGTGTGTGTTGGGTCTGATGTACGTGTATAAGTTAACAACAGAGTGAAAAAATTGAATTTCCCCTAGTGGGACTAATAAAGGACTATCTTCTTCTTCTTCTTAAGTGTGTTTCTCCTTCAAACCTTCATATTTGGAATAAAAGTAGTGTGCATCTAAACATATTTGTGTTGTTAATTGACCAAATCCCAAAGTCCAAATGAATAGTATAACACAAACATCAACCACACTGAGTTTTGGGTTGGATTTTGAATACATTTTGTGTCATGCAAAATTATATGGTTGCCATATTCAGCAGTAGCTCCATAGTTCTAATGAAGTGAAGATATTTTGGACTAAACTTCCAACTCTGTAGCATCAGTTTCTGAGCCTTCCTCTTTCAATAACAAGGTTCCTGTGCATAAATCCAGGGCCCCAGAGAACCAATAATTTGCCTGGAATACAAACTGCAAACCAGTCCTTATCACCCATCATCAGTGTTGGACCTTACGAATGCTCTTGTAGCTGAGTGAGGGCAACCCATGCAGCCAGGCTCCAAAATCTGGTGGTAAGCTTTGCCAGAAGAGTGGAAGTAGTAATAGGTTGTAATAAAAGGTTTGGAATGAGATCACAGTCACAGATGTGTGTAGTCCATATTTATTTGATTGTCCACATACTTTAGGCATACACATTGCTATTGATTGCAGCCATATCGTACTGATAAGTTTCACTCCAAATTGTGTCAAAAATCATTATCTGTCCTTGTGAGGTATCGGCAGCAGCTTTTTCTCTGGAATGAGCATGAGAAGAAGTGGATTGTTAGCATGAGAAGTGATAGCAAGTTTACAAAATGGTGACAATAACTAATATCACAGGGTTTTATCATTCCTGTCTGGGTCATTTCACTGAGGCTGATCCTACAGAATGCCAGTTGTGAAATGCTTCAGCAATTTTGCACCAAAGGTGTCACCAAAAGACAGAATAAATTTGACATGAATAAAACGCGTCCCTTTTCTAATAGCTCAAATTCAACAAGCTGCCATACAAACAGTGATAAGTCAAATCTCTGTCAGGAACTTTCCTTCTGGGGTCTCACCTTTTACCATGATGGATTGTAGCACCTGAGTTATGATCTGTCAGAGCCGAGAAATTTTGATTTTTCCCGAGCTGCATCAGGTCATGCCCTTCTGTCACAGTCCATGTGAAATATTGATGGCAATTATCCGCTGTTGCTGGTTGCCACACAAGGAAATCGTGGGTCTGTGTGATTTGGGTGACAACTTATTACATCACATACTGTAGCCCATAATAAAGTCGTAATCTGCAAAAACTTGTGTTTTGTGCTACAACTTTCTTGCTATGTTGTCTTGTGCTGTGGTGCTTTTACACTGCACTTTCCATAGAACCACTCTTCAATTACACCACTGTGGGTGGTGGTGTTTTGTGTTTTCCTTCCCATTTCCTCATGTTGAAGTTTGAGTTTCTGTGGGTGGTGGCACTTTGGCATTGACCCTTTGTTCTTTTTTTTTAGTACCCAGGTGTTTATGGGATCTTTAAAAACTGTGTTTAGATCAGAAACACATTCTGTACAAGCTTTTGTGAACTGTATTAAAGTTCAGTCACTGGTAACACTGGAGTAGCACTGGGTATAGTATGGACTAGGGCTGTGAAAGTTAATGCAATAATAATTTTAAGGTAATAACAGGTTCAGTTTTATGAGTGAAGATACCCAGCAGCCATACGTCATACGAGCTTGTTGTGAAGGAGGGTAAATAATGTTCCAAACTTATGTTAAATTTACGCAGGGTAAAACTGGCATGGCTATTATCAAAGGGGTCCCTTGGCCTCTGACCTCCAGATATGTGAATGAAAATGAATTCTATGGGTACCCATAGAAACATGGCTACTTTATGATAATCACATGCAGTCTGGGGTAAGTCAGTCAAGTCAGCACACTTACAGCTGTTGTTGCCAGTTTGAAAAAATTACGGTTATTACATTATGGAACACATTACTGATAGTGATGATTTGGGCATGATAAATCCTCACAAATTACTAGAACAAGCTATGTTCACCCTGTGTTCTGATCCACATCCTTTACAGAGATAAGGAAGGGGAAGAGCTATGAATAGGAATACAAATTCAGCTTCTTTAGCCTCTCCTGCCTCATCCAGTGGCTCTAACTGACGACCATGAAAGCAAATTCCACAAACCAAATGTGCACTCACACAGACACACACACAGGCTGGAGGTCAAAACAAAGTAGTAACGCCAGAGGAAAAGATTAGAATGACAAAGGAGAATGGCACTGACTTGGGAGGGCTGTGGGGAGGAGGACAGCAGAGACGGAGATGCTAAAGAATGGCTCTCATGTGGATAAAATATAACGTTGTGCTGAAAGAGGGGAAGGCAGTGGAAGGAAGTGACCATACCATTTTAGAAGCAGGGTGGAAAAAAAGAAAATACATTTGATTTCATTCTTGGATACAAGCCAGTACGTGTATTGAAAGTGTCCCTCTGAAAGGTTATATATATTAACATTTCCTGTCATCATACTCCATATTCATCCATCCATCCATCCATCCATCGTCAACCGCTTATCCCGTTAGGGGTTGCGGGGGGGCTGGAGCCGATCCCAGCTGGCATTGGGTGAAGGCGGGGTTCACGCTGGACAGGTTGCCAGTCCATCGCAGGGCACATAGAGACAGACAACATATAGACAGACAACCATTCACACTCACATCCACACCTACGGGCAATTTAGAGTCATCAATTAACCTAAACAGCATGTCTTTGGACTGTGGGAGGAACCCGGAGAAAACCCACGCTTACACAGGGAGAACATGCAAACTCCACACAGAAGAGTCCCAAGCTGGAATCAAACCTGCGACCCTCTTGCTGTGAGGCGACAGCGCTAACCACTGCACCACCGTGCAGCCCCTCCATATTCATATAGATCATAATTACACACATAACATTAGTCTCACTACTTTGTGTAAACATTTCATGCATTGTTACGCACTGATCAAGTTTTGGGCTATTTTGCTACACTGCTTTCAGGATAATGGAAAGAAAACATCCAAAACATACATTTAGGTGTTTATTTTACTACTTTTTGTATTTGTGTCTCAATTCACCAAAAGCATAATTAGATAATGTCTGATTTGCTGGTCAATGAGGCTGGCTCACATTTTGTTTAAACATACCATATCTGAAAACTTGTAATAGATGTAAAAAAGAAGCATGCCATTTTACATTATGTGTATTTAAAGGTCTGAAGAGCCAGAAATTTGCTCTTCAGTAGCTCTTACATACTACACACTTTCCAGTTATATTCCTATATATATTTTGAAGGATTTTGACAGAGAAGTTTGTTCATATACCAGTCATATCCTAATTTAAAGATTTTATTCTTCAAACAGCATTTTTTTTTTTTCCTTTTAAATGGCTCAGAGATGGAGTGGGTCATCAACAAATCGGAGGGTTGGTGGTTTGATCACCGGCTCCTCTTGTCCACACGTCAAAATGTCCTTGGGCAAGACACTTAACCCAAAGTTGCTCCCGAAGGCTGCACCATTTGTGTGTGAATGAATATTTAGATTAGATCCTGATGGGCAGGTTGGGACATTGAATGGCAGCCTCTGCGATCAGTGTATGAATGTGTGTGAATGCTGACATGTAATGTAAAGTGCTTTGAGTGCTCTGAAGACTAGAAAGGTGTCATATACAGTAAATGCAAGTCCATTTACCATTTACCATTTTAAGGCTGTTGAAAGTATTTTCTGATTTATAGTGATAAAAAGTGTTGTCCAAAAATACCCTCTTTAAAACTGTTTGACTCTAATATAATATATAATATATAACAACAAAACAATATTTTTGAGCCTAGCATATGCAAATTAAACATATTTAATAAAGCAATGCCTCATTTGCATACGTTATTATGTTTAAACATAACATTTCAGACAACCTGTAATGCAAGTAATCAACCGGGGGAATTTAACCGGGGGAATCTATTAGTTATAATATTTACCCGGCTGCTCTTAAATGACTCAACACTGATGGATATCGGGCTGTTTGAAATACTACATTCATGCCATCAATTATTTTGTAAGAGTGAGACTCACATTTCTATTTAAGCAGGATTCTTCCCTTTGGATGGAAGCTGTGTATGTGCAGGTTTAATAGACAGACACTCCAGGCTGAGGGGATCTGCTGCCTTTCATCATCATAAGCTCCGTACTGCAGCTTGTACTTAGGGAACATAAATGAATTGGTGCCCACACAAAAAGCAAGACTATTTCTATTACTAACTGGGGATCTCGTAACATTTACAGCAAGGAGAAAGTAAACGCAAGCGGCAGCACTACATTGAAGCTCCGTTTTATTCAATTAATGGACACCTTCCATCTATTGCTGAAGACAGGTTAAAAGAAGGTCAGCCCTCTATTTTATGCATGTCCAATATTAGTAATAAGGTTATTAATCCTCTCACATGACCCAGAAGTAATGAATGTTCAGTTGCTCTGCCTTTAAATGAGAAGAGGAGTCTGGCTAAGAACCTCAAGGCTTCAGCTACTGGCAGAGAAGAGGAGTAAAACGAACCAAACAAGAGAGTAGATTAGAGGATGACAGAAGGCTGCATTTTGGAGATATGAAACCAAAGACAGATGTGAAGTGGTCACAGAGCTTGTGACTAACTTCATTGTTATTGGTGAAATAGATAATATTTTAAAGATTTTATCTGCGTCTGAAGAGCTGCATCAAAATACTAATAGAGATAGACGATCATAATAATGACAAAACAATCTCTTGACTCACTATCAGCAGATTAAGATTGCTTGGTTGTCATTGACCTTATTCTGATCATTTTTAGGGCTATTAACCTCTTCAAATATCCACGCCCCTCTTAACCATAGACCATTTTTTGGAGACAGCAGGTCAACAGTATGTGTCACATGGATGTGATGTACATCATTTAAATGCTGGGAATCTGGAGATTCATTTGGGATGTAACTCAAGTGTCATGTTGGTAAACATCAAGTAAATAGTTTGTTTTGGTTAGGTGCCTCACACGTCGAAAGATTATTGTGTATAAGGACTTAAAACATTATGATGGAAGCATATGATGGCCATTCCCAAACTCGCTTGTGTCTCTTAAAGACCTTGATGAACACCATAGAAAAAAACCATGCTGTGATTTTATATAAAAAAAAAAATTGACATTTGGAGATTTCTGCAAGAATTGCATGTTTTCCTTCTGGATGGCGAGCATACCTACATGCTCTGAATGCCTTAGGTTGTGCTTGTAAAGTTTCATGAGGCTGTAATGATCCTAGAGGTCACCACAGGTCATTTTATACAGTGACAATATGTTTAAAAAATGGTCTCACAATGTGAAATGGCTTGCAACATGCATGCAACATTTATATTGCAAGCAAAAAACTGTTGTTTTTGACCGAAAACTGCATGTGATTCTCATAAAGTGGGCCAAAATTTGGAGCGTTATTTCGCCTTCTACCCGACAAGTTAAGCATGACATGGCTGGTACCAATGGATGCCTTAGGTTATGTAGTTTCACATGAAGCCAGTATTTCCAATTAAAAAACCTGCTACAGCCTTTGAAAGACAGAAATATCGGCCAAGGACACTGACGTTCTAGTGGAGTTGGAGAGGATTTAATCCATGTTGGTTTCAAAATTGAACTCCAGAACAAGTAAGTGGATTGTTTTGTCAGCTGTTCTCCCCAAGGCCAAGAATAAACTGTCAAATTCAGTCATGCTGATGTTTTGGAGAATACCTACATATTAGGAGTTTTAGGAGTTTGTGTCATCAAAACTTGGATTCAAATGTGCATTGTGTTGAGGCTCTTTATCTCTGTAGCTTTCCATCTTATTTCACTTAAATCTATAGGCAGTTTTTGAGATATCTTGCCCATTAACAGACAGAGAGATAAACAATCAGGACAGAAAACATAACCTCTTTGGTAGAGATAAAAGTGTTTTATCAGTTGAGTTCTTCTGTTTGAGGGCTCTATCACCTCAGCTGATGCTAATCTGCACCACCCAAATTCCCCCACTACAGTCATGACACTGTCCTCAGCGGCACTGCAGCGTATGAATAACCTAACATATGACCTCTCATAATTGCCCGCATTAGCCGCCCAGGCAGACCCTTGACATGGCCATGTGGGTGTCTTAGATGAGGGGTGGGAGGGTGGAGCGGGGGGACTCCTCTGGGCAACTGTAGACCAAAACAGTGCCAGAGTGGAGGAATTAATATTGTAATCAAGTGTCAAAACCGTGACATTATGCATGCACAGTGGGAGCCCATCCCCTATCGTGGCTAAGCAGCATGTCAGCTCCTCCCTTAGTGGAGCAGTGTGATGGGAATGGGAGCCACTGTCTGTCAGGATACAACAACAAGGTCAACTGCCGTTTAGCGGCGCAGCGTTCCTCGAATGCCAGTAAAACAGATCCCTCTGCCCAGGCTGCTGACCTTGTCTTGTTTAATGAAATGTAGTGACCATGCGTAACTTTGAAGCCTGTTAAATAGCCTGTGGACTCGCCTGCATATGAGCAATACCGACTGTGATTCCTGCCCAGCGGTCTGTGATACTAAACTGTATCACGGAACGGCCTGCGCCAGCGAGCGTGCATGAATAATGTCCATGAATTACAGGACTGGCTGATTGGAGAGATTTGAAATGTGGCATTGATAATAGATAGTGAAATATTACGTAAATGTGAGTGATGCTGCTGGGAGAGACGGGGCGTTGCTGAACACTTTTCACATTTCCATTCTTCTGTTGCCGTAACCAGTCTAATCAGATAGGCTGACAGTGTTAAAGGCCACCAAAACATTGCTGCTTGCACTTGCATAATAATACTGATAAGGGACTGATAATAACATCATAACACAGTGAATTCTTCCCTCCCCCTGCCTGCCCTCTTACTCACTCTCACATTGCATCTGCACTCCTTACACCTTTCCACACATGTCAGGGCTGACTGAACTGCTGCTGAACATGAGCGTGCTTTGGCTCTAGAGAATGAACACTCATACTGCCATCAGTCACGTGTGATGACGTGATGCAGTTTCAGACTAGAGGAAGCAATCCATGAAATAACAGAATCCACACTGACAATTAATCCGCTCCTAATTGGGTCAAAATGTGCCTCAGCAGACTGACACTGATTCTACATTGTGGTTAGTGCAGCGTCCGTTCTGCTGATTGCTTGGCCTCCGGTATTATGGCCTGCAGCTTTCTCAAGAACTGTTCATCCAGACAACTTCACACTCAACACTACATTTTTTGGGGCCTCAGCAATATACACAACCCAGGGGCCAGAAAAAATGTGGACATTTCATGATTCTGAAAAACATGGAATATGTTGAATATCAACATTTCTGAACCAAAATTACCTTTTCATAAATAATCACATTTGTAGAAACCATAGAAATAAAACATATGGATGCTGGATGTTTCTGAAGAGCCGTTGTGAAGCTCAAAGCGGGCGGCTCTGGCGGTCGCCATGTTGGCAGTGACGACACAGCCTAACTCCCTGCTAATCCAAAATGGGCAAAGAGGTGGACTGTGGGTGGAGATGAGGCAGCCCGGGTGATGCAGCATAGCAGACAGCTGACAGCAGCGAGTGACTTACTGCCCCCACCTGTCACTCAAAGTGGCTATGTCCTCATTATGCCAAACTTTAAGCCTTGACATAAATCACACAGGTCAGTTACATAAAAATTCATCCCCCATGCAGTTGGCATGAACAGGAATATTAGCTATAGAGACAAAAATTGTGTCCATGTACCAGGCTGTAAACATGTTTATTTCTACTGTAAAGTTGGGCATTTTAACATGAGGGTCTATGGAAATGACTCCCTTTTGGCGCCAGCCTTATGCGGCCATTTGAGTGGTTTTTGGTACTATCACATCAGCTTCATGTCTTGACATCGGAATTTTGCCTCTTGTGCAGAAATGCACAACGATACAAGGTTAACGTTGTTCAACGTTTGCATGAGTTTAGGCAACTACCTGATTAAAACTTGGTACTTTCTACTTTCTTTTCTTTCTTTTTTTCTACTTGGTTAGAGCATACAAAAATTGAGTTGAAATATGTAAGTAACGTAATAAAGTAATGTAACAGCCATAACAACATTACCAGCGTAAATTATTTTATAACACTACATGTTAAGTAACAAGTGCAGCAATGTCACATTACAACCAGAAAAGTCAACATTTGCTTTTGGTTTTCACGTGGGACATTAACAGCAGTCTCCTGGATGAAAATCATTGTTAGTTTCATTCTTTATTTATTCAATAAACTTGTAAAACTTCTAAGTCAGTCAAGGCTTTGGACCTGTATACATTTCAATAGATATTTTGCATATTGAGTAAACTTGTTAAACACATCTTTTTGCCAATAATTCATATAGATTCCTGATCATTCCCTATTTTGAATTGTACTGCCATGTCTCTGTTCAGATTAATGGGCTAAATTGACAAGTTTTCAATAGCTGCACTTGTATCCACTTGGGGTTTCTGACCACCACAGGCCTCACCTTCAGGTCAGCTAAGGTTGAGGGCACATAATTAGAGGTCCCTGTGCTACAGCTCCTTTGGCCTATTCCTTTAATCTTCCCCATTGGCATTATGGAAGCATAGAGGATGTATTGTAACTTAGACATGCAGTGAAACTCATTTTGCTTCACCTTATGGAGCTGGTGATCCAAGCTGAAATAATTGTATTCGTTATGGATTATGGATGATTTCAATAGAGAAGTCTTACAGTATGTTTTTTTTTTTGTTTGTTTTTTTTGTGATGATGCAAGTCTGACCTTTGAAAACTGTCTATGCTGAAAGTTTGATTGAATGCAAAATATCAGCTATGAGTAGCTCCAGGCCGAAACTCCATCATGAGCTGAAGCAAAAATATAAAGATTTAATTATTAAATAACTCAATTTGGCCAATGACAAACCACTATGCTGCTGCTGCCATCACCTTTCCTCAGAGATGTGACTATTCCCACGACATGTGCCTCATCTCATTGCAACATTAGCCCCCGAAAAGGACTAAAAAATAAGTTTGAATGTAATGCAATTTAGCCTGCCATGTCAGTCTCCTTGACGGCTGCATCCATCATTGTCAGCAAAGGCTACATCAGTGCAGGCCCCAAGGTTTCGCCGAAGGATACTTGAATTGTGAATGTCTCACTCAGGTGTCTGAAATCATCGCAGGGAGGAAGAGACGAGGCTAAGTGAAAGTGGCAGGGAACACCATGCCCTGCTTATTTTGAACAAGGGACATCTTTGTGACTGGGAACAGTGATGATATAGACACACGGGTTATGAAATACCCAAAGATAGAAAAGTTTGGATTCACTCTTGGCATCATGAGAAACTTTCACCATTGGATTTAATATACTGTAGGTGTTGATGTAAGGTTTCATATCATACCTGTATTATCCACTCAGTCAACAGGCTCATGGGAAAAAAAAGTCTGTTTGTGTTTACTGTTGACATTTAAGCTAGCTAATGGCTAAGAGTCTGGTATTCAGTGGGAGGCTATTTAATCATATTTCATTAGTGCGGCTCATTAGGGTTAGATGAAGGTCTGGATCAGGCATTTCAGAGGAGATTCCAGGCTGCTGAGTGATATCTGACTCCCCCCCACCACCACCACCTCCAACTTCAAGTGAAAATCCAGCTTAAAAAAAGACGACATCAAAGACCTTTATCTGCCTTTCATCATGAGGAGGTTGGCAATTTCACAAACCAGTCAATTAGAGCTTGTTCAAGCCATCACACTGCTGCCGATCCACACCCAGCCATTTAACACATCATTGCATGTGATGCGTTTTTACTCATTTCAGTTTATGACGCTATTATTGCCTTATTAATATTGATCAAACATTTTCGTGTAAATGTACCCCACATTAGCTTTGCTGCTGTGGCGACAATTTCATAAGGACATGTCAGGAGTACCTGATTTTATGAAACAAAACTCATCAAAGCTAGATTCAGAAATGATCAAGCATTTGATTTGCATGGGATTAGTATTATCAGTGGACATCTGTCCTCTCCCCAAAAATGTTGTAGATTTACAAATTACAGGAGGGGAAGTTCCTCATGGGATTATATTTATCAACTCTCAATGATTATTATAAATCACTTGATGATCTCAGGAAATATTAGCCCTCTTCGCATTCAGACTCTCTCTTCAGGAATTTGAGCAAGTGTGCACTTGAGCTGTACACCATTAGGAAAAAACAAATACCACAATCTCAATGATTTATTGCCCAAAACTGAAGCAAACTTTAAAAGAATTGTAATTTCTTCCACTGTGTTTTTGTTTTAAGGTGGAGTAGAATGTTTTTTTTTTTTAATCCCCCAAAATGGATAGAGCATTCAACCTTGTATTTCACTGCGGTTGTCCCCTCACAGAGCCAGTCTGAGTCGTCCTTTGAAGAATGTTAATGTGCCCTCTGCTGGTTCATCAATTTCTGGGACTTTCTTCTTATATTGGTTCCACCTTGAACTGGTTCCTTGGCCTACTGCGAGACGTGGGGAAGATTAATGCCACTCCTTTGAAATCTCAGTCACAAAGCGGCAGCACCAGCTCAACCATGAAAATAAATCTCGGGTTTGCCATCTGTCACCATGTTGACTAATATCCAGGTCCAAATTCTAGCCTTGATTTTTACCCAAATTGAAGGGAGAAGGAGGAAGAGGGATATATTGGGCTGATAGCACCCCTGTGTAACAAGCAATGTTTTGGTTGCGTAGGCCAGAGTCAACGTATTTGATGAGACAAGTTGCTGATTGCTTTCAAAGCATTTTCATTTGGATGCTCCTCTATTACCAGGAAAAAGTAAAATGTAATACATATGCCTGCCAGCGAGGGTGAAAAGTCAAGTCACCACCAACTTATATAGAGTCATATTAACACTTGAGCAAAGTGACTTAAAGTCTAAGCTCTATGTATGTACGGCACAGATGTTTGTTACATTAGAATCAAACATGTATTGAAATCAATAAGCTCCAGGCAAGGCTTGTTGTCCAGGAAAGTGTGGTCCTTGGAGACCAAAAGATATTATTAGATTTCCCATTCCTATTTAGGCAATATACTGTATGTGCACTGATGATGCTAATTAATGTGCTTTAACCCAATGGGCTTTGTGACCAATCTAATTAAAGTGTTGCAATTACAGTACATTATTTATCCTAAGAGATGTATAGAAAAATAGAAAAGAAAAAAGAAAAGACATTTTGTATATGTTAATTTATTCTGCCAGGTGTCTATTTTATAAACGTGATGAGATGCAAATTTATGTCACAAATAAATCAACTGCAGCATGAGACATCAAAGAAGTGTGTAAGAACGTTTCTCGTGCCTCCATATGTTTAAGGAGCTTTAAACGCCAGCAGAATTTTGAACCTGTCTCCTTGTCCTGTTGCTTGTTTTGGTTACTTCCAAGGTGCATGATGATATCGTACTGAAGAGGGAAAGACAGTCTTTATTTCACTGCTGGGGGTGCACATTACAGACCACTAGAAAGCCAGCTGCTGACAGTTTTATGGATCCATGCGAAGGTTCCCTGCAAACCAAGGTGAACTAAGGTTTATTTGCCCATAGAAGTGAATGTATGTGATGTCAAACAGAAGTCTTAAATGTACACAATGTTTGTCTGCCGATCCTTGGGGAGACCTGTGTTGCTTTTAGACTAGAATCTAATAATCTTCAAACATAGCCATACTTACAGTGTGTGTCAAGTCAAGTCAATTTTATATGTATAGCCCAAAATCAAAAATCACAATTTTGCCTCAGGGGGCTTTACAGTCTGTACAGGACATGACAACCTCTATCCTTTACAATGCGACCCTCTCATTGGATAAGGAAAAATTCCCATACCAAAAAAAACTGCAATAGTGTGTGCATATGTGTGAAATTACAAATACCTGTATTCATTCATGATAACTATTCAGATCTACCCTGCTATCATAATGATGTTAATGTGTTACATATGATAATGTGTGCACTGCATGTGATAATGTGTGCTATTTGTCGGTGAACCCGTAAAAGCATTTGTACTGTAATGCATGCTGAGTGTATGCTGATTCACACAGTCAGGGTGCTCTGAAATATTACATTGCATACGATGTGTTCATTCAGACAAACAAATCCACGTTTCCCCTACAAGTAGCAATGCTTTGAATTATTCAGGAGGGAGCATTGAGTCCATGAATTAGCAAACAAAGGCAGGGCTCTAAAAGTGGCAGTATTGCAGTATCTTATGCTTGTTGAGGGCAGTGATTAGCTGTATAGCACTGCTTATCAAGGTCCGAATTACTCATAACACTACACACCTGCCTGGGTTTCATATTCCAGTGAGTGCTGATATTAGTTATACATAGTTTTTTTATACTTTATTGTAGAAGTGCAGGAGTTAATATAAATGTACATGTATTGACAATCAATGTTACTTAGCATACTTAGCATTCTTACAATATTTATATATTCAAAGGCTTGGTCACTCATGCGCAAATACAGGTGAGTGACCAACGCCTGTCATGGCGAAATTCGCCTGAAAGTTCACTGGCGTTAAACTCAAATCCGAAGATGCAAATTTGTTCCACAACCATAAGCAAATATTTTTCTCTGCATTCACTCACTCTTAGGGGGGCTGCACTTGATTGCCTTCACTTTGTTGGAAATTGTTAATATAAGTTGCAAATATTCATAATATTACTTTGCTAAATTAAATCTATTTGATATGGCTTTAAAGGAATTAACATCACCCTTGTGAATACGTTTGCAGTCGATTTGATGACCAAACTTTTAACGTTATCCATTTTATTTGGTTTAAACTGAAGGTCTCCTGCTATTTCTCAAAGGTAAAATAATGTGTTTATTTTATGTTTTTTGTTTTTTTACAAAGTTGTTTCCGTGTATACAGTATTATTAGTCCGTCTGTTTTGTCCTTTCAGTTGTTCAGTACCTTTCTTATCTATAAAGGCTGTCTTATCTATAAATGTTGCATTGTTGAAATGAAAACTCTTTTTTCTTGTTTATTCTAGGGGAATCAATGTAGCATTGCTTGGTTCTCGAGATAATACAAGATTGTGACAGAAGTGTTTTCTATCAGAAAGCTATCCAAACAATTTTAGATCCAGGAGCAAAACTGAGCGACTGGAGACATGTGTCTGAGTCTGTGTGAGACACGATTCACTGTAACCCTGCCCACACAGTCAGTCTGGCTCTTCATTTTCCTGCAGTGGTTTGTAATTCTTTAATAGACCCTGATGAATGTTAAGTACCAGATTGCATAGAGAAACTCTACTGAACACCCCCCCCCCCCAAAAAAAAAAAAAAAAAAAAAAAAAAACTTGTTGCAAACTTAATGGCAGCACATAAAGTAGAAACAAGCCCATAAATACGCAGCAACATGTCAGCACAGACTTAAGCCATGGCACTTCAGCTCTTGTAGATTTACAAGACATTAGCAAGCATACTATGACGGTCTTAGGAATTAAATGAGTGATTAAAGAGAGTTTAGTAATCCAAATTTCACACATATGAGTATTTCTGAAGTGATGTCTCAGAGTAGCCTGAGGGACCAGATGGTGAACACCATTTTAATGGTGGAGAGGGAGAAAATAAGCTTGCAGCAGTCCCAGTTTACTTTAATTTAATTTTGCATGTCGTGTGAATTGCCTTTAGTTCCGTATAGAGTTTATTAAAGGGCCATATCATGCTCATTTCCAGGTTCATGTTTGTATTTTGTGTTTCTACTAGAACATATTTACATGATTTAATGTTCAAAAACACACTATTTCTCTCATACTGTCTGTCTGAATACGCCTATATTCACCCTCTGTCTGAAACGCTCTGGTTTAGTGGCCGTCTCTTTAAGACCCCCTCTAGGAAAAGTCCATTCTGCTCTGATTGACTTGACAGAAAAAAATATGTTGCATATATGTTTGCACAGAAGTTATCAAACTGTGGGCTGAATGAGCCTGCATGTGAAATAGGAAGGGAGTCAAATCTGAATGGCTTGTTGAATCGCATGTTTTCTGACTAGGTTGTCTGATTTCACAGTTTGTGGACATAAAGGACATTTTGGTCAGTGTTTTCTTCACATCATATGTATGATGTTACAATAAAGTACCATAGCAGTAGTTTTTGAGAGTAGCACTATTGCTATTATGCAAGGGCTGTCCAAGTTAACACGATAATGACGCATTAACGCAAATTCATTTTAACACCACAGACTCATTTAATGCATTAAGTGTAAAAGTAAAGACACTGGCATCATACTGAAACTATGAAATTAGAAGACCCAAGGAATACATTTGTACCAACCCAGTAAAACCCAGTATATATCAACCCTGGTCACCAGTAACAGCCATAGGCCTCAGGTGCTTTTTAGTGTTGTAAACTCTCTTGTAAATCCCTCTGATACAGACCATATTGTACCAACACCTGCACTATGTGATAACTTTTTAACATTTTCTATTGATACAACCACCACTCTGAGGTCGTCACCCACTTCCTCAGCTCCAGACCCCTCTGTTTCTCCTCTGGGCCTGGCCATCTTTGATCAGCTGTGAGCCTGCATCTTTCTCCTCTTTAACAGAGGTAGTGCATCATCTGCAGCCTACAAATTGTCCCTTAGACAGCATCCTTTCTCAGCTGTTAAAAGAAGTTTTTAACACTGCTGGATCAAGTATTTTAACATTGATGAACATCTCTCTGTTATTTGGGTCTGTTCCAGCTGCCTTTAAATATGCTGTAGCGCAGCCTCAAAAACAAAAGTCTGGACCGCTCTGTCCTCTCAAATTACAGACCTATTTCTAAGCTTCCATTTTTATCAAAAGTTTTAGAAAAAAATGTTTTTAACCAGTTGCAAACATTTTTCAGATAACCATGACCTTTGTGAGAAATTTGAAGCCATGCTATAGCATGGAAACAGCTCTTTTAAGAGTTTTTATATCTTCTTTTAACAGTTGAACTCTGTCATTCTAGTGCTATTAGATCATGGGATCTTTTTGTCACGTCTTGAACATTGTGTGGCCATTAAAGGGACGGCCCTAAAATGCTTCCAGTCATACCTGACAGACCTTTTCAGTCCAGCTACACAAATGTTCCTCTGCTGCAGCACTACTAACCTGTGGGGTTCCCCAAGGTTCCATTCTGGGCCCTACCCTCTTCTCTCTGTACTTGCCGCCCCTGGGGTCCATTTTTCAGAAATATAATATTAATTTTCATTGTTTTGCGGATGACATCTAAATATATCTGCCTTTACATATAATCAACAAGGACTTATTGTAGCCTTTGTTTAACTGTCTACAAGATATCAGAACTTGGATGGACCTCATCTTCCTCAATCTCAACGAAAATACGACTGAGATTACTACATTTGGACTTCCAGATCTCCTAGACAACTCAGTTGATATTTTTGGCCCTTGGGGCTCCCATAAATGTACTTATGTTAAACATCTTGGTGTAATCCTTGACAGCACCTTGAGTTTTGATTGTCAAATCAGCTCAGTGGTAAAAAAGATCTTTCAGTAACAGCTTCTGGCTAAAGTAAAAGCCTGTCTGTCTCCCAGGGATCTGGACAGTTACCCTTGCTTTTATAACATCTTGGTTATACTACTGCAATGCTTTGTATGTGGGTTTACAACAGTCGTCTCTTAACCCAGTGTAGCTAGTACAAAATGCAGATACTTGCTACTGACTGGAAAAAGAAAACATAAACATATCACCAGTTCTGGCCTCCCTTCACTGGCTTCCTGTCCATTCCCGGATCGATTTTAAGATTTTATTGCTTGTTTTTAAGGTTTGAAATGGGCTGGCACCATCCTGTCTTTCAGAGCTATTGCACTCCATACTCCGGTCAGAGCACTGAGGTCGACCAATCAGATGCTCCTGGATGTCTCCAGAACTAGACTCAGAAACAGAGGTGACCGAGCCTTTGCAGTTACTGCTCCTAATCTCTGGAACAGTTTTACCTTTTCACATTAAAACTGCTCAGACCACAGAAACATTTAAGTCACTGCTGAAGACTCACCCCTTCCCACTGGCATTGTATTAGGTTCATTTTATGTTGTGCTGCTACTCTTTTACTTCTCTTTTGTGCACATTATGGTTATTGTTTTGCAATGTTCTTATTGTTGTTTGCATTGTATTCATTTTATTATGTCCATGTTCAGCACTTTGGTCAACTGCGGTTGTTTTTAAACGTGCTACACAAATAAAGTTTGCCTTGACCTGAACCATGTCATACTAGCTTGTTAAGAAGGAAGTTAAATACTTGCACTAAATTTTGGTGAGGTAAAACTGTCAATACCACTTTCAAAGGGGTCCCTTGACCTCTGACCTCAAGATATGTGAATAACAACATGCCAACTTCATGATAATCACATGGAGTTTGGATCAAGTCATCGTCAAGTCAGCCCACTGACACACTGACAGCTGCTGTTGCCTGTTGGGCTGCAGTTTCCCATGTTATGAATTGAGCATATTTTTCATGCTAAATGCAGTACCTGGTTTCTGGACAGTATTTTTCATTGTTTTGTGTTGTTAATTAAATTCAAATAATACATACAGTATATACAAACATTTGCATAAAGTAAGCATATTTGCCCAGCCCCATGTAGTATTACATTTTTCCATTTAAGGTACATTTTGAACAGATAAAATGTGTGATTAATTTGTGATTAATTGCGATCTAATATTTTAATCAATTTATATCCCTAAATTATACATAATGATAGAAGATAGACCTCAGTGTGAGATGCATTTCAGTGGAAGAGAATGAGAAAAACAATTGTTTAAAATCGTGTGTAAGAAAAAAAAAGGCTTGTCAGCTTGTTTGCATCTTTAAATAACTTGTGATCGTATAAAACTACTACAGCTCTTTTTCTGTTTTTCTTTCTGCAATGTTTCCCCGTTTTTTTCTTGTAAAGGAAAAGCTGTAAGTCAAGTGGTTTTCTGCTTAAATCAAGGGTAATTAAATAGATAAATACGTATATTACAGTTCGCAGATGTCACACATTTCACAAGCTTGTAGTTACGTCCTACAGAGCTGTGAGATATGTTCACATGTTCAAAAGACCTAATGTTTTGATACAGATGGGAATACTATACATTTCAGAGGGACCCTGTTAAATACAAAGGACAAAATAGTAATCAACAGCTAAGAGGCAATAAACCAAATGAACATTGCATGAAATATTGCATCTGATTTCCCCACACGTAAGGCCACAGGTATGCATGAATTGTACAGTTTAGGACCTCAGGACTCAACTATATGGCTGTTTGAATTGATGTTACCAGATGGCAGCATTACTCATTTATTTCACTTTATCTATTTAACAGCAAAGACAAAGGAAAGTCACTCTGGCAGTTAAATGAAACCACTCTGAATTTCAAAAGGAGGCATGTGGACACCTGCAATTAGTTGTATGTCTGTGCTCCAAGCTATTGTGAATAATACCTTTCTACTTAATCAGCTAAAACAACCATATTAATTTCTGCCATGCAGGATGGCAGGATAGTTTTTTTTTTTTCTTTTTCTTTGTGCCATTTTCCACTTGCCACAGATTCACGGCTTGCTGAGTCTCAGCCTCTCACGACACCATTCATTGTCCACCGGTGTGAAGGTTAAGGACCTGCTCACCTGACCACCACGTATCATTGGTTGTGGCGAAACTGTGCGATTGTGTGAGAATGCATGTCACAGTTTGGCTGCACACCGCTGGTTCAGCTGGCTGGTTGTGTGAAAACATTTACAGTTTAAGGGCCCCCTGGGAGCCTCGCTTTACAGCACTGGCTTCATTTCCTTCTTATTTTGAATGGAGCCTGAGGAGAGAGAGGTGCTCAGACAGCAAGCAAAATGCAATTTGTTTCGTCAAATCTGATATTTATGGATGACTGTCCACAATGTGTTTTACAAGTGACCACATTGGGTTTGTGAGTTTCAAATGTATGTTTTGCTGTCATTGCCACAGTAACAATGTAAATGTGCAAATACATTTTGTGTTCGACAACCTGGTCTGCTGGAAGACACCAGTAGCAAGGGAGTACGCTGTATCTGTTGTTTATCCTGTTTTCAGGTTGCAATGTGATCTCATCCCACTTATCATATTTTACCACTTGGGCAGAGGCCTCCAGCATCAACCAGGGCTGGCATGTCCATATTGGAGCACCAGGCAATTGCCTTGGGTGGCACTTTGGCAAGGGCAGCAAAATGTAGGCCAACTATTCATCATGAGCAAATTAACAATAATAATATAATAATGAAAAAGTAATCAATAGCAGTAACTGCAGGCAGAAAGCAGAGTGGAGCACTGCCTGTCAAGCTTGGCCCATCTAATATTTTCAGTTTTAATGGGTGATATGAGTGCCCCCTTTCAATTTGGACTGATCCTCATTTTTGCTGAAATCTGATTGGCTCAGTCATTTTCATTGTGACGTGAATGTGACTACTGTTCTTGCTCACCTCAGCTTGCCTGGTTGGTCTTGTTTTGATTCATTGCAGTGGAGATGTCGTGCTTATACAAATTCTACACTATAAAGTGCCTCAAAGGTCTTCAGCATCATCAGATTCTCTTAATAACTGTATTAGTGTTAAATTACTGCCAAAAATCTTTGGGTGCTCGCCTAAAACACCTCTCCGTCTCAAAGTCCCTTTATGGGTTTCTGTCCTGGTCCATCTCTGTTGCCAATACAGGAGCGGCATGATTGTGCTGAGTGCACACACCAGCCTTGGATATCACTATAGGTCGCCAGAGGCAGCCTTTTTGCATATTATCTTCACATGGTTAATGCTGTGAAGCGGTGGTTAGAAAAAACACTAGGGTTTGGTTTATAAAAAGTACACCTTTAATAAAATGTAATCTATGGACATAACACCATGTGACTCAACGAGTTAGCTGAAAGCCTCAAACAGACACTAACCTTATACATCGGTTGGTATCAGTACGCCAATGGCCACTGCCAAAGCGTCGGTATCTTAACCCATTTTCTAGTTGAAAAGTGAGAAAACGTAATCAAAATGTATTTTGACTTCTGTGACATATGATGTCAACACAGTTGCCAGTTTATTTTGTCCACCTCATTTAGCTCAATAAAGGGAAGAATATAACGATAGTTAATCCTTTGTAAAAACCAACTGCAAATCATAGACTTAATGTTCCTCTCTTAAGATATGCGAGTAATCAGTATGGATTTATAAATAGACCTAAACATCACATTTGAGCCACCTGCCTGAACATATGAAGGAGTGTTGATTATTCGTATAAGAGCGCTGAATGTAATGAAAACAGTGTCAAGCACCAGGAATTACAGCTGGCAAAAAAGAAAAAAAAAATAAACTTTTAGTAAAAGAGTGGTATGCTTCAAATGGTTTTCTATAGTCGCTTAGCAACAACAAGAGTCATAACCATGACTTCCCACATACAACCTATTAGCACTACCCGCTAAAAAGTGACACCCTGCGGGCACAGCTGTTCCAGGAGTGGCTGTTAGAGGTCAAGGCCAATTAATGCAGTTTATAAGGATTCTATAAATTATGTGAAAGTGAAAGGATGAAGGGCAAAGGAAAGAAGAGGAGGGGGATAGATGGATGGATGGATACATGGATGGAGGTATAGTTGGATGGATCGACAGAGTTCATCATTTGCTGTGTGCTCTGTATTACCCTCTTCATAATCATGCTTTTCATTCAGGGCCACATTACCATGGCACACACCCTACAGGCTGTCTGATTTCTCAAAGGGCCTTTGCATATTGAATCAAATCAAGTGAAACAGAGCCAGCACAACTTAATGGGAAATGTTGCTCCTCCCGACAGGCAGAAAGGCACTGTCATCATTTTAACACATCAGAGAGTCTTCTGTATGACCACAAACCTCATCCAATCACTCAATCCAAAATTGACTAAACATGCAGACAAATGTTATTGCTGATTTGAATATAAAAGCAGATGAAATTGATTATAAAATGGTTTTCACAGCAGTCATTGGATATGAAAGCCGTCCTCCTGTGCTTTCAGATGTTTTTGCTGTGCTGCTGTGCAATTAATAGCAAGGAGGAGACAATATGAAGGCCTTACTGGGACAAACAGGCTTTGTTCCACTTTCTCCCACTATTCTTACATAAGTACGAGTCATTTCTTTAACTTGTCAAGCAGCAGAGGAACAACTCACCCTTGGATATTTTTTACACAAGATGGTGTGTCCCCACTAACCCCATTTCCCAGAATGACCTGTGATTTGTTTTAAAGTTGTTCCTTGGATTGACTTAGGCTGTTCATCCACTGTTCGTAGCTATATCTACAAAAACTAATGAATTGTGATTTGTATATACTGTATCCCTCAGAATCAATTTGTATGTAATCTACATCAAATCTACATTTACAGCCGCAAACTGAATAGGATGGGGGTCAGGATGGGTATTAAAAACACTGGACTTTCACCCAGGAGACCAGTGTTCGCATCCTGTGTGAAACCAAAGTTAATTTATTTGTTACATGACTTCTGTGGGCTACCTACGTAATGCCACGTACCATGATCATTTTAACCCAAACCATGATCTTTTTCTAAACCTAGCCAAGTAGCTTTGTTGCATAAACATAACCAAGTTCTCTGTGAAGACAGAAGTTTAATTTGAAATGACTGTATACATGTATCAAGAGGAAATTGACACGTGTTGCTGGACATAGAGTGACACAGGAATGAGTCCTAAAACCTGGATATGAGTTAGCATTTTAGCACTTCCGGTTCCCTCGTCTGGAAGTCACTGGGCTTTTTGAATGAGGTTTTTTATGTCTGAAATAAGGTCTGTTATTAGCACAAGCTTAAGATTTCAACATTTTGTTCTATGCCATAAAATACATTAGTAAATATCCCACATGTGAATTTTGAAGCTTGTATGTGTCGTAAAAAAGGCGTTCGCTAACAAGTGGCTAAATGAGATTACTCAATGTCGCCTCATCCACCTTTACAGCCTCACTGTGTAGTTTTCTAATGTTAGCTTCTTACTCCTAACAAATGCATGTACACTTCAGAAATCATAAAAGTGGTGTTCAGTTGTGAAGGTTATCTTGTTGAAAAAAGCCATATCATAAACATGTAAATGTATGTTTGCCACAGAGCTGATTTTGTGCAATAATCCAAAACCCTTTTTGTCGAGGGAACCAGGGTGATGCTGTTTTACTGGTTGGCCTACAAAAATCCATCATCCCTGGAGCTCTCTATTTAACTTTTTGTAAGATATCATATGAACAACTGTATGACACCATGTACTGAGGTGTGGATTAAGCCGCCCACATGTTCAGTCATAAAATTGCTCTGTGGGGAGAGCGTACTGCTCATCTAGGTGGAAGTGCTAACCTTGGCGTGGTGCTCCACTCAAAGTTCAAATTATTTTAACTTTGACATTGATTGCCTCTGACCTTTCAAAAGGCAACCAATGAGATAACAGCTACAACTTTTGGTGTTGCCTAGAAAGAGTGAATGGTGTTCATTGCGCCCTTTTGGTGATACATTATACCTGCGCTGCACTTTGCCTCTGTGAGGCTGTACCCTACCTTACAGTGAACAAAGAGCAAATTTCTTATCATGTGAAAGCAGCTTTATATGTTTAGGAGAAGAGTTTAAAATGCAACACTTTCTTTTACTGCATTCTGGTCTATTGAGGCTTCTTACGCTCTGCCTCTTTTAATCTGTTTTTCTCTTTGTGTCTGACTTAGAGCTCAGTGCAATACGGCGAGTCCTCAGTACAAAGAAGTGCTTGCTCTTTGTCCCATTGCTGTTTTTCCAAGTGTCTTATGGTGAATATTTCCTTCACATGCAACGGAAACAAACGATTTAAATGGACCAAAGTCCAGATAGAATTTTATTCATTCAGACAGCGTGTAAGAGCTCTCCCGACATGCAAAGACATTCAGCACAGCCCAAACTGCATATAAAATGTGAGATATGAAAGGAGAAGTTGCCTTTTATGGCGACATTTCTCAATTGCTGCTATGAAAAACTTTCAATACTAATGCTGATTTTTCCTGACAGTAAGGCAGACAGCGGCAACTGTGACCATAATTGTTTAGCTGGAATTAAATGAATCAAGCAATTAATCAAATAAGTGAGTTATTTGTGGGTAGAATTATAATATTAAATTCAACAGGGAGGAGGGCTGATAATTCTGTAGTGCCAAGCACTGCGCGAATCAATATGAATAAAGTCCTAAATTCATAATTATCTCACCACACGGTAACATCTCACACTTTTTAAGGATTTAGAATTTAAGTAGGAATAAACTTTTTGAGATGCATGCTGCTTTGGTGCTCACAATTTTCCTTTATCATCCCACTCCCATAGGTCATGTCTGCTTGCACTACATAACGCCAGTCCAGCTAATGTCGAGCACAGAAAGAGACAGAAAGCACTAGACTCCCATGCATGGGCTAAAATACTGAATGCTTTCATCGTGTTTACAATAGCATTTCAATCATGTTCTTTGCATTTGGCCTGTACATGCATTGGCAGACTTTACATTTCCTGTTGGCATAGTAACAGCACATATATACTGCATACTACACATACTATACTGTGACATTTTTTAGTCCAATTACTACAGATGCCACAGCAGGCTAATAACATGTTAACTTTCACCATTGCTCATTCTGAGTCTTTCATGGCAGCATTTTCTAGTCACATAATGCAGAATGCATTATTCTTTCTTTTTCTTTTGCTGACTCGCCTCCCCTTTCTTTGCTCCTTCGGTTCCAATGACCAACATCAAATATGGGTTTGTCAAAAATCCATAACATGTTCAGACATGTAAATGTGGTTTCATTGTAGTCTGGAAAGACTGGATTCCATATGACCTCTCTTGTTTAGCTCCTCATGTTGTGTGTGATAAAAGTGTCTGTCTGAACATATAGGCTTTCTGAGCTATGTATCTGAAGTGGCTTCTGTTGCTTTCTGAATTCTTGAGAGAGGGACTTAAAAAGTTTTCCCTCACTGTCTTCTGTTTCACTCTAGCTTATCTCCCCCCTTCGCTGCTCCCTGCTGTGTTCTTCAACACTGGCATCTGTGTCTCCGCGGCAGGGTCGGCAGATCAGCTCTGCCGCCGCGGTGGCGGTCACAGCAAAGCTGCGAGCTCCATGTCAATAAGACCTCAGCTCAGCTTCGAGGCCCCAGGCTGTCAGAGCGCAAGTCTCATCAGACCACACTGGGACCAGAGAAAACCTCAGCAGTGCTTGCAGATGTGCTCTGGTTTGCTCTGCAGTCGTGTGGTTTGTGTGCAGAAACAGACCGATTATGGTGATTCTGAAAGCTCATTGCACCAGAGTGGTCCCACAGAACTAAATCATTACATACTGACAAAATTACAGCAAATGGTGGTCGCTCAGATGATTTAAGGGGGGATTTTTTAGACAGTCAGAGAGACAGAGGGCCTGTTTGCCTTCCAGACCTGTTTATGGTGCAGACACAGATCACAAAAGGACAAATCAATGCAGAGCTACTCACCGACTCCTATTACCCTAACAGGAGAATGATGATGGGGATCACCGCCTGTGCCACACAGCTCCAGTGAGGGTCGCGTCTGCTGGCCACATTGGCTCCTCATTTTCTCATTTTTCACTCTATGGAAGCTGGGTAATCCTACCTCTCAGCTACTGTGGCCTGTGCTGATTTACAAACATAGGTTGGTTCCTTAAAAAAACAACAAAAAAAAAAAAAAAAAACAATGACTGTCCAGCTTATTTTGAAAGTCCTTGGTGTAGGATGGCAGTCTGGACAACGTCCATGATTGTGAATTAAAAATCATTTATTAAGACATGGACAACACCCACCAGCAACCAGTAACTGGCCTCTTGTTGGGCTGTGATTGTTTATTGTGCATGATCATCATTTCACTTACTCTTTCCATTTATTTTTGAAATAATAATATGTGTTTTGGTAGGCACCATGTGCTGTCATTCTGATGATAGGTGCGTCAAATGACTGGTTTGATGTAACGGCTGAAAGACCAGGAGGGAACCTGTAGGTCTGAGAAGTGAAGTCAAAGTCAGACCGTAAAGCAGGGTATGCTTTAGGGCATGGTGTTGTCCATTTTGGGAGTTGTCCTTGATTTTGTCTTAGAGCTTTAACCCTTGGTCACCTAAAAATATCTATTTATTCAGGATTTGGTTGCATCAATGTCACCCTCTCGAGTTACTGCTGGTTCCAAAAAAAAAAAAAATGGCGACAACTAAAATGCTAAACTCAAGGTTTCAAAACCGTGTTCCACAAATCAATGGGAATGTCACAGTGACTATGTCCTTTTTTATATTCAGTCTACGCAGTGCACATAGAAAGTGGCCGGGCATCATGGTTCTTATACTCCTAATGAACTGACATTCTCCACTTCTCTCCTTTATTACACTGATGCTAAAAATCATACACGGGGCACTGTTGTAGCTCACTTAGAGCAGGCGCCCCATGCACCAAGGCTGAGTCCTTGTCGGGTTCGAATCCAGCCTGGAGTCCTTTGCTGCATGTCATCCCTTCTATCTTCCCCATTCAACACTGTCACTCTAAATAAAATATGGAAAAAGCCTCTCCAAAAAACAAATCATACAGAAACAACAATCTCAAATTGCACATCTTTTTTTCTAAACAAACAAATAGTCCACCTCAAACTATGACATTTGAACCTAACTTATCTTGAAACTAACAATATAAGGGCCACCTGGCTAGAAAACCAAACAAAAACAAGCCTTGGTTTCATAGGTATACGAAGTATACAAAGTCTAGAATGTACATTTTAGTATTACATAACGCCTCTTGTTTGGATGCTCTTCTGACTATTTATTTGTTTCCTTTTAAAAAGCACAAACAAATAGAGAAAGAAGACAGTAGTACAGAGGTAGTAGCAGTAAAATCATTAGCAACATTGGAGACTAGAGTCAAAATATATGGAGCAAACCAAGAGGAGAGCTCTTGATTTAACTGTAAACACAGCAGCTTGTGGCTTCTGTATTGTGGCATGAGGATGACATCTATCAGTAGGAGCTGAATTAATAGAACAATCCCACAGAACAACTGCTCTCATTTAGAGACATCCTACGGAGTTCATAGCATGCGTCTCTGCAGCACAAACAATCCCTCTCTCCCACACACACACACCTACACGCAAACACACACACACACACACACGCAAACACAAATGTTCAGAGTGCTAGCATTGTCGTAGGTCCTGGGGCTAAGAAGCTTTCTGATTTACTTTGGTAATCCCAGCTGTAAGTCCCCTCATGACTGCCACTGTGCATTCCTGATGCTAAATAAGAGAACAGAGCGGTAAAAATGTAATTACTCGAAATCTTTATTTCATTTGGAGGCAATTAGCAATGTAACATTACAACCTTGGGAAGATTTGTTTTTATGCCAGCAATCTGAAATGAAGTAATATTTACTGTAAATTTAAGGGCTTAGCCAGTGGCTGCTAACCATAACCAATTACACATGATTAGCAATGCTGTGCCTGCAATATAAATGCCACTGTGACTGTTACCGAGCAATCTAATTACTGTATGACTTTAAAAAAGTATTTTTTGCACTAAGATATGTTTGTTTTCATTAAAAAATAGAAAATAACCAAGCAAAAGAATGTTCATGGGTGGGAAAATCACAATAATTAATTCTTAAAGAACAGGGATGTCAACGGCTAGTTGGAAGACAACTGTCTTGTTAAGCGTTGCCTCCCCTCTGGAAGGGACAAATAGGCTTGCATGTCGGATATTAAAACTCTGAGGTTGAGTTCAACATAATGCACTACAATTACAGTATGTGCTCCACAGAAGGGAGAAAAAAAAAAGTGTTTCATTACGTTAAGTGAAGTTTATGCATGAGTAATGATGAGCTCTACGAGGGGCAGTCGTCTCACCAGCCACAAGATTGAAGCGACCCATCTCCCACAATATGAAGAACAAAATGAGATATTCTATTCATATTCTGCAGATGCACATGTAAAAGTAGATTAAATCAGAGGATAAAGAAAAAGTAACGTGGCAAGAACAGGGATTTCTCATGTTGTGCATCAGGAACATATATGTAGTTTACTGGAATGTGATCTCATGCTGTGCAGGTGCTCGAGCAGTCTGCTCATCGCTACACAGTGGAGCTTAATAATGAGTGTTATTACAAAGACCAGATGTTCGGCTCGTAATCCATCCTCTAATTTGATTAGCAAATTGTCAATACAAAGTCAGGCTCTTTAGGGAGGCTAGATCGAGTCCCATCAAGCTCTAATTTAGCTGTCTGGTAACCAACATGGCTTGTAGCAGTTGGGGCACTGGGTCATGCACGTTTACCAGCTTGTTCACCTCTTTAGAGCAAATATCAAGCATATGCCATACAGTGGTGCTCTTCTCATTTAAATATTAGAAGAGTGGTGTCATTACCTCTGTAGTCAGCATGCAAACCCATGCTGAGAATGAACAGCGGTTGCCATGGATGCTTGTGAAAGTGACTGTCTTGCGATCAATTACACTACGAGGCTTTCACTGAGAGAAAGAAATGCCACAATTAAAGTAGGAGCGCCTTGAGATGCTGGTTCCACGTTTAATTTTTAACCAATTACATTGAATTGACTTTGCTGCGGTTTGACTGTCAGTTACACACAGCTTGCATTGGATCTTCATCAGCAGTAATTGCACTTCAAAGAGAGTAAAGGAGGGAAGTATGTGCCGTGACAGCTCAGGACATGGGTAGCATGTATGCAAAATGCAGTAGACAAAAAAGAAAAAAAAATAAACAGCATGGAGGCAGGATGCAAGATGAGGCTAAAAATCTGCTTTCACAGTCACTTGCGTTCATCATCAGAGAAAGATAGAGGCGTATCTGACAGGCTCTGAGTGGTTAAAGCAATCTTAACAAGCCAGCTCTCGGAAAAAAATGTTAAAATGTTAAAACACTTGGCTGCCATTTGGACATAGAGAATTAGAAGCGTCTCAATTACATTCTCCAGCTCTGCAAAATAGAAGATGGATGTCTGTATTTTGAAGCTTTATGATTCAGTTTTGCAGTTTCAAGGGTTGACAACGGGGTCCTTTCTGTGTCAGGAAAACACACTGCTCCCTATCTAAGTTTGTTGCTCCCATAGTAGCTTCACATAAACCACGTCTGACTGGAGAAGGCTGGGCTGAATTGATAGAGCCAGAGGTATTTATCGGTCAAGATTCACGACCTGTCATCTGTGGATCACTTTTCAGGGTGAAGGTGTTAGACTGGACAACGCTCTTTTAATTTACACTGCATCAGCGCGCTGCGTTGCAGAAGAGAAATGTTACCAATATTCCTGACGTGTTGTAAATTTTAAAGCTTCTTAAGTATGCGGTCCCAATTCTCCAGGGCCATGAAGGACAACAACATTCAAAACTTAACTTTCGTGAGTGAAGAAGTAAACAAGTGGAGAACTATGGTGGCCGACAAAAAAAATGCAAAGCGTTTGTTGTAAGAGTAGAGTATTTAATGTGTGTGTACGTGGGAAGTGAGTGGTGAAGCAAGACAGCAGCAGCGACGGAAATGAGTAACAATAGTGACTCCACCCAAGCAGGAAAAGTTAAAAGTGTCTGGTTAGTCCATTCTGGGCTACTGTTAAAACATGGTGGTGCAACGTGGACTCGGTGGGGAGGATCCACTCTCTAGATATAAACAGCACATTGTAAGGTAACAAAAAAATATGCTCAGATTATTAGACGTTAAAAAAACATACTTATTGATATTATATTCTATTTATGCTCATAGATCCCTCTAACTGGTCCTTCCGTCATTTTTTTCATGCACTGGTCAACCTTGACATTTTCCCATAACAAGTCCTCTTTCAGAGACGAGTGGATAGAAAACATCCAAATACACATTTAGGTGTTTATTTTACTACCTTATTTGCATCTGTAAATTTCTCCTAATTTCACCAGAAATTAGCAGTGGATATTCCAGCACTGGCATATTTAAACTTTTAAACTAACTTTCAGAAAACAAAATGGGGAAGTTTCATGGATACTGTACATATTAGTATACTGTATGCAATTTTACAACACATATCTTCACTGCTTTCTCAAAATGATCCACCAAACTTTACAGTTTCATTCCCATCTATAATCTTAATGCTTTTACAGAGGGCTTTGTTCATATATCATTCATAGACTGATCTATAGAACATTTTATTCCTCAAAACTGGCTGGCTGTTGACAATATTTTCTGATTTATGGAGTGATACAAATATATTTTCAAAATCCTCTCTGTAAAAACTTTTGGCTCTAATATGTCAACTTTTTTTTTTTTTATCCTATTCCCCTGGGTTGTCCCCCTAAATTGTGTGTAAAATGATGTTTTGTAGTAAGCATGCAAATGCGGCAGTCAGCCCTTAGTTAACCAGTGGCAAAGGTGTGAATTGGAAGACAATGGAAAGAAATATGACTGCTGAAGAAAATTGGAAAGGAGTGTGACCCTTATCTTTGCTCAGAATATCATTTCAAGTGTGTTATCAACATCCTTTTCATTCATTCATTCTGCTGTGCTCACACTTGAAATATACCGGATTAGTTTACCTGGTACCTATACTTGATAATGTGCAGCAGTTCACATAGGGGATGATGCATTTGGCAGCAAATCTATAACAAATGTATCACACTGGATTGTGTGAATATGGATGGAATAAATTTTTATATGGATAGAAAAAAAAAAAAAGTATTTTTATTTACCTAGCAGGCTAGAGTTAACAGACTGTTTTACAAGTTAATGTGGGAAATGATTTTGTTAAGGCTGACAGCTCTGATCACTAATGAGGATTTGGCTTTGTTCTGATTGAGGCACCCCCATTCTGAGTCAAACAAACACAGATCAAATGAAAGATGTTGTTTGCGCTTGTCGCTTCCCCTGATGAGGGGGCAGGAAAACAACCGGATCTGTTTGTGTTCGAGTCGTTTAACAACCAATTAGTCATAAAGCTTAAGCTTCAAGCACAACTCAGATGGACAAAATGAAAGCTCACAGTCTTCCCACCATGCTGCAATAAAAGAGTGGTCTAACTCCTGAGGCTTTTATTTTCATGTCAAAATTACATTACCATCAGGTATAAAACACACTCAAATCTTTCAATAGGAGGAAATGGTGTACATAGCATGCGCAGCCTGGTTGTCAGTGCTCTGTGGTTGTTATTCTGCATGCAAGACCCTCATCAGGGAGCCTATGATTCAGTTTCTATTTCAGAGTCAATGTGACATGACTTACACTCCCTCGTCATCTCCCTGCGAGGATTATGTGCTATGGCTGTCATACCAAATTGCAACTTTGTGAAGAGAAAAAGAGCATGAGCAACGCTTAGGTGATGGAGAGAAATAAATCAGTTCAACTTGCTCCTGTGGCAGACGTAGCCTTTGTGTGACTCAAGTAAATTTTGCTGAAACAGCTGGATCTATCTGTCATGACCTGACACTGAGAAGCGATAACGTCTAAAACAAGGAAGTAACGATAATTGAAGATGGAAGATTTGTTTTATTTGACAATATTTCATGTTTCACGAAAATTGCTGAAAAATTGGCAGCGTGTTGCAAGATAAAGCATTTTTTTAAGCATGACTACAAGATTAAATTACTTCTTTTTTCACGGCAAATGACATTTGTTTCCGCGGCCTCAACAAAACACATCTCATTTGTCTCTCCATCATCCCTTTCCCGCTCCTTTAACAGCACCTGACAGTTGTTTATTCACACCTGTGAAAAGGAGCAGCAGCAGTGAGAAGGCCTTGGTAATACCTTATACAACTTGCTGATGTAAGGCATGAAACACCAGCCACAAACAGCATTTCAGAGCTGCTATATAAATACCGATGATGATGGTGATGATTTTTCTTATTATGACTCGCATTCTTCACAACACACATCTTGAAGGGTTCAAGAGAAGGAGTGCAGCGACATCCCTTTTGAGCTTGATTCAAAGCCGCTCTATGATTTGCGAGGCCAAGCGCAGGGCCGTTTCAGGAGTAACCTTGGTGTAATGTGCTGTGTAATTTTACAGCCCCTCTCTCTCTGAGATCTTAGCGCAAAGTTCCTGCTTTCATTAAAATAGCTGCCATTTTCATCACAGCAGATGCCCCTGCACTCAGCATATGTGCAAGGTTATAAATCCAGATTACCTACTTCTTGTGTCGCTTCTTGAGCCATCTGGTGTGATTTAAGTAGTGGGCAATACTGTTCTCGACACCCGCTCCTCCCCAACCAAAGAAAAGTATGGCAACTGCTCAGAAATGACTTGGCCACAACTTCAGTCAATTAGAAAATAGCAAAACACCATTAGTGATTATCGGCTCCCTAGATTTTTCTTTTTATTTATTTATTTGTGGAGTGTTTGTATTGTGAATTCAAAATATTAATACTGCTTCAATTTCTATAACATTCTTCTGATTATGTTATATTGCAGTTGATGTTATATTGCAGAGTTGTTTTTTTTTTTTTCCATATGGTGTCCTATAAAATGATGGTAGTGGAGTAAAATGGGACGCACAGTCTGAATGCACTGGGTTGCTGGGAATCAGTCAAGTGACATTTTTACAGGGTCATTGATTGTTACATACTCTATATAGTAATACATACACATATATAGGTATGTTACACTGTAGAAGTTTGACTGGGTTACAAGTGTTTCTATTGAATTTTCCATTAATGTCATAAAGATGCAATTTGAAAAAATTAATTAAAAGAGATTTGTGCTTTTCTTTGAAATATGCAAGTGGAAACCTGATTTTTGGAAACCTGAACTTTTTGCAGGATAATCTTTGAACGGCCTAGTTATATACAGTTGCTGGAGTGCCTGTATTGTAATGTATCCCCTGGCTACTACTGCACACTGTCTGATGATGAGCCAGTGATATCAGAAACAAAAACAATGGCTCCGTATCAAACGGTCTGTTATGCTGGCTCGACACAAAATGGTATCTGATCCTCCGTCTCTCCTCCGTCTGGACGGATAACCAGCCTCGCGCTAGCACAAACTTTATTTCCATTTTTAAGTCACTTGACAAACCTGTCATATTGTGAGAGAGAATCAGAAAGTTTTAAATGACAGCTTGAATGTCAATACAACTGGATGGAGCATATGCCCACCACACTTTGGAGTTTTGCATTTCAGTCTTAAGTTTTAATTTCCCTGTGGGTCATGTACATGACACCAGAACTGTATTAAGGTCCAAGCAGCACAAGCGATCCCGCGAGCACAGTGCTGTGATGAAAACAAGCTCCACCCTCCATCCGAGCTCGCAACAGCTCAACTCTCACTCCTCAAATGAACTTTTGAGGCTTTGGATGCAGGGATGAAATAGACAGCAGCTGATGTCTACGCTCTTTTGGTTGTATTATCCCTGCCAGCATACCAGATGCCTCAGATGAGCATTGTCAGCTCATGCGAGAGTTAATGATGCTCACGTTCATGTTCATTTGTTGCAAACGGATGCGTTCAGTTCACGAAAAATGAGTACATTCAACGGATGCATTTGTTTAGCTTGTTCATGCACAACACTACACTTTTAGCAGGTCCCATCGTCAGACAATTCTAGCTGGAAACCCTGTCACCTACAGGCAAAGAAACCAACAGCAAATACAGCTTAGTTGTAGATGTGTAAATATTTCCACCCAGAGGCCAAGCAAATACAATTGGTACAGTTGGTGCACGCCAATATTGGTTCTTATGAATAAGTAATGATGGTTATTGTGTAGTTCTTTTGTTTGTGATGTTGCTTTTCCCATATTGTGATAAGCTTGGACAAAAATCATTCATCAGAAAGGAATATCACCTAAAGATCAAAAAGATTTTGATTTTAATATATGTTTACTATCTACTTATCCACAGAACATATGCAAGTTATTTTTAAGTGATTGCAAAGGAAGTTAAGGTTCAAATAATCATCCCTCAAATCGGCCACTATGTCCCACCTCCATGTGTTTTCTTAGTATAGAGAAAATTAATCTTAGAAAATAATATTTTGAAGATTTAATATGTGAAATTTAAGACCTCAAACACACCTGCAACTTGCAGTTGCCATTATGGTCCTTGCCTGTAAATGCTGCACATCTACAACTGCAATTCCAGACTAGTGTTGCTGTTACTCTTACTGCCAGCAGGTTTGTAAACCACAGCTGGAGACAAGTGTTAGCACTGCAGCTTTCCTGGGCCTCGTTTCAGGTGTTTCACATCGTGACACTGTGTGTCATCTTGCATAGTGCAGCTTTAATTTTGTACACAGAGTTTAGAATAAAATCAGACATTGCAGTCGATGCAGTCAGCAGCATTTACCATGCCAGGAGGACTTCTGTATGTGCCAGGGACCATTGAGGATCTGGCACTTCTTCAATGTAGCGGACCGGGAGAGCTAGTGACACCTTACTAACCCTGGGCCCGGTGATGGAGCATCTCGCCTTGCCAGGTGGACATGCTCATTGTCCGGCTGCCTTATCTCTTCAGGGCCATTCCTCCTGAAGATCACTGGGACTGACAGAGCAGAAGAGGAGGCATTCTTACAGAAATTTCTGGAGCAGGCAAAGCCCTGGGGAGTGTGTTGGCGATGCAAGTGGGGAAAATCTAAGGCATCTGGACTAAAGGCTGTCTGGACGATCTTAAATAGTCTCTCTAAGATTCCAAATCTTGCCTGTTAGTTACCATCACTGGGATATATATAAAGGATGCTGCCCTGATAAGGGTGGTAGATGGGGGCTCTCAGGTGGATGCATTCCCTCTTGCCATTCCCGCTATAAGGTATGGTGGTAGTGGAACAATTTAAAGCACCCTTGGGACTGGATCAATGAGACGGTCCGTTTGTGTCCTGATGCATTATATTTGACAAGTGATTCCGTATCTCAGGATGGATTGTTATTGTGTGACCGATGCAGGACTGTAGTTTGAGGTGATGGAAAAATCTTTCCATTACAGAAGGGGAAAAAAAAGTATCTTAAATAAGATCTGACATTGTGGCACCCTCCACAAGGTATTTTAATATTTAATGTGATATGTTTATCCCCCTGTGTATCCAGAAGAAATTATCCAGGCCTTTGCTATAGCAGAAGCTTACAGTCAGTGTTGCCAGATTTTGCAAAAGATAAACAAGCAGTCAGGTCTATGGAAACAAGCCCATAAAAACTGATTTATTCACCACAATGTGAGAGTGTTATACAGAGACATACGCATGTAGGAATTATATTTTGCATTTCATAAACTATCAGTTAAAAATACACTATGGTTGTAAAGAAGTTGATACCTGCATGATGTGCACATATTTCACACAAGCAAAAATCTTCACACTGCCTCTGGATAACCTTCCTGAATTCACTTTCTTTCTCACATGCTTTTTTGTATTTTTTTTGTCCATATTATGATCACTTAGTCCAGAGCATTGTTAGCAAAGTACAGTTGCATTGGTTAATGCAAGTTAACTCGCAACTGCTCATTAAAAATGTAAGTAAAATGTAGTTCACAATTTGCACCTTAGATTTTTTTTTAAATGCTGCTATATTCATCTATCTCTTTGCTGCCAGTGAAGATTGGCTCACAAGACAATGTCAACATTATTGAGTACTGATTGACAACGACTCAAGGGAGGATGTCCTGTCCTGGAACATCATTTTACATGTTTTGGCCAATCACAGATTATGCATGAAAAAAATGAATGATGCATTAAATTGATGAGAGGTCCCTCCTTGAGGAAGGACTAGTCCTCTGTCTTTTCCCCTCTTTCCCAGCAGTTGTTGCTATTGAAGCGCTTAAATCATAATTTCAGTATTTTTCCAAAGAAGAGAGAAATACATTTTTTTTAATGATACTAAGATTTGGTAATGTTTATTTCAACCAATTATTGTTATTTTAGATTTTGATCTCCCTCTTTCCTCTCATGGGAGATCAAGCCCAAATAAGCAACTACACTTAAGAAACAAGCCCAGAAAAACACCATCCATGACCAATATTTGTAAGCAACTTTGCAAAAAAATAAGCCCAAAATCGCATATAATAAGCAAATTTAGCAACTGTGCTTAGAATCAACTCAAGACAGGACAGATACAAATATGCCTTTAGGTGGTAATGTCAAAACTTTTGCATTTTTGATTGTGAATGAAAATCATCTGTGAAATGGCATTTAGTGATAAAACACATTTAAATCATTTGATATGTTGAGAACCCTGATTACTAACATATCTGAATGTGTGTCATGTGCGCAGACAGATTTGCTCTTGTTCTTCACTGATTGTCTCAGATCAGATCTTCATTGACCTACAAAAAGAAAATTATGTTTGCAGCAATGTAAACACAACTAAAACACCAGCTGAAAATGTTCAAAATTATCAAACATTACGCAGGAAAGCGCACACTTTAATTATATCTGTTAGAAATAGGTTTTGACAGCAACAGTTGCTAATTATCTTTAAAAACACAATGACATGAAAATACATTCCCCAAGCTCTAATCTTATGTCTGTGTTAATTGATCATTTATACAAATACCAATTATTAATCCTAAAACATGTTATTTAACAATTAAATGAATAAACTGGGTTCTATGTAGTTGTGGTAATGGAGAAACCCTCATTGTCTTAGTAGTGAATGACTAGGACATGCTTTCAGGATGTGTGTACGTTTAATTATTTATAAAAGGGGTGATAGCACATCCAAGTGGTCAGAGAGACGGAGTGTCAAAATAGTATGATTGAGGCTTTCCATACTACAAATATGTCAGAAATTATGAAATGCAATCTCCTCATTTGTTTATAACCCAAATTGATAATATGGGACTCTCCAGGTGGTAACCCTGGTAAAATGCATGGTCTTACACATGCACACTGTGTTGCTTTTAATAAAACAAGCCTGCTGCTACTGCTGGTGGTGGTAGTGCTGGGGTTGGTGGTGGTGGTGGTGCTGCTGCTGCTGTTGAAGCTGGTGCAGCTGCTGGTGGTGGTGGTGCTGGGGTTGGTGGTGGTGGTGCTGGGGTTGGTAGTGGTGGTGCTGGGGTTGGTGGTGGTGGTGCTGGGGTTGGTGGTGGTAGTGCTGGGGTTGGTGGTGGTGGTGCTGGGGTTGGTGGTGGTAGTGCTGGGGTTGGTGGTGGTGGTGCTGGGGTTGGTGGTGGTAGTGCTGGGGTTGGTGGTGGTGGTGCTGGGGTTGGTGGTGGTAGTGCTGGGGTTGGTGGTGGTGGTGCTGGGGTTGGTGGTGGTAGTGCTGGGGTTGGTGGTGGTGGTGCTGGGGTTGGTGGTGGTAGTGCTGGGGTTGGTGGTGGTGGTGGTGGGGTTGTGGTGGTGGTGATGCTGCTGCTGCTGTTGAAGCTGGTGCAGCTGCTGGTGGTGGTGGAGCTGCTGCTGCTGCAGCTGGTGCTCCCCATGTGGGATTTTACCTCCACCACTGCTGCCAGTAACACTGAACTGTGAAGTCAACGCTTTCTGCTTCTGTGCCTGGAATGAGGATTTTATTATACATTATATTGCTTAATGAGGTAAGAGATTAAGATGTTGCCCTCACATTGCTAAAGCTGTATTAGCACATTGGATTGAAAATGACTCTGCTCTGCGGCTACCTCTCGAGGCATTGTTTGGGGTGAGAGTGACGGAGCGGTTGGTGATTACTCCACAAATCTCTAATTTGGATGTAATTTCTAGCTGTGGAATCTGGAGTGAGCAAACAGGGATTTGTATTGCCCTCATAGGTCGGCCAGAGAGTTTTCATTTGATTTAAGTCAGGGGTTATTGCATGATGTAATTATACTATGATGATGTGCTGGTACTTTCAAAAGAATCTGTATTTAACCTTTATGTAGTGCTAGAATAGTTTCCTCTAACAAGACATGTGCCAGAAAATGGCAAAAGTTTTCATTTACTTATTAACCCTCATCCTAGTGTCTGGAGTCCCAGAAGGTATATTTTTGTTATATCTCACAGGGGCTTTATTCTACAATTCCAATTTTTCATCATTTTGTCAATCCATTTGATCCTAATCACTCCATATCATGGTTTTCTATTTCCATTTAAATTAGTGTTTTTAAAAGACCAATTGATTGGGGTCCAAAGGGATCCCAGGTAGAAGCACCCAGCTACAGTCTATGCGGTTAAACTAGATAAGCATCCTAATTTAAAGTGCCCCACACTATCAGGGGGGTCGGATTTAAGGTAGGACATCCCCAGATGCCTGTTAGTCCTTCTATATTAAATAGGTTGGTAAGATGAGGTTTAAGTTTATTTATGCATTAATTATTTGATGAACTAAAAAAAAATAATTCATGTTAAAATTCCCTTTTTTTCATGCAACAGACCATCACAGCTCGTTACTCACTCCCAAGTCATCAAATATGCCATGAACATGAATCTGCACGTATACACACATACACACATATATATATATATATATATATATATATACTTGCAATAATAGTGTAGTCTACGTGCGCAACTACGACGCTCTACGTGGCCGGAGTTATAGTTATGAGTAAAGGAGGAGGTCAGGTGATGTAGAAGAAAGAGTTATAGAGTCAACGCAGGGAGGAGGTCGGGGTGGATGGATGGGTCACCTTTCATGGGTGTTTGTGTCCCGTATGAAACTAGAAGTCAGTGTTGACTAAGTTACGTTTACATTGGTTACGTCCCTGTGAACACAGCATACGATCTCTTTAAAAACTGATGCTACAAGACTGCATTGCATCCATACACATACCAACACTATTACTTTTTTGGTTGCACTGTCAGGTGATAGTAGCTGCTCAAGGAGTGTTGGCTATAGCATTAATCCACACTTGCTGTCACTACAGTAATCACGGGTATCGCAAAATGAAATCTTTAAAGATTACAAGTTTAAGGACCGTGACTGACAACACTGTTAAAGTGGTTAAACAGATTTCAGATTTTCTGATTACCTCTGGGACTTTGAGATAATTCATTATAATTTTGTGAATAGAAATAGACCTTCAGTCTTGGAATAAAATAGATGCCAATCATATTGAAATACAGTACAACATTTGATAATGGTACTGCACGCTGTCCTGTCGTTGTTTTGTTTTTGGCACAGCTGAGAGCTCAGAGGTGTCATCATGAGCAGAAAGCATGCTCTCCCAGAGCTGTGGCTGCACACTGAAGAAAAGGATTTATTTCAGCTTCCACATTAACCTGGGAGGTAAAGGCCTCTGCCTCCTCAGGTCAGGATGCTCTCCGGTATCTGTGTTGCATCACAACGCCGCTGGGCTGTTATGGGTGGGGAGTATTGATCGGGGTGGGTGTAAAGGCAACTGGCATAGAGTTCACAACCAAGATACTGTAATTCTCCAATCTTGATCTGGATGCTCTCTGAAGAGAGCCTCCAGTTTTTAAGTGTGATGTCTGGAGGTCTGAGTTTCTGGGGAGATGTTGACTCTTGATCTTTCTGGCAGTATGAAGAGTGACCTTTCTGAATTAGTGTTTAACAGAGCTGCTCACTTTTGTGTCATGAGAGCAGTAAGGGGCAGAATTTGACCTTATAAACTATCGCAGTGATCACGTGTTATTAAATGTTTACAGCCCTTGTGAGTGAATCACTTGTGTTTAGATTTATGGACTTCCCAACAGGTCAACAGGACATGAAAAGCTTTGAAGAGAATAATGCACTTTATGTATGTTCTGTACAGGATATTCATAAATCTACTGCTGAACCTGACTTACAAACACTGCTTGTTACGGTGAGAAGCTTATCCCACCGGATTCTCGCTGCCATTCTGCAGCACGCCGGCTTGAGGCCATATTTAGCAGCAGACGCTGACATGCTTGACCTCTGCCAGCGAGACACACAAGCTGGATTACCTGGTGATATGCTCCTGATTCTCTAATCCCAGATCTGTCCTGCAAAGATTAGCACTGAGGAAATCAACCACATGCAAGGCTAGGAAGTGACACGCCTTAACTGTCCTCCCACCCCACCCCACTGTTTGTTAATATTGTTGTTTCTTGAGCCTCACTGAAACTAGCTCTTAATAAATAGCTGCTGGAGCCAGTGGCTTTAAAATATTCATCAAGCTATTTCCAGCTTCCCCAAACATTGCTCTCATTAGATAATGATTTTTCTCACAAGCAGGGGAAGGAGGGAAGTTGTTTGTTGGGTTTCATCTGAGCACCACAGACATGTCATTTTTACATCTTAGCTTCAGGTGATGGATAAAGGTTGATTGATGAAAGGTATTTTTTACTTTAAACAAACTATGATGTTGATATTAAAAATGTCTTTCACATATAAGTATATAACTGTACATCTGCGTAGAGTAATGCTCAGATCAAACTACCCAGTTTTTACTTGTGAATGAAAACACACAGCTTTTGTTTGAATCAGCAGTACATTAGTTTCTCTTTGTGTGCACATTCAGTTCACTTCTCTACAGTCGTACTTCAGTTTGTCTTTAGTAAAGTTTGCCTAAATCTCTAATTTTGCTTATATCCATAGATGCAACCCATAAAGCAGAGCTCTCAGGAAGTGGCCAGTCCGAATATACCATGTCCTCCTGTCTTCTGGAGCGGTTACTCTGAGCATCTAATATTGCCACAGATGGGTTTGCAAGCCTGGTGTTTCTCATACAGATGCTAAAGAGGGCTTTGTGTGTTGGTATTAGAAACCAAGGGCCATGGCAAAATGTTTTGTTTTATTTTTTATTTATATTGAGACTAATTGCTTTGTTTGGTTTTGTTTGTTTTGTTTTATTAACCCTTTGATTCAAAAATGGTCTGATAAGCCATTGTGTTGAGTTTGTTGGGTTAGCTTTGTGTTAACACTTAGTCAGTTCAATTTTTTACCAGTTTCTGTAAAGTTAGCATAGCCTGAGTTAGGTTCTGTTAATCCAACCCTGTTTCTGAAAATCTGTCACAGTGATCCAAATGAGGTCACTGCTCCACCTGATAGGACCATAACAAATGTGTCCATATACAACTAGAAAAGCACTTAGAGAGCACAGACCTCCGTCATCTGTATCAGATCTGGATCAGCCTTTGGGATCTGATAGAAGTACACATTTTAAATCCCTGAGTCAAATTTCATGAGCTTTGGGCAACAATTACCAGAGATATTGAGAAACAATTTTTTTGGTCCCATTTACCCCAATGTTAACGGAAATTTCAAAGTGATCCAGAATCCAGGATTTCTTCCATATCAGCCCCAAAATTAAATCAGTTCTTCCTTTTCACATTTTCGACACACCCTGAAAATTTCATCAAAATCCGTCCATAAGTTTTTGAGTTATCTTGAACACAGACAAACAAACAAACAGATAACCGCCGGCAAAAACAAAACCTCCTTGGCGGAGGTAATCATGTATGTAATCATGGTTTGGTGACCTTGAACCATTCTTTGTCACTTGTGAAAGTGGACACTGCCTGGAAAATGAGGGTGAATGTGACATACAAACATTACTTACATTACTTTGGCACAATGCTCCTGACCTAAGGGTCAGATGATTGAATGTGTTCACTGAAATTATATAAAACCTCTTTTGCATGAGGAGCACTGCTCCTTGGCTAACATTACAGAACACTCAAAACTTGGCTGGACTTTTTGTTGGATTGTTATTACATTAGGTGTGCCAAATGTTGCTTTGGCTTCCATTAATAAGCACTAAACTTGGGATAAAATTAGCCAGCACTCATTTACGTTCCACATCTGTCAGATTGGGCTGATATTGTGTAGTCTGAATTTGGCATATGCTGTTTTAGACATACACTGTGAAAAAAAAAGTTTGGAAATTTGTCTTTGGTGGATGATTTCTTTGTTGGTACAATGCTAATTGGCATTGCATTTTTACATCATTGGAAAGCCTGTTTATTAACCTTCACAATGATGTCCAACTTATAAGGATCATGCATCATGGGATGAGCAGCACAGCTGATTATGTGGGTGGTGCCTGTGTGAAATTTGCCAAAATTCTCTGCCGATGTTAAACAGTGTATTCTGCTGTTGGTACTGACTCTTCTCTGACATGATTTTGACATAAGATGATTTTCTACCAATCAGTGCTGCCAATCAGGCACCTGATGTCAGAGAGGAGATGCAGAGTTTTGTTATGAAACAAGGTTTTGAACTGAGCCATGCTGGTTTATAAAAAGCTGACTCTCACTTTGTGATCCTGATTGGTGCACCTGGAGCTCAAAACAAAAGTCAACACCAACAGGAGAATACACTGTTCATCATTTGCAGAGAATTTTGGTAAATTTCACTTTGGTGCTTCCCACATAATCAGCTGTGCTGCTCATCCCACAAATGCATGATCCTTACAAGTTGGACATCATAGTGAAGGTTAATAAACAGGCTTTCCCAATGTTTTAAAATACAATGCCAATTAGCATTGGAACAGAGAAATAATTCACCCAACACAAACTTCCATTTTTTATTTAATTGATGCTGTTTTGAAGAAAATAAAAGTGTAAAAAAAAAAGCTTTGACTGGCTTATACACAACATCTGTTTAAGTACCTGGCACACTGAGAGAAGTAATGTGGCATTACAACAAAACCATCGAAGGAAGAAAGTTGCGATATGCAGTATGTGACTGTGATATGGAGCATGAACCATGTTCTTCAATGTCAACACTGGTGTATTTTAAACAGGACTTGTATCTTTCAACTTAACTATATATCTGGAGGTACCTAAAGTTTATTAGACCTTAGAGGTGGCAGATCAGTAAAGCTTGTTTCACAAGATTATAATGACTTTCTGTTAAAGATGCATTTAAAGACAAAAATCTCCCCCAAATGCATAAATAATAGTAGTTTGGCAAATAATACATTCTACTTTAAATATAGCTTAAGTATTATTTTTAATATTGTTCAAAATATATGGTTACATTGTCTTTTAACATTGTTTGAGATAGAACACAGTCACAGCTAATGTGCTGGTTTCGCTTGTAAATGTGACACATGTTCTATGCGTTTAGAGTGCACTTTGGTTTTATAGACCGTAATGAGTGCTGCCTCCTCACAACGCACTGTGTGGGAAACGGGAACTAAAGCAGGACCTAAACAGATCAAGGAGCTTGAAACATTTGTGAACAGTCTCACTTCTCAGTGGGAGCGCATCTTGTTGCTCCAAGATTATGGAGCCCCTCTCTCAAAGGAAAAGATTGATGTATTGTGCCAAAGCAGCCATGACTGAAGAGGAAAAGGAATCTTTGTGTAGTTGCTGTTACATTGCAGATTTAAACCATCCACACAGTAAATGTTGCAGTGTGAAGTAAACTTTTTTTTAAAAGATAACTTTTGTGCATGATGTTTTCTTGGATCCAGACTTTTGCTCAAAATGCAAATTTGTCTCCTCTGAATCAAAACAGAGTAACTGCTATCTGTTTGAGAATGAGTTTTTATATATATCTTCTATGACAACAGGATTCCTAGATTGATAAAACAGTTCTTCTCTCTGCAGTTGCTGTAATTGCAAACTGACACAGTTCAGTTTCTAATCTACCGAGCACTCTGTCTCGTGCAAACAGACTGTTGGTAATTGTTGGTTACAAGTCAGCAGAGCCAGATATCCCACATGTATTGTTGTTGTAACTCATACATTTGTGGTGTTGGGTGCTATAGGGATAATCATATAGGAGGCACAAGGTCAGAAAACCCAGCTGATCCTGATTGTGTGTTGTGAGTTTCTGGGTCTGTTTCACATATGTGCGATAACCTACGAGAGAGACCAACAGTTACTTATACAACTCTATAACACTGTCAGTGAGGTGCAGATGAATGGTGTAAATTGTCCTTTGATTCATGGATGTTCTATCGCTGCCATTGGTGGGAAATCATTATTTCGAACATCTGAACTTCTATAGCTTCACTATTTTCTTCCATCATGGTCGGAACTCATTATTTTTGCAGGCCGCGACAGCGACACTGGTGTTATTTTCACCTTGTGAGTCTTTGTGTGTGTCATCTTGGCACAATATGGTCCTGGAGACACCTACTATAGCGGGAAACACCACAGAACCAGTTGTGAGTTCTTTTTGAATGACGTCAATGACTTTATTTTGATCTCAACTACACAGATTTGTGACTGCATCTTGTATGATTGCACAACCAGTTCTCACTCCTCACTGCCACCTCGTCAAATATTGCCATTTGGTAAGTGCCCTAGACGGCAGAAACCGAAGCATGAAGCCACCCTTTTACAACAATAAGTGACAAACTAGGCTTGCAACTGACTCCAATATAAACCTCACTGCAGTGTTTTTCGACAGCAAGTTATGTACTATTAATCGCGTGAGAGTCTGTTCAGGGTGAGTGTGATGGGTCAAACAAACAGAAGACTTTCAACCTAGGCATCAGCGTTCATGTCCCACGTGAGACAATACTATTTTGTCACGTCAGTCATAAGTCATAAGACTCATCAGTATCGTCAGTCCTATGAGACGCTAGTCAGTGAAGTTTGCGTCAACCACGACCGTTTCCTAATCTTAACTAAGTGATTGTGTAGCCTAAACTTCCTGTGAAAACGGAAGTTTATTTTGACAAGACATTATGCATGTAACAACTGTATATTGATACGCTCTCCCCGGTCCATTGAAAAGTAATACAAGAGGGGTACCCTGTGCGTCAGTCCTGGATGCCAAGGGGCACTGACCAAGCGGTGGTATGTGGCGAGCTGGGAGTGAAAATGTGTTGCATCTTCTATCGCGTTTACAAATTCAGTCCACAGACAGACATCTGGCAAAGTACTCCAAACCTCCTCTATGGTAGTCCCTGCTACAGTATGTGTCTCTAGGATCACATTTTGCCAAGATGACACACACACACGCAGACTCACAAGGTGAAAACAATACCAGCTACTTGTCTGGTAGCGGCTGGTAATGAGCCTTGATTGTGTGGGCCAAATCCCTCTGTGTTCTGTAAATACAGACACCTACAGTATGCTCCACTTACTTGCTGTTTATTTCTGTTCAGGGTCATGGATGTGCTGGATTCTCTCCCAGCAGACACCAGACGAAAGGTAAAGACGCTCCCAAAACAAATCACCCACCTCTCTTCATAAACACAAGGTTGTTATTTTTACTGGTTATAAAATAATTTCAGCTTGTACAATGTGTACTCCAAATGAGGCAGGCCGGATTAATATGAACATTTCATAGAAGCAGAGCTGTGGAAATAATTTAATTAGTTGAGTCTGTTATTCAACAAATTTGAAAGCAGGAGCTCTCATAAACATATTAATTAGAATATAAATGACTTTTTCTTTCAATCATAACTTACAGCAGCTTTAAGGCAGACAGACTTAATAGGTGACATTTTTTTCAGTTAGTTACTTATTCCTCTTTTGTTTTTTAAATTGGCTTCGGTCCAAGAAAAGTGTGGTTTTTAAAAGTATAACTATAGTGTTTGTGCAACTAAAACTCAGGTCTGCTTAAAGGAATTCACTTATGTGAGATTCTGTGTGATCAATTTCTGTCACTGTTTCCTGTGAGTGACGCAGGTGTCTCCACATTGCATCCTCCTCATGTGAATGACATCTGACAGTGTCGATTTCCACCCAAGAGTGTGGTTCACGCTTCAGGCAGCTTTCTGCTCGTCTCGTCTGCAGCAAATCCCTTTCGGACGTTTTGGTGGTGTCGATGTAGAAAACACACTTGTCACTTTGTGTTTTATCAAATGCTGTTGACTCGGCATAATAAGAGAAGCCCTTAAAGTCACTACCAAAATGTAACTTGCACCCACGCCAGTGACGCCCCTGAACTAACTGTGTTTAACCATCTGAGAGGGTGTAAAAGATATTGAAAAAGATCCTCAGGCCTTTCAGAGTTCAAACTGGGTTGCTGCTGTTTGTGGGACATGAGCTAAGACAGAGACTGACTGGGACATCAGCGGTAAAAGGACATTAGTCTAATTGGTCCCTTACATGCTATAATCATGTATCCCTGCAATTCTAAGAAAATACTGCAAATTCAACTGTCACTTAATATTATCTTTCTTTTTTTATAATGGTACACCCACTAAAAGCTTCAGAGTGCTTATTCAGCAGAGGGATATCCTTTTTGAAACTACTATTATTTGCATGTCCTACCACCTAAAATGCAGCAAATTGTTTTATTGTGATGATTAGCATGATACAGAATAGCTAGTGTTGGATGTCTGTCACCTTTGCCTAAAATCAGTCCATCTCTATATTTTGTTGAGTTAAACCATGTTTTATTGTTTCATGAACAATAAAAAATGGTCTATAATCTTAGCTGCACTATAACATCTACTTCACCAAGCTTATATATCTATCAAGAACGGTCAGGGGTTAAAAAATAGTATAGCCTGGTAAAGCTGATCTGCAGACAGAGCCTGTGGCGAACACTGTCAGCCAGAGAGTAAAACCTTTTCACCCATGACTTTCCACCATCCATAAATCCATCCATAAATATCACTGGACCTTTTTTCTCACATAGGTCCCTGCAGATCTTTTTCCCTCCAAACTGACTCTGAAATATGTAGGGTGACATTTTAAACTCTATGGTCTCGTATAAAATCTCGAAGTTGACTCTTTTTTTGTCTTTATGCTGTTATATCTCTCTTTATTTGAAAAGAGTACAGTTGAGAAGCAAAAGGCAATGAGGAGAGATAAAAATAAGGGGGTGACACGCAACAAGGGTCCCCGGCTGGATTTGATCCATCATGATGTCCTTCAAATCCAGTCGACTTTAATCTGAATCTACACATATAACCGATTCTCCAAATATCTAGTGTCCATGCAGGCACATTTCTAAGCATATTATAACTAGCTATGTTGACAGACTTAGACATGACATCCTAATTACTACTGAAAATGACAGCGACATTTATTTTGTTTTACACCTCCAGTCTGTAATTACAGAAAGTGTCTGGTCCTAAATAAAATGTATTACTAGTTGTATTACGAAATAAAAAAAAAAAAAAAAAAAACTTCTACAGGAACTTGTCAAACCACTCATGGATAATAACACACTTGCATCGCTGCGTTTTAGCTATACTCTCAATATGGTCCAAATTAGGGCAGTCAAAGTTAATGCAATAATAACACGCTAAAGCAAATTTGTTTTACAGCCAGTAATTTCTTTAATGCATGAATGTAACTTGACATTTTTAGGTTGCAGCAGATATGAAATTAGGAAACAATGATTTCACTGGTACCACCAAGGAGGCCAGATACAATCCACACTTGTTACATTTTTTCATGGGGATTTTCAAGGAGTCCCTTGACCTCTGACCTACAGATATGTGAATGTAAATGGTTCTCTGGGTCCCCACCAGTCTCCCCTTTACAGACATGCCCACTTTATGATAATCACAGTCAGTTTGGATCAAGTCATAGTCAAGTCAGCACACTGACACACTGACAGCTGTTGTTGCCTGTTGGGCTGCAGTTTGTCATGTTATGATTTGAGCGTATGTTTTATGCTAAATGCAGTATCTGCGAGGGTTTCGACAATATCTGTCATTGTGTTGTGTTGTCAAATGATTTACAATAATACATATATTATCAATACATACATTTGCATATAGCACGCACATTTGCCCACTCCCATGTTGATCAGATTATTTAATGCTTGATGAATCTCACTTTAAGGTACATTTTTAACAAATAAAAAATGAGTGAATAATTTGCAATTACTCATGATTAACTATTTTAATCAATTGACAGCCCTAACATTAATGTAATCAAAATATGGCCAAATGGTTAGTTTACAGAATTAATTATATTATAACAATATACAAATATAAAATGAAGGTTCACACAGGCATAGATGGTGTTTTATAAACATCCACAATCTAGCTCTCTGTTCTCTCTGCTGTCAGTTGTCATTTAAGTACAAATGATCTCAACCCTCCTCCACCTCATTCACCTCCAGTCTTCATCACATCAAGACAATAATCTCCAGAAGTCTCCAAGACGTCCCCTAGTCTGCGTTGCTCAAATTTGTTCCCGAGCATCACATGAGCAATGCCACTGCCCAAACTAAAATACATATTTTTACGAGTTGTTAAAATGGGGGTGTCTTGACAGTCCTCACTGAAATACCATTAAGTCATCAAAAACACTGGATTCAAGCAATAGCCCATACACCATGCATACAATTATTTCATAAATGTCACTAACAATATCATTCAAGCAAGAATGAAGAATTTCTTGTCTGTGTCTATATAGATCATGTGAGGTCATATCGCGTGACGTTCATATGGTGGTTCATGTGGCGCACACGCGCACACACACACATACACACACAGACAGACACAGAACACACACACACACACAGGCGTAGTTCAGGTGATGTATACCTCCATCTTCCTAGTTCAATATGCAACCTTGGCGGAACTCTGTAAAAGTAATTTTCATGCTGTAAATCTGTGACCTTCATCTATTTTGAGTTCATGTTTCTAATGTTTGATGTCTGATTTCAGTCCTCTCACGCAATCCTCTTGAGGAAGCATGTTTTATGCGTATTTGGTCAGAAAAGGTCTTTTACAATCTGCTCATTGGCTAGCACTAACCCAGTGCTCCTGTTTGTTATAAAAATGCTGCATCAGGGTAAGTAATAAGTGAGCTATTACACAGCTTTTTATACACACACAATAATGCAAATGTGGAGGCAACTCTTGTGCATGTGCATATCAACAACGTTGAGTCACTTACTCATAGATATCCACTGTTATTGGCAGCACCACAAGGTTGTTGACCCGAAAGACGAAATGAATCCATGTTTCCAGCCCTAACTTCTTCTGCAGCATCCTTGCTAATACATCACATGTTGACCATCATCCGCCATGCAGTCTCTCATCCAGCTATTATTATGGATGATTCAATGCCTTGTGGTCTTGGTGCCTGCCCTGATATTAAAGTTCCGACTTGGATTTCATCCGCAGCTGCAGTGCTCGGACCCAGTATTGATCACATCAATGATTCAAAGGGCAAAGTGAGTCACCAGCAGCCATGGAATGACAATAACAAACAAATATACTGTTATTAATTGCATTTAAATTTAGGGAGCCATTTTATTTTTATTTGGAGCTGTCAGCGAGGACAAAATATCCATACACTGTCTTACTTACTCCACAAAAGGATTAATTGGAGTGAAGTGGATCATTGCAAAGGCCAAATGGGGTTTTGTGTTGTTTGCTGGGGCTGTGACTTCTCGGGAAAAGTGACTGTCTTTGTACAAACAGCAAGTTTGTCCAGTTCCATCATCAAATAACTACAGCACCGTGTCAACCGTCCTCAAATAAGTTCTGTGTGACTGACCTAAAAAACACAACCTACAATATTTGAGATGGAGGTGTAAGCCCTTTTATCCTGCTAAATGGCCTCCATCTCCTCAGCTGTTAAGAGGATAAAGTAGTCAGTTGTACTGCACAACAATTTTTATACCAAAATAAATAATACATGTTTGTTTGATGTAGAAAACTATCATCTGTCAGTCATTACTTCAAACATGTGAGTTCCCTGTTGTCAGGCTATGAAAGAAGCATTATCAGTTGCTATACACCCCATAGATGTGGGTCAATAGGAGCCTACTACACCCACTAGTAGGTGTTTTCATTTATTCACATGGTATGAAAGAACATGAGGGCAACCTCTAGCGACCAAAGTAATTATAACAAGAGCAGAAGTGGAAGTCAGTCGCTGCGGTGTACATAGACAGTGTGAAACTCCACATGGAGTGGAGGCCGGGAATGGATGGGACACAAAACAGTTTTCCATCAAGTGTGAAACCAACTGTTTTCTTCTACCTAAACCTAAAGAAATTGTAGTTTTGTTGCCTAAACCTAAAGAAACCCTTTTTGTTTTAGCTCAAATCATGACATTTCATTCAGTTTTACAGTATGTTAGAATGTGTTGCTCTTCAGTTTCACTTTCACAGCGTAGTAGGTGTAGTACACCCTTAATGCCCCACATCTATGGTATTTACAGTGACTGATAATGCCTATTTAATGGCCTGATAACAGTCAAATCAAATGCAGCCTAATCAGGTTATATGTTTATAGGTTTTACTGACCATGCATCTGTACTTTCATAAAGTGAGTAATCCCTACCTATATATTTATCCTGATTGTCCAATATGGCGCTCGCATTAAGATTTTTTTAAGACAGTTAACTGACACATTAACAGTCAGGTATTTATTGTAAGTGGGCAAATCTCTAATATATGGGAACACCGTGAAGCAGCACTGTTTGCACAATGGGGTGTAAAATGGTCTCATATTCTGGTTGTCACACTAACACTGTGGTTTGGGTACCTTACAGGAACATTCAGACTCATTACTCTGGATATAATGAGGCCCCTTAAGAATAAAGGCCATACCAATACAAATGCACAACCATGCTCGTCATCGTGTTAGCAAGTAGATTTTGGTCTTGTGCAGATAATTTGTAGGAAAAGTGTTACTCATCAAACCTCTTTATCCTCAGTTGTTCAGCAGTCAAGTTCTTCAGTCACAATGTGAAGAGCTCTCTATTAATTGTGCATTTGTCTAGATGATAAACAATCTACTGATGGCAGCCCTGTTATTAATACCACTTTACTGCAGGATGTAGTTGAGATTGTTGATTAAATTTTTGGTTGTTTTTGGGTTATTGCCACCTTGTCTTTTTGCAAAGAATATATATATATATATATATATATATATATATATATATATATATATATATATATATATATATATATATATATATATATATATATATATATATATATATATAAATAATTTAAATATGATTAACATAATGCCATTTAATACATCTTTATGTAATCTTTATTCATGCAAAGTAGATTAGTTAGATTTGCATGTTCTTTTACAAAAGCAATTGTAACAGTTCACAGAAAAAGCACAATACTGAGTTATTAATAAAGCAGAACAGATAATAAGCATCAAGCTCAATGAAAGCATGGCAGTTAGGTGGAGAACACTTATTGAGAATGATCTTGAAGTTGCAGCTCAAATTCATATCATAGCAATACATTTTCTGGATATCCACTATTTACAGCTAAAAGACCAGATGCTATATCTTTTAGACTAATCCTGTGAAACCTGCCAAATGAAAATGCTTAGGTTGCCATAAATTATTAAATGTGTATTTAGGTCATTTTGTCAAATAAGCACATAAATTGCCATCTGTCATCTAAAACTTTCCAGAATTTGATTTATTTTTTGACAAGCGAGTGTCACTTTTTCCACATGCCGAGTGTCTCGGTGGGAAACAGAACTCTTTGAGTCAGTCCTGATTGGTTACTGTGGGTCTATAAATGAGATCTCTATGCATGGGAGGACAGAGCTCCTTGGGGCGCTGCCAGAGGCAGAAGCACACAGTGCTGGAGAGTTTCCAGTGCTAACCTACAAAACATGTATACTTTGTGACATACTGTTATAATTTTATCGTCTGGCTGCAAACGTACCATTATTCACTATCATGTAAGCATGACTGCAAGAAAGCATGTCGCTGCCGCCTGCAATGTCACACAAACATGCTTCACACAACAGTGCGTATCTAATGGCGTATACCTCACTATGTGAAATGTTAAATAATTCATTCACAGCTACATTTCAGTCTTGTCAGACAGAAACTATAACTGAAACGGGTGCAGTTTTTTCTTTCTTTTTTCCCACAAATCAATGGGTAAGGGTTTTAGATATAATGTTACAGAAATAACAACGTGACCTTTCAACTGGAGTAAGACACAGAAAAATGCTACAGTTGCAATTATAGGTTTTTATAAGACATAACATCCTTTACTTAAAAAGGTATTTGTAGTACAACAATGGGAATTGTTTAAGTAAAAATCCAGACTTTTAAATTCTACACAATTTAAATGCATGTGTTTTATTAGAAAAATATACTTGTATATCAAAAGTATTTATTGTGCAGATTTGGCACTTTCACAGCATTCTATCATTTTATGTTGTATATTAATGTATTATTACTTTAGCATTATATAGTAGTAATAGTGTAAGCATTTTAATGTTGCATGGTCAAGGTGCAGCTCTTGATGTTGGTGTGTAGTTAATTTATACAGTACAAATTCTGTCTCGCAGTCTGCATTTTAGTTCATCCCAAACACATTTGATGGAGACAAAGTTGAAGTTCTGTGTAAGACAGAATGGTTCATCCACACCATGGGCAAGCCTGGTCCATAGCATTGCAATCACACTGCCATCTAAAATATTACCATATGCTGTAGTGTTTTTTTCCCATTGGAATTAAGGAACCAAGGAAAACATGAAAATCAGCTCCATACCAAAATCAAACAAATGAAAGTGGATAGGGGTGTCCACATACATTTGGCCATGTTTGTCAAACAGTATTTGAGAAAAGTATGAAGTAGCATGAAGTCCTGCAAGATTGTATTTAGCAAACTACTTTTGAACTTAAATACAGCTCTTATGTAATCATAGAGTCTCCTTTCCCATTCATATTCCTGCAGCCCCCACAGTAACTGCAGATGTCTTCACAGGTCGATTTTTTTATAAAGTCTCCACTGATTGGAGCTTCATGAGATGTGAAAAAAGCTCACTGGAGGAGGTAAACAGTGGAGAGGAGGACAATAACAGCATTCCAGGGATATCTGCTGTTCTTTCACAACTCGAAGGCACTCATCAAGGTTGTCAGAGTATTTCTGAGGTGAAGATGACGGGATCCTACAAAGAGACCTTTGACCACTTGGTTAAGCCTTCAGGTATGATAGGAATGACTGAGCTGGAGCCTGACTTATTATTGTGCATTATAGAGGTTTTCAAGGTTGTTACAAACCATCGGTAGTCTCAATTTCCACGCTGCATCATCTATCTATCTATTTATCTATATATATATAGATAGATAGATAGATATATAGATAGACAGAAAAATATAAATGTTGATTATACTTCAGTTGCCAGAAAAGAAATACCATATGTTGTGAGTGATCATTTTGCAGATATTTTTAGTTAAGGAATTTGTGACAGACAGTACATTAATTAATAATGTTTCCTCATTATTGAGGAATTATTGTCATTTGTTTTTGCAAATTAGTAGTATATAAACATTTTTTTGGAGACAAGATTGCATTGTTTTCATTTTTTTTAATCCAGGAGAGTATGTATTTGTGTTTTTGTGCTCATTTAGGACTGTATGTTCAAGGACCTCTCATGGTTGCAGTGATTTACCCTTTTTGAAAACATATTTTATTTACTCTTCCATACCATCATTGACTGCTGACCCATCACTTCTCTTAACTGGTTGGTGGGGGCCACAAATCATCAACAACTTCTTCTTTCTGCTATTTATTATATACTGTTCAACTCTTAATTTACATTTTCAGGTAAGACAACTGCATGTATGTATAACTATTGCTTAGCAAAACAGACAAACTGATCTAAGCGCTCACTATAGATCTTTTCAGCACCATTCTGCTGCTAGTGAAACAGCTTTGATCCACTGTTACTTCCTGTCAGCGACTACATTAGCAAACATTGCAACAGGAACTACAAAGGTGCCCATTTAGAATGTTTATGTCAAGTTTGAATGGTCTATAATGAAGCACATCTTTTTAATTTGGTAGGAGGAGAGCTTGTTAGCTGTCGCAGCTGGTGGGAGTCCTACGTGTCTCTGGTTAACAGAGCTAAAAGCTAAGAGAACTAAACACACAGCAGGACTGACAGTTGCTCTTCAGAGGAAGTGTTAAAACAGTCACCATGAAGCGTTACATTGTGAACTGCACGGAGCCGGTACAGACAGCTGCATAGATTAAAATGAGTGTTTCCGTTACGTGAGATGTCAAGACAGAGGGGCAATTGTGGTTTGTATTCATTCAATCAAACATTACAGCAGTGGTGGCTGCAGACTCACCTGGTGGAGATCTGCACTCCACTGAGTGCACTTTCCTCGTCTGAGAGTTTTCCATACTTAGATAAGGAATTAAATGTCTTGACCCACTTTTATAATGGCACCTCTTGTTTTCATTAGCAGCAGTTCAATCCTTCAGTCATCGTGCACTCGGCCCATTAGGAGTTACAACTCTTGACAGCCTCTCCCTACTCACACCATTTCCTGTGTTTAGTCATCACTCAGCAATGGAGCCGAGCCACATGCTGCCTCTCGATACATGACTGCAAAGACGCGTGGATTTGAGAGTCAGTGACTTTGTTCTGTCATAGCATTGATTTATTTATTTATCTTAATTTTATTTAATTTTTTTTTGGTCAGTTGTTCCAGTTGTCATATTTCCAATTATACAGCTCTTATTTGGTGTCAGATGTGATTTGCATCGACTTTTAGTTGCTCTCACAGTTTAACTCTTTCGAATATGAGCTGGATGCGAATAAGCTGCATATAAACTCCCCCCTGTGTAAAACAGATTGGCTCTTGACATTCTCCCCCTCCTTCCCACCAGGCAGTGCCTGTATTTGTATTGTAAATCTGATCTTGTGAATTTATAATTAATGAGTGTATAATATGGTTTGGGAATATGAAACTGTTGTGTTTTAAAGACAGCAAATGCTGAAATATCAAGTCTAAGTTTAGTATTCAAAACTATATCTCCACCAGTATCATGCATTCTCTTATAAATCTACCAACTCACAGCAAATTTCCTAAATTGTTAACTGTAGAAAATACTCAGTTCATATCTAACAGCAACTACTGTATCATTGTGCATTAGAGAGACTACCTCCCTTTGAGATGCTGCATATTCTTCAGCAAGACTTACTGTGCATTCTAACAAGGATACAATATGTTTTCAGAGTCGGCAGCAAAAACAACTATTTGTTTGATTCCTGAGCAGCAATTTGTTTTGGCTGGGTAAGTGCTCATGGGTAACCGTACTTGCAGAACTCTGCACTGAGGGAAGAGTCGTATATGGATTTTTAATGGTGGGGTGCGGCGCAACCTTGATGCTCGTCAGCCACATATAAATTAGATGTGTTGTGGGAGGCAAACAAATTCCCAGTCCTACCCTGCTGATATGTGTCTCACAGCTCCAACAGAGCCCACTGCCTCCACCATTTGTCTGTGTCCACAGCACTTCCCTTGCACACACCCACCCAAACCAGCAGCTTGAAATGAGATTCACTCAAGTGCGTAATCCCTCAGTTCTGCTTAGCTGTGATTAATTGACCAAATATCTCTTATATATGGAGGGTCCACAGAACCAGCTTGTGCCATTTCTAAAAAAACAAAACCAAAACCCACATACTGGCCATTCTGTACACCACAAAGTTAAAACACTTTACGAACATGCCCAGGGAACACATTGCAATCTGAGTGCATCGTTAAAGGTTCTTCAGCAATTAGCCCCCCCATCCAGCTAAATGATTCACTGACCTGTCATTAAAAACACGTCAAGGAAATAGACATCATGCAGAGAAATGGCTCTTTGGATCGATACCTGAGTAACCCTTAAAGCACTGTGCGGCTTGTTGTTAGAGAGAGGCACTTGTGTTTACAGAGTTTCACACTCATACACTGTATATGCAAGAAGGCTCTCCTGGTCCTCATTAATAAACCATCAGTGAGGACTATGCACTTAGCGTCACACAGGTTTATAGCCTGTTTGCTACTATTTTACTACTATCCATAAATTCATATACTATCACAGCATCAAATAAAGTGAAGTGAAATGCTGTTTTAGCTTATAACAACATAGTAGAACGTGGAGTTTTGTAAGGTGAATAGTGTCAGGTGGTTGACAGGAAGTTGAGTGTGACACACAAAGGATGTCAGCTATTAGTGCAAGGTTTTGTCATCTACCAGTATGGGATGTCTACGCTGTGACACATACATAGCTTAGATGGACTTATGCATTCTTTCTGGATGATGTCCAGAGTCTTGTAAGCATACTTTGATGGACATACAGCATTAAAAGGAATAAGGAAGGAGCAGCGGCCTCATACCTTAACATGTGAATCTAGGCACTTGGATATCTCTCCTTTGATATAAACAGTCTATGCCTCACTTGTGTGCTGGTATCCACAGGCAAGAAATGTTGAGAACCATTCAAAACTCTTGCACAGTGGCTGGCAGAATACTGACTGAGATTTCCTAGACAGAGAGGATACAGTTAGCCAGAGACACACCCGTCTTACTCATCCAAAGATTCAACTATTTTGTTATATTTTCTGATTCTGATGTATTTGAAAGCTTTCACCGGTATGAAAACTCATCTTAGAAAGAATGATTATGATGATGTAACCCTGACAAAGTCAAGTCACAGTAAAATGTTATTTAACTCATGTAATATCAAGCTAGCCGTATTTTAACAAATTTCCCAGATAGAAAGTTGATAATTAATTATTATTCCGCCCTCTAATACAATAAATGACTGTTTCGGATGCCTGCGGTTTCAGCTTGTTCTCATTCCCAGCGTGTCAAATACAGATGCTTTGTCACAGATGTTCAAGAGACGCACCGGTCTTTCCATTAACTACAATGAAAATCAGGGTTGTCAAACTCATTTTAGCTCGGGGCCCACATGGAGGAAAATCTATTCCCAAGTGGGCCAGACCAGTAAAATCATGGTATAATAACTTTAAAAGAAACGACAACTTCAGATTGTTTCCTTTGTTTTAGTTTGGTCCAAAATAGTACAAGCACATCACAAAACACTCTGAATTAGTTGAAAATTCAGAGGAAAAAATTGGTGCAATTTCACAAACACAATGCCTCAGTGACTGAAAATTAGACTTCATCCCAGTATATCCTCAAAGGCAACAACTTTAAGTCACAGCCTTTCTGGGAATGAACAAAATACAAACAACTCCACTAGGTATCAAATACCTCATTTGTCATTTCCACATTTTAATCCTGAGCTAACTCACCACACCAGACAAGCTGAGGTAGTCTGGTGTGGTGTTCACCAAAAATCACATTGCTCAAACTCCTGCAATAGTCACGCTATTTTATCTTTGAACCGCTTCATGTCTGCGGCATGTTCGGTCGCACACAAATCTTTCAGACAGCAGCGTAACCACCCACGAGTTGTGTCTCCCACAATGACAGCTTCACCTTGAACATACATATGCTGTAATAATACTGCGTGACATCTTTGTTGCGCCCTTGCAGCATTTTATTCAATTTATTAAAGCGCTCTGCTCTGCTCAAAGACGTAATGGGTAGAGTGACAAGGCAGCTCCGGGCCAGCTGTCAGGTCTACTTGCTCGGCCCTGGTTTAACAGTTTGCTTGCTTAGCAGAATTGCTATTGTGGTATCCACTGGACACATTTAGAACAGCAGTTCTTTCATTGAAAAATTGCAGCTCATTTTTATACTTCGTAAAATCATCTTGCGGGCTGGATAAAATCCGTTTGTGGGCCTGATCTGGCCCGCGGGCTGTACGTGTTACGACTCTGTACACAGGAGGAGGGAGACTCCAAAGCAAACACAGGAGAAACAGGTCTAGGCAGAAAAGCGGCGTCTTTATTACAGTCCAGGGTTTGGTACACAAAAGTCAAGCAGCGAGGCAAACAGTTCCAAAAACGATAGGCAAAGGGCTTGGTCAAAAACAGGCAGAGATACGATACACGGAAAGGCAATAACTCACGGGAAGTAAATGCTGGAACTCTCGGCATGAAAACACAAGACGATCTGGCACAGAAGGAATGGGGAGCGCACATTAAATACTAGTGAGGGAGTGATTGACTATACACAGGTGGACACAATCAGGGCGGGGGAATCACGATGAGACGCAGGTGAATGGTGCAGAACTAGGTCATAGGGAGGTGCTCAACGAAGTGGCGGGAATCATGCAGGGAAGGAAGTGACGTGATCTGGAGACGAGAGGAGAGGTTACACATGCCAAAATAAAAAGGAAGTGTGAGACAGACAAGCATGCAACATAAAACATAAACCCGTCTAAGACCTGGGTTCCTGACAGTACCCTTATGGACGGCACCTGACGTCCAGGACCCTAGGATGTGTCCTGTGGAACCCCGTATCAGTTCCGGGTCCATAATGTTTTTGGTCGGGACCCAAGATGCTCCTCTGGTCCATATCCCTCCCAATCGACCAAGTACTGTTTGCCCCGCCCCGTCGTCTCATGGCCAATAGTCTTTTAACCGAATAAACAGGACCTGTAATCATTGAGGCGGGGGGGGGTTTTGAAGCAGGGACAGGGGGCTTTCTTTAACTGGTTTTAATCTTCCCACATGAAAGGTGGGGTGTACTTATAGAAGGGAAGTTGTAATGTACGGCAACTGGATTAATTACCTTAGAAACGGAAATGGGCAATGTAGCGTGGAGCCAGTTTTTAGACTCACTGTAGGGGAAGGTCTGGTGGACAGCCATACCCTTGCCCTGGTTGGTACGCGGTGCGGGGTCCGTCGTCGGTCGGAGGCCCGTTTGCTGCTAGCGGCGCTCCTCAGTAGCATCTGCCTAGCACCCCTCAGATCTTGTGGCACCGACGTACAAGGTTGGGGGAGGGTACAGTGGACTGACAATAGGGAAAAAGGTGGTTGGTAAAAAGAAAAGGGGAGGGGAGAGAGGGAAGGTGTTATGGGCGTTTATCTTAAGTGCTTCTCATGAGGAGGGTTGGGAAAGGTTGAGTAGTTGAGTCTGGTTGAGCCTCTCCGTTGGTTGGCTAGGTGATGACAGAGGAGAGGCTCTGAGGAACAGGCTGAGAACTGCAGAATTGTGACACGAATTTGGGGGTTGCACCACTTGGGGACATGGATACGAAAAAATGAGAAGAATTACCTGCGTTTGGGGAGGGAGTTTAGGAAGGGGATAAAATGCAATTTTGGAAAATTGTCCCCCGTAGGCGGTGGTGTTACCTTAGAGTGGGAGGAAAAGTTAAGGAGTGTAGCAGGGGCGATGAGGAATGGAAGGGTTGGAGCAGACTGAGGGGGCTGATGGGAAGTTTCCTTGGCACAACAGGAAGGAGCAACATTTCCTTTACAGCCTTTTCCTGCGGCCAAGAAGTGCTGTTTGATTAGAAACATAGTTCTTTGGTGAGGTGGATGAATTTGAGGTGTGAGCAGTGGATGACTGTGGGGAAAGAGGCGGAACAAAAGACGGTTAAAGGACCCCGTTGGGTGTGACAAGATAAGGCTTGTTTAACCTTAGTTTAATCTCCCATGTTACGCTGAATAAGAGGTGAGGGGTAGGATGGGCTAGGGGTTTTTGAAACACTTTGGGTATGTTTTGGATAATGGTTGGTTTGGTGAGCTGGTGGAGAGGGTGAAGTTGACATTAAAAAATAGGCCGTGCTGTTGGATTAGTTTTAGGGCGAATGTTTAGATTTTTGTGTTGTAGACTAAAAACGGTGTTGTTAGGTGTCTTTTTAAGAGAGTTAACTGCCATATTTCTATTGATGTCATGTTTGTTAGGGTGTTAGTGCGTGAAAGGAAGGCGAAGGATGAAGTTTTTTGTGGGAGAGCGCTGAGAGATAAAGCAACGTGTAGAGGCGTGAGACACTGCGGTAGTGGGGAGGATAAGTAGGCGTTGAGCAGAGTTGAGCCTAAAAAGGTTTTGGAGAAAGAATTGGTTTGGAGAGGTTGGGGGGGGGGGTGTGAAGAGAAGCGATAAAAATTAGAAAGCTAGGATTTTGACATTTTGGATGGTGGGGTGGGCATTGGGCTGCCTTCTGGGTGGTGTGGGCAAAAAGAAAGCCGTAGAATGGTTTTTGTGGAGTGGTTTAGTGTTTTGGAGGCTGTTTGGGGGAAGTGTGTTGTTGTAGGGGAAAATATAGGTGTGTTAAGTAGAAAAGAAAGGTTAACATTTGAGCATTAAAAGAAAAAGAGGTGATTAGTAGTAAAAGGTCAGGTATATAGTGGGTAGGGGTGTTAAAGGCGGTTCTTCCCTTGTTTGAAAATGGTTTAAGATCTATTTGGTGAATCTTAGCCTTAGTGGATGAGTGGTAGGGAGGGGGTACGTTTTAAGGTGTGTCGTTGGTGATGTAATGAGGGTGGAGGGGTGTCTTCGAGAAGAAAGGTGGGGGAGGACGAAGGTGGATGATGCAGCTGGGGAGGTAATGTTTCTTATGGCCTCTGTTAGGGCGGAGAGAGAATATAGCGTAGGAGGAGTGTGGGGAAGAAGGTTATGCAAGTATAAGGTTGTGAGAAGGAGTGAAGTGGCTCGGGACTTACTGAAAACTGGAGTATGGTAATAGTGAGGCCCGAGAGGCCCTGGGGTGGGAAAGGTGTGTGTCCCGGAGCTCAGGGGGGCCCAGGGCTAGGAGGGGTAAGAAGGGGTTTTTTGCTTTCCCAGTTTACCCTTCGTGGTTTGTGGTTGGTGTTGCAGGGTGAGTATAGGAGAGCAGATAAATTGGGCTTTTGGTCAGAGGGTGAGGGAGGTAGTTAGGTGAGTTCCCGGCAGAGGTCCCTGGTGCTGTGGGGTCGGGTGGTGGCCCGTCCGCCCTGGCCATGGGTGCAGAGTCGCAGGGGATGAGGGGATATGCGCATTGGTTAGGCGGAGGAATTAAATAAAAGGGTTGGGCCCGTGCTTGTTGTGGTGCGGGCAGTCATAGGAAATGGCCGGGGAGTAGAGCGGCGCCAGGGGGTGGGTTCCGGTGGAGCGGGTTTGCGTGATTGGTTGTGGGGTGCGGATGGTGTGGTGAGTGCTCGGGAGGAGGCGGAGATGCGGGCGCGCGGTGCGGGCGGTAGGGTGGGCGCGGTGGTGGTGTGCTTTCTTGTGGGTTTGCGGTGGGGGAGTGGGTGGGGTGCGGGCGTGTGGGGACCCGGAAAAAGGTAGAGGAGGGAGGCATTACCGCTGGGGCAGAGTGCGGCGTGGCGTTCGCCCCGGCGTGGGTCCTAGGGGGGGGGGAGAATATAAAAATTAGTGGTGAATAAAGGAAGGGAAAATCCGGGGGTCTGCCCTTGGGTGCCTGTTGTTGCGGGGGGTTATAATGACGCCTTGGAGGGAGGGGTGGTGAAGTGGAGCATTGGTAGGAATGGGGAGTTTGAGTCGGAGTTAGGTGGGCGGTGAGGAGAATTTGAGTGGAGGGTTCCGAGGAGGAGCGGGTGGTGGTGGAGCCCGGAGGTGGAGGCGGTGGTCGCGTGTGGGGGGGGAAGCTGTATGTTGTCCGTTGTTTGTGTCCGGTTGGTTTCCTTCTGCGATCGGGCGCGGCTTCTGCTGCGTGTTCTATTCCCCCGTGGCATCGGCGGTGAGTTTCTCCTCATGTGTTTCTGTCCTTCGTGGACCAGAATGGCGGTCCGGACCTGTGTTGTGTTTGCGGGTCCTTTCTGGCCAGATCGTACTGTTACGACTCTGTACACAGGAGGAGGGAGACTCCAAAGCAAACACAGGAGAAACAGGTCTAGGCAGAAAAGCGGCGTCTTTATTACAGTCCAGGGTTTGGTACACAAAAGTCAAGCAGCGAGGCAAACAGTTCCAAAAACGATAGGCAAAGGGCTTGGTCAAAAACAGGCAGAGATACGATACACGGAAAGGCAATAACTCACGGGAAGTAAATGCTGGAACTCTCGGCATGAAAACACAAGGCGATCTGGCACAGAAGGAATGGGGAGCGCACATTAAATACTAGTGAGGGAGTGATTGACTATACACAGGTGGACACAATCAGGGCGGGGGAATCACGATGAGACGCAGGTGAATGGTGCAGAACTAGGTCATAGGGAGGTGCTCAACGAAGTGGCGGGAATCATGCAGGGAAGGAAGTGACGTGATCTGGAGACGAGAGGAGAGGTTACACATGCCAAAATAAAACAGGAAGTGTGAGACAGACAAGCATGCAACATAAAACATAAACCCGTCTAAGACCTGGGATTCCTGACAGTACGTTTGACACCCCTGACATAAACCCATCCACAGCAATGGTAACTGCTCGGAAAAAGTGCCATGATGATGTGGTTTAAGGAGCAAAAGGGACACAGGGCGTATGGGAGGGGAGGTCAATGAGTCCAACAACACAAGGCTCTAAGTCAGGAGGCCGCTATCAGTGTCCTGTCAGTGTCACATTACAGTCAACTGTTGGTTTGTGTGCCGTGTTCACAATGTCAAGTCATATTTTCACTGTAGAAAAGTTGTATTTTTAAGCCTAACCATGCGTTTTTTTTTCCCTTAACCTCACTAAGTGGTTTTGTGGCCTAATCCTAAGCAAGAGTTTTTGTTTAATTCATAACATTAAGCATGCGTTTACTGCGACCAAAAAGTGAAGGATACGGTTGTAGTTTGGCTAAAAAGGGCTAAGGTTAGGCGACAAACATGCTTTTCATGGTTTGAGAAAGGTCATGATTTAAAAAGCCAACACTGATTGTTGGTGTGAGATGTGACCCAAACCCTAAAGAGAGCATGCCCGTCCACCACTCAGCAGTCACACCCTGACATTTGGCAGTACTGGCGAATCTGAATATCAGGCAGTATGATTCTTTTTTTCTGTTGAAATGAAAAAAACCTATCTGCAGTTTCAAGGAGAGTCATTACTTTTTTTTTTTTTTTTTTTTTAATACACTGAGCACATCCACTTTAGAGCTTGTTTGAAGCTGTTTGCCAACTCTGGATGTGAACCAGAGACGCAGTTGTGTTGGCAGGAAGAACTAGGCCTGGATGATAGATGAAGCTGGAGGCAGTGTGCTGAGGAGCCTCTGACGTCTTCGAGACCCCTGCCTCTCCATGTCCACTTCCTTCTACCTCTCATCCCGTTGCTCGTCTCTGATGCCTAATCTGTCTCTTCAGCAAGCACACTCTTTAGTTTAGAGACCTTCACCACCCTTCTCCTCCTCCCCTCATCCATGACGCATCACCCTCCATTCTTTTCATGTCTCCTCTGCGGCCTAATTGATGGGTGAACACTAACAAGTTGCCCTCCCTCCATCTCTCCATCGCGTCCTGGTCCTGAAGGGCCTCTCTCTCTCTCGCGCTGTCCGTCTCCTCATCCTACACCCCCATCCGCCCCTTTCACTGCTCTGTTCATTATTCATTAAGTTTCCCTTTGGATCCAGAGAGAGCAAATGCACGGCTGAATTCATGGGCAGACTCAACAGCCAGCCCAAGGGTACCTGAGCGAAATTAATGCATGTGTGGAAGAGAGGGAGGAGGAGGAGAGGTTGAAAGGGAATGACTGACTGACAGACTGACTAAGTGATTGACAGAAACAAATAGAGAGGAAAAGAAAGAGTGAAAGTCAAAGAATAAGAGCATCCTGCGAGTTCAAAACAGTGTAACAGGGCTTTGAAATCAGGGAAACGCAGTGCAGCCAACCTGAGAAGTGCTGGTTGCAGGAGGTGAAACTCAAAAAAGGGCAAGTATCACTGTTTTTCAATTTGTTTAAAAAGAAATGTTTTGCAGAAGACTGCATAAAAAGGGCCATATCTTAATTTGATATAGACACTGTAGGATTTTGGTACATCAAAAGGCAAAATAGGTTACTTGTTTGGTTTTGTAATTATTCAGAAAAGTGGATCATAAAGGGTTAAGTTGATGTCATGAAGTCATCCATCCTGGACATAATGTGACACTGAATATATTAGATGTGCATTAAATTGTGATTAGATGTGTTAGCATAAACACATAACGTAGCATAAAGAGGTACTGTTGGGTAGCCTGTTTTGATATGGCTCAAATGATCTTTCAACTAAGTGGTTTTCTTGCCTAAACCTAACAAAGCAGTTTCCTGTGAAGACAAAAGTTTATTTTGAAAAGATTGGAGCGGAAATCGATGCTGGACAATCAGAAAAATGCACAAAAAATTTGATATCATGAACAGTTATATGAGAATATGTTGACCCAGGACACCGCTATTTGTGACCTGTGTGATACTTATTTTAACTTACATACGTAAGTTAACCCAACATAATGTACATATCATTAACTTATCTATGTAATGTAATGTGTTATTAACATATGCAAGTTAACATAAGTTCTTATTACGTATGTAACGTACATAATGTTAACTTATGTCATGTATGTAACGTACTTAACTTACGTATGTGACCTAAGCGATGTGAAAAATATACTTATTTTAACCCAAACCATGAGCTTATTCACGTTGTCTTGTTTCACATCACAACTTTAACCATGTGATAAAAAGTGCAACAGTTTCACTGTGCCCTGTCACTGGTACTCTCCAATGGTCATATATGTTGTTTTGGGAGTCTTTGAGGATGTGGTACCATTTATTTGTGCAGTGAACAGAATTATAGAAGTAAATGATAATATTGAGGTGCTGATTATTGTACCTGAATATCAGGGGGCACTTTGTAGGCATGCAGTACAAGTGAAAAGTATGTAGTTTTTTAGAGAGCATCTAATATCTTTATGTTCTGGCCTGCAGAAGAACATCTGTTAAAAACAAGGTTTGGACACTCTGTGGTATTGCTTGTCCATGCAACAATTTTGAGTCTGTGCACTCACAGGTCCCCGGTCAGATTATGGACAGAAACAGAACATCATTGAAAAAGCCCCAGGGGAAGCAACCCTGTGACAGACTCAGTGACACCAAATGTGTACACACTTGAGAAGGAAAGTGTTTTTAAAGAAGCACACATGGCTGCATATACAGCTTTGGACTTCAGAGAGCAGTGCAATGTATTTTTGAAAGATAGTTCAAAACAAAATGTCATTCTTTATTGAACGCCTCAGTGCATTACTTATACACCTCAAAAGAAACAGCCAACTTCTGATGCACCCTGTCTGTAACCAGAAGCTGTATTGTAGGCAGAGGTGTAAATTTAATAGGATAAGTGGGTGCCATGATACAGTACTTCCACGACAACAGGACAGTTGAGGTGAATGTTATCATTTATGCAAAGCTCATTACTTCCTTTACTTATTTTGGTTTAAATGTTACATGATTTTTCATAAAACATTTACATAGCTGTGAAAATTATTTTGCCAAAGAGAAACTAATAACATCCAGTTGAAACAGATTGATCAATGTATGCGCTCCACTAGCATCCCTACAGTATTTTCTGAGCATGTGGACGTTATCTTCCCATTATCTATGCCTCTCAAAAACCCAAAACAGTATGCAGAATTAAACAGCTACACATTTTCTTCTTCTTAGGCAAGGGCCAGACGAGCAAATTAAACTTTATGAATCTTCAGACTATTTTGATCCACTGCTTCGATGTTGACCTCACTCTCCTAACTCTTCTGAACCCACCGGAGTAATTGGTAGCTGTGCCTTGCTGATGGCACTATTAAGATTCTGAGGGATGAAAGTAACTCTCACCACTTCATGATTGCAAAATCTCAACCAGATAACCTAAAAGACACTCCATTTTTTTTAAAGAAATATTGGATACTATTTATGTCTGAACATGCTTTTCAAGCTTTTCAAATAGAATCCCAGATTTCCAACTAAAAATGTGGATGTCACAGCCTCAGCCTCAAAAAGGTGCATATTTGGAGCGATACAAAAAAAAAAACATGGTTCGGGGGAACTGTCTCGGCCCAATTATTTTTTTTTTCTCTGCATGTTCTTCCTTATTTTAATCTGAACCTTTTTTCCAAAACTTATTACTGAAAAATAACATCCTTTCCCCTTCTAAAAAAGTGAAGGTCTTCCCTATGCTTGTCCCTTATTATTTCACTTCGTACTCTCATACGTGTGCATTCCTGCACTATATCTTTAACCTGATCAGTCCCAGAAGTCCTTCTCATTATAGGGCTTACACATGAATTAATTGGTGTTCATCTCCATCAGTCAGCATACTATCATATACCAGAAACGCGTGTGTTGTTATGGGGATCCATGCAACACTGCACAGAGTTCACTTGTTGCCTATGGTATTCAATTGATTTAAAGCTGCAGTGGGTAGAAATGGAGCAAATATGATTTTTTTTAAAAGTTATTTTATAAAAAAAACAAACAAACAAAAAAAAAAAAACATGTGCCTCTGTGTCCCCCATTGCTCCAAGTGGCATCTGCAAGATTTGACAGATTGGAGGAAAACAACCAATCAGAGCCAAGCTGGAGTCTGCTGTCCCGGAGCAGCTGTCAATCACTCGCAAACTCCCACCAAATGGTCAAACTAGGAATGCGCTGATCAATTATGAATCAATATTCTCTTACTGTAACGACTATTTCTCATGTCAAATGTTTCCAGAATCATCTTGTAGTTGATGTTTAGCTGTAAAATGAGAAATTTTGTGACCCGGCAGCCATGTTGAGATCTGTTGAGGGAATACCAAGCACTGGCCACCAGCCGGAGCACAGCCAATAGCCACGCTCCTTCTGAAATGACTTGTGATTTTTGTCTCAATGATGCCAAAAATGTATTGCCTATTCAAGCTTTAAATGGTGTACCTCTCCATCAGTCAATAATGCCAGGACCTTATGAATGAAATTAGCTATCACACTTGGTTATATCCCCTCTGTGTGTGTTGTTATGGGGGTTTGTGCAACACTGCAAAGAAGAAGAAGAAGAAGAAGATAGTCCTTTATTAGTCCCACGAGGGGAAATTCAATTTTTTCACTCTGTTGTTAACTTATACACGGTACATGCAGACCCGAACACACACATGCACAAACATGCAACAATGGAGAGATGTCAGAGTGAGGGGGCTGCTCCTGACAAGCGCCCCGAGCAGTTGGGGGTTTGGTGCCTTGCTCAGGGGCACCTCGGCAGTGCCCAAGAGGTAAACTGGCACCTCTCCAGCTACCAGTTCACACTCAGTTCTTGGTCCATGTCGGGACTTGAACCGGTGACCCTCCGGTTGCCAAGCCAACTCCCTACAGACTGAGCTACTGCCGCCCCAAAAGAGTTCACAAAATAGTTGCCTATTTAATTGTTTTATGCTTTTGTCAACTATTCACATAGACGTTGACCTGTGGCCTGTGTGAAGACAGAGGTTGACATGACATCACAAATCTTGAATCCAACTTTGATTTTAAAGTCCTGGAATTGTTTTAACAACAGGTAAAAATGAAAGAAATTAGTCTGCAGCTTCACTGAGTTTGAACCAATATATATGCAGTTTTCTCCACTGTTGAAGCTCCATATAGCCTTCTGGGACAGTCAGGGAAGGTAGGCTGCGTCTGGCACGCACGTCTCTGTGTGTGTGTGTGTGTGTGTGTGTGTGTGTGTGTGTGTGTGTAAGAAAATGAGATAGGGATAACGTATCGCTTCCTGATCACTATCTTATATAATCACGTGTTAACAGAGGAAGAGAGGAGCAGAGGGGTAGAGGGAGATAATGGAGAGAGAGGCAGTGGGGAGGACGGTCCGAGCCTGATAGCCATGGATTGATCTGAAAACCGACCAATCGGGCGCCTTCCTCGGCCTGAGCCGCCGCAGTAGCCGGGCAGGATTGGAGGATGCTTCGGAGGAGAGATGCGCACACATGCACCGGCGCGGCTCTCTCGTCCCGTCGCCCGCACACACACATTCACATACGGGAAGAGAGGGAGAGTATCGGCTCTCCGCAAGCCGAGCAGTCGAGTTCTGCCCTGGAGAGGATGGCAGCAGTACTTTGCAACTGAAGGAGAGGCGGATGGGATGAGAAAATGAGGAACAAACTCAAACTCGCGCATCTTTGTTTCGTTAATCAGCTGTCGTGTGTTCAGGGGAAATCACGCGGACAGGTAAGATGGACAAATAAGTTTGAGCTGCTATCAGTGCAAGTTTGTACCATTTTGCACCTGTGCGCGTGACAGAGGCGCGGGTGTGTGCCCCCGCCTAGACTGTACTGTGGTTGACAGAGCTGGCAAATGAATAGGAGTGTTGTGCGCGAGAGCATGTGCGGAGTTTTTTGACTGTGCGCATTCATGCAATTGCGCCCCGTGGCATTATTAGGCATTAAGCGGAAAGAAAGAGGCGAGGTGAAAAGAAGCGGAGGAGCGCGCACACTCTCGCACTCATCTTCTAGCTATAATGAGTGCATTTGGCTCTCGCGCGCCTCAGTCTTTTCTCCTGGGGTGTTGTTGCGCACAGCGCCTCGGTGGAGTTATGAATGACAGATAGGCTGCTGTAACAGAGTGGGAGTTGGAGGCTATCCGATCCCTCTGATGCGTGTGCCGCACCAGTGTAGCCAGACTGACATTTACGCGCACTGCAGGAAACAGGAGTCCACACTGACTGCAGCCTCTCTATAAGTCGAGCTTTTCCTCTCTCCGCACCACCACATCCCATCTCCGTCTGTAGAGGGAGAACAAACATAAAGGCGGTCTTTGAGTTGAAAGCCTCAGTCATCTGAATGCTGTGACTGTCGTGTGTTTGTGTGTGTGAAGAAAGATGCGTGAGCCAAGTGCCAGATGCTTAGCTGTCCCTGTTAATGTTGCATTGATTGGCTTCTGCTGAGCTGTATGGATGCCAATTCTTCAGCATAGCATTTTTTTTGCAGGGTGGTCACCTCGCTGATGTGTTTGCAAATATTTAGGAAAACGGTGGCAAGTGTCATGTGATTCAGCAGCATGTTGTTGGGCTACAGTATGTTCATATGCAGTGGAGGATATTTTCCCCGATATAGCTGAATAGTTTACAGAAGCATTTTGCTGCCCAGGGCTCTGACATGCAGGCAACATGAATAAATACATATTTACATGTATGATCAGAAACACTGTTGAGGGAGAAGTTTTAATGTTTTTTTGTTGTTAATTGAGGCCTGGGGACAGTGGTAGCGGTTCTTTAACCACTGTAGGGCTACACCAATTTATTATTTTCATCATCACTTAATCTGATCCCCAATTTCCCCCTGAGGATCAAAACAGTATTTCTGATTCTGATTGTCCATAATGTTTTTAGATAATTGATTACTTAGTCCATACCATTTCAAATTACTAAAAAAAATGTCCATCACAAAGTTCCAGAGTCCATTTTCAATAGTGTAAACAGAAGAAAATCCTCACGTTCGAGAAGACCTATCCAGCAAATGTTTGAATTTTTGCTCGATTAATGTCTTAAACAATGAAGCAGTTATTAAACATTGGTGATTTTTCAAGAGAATGACAATAACAATGCATCACATAGTCTTTTGTGACATGCATTGAAGGCATCAGCCTCAAAAGGTCTCCTGTTGCATTATCCAGCATTTCAGGTCCCATGTTCAAGCCATTATCACTCACTTTTCCCACATTTGAAATATGCAGGGTTGGAAGACATACTGTAACAGCAGCACTACATAATTACTGACCTAAACTTTGAATAAACCATCACAAGTGCCAACACATTAACAGAGGCAAAGTCATGTAATATTCAAAGCCACAACGCAGTATGTGTTAGCTTTGGAAGCAGTTCATTACTATCATTACTTCCACAAACGTTGTTAAAGCAAAACAAGGCGGCTGACTGAGTTCCACAGGAGTCTTAATAGCTTGAATTTTAGATTGACTAGTCATAAAATGGCTCAATATTTAATCTGGCAAGGGGAACAGTCTGGAATTGCAAGACAACATATGAAAAACACACTGTAGCCTACCAGCTGCACTGGATGTAAGTAATGATTTTTTTGTGTTATTACGTGATCTGATTTTGATAAATATGACAAAAGCCAATAACAAGTTAACACATCCAAAAGACAAGCATTCATATTGCTTAGTCAGTCTGAACAAAAGAGAAAATACTACTTAGAATTACAATGATATAACACTCAAAGAGAAAACCCTCACGTAGCTGGTAATTTTGACTTGATAAATGACATGAATGTTACATGATAGAAATTGAAATTGATTTTCTGGATAATCAGTCAGTCAAATGATTAACTAGCTCTGAAGCGCAAAAAAAAAAACAAACAAACAAAAAAAAAAAACATGTCTAATAGCTATCACCAGACCAAATGATCATTTAACTTATGGGAAGTCTGGATTTCCACTTCCTTCTTGCATCAGTGACTTGGAGGCTATCCCACTACACACAGCACCTGCCTGAAACCAAGTCAAAGCCAACTGCAAATGTTATGAAAGGATAACAGTCGCCTCAGATGTTGGCATAATGTGTGTTTCTCCAGCCTGTGAGTGTTTCTTTGTTTGAAAAGGGCACTGAGCTAATTACACCATCATTAAGCTAACTGAAGACAGCAACGCAGGAAAAATGTCCGTTTCACTTTCTGAGACTCCAGCATTTGAATATCACACTGAGTGTAGTCTCTTATAGCCAGGCCTGTCTCCACACAGCGCCGTGTCAGCCTCGAGCGGCGCTAAGCACAGCATGCAGCGGTGGTGCCCTTGCAAAAGAACGCTAGCACAGATAGCGGAAGGAGGAGAATACCCTGTGAAACATGCTGCACCAATGGCAGGCTTATAGGACTTTTCATTACCATTGTGTTGCTAGGGCAACCGCATTGGTCCAAGTTTACTTCCTGTCAGCTACTGCATTAACAAACATGGCAACAGGAAATACAGAGGGGCTCATTTAGAATGTTTATGCTGTCAAGTTTGAAAAGGTCTGTGCACAGTCTACATGCAATAAGTCAAACAACACTGTGTGTCAATACCTGCATAGCTGCATAAAGGCCAAACTAATCACTTGAATCCCTGATTTGACGTCCGTTATGACCACGTGCTTGTAGGAGAGCGGACACCTTAAATGGTGTTTATTGCTCAGCATGGTGGGCAAGGCGCAAGACCAGAAAATGTGTCAAACTTGGCTAATTTTTAGATCACACATAAACAATCATTGTTAAATAAAGCTACTGTTTTGATTCTGAAAAGCTAAATTTGGAGTGTTTCTGACCAGAAAAGTTCGCTGACTCGGTCATCAAGGCTTAAAATTGACACATGGGTTCATATTAATATGAATTTGATGATATCATCAGGGTTGTTCTTTATCCTGCCATAGGACTGATGACTAACATGAATCCTCTGTTGCAAACCACAGATATGGAGTAGAGGGAGGCTCTGACAAAAGATGCTATGAAGTTGCAGTATGGGAATTGTAGGATTCAGTATTTTTGGAGTTGATCCATACTAGGGATTAAATGTCAGGGAATCTCTGCATCTGATGCTTTGATTTGTCTCACAAATAACATCATGGAAGCAGAATACTAAATCGCTGGAGCACCAGTAGTAATGCTTTCACTAGATAGTGCCAAATCAATCTTAAAGGCAAGCAAGATGCATCAAGAAGTCATAGTCCATGCAGAAATTATTCACCCCAGGGGGCTACAGTGTGATGGGCGCCGTAGTGTTTTCAATCATATCACTAGCAGACTAGACAGGCAAAAGAACAGTGGATTATTGTTCCAACAGCTCAGTCGAAGGGCCATTCAAAAGATGAATCATTCCTTCCTCCAAACATTAACAGTCTCTTCACAGATAGCAAACAAAGAGTGGTCATTCACTGTCTCTGTCTGCCAACCCAAGCTGACAATGTTGGGTTTTTTTGCAAGCAAGAATTAAAAAGGCGAGTGTTGATGGGTCCTGTCAGTGATGCCATCTCCTTTTAAATCCAGTATGCCACAAGGTAAAAATAATCCCCCGCTTTTAATGCTGCAGTGTGATGTTACTGTGCGGTTGACAAAGATAAATGACAGTTGAATTGTGTCATTAAATTTCTTATCAGACATGCTTCCCTGATGGGAATGTATACACACACACATACACACAAAATGACAATAAGATGAGCTCCCACATTGAGCAGTAAACATACAGGAAAGTTGAAGAGGGACTCTAAAAACAGGTATGAACGGGGCTGATTGAGCGTGATAAAAGAGCGCCACCTTGTGAAGTTATTGACAGAAAATAAAGGGACACCCTTACTGTTTAATTTCAAAATGATTCTGATTGCTTTGCACCATCTTAGCTGCACAAATCAAACCATTACATAAGCTTCTTTCAGCTTGGACCTTTCATTTGCTTGTTTTGCTGGTTCAACCTATAAACAGCTTTACAGACAATGCAGGGCTGCCAGTGTCAATGAGAAAAAAGGTGAAAAAATGCCCTATTTACATGGGACTAGAATTACCTGGGGAACTCTAGTAATATATAAGAAACTGCCAGGCACTGGTGCAAATCTGCCATGTCAGTAATTTGTCACACAAAAATTTAACCATAGATTACCTACAATATTTTGCCAAACACAGAAGTCATGTGATAATATTAGTTCCATGCAAATTGGCATGTTCAGTGATTTGGAGTCATATTTTTTTTAATTTTATTTTCTTCTTCATGTCTTTTTTTCCTGCCTCTTTCTCAGTTGAGGATTATGGATGCTGTGTTTGCAATTTCATAGCTACCAGCCCTCTTTCCTAGCATTGTGAATTATGTTTCAGGGGTTGCATTTGTTTTTGATGTATCACAAATATGTTTGAATTGATAGTCCACAGACACACAGACTTTCACCCAGGATGTCCTGTGTGAAACTAAAACTAACTACTAAGTCAACATTCATTTATTTTAATTTATGTCTGTAGCTTAATAACATGAAGATGTAGTCATTTTAAGCCAAACAGGTTTGCTGCCTAACCCAACAAAGTAGTTTTGTTGTGTTTTTTTTTTTTTTTTTTTTTTTTTTAATTTACAACACGTGTAAAACTGTTGCAAACTGTGACCATAAACACGTTTCCCTCGATATTCAGATTGAATTCAGATTGCAATTTAGTTATACAGGAATATAATTTTGTTGGAGACAGGGTTACACGCTACACGTCATGGAGGTTAGGGCTGTATCCAATGTCAGTTTTACATTCAAAGCTTTGATTGAGGTTTTCAGATGAAGCTTTGAATGTCTGTGATCATATTTTAGCTGCCAGATTGCAGTTGGACTGCAAATGGAAATGTTTCTGTTGAAAAGCTAAATGCCAACATATGGATAGAAGCAGAACATTTCTTTAAAACAACAGAAACATGTTATTAATTTTAGAAATCATTATTGAAGGTGGCAAAGTGGAAGCTAGTGGACTTCTACATGCAGTGTTTCTTTTATTAACAATAATCTTAATGTCAGTGTTTGGACTATTCAGTACAGCCCTAATGGAGACCCACGCACAGGTACCAGAACAAGTGGTCTTTGTGAATGTTAGATAAATATGAATATGATATATAAAGTATACTATTTTAATATAAGCAGATGTTACACAGGGCCTTGACATATCAAGGGGATAATGTCAGTTAATTTGCGTTAAATACAGATTTTGCTTGTCTCGTGAATGTGCCATACATTTCTAAATCTGATGAGGTCCCCTGGTAAAGCCAGTCCTGTGCTATTAGGGCTTTAGACAGTATTCACCAATTGCATCCTGAAACAACAGCATTATTTCTCTTACAGCATCTCTTAGGGAATAGTATAAATGGATAAAAACTGCTATGCCTTGCCATTTAAGACTTAAAGATTCAATGGTATTGACATTCAAGTCCAATTCTCTGCAGTCTTTTATGATATTATTCTGCTGCATGCACCTTTTTATATGTTCCACATGACCGGGTGTCCAGTTAAAGTGATTCCCGTAAAGATTTTCAGTGACATTATTGTGTTGAGTGAAGTACCAGCATTGATCACACTGTGGCAAATCTGGGCTGCTACTGCAATGCTCTGTTATCCAATTATCAATAAAGTGGTCTTGTCGCCATCATATTTATCCATATAGAGATCACTTACATATATTCTGGTTGTCAAATACTGCAAACAGTATTTCCTTTCAACTGAGGCATTTCTTTCATGGGTCAAATGAAAGACTCAATCAGCATTTTTCTTGCTCCCCATTGTGGGTTTTGTAGTTTTGCCATTAAGTCCCCACCTTCTGGCATTTTCTTTTTAAATGCAAAAAGGGTTGCTTCTACATTAAAAAGTGTAAAAATGCAAAGTGGAAAACTTTTGCTTGACCATCATCAGCACAACTTACAGAGCATGTGGTTCTAGAGACTGAAATAGGCCCCAAACAAATGCAAGCGGTGGCCAATCAGGTGACAGGTGGTCAGAGGTAGAAGGTGTTTTCCGTGAACTCATCAGCTAGGTAGGTGTGGTCAAAATGCCTGCAGCAATCATGTAGAAAGTGAGAACACCTTGGAGGCATTTGGTTTCTCTTCCTTTGAGGAAAGCAAAAGACATTCAGGAAAAGAGATTTTTTTTCTTCATTGAAACCAAACAGTGAAACCTGGCTCATCAATATCAGGAGAGAAAACATCAGGGTCCTGTACATTTAACTCACCATTTCTGTCATCTAGCTTGTCCTTTTTTTGATTTAGACTTTCATTTCTTACTGTGGGACACAGAGCAGTCTGCATCATACTGACATTATTGCACTCCAGGTTTCTTCAGTATGGGTGAAAGCAACATTAGAATGATTCATCTCCTGCTCTCGCTGTCAGTGACGAATGGGCAGCAGAGTGTTTCCTTAAAGAACACTCAGCTCTGAGAGGAAGTCTGAGTTTGATCATGGCACAGCATATTTATACGGCCGTGTAATTTTGACCTCCGGAAAACAAATGATAAATCTGTCCCGAACTGGCTAAAATAAATTAAAGAGGTAACTAAAGAGATTTCTTAGTTTTAATGTGTCATTAGTGTACTATTTTTTTGTTTGGCTTTCATGATATAATATTGGGTTTATGTGTTTTTTTCAAGACTTGAGGATAGATTTATGAAAATATGTCATTCTTGCTAAGGCTGCATACACACCAGATCAGGCATTGCAGCGATTCGCCACAGGGTAGTGCAGCGGTCTGATAGTGTCACTAATGACCCATTGACTGCACGTCGATTGACATCTTTTGCTCCTTCATGGCTGGGTTGTACAGCTCTGGATCACCAGTTATGTGTATGGCCACCACAGCGTGATGTCGGGTTGCATTTCTCCAAAAGTTGATTCTATTTCCACTTTTCCAATGGAGACCACTGCATTTTTTTGTGTGTACTCCCAGCACCACCTGCTGCTGCAGCCCAAATGCATTATCCTCATTCAAAATGAATGGGAGCACTGGCGTTTTTTGCCACACCTCTGGATCCGGTTTTTAATGCAGCCTAAGTGGACGCTGAAGAAATGCATTTGCGCCTCTTAATTTAGGGCAATCACAAATTTCCAGCCATTGAACAAAACACCTAACATCACACGTCAGCAAAGACTGACACATCACTTTTAAAGGATGTAGTAGAAACACTCCTCTGACGTATATGACATGACAACACAGTCTCACAGCTCACAGTTACGAAATTTAATCTATTTGGTTTGTGTACATAGACACAAATTTGCCCTTTTTTTGTGATACTCAGTACGACTCACAACACTGATGTCCACTCTTTTATGGGAAGAATGTCTTTGCAAACCTTGAAAACAGAGTCATCTGATTGCCAATATGCTGCATGAAAAGTTAATGTACTATTCAGGGGTTGGGTTTCCATCTCACATTTGAAAGTGTTTGCTCAGAGACTTTCCCTTTTTTTTAAATAGCTCTGAAGGGTGAACTGCCGTTATGTAATCGCTGCGCGTTTCTGTCTGGGATCCTGGGGGCAGCCTCCGAGTATTTTATTTTGTTCTCTGCTCGAAAGCATCAGGGTGGTGGGTACGCCTGTGGTCACATTTGGGAGGTTTGAGCTTCTTCAAGGGAAAGTCTATTTTATTCACCTGGGCACATCTTTTATCAAACTTATCTCCCTGTAGATTTACATTCTGAGCTTCAGGCATTTCACTAACATTTTTATACTGAACTGTGTAAACTGGTAGACATTCTATAGCAGACAATATTGAGATTAAACTTCAGGTGGCCTTAAAATTACTGGTGCCTTAAAATTGTGTGTGTATACTGTACTTGCAGTATTGCTCATATTGTACTCATTCAGTGTTGTTGAAATATTACCTTTACTACCTGAAAATGCTGCTTTCGGTATAATACGGATAGACTCTAACTCAAAAACCATGTAGTGTCATGACAGAGAGAAAAGGCGAGTCACGGCAGTTAGTTGTCGGTGTCGGTGCGATGGCAAACCCTGATGTGTGGCACTGATAAAACATTAGTGTGCTGCGTGCCTGTCAGACCCATTCACCTTTCACATGGAACGCCAGGACATTGAGATGTGAGGGAGATGTTAATTGGGCCAAGCCTTTATGAGAGTGAGAGCGAGAGTTGGGGGGTGGACTGGACAGGGCATCCCTACTGATTGAAGTGAAGACGACAGCGGGAATTTTAATGCTGCTTGAATACGTCTGCAAAAGTTTGAATTCAAAGCTGTGTTTTATGAGTTAACCATCTATTCCATCAGTGTGTATGTACATGTGGATGTATCAGAATAGACATAGAAACAAGAAGGATTTAAAAAGCCTTTGACTTTTCCCCCATTTTTGAGTGTAAGCCTTTGCTTGTTTTGATACATTCAGACAATATTTCTGAAGTATTGGAAAATATTGCCTAATTGATACTGTCAGTCAGCACTGAGTGTGTACTCTGTCGCTACCATTGCATTTGCAGTAGTGTGTAAGCAGATTTTCTTAGAACCGTCTCCAGAGCTGTGATTGAACCATTCACTTTGTAGCAACATCTGCCCGCTTCCTCGCCCCAAGGACTGCGCTTGTAAGCCGATGCACTGTTGCCAAACTGTCAAAGCATGTGCCAAAGTGTCAGACAGCTCTCCATGTATTGAAATGAATCTCAGCGTGCCTAAACAAGTCGACCACCCTGCGCCAGGAGCTCAATTTCAAGCTTAACATCCAGCTAATACCAGAACTCTGTTTATTTAAATTCATATCACTATAGCCTGGGATGGGTTGTATGAAAGAGTGACTGAACATCAACAGTAATCCACCAATTAAAAAACAAGTGTTATGCTTTAAGTTGGAGGATCAACAAATGCCAAACTGCATTTCACCATATGATGCCTATATACAGGCACACAGAGTGAACTTGTCTTTTCAAATCTCCCAAATCAATTTCTCAAAGTAACAAAGTGAAAGAAAAACAAGAGCAAAGCTTGAGCCAGTCTTGCCACAGGGGCGTAAAGTGTGTGGGGGGGTGCAGTGGGTCAGGATGAGTCAGAATCAAGGAGACCCCGCTGGTGATTTAGAGAGAAAGGAAACAAATTGTGAGAGAATCAGCTCAATTCAAGTGAAGAAGTCATGATTCCCATTTTGACGACAAATATGCTCTTCATTATTTTCTTTGTTTTTCAAGGTACTGTATTATAGATTTTTTTTTTCTTTTAACAGCACTTTTAAAGATTAAAAAAAGAAAATAATGCAGTGTGAAAACACTTTAGTGCCCCCAACCCACACAACACGCTGCACACCTCCCTCCTCACACTGACCCTCTGACTCTGCCGTCTACATCACCAGTTTATTCTTTATTTGGACGGTGAGGTGGCATATTTGTCTGCTGCGGCTCCTAACACCCCCCACGAGTCTCTGCGGGCACTTGAAAAGCAAGTGTGGCGAGCATCTGTGAATCCCCCAAATCTCTCCCACTTCATCCTCTCATGAGGGAATCTACCTGGCAGCGAGAAAGCAAGCTTATCTGTGTATGAAATGCTAATGTGAATAGCCCCAGCCCTACTTTGTGGATGAGAACACACAGAGCCCTTTCCTTGTTGTAAAACCCACCTGCTCTTTGTGTGTTTTAGCATGTGTGAAACGGTGAAGCCTGCCAAACTCCGGTAGCCTCAATCTGAATTTAGACTTCTCAGACATAAAGAGAACTGAGTGCTGTAGGTGCTATGAATATATTTCCATTCTAAATCCTACCGTGTGTCTTTTTCTCTTGTTCTGGTCTGTCAGAAGATGATTTAAATCCCAAAAGCATTAGACGCTCATCCAAGTAGGGCTGAAATGATTAGCCAATTCATTGATTAGTCGACGGCCGAAAATGTATTCATAATTGATTAAACATTCAAGTCATTTATCAAGACAATTAATTGGTTTATTAGGAAAAACAATCAACAGATGAATCAATAAATCATGAATAATCATGAGTTGGAGCCCTACAGCCAAGCATATGCCAGACGCCTGTGTCTTATGTGCGTAATGCTGATGGACCCTTGTGTTGATGCTGTACGGCAGTGGCTGCAGTGACAGAGGAGCGAGAAGATGACGATGATGCGAGTTGAAAAACTGTGTTTTTTTTTTCCCTGCAGTGGCCAGCAGATGGGTGCTGTCTGCTCCATCCTGGCACTCCCGCTGTATGATTAGAGCTCAAGAATCCAACCATTAAACACAAGGCAGATGGGACATTTTCCATCTTCCACCCAGTTCTCATTAAGCAGCCAAACAACATATAGTGGGGTTGACGAGTGCAGGCTTGTTTTATAATTTGACACCAAGAAAAGATCTCCTCCTTCACAGATATAATTAAGGTTGTTTAACTTGGCATGTTAACATGAGGAGATGAAACCATCAGAGGCTTCCCCGCTCTCATCTCTGCAACCTTTGCCTCGTTGAGCCGTGCGAGGAGTGGTGCGTTTGGGTTTGAGGTAATCAAAGCTGAGAGTTAGGACAGATGGTGTTTGGAGGGTAGTGTACTGGAAGGACAAGTCGCTGTTGACGTTGGGAGAAATGGTGGGAGGGGGTGACTGACACACCATCCAGCCCACATGACTCAGTGGGAGTCATTACTGCAATGAGCCTAATTACCTTCAGGCCTAATCTGTGTTTAAAAACCTGCTGCTTATTGCTTTTAAATACCCACAACAAGTACTGGAAAAAAGACTGACATACAAAGCTGGAGTATTTGTTTTGTTTCTACATTTGAGAGAGAAAAAAAAATAGATGCAATTGTTAGAGTATGTCATATTTTCAAACGTCAGATGGCTAATTGTAGTATTGGTGTTGTACTGTATTTCCTGGACTGATTACACTGACGGCTTTTACTGTCCTCGTTCTCTACAGGACAAGAGTATTTGACAGCCAATTTATATTCTCTCTGTTTTTTGCAGCTTATACCTTCATTTAAAATGTGACTCAGACATCTGCATTGCTGGAAACTAAATTACTCCCAGCCTCATCACTGAAAACGAAAGTTGATTCTCAGACTGTCTGATCTCGGGTTGACACGAAGACAGTCAAGGGAAATTTTAGTAGCCAATTCACAAGCTAATTTTGAACTAAAAAAATCAAAATCATTGTCAGATGATAGCTGGTGGGTTCCACTAATCCATAAGGAAAATTAACCTGCGTTCAACACAGCCCGCTTGAACATGATCGGTCAGTACTACAATAGACTACAATCAAAAATGAGAACCAAAATCTGCATAAAAATGCAGATTTATCCTTGCAGGCGTTGGAATATGTGCTCAAGTTAATTTGCACAGCAAAATATGAATCATTCGCTTGTGGAAATATACTCAAATTGATGGATTTGTAATTACACGCAAGGGACTTTAACTGCAATTAATGTTGGTCTTGGGAAGCCGGAAGGTTAGGGATCATGCTATAACCACGCTGTGTCTGAATCTCAGGACATATTTCTGGCTCACCACCTACTCTCAAGGTGAGAATGGCATTTAATGTCTGCTCCAACAGAGAAACTGCGATATTCCAGACAGCTGACATCTGTTATGTGGCTGTGTGGACAAAATGTTCATCACATCAAGAGTGGGTGATGCAAAGTTGTCAAAAAAAAATCCTGATATCACTAAATCATGTAAATCCTTAGCTAGACCAGAGTGGAAAATGGCTTTGAAGAAAGACTTTTTTTGCAGAACAACAAGCCATGAAAACAAGTCATTCATCCATGATTCCCTCTGTGTTTTCTAGTAAGATGGCATTATGGAAATACTACAGTCTGCTTGGCTAAACCCCTGAATTGCTGGCACCTCCCTCCAACCTATTTGTCTCCTCCAATTTCGTGGAACCTCCAGGGTGTGCCACACATTCAGAGGATTGCCCTGCTTGTGAAGATCAGACTAATCTGCTTCCTTTCACAAACAATAAGCTGGGTCAAATCACCCAATAGACTCAAGGCAAACACTCTTATTTTTAGAACAGGTAGAGATCAATCAAATGCGTGTTTGCAGTTTTGACAAAAGTGGCTGTTATCACGTAGCAGAGACTCTGAAAATAATGTATTATACAGCATGTAGCTCAAAAGTACATTATGTCCTGCATGCAGTCCATGTGTGCTTGTAGTCACAGTTCCACACTTCAGGTATGTGACGGGTATAGCTGCTTTTATTTTTGAAGGACTAGATGATGGTATAATGCTTTTTGATGATACAAAGAGCCAAATCAAGATGCTTGTTTTGATCTATATTGTTCCATTATTAAGTAGAAAACAAAAAAAGTAAACAAAATATAAAACTACATATAATCTTAATAGAAATTCAGTGATACCAGAGTTGGTTGAACTGAAACACCTTCAGGTGAATATTGACAGTAAATTATAATAAGCTGTTGGAGGAGAGACAACAGGACTCTTAGAAACAGTTGACATCTTCTGGGTCTAAAAACTGAAGCCAATGCTGAAATGCTTTAATGCTGCATTCTTTTTGACAGCCAGCAGGGGGCGACTCCTCTGGTTGCAAGAAGACGTCTGATTGTATAGAAGTCTATGAGAAAATGAGCCTATTTCTCATTTGATTTATTAAATCAGTAAAGATAATAAACACGAGTTTATGGTCTCAATCACTAGTTTCAAGTCTTCTTCAGTACAGCATGATGTTCTTTTATTAAATTATGGTCCCATTTAGAGTCAAACAGACCATAAAGCAGGGGATGCTTTAGGCTACCTTGTGATTGACAGGTCGCTACCACGGCATCGTCTTGTCTGGGAATTGTCTGTGCCTTTAACCCTTTCACAGTGTTTTCAGTTCATGAAATATAATTGTAATTGTATCTTTCTCAGCATTCGGTTGTGCTTATCTTCTCCCTCTTGTTTCGCTTCTGGTTTCAAATAACCTAGATGGCAACGGCCAAAATGCCTAACTCGAGGTCTCGTAGTCCACAAACCAATGGGTGATGTCCACTTCTTATACACAGTCGATGCTTAGAAACAAGAACATTTTCAGCTGGTAAGTGGCCAAAGAAGATTTATCAAAACAAACCTAAAATCATTGTTTAGGTCAGTGCAGAATGATGTAATACTTTTACGTTAAGTTTCACACACTGGATTTATAGAAGAAAAAAATAGAAGAAAAAAATAACTTTATAGACAAACACTGTGCTTGAAGTGAAAGAAGTGACTCCCTTTAGGACTAACAATGGAGCTCAGCCTCTCTACTGTGTCTGATACAACACAACACTAACAAATGTAGTATGTAGATTTCTGATTTAACAGACACTGTCCTCTGTAATGTATTGCCCCATATATGGCTGTAATATGCTTACAGTATGTCCAAATTTATATTTGGCTAAGCTGAAACACCTGAGAATGTAAAGTACTCCATCAAATTGATGCAGAAATCATATAAAAATGAAGCAATGCTGCTCATTGATCTGCAGCATTGCTTGAAATAACAAAACACACCTAGAGGAATAATTGCCACCGATATTTATGAGTTAGACAAATGTATATTGTCTAGCATGTGTTGCTGTATCACCCAAAACCTGCTTATTGACACAGTTGCCTTGAATTCCAGTGCAGACAAATACTATTGCCTCTCCCTGTTACAGTTCAGTTGGTGTAAAGCCACATGCTATGAGCAATAAAAGCTTATTAATGGTTTTAGACAAGATGCCAGAACACATATTTCATCTATTGGTGCAGAGGATATTTTATAAGCTTGCCTTCCATTTAAGGTTCATGGAGAGCTTCTTTTCATTCAGCAGAAACAACGGAGAATAAAAAATAAATTCATGTTCAGGCCTCAGGAACATTTCACAGCAGTGTGATTTCACATAAGCACATTGCTGTGTCACTAATTTTCTCCTGCGCTGTGCTTACTTTAACTCTTGTTTATTTTACCTCACCCCAGTGAAACACAGCCTGAGACTACAGGCAGCATACAGAGCCTGTAAATGGGAGGAACATGTTTGTATTTGTTCCTGTCACGGACGAGGTGAAAAGTCAAGAGTCTGTTTTGCTGTGGTCTCTCCCTGGCTGGCCCTCTTTGTTCTGACGATAGAACAGTGGTTCAGTGATATGTGTTTTGACCTACCCCAGTCTTCTGCTATCTGGTGTTTGACACCGACAGAAAGCTGATGCTGTGAAATCGAATGCAGCGGGTGAGCTCTCAGCAGGAGCCCAAAACATTAGCTATTAGCGGCAGGCGACAGGAGCCTGTTTTTTTGAATTGAGGTGTTGCTCTCTCAACATCTCTCCCTCTCTCTAGCTGTCTTTCATTTTACTTTATATTTCTGCCCTTTTAAGCGTTTCATATCCTGCGGTGTCATCAGTGGCTGGGGTTACATGCAGGAGCTGTTGGCTCTACTCTGGCTAAGGTCTCACTGAGTTGTTTACATTACCAGCTGATGCTATGTTATTGAATTTTCCTTTTTTACATGAATAAATAAGGAGACAGATATTTCTGTCTGCCTGTGGTGTCCCAGCCACAAGTTGAACAGCCCACCAGAAAAACGGTAATGCATGAAAAGGTTCAGTGTACTACTGAAGGTGATGGGAAGAGGGCAGGGAAAGGTATGATGCTGGGAAGGGCTTGTCACCTAAAGGCTGATTTCAGGTGTTTTTGTGCATGTGTGCTGGACAGATAAGCTAAATCACATAATGTAACCTTTCTCAAAGCTATTTAATAATTCAGTACACATGAAAAATATAGTGTAATGAATATCTTTGTCAACTGAGCAGTGGGTTCTGGGAAACAAATGACCCAACAGCTTTGCGGTGGAAGTCAGTATTGACCAGATTATTTTGAGGAGTTGATAGATCAATTAGTTAATGAAATGTAAAAGAAATAAGTCAGAAATGCACATCACAACTTCCCATAGCACATCACATCTTTGAACTGCTCTGATAGATCATTAGTCCGTAGAAGCACAGGTATTTGGTTTATGATTGAGTACTTAAGATAGTGATGAAAAACAAAGGCTGTTTATCAATACTTCCTGATTTCCCTCCCCTGTCTGTGACTTTCAGTCAAAGCCCATTGGTTTCTATAGATGCAAATCTTTGAAAACGGGTCACAAATATAAAGTTTCAGTATTTTAAAAATGTAATTTTTACAACAGCAGTAAACAGTGCATTTGATGGGGGCTATTTTCAGCAGCGGATTAATACGCGTTTGATGCTGAGTGTTTCCAGCAGCAGAATGGTTAATGTGAAAGTCAGCTACAGGCCCTTGTGTGGCATTTCATCCGGTGCAATTATGTGACCCATTAACAAAACCAAACCAAAACAGCACGGCATGTGCGTGTAAACACAGCTACTTTTGCATGGATCCTGCCAAAATCTTTGTGGCCGCCGCTGTGCATACGCCATCCTGTTAAACGCAGCACATAGATAAACATGCCATGGGCAGAAGGTTGCACAAAACAATATCATCATCATAAAACTGGGGGAATTATTTCCATTGACAGAGCCAGATGCTGTTGATTTCATGGCTCCCTGGAATGTTTTATTTTTTTGTGCTTGGAATCAGCATGATAATCAGACAATTAAAAGACTGATTGAATAGAGCCCCAGGAGGTGAAAGTGAAACCACTGGAAAAAATATTCTCAGACTCACTCAGGTACCACCACTGCCTCACAGATGCTTTGACTATGTAGGGAGATTTGTGGTGGAATCGAGACGTTATTCAATCACATTGAACCAAGAAGAAAAAACCTTAAAATCTCTGAAACAGCTTTTCGAAAGAACTACATTGGTATTCTTTGCAGGACTCAATATCATTCTCTCAGTTATTGGAAACGAGCAGGGGAAGCAGGATTTGGGTGTAGCTCTACCTATGCAGATGAGAATCTTTTCTCAGATTACACGTGTTTAGTGTGTGGCTGAGTATTTATCCTCTGCTGCTTTAATCCAAGCCGATGTGGAACAGACTTTGCCTTCCCTTTCACTGCCGCAGCTGGCAGTAGGTATTACCCCATTACAACCACTGCGCTTATAGTCAACATCACCGACAACTATAACTGAGCTGCGTAATGTGCATGTAGATATATTTGAAACATGGGGATTAGTCAGGGTTTCTAAGTAAATTTTAATCCATATATACGTATAAATATTTATATTTATTAAAAGTAATTCAGTGATTATCCTTCAAAGTATGTGACAGTCAAAAGTTGCATTAATGTCTCGTTTTAGCGTTTCCCTCTAATGTCACATGCATTGTAAGAGATAGAGAGCGGCAGCCTTTGAAGTCTGTCTGCTCCTATATCCTATTAAATATCAAATGCATGTGTTTGTCCTCTAGATAATCCCCACAAAGCTGCGATTCTGCTGAAGCACTTTCAATGTTGGACCAACTCTCCTGCTTTATGTCCGTTTTTGAGACTTTGGCACATCATATTATTATAATATTTATTGCAAGTGCCCACATTTCTTTGTACGTTTTTGTGTTTGTTTTGTCGTGTTGACTCACATGTATCGCATAATTCACTTAAAGTTGCACCGGTTAATGCGGATAGTTGGCTTTCATTTATGGCGGTATTTTCCTATTTTAATGACGACTTGATAAGACTACTGTGAGTCGAAGAAGCACATTTTTCCACACCAGCCTCCAGTGAAACCACCCAGTTTGATCTATCACTCTAATGCTTCAGAAAGGGCTAACTGCACATTCCCACATGTGAAAATTAAATGGTGGCAGTTTTAAACATGTCATTAATGTTGTGAATTGAAACAAAGCTACTTGGTTAGGTTTACGAAAGATAAGATAAGATAAGATAAGATAAGATAAAATATTCCTTTATTAGTCCCACAGTGGAGAAATTCACATATTACAGCAGCAAAGTGGATAGTGCAATAAACAAGAAGCATAGATTTAAAACAGTATTAATACAAATAAAATAAAATAGTATGTACATAATAGAAAAGTAAAGCTACAATATGTCCAGCATATCAATAAATAATTGTCCACTTACTGAAAAGATCATGGTGACAGGTCTTTGTTTGTTTGACCCATCCATCTACCCTGACCTCCTCCCTATGCAGACTTTGTCGCTCTTTATACTACATCACCTGACTTTTCTCCTTTTCCGTGTCAAAAAAAGTGAGACTAAGGAGGGAAATTAACTGTTTAGATTTTGAATATGTGGTTGATGTGGTATGTGGTTATTAAAAGCAGGCCTACTTTGGTAATTTATCAGTGGCGGTGATGTCTCCATAGAGTTTTAAACATCAGATATATCTATTTTAAGAGGGTAATTTTCTAAAATCTAATAATTGTTTCTGGTCAGATTGTTTTGGCCCAAGGTAAATTTAAGGTTCATGTTTTTATTAAGCTGTTAACAACGAACAGTACAGCTGCCTCTGGGTACTTTTGGCTGTACGCTTTGGTTCAAAAACAAAACAGTGGCACTTCTTTAGTTTTATTTCAAATGTACTTTGCAGTGATAATAATGCAATATAACAAATATCTGTTGACCGTGCAGTCAACAGGGTTGAAAACCCGAAAAAGGCGACCTTTAAGCTGAGAATATTTTGTCACACAGCAGGTGTAAAATGGTGTTGTTGAAGTGTAAACACCAGAGTCTGGAAGAGGTGGTGATGTAAGCTCGAACGCATTTGCTTCTTTTGCAAATTGAGCATTTTGCACCTTCCTGTCGTCCCAGTGCAAAAGCTGATGTACTCAGTTAGAGAAAGGCCTCATATCTCACTGTATAGAAACATAAATGAAATTCTGAAATCATGATTTTCTATGGTTGTGACATTACATCAAAGGGCATCTCAGAACAGCAAGGTCAGACCCTGCAATTTCCTCTCAGCCACAAAAAAAAAAAAAAAAAAATTGTGCAGTGAAGACCGATCTCATGCTTCAGCAGCACTTAAATAATAAATCGAACCTTAAAATCCACACCAGGACTAGAAGATTCCCCATAATACCTCCTCTTTAAAGATCACAGAGCTGCACATGCAGGTGTAATGCTCATTCTTTCAAAAGACTAGCAGAGCTTCACTTGAATGCTCAGTAACATAGAAATTCAACAAAGCTTTCAGTTATTTTTACTACTTCAATGGCATTTTCAATATATAGTTTTGATAAAAAAAAAAAAAAAAAGTTTCCCTCTGTCTTTTCCATTCCACTGCCTTTTAAAAATCCCCCTCTGCCTTACGTTTGAGTGGCTTGATGTCTGTCCTTATCATAGTCAATGTATTTCCTCCTGCCACACTTATTATTCACCACACTGAGGTACACAGTAAGCCTCACAGTATGCCCCGGTCGTGTTAAAACATCCAAATCAAACCTTTTTCGGATGTGTTTTTAATAAAGCCAGCTCATCCTTGGAGTCGCAGGGCTGGCTCTGCTGCACTCAGATACACGGCTCTGACCTCACAGGGCTGTATCAGTCACCACACAGCGCTCTGACCTCGTAGGCATGGACAACCTTTTAATAGCACTGTGACTCCTCAAGTCCAAACTTGTTTGTATCATCTGCATAATGGCAAAAATGGCTGGAAATACTGAAACTAGACTCCATGTTGCCCGTTTGTACTTTTCACAGTCAACTAGTTTGAAGTGCATGTCCTCATCTGTAAGGATTTATGAGTTGCAATTTAATTGAAGGGAATTAGTGGACATTTAGCTTCTAATATCCATCGAATTAATCTCTAACTCTGTGTTTCTCTTCCCCCTCCTCTCTTTCCCAGGAAATGCAGAATGGCTTCTGGGATTAACTTCTGCACTTGGTAGAACTGCCCAGAAGTTCAGGTCCGTTTGCACAGCATCTCACAACCTTGGAAATTCCATAATGTAAATGTATGTTGCCCTTTTTTTTTTTTCATTAAACCTTCGGCTTTGGGCCATGAACCTTAGAGGATCTAACGGGACCACAGTTTCCTCAGTTTGGATTTAGATTCCTCTTTTGCTGGGACTATTGCACGGGCCTGCAGCGGTGGCTAGTTGTGGTGGCTGCGGCGGCGGTGGTGGGAGGACCTTACCACTTTGGAACACAGGGATAACTTTACAAAAGCACGCACCACCATGAGGATATCCACCACCTCCTGTCTCTGTCCCTTTCTGGTCTGCCTCTGTTTTATCCAGAGGTGCTATGGGGCGAGCCACCACGTCCCCGCCAAAGTGCCCTCCAAGAACCAGACCAAACTGGCCAACGGGGAGACGGAGGTGCACCACAGGCCTAAGCGTGGCTGGATCTGGAACCAGTTCTTTGTTTTAGAAGAACACTTGGGACCAGAAGCACAATATGTGGGAAAGGTAGGATTTTTTTTTTTTTTTTTTACTGCAACTGTAAACAAAAAAGAAATCTTTTGATCCCAGGCAACTTGGTTTTTAACAGCTTACTTGGCATTTTCTCCCTCTTGTTTATAAAGAAATGGGTTACAGCAGGACCAAGCTGTTCTATTGAGGTAGACTGCCACGTCGGCATTGTACATGTTCTTTTTTTATCTTCTGATGTGTAAATTCAGGGCTCATTTGTGAAGGTGTGTGGGTTTTTTCTGTCATTATGATGTTGGACCGAATTCCTCTCATGATAATGTCCAAAAAAATGTTTTATTCTCTGTAATTAAGGAGCGCCTCTCAGCATATCTGCCACTTGGGGAAGCCAGCTATGCAAGTGGATGAAGTTTGAAAATGAGAATATCCCTCTCTACATGAAGTTATCTTTGAACTGAAATATCAGATTTGGCCTCTCTGCGGGAATTGAACCCAGATTTGATCTCTTGGTGGGAAATGATCCACCACAGTAAGAAATTGGACAGTAGTGCAATGGGGACATAGTAATCCAGGGCGCCTCATAGCTAGGACATTTTATGAATGTAATTTCAGAGTGACTGATGTCCCTTACAGTGGAACAGATAGTAGCGGGTATTCTTTCTGCTTGTGCATATAGGGTTCGGCGTAGCCCGGTTGTTGGTGGTGACTTTTCTGTTAGCTCCACAATAAGCCACAGGGAGCTGGTTAAGTCCTCTGCTTGCAGATTGCCTGCCCTTATCTTCTGAAATGTTAAAATGTGTTTCTCCGCTGCAGTGATCATTATTCTAGGCACTCAGGCACAGACTAATCCCCTCAACTGCACTCCGAGAGAAAGAGAATGAGAAAGGAAGAACGCTGTTCTGACTGCACATATGTCTGTATTTCAACAACGGTGCCATTTGAGGGGAAAATGAAAGAAAACAGGGATGACATGCTTGGAAATAAATAGGGTGAAAGGGGAAAAAAAAAAAACCACCAATAGTAAATATCACTTTCCACCTCTGTTTATTGAATAAACCTGGGGTTTTAATCTCAAATGTCCTTGTGAAGCCGACAAAGCAGGAAAGAAAGGTTATTTATTGGTGAAACATGTTTTTGCTAATATTATTTGACGCATGAATGAACCATAAAATCCCACAGCGCCAACAAAAACAATCCCTCAGCATTTGAGAGACTGTGTCCCCAGTGTTAGACATTTCAAAGATACAGTATATGCAGCACATTCAAAGCATCAGTTTGTCAATGCACAAAGACGTGGTTCCTCATTTACACATTAAATTCGTCCACTGCTTTGAAGTTCATGATTGTTTGGTTTGCTGGCTGGTTGGCTGATGTGCTAGTTCTACTCCTACCTTTAGGGTGTTGTTGTTCTGTGTTAATATGTGTGTGTGTGTGTGTGTTTATGGCGGGTGCTGCTGATTAAAGCAAAATAAACAGCTAATCCTGGATGATAATAAAGCACTGAGAAGACACATAAACATTATTAAGGAATCAATTTGACATGCATGTTTAAAGAGATGAGGTCTCCAGATGGTTAGCACAAAAAACATTTAATTATGTGGGTTGGGACTGGTGTGCAGTGTCCTAATGTGGCCAGGAGACAGAATGACCCTTAATTAGACAAAGACAGGAGAGGAGGAGGAGGAAAAGGATTAATGCACTCAGCACGTACTGTGCTCTATTGTGTTTTTTTTTTTTCTTTCCTCCTTTTGCTTGATTAAAAACTCCGGACATTAGCGTGCAGCAAATGAGCAGTTCCACCAGGGAATTGCCAACACAGTCTTTGTCGATAATTGCTTTCATCAAAAAATGTGAAGTTTTGAAACAGACTTTTCATGATAAGATGCAGGAAATATCGCACAGAGAAATTGAATTGCAAGTATTGCGTGGTCAACATAAAAAAGCAGATGCATGCTTAGAAATTTGCAAACACGTCACAAGCAGTACCATAAGGGAAGACTTGGCCTTAGTAGTTGGTAATGTTGTGTATACTTTTTACTACTCTCACATAAAGGACAGCATAGAGCGACTTCTGGGAATAAGTGAAGCGGCCAGTCTGTCAAGAACATTTTTAATCCCCCTGAGGTATCCCATAATCCCCAGTGACACCTTTCTGGGGGGCTGATGCATTTGGGAAATGACAGCTTTGTGCATGAGTGAGATGCAAATGCTTGGTAGGGACAGGGCTTGTCCAGATACGAGATGGGAGACAACCCATTCTCCCAATGGGAGGTGTGAATGCCTTCATGTCAGTCAGCTCAGCATGGTTCTCTGAAGTCAGCGGGCAGGTTACAAACTGGATGGCAATTTATAGAAGACGATTTGAATCCCCAAGCCTTGAATGAATATTGACTGTATCTTAGTCGGAGGACGTGGTGTAGCTGTTGGTGTAGCTGTTGGATGAAGTCAGAAAAAGTCAGAAATCCTTGAATGGAACCATCATCTGTGCTGCTCGCTGCTAAAATATACAGTAAATAAAGTGATTTGACAGGATCCGAGCTTCAGCCACCACTGGGAGGAATACCCCCTGTCTTATTTACAGAGCAAAGTGGCAACCTCTAAGAAAGGTACCTAAATGTTTTATTCATACATCTAAAAATGGATTGTGCTGTGACAGAATCAGGCAACTGTCTTGTTACATGTACAGTAATAGCTCAACAGTAGGAAGAATAAAAAAAAAGAAAGAAAAGAAAAAAAACAACGAGGTTTTAACATAAAATTGCTTTTCACCCACTCTTTGCAATGCAGGAAACAAGTGCATGCAGATTGGGATGTTTTCAGTATTAAACCAGTGAGGTGTTACATGAAATAACAAGGAACATTTCACAGTCGATGTCACATTATTACTCTCTCTGGAAGGAGAAACATCCTGACAATGGCAGAAATAATACTTATCAACCACTGAGAATTTTTCTGACACTGAGGCATTGCATAAGTGCATCTGTCTTTGTCTGAGTTGTAGGGCTACAACTAAACATTTATCATTATTCACAGTTTGAATACACATTTCTTCTTATTATTACTGAGATAATATTGAAAAAAGCCCTCAGCAGTTTAAGAGGTCTACATATTTACACACAGATTGCTTGTTATATATGACTGTCAGTCAAAAACCTAAAGATTTTCTATTTATAATGTTACAAACAGTGAATTCTCTCATTTAAGAAACAAACAGCAAATTGTGAGGTAGCTTTGTTTGATAAATGAATTAAAGCAGCATTGATTTTTTTTTTTGCCAACTGGGAACTAAAACAAGCTGTAAACATAACATTTTATTACTTTATTAAGTTGATATGATGAATGTGTCAGCTAATAGTCGGCTATTTACAATCAAGTTGTCAAAGTGTGACACTAGCATTCATTTGGAGTCATGTTTATGGCCACCTAGTCCAAATGTTTACCCTCCTTTTTTAGCTCTGCTGTGGTCTCCATCTGTCTTTTTAGCTTCTACCTGCTCCTCCGGGTTCAGGAGCTAGTTAACGTAGCCTGTTTGCTGTTTGATGCTGGACATGTAGTGTGCACTAGGTTAATCAGATTTTATTTTTCATTATTATTGAAAATGCTCTGTGGATTTGTCACCAGTGACACCTTCCACAATACACATCATTAGTCATTCAATTCATTGTTAATACAAAATATTGATTGGTGCATCTTTAATTGATGTGGAAATTGATAATTGTACGCTCAGGTCAAGAACTAACATGCACATTAAGTAAGAGTTGTGTGTGTGCATCTGTGATTGATTTATTTTTCTCATCTGTGTTTAAAGGGCATATATTGCTTGTGCACATACATTTGAGTATCTGGAGTGTCTATCAACCCACAAACTGTGAAATAAGACAACCCTGTCAATTTTCTGTGGGCTGTCTAGATCAGAAAACGTGGTTCAACAAGCCTTGTTTTCAGGATGGGCGCTTATGGGTATAGGTACAGTATTCAGACAGGTATGAGAAAAATAATGTAATGTAATAATTATTTGAACATTAAAGCATATTATCATGTTCTAGTACAAAACCAAAATACAAGTATGAACATGGAAATGAGCATGATACATCCCCTTTTAGGCGATTTGGATTACCAGTCTGTTGTTTGGAAAGGCTCATTGTTGTCTGGTCAGGCATAGAAATGTACCTGCAGCTTCGTGTCCTTGATACAGTCACACTTTCACCAAACAAAAGATGATGAAACTAATTAAGCAAACCCAGTGAATTACAGTTCAACTCCCATTGGGGGCGGAGTGCTAGTTGTAGGGAGTTGGTTGGGAACGGAGGGTCACCGGTTCAAGTCCCGACATGGACCAAAAACTGAGTGTGAACTGGTAGCTGGAGAGGTGCCAGTTTACCTCTTGGGCACTGCCGAGGTGCCCCTGAGCAAGGCACCAAACCCCCAACTGCTCGGGGCGCTTGTCAGGGGCAGCCCCCTCACTCTGACATCTCTCCATTAATGCATGTATGTGTGTTTCAGGTCTGATGTACATGTATGAGTTTAACAGAGTGTAAATTGAATTTCCCCATTGTGGGACTAATAAAGGTAGATCTTCTTCTTCTTCTTCTTGATTTACCAGCTAAAGGAAATAACTCTTGAAGCTCATGTCTGCTGTCTGTGCAGGCATGCCTAATATCCAAAGTGCATTCCCCTGTCCTCTGGCTGAAACATTCAAACATATTAGCACTGTTGAGACACTAGAGACTAAAGCCACTTCCCTTTGCTTGCTGCCAGAGCACAAGGCAGAAACGTCATGTTTTCCAGAGCCTATCTGCTGACGGTTTCATTTCTGTCTCATCCAAATATCAAATTTTAGCAGCAGTTAGAGGCAGAGCCATTAAATGAGTGTCAGAGTTGCTTCCGGGTCTCTAATAATCTCATTATTGTACATCAAGAAGTCAACCATCCTGCTGGGAAGACAACGATTCATTCTGTTTCTCCCCGCAGATGTCAAAATAGAGGACAACTATGAGGGCGGATCTCTATGATGTGCATCAAAGGCACGTCTCCAGCACACCCCTCATCACTGTCTCTTGATGTATGGTCATTAGGCGGGCGCTCCATCATCAGGGTTTACTGTGACTGTTACAAATCAATCGAAAGAGAAGGGGAGCGCTCGGAGGAGTTGATTGGGAGGGAGCATGGTCAAAATGTGGTGATAATCAGACAATCAAGTACGCCCACATAGAAAGTGATTAAGTCCTCTTGAGTGAAGTATAAGAGCCGAGATTTAATCAAAAACGAACCCATCCCCCTTCGCTAATTGCAAATATGAAGCCAAGGCATGGATCATCAGCTATAGGGCTCGCAGCCTGCTCATTTCTCCTTTTCTTCACCCCTCCTCTGCTCCCCTCGCCATGCACTTGTTGATGGAATGAATCCACAACCTGACTCCCACCTTCAACATTTGCTTTCGACATCAAAGCAATGCAGTTTTAATTTCCAACATGAAGTGAATGTTGCTTCTGTTTGTCCAGTGCCATTCTGATTACAAGAGTTGCAAAATCACAGCAAATAACATGCAAATAAACAAAGATGCTGAGCTCGCAGTGGTGCATGTGCAGCTATTTGTAGCATCGGAGCGTCGACACAAATGTGCTGATGTCTCACTGAAAGTTTCAAAATTGATTAGAAACCAGCGTGGGATCAATCAGCTGAAATGTAGCCACCTTGGTTGTATTTTGACATCTGCTTTGCATCTGGTATAAAAATCAATCCTGGACTTCATATATCAGAGTTTTATATCATATTATTTCTTTTCTCCTGCAGTGAAGACTTTCTTCTTCTTCTCCTCCTGTTCTTGTTGCACACAGTTCATAATGAGTTGGACACAACAGCAGTAAAGCAACATCCTTTTATATAAGCAGAGAGTAAACAAGGCAAGCAAGCACATACATTATGCGGCTCTGTACGCTGAATGCGACCAAGCCATTACAAATGGCATTCACCAATAATGCAGTCCAACCAGGCACATACATTATCAGGATCTACACAGTGAAATAAAGGACAAATCAGATGAAGGGAAAAGGTGGGAGAGCTTCGTAGCAACTCGTAATGTATCAAGATAGCACTTAATAGAGCGTGTCCTCTGCCTGTGCTATGTAATTGCGAATATTGTGTTACATGTCATGTGTTCCTTTTTTCAAAAGGTTGGTATTTTTCATGCTTCATTAAACTCACATAAGATTTAGTTGTTTTCTTGACTCTACCTGAAATGGGACATGAGTTATGTATGTTTGATTTGCAGCCTCTTCAAAGAATTTTTGGATGAGTATTGCAGCACCAAGTTGCCATTCAGCTCTATATTTGTTCAGCAGAAACATTGGCAGGAAGAGTATAATTGGCATGGCGGCAACCAAGACTGGATCCTGTGATTGCGCATGTTGCCCAGAAATGGAGCATTTGAATATTTTTTTATCTGCTAAGGATGAACAGGTTTATTGGTGGTTGCCGTCATTTCAGAAGTTTTGTGCTAATCCATTCATAAATGTTTTTAGGACATTCTGTTGTATTTGTTTGTTGTATATAGTTGGTTGTGAGGTAGCTCTGTTGGTGGTCTAAATAGACTCTGGGTAATGGAAATAACATGAGTCAGCAATTTGGAAAACACCGTATGGGTTGAGTGCCTGGTCCAAGTTTATGAAATGTGAAGTTTTGGTGCTTTTCTTTATATGATAATTGGGCTTTTGGTTGGATAACACAAGCAATGTGAAAATTTTACCTGTTGCAGCCAAATCAAACGAGAGTAATAGACGTATTAATCAGTAATGAGTCATCTGTCGCAGCCGTAGTTAATATGTAATAGAACATCCCTTAGATTGGGTTTAAAATGTGATGAAACATTATTATTACAGATACAATATCATCACAATATTTCATTATCTAATAGTGTGAGACAATAAGCCATTGAATTACAGAAAGTGTGAATCTCTTGCAAAAACAAATTTTCATTGCAGTTTTATTCAATGACAAAATAATCTGGAATAAATAATTACTACAACCAGTGTCATCTAACCAGATGTCCAATCAACCCATAATCCTTAACTGGCCCAATATTGCAATTAATCCAGATAAACGTCAGTAAAACAATGAACCAACACAAGAAAATATGTCACGTACTGATGTGTATATATAAAAAAATTATAATCATAATAACGTTGTCTCATAAATTTCATTGAAGGTTATGAACTGATTTCAACTAATAATGTATTATAATATACAGTATGTAAATCTGCTTATTAATTCATAGGCCAGTGTCTTTATTAAGTCAGCCATTTGTTTTTTTTTTTTTTAAATGTATCACAGTACCAGTGTAGATTATTATATGAACTGTCTGGAAGCTTTTTGATTTTTTTTAAGGTGAAAAGATTAATCAATGATCAGAAACCAAATTAATTGCTTGCAATTTTGATAATTGTGTTGGTACAGGTACAACTTTATGTTCAGTGCAATTTTCACCCCGTGCTCTAGTAACTCATAATTTGTGACTTCATTTTTCATCAACTCTGACAGACTAAATGAGTGACTGAATAACTTTAATCACAGGTTATAGCTCTAGTTTGATTACATTTGTTAGGCATTAATATTTTATATTATATCACCCAGCACAACTGCAAGAGTAGAAAAATACGATGTAATGTTGCAGGAATGCCGTTGTAGTGGCAGATATCTGTCAGGTTAGAGGCTTGCTTTGTTCCTCAAATCTCTTCTCCCCTTAATTGACTGAGACACCTGACAGGCGGTACGACAGAGCCAAAAGTACACTGTTTGACTGACTGTGAGCACCAATTAGCTTGTGAACACAAACAATTTAAGGCTCCATCTCGACATATGCAGAGCCCAAACAGCGAAAGAAAACACGCAGCTTGTTGACAAAAGAAAGGGAAGATGCACTCTCTCCCGGGTTGCGCCTCTGGGTATATGATGAAATCATAAGTGAGCTTCTCCTTGAGATTGGAGTGTTTTTCGCCAGTGACTTCAGAGCCCCAGACTCTGTTGATCTCTTTGAATTCCTCTGAAATGCATTGCCAGCTGCCCGCCGCCAGCCACATGCCAGTCATCTATTCTACTAGTCTTTAATAAAGTCCCCCATAGAGACTGGGAGATAAACGCAATCCCTTGTTTTGATGACCTGTTAAGGAAAAAGATTCCTCTACAGTAAGTCTTTGTGGGGAGACGACAGCAACAACAACGCTGGAGAGGTTGACCTTTCTCATGATGTCTTCACACTTAACTGCCATTATCATTTCTCCCTCTTCCAAACTGCCACACATACAAGATGATACTGTTCTATGTTACGCTCATATTAGGTTTACTTGGCAGTGTAACAAAACTGACACTAATTACATTAAGGCAAGTTGTCATGATTGTCTGTGTGATCAAAATGAATTTAGTGTGAATAAAATATCCCAACGCTGAAGTCAAAGTACAATATGCTGCACCCTCTGCAGAGAAATGGAGCCCTGTTTGTGAAATTATGTGAGAGAAATTTGCCCTGAGCCCAGTTTTGTACAATCGGCTTTGACTACAAAGGGAAATTTGTGAAATGCAAACTGTCCCTTGAACAGCAGTGAGGGAGGTCTCCGTCCAGAGAAATTTGGACGCTGTGACTGTCTTTTCTTTGCCTCTTCTCTGCTCTTTGGTGTCATCAAGCAGTCACAGATGGTTAGTAAATATGAGGAAGTTTGCAGTTTAAGCTATATCAGTGCAAGGTCTACCGTTATTGGTTGTTATATGTTGTCTTTTTCTGGTCTTTAAGGCTGCAGTTACCTGGAATTATATGGAATTTCTTTAGTACAATACAAGTGACTAGTAATTTTTTTTTAAATCATGTATGATCAACATAATACTGATACTTGACCAAAGCCATCCAAAATACCCCAAACACTATTAAATTAGTACAAAGGAGTATGTTTGATTTCTGATGTTTTTGATTTCTTTCTGTATTTAGTTGTCAAAAATAAGGTTTAAAGGGTTTTTCTTAAACGGAAAAACATGCTGGGGAGATCACAGTAGTTGCAGATCTTTAACAACCTCCATCAAGGAAGATTTGGGTGGCAAAAAAGTCCACAGCTCATAAATCTTATTGCTGTGAGCATATGATAATGGCTTTAATTGAAAATGACCTAAATGAGCAAATCAAAATTATTTTCAAATTAGAGTTACACATCTGTATTGTGACTGCTGGACAGTAAAAGACACTAGCGTGACTCCTTATCGCTCTTTTCGGATTTGAATGCTGCATGTCTTCATATTGTTTCACTCCCAGCTGGCCAGACACGGCTGTACTTTTAGCTTGTGATGTTTGTGTAATGGTCCGCAACCTGTTGACGCTTTTATCACCCATGGATTTTGGAGGGCAGTAGTCGCCATATGCATCATTGGTTCACTCTTTGCCAAGCATGATTTATTGGCTCCTGCAAAGGAAATCAATGGCTAAATTAGCACTCTGACTGGAGGCAAAATTACATTTATGAGCTGCAGTTGTAGAGTGCTGCTGGACAGAAGTGGATATGCCCTTGTAGTAGTTATGGAAGCAGTCTGTCCTTAAGTAATAACTCTGGTTCTCTACATTTAAATTATATAAATGTATATGTAGGAATTAATCGTCAAACTAGAGCCAGCACTGGAATTTACTGTTTCTAAAGTAATTGTTCCTGACCATCCACACTGCCACCGATGTGTTAACATGTTCTAATTTCTTCCCTGGGTGGTTGTGTTTCATATTAGTACAATCTAGCAACTGATTAACTATCTGATTCAACACGATCTTTGACTCTTTATCTAATTACAGGCTTGATATTTTCCACAGGAAGGACAGGCGGCTCTCATCAAGAGTTAGGCCTGCAATCAACAGCGGCTTTCTAATTAGTAATGTATTCGCTAGTCCAGGTTTTGATTAGAAGTGGTTGGAGAACTTGTTAAATAACTTGTCTCTGTTAATGGTTGTGCATTTATACTAATAGTGCTGCTTTTTTAAATGTGTACCACTGTGGTTGTACTGGTTGTGAAAGGGGACATATCATGCTCATTTTCAGGTTCATACTTGTACTTTGGGTTTTTCCTAGAACATGTTTGCATGCTGTAATCTTCAAAAAACACATTTTTATCATCCTGTCCGAATATACCTGTATATGCCCTCTGAAATAATCCACAAATCCAAACATATGTGCACAAACACTGAAAATGTGAGTTTTTCATGTTATATCCTCTGTACACCCAGGCTGACTAAAGCTGAGACTCAAGTAACACAAGCTAAACCCCAATACACTCTACAGGTATACAGGCTGTCCAGTCATGTCATATGTCCCAGCAGAAATGTCAGATGGACATCAAGTTGGGGATTAGCAGTGCTGATATAGTAATTGATCGTGTAACAAACAGATAATCAATCAACAAGTCAGTCAATAATGGGTGCAAAGTTGGATGCTCTGAATAAAATTGAACAGTATGATGGTTGATTGTTTCTAAATATGAGTAACTGTGAAAATAAAAAAGACAGTCTTGTCTTCAGCTCCAACTCCAAAACAATTTAGCTGTGCCCTAATTCAGGGACTGCACCAGTTAAATGTGTTTACAACAAAATCACTGCAGTTGGTTGGCCTGTTATTTGTGCAGGCTTTGCAGGGGAACATTATGTAAATCCTTAGATGTAGGGCTGCAGGAGAAGTGCATGAAGAGGGACCACTATGGCGTCCATACTAGTGCTTTTTTCATGTCAGTAGATATCACAATATACTGTATATTAAGTCACTGTTTGGCATAAACATTTCTTTCATCTTAAATATTGAAATTCACTAGTTGTACAGTCTGTCTATTTAAATGAGTAAATTATACAGAACAGCTCTTCCCTCTTGTCAGTCCGAACTCTAAAATGTTTACATCCCAGGAAGCTTCGGGTCAGTTATATAAACCTGCGATGATGCAGTGTGTAGCTGCTGTGTTTTTTCCAGAGCTCCACAGTGTGTTCCAGTCAGGGGATGGCTGGTGTTTAAGACTGTGTGCACTTCTGTGTGATGCTTCAGGTGATAAACTTTGTTAGAATATGATTTTGTACATTCAGCGTCACCATCATGTGTTTCATGTCAGACATTATGGTAAACTAATTATGCAAACTGGGCTTTAAGTTGCAGAGGTATTAGCTTTGTTTATCTGCAACAGCTCCTTGAATTTAGCGTTTTTGTGACTGCTGCGTTGTCATTGAACGCGTCTCCTCCGTCTAACTATGCAACATTTGCTACCAAACCATGGCATGTGTTTAGTTGATCGACCCAGCTGTGTCTATTTCAAAATCATACAATGTAGGACTGGTTAGAAAGAAACAGCTTTGGTTTTGTGGTGAGACATTTTTATTAACAGAGCCTGATAGTCCATTTTATTTATTGTTTTGGTTGTGTGGTATTATTTAGTTTGTTTCATTTATTTAGAATATGTTTATAATTGTTTTCATATTCCCATCTTAATGTCGATATATTCTAAGAATTAAAGTTAATTGCCCTTTGAAAGGGTGCACTTGCATTATTATGTACTTATATTATTATTATACAATTGACATAATATGGTTATAAATTTAAATCCAACGAAAGTAGCTATTGTGACAGGCTAGTGTTGAGGCATCAACGTTTAAGTATTTAGGAAGTCAGTTAGATGTAAAACACCTTCACTTTTATTACAGTGTTAACTTGTAAAAGCTTTTATTTTGCCCACAATATTTAATTTTCACCATTAGCGTGAAAGCATTTCCCTTCTGATTAGTCTCAACTTGTGAGTGTGGCTCCTATTTGTCTGTGTTTGACATCATATTTAAACTACTCAACTTGAAATACATATATTTTTAAATTGTATTTATTGTTAGTTTCGACTGATGCACCAGCAGTTCAGACGATTTGTCCCCTGTGGAGCTCTGTTAGTTGTCAGATGTTGTTGTGAAAATGCACATATCAAAGCGCTGAGTGCCACACCTCTGTTACATCTGACAGATGCTGCTAATTGGCATTAAACAAACCATGACCCACCTTTGTAGTTGGGTTGTAATTGTGATTTATCACTTCAAAGCTAAAGTTCCTTTACATGCCATTTATATTATTTGGTTATTTTGCCCCCCTCTCTACATGTTGGACTCCAATATCCATTCATATCCAGACTATGTATATATAATAATGTTAGGAAGAGTAACATATTACCTACAAACAAACAGAGCATGAATTATTTATTTGCTGTATGTGTATCTTGTGTTCTCCAAAGAATTGCATAAATCTTCTTTTAGATGAGAGTTGGAATTCAAAGGTTGTGTTCACAGCACATTGACGTGCATTTACAAATATGAAATACAGAAATACCAGTACCACCAGTATGTGAAGCGTGGCCGATGCACAATGAAAATGGATTGTTTTGTTGTGTTCGGCTGTGACACTACCCTGAGGAAAATAAAAATCTGTGATTCTTAACATGTTTTATTCATGGGCAAAAATGAAGTTCTTTAAATGATGATGTTACCGTGGCGCCCTGGTTTGGAAATTCAGTGGTATTGTAAAATATATTTATAAAGTCTACAACTAAAAACCCAGCTGAGCAATTGGCATGAAAGTCTTAATCCTCTTGGTATCAATTATGGCTGAAAAAGTGCCTTGGTCTTCCCTTATTCCCCTCTCCTGGTAAGAAAGAGGCAGCACTCTTCCCGCCTTCAACAGTCTTGTAAGGATTTCCCCCAAAACTTTAATCTCTAAAGATGAATTTCTTCAGTGATGCTCGGGTAGAGTCAAGCCTGAGAGAGAATATTGAATAATGTAATGTCAGACTTAGATGTTGGGAGTTTTCTGAATCTGAAACGTGGGCAGAGGACCACCATGCAGTGCAGTAATGCTGCAAAGCTTAATGCTATATACAGTAAAGCACAGATGTTTTATATGGCCTCTTTGGCAGAGATCAAAGAGATTTAGATACGTATTATAATTTATTCTTATAAAGCCCTGATCCATGCCTTCCTATGGACTAGGGCTCATTGATATTGCAAACATTTTGTTGATTACTCAATTAGTAATCTTAAAAAATGTCAAATAGTAGTGAAAATGCTCAACACACAGAATGATATAAACACATATATAAGTGTTCTGTATTTCATTCTTTAAAAATTGATAAACCATTTACCAGTATTGATGATTATATGTTGACCAGGGATGTCAGAGTTAAAGCGCTAACAATGCATTAAGGCAAATTGGTTTTAAAGCCACTAATTTCAACACAACTTGCAATTTTTTGGTTGTAGCGCACTCAGTTTAAAAGTTCAAAGATTCTGGCATCATATGAAACAACAAAACAGGAATCCACTGGTAACAACCATACAGTCATTCTAGCTTCTCACAAAAGAGGCTAAATAACGCTCCGAACTGACAGCCCAGCATGTCCTAGACCTCTGACCTCAAGATATGTGAATGAAAATGGCTGCCCACTTTATGAAAATCACATGCAGGTTGGATCAAGTCAGTCAAGTTGGGCTTACCATGTTTATTTACCATATTATGATTTGAGCATATTTTTTATGCTAAATGCAGTACCTGTGAGGCTTTCTGGACAATATTTGTCATTGTGTTGCGTAGTTAAATGATTTTCAATAATAAATATATATTACATACATATGTTTGCATATAGCAAGCACATTTTTCCACTCCCATGTTGATAAGAATATTTAATACTTAACAGATCTCGCTTTAAGGTACATTTTGCGATTAAATATTTTAATCGATTGACAGTCCTACAGCCGACTACTCCAATATTCATTTCAGCACTAATATGGACATCATAGTGGTCTACAGCAGTGCACTGTAGCGATTGCCATTTTACAACCTTCAATCACTTTTTGAAACGGTGAATCAAAAACAACTCTTAAGAAGTGTATTGTGGCACCGTTCTGTTTTCGGTATTCACACTCCCTGTGTCTGGTTTGCCTTGCAGCTTCACTCAAACTCGGATAAAGGCGATGGATCCGTCAGGTACATTCTGAGCGGGGAAGGAGCTGGGACTATATTTATCATCGACGAAGTGACAGGAGATATTCATGCCACTAAGAGCCTGGATCGCGAAAGGAAAACACATTATGTCCTGCATGCACAAGCCTTGGACCGCAACACAGAGGAGGCGCTGGAACCAAAGTCGGAATTCATCATCAAAGTACAAGACATCAATGACAATGCACCCAAATTTCCAGATGGACCCTTTGTAGCTACGGTGCCTGAGATGTCTGAAGTGGGTGAGTAGTGCTACAAAATAAACTGGACCGTCACATGATTGTCAGCGGCAGCGAGGCTTGTTTGAACACAAAAATATCACTCAAATTCAAGCATTTTGAAAATGTCTGAACATGAGTGATATTTTTGTTGCTTTTTAGATATTCTTCATGCTCATAATCCCTTTTATACCCGTGGTAAAGAGAAAAATATTTACATTTTGTGTACATTTCAAATAGACACACCAGTGCTGCTCCAAGATGCTTTAAAAGAACATCCTGATCAAACACGTTCTTGCCCTGTGCAGCGTTCTGGTTTGTCCTCTCTGTGATAATGTTCTCCACAACGCTTGATCATGTGTAAGCCAGCCGAGTCCTCTTTTTCATCTTTGTTCTCTGGTTGCTATGATGGTTTCCCGGGTGGGCAGGTCTTTATAAAGCACTCAATAGTGCCTCCACAGCTATCCCCGCCATCGAGACTGTGGAGTCCTCCATATCATAGAGGAAAGAAAACCCTCTATCCACCTCCTCGGAGACAGCGGCTCCTGCCCAGCATCATGTGGCAAACATCTATTTTTTATTTCTTTATTGTACTGTTCTGTTTTTAGCTCGGGTGAACAAAAGCCTCCCTTCCCAGTCCAGTGGATTCGACCTCTCAGCACAATGGCTCCAAAGTATGGTGCTCAAATATTTTACAACACTCCTTCAAAACATATGTAGGTTGTGGCCAAACATAAATGGTGGCCAAACTGCTGTCAGAGCAATTTCCCTTCAACTGTACTGTAATGTAGTCGCTCTGTGATGCTGACACTGTTGAAAAGATTCCCTATATATCTGTCTGTCTAAAATAATCTCTTCAGCTGCTGGAAAGACTTGGAACTACTTCTACCTAAAATAGAAGGAGTCTCTGTCAGTATGCATATATGCTTTTCTGAACGTCTTTCGATTTTCTCGACAACCGTTCATCCGATTGACGTCACACTTGGTGGGTGCATTACTGAGGACTCAAGGAAGCGCAGTGTCGAGTGGCCGCTCCTTAGATCGATGGGACATATTTATTAGTAGTGTGTTATTTACACACTAGCTGTAGTCTTTTTTGCTTAGGAAGGTCCCTAACGGAGTGAAATGACCCGAAAGTATCTCAGTGGCAGCCATGATAAGAGCTGTTTAAATCTCTAAATGCTAAGGAAAGGTGCTTCAACACTTACTTTATTGTCTCCTTTAGCATAGGATACACTGGACCATGCTTTACCAAAAGAAAGGAGAAAATGCCTCCCCACAATTCCTTGCAGCCCTAACCTTTAAAGCAACACACCATCCTGCCGTTCATGAAAACAAACTATATGCTTATCTTGCATAATATTTCCATAGTCATACACTATGTGAGATTTATATTTATAAATATGAGTGGACAGTGATGACCATTTTCACTATTTTTATTGATTTATGTTGAACAAGTAACAAATAAGTAAAAAACAACATAACGTACACATGGAAAACAAACTTCTCCATAACTTAAAAAAATTACTGATTTTTTAGCCTATTATATAAACTTTTGTGGTAGCCTATAGACTATTCCTTTGTAATCCAACCTTTGTAATGAAGTGATGTTATCCACTGGTTGTTCACATAATTCTTTATTACATGTTGCTGTAAAGTGTTGCAGCAGCAGAGGAACCTGCGGTATCTCTCTTTCAGTGTGGTCACTGACAGAGCTGTTTAACAGTGCATGGGGGGCGAGCGTATGCGCCTTTTGTAGTCCATTTACAGAACACTGTACTGTAGTTTCACCACAGTAAACCCACGTCACTAACATCCGCCGCCATCGTAGCATAATTACGGACCATAATGTAAGTGCAGTCGGATTCTTAAGGAATCATCTTACACATCTTTCCTAGATCTCATGACGTTTTCCATCAAGGTCAAGGACAAGTGGTGAGGAAAAGACATTAGGATGTAACGTTTTGACTTTGCAGCCCACTTTGTCGGGTATTGGAGGGAACCTCTACTGGGTACAGCTCGCTCTCCGGCAACGTTTGTGTGAGCGTTTGTACCTAAATGACACGTAGCATTGCTCGGGGAGGCTGCTATGTAATGGCAGGTGTATTGCTCAGGACGCAAGGAAGTGCAGTGTCAAGTATGAAGTCATTTGGATGAGCGGTTTTCGAGAAAGCTGCGAGTAGCAACACCAGAGGCCTGCTCCGAACAGGCCCGTTTTGAACGGGCACTGCCCTAGTATTGAAAAAAATACCTCAAGGAGAAAATGAACAGCTTCATCAGCTTCTTGCAGTAAGAAGATGGAAATGTGCAAAACCGATTAAATATGCAAACCCCAAAAGACCTGTAGGCGCCCTCTTTATAAACAGTCAATATCTCCCTGGTTGCATTCATGAATATTCATGAGCACAGACAGGCCTGACACACATACAACTTTGCCAGTATCTTTGTTACTAAATTGGATATGTCAAGTACATATCTTAATCTCCTCTGGGAGTAATGCACTGTATGTCCTGATGTCTTGTATGTGGAATAATGTTGCCACATGCTCAATATTTTATTTTTAGGTTTAGTTTAGAGAGACACTTCTACATGTTGCTGTTGCTACTGTAAGCAAAGAACAAGTATTAAATCGCACGCAAAATAATTATCAGATAAATAAGTTGATGTAATCTTTATCCCTGAATGAGTGCGTAATAGTGTAATGAGAATATTCTTACAGCCCTAATCTGTGTATTGGCATCCTTCACTTAGTTCTAACAAGACTACTCATTTTAAAGTTTCAATGTTCGCTGCAAACTTCATCATCGGTTGCACAAAAAGAATCAATCACCATTGATGACCCAAGGGAGGAAATCAAGGACTGTGAAGGGGAAAATAATTAGCCTTTTTTCCCGCCCCCTCTTTATCTCATGTCCATTAAAGTAATTCCTCTTTGGTTCGGCATCTGCAGCGTCAAATCGGCTGTAACAATCAACTGTCCTCACACTCCAGAGCACTAATCCCCCAGCATTTGTCAATACTGCTGCTCCCGAGTGCAGGAAGGGGCTGTCTGGGAGTGTGGCAACTAATTGGTTGTGATGTTCTTCTTTCCTGTCTAAATTGATTAGCTGGGCAGGTGCCAGCTAGTCCAACATTACTGTTTCATACCTCCCATTCATACAAAAAATAGTTTTTTTAGAGTGCTATTTGAAAGGAGTATCAAATTCTGTAGTACTGTGTATCTCCCAGTTGAGAGGTCTCTAAATGGACATACTGGAGATGGTATCTCTGCTTTCCTGTCAACCATTTGACTTCTGGGAAAATCACTAGCTAATAGTGGTTTTGAAACACAGAAGCAGAGGTGGTTGCTTGTTTAGATGAGACATTATGATTAAATGAGTGTTATTTGAGCCAATGTATAGAAATTGAACCAAATAGGACATGAGTGAGTGTCAAATCCTTTAAACAAAACTAAATAGATTCAGCGTTGCATACAAAGAACTGAACACACACTTTTGATTTATTTTCCCCTAATTTCCTCTCTCAGGTGTTGTTTATACTAAATGCAGCTATCATAAAACTCAATTTTTGTTTTTGCCTGTTTCCATATATGATGGCATGCGTTAAGTGGTGAAGAAGCAAATGGCACAGGACCCTGGACTCAGAATGAGGGAGGATGAAGGAAACCTGGTGATTGTAATCCACCTTTAGATGTCACCCTTAATCTTTTAAAAGTATATTAGATCTTGTGGTCGTGACATGAGTCCAGCGAGGTCAGTAGAGACAGATGGATTGAAACCTAAAGGAAGTGATGAAAGTGAGTCTAAAAATGGGAAAAAGTATATGACTGTGGTTCATAATGGAAAGTACAGATTTCACTTTATTTTTCACTATTTTCTAGCATAGTATATTTCTGAATAACCCTTACCTCTTTTTCCAACTGCGGGATGATAGCACGAGCAGAACACCCTCATTTTTAAAAAAATATTAATACAAAAATTATAATACAGGCAGGGCTGTTCTTGATCAAATAAATTGTTAGTCGACTAACACTCACACTATTTTGTTGACTAATCGAAACTTTCTCCACAAAGAATCACACAAAATCCCCACTTTAAGTCTTGTGTTTACCAGAGAACAGCCATATCTGGAAATAAGTCGTTCAGCATGAAAATAACTAATCAACTTAATAAATCTTAGTCAACTCAGACCAAAACAACAAATCAACTAATTGACTAAGAGGGGGCGAGACTAATTCAAGGTCCCCTGCCTTTAAATCAGTCTGGCGTTCCAACAATGTCATGTCCTGGAGTACTTGAAAATAATTGAAAAAATATTCAATTTGATTAAATTTACTGATACAACCTGGACAAGGATTTGGGTTTTAAAGGGATAGAACAAACAACTCCTTAAAGGTCCAGCATGTAGGATTTAGATCATCTAGTTGTAGAAATGAAATATCATATCCATAACTATGTTTTCATTAGTGTATAATCACCTAAAACTAAGAATTGTTGTGTTTTCGTTGGCTTAGAGTGAGCCCTTCTTATCTGCATAAGAAGCGGATCTTCTTCATGTAGTCTGCCATGTTGCACCTCCATGTTTCTACAGTAGCCCAGGACAACCCAAACACTGGCTCTAGAGAGAGATCTTTGCATATTTACTATTTCATCTGAATTCTGTTGCTCTTAAATAGGAGCGGCAAAGGTCCTGAAAGGTACCATGACATTATTGTGGTTTTGCACTCGGCCGCTCACGTTACTGCAGTCCGCAATCATACCGCGAGATGCCTCTATATCCTACACACTGGACCTTTAAGTGGGACGAGTTCAACAACTCTTAGGTCAGTAAAGCTTAGAATAGCTGTTTTAGTTGCAGAATTGCAGTTTCAAAGTCTGGTGGTGGTTCCTTCATGAGAGCCTTTGTCTCAAAGTGGTTGTATTGTAAAGTGTTTTTACTCTCCAGGAAGCCTGTGACATGAAAATAAAAGCTACTGTGACCTTAAAACCTGACCTCTCTGACCAGATTCCCCTCAGAGTTTTAAAGTTAAGGCTCAGCAAACATGTGCATACTGACTTTTGAGTGTTCACTCTTTTTTGAGTACAGTCAGAGCTCTTAATGTTGCACTCATCACCTTCATAGTTCCAAATATATAGTATGCCTTGGACACTTCACGTGAAGTGCATTGTAAGCACTAGAAAGCACATTATACAGTCTTTTAGGAGTGCATAATGAGTGCATTATCGTCAGAGTATGCAGTATGAATGTTTCCACAGTTTGAAAAACTCAAAAAGGTGAAGAATATATAGTGATAGTTATATAGAATATTTTGCCGTCAGACTCCTCATCATGCTGTACTGTATTTATCATGTAAGGTCACATATGGGCATTTTCTTTACTCAAGCCATTATCACAGAACGATTCAAGGTTCATCAATTAAATTATGTACTAACTAAAATGTTTTCCGAGACAGATGATTTGGAACCGACTTGGCTTCCAAAGCAATCCCAGAATTGATTAAGTCCAAATAATTCCCAGTTCAATTTTCACAGCAAGGTTGACAGACGTTCAGAGTGCCCAAGCATACCGTGGAGTACATGGTTCATTATGGGTGGCATTTCACTCCTTCAAGTTAAAAAAAAAAAAAAAAAAAAAAATGGTGCGAAACAGTTTCCCTTGTTTAATACAGTTTTATTCTCAGAGGAAAACAAGAAAGCAAGTGTCCAGAAGAGAAGCCTTACGATGTAACATACAGCTCATATCTCTCCTAACACAGTCATACTATGATTCTTATACTCATGCATAATATAAGCTTGCAATTGCAATGCACTCATCATCATGCAATTATAATGGGTTAATGAAGCCTGTAATGCTATTTGAGCAACACTTCAAGTGTTAAATTGAACCACAATGGCTTTCACACCCAATTTTTAACTAACAGTGTTAATAATGAGGCATCCTTCTAAGTTTCCAAGTCATTTGTCTTTGTTTTTGTGATCTTATACAATGACAAATGCTTGAAAGCTAAGACAAGGGCTTGTTCTAATATTTCCCCTGATTCCCAGCTAAAAAACACACCACAGTCTGCTTTTATGCAACAGTGGCTGTGAATGAGTGAATGAATTTGTATATGTTTACATTATATATGCAGCTCATTTTAGCTTTGCAGGTTGTCAGCCAGGTAGCTAACCACAATATAGGTCTATGCTCAAATAACATTAACAGTATTTTCATTTCTTTAGAGATATGTTTTGTGCAGTAGGCAACATATCCTGTGAAGCACTGCATTAGTAAAGCATGCTAAATCAGCATGTTTGGCTGGCTACTTCTTTGGCTTAAACAACTCGTGTATAGCGAGGATGTATCCTGCATTTTTAGTATTTCTCTCTTTCTAGTCCTGCTATCATATTTTCATATTTTGTGCACAGTAATTATTCTTGGATCTAAAGGCACCAGAAGTGGTTGTGAGGTGATTTTAAACCCATAGCCATTAAACAGGTTAATCACATTAATGTACTTCTATTCACATGTGAGAGCCTTTAAAGCTGGGGTAGGCAGTTTATTTCTAATGTTATTGGGCAAAAATCCATGTTGTAATTCAAATGGTCTGAGAGAAAACTAGACTTCTGTGTCTCCTCATGGCTCTCTTTTCAAGCTTTAAGAAACCTAGCCCCTAAACGGAAACTTGGGCCAATTATAGGTCTTTCCACAGAGAGGGCACTCCTATTGGCTGTTCTACAAATGCAGACACATGTGCACATCCCTTCAGATGGTGAAAGCCTGATTCAATGATGGAACATCCTGAAGAAAAAGTTGCTATTCCAGCATTGGCAACAACTGCATACATTACAAAGCAACCCAAAAAAGGAAGACTGACTCATCAAAAGGAGATTCTGACATAGCAGCGAAGCACCTCACAGATGGAGAGAAAATGTTCCTAATACAGTATTTCATTTCAAAGGGCTTCACAGAACCACACGCTGCAGCATCAGGATCACCATCACGATCAGGATGGTGTTTGAAATGAGTCACTACTCAGTGTTTCCCACACATAGAATATACTTGAGCGGGCTGCCCAGGTATATTAACTGCTGCACAGGCGGCATGGAGGTTGTTCCCACCGGGATGTACTGGGTGCTGCGCCACCCCTCGTTGGACTGACAGGCTTCTAGTGACACACAAGGTCGATTCCCACCGAGACCATCGTGATTACTTTTAATAAATCATGTAAGCCGCTGTTTTACGGCTTTATCTTCTGTTTAACATAGAAAGATATAGAGATAAGTAGACAGCAAGTGTGTGCATGTGACACAATCTACTGTGTATGTCATTGTAGTTTTGTACACAGCATTTTTTTTTTTACTTTCCCAGAAAACTGCCTACTCTGGGGTACATATTGAATTACAGTATGCTGAAATGTTAGAAACAGTGACGCCAACACTATACTGCCTACCCCAGCTTTAAGAGAGACCATTAATGCCAGGAAATAATCCTGCTGTGTTCTTTTTTAGGTACTTCTGTGTTGCAAGTCACAGCGTCTGATGCTGACGATCCCACCTATGGAAACAGTGCCAGAATAGTCTACAGCATTCTACAAGGACAGCCATATTTCTCAGTCGACCCCAAAACAGGTGTGGTATTACTGCATGCTTGCGAAAAATGCTCAAAGTGAGCACCCCAGCTCTTGCAAGCATGATAACTATAGATGTTAATAATAATTGCTATAATCTCTGTTGTTGATCTCCTAAAGTGATGTGTATATCATGCTGTGAAATATGTGTACCATATGCTTCTTTCAGTGAACATCCTGCTCTGTTATTGCAGCACGTCTGGCATAAAAGCTAAAGCCGTCAGTGTAGCGTTATGGACTACTCATACGATGCGCTATTGTTGAACACGCAGCCCCCTCTTTGTGGGCAATAAGTAACTCCTCAGGGGTCAAAGAAGACATTTGTAGATGCCTTCAGAAAGCCATTGTTTCTTGTCTTTTGAAAGGAGGAAAAAAGCCGCAACAGGCAATGTTTTCAGATTCCATCCTTTGTCTGAGAGGCCTCTGCTGGAATCTATTAAATGTTTATAAACCTTCTAAAGTGCAGGACATATAACTTTTATATGATGTGAAAATGTGTTGTTGTGAGTGTGTATATGTCTGTTTATTTCAGATCTCTCTTTGTCTCACAAAAGAGTGTGTACTTGCAGGGTTGTGTGTGATGTCTTACATGCTTGCTGCTGCTGCCGCTGCTGCTGTTGGTTAAACTGAACAACAATCCACTTGTATGAATTGATTCATTGCTGTCTGGAACAGCTATTGGCCCCTTTGAGACTATAGCGCCCATGTAAAACATGAATTCTTTGCTGAATGAGCAACACAAATGAATTGCTGAATATTTTGACTTTACCTTGGGGGGGAAATGCGGTGGGGATTGATGGAGCAATTTCACAGCGGTGTGGTGAGGCAGAGGCAATGCCAATTTTGGAATGAAAACTGTGACTTAACGTCACATATTTTGTTTTATCAAATATGCATTATTTTTAGCTGAAATCTATTTCAGATCACATGTTGACTGTAAAAATTATTATTCTGCCATCATTTGCGTCCCATCAGAAGGCTTGTGTTGCTCGAGCTGACTCAGCATCTTGTCTGAATTGTAATTCAGTGCAGGGCGTGCAGAGCAGTAGGGAGGTGATCGAAGGCCTAGCCAGCTGCACTCCCTGCGCAGCACTGTTCCACCCACATGTATTAATTTAAACAAGGCGGCTGTTGTTTTTGCCACGGGCAAACCACCCTCCTCCCTCAAATTAGGACAAGGAACTCCAGCGGTCAGTGGGAAAATATGCACACAGAGGAAGATGCACTTGCATGTGATCACTAATATGCTAAGCCCCAGTCTTAAAGCAGTTGCTGGCATATTGCCACACAACACTGGTTAGCTCTGGCACTGTCTCACAGTGCATTAGCTTGCTTACACCTCTTTATATCCACATGTACCTGGCTCCCACCGTGCTTAAACTGTAGAGACACCATCTTAGGTAATTCATATATTATTAGCAGGATTAAACACACACTTGCAAACACAACCCGCCTCTTTCTATTTGACCTTAGTCTGGTGGCCAGATTCAACAGTGACAGATTTTACAAGACCCATGAGGTAGACGCAAAGACTGTTTAAGGACAGAGGGTAATGATAGCATTTGGCCTGCACATATGGTGCTGAAGGAATCCCCAAAGGACCGCCTCAGACTTGACCCAAATCCTCAGCAAGCAACAAAGTGAACAGTATACCTGTGTCTTCCCCCTGGCTTAAAGACTTTGATAGCATCATCTCTAACTCACTAGTGGCCGAAGTGACAGGCCTGTCTGACTGTTTGGAAATTGTATTAAATGGTAAATTGACCACAGTTACGATACACCTCACTTTTCAACCTTCGAACAGGACAAAGGGCTTATATATAACAGGCTGCCTTGGCAAAGCAATCATATACTTGTTTTTCAGCTCCTGAAACCCAATACTTCAGGAAGTTGTTATAGCTGTTAGAATTGAAATACTGTACATTAATGCCCCTAATCAAACAACTGCAGGTATAATGACTTTATGCTTGAAGTCCTGCATGGCTGTGTTAACACTCTATGACTAAATTAGGGTCTCTTTGGTTTATTTTCAAAAATAATGCATGCAATTTGCTTGACAAGTAAATTGATAAAGAATAAGCACATTAATAGGACTAATTAAAACATTTAATTGCGATTAATGGCACTTTTTTTTTTATCTGTTCAAAATTTAAAGGGAAATTTAAGTATTGCATATCAGCATGGGAGTGGGTAAATGTGCTTGTTGTATGCAAATGTATGTATTAGTGGAAATCAATAAACACCACAAAACAATGACAAATATTGTCCCGAAACCCTCACAGGTACTGCATTTAGCATAGAAAAATATGCTCAAATCATAACATGGCAAATTCGAGCCGAACGGGCAACAACAGCTGTCAGTGTGTCAGAGTGCTGACTTGACTATGACTTGATCCAAACTGCATGTGATTATCATAAAGTGTCTATAAAGTGGAGACTGGTGGGTACCCACCTTTAAAACTGAGCCCGTTACTACCTGAAAATTGCAAATAAGGTTAATGCGTAAAAGAAACTAGTTGCATTAAAATTAATTTGTGTAAATGTGTTAACTTTGGCAGCCCATGACCATACCCCTTACCCTGCTGATCTTGTAGATCCATGTCATTGAGACATCAAATATAGTGATAAACCATAGATGGCTCACACGTTTTGACAACTGAAAAGTGATTTTCAGGGTTTTTTGCCTAAGCCCTCTTAAATATTTTACCAAACTAGAAACTAATTCTGTTGGACATTCTGCATTTCAAAGTCAGATAACTAAGAGAGACATTCTAATAGCTCAATGCAAAAATAACACCGAGTTCATACTTCTCAACTCAACTAATTCACTCAGAGAACAACATTAAGGCAGCTGCTTGTCTTTGCTGGAAATAAGATTCAATCATGGATGTAAAATTGTAATTGATGCATCCATGGCGGTGCCATGCAGCATGCAAACAAGGAGAGATAGGGATTTTGGATTCGATTTACTTGGCTGAAGAAATAAATGAGCATGACACAGAGTTTGTAAATACGGAGATGTAACTGATGCAGCTGATAATGATGGAAGGCCTGAGGGGAAAAATGTGGGCAGAAGAAAACAAATGTGTCAGCTTTGTACTGCGTTGTAATGATTTGACATTCCAAAAATATTGTGTCTGACCTCACAGCTCTCCTTCATGAATAATGCCTCAAAACTTAAGCGCAGGATGTCAGAATCGTCTGTGAGTATGTATGATGGACATTCAGACAGCTAATAAGATTGTTGTTTATCATAGCAATATGAGGTGTAATCCCCGTGATTCACTGTGTCAGTACATATTATGTGGTGACGTGATAGATTCTAGCATAGCCACTCCAATTGACCAATACTGAGTGTGGCCCACTACTGGTCTTCTTGTTGTTGATGAAGTTGTTAATTCCTGGAAAAAGTAAAGAGCAAATGCCAGATTATAGATTCCTGGCTACGATTAGCATATAAATAAAGTAGCCGTGCACTATGTCATGATTTATTTACCACACCAGCAATGACTTTTCACCAAAGTGTTAAAATGAGAATTGATTAATGAATTATTAAATTGCTTCAATCTATCAAAGCAATTAGTCAGAAATCATACACAAAATGTATGCCACATAATAAAGACTTATGCTCAAAAATGTCACAAATATTCTTTTTCCCATCAAAATTCAGATGGTCAGATGTTGCTCCTGGGATCTGTTGGAGTCAGTTTGGGGGTTACTGCCCCGAGTGCTCCCACTACCAGGAGGACCACGTTAGCCTTAACCTCGCACATCCGTTCCAGGTGCTCTTTCAATCCTTGGTACTTCTCAGCTTTTTCGTGTTCCTAGTTTCTGATGTTGGCGTCTTCTTTTTGTCCACCACCACCCTCTTCTGCTTTTTGTCCACCACCACTATGTCCGGTTGGTTAGTCAGGAGCTGTTTGTCAGTCTAGAAACAGTCTAGAAACTGAAGTCCCCGTTGGCCCTGTTGTTCTCAGCCACCTTCTCTGGATTTGGGTACTTCTGTTCCATACTGGGTACAGATGTTCCTGTATACACCCTGCTACTATGTGCTGTACTGTCTCATATATATATATATATATATTATTTTTTTTTTTTTTTTTTTTCCTCCCACACCTCGGGCACATATATATATATATATATATATATAAACACAGTTTTGGATGGGGGGGAAGGGGGTACCCGGGGAAAAAACCAAGGAAAAGGGGGAAAAAAAAAAAAACACAAAAAAGAGGAGCAAAAAGGGAAAAAACCCGCGACCCACTTTCTGTGAGGGGAGAGCGCTAAAAACCACAACACGTGAGCCCTTTTAATATATATATATATATATATATATATAAATTCGAAGTGTGGCGACATTATCCACATGTTGGCTGGTGAAGCACTCTGAGACTCTGCAGGTTTCTGTTCCAACTACAGAATACAGCAGCGAAGGCCACTGCTTATCACACATTCAAAAAGAGCGGAGAGCTTAATCAATGAAATCAGCAGGTGCAGTGTGTGTGGCTGGAGTGAAAACTTCCACACTCGTAATTCAATACCATTACTGGGTGCACTGAGTTACTGCATGTTGAGGCAGCAGTTTGGAAGCAAATTTTTTTTTTTTTTTTTTTTTTAAATATTCATCACCAATAAACACATTAATTTTTGGTTCCCTAAAATGGATTTAGAGGGAAGTATTTGGGGAAATATACTTATTCGCTCTGTTGCCAATAGTTAGCTGAGAAGAGTCATACCACTCGTGTTTGTGTGCTAAATATGAAGCAAGAGACAGCAGGCGATTAGCTTAGTGTAGCAGAAAGAACAGGTGGAAACAGCTGGCCTTACTCTGTACAAAGGTAACAAAAAAGAAAAATATTATATAAGTAAGCATATTTCCCAAGAATATCAAAATATCCCTTTAAATTTTTAACATGCTGTTTTTCAAAGAAGCTGCGTGGTGACAGAAGTTTGCTGCAGTCAACAGCAGCACAAATCCTGGCAAGGTGTCCTTAAAGAAGGACCCTGAACCCCCTACCTGCTGCTTGTGTTGTGACTTGTCTGGGGATTTTTGTAAAATAACAAGAGCGGATGCACAAGGACAACAGAGTGTTAGACAAACTGAACCTCCATCTGCTCACTGAATGTAAAACCTACAGGATAAAATGTGGAAATGGTGCCTGGGTGTACATTTTGGGAACACTTTGGGAACACTCTGTCATGTTTTCTCACAGTGCTCTTCCAGTATCAGCGTGCCATATGATAGCTAAGTGACATGCTAACTGTGTTAGGAGAATCCTCTGTAATGGATTTACTTGATTACATGGTTTGCAAATCTCAAAACTGCAAGCCAGCACTTTTAATAAGAGCTTTACATATCTCAGCAAAAGTACATCTGGGACGGTGCGCTGCATTTATCCTTTTTATAGTCGGGTCGTAACTCCTGTCTTTCCCATCACTATTGTGCATCTGTCACTTACCCGCAGAGACATCAAGGTTGTTCCTCCTGAGTCTCATAGTCGAATGCCCCCAACCCCCCCACCTCACATCTGTACGACTCTGGAGTCCCCTTTGCATTCTAAATAGGCTAATTTCTCTGCTGATCTGGGATTTAGGAGAGCTAGAGTTTATTGAAGAAGCTGACACAGATCAAGACATTTTTTTGGAGGTTCGTGGATTACATCTTACTGCTGGTAAAATCAAGGAAAAAGCTGTCGCCTTTCACAATCAGTTGTCTTGCAGTGTTGAGCTGTTCAACCAATTATTCTCAATCAGATATATGATCAGATATATATATATATATATATATATATATATATATATATATATATATATATATATATATATATATATATATATATATAAAAAAAATGTGTTATTATGATTTCTATTATTTTTATAGCTGCTTTTGTTGGTGTTATCTACCTTTCCTCACACACACAGGGATAACATCGTATTGGATGAGCCAAAAAAGCGAGATTCCTGAAGCTGGAGATTGAAGAGCGCTTTGGTAATCTCCTCTAATCCTTTTTGTTCACCCAGGAGATTGTCCTCCTTTAGAAGTTTCCAGCCAGACAAAGAGGTGGATAGTATGATGGTATCAACTCTAATAGACTGGGGAGGTTGAGGAAAAGGCCAGCCACCTCACTGTGTCAAATAGGCTCTGGTTCAAGGAAGTCAGTGCTTTCTCAATTATTTTCTAAATTAACTCACAAGCTCCATAGAGATTTAACCGGGACTATCTGAGGTATTACGGTTCTGAAATGGTCAGGAAAGGAAGTTCAGGGGTGTGATCCTCATGTCAAAGAACTGACATACCTCTCTGATACTTGCCAAAGAACATCCCTGTGGCATTTTCATTCAAACGTGAATGCAGTGCACATTGTACATTTGTCATGCAGCTGCATTTCATTAGCTGTGAATGTGTCCATACTCATTCCTATAGCAGGTGTTCAGTAAGCTCTCTTTCTGTTGAGTGTTTTGTTTTAAATGGTCCAAAACAGCAGAGCTTTTGCTTGTTTCATGCTAAATGATTGACAGTAGATCATCCCCACTGGTGTGGACAGCAGTGAAATTCCCAAAGTCCCAAAAAAGAAAACCCTCATACTTGTGTGCTCATTGTTCCTAAACCCACTGCTGGCATGAAATATTGCTCGGGAGCGACGCGCCTTCATGAGTAAAGACGTAATAAGAGACTTGAAAGGTCAGATCGTCTGTCTTGGTGTTGTTTTAATGGAAAGTGTGGCCACTTGCCAAGGTCTGGTGTGTCTCAGGGACCCCAGGTGAAGTAATGCTAAGACTCCAGTTAATAACAAAGGACTTGCAATAGAGTTTGTAGAGCGCGCATCATTACAGCAAAGTGGCTGCGAGCACTTTGATTAGTTTAGAAACCAAGAAATGCAGTGGCTCCGTGCTGAGACCTGACATTTTGAAAAAAACAGCATGGCAAAAATAAAACGATTGTGCTTTGATTCTTGGAAATGATTTAGTTGTCCAATTTTAAGACAGACAGAGTTTGATCACATTTTTCTATTCATAAGCCAGTTTTGTAAGGTCAAATTTATTTTATTTGTATAAAATATTTTATAGGTTTCAATGAGAAGAGTTAGCAGCTGATGACTGAAGCTGTGTCTGTTTAAATGCACAATTCAAACCTCTTGTATTTAGTCTGTTATCAAGAAATTGTTTTCATTATTTCATTTTTCCTGCAACCAGAACAGATTTTCCACAGCATTCATACGCTGGACAGATAGCATTCCAATAGTCCCTATATAAACAATGGTGTTTATTTTTTATGTGCATTTAACTTGCATTCCAACTAGGAGGATTGCAGCATGTTACAGTAATCTGTTCCTTCAGCTCAGTTCAAAAAAAGTCTCAGCAGTTTGTGAAACAGTCACAAAATTTAATCTCTTTGATTTGTGTACACAGACGGAAATTTTCCTTTTTTTCCTCTGATACTACTTTCAATAATGTATTTTTTTTTTTGCATTTTCCTACGAATGTCCAGCAACACTTGACACACTTGTTAATTTCCGCTACAATCTTTTCAAAATAAAACTACTTAGTTAGGTTTAAGAATACATTGACTTGGTTAGGATTAAGCAACAAACTACCTAGTTAGGCTCAGGAAAAGACTGCGGTTTGAGTTAAAATAACACTAGAAGTGGTGTAACTCAATGTATGATAGTTATGACAAGAACAACTTAGTTAGGTTTAGGAAAAGATTGTGGTTTGGGTTAAAATAACGCCAGAAATGCCACAACTTAAGTACAGAAGTTATGTGACAAATAAATCAACTTTAACTTGTGGTTTCACACTGGACATGAATGCCGGTTTCCTGGGCGAAAGTCCTGTGTTTTTTGACTCACCCATCCACCGACCACCTTGATTCTGTGCTGACCATCATGAAAAAAATGGGAAATTTGTGTCTATGTTTACAAATCAATACATTCAATTTCGTGACTTTTTCCCAAATTGCTGTGCGACTGGGCTGGCCTGTCACAGTCTGTTTCACATTTGAAAGGCAGAATATGCCAAAGTATAATTCACCTCCAACTCACAGGTCAGTCGGCTCCCATTTAATTAGGTTAATCATTCAACTAGAACTAGAGTTACAATATATAACCACTATTAAATCAAGAACTAATTATAATATTGAGCAATTAAATGAATAAATGAAAAGTGCAGAGGGAAGAAAATGCAAATGCAGCTGGTGTAAAATATTTTTATATCGTGTGAGAGAAGAATCTACCTGGCAGTCAAAGTAAGTGTCTTTGCTTTGATATCCTCTGGAATAAAGCCCTGCAACACATTAGTGTCTGTCTAGCGTGCTGCCCCACTTAACGGTTGTTCTTTTGCAAGCAGAACTAATACACATGAAATCACACCGCACGAGTAGTAGACACTATCAGTGTTGCTGCATAAAACAGACTGAATCACTGCAATTTGCTTTTAAAGTACCTTAAAAAAAAAAAAAAAAAAAGTTGCTCAATCTTGTTTTGCTTTATCTCACAGCATCCAACGAGGAGCATTTCTGTGTAGCCTTAAAGGGGAATTTGAGGACACAGTATACTGACATTTTACATTGAAAAAACGCTCTCCTAACAGTCAACTGATTCTGTATTTTTATAAAATGGGAAAACACTGGGAGCATCAGCCACAGGAGAAATATGAACAAGAGGAATCAATAGGTTACAGTTTATTCACACTACTGAGACTAGAGACTCTATTCACTGCTCATTCATACAAACGTCATCACCATGTCCAGGCCATTTCTTTAAAGGTTAAGTTGTGGAAATTTCAAAATCAAGAGACATTACTGTAGGTCTACTGGAGAACACTGACTACCTGTACAACTCGCATAGCTCTAGTTGGATATCACTATCCCATCCTTGTCAATCATGCTGTTTCTAGCCTTATATAATTTCCTTTTTTGTTGATTCACTACTGATGTGTTCAGGTTCACGAGTATGGGACCTCAGCCACAGCTCAGTGTGACAGATGATGTGTAACCTAAGATCCCCTGGATCTTAATACTGTTGGCTGCCTTGCTCCTTGACCCACTTTTAATGATTATTCTGCCTTAGGCGAGTGGATTAGTTTCTGTCTATAGAGTCCTGAAGAAAGGAAGAGGAAATTGACCTATTGTATAAGACAGCTAGCTGACTCTTTGGTGAAATTAGGAAATCATAAAACTACATTAATTCACTCCAAAATGATTTGTGAAATTCAAGCTGTTAGGGTTTGAAGTGGAAACGGAGCACTAGAATGTTTGGTAGAAATGATCATTTACTGGGTCAGACATCTGAGTTAACTTCAAATGCATTTTTAATGACGATAGATTTAGTCCAATACAGTTTTTAACACAAAAAACCTGTTAAATGAACTACTTAAATGCAGTTCTCACATACAGCTTTTGCTTCACTCATCTATACTTAAGGAACTTCACCATAACAGGAGAGGCTTTAGTAATTTTCCATGTATAGATGGCATTTTTGGTATTTTTGTTTTACTAATAACAGTTTCTCAAAATTGACCAGCTCGTCACTTTTTTGTTGTTGATAAAAACAGTTGAGTGGTGTCTTGTGTTTACCATGTTCATGAGAAGAGTCCATATGAACACCCCCCTCTTGTGATATTCACGACCTTGTAAAGTTTCTCAAAGCTCTAATTTCACGAGTTGTGACGTGTTTGTTGATGTTGTTAGAAATGGTGGAGTCCATAAAAGTTCATTTTTCAGTAATTAATAAGTGAATATATTGTAGTTCTTTGCAGTTGTATAATATATCTAAGGAAAATGTTGATTTTCCCAACTGCCTAATCATTTTCCTCACAGGAAATGCCTTTGCTTTTCGTGTTTCCACTTAGTAGCTCGCGAAACTGTTAGCATCTGTGGCTTCTAGATGCTGATAGTGATATTATTATTGTTATTATGCCAAGTATGTTATGTACACGCCTTACAGTATTACAATATTAACAGAATTCAATCACAAAGCACGAACAGTCCATGATTTACCTGTAGCTTAATGGGAACACTGCCTAATTTAAGAACTTTAATATGTTATTTCCATACGGAAGTTCAATCAGTATTTGTGAACATGAGCTTCTCTCTTTAGAGGCCTTTACACAACAGGAGTGTGACGAATAAAGGGCAAAAATATGAAATACTCGCCTGTGAATATTATACGTCTGGGGCTTTTGTTGTTTAAGGAAAGAATGGAAAGACTGGATCTGGTCTGTGATGTCTTTGTCAGTGCCAAAAGGAGTAATGAAGTGTGCCATCTTGGTTAGGACTACGGAGCCTCTGTGTTGTTTCATAAATATAAGCAGAACTTAACCCGTTCTGCACATAATGTTCGTTTTCTTTTTAATTGTCGTGCTGCAGGGAGCAGAACAGGCAGGAAGGATCCAAATGCAGACTCCAAGATGGGCAGATTCACCAAAAATATATCAATGTAACAAAAGGTCTTGTAGATTCAAAAGTCAGGCAGGTACAGCAGGTAGATACAGGCAAACAAAACTGACCTCACAACTGAGGTGGTATAAATAACGACTGACTAACTGGAGAAGTGAGAACAGGTGAGGTGAGTGCAGGACTAATGAAGGACAGGTGAAACTGATCTGGGCGGGGCAAATCAAAAATGGGGGGAAAACACTCAGACAGGAAGTAAAGCCAAACATGACACAACTTTCAAATTAAAACAGGAAACAGACCAAACGCAAGACTAATATGGATTCTGAAAATGTTCGGTGTTCCCCTTCAATCTCTCTATACCTCTGACAGCAGATGTGGCTGTGGCAGCACCTGTTTAATGTGATATGGTATACTAGAGCTCTATTTTGTTAGTTTGACTTTGAAAATAGGCAGGAAGGGAGGGCTAGTAACGTGTACATGTAATAATGAGAGTGATCTTGTGCCTGCCAAGAGTACACAGTCATGTTTGTGAACAGGGACAATTGCAGTTAATTACATTCATCTTGCTTCCCAGAGTGGAGAATGTACCACAAACCTAATTTGGTGTAAATAATGGTCTAAATAATACATTTTCACCTGGCTTCAGTGGTGTTAGCAACGCCTTGATTCATTCTCTATAGCCATCTTATCAAATGCCGCCTGCTGTTGTGATTTCCACACACAACATGAGGCAGCAGGAGTACATTTAGGCTATCGTCATGATCAACACCATCCCATTTTCCTCCCAGGTCTCACTGCTCCCGGTCAGCTGCTCCCATTTTTGTGTATTATTGCAGGGTTCACAAGTTCACAAGAACATGTTCAATGGTCGCCAGAGGGTCTTGTCTCTGGGGACAAGCAAGATTTACAGTGAACGCTGATGTAACTGGTAGAACTTATTAAATCAGGCTCCATGTGGTGATATGGTTTCAGCAGCTCAGATGGCGAATTAACCCTCCAGCACAGATATAGACACACAAAAAAGACTAATATAGACAAACAGACATGTTGAGACTTCACACAAAGACACACAGACACATATTGTATGCATGGGCAACACATGGAGCTACTACATTCAATAAATCACCGACATACATTGTCTGACTTTTTGGCTTCTTACTGTGTTGCAGTTTACCTGTGTGCAGTTTCTCTGTAGTGGGCAGAGGTGCAGTCATATATCACTGAGTTAGCATTGTGAAAGTTCATGGTTGTGTTTTTGTGGTGTTATTGTAGTAATAAATGTGATCGAGGGGGGTGTTTTAGAAAGTTGCATTCTGCCCCGATCCAAGGTTGCATAGTCATTTCAGATATAATGAAAAGTGAGGAAAGGCTAACCTTGACAGTGAGAGAGCAGGAGAATCAAAGATGAAAGAAGTACAGTTTCATGTTGTTTATCTTTACAGGAAAGTGTGATATGGTGCGATATGAGAAGTCCATAACTGAAAGAGGTTTTGCTGGGAAAATACTAGAACAATGATCGTAACATCCTGACATTAGTTACAGTGTTATCTTCACTCTCTCAACAGATTTACAAACTGTTATGCTTTGCCAGTGTCTTGCGGGTTTTCCAGTGTGAAACTTTCTTAGTCGCCGTTAACTGCCAACAGTTTTTTATGCAACATGTCAGGTGTCATGTTGGGAGACCTCATCAATACCTGTTTTAGCTCAAATGGTTTGTTTTCCTCCACCCATGCAGGAATCATCAGGACTGCCTTATCTGACATGGACCGGGAAGCCAGAGAACACTATACCGTCGTTATCCAAGCCAAAGACATGGCAGGCCAGGTTGGAGGCCTCTCCGGCTCCACCACCATCAACATCACTCTGACAGATGTCAATGACAACCCGCCCATGTTTCCCCAAAGTATGTATGCATGACAAACAAAATACAGGGTTTAGCTCACTATTTTGCAGTCAGTAAAAACAGTTAAAGCCCCCCCTCCAGCCAGTTTTACTTCTTGTGTTTTAGTTAACATCCTCTCTCAAACAGAGAGTAGGGGAGTGGTTTATAGACATAATTCATTACCATGGCAACCAGATTTCAACATTTTTCAACCCAGTTTAGATGAAACCAGTTTACATGAATTTTGTCTTCATCAGACCACAAACAAGATAAGAATTAGCACAACACGCCGACTGTCTCACTCGCTTTCTTCTTCCCCGTCGCCTCCTGGTGAGGTAGCTGCGTGGCTGCGACCAGCCACAGCACACCAGACAACGAATAGACATGTTGTCGAGGTTCCTCGTTTGAAATGCAGTTTTGGGATGTTTTGGAGGTGCACCGTCAGCCACCACCGACACTGAACCGGGCTGAACTGAGATTTGTTTATTTCTCTAACAGGTCTTTTCTCTTCTTGTCTTTTGGAGTGAAAATTGATGCTCCCCATCATTTAGACCTGTTAAACGCCTGCAAGCATCCAGTATTGGCTGCTTTCTGACAATTTATCTCCATCTCTAGCTAATGCAACAAGTTGGGCTGGTTAACTACTAACTAACTAACTAGAATGACAAACTGACAGATTTATCGGTTTGCTGCTGCTCTGACTCTAACGAGCATGAGAGCACCTATTTTCAGCTTCTACTATAATCATATGTCATATTCCTATTTTCCCATTTTCAACTTCTTTTAACTTTGATCACAAAATTAAGTTATTTGTTGAAAAAACTTAGTTGATCAACGAAGTCAGGAAATGACTCAAATAAATATATAATATTATACAAATGCCAAAAGACACTGGTGGGCTTTAAATGAATAATAATTAGGTTGGGAAGAAACTACACTGTCTTTGGTCATAGCCTCTGTTTGAAAACTCTTTACTTTGAGAAAATTGTGCCTTTTGGCATCTTTGCTTGCTAACTAGCCAGAAGGCTATTTTAGCCTTTTTAAGCCGTAATTTAACGACAATTTTAATGCGTTACAGTACTACTACTAACCTGAATACATAGTTTATATTACATTAAATGGCCAAGCCGTGGCTGGAAATTTAATCAGCAGTTCTCAGACATTTTGGCCTTGAGCACAAGACCTCTACTACAGACGCCTGAGGCAGTTACAGTACCTGAACAGCATTTCAAAAAGGACTTCTGTACTGTATTTCCCTCATGGAAGAGGAAAGATAGCAAGCAACTGTAAGAAATGCTATTTTTAAAGTCATTCACGCTGTAGAGCAAAAGTGCTAATGCAGCTGCACATGAAAGACAAGCAGATTATCCTTTACAGTGTGCTCACTGCTTTAGCTGCTTGAATGAAAAGAGGAAACAGCAACATTTTATTGCAGTATTTTAATTATAATTTGTTCATGCATGCAATAATAAAGCATATATCAATACTAGAGGGTTTAGAGAGCAAATCATGGATTATTGAACATCTATTCAGCATCCCTCACTGTGATGTATTGTACTTCATTTTTGTGTCACTCAGTAGTCCAATCTTGTCGTTAAATTTCCCATAATTAGCTAAATTAGACTAGATTCATCCAAACGCTTTGATTTGTAGTCAGAATTTTCTCAATTTTAATGATAAATTGAAGCAATGATAAAGTTGTGATTCGTTGTCTTTGGCTCAGTCCCCCACGGCTCGGAGTTTTTCATTCCGTGCTGCAGTGAAAAACCACCATTATTGTCTGAATAATCATCTGCCTCAGAGTTTGATCAGCTTCATTGCAGCGCTGTGAACCTTGGTTTAGCATTTAATGTCAACTGAGGAAGTGCAGAGTATTTTAATGACATTCCCTCAGGAACAAATGGAGGCAGAATTAAATTGCTTAGCTAAGTCCTTTTAGGAGACCATTCAGACAATGATGTGGGAGAGGTCAGCTGCTGTTTAACAGGTTTTTTTTTTTTGTTGTCTCTAAATGAGTATGCATCACTGTTCATCCCCAGAAAATTACCAGCTGTACGTCCCTGAATCAGCTCAAGTAGGGAAACCGGTGGGGAAGATCAAAGCCAATGATGAGGACCTTGGCATCAATGCAGACATCAAGTACAGCATCATTAACTCGGAGGGGGCCAACACCTTCTCCATATCCACGGACAGGGACACGAGAGAGGGGATCATCAGCCTCAAAAAGGTAAAAATTATGCTGTTAACAAGACAGAAGTATAACCCTCCAGGAAAATATATGAGAAAATAGCCACGCGAATCAGTCTTTTGCATGGGCACTGACTTTACTCCTCATTTTCAGGTTCATACTTGTATTTTATTCATAGTTACACAGAAATATGAACTATTACTGTGTATATACCACAAAATTAATTACGTGTAATTAAGGAAATATAAAGAGCGGCATCAGGGGAGGATTGTGGCAGTCAAAAAGTACCAGACTTTTACCCTTTTTGTGAAATCAGAAGTCAAAGTTGATTTATTTGTCATGGAGCTTATGTACTTAAGTAACATCACCTTTGAAGTTATTTTACACCAAACCACAATCTTTTCCGAGGTTATGTCTAGAGGGTTATCCACAAATTGTGAACTCGCTGCACAATGACTTTTCTTCACCTCAACCAGTCTAGGTCAGTGCCTAACCTTAATACTGCGAGAGTTTCCCCAGTTTTCTGGTTACCTTCTAGACACGACCATTTTCCGAAGCCTAAGTAGTTTTCTTGCTTAGTACTAAGGATGTCGTTTCCTGTGAAGATGGAAACTTATTTTGAAAACACTGTATGCATGTAACAAGCGGAAATTGACACATGTTGCTGAACATTCGTAGGAAAACAAAGGAAAAAGGAGGAATAACTTTCGTAACATATACGTACCATTGTATGAGAATACGTTGCATGTTTAGATGCTTTAATGCTTAAAAAACATTTTTTTTTCTTATACCATCTGTCTGAATACACCTGTATTCACCCCACACTCTATTTTAACACCTGTCTCTTGAAAAATATGTTGCACCTTTGCAAAAGTAGTAGTACTGGTATATTCTAATGAGCCTGCATAGGATGGGGAGCCAAATCTGAATAGCATGTTCAATCACATGTTTTGTGATCTAGGCAGTTCACAAAAAACAAGTGGGTTGCCTTATTTCACAGTTTGCATATTAGTAGGCACTCCAGGTACCCAAATGTATATACACAAGCACTGGAAGTTTTAGGTTTCCATGATATGTCTTCTTTAAATGTGTACTGGAGAGTTTTGACTACAAGTGATGCTGTAAAGTAGGTCCTTATATTGTTTGCATCAAGTAATTTACCAGAATATGAGGACACTCATGCATACACAGTTTTGCCAGTGGTAACAGTGTAAAGTAATGTACTTTAAAAGGTAGCAATACTCCAATAAAAGAGGAGTAGAAGAACACCAGCTGATGTACGGTATGTTTCAAAAGTTCCTCTTAATTCTAAACAAATAGACTTGGAAATGCATTCAAAATATAGGTCTAAGAGGCTGGAAATTTTATAGTAGTGTTGAGTTTAAATCAAATCATTTTGTTTACAATGAAATCTCCACAGGATTCCAACTGCACTTAAATATTACTTTATGAAATAGCAGTTCAAATATATGAGGAAAGTCGTACCACCGAGAGAGGAGAATATGAAAAACATAACTTGAGTTCTGCAAACTTAAAATACAGCTTATTTTTTATGCTGTTTGTTTAACTGACATAAATACTGTATTTAAGTGAGCCTTATGTTGCATTCAAATCTTGTCACGTCTTGATAAAGTATAACTGCTTTGTACTGTAAGTGTGCTAACAACATTCCCCCATGGTGCTTTTACCCCCCAACAGCCTCTGAACTACGAGAGAAAGAAGACCTACACTCTCCACATTGAGGGAATGAATACACATATGGATCCTCGCTTTTCCTATCTGGGCTCTTTCAAAGACACCGCCACCCTTAAAATCACAGTTGGGGATGTGGATGAAGCCCCTGTCTTTTCTATAGATCATTACATCATGGACGTGTACGAGAACTCGCCAAGTGGCACAGAGGTGGGCGTCGTGACGGCTCGAGATCCTGACAGCAGGAACAGTCCTGTCAGGTAAGACGCTTTAACTCCTACATATACACTCTGCAGACATGATTACAAATATTCAGAGGCAGATCAGCTTGACTGTCTTATTAGTTGTGCGCCACTGGATGCAAATGAAGAGCTACAGTTTCTCTTGTTCAGAAGTATCAGACAAGCTCACTGCAAACGCAAAGGGTAAGAGAGGAGGTGGCTAAAATTATGAAGCTTATTTTGAGGCTCAGTGCTTTTTCAGATGTGACCGGCAACCAATGGAACTCACTTTGTCTACTAATTGGTTGCCAAAAACGTATTATTTTATTTTTGCAAGACTGACTTGTAGAAAGGCTGGTTAGCTATTTAGATTAGCTAGGTTGTTAAAGCATGTTTGCCATGCAAATGAATTTTAAAATTGAGAATCACGTCCGTTTTTGGCAAACTGGTAGCAGCTTATGAGGAATTGCTTGCTTATTTATTCATCTTTTGATCAGAGTTTCTTGTTTGGCATTCAGGTTTACCAGAGAGACATGTTTTGCTGCAAAAAAGTGAGGTGTTTTTGATTTGCCCAGGTTTGAGTCTAACTGATGGGATTATTTCTGCCTCTGAGAAATGTTTGTCTAACTAAAACTCCAATTTGCATGTCATACAATGTCTCTGCCCCATTTTTTTTGTAGGTAAGCATTTGAAGCTATGACTTGATACTATGCTTTAGTTTGCACATGGACTTTATGTGTCAGTGTGTACTTATGAAATAATGCGTGATGCATGCAACATATGCACTACCCTGTTTTTGTCTTTGAGCACCATGTAACAGTTTTCTAAATATAAAATATGCCAAATTGAGGATTTTTCAGGTGTCTGAGCTACAACTATAGAGCATAATGTTAAACAGATTGAAAGATGTACTGCAGTTTCTTTAATAGCCCCTGTGTGTTTGGTGTATATAGCCTTAACATTTCACATACCCCCTAAAAATCATGAATTGTGAATCGATTTCAGTTTTTGGCATCATTAGCTGGTTATTTTGTTTTTGTATTTTAAGTAGATAAAGTAATCCAAGGCAATACAAATGTTCAGCCCATTAGTATGCGCTCTAAACACATGCTTGCTGTTGAAAAAAGATTGATGTTACCCTTAGGCAGTGGACTAATCCTAGGTTTTAGCTCTGCACAGGTACCTCGCTTTGTGACATTACACTCAAGCAACTGCACTGCTTGTTTTAATTTGAATTCCCTCTATAGCCTCGGCATAAATGATGGAGTGGCTGTAAACATGGATCCCGTCATGAGATCAAGATTTGTGGCTATATCAATAAGAAGCAATGATGTGTTGCTATTTTTTGCATGTTTTAGGATCAAAGGTTAGTAGCAGTAGTCACATTTTCATTCAGTCATCACACATAGTACAATAAGTATGAACAGTAAAATCAGTATTAAGGTCAGCAGTCTTTGTATTAAGCAGTGACTGAATAGGCAGAAGCAAAATGCTTATATATGCATATTTAACCTATATACTTATCAAATTAAGCTTCCCTCAAGAAATAAAAAAAACAAACAAAAAATGAAAAATCATTCACACTTGTAACCCTCAAAATAGTTTTGCAAACCATCCTTTTGAAAACCAAAAGTGAATTACACATTCTTATATTTATATTAGCATCATTCCATAATTTGAACAGAAATTCATCTCCTTTTAATACCTGCTTTAGCTTTTTGTACAGTCAACTTACAAATACCTCTGTCCCGTAATGAAAAAAAAAACCTTTGTTCACCATCTGGGAGTGACATTGATTTGGCTCTGAACATTATTTGCATTATTTAATAATAAACCAAATCATTAAATTTCATAGCATGGGAATTGATAAACAGTGGATTAGTGTGATCACAGTAACCAGCCTTATTGATAATACATATGGCTCGTTTTTGTAGTGTTGTCGACCCCCGCTCTTCCGCAAGGTAAGACATAAGGAAGTATAAGTGAACAATAATTTACATGCAAGGCCTTATAACTTAATACATCCCTAGATTTATACAGGATTGCTACTGACTTTGAAATTTTACCTTTAATATAGTCGATATGTTGTTTCCCTGTTAGTTTATGATCAGTCACAACCCCTAGGAATCTCAAAAAGTCATCAGCATCAGAAAAGTTTAATACAGTATCCCCATTAATTTATTTTCGAATTTAGTTTTCTTAATATTGAGTGACAATTTATCAACATCAAACTAAGTCTTGATTTCCAGCTCCCGTTCAGTGGCATACAAATGTTCCTTTGAAGCCCGCCATAGGCTACAGATCCAGAGTTGTTCTAAACAGCGTGAAGCACGGTGTCTTATGACTATACTGCTGTCCTCCCTGTTTTGGAGAGGTGAGCTCTGTGGGTCCTGATGTGTGATATTCACTGTCAAATGGGAGGAAGACACGGGGTAAAAATTATTCTTTGATTCATGCTGGAATCTTAAGGCTGTGAAAGATTTGTTGTAAACAAGAAGGCAATCTACATATGAAAGAGTTTCCCTGCTCTCCTTGTGGGATACCTCCTCCTCGACCATTCCGTCAGTACATCACTCTCAATGTTCACCACACACAGGAGAAGGCAGCGGGAGGTAATTCTGTGACAGCCACTTGAACCCAGAAAAAATACAACAGCTAAACAACTGTGCCACCGCTCCCTGTGTCGGTATCAGAATGCAGCATGCAGCAGGCATCAGTGTTTGGCTATCTTTGATCATCACAAATCTGCCCATGCATGCAATGAAATAAACATGAAGTAAACGTCATTAAAGTGACATTTCTAATGTTGGTCTGAAATTGACATCTAAATAACCAAAGAAAGCCTTGATAGCTTATTATCTCTGGGTGAAGGTACTCTTAAGCTCTGCATGGATTCAAGTCAGCCATGTCTTCAACTTGTAGAAGTGGGGACAGCTCTAATATCATGTAAACTTGTGAAAGTAGTACATTTTGAATAGTTAACAATAGCTATGTTTACATGCACAATAATATTCTGCTATTAGTCCGAATATGACAATATTCCAAATTTGATACTAGTCATGTAAACAGCATATTTTTAGGCCTTATTCCACATGGGACATTTTCCAGTTAAGACATGGGATGTGCTGATATTATTCAGGTGTGTATATATGTATTCAGCACATTCAATCTCAGCTGAGGTTTTTACGGCAATTTGCAACACGCGTCCAGCTCTGCGTGTTGTACACAAACCAATTAGCCGACAGTGTGCAGAGATGTCCGCCCTAAAGAAAACTACTACTTCTAAACATTATCTGCAGGTCTTTGGATATACGCAAATATCACAACACTGACCTTTTAGAGTCAACGGCAACATTAATCTGAGTCTGTGCAGCTGCATGTTAACATTTTCATCAGCCATGTAAAAATGACACAACTCTTAAAAGAAAATCGGCCATTTAAAGGAAAAGTTTATCTTTGAACACAAATATTAATTATCCCCAGCCAGAGCATATTGTAAACCCCCCTAAACACTTTGGACATTACTACTTCTCATCTTGTGCCACCAACAGGTCAAAATGCACACTTGTCCAACACTACATCTAATACTAATGACTGTATTTCCATCATCCTTGGCTATATGTCGATACAGATTTAAGGCCTTAACATACTAATGGTATTTTTTTTTTTCGTGTTTTTTTCTGAGCTTACAGGCTCAGTTGCGCCTACGTTTATGAAACAACTCAGGGGCTTCGTAGTCTTGACCAAGACAGCAAATTGTATTGAAGGCCTTAAGGCTTAAAGATGCTTCTCCAGGCTTCACATGAGAGTATACTTGTACAAAAGTAAATACATTTTGTTATAGTTGCATCTTACACCCACCTCCTGACAGAGGGTTAGATCAACCAGGCTTGTCTGATGCATATAGGGCTGCATGGTGTGTTGCTGAGAGTTGGAAAGAGTCCAGCAAAGTTGCCTTTCAGTTTTTTATCCATCGAACAGGTTTGTTTTTTTTCGGTTGTTGTTTAACAAGCATTAGCACCTCACTGGGCTGCAGAACTACAGGCTTTTAGTCATGTTGATGTTCAGTGCACTCCAAGGTTTTTATAATGGAAAACATACTTGGACATACTTGCTATTACTGTATTTCAGAATTCCCAATAATTCCCAGAATGCCAGAAACGGGGTCTATTACCATACATATGGAAATATGTAATATACAATACAAATGCAGTTGTTCATGTTGTTTCATTAAGGGGGTCTGATACTAAAATATGATGTTACCTAAGGGAAAGTAATAATTTTCTGCTATCAAGCATGTGACATCTTGCACTTTTGGTTAGTTATCTGCAGGAAGGAGAAAATAAACCACAAAAAAAAAAAAAAAAATCTAACTTCACAGCAACCAGGATTAATCACAGTAGCAGTAATTAAAAAGTGTTTTTCAGTGGATTTTTCTAGCCATAAAATAGCATGTTTTTCTTCTTGACAAAGCAAATGCTTAGCCCCTCCACTCATGCTTTTACTGCTGAAAAGCCTTCATGCTCTTACGAGCCTGAGTATTTAATAAATCATGACAGCATTTCTACTGAGGGTGCTGGTTACGCTTGCGAGCAATCCAAGCTAAAAACAAAAATAGTTCATTATTTCAAATAAATGCAATCCTGGCATTAATATCCCTATACCATTTCCATTTTGCATGCCAATTGAAAATTGTCAACTTAGCTATATTACTCAGGAGAATGAATGAATGCTGGATTAAAGGTGTAAATAGGTCATTAGGAGATAAATTAGGGAATACAGAGTCAATGCTCATTTTGTGCTTGAACTCATGAGGGGAGCAGCTGAGCCCATTTCTGCTTTGTATTCCACAGGCTGCTTTGCTTCTAGTTTGATAACAGCATTGCGAGAAAGCCATTACAACAGTGTAAACACTGCCAGCAGAACATTGCCTTTTGTCATTGTTAAATATTGAACATAATTGCTCTTGACTTAGAAATATGTATTTTCAGAACATTCTTTCAAGACCTAAAGTCCATTTAAAGCAGTAGGAATTATTACACCCATGTGCTATAAGACTGAAGATCGAAGACGCATACGAACATCCCCTTTGGCATGTGCTGCGTCTACACATCATTATTTCACTGCGTGGTTTTGGTTGACTGAATCTTTTATCATCAATGGAGGGCTTTGTTTTCTGGTTTGACAAATTTTGTTACCACATAGTATATAAATACAAGTAGTAAATATGTGTTTCCTAAGGCCTCGGTAGTACTGGTGATCTGAAACCAGGGCTGACATACCTGCATAGAGTTCTGAGGTGTAATAAAGCAGTAATTCCCAGTCTGTGAAAACAGTTGCATAATGTGGCTCTGTGGCTTTAAAGGGAGCTTTCCAAAGTTTGAAGAAAATAAGCCTGACGAATGCATCTGGAGTGGATACATAAGTGCTTGTTTTCCTTTCCTAATAGGTACTTCTTGGACAGCAAAGAAGAAGGAGTAAGACACTTCAGAATCGATGAAAGCAGTGGACTCATACGGACGATGCAGCCTCTGGACAGAGAAGACATGGCTTGGCACAACATCACTGTGATGGCCTCGGAGGTTGGTAGGTACCCAGGTTGCTTTCCATAAACAGAATGTTTGCAAGCGGGCGAGTAAACGTGATGCATCTGCTGCGTCTGTTTACTCTTATGAGAGTCAGCAGATGAAGGTTGATGGATGAAGGAGTTCTGAATGTCTTGTCATGTTGACATGGAGTCTGGAGACTTCTAGCTCTGTGTCTGCTATTATGAAATCACAGTTTTATGAAGTATTTTTAGACCTGCACTTTCACCAGGTTTAAGGCACTTTATCTTTGAATTATCTGCGTATTCTGGCATTCATGTCTATATATCGATGTGTCAAGATTAGTTTTACAATTTTGTAATACGTGAGTGAGCAGTTATGGAGGTACACAGATGCAGTACTGCACATATTCTGTTCACCTTCTGACACAAATAATAGGGCTGTCAAATAAATAAATAAATAATTGATTAATTGCATGATTGTCCATAGTTAATCATGATTAATTGCAAATTAATCACACATTTTTTTATTACTTCAAAGTGTACCTTAAAGGGAGATTTGCCAAGTATGAAATACTCTTATCAACATGAGAGTAGGCAAATATGCTTGCTTTTTGCAAATGTATGTATTATTGGAAATCAATTAGAACACATGCTCAAATCATAACTTAAGGCAAAAGCAGCTGTCAGTGTGTCAGCGTGCTGATTAGTGTTGTCACGATACCAACATTTTGGTATCGATACCGGTACCGACATGCATTTCAATGCTTTTCGGTACTTTTCCAAATAAAAGGAGAACACATCACACATCAGTAAATAAATTAAAATACCACAAAGACAGGCTTATCTAATACAGAATTTTAAAATAAAGAATAAAATATGATTCAAACATCTGAACATCTGAAAACACTGCATCTTTTTTGTTATTTTGACCAGTTGTAATTTTGGGGAGAAATTGTTATCAGTAGTTTATAGAATGAAACAAAAATGTTCATTTTACACAAACACACATCTATAAATAGGCTAGTAAAACCAGAGAAAGGGGTAATTGCAATGCAGCTTTAATTTTTTTCCAGAGCTACTTTAGTGGAGAGTGAGGGGGGCTGGTGTTGCTGGCGTTTAGCTCTGAATGTGGCTTTTTTTCATTCAGTTATTACCTGTTGTTCTCTGAACTCCTTGTGCAGGTCTGGGTGCTTCTCCCTCAAATGTTTTGCCAAGTTGGAAGTGCTTCCACTCTTGGCCAGACGTGTTTTATAACACCGTTTGCACAGCGGTGCTTCGGTGTTAGTGGCTTCACCGTGCTCATTTATTCTGAAGCCGAAGTAATTCCAGATAGCACTTCGCGCTCCTGGTTTCTCTACGAGTTGCGGCGCGTTGAGGGTTGCGGTAGCTGCCATCCTCTCCCTGCTCCTCTCTCTCTCTCTCTCTCTCTCCCTCTGTCGCCAAGCTTTCCTCCTGCTCCATTTGTTTCTAAACGCTGCTCGCTCGCTCGCCTGCTTTCTCCGGCTTGCTCGCCCTGGCTCAAATTACAGTATAGTACCGTTTTAAATGCATCAGTACCCCGGTACCAATTTAGTACTGGTATACTGAACAAGCCTGCTGACTTGACTATGACTTGCCCCAAACTGCATGTGATTATCATAGAATGGGCATGTCTGTAAAGGGGAGACTGGTGGGTACCCATAGATCCCATTTTCATTTACATATCTAGAGGTCAGAGGTCAAGGGCCACCTTTGAAAATACCCATGATGGTATTTTTGCCAAAATATAGTGTAAGATTGGAGCAACAAGCTCGGTTTCTATGGCTGGTACTAATGGATTCCTTAGGTTTTCTAGGTTCATATGACAGCGGTATCTTTTGCATTCGCACATTTGTGTTAACATGTTATTATCATGTGAACTTTGACAGCACTAAAATAAGAAATAATATACAGTATTTCTCCCATGTTTGATGTGGGGCACTGTAGTAAACACATGAAATGTTATTATCCAGTTGCCTGAAAGAAGCAGTTATAAAGAGATTGCTCTTTCTTTCCACACTCATCTTGTTTTGCCCCAAGCTAATAGGAGACACTGAAAATCGTTATCAGAATTGCGTTGAAATCATGGGTGAGCTATGTGTTGCGACAGTGTGATTTAAGGAATATAAATTCTAAAGAATATTGGTGTTTGCTATAGTTCTACCTAGAAGTTTTTCCCACAAGATAACAAGTCATCCTGAGGAGATCATATAGTCAGAGAGCAGCCCAGGTTCAAAATCATAGCGTGTAAAATTGGAGTCAAAATCAATATCAACAAAATGAACGTTCCATGAAAAGGAATGACTGTGAATCTGCACCTCACATTCTCTCTTGATGTACAGAATGAAATCAGCAGCACTTTTTAGGCTCTGAACAGTTATATTCAGGTGTTCACCTCAATGTTTTGATCAAAGACACTTCAACAGGGTACTGTACATGTTAAGAGAAATACAGGACCACAGAGGCCACAAGCAGAATGCTGAGTGACTCACATACGGCAGACTTGAAGGTGCTGCTTATTGCCAAGTTTAACAGAGGGCAAAAGGACACAGAGGGCACAGATGTTTCATCATGGCTGCTCGTCTCATGCAGTTTCACTCAGAACAGGAAATGAATGACATTTCTGCACAAGAAGAAGAAGAAGAAGAAGATCAACCTTTATTAGTCCCACAAGGGGAAATTCAATTTTTACACTCTGTTTGTTAACTTATACACGGTACGTGCAGACCCGAAACACACACATGCACATGCATCAATGGAGAGATGTCAGAGTGAGGGGGCTGCTCCCGACAAGCGCCCAGAGCAGTTGGGGGTTTGGTGCCTTGCTCCGGGGCACCTCGGCAGTGCCCAAGAGGTAAACTCTCTCCAGCTACCAGTTCACACTCAGTTCTTGGTCCATGTCGGGACTTGAACCGGTGACCCTCCGGTTCCCAAGCCAACTCCCTACAGACTGAGCTACTGCCGCCCCAATCTAATCTGCTTTCCTTTGTGGTTCTTGTTTTTATTTTGATGGGTGCCTAAAGGGTCATTGCATTGGTGTGCAGCTTTATACAGGACACTCAAATACAAATTAGACATAAGTTATAATATCAGGTGTTCCACAGTTAACATTTTTATGACCCAAATATGATAAAGATTAACCAAAACATTGCAGTGGGTTGACCAATCTTAGTTGAGAGGGCGAATTCACAATGAATGGATTGTGACCGCTGATAGCTCCATGAATTGTGCATCACTTGCAATGGCCATCTGGCCCGTCTCAAGGTCCCATTCACAAATGATACTTTGCTAGTTATATTACAGCACAAACGTGCCAATAAAGTTTTGAAGCTGAGTGAAATTCGCCCTTTTTTTGGATCTGACTGATGTGTGGCCTCTGCACCAAGAATAGGCAGAACAATGGCAGAAAAAATGCCATTGTCAGACCTAGCCAGAGATCCTGACCGATGAGGTGCAAAGGCATTCCTCAAAATGTCAGGCAAGGGATTTAAACTGGACAGAGAGAAACCATACTTGGGATTTAATATCCCAGTTTGTCAGTATAAATGTGCTTCAGTTACCACCAACTCTCGGAAGATGCTAATAATTTCACTGTAATTGTGTGTGCCTATTTTTTCAATGAGGCTCATTTGCATAGAAATGGGGCCAATTTTGCACCAAATGTATGTATATTACCTCATTGAAATTTGTGATAATAGCACAGGAATACTTATTTGCTATTTTCTTGGCAGCGCAGTTAGGGGTGCATTTCACTCTTTGCGGGTGCTTTGAGAATCACGGCTTCTTTTTATCCGGTTTGTGCAGGTTTAGCGGCTGCAAAAGTTGTGCATCCTTTTGTGATTTCACTCCTCAGTGTTAGCCTAACAACACATCTGGAAAGAATGCACTAAAATAAGGCTACAAGGGTTCACAACAACTGCAGTAAGCAGCTGTCACCTGCAGCTATTCAGCTGACCAGTTCAGTGTCACAACTTTGATCATTCCTCTAACTCTACATTGTGTTTAAGGATCAGAGTGAAGAGACTGTATAGAGCCCAGTCCACATAAGTACTTATGACTCAAGTCTTTGTCACATAATTACAGAAAATACCTTATGTATGTGTGTTATGTTGTGAAAATATCCCACTTCAATTCACACTTCAATTCACACTGTGAATTTCCCCACTGTGGGACCAATAAAGTAATATCTTATCTTATCTTATCTTCAAATGGTAAAATAAAGCTGTCAACAAGTTTTGTATTTTATTATTATGATACTTGATCATTAACATGGTCAATCCCAAGGAAATCGTTTGAAGCGTCCATCCCTGGTCAATAGGTGCAGTTCTTTGCACTGTTTATATTCCTATTCGTGTCCAGTTTTCAGAGCAGCAAGATATTTTAATAGCATTATCAACAGTATTTAAAAACAGTCAAATACCAGATGAGTTAAAAGCAAATTAAAGTCTGGAGAAAACAAGGATGAAGGAGATCATTTGCATATTGATTAGAATGTATTCAAAGAGTGTATTTTTTCTTATAATTAACTACAAAATCAAATTAGTTCCAATTGTTTCAATGTCCTTCCCTACACTGAAAATTAATTAAATCAATATAGGCCCCGCTAACTTCAAAAATTGCTATCAGGTAACTTGGGTAATTTGTAATCACAATTCGGCAAATCTCTTGCCAACCAACAGAGGTGCTGCATGCTAATGTTCCTTTATCTCTTCACCTCTCCTCAGTATTCAGGGGTACAGTTACATGCCAAGGCACTGTCAAAAAGCAGAATGATACTTTTTTTATCACTTGAATGAATGAGCAAAGACTCAGACAGCCTGCAAAGTCTGCTGCAATCCATCCTTCAGAGATTCACCCCTCCTTCTAATGTAGATAGACCACAGTGAGCGAGTTAATTAGAGAGTGAATGTATGATTGAACTTGGACTATTGTTTTTTTGGACATGGTACTTAACATCTAAAAGCACAAGGAGCTGTCCCATAGGTGCAATGTTGGACCTTCTTTAGGCACTAAAAAATGCCTTGCATGGAAACCTTTATGCATAAGATAAAGTAAACAAAAATATGGAAACATTAATTTAAGTAGAGAGAAAGAAGAAGATAATTTATTAGTAAGGGGGAAATTAATTTAACTGCTGCACCTGCATGACACACAAGTAATGGAGAGGTGTCAGAGTGAGGGGTTAAAGTTGGGGGTTTTTTAAAAATTTTTTAAATTTTTCCTTTTCAAGGAAGGTTTTGCTGAGCGGGCATGCTCTTATTCAGCACTGTCCTGCCACACACTCATTCTGTATACTGTAAAACACCTGAAAGCTACCCAGTAAAACCAGTCTTCTTCTCTTGGGAAGGTGCTCCACAAGTTTTGGGTTGAAGGCCTTGCTCAACGGCACAAAACCATGCAAATCTTTTAGCACCCTGTGTGTTCTGGGGAAAAAACTTGCTTAACCTCCTAATATTGAAGATCAATTTATGATTGTTCACATTGGTGCTGTTTGTGTAAAATTTAACAAATTAGTAGTGTTTTTGCTCATTGTTGTTGTTCATTACTGTCACTTTAGCTTGATATTTTTGCACTCCTGGCATACTGTGCTGTATGGATATACTGTAGGTGCCCACTGTATGGCATATACCACAATAAAATCTTAATTCAGTAGTTCAAATCATAATTGAAGTGTTAAACAATCTATTCCAAACTGTTTTCATGTGTTTCAGTGGCATACGTGGCTATTTTGACTGCTACTTTATATCAGTCTTTCTTACATGCTTCATGAGTTGCTCATGCAGCGCAGGGGGCAAATAATGCATCACAACCAAGCACACCGACTGGGACAAGAAAATGCTGCATAAAGATGATCAGATGTGCTTTAATATATGGAATTGCCTTCTGCAACGTTGCATCCCTCAATGCTTTTATAGTGGCACAGCCTGAGACAAAACCCATAAGCAGTCTAACAAGAAGAGCACATTGTGTCCCAGTTTAAAATTACACCGTTGATGCTCTACTTTGTTATTAAGGCTTACATTTGACTTTCATCTCCTTTGTCACATGCCATCTCTCTGCTACAGACAACCCCAGCCTCCTCAGCCACGTTCCGGTTACCGTCCAGGTGCTGGACGTCAACGACAATCCGCCGGAAATAGCCACGGACGAGGAGGTCATTGTGTGTGAGAGCTCAAGGCCGGCACAGGTGAGCGTTAGGATTCACCTATATATACACAACACCCATCTCTGTTCTGTTTCTCTCCCTCTGTCTCCTCACATATTCAAATCTTTCTTTGCCACTGACAGACTGTGCATTAACCCCAGTCGCCCCCCTCACTACATGCATTCTGCACTGAACTATTGTTTCCCTCAGCAGTTTGGGTTGCTCACTGAGAGCTGAGGAGTAAGAAATTGTGGAGGCATTGCAGAGAGCTGCTTAATCATCCCTCATTCAGAATGAGTATCTCAGCAGCAAACCATGACAGCTCTAAATCGAAGCTCATTCCAGTTTGCTCTCAGTAGTCTTTGATTCATTCAAATTAAGAAGGTTTTTTGAGATATAGAGCAATCAGCAGCATGGAAATGGCTGAAAGGGCGGTTCGGCAAAGGATGATGGAGTAAAGACCGAGAAGACACAACTAAATACATTTTTAATAGTTTTAAGCTAGTGGAAGAAAAGTTTGAATTAAGGTTTGCATTAAATTTGAATTAAGGTTGCAATACAGCCTCAGGGTTCTTGGCCCAGGGAGATTAAGTGGGAAGCATTATAATGTGTTGAATAAGACAGTGGCACACCACCATTCAAGTGATAACACATGTGAATGAATAGAGCTGCTCATTAATGTTTCAGAATATGTCTGCATTTCACTTCTTTAAAGCAAAGACATTCACTTCTGATTGATTAGCAGGTGTCCATCAAGATTATAGCAGGACACCTAGGTCCAATTAAGAGTTAAATCTCTTTTCTAAATCAGTGCTCCAGGCATATTAAACTGCAGGCAGCCATGGTAACAGTACACCAGTAAAATGGACCTACCCATTAATTAAAATGACCACAAACACACTTTAACACAGCTTCTCTTTGTCTTTAGTTAGTGGCCTGGGTAAAATGTATTAATACACTCCAGGGTGCTCTGTTATCCTAATTAGCATACATCATCGGTCCCATAAGCATGGCTTCAGTGTTAAAATGGAACTACTGTGTAACTGGTGGGGGTATAATGACTCACAATATTCACACTTTGGCTTAATTCAAATTTGGCAGGTGGTACTCAACTGCAAAAAAAATAAAAAATAAAAAAAATCAAGAATCAAGGTTCAAATTTTGTGAATGGCGTTGAAAACAGCAGGTGTTGTCTGCTGTGTCTGCCAGTAAATGATAAAATGAAGTGATTTTTGGATCTGAAGAGTGCGGAAATACAAAAACACCAAGATGTGCTTAGAGTGAGAGGACTCACAGTCGAAGCACTATACTGATCAACAATTTGAAATTGTTAATTCCTTCCTGCATGTATTAGAGAGATGGTGCGGTACTTTTAGAGAAGCTCACAGACACGTTAGACTGTCATTATGCTTTAAACCAAACAACTTTGGACTTTGCACACAAAGAAACCAACCAAGAGGTGATGTTTACTCAGGCAGGCAATTACAAGCTAGCAGACAATTGTATTGCTTCCTCTGGTTTTCCAGACATCCCATTATCTTGATTTTTAAGAGTAATTAAATGGCAGTTAGCTGCTTCTTCACACTGATGGAAAACAAAATGATCACAACTTAACTTTGCAGCCGTTGACATTAGATGAAAGAGAACCCTGCTCTTCTCAGCTAAAAGCTCCCACCAGTGGCACACTGTCAGCCATGACATCCGCAAAAGTAAAATCAAGCACCCACGTAGTACATCCTAATACTGCACATTTAAAGACAGAGGCTTGTGGAGAAAACAATGATTTGAAGTCCATGGCAATAATGAGTTAAACTTAAGGATTTAGAATTAACGATTAATTGCAATTTAATCACACATATTTTGGCTGTTCAAAATATATCTTTATATAAAATATATCTTTTTCTGTAAATTTCCCCACTGTGGGACTAATAAAGGAATATTTTATTTTATTTTATTAATATATATGTACTTATCAACATGAGTGGGCCAAAGTGCTGCTTTATGCAAACACATGTATAAGTATATTTATTACTGGAACTCAGTTAACACAAAACAATGACAAATATTGTCCAGAAACCCTCACAGGTCAACAGACCTCTTTGAAAATGGCCATGACAGTATTTCCTCACCAAACATTAGCATAAGTCTGGAGCGTTATTTAACCTGCTTTGGTATGAGTTAGTATGACATAGTTGGTACCAGTGGATTCCTTAGGTTTTCCATTTTCATATGATGATGGTGTCTTTGATGTAGCTTTAAAAGCTACAAAACAGCTTCTGGAAGATTGATTGCATTAAAGAAATTAGTGGCATTAAAACAAATTTGCATCTATACTAAATAAAAGCAGCTTTAAGGATTCAAGGAACTCACAGAGTCTTTGATTATATTTAATGCTGAAAAACAGAAATACTGTTCTAAGAATCACAATAATAATGATTTTGATTTCACATTCTAATAATAAAATAATCTCTCATTAATTGATATCAATTGCTACATCAGTACGTGGTTTTAAATCATGCTCTATATCAAAAGGCCTCCCTGAAGTTTCGATGATAAGTGCTACATAAATCAACTTTATTATTATTATATCTCGTCACTTCAGACTTGTTCTGAAACATCCTGTTTTAAAGGAAATCTGTTACATTTTTGAGGGTCGATTTCCTCAAAATGTAGTTTTCTTTTGAATTTTGTGATTTCAGTCAGAACCACCTGAAGTTTAGATCCACTAGTTGTCATGAATCTTTAAATGTTTTTAGATTTCAACAAACGTCTTTCTGTTTTTCCTGTTTACTCCATCCAGCTCGGCCATGCAGCAGTTTGTGAATAGTCATGAAATTGAATATATTGATTATATACATAGACACAGATGTAGTGACGGTCAGCACAAAGTTAAATCATATGTAATCCACATAATCTTGAACCAGGAAGTATAAAGAGCAGCAAACGCTGCATCAGGAGGAGGTCGGGGTGGATGGGGCATCTAAAAACACCAGACTTTCACCACAAGTCAACGTACTATGCATACTGACTATGCAATGCGCTGCCACTCCGTCAAAAGTAGACTAGACACGTATAGACACGTCTCTTTGTTGATGCTTCTGAAACACTGTGTCGCAGCCAGAAAACGGTGTAGTTGTGCCCATTGTCAAACTATCGTGATAATAATAGCCTGGTTTTGCAGCAGTTTGTACCAGGCTCGAAATCAAACCCACCACTGGTTATGTCCACAGCATTTCACTTGATGTTGCCAACAATATTTCAGAATATCAACAAAAGACACTGGTGTCTAAAATCCGCATTGACAGAAAAAAAAAGAGGCAGAGGAGAAAACGATGAAATCAGCTGAGGCAGTGCGAGCGGGGCATCAAGGTACTGTAGCCATGGCCGCCGGTGGAATTCCTTCCCTGAGCACAACAACACCCCAAATCTCACTTTGAAGATAAGAACTCCCCGTGGTGACGGGGGCTATCAGGTTGTTTTTCTCTCTCCCCAGTCTCACTGTGTCTTTTACCAATTAGGGGTAACAAGCTCACAAAAGTGGCAGTGTGGTTGCCCTGAGAGCACCCATGTCACTGTTAGATGCCAGCTCCCTCTGTGGCACAAGCCTAAAATCCTAGTATCACAACCAGCAGCTCTTTTTCAGGCAGCATACAGTTAGAGGAGAAAATGCTACAAGACCAGTTGGCTGTAGGTCAGAAAAACTCTTACTCTGACCAGTTATGATCAACAAATCGTGAGACATGCACCAGACACTAAATCAGCTCCTTGTCCTACATGCAAGTAGAATGAAAAAAGATTGTAAGTGGTGCAGCGGTTGATTAAATGTGTGTTGTCCTCTGAACAACAGGTGATCCAGACTGTCACGGCAGTGGATAAGGATGACTTTGCCAACGGACAGCGGTTTTCCTTTGCTTTGCCGAGCCATCTACCAGTTAATCCCAACTTCACCCTGACGGACAATAAAGGTAATTAAAGTGATCAATATGTTTGTTTGCATTTCTTATGAGTTTTGCACTTTGCCTTCAGGGCAGAACAAAGATCCAATAAGCTGAACTGATTTCCTCATACCTTGGAAGTGCAATGAAAGTATGTGCTATGTCAACCTGGTACGGTAGACATCTAGAGATCCACGTGCCGCTAGGATCGCTTCCGAGTCTGTCCCCATAAACATACGAATCATATAGGTTTGGCATGTTTGCACATTGTGTTGTCAAATGGATTACCCGCTCCGGCGCTCCCTTTTCCCCCTCCTGCGTGCATTATTTTGTGGCAGCGCATGGCCAACAGTGGGTGTTACCATGGCAACCATCTCAGTCTCAGGTGAATACCTAGCGCTAGGTTGGTCTGCAATCACAGGGCTTTTAAAAGCTGTCAGCCAGAAGATCTCACAGTTGCCCACAGAGAGGAGGAGTTCACAGCACTCCAGATGAATGTCTGAGCCAGAGAGAGGCAAGAAAACAGAGAGGAAGGGAGCGCAGGAGAGATCAAAAAAATCGATGTGATAATAGGAGATAAGTCTGTTTAGCCCTTGGTCCAGTTGCTTCCCACCAAGAGCCTTCCCTTTTTTACTTCAACTGCATTGACTTACAGAGGAAAGTTTTGCTGCATTCATGTAAGTGGCACTTAGAGACATCCCTCACCTCCTGCCCACCTCCATTCCTAAGGAGCAGATGAATCAAACAAAGCAAAGATCGAATGCAACACTGTTCCAAAGACCTGCATCTCCTGAACAACAGTACATCAACATTTTCTGAGAGTGAAAATGTAGTATAACTAGTTTATTTTGCAGTAGGTTGCTCACCTTTTACACATATTGACCCAGTAGAGTGGCTCTGAAGTCACCTGCTGATTATTCACTATAAGCTGAAGTAGGAGAGAGGACAGAATATTTGCTCAATCATTCAGAATTTAATTTTTATTATTATATCTATTAGTTTCTACTGCAGAAGCCCTTATTCCCCATGTAAACCAATTTTTACCTAATTGAAAATTGAAGACACCACACTCGAAATCTTTGGGCTCGGTACAAACCCTGAAGCCACAATGATTTCATCTCAACTATTTTAGGACTGTCATTGTGACACCTCTTCCTTGGTGTGACTATGTTGTATACGTTGTGAAAAACATGTATTAAATATATATATTTTTTATACTTGCCACTTTTTTTTCTAGAGAAACACAGAGGTACACCTTCACTCTTGCCTGTAAACCACCTCTTGCTGATTTGCCATATGCTGTGTTAGAGTGTGGAACTGACAGAAAGCTGATGGAAGCTAATACTGAAAAATCACTTGTTAACCAACAACAAGCTGGCCATAGTGATGCAGTTATCATTTGCTGCTGTTGCTCCTTGTTCTGCTTTCTGTATAGTAATATGGCTGCCTCATAAAAGGGAAGCCAATGCTGAAATGCCTTAAACTTGCATTCTTTCTAACAGCCAGCAGGGGGCGACTCCTCTGGTTGCAAAAAGAAGTCTGATTGTATAGAAGTCTATGAGAAAATGAGCCTACTTCTCTCTTGATTTATCACCTCAGTTAACATTGTAAACATGAGTTTATGGTCTCGCTAGTTTCAAGTCTTGAAATTATAAATTATGGCCCCATCTGGAGTCAAATAGACCATTTTCCCAGTATTGTCAGGTCTGGGAATTGTCTGTTTTTTCATCTTGAAACTTCAAACCAATGGGTGACATTACGGTGACTATGTCCACTTCTTTTCTATAAGCATATAAGCTTATCTTATAGTAGTGAACAGTAAAATGTAAATTATGTAACTACTAGTACTTGGATGTCACAGAGATTTCCATCTGTATTAATATTAGATTTTAATATAATAGATCACAGACCCTGTGATCCTGGCAGGTTTTTGTGTGGGGTAATTGCTCCTGTTAAGATCTTCCAGGACAAACTGGTGCCCATGTTGGACCAGAGGAGCTCTCTATGGATCAATGTCTATGAACCAGGGCACCCTCCTGGAACCAGGTTTATACATTGGTACAGATTGGGCTGGGTCTACTGTGAGTGCATAGAGCAAATTAAACTCTTAAAACACTAGATTCCCAACACCCCAAAAATATTCCCCATTCTTGCAAAGTGATTCTCTCTAAAGTTGTCAGATTTATTACAACAGAGCCATCTGCAGCAAAATATTCCCAAAGCATTCAGGAAGGAAACCCTTTCTTTCTTGAAGGATTGATAGCAGTTTTGTGGTTCATGCTGTTTGAGCAATGGTGCCTTTCAATTTGGATTTAGCTCCTGCTGCATACCATCCCACAGGATCTTGTTTTTTTCAACTATATCTGTAATATAATCCCATGTGGGATGGGCCGATTATGTGTCATGACATGGAAATAAGAAAGTATTCATATTTTAATCATTTGTTGGAGAGAACTTGAAAGAAAAGTGAATGTTTTGAAGGACACAGTGGTAGAAATTATTCCCTGGAGTATGAATTATCCCTCTGGAATAAATAGGTCATGTAACTAACAAATCCTGAAATACCTGTTTCCTCACACAGCTTCCTGTCTTTAACCAGGAAAGCTGCTCAAAAGTGTTTTCTGAGTCAGAGCAGCAACCTGGATGGTTAGTTGACTAGATGAAAGGGAGGCAGCTGCCCAGCAAAGCCTTCGACTTGTTCTGTTGACCACAAAGACGCTGCACTTGAGCAGTTAAATGGTTTGATCAAGGGCGCTCTTTAAGCTAGCTTTTAGATGAGGAAACTGGTGCTTGTTTCCAGAACTGCATGTTAGGGGTGGGCGATATGACCAAAAGTGTATATCACCATATTTCTTTTGGTTTTTGTGGTGACGGTATTATATCACAGTATTACATAATTAGAAGGGATATTCAACTTAAAACACAAGTTTACCCCTTTGTTCTATTGGCTATGTACAGGGACATAAGGTATGTTAAGAAACAGATTTGTTTATTGGCTCCAAATTGAAAATGAGTTATAGGCGTTACATGTTTTGGGAGGAGTAGCCTGCCCGATAATGTAAATTTATTGTGATTCATTCAGAGTTAACAGTAACAGCCACGTTGCTGTTTTCAGTTGTGAGTGAACTGTAGCTGACTGTCGACCAACCTGGATCTCAGCAATAAAGAATATGTAAAAAGTGTTGTTTTTCCACATATTTAGCCTACTGCTGTTTTATTACTTCAAAGTTTTTTCACCTCTTTTCACTACTGCCAAACTGGGAATTACTTGATATTCAACTGAATTCACATCTTTGAAGAAACAGAAAGCTGACATAACTTTTTACATCTTAACCCAAAGAGTTTGAAAATATCCAGCGTAGACTCATGCTGTTGGTCCAGTACTGTACAGAAGACACACGGACCGTGACCAGCCTAATTTTTACGCATGACGAGCACAGTTCTCAGCCAAAATAGACCGTGAAAACGATCGGTTGAGAGCTGGCAACTCTGCAGCAGCAATGCCGCCTGTGTGGACGCTCACCCAGTCTGTGTAGCTGCTCTGAACTGTGAACATGGACACTGAAATGCAAAGTAAAAAGGTTCACGATGGCGGTAGCCAACCTGTGTGGATGTGACATAGTTTATTGGGGTGTTGTTTCTCCGTCATGTGTGTTCTAAACCCAAACGTGTTCATCACAGTAATGACGGTATTGCAAAATCACACACACACACACACACACACACACACACACACACACACACACACACACACACACGCACGCACACACACACACACCTTCTGTTATAATCAGCAGATTATCAATGAAGTAAAGAGCCATTCTCAGGGCAAAAAACCAACTGGCAAAGCATCGTATTACAATGTTTAAATTTTCACTATATTCTGATTTGTTGTGCTGTGTAATTTTCTTGCTTACCTATGCCTATGACAGTTTCCTGTCCACCTAGAATTATTGACATCACTTTCATTTTTTTTTTTTTTTATCATCCTAAATTCCTCCTAGCTCATCCGCACTTTCAGAATGCCAAACTCCCTCTTAATGTTAAGCCGCTGCACCCTGAGTTTAGTCATCTCCAGTCACTCGGAGCCTCCATTTGAACTTACACTCAAAAGAAGTGTCAGAGTCACATTGCGTTCTACTGCCACTGTGCATTAGAAGTTATTTGCTGTGTTCACAGTATCTGGGTGAGTGAGAGAGAGGGGCACAATGCAGCATACTGTTGACTCCTGTGTCTGATAATTAAAGTAAGCTCTTCACACTCGAAGCAGCTTCTCCCATTGCTGTTGTAGCAGACCAACAGTTGGTAGCTGCTCTGTGCCAGCGCCTAATACCTCCCTCTGTTGTTGAGCGACTGACGAAAATCCCTCTCAGTCACTCACACGACTAACTCTCTCATGACCTCGTTTCCTCCTCACTTACAGTTTGCTCACAATGGATCCTCATGAAACTTGGATTTCTTTTTGTGCAGTTTTTGCAGAAAGAAAAAAAGGATTTACTTTTAGTCACTCTGATATGTTTAATGATGACTTTTTTTAGTTGAATCATATCTGCAATTGGTTCCTTAATCATTTCAGGTAATTTAACAATCATGACAGAAAAACCATTACTAAAGTATTATAAAGTATGCTTTACCTACGGAGACCTGTAGCAGCTCCAGCTCTGTTTAACAAAGTCAGATAATTTTTAGCTAAAAAGAAAACACATTTAGATTTATATCAAGGTCTTTCTCTTGCTGTGGAGTTGGGATTTTTGTTTGTGGAGATCAGAGATTAGCTAAGGCTCCTTCTTGCAGATGTGGTTGATGTAGTTGAAGTGCTGGATGTGCTACATTAAATGCAGGTCAAACTCCTACAGCGTATTAGGTGCCATTAAAGCTGAAAAACAAGGGGGAAGCTTCTGCTCAGCTGCTCTAGGAAAGGACTCTGTGACAAACCTGTGCTGTTAAAAGCCCTTTAAATGTATTCAACTCAACTGCGCCTACTTTACAATGACTGAAAACTGAATAACTCTCTGATCTCCTTATCTGTCACATTGTGATGACATTTGCCTCTAAAAAGGCAATTAAATGGAGGCTATGATCTCGAAATAACCCACATACTGAAATAGATCAATTGATTTCTGAAGGCATGTTCTTCTAGAAGACCTTTTAATATTACAGTTAATCAGCTGTGTTGAAAGAAGCGCTGCCAAGCCATTGATATGTGGGACGTTTAATTAGCTTTTATGTCATTCACACTTGGGTGTTGTACTTCTTGATTCCCAAACACCCATTATCTGCTGAAACAGCATGCTTTTTTTTGCAAAGAGGGCAGAGTCGCTAGTTTTGTGCTCTTTTTGTCGAAACTGGCTTAAAAAAAACAAAAAACTGGAAATTGTCACAGTCTCACATTGGACTATTTGATAAGTTTTCCTATTATTTAAGCATTTATTTCCCTAATTAGTCAGTGTTTATCATTTAAGGAGTTTCTTTTCATTAAACAAAATAATATTCATTTATGTGTGCAGTAAGGCCTCAGCAGCCGTTGGCGCCACATCACAGCTGTGAGCCAATTTGTTCTTGCGTAACAGAGGAACATAACAATAGTATGCGGTCCCCTTTGTTACTGCAGCAACGTACGGACCAACCCATAATTAACTCAAATACACAAAACACTACCCTATGGAACAAACATGCCATGCTGTGACTGTGTGAATATGCCGACACCAATGCAATGAGCAAACATTTTGTTTGTTTTTTTTTTTTTTACAAGCAGCCCGATCACTAACTGTGATCTGTCACTGCCAGGCATGTTTTGTTAAGCTAAGCCTTACTGAGTCAGACTAATCCTTACTGAATGCAGGAGCTTCTTTTAAAAGGAGATTGTTGCCTTTGTCGCTTGATCTGCTGTTTGTTATTCTGCATGGAGGGCCTTTTATTTCTACACAAAATGATATTAGTGTTTGAACAACACTGAGCTGTTAATAAATATTCAGAGCTGTCCTATAATAATTCTGACCTAGGTACAGTATTTGTATGTGCCCTGTTCTGTCTGGTACAGAAGGTTCTGTTTGGTATTTGATTTCTTTTTTTTTAAGCACTGATCAACCAAATAATACTTTATCAATAGTATTTTTAACTGTACAGTATACAATTAACGTAATAAAATGGCCCTCCTAGAAAGCTTTGCCAGTATATTGGTGGTAAAATGTTGGCTAGGAGATGCCAAATGGTTTATCTTGGGCTGTATATTTTGATATTTATTACCGCAATCAGTCCGCAGTCAGTTTACTCTTTGAAAATAGCTTCCAAAAACAAAAAGTGTTACACAACCACATGACTTTAATATGTCTATTGCAGGATGCAGACATGTATGCAGTGAGTGCTTTAGAGCTACATTAATCAACTAATCAAATAGTTTGTTTTATCAAATATTTTGATTATTGATTAATTAAGTTCATGCAAAAATGGCAGGGTTTTGGACTGACAAAGCAAGACATTTAAAAACATTTTTTTCTGTTATCTGACATTTAATAGACCAAATGATTAATCTAGAAAATAGCTGTCACATTAATTGATAATGAAAATAGTCGTTAGTTGAAGCCCTAGATTGCTTGTCATTTATAGATAGATAGATATATATTACTTCCATACTCTGTTGATCTGATTTACACATAACTTGGGCAGATATTGTTTTTCATTCTACTGACACTAGCCAGCATCCTTATCTAACCCTTGATCTTCCCCAAAGCAGTCAGATTTAACTTCCATTGTCTAAAGTAAAAATAAAAATGTATGCATCACTTAGATCTGACCCCTAAACAATCATGTGCTTTAATAAAGAGCTGTAGATTGTGTTTATAATGTTTCACTGGTTCTTGGTATAGCAAAATCCATGATCTTAAAACTGATGATAATGGTGGGTTCACTTTTGCAGCCCAGTCAGTACAGACCCCTACATCTGCAACTGCTTATCCCATTCGAGGAGGCGGGGGGCTGGAAACAAGCTCAGCTGACACTGAGCGAAGGCGGGTACACCCTGGACATGTCGCTAGTCCATCACAGTCAGTACAGTCCTTTGTAGGTAAATAAGAGCATCCAAATGAAATTATTTAAAACTTACAAACCTTAGATGATTGTAACAAAAATATGTTGTTACTTCTGTAAGCAGAAATAGCATTGACATAGACTTGAATACCTTCAGCATCATTTGCAGCCTGTATAAACTTGATCCATCCCCAACATGAAGTACCCACCTTCAGAATTTGACCGAATATATATCCAGCCCAAAATAGTGCCACCACAATGTATGTCGTGCTCCAAGTGGCAACTGGGGAGAAGGTTCGTGCCGAATCCCATAAGCAGCACCTACACACACCCACTAAAGTTCACAAGGAATCCAGCTAAGTGCATGTGTAGGCAAGTGTGAAGTCTGAGAGATGTGGTTGCATCGCATGTCTATTGTTAGTATATTTTGGTTGCTTTTTTAAAATGACACTTCATATTGTGAGTCAGCTCTTTAACAATGATATTTGCATTCGGTATAGGGTAAATAACTTAAAGCTGCAGTAGGTAGAATTGGAGCAAAAGTAATTAAAAAAAGTTGTTGCTTTTAAAACAGTCACTATATCCTGACAGTAGTGCACGAGACAGGTAACCTGAAAAACAATCATGTGCTTCTGTGTCCTCTGATGCTGCTAATGCATCTGCAGGATTTCATAGACCGGAGGAAAACAACCAATCACAGCTGATCTGGAGTCTATGAAAGGACAAACTCTGGTCAAACAGTCAAAGTAGGCAGTGCTGATCAAATATGAATCAATATTCTGTCATTGTAATGACTATTTCTCATCTCAAATATTTTAACAAACATCTTGTAGTTACAGTTCAGCTGTAAAATGTGAAAGTTTGTGACCCAGCAGCCATGTTGAGCTCAGTTGAGGTAATACCAAGTACCGCCTACCAGCTGGAGCACAGCCAATCAGAGCGCTCTTTCTGGAATGACCTGCAGTTAGTCAGTCTTCTGTCATTAGGCTGTTTTTAAAGCCTGTAAACAGAGCCACGAGGAGGTGCAGCAGTTTAGTTATTTCTCAGAACACTTGAATTACAGTATGCTAAAAGGTTATTATGCAATTTTTGCACAGTGATGCTAAAAAAATCCTGCCTACTGCAACTTTATGTATCTAAATATAAATCTAAGGCAGCTTGTATCAATTTATACTATAAATCAGGTTTATTAAGATTTGATATGCACTTTCCACATGATATAGTTTAAATGGCTTATAAAATGTTTTTCAATGAAGAAAACAAACCCTCAGAAAGACTTGAGAGTGACCCCAGAGATCCTGCTGTAGTGGAGTCCTATTAGAGCAAGTGCTTCTCTGCTAACTTTTTTTTCTGCTGCCCTGAAATCTCACTTAACTTCTTGAGATGGAGAGACAGGAATGCAAATGTGATACAACAGTTATGTAAGTGATACTTGGCCTATCAGGCTAATACTTTCGGAAAAGTGAAGAAAAAAAAATGAGGCCATTTTCCAGTTAGTGGCTGGTTGTGTAGAACCTTGAACACATGCATATTAAAGTCTTTTTTATGTGATAGAAACCAGAAAAAAAGGAAAATTGCTCGGTAGTGATGTGAAAAGTAACACAGATCGAAATGTTCAGGATTGTTTTCAGTGAAGTGTGAAATGCTCTTTAAAGCACACTTTCCTGGGTGGTCACCTGCCTCACACTGCAGGTTTAGCGTCACGAGCTATCACAACACGGTTAGCCTGCTAACTGCAGATGGCAAATCTCACTGCGGCGTTAATCAGCAAAACGCACAGCTCTCCTGCACCCGCCTGCGACAAGAGGCGTTTTAATGTGGAATTTGCATGCCATAATTGATGTGCACTTTCTCGTTGTGGTCTTTACAAGGACCTGAGCTGCCGTGGTTCTGTGCCTCGAAGTGTAAAGGCTGTGACGGCAGAAACCACACGTGCACACGGTTTGTTTGTCTCTCTCTGCCTCTGTCTTCTCTGCTCTCTCTTTGACGCACACAACCTCCTCAATTCACCCCCCCCACCACCACCACCTCCTCATCTCCCAACTCCCCATCCTTGTTATTTGCATCTCTCACACTCCAGTCTCTCAACCACCCCCCCCACCCATCTGCTTGCTGATACGGTGATACTGCGAGTCTGACTTAATAAAGCTTGAAGTACGTGTTGTCATTCCAACTGTCGATCATTGTAATTATTCATAGATGGAGCAGAGATTGGAGTGGGAGGCGAGGTCTCAGAGCAGCAGCAGCACGATAGAACAGCACGGCGGAGGTGTTTTCGCTGGGTGGAAAGGAAAAAGGTTGCCCTATGTGCACGATTCAGCATTTTTCTGAACTTAGAATATCTTGTGAATATACTATATCAACGTGTCATCTGCAAGTTTCTAGTTCATCAGTCATGTGAGGCCCGAGTTAGTCATCGAGGTCCCTGATTCACCTAGCCATATACTTTGAATGAACAGGGATGAATGATCACATGATTCTTTATCTGTTAATACAGCTATTTAACAAGGGACCTTACATTTTACTGATGTTCAGCCCCTGCCATATTGGTGCTTTAAAGTCTATGGCTATTTGGATGCCCCTCCTATTACTGACTGGTGATATCCTGCTGAGATAACCTGTCTCAAAGAGCCTGCACGCACCAGTAAGCTTGCATGTTAGATTCTCCATGGTAAACCCTCAGTCCCGCCCAGCATGTGAAGTGGTTGTGTGATAGTCCACGTGTTGGCGTAAGCTTCTTAGCACACATATCTTATGAAGAAGAAGTGCTCAACATTCCTAAGAATTGTAATATGAGTGTGTGTGCTGCGCTGTAGTAAAACAAAAACAACTGAGCAGCGTCTGTTTTTGCGTGAAATTGTGAACATCGTTGAGTCAGTTTGTGTAACACCCAGGTCAGTATTTAACAGGACTCAAACGCACGACTTGAGGGAAGGTCAAAAACAGGGTTAATGCAAATGGTTCGGTACACAGGTAAGCAGTCCACGATACAAACAAGTCCAAAAAACGCTAAGCGAGAGGCAGGGTCAAAGACAGGCAAAGGGTCAAAAAACACGAAGAGGCAAGCACGAGGAGAGAACGCGGGACTGACTTTCACCATAAGGATCCAATACAATCTGGCAACATGAGGAAGGGAGTAGACACATTATATACAAGAGGAGTGATTGAACGCTTCACAGGTGGACACAATCAGGGGCGGGACCAGACAACTCAGAACACCCGTGCAGAGCAGGAAAGTAGGTCAAGGGGAGTGGAACACATGAGGGCAGGAAGTGCAGTGATCTGAAATGAGAGGGAGGTTAGTAATATCAAAATAAAACAGGAAATGGACAATAATGAAATGAAACACAAGAGAGAGACAAAACAAATACATAACTTAAGACAGGGTGATGTCGTCACAGTTTGGCTATCGAGCTAGCATTGGCAACTATGCTAGCCAGCTGACCACAAGAAATTATACTGTAAAGCTGACTAGGAATGGGCATTATAACATCCTGTTCTATACAGGATACATGACCAGGGTTAAGCACTTCCTCAAATCCACCGTTATTCAAAATGGAGAGTCACCATCTTTTACTTAGTAATGCCTATAAAGATATATATAAATATAATCCAGCATTCTTTAGATTTCAATCTCAGAAAAATGAATCTCATCTTTGCTTATATTATATAGCTGTTTGTGTGGATTTAAAATTTCTGGTGCACTGAACCAGTTGCTCTGCTGTTCCTGCTGGCATTGGCAGTGTCTTTGGTTTGTCCTTGAATAAAATTTTTTGTACTCAGTTGGCACTCACTTTGTGCCGGTGTTGCCAGAATATTATGAACAAAAGAGTCCATGGTGGAAGTCAGTACAGTGGTTTCAGTTGGAATCTGTGGTCAACTGTACCGTATATGCCACCAGATGGGTAATGGCGGTGATGTTGCGGACCATGCAGGAGCTCTATGAGCTTCTCACTGTTGGATTGTTTTTTAGCATATGCATAATTCGTATGTACATATTAATAGAGCTCCTTAGTTATACGATCCCCCTGTAGGTCCACAATACACTGATGTCAACATGAGTTTGGCTGAAGTAAACAAGGCTGCATCAGTTGGCTACAGCTATTGGCAAGTAGCCTGTTGTGCATGTTATAGATATCCCAACATAAACAACATAGCAAACATGGAAACAGGAATGCTCCTAGTGGCTGGTATACATTCATTTTGAAGAGTTGAAAACATTTTTTTTTTCCAAGAATATTAGTGAGGTCATCAAGATGTCCACTGGTTTGTGGACTACAGTTTTGAAGCCTTGAGTTCGCCGTTCTGGTCATTCTTGGTTTTTGGACATCGCTAATTTGACCATAATTTAATAAAAGAACATCATGCTGTATTGAAGAGGACTTGAAACTAGCAATTGAGACCATAAAGTCATGTTTCCAATGTTTACTGAGGTCATAAATGAAGTGAGAAGCAGGATCATTTTCTCATAGATTTCTATACAATCAGACTTCTTTTTGCGACCACGGGAGTCGCCCCCTGCTGTAAATTAGAAAGAATGCAAGTTTAAGGCATTTTTCAGAGCCACTTGGTTAAAGTCCACACTGAAGGGAATACTGACTTAAAAAGTAACACAACAGGCTCTTTTTCAGTACACCTGTTTTTGTTCATGTGTATACAAGTGTTGCATCTGTGAGCTTATTTGCTTCCTCCTCTTCGCTGAATCTCTTCATAAAACCTTCCTCTCGAGGTCTTTCTTGTTTGGTTTTTCTTCTCTACAAATTCAGCCTTTTTTATTTCTGTTTATCTACATGACATGTTCCATTAACAGAAGTGTTTCTGTAGAGGCCAAGGTGAACTGCTCTTTTTCAGCACATTTAAATATTAAACAAACACCTTTGAAATTAATTAGCCTTGGCACAGAGGGAAGCCGCAGCCAGACACAGTAAGAAATGTACCAGCTTGAGATACTTCAAAAGCAAAAGATCCAATTCACAATGGAAAATGCTGTTTTTTTCCCCCCCTTTCTGTTTAGCTGACTATTCTTACCCTTAACCTAAATGTCTGTATAAATAGGTAATTGCAGGCTTCGCTGTAAGAGTGAAGCAATTGAGAAGAAAGAGGAAAACATCAATTAGTCTTTTCAGCCAAGGGGTTTAATTTTCCTAAACATGTTTTTTTCATTATAGACAGCACAGCAAGCATCATTGCCAGGCGGCGGCGTTTCAACCACCTGACCCAGGAGCTGTACGAGCTGCCCATTGTGGTGTGGGATGGTGGGGAGCCGTCGCTGAGTGGCACCAGCACCTTGACCCTGCGGGTGTGCCCGTGCCAGCGCCACGGCAGGATCCGGATGTGCCAAGGCGAGGCGTTCCTCTCCTCGGCGGGTCTCAGCACAGGGGCTCTGATTGCCATCTTGCTGTGCATCGTCATCCTGCTGGGTAAGTTGGAGCAGTCGCTGTGGGAACTGCAGCAGGGGGGTGGCGGTGGAGGGGGGACTGCCCAGGGGCAAATATCCTGAGGGCATGGACAGAGGAGATGAACCATAGAGAAGCAGGGAAGGGTGGAAGGATTTGACAGGGGCAGAAGGAGAGAGGGATGAAAAGACATGCGAGGGCACAGGGAGAATTAAGAATGAGGGTAGAAAGAGTTGGAGAGGGCAGAGGTGGTAGAAAAAGAAAAGGATTTGAAGGACAGAATTGAAGGACACAGAAGAGGCTGGAGGAGAAGTGACGAGAAAGGAGATGATGAGGACAAAGACGGCAGAAGATTGTAATGCAGATGCAGGGTCAGCATGATTCAGGGTCAGTGTGATTCAAAAAGGAGGTGTATACAACTTAAATACTGAGAATAACCCCACAGTGCTTGGAGAGCACGACTTGAATGCTAGAGCAGCTTGTATTCATGTTCGGCCAGGCAGCTCAAATCAGAAATCAGATTAGACCTAAATCGCATTTGTTGACGATTTGAAATTCAATTCAAGTCTGCTCTTTTACTATGAATCTTCCTCCCCTCCACTCCCTGCCTGGTACATGTCTGACATCGCATGTTGTGACTAGAGGAGCAGAGGACAAGCGTGGAGGAATGTGGTGACAGCCGACATAGATACCATTCTTGTTGAGTTCATGTGTGACGGACAGAGCTCTGTGCCGTGAATATAAAACTCCGTCAGAAATCCACTGAAAATAAACAGGGCTGCATCCATGTTCCCAGCTCATTGCAGCACCCCCGAGAACATGTCCTGAGTCAATGCGTGCCTTGTTACTATAGCAACCAGTCTTTGCAGTGACAGCGTGATTATATATACAGTATACTCTCAAGTATAATCTTGACACTTTGAATTTGGGATGTGAATTGTCAGCTTTTCAGGTGGAAAATGTCAGAAAGATGGCACAAATTCTAAAATCAAATATACCAAAGTCAACAATAGGGTGCGAGAGATGTCGCAAACAGATTCCTTCCTCACACAGACAAGATCAGACAAAACTGTCTAATAACACGGCTTCACCGTTGCTGCTCTCCCCTCCTCTCTTCAGTGATTGTCTGTGGACATTAGTGCGTGAAGGTTATGCATATTCATACTGGCTGTCTTCCTCCTCTATGCCAAAGCCTCTGGCTGAGGCGAACAAAAGGCCATCACCACTGTTTGGAGCAAGTGCTTGAGTGAGAGATGCTCGCTGAATCCCTAATCATGAGCACAAGGCAGATACTAGAGAGAGAGAGAGAAACACCAAAAGACAGATCACACCTATTACATTTTTTTCTGACCCGTGTTGCATTTTTAGGTTCACACTTTCCGGCTACAAGTGAAGTGTCTCGCACATAGCTCAGCTACGGGACAGGTTTGGTAACCCGTCACCCCAAGAGATTAGAGGCTTTGTCAGTGGGTCGCAGTCAAAATAAATCAGATTCCACTCCATTTAACAGCCGGCCATTTGCACCATTTTTCATAATTCATCGTCTCTGGTGTTCATAGCAGGTATAATGATGAAATAGCTGAATGTGGGTGTCCTGGTGGAATAGTGGTCTAAGACATACAGTATGCTAAAGTATCCCCTATTTAAATCTCACTGGGGACTTTTACATGTCATGCACCTTTACTATAAGGCTTAATAACAAACCTCAGTACTTATTGGGCCCATTTACACCAGGTATTAACATGTGATCTTACTGTATAATGACATCCAATTATATTATATATTATACTGTACCTGGCATTAATAAGAGTGGGCATCATTTATTTTCAAATCACTTCATGCGAGGGAAGACTTGATAACTATTCCTACACTTTTAGCTTTTGCCAGGCTTTCTTTAAAGTTCAAGAGCCAGAAAGTTTTGGGCATCATTGGGCAAAAATGCCAAAATAACCGTTCAGTATATTGTAATTCAATTGATCTAAGAGAAAACTAGACTTCTGCAGCTCCTCATGGCTCTGTTTTCAGGCTTGGTATTTCCTCAACTAATCTCATGGCTGCTGGGTTACAAACTTTCTCATTTTAAAGCAATACAGTAACTACAAGATGAGGCGAGAAATAGGCATTACAGAAACAGAGTAATGATTCATATTTGATCAGCACTGCCTAGTTTGAACGTTTGATCGGAGTTCATGAGTAATTGACGGCTGGCTCTCATACATACTCCAGCTCGGTTCTGATTGTTTGTTTTCCTCCAGTCTGTGAAACCATCTTTCAGCAAACTAACAAATATTTAATGTAAGCTAGAGTATGTACTAGCCCTTACCAAGAAGCTGTCCAAATCCATCTCCTTGCACTCATAAAACCTTGAGATAGTTTGTGTTTAAATAGGATTGTTGGCCAAAATGAACTTGAATAGCAAACTGCTCAAGGCTAAACAAAAAGTGAAAGAGTGCCAAGCTGGTTTTTGAAACGCAAACTAAAGTTGACTGGTTGACAGACTAAAGTGGTAGAGCCAGCACATCAGTGTTTATAGCACTTTCACAGACGTTAGTGTGATTTGTTTATGTCCGATTGTTTTCTATCTGTCCAATTAATGCCCATGTTTTATCTCCGTGCCCTCTAATAAGCCATTCTAATTAAGCCTGCAGCAAAACCAGAAAGGGATGCAAACTATCCCTGAGCTGACTCTGTTGATTATGGCCTGTACACATGTCTTGAATAACATCAAATATTCATAAGTAGATCATTTTTGGGATTTTAATAATTTAGCTTAAAGGAAATAGTGCAGTATTACAGTGCTAATTAGGTTAAAAGAGGATATGGATTAGAAATACAACCATTGCTTGTTTAATGTAGAATGAACTCGAGTGAGTTATCAACACAGTACTTAATACTTACATATCTTTGGTAAAATATAACATTTATTGTTAATTTTAGGATTTAAATTAATAATCCTTTCCTCCACATTCCAGTGCCTTGGCAACAAGTTAAAGGGATAGTACGCAAACTGACAGTATTATACTGATCAGTAGGCAATTTGAGGGGGTTTGCCATCCCCCTTGTTAGCAAAACGACCAAAATGCATCCTCCTTATTAACCTGCAATCCCCATTCTCCATCCCCTAGTGGCAGAGAGAGTACAGGGGCAGAGGGGTTGTTTAGTTCAATATCTTTGTCTCGTCTGCCTTACTCATTTATCCTTTATCTGACTGAGGTTTGTGTAAGTTAGTAGCCTCCACTAGCGCTTGTGAGACGTGCTGCAGTATATTTGTTTAAGTGTAATGTGTATCGAGGAATCCATGGTGCTGTCTGTTGTGCTGAAATAGCAGTAAATGTAAATTTTCTCTCAGTCCAACCCTTCATCCCAGGGGGATTAAAACAAAACCAAGACAGATCGACTTTAAATATTGCAATTGTGACTTGTCAGTGTTTTTATTTATGTCCCATAAGTTTTGCTCTCTTTGAGCGGACATTTGTGCCTTGAGAAGTTACATGGAATAGCCTTGGGTTTGGATTAGAGACATCATTTTACGATACAGTCCCCCAGTCGTCCAGTGTAATCTTCCATAACCAGGATAAATGCTGCATAAATCAGACTTCTGCAATGGCCTCTGCTGTAGCAAATAGATATCTGTGCACTGGGGTAATGCTTCCTGGTGCTGTAAGTGGTGTACTGAGCAACAGTTAGGCCTCAACTGGCCTTGGCTAGGTAAATGAAGTGACCTGAATGGACCATTGAGGGAGTATTAATGTAGGGAGGTAATACAATATGGTGTGTTCAGTGGATAGGAATATACAAATACAAGTTGATCATGAACTGTGGAAAGTGCAGTCTAATGTATGACATGCCGGTAAATAATAAAGGTGCATTAACTGAGTCATTATATTCAGGGTGTTTACCTCTAAGCAACAGCAAGGTCATAAACTGTAGACTGTGAGAGCAGGAAGCAGCCAAAATATATATGTGTGTGTGTTTGTGTATAGGTGTGTGTGTGTTTGTGTGTGGCAGTAAATAACAAAACCAAATTCTTTATTTTCTAGTTCTGCTCACAGTGATTGACCCGGCTCACCTCACACACTCTCACATCCTTGCATTGTGTAATTGGTTGCTTTAAACAAGTCGAGCGATAAGCACTGTCCCACACAAATTGCATTTTTCACCCTCTCTAACCCCACTTGGGCAGTGCCAGTGCACCAGGTGGAGTAAAGATGATTTTTTTTTTTTTTGCAGAGATTAATCACATGCCGCTTAGGGGACATTTCATTAAAAACACAGGCAAGGAACCGCACTGAACAATGAAATTTATGTAGATAGATAAATCTGTGTATAATTATTGTAGTCATGAGGTGTCTACAGTCAAACACATTTTAGTCCATAATGGAAAAGTTTACTTTGTTGCATTCTACATTTAGTTTCACATTATCCAACTGCAACTCAATCAGGGACTGAGGAAAATGGCTCATGGCCTCACAAGTTGTTCAGTTACTGGAGTGAGTTTTAATGATCCACCCTGCAGTTAAAACAAAGAAGAAATAGCTGTAGCAGTATGAATCCAGACTGCGTTAATTCATTTCATCATTTCATTATTTTAGGCTCCAAGCACAATCTGTCCAGGTCAAAAATAGCCCTGTGTTACAATATGTGACTGCGTTGCTGGGGTTGGGTTATTTCAATGCTGGTGAGATGATAAAATACGATGCTGGAAGTTTGAAGAATATCAGCCCTGAAAATATTGTCTTTACTGACCTCCAGTGGTTTCACTTCTCACCTTGCTGCAGTGATGCACAGGTGTACTACAGGACCCGGTGACATCACTGCTGGGTGTGGTTACAAGTGCAATAAAGTACACAAGTGTTCACCTCTGAACACACCCAAGATCAGTGAGGAGTGTGTTCAGTGGTTAAATGGCCTTGGAAATCTCAACCACAACAACCAAGGCAGCAAACTGCTTTTCAACCAGGTATTAAGTCCCTCTTCAAGTAACAGATCTGTGAGTGTGAAGGTCATTCAGATGCCGAAACACTGCACAGCAACACATTGGGCCCAATGTTACACAGCACAGCACAACTGTCAATGCTAGTTTCAGACCAATGCAGTTGTCATTTTCACGCCCAGCGTCCACATTGTGTAAGTAAATGTACTTGCGCCCAACTGTGCGCAAATGGACGTGTTGGTCAGGTGCTCTGTTGGTGCATTGCTATCTTCAGGCAGCACAAAGCAGAAAGCAGCAGAAAACCTGGTCTCAAGTCTCACACAGTATTTTTCTGCCATTTAAAGGGTCCATTATTCAGATAGTAAGATGTATCTACATAGGCAAGTTCACAACGAGCGTACACACACAGGGATGCGCAGCAGCGCTCCTACTCCTCCGTTAAACACAGTGTTGGTGCTCAATGTGTTTAATTATGTGAAGGAAAACAACATTCAGATGGCAGGCTGACAATTCAAAATATAATAATGAAGTATAATGAAGTCTCTCAGGCATTGTGTATTGCTCAACCTACAGCATTTTCAGCACTCCTCTGGGCACTGGCACGACTCCTGTGACTAGAGAGATCACAGTGCACATGCCTGTGGCGTCTCCTCTCATCATCCTTTTGTGTCAAATGGAGTCATTGATGAGCACTGGGAGACGGTGGAGGCAGAGGGTCCACCAGTCAAGCACCACATACAGCTACTTACACACTTTCACTTTCAGCAGAACAGTTTCCTCCACAGAAAACGGCTCGCTCCCAGTTTGAAAAATACGTTTTTAAAAAAAGGATTTTGGGGGAATACCTATTCATTGGTTTACCAATTTCAACCAAAGGGGGGGGGGCGGGGGGGGGGGGGGGGGGGGGGGGGGGGGGGGGGGGGGGGGGGGGGGAGGAGGAACCAGCTCGCTGGGTTCCCTTGGGGGCCTTCTCGGGGTCTCCAAGTTTTCGGGTGGGGTCAGAAAAATTCCGCTGGAGAAGGATTAATAAACAACGGCCCCTAAAGTCCTCTCCATTTCAAGTGTTGAGGAATCCCATAGGTTTAAAAAAAAAAGGAAAAAAAAAAATAATTATATCTCCCGCGGGGGGGGCTTTGAAGAAAAACCTCCCCAAAATTTTTTTCCTTTAATTTAAAAAAATGGGGGGCAAAAAAAAAAAAACATCTGGTGTAGGGGGGGAATTGGGGGGGGGAAAAAAAAAAAAAAAAAAAAACCCCCATTCTTAAAAAAAGGGGTAGAAAAAAAAATCTCCGGGGAAGTGAAAAATCGAATAGCTCTCCCCGCATCTCAAATTCGGATCACAGGTGCCGGCAGTGCGGTGGGTCTTGCGTGCGTTGGGGTCCCCGTGTGGTGTGTGTGCCGGCGCTTGGGTGCTGGGGTTAGTGGCGCCCCTTCCGTTTCTGCAATGCAGGCAGGTCGCGGCCGCGGAGCACCCCCTGGGGCCGGGTCTCCCCCGGGGCCCGTCCCCTGCTTGCCGGGGGGCCCGGGTCCGCCCGGCGCTCCGCCTGCCGTGGGGGGGGGTGGCGGGCCCCTGCCCCGCGAGCTTGCCCCTCCTCCCTCCCCTCCCGTTTCCCCCGGTTCCGCGGGTAAAATGTCGGGGTGTGGTGCGGATGCGCCGGTAGGACTCCCTGCCAAAAAATGGGGCGTTGGTCCCCCGCGTTCCGGGGGGAAGTAGGCGACGTGGGGGGGTGGTGTCCTGCCTCGTCCCGCCCAGGTTGTTCCTTTCGGGGGCTAGGGCAGGCCCTCTTGGTCTCCTCTCGGTGCTGTTCGCTCCTGGCGGTGCTCTCCCCCGGTCTGGCCTATGGGTCGCAACACCCCCAGGTGTGCGGCCCAGCGGTCGCGGCCTTCCGGGTCGCGGCCCTAGGGGTCGCGCCGACCGCCCCTGGTCGCCGGCCTCGGGTCGGCTGCCCGGGTCGCCGGCCTCTCACGGGCGGTGCCGCAGGTCGCCGAGCCTCTCCGGGGGTGCGGAGGTCGCCGGCCCTCCAGGGTCGTGCCGGGGTCGCCGGCCCCGCCGGGGGGCCGGGTCGCCGAGCCCTCCGGGTCGGTGCCCCGAAGGTCGCCGGGCCCTCCTGGGCGCGTGCCCCGGGTCGCGGCCTCTTGGGGTCGCGCCGCCCCGCGGGTCGCCGGCCTCCCTGGGTCGCTCTGCCCCCGCTGGTGCCGGCCGCTCCTAGGTGCGCTGACCTCGGCGTGCTTCTTCCGGGCGTTTGTTTTACTCCCCCCGTGGGGGGGGTCGGTTTGTCTGCGTTTCTCTGTCGGGGGATTAAAGAATTTGTGCTGTCTTCCCCCTGCGGGGGTCTTGCGCAAAGCGCCTGGTGTTCATGCGGGGTGGTTGCGTGTCTTCAGGAGCCTCTCTCGCTTCTCCCGGTCCTGGCCCCCTCGTGTGGTTCCCGCGCTTCTCCCCCCCCCCGGTGCGGTTTTAACTGCTCTCCCTGCGCTGCCGCTGTCAGGCCGTGCGCCCCCCCTCGCCCTCTCCCCATTCCCCGCGGCCGCGCCCCCCCCGCCCCCGCGCCCGTCCCGCCGTCCCGCTCCGCCCTCGCTCCGATCGCCCCCTGCCCCGGAGTCGCCCCGGGTCCCGTCGGTGTGCGTGTTTTAACGGGCCTTGCGCCGCGTCCGGCGGCTCCCCGTTGCTCCGAGGTTTCTCCCCTTCTCCGGGGCGGGGCCTGGGGAAGAAGGAAGAGGGCGTCTCCCGCCCGTAGGGTCCCGGAGTTGCGCCTCCCCTCCCCGGGCGAGGGGGATTAAAGATCGCTGCCGTTCCCCCTAAGCCACGGCGGGTCTAATGCGCCAAAATACGTTTCTTTGCTGTCTGTTCTTTAAACAGTCTCCACTCAATGAGTCTCTCCTGTTGAAATAGCAATGTGCCAATGTGCAGGTGCACCTGGCTTTTAAAGGGAGTGGGAGATGACACTTTGATTTGTTTTATTCCTGTTACACCCAAAACACACCTATGATTAATTAAGAGACTGAATAAAACCCCTTTGCCCCTTGCACCTTATTTTGCATCCAGATTATGCACTTTTTAACTAGAAAAATTGGAGTGGGACACACCCTAAATGCACTTGCACCAGGCACGTGCCAGATGTTGTTAAAATAGAGCCCTATGAGGCAAAATGTATCATGGTGGCAATCATTTTTGTGAGGTTGCATTGTAAGAAGTTGAGCCGTTTTTTGTTTTTGTTTTTTTACTGCATTTTTCCTGGAGCCCTTCTGCATTGGCATCCCCACTGTGTCAGTACAGTGGCCTCATTGAAATGGATGTGACCACAGTGATTTCCTTTACAGTAGTAGGGGACTACATCTCATTTTTGTTCATAAGGGCTCCCTGATGAGTTCATCTGTCCATGAATATCCCATAAAAGGGGATTTGTTGTACTGTAGTTGATTCAGGTTCCCAGTTGTTACAAAAACTGGAAGGTGTCTGGCATTTTCAGTCTGTTTTGGTCCACTTATTCAATGCTACCACAGTTTGAATGGGATTATTCTCACCTGCCCAAGAGAACTGAAGGCTCAGGCTCAAGTCAAGGCTCCAGCATTTGACTAAACAGCTGAAGCTTGGTGTCAGCACACCTTTAGTCGGCTCTGAGGCTTAAATCTTGAAATTGCTTTATAGTCTACAGCAAGCCGAAGTCGCCACAATATGTATACAAAAAAAAATGTAATGCTTGAGTAAATACAGTAGATTAGCCAAATGCACCACTGCATCCTTGACATTATAAAAGCTGAAACCTCTACCTCCTCCTAATCCACCACTACCTTCCTGTCTGTCTGCGGAGCTCTCACGTTGTATGTGTTATAAGAAGTCTCATTCCAAGAGACTGAGCTAACACACACAGTGTGTTGCTGGTTAGATAAATATATCATGTAACCGTTTAATGTGGAACGCCAAGATGCTGAAAACATTTATATCACCTTGAAAAAAAGGGCTATTCTACTAATAATCAAGGCAATTTGATTGTGAAGTAAAGATGTCTCTGTAGGAACATCGACGTACAGTAGCTTGCTCTTCTGTTAATGCCGCATAATGAACTCCTTTTAGATATTGCACTGCTGCACAAATGCACTTCCCTCGCTCACGCCATTTTATTTAATAGATGTTAGTGTTAACATCTTGCAGAGAGGTCATCATTAACCCAAAGAAGTATAACTCTCATTAGTTGTAGGAACAAGTTCCAAGCTGTAGCATGTCATCAAATATTACTCGGCTTCATGACTTCATTAACAGTTGGAAAGGATATTTCACCCTGCAAGCTACTTATCTACAGAGACACTCTGGAACATCGTGCTGTATATTTCTTTAATGTGGCACAACAGTCACATTCTTTCTATCACTGGCCTCACCTCAAATTAAAAGATGATTACATGACCTCCATATGTTGACACATGTTCGCGTTATATTTACAGGCTGTTTTGTATTTTTGCTCCGCCAGTAATGATAATGTTTATATTGTCATTGTCTTTCAACAGCTTGCATTCAGAGTAGCATCACAGCCGATGCTAATGTCGGCTAATGCATATTATTGATTTACAGCTCTTCAACGCTTGGCTAGTTTTATTGTCCTGATGGAAAATCAGATAAATATGCACATTGTGTTCATTTGGTTGGCTGTTTACGAAAACATGGCTGAGCACTGTAACCACATGCAGCTGTTCTGTGTTGTGTGATGTTCCTCTGCTAAGCGGTTTGCCAATTGAATTGTTTAGAAAAGCAATTTTCTTTCTATCTGACTTTAGTCCACAACTATTAAGGGAATTGTGTGTTTCATTACAGAGGACCTATTAGCAGAAATGGAGTATGATATTCATAACTGTTTACATGAGTGTATAATCACCTGAAACTAAGAATGATTGTGTTTTCTTTAACGTAGAATGGATCCTTTACCGTGTATCTTCATAGATACTCGATCATTTTCACGGTGTCCACCATGTTGTACCGCCATGTTTCTATAGTAGCCCAGAATAGACAAACCAAACACTGGCTCTAGAGGGAGCCTTTATGTTACCTGAAGGCCACCTTAGTTCTCCGATACACATGTGAATCTGTGATAACGTGAGCCACAGAGTGCAAAACGTGATACCGCTAGCCGCCATCTATTGCCATCTATTGCTCCTTAGTGTTATGAGTGAGTGAGGCGGACGGTATCACTACGATTTTGCACTCATGTTACCACAACCGGGAGGAGTGAGCGGAGGGGTACTCAGGTGGTTGCAACCACACTACTAGATGCCGTCGAATCTTACACACTGTACCTTTAAATAAGTCAGTTTATTGTCTTAAGATTTTCCACAACACTTCTTTTAATGTAAGCATTGATGCTAAATCCTTCTGTTTTGCAGCCATTGTGGTTCTCTTCATCACACTGAGGCGGAGCAAGAAAGAGCCCCTTATTATCTCCGAAGAGGACATTCGAGAGAATGTGGTCACCTACGATGACGAGGGCGGAGGTGAGGAGGACACCGAGGCCTTCGACATAATTGCCCTCCGTAACCCGGCTGCCGCCGAAGAGCTGAAGTTCCGACGGGACATTCGCCCCGAGGCGAGGAAACACTGCGGCCAGCCCCGCAGCCACAGGAGCGCGTCGGAGGAGCTGGACGACGTGGACGTGCACGAGTTCATCAAGCAGAGACTGGTGGAAGCCGACATGGATACCAGCGTGCCGCCCTACGACTCCCTCCAAACCTACGCTTACGAGGGTCAGGGTTCACCCACGGGATCCATCAGCCCTTTAGACACTCCCGGCACGCAATCAGAGCAGGATTATAACTACCTGGACAACTGGGGACCTGAGTTCCAGAAACTGGCAGAACTCTACGGAGAGGCAGATTCAGATGTGACGACCTAATCTGTGATTTCACTCCCGTTCAAACCAAATCTGTTTAAAACCCGTTTTTCAAATTTTCAGTGAACAATATAAACAGAGATGCGTTCAAACTGTCCCAGTGGTTTACAACTTCTACTGTTGAACTAAAAAGACTGCTCTTTTTTTATTTCTTTTTTCTTTTCATTTTGTCGCTTTGGATCATGGGTCGCTCATATGGAAGTATTAAATCAGATTTTGAGATGGAAGAACAACAATATGGGGAAAAAGGAAAATGATATTTTCCTCAGTGTATATTTTTTATTGCTCAATAAAGTCCTGAAATCCATGAGTGGATATGTGAGAAAAAAAAAAAATTGTACATTTGTCTCCTTCCTCCAAGAGCGGATATACAGTAGAGCATGCAGTAAAGATTATCATGGTGGGAGGGATAAGGTGTTTATGATTCACCAAGCAGAGGATGTTGCTGAACCAGCCATATGCACACAATAATGACACCTCCAGTCTTGCAATATGTTTTGTGTCATTTCTTCCATGTTGCCATTATCTTTGAAACGCTCATGGAAATCATCCATATTTGTTAACATAGGTACATTTTCCAAGCTTCTTTGATGTGAACTTAAGGGAGGCAAGGTAACGCAGAATGCCTTTTATAAAATACTATTTTAATGAATGCTGGTATCACAACTAGCATCTTTACAGCATTATACTCATCAGTTAAGGTAAAGCAAACAATGAATAATTGATTTTTTTTTTTTCCAAAGCCAAGGTCTTTTAGCCAATGCTTTAACCTCTGATCCCATCAAGAAAACATTTTGCTTGCATTCTTGGTATCCCAGAGTTCCCCCAGGATCTCTTCATGGTCAGCTTTCTAGTTCATTAGGTGTCTGTGAGCCCTCTATAGGAGCCGGGCTCGCTGCATCAGTTCATTAATTTATTCGTGCGTGACACTTTTTTGCAATGGGGCCGCATAAGGAGACACTCTGTAGATGGTGCAGAGGAACTCTGATGCTGTGTCTCAAGTTCAGTAACATACTAATTCAAACAAACTTTTCAGTGTGAAGTGTCGATGCTGGAGAAGTGTAAGACAGAGTATATACTCAGTATGCATAATGAGCTTGTTTGGTTTTTATGTGCTGATGCTCACTATTTACATCAAATTAGCACTAGTTTTGCATTCTTAAGCCCACATCTTGTATCATTTCTTGTTAATATAGCATAAAATAATTATGTGCCATGATTTCTTACATACAAATTGCCAGTTACCAACCAAATGGCTTATGAATGGCAGTAACTTCAAAATCATTTTGCGTTCAATAACAATAACACTGTTGTTTCTTTTGGTATGTCCTTTCACAGAATGTAGTCTGTACTGACTGCAAAGTAAATACGCCCGTGTGAATATGTGTGAGAGAGTGAGAGAGACTGCTTATAGTAGGCAGGTCCAACAAACACAGGACTTTCAACCAGGAAACCAGTGTTCATGTCCCAGACTGTTGTTGAGTTATGTTGAAGTGACATTTGTGACGTTATCCATACTTATGTTATGTTGTTTACATACATATTTTACTTAGTTTACACACTTATTTTAAGCCCAGTGTTTTTCCTAAACCAAACTAAGTGGTTTTGTTGCCTAAACGTAATTGCAGCCTTTGTCGTAGTTTTACTACTTAAATATAACTGCAACCATCTCATGATTATTTTTATGGTTATTATTTATACACTTTCCCATGAGATCAGGTTGAAATCACAAAAGCAGTATTCTATCTATACTGCATAGTCTATTGTGTTGTTTTGGGTCATGCATTAGCAGAAGAGAGTGTGCACCTCCATCCCAAACTGAAGTCACATACCTGTAGGTTAGTGCATCATACACACATACTGATTTTTTTTGGCCACTTTGGGGAAACAAGCTATGAAGATGTTATGATATTTTGACATAGCAAACATATTAGCAAACAGTTCCCCCCATCCAGGAGATACAGAGCAATATTATCATTCATTTAGAGTCATGTAGCTGGCCTCTTGACATATGTGAGGCCAATGTTCATGCTTTTTTAGGTCTGTTTTAGTCTCCACCAGCTCCTGAAGGAAATATCTGGCTCTTTAGCTGCTTAATGCTCGATGTTCACCAGCTAGTTACTGTGTTTTCTGCATGTTTTGCTGGTTCTGTGAAGGTAGCATACAGTGGGTTTCTAGAGCTTTTTCGCTAGTAGCCGAATACAAAAAAAGCAAAGCTGTGGGCCATAAAACCAAAAGGATGATCTGAAAAATGCTATAAAGTTCTGTAGAGTTGAGGAGAACTGCAGAGTCAGGTGATATTCTGTGGTTTCATCTCTGCAAGTGACCCTTTCCGCATACACACAAGTATTCATACGATCAGTTGTTAATATAGCCATTTAAAATCTGTTGAGTGATTTGTTTCAAACAAGGCTTAATTCTTTGGTACCCACCAGGTAAAACACCAGAAAGTTCATTCATTACAGCTGAATTCACATGATTTCTTGTCTGTGTAATAGTGAAGTCTTGCCTTCTCTATAAAATATCCTGTCTGAGATATCCCATTCTAAGTACCATACAGTGACATCTTTATGATATTTTATATGACATTTAATGGAAGGAACATCTCCGTCCCTCACACCCATTAGGGAACAAAGAATCATCCACCATTATTACGTAACGTCTAAGAAAAGTAAAACTTCTTTGCTGTAATTTTCTCAGCGGGAAGTTAAAGTAGCCAGTTCACTTCCAAGTAGCACGATGTGCTTTCATTTTGTGCTATTAAGCATTTTGTAAAACGAGGTCAGGTCTGGAAAGTTCAGCAGCTGCCACAAATGGTGAGTGTCTCATTTTACAACAGAACTCTCCAGTTTTCTGTGTAACGATGACGGGAAACAAGAAGCGCTCGGGCATTAACTCGCAGACATGGCACCACTTCTACATGGTGGTTTTGTACATGCTGATTAGTTATGTCCACCCAGCGCTGGATCTTCTGTCCTGTGACATCCTTGTTCCGTGCTGTTTGTGTCAGAAACGCTGACGATGGTCTTCAGAAAGACGAAGGGAAGGTGATGAATATTTTAGACCCTCCACCCATTCCTCCTGACATAACGACTGTCTTCTCTACATAACAATCCTCCGTCTCATGCTTCTTCCTCATTTGCTTGCTCATTATTTCTCTCTAGTCACTGAATGACTGTGTTTTTGTCTTTTTTACAGCCGGATAGAAACGAGGAGCATGGGAATTTTTCCAATATGTGTGAGGAGCCGGAGAGCTGGTCTATGGCAAAGGTCATATAAGTTAGCCAAAGGCTAGCATGGGACTTCTCAAACTTATTCAGAAGCTATTTCTTATGCTTATGTTTCTTTTGAGGCATTTGAAGTTTTAAAGTGCATGAGTTGTCTTTGATTTGAATCTAAATTAATTAGTTATCAGATGAATGCAGCAGCGGTGAGTCAAACTCATCCCCCTCCCTTTTATCCAGTATTTATTTCCCCATTCTTCACAAAATCCTTCTCTCTTAGTGTGGTTTCCGAGCGAAATACCAACTTTCGGATGACTTCCAGGCTCCTAAAGTGTCTTTTTTTTCCCCCTCAGGCAACAAATATCTGAGTACCTACCCTGGAGGGCTGTTTTTGTAAACAAGTGAAACTGAAACTTTTTAAGGCGGTTTTGGAGCCTCACTATGGAAGATGGAGAGCTGCCACCATACAGCAGGAGAGTGTTTTGAAGGTGAAATTCTCTGTAAGCTAGAAAATACAAACACATTTAATTGTTTAATTGTATTTGTTAAGGTATTCCTGAGCTAGGCCTCTCATCTGTCCCGACAACAAATTGTCACCATTCTTGAAATCACTGGAGCACATATTTAGTTTATGTTGATTAACGGACTTTTTATTATCAATTAAACATTTGAGTTCAAGAAAACATGCCAAATATTCTCAAGTGTGAGGATTTTTCTTCAATGAATATGTTTTGTTTTGGACTACTGGGTGAACAAACCAAGAAATTTGAAGGCATAAGCTTAAATTTTGAGCCTTTGTTATGGAAATTTCTCACTATTTTTCCAACAGATCAATAATTGAAATAATCAATATTATCTACAGTGACATTTTTGACATATTTACAAAATAATGTCTCTATTTTTAAATAGTTACACAGAAAATTAAGCTTTTGACCGATCCACCCAAGTATCCAACATCAGTTTCAATGTTGTAGCTCATAATTTTGAAACCCCAACAGGACTTTTTGTACAGCTAATGATGTTCAAGTCAATAAACAGCCCTGGAGGAGGAAATCATTAACAACCTCTAAATGGTTTAGTTGTACAATTAGCAAATTTTACTATGTGTAATTAAGGATCCCATTTGATTTGAAGGCACTGAATTTGACCCTTAATGGACACCGGCTCTGCCTACTACACTGCAGTATCTGCTAGTGACATGAAATCAACATTATTTCCTCGGTGGGTGCAGTGCTGTTCTGTTGTACCCAGCATGTGCTTATCACAACCATATAGTATGCAATTTGTGAAGAGACCTTGCAGAAAATAAAGTTTTTTTAGCAGGGGGTGAGGTTGCTTCATCCATGACTGGAAAAACTAATCTTGAGGCAATTAGTAACTTGTTAGGTAATTAAGCATACTGTATGTGAGACTTATAGAACAAGTTTTAGTGGAAAAATGAAGTCAAATATTAATTAATTAAAAAGTGGTATGAAGTTTCCAGAGTACCAAATTGCGCTTTTGTGTAGAAAATGAATGGCGAGATAAGTGTTAGACACCGAGAGGGGTTTACATGGATTAAACCGTCACTCCCTGAATAAAGATTTCTTCCTTTTAGAGCCACAATCTATCAAAGCTCTCCCCATATGTTTCACAGATAAGGCTTGGGTAATATCTCACAGGCGTGTGAGGATATGTGTTGGGGAAATAGCTCCCGAGGTTTTATCTTTTGTCAAAAGAAGCAGAATGGATTATCTAAGAAAATAGCAGCCCTATTGCAAGTGGTGATGGCTCCTATGATGTTTTACTGCCTCCTTCACCCTTTACAGCCTCATATCTTTTAGATGAGCAGTCATGCTTCATACTGTAGACTCTATTCACAGAGCATGCTTTCGTACCAAAACAGCTTTAATTGCATGTTGCATATCAGGTCAGAGATGAATGTGAATTTATGTTTATGTATCTGACTGGAGAGATAAGGAGTGTGTGTTGGGTATTTTTTTTTTCTTTTTTTTTTTGTTGTTTTTCGGTGGGTTGTGTAAGTTAAGACCTCAGGGCCGGCAGAGTCAGCCGGTGCTACTTTTCATACCATTTGAGGTCAGACGCTTCTAAGAAGGTTTGAAGCTTTCACATAGAGTGTGATTTAATGGAGGAGAGCTTTGCATATTATAAATGTTCATGACTCTGGAGTATGTGAAGGTGAATTGGAAATAAAAGATCAAAGAGACTAAAAATCCTTTCAAACTCAAGCTCGCGATCATTAAAGTTGTTTTACCCCAAAGTTTGGGGAAGCTGCAGAGGTTTGTTTGCTGTTAAAAAGTTCTTTGTAGAAGTTGGATTTTCAACTTCAGGATGCAAAAGGACTTCATCAGTGTCACATCTTCTTGCACTGATGTTTATGTCGGTTGAGAGGCCATAATGGGAAAACTGTACTGCCTGTGAATTCAGGCTTTGAAAATGAGTCTATTTAGAAAGCCCAATTACATAATACTGATTGCTGGAGCTTTTATGCCGCCACTGCTTCCAAGGGAAAGGGGAAATAAGGCTATAAATGTGTTGATTAGCATTTCTCTCCCCAGCATGTCACCTCAGCGGTAATACATAATTTCCAATGACATGAGAGAATAAACAATGAAGCATTTTAAAAAAAATCATGGTTCAAAACAGCACCATTCAGTGAGACAGCTGACCTACATAGCCTTGAAAAGTTATGCAGGGGAGGAGTGGGGACAGGCTGCTGCAGACTTTCTTCACCAGTGTGTGACTAATATAAAGCTACATCATGAAATTGAAACCTCTTCATGAATATGAGACGGATTCATGTGCTACTTAATGCACATGGAATGAACTACAAATTCTCTGTCTCAAAATATAATTCAGTCCGTATGTTAGCTTGACTTGGGTAATTGCATTTGCCTTTAGAACTGTATTGATTTATTTTAGAAAACTCTAGAAGTTAAATGAATAGTGGAAAACCTCTCACTAATTTGGTTGTTATTCACACATGGCCTGACTAATTTCCCCCTATAATCTCAATGTATACAATATTAAAGATAACCAGCTGCATTGCAGCCTGGTCTCCTAAAAATCACATTCCTGTACAACGAAACTGTGCTGTCATTTACATTTTGAAGAAAACTGATTTTCTCCAAGATTACGTTTGCTTTTAAGGTAGCAAAAATATGTTTCTAATCCTAATGTGGTGATTTATTTATGGGTCAAACAAACATCACCCAGGAGACCACTGTTCATGTCTCATGTGAAAGGTCAGCGTGACTTATTTTAATTTACCTCGGCAATTTTAGTAGTAGTACATACTTTTATTTTAAAACAAACCATGATGTTTTACTCAACAAAAAACGTTCCCTGGGGGGGTAGAGGGTAGGATTACTCCCCGGGTTCCCGGTCGGGAACTCACTTTGGGGGCGGCAGTAGCTCAGTCCGTAAGGAGTTGGGTTAGGAGGTGGAGGACCCGGGTTTAAATCCCCCAGGGGAAGAAAAAAAAGGGGGGGGGGGGGGGGGGTTTTTTTCTCGGGGGGGCCGGGGGGGGGCCCCGGGGGAAGGACCCCCCCCCCACCACTGGGGGGGTGGGGGGAGAGCCCCCCATCCACATCATAAAGAAATAGTATTTTAAAACAAACCATGATGTTTTACTCAACATAACACTTGTTTTGTTTCAATTTAGACTAGCCACATTTTTAAATCTATGACCATAATCAAGGAGAAAATACATTTCCCTCAAAGCTTATTTGAGAATGCGGTTTTGTTGTATGGAAACATAATTTGTACGAGCCCAGTCGCCAGAAAAAAATGTTGCAGTGTACTTTTCTGCTGAAAGTCAGCATTGCTAAATATGTTTCATAAATATTTTTCATATCAGCCTCGTGTCACCCTGCACAAACACACAATGCCACATGAAACAATTGGTTAAGTTGAGGCAACAAAACTAGCTTGTTATGGATAGAAACAAGATCATCGTTTTGTTAAAATTATCTTGTAACATCCACAATAACATAACTAATAATAAATAACGGGTCGAAGTCCTGTGTTTGTTTGACCCATCCACCACCTCTCCCACCAGCCCTATGTGGATCTTCTCATTTTTTGTAATAGCTCGTTACTACATTAGTTTTTACATTACTGTCAAGTAGTGAAAGAGCATGAAATCGTCAACTTATCAGTAACACACAAAACATGGGGACCTACTCATAAAAACTTGACTTTATAGCACTACTAGTGGTGAAAAATTCCAGAGGGAATTCACTCATGTCTTTGCATTGACTATGCATTTGCACTGCCTCCATAATTCACTTCATGTTCAGTCTGAATACACCTTTTGACTTAAGAGAACACTTTTTTTTCTTAGTTGAAATCAGTTAATTTACTATTAAGTGAAAGTCAGTCTTATCATGTGATACATTCACAGGTTTCCTTCATTACAACTTGAAAACTGCCTGGCATCTGAGGCCTGTTTGCTCAGAGGTGCCTGCAGACCGCCACGTGCTTCTTCTGATATGCAGAAGGTCTTTAATCTGAGATTGAGGGTTTTTCACCATGAGGGTATACCATGTTCAAAGATTCATGTTTCACCCACTCTAGTTACCATGCCTCACCCTACAGGTGCCCTGGGAGATTTGTGAAGGCTCCAGCAAGGATCCTCAGTGGCTTCACACCCACAAACACTGGCAGTCTGTTTTGATGTAGCACTAAGCTCAAATCACCATAGCTGGGGACTGATCCGTGTCGATGTGGAGTGTTTTTTATTCTCCACCTGGGCACAGTTATTATATGTTGGCTTGACCTGGTCCCCAAGGTTCCCATCCAACAAGACAGATATGCAAGTCAGAGCCCCTTACTGTTCTTTAGCCTCTCAATACATGTGGCACGGCTTCAGTGCAAGTTTGCAGTCCTCCTGGAGAATGAATGTTCTTTCACACAGCTTTATGCCTCAGGGGATGATGGGCCACTGCAGAATGAAGGGACAATTCTCTCTGGAGCGAGGACTGATTCTCTGCAAATAGGTAAAATATTCACATACCTGAATCTCTCCACCAACAGTACGGTTTAATCTCTGTGTATACACTATGGGTTTAATGCACTAATTAGTCCCTGATGTAGGTTTCTCCTCACATAAGCATTCTAATTGAAATTGGAAAGTTCAAACTTTGATTCATCTACAAAAACAGGACTTTCTATCAGTTCTCAGCAGTAAAGTTTTGTGGTGTTTTGTCATTGTAGTTTGGAAACTCTCTAGTTGAGGATGCAATTTGCCAATCGTTTTTTGAAAGTCTTTAGATGTATTTGTTCATTTGGCTTGTTTTTGGATGTGATTGCAGTTGCAGACTCTCGGTCCCTACTGTATTTGCCCTGCTATAACTCATGCACATTATTCATTTACATTCCATATGTTGAAATTAGTCTACTAATAATCAAATTTCCCTTCATTAAATCTGCAGTGGGTAGAAATGGAGCAGATGTGATTAAAGAAAAAATGGTCACTACATCCTGACAGTAGTGCATCAGACAGGTATCTGAAAAAAAAAAAAAATCACGTTCCTGTGTCCTCCGGTGCTCCTAATGGCATCTGTAAGATTTCAGAGACCAGAAAACAACCCATCAGAACCAAGCTAGAGCCTGCCATCTCTGAGCAGCTGTCAATCACTCACAAACTCTGATCAAACGGTCCAACTAAGCAGCACTGATCAAATATGAATCAATATTTTGTTACTGTAATGCCTATTTCTCTCCTCAAATGTTTTCAGAAACATCTTGAAGAGTACCGTTTAGCTGTAGAATGACCCAGCATCCATGCTGAGACCTGTTGAGGAAAAACCAAGCACCGCCCACCAGCCAGAACACAGCCAATAGGAACGTTCTCTCGGTGAAGTGACTTGTGTTTGGTCAGTCTTCAGTCACAGGCTAGATTTTTTATAGCCTGAAAACAGAGCCATGAGGAGGTGCAGACATCAATTTTTTTTTCTCAGAACATTTGAATTACAATATGCTGAGAGGTTATTATGGAATTTTAGCCCAATGATGTAAATTTGATAATGACATTCCCCAAAATCAATATCAGATCAACTGCTCTAAAGCAGGAACCTGTAGTTGAAGTACAAGTTACTCCATGAGGTGATCATCTCCTGAAAGAACTTGTTAGACATGAAAATTGCTAATATGCAAGTGATGTCAGCTGCAAGCAATTTTCACAGCTCTTCGCTAATAAGAGTGTGGTGATATCTTCCCTACTGTCAACAACCCCATAAACAAAACAAATGATTACTGCGAATGCATTATGAACACTTAAAATTCATCTAGGTGCTCTGTTGCTCCCTGCTGTTCTGACAGTCGGAAGTCACAGCGGCTTGAATGACTAAGTGTGAAATAAGCCACATGTGCTGCCGACATGGCATCACTAATGTATTAGAACATTATTCCCAGCGCTCAGTGGGTGGACTCGTGCTTTACTGCACTGATTTCAAATGAGGTGTGTTTTTAACCTGATAATAATTTGGCCTCTTGTGGGCTTAATATAAGATGGTGCACTGTCAGCGCAGTATGAGTGTTTAGGTCAGATCAGTGTTCGCAGGCTTAATTCAATTAAACATCTGTGATGGGAGGTTCCCACTTGATACCCACAAGTGGGCTACACATCCCATCTCTCACCGACTCTTTAGAATTCCTTAAAAGCCAGCTAGCTAAAAGTTTTATGCAACATACTAAATAAATAATGTATGCCTTGAATCATGCAAAAGTGATTCACGCAGTAGGTAATCTGTGACATCACTCTCAGGTTTCTGAAAGACGTTTTGAAGTTCGGCTAGGAATTATTTATTATATGAATTACGAATTTGGGTGCAGGCATGATAAAAAAAATCCCCCCCATTATCTGCTGGCCTCCATACTCCTGCGCCCCACAGGCGGTAACATATCAAAACTTAATCAAATATGAATAGCGTCCCAACCGAGTAAATCGGAGCCCCATCTAAGGAAAAGTACACTAGATTAGTGTGCCCTCAAGGCATGTTATGAGATTTAGGTTGAGGCAGTCTCTCCAGGCACTCACTATCTTGCAAGAATTAACTCAAATTCCATCAATATTTTCTGAATACAACTGGAAACAATGTTTTCCAGACATGAAAATAGTCCAGTTCACAATACATTTTATAAGCAAGTCAAACCTGGTCACGTGGAAAGGCATATAGATAGCACAACATTTTAAGGATATTCTGCATGCCATGATAGCACATTTTAGGCTTCTGGCATGTCATGTCATGTCACGCCATTAAACAGTCGATGTTATGTTTAGGCAACAAAATGGCCACAGTTATGTTGAGGCAACCAAACCACTTGCGTTTAGGAAAAACATCATGGTTGGGCTTTAAGTATGCAAACTAAGTAAAATAAGTATGTGAGCATATGTATGGAAAACACATCATTAACATAACTTCAAAATAACTCAACAACAGTTTGGGACAGGAACATAGTCTTCTGGTTGAAAGTCCTGTGTTTGTTGGAGCCCTCGTCCATCACCAGTGTGTTTGCATTGGAATTACGAAATGGCATGAAATGACAGCTAAAAGCAAGAACAGCATGGTTATTGCACGCAAAATGACTTTCATATTGCTGTGTCATTCATACGCCATTTGGAGAGACCAAACTGCAAATAAATGTTAAAAATGTTAAAAAATAAACGTTAAGTCACAAGCATATTCAACTTCTTGGCTAGCTTCTATTGATAGAAATGCCCAGCAACAAGATAATGGTGACATCTTAAATATCACTTTTACTCACACTGATATACATACCTTATCTGATTTGCAAGCTTGAGTTGACGACTTTTATTTAGAAAAAAATGGCTAATTTTGTTGCCTTAAACGGGCATTGAAGGCCGAAATGTTTAGTGTTATCCTCTCTCCCACTGATTTGTTGCGCAACTTTGATGCTGAAGTTTTGTATCATATTCATTCTGGACGAAACTTACAATCAATCTCTCAGATTTAAACCGGGGGATATTTATGTGCATATTTTAACTTCATTTTGACTTATTTTAAAAGAGATGTTCAGGCCAAATGCAACGGCCAAAACATAATTTCTCCAGCTGTTATTTACTCTTTAGCCTAGACCCACATGCACATAAGTACTTACAGAACTGTATTGGATTAACTGTGTCTACTGGAGGGTGTTAACTGATAGAGGAGGTTCCAGGTCAAAGCTGAAAACAGTTTACAAGCCTCAAACAGCTGAGCCATAAGGACGTCTGTACACATTAGGAAACACTGGGGAGATCCCCCTTCAGTGTCAACCACAAATGAGCTGCACCACAACATAATGGCAGGAGACGGCAGACAGCATGAAACTGTTCTTGTGAATGTGAATAAAAAGAAAAATTGCTGCTATGAGACGGAAGTCCTTCTTGAATTGTAACCTAGTTGGAATATGAGAAAAAAAAAATAAATAAAAAGGGTTTGATCATCAGCCCATTTATCTCTAGTGAGAGAAGCGAGGATGGCACAGTCTCCAGTGTTCATCATTGACAGGTTTGCTTGGATGCCAGGTGTACTCATTTGTCTTTGAAATAATTGGAAATTAAGAGGATAATGAGGTCTTTGGGGAGACACCGATGAGTGTTTCTGACATTCAGCTGAATGAGGGACAAGATATATATAACACTGATTTGCCTTCACAAGAAACAAAACCTGTGAGTTTTCTCAAGCTGATGCTTGTGAAAGGAGAACACTGCAGCACTTCACTTGTGATGACAATAACAAATGATAACAGATACTGAACGGTCAAGTAATTTAGTGCACTATGAAGTGGGATGTGAATGAATTAGCTTCTTTGGCAGGATTATGTGTCCTGGTTGAAACAACATGGGTTGGTAAAAGAATACACTTGATTATAGGCCCAGGTCCTTGTTTTAATTTAAGATTCCCATTGGCTTTTTGAAGAACAAAAGAAAGAAGTGATGAAGCATGAAATTTTCCACATCAAGCAGTCAGAGAAGTGGTTGTCAGTGCTACTCCTCGTGCTGCTTTTCTGTCCTACCAGCTAGTTCACAGTTAATTGTCTTCACCTGGTGAAGCTGTCCCAGGTGGAAATGAGCCACTGATGAGATAGCTCCAACATTAACCAGCAGGCTCCTGAGCTCTGCACACAATCATTAAGAGTGGAAATGCACCAGTTGCTTTGTGCTGGGTGGAGCCACCAGCTCCCATTAATTGTCTGTGTGGCAAAACCCCTTGCAAAGACTATTATGGATTATCTGGCTGCAACAAGGCCAGTTATTGCAAATGAATAAATATGTAAAGGAAATGTGACCAGAAAGGGGCCAGAAAGTCAGTAAGGTTACTGAGATCAATTCAGTATTTATTGAATGTAAGCACACAACAGTTCAATTCCTTCACCTGGTTTCCCAGGTGGAAATGAGACACTGATGAGATAGCGCCAACATTAACCAGCAGCCCGCTGAGCCTTGCAGACAATCATTAATAGTGGAAACGCACCAGTTGCTTTGAGCTGGGTGGAGCTATCAGCTCCCATTCATTTTCTATGGTTAGTGGCAAATCCCTTCCAAAGACTTATGTGGCTGCAACAAGGCCATTTATTGCAAATGAATGAATGAATAAATGAAGGAAATGTCAGCAGCAAGAAGCCAGAGAGGTCTACAAGGTTACTGAGATCAGTTCATTATTCATTGACAATAATCACAACATATTTTTGTATGTTTCCCATGAAACTCTGTGCAGTTGCAGCTCCTACACTGGCCTACTTTGTTTGTGAACCTGAACAGCAACGACAGCAGTAAACTGCATTTGGTTTGACGGTTCCAGGTGGCCTCAGTGCATTCTTATGCTACTTTCACTTTTGACTTGTCAGAACAGGAAAAGTCACAGGTGGAACTAATCAAATAAATAATTTCTTCTCTCCATTTCAAGTGGCCCAGTAAGAAATGTCAGTGAGCAGCAGGGAGGCAAAGCAGTGGGGGGCTGAATTCACACCAGAAATAGTATACACCTATCATTAATGTTATTAATTACGCCTGAGATGCATCTGCTATGTCATAAATGTCTTCTGTAAAAAAAGAAAAAAGGCCTATTAAATTCTACAGAGGAGCTACTCCCAGAAAGGGGGTGGGGGGGTGGTGGTGGGGGGGTGTTGGAGCCAATCCCAGCTGGTATTGGGTGAGGGCGGGGTTCACCCTGGACAGGTCGCCAGTCCATCACAGGGCACATAGAGACAGACAACCATTCACGCTCACATACACACCTACAGGCAATTTAGTGTCATCTATGAGAACCTGGAGAAAACCCACGCAAACACGGGGAGAACATGCAAACTCCACACAGAAGAGCCCCAAGCCGGATTTGAACCTGTGACCTTCTTGCTGTGAGGTGACAGCGCTAACCACCACCACCATGCAGCCCTGATCTGAGCTCACATTTTTATTTAATGATTTAAATAGCTTCCATGCAACAACACTGGTTGGCCAACAACACAATATACTGCATACAAGCACAAAATCCACAGCATTTGAAATAAAAAGGCATGGAGGAATTCCTTTGGGTGAAAGATCCCTAAGCAATGTTTGTGGTCTGTGGGAACCTGCTGGGAGAAGCAACAACATGCCATAGGTAATGCAAAGGACTCATCACTATTTGCAATCTTATGATTGTGTATAATCATGTTGGGGTCTTGTGATTATCCTGAATTATTATTGAGCTGCAGATAAAAAGACTCTCAGGGGATGTCCTTTTGCCGCTGTTGTCTGTTTCCTGTGGCGTTTACATGCAGCACTCACACACTCTGTGAGCTAAATATGGTCCCTCTGCCTCCAAAGTGAGGAAGAACCTCACAAGGTGAAAAGCATAACATATACAGAGATTAGGAAAGAGCATCAAATGGGATGGTGATTGTTGTTGAGCTTTGAGAAATTGTTTACAAAACTGTTCTGAGGATTTTGTTCACTGGGCTTTTTCTTCTTTTGCCTGAGGCAGTTGTCATGGGAACATCACACAGACAATGCTCTCACATCAGTGTTTCAACCGTTTCTTAGAATATTTTTGCAAAAACTTTCAACACAAAAAAAACTTAAAAAATGTTCAAAAACAAACAGACGTGGTCAAAGAATTACTGGTTTTCAAGTGGGAGATTTCCCAGTGGAGAACCAGGCAGGATCATTTTTCATTATCATATGTTGTGTGAGGAACACAATCGGTTCTCCACACTCCAATTCCAAGGCTCAGGGGAAATGTTTGCAACCCACATGTGTGGATGACATATTGAAATCATACAGCAGTGTTGAATCCTGTCCCAGTTACTCCAAAGCTAATATGTGGAGCCTGCACAGTGGCTGCCTCGTAGCACAGTCAAGTCCCAGCTGACAAGACAAGTCTCCAAGGGAAGTTTATTTAATATGATGCTTGAGAAGGAATAAACAAATAAATGAAACCCTGCTATACAACGCTTTTATTATCATTCCCACTGAATTGTATTCCCTCAGTGATGCAACCAAAAAAGAACAACAAAAGGGGCAAAAGAAATAAGTAGCCAGTTGATGGTGAGAGCAGCCCGGGTCTCCAGATTGTCTTTGATATTCTCTCCAAAAAACACACTCTTACATTTCACAGAGTAAAACTGCCTCAATGTGACCATTTAACTTTTGAGCCCTTTGAAAATGTGAATGTGGACAGTTTTGAGGGTTGCCTCTACTCTCATTAAAACATAGCCAAGTTTGCAGCAAAATGAAAATATGAGAATTAAGGATTATTATCAACCTTTGGGGACAACATATAGAACAAAACAATCTAGTACAAAGTGCCACAATTTTATATTTTTATTATAGCTTTCAACCAGCCAGATGAATCCACTATAATGCTCCTGGCAAAACCAACCTCACTCACACCACCTCCTGTTTCTTTCTGTGCATTGTGTATGTTCTAGTTAGATTATTATTATTAATTTGATTGCTGAAGTACACATTTATTTAATAAAATGCATATAAAACACAATATTTGAAATAATAAAGGCCTTAATAAAATAGCATGTAGTATAACATATGGAATATAATATTAATGTGTTCTTTAGTGTATAATCACTTGAAAATAAGAATGATCTCAGAGTGAGGCATTTATATCTACATAGAGGGCAGGTCCTCTCCATGGAGTCCCCCATGTTTCTACAGGAGCCCAGAACAGACAAACCAAACACTGGCTCTAAATAGGACCATTTGCATTTTTGCACCCCCGGCACACGGGACAATTTCAGTTGGTTGCAATCTGCAACTTTACCCTTGGATGTCACCAAATCCTACACACTGCACCTTTAACTCCCTGAGACCCACAGTAGACCTTTTTTGCCCTTTTTAGGGGGTAAATGGTTTGTTTTTAGGGGCAGATAGCAGGTCGAACAGTATATGTCACATGGAAGTGGCATACATAATCTGAATGCTGGGAACCTGAAGATTAATTTGAGATGCAGCTCAGCACTGTGTGTCGAGTTGCTCTAGTCATAAATCAGAAATAATGAATTAAATAATTATTTGAAATTAAGTGTAAAAGTGTATAAGGGTTTAAAATATTACAATCCCGGTATATGATGGTCATCCCCATGCTCTATTGTGTCTCACAAGTTGTTGCAGCAGTTTTTGGGTTGATACCAATTGTTACACAGATTTGGGGTTAAATTTAGCCATTTTTTAATCTATCACAAACTGATGAAAAAATACCAGTAATCCCTCCAAAATACCACATTAAGTTACCAACACCTTGAGGAGAAAAAGCCATGGAATAATTTGGTTTCAAAAACTTTTGACATTTGGGGATTTTTCGGTGATTGGATGGTGAGCACCTCTGTTCTGGAAACTACTCAGAAACCCCCTTATTGTCAATCTACCTGGGAAAGCCATCCATCCTGGATAGGATGGACTCGCTTTGGAGCCAGCCTGAAGTGCCCATTTGAGGAACTGCAATTTTTGACACTTCCGCGCTGGCTTCATTTCTCAGCATTGGAGGTTGCCACTTAGTAAAATCTTGTACTGATACATGGATGATACGTTCACTAGACAGTACCACCCCAGAATCAACAGCTTCATCTAACATTATCAAGCTTCTGTTCCTTAACCTGCATTCATGTGAAGGCTGATGGGATTATTAAAACCACACTGCACATACAAATCTCAATCTTAACTCTTAATCATCACTTACATCATGACATCAGTGAGTGGTGAGGAGGGATGACAGCGATGGGATGTGCAGCATCTCCATGGGGCACAGTGTCCTCAGGAGACAAAGACTGACACTGGTGACTCAATGGAGACCACCAGAAACATCCCAGTGAACATTAACAGCCAGTCTTTACAATATGAACACCCAAGAGAAGCTCTCTGTGTAGGCTAAACCAGAATGGGTCAGTGGATGGTGGAGAAAAATAAAGGGTGCCATCCAATGCCGAGAGACCATTTTTGAACAGAGACAAGGGTTACGATCCTCCCCCCAATTAAATAAAGACTAAGAGATAAAGCTCCAATAGCTCTTAAAGCAGCAGTGGGTAACAATGGAGCAAACATGGTTAAAAAAAAAGTTATTTTTATAAAACAGTCATCATATCCTGACAGTAACACGTGAGACAGGTAATCTGTAAAAAATCATGTGTCCTCTGGTGCTCCTAATGGCATCTGCAGGAAGGGATCACAATCACTATTAATTTGCAGCTGTAAGTTGTTATTTCCCACCCATTTCACATTTTTAAAGAAAGGAAGCTTCCATCTGCAAAGGAAATTTATGCCTCTTTGTAGATTAAAATGCAAAGCCTATTTTGGAACATCAGAGAAAGACAAGTTGTAAAATACTGACTCTACATATCTGAGGTAGCAGGAAGGCGGTCTGAGACATCCTGGACTGATAAAAAGCAGCCAGAAAAAGTGAATCTAAAGGCTGTTGATATGGTTGGCTGTTTCATGTAACTCATCTGGCTGTCTTTCCGTGGATTTCAGACTATGATTGCTGGAGTGATAAACATCATTCCTGGTCTGATTACTTCATTAGGAAGCTAAGTCATTTCCTCTGCTGCATGATACCTCTACTGCAGGATGGAGGCCTCCCACTCAGCTCTTCACTCAATGTGTCTGAGAAACTAATCTCACATGCACCGAGGCAGTGCATTCAAACTCTATTCAAAGACCAAATAAAGACTAAATTGAGGCGGAATGAGTTTGAATATGAGTAACAACTGAAATACCAGCTTGAAGTCTGGAAATATGATTGGACGACGTCTCTGTAGCACTTACAGTGAACCTGTTTTGGATGTGTAACTTTCATTAGTATCATTCAGTGACAGAGAAAAGAACATGTTCAATATCACCATCAGCGAAATGGTGGCTTATAACCCACCTACACCTAGTTATAGAGAACTTAATCCACAATTTTAACTGAAATAAATCTGCACTGTAATAGAAATGTGCTGTATTCATCACAGAGAGCAGAATCAAGCCAATGCAAGCAACATGAAGATAAAAGCCTTGAAATATGTTTAAAAAAAAAGCTGTTTATCCATGAGAAGATTGTAAAAAAGATGTTGACAGTCAACATTACTGAGACCAGTGTACTGAGATGTCACCATGCAAACAATTATAATATAAAGATTATTGAAAATTTAAGGCTATGTCATACAGCAAGCTGCATTTAAGATTTGGACATGCTTTCTGTGTTTGCAGACAGCTGTGGATTTGTACGGGTCACGCAAAGATGCACACGGATCCACTCATACTACAACTGAGGTCCGTCTGGTATTCTACATATGCACATTTCCTTATCCACACTGCATTCCCATTGGTAGTTAATGCACCATATGCTGTTAACCAGGAACCAGGCCAACTGGCCGCTGTAAATTATAGAAATGTGGGTAATGACAGATCTCCTCGGACAGCCTCTCTTCAAAACAAGCACTGCACAAGCACCATTTTATCTTCTTCTTCTTCTTGACAAACCAGCCAGAGGTACGTATGCCACCACCTGGATTTAATGTGGAATGAAACTGCATAGAGCATGCAGTTAGCACGATTGCTATGCATACAGTCTGAGTGGTCCCAACTTTTGGGCTGCTCATGGTCGTCTATGTTGCGGGAATGGGCAGATGACGACATTTACATAACGCAGACCAAAACAGATGCAGCTAGGTAAAGTATTAATTAGCCTTTAAGACAAACAGTACTCTACATGGCCTGTTGGCCTTGGACCCTCCTATCTACATACTTACGTACATACAGTACGTACGTTTGGTTTGGTTCGGCTGGGAGATCTTGACACCGTACAGTGGTGATTTTGGCAACAGTATACTTCTAGCTTTCACAGTTTGGTGTGATAGAACTTGACTGGTCTGTTCAGAGCCCTGACCTCAACCTCATCAACACACCTTTTGGGATGAACTTACCAACTGTGAGCCAGACCTATTTGTCAGATCAGTGCCTGACCTCACTAATGCACTTGTGGCCAAATAGGAACAGGTCACTCTTCCTAGAAGAGTGGAGGCCATTATGCCGACAGATTAATGCCCATGAGTTTTGAATCAGCTGTCTAAGGATTATACATGTGTATCCCGCTTGGGTGTCCACATATTTTTGGCTATGTTGCATCACCTGACACGCTGGTAAAACCGCTTGAAATATGTTTAAAACCCTTTAAAATTCAATGAAATCATTTAAATGCCTGTTAAAATGCTTTAAAATCTATTACAGGTTGTTAAGAGAATAATCACGCTGGCTGCCAACTCACAAAGGGCAAATAAAACACCCCCATCATGCGCCTGACAAAACAATAAACTGAGCCCTGGCCTTCATGTGACTCCTCACAGCAGGCTGAATCCATGCTGGTGGTGGTTTGCTCTATAATGATCCCCAACTGAGTTGTTTTTTTTACCGTGACATAACTTATCATGACTAATCACACTAAGTAATCGTCTTTTCGGTGACAAACCAGCTTCTTTGGAGTATTGACACACTTCCTCTTGGCTGAAAACATGAAGAATTGACTCATTTATTACTGCCAACATTCATTAAGGGAGACCGGTAGTCTTCTATGCCTTGCCATCTGTGCTATATAAATAACATCCACATTTCACAGCTGGTGTTCAGCGGTGACAGCTATACTCTAAGTATGGCTGGGTGAACGCATCTGAGAAACAAACAAACCAAGAAAACACAAAACCTGTATTTTATCCACAAACACAGTAAAAGCATTTCAGGGAAGCTTTATATAGGGCTGTAAAGTTGGATATACAACAGTGCACTCAGCTGCTATACTGTACTGTTTCCTCATATATCTGTATTTATTACAAATTGGTAGGTACTTTTTTCCTGATTTTGAGTTCTCTGAAAAGCAGGATTCCTGGTTTGATTTCCCCAAACAATAATGGGATAAATAAAAGTGTATTGTATAGTATCATGCAGATTGCTAATTAAGTTTTTACTCAGTCTAAAGGCAGTGGGAAGTAGGGGTACACTTGAGTATCACAATGTCATATTGTGTGATACTGTATCAATTCTCACTCATCTGTTTACATTTTTCAAATTTATACATTTGTTCACCTAAAAATCCTGCAAGCACTTTTATTAATTATTTTTACTGATATATGCAAATATGAATTCCTTTGCTCAGACTGCACAAAAAGTAATGCTATGATGTTGGATGTTACAGAGACTGTAATAAATGAAAATGCAGATCCCACTGGTCTGATTACATAAAGAGTAAATATTCTTTTACTCTGATTTTGTGCATATAGTGCTGTCTACACTGTGACAGTTTTCCTTAAATTAGATTTTTAAAGAACTGCAACATATTGCCTTGCTTACAGTATCACAATACTGTATATCACAATATATTTAATTGAAACTCCTGTATCATGAGCGGTATCGTAAATTCTTGCACAGAGTGCTGATGGGAGAGTAGTCAGATCAGGCAAACAAAACTAACCAAATGGCAAAAAAGAAAAATGATTAAAATGCCAAAATTCAGAACACTTCTATTGCCTCCACATGGCTCTCAACATGGCAAGGGCTAAGCTGGCGGCTCGCAGCTAACGGTGCTAATGATGCTAAAAGAGCAAATAACACCAACAGTTCTGAACCTAAAGGTGAGTGGTGTGCTTCTGTGATTGCGCCACTGGCGTCATCAGCTGTAACAGCTGTATGACAGCAGTGCAAAGTGGCGGCCGTGAGCTAGCCCATACTTGCCAACCCTCCCGATTTTCCCAGCAGACTCACAATTTGCATTGCCCTCAATCGGTTTTCTCCCAGTGTCACAATTCTCCTGTATTTCTCCCGATTTGTGACAAATTTCACATATTTTTTCTTTTCCTTTTCGTTATCTAAACCTGTTTCTGGCACTGTGCAGCATGCAGAAACCCTACTGTTTCCACCTGGATGACAATACAGCTGCACCTAAAGTTGTTCACTGGCAGAAGAGAGCTGCTTGGGACACAGTGTGGTTTAAGCAGCGTTCACCAGACATCACAATGGGCAGCGCCCGAAGTTGGGCTTTGCTTGATGCAACAAAAAGTCGTCGTGGCGTGGTGCAAGCCATTGAAAATAATGTGTTTCAAAGCGCAGTGGTGCCATTGTCACGTTGTGTCTGAAAGGACCTTCATTGAGAGAGAGGAAGAAAGAGAAATGGAGAGTATTAAGAGAAAGAAATACTCTAACAGGGGCAAAAAAAAAAATAATGTATGAACAAATAAAAACTGATGAATATCAGTTTATGCCTGAGGGGAGAATTATTCTGTATTCTTTCCTGAGAATTAAAATTAACTCTTAGTATTGAAGATTAAAAATGCAGTTGCAGTGTACTCAAGATTGGCAAGTATGACCTAGCCAGAGGGGCATGAGTATACATATATGAATACAGTATTTTATATAATAAGTGAAAATCTGGAGAATTTCCTCCCTGAGATGACACCAATAGCGGGCGGAGAAAATTGTGATGCCCTATAAATTTTTCAGCATAACCAGGAGGGTCAAATGCCTGTGCCAGGATGTCTCCGGACTTTAATGAGCTTGATGACATGGAAGATACTTGGCTAGAGTGTCATATTACTAGAAAAGGACTAGATAAACAGTAGCTCTTTGTTCCCATTCCATTTAGGTTACACTCAATTAAAACAATCATTAGCTCTCAACAGCTCTGGCTCATCTGCTACTTGTCCATTACTTGTATTATTGCCTCTCTGCCTCATTTTGAATAGCTCAAGAGTGTAGTCATATGTATCCCTATGGACATGAAAAAAACCTCCACAATGTTTACATTTTGGACAACACTTCTACCTTGAGATGAGGCTCTGTGAGCTCTTAGTTACGACCCCTGCAACATTTTCCTCTGGAAGTAAAGACACTAAATTACAAGTCACCGGTTGTAAGTCACTGTGGAGGAGATAAATTGTAAATGTCAGGCTTTAACATTAATGGCTGTTCCTGTAAATGACAGAACTACAGAACATTAATGCAAGACATCAATGCAAAATAGTGTTTTATTTCCTACGCTCTGACAGTAAACCCTTTTACCTCCGAGTGTATTATACCTGACCCTTACATTCCATCATACCTCTTTGAAGCCATCAAAGATCGGCGCAGTCCAGAAATATTACCATATCTACAAAAAAATGGATCCAATAATGACTACAGAGAGAAATACCTTACTTCTGCTGAGTTCAAACACAGAGGCATGGTAACAGCTTGGAGCTACCCTCTAAAGCACTAATGTGTTCAAATACCCATGGGCCCTCATTGCAGCAAGATTGAAAATACCAGCAGTGACTCTTAGCCTGGTACTTCAATATAAAAAGGCCTATGGTCGCACTTTGTGACATGTAGCATCTTAATGGTGCTGTTATGATGAGACGTATGGGAGGAGCACATTTGAGCCCCTATTGCCAGACTCATCACTGTATGATAGATCACCTACAGCCAAGAGCAGAGCGGTATATAGCATGGTGTGGGGTTTCCTACAAAAACTGTACTGCCACACATGTGAGCTATATGACAGTAACGCATCATACAGCACACTGTACACTCACCATATATTTGCATTACTGGCCAGTGACCACTGCAGATGGCATGGATGTGCATTACATCACCCACATACTTGTTCATGTGCATGAGTGTCCTCATCAAAACTATTGCTCTTTAACATCATTAGTGGTAAAAATCCCAAAGGGTGCTTGTTTTTAAGGCCTCGTTTGACACTTTCTGATCAGATTTGTTTCGACAGCAGCAGATAATGATGAACTTTACATCACCCCTTTAATGTTTCTTGAAATAATACATACACTGATCACACGCTGAGAACAAAAGGAAAAAAAAACCCAACTATTTTGCTTTTTATCTGAATCAGAAAACTGTATGATTCAGCTTCCCAGATGCAGCTATTACTTGCAGTCCTTGGTCTTATTCACCTGGTAACCTTTGATTTGGTGAGACATCTAGGGTAAAGCATTTCTAAATTTGTTTGCCTGAAGAGGTTAGCTTAGCTGCTGCAATAGCATTAATTATATCAGAATTGGACAGTATTTTTTTTTTTATTGAGAGAAAAGCAAAGAACAACACCGAAGGCTTTTCTACAGATGATTTCGCTCCTCCCCCAACTGGCTTTGCCAAGAGTTTGATTGACATGTGGTCCATCCAATCACTTGCCAAGTATTTTTTTTTTATAAATGCCTGCCCTTTTTCAAATAGTCTTCAATGGCAGCTTGTCAGATGGTTATTTGAAACAAACCATCTGGCAGGTCAGGTTAAGTCTGAACTACATGTTGAAATAAAGTCACTGAAATTATGTTGAAACCAGGTAACCTTGATGGCTTTTGTATTTTAACAGACATCTACATGCCTTTTAACCCACAAATGTCCAACTACATGCTAACTGGGCAGAGCATTGTGTAAAAGATACTGTGATAAAATATGCACGGTTGAATTTGTTAATCACAGTATGTTAGTGAATTTAACCAATTTGGGCACAAACAACCATATTTACACAAGACATGTTGCCCTATGAAATGAAATCGTGCAGACATCCTCCAAATTGAATGTTACCTAAGTATGCTGGATATTATTGAAATTGTCATTTAAAAAATAAACAGAGCCTTGTGTTAGATATGCAAAACTATGTCCAACAGCACAGGCTATATTATGGTAACAAACTGACAACACATATGGGTTGAGTTATGTGAATCCAAACCCCCATCATGCTCTAATAACAACTTGGTTTACGACAGTACTGTAGGATGTGAATCCACTCTGCTCATAACACACATTTGGACATGTACAAACCCCACTGAGACACACACACACAAAGAAGGAGTTTTTACATCTGTCATTATTTATGTCCAAGGGCAGAGGTTTTCACACTCCATTATTTCCAACGGGCTGTTCAATTTCTGTGGGCAATGCAGCTGCAGTGATCAGGTGTCCACATTGTAGTGTATTTATGTGTGATTGTAGGAACACGATGCCTCATTAGACCTTTAGTGCCCTGGCTCACCGCAGTCCCGTCCAAACACAATAGCCCATCTTATTATATCTATCTCTCGGCCACCTGACCACTCCTGGCAGCCGCAGCCAAGGCTGATCCAGATCATGGAGGACTGGGACCTTTTGTACATTGTAACATCTGCACACTGGCTGCCCATGACAAGGTCTACCGCTGTGATCTCCCCTAAAACAGGTATTCTGTCTCACCTGCCTCCCTGAACTCGCTCTCTCTTTATCCTGCCCCTGCTTTATTTTTTTTATCTTGCTCTCAACACCAATAGATGGGCTATATATAACCACTGCTGCTGACCTTACTTGAAATGACTCAACATTTTTCCCCATTATTATTATTTTTTATTTTTTTGCTCCTGACCATCTTTATATATTCCCTCTGGCTTTCCAGGCTTTTATTTTTGCCTCTTTGCTTTTCTACCCCAGTCCATTCTCGGTCTTCCTGTCTGGAAATACCCATCTCTTCTACCTTCTATGCAGGCGCGTCTCTCATCTTCTCTTAATTACTTCCTCCCTCCCTCTTTCGACTCTAACACACACACAGATACACTCCTCTGTCTCCTCTATCACCCTTCCTGCGAAGCTAAAGCTGTCTGGCTCCCCACCTGCACAGTCCTTGGAGATTGCTGACTTACAGTACAGTATGTAGTACTGCCATGGAATGCAGCCTGGGGAGGTACTTATATACAAGAGTGGAAAAGGGCAGGAACAGTGTTACACATTTTCCATGTGACAACCTTGATGAAACAACTCTAAAAATATCATGCAGTGTCATCTGGTATGCTACTGAACAGCTTGTGATTAAACAACTAAACTTTCAGCAAAACTAAATTACATTCATTTCTTGTGAATGTTTTTAAAAATGATTAAGGGGGGAAAAAGTGCTCTTCCAAATGACATTTACAAGGAATTTTACGATTATAAGACTTGAACACCTGCTCACGACTGGAAAGACGACATAACAGAATCAACCAAGGTCAAAGCAGTTTTGATTAATGTGTTCTTAATTGGCACGAGCACCAGAGAAGGTAAATTACTGCAAAGAGCAGCAGACAGTCCATCACGTTTAGCTGAAGTTACAGAGGTTGCAATCTGATTTGTTGTGACACACCCCTGCCGACGACACCGTAACCTGGCAGGATGACAGATCACCGAGATTTACAGAGCAACTCGTGAATCCTGAGATGTGTGTTGGCAACATTTGTTTTCAGAGAGTGAATCATATCAAGCCAAATAAAAAAAAAGAAATGACTATAGACAACAATGGAATTATGATTTGGGTCTCCAATATGCTCCAGATGACACCAGAAATAATGAAGGTGTAGCTTAGTAAGTAAGTATTTGATGGGGCAATCTGTTGCAACAACTGAGTTGGTTTAGTGTTTATTCTAGACAACTCTTACTGTATACATCCCCATTGTGGAATGCATGAAGAGGGTGCATTTTTTATCTGCGCTGTCAGCCTGAACATGGCTTTAGAAAGAAAACTTAAAAAAAAAAAATAGTCAATCTTTTTTTAACACACATCTCTGTGTGGATACAGGTTTGCCTGAGTTTTATAAGAGCATGTACTCTGTCATGACCGTGCTCTGCAGTGCTGACCAAGGTCCTGATACTGCCATTGTCAGCAGCAACAGAACACTTCTAATCAATGATTTCACCTGTTTGTTATATACACCTTGCTTCTCCTGAGCGTTGGTCTTGAATACATCAGATGTTAATAGATGACTGTGTAACTGACTGCTGTTACTGAAATAGCTCTATGAATTCACCATTTTCTCATCTATGATGTTTTTCACACCCTGGAGTGATTGTCGCTTCATCCTTGTTGGCTGATGTATATTATTTTGTGATGTCAATTAACCTTCAGTCTCCTCTGCACTTGGATCCTCATATCGACTGCTGTTTACAGTATCACAACATTTGCTCAAGATTATTAATAACAGTACGGCGAATATCAACCAGGTCTCACTCCCAACTTGTCAAATACCACCGTTTGGTCAGCACCCCTTGGCATCAGAAACCGACGCACAGAGGTACCTTTCAGCAACAGTATATGATGAACTAGGCTTTCAACTAACTCCAGTGTAAACCCACCTGCAGCGTTACTCGATGGTCAGAGCAAGTAATGTACTATTAATGGTGTGAGAGTCGGCGGGAGGGTTGGTGGATGTGTCAAACAAACTCAAGACTTTCAACTAAGAGATTGGTGTTTGTGTTCCATGTGAAAATAAAAGTATTGTAAATGGTATGTGTTGCCGAACCTAACTTCCTGTGAAAAAATAAGATTATTTTGAAAGGACACTATGCATGTAATGAGTGTACATCATGGATGTATAAAGAGAAGTGGATCCAGTGTTGGAGGTGCATGAAGTCAATGAGTAGACTTCCGGCTCTGGAAAAGTACCTGGATCTTCTGGGCCTTCCAGGTCTTACTGGACCCTGGTGCACATATCCGATATGCGCAGTAGCATCTGATATGCGCAGTAGCATCCGCTCCATCATATTATTCGGTCATGGGGTCCCAACATCACGGTTTGCGCTTTTTGCGCTGTTGTCATGGTCTAGGTCTCTGTAGATGTAGAGGAAGGAAATAACTGGATTCAGCTATTAGTGTGTTTTCAGCTTTTAGGACTTAATGATTTAAATAAGGGCTATTAGAGTGTTCGTACTGGGGAGTTACAGATTTTTCTTTGTCAATGGAAGTCTATGAGAAAAAGTCTTTTTGGGCCCGATGGCATTACGTGACAGACACAGAAGATGCAGTACCACTGTTGGCCACTACGGCCATGCCGTACATTTGCACGCCATCCCTGGTCTATCGAAAAGTAACGCAAGCGGATTAACCCATCCCGATGCCGAGGGGCACATTTGACAAGTTGGGTGTGAAAATGTGTTGAATGTATCCACTGTATTGCACACTTGTCTTCCACCTACACACTGTAAAATGTTACCAGATTAAGGAACACAGTCACATAATTAGTGAGAGTGTGATGCTGATGTGAACCCCCCACAGGCTGACCAGACTTATCATGTAGATTTCAGCTTTTTTACACTTGAGCTGCTACATTATCAACCAGAGCATAGTGTCAAGGCATTGCTGTGGAATCCACGTCATTACACTGTTGATTCTGTATGTGTACACTCTTAGCTGCCTGACAGCCCACTTTTAGCACACTCTATGATTAATGAGTCATTGTGTCCTGGGGGGCGTCTCAGCTCATGTCAACGACACTGACTGTGTGTGTGTGCTTGCGCTCTAAGCACTCCATCACACATTAGCCCGTCTATGCTGGCTGCACAGTCCAAGCATCACAGCCCAGCGGAGGAACTCGACTGCAGTGCATATCCTGGCAAATTACCAACTTGGAGGGGGTTGTTAGAAAAACACACCACCCCCACAGGCAAGGACCCAAATTAATAACATTAACCATGTATAGTGTGAAGACAAAGGTCTATCCATCTCACTTTCTTCTGTCTGGTAATGGCACCCAGTGTCTGCTAGTAATAGCCTCTCTCTGCCACGCAGAGCGCAGTCACATATTAATGAATGCTGCCATTTATATGCACAAGCAGCTTCTGAGGGTCTATCAAAGCAAATTGCTTTAGCTGGAATGAACGTGACCCCACCAATGACTGGGTTTTGTAAATAAACCATTATCCATCTAAGGAATAATTACATCGTTAATGTCAGTATGTTGCAGGGCCCTACTGGCCCTGTCTAGACAGCTGCCTAAGCCTACAGTAATTGATAAACTCAGCATACCTTGGAAAGTACTCAGGCTAGAGGATGGAGAGGTTGCTGTGCTGAAAGCCAGGTGAGCAGACTATGCCTGCTTTGCATGGTAATACTAATTTTTGTGAATATATTCACAAGCAACACAAATATACAGTGGTCTTTAATATGGATGATAGTTTTCTCTGCAGAAAACAAGTGAAATGAAATTCCACATATTCCTCAAAAAAGTGGTCAATTTAGTTCAAGCAGCATGATAGCGTGATTCTTCTTCTTCTTCTTCTTATTATTATTAATAAAAATGTTTTCACTGCATGTAGGCCTTTGGTTGTAGTACATGTCAATTAATATTATGTTCATGTTTTATTAATACAAAAAAACATTTAAAATTACCTCAATATGTTAATTTGCCAGATCTGCCACCTAAACTATAGGTTGTAACAATGATGCCCTTGCTGTATTAATTGGATATGATCAGAACAAAAAATACTGAAGTTAATTTGGAACATTGTCCGTATGTTGACAAAACTTTGCATTACATTACAAGTACCATCAACCACGAATTATACTCTGTTGCTTTTGTGTTTATTCTGCCTGTTGTAGCTGAGTGCTTCTATTGTGTTGTGCTGTACACATTTGTGTATCATTAATCTGCCAGAAACAACATTTTACTGTGTGCAGTTCCCATATGACATGCATACAACATAAGTGCAAGGCACTAATAATGCTTGACTGTAGCATAATATGCTTGTATAAAACAGAGCAGTGCTATCCCGTCATGTGGGTGTGTCTGTGTGTGAGAAAGCGACTGAGCAGCAGTAGTGAGAGATGTTTACCATGATGGCCTTCACATATTGCCATGTAGGGATCCTTGGCAAGCTGAATCTCCTAAATGCACTCAGCATGCGATCATATGCGCAGAGTGAAAACCTGTGATGGAACCTCTCCTTTGAACTATAGCTTTTGTTGCTTCTCTTGGGCCGGCTAACAGAAGAAATGGCCTTGTGTGTTCTGACAGATTGTGGATTATTCATCATTTTAGTTCAATTCCCTTTTATTCTGACTTTTGAACGTCCCTCTTTTTTGCAGACAAATCAGTAACAATTTTGACAGAATCATTCACTTGGACTGGAAGATAAGACACATAGTATGTAGTTTAAATTATTCTGTGTTATTTATTCCACTGAAGAAGGATGAGAAAGGAGGAAGGATAATGATGGAAAAGGAAGACAAAAAGGCAAAGGAGAAGAAAGAGAAAAATAGACAGACCTGTCCAACAGACAACAGCCTCAGAAGTCCAGAACCCAACGCAGCCACGTGACTTTCATTGGTATTGTATGAAATGCAATTGTCAGCAACCAGGAATGTCACATCGTAATTACCCACCGTGATTCTGGCATTGTTTTCATCTTGTGAGTCAGTGTGTATGCCAGGTTTTTTTTTTTTTTATTTGTGTCTGTGGACAGACGTTGACACCACGATAGCTTCACAACCATATAAAGATGTAGTCACAAATCTTGACAAGTGTGTATTTGAGATCAGAATAAAGGTTGAATTTGAGATGGGCATGGTTCTAACAGGGGCACCGTAAGTAGGGGGGTAGAGGCCACTTGCCCCCTTAATTTACTTTCTTGGTCCGATTTAGCATTGCGATCCAGTGGGTAACCTCTGGGTCTGAAAAGTGAAGCCAAGGCTGAAGAGCCTTAAACATGCATTCTGTTTAATATCCAGCATGGGGCGACTCCTCTGGTTGCAAAAAAAGTCTGATGAGTCTATTCAGTGTTCAGGTGTACTTAGCTCCACCTTCTTGTGTCAGATGTTGTCCAACGGATGTTGTCACAAGGACTACGTCCACTTCATGCACAGTCTGAGGATATCATAGGTGTGAACACTAAATTGTAAATTGTCTGCGCTAGCATAAGCTGTTTTGGACATGTAAAAATCCATTAGTCAAAAAAGAACTTAGATGGCGATGGCCAAAATGTCGAACACAAGGTTTCAAAATAGCCAGTGGGTGACATCTAGGTGACTATGTCTACTTCTGTAGTGATCCCATCGCAAGACAGTCTGTAGTTTTGCTTTTTTTCCTTTCTTGACATTTCATCTTCTCCTTGAATAAAGATGCGTCACATCCATATACAGTATACACCTTGTTCTCTGGGATTTGTCCATTTCAGATTGATATATAAGTCTTTGGAAAAATCCAAGGGTGGAATTATTTTTACCATCAAATACAGCAACTCATCCAATTTAATTTTACTTTCAGCATAGGTTACAAGGAATTATTATCCCTTTCTTTATCCAGCATTAGCCATAAGACGATTTGCTGAGGTACGCCCTTCTTCATACAAGTTAAGAGCTAACCGTGTTCATCCAGATGCTCTCACAGATCCTATTACAAGCCTTCAGCTTCTCAACAAAACCCCTTGGTGGATGAACCTGGGTGAAACCTGACTAAATGAGGAGGAAGAAGCGCGAGGCAACGGCCTGGTGTTTACATGTGTTGGGTATGAATGAAGGAATGACTCATCGCTTTATGAGGTAAGTGTCAAAGTGAGGGAACACAGCAGGCAGAGAAAAGCTTGACTGCATTATGTCGATGGTGTGGTAATCAGGATGCTATCACACAGCCTGTGTGTTTACCGGTGTCACCACTAATTAGATCTTTCCAGCTTCAATTGTTGGGATAGTCTGACTGCCACTGCTGTGAATTGTAAATAGCCTCGTCATTCTGCTAACGTTGTGAATGTCTGATTTCCATCTTTTTCTCTTTTTTTTTGGCATGGATGGATATTAGTCTGTGTTTACACATGCTGTGTGGAAAGGAGCCCATTTTTTTCCCTGAAATGTTGTTCTGAATTAATAATTGCCTCAAGTTGAGCACTGTTCATGACTTTGTTGGCTATGTAATTGGATCGTTGTACGATATGAAATTGTTATCCATAATGCACCTACCATTTCTCCACGCTTTTGATGTGTTATTCAATCCCCGTCCTCGGTGTCTTTGTTGTCCATAGAGGTAATTTCCCAACTGTCAAATTAGCCATTTGCCTTTTTGAGTCAATATACCGAACATTACTATTTCTTTTCCTCTTTTCAGATACAAGTTGGCAGCTTTTGTGGTTTCAGCATGGTGAAAGAAATATGACTTTCCATGGAGGTGTATTACTTATTTTCCCAGGATACAAATATTTTTTTTGGAATAATGTCGTGATTATTGGTGGTTTTGCGCTCATGATGAAAGACTTGTGTTAGATATGGTCTTCAGAAGAAACACAGAACACCGTTAAAACTATTCATTCATCACTCATTCAACTCCATTGACTCAGCATGGAAACTAACATGATACTCTGGCACATAAACATCTCTGTTCATTGTGCAGCTGGTGTTCTGCAAGTGCTTTGACGAGCAACAGCAAAACAACACGTCTATATAAAAGACGGCACAAAAGCAGAAATGGCTTACAAGCAGCTGAGAACAGAGATTATGGGTCAGAATCCAGAATCCAAGCAGAAAATAAAAAATAAAAAAAAAAAAAAAAAAAAAAAAAAAAACACAAGCATGCAAAGCATGCTGCTTGATGTCTGTGGGAAATGAAGTGAGGGGAAGAGCACGCACACACTGCCTTTGTGTTATAAACAAAGTGATAATACCCTGGCTGTGCTTCACCTGTATTTAATGTCTGTGCAGGCAGGCCAGATATGCTAATGTGACACGTATGTGAGGAGTATGAACAATTGCTCAGCCGAGCCCTTCTTCCCTGGGGAGAGTGTGCTGCGGAGTTGTGTTCCTAGGTTTTGCAAACAGATCTGCAGCCAGGGTGCAGTGAGCATTCTGAAGTAGTGGGTAATTAAATGCAAAAATGGGATTAGTGCTGTGCTCTCCATTCCTTGTTTCCATGTGATTCTGACAACACGGTATGGGCCTGCTAAAGCCAGGGATAAAGAGAACCACTGTGTAGCACTGCAGTGTAGATTACACAAGATTAGAACACACACATTTCTGCAAATAATTACCGCCCACTACTTTCTCAATAGATTCCTTAAGGTTTTTGTCACCTTATTGTATCTTATTCAAGTGCTATTCACTAACTGTGTGTCCTGACAGGAGAAAATGGCAATAACGGTGGGACACTTTTATGCTTAGGTTGCACTAACACAGCTGGAGCCACGGTGCGTTGCTAGCCTAGATCTACAGAAAAACGCAAATCGTTCCTTTTTCTTCTATCACATTCAGCCCTGAATAACCTTCATATACTGCAGGAAAAGAGTAATTATAAATGAGCATGAAATTCCTTCATTACGAACCTATTTCTTGTAGCACATCAAAGACAAGCAGGGCTTCTGAGTTACAGAGAAAGCGTGTAGTAGATGTGGCCGATAAGAACTATATCTTTGTGTACCCTTCAAGGAAGGTTATCAACCCAAATGAAAGGTAGCCTCTAACTTGTTTCTTGATTAGATCAGAGTGTAATTGACACAGTTTCATCAAATGCACTAATAATTGCGAAGTGGAAATCGGCCTCACTGCAGATGAGGCATTTTGATAAAAATGACTTCTGGAGAGTTATCTAAATCACACAGTGCTAGACCGTGAAACCACTTCTCATTTTATTATGGCTGGCTGACCATGACTTTGCCAGTGTTCTTTTCACACCAGTATCTTAACTAATAAGGTCAGTAGTCATTATTTGTGACTAGCAATGGTCATTCTCAATGACTCCATTTCCCCTGTGTTTTTTTTTTTTTTTTTTTTTGTCAGCCCTTCTCTATTTCACAGTCAAACACTTGGGCTGCCAGAAAATGTGCAGTCTCATCTGGCTTTCCTTGTATTCCTCAAGACTGGAGATGCAATGACAGGATAGCTTCCATATTAGGGAAGCTCTGCTGACCTGGAAACTAATGCACACCCTCATCATCCATAAGCAAAAACAGCACAACCCCATGTAGTCCATTATCACGAAGTTAAAGGTTGACAGGAGAGATTTGCTCCAGCAGGTGAAAAGGAGGCAGTAACAATGAATGTATGGCTATGAAAGGTGGATTTCTTTCCAGCTGTGTGGAGTAATGTGCAGGGGAAAGGTTTGAAGTCATCAAAGCATATAATCAGTAATCAAAGGCCATGCTGGCTGTAATAGCCTTTGCCTGCTGGTAGATTGAATTTGAATGTGCCATAATGACTGGTTTTTGAAAGGCTTTCACAGTGCTTAATTACCTTGGATAATTAAGACTACAGTCTTTTAATGTACAGACAGACATTCCACTGGTTGCAGCTGAGCCATATGAATTAATAGAAAATGGTAATAGTTGCTTTACCTGTGGATGTTTTTATAATGTATTAATCATCAATAATGTATGGCGCTCATAAAAAATACTCTTCATCCATCACAGGGTACATAGAGACTGACAACCATTCATGCTCACATTCACACCTATGGGCAATTTAGGGTCATCAATTAACCTGCATGTCTTTGGACTGTGGCAGGAAGCCGGACAACCCAGAAGAAACCCACACTAACACGGGGAGAACATGCAAACTCCACACAGAAGGGCGCCAAGCCTGATTCGAACCTACAATTCTCTTGCTGTGAGGTGACAGTGCTATGCAGAGGATAATTGCTGCCTATTGTTAAGTAAATTGGCATGTGCATGTGCGTTTATATTATATATATCATATTATACCATTATATTTCTTGTCATGCTGGCTGTTGAGCTAATATTGTAGGTTATGTCTACATATAAATCTAGCATTCTGCTAAAATATCACCCAGCCAGCAGAAATTAGACAAAGATTTAGGATTGTTCCCAACACTTTTAAACAATGGGGAAGCTCTAAAATTAGTATGTCTGTGTGTGCTGCTTCTTCCTGGTGGTATTTGTCACTGACTCAGTCCATATGTAGCAGAGCCAGTCTGCATCAAATGAATGTGCAGTTCATTCTATAGAAATGATTACCCTGCTATTTTTGTGCATAATCATCTTAAGCTGGGCTTTCAGGTGATATAACATATATGCCCTCAAGTTCAAAATGTCCTCTTGGGCCACAGGACGTCCTCAGCTCGTGGGCAGCAGTGAAAATGAACAGCTGACTGTGTTTCTAAACTTGGCAGTCTCAACATTGTTCGGTTTTGTGCTCACTGAGCCCTGTTTCCCAAAAGCCTTTTAAGGCTTAGATAATGTCGTACCATATAAGATCGTCATTAGCAATGCAAGTGGCAGGGCTCTAAGGATGGTGATAAGATTTGTCTGTCGGTCCACTACTTTGGTCCAGATTAAAATATCTCTCTATATTAATAAAACTATTGAATGGATTGCAATGATTATGAATTCTTATGACTTTGGTGATCCCCTGATCCAAGAATGACAACCTGTTTGTATTTTTCTGGTCCTTATTTCCACTTTATTGATATTTTATATAAATATTTGCACTCTATACTGAATATCTGATCCAACTTTGTACTCCAACTGCTACACAAAAGTTTCCTTGGGATGAATAAAGTTATCTTATGTTACTTCAACTCTGGCTTCACCAGCAGTTAATGAGTGGTTCTGAAATGACTGCCATGAAGTTTGGTACAGACATTCACCCTCCCTTTCTCATGATGAACAGTAGTATCTTTGGTGATCCATCTAGTGCCGTCATAACACCATCAAATTTGTGCATTAATTTGGTTTATGACCAAATACCTGCAAAACCAATGACAGCAGCACTTTGTGATTAGTGCTAATTAGTAGATATCAGCATGTTAACATGCTAAGCTAAGACAGCAAACATGGATCCTGCTAAACATAAGCATGTTTAAAAAGCACAACGGTGCCTATTACAGTCTCAAAGAGCCACCGCCGTGGGTGTAGGCTTGTAGTCATGTTGGTTTACGATTCTGAAGAGCTTTTCCTGTCAAGTATTTTTCTGCAAATCTTTATAAGTCCACTCCCTCTCACATCGTCTCACTGTCCCTGTGGATCTGGCAGCTAAAATTTAAATTCTGTAAATGTGATTCATAACACTAGGGGCAAACAATTACTGTGCATCCTGAGCTTCTCTGAAGGAAGTGGAAAAGATCTGACGAAGAAACTTCAACCCCCGTGTGCCAAGGTCAGTCTAAAACAGGCTGAGCAGTACTTTCTGGAGGGCAAAACCACAGTGCTCTTTCCAATAAAAAGCTTGAATTAAAAACCCATTCAGGCAGCCACAATTGCATCCTCCCACGTTATCAGCTGTCTGATGTGATGAGCGACCCTGTGGTCATCACCCCGGCCACGGAGACCATCGATCCTGCTGTAGCGGTGGTCGGCAGAGGGAAGGCAGCGCTTTGCCTTCTGCTTTTGTGTTTATTGCCATTGCATCCCTCAGAGGAGTGCTTTAATGAGCTATGAGGACAATAAAGCTGTGACATGCACACACACACACACACACACACACACACACACACACACACACACACACACACACACACACTGACTGCGGGGGATGGTGATCATACTATGTGAGTCACCAGAGAGATGAAATCCTTTGTAGGCAATGGTTAATGAAGCTGTGGCAGAGATCAAGTCGAGAGACGGAGAGGCTAACTGTAAATCTGTAGAATCAAGAAAATCAGCACCGTTGAACTCAGTCCTTCTGGGGGGTTGAAGAAGGGGCAGGGACTGGTTTAGACACATTTGAATGGGTGGACCAGACTGGGCACAGCTTTAAAGAAATGGAGCACATATAACATTAGTAAAAATGTGTATTGACCCCCTATAAAATCCCTTGTTCTGGCTAGAATAAACTGTATGTTATAGTCTAAATGGACACAGACATGTGAAAGGCCCACACCCCGTCTACAGAGGAGCAACACACCCAGACTGACTGTTTGTGCTCATTCTAGGTCTTCTTCTTGTCATTTTGTATCATTGTGGTGATTTTACATCGCTCTGTACTGCTTTTGCATCTTTTTGTAGTCATTTTGTATTTCTTTGTGGTAATTTTACATCTCTCTGTACTAGTTTTGCATCTTTTTTTGTCATTTTGTATCTCTTTCAGGTTATTTTGCAACTTTAGGTAGTAGTTTTGTGTTTCATTGTGGTTGTTATGCATCAAACTATGCCAGATCATAAGCCCTGGATAAACAGTGATGTCTGTGACGCCTTCAATGCATGGAACACAGCCTTCACCTCAGGCTCACCAGAGGAAGACAAGCACTCATGTTACTCATTAAACACATTAATCAAACAGACAAAGAGGAACTATAGACAACAGCCGGAGTCCAAGATCACTTCCAAAACCCAAGACACCTGTGGCAAGGACTCCTCTTCTTCACTGACTCTCAGCATGGGGGTGGGTTCTCAGCCCCCTCCTGTACTCCTCTACACGCACAACAGTGTGGAAACAAGGGCTTCAAACACCATTGTGGAGTTAGCGTATGATGCAGCAGTGGGGTTGATCTCCCATGGTGATGAGATAGTGTACAGGGAGAGGGTGACCATCCTGGATCAGTGGTGTCAGAACAGCCACCTCTCCCTGAACGTCTCAAAGACCAAGGAGGTCATCGTGGATTACAGGAAGGGGGTTTGCACTCACACTCCAGTCACCATCAATGGCACAAATACCTGGGTGTCAACATCATAAGGACTTGATATGGACCACCCATCCCACCATTGCAGTCAGGAAGGCCCAACAGAGCCTATACACACTGAAACCACAAATCCACAGGCACCATAGAGAGCCTCCTGACAGGATGCCTCACCACCTGGTATACCAACATGGACCGTAAGAGAGGGGTAAGTGCTCGGTCCAGCCCATCACCAGGTACGAGAGCCTGGCCTGCAGGAGCTGTACAGCTAGCGGTGCCTCGGGAAGTCCCTGAGGCGCATTCAGACTGCCACACACCCCCACAACAGCCTGTCCTCCCTCCTGCGCTCTGGTAGAAGATACAGGACCCCCAGGACTCACACCAGCAGACTGAGAAATAGTTTTTGCCCCTGGCCATAAGACTTTTGAACAGATAACTCAACACACTTTCTCTCACAAAAAGTGCAATAAACAAGTGCAATACAATCAATGCAATATGTGCAATATAAAAAAGAAGAAAAATGCTTGTGTAATATTTTTATAGTATTGCATTCCTTTGTAGTAGTTTTGTCTCTCTTTGTGGTCACCACATCTTTTTGTATTAGTTGTATTATGTGTCTTTGTGCTTGCTTTGTGTCTCTTTATTTGTTTAGCATCTCTTTGAAGTAATTTTCTGTAGTTACTGAAAACTGCCCACTAGACATCAGATCTCACTGATCAGATATTCAGGGGTGGGTGGACAAAATCAACAATTTTATACCTTTTGTTTTGGGTTTTTTTTTCCCACCACAGATTACAACTAGACCTCAAACATTATATATAGTGGCATGGAGATAGAAACAGTGTGAAAAATAAGCATCTGTAACACAGTGGGGAGGCTGCTGTGCTACACTTTTAATGAGGACCTGCTAAAATACAACTCTGCTTTAACTGTTTATCACTTTAATGTAAAAATATCTGTACTGAAGTGCTGACATGTACCTGTTACCTAGTAGAAAAAAGTGTTGTATAATTATGAGCGATTGAAAGTTTTCCCCCAAACATAATTTACGTTATAAAAATACTCTACTTTGAATAATAACTTATGACTGAGATGCTTTTTTTCCCCACAAAAAAGTTTATTTACTTGCAAAAAATTATATAAATTGAAGAATTTAAGGTAAGCAAACAGCAACAATAAGCAATGAATGTGACAATATACAATGCGTTTGAATGGTTTAGCTTTTAAAGTCATACTATTGTCACGCAGAGTTATCATCAAATATTCATTCCAGGGTTTGCTTGGAAGCAGACTGGCATTGCTTTCAGTGTTGTTGTTGTTTGGCCTACAACAGAGTTCGAAGTACAGATTTCACACCAGCCAGCAAATCAAACCAAAAGAGCACACACGCTGGTTTGTCCACACCAAACAGCTTAGGTGTGAAAGCAACCTGAGAGATCTTAACAAGAAGTGGCTTTATCATTCATTTAACTGCACAGCTGCAGATCATGTCAACTAATGGCTGGGAATATTGCCCAGCACTAGCACACAAGCAGTTTAATAATGCATGGGATTAGATATAGCATTGCTAAATGAGAGAAATGCTCTGACGTTCATCATGTTCAATCTCAGACCGCTCATTGCTTTGAGGGCAGCGTGGATGCAGCCCAGGCTGGAGTGGAATACAGATGTTGATGTTGAACCAACATGAAACAGGTGTTTCATTCAAACAATTTAAACATGGAAATCAAGTTGATAGGAATATTTCACAATCACAGACCGAAGTAATGTTGATTTACTGTATAAGGAGCAGTTTGCTAAATGCTTTCATCAGAACACACTCAAGCGCAAAAAAAAGCAGATATGGATGCCTGCCATCATAATTAACCAATTAAGCATGTCTGAATAATTAATATGCTGTGTTTTCTTAGCTTTGGTTAATTCCTCCGCATGAATTAACAAGCATTATGCTTTCATGTGAGTCACATGCACGCTCCTTTAGAGAGGCAGTGAGCTAGCCAGATGGAGACGTTTTGATGTGGAAAATGTCAGGGTTAATTTATCCATCGCAAGTCTCAGTCTCCCTGCGGCACATTTGACAGGATTTAAAGGTAACAGAAAGGTACAATGAGCTGATGACAACAGGGTCATGTATCAGAACAATAAAGCGATTTGTTGTGATGGAGTTATATCACCAGGTGAAACTGATAAACTGATAGACGAACAGATGAGGACCTACTGATGCTTCGGGGTTCAAAACCTTTTTCATCTCAAATATTCACATAAACATGCATGTACCTTAACAATATGTGATTTTTGCATTTCAAAATGTAACCTACAGTATTTTAAGAAATAAACAATGCTAATTTGTCAGTTACAAATCACATATAACATACAGGTGATAATGAATGTGGTGAGAGTGAAAAAAATTTAATTTTCAACTCTTAACAATGTGATAATTGAGGATGAGGAGCTGAAGAGCCTTCTTATGGAAAAGCTTAACACTAGACCCCCCCCCCCACACACACACAAGCACACACACACACACACACACAGTATATATAAAAACACTTACAATCTTAATTTTCTCTCTCTCTACTTGTTATGTTAGCTATTGTTTGCTTTTAGTGGAAACAAACAACATTTCTCACCCAAACTGACTTCCAAAACAATTGCCATATCATTTATTTCTTTTAGGATGAAAAATACATGTTCTGCCATTCTTCAAACACGTGTCTTGATTCCAGTGACAGTAAATCTCCAAATATCCAGTGTGACAGGCGTCTTCACTACAGGTTTCCAGCTGACAGACGCCCCTGCAGCATTTGTACCAACGTTTTCCGAGGTGTCATGGGGTGTTTGTTCGACTTCGTCCCCAGTGTTAACATCACTTGACACCGGAAATAAGTTCTGACACTGCTTAAATTCAAACAAAAAAATAAAAAATAAATAAAATAAACACACCTGATAATTCTTCCTATTTGTATCACCAATTATGTCTAAAACATCCTCTATTTTGTATCGCGCCTGTCTTAATCTTATTCATGCACAAAATGTTCTCACCACAAAATGATTATGGCAAAACTAGAAACAAGGATAAGATTGACACTGAGCAGCAGCAGCACCAGCTAGATGGTATAAAAACTGAACTGCTGAAAGTGGAGTATATGTGCTCTATTTCCCCACCGTGCTGAAAGGAATTACAGTGTGGACTGTTTTGGTTGGATTCTGTTTCCTTACAGGGAGGTGCTCTTTGTTGACAACAGGGACTTGAAAATGTTCAAACCAAAACTGACAGGACTGATTCAGGAAGATGATAGAAATTTGTAGAGGGTCAGCTATGAGATAATATATGCTATGCTAGGCACTGTAGGAATGGCTGAGCATTGTCGGTGCACATACTCTATCTGCCCTGTCTGCAGCCCATATATGCGAAAGAATTATAGATGATTTCACACCTCACAATTACAGTTCAATGCTGATAAAGAAAAAAAGCACACCTGCTCCGTATGTACATAGTGAGGAAAATTTGGAGGTTGGCATAGTGAGTGGCATTCAGGGCTGAACTGGCCATCTGGTGTACCGGGTATTTTCCCGGTGGGCCAACGTACCTTTTGGGCCGGTCACCGATGTAGGTCTTTTATCTTCCTTTCTTTTTTTTTTTTTTTGGCTCATAAAACAGGTAAATCTGTCTTATACAGGGCTGGCCTGGTCCAGTCGTATCTTTAGATTACTCACCATTTGGGCTCTGCCGACTGAGGAGAGCAGTCTGTGGTCGCGACAGCGCAGTTTGAGATAATGTGTTTCAGAACGCAGTGGTGCCTTTGTGGCGTTGTGTCTAAAAGGACCTTCAGTGAGTGAGAGAAGCCCGTTCCCTGTGTTTATCCTCAGCTGGTCTTTTGACCGTCCACCCCCAACTCACACCTCAGCACCCATGGGTGCTAGGACAATTAGCTGCACTGCTCCCAGGCTCTGGAACTCCCTCCCGCCACACATCTGACAGTCTGACACTTTCACATCATTCAAATCCCAACTCAAAACTCACCTGTTCAAACTGTCCTATTCACTGTAGTGTCCATCATTCTGTGTCCTTCCCTGAACACTGTCTCTCAGACGTCTCTGGCTAAATGTCTCGTTGTCTTCACTCTTCTGGTATTTTCATCACGTCTGGCTGTTTTTATCTGTTCCAGTATTATTTTATCTTTGTAAGGTGTCCTTGGGTGTCCTAAAAGACCCCACCAAATAAAATGTATTGTTATTATTAGAATCATTATTATGAATAATCTTAGGCGTGGGAAATGAAGAGAACTAAGAGAGAGAAATACTTAAATAGGGACAAAAATAAATAAAAACCTATCAATATTAGTTTTTACCAGCATTTCATACACCAGGTTCACACCAGAGGGGCAAATTATGTAGTTTTCTTTCCTGGGAGATAAAGTTAAAATTAAAAGTTTAACATAAAATGCTGTTGCAGTAAACTTACGTCGTTTTTCTCACTCTTTTAAAGTCACCAGAATGCAGGAAAAAAGTCTCTGAAACTCAATTTTTTCTGGGGATGGACCCCCAAAAAAGATTTGACATGGTTGGGATTAGGCAACAAAACTACTTTGTTATGTTTAAGATAAGATCAACTTTGTTGGAATTAGAAAACACAACTACTTAAGTTTAGGAAAAGATTGACTTGGTTGGAATAAGGCAACACAACTACTTAGTTATGTTTAGGAAAAGACTGACCTGGTTGGGATTAGGCAACAAAATTTGGTTAGATTAAGGCAAACAAAACTACTTAGGTTAAGGAAAAGATTGTGGTTGGGCATTACTTAAGTACTTGTGACCAATAAATCAACATTGACTTCTAGAGTCAGAAGGGTGAAAGTGAAAGTCCACCCATCCATCACAACCTCCTCACTACATAGTGTTTGCCACTCTTTAAGCCAAAACTATTTTTTGGGATATATGCAATTCATGCTGCATTTCTAAACTATGGACAGTGTATGTGACCAAACTGTTCTGAGTTGGTTTAGCTACCTAACTTTAAACATTGTCTATTTGCTATAACAAGCTTTGTGTAACCTTAAACATAGTGTAGCTGCCATGTGCAGATATTGTAGAAAATAAGCATTTTTAAAACGTAATTTTTGTTCGTCGTAAGTTTTGCAGAATTCATTATCAATGTTGTAACACTGACAGCATTCAATAATGAGGAAAGCACTGTGAGTGTGAACAGTCAATCATTTTCCCTCCATTTCACAGCCAGACCACACCTCCAACATGCTGCTATTTGTTGAAATTTATAGATTTAACTTTAGATTTTTTATGCCAGGAGTGAAGGGAGACTGGCTTGTTCTTTTCTCGGGACAAATTGACTCGGCGTTCTCCATGGATATTTTACTGCAGCAGTGTGTGGCACTGTACAGAGAGTAAAAACTCCTTTTGAGATGCTACAGAAGTCATTAAAACTTTTAGGTCAAGTATAAATGTGGAGTATGCCTAGTCTGCTTGAGCTGTACATACTGAGAAAGTTTTTGCACATTTTCTTCTTCACTTACCTGTTGGGTGGTCATGGGCAGAATGACAATTGCTGCTACAATGAATGGTTGTAATGAATTTGGGGTTTTAAGGGATGCAAAAGAATGCCAGGACACACTGTGCATGTCTGCAAATGTAATTAGCAACAAAATTTGAATTTATCACCACCATTTGTTGTGAAACGTAACCTTGTGTGTAATTCCTGCAGTTTTCACAAAATCCTTTCCTGGTGGAGACTCATCATATTCAAATTGCGCCCACACATAAGCTCTTTCTGAGTTTATAGTCATTTTATTCAATGTTTTTAAGACTGAGCTGCTTGTGAAATTAGTTTTCAGGGATACACAATAATGGAAGCAAGTGCTAAAACAAATCACTCCAGATTATTTTTATGCAGACCCAGTGTGGGAAAAAAAAAAAGTTAAAGCTGACAAGGGAGAGATCATAGCAGAGGTCACTCCCTCAACTTGTTTATGGGAGTTAGCTGCAGTCCGATGGTCTCATCTCCTCAACAAACGCCGTATCGCTAACAGCCAGAACATTAGCAGATCTGCCAGAGTGGCTGTGCACGAGGTGTGTCATCATTGCCGACCCACCAAAATAGGTATTCTCGCTGGAGGTGTGAGGTGTCATCTCTTCAGCTAAATACATTAACTCTGTGGGTAGGAGTGGCACGCACATCTGCAATGCAACCTCCTAAAATAACCTGCTAATTAAAAAATGGCATGCACAATTAGAGCTCAAAATTCATGATCCAGTAACTGGGGCAAAGGACACATATTATCCACATTAGAGTAATTATAATGATGAGGACGGGGCAGCATTTTAATACACCTGAGATGGTGGTGCATTAAAGAGTTGATATCTTCTAAGAAGTCTACAAGGGTGGGTAGAATGCTTGCTATCATGTTTTTGTTTTTTACCTCAGAGTAAACACAATCAAAGCTGTGATGATGTGAAACAGGCCAGCTAAAATATTGGTCAAAACAACTCAGCGAAGCAGCCAAATTCGAGAGGAAAACATCTCAGTTGGATTGGTGTAGCACAGGCAATCAATGAAAGGCTGGGACAGGAGCTTGTTTTGGTGAGGTAACCAAAGATATTTATCGTTTCCAGCTCTCAGAGAAACTAGACCAGCTTACACAACATTTCCAATTGGGCAACCACAAACTATTCATCTTGAATAGATTTAGTGCGAGGGAATTGGCTGCAGGTATGTGATCTCCCTGAAATTGCTTTGTTTTGAGGATGTATTTCCCACTGGCTCACCTCAGTCCATGAACGAGTTGTGTGGTGTTTGATTTGTCTGTCCGCCATCAAAGACTGTGGTGTTACATTTTTCTTCCTGATTTAAAATGGTCCACTAATTTAAAATAAAACGTATATACTGAAATGAGGAACACTAGCATTTCATGTCTATTTACTTCTGTTATCCCCTATGTGTTTTTCATTTTAAGGTTAAAATTATGTTCACAATCACTGCAACAAGAAAGGATGATGTGTATATTCTTCTACAGCTTTGACTCCGTAGCCATTTACATGCACAGGGACACATTTTAAAGTGCTCCTGTTTTTGGTTTCCTGGATTGATTTGATTATTGTACTAAGAGACAGCCACCCTGTACTCACATCACAATATTAATCAGGCCAGTAAAACTGCATTTATAAAGTCCCAATGTTGAATCTCAACAATAATGTAAAAGAAAGTAGATGTTAATTAAAGTGTCTCTGGCCTACTTGCTCTCTATGCAATATAACCCAAACCCCAACTTTAACCCTGCAGTGTGTAGGATCGAGTGGTATCTAGCAGTGAGGTTGCAAAGCATGAAGCCTCTCCCTTGTGCCAAGCAGTCATGTATAGAAGATAACCTGCAAATTGCAAAGTTTGATCTGAAATCTGCAAAAACTCTTGTGAGACTTGTTACCCAATGACCTATCCTAACCATAACTATTCAAGGTCAGTACTAACCTTAACCATCTCGCAAATAGCCCTCTCTAGAGCCAGTTGTTGTAATAGCGCAGGTCATTTGGTGCAGAGTCAGTGTGTATGAGGGAAGTAAAGTGACAGGAGCGAGTAATGATATCAACTCTAGTCCAAGCTGCTCTTTCTACTGTAGAAACATGGCGGTGCATGGCACGCTCCATGGAGAGGGGACCTGCTCCATGTCATATAAGTTATGACTCTTATATTGCATTTCTGCCAATAGATCCCCATAATCATAATCCTTTGAAAGCGATAATTTAATTTTCCGCACTCTTGGTTTTATATTTGCAGTAGCATTTCTCTCCACAGTGGCCAACTCAAGTGGGTATTTTCCAAAGCCACCTTCTTTTAGTCATGCTTGCCAATTTCCAATTAAAAGCCACTTTGATTCAATTCCCTTCAAGAAGTGTTCTTATATATTATCGGGATATTCCCAATAAATGTCTAAATTTGGAGATTTTCATTGTTTTAGGCAAACTGTTTGTGTGTTTCACCACTATTTTCTCAGTTTTGGAGATGCATGGTTTTCATGGTACAGTGACTGATTCAGAAAGCATGGGAAGTTTAGACGGAGACGGAGCAATTCAAAACGGCTGAAGTGCTGTAATGACCTGGTTAGACCTGCATGTAAGTAGTATAGACTGGCGTGCATTTCCTTCTCCTTATCGGACGCCTACAGTACATGCTTAAACCACCCTTTCTTAAAATACGTACATATGTATTTATAGCAGGCAGCTGGAACTGGCAGAGTAAAATGCAATACCGAACTGAAATTTTCCTGCAATTTTTAAGATGCTTAAATCAAAAAGTGTAAAAGAAAAGCAGCTGTTTGCTGTCCAGAAACAATTACAAGTTAACTACTGCTATTAACATGCTTGTATTACCAAACTAGTTGTCTTAAACAAAAATATGTGAGCTGATGCTGTTGCTTGTGGCTTTATCTGGTCAGAAAAATAAATAAATAAATAAAAACTAAAAAAAATATGCTCCTATTTAAGAAACAGTTTGCATGTTTCCCAACAGAGATGCCAGACTGCTCCTGAAATCCTTTACCCTGCCTCTAGCTATTTGCTGCTTGGATTTCAAACATAACTCATAATTTCTCACTCACTTTTGCACTCATTTTTTGAAATAGCTGTATTTATTTTAATCTCATTCATTTGTTCCCCATGTTGCCTCATTATTGTGGCACACACATGCACCCGCCCACCCTCTCTCTCTCCCCTCTGCCTTTATTATAATAATGTAAACACCATTATGTAAACCACTTATGTAAACAGAGCCCCTTGGAAATGTCTGCTGTGGAACTTATCTTTGAGTATAATCATATTTTGATCACATTGTGACCTGAAGGCAGGCACCTGTGACACTCACTTCCATATGTTGTTTCGAGATTAATGATTCTGTCTTAAAGACTGACCGATTAGGCCGACACATCAGATCACTGGAATGCTACACAAGTTAACTCTAGACACTGGATCTCACTGGCAAAAATGTCTTTTTAAGTATTACTTTTACTTGCAAAGATAATGTGTGTCGGTGTCTCTACTCTGTCCACGTCTTTACTCGATGACTCCGTAAATATAAAATATGGATTACATTTCCCCCTCAATAGCAGTTCAGACTTAACATACCACTCCCCATGCCTCGGTGAAGCCCTCTGTATCTTGAGATAAAGGTTCATCTCATCATAAACCAGCAACTAACAACACAAGGGATTCAGGAAAAGCAAAGTCCACTAAAGCCATTCTTGCATCACAGCAGCTCCATTTGCAAATATATTCAAGATCCCTCAACATACATTTCATCTGGGATTAAGCTCCATATTTCATTTTAAGATTGATTGGTGCAAAAGAGTGTTCACTCAAATTGATGGTAACAATTTGTACTCACTGCTCAGACCATGGAGTCAGACACAATGTTGTTGGCCATCCTTAATATGTTGTTATGGTAGCCTGATTCATAAAGTTTCTCAAGGGGTTGATTTGTGGAGCAGTTTTGATTTTAACACTTGTAAAACACTTGTACCATTTTATTACAATACTTTAAACACTCATAATCACAGCAGTAAAAACAAAACAAAACAAACAAAAGTCTACTTGCCCCAAAAGACCTAAAGTGGCAGAGAAAATAGATTCTGTGTTTTGTCCTTTTTCAGCATGCTTAGTCGCTAGGAGGTGAAGATGAGAGATGATTGTGCAGCTAACAGTCACTCTGATACCATTAGTATGAGTAACAGACAAGTCTGATTGTTGCTAGGCAGGATGAGTTACAATGTCACATGTATTTGTCATCATAATGCCAGCCTAAAGTGACCACTCTGGTCATATTTTGCCTCTAATTTGCTAAAAGGTAGAATCTGACTAAATTACAGTCACATTTAGTTCAACTTAAGTGGGGTTTGTGCAATATAATAGCATCATAAGACCTTGGGCTTTGCTTTATTTGCGAGAACAAATCCTCCCAGGACAAATATATGAGCTTGAATTAGACATCTGGATAAACAAACTCTGCATTGATGAAGTTGCATAGATCAAGGTTGGCTCAAGTGAACTCTCTTGCTTAATGCCATTCATTTACATGTTCATAACCCTCCTACACCAAGGCAATAATGTGCCAACAGGATTGTATAGATAAGACCTTGAGCTTTGATGTATCTCCCTATGAGAAATACAATTTTTGTGCAGACAGATATATCAACTTCAAAGGGTGCATCAGAGGCATATTTTTTATTATCTTTTGATTCGTCATAGATTTATCCATTTAGTAGTACAAATACTTGCTGTGAAACGACTTTGTTAATCTACTGTGAATTAGTGAGGACTGGGTGCTGTACTATGGTTGTATTATTGTTTCTAATGTCTTTGGAGGCTGGCTACTTCTTGTTAACCTACCAACTGTCCGAGAACAACGGCAGTTTGAAAGTTTCAACCTTGTTTGGGAGGCATACATTATGGTTTCTGCATAGGAAGCACTTATAGTACTTCTCCATCGGCTATGGGTTCCAAGAATAGGGTTGGACTGCTGAGACAATGATCAGACACCAGAGATGCTCTAACTTTGAGAGGATAGACGGACTTTGACTGCAGACCGTCTAAAATTAGCAAAGTATCTTGATTGTAACGTGGTGAAGGCAGGAATGTGATGAAGGAAAGGCTGATAAGGTGTAAATCAGTGTGACGCTGATGACTAGAAATGAGTTGGAACAGGCGTACATTCAAGCCTCCTTTTTTTGTGTGATCACCCTCCATGGACAGTGCAACAAGTACTCTAGCCTAACTGAGCCCAGTCACCAACAAAAAAAGGTAGCATTGGATATTTCAGCAAACCAGGGACACGATGAATGTCAGTATTTTTACATTTGTTCAGGGCATGTGGCGAACACACTGGGTGGGCAGCAGGGAGCGGAGGTGGATGGGTACAACAAATATAAGGTCCTCATTCAGTCCACTGCTGTTTGTGTCCCGTGCATCACATTACAGTCAGCTGTTTGTGTCAGATGTTCACAATGTTCAGTGTCATTTTCACTATACAACTCTAGTAGTTTTAAGCCTAACCACAGTTCTCTCCTAAACCATGTTGCATTGCATTTCTGCAAGCATGATACAAGGCTGATATGAAAGGTATTTATGAGACGTATTTTTGGTTCAGAAACATTGCCATTCAGTATATCCGTGGTTTGCAGCAACACCCAGTGCCACCATTTTTTTCCGGTGACTGGACTGAGAATAAAATGGTTGCTTGTCATTGTATTTCAAAATGATTCATGGGTGAGTTTTCTAAACTTCTGATTGTCTTTCTGACCCTATCTCCACATGGCTCACTGACATTTACTGACCTAAGCAATAGTCTCACAAAGAGGTAAGAGAAATGTAAATGGCTTTCACAACAGTCATTATTTGAATATTCCCATTATTTGGGGTGCTTGGCAAGAAGGCATAGTGGCCATGGTTCATGTAAATCTTCTGTTTCTGTTGGTCTCAAAAGAATCACGACTACCAGTAGCAGTGTTCCAGAATATAAATTATTTTTCCAACAGTAAAGGTCACTTCATATTCTGAAGACCGTTTGATTATTTGTCACAGCTCATGCTCGTTGAGCGAGCAAAAGAAGGAGACCAGCGAAGATTTAAAGACATTTCAACAATATTGTATTTGAAAAGAGAAAACCCAAACCACAAAGGGTAGATGATGATGGTGAGAGATTGAATGACCAGTATGTTAGTTAGTCTTAGGCCCAGCTTGCCCATGTGCAACCATAGACTGTGTTTAAGAAGTCAATGTAGTTACTGTGATGTCACCCATCAGTTTATGGACTGCTGTTCTGAAGCCTTGAATTTGGCACAAGGAGGGTGAAAAGAGGAGACGGCATGTGTCATCATTGCATCATATCTTTGAGGTACAACACGTACAGTAAAATCTGATTTGCACTCCCCAAAACTGAGCAAAAAGCAAAGTAAAACTGTAGCTCCAGTTACATTGCACATGTCATGCCCCATAGCTCGAAATTGTGTCCCTGCCTCTTTCAGTAGACCTTGATTTGGCATTATGGCCGTCGCCATCTTGGTTATTTGCAAACAGAAGTGACATGAGAGGATGAAGCTAAACACAAACAAATGCTGAATAAGACATTTTTAGGTGACGAAAAGGTTAGAATTAAGAAGAAGAAGATCAGAAGAAGATCAACCTTTATTAGTCCCGCGAGGGGAAATTCAACTTTTACACTCTGTTTGTTAACTTATACACGGTACGTGCAGACCCGAAACACACACATGCACATGCATCAATGGAGAGATGTGAGGGGGCTGCTCTTGACAAGCGCCCCGAGCAGTTGGGGGTTTGGTGCCTTGCTCAGGGGCACCTCGGCAGTGCCCAAGAGGTAAACTGGCACCTCTCCAGCTACCAGTTCACACTCAGTTCTTGGTCCATTGGGACTTGAACCGGTGAACCTCCGGTTCCCAAGCCAACTCCCTACAGACTGAGCTACTGCCGCCCCCATTAAGTTTCATGCACTGAAAACACACTATGAAAGGGTTAAAGTTGTAAGACAAAAAACAGACAGATACCTTGGTACCTGTCAATCACAAGATAGCCATGGTCTATTTGACTCTTAATGGGACCATAATTTACGAAATGAACATCATGCCGTACTGAAGAACACTTAAAACGAGTGATTGAGACCATAAGCTCATGTTTACAATATTTACTGAGGTAATAAATCAAGTGAGAAGTAGCCTTTTATATTAAATAATCAGACTTCTTTTTGCAACCAAAGGAGGCGCCTCTTGCAGGCTATTAGAAAAAAAGGAAATGTAAGGCACTTCCCCACTGGCTTCAGTTTTCAGACCCCGGAGTTGCCCACTGGGTCCAACACATCAAGTTAGGTCATCACATACTCAGTAATTATCTAGAATAATTCAGCTGATTTAATGCCACCTTGTTGGACATCATATCAACTTGCAATTATAACATTTGAATAATTAATGACCCTTACTCCAGAGAGCCCAGGATGTCCAGATTCACATTTCACTGGGACGAACCCCAGACATGTGGCTTGGTCTCAGGTAATACTTGTAAGGTCATTTCCCTGATGGCAGTTACCTCGTTGCTGTAGATGCCAACAGAGAAATATGCCCCGTCTCTCAGCATGGTCTGTGCGCAGTAACAACGTTCTGATGTTGAGGTCTGAGTAAAAACAGCTCGAACGCAGACTTTCCTTTTTTTGTGTAACAGGGAAACATGCAGCCTGGGGCCTGAGGCCTTGTTATTTTGACAGAACTAAATCAACCTTGCTAGTGTGAGTGTGTAAGATGACTTTCAAAGCCATAAATCAGACATTTCTTCCCTTGTATAAGGCGAACAAGCATAGCACATAATTCCCTGTCTTTCACCAACACGTCTGTAAAATAACATTTCTACAAAACACCAAATTCCCACAGCACTCAAGACTCATGGAAATAATATCATAAATGACTGGTCTCTGAGGTCAAAGAGGCCAGTGCGTTCGATACCAAATGAAGGAACATTCTTGGAGGTATCACATTTCACCCTCCATCTCCTCTGGCACTGTGGTTCCTTGTCTTCCTTTCAGCAGTCTGGTTGGAGCTGCAGAACTGACTGAGTTTAAAATCATCATCTCAGGGAAGATAATGGGAAACCCATGGGAGTCCTGCTGAAGCCCGGAGACAACGCAGTCTGCGCCTCACAAGTCAACCTTTAGTGAAAATGCACATGCTCTGTGCTCGTTTATCTTTTCAGCTGAGCTCCAAGGCCATTGAACAGAGAGGAGACATACATACATATTTGACCCTCATACCTTGCGATGAAACTGTGGTGGCAACTGTACAAAAGCCCTAGTATTGCATCTTGTCAAAGATGACACAGACATCTGCTAGTATTTCTAGGTATGATTCACCCCGAAGAACTAAAGCATCTAACAACTATTGCTCGCCTACCTTGCTCAGTTTATTGTTTTATGTATTATCCTAATTCCCCTTGGTAGCTAGCCAAATTTGAAATACATGATCTAACACAGACATTTCTACTGAAGCTATAACCATGTTTCATCTGTGTAAACCATCAAGTGTAAATGTCTGATTCTGTGTTCAAGAGCAAACGCCTCTGTTTGCACTCACAATTTTAATAACCTATATCGACTATATCTACTGTGATCAAAGAAGAAATTAGATTACGATAAGATGAACCTTTATATATATATATATATATATATATATATATATATATATATATATATATATATATTTATTAATACCTTTATTATTATTGCATTGGCAAAGTAGCCTCAATGGGCGACAGTGCAATGCAGACATGATATGTTGGATTTAGTCACATCACAAATAACGGTTTGCCTCCATAATGGCAGTGCAAATAAAACCTTGGCACAGGTGCTTAAGATCACAAACACCTAGAATGACAACAACATACTGAACAGGCCTTTTTTGAAGTGATACAGAGCACACTGATTTGTGATTCCCCAGTGGGTGTGGGAGGAGTGGGTATGTCCAAGATCAACTGATTGGATGATGCAAGCTAAAGGAATTCTGTCTTCTTGTTGTGAGTTAAAGCTAGAGAAGGATAATTCGTCAATGAAGTCGTCTTCCTGATTGAACTCTCACTAAGCCTACTTTAACAGTGGAACACTATTCAGGGGTGGATTTTCCTTTTAAGCACTTAGATGGTGTTCTTATCTGGGAGCGAATTACAATTAGAGAAAACAGATAGGTGTTCTTACTCAAGCACTCTGCTGATGATTGGCTGGGGATGGGCCTTCTCAGCTCCCGCACAGATCCAACCTGTGAACTTATGCTTATGAGATGTTCTCCCTAAACACTGAAGCACCCTGCAGAGTGAGGTAAAGCAGTGGACCACTTAATTCAGCCTTTCTTATCATTCCCATCCTTCCCAATTACGACCCAGCTGAGGGTCCTCATGTTCATCTCGCTCAACAGCCACTGGCTCGCTCATTTTGTGACAAGAAGTCCCAGGGACCTCTCTGCTCCCCTACAACCACCTCCACATAGTTTTTGCACTGTGACCAGCTGGATAATTCAACATTCATGACTTATTCATCGCATAAACAAAACACAATTCCAAACAGCTGCTCGGCAAAGGCTACTCAGACACTTCCTGCGCCGTCTCCCTTTGCAGTCCTCACAGCTTGCTTAATTGGTAATCCTAGCTGCAAGTGTCATTCGGTCAAGCTCAAGATTCAAATCTACAATTAGCCTATGACTGTGTGCAGTGGATATAGCTACTCGCGCTGTCATGAGACATGAAAGAGCTGCACAGATCTCTGCCAGCAAGGTCAGGGTGACGTTCCAATACTCTCTCTCCCTCTTAGCACAGTAATACCAGGTGGGAGCCGAATACCAACTGAAGCTTTCCAGCTGTCTTCCTAGCATGAAAAAGAGACATAATTGTTTACTCCGCGTGCACAGTCGAATAGCTAGGAGGGCTTATCCTTATTATGTAGTGAGTGCTACAGCAGAGACAGAGAGAAGAGAGGCCTGTTTGCCCGTGCTCCCCAGAGGGAGCTCTATTCAACAGCAGCCTGATGGATGCTCATGCTTTTGTTCTCAGGGTTTTCCACAGGCTAACAGCGGCGCTTTTCTACCGTCTAGCTGCCATCTGCATTTATGAGGCCGCAGCTCTTTCTCTCCTTTTTACTTCTTTAAATGAAATGAAATAATATCGAGCAGACTTTTCCAACTTCAACCGTGTGTGGCATTTTAATCTGTGATTTGAGATGCAATATGTGGTTAGTTTAAGTATTAAAAAGTTTTATGGGGGAAATTTGGATGTTTTTTAGGCTGCAAGGAATGTGTGTTTGCCGGCTTATCTTGCCATTAAAAGGCAATAAAAGCATGCATTCATAACATAGCAGCTCACAAACTTGTGCAGTCCATAAGTGTTAAGACACTTGTATTGTTTTGGCTCTTTACTCCACTGTATTGTTTTTTAAAATGAATGAATGATTAAGTGCTGAATTTAGTTCTTATTTCAGAGGTTTTATATACATTTGATATTTCATCTCTTGATAGTTTGTATAATAGTTAGTAACTTAATAGTTATAAGTAATAAGTGCATATTCAATATTTGGTTGTAAATTCTTCCAGTTAATAACTGTCTGAAGTGTACATTTATAGACTGTATATAAGAAGTGGACGTAGTCACCCACTGGTTTGTGGACTGCCATTTTGAGGCCTCAAACTCGGTATTTTGGCCGATGCCATCTTGGTTTTTGTCTAATGCCATGTTGTTTTTTTTGCAACCAGAAGTACAACCAACCAAATGCTGAAGAACACATTCTCAACTGTGAAAGTTTTAAAGTTGTAAAAACAAAAACACAGACAAATCCCAGACTGGACAATGCCTTGGTAGTGAGCTGTCAATCACAAGGTAGCCACGCCCTAAAGCATCCCCTGCTTTATGGTCTGTTTGACTCTAAATGGGGCCATAATTTACTAAATGAACATCATGCTGTATTGAAGAAGACTTGAAAAAAATGACTGAGACCATAAACTCATCTTCACAATATTTAGGTAATAAATCAAGTGTGAGATTATCATAGACTTCAATGCAATCAGTCTTATATTTGCAACCAGAGGAGTCGTCCCCTGCTGACTATTAGAAAGAACGCAAGTTTAAGGCTCTTCCGCCTTGGCTTCTCTTTTCAATCAATCCATAAACATGCTGATGCTTAGCATCTTCCCTATTGATGCTCTGTCAAACGCTTTGCTAGTGTTTTGCCTTCAAACTGGTTGGTCTTCAGCATGGACACACATTGTTGGACTGAGTTCAGGTGACTGACTTCAAGAGCATTGATTGGCCCTATGAAACCTCCCCAGTTGCCTTGACTGTGGTTAATATCATGTTTTTTATGAAAATGGTTAGTATTCCTCCACTATACGAACTGCACTGAGTTTTATCTCAAAGACTTTTACTCCTCAGCCTGTAAAAACTGGTTTGTAACATCTCCTGTGGCACTTGAAGAGCTCTGTGAAGTATGAAAAAAATAACCTTGGTGATGTTACCAGGATTATTTGGCTTGTTTGGGCCTGTAGACTTCAAATATGATGGAAAAGTGTGCATCTCAAACTGGCAGTGTACAGCAGATGAGCTTCAAAGTTCATTATTGACCTTGAAAAAAGCACTGACCATAACCTTAAGCTCCATTTTGTAGCTGTTCTGGTGCTTTCAATTATGCCACATGATCTTGCTGAGCAGATGGAGTCTGCAATGTCACAGAAATGTAGACATTCACATTTTCTTACTTTTTTTTTTTTTGAGAATGTAAGGACATCTTGTCCACGTTCGTGTAAAAGCTGATCTATGAACATTTAAATCAGAATCAGAATATCTTTGTCATTGCACCAGTGCAACGAAATTGAAATTTAAAGTGACAGTAGGTGGTATGTTTGGGCAAAAATCCCATAATAATCTTTCAACATATTGTATATCAAGTATTCTGAGAGAAAACTAAATTTCTGGCCCTCCTCGTGGCTTTGCTTTCAGGCTTCAAAGAAATCTAGAGACTTTGGCCAATGACAGATAATTTCAGCGAGAGCGTTCATATTGAGAGTTCCTATTGGCTGTGCTCCAGCTAATCAGTGCTGCCTAGTTTGAACATTTGGTCTGATTTTGCAGTTGATTGACAGTCGGCTCATGGACCGCAGCCTCTAGCTCAGTTCTCATTGGTTGTTAAAATTGTTAATATATCTGCCTGTAATTTCAAGTCATTTTGGGGTATTTATTAAGTAAAAGATTAAGTGAGCTGACAGGGCATGAGGTATCCAACAAAGGTCAACAACCGGACATGTACCAGGGATATTGTGACTACATGGTCAGGGCCTTTTTTCCTTTTGTACTAAAAAGCACTTTAGCACTGTAACCTCGGCCCAGTCATTGTTTTACTCCAAACACAATGTGCTAGAGAACAGAGCCAAAATTAAATGTGTTCCTGTATGGACCATGCTGATATGATGCATCAGTGTAGTATTGTTAAGCTAAACAGGTATATTCAGCTTATTGGTGATTACCAGACTTTCCTTGATTAAACCAGTAAAACTAACTCAGCTCCATCGTTGGATGTATTCAGTTCCCAACACAGCCAAAGCAAGTTATCAGAGCAGAGAGTCAAACACTCAAGAGTGGACTCTTGGTTATGAATGATGCAATTTCTCCTGCAGCTCCAGCCCTAACCTGTTACAAGTGAATGAATACCCCTCGGTGACTTGACGAAATAGTTCATTTTTGTATTTCATCATTTTTAATGAAATTTGGATGTGGCTGACATCTATAACAGATTAGGATATCACGCAGGGTGTAAAAGCAGGATTTGACCTAAAGTATGTCATTAGGCCTGAAAAATATGTTGCACTATCAAGATCAGTATTGGCTGATTAAAAAATCTGATAGCTTGACTCTGACATTCACCAGTGATTTCTCCTATTTCTATTCTTCAGAAAATACAATTTGACCTTTAAATACTCAATTGAACCTGCGAAAAAAGGATAAAATCAGTCATGTGGCGAGCATGAAAATGGGATATGACAGCTGGTTAGAAAGAGGAACATCATTAGTTCCTTGTGGTACATCGGAGAGATTTGTCCATGGCCTGATAGCCCCACTGTCAGAAAGGCAATATCACTGAACAGATGACACGACATTATAGCAGCACATAGGAGGAATTAATTAACATGATCTTATTGTCATCTAGACGCGGAAAGTAGGAAAAGAGAAGAACATTACGATCGTCCCAGATCGGTAACTCACTGATAGAGTACCCTTTAAATGCCTCTGGATCCTTCTATCTCTACTATCATTGCATAAATGGCACCGTTTGTCCACCGTGCCATGTATGACAGCTACAGCACAGGGATGCACCAGGTCTGGTGTGTCGGGGCTATCAGAGATTCAGCTGTGACATTTATCGAATTCATTGTGCAACCTGCATCTCAGCTGTTTCACAGCACAGGCAATCTAAGCTCATGACAAAAAAAAAAAAAAAAAATCACAGTTAAAAAAGATGCAAATGATCACCATCAAAGGGCAGTTCTGCACCGACATGGGAGAGGGATCTATGCTCTTTGGATTTGAATTCACATTCAAATGCCAACAGCATGTATCTTTCACTGCTTATAACAGAATGAGGGCAACAGTGCTTTCAACAGTTCCCATCCTAGATGGAGCCCTGCTGTGGCAACACGCTGCTGTCTGTCTGCTTGTGTTGTTTTGTATGCCCCTCCAAGTTGAACATGCTGACGACCAGCTCAGGAGAAGGAAATATGAACCAGTTGAATAGCTGCACAGTCGGGGCTATGTGAATTGGTTTGGCAAATGAGGCATCCATTACTTTTGACAGTACTCTTTTTTTAGATTTATGAAAGACTTTATTTCAATCAAGAAATACAAATACAAAGTGGGCATAAAGAGTCTTTAAGCTGCCCTCGAGCCATACAGGAATAAGCCCGCGATAGGCCTCTCTCACAGCACACACCCGACTTACACCTACACCTGAACTTTTCTTACAGCTGTTGCACAGAGGTAGAGCAGGCTGTCCACTAATAAGATTGGTGGTTCGATCCAGCCTGTTGTCATTCCCAAGGTGTCAAATACCAACGCTTTGTCCCAGCCGTTTGCGTTATATATGGATACACAAGGTGACCTTTAGTGCCAATATGAAACGCACTAATCTTTCCATTAACGGCAATGTAAAGCCATCCGTGTCAATATTAACACTAGCTGCAGTGACGTAGCTTTCAGAGCGAAAAGTCACACACAGGGTGGGCGGAAGGTAAGGTGGAGGCTCCAACAAACACAAGGCTTTCATCCAGGAGGCCGCTGTTTGTGTCCCATATGTCACATTACAATCAGCTATTCGTTCATGTCCTGTGTTCACAACGTTCAGTGTCACTTTACCAACGTAGCAGTTTTAAGCTCAAACATGAGTTTTCCCAAATAAATAGTGGTTTTATAAAGGGTCTGACAAAGAGTCATTATATGATGAGTTGGGATGAGAACGCATTGTTCAGTCCTTGACACTGAACAATATGTGACATTTTCTTTACTAAAAAATGTACTTCAGACTGAAATCCTTCACATCCTTTCAGTTTCCTGCTAGACTTGAATACATGAGATGCTGACAGCACAGGGAGCAGGGTATCCCATCTAGGGTTATCTCAGGCTTCAGTACCGCCGTTCACTGCCTCTCAACATCCCAGGCTCTGGCTAACAAGCAGGACGAGTTGGCCGTCCTGATTAGCGTCAGGTTGGACATTGCTGAGGGTAGGCTCTGTGACGTGTTTCACCAGAGACTGAGTCTGTGTTAAAAGTTCTGAAATGTGCTTTACACTGGCAGACCTTTCTCTCTAAACTCCACTGAACACACACAGAACTGCCAATTGGTTATTCAAATGGAAGACTGGATAAGCTGGTTTCTGTACAGAGAGAAATGCTCATCTTAACAAGTCATTGAGATTTCTGTGGATAAAAGAACCATCCAAGGCTCTCAAGGAATCTGCTAAAAAGCCTTTATTCTGTTCGATTTGCACTAATTATAAGTTCAAATCAGGAAATGGAAACACCATCTCGCTTTGTTTATTAGATTGTACATTCAAACTCTTTTTTCCCCACATAATTACCTGAGGATTTGACCTGATACAATCATATGTTATTATACTGAGGTTTATGGTGGATGCATTTCCATATGTATGTATTTCTTATTTCCAGGGAGAAATCTGAAAAAAAACCACATTTGAAACCGTAAACAAGCTAAAACCTGTCGTGTTACTGGCTCAGATTACCATTTCTGGCAGCGTACATGAGTCAAAAATGATGCTCTGGTGAAGAAATTTCGACTTCAGTTCCAGTCCCTTTAGCTGCCTGCTGTGGGAAATTCTCTTGCTTATCCTGGCAAAGGACTCATTGACATTGCAAGCCGAGGCCAATGCTGCAGCTCAGCGGATATTTGGCCACACCGAGGGAGTGAGCGACTGAATCCAGGAGTTGGCAGCGGGGATATTTGGAGACTGCGGCTACTGTAGGCTTATTTGACATAAGCTCTAATCGCACAGGACCAATTACCAACTACCTGGGATCATGTGGTGACTTCTAATGACTGCTGAGATTGTTGGAAGTTTTAATTCACTACAAATCAGCTGTGCTTGTAATTCCAGCCCTAGTTACCTACTTTGTATTGGCAAAGACAAATGTCTCCTGAGAGTAGCTGAACTCTTGATTGGTTCACTGTTTCACTTCCTCTTATGGACACCTAATTTGTACCTTTCTGCAATCTTTGTAAATGGAGGCACTAAGAATTGCTCTGGATTACTTTATTGCACATTGTTTCACAAAACACAGAGGTTGGGGAGTAATTCATTAATCAAATGAGATCTCCACATAATACCAGTCCCATGCTAATAGGGCTAACGTGGCTGGTGCTGCCAAGGTACAGGCAAGAACAGGCCACCGCCGCAGTGGATTAAAAAAGGTACACAACATTTGTAATACCTCAGCAAAAAATGTCAGTGAGGTGATGTTGCTGACCTCATTTTCACCGGGGAAGGACAAAAGATGCAACGTTTCAAGCGGGCACAGCTGACAACAAAAGCAAAATCTTTCAACAAATTGACTGAGAAGACCATCTGAGCTCAGTCTCTCCTTTGACGTGAAGTTTCTCATCCCCAGGTGCTGAGTCTGATATGCTGACTCTGAGGTATTGCAGGTGGCAGCAGCTCAGTAACTAGAGAAATGAAAAAGTGAGGGAAGATTTGGTGAATCCTGGAAAACTGGACAGGAAACATAACCCAAAATGTGCCCCTGTGGCACATTTCAGATGGCAACATTAGACTGCAGTGTTCCTGACCAGCTCAGAGGTAAGAGTAGAAAATTAATGAGCACCTGGGTGTTGCAGAAGACTTGTTCAGAAAATCCTACAAGTACATAAAAAAAAAAAAAAAAACAGTTGAAAAAGCATCTTGTCATCTGTCAAGCCAATTAAAAGAGGATGACACTGATGGTAGATTCACGACAAGAGAATAAACCTCAGATATTCAGCTGATCCCAGTCTATGACGTGAACCACACAAGTCCGCTATTACAACCTCCTTCCTCACAGTCCTCGTTCAGTTTATTGTAGAATCAATTTTACAGTCTGAAAAAACAACAGTTGGGCCAAGACACCAAGCCCTCTTTGTCTCTGCCTGAGCTGATTGACTGGGTGTCTGCAGTGACCACCACACCAGCCATCTGTGATGATGATTTCAAGATTTAACTGCACTGTAATGATTTAATTATGAGAAACATCTTGCATGCCATATTGAGGTAATAGGACAGTAAGACAATTTAGCTCAGACAGGGGAAATCACTTCTTTATACCCTGAGTTTCTAAATGGAATGCATTTTATAATCTGATGTTAATTTCAGTAATTTTGCTTGCATGAATTATAAAATGAGCTATGGGTTAATTTTTCACAATTAATGTAATTTCAGAATAATCATATAAAAGATAGGACTTCATTTAACTCTAGTATTGTCTAAAACAGTTAAAGACGGCCATAAAATGCAAAGTAAGCCATGATTAAACAATAAAGTCACTTCATGTGCTTCTTAGATGTTGGAAAGGGACATTTATGTGCCAGTGTTGCTTTTGGTGTGGTGTCCTGTATGCTGGGATAGCAAGGCTCTTAAGGGTGATACTGAAAGGTAAAAAAGACCAGTAAGAGTTTGCTCTACAATAAGTGTTTGTAAAGGAGTCTGTAGGGGAAGTGGTTTATAAAAGGGTGGGGAAGAAGACCACAGCCATTATTAATAACGATCCCTCCAACCTAGATGAAAAAATTGGAGGTTTGTCACTTCATTACAAAACACCCTTATGTGTCATTGTCACATGCTTGTATTTAAAGCCAAACCATACATTCCAGGTTTTCCATAAGAGGCTATGAGTACTTTAACAATTGCACAGTAATTTCCACTGTTAACTTCTGAGAGACAACAATCATGAAGCTATAAGGTCACTTCAATGTCAACACATTCTCACTCCCAACCTGTCAAATAGCACCACTTGGTCAGTGGTGGCGTGTCAATTCACACTCATTACATGCATAGTGTCCTTTCAAAATAAACTTCCATTTTCACAGGAGTTAGGTTTAGGCAACATAACCACTTAGTTATGGTTAGGAAACTGTTGTGGTTGATGTAGTTGCTCCAGCTGTTACGCCGGGGCTCCGGACAGGCAACACAAGACTCAAAAGCACAACTCTTCACAAAGGCAGATTCAAAACAACGCTGGTCATTCGGAAACTGGTCGGTACACAGGAAGGCAGATATCGCAGGCAAACAAATCCGGTCTGACAGGCAAAGCTCAGGGTCAAAAAACACGCGAAGGTCTCGGTACACGGCTGGCAAAAACACTAGGAAAATACGCTGGTTGTTAGTCACGAGGAACATAACGAACTGGCAACGAGAGGCAGGGGAACACAGCTTAAGTACCCGTGAGGGGAGTGATTAACTATCAACAGGTGAACACAATCAGGGGCGGGGAAGACGATCGGACGCAGGTGAATGGAGACGAAACTAGGTCAGTGCTTGTGCAGTGGTCATTCATTCCGAGGGGCGGGGAGCATGCAGGCAGGAAGTGAAGTGCACTGAAAAGAGAGGAAGGATTAGGATTTCACAATCAAATAGGAAGTGCTCACATGAAACATGAAACAACAAAAGAAACCCATCACCGATATTTGGCGGACGTCACACCAGCCAGTGGGTTTACATCAGAGTAAGCCCAGTTCGTCATGCTAAAAGTTGCCAAACAACAGTATTTGATGAGCTGGGAGTGAGAACGGGTTGTCAGTGTTCGACAACAAACGTCTTTTTGCTGGTGAGGTCTCAGAAAGCGAAAATATATACAGCAATTTCAGAGTGCACTCGCTAAAGGTTCAATGAATATGGGCATAAATTGACACAAAAGTCTCTTTGTAAACCTGTTTAAATGTCAAATTCACAGACATCCCACCCCCTTCTTACGCAAAATGTTTATTTGCCAGCTATCGATTCATTGAGTAACATTACTTTTAAGTTTGGTCACATCATTGATGCCGCAAAATTAGGCGATGTTAGCAGACTAGCAAGCTCACACCAGATATGACAGGCCAATAAAAGGCAAAATATACTATTTTCATGAGGAATGGATAACAGTCTTTTGTTGTTGTTTTTTTGTTTGTTTTTTTCACAAATTTCATTGACAAATGTGTTTGTCTCATTTACAGTGCAAGTTGGTTGGTTTAGTAGTACACATCCTAAGTAAACACAAGCCTTTTGCTTTTGGCGGGACTGTAAAAGAGGAGATGACTGTACTGCAGTGATGGCTGAAATGTTATTAAAGGACCATAAAAGTAAGACCGAAATTATGTCTGCTATTAGCAATGTACAACTTCGTGACTAGCTCTCAGCCACTTTCATTTAGTCAAATTAGCTCTCAGAGGAAGAAAAGGTTGGAGACGCCTGATTTACAGCCTTCCCATTATGTACACATGAGCCACATCTCACCTACCTGACACTTGAAAATATAATTATTGCAAAACTTTGTTGTATATCTGGTAACTTGATTGCTTTAATGGATGAATTATTTGAAGCTGCCGTCTTTATACATGCTGCTACCCAGGAAATACACACAAGGTTTCATAGCATGGCTGTGGAAGAGCTTGCCAGCTAGAGCTAATGTTAGACTGCAGTGCTGTTTCACACTTCTTCACACAGTGCCAGCAGCCTGCTGAGCTGAACACTGAGCTAAATTCACCTCAGCAAATTATGCATTAATTCAGAGAGAGCTTATCTCAATATGACCACCACCACCACTATGGTTATCCCATTATTTGAACAGTAAACAGATACCATATGGAGATGTATTGTATTGTTTAGGATCATATTTCAACACTGCGGGACCTACAGGGCTCTGCCACCCACACATCAGGGCTGGTCATTGATTATAGCTAAGCATTCATTATAAGCATGTCATTATGCTGCATGAGAAGTCCCTGTAGCCAGATGTTTATCACTCTTTGTGTCATTGGGTCCTGCAGATTGTGTTCAACCGAAGGCAGCAAAATGTAATTGTGCTGCTGCTTGACTTCAGTTGGTGTGTTTGACCAAGAAGTTAGGCCTTAAAATGGGTTTCATTGATTGTTGATGTATATTTAAAGTAATTAATGTTTATTTTTTATTCAGATACAAGGCCATATTTTGTTATTTTCTATTCTACGAAAAAAGACAATTCTTAGAAAATACGAAAACACAAAATGTGTATGTGTGGCGTAAAAACAACAGTAATGGCATATATTTAATATCCTGCTTGTCGCTTGTTTTGGAAATAAATTGTAATGTCTGGACTTTGGTGTTCAGACTGAGCTGATCTATCTCCCAACATGCCAATTATTTTAGCTTTTTATGGTTTCCTTCCACTGTTTGTTTTCTGGGTGTCCATACAAACACCGCAAGCTGCCAATGGTGTAAAAAGCATGACATTTTTTCTCAGGTTAATAAAGATTCATGTAGCATCATGGAGATGTTGGCAGATTTGAATCTCTCAGGATCCAATTTGGCACCACACATAGAGATCAGAACTGTAAACAAATGTGTTAGATGGCTCTTTCTTGTACATCAGATATGTACCACAGGTGACATTATATATTAGAATTGGGACTTGCTCATTTGCAGGTTTACACTCAGTCAGCATAGGGACAAAAAATCCAGAGTAAATATATATTTGTTTATGTGTTCAGCATTCATCTGGTTCATTCTGGTGCATGCACAAACCATTGAGGCTACTTGGAAGCTGTCTGTCCTAAAGCGATGGAGAGTCCTGGTTCCATTTGGACCGGAGACACCCTCAAACCAGGGGCAACATAACGGCAAAGACACTGGGATAAACACACTACCAGCTGCCCTGCTTATGCAAGCTGGCAGGATACTTATGGAGACTTACTTATGGGAAGAAATAAAGGCAAATAAAGAGCCAAGACAGCCAAAATACTTGTGTTACAACATGCCGAAGAGTTACAGCGGCACTTGAGGACCATGCAGGATAAACCCTGATGAACCTAAGGCATGAATGATATGCACTGACTGCCCTTGCTATGCTACAGATTATTAACTGCCAAAGAAATGTGTATACACGTTTGAACCATTCAAAACAAATTCAATGCATTTTATGTATCCACAGCTTGTCCTTGTTTTCTGTTGTTTCTATTGGTTACTACTGGAAGAATAATTGTCTTTTCATCTTGGGATGTATTTTCTCAGCAAGTTTGCAGAGTTGAAAATAAAGTATTCAATCTTGAATCTTTAAACGTGGGCTGAGACCATTAGTATGCATTGGCATTAGCGGCAGGCATTAGCATGCATTTCATCGTGCCAGACTGTCATAAAAACTGATTTCTAATTGAAAAGAAAGAAAAGATTTTTCTCTTGGTTTCTGTTTCTTTCTTTGATGGTGGAAAATCGACACCGGGAGAAAGCAGCTCTTAAGTTGCTGTAATTGTGACTTGTTTGGAAGGGCAAAATGTTTACCCTGAATGAATTTAGTTTGGATGTTATTTGCTTTCTCTGTTATGCCAGCTTCTCAATGGTACAAGCCCTGCGGGATTCTGATGAATATTTCAGTAAGAAATTCCTGTGCTGGTCTGTCTCTCAGCTTCACAATGAATACAAATTAACGAAGTGTGAGATCCTGCTGCCTACTAAACTTATGAAATCATGACTTTCAAAAAGGACAGTGCATTGTCCATCTGTTCTGTTAACAACAACCTGTGGTTGTTGATCACTGCTCAGTAGATGACGAGGACTGGCATTGACAAAAAAAAAACCCTCTTTTTGTCAGGTTTGGGACTTAAAATACAGTATTATCAACACCAACACTTTGTCACAGCCAGACAAAGTGTGATACCACAGTTCAAGGTACCCTTTAGTGTTGGTATAAGGCACACCAGACTCTCCATTAACTACAATATAATCCCATCCACAACAATAGTAAATGCTTAGAGAGAGTGTGTCTGCATTGTGGAGATGTAGTTTAAAGAGTGAAACAAACAGGGCTTTCATCCAGGAGACTTTGTTTGTGTCGCAGCCATGTAGTTTTTTCCTAAACCTAATTAAGTGGTTTTGTTGCCTAATCCTAAAGTGACAAGCGTGACGACATATGTGACGAGTTTCGACGAGAATGTGTTAGTATTACAGCTCACAATTTACCAATCCATCTATGTAATGAGCTTTGTAGTCACTGAAAGAATAAGTGGCCAAGACAAGCTCTCTTTGTAGGATGGTTGGGCTCAGCCTTAGAGAGGAGGGTGAGGAGCTCAGACATTTGGAGGGGGCTCCTTCGCATCAAAAGGGACCAGCCGGTCAGGATGCCTCCCTTTAGAGGTTTTCTAGGCACATCCGACCGGTAAAAACCCCTGCGGTAGACCCAGAACACACTGGAGAAATTATATATCTCATCTGGCCTGGGGGTCCGCTAGGAAGAGTTGGAAAATGTTGCTGGGGAGAGGGATATCTGGAGTACCCGGCTGCCCACGTGACCTGGCCCCAGATGAGTGGAAGATAATGGAAGTATAGTATTTTATTTAGGATGAGGCCTGCTTGTAAGAAGAGACTTCTTCAATTACTGTTAGTGAGCTCTACAGTACAGGAGGAGAATTGGAGGCAGATAAAAAAAGAATAAAAATGGGCATCACTCCAGCAGGCAGTACTCATAGTCTCAGATTGGCTACCACACTTCCACTGCAATATTCAATAGGCCTATCGTCTCTTTCTTAAACATGGTCTTGCCCCAATTTTACATCTTGAAGGAGCACACTTACTGCCTTTACCAAAACCCAATTTCCTGCTGAAAAGTAAATTTTTTTTCCCCTTTTTATAGGTACTTCCTGCATTTGAGGCCCTGATATGTTCAAGAGTATAAATTGGATACCCCCGCATGTGATATGAGCTCCATTTCAGCTCTTTTAGCAGCACTAGGAAGCAGATAACTGATGAGAGTGGAGCCCCTTTCTATCTGCCGGGTCACATTGTCTCATTAATTGCTTATGAATTATCGCTGTACATATGTGAAACAGCTGGGGGCCATTACAATTTGGTTGGAAATAATACCCTAAAGAGCTCAGCACTGCATTAGAGTCATGTGTATGTGTGTGGGTGTCTGTCAGCTATGTTGGAGGTTGCCCCCCCCAAACAAAATGAAAACCAAAATGTTTCCTCCCCCTCTCTTATCGGTGAGCACAACAAGGCAGGTGACTCATTAACATTCCCTGGCCACCACGGGATTAAGAGCTTTGCAGGTTAAAAAAACGTGATCAAATTATTCAAATGACCCGTACTCGGCTTTGACCTTCATCGTACCATTTTGGAGACAATTACACAAGTTGTGCCTGAAACCATCTCATATCAGAGGGAAAGGGAGAGCAAGAAATACGAGAACAATGGTGAGAGTGGCCAGGGAGGCATAAGATACCAAACACAAAACATCAAAATGGGGAGTTAATTAAAATTGTTCCTTCACAGATGTATATATTTTATCCCCCAGTAGTGGATAAGACAAGTCCTCACGCTGTGAAAATGGAATATGATATCCTTTTGGTGTCTTGCCCTCACAGCAGGCTTGCTGTGACCCTGTAAACTTGAAACTTGGAAGATGAATGCATCCTTTTTCTCCTTTTATTCATCTTCACTTGTTTAAGTGTGCAGAGCAACCTACCAGCAATTTCCCCCAGTGCATGTTTATTGTATGCCAAATCGTTGGCATCAGAGTGAGTGAAAACAACAAGGAACCACCCTCAGGATTTTCTCTTTTTTCTCAACAAACACTTGGAGGTGTTGCTTCTAATCAGGCTAGCAGGGTCCTTTTCATCAGGAAGCTGTCCTGGGCTACCACACCACCTCTGTTTGTTGCAACAAAAAAATATTTTTGCCTTTAATCGTGCATCTCTTCATCTGTCCATATTTTAGAGCTAATTACCATAAAAGGTGTGTGTGTTTTCCCTGATGTCATTGCTTTGTGTTGCTCCTGGCATTTGGGGGAAGTTTAAGAAACAATCCATCGTACATCTCATCATTTCTGTGCGGCGCTCCTGTTGGCCTCCAGGTAATTAGCGCTGGGCCTAGTGGGGGGAGCCAGCGTGGGCCTCCATCGCCAGACGTGATAAATATTGACTTAGTCATACTTTTTCTTCCGCAGAGTTAATTAAAGTGTGGACTGTTTATTTTTCTAGGGCTGCCAACTTGAATTTGATGCCCTGTATTAATCAACACCCACCATGCTTCTCTGTGTGTACCAGAGCCACCCTCGCCCTCTTCAATGGGAAATAACCTGTACGTGTAAATGTTTGTGTATGGGCTTGCTTTGCAGTAATTGTGCCAATGTTTCAGACTTTCACAGTGAGTATATTTTTGGAAAGTGCTTTACTGTTTCAAATACTAAAACATTTTTTTTAGTTTTTTAGAGATTGGTGAAGTTACAGTTAAGAACTGTACGCAGTTTGGCCACAAAGTGTATTATCTTTCATACTAAATACTTAAACACTTCAAATTATTCCACTGAAAAAAATTCAATTCAAATGTTATCTTTACTCTTTTGAATATGACCATAGAAACAATCGATATGTAATACAGCCAAAAACATAGATATGCCATTATTCTACAAATGGATTGAAGATTTAACAAGTAAAATGGGGCTGTTTGTGTTACACAGCAACCAATTTTAACAGGGACATTTCATGAAGAACTCACTTTTTCAGTGGTTGTGCACACACATTTAGGTATCTGTGAAATAAGACAGCCGACTCGGTTTCTGTGGGCAGTCTAGATCAGGAAACGTGATTCAACAAGTCACTCAGATTTGGCTCCCCTTCCTATGTCACATTCAGGCTCATATTTTTCTGGCATTTCAATCAGAACAGACTGGGATTTTTTGGGAGGGGAGCTTAAAGAGGCAGGCGCTAAAAATAAATGATATTCAGACTGACAGTATGAGAAAAAGTGTTTTTTTATAACATGAATTCATTTAAAGATGTTCTAGGAAAATCCCAAAATACAAGTTTGAATGTGAAAATGAGCACGATATCGTCTTTGAGGATCTTTAGAGAAAGCATTTATTATTTTAATACTTTATTAATGTAATAGTAAACTCTTAAAGCTGCAGTGGGCAGAAATGGAGCACATATGATTTTAAAAAGTTATTGGAATAAAAGCACAGGTAGTGCTTTACTACAGACAGGTAGTCTGAAAATAAGCTTGTGCCTCCAGTGTTCTTAATGGCATTTGCAAGATTTTACAGACCAGAACAAAACAACCAGTCAGAGCTGATCTAGGGTCTGCTGTCCAGCTTCTGTCTATGATGGCCAACTGTCAATCAAATGGTCAAACTGGGCAGATCAAATATGTATCAATATTCTGATACTGGAGTGACTGTTTCTCTCCTCAAATGCTTTCAGAAACATCTTGTAGTTACTGTTTAGCTATGAAATGAGAAAGTTTGTGACCCGGCAGCCAGTTGAAATCAGCTGAGGAACTGCCAAGCACCGCCCACCAGCTGGAGCACAGCAAATAGGAACACTCTCTCTCTCTCAAATGACCTGTGATTGGCCAAAGTCTCTCATCACAGGCTAGATTTCAAAAGCCTGAAAACAGCAATGAGGAGGTGCAGAAGTCTAGTTTTCTCTCAGAACACTTGAATTACAATATGAAAAGTTGTAATGGAATTTTTTGCCCAATGATGCCAAAAACTTTCTGCCTACTGAAGCTTTAAGCAATATTAGGAAAAAAAGTTACATAAAAATTCCTCTGTCAGTTATTACAGTCAGTCATGTATGAATTGTGCTCATTTACTCCAAACTGCAGAGTATTTCTAATTAAATGAGATGTCTAAACAATAAACCATATTAAAATCGTATAATTAATTGGTTTAATGGTTTATTGTTTAATTCTTCAAAATAAAATTATACCACAAGATTGCATTTTTTAAATAAAGCTGAAGAAGATGAAATTGCAGATGAAGCTTGGTAAAGCTAGTAGACCAGGCATGTCCAAAGTCCGGCCCGCAGGCCAATTGCGGCCCATGTTCAAATTTCCACCGGCCCGCAGCCTTTGTCATAAATTCAACAATATGCGGCCCGCCACAATATCGGTGCGAAATTGAGGAGGTATGCAGCAGACACCTCATCTCTGGCTGAGGAGTTTTAACGCCGCTTTCGGGATTTTTCAGCTGTTGAAAAGGAGATCAGGCTTTTTAACTCTCCTTTCTCCGTCGACTCCTTTCTCCGATGACGCTCCAGACCTTCTCCAGCTGGACCTCATTGAGCTGCAGTGTGATGCGGAGAGTCGCGGTCGGCACCAACAGCTCCCTTTGTCAACTTTTACCGCCAGCTGGATGAAGGCAGGTTCCCAGAGATTCAAACAGTTGCTAAGAAAATGCTGAGCTCGTTTGGCTCCACATACATGAAGAAGACGTCCAAGAACCGCCTGAGGACCAGATTAAGACTCTCACCTGCGTGACGTCTGCGCATCAGAACCACTGCTTTAGAGCCAGACCTGGTCTACTGACTGTAGTCCAGATCTCAGAGCCACCCTTCAAATTAGTGCGGACAAGTTATATGTTTAGTCTTCTGAGGTGAATCACTTCTATTATTTTCTTTTTTAATGAATATGCTCTGAGTCTTTTCAATCCATGGATCATTTGTTCTTGTTTTTCAACTGACAATCAAACTGTCTCTTGTATAACAAACTAAACTGTCTTCATATTTATTGATAACAAACATTAGGGTCTTAAGAAACAAATATACAAATACTCAACATTAAATATTAAAATCTAATTTGGTCCAGCACTCATTTTTCCATTTCATATTTTTGTTTTTTTTTATTTTTGATGTTCAGTTGAAATGAAAGAAGGGCTGATACACAGGTTGATATGGCCTCCAATAAGATACCTGTTATTCTGTTATGTTAATGGTTCAAAGAGTGTCAGGCTGAATGGTCGGCCCCCACACATTTTAACCTCACCAAATATGGCCCTCTTTGCCAAAAGTTTGGACACCCCTGTAGTAGACAAATGGATGCACACAAAGACTAGAAATGGAGAAAATAGGATGATTTTAAATGTTTTTTTAAAAGATCTGCATTCATGTGCAAACAATCATTTATTTTTTACTTTGTTGGATGATTGGATGTCAGATTCCTCAGGTGGTGCTGACATCTTGTATATAAAAAGATGTCTGCTAAATGCATCCTCTTCGTTCTTTGCACATGTCGAGACAGTAAGATGAGAGACTGACACTAGTGAGTCATTTAACCCTACACATTTGCATTAATACAAAGTGAATGCAACAGACAGCTCTGTGTTGCTACAGGAGAAAGCCAGTGGAGTTGATAAGGAAGGGCATACTAGACAGCCAAACAAGGCGCTTTGTTTCTCCTCGGGATCATCAAACTGCACTTCTTCACGTCTTTGTTTGTTGATGCTGGGTAATTGAGTTGCACTGCTGTCACGGTGTGAGTCATCAGTGGCTCATTATTCCAGCTGCTGCCAGAGGAAGAGCCATGTTCGAGTGTGGTCATTATAATGGCGCCGTACTTGGTATCCAGGGGAAAACATCTCCAGACCCTGTCAGGATGACAGCCACTCTCGAGCCCTAAATGATGAGCTCATGCATACAAAATATTCATCAGAAATGTGATGCTATGCTCTTTCTTTTGCATTTATAATTCAGAGGGTTGAAGTTTTCCTATTTTATACTCTAGAATCTCTGACAACAGTTATAATTTCTCCACAGACATTTTGCATCCCAAACCACATCCTTACTTTGAAATGTTAAAACTACACCACACTTTGGCTGCTGATTGAATCTGTGACTGAGTAAAATCAAAGGACAGAGACTGTGGGTGATCCAGGGACTTCCTTGGGTAAATGCCTGAATCCCATAAAATAATCCATTATCAGTTTTAAATATTGATGTAACATAATATCAGAGCATGCATCTCTCTCTGAGTATTTAAGTAGGGTGTGTCATGTTGAGCACCATTCAGGCATACACTTCAGTCTGTTAATGTAAATGTCAGTGTGTCTCTGGCAGTCTGTCTGCATACAGAATAACACCTCCTCCACGACTCAAGTGTGCAAACAGTCATACAGCATGCAAAGTTATGGTATAAAAGTATGATGATGCATGTATTGCATATCATGTGCTCTGCCTGGATTTTTCTTTTAATTATGATTCACGTACAAAATAATACTAATGAATAAATAAAGGCTTGTGCGTGAGCTAATGTTACTATATTAATACTGTTCTTCACATGTCATTTAATGTCTGGTGAGTTTGAGGATTTTTTTTTTCCTTCCATTATGAGTCTTTTTATTGCAGGGCTACAAAGCCAATTCAACCTACATTTTCAATTTACATTAATGTTGCATTCAGAATTGATAACACTTTCAACGAGACTTTTTGTATCTCAATTTTTTAAAACCAATGTAACAAAATTAAGACTTGAATACCTGTAAGCCTAACAACAGTGAATGAGACACTGTTGGAGATGGGCATGGAAGATCAGTGTTGACTTTAAGAAGAGTAGTTTGACAAACTAATCATAACTCAAGCTCCACTTACTAGCTTTTTATGGTCCTTTCAGCTGTATCTCATGGTCTTCCTCTGCATCATCAGTTTGAAAGCTTCCCAAAAAGCTGGCAAATGGACTGTTGGAGATGTGTAAAAAAATTCTGTAACTCATTTGAATAAATGGATGAATTTGCAAAGGGCTACAGATGCCCTTTATTCCTCCAGCATGGCAGTTCTATCCACATATGATCCAAGTGTGTATGACCATAGTCAACATGGACATTTACCACAGTGATAACTTATGTTTGAGTGCCAAAAAGACATCCAACTATAAAGCAAGGAATCTGTGTCTGTGTGTATGTGGGTGTGTCCTTCGCATATCTCAAGAACCATTCATTTGATCTACTCCACACTTGGCAGGTGTGTTGCCGGGGACACAAGGACACACAGTTGGTGCAGTTTGGACATGTTCAATATTTCTACACTTAAACAATGTTCTGTGCAGCTCTATGGACTAAAGGCATATTTCCACCAGATTCAGTAATTAGAGGGCATCTCACTGTTTCCTATTCATTTCCTATGGAGAGCAGGAGAAGCAGGGGTTCAGAGCACGGTGGGAGTGTTGCTGGGAGTTTGGAGGGGGTTGCACTGCATTTGCTGGTTTGTATTTGCATAAAGTAGACCAGATCCAACGTTATGCAAATGAGCTGGTCTAGCAAGACGTGCCTGGCTCACAAAACTTGGACGAAGCGCTCAAAGTAGGTGATGTAACTCTAAAATGAAATAAGATTCAGCAGTGGCATTGCCTGTTTTCTCCAAGAATGCTTTCAGACAGATTTTGGTGGATTGTTTCAATGGAATAACAGAAAGTTTTTGAGCAGGCCACCATGTTGTTTCCTCTTTGTGATGGCGAACAGAGACCCAGTGACCAATCTGGTGTGTTCCACGACTGGGTACATCACAAGTGGGAAGCAGCCACTTTTTCATCAAGCAGCCAGTTGAGAGGAGCATCCCCTTGTGTTCTCACCAGATCTGGTGGAAATGTACCATGAGTCATGCATGTTGTCCACAGCGGGCATTTACAGGATATAGCTCTTTGACTGCAATTCACTTCTGCTGCTGGGCTCTAGATATACCAACATTACAACCAAACTCACTAACGTTTTCTCCGAACAGGCACTGCACTAGTGAGATGAACGCAGAGATCGTTATAGATATCTGACAGGATCTTGTGTTTCAGGCTTTGATAGTACATTCGGTTTTCTCTAAATGTTCTTGCCTTTCCCATACACTACATGTTGGTCCATCTCCATCCTCCAACAGTTACAGTTTACATTACAGTACTTCCCCTACCACTAGCTCCCTCATCCCCTTTAGTCACACGTCATATTCTTCCCTCTGCAGAATGATTCATTTTTCATTTGATCTGGACTCTGGAAAGCAGAGTAAAATCCCCAGAGTGTTTGCTGCCTGTCCCTTCAGAAAACTCTCATTTGGCTGGCGGCGGACATTTCTACAGGGCTGCAGCCATTTTCCAGCATAGTTAATTTATACTGTAGATCGCAATTGGAACTAAGTGCTGGGTGAGTGATGCCTCCTATCAGATTCTTTGTCAGCGGCCATCAGCACTTTATTTTCTGATGTTCTATGTGCAGTTATCTTGTTTGATGTGGGGGGATGCAGGATGAGCGTTCATGAAAGGTTCTGCCCCTCGAGTCTATGATCAGATAGCTAGATGCAGAGATAATGGCAGGGAACAATTGAGATTAATGTGAAACTGCTGGACAAAGTGTGTGATTCACACAGCACTCAGACTCATGTTGCACGCCTTTTCTTTGCCAACAGTAATATGACACATAAGTCAAATTACCTTGTTTGTATGGATGCAGCAGTAATGGTGAGAAAAATCTACAAAATGCTCAACTGCTGGCAGGGGTAACATTTTATGTTTGCCTCCACAAATGCACCAGTCCCCAAATGATATGCAGCCACCAGACACTTAGATCACTCATAGAATACATCATCAAACATTCAATCATGCTTGAATGTATTTTTAATATTGAATGTCAGAGTTATGATAAAGAGCGACTGGGATCTCCATTTGTGGCACTGACTGCCAGGCACTTCAGGTAATGGATACGAAAGTCTTCACAGGGGAAATATGCTCACATCTGAAACCCAATACAAAAGTCTCTCTCTCTTTCTTCTTATTCGCTCTCAATGCATTAATAATAGCACTACTCACACAGAGCCAGAAAAAAAAATCCACATATTCACATACTGTACAAGACTCCACCCAGAAGTGATGATCATCTCACCTCTCCTGCGTGGATCCCTCGCCTCCGGCCATGTTAGTCCTGAGACAGGCAGCCAGCTACCTGCAGGATTTCTCCCTTGATCAACTGCAGGACAGGCCCCTTTTGATAACCTCGTCACCCCCCACCCATATATTTCACCATCACCGACAATACCAGATGGCATAGAATCCCCAGAGAGACATAAAAAAGGGGAAGGTGGAGGAAGAATTGAATGCCTTTATTAACCCGATGCTGGCAAAAAGTATGGATTGTGTTGTTCATGTTGACCCGGGAGCTAAATAAAGTAATGAGTGCAAGCATTCCAGTGGGGAGGGACTGGATCCTGGCCAGTCAAGGCATACTCATTTGCTTGGCATGCACCAACCCATTAGTGAAAGAGAAAGTGAGCTACTATCCTGTGCGACTTCTCTTTCAACGGGTTCTCTGAGCATATTGCTACCCCATTAAGAGAGAGACCTGCAGACAAAGTCTTGTTTCGCGCTCCCCGCTGCTCCCACCGCCTGCGCTTTTTCTACATGGTGCTGCCTTCTCCGTCGGTAGTTATCAGGAGGTGTTTAAAAGAGTGACAAACAAGGAACAGAAAAAAAACAAAAGCAGAAGGGAGATCAGGATAGAGAGAAATGAGAAACGAGTCAAACTCTCTCCACTGCTGGAACAGCAGCGGCTCCGCTCAGATGCCTCAGTTCAAACTGAGTGCAAAGATGAAGAAGAGATGAAGTCACTTTGCTAAATGCCCAACTTTCGATAAGTCTGTCATGCCCTTTGAAAGCACCAGGCATATTTTACCATCAAAAATAAGAGCTTTAGCCAAAGATTGCACTCCCAGAAACACACTTTAAAAGAACAGTGTGTAGTATTTAGGGCGATCTATTGGCAGAAATGGAATACAATAATAAACTGTGATAAATAATGTTTTCCTCAACATATTCTCACTCCCAACTCACCATACGCCAGCAGTTGGTCAGCGCCCCTTGGTATCAGAGACCGACACATGGGCTACCCCTCTTCCATTACGTTCGGACGGACCAGGAATGGCATGTCAATATATGCTTGTTACATGCATAGTGTTCTTTTGAAATAAACTACCGTTTTCACAGTTAAGGTTAGGAAACAGTCATGGTTGACATCAACTTCACTGACCAGCAACTCATGACTTACAGTACTGAGTCAAATGACTAACGCATGACGTGAAAAAATAAGTCAACATTACTTCCAATTTCACACTGGACACCAACACCAGTCTCTAGGTTGAAAGTCTTGTTTGTTTGACCCATCCTCATCCCCTCCTGCCCGCCCTGAGTGGACTCTCATGCTATTAATGCTACATTACTTGTTTCAACTGTCAAATAACACCACAGGTGGGTTTACATTGGCGTTAGTTTGAAAGCCCAGTTCGTTACATGCTGTTGGTAAAGGTTACTTCCGTGCACTGGTTTCTAATGCTGAGGGGCGCTGCCCAGTTGGCAGTTTTGACTGGCTGAATTTAGAGTACCTGTTCAGAAATATCTTTCATCGCTCCAATTCACCTCTCCTTGGCTAACCTGAGGATTTATAGTATAATCACAGGATTTCTTGTGGTTCTGGCTCCATCTGACTTGCCATTGCATTTGCAGATCTTTGAAATTAACTTGTTGGGGGCGGCAGTAGCTCAGTCTGTAGGGAGTTGGCTTGGGAACCGGAGGGTCAACGGTTCAAGTCCCGACATGGACCAAAAACTGAGTGTGAACTGGTAGCTGGAGAGGTGCCAGTTTACCTCTTGGGCACTGCCGAGGTGCCCCTGAGCAAGGCACCAAACCCCCAACTGCTCGGGGCGCTTTTCAGGAGCAGCCCCCTCACTCTGACATCTCTCCATTACTGCATGTATGTGTGTTTCAGGTCTGCATGTACCATGTATGAGTTTAACAGAGTGTAAATTGAATTTCCCCATTGTGGGACTAATAAAGGTAGATCTTCTTCTTCTTCTTCTTGTTAATGTCATGAATATTCCTGAATTCATGGCCAAATGTTGATAAAAATAATCTTTAAGAAGCTCGTTTTATCTTGACTCCTAAGAGATATACACCACATCCTACTTTTGCAGTACACCTTCTCGTCTCCTGAATCTCACTGAGTAGAATGTAACGGAGGCATGACAAGGGTGATAAAGCAGAGCTTTCCATCAGGATTGGTGGTGTCTCACTCGGTGACCTCAAAGTGAGGACGACCCTGCAATGTGGACAAGGAAACGACTGTGGGATCAAATGAAACAGACAAGAAGAGAGACCTCAGATAGAGACAGAGAGGAAATAGAAAAGAGCAGATGGAAAGACGAGGAATTAAGAGCTGTGTGAGTGAGTCATAGGCCAGCGCATGTAGGTCATCTGCTTGCTCTTTCGGCTTACTTTAAAAACACGACGAGGAAATGAGAGGGAAATGGGAAATAAAGAGACAGCAAGAGGGAGGAAGTGATGGGATGGGGTGTATGCAGGTGACAAGCTGCCACGGGGAGAAAGGAACAAGGCTCCGGCGATGCTCTGCAGGGTGAGAGGTCTTGTCTGACACAGCAGCAGCGATATGGGAACTGACAGGTCGAGTGTGGGGGGGAGGAAGGAAGGTTTCCTGCTGAGGATGAATCCAACAACTCCAACATGACACTTCCAAAAGCTAATTTAGCGCTTCTGAGAGATGATGTGTCGGGCTTTCTGCACCTCACTGTGCTGCTTCATATAGAGACACTGATGTAATTACACTTCAGGAAAGCTCAAAGCCTGCAGGATTTCTTTTTTTTTTTTGGCATTTGTGTAATCCTTTGTGTTGAAAGGTTTTTAAACATAGGCCTGTCAACACTGAATTTTACACTTGATTATACTGTGGTCAGAACATATATTCACATCCACAGTTGGTGTTCAGCTGACGAAGTATAAGTCCTCCAAGTTTCCTCACAGAGATGTCCTCTGGTGACTTAGCCGGGCCGACTCCAGACCGTGACAATATTTCATGAATGGATCACAAATTAAGGGCGTTTGTTAATCAGACCCTTCGCTAAAGTGTGACTCCTTCCCGTGGACAATCTGTATCCTCATTCCTCGTCCCTGCTCCCACTCATTTTATCAATTTTTTTCTAGCATCACCTTGAATCAGTAGAAGTGGCGTGTTCCTGGGGGAGGCGGGGTGCAGGATGCAGAGTAATGAATTGGACTGTGGGGGTCACGGCGACACCGTCACCTCTTCTCATGTGCGGTAATGAGCCGAGGTCAACGGGGAGGAGGCGCTGAGCGAAAACTTGGTGAAACATCATCACGCTGCAGCGCTGCCGCTCCCCAGCAAACCTCATTAACTGGGCTTCAACCCCAGATACAACCATGGCCTTTATACACAGGCCTAACCAGAGGTGAGGAGGATTGAGCCCACTTTAATTAGTGTAGCCATTAGTGCTCTGCACCAAGCTCGCCTGCTTCTGTCGTTTACTGGCGACACATGCATGGATTTTGGCTTAACCATCAAAATCCTCCACAAACTATTTGATTTTATAGTCACTCTTCTGTTATAAGTTTGCTTTTATTTTCATTTCTGATATCCCCAGGTAGTTGAGATGCAAAGAATTAAGCTGAAAAGATAATGATCAGCAAAGGGATTAGCTCTTGTAATTAAATTATTAAATCTTATTTCAATGATATATTCATTGTTAGGAAAAAAAAAGTATTGCTTCACAGTGTGTAAGCCTCTCTGTGTCTGTCCTTGAAGAGGCCTCTTCATCACCACTGCTGCTATTGAGCAAAGCACCTCATCACCATCATCAACAAACAACCCAGTGGAGCTGGGTAGGTGTGCAAAGCCTTGCTGAAAAAGTGTACTGATGCTGAATGTGTGAATATACCTTACTTTAACAAGGGACTACATGTAAGTTTTTACACAAACTCTTTTTTTTATTGCCAATGTGTGAACAGATTCTAACCTAACCTAAAAAATGAGATCTTCCACAACTTTCTGGGTTTCCTCTATCAGTCTGTAGACTACTTTTGATGTGAACAATGCAGGACATTTTTTTTTCCCCAGGACAAAAAAAAAAAAAAAAAAAAAAAAAAATACGGACTCATGAGTGCCTTTACTCTCATCAGCTCCGCCGCAGGGCTAACAGTGTGCAACCATAGCTAACATTCAGTTAGAAATGAAGTCTGCTAATAACAAATAACCAGCCCCCACCACAAAACAAACATCGGCCAGACCTTGGATTCATGGGACCATCGGGACCCCGTGCTGTCAAAATTCCTATTGGTAAGGTAAGCTAACATTACTGCCAAGCATGCACAATATTCATTGATATTGTGATTTCAGCTGGCTAATGTCGCTAATGTTAATCAATATAATGCCACCATGTTAATCACGTTCAGTCTTGTGTGTGTTGCTTCACTGTTTAGACTCATCTACATAGTGCATTGGAAGAGCAACATGATGTTGGCTGTCGTTGACTTAGTGGCCATAGGTGTCAAAGTTAACAAGCGTATTCTGATTCTTATATATGGCCCCTTTAAATTAAAGGAGGTGGAGCAGAGCAGTCAGGGTCAGTGTCCTTCATAAGAAGCTGTTGAGGGAGATTAAATGCTTTCAAAATCTAAAAATTGCTGTACTGTTCCCACTACAGGACATTCTCTGCCAGAGACTATTGTCTTGTTGACTTGGGGGTTTACACTCAGGCTCACCATCAGCGAGGGAGCGAGCGACACGTGCTATAGGTGCAAAAGGTCATGATCAATGAAAACAGGTGTCTTCAAGTCAGGTCTTAGCCTTATCTCCAAAGTACTTCAACTTCAAGCATATCTTGCTTTGGCTACAAAAAAAAGTTGTAGCATATGGGACAGCTCACAACACAGTGAAGACATGTCTTGGAGGACGCCGCACAAGATGAAATCTCATGATGAGTGCAGATTCTGTGCCAACTCCAGTGTTTTTGTCTGAAAGTGGCAAATCACAGCCCAAGTGAACTGTAGGCTTCAGCTGTTGAGGGTAAACATAGTGGGGCTTCCTCTCTAATCATACAGCCGCCATGTGGATCATTTTACACGAGACAGCTTTACTGACAGTCTTAAATGGGATCTAAATGTCCAAATTGGAGCCTTAAGTATTAGTATTAAAGTCTAAATGTTGGCTCCCTCTGTACTTGCTGACATCCTTCAATACAGGTACAGGTTTCAGTACTTAACATTCTGATCTGCTCTCTGCTTACTTGGTGAGAGATCATTACTTTTCCACTTCTTTTAAGTATTACAAAACATAACTGTTACTGCCACTGAAAATGTGAAACATATCACTTTGTGAACAATGATTTCTCTTGGGAAATACCTAAAACCAAGTGTTTAGAACGGCAAATAAAAAGTAATCTGTTGTAAAGTAAAGACAGAGCTGCACTGTAATTGGAAATGAGAGCAATCTAACAAGACTTTTAAACACCTTCTCATACATTTCTTTACGTTGAAAGACTGCCTGTCATTGATAGATAATGTGATTTTGCCACCCAGCTCCAATATGAAAAGTGGCATGGAGAACACAGGAGACCAGATTCCTCACGCCTTTCTTCTCCTCTAGCTGCACATTTTTTCACAGATGGAGTTAAATTATGCAGCACAAACTGTCTGGATATAATGTTCAGAGTGAGAGCATCTTCTTCTCTCTCTCTCTCTCTCTCTCTCTCTCTCTCTCTCTCTCTCTCTCTCTCTCTCTCTCTCTCTCTCTCTCTCTCTCTCTGATGGGAGAAAAGTCACACTTTGCAGCTGGGCTAGAAAATCATCTTGGAAATGTATTTGACACAGTGATAAACTAAATTTACCACACCATCTACCGCTCAAAAAAAAAAAAAAAAAAAAAAAAAAAGAATCTCCTATGAGCACATGAGTCAAAATGAGTTGTGCCAAATAACCTCTGCTGCCCCTCTCCTCCTTGTCTTGAGTTGTGCTTGCAAGAGTATTTTTCAGATTAGCTGATTACGAGCAAACATGATACAATATACTGTACGTCCTCATTTTTGAAATGAGGATACAGAAGGAAACCATCAAAAGAGCTATACACTGTACATTTGAAATTTAAACCACTTTGATATGGATTTATATCACATGCTCATATTCCCACCACCACCCCACCCCCCACGAACAAAGCCTCGCCAGAGGACAGGACGAGGTCTGCAGCTCAGATAGCCTGTATGAGCGTGAGAAGGTTCCATACTGCTGAAAAGTTGAAGAACCGCAAAAAGACAGACCGATTATCTCCCAAATGTCATGTTTTCCTGAATGAGTCACAGCGGTGACTCTTTTACCCGGTGATAGCGACTGATAACGGCGTGCAAAATCTCAGCCCCAGAGCACATTTGCATTCTAATAAGCCACTGACTTCCTGTTCACCATTCTTTTTTTTTTTTTTTCAAACTTTTTCAGACAGAAAACAAATTGCGTTTCAGTCGAGGCAGATTTGATAATCTGAGCATTCAGAACAAGCCCTTCACTTTGAGGAACTGGCATTTTATTTCATACTTCACTGGTGTCGTACAGCTGTATAGAAACCTCTGCACTCCGAGTGGCTCAGCATGCACTGTATTCCACATAGCCAGTAATGAAGTGTCTTGTCATGCTAGACGGCAATCTGCAAGAAACTTGCCAAAAAAAGAAAAGAGAAGTCATTATACGCATGGTTAAGCCACTGCGTGACTTAGCATATTGCAGTAGGCAGGCTCATTGTGCTCAATAAAGTGATGTGTCCTCAGCAGGAAGTCCTACATGCGGAAATTATAACGTACAGGTGGAAATAATAACAACTGCTGGGATCTGACAGGGTAGCAGGTTGAAGACAGTGTTGTTGATGTCTCTTAAGATTTAGTTCACTTATCAACCAGAGTAGGGTTGCTGAAAATCTTTTCGCAAGAACTCCAGGAAACCCTTCAATGTTTTACATCAATTATGAATCATATACATCATGTTATGCTAATATTAAAAGTCCTAAATAGCTGAAGAGAGGCCTTTAACTGTACAGATGCGTTTGATTGGCATCTCCCTCCACTGTTGAGATGGGTCTACACTGAGTTTGATGACCTCACATATTATTCCTGCATGGGTTTGCACGTCTTCAATTTGAGCAGCGGTCTAATCAACCAGAATAACCTCTGTGTGGGCGCAGGGCTGTTAAACGTTAAATGAGATGCTGGAGCAAGCAGGTAAAGAATACTGTATATTTGATGTCAATCTGTGGGGGATAAGAACTTTAAAAAAAAAAAAAACTGCATGGATGCTGGAAAGATTCAAGGAATTAAAGCTGGGGTTGGCAGTTTATTTTTGGCATCATTGGGCAAAAAAAACCATAATAACCTTTCAGCATATTGTAATTCAAGTGGTCCCCCAGGGTAGGCAGTTTCATTTCAGACATCCTTCATACAATAACCTGTCCCCAATTATTAGCAACGTTTTCTCTCCATCTCTGAAACACCAATATTGTTGGACTCTTTTGATGTTTCCACCATCCTTTTATGGATTGTTTTGCAGTGTAGGCAGTTGTTGCTAACGCTATAATAACAACTTTTTCTGCAGGATATTCTGCAGTTGAATCAGGCTTTCACCATCTGAAGCAACATATTCTCATACAGCAGTTCATGATATCTTACAAAAGGTTATTCCTCATTTTTAGTACGTTTTCCTACGAATGTCTATCAATTTCCATTCCAGTCATTTCAAAATAAACTTACAACTTCACAGGAAACAAATTGGTTAGGTTTAGGCAACAAAACCGCCATACTTGAGTGGCATAACTGAAGTACAAAAGTTACGTGACAAAAACTACTTAAAGCCTCAGTAGACAACAAGCTTTTGACATCACTGGGCACAAAACTCATAATAACCTTTCAAAATATTGTAATTCAAGTGTTTTGAGAGAAAACTAGACTTCTGCACCGCCTCATGGCTCTGTTTTCAGACTTCAAAATGTAGCCCAGGACGGGACACTTTGACCAATCACAGGTCAGGTATTGGCTGTGATCCGGCTGGTGGGCATTGCTTGGTACTTCCTTAACTGTTCTCAACATGGCTGCCTGGTCACAAATTTCCGCATTTTACAGCTAAACAGTATACGACTAGATGTTTCTGAAAACATCTGAGGAGAGAAATATGATGAATATGATGATGAATGTGATTGATAGGCATCTCTCAGACATAGCAGCTGGATGGCAGACTCCAGATCAACTCTGATTGGTTGTCTTCTTCTGGTCATGCACTACTGTCAGGATATAGTGACCATTATAAAAAAAAAAAAAAAAAAAAAAAATCCCATTTGCTTCATTTGTACTCACTGCAGCTTAAGTTTAGGAAAAGGGTGAAACTAAAGTACAGAATTTATGTGACAAATAATCAACATTGACTTCTAGTTTCATGCGGGATATGAACACCAGTCTTCTGCGTCAAGTCTGGTGTTTTTTGACCCACCCATGCACCCTGACCTCGTCTATACAGCATACGTTGCTCTTTATACTTATTCACAATTATTTGGATTACAAATGAATTGATTTCGTGAGATATATGCAAATTACAATGCATTTACTTTTAGGTATAACCACAAACAGTGTATGTGAAAAGCCTGTCTGAAAAAATGTGGACACAAATCCACATTTATACAGACAACAGGAATGCTTTCTCTTTTAAATGACCTGTGATTAACCTCCTGTCATAGGCTAGATTTTGTAAAGCCTGAAAACATATCAAAGAGGAGGTCCAGAAATCTAGTTCTTTCAGACTGCTTGAATTACAATGTGCTGAAAGATTATAGATTGTTTACCCAAGCTTTAAATGAAACTTAGCAATGTGAAAAACATCTCTTTTGTCCTTCCAACTTTGAGACAGTAGTATGTTTTTGTCTATCCAACATCATTAACTTGATCAAACAAACCACGTTAAATGTGCATATTAACTGTCTGCAACCAGAACATTTGTCTGTTCAAATATTAATTCACTAGCAAGGACCATGTTATTGAAGGAAAACACAGACGATGCTTGTGGCTTGTCCACTTAGTCGGATGCGGTTTGGGAGCTTTGATCGAGGATCCACTGTAGCACCTGGGCACGACAGACCCCTCGGGACTCTACGAAGAAGACGAGGAGAGAAGAATGGAGTGGGAGGGAGGGATGCAGAATACAAGAGCAGAACGGCAGGAGTGGGTTAATAGATAGATAGATAGATAGATAGATAGATAGATACTTTATTGATCCCAAGTTGGGAAATTGTGGGTTAGGCAGGTATTTATAGGAAATACAGGAAGTGGCACATTGAGATCTGCAGTTAGCTTCAAATAATGTACATTTTTCTGATCATTTTCAACTAATTGCAGATCTGATTGATTGCATCCTCATACACCTCTGGGTTTGAGTTTGGACCAGCACTTTCTAGATTCCACAGTAAAGCACCGACACATTTTTGAAAAAAAAAAACAAAAAAAACAAGAAAAACCTGTAAGCTAATTTTGAGAGACAACCTGAGCGCTCCTAAATTACCATCTAAAAATGTCGTCCCAGCATCTTCCTAACAGGCCAGCTGATGCTTACCTGTTCATTCTGCTGCAGCTGTTTTATAGCTGCTGAATTGTTGCCCTGCATGCATTTTGCTCCCACCATCACCACACAACACCTGCAGACTCTGTTCTCCTAGGGCCTTATGGGTAATTTTTATTGATCACCCCCTGTGCTCCCATTTGCTGCCCAGTGTGCTTTACAAGGAGTGATGCCAGAGTAAACGTCACGTCAGTCAGCCTTCTCCTCTTATAGGAGAGTTTTGTGATGATTACATGGTCTTTTCATTAATGTCTCTTTGGGGCAACAATGCATACGTTGAGTTTAACACAAGGCGTTCTCTTTCTGGGTTTGTCACTAACACTGATTAACAGCAGCTGCTGAATTAAAATTTAGCTCTTATTTTGAAGTATTTTTAATTGTGACCATTGATCAAATACTTTCCCCCCCCAATCTGTTTTACTTTTATTGTAGCTAAAGCTATGCTATTTGCCGTTGGGAATGGCTGAGTAATTACTGCACAAAATGATTATTGATGATTCATTCATCAGGCTTGCTGTTTGCAGCATGGGGGTGTGTGTAAATACAGCATAGTGTATGATGTCAATGTATTGATGAACTGCTGGTCAGTTTTTTCAGTACACATCGTAACTGGTGGTCTGTGCAGCAATTCACAGTGGGATCTCACAGAAGTGTATTTTCCATATACATCATATTAGGTGAACAATTGTTTGTAATTGCAACAGCAAATTATTGTGTGATCACTTGAGCTGTCTCCTGAGCCGCTGTGAGGCAATTAATTAGAAATTCATGTTTGTTATAGTGATTCCAGACAAAAATAGGAGCAGCGTGTTCATAAATATTTAATTAAGCAACCAGGAAATTGTGGTGACAGTTATTACTGATGGACGGCCGAGCACTGTATCAGTGTCTGAGCCACTGAAACACTTTCTGTACACCATCTGGTAGTAATATCACAGAGACTTTGAAGGAATATAAGGCAATAAGTAATAATGTGCAGCGAAGGTGAATGGAAAAAAAAGAAAATACAGGCTTCATTGACGTAGGGTATATACTGTACATGATTTTCTTTATCAAGCTTCGGAGCTTAAGAAAATGGTGGACACTGGCACATTTTGGCAGCCGCTCTTACTGATCTCAAAGTTATGGTGTTTAATGAACTCTTTTGATGCCATAACTTGGCTGGTATGTTTATCCTGCTAGCCTGCAGCTACGTACTAGCTAGTATACTTTTCTGGATTAACTCTAGCGTCTCCAGATCTGCTCATAGTTTGACCTGCTAGAAATCCCCTCTCTGCTAGCTCCAGGATGGATTCACACCAGAACTTAATCGTAATCTCAATACCGTTATGGTAAATCTTCCAGACACTGATTGTTTATGTCACTAGCCAGCACAACCCCACCTACTTATCCTGCCAGGATCTTCCCTTCCCGGTGTGGTCAGCCAAGAGCTCTCATTGTTCTTCACCACTAGCCACTATCGCACCAGGTAGACCAGTAGCCTTTCCCAGCTCTTGGTCACAAGTTAACGCTAGCCTTGTGCCAATGCTCCGCCACCGGACCATGCCGTCACTGTACTCTGCCTCAGATCTTCAAACTCAATAACCACCTGCGTCCTGACTGCATGGACATCCTCAAAAGAAGGGGGACAACTCAACAGAGTCCACCGACCATGTGGAGGTTCTGGCCATATATTTACATACAACTTACTTCTTCATTACCATAATGTACAACACATGAATCTGGCTAATCTCCATCCCCTCCCTCAGCCCTCACAACACAACATCACATGAAACTGGCTTTTCTCAACTCAGTAAAAGCCTCATTGTGAACTAATTTACAACAGATCACCTGGACTTCCTCTGTCTCCCTGAAAAATGGCACAAACCCCTGGACTAATTCTCTCTAAACCAGACTACACCCACAGGATTCACAAACATCGACCAACCTCGTCCTAACCACGTGGCGATTATTGTAACCAGATTATTGTCAGATCGGACACCTGGGTCTATGGTTTAATTTGCTCTTATTGATTTTTTTTTTTTTTTTTTTTTTTAACATTGCCTTGTGTTTCAAGGCAAGGCATCAAGGCATCATTTCTCAATGGTGCATAATGTAAAAGCACTTTACAGATAAGATGGCCTTTCACCTTGCAACTCTAACCTGTTTATATTCCCTCTAACTACTATATTCTGAGCCTGAGGTCATTTTAATTCCATCCTGTTTGACCTTCCAATCAGTGTTAGGTGACGTGTCCCTTGATTACTAATATCCCTCCGTAAACGACTACCATCCAAATGACTAGCCGACCTCGCTGGCCTCCTCTCATAGCCATTCAGACGCATTTATTAAGTCCAATATTTAAAGTCTCCTCTTGTTCTGCTTTGTCTCCCTTTGGTGCAACCATCAAGACTTGAGTAAAAGCAACTCTCAGACTGTTAAGTGTGTCAAGACAAATAGCCTCTTTTCTGCCTTTTCATGCCAGCGTTTAATTTTTTTTTCTTATAGTACTTACTCAGGCAATATATCATATATAATGATCGCAGGGTCACTGCAGTACTTGTTACACATCCAGGTATGTGCTCATTCAGCTGCATCGCTGGCTGTCAGCTCCTGTGGATAAGAGCATGTGCTAAATACATTATCTTTTTAAATGTAAAAAGATAATGTACTGGCAGTATGGATAATCTGATAATATTCTGCTCTGTGCACCTAAGGATATTTTCATCAGACAAAGCTTCTCTCTTTGTTGCTTTTGTCTTGCTGGATTCTCTGAAGCATGCACAAAACAAGGGGTAAATAAATAATAAAAAAAAAAAAAAAAAAAAAAAAAAAAAAAAAAAAAAATCAATGAGCCACATCTAGATAGACACAAGCTATTTCACCCAGATTGTTATTCTCTGTTGGTATTTACAAAACTTCCAAAGACCACAGTGTTTCTAGACTATGAGCCCAATTATGGTTAGCCTGTTAAACCCTTTGCCATTGATTTCTTTTCAGGCTCCATGTTCCAGTGCTGATGTGGGTGTGCTGAGCTGGAATCAGTTCCCCTGAAAGACTCTGAAATGGAAAGCCTTGTTTCAGCCCTCTGCACCAAATTAGATTGCGTCCTTGTGTCAAGGGGAGTTGTTTGTTTTTGTCGAGTTTCTCTTTGTCGAAAGGTCAAATGAGCAGGCCTAGGAGTGGCCTGAACAGCCTTTTGTCACACATTATTTATGGGTATTCCACCACCGATGGACACAATAAAGGCCTGGGCTATATAGTTGGTAGGAATACAAGGCTGTTCCCTTTCTGCCAAAAAGCATTTCAGTGTGGGTCAAGAAAGGTGCAAGTCTACGAGACCATGAAACTGTAACTGTAAGAAGAGAAATTTATGAGAAAGTACACAGAGGAGGATGAACCGGTACATAAAAGCTGTGAAGTTTGTGAGTTCTTAAACTAAAAACAAAAATACAATATTGGCAAAGGACAGTTTGGCACAACAGATGCTGACTGGATGTTTTTTTTTTCCCCTCTGCAGCTGAGAGAGTGGTGGAATAAATCAGTGTCAAACTCGGAGCTAATGTGAAACACGTGATGGTCAGTGACAGCATGAATGATGACTGCATTATTGAGCTATAAACTGCAGTCCCAATTTGACAATAGTAATGGTATGCTTCCTGGACAGATTTTTGTCAAGCGTGAAAGGAAGCTATATGTCAAATGGTACTTTATCTACAGGAAGTGGCGCTAGAGAAAGAAAAAGGTTACCGCTTCTTTGTCATTTCACAGTTTGAGATCTCCAGATAGTGAATGTTATCACTCAGCTGGCGGTCAGTAGATGCAGACAGTTTTTGAAATGGCAATATCATCATGATGAGCTGATAACAATTGCAGCTAATCGTGTTAATGTACTGTTCATGTGATTAACTGTTTTTTGTTTTTTTTTTTGGTTCAATTACAAAAGGATGGATCATGACTGAACTTTTCAAGAGTGCAACAACAGAACTGATGTTAATAGAACTTAAAATAAACTGTTACCCTGTATACATACTCAACTATACTGCATCTGAAACAAATGCACATGTAAATTAATGACAACCTTTATAATAATTTGATAGATAATTTGATCGATTACATTAAATTCACTATGAACTGCAAATACAAATCCCTGTGAAACAATGTGGCCTGTTGCCTTTTACATTTTTTAAATCAACATAATAAAGGAAATGTTTTGCAAAGTATGTTTAACATTCACTGCTACCAACATACCATTTAGTTGCAAATAAAATGTAGGAGACAGGGTTGATTTGTACATAGTGATTACTGACATGAAAATAAATCTCATCAAGAGGTTGGTAGATATTGAGATATTACAATATTTCATGATTCTGTATTAATATTGTGTATGTATGTATGTATTAATAAGCCAACAGTAATATGCATTAATGGGACATGAATGCATACAGTTGGAGAAGGAGGGCAGAGAGGAGCTCAGTGTATCATAGGATGTCCCCCAGCAGTCAAGACCTATAACAGCATAACTGGGCTGATCCAAGGCAGCCCGAGCCAGCCCTAACTATAAGCGTTATCAGAGCAGTAGGCCTTAAGCATAGCTGTCACTCACACAAGACCATGCTTTCAACTCTATTATTTTTCAACATGGCAGCTGTGGCCATTTATATGAATATAGACGATTATTCCCCCATAACAACCTGTCTTTACATGATTGCTATGTGAACTAGTGGTTTTCAGGCTCCATAGTCAGTAATTAGGAAGCTCTCCACAAAGTCAGTGTTTGGCAGGGTCAGAGCTGTGTCAAATAGTATTGGTTTATTGCTGGTTGGTATCTGTTTTAATAGTATTGCAGCTCCTAAATTGAACCACTTGTGGCTCCCACTATCGTTACAGCTGGAAAATACTGCACATTAGTGTGGAAAGAGCATGCTTATTCTAATAACAGAAACACTTTAAAACTGAAAAAAATGTAATCTGACTTGGGTGTTTCAATAGGGTATTTTATCCCCTGATTATTAGTGGAATAAAATATTCCACACAGTTTATAAGCACAGCTGGGGATTTGCAGTATATACAGTATACATTCAAATGTCTAAACTAGGAAATAAGTGCTACGTTTGATGACATATTTTTGGCGACACATCATTTTCCCTGTGTGCCTGTTGGAGTGAATTAAAATACCAGGTGGTGGCCTTTCATCCTGGAGAGGTAGGTCGAGAGAAGCCCCCAAGATGTCTCCCTTAGCTTCTTAGCCTTTGAACTGCAGCCACAGCAAACGTCCTGCGATATCTTCAGAGCGGCCAGGGGGCTTGATAATGAAGGCAGGGATCACAAGGGTGCCGAGCGATTGAGAAATAAACCATATTGGACTGCATGTTAGGAGTGCGATAAATGACATAAATCCTGCGTGCCAGTCAACATGTGATAACAGGTTATAGTGGGAAATAAAAAAAATAAATAAAAAAACAGAGAGCGAGGGGCCCCGAGAATAAAGATAATTATTTTTGATAAGGTGGAAATGGGAAAAGGGTAAGTTGATAAGCACAGGCTGGGTGACTGAACACTGTTGACACTGATATTCCCCTGCATAGCAAAAGGACTTTCCTGCCTGCCTACAGAGGAAAGGTTGCTGTGGGAATAAAGTGCTTTATAACCTATTGTATGCAGCTTTTATGGCATGTCTTTTCTATAATCTTCTGTCATTTTTAAAGAATCAATCATCTTTCCATTAATATTTTATGAGTGGCTATTTAGCAGAGAGGCTTACATTGAATATAAAATAAATAATAAAGAATAAAAAGATTGAATTTACAGCACTGAAAGCAACCACTAGTAAGGCATACAAGGGTCATGGTCAAAGTGCCCTGACACTCTCAAAAAAATATAATGCCGCTATGACCCAGGAACTAGTATTAATTTCCCAAAAAGTGGATAGAAAAAAGTACAGCAGAGTAAGCCGAGCACGGAGACCTGGGAGAGGCAGATATGGTTTGTGGGGAACGTGAAGTGTTTATTAAAGAGCTTTCAGCTATTGATGGAAGAAAAGACTAGCTTAACGCTCATCATTTCATATTTGAACGAATAGTTAAGACATTTTGGGAAATGGGAGTTAGATGAGAAAATCAATACCTCTTTCTTATACAATATTGCCCAAAGTGTGGATCTATAGAGCAAGGGGGCGATTCGCTTAGCCTAGCAATGTGCTCCCAGCCACTGTTCCAAATAGTTTAAGCACGAAACTCTTCGTAAAACCACCACTTATAGTACATATCTTTGTGTACAGATTGAACATAGAAAAACATTTGAGTAATATAGACCAATCTCTTTTGAGCAGGCTTAGGTTGAATGCAGGTAAACATCCCCGTGGAGAGCAAAAGAGGCAGAGCACATTCATGGTTACCAGCTGTCATCATGCTGATTTAGCTTTTTAATGGTTTAAAATTAGCCCGTAAGCTGTCCACTTGTGAAACAAAGTGATCATAGACTCCAACATCTGTACTGTAAACAATGAGTAGCATAACGGAAAAGGCAGTCTTGACCCGGATGTCCAATGGCAACACTGGAAACCCAGAAATATAACCCCTTGCCCCAGAGGCATATCTGTCATCAGACTGATGATTGTGTCAACACCATCCATCTAACAGCACAATGAGCACAACAATCTCAGCATCAACACTGACTTTTTAAACCAAGACAGCAAGGCCAGCTATTTTATTTGTCAAATCTGAAGCTGAGCTGCCACAACACTAGATAATATGCACACCCATAAATTTGATAGGTGCCTAACTTTTGTGACTACACATTTTAAATAAATGATAGCCCGGCTTTTGTCTCTGCAGATAGGCTATAAAGTAATGTATTCCTCCTCTTCTGCCTTTGTGACTGTTAAAGATTTACTGCATTATAAGTGAAAATTACTTAAACCCAAGATTTCAGGTGTATTTTTTCCATCCAGACATGCAGGATAGACTTGCCTGCAAAAGCACCTCTGGGCTCCTACATTTTTCTCCAGTAAACTAGGAAAAAAAAACATCACAGAAAACACTGCTAGAAATGCTCTTTAGTTTAGAGTTTGTCTAGCTTAGAGACCACTAAGCAAACAACTGGCATCATTCTCCAACAGTGCATACGTAGAAATCTGTGCACACACGATTTAACGCAATGCATAGCAGATATAGCCAGTATTCATTAAAAATTATACAAATGCACAATATTTAAAACTGTTAAACTGGTAATGCATTGGCATGTATTTGTCAAAAACATAATCCACATGCAGTTTTCCTGTATGGGAATGACATTTCAAGAGACAAGGCTGGTTATTATCATAAATACAATAGTCAGTTATAGTGTCCCAGTCCTAGGTTACAATGGAGTTCATGAAAATATCCATAATGAAATGCAACAGTTTGGGGTTTTATTGACTTGGTTAGTAATGATTGGCTACTCCCAACAATTTCAATTCAAGTGCCTTGAAGTTGCTCCTGTTATTTACAATGATTCTGATTCAGGAACATATGCAGTGGTAAGAATGAAATTGGCCAGTGCACACATCATAATTTGACAGTAATTTTGCACTTTTGTGCAAAAAATAAGAACATTTCTTTGCACATATTAGTGAATAAGGCTCAATGTTTCCATAGTGGGAATCCAGAGATACTGTAAGTGACAGTCCACCTGCATTGATGAATTAAATGTACAGTAGGAGAAGGTCATTTTCCACCAGCAGAGGGAAACCTGAAGTATCTTGATATGATAATTTGTTGCACAGTCTCAATGTTGGTTGACTGCATGCCTCATCTCTTGCACATATTGTTTTCAGCTATGGGCTTTTGAAAGGGATTAAAAAATAAATAGTAAAAATCATCATGGTTTAATCATCAGACTCAATTAAACTGTAAGAAAGTACGAAAAAAGGATTAAATTACACATCATTCACTGTAGTGCTGAAATGAGTTGCTCGGATTTTCCCCACTAGCTCATGTCAAGCTGCCGTACCACCTCGAGTCGAGACCCAGCATGATGTGTTCGAGTCAACCGGTGGGCTTCATCAATCATGACGCAGTTGTAATCAAACGGCAGAATTATGAAAAATGGAGCCTGTCATGACAATGTGCCTCGGTGTGCGGGATGCTGCCGAGTGTCAGAGTGAAGACGGACCACTTCCACTTTATCAAAAGACATTCCTCACCTAAGATTTTAGGACTCAATGCAAGATTAAATTACTAGTTAAAATGCAAATTTTCCGCTGTGCATCACCAATACATCCCCATCATAAATGAACTCCATATATGAGTGACAGAGAATTAGATCTGGAAAGGATGGAGTGTAGTAAACAACTTTTACCTCGATCCTGGCCTTGTTGAGACCACAACTATAAATCACTGATGCTCGCCTTCTTTTTTCAGTTTTTCTCCACAGCACCCGTAATCTGCCTCTTTTGTCAGTCTGCTGAGCTAAGCTTATTTGTGTGTTGAAGCCCAGCCCTCCCAATGAAATTAGTGAGCATAATCTCATAAATGTAATGATTTTTCAAACCTACTGTACAGACATTGAGGGAGAGGCAATTAGGCTTAAAAACATTCCTTTAATTAATTAGTTTAATGTGATGCCAGCTTGTCACATGAGTTCAGATGCTCAGATTTATGAAAACAGTTCAAGACTCCTGTGAGAGTTTTGCAGCGGGCAAATAAATACATTTTACTGAACAGTTATTTTCAAATCTATAGTATTTCTAAGCGGAATCACATTGACTGTTCTCTTTGATTTGAACCACGGTGGAAAAGTAAACTTTAATGTAATTTTGTGTTTTGTTAGATTAGGTTCAAACTGTCAAATAGAAGAAAATGTGTTTTGTAAACAAAACTTACATGGATTTAGAAGAAGAAACTTATATGTCAGACATAGATTTAATTGTTTTTGGGCTGGAGGCAGTGTGAAAACAAATCTTGCATCTGTTTGATGATTTAACACTTTGGAGTGCATCACCAGTGCATTCCCACTCATTCATGTGGATATGCTCAGCTTTGAAAAGGACTAATTGCTTGTTAGCAAAGGTCTGAGACCCACAGGTGTCTCACTTTGGCCAAATTAACCAGTCTAACTTCTTAAACCAGTTTCAGCTTTAAATTTCCCCTTGAATCACTGCTGTATGAAATGTTTTTTTAAACTGATTGACATCAGAAATATTTTGCTCTGTTTCTTCAATCATTTCTTTTAAGCTATATGATGCTCAGACAAACTAAAATATTTAAACTTGTGGATTATTTTTTTCATGCTGCACCACTGCTTCAAACAGAAATATCCTAGACATTTTTTTTTTCTTTTTTACACTTCTTTCCATTTGATATCTTCAAACATTGGACTCTCCACTAGAAATCAAAATAAGGTTCTGTGGGTATGGACAATGCAACATGGCCATCAGTAGATAAAGCAAATGAAAAGACTAAAGCAGCGAAGGCTTCAGAATGCTGGTAAAAAGCTTGAATGTGCGTCATGTGAACTTGGAGAACCCATCCCCAGCTATCTATCAAGAAGCACAGGAAACTCTACCACTACTTTCTGTTCCTTTATAAAAGCCAGGTCCCTCAAACACACCCACTCCCACTCAGGTGTTTTCAGTTGAGCTGATTCCACCTCTGCTCAGGTTAGAGAGGGGAGCTATGCTGGGCATTATATAGACAGTGCTGGTGGAAAGGGTCAATAATAAAAGGAGCTACATTTACAAAAAAGGCTTTATTGGTAATGTTTGAAGCAACAGAATGATGCTTAATCTCTTTTGGTGCTTAAAAGCATGTTCCCATACTACTAAACTGCATTATCAATTAAATTTTCAAGGAAATATACTGTATGTTCCCCTGTATTACAGTTGCAGTTTTTAAACAAAGCTACAAAAAAAAAACACTGATTTAAAAAACCTGGTTTATGACCACATTCTACATTATATTAACCTGCTATATTGTAAAAGTGTAAATGAAACTTTAAAACTACACATTCTCACATGTTGTTAAACTGAATGAAACTTAAGGTTTTTGAATGAAAACAAAAAAGGCTTCTTCAGGATTGGGCAATAAAACTCCAACTTCTTTAGATTTACACAGTAAAACTACAAGTTCTTTAGGTTTAGGCAACAAACCCATAACATCTTCCAGTTTAGGCCATAAAACTACAACTTCTTTAGATTTACACAGTAAAATTACAAGTTCTTTAGGTTTAGGCAACAAAACTACAACTTCTTTAGGTTTAGCCAAAAAAAAAAAAAAAATGCCTCTTAGGTTTACACATTAAATCCACAATTTCATACGGTTTATACAATAAAACAAAAACTTAATTAGGTTTAGGCAACAAAACTACAACTTCTTTAGAATTAGGCAACAAAACTACAACTTCTTTAGGTTTAGGCAATAAAACTACAACTTCTTTAGAATTAGGCAATGAAACTAAAACTTCTTTAGGATTAAGCAAAAAAAAAAAAAATTCTTTAGAAATAAGCAAAAAAAAAAAAAATTCTTTAGGTATAAGAAAAAAAAAAACAAAATTTCTAAAAAAAAAAAAAAAAAAAAAAAAATCTTTAAAAATAAAAAGAAAAAAAAAAAAAATTTTATAATTATAAAAAAAAAAAAAAAAAATTTTATATTAAAAAAAAAAAAAAAAAAAAAGTTTACATTAAACCACATTCAGGCAATGAAACTACAACTTCTCTAGAATTAGGCAATAAAACTACAACTTCTTTAGAATTAGGCAATAAAACTACAACTTCTTTAGAATTAGGCAATAAAACTACAACTTCTTTAGAATTAGGCAATAAAACTACAACTTCTTTAGAATTAGGCAACAAAACTACAAGAAGAAGAAGAAGAAGATCTACCTTTATTAGTCCCAAAGTGGGGAAAATTAATTTACATTTTGTTTAAATTAAAAATGGACTTGCACACAAACACACACACACACATGAGTAATGGAGAGGTGTCAGAGTGAGGGGGGGGCCCCAGAAAAGGGCCCGGGGGGGGGGGGGGTGGGGGGCCGCTCCGGGGGGGCCGCGGGGGGGGCGGAGGGGGGGAACGGCCGCCCCCCCCCCTCTCACACCACACTCTTTTTTGGGGGTGGGGGGGGGGGGGGGCGGGGGCCCCCCGGCTCCCCAACCAACCCCCACAAGAAGGAGCCCCCCCCCCCCCAAAAAAAATTTAGGTTTAGGCAATGCAACTACAACTTCTCTAGAATTAGGCAATGCCACTACAACTTCTTTAGAATTAGGCAACAAAACTACAACTTAATGAGATTTAGGCAATAAAACTACAACTTCTTTAGGTTTAGGCAATGCAACTACATTTTTTAGGTTTATGCAATAAAAATACAACTTCTTTAGGTTGAGGGAGAAATATAAACCACACACCACCCATACACCACCCTCAGTGGACTGTCTCACTCTATACTACATGTTGTGACTAGATGAGAATACCTTCTGGTGGGTGTAGCAGGCCGCTATGGACCCACATCTATAGGGCTTATAGCAACGAAGTGGTTACCTTTTTAATTCATTTTATATCAATTACATGGAGGTCTACATAGAACAAGTATGATAAAGTAAGAAATAAAGAAGGAGAGGCAGTTTAACCAATCATGGTCAGTAGGCCACTCCCCCTCACATACCTGAGAAGGGCTCTAATTAGGCAACACCTGTGTAGGTTGATCATTTTATGATTCACACCTGGGAGCTGCTCAGACCAGCCACAGTTTCCCTCTGGTCAAACAGTTGGAGATCAGTGCATTTTTAACACATTTTTACACAAAAAGATTCCATTCAAACCAATTCTCAGAACTATAAACTACAGCCAGCCTCTTATTCTCTGTAAAATCTGTTGTGAATATTTTAGTAGGCAGCTTCAGACCAGAGTGACACTCTCTCGACAAAAAAACCTCATGCTGATCCAATCTCTGGTCCAATTACCACAGATCCACTGTGTACATTCTTAAGAGAAGACATTGTGTTTCAGTGAAATGTCCTACCCTGAGCTCTGTGCTTTTCTCTCCTCTAATGTCCCCAGAAACTACTTAAGAAATGTCAAGGGGCTTTAAATGTTAGATAGTGATTTACCCTGGTAGTCACACTGCTAAAAATGAATGCTTTCTATAGGAGATCTACTGTTCATACTAGCAAAAATGTTTTTATACCATTACTGATTTTAGACACATTGTTAAATGTTTAAATCTACAAACATTTTCATTTTTATGACCTACTAATATCCTAAAGCTTCCCTGTGGAGTCAACACAAAGTACAAAGTTGCCCAACATTCCCTTTATTGTTCAGTGTTGTCTGGACTTCCATTGATTTGGACAGCTACTGCATTAGATAACTGACCTCCAAATGAAGTTTTTGCAGAAAGAGGGAGAAGGGAAAAGATTAAAATGAGGAGAAAAATCATTTTTATTTGGGTCTGAATCCAAGTGTTAGTCAGCCGGGCTTCAAAGGTTTCTGTATCCCCTTTCTATCATAGCTATTTCTCACAGTAAAACATGCTTTGCTGAAATCAGTACAGATTACAGTGGCTTTCACAGACTCAACTTCAAAGTGAGCATGGGTGGGGGGTATTACTATAATAATGGAAATACACTTATAAGCTGGTATTAGTTTACAAGTGGTACAGCAGAAAGTATATTTAGGACTGATTAAATTCCTCACACTCTTCTGATGTAAACGCCCTTGGACCTATTGTGTGTCCTGTGGCACTTAAGGGAAAAACCCTCCCTTAGTATGACCCCATTTGAAGGCAGCATAACACACAGTGATTTTGTGAGTCATACACAAATGACAGTACATTATTTTTTATAGGTTTGTAGGTATGAATGTTGTATGAGACCAGAGTGGTTTACATGGACTTTCGGACCATGATACCAAATATTTGTCATGCATACTGTAATAAGCAACAGGGCTGCAACCAATACAGAAACCAGAGCTCCAGGTGTAATCTAGAGTTAGTGCTGTCTGCTTGATTGACCTACTTTGATTTTTCAACTATAGCTTGAAATCAACTGCAAATATGCCACAACGCAAACAAAGAAACAGGGCTGTGGCAGAGATTCTAAGATGTTTTTTGAGGGATTATTTCCTGGTAGAGACTTCCTCTTTTTCTTTTTTGTATTCCCCTGTGGGCGTCGAATGATTGACGGTAAGCAGAGTGGAACGAAATGTGTGCACAGGAAAAACACTCAACTCAAGGCCACAATGAAAAGACAATAAAAGTGAAACAATGACAAAACCAAATAAAGGCTTTTATGGCCATTATGATGGATTATCTAACTCAAACAATTTTTAAGTCTGTAGAAATGAAATCATTCCACAAAATAACAAGTGACAGCAAATGAAAGTAACAAACGTGGTCCTGATATTTGCAGCTATGCTCACTGTGCGAGTGATTGACATACTTTGACTTTGTGTGCCGTATCATATGCTATTGGACAATGTGATTTGACTGATCCATAGAAATGAATGAACTTGTTTGTAATTTTGAGTGTAAATTCCACCAAACATGGAAAAGTCTGATTTTTTTGTAGACAAAAAGGAAAAACACAGATGAGCTGAAGAAGTTTGGACTGTAGCCACAATCAACCCAACACCCACACACCTGTTGACATTTGGTGTTAATCGCTTGTGCCTTGTGTCCAATCTGCCCTTTTAAGGTTTAAGTGAAGTTACACCTTATTGATCCCCTTTGGGATTTTAGCTTTCTATTCCCTCTTTGATTGGTTGGCTTACTGTGGAGAAAGCATCTGTTAAATTACTTGTACTTTAATGTTTTTTTTTACAACAAGCTAAATTTGAGTCTGCACCCAAAGGCAAGCAGCCACCACTACTGCCCAGAGACACCACTGATGCAAATGGGAAACGCTTTTTCAAACTTTTAATTTTCAGGATCTACTTTAAAGTCTACATGATGATTTCCAGGCGTGCTCACAATCATTTTGAACATCTAAAGTTACATAAAGTTGAGCAAATTTGCTGATGAAGACGATTTCATATGGTCAAAAGCTCCAGAAGTTTGTTAGTGGACCTTTAGTTTAGATTGTTTCAACTCCAAATCCTGTCCAGAATTTCAAATTCAGTGCCTTTCCAAGTGGTGAAATTTCACCTCTCTCTTTGATTTTAAGCATTCTGATAATTTTAAAAGTTGTTCCTTTTTAAAGGCCACCGCAGCTCTCCGAAACACTTGTGAAACTGCTGTAACGTGAGCCACAGAGTGCAAAACTGTGGTACCACCAGCTGCTGTCTGACTTCTGTTCATACTTGCCAACCTTTAGAGAGGATTTTCACAACCAAAACTTTGTTTCCTGCATTCTGGTGACTTTAAATGGCTTTTTTGCAACACTGAACAAAGCTCAACTTTGGGCGCTACATGCTGCACATAGCCAGAACCAGTTAACGAAAAGGAAAAAAGTGTGAAAAATTGCCATAAATCAGGAGAAATATGGGAGAATTGTGACTCTGGAAAGAAATTGGGAGATGGCAATTAAAAACAGGAGTCTCCCGGGAAAATCGGGAGGGTTGGAAAGTATACTCCTGTTGAAGTACTCGGTGGCTCATGCAGTCTTGGAAAGGGAGGGGTGAGCACAGTGGTACTCAGTCAGTTGCAATCTGCAACCACTCACTAGATGTCACTAAATCCTACACACTGAGTTGGATAGTTGACACTTAGACTTGGGTTTGTATTATGAGAAATGATTACAACAAAAAAACAGTCATGCAGTTTGACATGGTAAAAACATTTAAATTGTATCAGGTATGTCTTACGTACCCATATATGTTGAAAGTTTAATTACTGGGTGCAGCTAAAGGACATAGTCTGAGCCATGTCACACAACTTTAAATGAAAATGTTTTCATTTGAGATGCAAACTTGTGACTCAACTTGCACTTAAAAACAGCTCTTTAGGTTTTTAACCAGTCAAAACTCTGGTCCTTGATGGAATTACCACAACATCCTCAGACGGACTGATGCTACTTATTTACCACTAATCCCTTATGTCATCGTGTGTTTCCCTACATTTACATACTGTCACACTGAATCTCTGTCAACCCGCCCTGTCTGCTCGCAGTGTCGATTAACTGCTTAACATCAATTGGGCACTTTCAGTGGATGGGGGGCAGCTGGGCTTTGACTTGATCAAAGAGGGAAAGGTGTTTTGCCTCATCAGCCATAATGAGGAGAAGCTGTAGGTGCAAACACTCAGCACTAGCCTCATGCCTGGTCTAAGAGATTGGGAGAGAGGCCAGGGGAAGTGGCAGCATCGCAGGGCACCAGCTGGTCACACACACAAGCAAAGGGTGTGATTATACCTGGACACTTAGCACAGGCATTTCATCAGCCAAGGCTGGCACACGCTGGTGTCCCTCTCATTAGGAAGGTGTAACTCCACCAGTCTGGACTGAGTGAGTCTCAAGTAGATGTCTTTGGAAGTCTAAATTTGTTAAATTAAACCCATTTCTGCCATACTTAAATAGTAAGAGTCATGATTAATATAATTTTGAAATGCTGTCTCTTTTCTGGTACTTTTGGCTAACAAAATAGTAAAATATCTTTACATATTTAAGTAGTATTAGTGCTTTAGAGTCTGTCTGTCAAGTACAAAATTCCACTATTTATGTACTATAAATCCAGTCTCAAAATATTCTGAAACTATAGACACACAGCATCTTTAACCTGAAGGTATCTGGTACAAACACACATTGTGAGCTCCCCAGCACTATCATAGTCTGACCAGTTTTTTGCCAGACTTTTTCTGCCAGTACAGACACAGATCAAACCACCATCTGGCCAGCTTCTCTAACCAGTGAGCCGCCGGCACAGTTGGGAGTTTAAATGTGTTCCAGTGTGCTCATTTTCACTATGTTCCTTTATGCTATTGTATGATTGAGATGTTCTTCCCTGTTGGGTTGTCATTGTGAGTATCCTCTCTGTGCTTCACACGATACTGTATGTCACTGTGGCCAAATTGATCCATTTCTACCGTATCTACTTGAAAATGTATTTTATTTGAAGACCAGGAATTTCACGCTGCTCTGCTGAAAGTATATGAGCACGTACATGCATTTCACATATATAATCATAATGCAAAATCATGCTTTTTAAGAACTGAATAGCTTTTAGTACAGAGAACACACATGGGTGGATTCACACTTTGTCTCCTCGTTACATGTTCAACAGCCTTGTATAACACATTAAAAGCCTGTCTAATGGGGTCATTCTCTGTGTCTCCAATTTACCGGACATGAGCAGTTTTCATACATGTGATATCAGGAGGAGAGCGCATCCTCAAGGTCCCGCTATCCTACGCTACCTGATAGCCTGCATCTTCCCACACAAAGTCAGCCATGTGTGAAGGCCATTGTGATCCCTCCTGCTACCAAATCATCTATTTCTTCACATGTAATTACATTTTCTTATACCTAATCATTTTTTCTACCTCTATGTATTTTTACATGTATGTACTGTATATATGACTGCCACAGGCAGGTTACGATCGTAGATCCCGACTCTTCTTGTCCAAACGCCAGTGAACCTACCAGCCAATCACAGTAGAGGTGATTGTCATTGTTATCAAGCATACAGTGCTTAGTACCATTTGTACTCTTAAATGCCATCAGAACATTTTGTATTGTAAAACGTCTCAACCTAAATACTTCAGACCTGTTTCATAGTAATAAACAGAAACACATTTCAATTTGAATCATGTTAATACCATTTTGTTTTACCTTGATATTCTTGGTGCTTTGTTATCAGATGTCGCTTTATCTCGGCTGGCTTCATGGTTTTGTTTTCACCTGAAGACACACAATGCATTTTGGTCTCCCATCACTGTTCTCAATTAAACCAAACCCAATATGATGGACGATGTGGACTGACTCAAATATTTCTCCATGCTCACCAGCTGGCTAGCTAGCTGGCTAATAAGCCAAGCTAAGAAGCAGCTAGATTAGTTTGTTGCGCCTTGAATAATGTGACTGGTTCATGAGGATTGACGTTCTGATGAGTTTCTATTGGCCCTAAGCTAATGTGAGTGGCTTTTATTGCTGCAGATGGTCTCCATCTCTAGATATCTACTTTATAATGAAATGTATAATGAAACTTGCTATAATTTCTAGCAAATTGTTTTGAGGACCCCCTTGCAGACTGCCACGGACCCTGGGGGTCCCCAGACCCCACTTTGAGAGCCACTGGCCTAGAGGTCACTTGAATTAGGCTTATAGCTATTTTTGCTGTATGCCATGACTGCTTTTATTGCAAAAACAAGAACTGCCTTATAAAGTGACTTTGAAATCTACTATTTGCTGAGCACTCCTACATATTGATCAAGCTCTCCCTTAGCACTGGAAGAGAATAAATCTTGGCACTGGATATGCAACTGAGGCAGCTATCCCCACAGATAATCATTTTACTGATGAGGAAATGATTTACTCACAAATATTCTGTCAAACCTTACCACAAATATGCTTTAAGTATGGAAATATATACATTTCATGTTCACATTGGGAGAGTTCCCCAGCAGAAAGGACACATGTTCATGCGGGTCCATGAGCACCTTTGGTCATTAAACAAGATTCAGAACAAAGCAGGAATCTAATCTACAGCTTCTGAGTTGTGCAATCCTCCACACAGGCAGCCACAGGGCACCAGGGATGAGTCTGAAAATTCATTCAGCTGTCTTTTTTTCTAGTGCGAGTTTGATTCCTTTTGTGTGCCCGCATACATTAGGCTTCAACATCCATCTCCACTGGCGCTACTTGTATGGCACAGGGGAACACCAGCTGTGTCCCCCCATCTGCTGTCGAGATGGGCCCAAGCATTTAGACCCCCAAAAAACTTGTAGAAAAACAACAGCAGGCTAAGAGGCAGGGATTACAGCTTGTCTATGGCTGGCTGTCTATTTGAAGGTTGTGTGCAGGTCTTTGATGTGTGTGTGTATGTGTTTCTTTCTTTCACTTTATTATGAGTTTGGACACAGTTGCCAGAGGAATCTTATAGTATGCAGTTCACACTACATCTGTAGCCGTCAGTAGCATGTAACGTTTGATCGCAGACATTTTAATGAAGAGCATACAGTACAAGCAGCCTTCAGGCCCTGCACTGTGTACATGCTTGTTCTGCATGTCACAACACTGTATTGTTATCCCCACCAGTCTCGATATCACTTCGCAGCAAATTAACCCCAAAACTCACAAAGTCATCACCCATGATACACAATGAGTCTAAATGATGATAACTTCTGACAAATGAGGGGCTTGTGATGGTTGAGGAGGCTAAATGTTACGGCGCCAATTCTGGGGAATAACAATCACGCTTGAGCTGTCAGCGCTCAGCCTTTCAACTCAGAACTGAAGACAACAACAACACACATTAAAAAAGCTCTGGGTTTCACCACCGGCCATGAGAGATGTGCAAGGTGTTACTAAAATCATGAATAATTCAAGTGAAATAATTTAAACTTGCTTCTCCCGTTTTATGGATGTATACTGTATTTACTTGGCACATAACAGCTCTCCCTTTGTTGTGCAAACGCAGCCATATTCTGTCCGATTGCATTTAAATCAACAGGGCATGTAAAATTTAAATTTCTTCAAAGAGACTCTGGGAAATATTTCAAAGGCTTTGAACTTTGACAGCTGACGTGAAAGAATAACAGAAGGAAATGCATAACATTTATGACTATGTATGAGATCCATAAGCTTACAAGAACACAAATTATAATACTCAGAGTTTAAGTTTATAAAAATGGCCAGCTTCAGTCGAGCTGCTGTCATCGTGGAGCTGTTGACATTAGTCTAGCTGTAAAATATTCCAATTCAGTTCTCACAGCAAACGGCACTAAACTTATGTGTAAATTGATTTTATGGTAACACATAATCATATAAAGTAGCAAAAGGAGAAAACATTTCCATCAAGAGAGCATATCTGGTGTTTTTCAGACAACAATACAGCGGCCAGGCCTGCACAGTGATTGACAGCCTTATCTCTGCTGTATGTGTGCTTTGATTAAACAGATCATGCATTTTGCATGTCCTACCTCCCTATCTGTACATGGCTGCAGCCAAGCGAGCTTCGAGGCATTTCCAACGTGGCCCGAATATCAAAAGTCAAACATGCACATGCATCTATTTGATATATTATGAAGGGCACACCAGACGAGATTTTTGAGAGCTCACTTGAACTCGATTTCATGAAAAGCGAGGTCTAGATGTGGCCAGAGCGCGTTAGCATTCAGAGAGCTTTGTCCAGTTTGGCTTTAGATGATGGAACAGTGTAGATGAATATCAAACCTGACTAATCTCTTCCCTCACTAAAAGCACCAAGCTCCCATTATCAGTCTCGAGGAGATTAGACAAATACAACTCTCTAGATACATGTTTGTGCATTTGGCAGCACTCCACTGTACAATGGCTTTTTATTCCACTGTATTAATTAACCAGTGCAAACTTTCTTAGTGCCTCATGAAAGGCTCTGTCCATGTAACTTTCCTTTTTTATACAGGCACAAGGGACGAAATGGATTTCTTGATATTTCAACATATTATCAAGTGGAGATCAAGAGCTAGAGGTCACCACTGAAAGGCAGAGGCTAAATCTGTTGAGCACAGTGCAGCTGTTAGCAGGTTAGCCCCATGAAAGAGCTCCGGCAGTGTGCATATTCAGTGGTATGCCCATGGTGTCACACGTGTGTGTAACCTACATTATATTAGGCTTCTTCGAGATGAACTGCGCCTCACCTGGAAAGTAGATGAGATCAGGTGGCAGCAGCAGCAGGGGGTGGAGACAAAAAGCTGCCGTCAAGTCAGACAGTTTCCAACAACATTCGAAGAATTTACAGGAAGTCACAGGAATAGTAACATCCTGTTAGAGCCGATCTGTAGGCTTCTTGTAGTACTATGTAGTACTATGTTTGGATTTGTTTGTAAATGTATGTGGAAATGTGCAGGTATCTGGCATTGGATTTATGTAACGTACTTTGTAGCAGCACTTGTTTTGATATAGATAACATTATTATAATAATAATTATTATTATCAACCACAGCAGACATGTTTTGTTAACAGATGAAACCGCCATAGCACAACATGAGATTACTTACACTTACACTTAGTGTTAAATATATCAATTACACATTACACACAGCATGTGTTGTTGATTCCACTAGGAGCCAATCAGCTCTTTGATCAGATGTGAGCATGCGTTTCCCTTAATGCCCTGTGTCTACAGTCAGCGGTTCTAAAAAAAACTGTGGCCGCCTCAATGTCACCGTTGCCCATGTGTGCATGACGTCAGGATCAAGTGGGACACATATCTAATCGTTATGCATTTAGCGGCGATCACCGGTGACCGATCATGCACCAGCCTAGCTCCTGTCAAATGGGAATTTTGATGCCTTGTTGGAGATCTACCTGTTTGAATACACCTGTGTCAATTATCCAGTGCTACACTGACTGCAAATGCCTGGCAGCTGACACCTGCCTCGGTGTCATACTGTGTCATTGTGTCATGTATTACAGTAGCAAGTTTTATAACTTCCATCACTGCCTCTTATAAGATGAGGCAGGTGTGCTTGACAAAATGAGAAATCATTTTTGGAAAAAGAAAAAAAAAATGAAGTTATTGATTCAAAGTACCTGTGGAGTTTTTAACCACTAGTCGTGATACTGAGCAAAGTTTTTATGAGTGAATCGGCCGTTTGCAAAAGAGGATGCACATGTGCACGTGGGTGACACAATACCCAGACCTGCCATTGATTTCCCATTAATCCACTGATCAACAGATGTTGGTAAATGAAGCAAGAAAGCTGAGGCTAGCAAGCAAAGATGAATGTAAATGATTCAGGATTATACGTTCAGTAACTCAGCTCTGTAGATGTTTTATAAGAAAAGGAATGCATTCAACACATTGATTAGACCATACAGATGTGTATAAGTTGAGAAAATGAAAAAAATGAAAATGAAAAAAATGAATGAAAAAAAAAATGAAATTAAATGCAAGAAACAAGGTACCTTTTTTAAATTCACTGATGTAGCTGCTGGCAGTGAGAATAAGTCTGTAAAATTAAATAGCAGTACTTTGGTTGCTGTACAGTGTAATAGTACATGGTGGATGTATTCTTGGGTCCACTCTGTTCTTAATAATCAAGACAAACCTGCGGTCCAAATTACACTTAATCTACTTAATTAAGTATCTTGTCAGTCGGTACGGTTAAGTTTTGTTTCCATGACTTCTGTTTCTCATTGGGACCTCTAGTGCAGGCAATGTCTCGAGCTTAAATCCCACCCATCTGAATAGCTAGTTGACAAAGTATTTTCATTTTAACAAAGGTAAAACAGTTATTTTTGTTTGTTTTTGAATTAAATAACTATATCTCCCATGATGCTTCAACAGCATGCCAGAGGCTCATGGGATAGCTTTTTGTTCAATGCAAATCCTTTATCATTGATTAAAGTGAGGTGTTAAATTTTTTACTTGCCGTCAGACATGATATGTGACTGCTGTTTACAGCCATGTAAACACTCCCCGAGCTGGGTTGTTTTTAGGGGTTCTGCTTCATGAACCTCACGGTCGATGTACACCATAGAACATGGAAACTCAGCAGGAAAATGCTGATTTCTTAGTCAATATGAGTGGTGCTGGAGTGGTTACAGTTTTAATAGGCCACAAAATGCACCAGCACAAACTGGACTTTTGCATAATTAGCAGCAGTGTTTTGTTTTCATCAATACACGGAATAACCCACGGGAAGAGTAAGACTAATGAAAAGAAAAATATTCTAGTTTTGTTTTTGGAAAGAGACAATACTGTAGTTTGTGGCTGTAAGGGATCACTGTTCTGTAGTCATCACTGAAATGTAAATCTTTTCCCATCCAAAAAGTTATGAATTATCTATTATGGCTCGATTTTTCTGCCTGAAACTCATTAAAAGCAAAGAGTTTCAGTGTGAAAACAGCATTGCTGCTATATTTTTATGTGAACATGGCCAGTTTCCTGGACAACAAAGCATCTGTTAAAAAAGAAACCACCTTACTATTCAGATCTAGTTTCCTTGTATAATTGAAATTAGCGCAATTAATTAATTGGCATGTAATTCCATGTTTACACAGTACTTCTGCAGTGGCCCTTTAAGCTTCTAACATCAGCATATTATATACAACTCCTTGGCTTGACCAATTAAAGCCAGCACTCATTGTGGGGTCTGCAGAAACTCCAGCATGGTAAGCACATCTATGAGGTTAATTACATTGACCCTTTGTTTTCCTTGTTGTCATTCCCTTCCTCTAACCACTGACGCTGTGTGTGAGCAGTCAGCATGGCGATGGCTCTAAAGGGAAAATATTTGATCTGGCTCCAGCCCTTCATCTGCATCACTGAAGGCAGCATAACAGCAATGTTTTCATTGTTACCAGTGAACAGACAGCTCATTAGTTTTCGGATCGGCTGTCACCGCTATGGCTCACACAGTTAGGAAATCATCTATATGGAGCATGTATAGGGTGATATGTGTGGCAGACTGGCTTTGCAGAATTTCGTTAAGTGTGCATTAAAATGCAAATACTGATTTCTGTGCCTGAAAACCCTCTCCCCACTGTAAAGGGTATGTGCTAAGGAGGAATGAGTAGAAGCAGACAGCAGTTTGGTGTTGCAATAGCGCAGTAGAAGTAATGTGTGGAGGAAAACTCTTTCAGCTTTAAAAAGCACACGTCCTAGTTCATGGCAATTCTTTCAACTTTGGGTGAATGTTTTATTTCATGCTTAAATAGTCTTCTTTTTCATTAACATTTTAAAGTGGCTGTAGGCAGTATATTGTTGGCATCACTGGGCAAAAAAATCCATAATAGCCTTTCAGCATATTGTGAAAAAGAAAACTTCTGCACCTCCTCCTGACGGAAGACTTTGGCCAATCATAAGCCATTTCAGAGAGAGACAGCGTTCCTATTGGTTGTGCTCCGACTGGTGGACGATGCTTGGTATTTCCTCAGCTGATCCCAACATAGCTGCCAGGTCACAAACTTTATCATTTTACAGCGGTGTTGTTTCTGAAAACATTTGAGGCAACAAAAAAGCATTACAGAAACAGAATATAATACTTTTTTAATCATATTTGCTCCATTTCTACCCACTGCAGCTTTCATTTCTGTAACCTGTAACAAATTCATCACCAGCATCTCAGTACTCTACTATATGAAGCAGTCAGGTAATAATACACTCAGTCATATTTTTGTTTTGTGCCCTGTAAGCTAAGCAATAATTGTGACCCAAAGTCACAAGCTGCATGTCTGTGAGTAGATGTACCTCATTTTAATGCTCCCTACTGTCATTTTAGTAGTTTGGAGACCTGAAGAGGTAAAACTTTTCAGTGTTTCGAAAAAAAAAAAAACTTCTTTCTTACCTTGTTAATGGTGCCACAACCTCTGAGGTTTATAGGTTGAGAACCACTGCTAAATCATGGTGGATTATCTATGCAAACAAACAAAATATCATCTGAGTGCATCCTCATTTGTATGATATATTTCAAAAAGTTATTTTTCATGTTTGTGCATTAGTCCCATGCAGTGCACCTGTTTAGGCAACAAAGCTAACTTGATCAGGTTTAAGAAAAGATTGTTGTTTCGGGCTAAAATAAGTACTTTTGCTACATAAAATAAGTATGTTTGTTACCGAACAAAAGTAACCTCAAATAATTCAGCAGTGACTTTTGGTTTCACGCGAACAGCGGTCTAAAAAGTGGGCTACATGTACGTAATTATACAGTATACCTATTCAGTTGTAAAGAAGAAGATAACAAAGATATTCCTTTATTAGTCCCACAGTGGGGAAATTCAGTTTTACACTCTGTTGTTCACACAGTACATATACATGCGTCAATGGAGAGATTGCTCCTGACAAGCGCCCAGAGCAGTTGGGGGTTGGGTGCCTTGCTCAGGGGCACCTCGGCAGTGCCCAAGAGGTAAACTGGCACCTCTCCAGCAACCAGTTGGTCTTGGTCCATGGGGGTCTTGAACGTCCTTGAGCGTCCGCATCCTAACCCAAGTCCTTACAGACTGAGCTACTGCCGCCCCCCATGGTATACTGTTCATGGTATAGTTGCAGTACAAAATACAACTCAGATGTAAATTAGCTGTGAGCTTGAAGTTTACTATTGTTACACTTAAAGTATACTTTTAGAAACTAAAAAGTGGGCCAATTTAGTCCCCAATAAGTATTGAAGTAGTACTTACAAGTATAATACTAGTGCATTGATATGAGTATACATATTGCACAACGTATAATTGAGCGAAATATACTTGAACTTAAGTAAACTTCTTAAAGTAGTAAACTTCAAGTTTATTTTATCGTAAGGACAATAATGAAGGATGTGCGTGGTCACTAACACACATGCTTTTGTTTTTTCTAGATTAAAAGTTCAACATCTTACACAGAGCATGTTTTTTCACTTTTTAATAAGTTATGTTGTTTATTTGTGTGTCATAAGAAGGGACGAACAGAGAGAGAAATCACACCTAAAAAACTAAACTAAGAAACCGCATCTTGTGTGTTAACACATCTGAGTTTCTCCTCCAGTGTGCATATGCCTCTAGCAACAAGGTGTAAATTACTGTAGGAAAATGAGACATGGCTTCAGATGTACTGTATCTTATAATGGGAGTTTGGCCCTTTGAATAAGTCCTTTTTTGTGGGTATATTGTGCACATTAATTGTCAAGATGAAACTTTTCCACCAGATTAACATCTAGTCAGGAAAAGCAGGATTCAACTTTTGATTACGGTCAGCAAACACCAGCTAATCAGTGTCCGTTATCATTTTATCACCATCTGAGATGTGCATTGAAGAGGACATTTGGGGTCTCAAAATCATTTGCATTCAAACTGTGATTTCAGTAGACTAGAGGCATACTGTATTGTGCCCACCTGTCAATTGCACCTTTCAAAAACCTGCTGGACCATCATGCAGCAGTGGAATAGGAGGGCATATTAAAAAGGTCATATTATTTGAAATTCAAGGCACTTTGAATGAAATGAGAACCCATTTATTCTCACACTGCCAGGTAACCGACAGTAAAAAAAAAAAAAAAAGAGAGAGAGAGAGAGAGAGAAAGAAAACATTCATAATCATCTATAATTCGCAGGAAAAATAATCAATTTTTGACAGACACGTTATCGTGTGAAATATATTCCTACCTACCACTGTGAATAACAAAATGGGGAGGGCAGTATAAGAAGAAGAAGAAGAAGAACAACCTTTATTAGTCCCAAAGGGGGAAATTTAAATTAAAATTTTTTTAAATTAAAAAAGGGAAAATGAAAAAAAAAAAAAAAAAAAATGAAGAAAGGGAGAGAGTCAGGGGGGGGGGGGTGGTCCTGGAAAGGGGCCTGAGGGGGGGGGGGTTTGGGGCTTGGGCAGGGGGACCTCGGGAGAGAGAAAAAAGAAAAAACGCACCTCTCCACATAAAAAAACACACACATATTTTTTGGTCGAGGGGGGGAGAAGCGGGGGCCCCCCGGTGCCCAAAAAAACTCCCCAAAAAAAAAACCCCCCCCCCCCCCAAAAAAAAAAAAAAAAAAAATAAGTGGTTGGGTGCTTGTAGTTCAGCCTTGATTTAACACTAAGTGGTTAGCCAGCACTGTAGATGTGTCATCACAGAGAATAAACATCATTAAACTTATTATTCATTGCAGTAGCTTTGCAGGAGCCCCTGATGGCACATTAACAACAGTCTATTGAGAGACGCATCACTCTTCAGTGGCCCTAAAGAGGCGAATGAAAAGGATTCCCATTGACTCACCCTCCTCCCCCAAGCCCATTAATGATAATCATTATTTTCCCTTTGTTCATTATGATCCACACTCCTCCATTAACAAGGACTCTAATATCCTCTTCCAGTGCGTGGAGATGTAAGTTTTGTGTATCCTTAAAGTGCCTCTTTCACCACATTACCTCAACACCCGCAGCAGGAGGCCGACATGATAAGTGACAAATGAACACTCACTTTGGATATCACCCCCATCTCTGTTGTAATTATCTCTTTTCATACAGTCTCCAAACCACTTTGGCTCTTGCTTCAGATCCAAGTCAATCACATGGCTCAAAAACGCCAGCGGGGAATCGGTTGCGAAGCTTTAACGTAGCAAGCTGGTTATTTTTTATTTATTGTTTTCTCTATTTCTGTGGTTTTCAAGGTTTGCACCGCAGGCACTAAGTGTCACTCATCTTTTGTGTTTAACTGCATTTTGATTGATCTCTTTTTTTGTAATCCCCACTTTCAAAAAGATTTTATTGAACAGATTTCATAATTTGAAAGATAAGACTGGTCTTATTTTGCTTTTTCAAATCTTTTCTTTAACAACAAATCCCATGAAAAGATCAAAACTGACAACTAACTTATCTACAGCATATTATTAGTCTGATGTATGTTGTGCTTTCATTTCAAAGTAATCTAATGTTACCCTGAATAACAGTAAAAACATACAAAAGAGCCATGCTGTCATTCTTATGATGAATACGGCCAGTGTTCTCGCGGTTGTCTCGTTCATTTCAGCACTATGCCTCCATTATACCCTTTACTTTCTTGAGCATATTCAAACTCAGCATCTAACCCAGCCATTGCACATTTCTCACTTTCTTCTTAAACCCCACTGACCCGCTAAGGGGTCAAGTTATGTGCAACAGTCCAGCACTGATGCTCATACTGTGTAGCCAAACAGTGTTCAAACTCACAGAGCTTTATTTCCAATATATATCCATTTGATGGAGTGGTGTAGCTAAATAAATATAACAGTAAAATAAAATGAATTTTAAGGGGAGATAAAAGGGGGGAATATAGTGTTATGGGGTTAATAAAAGTCCAAAGCTACGATAATAAAAGAAAACTTGAAAAGTAAAAATGAACCAGAAAGACCTCTATATACTTAGACTATTATTATAATAGTTCAGTAAGATGTTGTATAATAATACACTTAAGGGTGTTCTTTACAGTGAAGGAATTAAGAAAATATGTCAACAAATGTACCACTACGGCTATACTATGTGCTTTTTGGAGTTTTTTGACATGGAGACATCAACACATTCACACTCCTGACTCATCAAATATGGCTGCTTGGTCATTGACCTTATGTTTCAAACTCTCAGACACTCTCAGTACCTTTCTAGTCAGGTCTGGACATGTCAGGGACAGCATTTCAGTTTCTGCTCATTACAAGCTTAATGTCCTTTCAAACTAAACTTCCAACATTGGTTAACTTAGTTTTTATGTTTATTTACGCAGCAAAGCCACTTTGTTAGGGTTAGGAAAAGGTCATGGTTTGGGTCAAAATAAGTAAGTTTTCATGTAAAATGACAACATTTTGTACATAACTGGTATTAGTAAAGGTAAAATATGTCAGCATTGACGGTATGACATGGTACACCCATTTTTTAACTCATCCGACCTCCACTCGCACCTGCCCTCCATGGACTCCCTTGCTCTTCATAATAGGTCAGTTGCTCTGCCATCTAATAATGACTTGAGCAGGTTTACACTGGAGTTAGTTGAAAGCCAGGTGCGTCTCATCGAGACGCTAATGGGTGCCTCTGTGCATTGGTATTAGATGCTGTGGGGCACTGACCAAGCTGCGGTATTTGACGAGTTAGGAGTAAGAATATATTGAAATTACATACTATATATCAGACAACAGTTGTTGATATGATACATTTACTCTTAAGTTTTTAAAGTCAGGATTTGTTGATAACTACAAAGTAAAACTATCATGCCAACTTCACCTTTTACCACTTGACTTTGTCATCCATGTTCTCTTGCCTGATGCCAAGTGTTTGCCAGTCAAAAGCAGTATTAAGAGAATCAATGCAAAGGCTGCAAATATAGAGGATGTCAATCTCTTCTTGCCGCATCAGTGCCTTCTAGTTGACCATGAAACCCAATCTGGACGCTGATGAAGCGCCTGTCAATGCCAGAAGCCCGACAAAGACGTGTCTTTGCCTCTTTATAAATCACCCCCCACCCCCCTCCCTCCTTGTTGCTGTGGAGTGAACCTGGGGCTTTTACCTCTGGGTGAACCTCCTGGCAAAAAGCAATTTGTCAATGGCTCATCTGCATTCAAGCCGTATCAAGTGTGATGCGGTAGAGCCTGACAACTCCATCAGCCTATTCTCCAGGAGTCTGCAGAGTCCACCGTGGATATATGGGGTCGATTGGGAAGGTAGGTCTCCTTGTTTTCATGCAACAGCAAGGCTACGGGGGGGAAACTAGACAAGCCGAGTTAACAGCACAGTGTTTGTTTCACAGGCTGTCTGATACACAAGCAGTGCTGGGAATATTCATCACTGCACTGCTCTGTAATTGACCCACTGCGCCTACTCCTAATGCTCGATGTGACATCTTCCCACCTTGTTCCTGGCTGACAACAACAGCTACCAGCCTCCATTATTTATTATTTCCTCTCAGCGCGTACTTGAAACAAGTGCATGTTCAAAGCAGCAACACTAAGATCATGTTGCCTCTCTGATAGTATGAACATGTGGACCTTTTTTGTGTTGGCGTTGCGATGAGAGCATTTTACACTCTCACAGTGTCCAACTAGAAAATGCATTTCCTGCTGAAATGCGCGCAAATGCCGATAGCTGAAATTAATTGCAAAGCATTGCTGAGAATGCAGAAAGATGAAATGACTTGCCTAAAAATGTTAAAGCTCAAGTCCATTGCACTGCACTGCCGAAAAACCTTGAAGCTGCAATGTAAAACGGGCAGAGTTGGAAGCTTAGCTGCATTACCTAAAGAAGCTAAGAGCAGAAATACTTTGCGGGGCCAAGACTGGTGTGTTTAGCTGGTTCCTTTGGTCTTTACCGCAAGTGTCAAGGAGCTTTCGTTCCCGAAATAATACACCTTTCACCCCCTGCTTAATTGTGAATCTTGGTTTAGGGTTAGGGTTAGGGTTAGGGGAACAGAAGGTGGTAGAGAGTCAGGACCAAGTTCGTCAAGGGTTTTTCGTTCAGCAACCTCTCAAACTCCTAGGCGGTTTTGAGAGTTGCTGGTCCCTTTTGATTTTTACCGCAAGTCTCTAGGAGCTTTACTGACCTGTGTATGTCTTGAACGGAGGGAGCCAATCAGAAACACCTGTTCGTGTCTGAAAGTGTTGAGTCATTGTTGCAGTGAAACAGTGTTTCCTAGTCAGTAAACCAGAAAAACACCCACCGAACAAAAGCTGGTAACAGAAAAAATGTAATAGATATTTTTGAGGAGACCAGTAAGGACACTTTGATGAAGATTTGTTGCAAAAATTGTGCGTGTAGTGTTAAAAAGGTGTCACCAGATCCAGTTTCAAAAACTGGTAACTTTTGCTCTGATCCAAAAACTTGTCCCAAAATTAAAATGGGCCTCTATGAGAGAAGAAGAAGAAGGAAGGGCGAACACTGGCGTTGCTTTCGCTTCCAGGCATCTATAGCTAAATGTGGAAGTCCAACTTATTCCATAGAAACATGTCTGCAACCAGAACAAGCTGTCCAATATTTCTATGAAAAAATTATGTATGAAGAGTGAAAATTGTGGGCGTAGGAGCAATTTGTTTGGAGCTGAATCATAGCTGAATAGAAAATAGAAAAAAGCTTAATATTTTAGAAAGTTTAAATTGTTGAAACAATAAAAGTTATAGCACCAATGTCCTTAACAAGCTGAATACTTTGATAGCTGAATGGCCTCTGTAGTTGAAAGTATGCAGGAGTAGTTAAAGTCCAAAAAAGTATGGAAGAAATAGTTGAAGTTGAAGGAGTTGAATAAAGATTCAAAGAACAATACTGTGAATGCTGCTGAACAGCATTCACACTAACTACAGATGGTGCAAACCATGGCATGTATAAGGCCAATGTGGAATGCTTTAATAAAGGAAAAAATATACAGATGTATTCTGAATAATAATAATTGTTTAAAGTAAAGTCTACAGACCGGTGATTTCAGTGGTATATTGTACACTGTAGGTCAAGAATTAAAACTGATTTACATGAAGGAAATCTGGAAATAAAGATGCTGTGATGAAAATGTATTGTTTTTCAGTCACAAGCCACATTGGATTGTTTTCTTTTTGTTATTTCTTGGGCAACTGTATGCCAAAACTCCACCAATGACCCTTTTCAATCAAATAAGCCACATAACTCAGGGGCTGCAGGAAGAACTAAATTAGGGTCCCTTTTGTGCATTTCTGTTTTTGTTTTAGCTGAAGTTTTGGGAAGCATGGGCAAATAAGTCCAATTACAGATTAGAAAGCAACAGCTTTGTTTGTGAGATGTTACATCCCAGTCCTGAGCCTGTTATGTTTTCTTTGTTCCCAGTTATTTCCTTTTTTATTTTGTTATTCTCACTTTTTTGTCTCATTTCAGATACTTCACTTCTTGCCTTTGTGTGTTTCTCACCTGTGATTGCCTACCCCAACCTGATGAGTTTCACCTGTCCATAATCACCCTTCCTCCCTTGTGTTTTCACTCGGTGTGCTCCCCTTTGTCTGCCAGTTCATCTTTACTGTTTAATGAGCATTCCAGTGATCATTTTCCCAGTTAATTCATAGTGTTAAAATCTTACTTCTGGATTTTTTTTTAACTGAAGTCTTGCCTAGTGTTTCCTTGACAGTACCTGTATTCTACTCTGTGTTTTTGCCTCGTAAAGACTGTTACCTGAACCTTTTGTCTGTTAGTCCTGCTGCTAAGTCTTCTCCTGCTGGTAGCCAGTGCATTCCTGGTAGTGAGGCAACTTGGTCATCACCCTGCCTGTGGATCATGACAAAAATCAATGAAATGGACATGCAAATTGAAATAATTTATTGTAAATAAAGGAAAGAAATTTCAGAGAAACTACAAATTGTTATTTCTAAAAATGACTTAAGTTCATTTGGATGTGAGGTGTCTTAGTCCAACCAATTCTCACTCACATCTTGTCAAGTACCAAGACGCTTGGTCAGTGCTTCTCAGCGTCTGATACCAAGGCCCTCGCGCCAAGCTTTCAACTAACAATGTAAACTCATACTCAACATTATTAGACAGTCAGAGCAAATTATGTAGTATAAAGAGCAAGGAAGTCAAGGTAGGGTGGGTGGGTTGAGTTTAAATCAGTTAAACACAAGATCTTCACCCAGGGGACCATGGTCTATGTCCTGTGTGAAACCAAGTCACCACTGAGTTATTTTACCTTGCTTTTGTTTTGAAAAGACACTATGCATGTAACGAGCAGAAACTGATACGCCGTCTGCAAAAGAGGCACAAGATGGGAAGAGAGAGAGAGAGATCCACGCTGAATGCTGGGGCAGCCATGCCTTCTATGGAGCACTGGGCCCAGGATCCAGTTGGACACAGTAATCACTTCTCCTCAGGCATCTTAACACAACAGTCTACACCAGTAGACTGGACAGGAGCCACCACACACATACTGCACATCACTTGTACATGCAATAAACTGTGGATGTTGGTGAGGAAATGCAGAGATGGACAGGGCCCTGAGGCAAAACACCAGTCTCCAAAGTAGCAACAATTTGCTGTGCATTTCTGTTTATATTTCCTCTAAATAAAGGTAAAAGTTAAAAGATGAAGTGACTGAATTATTCAGTGTATATATACTGATTTCTGTGTGTGTGTGTGTGTGTGTGTGTGTGTACACTGTAACAGTTCTTCACAGAAACAACGTGGTTACAGCACCACTATTTCAACACTTCTGCTCCCTTGTAGCCACAGCAGTGTGCCTGAAAATTGTTTCCCCATTTACAAAATAATTAACGACATAATTAGCAAGCTAAATCTAAAGCGCTGCCAATCATTTCCCCTGTTTCACTGTAATCGGCATGAGTGCAACCCTCTTAATAATTACGTGTGATGACTGCTATGGTCATCAAGGATTTTTTTTTTTCTCGCTCTTTTAAGGAAAATGAAGTGTCTTATTTGAGCATCAAGAGCCTGCTGAAGCTGGATATTTCTGCAGGTGGTTCTGTGGTTAATGTTGCCTCCAAACGGTAGGACGTATGAGCCGTCCCTCACGGTGGCTTTCTGTGCCAGAGGGGTAAACCCACAACAAATGTCAGCGCCAACACGTTGTAAGTTGGCAAGCTGTAACAGGCACTTCGTTATGTTTGGGGATAACATCTCATTCTACACTGGAACCTGAGATCTGAACAGAAAGCCAGCAGAACAAAACAAAACACACACGGAAAAATTCCATTACAGAAAGGTGTATAAATCAATTCCGCCTAAAACAACAAGTCCATTACGTAACAGCACGCTGTGCAGTGGCGATATGCACTGAAATGGATAGTGACTGTCATAAACAAAAACCTCCAGAGGAAACATGACATCCATCACAGCCTAGGTTGCAAAACTCCCAACGTCTCCACGTTCCTGTTGCAGGAAAGACTAAAAAAAGCAAATATTCCCCTAAGAGGAACTTGTAAAGACCGCTGCCAGTGCTGCAAAGAGAAGAAAACAGGGGACCCATTAGGGGCGTTGGAAAAGAGAATCATGTCTGTTTCTGGAGAGGTACAGGACTCCCAGGAACTGTGACACAAACACTATTCGGGAAATCACTGTCGCAGCGGGGCTCGGCTCACACGGTGTGAGAGAAAACAGTTGTGACGGGAGGACGGCTGCTGAATGAAAACACAATCACCAGCACAGAGCCGGTAAATATCCCAGATAGCCGAGGCCTTAATGAGGTGAGATGCACAAACGTTTGAACAAATACGCTCAAATGCTGCCGAATGACGCCTGTTGTCTCCTCGCTGGGATGTTTTTCAAATGCAATTGATGCTTCACCATAGTGCGTATATATTTGCTAAAGCTGTGTTTACACTCCAGCTAAAAGTGTCACAACACACTCCTCTGTTTTCAGTTTCAATCAATAGCGCATGTGATCCAAAGTTGGGCCGACAGTAGCTACAGTAATGTGCAACTATCTGAATCTTCGCATCAGCCTGTAAACAAAGCATCTGTCATAGAGTCTGTATCATGGGAAAAATACCATGTGACATGTGGAAACATCAGTATTGCATTTGTTTATTTTGCAAAGGTGAATAATTCAACATATTCGCAGCCCTCGCCTTACAAGTAGTACACTTCAAGTTTATTCTATGAAATAAAATTAAGTATGCTTTATGTAGAAAGTGTACTACATTGGCCCACTTTTTAGTTCATAAAAATATACAAGTGTATCTTAAATGGAAGAATGGTATACTGTGAGTACACATCTAGTTTACATCTAAGTTGTATTTTGTAATGCAACTATATTATGAAGCGAACTTATAGGTATTCTGTGAGTTTACTAGTTATATACTAGCCCACTTTTTAGTTTATGAAAGTATACTTTAAATTACTCTCAAACTGCTATTTCATTATTTTTTATTGCAAGTATACTTTTTCTTTTCTTTAAATTATACTTCTTAGCTATTGATTTATGCATTAAATAAAGAGACTTTTGCTATTTGATATTATGTGATGAGATTTTAAAAAAAGAATAAAACACATGCCTCCATGTTGAACAGAGAATGCAAAAACATAGAAATTATTACTATTACTAAGATTTAAAGTAAATTAATATCAAAACATACATTTACAAACTCACATCCTCTATCAGGCTACTCTTTCAAAAAGCATAATACTGTTAATCTCCAAAAAGTACACACATAAAGTAAACTGAAAGCATACTCTCTTATTTTAAGTTGAAAAGAAGTATACTAATATCTCGCTTGAATTAACTTTATGGTTAGGGTTTACAAATCCTATAATAAGAGCTGGTTTTACTTGTGACAAATTAATATATTCCCACATGCGGTTTTGAGACATTTTACTTGTAGAGGTACTGCACTGGAAGCCTGTATAAATAAAAGCATAAAAGTGTCATTTTCCATTTATTTTCTGTGTTGAAGCACCTCAGAGTGTTTTATGTACTTATACCATTGCCAATTGATGCAATGCAATGCAATCATCCCATGTAACACAGGTTAAAAGAGAAGCTGGGATTTACTTTTTACTTTTTTTTTTAGGTCATTTCACCAGTTAGGTAAAATTGGCCTGAAATCAAACTGAATTGCCAATTAATTGTGTGTCATTCAGCAGTTAAAGATTTTTTTTTTTTTTTTTTTTTTTTATTTTGGTTGTCATGCATGAAAAGTAGAGCTGTCAAAGTTAACATGGTAATAATGCATTAACACAATCAATATTTTGGAGGTTGTAGCAGGCTCAGTTGTGAAGTTTACACAAAGTTTCTGGCATCATATAAAACTAAAATTTAAAAAAAAACAAGGAATCCATTGGTACCAACCATGTCATATGAGCTTGTTGAGGCTTAATAATGCACCAAACTTATGCTATGTTTTGATGAGGACAAATGCTCATGGCTATTTTCAAGCATATATTTTATGATATTTGCAGTACATGTGAGTGTTTCCGGACAATATTTCTCATTGTAATGTGTCAGTTGATTTCCAATAATAAATATATACATAGATTTGAAAAAATCAGGCATATGAGTATTAAACACTTGACAAATCTCCCTTTAGATACATTTGAACAGATAAAAAATGTGTGATTAATTTGCGATTAATCTTGATTAACTGTGGACAAGTGTGCGATTAATCGCAAGCAAATTTTAATCAACTGACAGCCCTAATGAAAAGTCCAGTAATAATTCTGTCCCAAGCTTTTCCGTCTATATATATATATACGGTTAATCACTGTAACTGTGATCACTATCAGCAGTTTTCACTTTACTATATAACACTATTACATGTACTTTTATGTTAGGAAGAACTTGTCAGGTAAAGTTTAGTAAATAAATCTACAACAAAGTGTCATATTGAGATAGCTCCCTGTCACAGTATTTTGATTTCTAGTAGTGTGGTACCCACAGAGGATATGACCAGTCAATCAACAAACTCACATCAGCATCAGATCAGTGAGGAGGATGAAGACCTGCAGTTGAAATGTATCTGAAGAGACTAACAGAATCCTGCTGACATTACTTATTGATAACACACAGCTTTATAAAGCATGCATGGGTGTACTGACATCACTGTTTCATATAAAGCTTTAACAACACATCCCATAAATGTTACAGCGTGTTACACCGTGCTCCATCAGTGCGTTGGAGGTGCATTAGAGAACACATGCTCACATTGTTGTAGTAAACACAAATTATAGGTGCTATGTTTAGCATTCTGTGTTTCATGTCACAAAGATGAGGCTGTTGCTGCTTTCCCGCCCATCCCCGTTCCCGCTGCTGCTGCTTTGTGTGTCTTTTGAGGAGCAAAAAGATGAGTAAGAGCTGAACAGCCGGCATGTTTTGACAGAATAAGCTTAAGCAAAAGTGAAGTCATGCAAGTAAGAATAGTGGGACTGGACTAAGGTTTTGCATTTCTAAAAATGATCCCTGAAGAAATCCCCTTTTGAGCCATAAAAGCAACCCAGAGCCCACCAACTTTCTGGGGGGACATAGCATTAAAAACTCACTTTTTCAGTGCATATAATTACATATCTGGAGCAACGTCCAGTCCAAAAACTATGACATCAGACAACCCAGTCAGTTTTTTGTGGGCTGATTCATTCAGAAAACACATGATTTAACAAGCCATACGGATTTGGCTCCCCTACCTATGTCACATGCAAGCTCATTTGAATATACTGCCCACAGTTTGAGAACGACATTTGTTAAGGTGCACCATATTTTTCTCGCAAGCCAATCAGAGCAGACTGGGCTTTTTCCAGACAAGCACAAAAACAGAGCGTCTCAGACAGAGGCTGAAAACCGAAATAATCAGACAGCCTGTATGAGAAAAAACAATGTTTATTTAGAATATTAAAGCATGTAAACATGTTCTAGTAGATATCCAAAATACATGTATGAACCAGGAAATTGATATGTCCCCTTTGAAGTACTCTGTCTGAAAGTACACTTACTCAAGTACTGTAATTAAATGCATTTTTGAGGTACTTTTACTTAAGTATTTCCATTTAACTTCTACTATACTGTATTTCACAGAAATACTGTGTGTTTTACTACATACATTTATCTGACAGCTACAGTTATTGGCAACATATTACAATTTTACTAGAAAGCATATAATCAGCTAAATGTGTAATTGCTCAACAGTATATAAAATAATCAAAATAAGCTCCAACTCAACCAGCTGCAACATTATTATGCTGCTAACAAATCGGTGCCCTGGTGATAATGAACCCGTAATAGATCGTGAATAATGGAAATATGGACTTTTAGTCATAATTCTGGTTGATTTGGTGACAACTGAGGCTACTGGTGGCAACAACATGACAATAATACATGTCCTCTGTACATTAGTTGCAATAGAGCAGCTGATGTGCAGAGCACCCAAACACTCTGTGGGTTGAGAGGATTGTCCTATGATAAATAAGACTAAAGAAAATAGTCTTATCCAACTCAGCATCTGCTTTTGTCTCCTGCATCACATGTGTGTATCGTTTCTGGTGATTTCCATGAGTAATTTGAATCCTCTTGCAAGAAAGAACCCATTTTCAAAAGGTAAATATACATATGGCTATTGCTGTCAAAAAAGTGGTCATAGATACTATCAAAAACAGGGTTTGATATGAAAGTTGTGAGGAATATCACTAAGTGCATTTTTTTTTTACAGTTCCTATAGTAAGATTCAGCTGATTGTATTGCTGAGCTGTTTGTCACCACTACCGTCACCACTACCTGCTTAGCACCAAACAGCAGACAGACACAAATAAATACAGCTGGTGAACATAGTGGAACATTTAGTGGCCAGATATTTCCTTCAGGAGATGGTAGAGACTAAAATTAGTGAGTACTGGACTTGCATTCACCAACTGGACAGAATCCCCAGATACACCAAGTTGCACTTGAACACAACACAAAGACTACAGCTGATGGACGGCTTGTTAGCATGCACGTTCTGCACCTGTGTCGGATGAAATAACCCTCCACACCAGCAGGCGGTGGTATTCTGTATTCGTCATTTAAAAAGGAAAACCGGAAGACCGAGGATGTCTTTACTCGACTTTACTTGGCTTGCTTTCCTCACTTCGTTTCTCTTCTTGTGCATTGTCTCGCTTAAGCCGAACAGCCAATCGGAGCAATTCCTCTCACCAACTGGCTGATTTCTCATACTGAATTGGCCAAAAAACCTCCAAGGGCAGACCTCCAACTAGACCCGACAAAAACTAAGCCAACAGACAGTCACCGACAGCCCCAAATTATCTGACAGCTGATGGTTGGCTTGGTGTTTCAGGGTTAATAGGCAACTTTTTGCTTACAAGTTAGATAAATCAACTTAAAAGGTGATAATATGTCAATGTTGCGTTCACAACTTGCTTCTGTTGCCCCTAAGTGGTTAATCAGTTGCAAGTTTCTGAATATCCCTTCCACCACTGACTGATCCAGGTAATATCTTCTTCTGCTGTCCACAGGCAGTAAATATGCAGCAATGAAGCACAAGCATAGAATAAGCCTTTTTGTAAAAGCTGCGAGGCTGAGCACACCGCTGCTCTTCATTTAAAACTCTAAATGTCATGTCGAGTGCAGGATAGTGCATGCATTGCAATCTCTCACTTAACAGCAATCTGTGTCTGTGTGCACTGTCTCACCCTGTCTCCTCTTCCTTTTCTTTCACCTCACCCTGCTGTATTTCTCTCCTCTTTCTTTCACCATCTCACCATCTCTCACGTCTCCCTTGCCTCTAATTTTCCCCCTCTCACCTTTCTCCTCCCCCGCCCCACCCTGCACTCCCACCACACGTGGAGTCGACCGACAGCGTCGGCGTCTCGTCTCATTTGCTCCCCCCTGAGGCTTCCTGACACACAGCATGCACATAGAGGATGAGCAGGGCGCCGATGAAACGCACCGCTCTCTGTGAACACACCTCTTCTTTCCTGGCAGTCAGCAAACATCTGGGTTCATGAATCACTGAATTATTACAGTGTGTGGGACTATATGTGAATGAGTGCCGATCTAAGAGCACTGAAGCATGTATGTTTCTATCACACTTTCTTATTAATCATTATGACACACTGTATAATGTGAGGTGTTTTTAGAGCCTATATTTGGCTACTCTTGCAGTAGAAATCACAGGTTCCATCCCACATTAGAAAAACCATTCACAGCTGAATGAGCTAAGCAAAAACCCTTGAATGAGGATATTTGATAAGTGCTTCAATGAGGAAAAATGAATAAATAGGATAAATAAAGAGACACATTTTAAGGTACTTGAACTTTACTTGAGTGTTTCCATTTTCTGTCAGTTTTTATGTTTGTGTTCACAGCAACATGAGCATTGATTTGGAGTCATGTTTCTGGCTATTTGACAATATATTTACACTCTTTTGATGAGTACCATCTCCAGTATTAAGTGTTTTTCTTGGTAAAACCTTAACCATACTATAGACTTTTAGTTAAAGAACCAATGTGAAACAATTAGGGGGATCTCTTGGCAAAAATGGAAGATAATAGTAATAAGTATGTTTTATTTTGTGTACGTAAACCTGAAAATCGCTCTGACCCTCGGTCTGTGTCTCATTCACATGAACAGAGGAGGGAAAATATCTCTGCATTCAGCAATTAGTGCGTTTTACAACTCTTATGATCTAATAATTTAAATAAGGGTTATTCAAGTGTGCATACTGTGAAGTTGTTTAACAAAAAAATAAATAAATAAATAAATACCTGCTGAGTTACAGACGTCTCTATCTCAGTGTAAGTCTATTGTCCCAATGGCATCACGTGACGGACATGGCTCTTCCCGGGGTCTTGCCCAGAATGGACAAACCAAATTCTGTTAACTTTTCCTGCTTGAGCCAGAGTTGATATTGTGACTTTGCTGCCACTCTCTCTCTCTCTCTAGCTTCACTACTCACTTCCCACATAGACACACTGACTCTGCTTCAAATTATATACTCTTACAACAACTAGCTCTTGAGAGGGCCATTTGCATTTTCACGTCGTCCGCCGTAGTTCTTCTACACACTTGGCAAGCAGCCGAGAGGCTTCAGCTGACTGCAATCTGCAACCTTACCACTAGGACCGTCACTTTATACACACTTCACGATTGCTTTTTGGACATTTTGGGCAAGAAGAAATCCACTTAAAGCTGAAAAAAACACATACCACAGCACCCTGCATCATTGACATAGACTTGAGCACAGGTAATCATTCTCTCTGGTTTCATCACAAAGTGTTACTTTACCTTACATAAGATATCTGATGACTTCTCTCACCACTGCAGGGAGGTTTCCTCGTTGCTATTCATTGTAAGCCAAGGTAGTTGCTTGAAAAAGGTGACTGGTCCTTCTGACACACTCATATTGATTTTTCTGAATGTCCTGTAGTGCAATCTATGTACTAACAATAATATCCAACAGTCTGCACTCTATTACTATACAGCAATAAACTCATAAAATGCTTTTGCCTGAAGCAATTTTCATTAACAAAGCCTGAAAGCCAAAGAAATCTTACCCTATTCAAATGACTTTTGAAGCATGAGTGTTGTCCTTGAATACTAATGGAGGTTTTCCTGGATGTGCAAACTGGGGGAGGGTAAAATCAGTAACGTGCTCACTCCTCAGAGGATCTCCTCAGGGCACAATATGTCTTAGTCCTGTCAGCCGGTGACCTTTGTGTATCCCTCCCTGATTTCTGAGTTTGTAGAGCTGCGCTGTGTCACATTCTACTGAAAAAAGGCAATAGTCTCCATGCTAAGGAGACACTGGTGACAGCGTGAATCACATGGGGATCAGTGGTGTATTTTTATGGCATGTGAAGTGGCCAGAAGGCATGATTTCTGTGCCCTTGTATGTTTATAGAATTATGTCATGTAGGAGTTTTCAAGCATGCTCGGTTCAACTAACCCCCCTGTTTGATGAACAGTGAGAGCAAAGCTTTGCAAAGATCCATGTTAACCTCTGGCATTTATGCAACTATGTCAGACTCCAGTACGGCATAGCTGTGACTGGTTTATTAAGGTGCATTAATCTCTCTCCCTGGCACAATCACAATTGAGGTCAAATATCATGATCCTGACCTTGGTCAACCGGCTTCATCAATCACAATCTGATGAGACAGAAATGATGTCACATAGAGCTCGCCGGTTGATCTACATATCAATCACGGCACATACAAGGCTGATGTGACCCCTGATGGCTGATGTCGTTCATCACACAGTAGTTGAATACCGAAAACAAACAGGAAAATTAATAAGCAGCTTTTCTGTATTTGTTTGGAAACACAAGTTGTCACATCTTGGGGAAACTGCTGAGCATGGTGTTGAGATATTTCTTGCAAGCTGGTGCGAAAACTGTCACACGAGTATGAAGACAGCAAGATGAATTCAGCCGGAGCCTCTGAAAACAATGATCAGGCCCCAGACTTGTCAAGACCCAGAGAAGTTGTGCTCTCTTTTCCAGCAGACTTTCTCCATGAAATCAATAGTTTCATGGCCATTGGAGTGTAACTTTTCTCTTCTCTCTGCTCTTTCTTCTTTTTGGGATTGAGATCGCTTTTGTATGAAATGGTGCTCTCTCCTGTGACTTTGCCTGACATTCATAGTGCTTCTTTTTTTTTTCCTCAGGAAGCTGTTTTGTTCTTTTCCCATCTGGCTTCATTTCATCATTCATTTAGCCAGGACTGGCTCATATCCACTGAAGCAGAGGCATGTCACACATTTGCAGACCTGCGCCCAGAGGATGATATGATAGAAATGATCAGTTGCAGTATTTCCACACATATGGCATTCCTTCATTTTGTCCCTGTCATGTCTTCAGGCATCAGTATTTCCATGCAAGAGCACATCCCGGCCTGCTCATATCTGCATGTGCAAATTACAAACACTTATATGTGCATGCATGCCTTGAAGATGTCCACATTCAAGCACAGTCTGTCACACGCGTATTCACCTACAACAGCATATGCATGCAAGTGCCATGCCTTTAAATGCAAGGCATTACTCCCAGTGTGTGATATCAGATAATGCCCTGCAGGTTTGAGACAAGTGGGGTCTAAAAAACTAATATTTGCACGGATAGTTATCTTTATAAGGTCCTCTGGCTTTATGAAGTTGTAAACCCTGGACTTCATTGAGCGAGGACAGTATGGAAGTCAAGATAGGGGGGAAAAGGCGCGGCTGGAGTTTAAGTATCATGCTGTTTATTAAAAGCATAAAAAGGCAGAACCAAGGGAAGGATGAGATTGTATACTCAGCGGAGGACACTGCTAAAGGGGATGCTATAATACACTGTATGCTGCTAGGTATCAGTGTAATGATTCATAGCCCAGAGGCCTGTATTATGAAGCAGGATTGGGGTTAGTGAGTTAACTTTAGGTTGAACCCTGGGTTTTTGGGTTTTCCTACAGCGGTGGTCTACTTTTTACTCGAATAGATCACCATGGTGACTTCTGCTGCACACCTAACCTGCTCCGGAGCAGGTTATGTTCCAGATAAACAATCAAGTCGTATAAAAGCACCATCTTCAAACCAGTCAGAGCAGTTCAAAGTAACAAATGTAGGAAATATGCATTATTAATTTCATTTCGAGAAAAATGTAGATTCTCCCGGATTATGTCAGTTTTTCCATGGAGGTCCACATAGGGAGAAGGTCAGGGTGTCAAACAAACACAGGACTTTCACCCAGGAGACTGATGGTAATGTCAAATGGAATGGTCAATGGACTTGCATTTATTTCGTGCTTTTCTAGTCTTCTGACCACTCAAAGCGTTTTACACTCCATGTCACATTCACCCATTCACACACACATTCACACACTGATGGCAGAGGCTGCTAATGTGCCCACTTTGCCCATCAGGATCTAATCTAAATCATTCATCTCATTCACACACTGATGGCTATGCCTTCAGGAGCAATTTGGGGTGAAGTGTCTTGCCCAAGGACACATCGACGTGACCAGAGTAGCCAGATCGAACCACCAACCTTCTGATTGGTAGAGGACCTGCTCAACCCTCTGAGCCACAGCCGCCCCAGAGTGAAACAAAAAGTCAACATTGACTTATCTTAATTTACATCCATAACTTAAATAATATAACAAACATACTTATTTTAAGGTTAGCCATGATGTTTTCACTAAATATAACCAACTAGTATTGTTGTGTTTTTGTTTTATTTAGTTTCAATTTACAACATTAACCAAGAAGTCAATAGAATTATCATCATAATATACACAAAGAGGAAGATAATATACACAAGAGGAAGAAGTCATAATTCAGGTTAAAAGCAACACAGCTTAAACTGACAAATGCATAAAGTGCAGCTGGTAAAAGTATCACTGATGTTGTGATACATAAATTAGCCTAAATTACGTCAGAGTTGTGCATTTACAGTCCCACCGACTGTATGCCTGTTTGCCTTGAGTTGCTTTGTTACTGGCTCTTTCATGTTCGCTGTGGGTGATTGTAAGATATGAACCTTTTGAATTATGTTTATTTTTTATTTGCTCCCAAGTGGGTTTCACACCGCCAGACTCGAGGACGCAGCTGAAAGAAGGATAAAAGCTTCATGCATGCCACAATGTCCCTAAAGGAAATAATAAAGTATCTCCCAGTATGCCATTCTGTTATACAAGCAACATATTAATTTAATGCAATACACAAAGTAATTACAGTCACATTCAGACTCACATTCACACATCAGTCATTTTTCTTTTGCCAGCTGTCCGTCCTGTGTTTGGCAGATTCATCTGTGTTACTATTAGCCTGGATTATGGGTTTAACTTCTTTTTATTTTGCTGCTGACAGTAGACTTGTCCATGTTTGTGACTGGTCACATGCTGCAAACACAACCTTGTTCATGTGGATACACTAACAGCCAGACTGAGAAACCCTGAGTTGACTTACTGAATTGATAACCACCGTTTGATAGGGTTAGTTAACCCTTACCAAAAAGAAGTTTATTCCAATGTGCTATTAGTTTTCTTTTAGTTACTTTTAGTTTACTTTTAATGTACTTAGCAGAGATATACAGAGCATAACTATATTTAACTGCATATTTATATAATGTATATATCTGTATAGCTGCAGTACAAAATAACACTAGTTGTATACACAGTGCTGACTATTTTTACACTCAAAGTATACTTAAAAGTATACTTTCATAAGCTAAAACATGGGCCAATTTAGTCCCAAGAAGTACTGAAAAAGTATACTATCTGTAAAATATGACTAGTTGTGTACTTGTGTACCTACTACTTTCACAATTAAAGTATACTTAAAAGTATACTTTTATAAAAAATAAACAAAAGAAGAGTGAGCCAATTAAGTCCCTAGAAGAATTAAAGCAGTATATGACTAGTGCATTGATATTAGTATACTTACTGTATATGGTATACTTGGGAAACATATACTTGAACTTGAAGTATACTGCTTTTTCATGAGGGAAGCCAGATAATGAGAAGATACCCTGGGTATGTTGAACTTGCTTCGTGGTACAGGGCTGTCTGTAATGTTTCATATTTTATCATATTGACCTTTAAAAACAACAAATTGTTATTACATCAGCATTACAAATTACCAAATTATATCTATGCAGCATGTCTAAAAAAACAAAGGTGTGTTTCCTCTGTTTGTTTCCCGTGCTCTGCTATCCAGAAATCTGGTTTGACGGGTCATATCTAGCTGGCTGACAATGACAGTGCCGTCTGGCATCGTCAGCTCAGTAAATAATATATTCATGTTCATGTTGGCTTGTCGGTCGATGACATTTTCACTGCAGACCAACAATGACAGGGCTGAAATTCACAACACTGATGCTTCATCTTTGTTGTGGTTTGAATGTGCAAAGTTGCAGCAACATTCACATTAGAAGTGTTGTGAGATTGGTTTCCTTTCTTAAGTAGGCTAGACTTCACACAGAAAATAATTATTTGAAATGTAAAAGAGATGATGACAACGAGGAGGGAAGGACGCTCGAGCACGGGGTTGTTCCTTCTTTCTATTTGCGATTGAATATGTTTTCCATAGCCTTAAACCTCTCTGCATGCCTTTGAGTATTTGGAGCAGTTTATCAAATTGATTGTGAATGCTTGCTCTCTTGAAGTTATACCAACCGAGCCTGGATTGCCTTCAACTTGAAAACAAAGACAAAATCACTCAGCGGAGACTCCTTTAGTCCAAGTAAACAGGTTTTTAATTTAGCAAGTCTGGCTAGCAGTCTGTCTTTCCAGCGGAGTTTCGATCGAAGGTTAATGAGGACAATATTCTTCCACATCTGATTTCTTTTTCCCTCTGTTGCAGAAGTGATTAAAGGCAGAACATTTGGTTGAGTGCGGTAAGATAATGGGATAAATGATTTCATTTTGTGGGGTAGATGGTCTACTGACGAGCATCACTTTCAACGGGAGCTCCTACAGCTGCTCTCTGTGACCCTTCGCCCCTCACATACATCTATTTGCACAATTCAAGAGGTACTTTTAGTGTCAGTTGTGTCATATCCGTGCATTTTGGATATTACTCGTTTACTTTTCCTTGAGTCCATATGTTTCATCACAAATTAGACGGCGGTCAGGATGCCCAAACCTCATTTAAAGTGCTTTCAATCTTACCTTCAAGGGTAACAGATGAAGGGTGCTTGTTTTTTACATCTTGTGGTGGGAAAGGCCGTAGAATGTAATTTCCTCGTAACATTTAGTTGACAAAAAAAGCCACACGTGTTGGATTACAACCTGGGCTCCTAAAAATGACCTTCCTGTACAACCAAAACTGCACTGTCAACTACATTTCCAGGGAAACATATTTTCTCCCAAATTACATTTGTTTTTAACATATCACAAATACATTTCTGATCAAAGCCAGTGAAAGTTCAGGAGAAGATCGAGGTGGATTGCTGGGTCAAACAAACACAGGACTTTGACCCAGGGGACTGCTGTTTGTGCCACGTATGACGGTCAAACTGTCAAACTTAATGCAGTAATTATTGTTATTTGCATTAATGCTCATTCTTTTTTTAACGCCTCTAATTTTTGTGACATGCAACTTGCAAGTTTTAGGTTGTAGCAGGCTCAATTGTCAAGCTAAAATGAAAGAACCTGCACCATATGAAACTAGAAAACCTAAGGAATCCATTAGTACCAACCATGTCATACTAGCTTGTTGCAAAAGAGGGTAAATAATGCTCCAAACCTAGTTTAAATTTTGGCAAAGAATAACATTTTCAAAGGGTCCCTTGACCTCTGACCTCCAGATATGTGTGTCTATGGGTACCCACTAGTCTCCCCTTTACAGACATGCCCACTTTATGATAGTCACATGCAGTTTGGATCAAGTCATAGTCAAGTCAGCACACTGACACACTGACAGCTGTTGTTGCCTGTTGAACCGCAGTTTGCCATGTTATGAATTCAGCTGATTATTTTATGTTAAATGCAGTACCTGTGAGGGTTTCTGGACAATATTTGTCATTGTTTTGTGTTGTTAATTGATTTGCAGTAATAGATACATATACTGTATATATGCATAAAGCCGTGTATATGCACACTCCATGTTGATCAGAGCATTAAATATTTGACAAATCTCCCTTTAAGGGACATAAAAAAATATGATTTAATTAAACTGTGATTAACTATGGACAATCATGCAGTTAATTGCGATTAAATATTTAAATCAATTTGCAGCCCTGTTTAACCTTCCTGTTGTCCTTGGGTTTTTTTGACCCATTTTCAAACTTCATTATATTAGAAATATGGATTTCTTTCATCTAATTGCCCCCAAATAACATGGATGGTTACATGTTATGGTCTTTGCAAAAACATAATAAATTAAATAATAACCACTAGTTATGTTGAATTGTTGGTGTTTTATTTAAATTTATAGCATATGAAATTTTGTGAACTTTGACCCACGATGACCACAGGCGTCATTATGTGGAAAAAAAAGTGTAAAACTTTAAAACATCACAATCATCAGCCAAACAGTAAGTATTTTGTGTACAAAACCTCAGACACAGAATTACAAAACTGTATTATCACAACTTGAGCCAATAATAATAATCCTTGAGAGCTGTCCACATGCACCCAGTGAGCAATGTTTCATGGGATTAATGGAGTATCAACTTGGAAAATGGTGTCCAGCTCTTTCAAAGGGGACATATGCTAATTTCCAGGTTTATACTAACATTTATGTGCTCCGTTTTAGCGTCTGTATCTTTAAGACCCCTCTGGAAAAAAAAAAGCCCAGTTTGCTCTGAGAGCAGAGAGAAAAATATGGCACACCTTTGCAAAGGTAGTTCTCAAGCTGTGGGCGATGTATTGAAATGAGCCTCCATGTGACATAGGAAGGGGATCCAAATCCGAATGGCTTATTCAATCACATGTGATTGACTGGGTTGTCTTATTTCACAGTTTCTAGGTTGGTAGTCACTCCAGATACCCCACTGGATGAGCACAAGCACTGAAAAAGTTTGTTTTCCATGATATGTTGCCTTTTAATACATCCAGGGAACAACAACAACAAGTATGTGTGAAGCAGAATGCTTGAGTTATGGGGAGGGAGAGCTTTGGATAAAATCAATGTGCCCAGTGTAAAAACGGCCTTTCAGAATAAACTAAAAACCCCATCAAAAAGAAACCACAGTCCTGGAAAGAGTTTGAATGACAAGTAATCACTGGGAAGTGTGTTGCAGTGTCCAGCTTTTCACCAAACATGTTGACAGAGAATAAAACATGGCTAAGATTGCTGCTCTAGCTGTGTTTTCCTTGATAGCGACACTATGCTGAGAGATTGCTGTGGCGCGTCCTCTGCATCCTAATGTCCTCAGTTACTAACTGGCAATTTTATCAGAAATGCATTAAGCTCAATTTGCCACGGAGCTGCTGTAAGGTCACTTCTGTTTACTGTTATGAAATCTCACAGATTGTGTAAATTTACTGTTGATAACCTCACATAGGTGTCTCCCTCCTAATAAATGCAGAGTCTGTGTTATATCTTGTTGGCTGTTTGAATAAAGTCTTGCTAACCTTTACAGAGCTATCTTCATAGGTATGCAGATAAAGCATTTTTAATGTCTGGTGTCTTGTATGGCATTTGCTAGACATTTAAAAAAATGAATACATGATACACATGAATAGGTTACAGCGCTGCTCACTCATCCATCATTCTCCCTCCCTCTCTCTTACATCGGTAGGTATTAGCTGCATAACTCTGAACTTTGATAAAGAAAAGTAGCAATGTAGCAACATTAATATACATTTACTAATTATTAGTAATTGTATAACTTGCATTACATAGATAAATATTTGTAACATTTTGTTAATGGTTAATATTTGGTTTTAAACTAACTGTAAATATTATTCAGATGGCTATTATAAAGTTGCTGCTGATAACTATTTCTACCTCGGTAACCAGTGAGCCTGGTACTGGGTTCAGCTGAACTATGTGTTAAAATACTACCTTTTAAAACTTCATAAAATACTGTCGTGGTCCTTTTTCCAAATGGTTTATAAAAGATGAGGCCTTGACGCTGTTAAAACAACACCTCATGTGTAATTTGTTGTCAATGTTTGTTTGGCGATGATTTCAAAATTTTAGTTACAAAATCAACACATGAGAAATTGTGTTTTTACTTCATAATACTTTTGACTGTTGTTAAATGTATATATGCATACTTGGCTTTGGATTGTTCTTCCTTATATTATTTACATTGTTTACTTTATTGATCTCATTTGTTTCTTATCAAAGTTTTACTTGATCATATTAAAAGAAAACTACTCCATTTATTGATTTTGCACTGTGCACAATGGTAGAATGTGATGATGCACAGCGTAAATGTCATGGCCAAAGGCTCCATTGTGTGCACATAACCTCCTGCAGTGGATATCAGTAGAAATCGAGGCGGCTGTGGCTCAGAGGGTAGAGCAGGTCATCCACCAATATAAAGGACGGTGGTTTGATCCCCGTCTGCTCCAGTCACATGTCGACGTGTCCTTGAACAGGACACTTAACCCCAAGTTGCTGCCGAAGGCTCAGCCATCAGTGAATGAATGTGTGTGTGAATGGATGAATGCTGACATGTAGTGTAAAGTGCTTTGAGTGGTCAGAAGACTAGAAAAGTGCTGTATAAATCCAAGTCCATTCACCATTTTATAGCCAGATTCCCTTTCAAGAGGTAGAAAACTCATTTGGCACACTTTGGGTATCCAAGTGGCCAAATGGAGAGTCCTCTTGGCCTTAGTCTTACTAAAACCTTTGTAGAATCAAATGCTTTGTGTTATTTATATCTGCTTTGGCACAGTTGTAGTCAAGGAGTTGACTACGTGAATTCAGTGGCGTCTCTGTGCATGGCATCATTGCTATAATGGTGTTATCCACTGTGTAATACAGAAAAAAATGTAGGCGAGGATAAAAATGTAATTTTTTTTTTCTTTTGGTTCATCATGATTTACTCAGGTATAGTAACCGTCATCATCTTAGACTGGGGATGAATTTTCCAAGGTCTTACCGATCCATAGAGACCAGGATCACACATATAGACCCGGTAATTGTGGAGCTACACTTGATTTATTTTAGGCATGTCTGTCTATGTAAACCACCCTAAGGCTTATTAAGGTAAATGGTTTATAAATATATTAGAACATGATTTAGATTGTTAATAGTTTGTCAGTGGTTAATAATTGGTCATGGACATCTATTTATGTAAGGTTTATAGACTTTAAGGGTTAAAATAATTTGATAATCATTAACAAAATACTTAATATAGTAAATATGTTATGTTTACCACAATCAGCTGTTAGTAAATACTTTACTATTGCAATCAGTCATTATTATTATCTCTTAGATGATTAAATATACATAATATACTGTAATTCATACACTCATTATTTCATATTCCACAAACTACTTTTAAAATAACAAATTATAGCATTACTAATACTTAGTAATTATTAATTAGAATTACAATGTTTGTCAACTGTAAGCTAACTATGAATTAAGTTTAATTTTCTATAAATTTACCATTCATTAATGATGATTATTACAATGTTTTACCAGAAAAGCTTCTTAAAATTCAAGATGTTTTTATTTTGCTAACCCCCTCAAAACTTCACACTAACAATAGGCATGCAGCTGTGGTGGGAATGACTGCTTTCCAAGACAGAGATGTCACTGTGCCCCACAGCAGTGGGGAGGAGGACGCTGCCTACATCTGCTATAAATGTCAGGGATTGGTCCATTAGGCTCTGTGCACTCCCACAGCAGAACACTCCCTGTAGCCTGTCACCCGTTCTTTTGGAGGCTTTAGCAAATACTGTTTCACAGCTTCAACGAAAAGAAACGGATGTGTTTTAACCTGAAACAATCCCCATAATTCCCAGCTGCTTTAGCAAACTAATTTATTTTCCTGAATACGTGCTTGTGTTTTTATTTGCTCACACTAGCAGAACAGATGATGACCATATAAAACTTGTTAGGTAAATCATTCATGAATCAAGAACAAACAACCTTCCCAAGGCAGACTTTTATTTGTTTTTACTCTGTTTGTATCCCATACACAAAGCATACATAACTGCCAGTCTCAGGGGAAGGCACAGTGAAATTCAATTTTTTGTTTATTATTATTAAATACTGATATTTTACAGGCCCAGAACGTAACAATGGGTGAAGGACACCTTTGATTACAGGCATTTCCTCCATGAGCAACATTGTTCAAATCAGCCAACTCAACCTACATCAGCTCTACTGCAGCTGATGGTGAACTGAGCTGTAGGCTAATAACCTCCTGCACTTCTGCGACATAATTACAGAAAACATTTATATGTGTACACTACACCCAAGCTCAATAACATTTTCTCTACAAAAGTACAAATAATACATTAAATTCATAGGATATACAACAATAACATTATACATGCTTTACAGGTTGAAAACCTTGTATTACCCTTTAAATGCATGTATGAAATTTTGCCATCTGTACAATGTATGATCAATAATGCCAAAAGAGCCGTAATGTAAAATAACTTTATTGTTTTGTGACACTAACACTTCATAGTTGGTTTAAGTCTTTGCTGTCTCATTTGAATTAATGTCCAAATAGTAAAATATGGATCCTACGTCATACATCTTTTCTCATGAGACGTCTCTCCAGCCAATCATGCTTTGTGAAGGCGATGATGTTGATGACGTGACTCGTGAACATGGCTGTCATTCTTTCTCCCGCTGCTTATTTGAGGTGCACTTGCATGAAAGATAACTAAACTGCAGCATCCATGTGAAATAAAAAGCTTAGCTTATGGCCTTAACCTTTTCATGCAGAATGAACAGGCTTCATGTTGTCTTGCAATTTAATTTTGTATCGTAGGCTATTGCAAGAAGTGATGAACCTATGGACACACAACCCCTATAGCTACATCAGCTTGCCTAAATTATAAAAAAAGAATGGAGGCTAGATTCGTAGGTGTTTCAAAAAGTATAGTGGTTGTATTTTTATCTTATCAAAAATAACTTCTTCGGCTACCAGTCCACACTCCATACCTGGTCTGTGCAGTGACTTGACCCAGCGACCCTCCGGTTCCCAAACCAAGTCCTCACGGACTGGCTGATCACAAGCGCTAATTGCTTATGCTAATCGCTAACATTTATATTAGCCCATGAACCGTTAATGTTAATCGTTAATGCTAATGCACAAAACAGTTCAACTCTAGCTGTCTCCAATATAAAGGAGTCAGACTTCTGGGGGACAGAGCAAACGGCTTTCAAGGGCAGCTGTGATCTGATACAGCTGTGCTGTATTTCAGTGTCTGCCTCATTTAAAGTCCGCAATTCAAGACCAGCTACATCAGAATAGGTCAACAACGCCGTCCCATTTCATTTCATTTATTTCATCACACAAGGGCGATGGAGAATACAGCGGTTCTGGGTGGGAGGAGCAGCAGGTTTGTCCGACAGGTTTTCAGTCCTCTGAAGCACACAGTGTCAGACAAATCATTCCTATGTGCTCCTCATTGTCTAACTGCAGCACTTTTGTGTTGTACACTTCTAACACTTAATAAAGATTAGCTAATTAAATGTTAATTAAAAAGTTGCTAATGTTGCTGCGCCAAACTGTACTGACTGAACCAAGAAGTGCTGGTGATGTTTAATAGTCATTTAAAAACGCTAGCTTCAGTTTGTAATATTTTAGAGAAATGCCTTTGCGTCCCAACCATATAATATAATATAATTAGAATAAATGTTCTTTCTAAAAAACTATTCTGTAATTTCTTAGAAATCATCCACCCTCCAGCGACCAAATAGTAATGAGTGTCTTTCTCCCACTCATAAATACTGATATAAGTATCCTTGTCATAATGGGGAATATTATAGGACTGGATTATGGAGTGATTTGTTTAACACAGCACTGCAGCAAAAATAAATCACCACTCATCACTCATTAACACTGACAGACCATTGTTGCAGCAGCGTGCAAACGTGTCCCTCGGTGCCATGGGATGAAAGATGAGCCTTTTGGCTTTGAACTTGAACTGTACTTGCCCTTTCTTCCGGTCTCTAAGATCCTCATTTGAGACTACAGCTAAATTGCAAAAGCCTTTTATTGAATTTAATATGATGGATTTGAAGTGCATTTTGAGCAAGTCTGAGGGTGTGCGTGACCTTGTTCCCGTCAGCCATGCATCAGCTCAATCTCTCACACTAGGGCGTTATGTGTAGTGGAGATTATCGATTTGTGAAATCATTCCCCACATGCGTTATTGATATGTTGAACCGCATGTGAAATACATAAACATAACACCCGCCTCTCTCGAAGATATGTGGAGACGATTAGAGTCCGAAAGGCTTTCCTCACCAAGAGGAGAGACAGCCGATAAACAACACCTTGACCAACTAACTTCACCGTTCACATTTCTTCGCAGTTTCCCTCTCAAGCGAACGGCGAGGAACAGACCCTCTAGCAGGAAAAGCACAGATGTGACTAATAACGTTAGCGATGGCAGCATCCTTCCTGTGTATCTCAGCAAGAAATGCAAGTTTGCCAGCATGCACAGCACGTATGTGGTACACCTAAATGGACAGCAGCAGTTAATATTATTAGTTACACCTGTGTTTAACAAGTCAAAATCTAAAAATAAAAAAAATATTTCACTTAACCCTAGTGTTGCCAAGCTTTTAAGCTATCTGCTTTTTTTTTTTTTTTTTTTTTTTTTTTTTCCTTTTTCCACAATGTCCCCCCAAAAAAAAAAACAAAAAAAGAAAAAAAGCTATCTGCTTTTGTTTGTTTGTTTATTTTATTTAGGGTTGAGAAAATGACAACACATACAGAAACAAAGCCAAAGTTTCAACACAATCTCATCCCAACTCGTCACACATTCATACATGTGGCATGTGCCACAGGGCGCACTGTTAGTGGTGGGAGGTTTGTTCTCTCTCTCCCATTTCTCTGGTGCTTTCCCTCCCTTCTTCCTGCCTTTTTCTTCATCTTGATCTGAGCACACATGAAATGATTTGCTGATAAGCGTGAAGGAAAAGGGCAGAGGAGCAGTGAACGGGACGCTGCACACTGACCAGCCGGCAGCACCACTCAGGAGACTTCGGCCTCTGTTGTGTTGGGCTTGTTTGGTTTTTGATTGTTTTCCGTTTGTTACTTAGCTTGGGCTGGCGAAGTTGAGCTAATTTTTGAGTTTAGCGGAATGAGCTGGGTCTAATGAGCCACTGCATAGCTGGCCCAGCAACTTCCTCTTCTTTTTGTTCTTTTGACCAGGATTTCAAGTACGCTTTGTTTGTTTAGTTGAACTTTTAGTACAGTTATTTCTGTTATTTTTGTTGTTTTTTTCAAGTCACTGGACTCATGGCACCCACCCAGAGCCAGATTTGGTCTGAGGTTTGTACCACATAAAGTTTTTTTGTTTATTTTTTTTTAAGTTTATCTCATTTTTGTAATTAAGGGGGAAGAGCTGGATGATGCAGCAGGCCACTGCACGACTGGCCCAGCGACTTCCTCCTCTTTTGTTCTTTTGACAGTTATTTTTCTTGCTGACAATAAATCTCTTGTTTTGTTTGGTTTTGTTTTGTTTTGTTTTCAAGTCACTGGACTCATGGCATCCTTTATATGCTTCGGTCTCTCCACAGGCTTTGTGTCCTCTGAGAGGCTGTAACACCGACCCCTTGCCATCTCTTTTAGGTTGCAGTAAACACATACTGGAACTTTACATCCAAACTTCTCTCAAGCAGAAAAATACTGTGCTGTAATCCGCAGCTGTTTTTCTGTGTAGGTGAGACATATGCTCTCTCTCTTTCAACCCAACTGGTTAAGGCAGATGGCCACCAACCCAGAGTCAGGTTCTGCCCGAGCACCAAACTTTTTTCTTGCCACTGTTGCACAACAATTCCTGCTCATGGGGGATCTTTTATTGGGTCTTTAAATTATACAGTACAGTCAGCAGTGACTCAGTGGGTGCTTCAAGCTGAACTCATTTTTTTTTTCGTTTTTTTTTTGCTGAAAATTACGCACATATCATACAACCTTATACATAACATATTAACAACACTTCCACGTTTCTGGCTTCCTGACAATTGCAAGCTTAATATTTACTCTCATTTCAGCTCTGTTAGCTCTTTACCTGCTCACACTGCACATTTTACCCATAGGCACAGTTTGAACTTTGATGACATGTGTACAACAGAGGCTTTGTTTACATGAAAATTAATAATCAGGCACCAGCAGGTTTATTTTTATATCCCTAATATTCCCAATGAGTGATGGAATATTGCAAGAATCACCATAGCAACTGAACTTGCACTAACCGCAAAACCTGACAGTAAACCAGAGATGAGTGTTGCAGGCTCATGGATAGACCTACATTGGGCTACCCCATGGCATCTAATAGCAACTTTATTAGCATATATGTTAAAATACAAAGAGGTCTAGTGTATATGATGCTGTGTACATATTACACCATGTCCCAAGGGAATACAACGTGAGTGAGCGTCAGCAAATAAATCAGTTTGACTGCATTGTTTTCTACTGGAATGTCCTAACTGGACACAAGTGACACAAGTTGAATGCATTTTCTGGACTGAAAGCATCACAATTGTTACGACCCTGAGGTCGTATTAGCATTTATTCCTGTGTTTAGTGTATGTGCTACAAAGTGTTGTGTGGTAGATCTCTTTTTTGTTGTCCTCTGGTGTGTGCGTGTGTGTGTGATGAGCTGCAGGTGAGCTTGTGTGGGTGGCTGATTGCAGGTAGGCGTGGAGGCCTGATCCAAGGAGCTGATTGGTTCCAGTCTCCAGCCACAGATTTAAAAAGTCGGGTTTCTTCAGTCCCAGCTGGCTATCCTTCCTCAACCCACCACCAAGACTACCAGCATTACTACCAGTTGTAAATAGATCTACCTGTCCAGCCCAGGTTTGGTCGGGGTCGGTGGCACTTTTATTTAATCCATTTTCTCCTGTTTCTGCTGTAGGAGTTAGGGCAGTGTTCTGTCTTTTGTTTTCTTATGTTTGAGTAGAGCAGTTTAGGGCTACCAGCTCATTTTTGGTTGTTATTTTTGCCATTGCCTACCCTGATGTTGATTTTCTGAATAAACCTCTTAAAAGGGCTGTAAATCCCTTGTTGCTGGTGGTTTTTGGGAGCTTGGGAAAGGGGAGCCTCATTGTTTGTGTTGCACCCCTAGGCCGAGTTGTAACACAGTCGACAGGGAACAGCTGACTTGTCAAGCTGAAATGAGGGGTTATCTATATATCTATATGATGCCTACCTCCTCATTTCACTACAAAAAAAACAAATAATATGATAGCTGGCTGGAGGGAGATCACCTGGAAGTTCCCCACTTGCTGTTGGCTGTATTGTGTGTCATTTCCATTAATATCACAATATAAAATGTGTGATTTCTGTTTGAAAAGTAAACTTCAAGCATAAGACGATAGCAAGTATCACCCATGTTTTAAGTGTTTACATCTCCAGTCTGATTTTTAGCGCACAGATTCAGTGTGGACAGAGAGTTATTATTTAAAGCAGCCAAATTATAAAGATTGGTTTAGTATTCTATCAACAAGAAGACACATCAAGTTTGATATTATTAATCATTATAAATTATTAGTTCTGTGTATTATAAAAAAATATAAATACATTCATGCAATTTGTCTCATTTTGAGCTCCAGTTAAAGATATATAAGCACAGATCTGGAGTTCAGGATCTATGGCTGTCTTGTTCTGCAAATGTCACCCCCTCTATGTTTTGCTAAGGTTAGAGCTAATCTTTGAGTCCAGCAACAAATACTAGTGACCTTCGCTGCTCGCATGAAATGAATGCCAGGGCACATTAATCATTCCAACGCACAGACGAAATGTCAATTGCGAGATGCAGAGTGATCAGAAGGAGACGGGGGTGTTCTTCAGAAAGATGGCTCCCTCTGAAGAAAATCATCTGACAACAGGAATATTCCTTGATCAGTCCACCTGTCTACCGGCCTCACCAGGTGATCCCAGCGTCTTTAATCAATCTAATGGAGTCTGTGGGGCTTTCTTTTCATCAGATATACTGGTTTATCCTCACACACATGTTCTTGTTTCCAAAAAAAAAAAAAATGTGACATAGCCAGTAGGTAGGTAAATGGCTGGGTGGATTGTTACAGAGACTGGTAGGTCATTGAAAGGTCACAGGTTGTATTAGTTCAAATTAAATTTATTTCTGTAGCACATTAATAAAACATGAGTTGACCAAAGTGCTTTACAGACATCCTGAGCTGTGCGTGGAATGACTCAGTAGAGTGGGCAGATCTGATGTAGTGGGGCAGTTTGTTCCACAAAGTGGGGCCTACAACACAGAAAGCACCATGGAGCCTGAGTTTCTGTCGGGCGGAGGTCACGAGTGACTGGTCAGAGGACATGAGAAACCTAGATATGGTATAGAGAAAGTGGTCATACAGGTAAAAGGGAGCTAATCCATGGAGCGCTTTATAGATAAATGGTAAAGTCATAAAGCGAACCCTGAAACTGACAGGGAGCCAGTGGAGGGAGGCAGGTATGGGGGAAATATGCTCATGTTACAGGAACCAGTTAAAAACTTCACAGCAGAGAGAGTGAGGGCCGACTGACTCCCATGTACAAAGACTGACAGTACACTAAAAGCATGGATTACTTACTGTATATCTCCATAAAAATGAAAGAAAAATGATATCAAACAATAGCTGTCTTGATACAAAGGTCCTTGTTTTGTTCTTGTCGGTTAATAAATCCTCACAGTGTCCTAGGGTTGCCAGCTGTCCCGTATAGCTGGGATGGCCCCTATATTGTGCTAAATTGGTTTGTTCCATACGGCAAATCCCATCTCTCATATTGCTTGCTACTCGAGATCTGGTACAACAACAGCAGCAGATCATGTGCTGATCACGTCACCTGTCATCAAATCACAGACCCCCTCAGTTGTGTATAGCGTAAATTCACCAATTCCTGCAATAAAAATGTTTAAAAAATATCTAGTGTTGTTTGGTCGGTTTCACATGTGCAAATATGGTTTAACCTGCAAAAAAAGAAAGGTTGTGCACCTTCAACGAACAAGGAAAAGCCAAAAAGACATGGATTATGCCTGTCAGCAGTAACTTGACAAAGAGCCTTCTGAACCATCATTGCCTCCAAATGGCCACAAAACCAGTTTATGCTGGTTTAAATTAATGCAAAAAATCAAAAAGACAGAACATGAAATGTTTTGCAAAAAGAAACAAAAATGCTTGAGAGAAGGAAAAAAAGTAGGTATTGTTTTCTCCCATACATATTAATCACTTAACTCACCTTACGTCACTATAAGTCAGTCATGATTAGTTACATTCCTATAATACATTGAAATGTTTCTCCATTTATGCACTTTTATTACAACATAACTTGAGCTGTCACAGGCACACTTTGGGGAGAATTAAATAAATAGAGCTCTAGATAGAGCTAAATTTAAGACCTACACAGGTAGTTTAAGGTCAGATCACATCATGATTGATCAAGCAAATTTGTTGTTGCATCACAACAATGACTGATACAACAAATCCAAAATAATAGCCATCATAAACTACCACAATGAAAGCAGCGGGATATGTATGTTGGCTAAGGAATGACATCCAAGCCCTTGGGAGCACTATACATCAGTCAACCTAACATTGAAGCCTCACAAGCCTTTAAAAGTTGTCCCACCTTGTTCAAAGTCACATAAAGACTGTTGTCACAAAACTCCAATTTTGTTCTCCTTCAAGCCGTCCAAAGAACGATCTTCAACCTAAAGAGAGACTTCTTTTTCCACCACAGTATACTAATTCACTTTGACAGAGTAATATTGAGGACGAATTGTCCAAACTGGTTCCTAATGCATCACAGCTGCAGGATAGTGAGCCTATTCTCAAGTTGTTCACTGCTGCCATTAAGCTCTGTGTAAATTACCATCTTAGCATGTAATTGTTTAACCAAGATTGATGTCTACATTTACCTGGTAGTGGCACGAAATGCTCTCCCACTGGAGCGTTTCTCACTTGTCCACTTTTTTTTTTTTTTTTTTTTCCTAAAAACACCAAAAACAAAGCGTAAACGCAGCATCTGGCTATAGAGACAGTTTGGCAGTTTAGGTGAGAGGTAGTAAGTGGTGACTTTAATGAAGATGCATCACGCCTGTTGCAGATTTATCTCCTATCGTATGGCCCAGCAGATGCTAATGTAGTGTACAACTTCCACAGCAGAAGCCCCTCATTTCTATACACCGCTGCATCCTCATCAAGGCTAATACACTGTAGAAGCAGCAGGTCTGTTAAAACCCTCCAAGCCCTCACTGGGAGTTCACTGTAGACACAGGATTACAACCAAGAAAAAAAATGTGTGTGTGTGTGTGTGTGCCGTCTTATCTGGCACTGCTTCAACAGCAGATGGTTAATTTTTTGTATTAGAGCACTTCAATCAATGTTTTTCAGAAGTTATCCACAGTATGTTGTATGCCAGTGAAGATAGACTGTGAAAACTGACTGTTCCCCCGGAGCATATCGACGTTAGGTAGACATACCTTTCTGCAAGGACACTTTAGCAGAAATAAATCAAGTCTTAGATCAAACATGACCTTCTACTGTTTTCATTGCATTTATGTTGTATACCATTGAGAAATACACATGCATTCAGCAAAAGGAGCTGTGAAATGCAGCTCATCTATTCACAAGAATCCAACCGATGTACCCCTCTTCGTAATAATTTCCATTTATAGATGAATATATTTAAAACCATGTATGAAATGCAAGGATTATAATAATATCTACATGAGATTGAAGCTGCTGTGCATGTTCTGGCATATGTGACAAAGACAGTGCACATGAACAAAGAAAAACAGGACAGACACAAAGACACTGCTAATCAGTGACACATAAATATATCTTATATAAAACCTCATACAGCGCCGTAAATAACCATCTGAAGTGATTGCAAAGAAAATGCTTACCAGCAGATTGAAGACTGGGGTATATCATAATGGATATTTATTGGCTACGTGGCATTCTGGTCTACTGATGGTAATGACGACTGATATTTCTTCTCTTTTCCTGCATTTCTTCATGTATATTTTTTTAATGATGCTAATGCAAAAGCAGAGTAGCTAGGTACATTCTCATGTTATGTGTGCAAGTAGTTTTGAGATATTAGTACTTTATTTTTACTTTTTATTTCTACTCCATACATTGCTGGAGGAAATATTGTTCCATTACATTTATTTCACAGATATTTTTGGTATTTTGCACCTTTATTGGACAGACTGGAAACAGGACAGAGAGAGACATGCAACAAAGGTCTCGGTGTGGAATCCTTGTGGTTAAGCGGCATGCACTGTAATCATTCAGCTACCAAGAAGGCCTTCCTTGATACAAAATCAGCAGTTTATAAAGTATCATTATTGATTAAAATACCCAACTCTGCATAAAAGAATTAAAATTAGCTCCAGTTCCACCAACAACAACATTAAAAGCCTGTTTAGTGTGGCTCTGCATGTGCCATATGGCACACTGTGGGTGTGTTTTCTCTCGTTCTCTCTCTCTTTCTGGTGCTCTCCCTCCCTTCTACCTTCCTTCACTCTGTAGTAGTGGAGCACCTGGAACTGATGGCTCATCAGGGAGAAGGAGAAGAACCACAGGAGATGTATGTAAATAGATAAACACAGACCAGCCAGCCGGCAGCACAGTTCTGGGGTCTTCTGTCTTCTTTGTTTTTCCCTTTTGTTACTTTAGTTTGGGCAGGAGATCAGCGGTAGTTCAGTTATTGTGTTTGTTTTGTCTAAAAGAAAAATACAAAGAGCAGAGTGCTTAGTGTGTAGGTGGGAGGTGAGTGGTGAAACAAGAGCGAGAGAGCTGCAGTGATGGGAGCGAGTAACGTTATCGACTTGGGCCCAAGCAGGAAAAGTTAACAATGTTCCTGCTCCCTAAGTGGATAGAAACGACTCATTCTAAGGTAACGACAACACGATTCTTATTTTCAGGTGTTTATACACTAAAGAAAAAACTTCTTAATATTATATTCCATTCCTTCCTGTTACACACTGGTCATTTCACTTCTTTCAATGGGATTAGCTGTGATGTCCCGCAGTGTACCTGGCTCAGAGACGTTATGTTTTTTGTTCCTTTTGACCAGGATCGCCAATGCTTTTGCATGTTTTGTGTTTTTAACGTTTTTGTTTTGATTTAGTTGTTTTCTCGAAACAGCTGGTCTTGGCGTCCCTCATATGTTAGAGTCTGTTTTGGAGAGGCCATAACACAAGCCTGTTAACATAAGTAATAATACTGGGATAATGCAATAGATATTATCTATATAATATATTATATAATATATTATACATACAACACAATCATCCACATAGTGAACAAGCTGAAAACACAACGTGACATATTATCACCTAATGAAGTTCTAACATGTTAGCAAGTTGTTGCAATATACACATCCACCCCGCATGGAGCAACATTAACATTAATTTGGAGTCATGTTTCTGGTCACCTGATGAACGTTAAGTCCATTATTCACTCTTCCTTTAGCTCTGTTTTCATCTCCACCAACTCCTGAGGGAAATATCTTGCTCTTTAGCATCTAAATGCTTCACTGTATTCCCAAAGTAGTCGCCAACTTTGTCTTCCTGCTGCTTGGTGCTTGTTACGGTGTTAAATTTTTCACTTTAAATTGGTTGATGAGAGTTGTGAGAGAATCAAAACAGAAAATCAAAATAATGAGCTGAAAGACGTTGAAACGGCCCACGTGTTAATTTTCTGTGGGTCCATCTCCATGAGCTACCCCTTTCACATTGCAGCTAGTAATCTGATCCATTGTTAATATAAAATATTGATAAATGCAGATTTACATGAAGGGGTTGAATACTTTGTCCTAATGTTACATCTTGCAACATCATGTAACATTGTGCAGCTAAGTAAAAATTGTGTCGCAGTTTTTGTAGCCAGTTTTGCCTTTGTCTGAATACAACCCATCTACCAACAAAATGGAGAGCAGAAATCCAAAATGCATCAATTGTAGTTGTCTGCCGAGCAGCATTAAAGTGTTTCAAGTTGGATTTTCCCTTTGGTAAACTCCCACAGCCCCACAGTGCAGCGTGCTTGAGCTGTATCAGAGAGGAGCGAGTGGCATCAGTCCTTGTAGGATAACATGCATTAAGGACATGGCCCGTGTTCAACTCATTTCTGAGTCAGTAAGCGGTCCACAGATATTCCAACAAGTCCACAGGAGCTCCAAGACCCTCAAAAGCCTGATTGTATCCCACGCCTGATTTCAGTGCTAATTCAAGCCTCACACCCAATATCATTTGGCAGTAATGTGGAGGTAAAGCAGTGGCAATCTCAAAGGGATCCTTCAGTCCTCACTTCCATATGCTCTGCTTTGAGCCAATTTATATTTAGTGTTCTCTTTAACCTCTGTGTTATCTAGAATTCACAGGCATGAAGGACAGAGGATGAAACGAAATGTTTATTGAGTTGTAAATATTGTAAATGGAATCATGATGTTGCGCCCCCTCCTTGCGAGGCGTTTCCAATTATGGAAGGGTAATAAGCCTCCTTTGTCAGGTCAAATCCAGCGCGTCTAGCTGTATGATTGCTGCCGTGCTAAGTAAAAGACCGACGTAAGTACTGTGTTGTGCAGTAGCAGTTGCTGGGAGGAACTGTCCGGCTATCTGTTCTCCTGGGCACGCAGACGAAGCCATTCCTGTTGAGAAAATATGCTTGTTACAGTCAAAACAGGTCGTTAAGTCTTTATTACAAGTATCCTTGTGATGTCCTCATTTGTCTGACTGGTCATTATAGTCTAATTCAGCCTCAGCGTAATTGCTTTCCGTACTGTTGAATATAGTTAATAAATACAGGGAGATTGTATTCTGCGCACACTTGAGCAGCTTTACGGCGTCGTCAGAAACACCAAAGATAAGACTCTCATGTTGGCTTGTGCACGTGCGTGAGTATCCGCACGTTGACTGACTGCTCAGCGAGTGTGTTTGAGTTTGTGTACTGATGCGCGGTGAGTGGGCATTTTGCGCGAATGAATGCACAAGCAGACATTTATGAGCTTGTGTAAGAATGAGTTAGACCAGACATACCCAGCTGCTGCGTGGAGGTGAATGAAGCACATCTGTCGACACAAAATACTTGAATTAAAGGATGCGGGCACAGCTCTTCATAAACATGCCACTTTTAATCCCAGGGAAAATTGTGAATGCAGCCTCTGAACAGTTGATGCCATTAAATTTTTATCTCAATGTAATTAACTTGCTTTCAAACATTTTATCAGCAAATTAATCCATACTGAGATAAACAACCAGAAACACTGTGTGTTCAGTGCAACACAGTAACTTACATGTTATATAGGTAGAAGGGATGGCTAATGTCTTTGCAGGATCCTGAAATAAATTTGCCCATTGAACTGAAATGTTTAAAGAAGCGACAGCAAAATGCATGGACCAAGGAACATATCTGAATATGTGGGAGGGACATAATTTCAAGGCACATGGAAAGGGTGGTGTCCATTAAACTTGTCAATCTTGAGACCTCAAAAGGGAAGAGGTCTGGGGACCCCAGAAATATTTAACTTTCATAGATTTTGATTCCTGGATTCTGGAGACTGAAAAAAAACATTAATTACACTGTAACTGCATTTTTTGTAAAATCTGCCTACTTTTACTTTTACTTTTACTTTTCAGGAAAGAAAACTGAATATTTCATCCCTCTGGTATGAGCTTATGTGAATCTCTGGTAGAAATTAATCATTTTTACCCATGCTTGAGTATTTCCTTCTCTTAATAATCTCCATCTCTCTCACTCGCTGATGGGCCTTTCAGACACAACGTGACAGCAGCACCACCGCGCTCTGAAGCCTGTTATTTCTAACGGCTTGTGCCACACCACGATGGCTTTTCGCTGTGTTGAGTCCAACTTTGGGAGTTGCGTGCTGCGATGTGCGGCGAGTGCAGCTCAAACTGTGTTGTGTCACTAGCGTCTTCTCTGCTGTACTGTCATCTGACTGGAAACAGTAGAGCTTATACATGCTGCGCAGTGCCAGAAACAGGTTGAGATATCGACAAGTAAAAAAGGTTTAAACATTTGTCATAAGGAAAAATGTGAGAGAAGTGTGACCCCGGGAGGAAAGCAATGAAAAATGGGAATATCCTGGGAAAACTGGAAGGTTGGCAAGTATTTTGGACATATGCATTAAAACAAACATAGGCCTGTATTACTGGTGTATGAGTATTGCTTGTATTCTCATAAAATTTTGCATGATATCTTACGAAGAGTTATGAGTGTGAATGCTGCACAACAGCACTTTCAGACACAAACAGATTGTTTCTGATTGGCTGATTAGACTCTCTGGACTATTAAAGGTTTATTCTGCCCAAATACAACTGACTGACTGTCTGTCTGTCTCTCTGTCTGTCTCTCTCTCTCAGTTCATCTGTCTGATACTTCATATAAAGTACCGCCTAGTCAGGAAAATTCAAATTTACCACTTTTGCAGTATTACAGTTTAGCGTCCAGCTTGTCCAGCATTATATTTCAGCTCTTAGCTTATTTAGATTATGCAGTTTAGTTTCCAACTCTGCCGGTTGTACATTGCAACTTCAAGGTTTTTCAGCAGTGCAGTGCAATGGACTTGAGCTTTAACATTTTTAGGCAAATCATTTCACCTTTCTGCATTTTCAGCAATGCTTTGCAATTAATTTCAGCTATCAGCATTCATACGCATTTTCAGCAGGAATGTATTTTCTAGTTCCTCATTTTTTGTGTGTTTTCCTCCGAATGTCCAGCATTAATTTCTGCTCCAGTCTTTTTAAGTTAAACTTCTATTTTCACAGGAAACAACTTTGTTAGGTTGTTGCAATTAAACCACTTGCATAGTTAGGTTTAGGAGAGATCATAATTAAGTTGCACCACAACAGAAATGGTGTAACTTAAGTGGGGAAGTTGTACGACAAATCAGCATTGACTTCTAGTTTCACACTGCTGTTTTCAATCCACCCTTCCAACCCAAACTCCTCGTTTGCGATGTTCACCACTCTTTATATTTCCTTGTTCACAATTATGTGGATTACATACAAACTGGTTTCATGGGATATACGAATTACAATGCTTTACTTTTTGTAATTATAGCCACAAACGATCTATGGGAACAGCCTGGAGTACTGAGTAATGTGTCCGAACCCTCTTTAGTTTGCATGGTGTAAACTAAAGAGTGTCAGGCGCCAGATTGAAGTGACTGAGGGGGCTGTTAATAATTCATTGCTTTAACGTGCAATAGCCTCAGAAAGGCCAAATAACAACAACAACAAGATAAGGCTACTGTTTCAGAATCAAAGAGTAGACTGCATTTATTAATCAGAGCACTCACATAGGAACGAAGCACCATCAGAGTGCTAAATATATTTTGAACTTTTGAATGATTTATTCAAAATCAGTAGGGAGAGGTTTACAACCACAAAAAGCAAAGCAGGGTAAGAAACCAAACTAAGTGACATGTTTGGTCTCTCTATCAATCTCCATTTCAGGACCTCACCTTTGATACGTTAAAAACACAGATAAAATCCAGGCTTTTATTCATGAAGTGTTAAATCAGACAAAAGTTACCCAGGCTGCTGCTGTCTGTCATGTTTCCATTCAATTGTCAATCGAATTTTAAGAACATTTGAAATGTTTCCAAAAAAACAAAAAAAATAGTGAATTAGATACATTTCCATCAAATGGGTTGGAGCAAATAAAACTATAAGCTACGCATGGCTGTAATCCGCCAGAGCAGTAAAGCAAACAAGTTGTCTTGAACATCTAACATCTACGAGAGAAAAATGGAGAGTTCTTCAGGACTTTGACAAAGACAAGCATTCGTACCTTGAGGGAATATCTGAGAAGACGCCAACAGCAGAAACAGCTGATTAATAATGTGAGTTAAATGTTCGCATTTCCATAAGCCATTTAATGCATCAACTCTTTTTCGACTAAAGTGTGAACCACCTCAAATTAGCGTAAAAACTTAATTGCGCAATTGAGAACATTTTACCTAATTTTGCCATTTTCATACAGCTTTTCTAATGCGATAGTAAGTATATGAATAGAAATATGTGAATGGAAACATGGCTACTGTCTGTTTGAAACACTGGCCAAACTGGAATTACCGCCTTGCATTTATACACCGCTGCCAACCAGTTTACAAATCTAAGTCTGTCCAAAATGTCACCAATTCATTTTATCCTGTCAGGCATTTGCGTGAAATTGTCATAATAGGAATTATTGAGTTATGGCCAGACGTGTGTTCTGTGAGATCACAGTGATCTTTGACCACCAAAAATGAATCGGTTCATCCTTGAGACCAAGTGGATGTGCAAAATTTGAAGAAATTCCCTCCGGTTGTTCCTGAGATTGTTCCACACTGACGATGCCTCCTCTGCTCCCTGCACCGTAACAACCACTAACACTCAAATAAATATCATCTCATATATTTCTCTTTAATTTAAGCATATCTCCCCTATTTCTCCAAGTAACATTTCTCCTTTTCCTCACCACATTTCCAGAGCTAATAGGAAAAGTTAAGTTTAATAAGGTAAAGTTCAGACAAGCTCAGCTCTCTTAAAGGGTGAAGTGTACTGCTCTGAGTAGACACACACCTGCAATAGGGAGATGATTGAAACCTGCGGACAAAAAGAGGTGTTCACAAAAAGTGTGAGTATAAAATTATGGCCTGTAGCTGTGCCCTAATGGACAGACTGGAGCTTAATGATAACACTGATAAGGCCGAATGTCAAGAAACGTCTCTGCGAGGGAACGGTGGTGGGGTCAATTTCCATAACACTCACGTGTCCCTTTTAAAGCTCAGCTTTGGACGGACATTGGGTATGAGTGGCAGACTGTGACTGGGTTCTTCAGTCAGCACAATGTCAGCACCAGTTCCATAAGTAAGAGTCAGATATGCTCTATACATGGCTCGGTGTGTGTCGGGGGAACCGCAGAGCAGGTGATAGGCGGTAATGATATGATACATGACACATCCGTATGTAATGACACGCAGACTGTTGGTTATTGGACACTGTATAGAGCATTGTTCTGCAATGATAAGGACAAGTGCAGCTGCCAACAGCTTACAGTTAATTTAATTCTTACATTGTAGGCATTTAACCGGGCGACTTGCAGTAAGTGAGCATGTACAGTTTGAGTTCACTGTTTTTTCTCCCAGACACTTTGACAGCAAACACGGTTGTTTATGCATGTTGTGGCTGTTTGCAGGGAACAAACTCGTGGCTCTCTGCTCATGAAACATCCCCTCTAACCGCATCCTGCCACCAAATACACCATGTAAACTAAATATCAGAAAGAAAATACAAAAATGCAGCCACTGCCAGTAAAAAGTAAATCAATCCAATGAGGGTAATGTTATTCACTGAGATGCTGATGATGAAATATGATTTGAATGAGATTCTCTGGGCTGAGAGTGTGGTTAATACATGGCTGTGACTTCATTGTCCTAGTTGCAACTAATTTGCAGCTGATTTTAGGGACTGGAGTACTATCGCCAACAGGTAAATTCATGTCTTCATGTTTCTCGGATGTGTGAAAAGGCAGCTTCCTTCCCTTTTTGTCTAGTTTTCTAATGTAAGCAGTCCAGTGATATAGTTAATTAGGTAAAGGTGCTATAAGCAAGTTTCATTTTGTGTTGATTTTGTTGGTCCCTGTCAAGAAACGCAGTAGTGAACACCGTTCAGAAAACCTCTCATTTTACTGCAGTAGGGTCTGACAGTCTGCCCTGCTCAGTCCAGCATGGTGTCCGGCGACCAGTCCACGGTGGACTCGTCACCGCCTGAGGCCCCCCTGGAGTCCGAGCTGAAGGTTGCTGCACCTGTGTGCTGTAAATCGTTTCATCTGTGTCGGAACAGCCATATAGAAATAGCCAGTCTTCTCGCTGATGGTCTTGTTTGCTTATGTAGGTCATATAGAGGCATTAATATGAAATTTAAACTGTTTCATAACAAGTTAAAAGTTCGTCAGAGTAACTAAAAGTTGAATGAGGTCGTATAATTAACAGAGCAAATGTCTGTTTGAGCTGTGTAGTTTTTTTTTTTTTTGCTCATTCATTGATTGTGAAAACAGGTGTATCATCACAAGCTCGTCTCGTACTGTTCGTAGCTACACAAAAAAGTAATGCGCTGTAATTCATTAATACCCCATGAAATGAATTACGTGTAATCCACGTAATTGTGAACCAGGAAATAAAAATAGTGGTGAATGCTGCATAGGGAGGACATCTGGACAGATGAGTGGGTCTTTTTATTGCCTAAAGAAATTGTTTCCTGTGAAGACAGAAGTTTATTTTGAAATGACTGGAACAGAAATTAACAGACATTTTACAAATGACGACTAACTTTTCCGTAAGATATCATACAAACCGCCCCACGAAACTAATTTGCATATTGAGAAACAGATCACATGACAATACCAGGTGTAAATAAATATTCAGTCACTGGATTAGCTTCAAGGTTGTTTGGCTCACCTTTTGCTTTTTATTTGCTTCTGTTTTGCATCTGTTTTGCAGTCTTGCCTACAAGTCAGCTTTTTCCTCCATCCCATTAAAAGTTCTCCAGCACCTAGAAACCTCTATGGGTTGGCGTCTCTATAAGTTGTTTTTATTTGCACAGACATCTCTGACTTAGTCACTGCCCACAAGTAAAATGTGACAGAATCTGCGTTGAGTGTCCAAACATCAGCAGCGGGCTTGGAGGAAATGTGAAGAATTACGGGCACTGAAAATCACAGTGCATATCTTATATTTGTGTGTTCTCACAGACTCTTTGTTTGGCTTGCAGAGCCAGGCTTCATCTCAAGCGCACAGCGTCTCCATGCAGAATTCAGATCTGGAAAACATCCACCGAGCATCGGTTGTGTCTTGCGTACAACACAGTGTGTCGTCATAGATTAGAGAATCCATGGGGAGGGTTAACTGGCATCTTCCCATTTCTTTCTCTGAACGACTGACGGTTTTGAGGATGCAATAACAAGCATGACTCTGCATCATCAAGGCCTGTTTCTCTGTATAATCTCTCAAGACTGATCAGATCAGCTGTATGAATATATGGCCAAGTGTAAGTGATTATGGCTTTTATACACAGGGAGTGTGACGAATAAACTCACTCACTGGTAAATATTTCACACTAAAACTATTCATACCAGCAGCGATGCAAATTTACAACAGTTGCAACATGTGTTCAATAAAAGGTTTGAATAGATTTATGCAGGCAGAGGCCCAACTACGAGGATCCTATTGACCCAGAGCAGAGAGTGGAGTCAGAGTTAATAAACCACTGAAAGCTATTTTCGTTTCCGTTCAGTGAAATGCCTGTGTACATTTTGCTCTGGGAAACAGTTACACCATATATCTGTCTAGGGCTTTTATTGTGAAAGGTAAGAACAGAGGGAGTGTGTCTACGCTGCGTTTGTCAAGGCTGAAATGAGTAATAAAGTTTGCCATTTTGGTTTGGACTACAGAGCCCTGTGTTGGTGTACGCTATAGTGTACGTATTGAATATGTCTGTTATTAGCGTGATTAGCTGATACCTTTATTTACGTCGACTTTGTTCAGGGGAAAAATGATGTTGTTTTCTCGCTGTGTAATAGTTATACTTATGACAAAACAACCAATTTTTCACTCCCTTGTTTCATGTGGATGGACCAGGGACAACGTGTCAACTCATGCTTGTTACATGCATGGTGTCCTTTCAAAATAAACTTCCATTTTCACAGAAAGCCAGGTTTAAGTAACACAGCAACCTAGGTAGGCTTAGGAAACATTTGTGGTTGACATTAAATTCACTGACGATACCAACGAGTCTCGTAACTAACGACTGCCGAGACAAAATAAGTCAGAGTTACATTTTGTTTCACACGGGACACGAACAGCAGTCTCCTGGTTGAAAGTCTTGTGTTTGCTGAACCCATCTATCACCCCTCTCACCCACCATCAGACACCATTAATTCTACATCACTTGCTCCCTCAAATAACACCACATGCAGGCTTATATTGGAGTTAGTTGAAAACCCAGTTCATTAAACAGTGTTTCTAAAGTGTGTGTTGGTTTCCAGTGCCAAGGGTCGCTGCCCAATCAGCTGTATTTAACAAGTTTTGACTCTGACAAAAACTACAATTCAAAAAAATATATTGAGAAATTGAATATTCAAGTATATCTTTTAGTGTTCAATATCTTCTGTGCTTGTACGGGAAATGTCTGTAGTTATGCCATATTTCAGGATCCTATTTTTCAACATTTGATGTACATGAACTCTTGTGCACCACAGTTTACTCACTACAGTTATTTTTACATGAATGTTTTGTCCTCAACATCGACTGTAAATGTACTTTCATCAGAGGAAAAACAACCCCCCGGCATTCTGCAGCAAGAAGGTCCCAGACAGCTGAGCTTATCAGACTGACTTAGTTTTATTTTTTGTCAGGGAGAAAGTAGACATTTTAGCTTCACAGTGTGTGTTTGGGGGGGGGGGGGGGGGGGGTCAGTAGACACAGAGCTGTACTTAGTGAAAGATGTATGAGCACGAATCTACAGACAAGAGCCTCAGGGAAAGAAATGTAAAGTGGGAGGAAAATCATTAGCTTTGTTTGCATGTTCTCTCTCAATTATGTGTCTCCCAAGTCTGGCAGAGCAGTGAAAAGAGGAGAAGCTCCGCAGCTTGGATAACGATTTATCACTGGCTTTTGTATCACCGATGCATGTGGCTTCAAAAAAAAAAAAATAAGCATCCTCAGCTGTAGCTGCCTGAATTACAGCTCTCTGCTCAGCCCCTGCCCAGGCCCAATCACAAAGCCACATTTCATGGCGAGGGGGGATGTAGGCGCCTCCGCATTGTGACAAAACTATTGCTCATTCCACCTCTCAATATTTATCATTGTACAATTTCCCCCCACCGCTTCGCTCTCGAAGGGCATGATTTATGACATGCTCACCCTCAGCCTCATCAGAACAGCGACGTGTTCATCACAAAGACTTTTCACAGGCATCGGTTTTGTTTAATCCCAAAGCGGGAGAGGGGAAGAAGAAGAAGTGGAAGAAGTGTGGCAGACAGAGAGGTAGAGATAGATGGGAAAAGGGAGAAGTGGAACTGGAGAGAGTGAAGCGGACTAGAAAGAGAGAAAGAAGTCGGCATCCACTTATCTATACATCAAAGAGGTGACACTGCCTTGCAAATTTGCTAAAGCTCATTTGTAATGTTTTCCGCTTGTCACTGGCCTTAATGCGCACAGCTCATGGGAGTCGCAGGCTGCCACATGATCAATGGGAAGAGAGTGAAGTTACATCTCACCATTAAACGCTTTTGACTCGCAATATGCAAAGCGCGGCCGCTATGAGTGATGCTCCTTTTGCGCCAGCTGAGGGGGAGTTGTCAGATAGATTATAAATTGCACTTTTGGTGCACAAGCGAAGGCGCGCTCCCCTGCATGCAAAGGCAAAGGCTTTGTTGAGCACTCTTTCAAAGTCACCCTCGGCCTTCGAAGCCTGCGAAGCAGCTTGTGCCGCTGCTGGGACTCAGGCCAGCTGTAATGTGAGAGGAATCAGAGCTTGTTATCTATCCGCTTTGCTTCACACACACCTTTTAATGATTTTGCAGTGATTATTAACTGTCTTCAGGGTCGAGGGGTCCCTCCTTTAAATCATTGCCTAATTGGCCAAGCTGCTCATTTATGGATTGGGAATAAGGAAATCACTTTGTACTTCCAGGAGTCCTGAGGTACCTTTTTTTTTTTTTCTTTCTTTCAGTCCTTTGTCATTGTCCACACTCAACATGCTCTCCACTGAGTTCAGTTTGTACCCTCCTGAGAGTGGCCAAATCAAGTCAAACACAATTAACGTGCCATTCATCATGGTTATTATACACTTATTAAATCTTTCTGGGAACCCCCTTGAAAGACCCTCCGTACTAGGGCATTATTAAAAACAGTTCAGTCCACAAGGTAATTAAAGTAAAAGCGTAATCATCAATTATCGATGTGTCGTAATCTATCTTTTGCATCCACTAAACACTACAAACTTGACATCCTCTGCTAGTTGGAGTCATATTTGACAACCAACTGAATATAGCAGACTGTGGTGAAAAGAAAAAGGTCTTTAATTTGCAGTGTGCAGGGATGTGGGGATCAGTTTGAAATAACCTGATTATTGGTGGGCTGTCAAGGCGAGAAAGAGGACCAGATCTCATTAAAGGTGCATTTAGACATGGAGGATTCTGTACGTGTGTCATGACAGCAGCATACTGCTCCACAAAGTTGTTCATAAGTATGCGAAAAAAATTCATCATTTGAAATATCTGAGGACACTCAGCCCAGGAGAGGAATCCAGTCATCAGTTGGTAGGAGAAAATTGCAAACTGGCACTCTGCGTCGCCATTAGCAGTGCATTAAGAGCACCTGTCAGCTCTGGGGTATAATTCGCTGATCCAAATTATAACCTGAAAAGCTTGTATGTTTTCTGTTGTTTTTTTTTGTTTTTTTGCTGATCCATGTGCTTCAACTCCAACTTGTGCTGCTGGATTAGCCGAAGTAGATGTCACACAGAATACTTTTGTGCTAGACTCCATTACAGGTAAAACTACAGTATATTCATTGTTTGCCATAAAAGCTTCTCCTCTGCACCACAAATCCAAACACAACGGAGCCCCGGAGGAAATTTTAGCTTGATTTGGCCCAATATTTCCTCCTGATGCAAACATTTCATTGAATATATCCGTTCAATTTCCTCAGGCCTGTGAAATCCATTTACTTTGGAGCGAGGGCTTCACCCTTCGCAAGCGCCAGAATAGCAATAATGATATAAACGACCCCACGAATGAATGGAGATCCCACTGCTGTATATCAGGTCTGCTACTTTAGAAGAAGTTGGGGGGTTTAATGCAGACCCGGCTCCTGCAGTAGCAGTGGCAGTTTCCCAAATGTGCATGGTGACCGAGGAAATACTTGGTTAAGCTGTTTATTGATCTTAGAGGAAAGGTATTCCCAGTGTTGTGCTTCTTCCAAGCCTTTTAGAGGAAGATCTCTCTGTGCTGACAGCCACTACTGATATGTGTCACATATCCACCCACATGGTCAACAGCAGATACGAACCCACACATACTGTACATACCTTCACAGGCAATAAAGGACTTGCAGATATACAGTGCGACCTATAGATTTACACACATTCGTCGTTACAGTAAAGATAATAGAAATGCACCTCTGGCGGTTTCAGCTCCGGATGACCTGCATAATGTTCGATGCGTTCGACCAGTCCTGTGCAGTGACTTTTCAGCCTCGCTCAGTTGCAGATCAGTGAACATATAGTAGAAAGAAATGTCAGAAAGATAAATGCATGAATCCATACTGGGGCATTTTCAGACTGGAGTTTCACTTTGTAGATGCACATAATGTAGCCAACTGTTAGTGACATCTTTCCTCCAAGACGTCGTCACACTGTCTGATCATTAAAATCCTCCAGTGGTGTTTTCTTTTCTAGATCTGACAGGTTGAAACAAGCATCAAACCAGCTACATACTACAACAAATACAAATAATTACCCTGACATGAACAGATGACTACAAACATCTGGGTGTTTTTTTTTTTTTTTTTTTTTTTTTTTTGCTATCATAATCTTGGCTCAGAATTATAAAGTATAAAATATATTCAGGAAAATGATGTTTGTATCAGGCCAATTTTATTTGTATCACTACTTATAGCGCATATATAGTACATCTGTCTCTCCCTTTCTCTCTCTCTCTTTCTCTTTCTCTCTCAACCCAACCCAAAACTAAGGTTTCTACCCGTTGGAGGGAAGTGTTTTCCCTTTAACGGGTGGTTACAGTAGTTGGTGTCTTGCCATCGTCGCACCAAGTGCATGCTACAGACCACTGTCTAGACCTGGTCTATTTGAAAAGCATCTTGATGTAACTTCGGTTATGATTTGCAATGAAAAATAAATTGAATAGAATTGAAAAAGCATGACTGATGACTTATAAAATGAACATTCAGATAATCAACAGGCTGAGCCACACTGAATGTTGCACTGGCCTCATGATCTAATACTGAAGTCTGGAACTCTACTGGACTTGACAGTAGATGGCTGCTAACGAGTGAGCCGTCACAAAAATGCATGCAAAGTGGCCGAGCTTTCCAGACTTTTGTCGGTAGCTCTCTCATTTTTAGCTGCAAGCAGCAGCTCTCTCTGTCGTTCGTCAAAAATTTCCCCAAACTTTGGTGGCCACAGATTTTGCCCTTGGGGGCAGAAATTTAGTATGGAGGTAAAGTGTGTGTGTGGCTGAGAGGGTGTGTGTTTGTGTTCATGCAAAAAGATAAGATAAGACAAGATATTCCTTTATTAGTCCCACAGTGGAGAAATTTACAAAGGAGTGTGGCCTATAACACAAAGGTACATAACGTGCCACGGCCAAACTTCATGAATTGTTTGTCGTAGACTGTTGTGGGAAGCCTCATTAGTCCCAGCAGAGAGTTACTGTTTCAGTGGTGTGGCCACGTCCTAAACATTTTTTGTAGACACTAGTGGAAATCTACATGGCATGTACATGATTGTAACTATTGCAAATTTGCACTTTAGTTTCACTTTAATTTAGTATAGACATCAACTTCATTTTCTGGACCTCCTTGCATTGTATGTACCCGTTTTTTGGTAAGCTTTCCTGTTTTTTTTTTAAATAGATGTTTGAACTTTTCCAACTTCCAGTTTTTGAAGAAATATCATCAAAATATGACCCAGTATTCAAACCTCCCTTTCTATTTCCAACTGAACCATTAACAGTTTTTATTTTGACTTTTTTGAAGTGAGGTCTCAAACCCAAAAAACACAAATCATGTTTTAATATTTGATAAATTTAGGTACACTATTATGCTGGCAGATAACGATACACATATACGTATGAGTGGTACAAATTATTATTTTTTTTAAATTAAGTTTTGTAAGGCTTCCAGCGCATGCCCCACCCACTTCTGTTACAATCCAAATGTAAATATAAATGCTGATTATTATTTTTTTTTACATAATGAGATACAGATTATACAGAGTTCTTATATTGTCAAATTAAAAGATAGACAACACATGCTACTGTAATTAATCAGCTTGATGAATTGTGTATGATCACACTATTACACACAAAACCAACCTACATACACATAATGGTTGATGCAGGCGCCACACACCACGCTGCAGTCCAGACAGATTGGGCTGTTTATGCAGCTCCCAGGAGCATGAACAGTATTTTCAGCTCTTCAGGCTTTGCTTGAATAATCGTTGCCTTATCACTCCATACAGAGGCTACTATTGTCTTATCGCACCATGTAACCATTAATTAATTGATGACAATCAGTAGAGAGAATTAGCGTAGCCTTCCTTTTGACTTAATTAATTACCTAAGCCTGGGCACTTGGGAAACAAGCGAGCAACACTCAGAGCTTTACAAAAATAAATGTTTGTCCTCAAGCTGGAGTGGCGTTGTCAAAACTGACGTTGAAAATCTGTGTTAGATTTTAGGTTGAGGACATTGAGGGATCGAGGATAGAAAGAGCTGGTAGCCGGAAGCAATAATAATCATCTCATTAAAAGGCATGTAAAACCACATAGAGAACATGTATGTGAGCACAAGTCACACAAGAGCAGCGTCAAGTAATTGTGTTAATTATTAGGAGCAGTTGGGGTGTGCTGGGGCTGATCTACAGACTAAGCAGAAAACGTCTCTTTCCTCCCATGGAGGGCATGAGATTAGCTGTTAAATTAGCATTCATTCAGAGGTTCAACCAGACATCTTAGGAGCTTTAAAAGATTCATTGAGTATTACATTTTTCATGAGGGACAAACAGAAAAGCCCTGTGTTTATGGTGTTAAAAATGCAACCTAGAAAAGAAACATCTAATATAAAATATTAGACGTTTTATATTAGATGTTTCTTTTCTAGGTTGCATTTTTAACTAATTTTATATAATATAAAATATTATAATTATAAAATATTATAAATAACTAATTTTATATAATATAAAATATTATATAAAATTACCATATAAAGTAGCATAATGGCATGCACAACAGTACAGTACAAAATGCAGACATAAACAAATATTCAACAATAAAATTGTACATGGACAATTTTTAAGTTTTAATAAAAATACAAATTTTAATTAAAATATTGGCCCAAGTCATTTTTCAGGTTTTTCGGACAACACAAAAAACTGGGGAAAATATTGAAAATATGTTCAAGTGAGATTTTCATTAAGTGAAGACACAAAAGTAAAGAGTATGTGATTTGCAATTTGTTATACACATAATCTAGCTGTTAAATTACAATATGGGATTCAAATCTTTCTTAATTAGATCATATAATGTGGAAAAAATGAGACAAAAACTAGATGAAATATTGTTTGAAATGATAGAAAAGAGTTAACAGAAAGCCACAGACTCTGGAGCCTTTCCACTCTTTGTTAAATGTTAGCTTCATGGACTAAAATGCTGACTAAAAAGACTAAATAACTATGCTCATCAAGAAAGTTGTGGCCTTTCAGTCATTATCAGAACAGTGGAAACAATCAAAATAAATAGTGTCAAATAAACTCATCACAGACAGACGAGGTCCACTCATTTGGTGTTTCCCAAGTTGTCTGTCAAACATATGGTTTTCCTTCACTGATGGCTCAGTTGTCATGGCGATGGGGTGCTTGACTCAAATGTGGCATGACAACTGAGGTAGTCAAGATTTAGCTGAAACCTACGGAAACACCGACAAAGTGAAGCTTGTGGTGACAATCATTTGTCTCGGTGCAATTTCCAAAGTCAAGAATAAGATTCAAGCTCAAAGTATCCATCAATAATAAGAGTATTATCATAAATTTGAAGGTCTGAAAATATCTGTGATGGAAAAATCAGGAAACTATGGGGAGCGGTTTAGATGACCTCTTTTGAAAAGCTTCTTAAATTAGACATTGTGAATGAAGACCAGTGTGATGCTAAAGGTGATTTTAGTTTATCAACAGTTTCCAAAACAGCAGCCACATGTTCCCAGTTTGAAAGCTTGAAACGAGTCAAAGACAGTTTGTCCATTCAGGCACAGCGAAGCTTCATTTTCATGTTTCAGTTCAGATGAACTTATGTCTTAAACCTGCAGAAGGCAGAATATTTTTTGGCATCACTGGGCAAAAAAATCCATAATAACCTTTCAGCATATTGTAATTCAAGTGTATTCTGGGAGAAAACTTCTGCACCTCTGCATGGCTCTGTTTTCAACCTTTAGAAAAATCTAGCCCATGATGGGAGACTTTAGTCAATCCCAGGTCAGAGAGAGAGAGAGAGAGAGAGAGCATTCCTGTTGGCTGTTCATTCAGTGGAGACAGCTGTCAATCACAGAGAAAGTTAGCTCTAGCTGGTGGGCGGTGCTTGGTATTTCATAAAGGCTGTTTATCCTTTTAGACAGTTTGTCTCACTGATGGCACCCTTAACATGGGCTTGGTTTAAAAATTACGATGCCAGAACCAACACCAGTACCCTTAAAGTGACACTGATACCCATAATGTGAGTGGAAGCTGTGTGTGCATGTCCCACTGGCAAGCTCACTGAGCTGCGTTGTATTTTATTTTTTTTCATTTGAAGCTTTGTCTGTCGTAATAATAGGGTTAGGCGCCACCCAGGACATCGGCATAAAAAAATGCACAGACATAAAAATTGATTATTTGCAGCTATTGTTTGACTGGAGAAGTTCTCAATACTGTCTTATTTCATTGAATCTTAAACCCACGCAAAAATCTGTGGGCCAGGCATCCCAGTTACGAAGTTGAACCAAGCACTGTTTTTATTTTTCGTGCTGCCCTATTAGATTTGTACAGTTTTCACAGGCTGCTTTCCTGATAAACCCCCTCCATACATAGATGCATGCCCCCCATCACCACAAGCCTCCTGTCTTTCCTTCTATCTGTCTCAGCTCTGTTGCGTCCCTCCGCCTTCTATTAGTGTCATCACGCTCCATTGAGCTGCACTTGTCATACTGATACCAAACTAATCAAGACTAATGAATTCATTTAACTGATGATAATAATGTTATTAAAATGCAAATTGTTAATTTCTTTTAATTGCTCTACATCACATGTAATCAATCACAACAACTTCTATCGCACAAAAAAATCTCTCTGCTTCTTTCCCACTTTGCTCACACCGTTTCTGAAAAGATTTTCATTTCCCCCCTTTCTCACGAAGATTCGGGCCGCGCTGGTTATTTCTGTCATGGTCTGGTTAGAGATGTGAATATGTGTCATATCATTTACTCTTAATCTTCTTGTTTGTGTCTGCTCGAGTGATTGTGAATGGGCTGGTGACTGTAGAGCTGTAATTGGAAAATGCATGACTGATCTGCTAAGATGGAGCAAACATACAGGATAGCATTTTTATCAGGATTCCCTCCGGCTCCAAACTGTAATGCAACATGCTAAATAAGTGAGCAGATATGTGCTAACCACATCGCAGTTACCAGAGTTCACACAGAAACCAATAAAGGAGTTCATGGGAATTATCTCCGTGACTTATTGAGCGTGACTTCATTAATCTCGTTAATCAGCCTGCTTGTGGATTGGGGTTTTATATATAAACATTTCTCCGAGGCCGCTGCTCTAAAGGCGAAATATTAACCTCAGTGGTTAAACCTCAGTCCATGAAGCTTCATTGTTACATCAGGGTTATATCAGTGGGAATGAAGAAGCTTTGTGTAGAGCTAAAAATTACAAATGAAAACTGAAAACTACCTCCAAAGCAGCTCTTAATTTGTCTGCGAGCTACTTTTTGGTATTTTGGAAACAGAAGTCAAACTCACCATAATCTACCAGTCATTGTAAGATGATAGAATAAAGATGGCTATGCCTCCTGGAGCAGTTTGGGGTTAAGTGTCTTGCTCAAGGACACATCGACATGTGACCAGAGCAGCCAGGGATCGAACCACGACCTTCCAATTGGTGGAAGACCTGTGATAGATATCTATCTGTAGATAGATAGATAGAGAGATAGAAGATAGATAGATAGATAGATAGATAGATAGATAGATAGACTTCCATCCTTAACTTATTGAACATTGACTTTGTGGTGCATACTTGCATCCTCAGAATCATAAGCTTCACTCTCCATAATACTACTGCATCTGAAAACAATTTTCCCTCTTCAACACTGTTCAGTCCACCATTTCCTTTAGCTGTGTGCTATTAATGCACAGTATGTCAGTGCCCGCGAAAGAAAAATAGCCATGACCAAGAATCAATCAACAAACACAATGCGGTGTGCATTTAATCCCGAGGGGTTTATGACCTTCACAGTGTAGAATATCAATTTATCTCCAAATTATTTCCAGCGTTCCATCTTCCAGTGTTTTGTTTCTCTACATTGTCAGTCCCTGAAAATTCCTTTCATTTCACCTCAGGCAAAGACTAATTTGGGTCTCATCTAAAGTCCTATATTTCAATTCACAGTATTTTATCACAGCGGTGAACAGTTATAATCAATGTTATTTAGGTTTAAGCTGAGACAGTGAAGATTCCTATTTGTTTTTACTCGCTTTTTAAGTGTCATACATCATGCTGTTGTACAGTCTCTTATAAAGCTTTGGGCACTGGCTCTATAAGCCCTGCTTTCATGTCAGCACATATAATACATCATGCAATTAACAGACTGTCCAAAGTCCAAATATGGAGCTTAAAGTGAAGTTGGCAGTCAGTTTGGATCAAGTCATAGTCAAGTCAGCACACTGACACACTGACAGCTGTTGTTACCTGTTGGGCTGCAGTTTGCCATGTTATGATTAATGCATATTTTTATGCTAAATGCAGTACCTGTGAGGGTTTCTGGACAATATCTATCATTGTTTTGTGTTGTTAATTGATTTCCAATAATAAATATACACATGTATTTGCATAAAGCAGCATATTTACCCACTTCCATGTTGACAAGTGTATTAAATACTTAGCAAATCTCCTTTAAGGTTCATTTTGAACAGATAAATAAATAAAGGTGTGGTTAATCCCAGTTAAATATTGACAATCAAGCGATTAATCACATTTAAATATATTAATTGACTGAGAGCCCTTTTCTTGATCTGAAGCAAGTCCTCCAGGCCTGTTGTTGGGATCAGTGATTCACTGACTGGAGAAACAACCAACTAATCAACAGCTCTGTAGGGAGGGATTAACGAGCTGGGGCCATCTTCAAGTAGCTTTTCAGCATTTTAAGATCTACAGGATATCTATTGGCTAATACTGTATTTGTTTGGTAATTACTCGATGTTGATGCTGAGCTCCATTCAGAGTTTCCTCCCTGAGACACTGAGGTGACATACAGTACATGCTAATCCCTTCATTAGCTGTTAAAGTAAAGTTAGTAGCTTTTTAAGGGAGAAAACTGCACCGTAGAAAACAAGTCAGTGCATTCGCCTCTGATTAGCTGTAGAAGCTGTGAAACTTTCCATTGCCATCTTCCACTTGACACTTTTTGACACACAAGAAAAACGTTTCCTTATTCATTTTAAAACAACTAACTGCCCCTCAGTCGAGATCATTTTACTTGCGTTCAATAATTTCTCACATACTTCAAAATCTCTAAGTGAGTACATCTCATCACTAATGAGGGCCGAACACTCCAAATATTTTAACCAAAGAATTTCTAAAATAAGCAAAGATGCAGTAAAAGCATGTCAGTTATCTTTATAATCAGGAGGTGTTTTCCCTCTCTGTGAGTGCAGCGGTGGTCAGACTGAGACAGAGTGAAGATTGCTCTGCCACTGTTTTGTGTCTTTAACCTGAAGCTGCAGCAGGAGATGATCCTCCGTCTATGTCATGATTCCCCCCACGGTCCTGTCATTGTGAAAGGTTAGCGCTCAGCCTTTGACTCATCGAATCATCATGGATCAAATGAATGTGAAGTGGCTGTGGAAAGGTTGTGGCCCAGGCTGCAGCTGAGTGGTTGGAGCTTCGCTCTGTGTGTATACTGTATGTACTGTATGTGTGTATGTGTGATACTGCAGTTTTTCAGACTTCAGAAAAAAAAAACTCAATGCTGAGACTCAAGCTATGGATGATGATGATTATCGTCTCCTTTTCCCCCAGTTTTTCTTTTCTTTTATTTTTAATTTTAAACAATTGGTGATGAACTAAATAAAATAACATTACAGAGACGTTTGGACGTATGGGTATAGCTTACTACACCAGCTGATCCTAAAATCAATCCTATCCTAGCTTACCTTATCCGACTGTAATTACAAGTGTTTACTAAATTGAAATCAAATTAAAACAGGTTGTACGACACAGACTAATTCTTGCATGGAGATTAATTGCTAATAAATATGTACACGTATCTGCCGTTAGTTCAACTGTTATGTGTATAACTGAACCAACTGACAAAAGTAATATTAATTTAACGTTAGGTTGAGTCATTGTCGACATATCTGAACTGACTGGTCTGTTTTATAATGATGCAAAGGGGAGATTTCCAAATCATACAAAATATTGTGCCATAAACCTAGATGAATGACTAAAGATTATTGTCACTTAGTTTACCTTAATCAGATATTTGAACACTCCGTTTAACCCTTTAAACAGTGACTTGATCATTGTTTGCATGATCCTGTTTAAATCAATCTAAATTAAAAAAAAAAAAAAAAAACATCTTAGGTTATGTGCATTAAAAAACGGATGAAATGCGGAGATGTGGTGCCAGAGAATCGCCCCGTAATCGTCATGGGAGATTGCTGTTTGTATGTTCATCTATAAAATGATAAAATATAAATCAGAAGAGTCTGAGATACTTATAAAAATAAATATATCTTGAAAATTAATTTAGGAAGTGTTACAAAATAGATTACATTCATGAAATCTTTTGGATCAGTATGTTTTGTGTGTTTGAGTAACATTTTAAAAACCTGACCCGATTTTTGCAGTTTTTTTTATTTCTGGCACAATTGCTATATTTTTAGCAATATTTACTGACATAATCTTTTATCTTAGGTTGTACAGGGATATAAAGAACTAAAAAAAAATGACATCCCAAAAAAATAATACCAATGTAGGCACTGGCAGATCATTTCTATTACAGAGTTCAAAGGGTTAACAACCCTGTCAAAATTCCTACTTTTAAACAGATTTGAACATGTGATTAACGTTGTAATTTGAAATAAAACAAACAAAAATGCAACTTCGTTATTACAATACTGTAAGTGAACACTGGTTCGGTTTCACACAGGGCATGAACAGTGGTCTCCTGGGGGACAGTCTGGTGTTAGTTGACATATCCACCGACCTCCTCCCGATGCAGACTTCCACAGATTCATCGTTACATACATGACGTATTTGTGATGTCAAAAACAAACATAATCCAAGACAAAATGTGTTTCCCTGTATACCACAATGCAGGGTTTTTTTGTATGGGAATAATTTTTAGGAGACATAGAGCTGCATTTTAACTACTAACTCTAAAATTATATATACATATATATATATATATATATATATATATATATAATATATATATATATATATATATATATATATATATTATTATATGTATATATATGTATATATATATATATATATGTATATGTATGTATATATATATATATATATATATATATATATATATATATATATATATATATATATATATATATATATATATATATATATGTATATATATATATATATATATATATATATATATATATATATATATATATATATATATATATATATATAGCTCCTCTCTCTCAAAGCCAGAAAGCTGCTCCATAGACAATGATCGGGAGCCTGACTTTATGGACCCATATAATGTTTGTTTTATTCTATTATACCCAAATGATTTTTATTCTATTGTAGTGTTCTCAGCTGTGAAACAGATCATGTACCCACATACTCAGAACATCCCACTGGGTGCTCTCAGTGTCATCTAAAACATCTTTGCAGTTCATCATCTGTGGAGCAGATCCACAGATCCACCCGATGACAGGGGTGTCAAACTCATTTTAGTCCAGTTTGATGTCCAGTGGGACAGTAAAGCGTAGCATAGTAACCAATAAATATCAACACCTCCAAATGTCCACTTCCTGTAAAGAAGTACAAGTACAATGTGAAAATGATCACGATTAATGAAAAATCACAAAAAAAGAAGTGCATTTAACTGCAAAATTGGACAGAATTATTCATTCTGACTTAATATCTCCTAACTTTGGTTCACTATGTCAAAATTTGGACATTATTTACTTAAAATATGGACTTAATTCCCATAAATAGTCATAAATGTGACAAAATATCTCAAAATCAAGCCTTGAAAAATTTAAATCTGTTTTCACATTAAATATACATTGCTTTGAGTTGTATCTTTTAAATATAACTTAAACATCTTAATTGTGACTTTCTATGATAAATAATAATAATAAATTTGATTTAATATCTTAGCATTTTGGCTTTCTATGTCAAAATTCTGACTTTTTTTAACTGAAATTTCGACAGTCATAAAAGTATTTCAGAATTGAACCTTGAAAAATTAAAATCTCATGTTGCTGCAATTTTCATACTTTGCAAAGTCATCCAGTGGGCCGGATTGGAGCTTTTGGCGGACCGGTTCTGGCCCTCTGGGTCGTATGTTTGACATCCTTGCCCTATGACATTACAAGTTTGAGTTTTAGCACTCTAGTTTTGGATTTGGGAGAAAGTTCTTCACATTTACTTATATGTTTGGACTGTTTTAAACCACAGGAATGACATGTATGACTTTTGAAAAGGGCGTACTTCCCGTTTAAATAAACAAATCTTTCCTTGCAACTGATTTACACAATATTAAAGTCCAAAATAGCTAAAATAAACATTGTAATGCTGTAACCCAAGTTTGAAAGTAGCTCCATTAGGAATGAGATCTGAAAATGAAGATGAAGATTTAAAAAAAAAAAAACCTTCATGAGAATGAATAAGAATAAAAACAGTGACTTTTATTATTATTATTGCTACTTTGGGGATGTTCAGTAAGACTATTTTCTCCACCACTGATGTTTAAGAGGCCCTTCTTGCATGTATAAGTGCAATGTGCGCACATGTCTGATTCGGTCTTCACACTCAAGTCAAATTGGCAGACTCCATTCATCTGTCTGTCAATCAACCTGCCATACATCATAATGATCAAAGTCTGAGGGAACATGGGGGGACAAAGACAACTGCTCTGATAACTCCAGAAGCTCCCAATTAGTGTCTCGCTGCACATCAATCAAAACAATTATCAATCAATGAGCCGCAATTATGGCTAAACCAGTTGTTAAACTGTCGTTATTTCTGACAATTGAATCTGTCTTGGGCAGGACAAACACTGAAGGATGTGACAGCTGGGTTTGGAAGCATTCGGTGTTTTATAAGCGAGGTAGAGGGTCACTCGTAGCATGTTTCAACCTCATTTCAGTTATTATATATGAACACATGCTGAGCCTACTTCACTTCAAAATACACTAATTGATATTCTGTGGAAACATCAGTTATGTGTTGTCATTTTCAAGTGTCTCATGTCTGTAGAAAATGCAATTTAATACAGTTTTCTTCACACTTAGCCACATATGTGCATCTGCATTTGCAAATGAGATTACATAAATCTTGGTTTTCCAGGGATACATGCAAATTAAGGTCGGTACACACACCCAGAGGATGGTGCTAATGTAGTTTGAGCTGCTTGGTGATACCTGCACTTCAGTAACGGCAGTTGAGCTTTGTAGCTGATAATGTATGCATGGGCATAAACAAACACATGGAGGACTCGCGGGAGACACAAGGTTTATCGTCTTCATGGGCTCATGCTGCTCCCTCACTGATACAGATGATGATATAGATCAGATAATATGATATACTAGCACATTAAGCATTCTGTATGACCTTGTGTGTTAAAAAAAACGCTCCAGCCATTTTCCTCCTGTTGCTCTATATGCGACAGGGAGCATTGACACACCAGTGTTATTTCAGGTGCCATAATCACAGGAGGCCTATACACACCGACAAATAAACAACACAAAAATGTGAAATACTTCCCAAAGAATGTTTTGCATTTAAACTATTCATAGCGGCAACGATGAAAATTTGCATCAGTTGCATAATTTGTTCAATAAAAGGTTTGAATAGATGTGCAGGCAGAGGACCAACAACCAGGATCCTACTGACCCACAACGTCTGGCAGTTAATAAACTACAGAAAGCTATTTTAGTTTCTCTTTAGCAAAACGCGCTGAGTGAAGCTGTATTTGGTAAACAGTTGGGCAGTATACGTTTAGGGCTTTTATTGTGAAAGGGAAGAACAGGAGTGGATCTGGTCTTTGCTGCCTTTGTCAAGGTTGAAAGAAGTAAAGTTTGCAATCTTGGTTCGTACTTCAGAGTATCCATATTGTTGTACACTATAGTGTATATTGAATATGACCGTTCAGCACAACAAGATTGGTTGATGTTTTTATTTGCAGTGCTAAAGCTCAGAAAAGTTGACCTTTTTCAGAAAAAAATGCTGCTTTTTTTGTGGCATAACATTTGCATTCTGAAACGCTGCGGTCTGTAAAGGCCTTTTCCCTCTAATCTGACTTTTGCAGTTTGCTGGGTCTCTTTTTTTTAATTATTGAGTGCTAACGTTAACTTACCACAAACCATGAACAGTACACCACCTAATAGTTAATAGTACAGTTTAAATTAATGACAACATCTTAACCAAAATCTCAAGTACTGCACTAATTTGCCTCCTGCTGTTTTCTGTTAAAATCGTGGTAACTACAGTCAGTAAAGTCCTAAAGCTCTGAGTATCCTGCAGAAGTCACCACAATGAGAAAATTGGTGTTTTTCCATGCTTTCAGTGCACTCCTGCAAAAAACGCAAAGCACTCAGCAGAGCGCAAAATGCTTCATTCTCTTGTCTGATCAGGGCCAAAAGAACCTGTATTGCAGAAACTAATTCATGGCTATACCCACAGGCCATCTAACAATAACTATTATGTATGTGTAATAACCAACACATTGTTAGATACATATTGGATCATATTTTAATACATCCTTCGTTGCCTCTTGGTTGCATTTACACTCACCAAAGATGCATGAGATGAAAATGGGGTCAAAGACATCTACAGATCTTTTCACTCAGTCCCAAAATCAGTACTTGAATGGTTGCTCAAGACCGAATATTGTCTGGGACTATACGTTTGTGCACCATCAGCAACACTGCAACCCCAGCAGTATACAGGAACATCTCTCCTCAGCCTAACCTAAAAAATGAGCATGGCTTGATTACAAAGTCCCCGCTTTGCTTCTGCAGGATCTCATTCCCATTACAATCACTGCTTAAAACATAAAATGATGAATGTTATCATTGACGCCACATGCACTTGCATTACCTTACCTTACATTAGACACACAAATCTGAAACCAAGCAGCTCCGATGCCATGTCACTCCATCAAGACAGATGTTTCCCCTAGACTCCATATTGACACCTCGTGCTCACCGAGTGGGCGGCAATGATTTCGCTTGATAATAAGTCGCTTGACTGCATGAGTCCATTTTTCCCCCCGGAGGCATATATTCCACGGTAGAGCTGCTGGGAGATGATAAGACCGTGGAGAGATAACGGCTTTCGGTACGGCGTGTTATAGCACCTGAGAGGGCGTTCGTTACAGTGATTATGGTTTTGACAGCAATGCTGAGAGGTGAGAGGGACAGCTAGGTATTGTCAGCAATACCAAAGTGCCATTATTACAGTAAAGGTTTCTGCATGCTTCAGCTGAATGATAGCAAAGTTGCTCACACCCTCTACAGAAATATCTAAACGTGAAAGAAACAAGAGTATCAGAAAGACTCTTGCAAATATTGCAGTGACAAGTAACCATAATGTCCAAATTTAGATTTAGACCAGCTTTTATCAAGTGACAAATTAGTCCTCACTGGTAAAACTCCTGCAGCTGCTTTGTTTGAATCCCAGCGGTGTTTTTGTCCCATTTCTTTCTGGTGTATAACCTTGAGAGTGTGATGCACTGGAATACTGTAACAGAAGTTAAAAAACAAAGAAGCAGCAAGATAATTTGGCTTCAGAGTTGACTATCATCCCTCAACAGCTGTAAACTTTAAAGCTAAATTGTTTCTATCAGTTATGACATTTTACTGATCCATTTTTATTTTTATCTGAGGACTTTGCAACCCTGTCTCCTACAAAACTATGTTCCCGTACAAATAAACTGCACTGAGCTAGAAATTTTCTTCTGGATTACAGTTGCCGTTTTACACCATTTTTCACATGGTTAACATTTCATTTTGACACAAAACAAAAAAATGCAGGTTTAAAATGACTATGAAATTGAAACAAAACATAAAAAAATGCAACACAGCTACTTAGTTTGGTTCAGGCAATAACACATCATGGTTAAAGTAGGTGACTTTTAGTTGCAGTGGCCTCCTGGGTGAAAGTCCACCCTGTCCTCCTCCCTATGTGGATTATGTGGACTACCATTACAAACATATTTGTCATACATCAAAAACAAATGCAATCCACAATAAAATAAGTTTCCTTTGAAAAATAATTCCCAGTTTCATTTTAAGAAGACAAGGCTGGGAATAAACACAGCTATCCAATGGAAGTAGCACGCTAACAGTTGCTGATTAGTACTAAACAGAAAGTGCAGCTAAGACTGAAAGGGATTATGGGAATGTTATTAGTTTTGCAAGTATTTAGTGACAATAAGCGATTTAGACAAATTAAAATTTTGACCTGCTTCCAGCCTTGGATGAAAAGTTAAAGGGTCACCAAAGTTATTATTAATTCATCCTGAGGGGGCCATGAATGTCTTCCAAATTTTATGGAAATCCATTCATTAGTTATTAAGACATTGCACACAAAATCCTCATGGCAGCACTAGCAGAAGAGTCAGGGGATCACCAAGGTTTTTAGGATTCATGAATGTCAAAACTTTGGTGCAGATCCATCCAGCAGATGTTGAGAAATTTCACTGGATACGTGAAAACTTAACAGAAAAGTGGAGTGATCACCAAAGTTATTATTATTAATTCATCCTAAGGGGGCCATGAATGTCTACCAGATTTTATGGAAATCCATCCATTAGTTAAGACACTGCACACTCAAACCTCATGGCAGCACTCGAAGAAAAGTCAGGGGATCACCAAGGTTATTAGAATATGTGAATTTGGTGCAGATCCATCCAGCAGATGCTGAGATAGATAACTTAAAACTTTGACCTGCTGACAGCATTAGAGAAAAACTGAGGGATCACCAAAGTCATTAGTATTCATCCTCTGGGCAGCATGAACCATATGTCTTGCCAATCCCTCCAATAGCTGTGGAGACATTTCAGTAAAAATCTAAAAATGCCAACCTCGTGGTGGCGTCAGAGGAAAATTCATGGAATCAGCAAAGTCAGTGTGATTGATTCACTTGGGACCTTAATTAGCTGTACCTGATTTTATGGCAATCCATCCAATAGCTTATTTTAGTCTGAACGTAAGTGGTGGACTGACCAATAAGCACTGCCATCCCTAGAGTCATGCCAGTAGCACGGTTCAAAATAAGACAGAAAAAAATTATTGTGTAGCCAAAAAAAGTGCTTTTTCTTCTTCCCTGTCTTGTTAATCATGTCACAGCTGCTCAGGTGAATCTTTTACCCTCTCTGGTGTGGTCCCAGACATGTTTAGATGTGAAAAGTAAACACCTGAAATGTCTCTTACAATCACCCAGCACAGTTTAACACTGTGATACACAAGTACAGTAAGTGCTGTGGGTCCAAGTTGAAGCAGGAAGCATCTCTACAAAGTCTACAGGCCCTGACACACCACAGTTTGGGGTTGTCGGTGAGTGAACGTTGTCCTAGTTTTTGCAGTGTGTCCCGCACTTTTGCTCTTGTCTGCTCATGTAGGCTGAGGTTTTTTGGCCGATTCAGCTTGTTGAATCACTCTGATTGGCAGTTCAGCTTAAACAAATCAGTGCGCGAGAAAAGAAACGGACATGAGGAAAGCAAGCCAATGAGTAAATTCAAGAGGAAAATGAAAGAGTGGTGGGAAAAGATGTTGCTTTATTTCGTGTACGTATCATATCAATGCCTTGTATATTCGCAGTCCTCGGTCTTCTGGTTTCCCTTTTTAAATGACTAATACAAACCACCACAACCAGCTGGTGTGGATATGTATTTCCTCTCAAGCAGGAGCAGAACGTATACCTTACTTTTAACCCTCTGAGACCCACAATAGTCTTTTTTAGGGGGTCCAGGGGGTCTTTAGGGGGAGATTGCAGGTCAACAGTCGATGTCACATAGAAGTGGTGAACATCATCTGAAAGCTGGAAACCTGAAGATAAATCTGAGATGCAGCTCAGCACTGTGTCAAGTTGTTCTAGTCATTAATCAGAAATAAACACAAATTAATTCATTCATTAATTAAAAGAATTATTTAAGTGTATAAGGGTTTAAAACATTATGATCATAGATATATGATGACCATCATATGCTCTATTATGTCTCATAGGTTGTTGCAGCAATTTTTGGGTTGATACCATTTGTTACACAAATTTGGTGCTAAATTTAAGTTGTTTTTTTTACCTATTAAGAATTGATAAAATGATCAAAAATCCCTCCAAAATACCACATTAAGACACCAAGACCTCGAGGAACACCATAGAAAAAAACCATGCTGTGATTTGATATCAAAAACTTCTGACCTTTTGCGATGTTTGCGAGAATTGCATTTTTCGGCAATTAGATATCGAGCACATCTGTTGTGTCAACTGCTCAGAAACCCCCTTATTTCCAATCTAGCTTGGAAAGCCATCCATCCTCTGAATGCTCCAGGTCTCTAGTTTGTGGCTGTAAAGTTTTATCAGACTGTGATTGTCCTAGAGGTCACCACAGGTCATTTTATACAGTGAGGTCAAGTTTCAAAGAAGTGGTCTCACTACAATGAAATTGCTTCTATTCATCACACATGAATACAGCTGGGCTCATGAGATCCCATCTCAGCTTTACAGTGTTATTCAAGTTATGTAATTCAAGACTGTTTGGGGACCCAAGTATGCCGAAATATTCAAATACACCATTTTTAGAATAGGCGAATGGGCATGTCGGTACACTTGTGGGTGCCCATCGAACCCATTTTAATTCACGTCTTGAGGTCAGAGGTCAAGGGACCCCTTTGAAAACAGCCATGCCAGTTTTTCCTCACTAAAATCCAACTTTGGAGTGTTACTTCTCCTAGTGTTCTTCCCAACATGATAGCATGTTTGGTACCAATGTAATCCTTAAGTTTTCTAGTTTCATGGGATATATGTAGCTTCATATGCAATACCGCTAACTCATCACATCACTGTGTAATTACCTGTGCAATATCCATACTTTCTATAGATAAAATCCCTTTTCATACATAATCCTGTATAAAAGAATATAATCCATCCTTCTGTGACTTTACAATTTCCAAGATTTCTGATCAGTCTTACTTTATTTTATTCTATTTCCTTTTTTATAGCTATAGTATTCCTGTATTAGTTTATATTCCTGTTTATTTGTTTATATTTTTTTTTATATTTCTATGTACACTTGGGTGTTTTTTGTAAATGTGCTGCTGCAACAACCAAATTTCCCCACTGTGGGATTAATAAAGGTCTATCCTGGTCCTCTATTCTATTCTATTCACTCTACCCTAAACCTGAACCTGCTCGAGCCTCTGAAAGACAGTTAAGTCGGCCAGGATCGCCCCCAGCCCTGCAGGTGTCTTATTAATGCACTGTAGTTGTGTTGTGTGCCGTATTCGTCCACACATCACAAAAATGAGGCTGGTGAGGAAATTTTACAACGAGGAATGATGGATAACTTATAAAATTACAAAGTTTATATAAACATTTTCCTTTTCAGGAACATCTTGAAGAGCCTCATGGCTTTTATATAAATCTTAAATTGCATGCATACTGAGAAATAAAACAGAATAAAAGAAGTGGAAAATAAACAATTAAACACAGCTTTCTGGTGCTCTCTATGGGAATTATCAACACAGATGGGATGCATCTTGATCAGTCTGATAGAATGTGTTGAAGGAGAGCTGTCATGTGTGAATTGGGGGAAAAGTTAATTCTGTAAACTTAAAATCTTAGCTTTTATGCTTTTATAAATATGTCATGTGCACACACACACTCACACATGCATTCCCAGTATTGCTGCTGTTTTTCAAGGTTATTTATAAAAACAGATAATCACACCAATAATCAGCCTGCATTCAGAATCCTGTTTGTGCTATTCTGAGGTGTTAATATAAAAATTAATTCATGGTTGATTAAACTCGTGCAGTGTCCAATAACACCACCTAAAACCGCCACCGGTACAATCAAAGAACAGGGGAAAAAAGAGAAAACCTTTCTATGCTCGCAATATAATTACAGCCACTTGCACATTTCTGTCTGTCATTTAAAAATGAGTGTCTGAGAGCAGGATAATGGGAATAATCCTGCTGCCCATTTTCAAATTAAATTTTGGTGTTCATGGTGAGAGGAGTGTGCGTGCTCAGATCTTGGAAAGCAAATCCTCCGTTTGAATAACTTCCCCCAAGGCTTGATGGATGTGATACAGATATTAGATTTCCATCACTTCAAACTCTGAAGTTTCTGCCACTGGGTGACTAAATAATTGAAGACTTCTCCCATAAAAACGCAATATATCTGTTTGAGAAAAATGTTGCTTCCTCAAATTTATCAGTCAATATTTCAAAAGTGCGGATGGGTCTATCCCCAGCAGCCTCTGTAAGCAGAAGCCTTAAAATGACTCACTTTCACTCCAGCATTTATTTTGTAAAAGTATGTGTCAGATATTTTGAAGTTGTTGCCATATATATATATATATATATATATATATATATATATATATATATATATATATATATATATATATATATATATGTGTGTGTGTGTGTGTGTGTTTTTTTCATTAATAGAACTATAATCTATAATTTTTAGTTAATATTTATATTGTCTTTGTAATTTGGTCAATATTTAAAAATAATTAAATTCTACTCAAAAATGAATACTAAAAAATAAAAATCTAAAATATATTGTAAATATATAATATATATAATTAATATATGTAAAAGTACATACTATCTAAATATAATATTGTATAATATCAAATCATAATCATTATATAAATATGCATGATCAAATTAAAAAAATATATATTTTTTGTACCCATTCAAACCAAGTATGATTTTATTACATGTTAAACAAATGTAGTGTTTGATAATGTGTAATAAATCCACATGTAATTTACAGAGCTCACATTTGAAATGTAAGATATGTGAATGACAAACAGCATTTCAAATGTGATTAATTATTTGGAAAACAATCTGACCACAAGGTTTAGTAGCAGTCCTACAGGCTTTCATCATATCACATGGTCTTCATCAGCAGATGAATAGGACCAGCTGTCATAAAGTTGTAGGCATTCAAATTGTCATTTTTTATCATTGTTCATGATGAAGTTCATGCGAAGCCATCAAAAGCTCCAGAACACCTATTGAATGGACCTTGTGGTGAGATTTTCAACTGCTGTTTCCAAGGTCAAGGATGAACTTCGGCTTTAAAGTCGACATGGAAAAGAAGTGATCAGATAAAGTCCACAATTCCATTACAGCTGGGCGAACGCCATGTGCTGATGAAGATCATGTGATATGATCAAAAACTCCTGAACAGCTACTAAATGGAACTTGTGGTGATGTTCTCAGCTGCTGTTTCCAAGGTCAAGAATGAACTGGGCATTTAAAGGGGCAATGTTTAACATCTGGCCACAGCTTCCAGAGCGATAGGGGGCAGCATTTCACCTCTACTACTAGGTCCATATGATCTAAATTTAGGGTAACAATGCAAAATTCAACCAAACTGCTGAAACTTTGAGAGTCAGTCAAACGAGCACTGATATCTTATAATCTTCACTTCGTCTATAGGTAACGTTAGACGTGTGTTCACTGTGCCATCATCTGGATGCTCTACGGTCAGTGCTGCTACGATAGTCTATTGCACATAATCCAAAGTCCTGCACCTTCGTCTCGTACTCCCCGCGGTCAAGATGAGGATGTGGCTTGTTTTCTCATTTCTGCGATTTTAGATTCAATCCAATTAACAAACTATCAAAACCCACACAGATCCTAGATGTAGTATTGACATGTCCTCAGTGCAGCACTACTTCTTCGTCCTCTCATGTTGGACTGAGGGCAGACTGGACGCTACAGTGACTCGTTAGCATGCTGCCATCAGTAGATATCTCTGCAACACGATACACAGAGATAACGTCAACACTATAACCTTTTCTGTTGAGTTCATTATTTTAATTTCTCAAAGGGACAGTGTGTAAGAGCTGACGGTGTCTAGCGGTGAGGTTACAGATTACAACCTCTCTTAAAAAAAATTAACGTAGGTTTTGGCTTATTTATTGTGGGCTGCTGTATAAACATGGTGGTGCAACATGGCGAACTCAGTGGAGAGGGGACCTGCTCCCTATGTGGCTATAAACAGCTCATAAGGTAACAAAAACATGAAGATTCTCATTTGCAGGTGACTATACACTAAAGAAAAAGTAGTTATTAATATTATATAAAATTTTCTGCCAATAGATCCCTCTAAATATTACACACTAGTCCTTTAAACTAAAATCTTACACATTGCACCTTTAAATACATTTTTCATGTGCTTTTTTAGTGAGGTACAGTATACATTGATGGCTTGAGATATGTGCACATATTTTATGGAATAGTCTTTATTTGGGGAAAAGCTTTAACATTTTGTCCTTGCCACCAGGTGATTTTAAAGGTCAAGTCTGATGGTGGGAAATTGTGGTTTCTGAGCCATGGAGAGAGAAACACCGGCTGTTCACCTCAGAGCCTTTGGTAGTAAACTTTCTCTCAGAGGTCAGCTTGTAAATACGAAAAGATATATATCTAAAATGTCAAATAGTTTGTGTGCACACAGGAGAGTTAACTCTTCTTCGAGAACATGGCGAATGTAAGCGAAATCTTATCCAAGAATGTTGGTTTAAGGTACAATTACCTGCATAACTAGATATATTCATACTTTTGATTTAAGGAGTGAATGAATCGTCGCTGCAGAGATTAGTCAGGATAAGACTCACTGTCTTTCTTTACAAGGCACAGCGCAGTCACTCCTCTTTCAAAATCAGAGTTATTAGACCACTTGACCCTCCCTCAGTTGTTTTCTTTGTCCCTCCGTCTGCTGAAGAGTAATTAGCGTTGCTGTTCATTAATTACACATGTGAGTCCATGGCCAGACATCAGAGCGCAGCGTGGGCAGGTGACTGTATCTGTCAGCTGAATCCAATTTTGCCGACTCGCGCGATGTTCATGATTTGTTCAATCAAGACGTCATAGACAATTTGTCTGGCGTCCCTGGGCCACCTCTGAGCTCTTCACAGAAAAGAAAATTAGAGTATCCGTCAGCCGTCCCTAAGGGTTCTTCCTTTGGGAGATGTAGCATCCTCCCCCTCTGCTGACAGACCTAGCGCCTGCTTCACTTGTCACTGTAATTAGTTTTGTTTCGCTACCATTGTGCTCTGCAGCCCTGCTTTATTGCTGCGTAGAGCTGTGTGCAGTTGGGGCTCATTCCACAGTGTTGTATTAAAATAGGTTGGCTTTAAATGACCCGACACAAAAAAAACAAGTATTCTCCCCCAGCATTGATTTCTGCTGCTCTCAACAGCTCGTAATAAGCAAACATACTTCTTGTGTCCACTTATTTGTATCTCTCCGCAAAACAACAATTACAAGCCAGTGTTCCGTTGATGAATCGTGGATGGTTTTGATTAATCAGCTGGATAACGCTGCGTGTGAGCTCAGTGCGGATGAAAGAGGTCATGAGGAGACTTGGTCCATCATGGATGAGAGAGCAAATCCCACAGATTGATCAACAGCTACAGTGTAATTTTAGCAATTCACGCATGGTCTCTCTGGAAGTACATATCTGGGGTGCACAGGATTTTAGGACATGGAACAGAACAGATTTGCATTCGCTTTACCGCACCACTGTGATGAAAAGAGCGCAGAGCTGGAAGGCAAAGCTTTCGATCTTCCGGTTAATCTTCATTCCTACTCTCACCTATGGTCATGAGGGCTGGGTCATGAGCTAAAGAACTAGATCGCAGGTACAAGTGGCCAAAATGGGTTTTCTCAGGAGGGTGGCTGGTGTCTCTCTTAAAGACAGGGTGAGAAGCTCAGTCATCCATGAGGGACTCGGAGTCAAGCCGCTGCTCCTTTGTGTTGAAAGGAGCCAGTTGAAGTGGTTCAGGCAACTGGTAAGGATGCCTCCTGGGCACCTCCCTAGGGAGGTGTTCCAGGCACGACCAACTGGAAGGAGGCCCCGGTGAAGACCCAGGTCTAGGTGGAGAGATTACATCTCCACAAGGGTCATTTCTGGTAAGAACTAGAATATAAAGATGGACAACACAACAGCTCCCCATGAGTCATGTCTAGAAGGTAACCCACAAACTGCGAAACATATCTAAGAGCTGCAAAAATGTCCAAAAACTCTTGCGAGACTCTTTGCCTAAACTTAACCATCTTATGAGTTTCCCCAGTTTGCTAGTTCCCTTCTAGACACGACTCTCCCCAAAAGTGAAGCCTAAACATTTGTACCGCCCACCCCCCCACCCCGGGGACTGGCTGCAGCATAAGTCAATGTAACTTTCAATAACGGTTGTTGGTTAAACTGCGTCACATGCTCTGTGCATCGCTCGCTGTGGCCTTCCACGGACTGTCATTACAGGGAGCCTATTTGTGATACGTCAAGATAAACGTAATGTTTCCCTCCAAATATAACTGAGAATGCAATTTAGCTGTATGGGAACGTAATTTTGTAGGAGACAGGGTTGGCTGTCCCAAGCTGTTGCCACAATGTTGGAAGTGCACTATTAAAATACAGTATGTCACAATTTAATGCTGCAGCATCTGAGCTAAGGGGCCTAGCTTAAACCACATGCTTTTATGTGTATAGTTTATATACTGAATATTAGTCCAAGCTTGGTAAACAGGAAACACTTCATGAATTATGCAACTTACTGGAGGTACAGCTTTTTATAATACGCTGTAATCATCCCTGCTAGTTATGATGTTAAGTGCACACCACAAATAGGCTCCATGCTGTCTCGCCCACTCAAAGCGTACATTTCCAAAGTTCAAGTGTTCATTTTCTATTTCAAACCCAACTTTTTTTTTTTTTTTTTAATACTTTCAACCTATACAGCCACACTTTCGCAGCCTTTCACTCGGCTGTGCTTGTGAGCCACTTCAGTCCACAGCTTTTAGTAGCTGCGGTCCACTCCTCTCACACAGGTATCACATCCTCTGACTACAATAACAACAGTAATGAACTGACTGGCAAGTGGCAGCTGCGCTCTGACTGCTCCTTTGGCTTAAACTGACTCACAGCAGCCCATAATGGCTTTTACTCCCAAGGCCCCGGCGTTACCCATGCCACACACATGTTGCGGGTTCATTTATAACCGAGGACAGCCTTTTAGTAATCAGATAGTGGTTCGATAAACGCTGAACTGCTGACTCCCTTGAGGAAGGCTTCTGAAGGGCGATTTACCACCTCAGTGCTGATGTGATGTCTATCCTCTGTTGGCTCTTTGTGTTTGTGTATGGAGGGGGTGTTGGGGTGCTATGTCTCTCTCTTTCTCTCTCTCTTTCTCTATGTGTGTGTGTGTGTACGCAGTCCTTTGAGAAGGGATAGACATTGTGTGACAGCAGAACAGACTGATAGGCCCAGCATCCCCTTTGGCTCTGCTGAAAGAAAAAAAAAAAACTGCAGCAGACAAACAACTGATGATGCAGCCTGTCTCTCTGTCCAATGACAACACAATGCACACCTTTGAAAAGACACAGCAATGTATAATAGCATCTATGACATTTTCACATAAATACACATTCCCCTCCTCTTAACTGGCAATGGATTTAACAGAATAGCGATTAAACCTCCTCTCATATCATGAAAGCTTTTTCCATTTGCTGCTAAACACACAGCGTCTGGTGGGCCTTTAGTGGGAATAATCCTCCTGGCACACAGGAGCAAAGGGTGCATTTCTCTCATGCAGCAACAGCAGCGCAAATCTCTGGGTAAGTACAAGACAATGAAAGGAAGCGAAGGTGTTGGCGTGAGCAGCAACAGCTACCTGAAAGCACAGGCATATGGTGCCTTCAAATGGAACTTGTGAACTTGTGTGTACGAGATGGGAACTCATGAACGCGACATCTGTTTCGGTGAAGTGGTTAAGTCATGAAGAACACCGCTGCTAAGCAACGGCACTGTCTGAGTCTAGAGGCGACAGACGCTAATAATTTAGTAGGCTAGCAAGTGGGTAACATAATGCAGGAAATGAAAAGGCAATAATGAGAGAGGAGAAAGATGAGGTCGTTGAGAATATATCTTCAGACATATTAAAAAATGACCAAGAATAGCAAAATATGACTAAAATTACAATATTCTGTACAATATTAACTTATTATGCACTTATAAATGAACTCGTAAAACACTGTAAACACAACCCCATCTGAAGGTACCAATATATACAGAAACGTTGCATTGGACTACTGCACTGTACGTCAATGTGGCCGCCATATTGGACCAGGCAAGACTGAACTGTAAACAAATACAAGCACCATAATGTCTACATTTCTCAACTAAATTCAATGAAACACTTTGTATTCATGGCTTTATGATGCACTGGAGTAAAGTTAACATTTTTTTTTCCTTTTCCCAAAACTTTCAGTGAAAAACTGTTCAAAACTTTAACATTACATGTATCATCGGTCAGTCCTTTGATATTGTGGATTAAATCAATAAATTGTTAATTATTTACCAGTTATATTACATCATCAAAACATTTGCATATGTAACTTGCTTACATTTGTTATTGTTAAGCTAATGTTAGTTGCTAGATATTATGTTGCACATAACATAATAACGTATTTAAAACATGAAATGTATGATCACAAGTATAATATCGCAAATAATAAAGCTGATGGCAGCTGATTAGACGGTTTGAACAGTAACTCAGCAATATTTAACGTTAGCTAACTTTTTTCATTCAGTGCTACCTTAAGTTACTTTTGGTGCATTAAGAAGAAGAAGAAGATAGTCCTTTATTAGTCCCGCTAGGGGAAATTCAATTTTTTCACTCTGTTAACTTATACACACACATGCACAAACAGGTCCATATACATGCAACAATTGGAGAGATGTCAGAGTGATGGGGCTGCTCCTGACAAGCGCCCCGAGCAGTTGGGGGTTTGGTGCCTTGCTCAGGGGCACCTCGGCAGTGTCTCAGAGGTAAACTGGCACCTCTCCAGCTACCAGTTCACGCTCAGTTCTTGGTCCATGTCGGGACTTGAACCGGTGACCCTCCGGTTCCCAAGCCAACTCCCTACAGACTGAGCTACTGCCGCCCTGCCCTCCACATGTTGTGGAGATTAATTTGCAGCTAATATTACACAAATTAATTGGTATCAATTGGTATTTATGTTGCAATAGTTGAAGTCATTTTAGACACAGAGGTATTTACGACTGTTTACCTCTTATTAGTATGATACTGATAAGTGCCTAAAAATGAACATAATAGTAATTGCAGTAGCAGTATTAAGGGTAATGATTGAAAGCATTAAGACATTTCATTGTACATTATTTGGCATTATACTGGGACAGTATTACCGTTGACCAAGGTAACATAAGCCAGATCTATACTTGAAAACATGAGTTTTTACAATTCCTTCTTAATTAATTATTTTCTTTAAGGTCAGTAATTCAATTAATGTAAGCTCACGGTACACACTCGTCTCCTTATCGAGATTCTAAGTAACTGGAGACAAAACTTTTTTTTTCTCCTCCACATAGATCATAAACCCTTTAATATAATAATGAAATTGGTTGAGAAATGTAGAAGTTATAGTGCATTTAATCGAAAAAAAAAAAAATGCAGCTCCCCAGTTCACTATAGGGTTACAGGCCAGTCTTGCCATGGTTCCCACGTTGACGTCTCGCTGCCGCAACGAGCTGAAGCGTCCAAAGGGGCGTCTGTGTATATATCTCTATGCCCAGAAGCACCAAATAGAGGAAGTTAAACTTCAACAGCAGAGGATTAGGAAAGAATCAAGAGTTTTGACTGACAATTGTGATGCATGAACGGCAGCTTCGGATGTCACCCAAACAAAACATGTCACATAAACCATTAGTATCATCGAGTCTATAGGCTACACTTATTCAAATATAGAATACCTTGTTTTGGAAGCATGCTCTGCAAATCATCCTAAAAACACAAACACACTCCACTATTTATTCATAAACATGAACTCATTATACAAACCTCATATAACCACATTATTTCTGCCCTGCTCAAGAGAAACAGAATAATTTAAACTCAGTGCACAGCACACTACTTGTGGTAAAAAAAAAAAAAAAAAAAAAAGGTGCTCCTTCCCACTTTTTGATCCCTTGCTTCCTCTCTGCAGTCTCATATGAATAAATATGTGCATGTTTTCGTGGCAGATTCGGTTTCTGCAAGGTTTAGCTCTTTTAAACAATGTACGGGGCTGAGGCAGGCAGGGAGAGGAGGCTGCCTGTTGTTGTTTTTTCCTTCCCTGCTCCATTCTCTGAAGATTACGGACACATGATGACAGCAGCACAACATAATGCAGAAAATAAAAAAAAGCTTAGTTACAGGCTTGACAGCAGGGACACTGTATGACATACTGTGCTCAACAATACAAACAATACAATGAACATGTATACCTTCTGCATTAGTCCCTGACACAATAAGACATAATCTGCAACCAGAAAGAAATGCAATGGGGATAAAAGTCAAAAACACAACATGGTATGCTATATTTCACTTTTATAAAAGGACATGTATCTTAGTGTTTGCTATAATAACCTGAAATGTGGTTGTGGGGATGAATTTTCCATGTTACCAGTGTCAGTTTGACAGGATGAGCTGTATGTGGGTGCTTTGGCTCTCGGTAGAAAAGCAAGAACAAGAAAAAAACTACAGTACAGTTCCAGGTCATTTGGTGTTGCTCGAAGGAGTACGTACACAAATTTAACAGCGGTGGATTTGACATGAAGACAAGTTCATTTTTCGTAGTGTTACATGCTGCTGTGTTGACAGTGGTAGAAGAATAATTCATTTAGAGTGATAAACACAATGCACACAGTTTAAAAAACAGCAAAACTGGCAAACAGCCCCAGGCTAACAACTCAAAGGCTAACAAAGTTGTTAGCCTGGGGCTGAAAAAGCTTTGACACTGGCACAATCCTGGCACATTTCCAAAGCGGGCTAACCCCGACTTTAGCAGGGCTTGCCGGCCCTGCTCTGGAGTATGTTCAGCATCAGGGTTATCCGCTGAAAATCTACAAAGCATGGGACTAAAAGTTGCCTTTGTGAAACGGTACAAACAATCACATGTTAAACTGGACATTTAACCTAGGACTAGTAGAGGTGCAGTGTGAATGATTTAGCCCTGGGCTTGGGATCACCCTGGGTTAATGATGTGTGTGTGAGAAGGGTCAACTCTTAGTCCAGGGCTAAGGTGTAGTGTGCAGTGTGAACAGCCATAAAGGGGAACTCCACCCACACTTCATCATGAGCACTACTCAGCCTGTGAAAATAGGTGGATAACGACTTTTGTGGCTTTTGCTTGCTTGCTTTCTAAAGTCTGATAAAGTAAAAAATATATATATATTATCAAGATATGAGTTGCATTATGGGAATCCAGCATTTTTGGCTTGTACTACAAACAAAAAGTCAGACTATCTCGGCCTCTGTTGCTCCAATTTTTACCACTTTTGTGATGATCTGTCTTTTGTGAGGTAGGTTATTTTATGAAAGTGCAATACTGAACTGCTAGAGCACCCCTTTAAAGAACCAGTGTGTAGGATTTAGGGGGATCTTTATGCAGAATATAGTATCCATAATTATGTTTTCATTAGTGTATAACTACCTGGAACTAAGAGTCATGTTTTTGTTAGCTTAATAGCCTTTCATATCTATCATTGGTACTTCAGAGTCCGCCGTGTTGCACCGCGGTGTTTATAGCCCAGAATGGACAAACCAAACACTGTCTCTAAAGTGTTTGTCTTCAGGTTTTTACATTACCTGCAGTGCTTGCAGTGGAAAAAGTGCCAGTGCTCTTATTCACATGCTGTTGTGTGAATCAGCATTCCCTTATTATCTTCTTATTCTCATTCATTCATTATTTATTTAAGCATAGTATGCTGTGTCAGTCATAATCACCTGTGCTTTTATTGTTATATTATTATATTTGGGCAATGCATACTCTATAGTAGGCCTATAAATCTCCAGTAATATTCCAACTGGAACATTATAGGGTTAAGGTGGTGTGTCTTATAGTGTTAACACTTACAGTGCTTTCCTGTGTTATTTGTAGTGTCTCTTTATATTTTACTATGTATTACGATGATATAATAATATATTATAGGGGTTGTAACTCAGTGGGTTGAGCGGGTCATCCTTTACAGCAGCACACTGCTCCAAAAATACATAGGATGGGTCAGATGCAGAGGTCAAATTTCATGTATGTACCTGTATGTATATGACGAATGAAATAAAGGTTTATGGATGCCTATTGCCTGGAATCAGCAGCCAGCCAGACTGATAGGTGGGACTATGCATGCAGAGCTGAGGTATGTACGCTATTCATTCAGGTTTCAGGAGCCCAGTCAGGATGCTCACACATATTATACAGCAGGGTAAAGAGACATATTCAGAATTTCAACAGTGAATAAAAGATACTAGTAGATATTGGATTTTGGGGTTGGCTTTTGCCTTAAAACTATGCAATTTAGCATCATTTTGGTCCATTATTATTCCCAGTTAAATGATTATTTTTGAACATTGTAATGATAAATTACAGCAGCGTTGCTCTCACTGTGTGTGACTGGAATGAGTTTACTTCTTTAGGCTGGGCTCACTGTGGTAATGTACTGGAAGAGGACTGACAATAGCTTCAAAACAGGTCCTGTTTACCTGACACTTTTATCACATAAGTGAGTGACAAGGTGCGTTCACATGCCTGCTAACCTCCAAGCTGCTGCAGGTGGAGCTTGCTGCTGCTGTTTACACACCTCCAGCAACACCTGCACGCATACCTGAGCGCTCTAGTAGAGGTGCTCCTGCTGCCATGTAGACTTGTGTTCTTATATCCAGGCCACATTCAGGTTGCAGCAGGTATAGGCTTGTTTTGTGCTCTCCATGGCGGTGGCTCGCTGCATCTGAGTGATGGGCTGTGGGAACAGTAAGGTGCTGCCTGAGGCATCCAAGAAGGGCTATGTAAGTGTAATGCAATCGCTTGTGGCTTTCAGTAAAGCGCATGATGATGAGCCGAAGAAGCGTGTGGAGAAGCAAAGAGGTCTGTGGTTTCCCACCAGCGTTAAGAGTCTTCAGTCAGCATCAAACAGCCAACAGCAGATTCTCAGAGATGGACGACACCAAGTAACAAAGTATAAGGACAAGTTTGATCCACGGGTGACAGTAAGGTAAGGAAGAAAAACTGATGATTTCAAATAAAAACATGAAAAATGGCACGTTTCCTTGAATCCTGTAAAACAGCATTATAGCTTGTTTTTGTGATGCATTATATTTTGTGCCATCATCAGTTATGTCATCAAAAATAGTTATAACCTAAAAAAAAAAAAAGCTAATATTATCTCATCCCCGTGAACAGCCAGTTTTTAAAATATATTCAACAATAGATCTTTTGCAGCAGGACACAAGGTGAAGTGGCTCATTAAAAGCATTTGCAGTGCTCCTGTAAGACTGTTTATGTCACCAGCGTCCTCATTCACTGAGCCCGCCACCGCCAACCTTTATGCAATACAATTCATTAGCAGTAACAGTAGACATTTATTTGAGAGGACAAGGCCTTGTAATACTTGCAGACTGGCTTCCTGTATTTGCTGAGATGAGAGCGTAGGAACAATTAAAGCAAGGAAATTGATTTCTTCAAGAGAAGTTCAATTCTCCCGCTACAGTACATCTGATTAGTCATGGCTTATATATAGCCTGTTGCCTTATTGCAATATCTAAATCATTGTATAGCCATACATATATGAATTGGCCTGGTCGACTAGCCGCAGTACCTCCTGCAACATACAGTATAGATGTCTTCCCATACATCACAGCTGCAGCTGCAGTGAGAGACGTTGAGTGCTTTGTAACAGTGATAGTTATGCTGTAATGACTCACCTTTCCCCTCTCGCCCTGTCAGATATGACATCAAGGCTCTGATCGGTCGAGGAAGCTTTAGCCGTGTTGTGCGCGTAGAGCACAGGGCGACTCGCCAGCCCTTTGCCATTAAAATGATGGAGGTGGAGGCCCCAGAGGGCCGTGAAGTGTGCGCCTCAGAGCTGGCGGTGCTGCAGCGGGTGAGCCACACTCATGTGATTCAGCTGATCGAGGTGTTTCAGTTCCCGCAGCGGGTTTACATGGTGCTGGAACTGGCCACGGGCGGGGAGCTGCTGGACCGCGTTGTCAGCAGGGGCCACTTCACAGAGAGGGACGCTACGCAGGCTCTCCAGATGGTGCTGGCAGGAGTGGGGCACCTGCACCACCTGGGTATCACCCACAGGGACTTGAAGCCTGAGAATCTGCTGTACTACCACCCCGGGGCCGACTCCAGGCTGCTGGTGACCGACTTTGGACTGGCCACTTTTGGTGGCACAGGGTTTGAGATCTCAGGTCCTGATAGAAGCGACAGAGGAGATCACATTGAAACAGACAGGACTTGGTCCCTCAGAACCACCTGTGGAACCCCTGAGTACATGGCCCCTGAAGTGTTGCTGAGGAGACCCTACTCCCGTGCGGTGGACATGTGGGCCCTGGGGGTGATCGCCTACATTGTGCTGAGTGGATCCATGCCATTTGAGGACGACAGTCGCACACGGCTCTACAGATCCATTGTGAGAGGGAAATACAGCTTCCATGGAGATGTAAGTCTATTCATTGCACATTTTAGTTTAGTTATGTACAGTAAGCACTTCTTTGGAGAAAATTAAAGTTCTAGAGGCAAAAAAATCATCTTATTACCAGTTCAGTATCCCTTGGAAACACATGCATATTGGATGATTCTGCTCCCCACTATTTATATCTAATGACAATTTTAGTGTCCCCTAAATATAGCAAGGCAGAAACTACGGATATGGAGGTTTTAGTGGTGGATGGGACCACAGTGCATATATGGGTATGCAGCAGGTCCAGCTACTGCAAAAAACATAGTATTTCAGCCCAGTAGCAAAAAAAAGGCATATAAATGACACACTAATGCACAAGGCAAAAGCGTACAATAAGAAATTCATCACTGCTTTTGGTGTTTCATCTCTACGCCATGTATTCTGTACTGACTGCAACAATGCATCTGTGTAGATATGTTAGGAACAGAGCTAGTGTTTGATTAATAAACAACAAAGACGGCTTATAGAGGATGAGAGAGGAGGTGGATGCGTCCAACAAACACAGGACTTTTCAACCAGGAGACTGGTGTATGAGACCAGGGTTATGTTTTGACAGAAGTTATGTTCGTGTTTTTAGTGACATTTGTGACAGGCTTTCCGTACTTATGTCAAGTTGTTTCCTTATGTATTGTGCTTAGTTTACGCATTTATTTTTAATGACCAATGTGTAACAATTGGGGGGATCTATTGGCAGAAATGGAATATAATATTAATAAGCATGTCTTCTTCAGTGTAAAATCACCTGATTTTGAGAGGTGTTGTGTTTTTGTTACCTTAGAATGAGGCGTTTATATCTACAGAGGGAGCTGGTCCAAACACTATTAACTTTTCCTGCTTGGGCTGGAGTTGATAACATTCTCTGCTCCCATTGCTGCCGCTCTCTCTCTTGCTTCACCACTCACATTTTCACATCAGCCACCGTACCTTTACAAGACACTTGGCACATGGGAGAGGCATCAGATAGTTGTAATCTCCTCACCTGAATTTCCCCACTGTGGGACTAATAAAGGAATATCTTTCTTTCTTTCTTTCTTACTGCCAGATCTTACACACAAGACCTTATAGCCCAACCATGACATTTTTCGTAAACCTAACTGGTTGTGCTGTTTAAACCTAAGTGAGTGCTTTTGTTGCGTCCTGGTGGTAATGCATTTATTGTTTGCTTTGTCTGATCTGATCATTTTGGCAAAAGAGACTTTCAGTCTGTTGAAATGCATTTTGCTGTTTTGTGACTTCACACAAGCATTTTTGTCGCCTATGTCGTTAGATAGAGTGGAGTTGTGTTGAAGGGCTGTGCTTGCTATGAGTGAAAATAAGCAGCCAGCACCTACTGTTCAAGTAGTGTTTCAGAATTATTCTCTCATAGAAAAGGTGGAAGTTGTCATTCTCATAGCTTCCAGATCCCTTCACAGACTTGACCTCTGCTTCTAGTGATGCAATTTTGACAATGTTTTGACAGTCTTGCAGAAAATTCCCACGGCTGTGCTGCCACGCAGTCAAAACTGAAACTTTTTTTTTGTTGTGCAGATGCTAAATAGAGGCTCAGGAGTACAGTTTAACTGGAAAACTGTAGCTTTTTTACCAGTTGTACTTTTTTGGCTGACTAAGGTTTAAACCAATGAAGATATTTCTGATCATCCATCTGCCATTTCCATTTTGACATTCGGCATTTTCCCCACAACACAATCTGGTTGTATGATGCGCTCGCTTTAAAATGATCCAACCCTAGCAACACATCCGTTCACAAGAATGATTCACACCTTAATCATTATGCTATTAGAACTACCAGAAATAGCTACATTATTCCATCCGTGCCTGTAAGAAGAACATTTTTCAACTGAGCATGTAGCAGCGTAGGTGCTTTTCATCCCTTTCCTCTGCAACCTTGCAAAGCACAAGAATGGATATGTGAAAGTTTGTTGTGGCGTCTGGGAGTTTCGTCTTAGTGTTGCTCTTTGAGGATGCTTTGAAATGGGGAAAAGGCGACCCTGCATGTTTTTTTTTTCCCACCCTTTCCTCTGTCATACAACTGAAGTGGGTATTTTTAACAGCCTATTCTGTCAAGCTCAGTGGTGAGTTCAAGCTTGTTCTTTCACGCTGATTACACCCAAGGCTGGATTATTCACTGGGCTTTAAGCCTGGCCCCATACTCAGGGATGCAGTCTGACATTTTAGTCTGGCATACAAGAGGCTCCCGTACATAGGCCCTGGACTATTATCCCTGTGTTTACCGCTGCACTGACCACCAACTGAACAATAGTGCAAAATCCTTCTAGAGTTTATGCAAGGGCTTATTCACGTTTTTCATGGTGGCTTTCGACACAGCTCATATGTAGGCCACGCAAGTGGAGAAACATCCCTGGGAGCAGAGCTGAAAACCACATTTTATAGGACTTCACATATAGCGTCTCACATCCCAGTAAAGACATCAAGCTATAAATTCATATGATGACAATATGAAGACATCATACATGGCTGAGTAGCAGTCCCGGGCTTGATGGCACAGCCATCAATCACATTTCCATGTTGACAAGACACTTATTCTCCGTCATGTACAAGCAACCACCCTCTCTAATATACTGACAACACAGTTGCACACGCACACACACACATACGCACACTGTGATAATAATGTCATAATGCGTGATGAAGGTTCACAAGTGTCCACAAAATATGGGCCTCTGCCATCAGAAGGGTCCTTCATGTCATCCAGAAGGGTGCTTCTCTTTGGGACGAGAACAGTCTCAACAGCCCGAGCTATTCCCATCACGTATTAAAGTTGACTTGAAGAGTTTCATCTGAAATGAGCTGTCCGCCAATTGAACACAGTGACACAGAGACCTGCGTGGTGCCTTTCATCGGAGTAATGAAGTCTTTTTGACTCAAGACATTACTTGTCAGTGTAATTAGATGTCAGTACAATGGACCTTTTACACAACAGACATTTTGACTTGTCATGGAGAGAAAAGCCTAGGTGTTACTAATAATATTAACAAGGGGTCTGTTCTATTCAAGTGTCCCACTAAGACATGACAGTGTGACAGTGAGCCGTCATGCATAACTCCAGGATCCTGAAAACCAAGGCAGCTAAATGGAATCCAGCCATCATTAGTTTAATTACTGACACCCAGGGCGGGTTCTAGCCATTCTGGTGCCGGAGATTTAACTAAAGGTTTTTTTTATTATAATATAAATAAATAATTGGTCGCTGGTATTGTTGGACAATTTCACTACATTTTACACTTTTATCATTTATGAAAAAGAATCAGAAAGTGTATTTCTTTCTTTATTTGTTCAGCTGTTAACTCAGTGCAGAAAATGAGGAACGGTGCCAGTATTTTGTAGAAAATAATATTATTATTTTTAAAAAGGTAGCGCCCTAGACAACCGCCTATGTGGCCGATGCCTTAAGCCGGGCCTACACCCTTTGCTATGTCAAAACAGCGTCCTTCACACCAGAATAAAGATGATGAGATCACATGAGAAAGTGGAGTCTTTAAAATGATCCTAATCCTGAAATGGGTCTGGAGATTCAAGGGCTGTCGGGACCAAACCCGGTATGCATAAGGTGAGAGGCAGGTTGCAATCACACAGTCACAATCACAATGTAGAGTTTAAAGTTTGCCTAAGGTCTGTTCCAAGACATGAATTATCTGGATAACTTCTGTATCACAAACTGATTTAAACAGAGTTTTATTCAGCAAAGTTATCTGATAATTCTGGATACCTGCTCCTTGGAACAGACCTCTGACCTGTGTCTCTTTAGCCTGTGAACCAGACGGATCCTCAAGTTCATGTTTTATTTGCTTTGGCAGATGCATCTCATTAGATTTCCAGCAACTTGAGATCCAGTCACAACTGTTTATCTAATATGGGGCGTGTTTGAGACCAATCCGGTCTCACAGCAACACATACAAATACCATGACCTTAGATGAACATTACGTGTGTCATTACTTTTTTATTTATTCATTGTTTTTCAATATTTGTAAAGACTAATCAGTCTGATCTACATACCAGTTGGTAGCGGTAAGGCTCCAAATCGTCAGCCACCAATAAACCTTAAAAAAAAGAAGAAGAAGAAGAAGAAGAAGAAGAAGAAGAAGAAGAAGAAGAAGAAAGGCTTCAAATACGGGTCTTCTGGTTAAAATTCTGGTGTTTGCTCGACCCATGAACCATTTTTATACTAACTTCCTTAAATAGTACCTTAGCATTTATGCAGGAATGCGTCTACGTTGCAGCCAGTACAGGACACATGGTGTACAAATGATACCCAGAAATCAAGAAAAGCTTACTTACTACACGCTAAAACATGTTTTGCACATTATTGTGGTATTTATACACCTTTTCGTGGGAACGGGCTGTTGAGACGATGACTGTAAAGAGGAGCGCCGTTTTTTTTTTTTTTTGAACACAACCAAGATGGCTGAAGCTGAAGTGAAAGTTTCTGCTGAAGCTGCTGTCACATTTGGCCTGAGGATGTCAGGCTAAGTAAAAACACTCTCTCTCTATCTCTGCACGCTGTAGGCACTACATCATGTTTCACCATTCTAACTGGTTGTATGTCCATCAAATTTTTGGTCTTATTACTGCTAATAACACCCCTTGGATATTGAAAATGAACAGAGAGGTTCAAGACTAAATCACATTTGCAAGAAATATCATGCAAGCTCGACACAAACACAGGACTATTTTTGCCTTAAAATAACAGTGCACAGCACAGCTTTGTTCCTTTAAAATTCTACTAGTTATTTGGTCACCTATTAATCTACTATTACTGACATACTGCATGAGTGAGTTACTCATTTAAAATATGCAAGAGTAACCAGGTCAAATACGAGTGTGAGACTCAAAAGGTTACACAGTTGTGCTCTGTAATACATCCATTTGTATTCATAAACAGCAGATTACAGAATATTATCTTTGGAGGATCATAAATTAATATTCAGCAAAGCAGGAATAACTTCAGGTATCATTTTACCAGATGGACCTATTAAGATTTTGAAAGTAACTATTCTTCTCTGCTATGCAAATTAATACCCACGGACTGCAATTACAAACATCCTTTTAAAGTATCGGTAACCTTGTGTGTTTATTGAAGCAAAGCAGGGAGAAGCAGTAAATGTGTGTGTGAGAGTGAGTGTGTGTGGGTGGGCTGGGGGTTTCAGCAGTAAGATGGAGGTGAGACTCACTAAGAAATGCAAACGGCCCCCGGCACCTGCCCACGAATCAGGTCCCTCTGTCTCCCCAGCTTCCCCCACTGCCTCCATGTTGCAACAACACACAAGCTCACACACCGTGCATACATTCCCCCCACTGGTGCAACAGCCCCTGGCCTGAAGACCTGTAGTGCAGACTCACACTGATGTGTTTACTCAACAGCAGGAGGGTGGGGGCTGTCGGGGAGTCGTGGATGGATGGCAGAGTGGAGGAGATTGGAGGGAAGAGAAAGGAGAGGACAGAGGACGAGCAGGGCAGAGGAAGAGCGGGTGTAGCCTCGGGGGGCTTTTCGCACCTTATCACTCAATCTGCTCGCCGCACGTATGATGGAGCGTTTCCCTCGCACGGAATCAGGCCGTCTCATCTGATGCGTGTGAAGTGGATTGCTGCGTGTGTGTGTGCGTGCACGTGTGCTCATGTCACGGCAGCCTTTAGTTATGTAAAGCACAAATCCGTGCATTAGTTGAGGCCAGACAGCAGCCTCCTCTGTATTCTGCTGCTGTGCTACTGAAGACACACTTTCCTAGCCCAGCCCAAAACATCTGCATCTCTCAGCAGCAGCAGCAGCAGGGCAGCGTGGGTAACAGTTAGCCCAGTCTGCCCCCTAGTGAGTACCACGGGAACAAACCCAGCCTCCACTTGGCCAAAGTGTATTATACATGACAGCCCAATCTCTGCCGCATCCGGGTATTGATATTTTGATTACTGTGGTTTAACTGCGACTTTCACCTGAATTAGCAACCGGCCACCTTTTCCCATTTGGTCTCATTATGATGAGGCATATTTAAACTTGGCTTTGTTTCTCAGGAAATGCTGCCAGGTGGATCAGATCTGAGCAAATTGTGAGGCTGCGACTCTCATGTGGAGCAGTTCATTACTCAAAAGTGCATTATCCTCGTGATCACATTAGCGTAATCCAACCTTCTAGCGTTTTCTTCATTTGTCGCAATTATGCCTTTGTCAGGTAAAGATGTAGCACGCCGCGAACACAGTCAGCTTCTCATTCACTCTAACAAGATGTTGCCAAGCCCTGTAGGTTTCTCCACTGTTTATGCCATACCTACACTCCACTTACCTCCCCCCTCCTCTTCGGCTAGCTCTCTGCTCAACAGTGATGTATAACACCGGCTCTCGCCCCCTCCTCCAAACACAATAAAGCCTTTGTGTATTTTGACGTGAAAAATGTTCGAAATAAGGGAGAGAGATAAACTTCCTGCAGGTGGCTTCGTTCCAGGAAAACAACACAGTTATGTCTCTTCTTCTTACCACATTGATAGCAGGGGGAGGCAAACTTTTGCTTAAAAGATGTTTTTCCTGCATCATTCCCACCAAGTAAAGGCTTCATCGTCTCGGCAAACTCATGCATCCCTGTCATTTCAGATCAAGAACAAAAGGCACCTACTAGCCATCCAATGTGTATTTCACGGCACAGTAATAAGGAGCCTGCCTCTCCGAATCACCAACAGCACTATGAGGAAGAGAGTCAGACATGGTAGTTGTGGGAGCTCAATCAAACACTTTCTCTCCTTCCCAGGAAAAGCGAGTGTCACTCTGCCTACCTCTCAGGTGTGAAATAAGAACACAATGAGAAGAAAGTTTGAGTGAGAAGCATTTTTATGACTCTTTTGGCAGGGCGGCCCCACTCGCACACTCCTCTCCAGTCAGTGCACTGTGAGAATAAGCGAGTCCCTGCTTCTTTGAATTCCTCTCACCGGCAACAGTCTTGCGATTGTCAATTTCATGCTTGATTAATTGTCATTACTCGGCAAGAGACAAAAAAGGGGGAGAGAAATGCATTTCGGGATTAAAATGGAGAGCGAGACCTCCCTAAAGAGTGAGATTTAGTCAGTGCAGAGTTGAGCGAAGAATGAGCGAATTTTGCACACACGGATTGTTCTGTATTTAGCTTTGATTCTCCTCAGCCAGACACAGTAGAATATTACAGCTAAGTGATGGGGAAATATTTGTGCATCTTACAGTTTCTCTCAATCGTTCTTGCTCATTTTTTTAAACATTCTCTAAACACTAAGTACAATTTTCACAACTGTTTGATAGGACATCGTAACTCTGTTGTATTGAACTGAGCTTTTTAGATTCCCATTTCAGTATTAAGTAGAATTTTACTGGGGAAAGTCAATATTGTAGTAGACAGGAACAGGATATGTACATGATTTTGACATCAAATGATTTGCTACCAAGCAGTGGTGCCAATCAGGCACCTGATGTCAGAGAAGAGATGAGAAGTTTTGTTGGTTTTGGCCATGTTGGTTTTGAAAACGCTGACTTTCAGAATCAAACTGAGACTGTGGTCTGGTCTTGTGGTGCGTGATTGGCAGCACCTGGAGCTCAAACAAGAATCAGTACCAACAGGAGAATACATTGTTTAGCACTGCAGTGAATTTTGGCAAATATCACTTAGGCGCTACCCACATAGTCAGCTGTGCTACTCATCCCACAAATGCATGATCCTTACAAGTTGGACATCATCGTGACAACAAATAAACAGGCTTTCCATCGATGTAAAGCACAATGCCAATTAGCATTGTAACAACAGAGCAATAATCCACCAGACACAAATTTCCAAACTTTTTTTCCGAGTTCATATTGTAAACAGAAAATTCACTTTTGAGCTTTCATACAGCGAGCAGAAAACGATGTTTAGAAGTTGTGAAGAGTAGAACAATGTCACAGAGAATCAACTCATCAGTTTTGATTAGCAAGACGTGCAAGTGGTTATTGTGCAAATTGTATACAATTGTACTTTTTCACACATGCTAAAACAAATGCAATTTGCTGGAATGAATGGAAAATTCTAATCTGTTGTGAGCAACAGACTAATTGTTCAGAGATATGAGCTTAAAAACTGTAAAGACAAGAGATTATTACCTGACCTCATTCAAACAAACAGAAAGAGCGTTCACGCTTTTTGACACTGATAAAGGTCATCGCGTTGTGGCCCAATTTCCATAACCAGCGCCATCGTTTTAATCTGATGCCACATCTATCTAATTCAATGTGTGCATCAGTAATATTTTATTTAAAGTAAGATCGAAGGACAAAGGTCATCACTTTCCTAGAGCAGGGCCTCCATAATGTTGTCTTCATGACAAAGAACCAAAGTCATGATGAATAATTTAATGATGCTGAGTTATGATAATGACTGGGATGCCTTCTCTCCCACTGGAAAGATGGCATGGCAGACTTCAAAGCATCCCTCAGTGTCAGCTTGGGTCATGACTAGGTGGATGATTTCCTATTTGAATTAACAAAAGATCCCAGCGAGGCTCATCTGGGGTTCCTTTATTGAGAAGCTAATGCGGGCTTAGAATAAACATGTGCCCAAATCCCACACATACGGTGGGGCTGCCATAAGTCCCCAGCTTCATATTCTTTCAGCCAACACTGCTGCTTCCTTTTACTTGGTGACATTTAGCTTTTCTTTGAGTTTAGTTCTGCTTGTTAGGCCTGCTGAGCACCGGGATCATGGTTTTATTTCTTTATTAGAATGAAATCTTTCATCCCACTGTGAGGAGGGTTTGAACCTGTGCAGGCGTAGATGCATTTCGAGTGACTGTGTTTGTAGGCTGGATTGACACGTGGGGTGTTTTTATATTCACACTGACGCCAACTACTCTGCTTCTTCTTTTCCACAGCCTTGGCCCTCAGTGTCCAACCTGGCCAAGGACTTCATCCAGCGCCTGCTGCAGTTGGACCAGGCTTCACGGCTGACTGCCGACCAAGCTATCCGTCACCCCTGGGTGGTCACTATGGCAGCCGGCTCCTCCATGAGGAACCTCCATCGATCCATTTCTCAGAACCTCAGGCAACGGACATCGCGCAGCTCTTCCCGGTGCCCGAGCAGCACCGCGAGCTCTGGCGAGTCTAGCACTGTGGGCCCAGGGAGGCTGGTGTCGCTGGAGGAAAACCAAGAGCAGCAGCAGGGCAGAGCATCTGGACCGGCTCTGCCTCAGAGAGCCATACAAGCATCCAGCCAGAGGGTCCAGGAGCATCATGGCCACCCAACTAAAGCACCAGATTCATGAGAGGGCTAATGGGTGGAACCAGCTGCCCCAGCTCAGTGTGTGCTGCAATCTCAAACCTCAGAGCTGCAAATGGGGAGCCAAAGTGTCTGGGACAGGTGTTGTAAGAAAAAAAAGTTTCCTCCCTTCTCTGGACTTAAGTCAGGCTTCTCTACTAGACTAATAACCCCCACTTCCCCTAAAGGCTGAGCTCCATCCTCCATTAGTTTCTCGTGGTTGGGTTAAGCTGTTACTGAATATCCTTCAGTTTTGAGGTCCGGGCTTATTGAGACAGAGCTGTCCTCCCCCACAAGGTCTCTAGCCCCTGGTTATTCACACAGCTCAGACTAATGGGTCCAAGGTCTCATCAAGATCATTATGAGTCACCACATTACCTGCCTGTGAGGAGTTTCGTTCCAAAAATGAGAAATTCATTTGAGAAATGGGAGCTAATCTTAGTGAGGATGAACGTAGAGGCTTCTTCTGCTCCCGTGTTTTTGGTTTTAACTCCCCAACACCGAACAGCAAGAAGACACATCATTTTTTTATATATTTAGAGGCAGAAAGAAGAAAATAAGCTCTTTTCTTTTGTTTTCTCCTCCACCTACATAGCAGCACCCACAGCCCTGTTTAACCACTGAAAGCACAATCCAGATATTTGGTGACAGGCCTCTGTCAAGTTAAAATGAAGCTCTGGGTTTAAAAAGCTCCCCCCAAAACATTATGTAAGCTGCAAACAACAGCATTCTCCAAATAAACCCTTTTTTCCAGTGAGAAGTTTTAAATTAAAATGCTAATATTAGTATGCCACAGGAGTGCATTAAGCTGCAAATAGCATGCCAAACATAATTATCAATGAGGTTCAGTCATGTTTAGCAACATCATTATGTATGGTGGATTTGTTCCTGTTTATGTTTCAATCATGTATGATTAATGTTTTTGGTTGCAGATGATAAGATATTCATTGGAGTTTACATACATGGATGTACACACAATATCTGGATGTTACACACATTTGAACAGAAGGACTAGTAAAAAGAGTGGACATGGGAAAAGGACTGGCAAAGTGATATTTTGTCATCTAAGAACATACATTTCTTTCTGCCCTTTAAGACTTTAATTTATTGATGTTTTGTGCAATCATGTATTTTTAAAGTGAAACACAATTTTGTCCTTCTTTTGGACGTCATACTTCACCAATAGTCACTCAAGTCCTAGACAGAAATAATATTTTTAGCTTTTTTGTGTTATTACAGATGGGTTTTTTTAGCTCCAGGTGTATATGTGTTTTTTAAATTATTGAATAAATTCAATCAAGCAACATTAATATGATGTGGGGCAGCTAACGTCATGATATCAGCAAATGAATATGGCATGAAAGTGCATGCTTGACCTTGGAAAAAATAGTTTGACAAAAATAGCATAACTAAGGTTCCCTTTACTTGCTTTTCTTGACTTTCAGACGTTTTGCATGGTCTTCATTGGTGGAAGACTGCAAAAAATGGTTAAAAGCTTCATGCTTGACCTTTAAAACAGTATATTTGATCAAATTTAAAGGTCCATATATAAGTTTTTGTTTCGAGCTTTCAGTCACATTTTCTAGTTTGATAATGAAATATATCTTAACTCAAGGTCTACTGATTGCTTTTGCTTTTGCTTTTGCTTTTGCTTTTGCTTGAGCATTAGTGGAAAATTGCAATATGCCGTTAAAACCTCTGGATGCTTTTCATGTATGACCTCAGAAACACCAATGCACCAGAATTTGCTCATCTGCTAATGAAGACTATGAGATGCGGTTGAAAGAAAAAACTATAGTGGACCTTGAGGGGTTTTTTTATTGTTTTTGTCAAGCCGGTCAGTTTGTGTTAGTTTGCTGCTGCTGCAACTGTGTGTGGTTAGAACAAACGCTTACAGTAACTCGCTCTCATTCTCACAGATACAACGAGGCTCTATTTAGTGTCTTACTAAATTACGAATACGGATGTCATTTGGAAGAGGCTCATGCATTATTTCTCCAGCAAGGGGCATTGGAGAGTTGTTAATGCCTTTCAATGGCTGCCCATACTCACTGACCTGAGATCAATGTCCCTTTGGGAAGCAGATGAGCGCTGCCGGTGTATTTGGAAGCAACGTGTCAGCAAGTAGAAATACAGAGAGGGCACCGAACTGAAAGTGGGATTTTAGTGGGCAAAGAGGAAATCTCCTTAAATTGCTGGAGTAAACGGTGCATGGTCTGCTTCCTTTGTGCCCTGATGAGAGCTCCACACTCTGCTTTAAAAAGACGGTCTTGTGTGGCTGTGAGAAAACATTATACTTTCTACTGAATTGTTTGAACTGCATTATGCAATTGACTCCATATCTGGCGTAATCAAATGATGTTTGACTGCATGGTTGAGGAAGAGGTGATTTGTTATGCATTTTTATTTTAAACTCCGACTGCAAACAAAATTCCACTCACAGGCTGATAAAGAAATTGGAATTGAATTAAACCAAATAGAAGTCAGCAATAATGGAAAGTCGTCTTTTTGTTGTCTTCCTCTAACCGTTATCGTACCATTCTCAGTGCCATTATCTTCCAAACGGGGATAACAAACCAACTGTCGCTTCAACGTATTGTCCATCTAATTTCTGCACTGACTAATTCCATTGTCTTGTGCAGCTACAGTGGGTTTAGAGTGGGCGTTGAAAGCAGCTTGATCTCGAAGAAATGCACCACGTATTTACAACAGCAGATAATCCTTCTGTTATTTTAGTCTGATGCTATGTGATCATTGGGCAGTTTATTTACACATAGCCCTGGGAAGTGACTCATCTGTGCAGCAGGACAGTGGATCTGATCACTGAGGTTTAAAGGTTCTGCTCTTGCTAGAAGAGGATCTTCCACATAGGTACGGTGGATTTTGAGGGGAAAAAAACACATCCTCAAAACTAATTTAGCTTTGTGTGCAGCTGGGTCAATATCTTCCCGTATAGGCTTTAGTCTCATGCAGTGGTCAGCAAGGCCCAACAATTGAGAAAGCGGAGCGTAGCAAAGATTGTAGCGGATAGCGTTTGGCTCTCTTAACACCAGCCTTGTGCTACACGAGGACAAGTATGACAGAGAGTGTCTTTTTCTTTTCTTCGGCTTCTCTCAGCAGAAAACCGAGGACTTATTTGCTTTATCTTTGGCCTTACTTGAAGAGATCATTTGCTGCTCAGGACCCTGAAACATAAGCTGGCAGATCCACTTGTGGCTGCTATAAAAAAGAGAGGATAACAGAGGGAGGGAGTGGTGGTGAGTCGCCCAGCTCATGTCCTGTATAAGATGTACAGAGGAACCATCTGGTCCCAGAGGGAATGCACCCCGTCTTCCCTTCATGTTTGTCTCCCCACTGAATCACTCAATGAAAGTGCTCCTTATTTGTATAAACCAAACACCCAGTAGATCAAATATTGGGGTCTTTTGTGTGCAGCTTGGCGCAGAGATTATTTTCCCTAAACAGCAATTACAACTGCACTCCACCTTAATGATTTGAGAGGAAAGAATGGTTCACATTTTCAGTCGGTAAATTGCTTTTTTTTTTTTCCAGATGAGCCTATTTGCCGCTGTCCTGTTATTGTGCTTCAGATACAACGCCACAGGAACACATGGTGGGTCAATACTTTCCTCATTGAGGATGCAATAAAAGTAAACTGTCTCATTATTCTTCCTACTCAAAAATTCTCATTTAGATTGTAGCCTGGATCCCACCAGTTGTCTGGCACTTAAAATTTGCTCTTGTCATCTCCTCGGGGCTGAGCGGCTCTGGTTTAAACGCAGTGAAGACTCAGACATGATGGGACAGCAGGTGAACGAGTATTTACTTCTGTGGAACAATTCAGCAGTGTCGTATTGATCAAATGAAACAGGTTGGATTCAAATGAGTTGAAGGAATAGTTTTAAAATATGCTTACCAGTATTTGCTTTCTTATCTATGGTTAGATGAGAAGATCAAACTCATGTCTCTCTGTTAAATCTCAAGCTGCAGCCAGCAGCTGCAAACCATAGCTTAGCATAACTAAAAACAGGGGATCTGTCCAAAGGCAACAAGGTGCCTGCCAGCTCCTCTAAATCTCACTAACACATGCATATCTCATTTGTTCAATCCTCAAAAAAAGTGTAAAAAAAACGGCTACATCTGAGTTTGAAAAGGGAAGCCAATGCTGAAGTGCCTTAAACTTGCATTCTTTCTAATAGCCAGCAGGGGGCGACTCCTCCAGTTGCATAAACAAAGTCTGATTGTATAGAAGTCTATGAGAAAAATGAAAATGGCCCAGCTTCTCACTTGATTTATTACCTCAGTAAACACTGAGTTTAATTTAGTTTAGCAATTTAGAAAGACTACACAGCTAAAAGTCACATAAGTGACGTCATCCTTGCTGAAGCTACGATGCCTGTGTTTCGTACAGAGATGTCCTCACACAGCAATGGATCTTGCTTGTTCTTTCTCTTCCCGGCTGATACATAGCTAAGTGAGTTATCGAGCTAACATTAGTGATGTATATCAAGAGATGTAGTTCTCTGAGCTGCTTCAAACTAAATGACTCTAAAATAAACTGCAACTTTCTTGATAACAAACACCATATGTGTGATTCATGCCTTAATTCAATAGGATCAAAAAAATATTTGTATCTTTCTGATGAATACCGCACATAATTTTTCCGAAATAAGGTCCAATGGGGTCCACCGGAAGGGGAGGGACTTCAGTGTTCGGTTGTACTCAGCTCCACCCTCCAGAGTCACCGCTGGTTGCAAAAAAACAAGATGGCAACAGCCAAAAACCAAGATGGTGACAGCCAAAACGGCAAACTCCAGGCTTCAAAACCGTAGTCCACAAGCCACCACAGTGACTACATCCACTTCTTATATACTGTGCAGTCTCTGGGTTTTACGAGAGGTTATGTGCCAGATTATTTCTTGCCAGTAACTTCCTGAACTCTCTCACGTCGGGATGAAGACAAGACTCTAAGAAGTCATCGCTCCCAGCCAAGAAATGTGTATTCTGGCAAGACGCTGAGCCCAATCCTACTTAATTATCATGAATATATGTAAATACATGAGATTGTAATGATTTAATATCACTTTGTGGCCTGAAAATAGACAGGAAGGATCTCTTGTGGTCAAATTTCCTTAAAATCTGTGTCCATTGCGTGTGAATTAGGTGGTGTTAATGCAGTGTCCAGTGTGGCTGGTTGGTCTCCGGACCGACAGCAGAAGAATTCAGATCACAGGCTGCCTTCAAATGGAATATTTGAGGTTGTATTTCTGGTATGGAAATTCAAGTACAAGATTCAAGTTGTAAATTGTGAGAGGACTGTTGCTAGGTGACTGACAACAAAAATGGAGTCTGATGACTGATGGTTTTGTGGGGTTTTGTGAAGAAAAGAAAAACTGATCTGCCCCCAAAGTGAACCCTTACATACAAAAACCAGGCTGTGAAAAGAAAATTTCACAGATGCGGTTACCTACATTTATGTGGTAGAAAAGTGTACTTTTTGCTGGTTTCTGTTCCACCGACGGACCATTCACATCACGAATGCCAAAGTCAAGGGGTCAGGAGTTGTGGACAGCGTCTAGCAGCAGGGCCACACTGTGCTTGGTGTGCTGAGGAGGCGAGTGGCCTTGGAAATATACTTGTATTCTTCTTGGAAGGGATCACTGTTAACATAAACCTTTGCACTGTTTGGGACCATGAAGAAGCTCCTCAATGCATAAATTCAGCTCCTCTGTCAGAATGATTCTTAATGGGAGTTCTGTGTGAATTTATCCTTTGTGTGAAGGCCCAATCAGTCATTTATTTGACCTTATAAATGACATTACAGCTGTAGAATTGAACGTTAAAGTACTGTATATTGGAAAGTTTGGAAAATTATCAATTTTCATATCCCAAAATTAACTAAAATGCTATTTCATAGGTTTTTCTACTTTGATAAGAATAACACACACACACACACATACACACCGGCAGCAGCTAGGTGCACTTGTTGACACTTCACCCCACAACACTTAACACCACTGTCCTATTTCCAGCATTGTAGCACTTGAAAAATAAAAATACACTGTTTTTCCACTCGCTCCCGGCTTGCTAACGTTACGTCCCGGCTGCAGTCTTCATTTCTGCTCTCGTGGCAGCTCAACATCTGATCTCACTCACTCTTGCTGTCGCTGTCTCTTGTGTGTTGATGAATGGATGAGGAGGAGAGACTAGGTCTTGAGGGTGAGAAATATCCCGAGCTATACGACCAGTAATGCCAAAAAAGACATTGCCTGGCGAGCCATAGCTCTGGAGAGTGGCTATTCAGGTACCAAATCAAGTTGAAGTAGTGGGTGTCCACACATGATTCAAAGCTAATGCAGAGGTATAAGAAGTTAGTAAAAGTAGTAATAACGCAGTGTAAAAATACTCCAGACACCCTGCAGCATGACGCTTTCTATTGGTGCAAGGGGCACTTTTGCACCACTCCAGGATCTGAAAAGTGAAGCCAATGCTAAAGTGCCTTAAACTTGCATTATTTCTCACAGCCAGCAGGGGGCGACTCCTCTGGTTGCAAAAACTAGTCTGATAGAGAAAATGACCCAACTTCTCATTTTATTTATTACCTCAAAAACAAAAGTTCATGGTCTGAATTGCAAGTTTCAGGTCTTCTTCAATGCAGCATGATGTTCATTTGGTAAATTATGGCCCCTTTTAGAGTCAAATAGACCATAAAGCAGGGGGTGCTTTAGGGCGTGGCTACCTTGTGATTGACAGGTTGCTGCCACAGTGCTGAAAATTGTCTTTGTCTAAGTTAATCCAGTGATAAAATCCAGTTACAGCATGTAATAAACCACATGTCCCTGCTGTGCTAGAAACATATGTTGAAGACCAGAAATTATTTCTCTTCTTTTTCTCTCTCTGTTGCTCTTTTTTTGTCCCAACAGAATTGCCAGTGTTTAAACAAGCCTTGGTATAAACAAGTATTAAACATGTCTTTTTTAATCATATTTACTTGCACACTGAAAGCCATGTTGTGAGAGAGAAGAACATACACTCAAGCTGCTTTTAATTCTGAAATTCACACCCATAGTTGTTTATACAGTTGGCTGTTTATCACTATTAGCAGCATCATTTAGTCGTAGCTGTCTTATTATCATGTTTATATAAGGAGTTCAACTCAACCTAAACATGTGGAAGGAAGTTTCTAGAAGTGGGCCAGCACATATGGGAGAACTGTAGCACAGCCGGGGAGCTGCAGAGGAGGGGCTGTCCTTCTGGTCTACCGGACGCCCCCCAGAGGTTCCACCGTCCTTCTGCAGAACCAAAAGATCACCTTCGACATCAACGGTGGCACAGACAGGCCACACAACTCCAGCCTCAGACTGTCCTGCTGCACTTAATGCCAAGTGGGTTGTCCTGCCATCAGTGACAATAAAAAAGTATTTGTTTTTGTTTTCGACTACATGACAAAATTATCATATTTGTAGGCGAATCCCAGAGCTTTGAGTTGAGGCTTTGAAGCTCCAACCTGGTCTCAAGGGAAGGCATCTAAATACCACATTATACAGACGTTTTGCATGTCATTTGTATGTTACGCAAACATCTGCAGTTAGGCTAAGGCAAGAAAACCACAAACTTAGGTTCAGGTAAGAAATCCACTTAGTTTGGATAAGGAAAAACATCATGGTTGGGCTTAAGTATGCAAACTAAGTCAAACATGTATAGAAACAACATAACACAACTGCAAAAAATTTCACAAATAGCAATAAAAAATGTGACAAACTAATGTAACATTCAAAACAAAAAAACAAGGTCTCAAACACGAGTCTCCTGGTTAAAAATTTGTTTGTTTTTTTGGGCCCATCCACCCCACATCCTCCCACTGCAGTCAGTTCAGGATACATGGCGTACAAATGACACGTGGAAATCAAGAAAGGTCTACTTATTGCAGGCTAAATGCCTTGTGCATTATTGTGGCATGTATACACCTTTTTGTGCGAATAGGCTGGAAGTCCAAATGTGTGAAGGACTACCCTGTAGACCTGATGGATCTGCCCAGTGTCAAGTAGTTTGGGAGCTGACCTCACAGATGAGGAATATTACTTGTGACTTCAGAATGGTTTTGTCTGCCTTAATTTCCTTCCCACCTGAAATGTAGGCTAACATAATTTTTCTTAACTTTTTTTATACTCCTTTATATGGTATACCCTTGTGTCACATTCACACAGTTACACACCTGGGAGCTGCCCGGTCCAATCATAATCTTACTACCGGCCGCTGAGTAGCACCACTAGTAGCGATTGGGGATTAAGAGCTTTGTTCAAGGACAACTGGTAGCTTTTGAAAGAATAGTGAGCATCAGTTATTCACTTTCCACCCTTCAGTTTCAAAATCACTTCTAAAAACGTAACACTGCTTCTTACTCCCCTCCACTCACTCCAAAAGGCTTTGGTACATTTGCGGATAAGATGGTGATGCCGTGCATCAGCACTGCGAGGGACATGCTCAGGAAAGCCTGTAAGAGGACTGAGCCCTACACCTTTCACCTACCACCGCATCCTGAGCCTTACCACTAACAGAAGCCTCTTTACAGAGCTAGTAGGGGGGCAGCGGATCTCTGGTAACCTGGATTTATCAGAAGGGGGGCTGGATGCCCTGATGGAGGCCGCCTTGTATGAGGTAATGTGAGGACGCCCAGCAGGGGGGCAGGACTGCAATATGGAGATTGTTGTTTTTGTTTTGGTGGGCGTTATGTGGAGGAAGTGGAAAGACTGCAGACAATAGATGAGAGAGGTGTTTCAGAATACTAAGCTTCCTTTGGGAAACCGCACCAGTCAGTTCTGGGTGATTTCTACACTCATTATGACATTTCAAAAATGAAGATTGGCCTTGAATAATTTCATAATGACAGGTTTTATATTTCAGCCCTAAAGTAAATGTGAACGCATAAAGTATTACTCATTTGATTACATGCAAAAGTAGAGAGGTAATTCTTTTCCCAAAGCCTGTCAGAAACACTTATATCAGTCACGGTGCTCTACTTGTTGCCAGTCGGCTGTTCGTTGACTGATGCTCTTCTCTTGCAGGAGCAGATCGGCTGGAAGATTGTGACTCGTCTGCTGGTGTTTTGTATGGATGCCCGTCCAAACTTGTCAGTTTCGGCCACTTTGTCACACTCCTTGGTGTCACTTTAGGATTTGGCAACAAAACCACTTAGTTAGGTTTTGGAAAAAAACTACATGTTTTGGCTTTAAGGACTGTTATGTATCAATAAGGGGAATCGACAGTATTCACAGAAATGGAATATAATGTTAATAAGTATGTTTTCTTTAGTGTATAATCACCTGGAAATAAGAATGATTGTATTTTCAGTACTTTACAATGAGCTGTTTATATATGGAGGGGGTCCTCTTCATGAAGTCCACCATGTTTCACCACCATGTTTCTAGTAGCCAAGAACGGCTTAGACCAGAGGCGATAACATTACTAGCTCTCATCGCTGCCGCTCTCTCTCTTGCTTCACCACTCACTTCCCACAGACACACACATTCTACGCACTGGATCTGCTCTAAATGACCTACATTACTCTCACAACAAATGGCTCTCGAGAGAGCCATTCGCATTTTCTCGTCAACCATCATAGCCCTCTTAAATACTTGGCACACTGGGGAGGCTTCAGCTGGTTGCAGTCTCAGCCTCGCCACTAGACAATGCCTGATCCTACACACCACCTTTTTAAAGCGAAAATGAAACTGCATGGTGTGAACTCGGCACATGAATGAAGAGCTGACTGTAACATGAAAGTGAAACTACATACACAGGACATAAACAGCACTTTCCTGGATAAAAGCCTTGTGTTTGGTGCACCTTTTTACCTTTATTTTCCCCGATACTTTACTTTGAAGAATATAAAATAAGTTTTTCTGAAAAACAGAAGTCAAAGCTCTCTGTTAAATGTTACGTGTAAACACAAAGAGCCATGAGGAAACTTAGCTTTGGTATGACATACCAAGCTGAGAAAATAAAATGCACTAATAGCCAAATCCAGAGATACTTCCCTTCCTCCATTCATGTGAATGAGACCCAGACCAAGTAGCTGGAGGCGGAGTTAAAGGGAACGCTAGTGCGCTTGTTCTATGAGCCTCACAGATGTGGATGTGTTATGGAAGATCTGGGAAGGTTTATAGTCAGCAGTCAAGCCATTTTGGCTTCATGCACCACTGAGCATCTTTCATAGGAACCCATGCTCTATCCTCTTTATACATCCGTGGTTAAAATAGGGTTTCAGGTTTGCTACTGTAGGAAGAGAATAGTTTGTAGTTTGACAGCTGAGCACCTGAATAGTGACCTCCTTCAGTAATGTGAATGATGACCTGCGTGTTGACAATCCAAAACATTATTAATGCTTGCTGATTTCTTTCAAAGAATAAGCATGTAAAAAAAAACAAAGCAATACTTGGAAATGAAGACTGGGATGTTTTCATAACTATCAATGCGATGTTCTCCACTTTTTGATTGAGTTTGATAGGTTTATTCATTTTTATTTATTTATTTTTTGTCTTTTTATGTCTCATTTTAATGTCTCTATGTCATTTTAGAAGCTGCTTTAAATCTTGCTTTATGTCTTTTTTTGTTTTTGCCCTCTTAGAAATTCACTGCAACACAAAAAGATACCGCAGCTGACCTTCAGCGATTCAGAGAAGAGGAGCACTGGAGAGAGAGGCTGCGATGAAGAGGACAGGAGGAACAAAGGGAATGCTTCAGATGAAAAATAATTTAATTTCTACAAGTGTGAAATCACCTGAGGTGATCACATCAATACTGTAGGAGTATTTCACTCACTGTTTAATGTGCAAGACTGTAATTTTGCATTTTACTTTATTTGATTTGTAATATTCCAAGGCACATTTAATAATTTTGTTAGTAAACATTATGTAAATTTAAATTGATTCTACAGAAGAGTTATTTAGTTTTTGGAAATGTTGTTGACTTAGCTAAATGAACATATTTTTTTAATGAAAGCCAGAGTTTTCTTGAACTTAATTTACATGCTGAGAACAATACGTACGTTCCAATAAATAAAATGTCATGAAAAGGTCTGTTTTCTTGTAGTTCATTAGCGTGACATTGTTTCAATAGAGCAAAATCAATTAAAATTAAATCCCCGGCATCTTAGATAATGAGTGAATCAGTATTGATTCAATTAAGTTTCAATGTCAGGCATCAGTGGAGTTTCAATACCTCTACCTGACAAGATCTCACTGTTGATTCAATCACATTTTGGGCTGCTAGATGCCAAATAGGCAAAGTTAGCAACTATCTTAAAAACGAACTTCGGCGGACCGAAACACATTTTTATGGGATGATAATGTTGCTCAAGGACATTTTCTGTTTGTTTATTTTCAAGTTCTTCTCCTTTGTGGAAAAAAATATTTGATGTTATATCTCATGCTTATAGTCACAAACAAAGACATGCCACCACAGCGATATTGTGTGTGTGTGTGTGTGTGTGTGTGTGTGTGTGTGTGTGTGTGTGTGCGTGCGTGTGTGTGTGTGTGTTTTCACATATACCATGTTTATCCTATGGACCAGGTTTTGCAGCGTGTGCTAAATTGATTCCCGTCAGCAATCCTAGCAGCGAAATAGAGGTCCAGGCTTCTGCAGACAGAAGTCAAAGACAGTGATTCAAAGGTCAGAATCAACAGCACAGTTCCCTGGGTAAAGAAGATGCTGACAGGCACACCCTGATGGGAAACAGCTGGAGTGTTTGTGGAGTAATCCAAACCAACGCTTTCATCTCTCAATCTCACAGTGTTTTTGTGTAGGTGGGGGTGGCTGCATGCGTGCCTATTTATCTGCTTGTGAGTGCGCTGTATGTCTTTGTCCCAGCGTGTTAAACATCCATGCAGCTCTCTCATTGGGTTCATTAGAGTGTTATGTGTCTTGACCTCATTGCAGTCCAGACAGGTGGAGTGAATATAGATACATTATTAATCTATTTCTGTCTGGATAAATGGCCATCTAAGGCGGAAAATGGATGTGCGAGATGTGGGTGCCACTCCTCTCTGAATGGTACTTATTTATCTATTTGGAGGAAATGGAAAGTCTGTCAGGGAGAGTGAATGAAGTGAGCGATAGAAAGAATTGTTACATGGGAGGGGAAGGGGGAGGACAGGGATAGAGGAAAGAGGGAGAGGATGCTGAACTGCTGATTACACATATATATTCTTGTCTGAGTGTTATGCATTACATTTTGCATCTGCTCTGACTCTCTTCTGTCAGGACTCCACTGTGGTGGCTCACATCACAGAAACACTGAGACAGAAAAACATCCAGATCGTATATTCCACCAATATTACCGTTAATTCCCATTAACATGAAGAACTTGTTCAACCATGTAAACCATAGATTGTATATAATCTATGGTTTAATGGTGAAAAGTGAAAGAGGTGGATGACAAGTCTCCACTTCCGCCAACTGTACAGAAGTAAAGTCAAAATATCCTGGGATATGGGATATTTCCCGGGATAATACTAATACTAATAATAATATATTATTGCTGCAACTTGTCAGTGAGAGATGCAAACTACCTAAAATGACAGAAACCGTCTTTGGGAAAAAATTATTTGATGCATACTTTGACGTTTTTGTTTGGCCCACGTCCCATCTGCTAATATGGAGGGGGTGGGATTTATGACCTATACTGCAGCCAGCCAGCAGGGGCGACTGGGATATTTTGGCTTCACTTTTGGGGATCTGTCACGTCATGGTGCACACACAGCCTCCATCTTATATTCCTTAAACTACCTTCAGCGTTGAGATATTTCACACATATCCATATATAAAAACCTGTTGATGTCCAAGTCTTTCATGATGTTTAAAGTTAAGTGTGTTTCTCCTTCCAACCAGATATGTGGACTTGTCTTCTGGGCACTCGTCTCTGTAAACTGGTGGCTAGTTGGTTCAAAGCTGGCTGTAAAAACCTCAATTGAGACGCATAATCCGAATGTGCAGTATACATGCCCAAAGAATGCTCCTAAAACCTGAATATTATCAGCATGTCCCACATGTCTTAATTGGAAAATGCTCCATTTGGAATTAGGCCTAATGCACAATATCCAAACAGAATATGCTGTTTACATTACCCTTATTATGTCTGGAATATTTTCATATTCTGATTAATATAGAAATATCTGTGTTCATGTAAATGTAGACACTGAAGAGGTCACATACTTGTATAAGGTACGGTTAAGTCTGGTGATATTCTGCATTTTTGTTAAATAAGTATTATGAAAAGACCAAAACTAAAAATGTGCTTTTAGAAATAATTTTCCAAAAGAGCCAAGTGCAAACAGGAGTAACCGCTGTATTTGTTGGGGACTGTTTCAGCTGTGGAGTTGGTGCTGTAACAGCAGGATGGTGTATGTAGGATCGACTCCAAAATAAACTACAGTGCCTGAGTGCATTGTAATGAAGAAACATGTCGCCCAGTGCAACAGTGTGGCACATTGTTGTGTTTTTAATCATTTTTGGACAACCATGGAACTCTATGGCACACAGGAATCAACTATAGCAGGCTTTGCCAATGCAGGCTTTTTATGGTATTTGTTAATAATTACAAAATTATAGACAATCATCAGATGTATCCTTTCATCCACATGTGTCCTATGGAGGTCAATCAAAACCACTTTCTCATATACTACCTTCATCCATCTGAGGGGATGACTTCTAATCATCACAAGCACATTTATGCTTTGACGCTACATTCAGTTTGTCTATGCCACCGTAACAAAAAGGTTGCTAGAGAGAGTTACACATAAGTCAGTTGTCAGACTGTCAATGAGCACATATTCATTCATCGGTGTTGAGGATATTGTTGTTTTGCTGCAGGGCCTAAGAAGCATCTTCTCAAAATGTGTTTTCTAACAACTCCCACAGCATCCTGCAGATAATAGCCGAAGCGTATCATGTAAGTGAGGCATGAAACTCCCTTCCTACAAAGGCCATTAGCCTCATGTGTGTAGCAAGCTGACACTTCCTGCAGTTGAAGAGGTTAACTGCTCTATTGACTGCATGCACTGACCTCTGAGCTTGCAATGGAGAGCAGCAACCTGCCGCTGGGATATCTCGCCTCCTATACATCACATGGTAAACGCCGCAAGCTGAGGTGCCACGAGCACGGGAGGAAGTGCTCCTACATTGACGGAGGTTTGTAGTCATGTGGCTTGCTCTATGTGTGGTAAGTGCTGTGTGTTAGCATGTGGCCATTCACAGTTGAAGCGATGGTAATGCTAATTATGATGATTACCTCATTAGTGGAGCATTGGAATTGTACTCAAGGAATGCTCCCCTCCCCTCCAGGTGAGCATTAATGTAAACATTACAGCGCCTCTGTGCGTGACTGCTTCACAAAGCCAACCTGTGTTATTATTAAGGCCCAAGGCTATGATGAAGAGGTTGAGGTCCTGCTGAGCCCCATATGCGAGTGCTCATGTCAAAAGGTACATGGTCCCTCACAGTCCTCCGTGTAGCCATGGCAACAGCACTCTGGAACGTGGCACATGCAGGTATCGGTGAAGTAGCTTGATGGCATCAGTTTTGCTAACAAGCTTAATTTCATGGTAATCAGGCAAAAGACATTTGTCTCTTTGTGTTACGTGTGTAAAGAGAGCAGTCGGCAGATGTGTGAATGTGATCAAGCAGAGCTGGGCGAGGCGGCTGACTCATGCCTCTGCAGCGGGCATGTAGGGTGTGTTTGTGGGAAGTGTGTTGGTCATAAGAGCAGTAAAAAGACCAACCATGAATGCTACAGGCAGGTCTTTGAATGCAGTGATTTCAGCTGTGATCTACCGAGGACTAGAGGTATGGGTAGACTCACAACTCAGTCTATAAACACTTTGCCAACTTGAGACTGAAAACAGTCTCCATGGTTTTGTTGCTAACACTATGGAAACATGGCTGCACAGCAGAACCAAGCCAAAGACTTGGGGGCTGCCCTTCATTAGCCCTTCTTTGTGACATGCAGAACTTGTGTGCTTGTAAACGCTCTCGTACCAGAAACACATGCACAGAACTGCTGATGCTACTGCTGCTCTGCTAACGTGCTAACAGGCATGCCAGTAAACTCCTCCAGAATGTGATTTGTGGTGGCAGGTTTTATTCCTCCTGAATCACCGTCTATTTCTCAAAAAGAGCAGAGCATTATCCCCATGTGACAGTCCTGCACGCCCTCACACATGTAGATAAACGGTTATGATTGGCCTGTCCAAATCCAGGACATGTAAGGGCTTGTTACCGGCCATTGTTGGGTTAGGGTTAGGAGACTAAGGTATGTGTAACACACATGAACATCTACTGTTAAATATCTGTCACATACCCCAAGAGGTGATCATATCTCCTTTTGCATGTGAGAGCCCTCTCAGCTTGTCTTTCTCAGGATAAAAAGATGTGTGCAGGCAGAGGGGACTGTCACTATGACACCTGCATTTGCCATGACAGCTGCTTCCCAGGTCCAACCTGTGAGCTTTTCCCCTCCTGCCCCAACATCTGCACCTTGCACATGACCTTTTCAGTTCTGGCAAATTTATTGAAAATCCCAATGGAGTATTGACCATTTTTTGGATGAACTGGATATTTACGGACAAAAAAGACACAAGCAGACTCTGTCTGCTTCCTCTAAATACTGTTTCAGTTTTGATTACACTGAGAATGCATGTTGTGCAGGGCCTTCTCAATGGGTGCGAGATGAGGAGTCCCCTCCTGAACCTAGCTCTGGTAGGTCACGCTGGTGTCTTAGCAACAGGGCCTTCACAGCTAAATGGAAGGGCTGCAAAGTACACTTCCTGCTGATGCCTGGACAAAAGGAAGACTCCATGTTCATGTAGATCTTGAACGAAGCAGGCAGACCACATTCTCTTTTCTTTTCTTTTCTTTTACTGCACCAATACATCCATAACAACAGAACAATTCAATCTTGTCAGTTAAAGCATCTCTAGGGATTTGTCGTTAATATAAACATGTACCTAATGTGTCACAAAGCAGGGCTTCAACAGAGAAACTAATCTTTTAGATTAAACTAGGGCTGTCAAAGTTAACGCGAGAATAATGCGTTGACGCCACTAATTTCTTTAATACATTAACACAACCTGCGATTTTTAGATTTTGGCAGAATGAGTTTTAAAGCTAGGGTGAAGATACTGGTATCATGAAAAACTAGAAAACTTAATGAAAAACTTTGAATAATGAATTCATTGGTACCAAACATGTGGTACTAGCTTGTTGAGAAGGAGGCTAAATAATGAAACTTATGCTACATTTTGGTGAGGAAAAACTGAAATTTTGAAAGAGGTCTCTTGACCTCTGACCTCAAGATATGTGAATGGAAATGGGTCCTATGGGTACCCATGAGTCTCCCCTTTACAGACCTGCCCACTTTATGATAATCACATGCAGTTTGGGGAAAGTCATAGTCAAGTCAGCACACTGATACACTAACAACTGTTGTTGGTTGTTATGATTTGAGCTTTGTTTTGTGTTGCTGTTGCTATATACATATATTTGCATACAGCAGGATATTTGTCCACTTCCATGTTGATAAGAGTATTAGATATTTTACAAATCTCCATTTAAAGTACATTTTGAACAGATAAAAAGTGTGAGATTAATTTGCGATTAATCACGATGAACTATAGTAATTGATTGACAGCCCTAGATTAAATCCTTTTCAGTACCTCTCAGCTTATGGTTTCAGGTATGGTTCTTTCTACACCCACATAAATTGGGAAACTGAATAAAAGCACAAACTACAGTATGCTCAGAGAATAGAGCGACCACTATTTGGTCTTTTTCCCCCCATCTTATCAGTTTTTTGACTGATTGGTTTGGTAATCATTAGAGTACTACTTGTGCTCACCACCATGAGATTTAACATGCATATTCATTTCACCTGAGATGAATTTCTGTAATGATTATTGACAATCTGTTTCCGATAAAGAGCTTTGGCTTCCCCTCAATCAAGCATACCCATATGGTCCGAACGTGATCCTGATCACTGCAGTGCTATCAGCCTCTGTTGTGGTGCTGGGTGTGGCTTTGTTGCTGCTATGGTAACTACTCACCAGCATCCGTGACCGGAGGGAGTTTGCCTGCTTCCAGAGAGAGAGAGAGAGAGAAAGGGAGAGAGAGCTGGAGTAGGGAGAGCTCTGCCCAAACAAACCCTTCTGTCAGTGCCTGTCAGTCAGAGGCTGTGCAATAAATGCAGGAATTTGTCTTGGTGACATTGCTGCAGGGACATTTTGACAACTAACACGGTAGAACAAGAGCAGAGTGGTAAAAGTGGTACAGATGGAGCAGAGAAATACAATAAGAGCTACAAAAAGACAGAGACATTTTTAAATATGGCTTCATGTGCATATTCTTTACATACATTGTATGCGTACATGTGGTAACAACTATTATGGCAAAATTGCAATAGAACAACACTTTTCATCAGTAGCAATGGGACACAAAGTGAATGTCTATGAATAACTTTGTTGTTTCCACTCTGTTGCAGAGGGACAACCCCATCTCCAAGAGTGCCATCACGACAACTGTCAACAACAATATGATGAACAGTAACAGCAGCCATGGAAACAGATCTACTTTTCAATCAGGAACCCTGTTGTGAAGCACAATGGAATAGCATCCTTCATCTGAACTGTTGTCAGCAGTTGGTCCAACTTGTTTGGCAGAGTTGAGTGGAGGAAACGGATGTTGATGTCTGACTTACTCTCCTTTGATCTCGATATGCAACCCCGGACAGCCGACCCTTCCCATCCCAGCATGCACTGCACGCACACAAATTCAAACAGCATCCCCCACATATAGGCTACTGCTTCTTAAGGGTAGTTGTCTGCGGGATGCATGCAAAGTTAATGTCCTCACATTATTATATAATACATTATTCACATTAAATCCACAAACGCTAATTACACATAGTATAATATTTTGTAAGGCATATGCAAGTCTCCCATATATGCTGACGGTTGGCTCAGCTGTGTAACTTGGGTCTCAGAAGCAAAAGAGATGGTGAGGCTCTGCATTATGCACTGTAATCCCAGAGGAGATACAGGTCTTTGTATGGGTCTCCACTGCCCTCTAGATGAGAGCTGAAGAAATTGACATCCTGCTGGAAATGATGAAGAAGCTTCACATCCATTTGCAGTTCAGAGAAGATGCTATTTTTGACGCCAATGTGCAACCCAGACTCTTGTTGTATTCCTACAGACACCTGTGAATTCATCAAACAGAACACTGCAGGCTTAATATGGTGCAGTGTACTGTACAACTTTAATAGAGCAGCCAGTGTACGTGCCTGCCACTTTGCCAGCACACTGAGCTGAATCATGTAAAGCACAGAGAAACAATGGGATGTTCAAATCTAAATGGATATTAGCATTTTTTTCACAGCCTACAGATGGCTGCTGATATCCTTGCTGGGAGAGTTGAGCAAAGCGATATTAATCATAGCGATGCCTCCTCCACGCCCAGAGTCACCAGGCAGGCGTGCATGCAGCTTTAACAGCCAGTGGGAGGTGATGGTAGTGGTAGTGGTGGTGGTGGTGGAGCATGACTCCTGAAATGGCTCCATATGCTTCCACCATTCAGCATTCTCTTTCATCTGTGTCTCATCATAAAAAATGTGGGGTGCAAATATCACAGCTTCAGAGGAAGCAGCCCTGCCCTCTGAAGTGGCAGAGATGGGGGGGGGGGGGTGACTAGCCTTGGAGACAGTTACATAACAAATAACATACTGCAACCATGTTAGAAAAACACTGTAGTTGTTGCATCACATCACCTGCTGGTCTGTGAGTGATTTAAATAAATGTGTATATTGTTATGTATAGCCTTTGCTCTTCTACTGCATAATTTGAGCAAAAAATGTATTATTATTATTATTGCAATTAGTAGTATAATTATTATTTACAAGTTATCATTAATTTATTGTTATTATTGATAAATTATTATTATTATTATTATTATTATTATTATTATTATTATTATTATTAGATTGTTAAATAACAAATAGCCTACTGCAGCCATGTTGGAAAAACACTGTAGCTGTCACATGGCATCACTTGTTGTCTGTGAGTGGTTTAAAAAAATTAGTAACGTTTTTGTATCTTTTTTTTTATATTGTTATGTGTAGCATTTGCTCTCTCTCTCTCTCTCTCTCTCTCTCTATATATATATATATATATATATATATATATATATATATATATATATATATATATATATATATATAGCTTGTGAAAAAAATTAGGACACACCATTAAATATTCAGTTCTTTATTTACAAATGTTCACATATAGAAGAAGAAGAAGAAGAAGAAGAAAAGAATTATTATTACTATTATTATTATTATTATTATTATTATTATTATTAGAGGTGGGCGGGGGGACCAGTGAGCTCACCCTCCCCGAGCTCTCCACAGGTGATTGGTGGCATTCACCCTCCAATCACAATTCGCCTGCAAAGTGGCTTGGTGGTCAGTTTGGGCTTTTTTTTGTCGAAGTAACCTTTGCGAACTATCCAAGTTTACAGTCAGCGACAGGATAACACTTTGTCTATCGTGGCTTTTGCTTCCAGCGTCCTCTCACGGCGAGTTATCAGCACTTTCCAAGATAAAACATTAAAATGCTTTTCCTCTGAGGCGTCCTGAAGGGAGCTAACCAGCGTTAGCATTGGGCTAGCATGACAACCAGAAGAAGAACTGCCATCATCATCATCATCATCCTCCCCTGTGGCTCTGCTAGCAGCAGGTAAGTTGTAACTCCGACTCGAGCTAGTTTTCCCCGTGTTGTCTCCGTGGGAATCGATTGTGACGGCTTTCAGTTGCGGACAACTTAGTTGCGAGTTGAAATGAAAGTGTTGGCAGCCTGTCCGCAAACTGTTAGCTGGCTGGTAAATGGCGCAGGGTCAGGGTAACTGGGCTAAGCTAGCGTTAGCAGCCTGTCAGCTAGCCTCGCTGTCGCTGCTCCTTGTGCAAACACAGCTGTCTGATCTTTGGGCTCGAAGCGAATTACAAACCCGTTAAAAGCTGCTTTGTAATCGGCTTCGTGGCGGTGCATGATTGTCGTCCACATTTGCAAAGACGATATCTGACTCTCTTTTTTTAAATGTCGTGTCCTGATCTATTTACCACTCTACTCTTCCATATACGGCTTTGCACTAATGTGCACTCTGTGGTGCTTTAGCAAACAAAACTTGTTCTACATTGTTTAAGCCTCGTCTGAAGGAAATCACTTCCCGGAATAAATTCATACCGTCATTTAAATTGAAAAAGAGCAAATGGGAACTTGACAGTGCTAGTGTGGGTGTGTGTTACACACATTTTCAAATCTAGCTCCATATTGTATCCCCAGTGATCCCACATATTTCAGTTTCTGGTGTAATTGATGCAGAATGTGACAACAGTTGCTGAGACATGGTGCATCTCTGTGGCTAATAAATCCTATTAATCATGTATTTAAATAGATAAGACTGGTGTGCTTTATATGTGTGTGTTTTTCTTGCATCTCGCTGTTTCGCAGGTCTCCATTATGGTCTACAGCTGTGAGCCTATTGTTCCCAAATGGATGATGATTATCATGTCAGCCTCCCACATCTGTATCAGTCCCTCATGCCTACAGGAATTCTCGCCAACCCCTACAGGTTATTTGCATTTTTTTTATCTTCTTCATTTGTTTTTATATCACTTAAGAAATATGTATTATTTGCATGTATTATACCCCTGTTTATCACAATATAAAGATCAGGTAGCTATGCTCAAGGTTGTGTTCAGGGCCTTCTCACCTGGTGTTAGGCATTTGTGTTGCAGTGTCAGACATTAACCACAGATGTGTTGTAATGATGAATACATCTAATAAGTTTGTTTTTAGAAATAAGTGCGTGAGCTCATTTGCATCACATGCACAAACAGGTGTGCAAACAGTTCAAAGAGGATAGGTGGTGGTAAAGACTGAGATTGCTGATATACTTCTGAAACCTCAAAAATGAGGTTTGCTCTTGTTCTGCAGGCAAGAAGTTTGTCTTGAGTTTCCATATTGATTCTTACAAACTCGTACTAATTCGGCCTATTGGTGTTGTCACAGTACTAGGATGTATGACTTCGATATCACAGGGAAAATAAAGACAACATTTAGGGCATATAATTTTAGATTTTTATTCAAAGACAAATAGGAGTGTGTGTGTTGCTGTTGGAGAACAGAAAGCGCAGCTGTGCATCCTGCAGAAAATGAGTATTGAAACTGTTTCAAATATTCAGTATTGATACTTAGATATTTTTGACACTGAGGCCTATAAATTAGACTTTGCACTCTTGCATCTGAAGCAAGGAGTTTTGAGTTATAACATTTAACGGTTATTGCACTTATGTGTGTATACCTCTAGAATAATAGAAATTATTAAATTAATCACCAACTATTTTATTAATCAATTAATTGGTTTGAGTAATTTTTTTCAGAAAAAAAAAGTCCAAAGTTCTATGATTCCAGTTTCTTAAATGTGAATATTTTCTGGTTTCTTCACTCCTCTATGACAGTAAACTGAATATCTTTGAGTTGTGAACAAAACAAGACATTTGAGGATGTTATCTTGGGCTTTGGGAAACACTGATTGGTATTTTTCACCATTCTGACATTTTAGACACCGATTAATCGAGAAGATAATTGACAGTGAAAACAGTCATTAGTTGCAGTGTTGTATACCTCTGTGTCTTTGAGCCAGTGTTGAGTACCATAATGCTAAGTAATCAAATATCCATTCTTTATGCAAACCACTCTTTTGGGACACATTTAAATCAGACATAAACATTAAAACCTTGTCTTAAAATGTTCAGCAGCTTTTGGCCTAAATATTAAAAAATGGATGAGGCATATCATTTTGTTGACTTTGAATGTGGTTTAAACATTTGTGCCAAAAACATTACCTTGAGCATTTCAGAAATGATCAGCTTTGGAGGTTGGTGACTGTGCTGCAGAGCTGTTTGATGTAAACACACATCCAGACAGTTGTAGTCCTGTGGCAGAAAAAAAAGCCTCATTGTCGAAAGTCGTCAAGGGAGAAAGGCACGACGTGTCTCTAACAGGTGATCAAATGTTAATAACACTGCAGTAAATCAATAATATGCAGGGGGACCTGTCAGAATGCACAGTTTGCCCACCCTTGAAGCTTTTGGGTCACAGCAGCAGGACACTGCTGGTTTCCACATCTGACAGTTATGACCAAGAAGATGACGCTACACTGGGATGAAGCAACACTTGCTGACAGTTGACAAATTAAACAATGTTGCCTGTCTGAGTGTATGTTGATTTCTATTGCTTGACAAAGCTTGAATCCATGGATCTATCCCGCCTCTGTTTTGGTCATAACATCATATACGGACAACTACAACACCATAGCAGCATACTACTTTTGTATTGTTTATAGCCAAGCACATTGTCAAAAATTACAGAAGAGTATCAGTAATTTTAACGAGAGTTTGTTTAGGACTGTTAATTTACTTAAAGAATAAGTCAACTGCTTTGTTTTCAGTCTGGCTGTGTTTGTATAGCTTTTTCCATCTTGAACATAGCAGCTAGCAGCTGCTATCGTAGCACAAACACACACTGTCAGACAATCTCGATTGTTAATACAGGCAGACACACAGCTGACCTGTTAAACTAAACTAAATGTGCCATGGAGACTTGTACTAGGAAAGCGGCTGCATGTCCCCAACTCTACACGCAGTACCACAGCTGCTGACACTCCCGGACGTGAACTGGAGACAGTAAATGCAGCACCGTGGCTGCTAACACTCCCGGACGGTGAACTGGAGACAGTGAATGCAGCACCGTGGCTGCTAACACTCCCAAAAGGTGAACTGGAGACAGTGAATGCAGCACTGTGGCTGCTAACACTCCCGGACGGTGAACTGGAGACAGTGAATGCAGCACCGTGGCTGCTAACACTCTCGGACGGTGAACTGGAGACAGTGAATGCAGCACCGTGGCTGCTAACACTCCCGGACAGTGAACTGGAGACAGTGAATGCAGCACTCTGGCCGCGACAGTAACTCCCCTGACTGTGAACTGTTGACTTTGTGCTTATATTCTGCAGCTGGTGCATATAAGGCACAAATCTTGTCAGTTAATGGTTAATAATTGGTTAACAAGGATCGGTTATTGGTTAAGAAAGTTTTTCTAAATTAGCATCCCTAGTTGCCCATCATAATTTTATCAGTGTCTTACATATAAGCATGTTATGCTGTTTGAGTCCAGGAGTAAGTTAAAGAAACTGACTCACATGTAGCCCAAATGTGAAACTTGGCATTTTTCATTCTAAACCAACATTAAATAGCTTTACTAAATTGGTATTGACTGCCCAACCGTTATTAGTAGGGATGCACCGATCCAACTTTTTCAGTCCGAATACCAGTCGCAATACCTACTGAGTACTGATCCGATACCAGTTTAATTAATAAACTGTGTGCCTCACTGTGTGTCACTGGGATCAGTATTTCACGTGTAAGACAACAGCAGGCTTGACTAATTAATTGCACACCAGCAACTTGGTAAATATTTGTCAAAATTAGCAGGAATTACAGTTGAGGTTTAAACTTTATTGCAGCAACAAATAAAAATTTAAAAATAATTAAAATTCCTATTATAAATACATATAGAATATAAGCATAGAATTAAATTGAATAAATCAGCTCAATTGTCACAGCTATTTGAGTCTGTCAATCTGATCCGGTATCGGAGCATCCCTAATTATGAGATATTTTATTTGTTGTGCCCAGTCTCTGCAGATGTGTGTATAATATGTGAGTGAAGACAGTCTTTTTAATTATGTCTACAAATATTACTGATGGCAAGATGACGACACAGCTGTGGGGATGGAAATGTTTTTCCACTTTTCTAGCTTTAACCCTGTGTAGCAAATACAGTTGTAATAATAGTGGAGAATTGTAGTATGTTTGTTTGGACCACAGGGTGGCGCAATCTGCAAAATAATTTAATGTTACGGGCAGAACAGGTGTCCTATTTTTGGTTGCACGTTAACGCACGACAGAAGTTTGAAATTGTGTCCTTTCAAGGTTAAAAAAATAATCTAACATAACCTTAGGTGGTTGTGTTTTACGCAGAAATATTATGTATTTTATTGCTGTAGAGCGAGAGGTTTTATTTTTTTATTGCTGCATGTTTTATATGGAGAATAAATATGTCCTCGTACGTCAGCATGAGCCTGTCGTATTACAGGATGAGAACATCCCGAGCCGGGCGAGTTCACATACCTTCATCAGCATCCAGCATCTTGCCCCCACCGTCGGTACACCCTCCTCCTTCCCCCGTACCCCAAGGGTCTCGCGAGCGCGCACGCGTGCGAAACTGCGTGGGAATGGCTGTTTGTGTGATCGAGGGGGTTGGGCCGCTTGGAGCGAGCGGTGAGCTGCATGAGTTTGTAATGTCCGCCATGTTGGCCATGGCGTATTGAACCGGGGAGGAACAGCGGAGCCTACGAAAAAAAGAGACCGACAGAGAGCGACCGAGACCCGGGCCTGCCCGGCTCTGTTCGCGCTGCTACGGACCCAAGCCTGCCCTCAATCGACCGGCTGACTCCCAGAGACCGTCACAGATTCATCCATGAGAACTCGAGGCAGACCTGCTGTTATTCCAAGCAGATCGAGTAGATTTATGCTGCATCTTTTAATATAAAAATGAGTAAATTGTCGTTTCGGGCGCGGGCGCTGGATGCGAGTAAGCCTCTACCCGTCTTCCGCTGCGAGGATTTGCCTGACCTGCACGAATATGCCTCGATCAACCGGGCAGTGCCGCAGATGCCGACTGGGATGGAAAAAGAGGAGGAATCGGTATGTGTTTTTATTGCAGCCCGACTGGTGGTGGATCACTTTGGCCGTGTTTTCACATCGAGGGGCGCCGCTATGTTGCCTGCGCAAGCTTGTGCAAAATGGCGGCCATAACTGCTTTTTCGTGCACACGACGGATCTCGATGAATACTGAATATTACGACCCCGTTCTACCACGGGCGTTATCGTAACGTTGCAGCGGTTTCATATTTTATTCGTTAGCCGTGTTGTGTCCGGTTCTTTCACGTGAAATTGCACCCGAAAGCACAAAGAAGTCACGTGACTTTTATCTGTTCCACCATTTTGTTGACTTTCTCTTTGGTAAAGGCAAGCGGGGATAGGCCTCGGACGTGGTGTACTTTCCGTGAACAGATGCCAGGGGGAGACCGTGAGCCCCCAGCCCGGGTTTGACAGCTAGGTGTTGCGTGTTGACAGCTCCGGCTCTGCCATGTGTGCTGCATACTGCCTGCACTAGCCGCCGAGAGTTTGGCGGACAGGGAAAAAACGCACTTTGCAGATCCTGCCCTCTGTTTAGTCATAACGTAGACCTGCAGAACTGCACAGAGCCGTGGCAGCTTTATGTGTTATGACACGCACGGTATGGCGATGATAGTGTTTTCCGACACGAAGCTACTTTGGTGTTTTCAGCTTGACACCTGTTTTGATCACTGGGCGCACACCATGATGGCAGTCTGGATGGGTGCCGCCATACTTAAAGTGTTGTGTTTCAGTGTGTGGTTTGTAAACAATTGTGAGTTAAGTGGATTTATTGTATATGCGCAGTTGCCATTCATAATGTTCTTTATAACACTCTGCACCAAGTTATAGTTTAATTAATAAGGTGTTTTATATATTTATGTTGTCTAATATTTGTTTCAGCTTGTTGACTGTCTCCTTCTACAACTTTATCCTAGTTTCTTTACTCTTTCATACTTTCATGTAAGTCTTGTTTAAATATAGAAATCATTTGCATTGTGCTTGTAAAGCCATTATGTTTAAACCACAGCTTGTCAGATAAATTGATAGATATACTTTATTGATCCGTACAAGAACAGTACATAAAATGTACATGTCAACACTACAGAAATATATCATGGAATACAACATATAAGTAATATTGTAATACACTTTTTAATATAACCAGCTACTACTAAAAATCTAAAATAGCAAGGTGTGGAAGATACTATATATGTTAGCAACATGTGCACTATTTTTTTGTTTTTTTTTTGTGCAAAATTGAACTATTACAGGACTGAAATAGGTCAGGTTGAATTCTCAGCATAAGTCAGACAGGGTCACTCATTCATTGACCACATTGTAGAATAGGCTTTCTGTTAACTGTCCTCATTTACACTTTTTACCTGAACGACTTTTAGATTCGTTAGATTATGGATGTTAAGGTGATAGCTGGTTATTATTGCTGGTTGTGCTAGTGTTTTAGCTGGTGTTTATTACCCCTCCTGGCCCGCTCTCTTGCCCCTTCATCAGCAGGAGAGCCCCCTCTATGCTGCTGAGATCCCTCAGCAGACACAAACAGTAGGAAAGCGCATGCGGGGGCCCCGCAAAGTCAGCAGAAATCCTACCCCTCCTGCCGGACCTCCCCCTCCCCACCTACTGTACACATACACACAGCGGTATTACATAACAGAGTGACGGTAGAGATAAAGAGGACAGTTTTACTACAAGGCTGTGCATGGCTTAGCTCCCTGACCCACATCCTGTCCAGCAACAATGGAGTCTTGCTGTGCCGAGCTGGCTGAGTGACCACATGCCGACCTGAGAATATGGTGTATTTACGAAGCAAGTTAGCATGCGTTGATGTTGATCTTGCATTGATGATGTGCAGACATAGGAAGGAATATCCGTTTGTAACCCGTCATTTACTGTGTGTTTGCAGTATATCAGGATATATATTTTGAAGAGAGAAAGAATACATCTGGTATCAATGATGAGCTGAATCATAGCTGATGGACATGCTTTTTCGACACATTTGAATCACCTAAATAAGTGCCTTTGTGCGTCTGCCTCATCAGCATTCATGGCGTCAAAGCTGACAGAAATAATTAACTTCTAAAAGCACAATTTGCACGCCATCATTAGTTGCAATGGAACCAGAAATATGGCACTTCATTCACTAATAATCTGTGCGTGCACAATGTCCTGCACAGCTTAAAACAATTCACCTGCTGGGCCCTGGTGGCTTTTCAACAGACATCACAAGTATATGTTCTGTTTTTAAGGCTTTGTATTGCAGTGTGACAGTATATTGTAGTTCGTAGAAGCAGTACAGCTGGTATACATCGCTATGACAGTGGCCATCAGGAACATTTTGTCCCATCGCCTTATCAGGGAGTCTGTTATTGTTGCATTTGCACTGATAGATATGCAGAGATTTATCGAATCTGAGGAGGAGATGGAGCTTGTCAGGAATCACAAGGGTCAATTGGACAATAGCTGTCACAGCAAAGTCTAAAGATGTGCGATGTAGAAAGGACACAAGAAGAAATAAAAGTATCTCATAAATAAGTATGTTTACACAATGAATTGCTTTTGTTCATAACCGAGTACAGATTGTAATAAGCAAACAGAAAAGATTAATTCTGTTTAACTCAGATTCTCTCTCGGATATGTACACGCCATATATTTTGGTAATGAGGTGAAAGTACGCATACTTGTATGTTTCAGGTAAATTATAAAACTCAAAGAGAACTTGCCACAGTGACCACTCTGCGCTTTTGACTTTTCACACCTTCATCACGGTTTCATAGCTCTTATGCAACATCAACAACAGGTGTTGCATGTTTTGCTACTTGGAGTATATCATTTTGGTGTTTTTGTGGTCGTTAATTAAGGGAAATATTGTTTTTCCTTTGAATTATAGGTGTTAAAAAAACCCAGTGTTGAGTTGTATTAGATGGTAAGGAATGTAGTGGTAGCCTGGCTTGTTTTTTGGCTGCCTGTTTGTTTCATCGTTTGCTGTGTTTTATGGATTTTTAGATGGGGTGTATGGCTTGACTCGCTGAGCAGATTGCCTTCCCCAAGTCTTCATCGCCTTCGTCTTGTCGGCATGAGCTGAAAACACCTGCTGGAGGCCACACTTTAGTTGCCATGGCAACTTTTGTTGGAGTCCTCTATTTTTCTTGGGAACATTTAATGGAAGCAACGCGTGGTGCTGTGAAAAATAGATTTTCATTTGTCTCTCTTCTATCTGCATCTGTGGCCGTGACAGAAAGCAGCACTGCCACTGTGAAGTCTCCACAGTCCCAGAGCATTTTCGTGGAGAAAGAACAAGACAATTGGAGGCTCAATATTAGTTTATTTTCGGGAGTGAGAGGCAGAGCAGTCAGGAACTACCCTGTGACTGAGGGGTTTTAGCATAATAGGCCAGAAGTGATGTGCAGTTGTGTTTTCTCTTAAAGTCTCCTTGAACTCTTGTCTAGGGATGGCAAACCCAGTATTAAACGAGCCAGGGGGGTTAAATTATTCAAGACCACAGTGTTGATAAACTTCAACATTACTGGCTCTTTTGTTGGTACTTTTTGATATTTTGGTTTAATTTATTATCACGCTGTCGTATCTATTTTCTTCTGTGTTGGGGCTGAGCTCCTCCAACTATGCTTATAACTCTCAGTGCAATAAAACCTTCGTGAGCAAAAAGCCAATACTATATCATATCAATACACCTTTTCCAACAAGCATGTAGAAAAGCAATGTTTAAATCCATTCTGTTTGCAGTCTGTCTTCCACCGCGGCTATGTTTTACACAACCAGAAGCTGTCTGTATGTAGTCTAACTGTTTAGCTTAGATTGGCACATATCTTAAAATTCGGCATATTCTGGTAAACTTAGCTGCTGGCTGAAACAAAGCAGCCCCTCCTCTGCCAGCGGTACCTGCAGGCATTGATTCACATCAGCAAGGGAGGAGAGTTTATTGAGTTTATATAGTGACTTTGCTGTTGTGAACATAACTGTTACTGCTCTAGAAATATTTAGTTGTATTTAGACTATAAACAAATTCTAATCCTGGACAAACGTAGAAATTAGCCCAGAAACAACATTCACTAATGGCATGTCAACTTTAAATTTGGATTAAAACAAACAGTTGCAAGAGGTCCTATAAATACCTAGGTTACTTTTTCTTATGTGCCATTCTCAAAAGCCCTTCATCCCTACTCACCCAATTCCTCAACAGAGGAAATCCCAGGCTGTGAACCTCGGTTGTGAGGATCACAGCTACGAAAGATCAGGATATCTTTAAGTCTGAGGCAGCTCAGGGTAGCCTGCTGCAATCTGCCAAGCTGATATCTCCACAGAGGCGTGCAAAGGCAGGGCTGGGCTAGGCTCAGGTTTAATTGGTTCCTTATGCTCACTCTTTATGCAGGTTCCTTAACTCTCAAAGCTCAGGGTTCATCGGCATGTCAAGACAGTGGGGTTCACAGAGGGCATGTCTGAGGATGTGTTTGACAGGTTACACGAGGGAACAAACCCAGCAGCGTGTTGGTTAAGCATTGGTTCGTAGAGTTTACATAAGGTCATGTCATCAGGCTGGCAACTCCTTGACGAAGCGGTAGTCTGTCCTTGTGTTTGCCAGCGTCTGTTTGTCATCAGAGCCCTGTAACTACTGGCCACACAACCATGCCAGGTGGCTGTCGCTGAGTAATGGTGCATACAATATTTATGGATGTTTGGAAGAAACATATTTTACATTTAGACATTTTAAAAAATGGTTGGTATCCTCCCAATGCTCTGGTTTCCTCCCACAGTCTGAAGTGAGATGAATTGGAGATAGCCCATAGGTGTGAACTGAAGTGTAAATGGCTGTATGTCTACATATTTTCAATTTTTGTCTCATTGTATAATGTGATTAAGCTAAACCCGAGTTATTATGTACACAATTCCATCTCTGCTTGTAAGAACAGTGTTTTTGAGTCAGCACTTACCATGATATGTACGAGGGCTGGGTATTACGATGCCAGTACAAATACCAGTATCCTTAAAGTGATACTGATCATTTGATACCCATCATGTGAGTGGAAGCTGTGTGTCCCACTGGCCTGTTAATTGACTCTCATACAGCGGTTACCACTGAAAATGGCGTCCCCCGACCCACGGTTGTGGGACCGTATTGTCCCGTCACTGTAACAGCCACCCTTTGGTTCCCCCCCCACACGTTAACTGTTAGCTCTGTCAGCGCTTTTGCTATTGCTAGCATTGTAAGCACTGTTAGCTGCTGGCTATTGACTCAGACGTCTGTGTTAAGAGCCGTGTGCAGGCCGTATAAGATAAGATAAGATAAGATATTCCTTTATTAGTATGGGTTGTAGCTGTTGCGGTAGGGGGTCAATCAAATGAAAAACGGTCGATTGCAGGTATCGTTTGACTGGATTTTGTCACATTTGTGACTGTTTATGGGAATTATGTCCAGATTTTAAGTAAATAATTTCCAGATTTTGACATGAAGCCAAAGTTATGAGCTATTAAGTTGAATTTATGACTTAAAAATAATTATTTCCAATTTTGCAGTTAAATGCACTTCTATTTGAATTTGGGCTGTATTTTTCAGTTTTGAGCATTTTCACAATGTACCTGTACTTCTTTACACTAACAGGAAGGGGACATTTGGAGGTGTTGATATTTATAGGTTACTATGCAGTGGTTTTACTGTCCCACTGGACATCAAATTGGACTGGATTTGGTTCCTGAACTAAAACAAGTTTGACAACCCTGCCTTTAAAGGTATTGCATACCGATACCCAGCCTTACATGTTTCCAACAACTCCATTTAACATAGATTTACAGTAGCTTTTGCTTGCAATCATTGTTCAAGACTGGAGGTATGCTCCAAATAAAATAGACTTTTGCTGTGTTGTTGTTGTCAGCTGTCAAACTGCTTTTAAGAGCTGAAGGAATTGCAAGAATGATATTGCAACTCAACGGTGTGTTCAGAGCTTATTTTTTACATTTAAAGTAGCTGAGAACAGCCTTTGCAGTTTTAGGCCAGCAGTTTTAGACCAGCTACACAAGAGGTAGTTAAATGTAGGATTACTCAAAACTGGTGACTTATTGCAGGTGGTTGTGTATTTGTGGGCAGTGAACAAGGCTTTGCAATAGTTTCAACAAGCTTGGCCGGACTGTCTGCACACATGGCAACAATCTCATCCAAATACAGCACTTTTTCTTGTCCAAAACCTGTGATTTTCATGTGTGAACATGCCAAATTAAGTTGTGTTTAAAGTAGCACGCCAGCATAACATTGGTGACAAATTAGTAGTGATTTGTGAATAGAAGGCAGTTTGTCTTTGCTATGTTTACATCCCAAATCCATTTAGAGCCACTAACAAGCAGGCGGTGGGTGATAGATGTTGCCTGAAACCTCTCTTGTGAACACTTTCACTTTAGTCCCAAGGTCCTCGTGGCTAACTTAACAATGGTCTGGCTGACGCAATAAGCTGTTTTCTTTGTGCATTGGTTGTAGAGAAAGTGTGCAATGCATGGCTCGTTGATAAGCTTACCAGGGGCAGATGGTTCAGCTCTGGACACATGCTGTGTCCTTTCATGCCAGCTCACAGCTCTGATATGGTTCTCCTGTTACTCCATGCAGAGCTCCTCATGGCTTTGGCTTCTACTTAAGGCCCTAACCACTTAAAACTCCCACGCAAGTATGGAAGCGTCTCAAACGGAACGGTTTTGGGTATTGAAAATTAGCCATGCGCAGACACGGTTTCGTTGGCGGTCACGTTCGCCAGCCGCAATTGTTATGTCCTTGAACACTGACCCAGATCTCGAAATCCACGCAAGAAACTGTGGCTGTGAAAAAAAGTATGTAATGTGTAAAACGAGTAGGAGCCCTGTTAAAGTACTTGTTAGAGCAAGATGGGCCTCAGTCAGTTTGACTGTATTGGCCATCTGTTGCATCAACCGCTGAGAGAAGGCCTGCAAAGACTGTGCAGTACAGAGCAAGCATACATATTGTAATATGCTGCAATGTACATGATGCAGATGTTGTAAAAGTAGGTCTGTTTATATTGGAGTCATTCAATAATAAGGGTGTTTGCGAAGGCCTATCAGTAATATGTTATTCGGGCATATTTTCAACAGTATGTGATTAATGTTTGTGTGGGATGCTTCTCAGCAGCACATTTTTTTGGTGACTCAAACTACATAATGTAAAAACATTCTGTGCTTGCGGAGTTCAAGAGTCAAACTATGTGACTCATTTGCCAACTTCCTTGCTTGTGCTGCCAAGTTAGTTAGAGTATTTGCTGCTGGAGAAACTTCCAGGTATTTCATCTATGAACCAATGGCTCTGAATGTGCATTTGTAAACTTTCTGAACAGATTTCTTTCCCGACTAACTTTGTGACTGGCTCTAGCTGGGAGTTGCAGCAAATGAAAACAATGAGTCACTGTTGTGGTAGTAGGGTTACCTGTGCAGGGCTCGCACTGACGTCTTAGCCAGAGAGTGCATGCTTTAAGTACAACTGCACTGACTGAATCTTGTATCGGATTGACACACCAATGCACTCGCTGGTAGTCCTTATATCTCAGACAGATCCTGTTCGGCACCCCGAAAACCTACACAATACTTCTACCAGTGACTCATTTCTCTTGAGAAACAGCATTGAGAACTGTGATGGTATAAATACTATAACAAATGGTATGTTCTGCTTGGTTAGACAAGCCTAGACAAATGATTAGAGATAAGGTTGAAAAATAAGAGCCAAGAATTGCCAGAAGGAAAAAAAAAGATAATCAGTAAAAGGAATTGAAAAGGATTTAGGGTGATTCGTGACTGTGGCAGCCCTATCCTGTTTAGAAATGCTTTGTTTTTGGATAATTGCCAGCAGATAATTCCCCTTACATGCTTTAGGACTAATACCAGTGTAAACAACATGAAAAAGGAATTTCTTGTATTTTTGAATTATTTTATGTTTTTAAACGTTGTACAAGTATTTCAACATAACTCCTGCAACATTGTGTTACTAATCTATCCTGCAAGTCTAATCAGAGTGTGAGATTGTAATCTCTCCTAATGTGACATGTCATTTGTGATTGTGCTGAGGCTTAAGTGGAATAACCTGACGACAAACCACATTAATTAACCCACAAGCCTGTGCTGTTAAATTCAGTACTTAAATATTGAATAAGTGCTTGTTTTTTAGTGGTAGTCTTCCCTCGCTTACTAAATCAATCTTGCTCATTTTTATTCCCATCACACACCGGTATACTTATTGATGCATATCCAGGTAATGATATGATATTTATAAAAAGTGGTTTTGGTCTACTGGTTGATAAATCTGATGTTCATTTTGCTTTGCTAGTGTCAGCATGTTTCTATGAGATAAAGAACAAGGGCTGCAAGTATTTTTTTAAACTATTTTCACTGTTGATTAATCTGTCAGTCATTTTCTAGATTAATTGATTAGTTGTTTGGTCTATAAAATGTCAGAAAATGGTGAAAAAATGTCAGTCGGTGTTTCAGAAGCTCAAGATGATGTCCTCAGATGTCTTGATTTGTACACAACTCCAAAGATATTCAGTTTACTGTCTCATAGGAGTAAAAAATACAGGAAATATTCACATTTAAGAAACTGGAATCAAAATGGCTTAAACCAATTTTAATTGATTTTCAAAATGGTTGCCTATTTAGTAGTTGACAACTAACTGATTCATTATTGCAGCTCTATAAAGAACAGTATACAATTAAATCAAGAAAAGGATTTCTGATTTAAAAAAAAAAAAAAAAAAAAAGTCTGCAGATCTCCTATTCTGTGAATTTCTCCACTGTGGGACCAATAAAGGAATATCTTAAATGGCAGCCAGTGTTTTGTAAACAGCTGTTTTCTTTCTCTTTTCCAGGAGCACCATCTCCAGCGGGCCATCTCGGCGCAGCAGGTATATGGCGAGAAGCGGGACAACATGGTTATCCCCGTCCCCGAGGCAGAGCGCAACATCACGCACTACGAGTCCCTCTACCCCGGGGAGTTCAAGATGCCAAAGCAGCTTATTCACATACAGCGTGAGTAGCAGCCCGCTCACAACGGGATTATCCTCTTAGCTGCGTTAGTGGTCTGTGAGCACGTGGTGGTGATGCTGGATGCACCGTGTGTGTCTGATGGTTTCAGAGGGTTTATGCTGCTGATTGATAGATTGGCGTATTTAAGTTTGGATTTTGTGGAGCAGTTAGTCATTATGAGGTCAGTCAAACTGGCTGCTGAATACACAGACTTCATTTATGTCAGATCAAATGCTAAAAAAATGAATAGATATGTCATGTATGGATGCTAAAAATCACTACCATATGTGATTGGACACAGCAGTGTTGCAGATTTCATGTGTGAAAGGGACATCTTTATCTGTCTGGACACAGGTCTTGTGTTACATTGTGGATGTTTTTGTCCCTAGAGGGTCTGACAGCAGATGTGTGATTTCAGGAAATGTTTGCAAGTGTTGATGCAGTCTCTATGGATGAGAGAAATTTGGGGTCAGTAGGTTATTGCTGGAGATCGAAAGGAGAATTTGATTTAATTTAATTTGGCATATTTGCGCTGGTGAAATGAGTGCTGTATCTGCAGCCTAACACATCCCTCTTTGCTCTGGTTACAGCGTAGTTTGTTTTCTGGTTCCTACAATGATACAGAAGTTCCCTCATCTGGAGAAAATGGCATTAAACAGCTGTACACTTAGATGCCATTAGATGTACTGTTTGAATTAGCAATATGTAAACCAGAGGGAAAACTGTAGCACATACTTTTGTTGTAAATCACATATTTTTCAGCTCAGTGTTTCTGTTATCTAACTGCTAAAATATGGGGTGATGAAAGGGAGTGCTGCATACCTTTCCAAATGCTTCAGGTTTTGACAGGTTAATGTGTTGATTAGCGTGGGGCTCTGATAGTGACACTGTAGTAAACATGTTTTTGTTCTATCCAGTGGTCACAGTAACTAATGGATTACAACAGACAGCTACTTTCCACATTTTACCAGACCATTATGTTATTTTCTGGAGAATCTCCAGGCCATGGCTGGAGATTCTGGCCAGACTAACTGGTTGCGCAAAAAAACTTAGCTTCAGGCAATATTTATGAGCAAGTGTCTGGTTATGTTCCCAGTCTGGATACTGGTGTTTGTCCTGCAGCACTGCTTCATTGAGTTGATGAAGGCACATAATCAAACACACAGTGCTTTTTGCTTGTGTTTATTTTTTTTAACAAAGTTTGGCAGTAATTGTCTGAAGACAAAGGCATCTGTTTGTCGTACCCCATGGCTTTTGTTTATTGACTTTGCCTGAAATGTTCTGCTGCAAAATACAAATGACTCTCCACTATAGTAGGCCCGAAACTAACGATTATTGTCACTGTCCAACAATATTTTCTGGATTTAATCAATTAGTTGTTTGCTCTATAAAATGTCAGAAAATTGTGAAAAAATGTTTCCCAAAGCCCAAGATGACGTCCTCAAATGTCTTGTTTTGTCCACAACTCAAAGATATTCAGTTTACTGTCGTAGAGGAGTAAAGAAACCAGAAAACATTCACGAAGCTTGAATCGGAGAATTTTGACTTTTAATTACTCAAACCAAGTAATTGGTTATCAAAATAGTTGGTGATTAATAAAATAATTGACATGTAATCAGTGCAGATCTAAACAGAACAAAGACCAACTCAGTCTAACATATTTAATACACATGCTACAAATTTTTGGAAAATATTGAAATTTTCTGTGCAAGGTTAAAAGTGAGTAATGAAATATGTTAACTGTGCTTCAGTATGTCATAATTATTTAATAATGAGTCATCAAGTTCATGCACCGTGCAGCCTGCTCAAGCAGTGTTTACAGAATCAGTGCTGTGTCTAGTCCTGTTCCTGACGATGCCTTTTGAGTTAATGTGTCTGTGTTCGATTCTTCAGTAATCAACTCTTCTCCGTCTCACAGCTTTCAGTTTGGATACAGAGCAGCCAGACTACGACCTAGATTCAGAGGATGAGACGTTTGTGAATAAGCTGAAGAAGAAAATGGAAATCACAGCCCTGCAGTTTGAGGAAATGATAGACCGACTGGAGAAAGGCAGTGGACAGCAGGTATTTGTCAGTCTGTGTGGGGAAAAATATGGGTTTGCATGGTATTTGCACAAAAACAACTCCGGCTTTACTTTTACGCAGAATAAATAAGCCCACTGATACAGTTTGTGCTTTATTCTGTAGTGAATAAAGTACTGTTTTTAACCCTGTAATTAAGTGATTCATGAGGTATAGTCCTTTGTTTCTTTAATAGTTACAAAAGGCTTCTGCATTTTCTACTCCAAGCTACTGCATGGCGTTCTTGTCATCTCTGACTAATAAGTAGGCTACTTAAATTCATACAACTGTCAAAGTTAGAGGTATGAGTTTATGACATGTGCCTGAAGGCAACAAGACTCCACCGCACCGCTGAATGTCAAAAAGCAATGTTTTGTAGTGTTTATAGCTGTCTGAAATGACTGCATCTTGTTTAAAACACCCAGTTTTTCTCTGTGTAGTTTATGATGTCTTTATTATGCATGCAGCACACAAGTACTTGTTAAATTTATTGTCACAGTTTTGTGACTCTGGCCTTTGCACTAACTTGGGTCTCTCTGTAGCTGGTGAGTCTCCAGGAGGCCAAGCTGCTGCTGAAGGAGGATGACGAGCTGATCAAGGAAGTGTTCGATTACTGGAGCCGCAAGAGGAAAACCTGCAAGGGTGGCTCCCTCATCCCCAACGTGAAGCAGGAGAAGAGGGATGGCTCTAGCACCAGCGACCCCTACGTGGCCTTCCGTCGACGGACGGAGAAGATGCAGACCAGGAAGGTAGGAAATCTGTGGCCATGAGAATGAGGAAAATAGAAGTTGTGATGTTGGATATGTTGCATGCATATTATGACATTTCAGTAGCCTGGTATTTAAAAATTGTCTTTATCTTGGTGTGTTAACCCCTTGGTGTTTTAACCCATTGGGTTATTAGCCGCCAAAGAGCAGTGCCTCTGAGGGAAGTAATTGATAGTTATATAATATACCCTGAAATCAAAGTTTTTAATACGGTTGAAAAACTCGGTAACTTGATGTCTGATAAAGTTTCTGTATAAATAGGAACACTTTATGGCTTTGTGCCTGAATTACCGCTGTTCCATTTTCAGAACCGAAAGAATGACGAGGCATCGTATGAGAAGATGCTGAAGCTGCGCAGGGACCTGAGCCGAGCTGTCACCATCCTGGAGATGATCAAGAGGAGGGAAAAGAGCAAGAGGGAACTACTGCACCTCACGCTGGAGATTGTGGAAAAGAGGTAAAAAAGACCAGCGAGTGAAATATGCCCCGGAGAGAGTTTGGCAGTGGTTGTTAGGGTTGTCTGCACTGCATCAACTACCTTGTTAGGCAAGTAGCTGCTATTAGGAAGCTTTTTTCCCAGAGATTTATGATGCAGTATGATAAATGCACGCTCTGCTTGTCTGATTAGATGACAGATGTTCATGAACAGATAAATTCTTTTGGACAATATCGTATCATGCAGCTGTGCTCTTGTTCTCTGCAGCACTGCTTTGGGAATGGTCTCTGATAAGGTTTTAACACTAATTGTTTATTTCCTGAAAGCTGAGAGGGTGATGGTGTCAGACCTTTTACTACATGCGGTGTTTTGGATGGCTTATGTGGTTAACCTTCATGTTTGATTAGGCTTTTGTTTACTCGCCAAGTAGAGGCCATTAGGACACAAGATTGATGGTGTCAAGAGTCGACCACATATTTTCTGTAAAGTCAGGCTCCGCTGCTTGTGTTAATTGGGGGCACAGTTATGTACACTGTTTTGCATGCATTATCAATTTAAAGTTCACCCTGTTTTATTCAGTAGTGTCAGAAGCAAATTAGCTTATTGACTTCTCTTTGGCTGCAAGAATCTTTTCCTCCAGTCTGTTAGGAAGTACACTACACTATATGTTTGTGTTATTTTGTGTTTTATTTTTTTCCCCTTTTCCAAGCTCCACTTTGAATCGTTCTTTGTTTCCCCAGCGGAGCCTTTGTGATCCATCTAAACATGACATGCGAATGGAATGAATTTGCTCTGAAAGCAGCTGTCAGTGTGAGCTTAAATTGGACCCTTCTCCTTGAAGTGCTTTTGATTTGTAGTGACATTTCAATTTCCTCTGGTTATCCCGGCCTGGTTTCTGCCCGCGCATCACTGCCAGAGTTCACTCTCAGATTGGACCGCTCTATTCTCAATAGATAACTTCTCCGGCCCACTTCATGATATTATGCCAGCCTAGAGTGACCCAGGTGTACTGCAAAGTATGTGTAGTCTGACAATAGTGTGGATGGGCTCTTTCTAAGCAGGTTCTTTTGTCTGTTGGCCGCGGCTGTACAGTGTTGACAATTTTGCATTAAATGTAATCATGTTGCTGAATATTGCAGTATGAATTAGGCTAGAATTCAATATGATTTCTCCATATTTCATACTTTCCAGTCAGTGTCAAACAATGTAGTTTGTGCCCCCTTGTTGAGAGATTTGTTAGCTATACTGACTAGTCGACTGTTGGCAGTCGATACTGCTCAGAATTCAAGATTGGGTACCAATGCACCGATCCGATAATTTATTAACCCAGAAAAAAATCTGCTTGTTTAACTGGAAATCAATTATTCTTTGCCGCTACTATGCTGTCGCCCTGGATGTATCATGGCTGCCACTGGCAAATACTGCTTTAGAGCAGCGAAGAAGAAGAAGTACTGCTTGCGTGTAGTTTGTCATGTGATGATGGCAAACAACAACAGTGCGGTGCTAGTGGAGAGTGTAACAGTACTCAGAGCTGGGAAAATGTAGCAAATCAAACAAGTAAAATGGAAAAATAAAAGAAAGCTCTATTGTGTTCATATTCTGTATGTATTTGTTTATTTTTTTGGTTTGTGAAAATGTCCCTTTTTCTCTCTTTCCTCCAGGAATACAATGCCAGACTTTGGCAGTGAGGTGATGGCAGAGGCCCTTGCACAGCGAGCTCTGGTGAAGCCTGTCTACACCATCCCCATCATTCCCCAGTCCAGCAGTAACCAGTACAGACACCAGGACCACTTGGATATGAAGGACTACAAGAAAGTAAGGCTATCTGCATTCACAACGCGCTGGCTTCCTCCTAATAATGTCAGGAACAGAATGGAAAATGATTTCCATCCTTTCTGGCTCTTGATGAGTGAGAAAATGATATTGACTTCACATTTGTCCTTCACTTGAGTCAGTTTACATATTGATGAACGCTGAAGTGAGGAGCTGTATAAAGCAGTTTTCCGTGCTTCACATTGAACATGGACTTAAAGGGATCTTGACATTTTTGTGGTTGAGAAGGTACATTATTTAAATTATCACACGCCGTTGTTGTATACTCACTTTTGATTGGTCAATCACTGCATTCTGAGGTTCTTTATACTCTTTATAGCAGACCATTGCTATGGCCACAGTTCTGATGTCAGACTCTAGTGGACTGTTTTTGTGTCAAATGTTTGTTGTGTTAATTAAGTAGCCATGTAAAAAGCAGGATAATGTACAGCTAGCGGGTCATTGTTGTGAAAGAATCCTCTTCTGTGTGATGAGAGACGTGAAGCCCCTTGTCAGGGATTGTTTCACAGCAATAACTGGCTCGCTGTACATCATCCCCTACATGGCAACTAGGTAATGTTAATAATTGGCACAGATACAGATAACAGATTTGTGATATTGTAAATGCCACCATTTGCATTGCAGATTTTCTTGTGAATGTGTAATTTTTCTCTTTTCACTTTTTTGGGAGGAAAAAAAGATGTACTAATGCTCCTTTATTTTCCAAGACAATAAGTATTAGAGGTTTTTTTTTTTTTTTTTTTTTTTTTTTTACCAGGCTCTTTGGTAGCCCTCAGCCAAAAGACCTGACAGTGGTGTATCACTCTTAGCCTTTTCCCACTAAACAAAAAACCCACTAACATCTGGCTTTTGCCTTCAGAGGGAAAACAATCTGCATTCAAATTATTTGGTAATAGTCACACGTATTTATCGGCTCCAGCTCCGATCGGCAGTGATTGAAGCCTGACTCCCAGGTGGACACGCTGATTTTCGCCCCTTTTCCATTGGGATGCTATGTGATGTGTGTTGAACTGAATATATAATAAATAAAACCAACAGGGATTTGGACCAGACTCAAGTCAGAAAACAGTCATTTTACCTTGCCAGTCGTCATAAAACACACTTCATTTAGATTTGATGTACAGAAACAAAATAAAACTCATCAAAACCATTTTGTTAGCTGTTCCAACAATCACCAGCTCTAGTTTGAGAGAAACGTTTTCACTGTTTACTGGTCTGTGACACTGAACATGACACAGCAGGAAAACAAACCAAAAGGCCAGTGCAGCGGTACCGGCATACTGGCAATGGGAAAGAAGTCTATTGCCTATTTATAGTGTGTTTCCAGTGTTGAAAAAAACCTGCGTACATGTGCTCATTGTGGTGGGAAAAGGGTAGATGGTACACTCTGGTAATCAGAATTGCGTCATTGAGGTGGTAGGGTACAAACTATATGTGCTGACTCCTTCAAACTCTAAACATTTAATGTAGAGCTAAGTTGCCATATGCTGCGACAGTGTAGCACTTCATTACACAGCAGTATCGTGAACTCTGTGTCACCTCTTCTCATTATAACTTCATTAACTCCAGTGTCCAACAACCCCCCCCCACCGCCCCCCGCCCCTCAGGGAGGCAACTATTTCCCCCTTTGTTTCCGCTCCCTTTTCCTCTACCAGCTGGTTGACTCTTCTCTTTTGTTTACAGACGCTCATTTTTGGTTTAACTTGCCCCCTCCTCCTCCCACTCTAACCCTCTCTCCTTCCGTTGATTTGACACAGCAGTTCTACGCTGCAGTGTCCCTGCCTCTCTGTTTGCTTTGTCCCCTACGTCTAAGGACTGAATAGGATCTGACTAATCCTAGTAGAGTTGGAGCCTGTTCAGACAGGGAGGGGTCGTCCCACTGGGGAAGTTGGGGTGAACGGTGGCACGGGGTGGATTGAGGAGGGGAGGGGCAGCCATCTGGCTCGGCAGCGGCATCTGGCACATGCTGCCATCTGCATATCAATGCCTCTTTTACTCATGGTTGTTTCTACACTCACTCCTTGCCCGTGCGTAGACCACCAACAGTAATGCTTTGCATCTTGAAATGCCTTTCTGATTACGGAGACTGTAGTATAAACATTAAGCACGGTTTCCCTTCCCTCCTCACAGCCGGAGAAGACTGAGGCAATACGAACCAAAAGGAAATATGAAAAGAAACCCAAGATCCCTCCTCTGTCAGCTCCTCAACATTCAGGGCCCTCTGTGTTCAATCCCAAGGACCTCAACCAGTACGATTTCCCCAGCTCGGACGAAGAACCCTTCTCACAGGTAATGGGATTTTGTTGTCATGTGGTTTCAGTACACAGTACAAAATGAGCACCGTGAAAACTGTGATAACCCAGCCAATATTGACTGTCCTTAAGCAACTAAAGATCATGCTTCCCTAGTAATAAGCTGACTAGTGTGTAAAAGGGTGTGGTTTCAAGTCCTAAGCTCTTCATTCACTTGCGTTGTTTTTATTTTATAGATCCATTCAGGTTCCTCCGAGGCAGAAGAGGAGAATGACCCAGATGGCTGCTATGCGTTCAGGAGGAAGGCCGGCTGTCAGTACTACGCTGTGAGTGCCCTCCTGTGACTCCTGTGCTTCTATTTATAGTGCCAACAGCAGGCCGGCCAGTCTGGCTGGCCTGGCTGTTAGTCTTCCACACTCTGCTGGACAACACAATGCAATAACAAAGACTCCCCCCTTTTTATTTTCCAATATGTTTCTTTACATTCAGATTTAATATGTAATGTCCCCTATTTTCTCTTTCTGCATCTCCTTCGTCATCTCCCTTCAGTCTCGTCCAGACCAGAGTGGCAATTGGCCCTGGGTAAGCCCGTCGGAGGGTGGGCTCGGCGACCCACGGTTCCGCTACTGTCTGACCTCGCTGAACATGCCACGACGCTGCATAGGTTTGGCACGGCGCCGCGTGGGTAGAGGGGGCAGGTGAGTTTGGTCGGGCTGTTTGGCTTCCTCACACTTGCTGAGATTCGATCAGTGATGTTTGGATTTTTCCAGAGGTACACAAGCTAAATTGAAGTCTTGGAACTTTAGCTAAATCAAAAATGCTCATGTATGCCTGACTTCATATTTTTTTTTAAGCTTCTGGCATTTGCAATGTAAAGCATATGTGTGGTATGACCAGCATGATAACCATATTCTTAATGCATCATATTCATGAAAAGCTACAAATTCAGTGAAGAAAATGAAGTCAGAGAAAATGCTGAAATTTGAAATGAAATGTGCGTAGGCATGCTGCCAGTACCAATACTGAGCAAGGGAAATTCAGCCAAGTGTTGGCTGTAGCTGCTGAGGTTGTTTACCATACCGGCTCTTTGGCAGGTTACCAGCGATCATTTGGCGGGCACATTCTATTATGGATATCAGGCTGGCTGGGAAAATGATGAACATGACAGTCCCATTTTGGGATTCACCCGCCACAGTGGCCTGTGGACATATCCGAAAACTTAGCTTCTGCAAAATGTCCTGCAGCTTTGTCTCATATCTGCTCAGTAAATTACACAAACGATGGAATAAAGCACACTGACCGGAGGACTTCGCCAGCAGCAGCGCCAGTGCCAGGTGCTGTCGAAAAGACCAACTGGGTTAGACAATATCTGTTTCACAGACGCACATGAGATTAGCAATGTTCTGTTTCTGTCTGCAATTAACTTTATCGTCTGTCCCGAGGGAGACTGAAGGACCGGTCTAACTCTGAACTAAAATCTTCAATATGATGTATTTCTATGATAGCAGTAAGATTATTGCTTTTTTCAAGCTGAGTGACATATTTGTAAGAAACTTATGAGCACATATCTGGTAAACAGAAGATTTAAAATGGCGTGTCTGTGTGATTCTTAGTGGAGAAACTGAGTTTTACAGTACAAGTGTTAGTTTACTAGGTATTTCTTGGTCGAGGACAGCCCTAGTGGTCTTTTTCTGCATTTTAACTGTTGCAGCAGTGCGGCTGTAAACTTTGACTCCAGTTCCATTACATAAGTGTTCTGCGCTGTACTCATGGCAGAACTGCATGTTTTTGTCCTATTTTTTGTGCAATACCCAGCTAGAGTTGGTGCTCGCCCTCTGAACATTGTAATTAAATGGGTGGTATGCGAGGAATAGCCTCTCTTGTGCAATACTTCAGTCACAACCAAAGGATGTTGTAATGTACTGATAATGACTACAGCATGTTTTTCATTTTATCTGCCCTCAAATGACTGATGGGGATTTATTCTCATGACTTTTGGTTTTGTTTCAGGATCTTGTTGGACAGAGCACACACAGATCTAGACAGCATCTGTCAGAGCCTGGACTCTGACCCGGAGCCCGAACCGCTCACCTCACCACTTCCAAGTTCTCCGCTCCGCAACTCCAACGCCAGTACCTCAGAAACCAATACCTCGGACCCCACCAGCTCCTCCCACCTCCCCTCCTCCTCATCGCCCCCGTCGTCGTCATCGCCAACTCCCATGGACCTCAGCCAGATTCTTTTGAACATTAAATCTTGCCGCTGGAGGCACTTCAGACCACGGACGCTATCCCATCACCCCTTGGGTGGAGGAGACTTGTCTCGCAGAGGATTTAGGGATTTTAGCCGGACAGTGTCAGGACTAACCCGGACCCTGTCTGGAGGAGCCAGCTCCCAGAACCGCACTGGCCCACCCCCAACCCCTATCAACGGTGAGTCAGTTATTCCCTGTTGTGCTGCTCAGTATCTTCTTTTGCATCTTTGCATTGTATGTATTGAACAGCCTAGTATTTTAATTGGTTTGAACACAGTGGAACAGTTGAATTTGTTGTGTTACAAGGAGCAAATTTAATATGGTTTTGAAAAGCTGTCATTCTACAACATGAGTGATTGTGTCAGTAACTTCTGCGAGAAAATTTAGCAATGCATCATTGCCTTTTGTGCACTCTGTGCTGTAATTATAGTAGCTGAATTCAGTCTGAGCATCAGTAAGACATGCTGTTTGTCTTCAGTTCATTTTGCAGCTGCTGTTAAAAGATGTCAGCATCCATCAGGTACTTTCTTTTGGTGTGTGCTCCAACTTGTCTTAAGCCATTTTGTGCAACTCGGTTTCATTTATTTATGATAAGAAAAATTTTAAACGGGTGTTAATTATTTTTATTGTTTGTTTTAGACAGCCCTTTGGTTGTCTTTTGGTTGCTCAAGAGTGTGATCTTATTATGGGCACTTCAAATTTCACAGTCTGATCTTGGTTTTTGTGTCATTTGTGTTACATTGGTGGTCTGTCATTCACTGTTATTTTTAACCTCTTTACAGTGAGGTTTATCTGGTCAAAATCGAGGGCGGGATTGATGCTCTGTCTGCAAGGATTAATGTCAGCGAGTGTTCGACACAGCGTGTTTGTGCTATGTTAGCTACTGCTAACTGCCAGCGTTGCTGGTGGCTTCATGCCTGCTGTAGTGTAACTTCAGCAACTTTCCGACAGATCGCTTGCATGTGGCTGTGGTGTGTGTTATGTGTGTGGTATTTCAGTGGTGTAATAGTGTTAACTGTAGCAGACAGTGCTACAGTTTATTTTTTGGAGAATAAATGCTACGAGCTACAACTTCCTGTATCTGTGCTGCCTCTCTCTTAAGGTGGACCAACTTTTCTCCTTGTAACGAGCCGCTCCTCAGCATTTTTCTCAGCTATTTAATGAATTATTAATATTTCTTTTAACCATTTAAGTGATAGCACTAATGCTTCATGTCGATTAACAAATAAACCAGATAGGCTCTGAATTTTTGTGCCTGGAAGCCAGCAGTTAGTAGATTTCTTCTGCGTTGTTGCTTGCTTGCATATTCTAGGCAACAATGTCAAACCTTTACCTAATGTTGCAGGTTGTTTAACAATTGGGATTTTTTTTCTATAGATGGGCACCACTCAGTCCGGTCCTCATTAGATGTTAACTTAAATTTTTTCCATTTTGTAGCTGTTTTTTGCAGCTAGCTTTGTATCTTCAACCTCTTCTGTGTTAGCGGAAGTGACCCTCAGCAACCATGACAACACATCATTTGGGCGTATTTTCTCAGATGTGGCGTGATGCTGAAAGTGTAAAGGAATTAAACGTCATAGCAGTGGTATGTGGTCATTATATCACGGCGATGAACCTGATGATGATCTTTTTGCTTGATTTGAGCTACCTGTTTTCTAAACCTTGTTTTAGAGCTCAGCCGGATGACGTGGCAGGAAAGGCTGCCTGTTTTGACCATTAGTGGATCCTCTCTGTTGGACATCAGCTCTTCATCTCTCAACCTCAAAAATCTGACAATTGCTTTTGGTGTGCATGGGGAGGGATATAATTGAAAAAATTCTCCATGCATAAAATGATGAGGCGCTGTTTTATTGATTTTATGCATGTGAATAATCAATGCTTAGAAAAAAAAACCAACTTAAAAGGCAGCTCTGTGTTGTTTAGTTGAGGCTTACTGCTGAGACACCTCAAAGGTAGGTTGCTCTACTGCAGTCTGGGCTCACACTTTCTGCTTTCAACCCTCTCTCCAAATTATAATACATTAATTCCTGCTCCATTGGCTTGGGGGGGAGTCAATTAGAAGTGGGCTGGTATAAATAGATTCATGAGATGGGCTGGACTCAATCTGGGCTGGTTGCTGTAGAAAAGGTGAATATTTAAGCCACACTGGGCTGGCTCAGGATTGTAGTAGAATGTAAAGGAAATTACAAGGGATATGAATTTATCCTGGCCTCACCCGCACCAAACCTCCTAATCTGTTGATACTTAATTAGGTTTAGTTTGCCGAGATTAAGACAAGATTTGTGCCTCGCATGCAGCGGTGCACCAGCTTCAATATATGAGCTTAACAACCTGTCTCCAGTTCACCATCAGGAGAGTTTACTGTAGCTGCCAGGATGCTGCGTTCACTGTCTCCAGTTCACTGTGTGCGAGTGTTAGCAGCCATAGTGTAGTAAAAGTTTCCACCGCACCACAGTTTAGTTTAGCAGGTTGTCAGCTGTGTGTCTGCTCAGATTAACGATTAGTGATTGTCTGACAAACAGGATGTGTATTTGTGCTACGTTAGCAGGTGCTAGCATTGCCGGTGGCTTCGTGCCTGAGCTTGTGAAACTAAGTTCCTCCACAAAAAATCACCTGAAAACACCACTTTAAATATTGTGTTTACCACAGATAAGATAGAGATAATGCTCAAAATTTTCTTGGAAATAAGTCATTCAGCATGAAAAAGGTATTAATAAAATGGCTTACTGACTAAGAGGAGACAGCCCTAGTTGCCACCTTGAGGGTTATTTCAGTGGGGTTGAAAACAGATTTGTTGTAGATTATACCCATATCATGGATGTATGGGCGTTGCTCTGTTTGGTGTTCTAGAGAAGCCATTTATCTCAGCCCATTGCGATGCCAGATTCAGTGTTTTTCTGTCTTTCCTCCCTTATCTGGAGCAGGTGTATTCTAGCTGTTGGTGAGGACTTGTCTGTCGCATCGTGCTTTTGTGTGGTCCTGGTTCATCTTGATAGCAATAGTGGATTTTAACATATTTTGTGTCAAGGAAGTTGAAAAAAATACTCCAGAGGTCCTGGTCAAAATAGTAAAGGGTGCAGTTTTTTGTGAAAGACACTGGATCACTGTGGTGGCTCACTGAGACACTTCAATATAAGGGAACCATCCTCAATGTTATCGCATTAACGGCTGTGCTTTTCCTATTAGGACAAGTCAAAATGTCTGGTAGCCCACAAGATACCTGAGTAAACAGTATGTTTTTACCTTTTTTGAGAGTTTTAATCGTGCGTGTTTATTGAGGTTATATTCCCAGCCCTTGTTCTGATAGTCTCATATTGTGCTTGTCAAATTTGACTTCATTAGTTTATTATTTGAGCCTAAGAGTTCTTGCTATTTCTGATACAGTGAAAATTGGACTTAATATGGAATATGCTAGGGCTGCATAATTATGGCCAAAACATTAATTGCGATTATTCATTGATTTTTAGGCACAAAATATTTTTGTTGCTCTTTAACATGCAAACACACAGAGCACTACTTCCATGTTGAGCTACATTCCTGTTAATGGTTCTTCACCTGAGTGCATTTTTCCTTTTTGGTATTCAGTACATTACTCCTCTGCTCTGAACTGCAGCCGCAACATTCAGGAGAAGTTTTTCACAGGCTGCTGCTGCAGAGTCCGCACACAGCGGCACAAAGCCAACAGTGAAGCCAAAACATCTTGATTGCCCACTTGTGGCTGACTGTTAGTTTAGGAAGCACTTGATTCGATATGCAGCAGTTTTCTGAGCGGGGCATGCATTTTAAACACAGTATCGCAGTCAATCATGTTCATTTGACTGGAAAGCAAAAATCCTAAATCTGCAAAAATCACAATGAATATCTGATCAATTGTGCAGCTGTAGCTGCTATATTGTTTGCATTGTGTCACGTAAAGAAGTAAAATTTCCTGGCAGGACTGTTTTGACCACATAGATAACACCACAGGTAGAATACCCAGCGTGTAGTTTATACTGTAGCATGTGTCATTTGAGTGAGAGCTGTTCAATCAGGCCTCAGGTGTTTAAGCTGTGATGTGATGTGTTGTTGATGAGCCTTCAAACTGGACTTTCTAGCTTGTTTCTTTACCTTGAACCCTGTAGCAACGCGCCCACACAACTAGACCCTTTTGCTCTTTCTGTCTGAAAGCCTACTGAAGCAGCACTTTTGTATATACTCACACAGAAAATCAGTTTATGTCGGAGAGTGCTATTTCAGTTGATATGCAACCTGGGAGCATGTTTATAAGGAATGCTGTTCAATAAGGCTATACTGTATGTCTGTAAATGTTCTTACATCATGCGGTAGAGGTTGACCTGTCTTAAAAGTGCCAGCTAAACTGCTTTACTTTTAGTTTGTTATATTTCAGAGGTTTTTCCCTCCTCACCGAAATTTGTGAAAAAGATAGTATACAAGTACAAAATTCATACAAATCAGTAACTAACCTACCTTTTATGTCAGTTCTCAGTGTGTCTTTTCTGGATAAGAGTCTGTGGTAAACGCCAAGAGAGCCGACCGCACCACACAGTGAACGGTTCTGGTCCTGACCGGTGTACCTTCTCCTTCCCTCCACAGTGTTCACGGCAGAGCAGTACCAGCAGCACCAGGAGCAGCTGGCCCTCATGCAGAAACAGCAGCTGGAGCAGAGCCAACAGCAGCAGCAACAGCAACAGCAACAACAGCAGCAGCAACAAACCAACATCCCTGCAACAGCCACCAACACACAGGTCAGTAGGGGTGGGGAAAAAACGATTCAGCTATGCATCGCAGTTTTTTTTTTTTTTTTTTTTTTTTTTTAGGATTTTGAAATTGATTTTTTAATGCCACATCAATGTATTAGCATCATTTGAGTCTATGCAGAGGTAGAAGGAAGCTATTGCTTTATTGTTGTAATCAGAGTAACGTGACATCATATCCATACTGTCAACCAAAACGACGACAAAGCAGAAACAGGTCAGCATGGATACAACCTGCACCTCGCATGTTAAATCCAATGAGGTGAACACTACACATACAGTAACGTATGGAAACACTTTGGGTTTAGAGGCGCGCCGTCACACACACATTGCAGGAAAAGCAGAGCTCATCGTGGATAAAACTGCATGTATTGTGTTGCAGTAATGTGTGGTCAAGCCAGCTGTCGTCTCTTGTCAAATCAGCCAATACTAAAACTGTAGAGCAGTAATATACTGACATTTATGATAAGTGCATTCAAACGGGGCCCCCATGGAGCTGACCATGGATGTATAAAGAGAACGGAGCTGACGGGACAGCTAGTGACAGACTTGACGAACTTAGTGCAAGTATACACGTGACTATGTCACGTGTATACTTACGTATGATTTTCAAAACTGTATATGCAAAATACATCTATCCAATAAAGATTGATTGAATTATATCCACCAGAAGTATAAAATGTTACATATCCCTTGTGAAATACAAAGAAAATACCAATAATTTGTGAGGGAAATGTCTTCATCCATAGATTTTTGGGTTTGCTGGGGAAATTTTAATAAATAATTCCTGACTATGACTGATATATTTGGCTTCAGGACATCTCTGACTACATACATGCTGAAAAGCAAACATTTTTTTTTTACTCAGTTTAGATATTTTTGGAAGTAAAATTCCCTAGAAGTGTATAAGTCATTTCTTCCATGGTCTAGTGTTGAAAAACAATCACAAATCGTAATATTGAATTGCAGTACTTTAAAATTGCAATACATATCGAATCTGCAACCAGGTATTGTGATACTATGTAGAAATAGGAGATAGGTGTCTCATCCAAGTCTTAACACAAGTCTTAACAGACGCATGGCTGACAGCCTTCACGACACCTGTGCTCGTAGTATTTGAACACCAAAAATCAGATCATTGTCTGCCATTATGGGTCTAAAAGTATTGTGAGAGTATGTTTATTTCACAGGTGTTTTGTGCACTTCTCGCATGTGCTTTAAAGACCAGCTTAGTTAAACCTAGTAAGCCAGAGTTCTTCTCCCACTATGGAAATCATTTACAGTTGAAGGTCAGTTCACCCATCCTTAGGAAATGGGACACATCCTCATTCCCACGAGCAGTATTAATGCAACTGGCTTAGTTCCTCTCTGGCAGCAGATGTGCTGACTTGGTAGTTTTTTTACAGTTTCATACATTTTAGCAGAGCGGTCAGGTCTTTTGGCTCAGGCTCCCATGTTTTCTATCTGGTTTCCATCTAGGCTCTCGTGTCCAAGACGTTGGACCAGGCCAGCGCCCAGTTTGCTGCTTCGGCCCTCGTCACCACGGACCAGCTGCTGGCCTTCAAGTCCAAAGAGGAGCTGGTGCTGGCGAGTGGAGTCAACGGGGTCCTGGCAGGTGCAGGTGAATGTCGCTTTTTTTACTGATTAAACCAAAACGTTTTCACTCCTGTCTTGGTTCCCAGTGGAGAAAGGAAGATCTGCTTTGGCATGTACAATGGGCCCCAACTCCACATGATTAATGGGATAAAAATATTTCATTTATATGTGCTTCATTTATATTTTTTTTATTCCTTTTCTCGATTTCTTCCGTTTTCTTGTGAAATACTGGATAATTTTGCCTCATGATGCTTCTAAAATCCTTTAAATTCAATGATCCAAAAAAGAAAAATGAGACTTCATGTGTGGTAATTATTAAATTCAGCACATAGCTACATATTTATAGTTGTCTGCAGCCCTCCCCATTTCTCACATGGATATAAATGTGGATGGAGAAAACATTAATAACACTTTTAATTAAGATGCTGTTATAACAGCACCATTACCTTTTTTTTTCCTGTTTCTTTTTACTGTTTATTTATTGACTCACTTTATCCATCGATGTACTTTGTTCTCTAAGATTCAAACTCATTTCACTGCACAGTATAAATGAATAAAACAAACATAATCACCAGGTATAAACCCAAAAGCAGAAGAATTTTGTATGAGGGGAAAAGAAAAAAGAAATGAAGAAAAATTTAATTTAAAAAAATGACTAAAAATAAAAACAAGGACAAACAGACATGGGCACCATTATCAACGTTTTAAAAATTACCTCAGTGTTGCATCAACACCTCACTGACAGCGTCAACAAAACTGAACATTATAAACTCCACAAAGATGGGATTTATTGCATGGCTGTTGTATTAGATTGCATTAGATTGTGCAGGGGTGCCTCATTAACTGGTATGTTGTCACCGGATATACCAAAATATTTCTAGCCAAATAAAAATGTTATAAGGAACGTTCAGATTGTTGTGGTTATTTGGTTTTCATTAATCTTGTTTACGAGAGCATTTTTCTGTCCACCAGGTGTTTTCAAAGGCTTGCATCTCTCCAGCACCACCACATCCCCTCACCAGACCAACCAGTCAACACACACTACCACCTCCATGGCCCCGACGTTCCTCCAGCCTTCCTCCAACTCGGCCACCCCTTCTTTGCCCGCCAACGCCGTCCCCACCTCCCTCACCTCGGCCCCCAGCGCCCATGCAGCAGCAGCGCTGGGGATCCTGGGCTGCAGCGCCACCAATGCAACACCTGCCACCCCCGCCACCACTCAGGTCCTCATCGGGAACAACATCTGTCTGAGCGTGCCGTCGGCCGCCAGCCTGGCTGGACGCCACATTCCCCGGACCCTCGGCAATGTGCCACCCTCTGCCTTAAAGCTGTCGGCCGCCACCAACCTGCAGATGCCCAAAGTCTCTGGAGCATCGTCCATGGACATGGGCTCAAGGTGAGGCATCGCTGTAAGAAATGACAAAAGAAGAGATATTTGTTTTGAATTACTTCATACTGATGCACAATGAACAGATGTTTGGCCAGAGGCTTTAATTAGTTTACACTGGAACCAAAGCTGCACAGACTTGAAGCCTCCGCACACAAGTGGGCGATCAGACGATAAGTTCCTCATGGCATTGTCTCAAACAACGCCTCCATGTTCCAGATACGATTAATACAGAGAAAAACAAGAACCCGCAGAAGATAACTTTATTGTCAGTTTGTCACTCTTGTTGTAGCACTATCGGATTACCTTTTATGTAATATTTGTTTCTGGGTAAGCAACAGTTAAGCCTTAGCATCAACACACAATCCCTGGTTTAAGTATTCAGTTGGACCTGGCATCCAAATATTGCCAGCACAGTGTCTGCCAGAGATAACCGAGAATCCACATAAATCTGCCTGAAAGAAGAGCTGAAATAATGTTACGTCAGAGCTCTTCGGAGAAGAGATCCGTCGACTGAGATCTGGGACAGTTAAAAGATACCGTTTTTGACAAAGTAACGAGAAATGAAACGTGAAAGAACATCAGCGCTAATCTTGGCGTTCCTCTCCTCCACAGGGATAATCACGACGAAGACAAGCCAGCACTGAACAGTATAGCAGACAACACAGTGGCCATGGAGGTGACGTAGTAGCGGTGCAGTGAAGAGTCCACTCTTTAGGTGCTGTGCATCGTAGCATCGGGAATGCAAAAGGGACAGCAGGACTCTGATGCAGACTGACAGAACGACGGGTGGCTGCGGCCGCTCGCTTGCAATTCTCATCTCTCATACTTTTTAAACCTTTTTTTTGTTTTGTTTTTTGTTACTGTTAAAAGTAAAAGATTGACATCTGTAAATTATGAATATGGCAAAATTAGTATCTGTACAGTAACTACATATTTGTAATATCCCCCTTGTATATATTACTTGAATACAGAACTGTCCATTTGTGATGTTTTGCACTTGGGAGTCAAACTTAAAGGAAAAAAAATGTAAGCCAAGTAACTTGTGGCGAGTGTGAGAGATGTGGGAGTTGTATAGAGAAGAGTTTTATCACATCATGTGCATGGTGCGGAGCCTGCTGTTTTTATCTATTTATTGTGCTGTGTTTACAGTTTTTTTGTTTTTGTTTTTGGTTTGTTTTTGTTTTTTTATTTGTACACTGTACCTTTGTTGGTTCCTGTGCTGTAGTAAATGTTAGGTAGCTACGGACTCCTGGGTATTTTTGTATATTGTGAACACAAAGCAGGTTCCCCCCCACGTTTATTTTGGGTCCCTGTGCTTCTCTCTGTGGATCATGTGAAAAATCAATGGTGACATACATACAGACTGGGAGGCCAGGAGAGCCAGGAGGAGGAGGAAGAGGATGAAGATGAGGCGGTGTGTTGGCGGGTGGCTGTGGTTCACTTGAAGAGAGGCGCTCCTCTCTTCCTGGGAGCTTCCATTAACATTGTCCCAAACACAAGTAACAAAACAGGGATGAAGTCTCTTCCCAGAAGCCTCTGCTGCTTCTGATTAAAGCACTATTTTTTGTGACGTTTTTGTTCATGGTTTTGATAAATATTAATGCTGCTTTTGTATTTTGTTTCAAAGGGGTTGTTCTTCATTTTCATGCAAGCGGAGTCCCCTTTGATATTTGTTTTATCCCACAAACATTTTTGTAAAACAAAAATTCAGTTATTTTTGTATTTTTTTTTTTCTTGTTCTTGTGGTAAACTTGATTGTAAGCTTTTCGTTAATTGAAAGACTTCATTCTTTTGTTAATTTGTTACTTGTTCATGCATAGGTGATAAGGGAGGTGAATGGGCAGTAATCGCTGTACGTGTTTCATCATTCCAGTTTTTAATAACAAAAAAATGCTAATGAGGGGACCGAGGGTGGTGGGAAAACAGCAGTTTTCTCCCCTCTCCCCCTTTTTCTTTATTTTCCTTTTTTCTTTGAAAAAATAATCTCCAGACGGCTGCAAGGCCAAAAACCACAAGTATTGGGTGCCTTCCTTTGGGGAATTATATGTACTCTCTTCTGTGAAGAGTTAGGCACAAAGGCAGCATTACTTAGTAGTGCTTCTCGTCTTTGTCAGAATCTGAATGCCCAGTCCAATGGCAGGATATATCCTTGAGGTTTACTTGTCCCACCTGGAGGCTGAAAAGACTAAAAAAAATGTGACAGAACTCTCACTAAAATAAGACAATAAAGCCCAGGGCATTAAATGTGAAATGTTTGGACTCTGTCATTTATATATATGTGCGTTTGTGTCTTCAGTACAGTACCCATCTTTGAGATTTCTCTCTTCCTCCCAATACATATTGGCTTGTGAGCAAAACTATACTTGTTCTCACCCATTTTTCGCAAGTTGAAATGATCTCAAACTTTTTCTATGCACAGTTTTAGTGAGCACTTCTGCTGATTAAACAGCATGACTATTACTGATAATGCGTGTTGGACTGGTCGCAATAAAGAAGAAGAAGAAGAAGATCTACTTTTATTAGTCCCACAGTGGGGAAATTCAATTTACACTCTGTTAAACTCATACATGGTACATGCAGACCTGAAACACACATACATGCATTAATGGAGAGATGTCAGAGTGAGGGGGCTGCTCCAGACAAGCGCCCCGAGCAGTTGGGGGTTTGGTGCCTTGCTCAGGGGCACCTCGGCAGTGCCCAAGAGGTAAACTGGCACCTCTCCAGCTACCAGTTCACACTCAGTTTTTGGTCCATGTCGGGACTTGAACCGGTGACCCTCCGGTTCCCAAGCCAACTCCCTACAGACTGAGCTACTGCCGCCCCCACTCTTAAAGAAAGTTTTATCACGCCACAATGCCACAGATGTCTTAAGTTTTGAGGGAGCGTGCCATCAGTTTGCCGACTGCAGGAATGACCTCCGGAGCTGTTGATGAGAAAAACAACTTTATTTCAGGTCTGCACCAAAACTCAAAAAGACCACCCTGCAGTTTGTGAGGTGGGCCGGTTGTCCTACTGCTGACTGATTTCTCCAACAGGAATAATCTGGCTGGATGATGCTGGCAGCGCTTCATCAGGGCTGAACAGGAGGAATTTGGCATCTGATGGAAAAGTGATATCTGATGCAGAATAAACTGTAAAGTGTGTGATATGTACAGTTACACCTCACAGGACCACTACTGTCACCTCCAAAAGTCACAAATTAACACATATTCAATTTGTTTTAGAACAAATACATATGAAAACCAAAGAATAAAAACAATAATTCCAAAACCAAGTTTTAATGGTTTAAACTTTTATTTCATAGCTTTGAAACTTTTAAATTATCATTTTGTTTTTGTTTGTTATCTGCCAGGCATAGTCAGCAGTTCAGTCTTTTTGCTAAGCTAAGCTAACCTAACTTAACCAACTGCTGGCTCCAGTTTCGGCTAACTTTGATATTTTTCAACATGTATCTTATTTTACGTTCTAAGACTGGAATATGGTGCTATCTGAGCAAGCTGGCCCCGTTAATTTCATCCACTAAAAAGTGCTTGCTTTTGCCATTTTGCCACTCTGCTCTGATCCTGCTGCAACATTTTGGAAGAGCCAAAGTCTCGCTCGAGATGAAGTCTCGTTCTGAAATCTCGCGACGTCACGAGGAGGCGTGTTTCCGGAAGACGGTGGAATAGTGGAAGTTTGTGTTGGAGTACAGAAAGTGTAGTTTAGTGTTAGCTAAAAGATTTTCAGTGTCACGGCTGACTATTTAGATGATTTTCACAATGTGGAGGAGTTTGAATTCAATGGCCGCCCGTATTTATGTGAGTATACAGATAGATTTTACAGGACTTCACCTAGAGCCGGACTTGGATACAATATCAAACAGTCTGGATCGAGCAAATGGCAAAAGGTAAGAAAAACGTTTTATTTCTCTGTAGGGTCATTTCTATAATGTTGTCAGACACTTAAATAGCAACCTGAGCCTGTCAGTGGCAAAAACAAGTTCCTTTAGCATTGATGCTACTCACTTTACCTCACACTGCCTGTTACAGCATCCTCCCTCAAGTTACTTTGTGCAATATCTTCTCATAGATGTTTTCATTATGAATGAAAACTGGACTTGGAGAAGCTGCTAGCTGGCTAGGCTAATAGCTAGCTGTGGGGGTGTTATGGTGATGCCTGTTCCTCTGTCAAATAGTGCTTCCCTCCCGTTAAAATGCTAGTAAGAAATAAGGGTTGTTTGAGGTTTATGGTGCCTTCAAATGGGGTCGTGTTTACACAATATACTTGCTCAAGTGGTCAAGTCTTGAAGAACACTGCTGCTAAGCAACAGCAATATTAATATTAATGTCTGAATCTAGAAGCCACAGAGGCTAACAATTTAGCAAGGTAGCTAGCTAGAGGGTAATATAATGAAGGAAGACATAATGACAGAGGAGGGTGAGGTCGCTGAGAATATCAACATTTTCCTCAGACATGAAATTACCAAGAAAAACAATATATGACTAAACTGACAATATACTGTACAATATTAACTTATTATGCACTGATAAATGAAGGCACTAACAGTTAGGGGGAGCACATGTCAACAGGGAAACAGTATTCAATACAACACCGGCACAAAAAATTTGGCTTACAATTTGTCATTTTTATTCTTGAGTTTTTGTATGCATTTAAAAAAATTAATTTAATGTGTAAATCAGTGAACTTTGGAGGTGACAGCAGTAATGTTAGTTCTGCAAGGTGGAGCTGTACATCTCACACACACTTCACAGTTTGTTACAGTACAGCTGTTTAGATATCACCTTCCCATCAGAGGCCAGATTACTCCAAGTTTTTCTGTTCAGCTCTGCTGGAGCGCTGCCAGCCTCATTCAGCCACATTCAGCCACAGCTTATTCCTGTTGGGAGAAGAGACATCAGTCAGCAGTAGGACAAGTGACCCACCTCACAATCTGCAGGATGGGCGTTAACCCCGCTGCATGCTTTCTCATTACTACGATGAGAGATTTTGTTGCAGGCCTAAAATAAAGTTGTGTTTCTCATCAACTTTTCTGGGTGTTAACAGTAGCTTTGTGGCGGAAATAAATCACTGATGTCCTCTGGGGAAGATAGCTGCAACTGTAGCTCATATCTTGGTATTTTTCCATTAAATTCACTACACTTTTTTTTCCTGAAATGACTTATGTGTGTGCAAACCAAGTCAGCAGCTTCTTTCTCTTTCTCTCTGCTATAATATAGTCTGTAATGGGAACTAAGCATGTGTGAGGGTTAATGTCTACTCTTGCAGACTACTAAGTTCTGTTTTTTTTCACTGTTGAGTAACTCATCAGGCCACATTCTCCCCAATAAAGTTAATTCAAACTTGTTTACTCAAAAATAAAAAATGTCTTTTGGCTTTTGCAAACATATTCCTCTGCATCTGTGATGCATTCGGAACAAGTGGGGGGAAGTAAAGGCACGATGGGCGTGGCGGTGATAAAAACGCGGTGCAGCTGTTGGCCACTACAGGGTCAGATGTCTCGATCAGGGTAGTGATTGGACGGGCAGAGGGCCAGGCCTGTTAACACTGCTCACACTTTGTGTCTCCCTGCGGTGTCACACAACAGGTGTGAGGCCGGAGGCAGTGGTTCAAGTGGTGACAGACACCCTGGTTCTGTGAAAGTCGACTCCGCTTTACGAGTGATCAAGAACAGGAAATAACAAACACAATTACAAGTCAGAACAAGTGTAACAGAATTTGGGTTGTCTGTTTAACAGCCAAGCATGTTTGAACTGTATTTCTTTCAACTGCGACTGTGGAAATACTGCAGCCAGAGTGGCATTGGTGTTTGGCCCTACTCCTCTCGGCAGTGTCTGAAGTGCGGCTGAAGCGCTCAGAGCTTCTGCAAAGGAAATGAGTCACGCAGGCTGTGGACTGTGTGGTGTGAAGCAGTGGCAGCAAAGTGCTAGTGCTTTCTCTCTAACGGCAGTTCAGAGAAACTGGAGGGTGAAGAGCTGCTCGTGCTGGCTCTTAACCACAGGTGAGGTGGTTTCATCCTGAATGCTGTGATGTGAGAGATAAAGTAGTGTACCGGTGTGGCACTTTGGTTACTTCCATCAGCCGTATTACCTGCTAAAGAAATAGCACAACATTTTTGGAAATGTCCTTATTGGCAAGAATTCGATGAGAGGATTGATGCCTGATGATTAGTTTAGCTCAGCGTAGCATAAAGGCCTACCAGTACATTTAAAGCTCACCAATTAACATATTATATCTTGCTTCTTTCACAATATACAAAAATAAAACTCATTAATTCTATTGAAAGCTACTTGACCAAGCCTGATTCACTGCCCAAAAATATGAATGACACTAAAATACGTTGTAACTGACGTACACTGTACATCCCTTGGTGACTTTTACTTTAATTTTACTTAACAGTTTGGGGGGGATCTATTGCCAGAAATGAAATCTAATATTAATAAGCAGGTTTTCTGTAGTGTCACCTGAAAATAAGAGTCACTTTTTCGTTAGCTCAGATTGTGACGTTTATATAGGGAGTGGGTCCTCTCCACACGGTCCGCCATGTTGCACCGCCATGTTTCTACAGTAGATTAAAATGGACACCTGTTAAACTTTTCCTGCCTGGGCCGGAGTCAATAACATTATTCGCTCTAGTCGCCACCGTTTTCACTCTCTTGCTTCACCACTCACTTTCCACGTACACACAGAGTCTATACGCTGGCTCTGCTCCTAATGGTTCTAGAGAGGGCCATTCACATTTTAGTGTCGGCCATCATAGCTCTCCACAATCCAGAGCCTACACACTAGACTTTTAAGTCATTTATTTAATGATTAAGGGAAATAAACATGAATCGGCGTCATTATAACATTAATGTGCCAGATTTAGCTTAATAGGTATTTTTTATCATTAAACTGCACACATCAAAGCAGATAACTCCCCTAAGTGCACTGTTTGTCATTTAGTTGCACATCATTTGACTAATTGCACATTTTTATAGGACTATAAAACAGCAACTAAAGGTACAAACTGGGTCATCCATTATCGATTAATCTTTTGGCCCTGTTGTTTTGCGGACCACAAAATATACTCTGAGAATTTCAAACCAGGGCTGTTTTGGTTTTAGAGCCACTAATTTCTTTTACACATTACTGCTACCAAGGTGTTGTGGTTGTAGCAGGTTCAGATTTAAAGCTATGAAACTAGAAAACCATCCAATCCATTGATACCAGCCATGTCACACTAGCTTATCACAAAGGAGGCTAAATAACGTTCTAAAGTTACGCTAAAGTTTTGGTGAGGAAAAACTGGCATAGCCATTTTCAGAGGGGTACCTTGACCTCTGACCTCAAGATATGTGAATGTAAATGGGTTCTCTGGGTCTCCACCAGTCTCCCCTTTACAGACATGCCCACTTTATGATAAGCACATGCAGTTTGGGTCAAGTCATAGTCAAGTCAGCACACTGACACACTGACAGCTGTTGTTGCCTTTTGGGCTTCAGTTTGCCATGATTTTTACTAAAATCAGATGGATTGTTTATGGGAAATATATGTCATTTTTGTGTTTTTGGGAATATTTTTCAATTATTTGTATTGGTAATTAATATACACTAAAAAAAAACACCAAGGATGCAACATTAACATTCATTTGGAGTCTTTTTTTTGCCCACCTGATGAATATAAAGCCACAGATCTACATTATTTATTTCTTTATCATGGAAGAAATATCTGGTTATTTAACTGCTTAACACTTGTCTTCACCAGCTAGTTGGTGCAGGGTGCATCAGAGCATTTTTACTAAAATCAGATGGAGTTGGATGAAAATTGTTGGTGCACATCTACCAGCAATGCTTTTCATTATACAAAGTCATTTGAGCTATTGTTAATATAGAAATAGATTAATTAGAGCTGCTTTAATTAGGAATCTGCCTGTATATTGTTACAGCCACCTGGTGTTCTTGATAGGAACAGTGCACAGGGTTCAATACGATGTACAGATGGTGGGAGGTGTGTGGAGGCCAACAAGCACAGCAACATTTTTTTTGCTCTCTAACAGGTGAGGCTGCATGTTTGTCTGCAGCCCCTGCAGGCAGCCTGACTTCAGAAATAGTGAACCTGTTTAAATGTCAGTAAACTTTCTTCTTAGTTGCATTGTGTAATAGACGTGTACAGTAAAAATGCTTACTAGGTCCTTGTGTGGCACATGACCTGCGCTTGGTGGGTCTTGATGTTACTCGTTTTTTGGATTTAAAGCAATTCCATATTAGGGAAAATATGGTTGTTTATGATCTCACCCAGAGAGAACAATTTCTTTTTATCGCCCTGAATTTTGTAATGAGTGTTCCCCACAAGGTTTTCTGTGTCTCAGGCATTAACTCTATATATGAAGTGGACATAGTCACCATGACATCACCCATTAGCTTGCGGACTACTGTTTTGAAGCCTCAAGTTCGGTATTTTGGCCGCCACCATCTTGGATTTTTGCAGTGAGATATGACACGAGGGGCTGTACAGTGTTGCAGTGGTTAGTACTGTCGCCTCACAGTAAGAGGGTCACAGGTTCAAATCCGGCCTGGGGCTCTTCTATGGAGTTTGCATGTTAGCATGGGTTTTCTCCAGGTTCTCCAGCTTCCTCCCACAGTCCAAAGACATGCAGGCTAATTGATGACTCTAAATTGCCCGTAGGTGTGGATGTGAGCGTGAATGGTTGTCTGTCTCTATGTGCCCAGTTGACTATCATGAACTGAAAACACACTGTGAAAGCATTAAGTCGCAAGTAGGGCTGGGTGATATGGAGAAAATCAAATGTCATGATATAGTATGACCAAATATCTTGATATTGATATTGCAACAATATTGTAGGGTTGACTGTTGGTGCTTTCACAAAATATTTACACAATGAGATTTTTGATAAATAACCATCTGTAATGTGGATATAATGACTAAGTGGGTAAAGGCAAATAATAGAACATCTCAGTTCAGAGTTCAGAAAATGACATAAATTTACTGTAATGCAGCCTTTGAAGGCGATATCTCATCTCTTATCGTGATATCGATATTATATTGATATATTGCCCAGCCCTAGATGAAAACACCCACATTGGACAACAACGTGGTAGCAACCTGTCAATCACAAGGTAGCCATGGCCTAAAGCATCCCCTGTTTTATGGTCTATTTAACTCTAAATACCATAATTTACTAAATGAACATCACGCTGTACTGAAGAAGACTTGAAACTAGCGACTGAGACCATAAACTCATGTATCCAATGTTTACTGAGGTAATAAATCAAGTAAGAAGTAGATTCATTTTCTCATAGACTTCTATACAATCCGACAACTAGGGGAGTCAGAAAGCTGTTGGACCTGTTCTGATATTGTCCTTTTTCTGTGGGATTTGTTTAAAGGAAAAAAACTCCATATTTAGTGAAATACACTTGTTTATTATCTTTAGCAGAGTGAGATGAGGAAATCTAATTTTTTAAATGACTTTCGGTTTCTGATTTGCTGCAGAGAGAAGAAGAAATGCTGCACAAATACGGCTGAAACCACAGTGCTTTGGTTAAACAAGATAACAGCATGTGCATGAGACAAATTAGGAGTTGTTGGGAAATTTCAGTTTTTGGTGAAGCAACTTTATTTTAAGTGTTTCCCTCTGGTCCCAGCCTTTCTGCAAAACTGCCCGGACTGATTTTTGTACGGGGAGCACAAAGATTAAATGAATATCAACCTCCTCATCACAGTCTGACGCATTTCCCAAAATGTCAAATTGTTCTTTAAACTTCTTGTCTGCATCAAAACCTTTTCTGAGTTTCCGTGCGCTGGTTGAAATATGAGAAAAAGCCTTTTCCTTGGATGCTCTGAGGAATACAGGCCCGATAAGCTGGGGTGTGTTTAAGCAGAACTCGGATTTAACAGACTTGTCACAGTGCTCTGCTTGATTCAGAGAAAGAAACCCTCCCAGATGCACACTACATGCATCCACACCCTCCTCTGCAATCTCTATTTCACGCCAGTGGCACAAAAGGTCCACAATCACCGCACCATAAATAAAGTCGTGTGTGAATGTGTTCTTGTATCAAGCCGCGGAGGCAGTATGCTAATATTATCCCTCAGACAGACTTCTTGTTCCACTGTTTGGCTCGGGCTTAGTGTTTCGCTGTGCCAGAAATGAGCTGCCACTTTGATGACACATTAAAATATTCTGACATGAGAGCAGAGAAATCCATCTCCCCGCTGAGTGCGGCCACTCGCAAGTAAAGGCAAATGCATTGTTGAAGGTGACTGTAGGGAATGTTAATGAGGGACGGCTTCTTTAGTTCTCCTCCATTATACATCCAGTGGACTTAGCTTTCTTTGAAGGTTGCCTGTAGCAGCGTCTGCCTTGTTCTTCGTCTGATAATTATGTGAAACTTTATTGATCGGGTCAGAAACGCAGACGTAAAGATGAGGGACGGCACTGACAGAAGTGGCTTTGAATGAATCTTTTTCATAATACTGATCTTTGATCTTCCTTTGTGATGATATTACTTTCACAGTCATTCTATGAACGGTGATGCAGCAAAACTTCACATCCTTTACCGATTCATTATACATAGACATGGAGACATAGACTGAGATATATATGTATATATATAAAATGAAAACTCTACTTTATCGTGTCCACTCGCCATTTCCTAAACTGACTTACAGCCGCACTCTGCTCTTCATCTGTGCCAATCGCGAAGTTTGAAAAGGAAGGAGGCTGGGTCATGTCATCACCGCATAATATCTTTGGGGGTCCAACACGTACGGGTAAAATCTGGTCCTCCCTCACCGAAATTGAGCCAATCACAACGCACAGCCGCAACTTAGTTACACCACGTGTTATACCTCGTACCCCTGTCCGCCAACATGTCCCAGCCTCTTTCCATCGGCCACTATCAGCTTCATAAACTTTTTTAAATGAACAAACAATACATACACAACCCGAACCGTGATTAGCGAACCGAACGGTTCTGAATTTTACCTGAACCGTTTCCATCCCTAACATCCAGAGCATTGCTTTAGCAGCAAACCCTATTGTCGTAGAGAAATAATGCAGTAATGTTGTAATGCTAGCTTTTCTGTGCTTTGTTGATGTAGCTGAACTAGCTATCCATGTCTTTTAATGCATGTGTTCGTGCATGTGAACGTGTATACAATACAATACGTAACCTTCATGACAGTATATTTTAAGTGGTACTTTTTCCATCAGTATTAGTATGTATATGCAGGTCTTTAAACATGGGAAAACCCAATAAAAACAGAGCATAGACTCCTTTCCCATTGCCAGTAGACAGTGTGTCACTGAAATACTGGCTTAGTAAAAAGTAGAAAGCAGCATGGTGGTCACTGAAAATGTTATGGTGGTTACTTCTTCTTTTTTAATATCTGACACTCCGATGTGATGTTCGAGTGCCGCTTTGACGAAGACGGATGTAATTTGTGGCTGAGATGACAAAGAAAGTGCTGGAAAAGCGGCGAAAAATGAGTGTTTCCACCCAGGCGTCATGTTTCCATCACTGCTGATCGGAGCTAGAGCCGATAAATACCTGTGACTACTTTTGTCCAGGAAATGAATGCCGACTGTAACCTTTCCAACTGAAGACAAAAGCTTGATGTTAGTGGGTGTTAGTGGGCTTTTGTCTTGTGGAAAACGAGTTATAGTCACATATATAATCATCTCCTTTCAGTGATTTAAAGGCACCTTTCACACTGTGTGATTTTGGCCTACAAACCCGTCCAAAATGACCCAGAAAACAGTGGTGAGCTAGTGTAATGCCACTGCTAAAAAACACATTTACCTCAAATTCACTTTGCATAATTTGCATTTCATGTAGCCCTCTTTTCCCTGGCTGTGACTGGCTTTACACTCTCGTCCTTTGAGTGTTTTCAGACATATGAAGCAGTTCTTCCCACAAATCTTATTAAATCATTTTCATTCTACGTTTTTAAATCACGAGAGCAGCACAAACGGTTGACACATCTCTGCTTTTCTGTTCACATCGTAGCTCTGCGATTCACCTGACATTCATGGCACAATCTGACACAGATTGCAGCTTTGTTAAACCCATTTTGGTCAATAATTGGTTAATAATATGCTATAATGGATGTTAATGTGGATACAAATTATTGTCCATGACTTAAGTTGCAGAAAGTCTGTCAGTCCCCGCCAGCAGTGAGCGCCTGGTCGGAGATGTAGTCACATCACATCTCCTGTCGTATAATCACAGAGCTCCTTCAGCTGAATAAACATGTAATGCTTCGCCTCCCCCCCACCTCCACAGACCCACACTATTCTCCTTTCAACATGACCCTCCTCGCTACCTCTGTGTTTCACAGAAAACACATCGCAGTTAATGGTGTGGGTCAGATTAAACCAGGGTACCGCGTCTCGTTTTGTTTTAATGTACGCCTCATTTTCACAACAAATGAGTCATTCCACTCCTCTTCCAAAAATATGAAATTGAGGTTTTGATGTGAAACCTCATCCAACCATTTACATCCTTAGCTGTTAGTCTGTCAGAGCAGCAAACAAACCACCAGTTAGGGAATGCATTTTTCTCCTATTATCTACCTTATTTTTGTCTTCATGTATATTGATTAGGACTGTCAATCCACTAAATATTAAACTGTGATTAATCACATAATTGTCCATAATTAATCAGGATTAATCACAAATTATCTTACATACAGTATAGAGTGCTCCAGGGATGATGTACAGTATGTTTGTAGGCCAACCAGGAAGTTAGCACCTGGGTTTCTCTGACAAAATGGGATTTTCTCATTGGGTTTGACATCAGATGATTTGCCACCACTACACTTCATAATGATGTTTGTACAAACAGAGAGAGACTGAAGTTTCATCTGTCACTGGATTTAAATTAATGCCTCTGACTGCAGTAAATGCAGAAAAATAAAATAGTGTCCAGGTCCTATCATCTGTCATTAAAGGAATGTATAAGAATAAGACACATCTTCTGATTAATCTAAAAATTAGACTTTTACAGAGAAATTTGTAGCTTTGTGTAGTACATCTCAACTTTCTTCCAGGGTTTTGGATTATTGCAGAAAATAAGCTCTGCGTCAAACAAACGTTTACGATACTTACAGATTTTGTTCTGGAAAATAATCTCTGATATTTGAAGCGTGACTGCAATCACCAAAGTAAAAAGCTAATGTTCGGCTGTAAACGAGCTTCACCACGGTCACACGAGCGCGAGTTTAGCAGCAGTTTAGCAGTCTCAATTAGCCACTTGTTAGCAACCACCTTTTTTTTTTAGACAAATAAAAGCTTTAAAATTCACCAGTGGGGGTGTTTACTGATGTAATTTATGTCGTAGAACAAAACTTTGAGATCTGTTCAGCTTGTGTTCACCACAGACCTTATTTCAGGCAATTCCTTGACAAACATAGCATCAGTAGTAGCGGCAGTTATTATAAGAGCATAAAATAGTGTCTAGATTCTATATTTGCCCTGAAACCTGCCGGAGCTCTCATGTGGGTTGTCCCATGGGCTCGACTGTAAAGCTGCTTCAACAGCAGTCAGCTTGTTCCCACATCTCAGCACGAAGACGGTGAGTAAAACGCTCCCATAGCTGATATGAAAGAGAGCCAAAAATACAATACTATGACCCAGTTTGTAGCGGGAAAAAAAAGGAAAAACAAACAGACTTTTCCTTTAGTACCACTCCACAGGGCCTCTGACCTCTCCGAGAGCAACAATGGAGCCATCCGATGGGGGTTACATTCACTGTGTGATGAGGCAAGTGTGGCGTCGTCGATCTAGCTACCCCCCCCCCCTTCACTGCTTCAATCACCAGGTCTGTGGGGTGCAAATTGCTGCCGCTCTGCCCACTCATCACTGAGTGTTTTTACCCACAGAGAAGTGTAATCCCCCCCCCCCCCCCCCCCCCCTTTTACAATGTACACACATAGTCTTCAGTGTTTTCAGAAAAGACAATCTCTGCGCTGTCAGACAAGGCGAGGAGTGAAGTGACCTTTCAATCATTCCTCCAGGGACGTATAGGGGCGGAGCATCCCCCTGACAGAAGATTGGAAAAACGTCTGCCCGGATTTTGTTGCTAGGCAGCAAGGCCCCGCAATGACAGTGTGTCAACAATGAGAAGAGAATGAGAAATAGATTGCTGCTTGGTCGCTGGAGATGAGAGGGCATTTGATTCAAGGCCGCACTGTGAGCGAGAGCTCCTCGCCGGGCTCGAGGCTGGGACTGGTAGGAGTAGCGTTCGCGGATGTGCTCTCTCTGTAGGTCACGCCGGTAATTTTCATATCCCCTCAATGGCAAACGACCTTCAAATTACTTTAGTGTGAGTCATCTCAAGTGTTGGCCATGTGAAAATACAATCAAGACAACTTTGTATTGGCCAGCGAGTGGGTGGGCTTTAATTACACATCCTGGATGGCCGATGAAACATTAATTAGAGATATGTGACGTGGCTTGAATTTCAAAGAGAAGTGGTGTGGTCCACTGATTGAGTTTCTTTCTTAGAAAGGCAGTCAAATCTGATCTAACCACATCCACAAAGACTGGATCAAGATTATCTGAGTTTTTGAGTTTTAAACTCCCCAATAAATAATACCAAAGGATGTTTATCTCAACCCAGTCCCCAGAGAGAATACTGGCATTTTCTGCAAGCCACAGGATACATTGAATGTTGACGTTTCTGAACCACACATAATGTTTTATAAATACGTTTCATATCAGCCTCGTAAGAAAACTACTTAGTTAAGGTTAGAAAAAGATCATAGTTTGTGTCAAAATAATACCATAACAGCATAACTAATGTAAATAAATAGCAAACACCATTAGTGGACTTTCTTATGTAAAGTTATTTAGTAAATGCAGAAACATTACTAACAAACCAAGTCAATGTTTGTGTACTTTTAGTGTCACTTGGACAGCAGTCTCCTGGGTGAAAGTCCTTTGTTTGACCCATCCACCACCACTCCCACTTAACCTTAGTTGACTTTCTCGCTTGTTATAATCGTTATGCCACATAGCTTTCAGTAAGGGTCACTCACTACACTACGTCCCTTGCCCTGTGCGCCACTTGTACTTTGGCACTTTCTCTACCAAAAGTCAAAAACATCAACATCCAGTGTAGCCGTGGTTTGTAGAAACCTGGCGACCCGGCTGGTTTTTCTGCAGACTTTAACTACATGGCTGCATATTTAGCTATGAATATTTCAAGTTATCAAGACAAACCTAAGATTTCAAACCAAGTTATCAGGGGCTTTAAAGGCAGGTATTCAAGTTAGGCCTGAATATTGACAGGTGGTAAAACAAGACACTGAAGTTTACATCATCAGCCATACTTTGTGGGCTGCCCCGGGCAGTGGTTAGCACCGTCGCCTCACAGCAAGAGGGTTCGAATCCAACTTGGGGCTCATCTGTGTGGAGTTTGCATGTTGTCCCCATGTTAGCGTGGATGTTCTCCGGGTGCTCCGGCTTCCTCCCAAAGGCAGGTTAATTGATGACTCAAAATTGTCCAGTGTGAATACGAGTGTGAATGGTTGTCTGCCCAGCGATGGACTGGTGACCTGTCCAGGATGTACCCTGCCTTTGCCCAGGCTCCAGCCACAGAGACCACCAGGTTTCGTTTTTATCTGAATGACTATTTTTCTGACAAGAAAATTAAGTTAATCCAACGTTTTATATTTATATAAATATATTTATATTTATAATGCTAGCTAAATTTAGGTACAGCTCTGGATGGTAAAATATAAGCAATGTGTACTTTGATAAATATGTAATGATTGCTTGCCAGGCTTCCTGGCTCACCTTGTACAACTTGTGAGCACAGATTTCTGTCACTTACATACACAAATTATCATCGACCCATGAAGCGTGTTTTCTCTTAAGGCATTATAAGATTTAAAAGATATTCAGTGACATTCTAGTGTTTTCAGAGACAAGCGAAGCAGGTAGATGGTTTGTACAATCCCACAACACATACAGAAAATCAGTTTTCAACACACTGTACAGTTCATTGAACACAGCAGAGGCTAAATATGTGAGATAAGATAATGTACCTCCATTGTTTAAAGGAATAATTTGACATTTTCCCAAAATGTCAAACTACTCCTTTAACATTGCATTATTTATGCACAAGCAAATATTGTGTAATTGGTGGATAGGTCATTGTTATTGGGCCTTCTGTGTTTACAGTGATTCTATGAAGGTCTGCAATTAAATATGAATTATATTCAAATAAATATTGCACACAGGCCTACTTTACTACACAAAATTGATGTGATATTGATTTGCTGATGTTTAAATGTCAAACAGCACCTTTGAGAGAAAAAGTAAGACTTCATGCGCTGGTTGAAATGTGAGATTTAGATGGGTTTTGTTTTGGCAGAGCTATCCGTCTATGCTGAGACAAAGCACAGAAAAATGAGCTGTGCTGATGGCCTAAATGGGAGTTTGATCACTTCTTAATAGTTCATTGCCCCTTCAGAGCCCATTACCCTTGAGAGAATTGTCATGGCAGCGAGAGACTCATCTGCAGAGCAGGTGTTGTCACGTTGTCGGAGAGCGAATACAACTTAACGATAAAAAAGTAAAAAAATCCTTTTTTGTAGTTTGCGGGACTGATTTCTTGTCTGCACTGAATCTTCTGTGTGTACTTTTAGGGCTAAAAACTCAGACCATTTCTAAAGATTTTTTTGGCTTCTTTTCCTTTGTTGTCTTCCAGCCAAGCTGCAGCAGGCTGGCTGGATAAACCACGTAACTGGCTTTCAAACATAAGCTGAGTTGCACAGAGGTCACACACCTCTGGATACATATCCACGCGGTCCAGGAACTGAAATTAGACTCCGTTGGTGCTCATGCAGTGTCATGTGTAAATGAACTAATCATATCATATCATATCATAATCTAATTCAGTTATGCTCAGCCACTCTGTAGCTAGAAGTAAAAAAAAACAACAAAAAACGATGAAGAGGAGTGAGAGAATTGACGTAGGAGGCAAGGAATCACGCTCACACCTGTTTGTGATGACAGTGGGGGTGAAACCGTGTGAGATGAAGTGACTGTGGAGGAGGGAACCAGGACCGGGGGAGGGGGGGACCAGAGAGATGGACGAGTGTGGAGAGACACTCAAAAGAGCCACAAGTGGTCCACTGTTCCCCGGCAGCAGCACCTGCCTCGCCGCTTCCCTCCTCTTCATTACCCGGCAACAGAACTCCTCTTAAGGCCAGTGCACGGTGAATTCAAAGGGGGGCTGCATACATCCATAGGAGTGTGTGTGTGTGTGTGTGTGTGTGTGTGTGTGTGTGTGTGTGTGTGTGTGTGTGTGTGTGTGTGTTACATCACAAAGAAGGTCATTTAATGTCCACATGCCAGGTACACCCCCCTCCTTCATCCTCCAACATCCCATTCACAAAAATACCAGCTATAAACTGTTCCACATGACCAGTTTTACTACTCTAAATTCTTCGTAACTAGTGCAGTAACGGGCCTGTTCGCAACGGGCCAATTGCTTAGCGTCTTAGAACTGCTCGTAAACAACTTTACACTTGACACTGTGCTTCCTTGGGTGCTGAGCAATACACCTGCCACTGAACGGTTGTTGAGAATCTGTTCTTGAATGTACCGTAGCGAGCAACGGTAATATTGTAGCCGTGGATGCATAAAGATGACTGGATACAGCTTTGTAGGCATATTCCCGTTCATTCCTATGAGAGTTGCTCAGTGGCGCATGAAGCCAAAATGGCTTGAATGCCGAGTGATAAAGTACTGGGATCTTCAGGAGCTCAAACCGCGCCCCCAGGAAGAGTGCCAGGTTTTGAAGTAAATATTCGTAGTGGCCAAATGACGGTACTATAACTCTTGTGTCGGTCACGTGTTGCCATTGGACCCAAAAATACTTTCCCCCATAGACTTACATCAGGAAAGAGACATCTGTAACCCAAGTGGATACTTTTTTTTGTTGTTTTGAGGTAAATCAACTTCCTAGTCCGAACACTGGTGGCGTTAAAGGAAATGCTGCCCTGCTTGCTCTATGGCCCCAGTGGATGTGCAAGACTGTCAGATGGTCCTGATACTTCAGCACTCGGCAGTCGAGCCATTTTGACTTCATGCGCCACTGAGCAACTCTCATAGGACCGAATGAACAACACTGTATCCACTTCTCTTTATAAATCCATGGCTCTAACAGAGCGTTTCAGACAGGCTGCTGCAGCACAGCTGGTATGAGAAAAATATAGTGTTTTTTGAACATTAAAGCAAGTAAACATGTTCCGGTTGCATCCCAGAATACAAGTATGAACCTGAAAATAGGCATAATAGGTGCTCTTTAAATGCAGAGTATCTCTCTCATACAGCCAAATGCACACCACTTCAAGACATCTAAAGCTTGACAGACCTGCTGTGCCTGTAGTTACAGTTGCTAAGGCTGTGATGTTTAGTTGTTTGGTGAAACAGTCAGTTACAGCATTACTAATCTAAATCCAATACTGGAAAATGGGCTCACAAAAGCAGTCCACAAACAGTTTTTAAGCAAAATAAGTTTTGATAAAGCTAAGTCAGCATTTATCCCAACTACTTATCAGCACTTGTGTTGAAAACAGCTCTGCAAACCGCCATAGTCTGCTGATTGGTCTGGTATTCAGCTGCTAGCCTCAATCGATTCTCAACAGATGATCTCCACACTAATATTCTGTAACAAAAACTGACCTTGTAAGATTCACACGAGAAACGCTTGAATGAAACCCGCCTTTATGGGCCTCAGCCTCAGTTTGAATCAGCGGCAGTAAAACCTTAGATCTGTTATTGACTTCCCCTTTGTCCCTCGAAAATCAATGCAAGGAGGCAGAAGACAAGTTTTTGAAAACCAATTCGCCACAAGGGCAAAGCCTGCCAGTCAATGGTCAATCAATGACAAGCTGAGTCTCTACATGGTGCCTGTTGAAGATAATTATACCAGAGATAATTGGCCTGTTAATTTGGATGCATTAGTGAAAGCAACTGCTGCTCCAAGAATACATGTACAATACATGAACACTCTCAGTATATAGTCTTAATGTGCCTTTTGAGCAGTGTGAGATATGGGCATCGGTGTATGTGGTCTCGTGTCTTCAGACCAGACTATTGGCTGTAGTATCTCAGCATGAAAAGTGGTGCACAACAGGGGAACAAAATTACAAGAAATGCCCTGCACACACACATGCATCCACTGTCCATGTTAATGGACATATCAGAGAAACACATTTCTCAGTTTTGGATGAATTCCAGTCAAACAATGAAATTGAAAAGTTGGAGACAAGACAAGATACCAATAATGCAAAGATAGCTTTTCACCTTTTCAACTTAGCAGAAGTAGCGAGTCTGATCTTACAATATTCCCTATCATACACACAACAGGCATACTAAATAGCTAACTCCTTATTTCTATGTCTTCTACGTGGATCATCGACTGGTGAGGAAGCTGACTTTTTGCCTGGAACCTGCAGCTCTGGCAGGAATTCAGACTGAAAACAGCCCTGGATTAAAACAGTGCAGGGGAGCTGAAAAACAGTAATAGAAAAGGGCTGAAGTTGGTCTGAACCAATGAAATAGAACTAGGAATATAACAGACATTCCCATTCAAATCAATGAAGCATAATTATAATAATAGTAATAATAATAATAATAATAGTCGGAGCAGGAGACATTTTTATGCTTACCATTGCCATAGCGACTATTAACTGTACCATAGCGCCTGTTGTAATGGGCTGACTTCTGTATAAAGTTAAATTGCTTACTTGCAGGACTTTCAGACGCACTGAGGTGAGGTTCTCCAGTAATGGTGACTAGATGAGCAGCGGAGTAGTAACGTTACAAAGCACATAGATAATGTAAATGAGTCAAATTTAACAACTAAACGCTTCATCCACACACTCTTGTCACAGCGGAAGGACGCACATTGCTATCCCCAGTTGAATGACAACTTTGCTTGACTTGTTTTCTGTAAGCAGCGTGTCATTGGAGCTTGGTGGAAATAGGGTCGTGTCTACAAGGGAGCCTGTAAACTGCAAAATCTGATCTGAGACCTGCAAAAATGAGAGATGGAGAGAGAGGAAGAGAGAGAGTGAGCAGGACTTGCTGCCTGAAAACCTAGCCTAACCTTAACCATTCAAGATCAGTGCCTATCCTTAATCATTTCTCCAGTTTGTGGGCTCCCTTTTAGCTACTACCTGGAAATATCAAGCTAGCTAGCTAGAGAGCTCTTTGGCTAGATCTACCAAGCTTTGATGCTGCACTGATTTTGGAAAATAAGCCAAACAGTGGGTAGCGCTGGGTCTACACGGTCCCTCTGCCGTAGCTAACCAGCTAGCCAGCTATCTCCAGGAACTGCATCCGTTCTCTTCCCGGCATGCTGCAACCACACACTTTACAACCCTGCTTACGTGGGTTTTAACCATAACAACCGACAACAATCGTCGTTTTCTTTTGTACTCTTCAAATTACCATATTAAGTCTGAACGCAGGCTTAGCTTCAGTCTTTTAGCATGGTATTGTGTCCATATTTAAAGGTGCCATATTGTAAAAAGTGAGTTTTTCATGCATTTTTTTTAATTGTAAAATAAGTTTTAGTGGTGCTCAACTTAATGCTCAATCCATGGAGAAATACACACACCCAGAAATTGAGCTTTTGAAAAAACTGTCAGGATTTCTGTCTCTTTGTGATGTCACAAATCTACAATATAAAGTTAACAGTTATGTAAACGTAAATGTGTCCAGTTTAGTTCCAGTTGTAATGTATGTGAATGATGTCAGCTCACAGGCAGTAAACATGGACCAAGCTGTTGCCTAGCAACGCAGTTCTGTTGAAATGTGCTAAAATGGAGCGTTTCAGACATTGTAAATACATATTCAGGCAGACAGTATGAAGAGCATTACAGCATGTAAACATAAAATACAATTATGAACCTGACAATTAGCACAATATGGGCCTTTAAGATCGCTTAAACGAGATTCTTTTCTTTAAACAAAAGAGCTGGAAAGATTCAAACGTCAACTAGCTCTGCTAAAAATAAGGAGCCTGCTTTTGTCTACCTCTGTCTGAAATCAAGGACACATTGTTTCAACATTACTAAAGATGCTGAGTGGTAAATCTGCCACTGTTGTCATGGTAAACTGCATCTCTTTCATTGTAGAACGTATAGGTTGACAGGCGTAGCAACAGTAACTAACGCAGGCGGGGCTTAGCCAATAATTGTAATCTGTGTTATGAATGAGCTGAGCCATACAGACCATTTTTCGCAAACAGACGTCTTGACTTGTCTTAGCAGGAAAAGCACAGGCGGAACTAAATGGGAAGCAGCATTTGTTATTGTCAGTAATGGTGCCTGTGCTTCTTCCTGCTGTGACATGTCAAAATGTCTACTTTTGGATTGACAGCAAGAGACTGATCTTGAAATCCTAAAAACTCCTGATTTAAAGGGTGTCAATCTATTTACAGAGGCAGAAAGTTCTCTTCGCTAACTTGCGCCCACATCGTTTGGCACGGGAGCCTAAACAACTTGCATGTTCCATAGCCCGCAACCACGACAGTACCCACTCTTTGTTTATTTTAGGCATTTACTGGCAACCAACAACCACTGGCAGTTTGTATACTCTGCTAAAGAAACTAATAATGGTTCTTAAAATCTGACTGTTATGTTAAAATCTGACAGATTATGTTTGAATTAACTCATGCCGCTTGCGCTTTTCAAATAGCTGAACAGAAAATTAACATTTAGAATTTTGAAGACAATCATACAGCTAATAGTGATGGGCGGAGCAGTTGTTTTCAGTGTACTGAATTACTAGAATCAGTTCAGTAAAAAGTTTGTTCACTGAATCGCTCAGTGCTTTACTGGATCTCCGACTGCGCTGCATGTAGTCCCACTCGCTGAACTAAAACATGGCTGAAAGTGCAGGTCAAATCGCCAACTAGTGAACTGAGAACAAAGAATTCAGTTGGATAAAGATACTGTTTGCAAGTAAAAGGTGTATGTAAGTAAATATTGTTTTTTTAAATATTTCATCCAGACGCAATAAACTGTGATGCACTTTGTTCTGACACCTTTCTATCGGTTACCACCATTAACTTTTTCAGCGATTTGAGCTACAGTAGTTCTTCTATTGGATTGGACAACAGCCTTCACTCCCCATGTGCATCAAAAAGCCTTGGCCGCCTATAACCCTGTCACCGGTTCACTGGTTTTCCTTCCTTGGACCACTTCTGGTAGGTCCTGACCAATGCAGACCAGGAACATCCTACAAGAGCTGCAGTTTTGGAGATGCTCTGACCCAGTCGTCTAGCCATCACAGTTTGTCAAAGTTGCTCTCGTCCTTACGTTTGTCCATTTTTTCTGCTTCATCAACTTCAAGGACAAAATGTTCACTTCCTGCCTAATATATCCCACCCACTGCCAGGTGCCATTGTAACGAGATAATCAATATTATTCACTCCACGTCAGTGGTCATAATGTTGTTAATGTTATGGCTGATTGGTGTAAATTATTATTCAAATAAAAACAATATTGACAAGAAAATACCAGAAGGCTAAATATACTGCAGATAGTATATTATAGTGCTGAAACAAATATGAAATAAAGAGCATAAATGACAAGAAATAGCAACTACTAATACTGCACAGTTAAAACTAAAGTGAACTGAAAAATTAATGAATTGTTTCAGGAAGTGTTTCGGTTCAGTGCGTTCACCCAAAAGGTTATTACTCAGTGAAGTAAAGTGGCTGATATAGAATAATGAAATATCACCTTTATTACTATTCCAGAGGAATAACTGGCAGTCAGGTTTTAAACATCACAAAAATGCAATGATGAAAATGAACAATCCATGACATAAAATCATATAAAATATCTGATATTCAGGAATACCTGTACTTGTACCTGTAATACCTGTACTTCTGCAGCGCAAGTAGTTCTTCTGAACTTCTGAAACGTGTGTTCAGGGATCATCACAAGTGGACTTGTACACGGTTATGTGTTTATGTGTCTCTGTACAAATGGATGAAGCGCATGCCTCGCAAAACACACACACACACACAAGCACACACACACACACACTCACACACACTCGCCTCCGTTAATAGGAAGGAGGACTCAGCCAGCTGGTGTAGCTCACACACACACAAACACACCTAATCCGCCCTTCGATTTGTCACCCCTCCAAATCCCATTCATCCAACTTCCTATTCACCGCTGTAGAGCCTCTCCAGTGGAGTCTCCATCAGCCCCTCATCTGTGTTCTACGTCTCACTAGTTTGAGCCTCCCAGTCAGAGTGACATGCAATAAAGCGCAACACAAAAAAAAAGCCGGGCTCAGTCAGTCTGGTATTGAATTTGAAAGATATTGTTTTTCTTTATTTGAGCAATTATTGTTTCAAGTATCTCAAAATGGAGTTTTTTCTTCCTTCTTCTTAGTTTGATATTTTGTGGAATACGCTCATTCACCTTTCTGCTGCCGTCACATTGATCCATTAAACCGGAAGCCAGTAACTGGTCTTTCTAAAGCCCACTAATTATCAAATCTCCTTTGTTTAATCTGGACAGTTACCGTAATCTCATAGTCTTGTGTTTTTTTGTATCCAATATGCTACAATGAAGACATAAAAGACAAAATATTCTAATGGGTTGACCTAAGGGTTAAGCTAAAGAGAAAAATCTCACTTCTGTTTTGTAATTTATACAATCTGAAGTACCTATGAGTTGGATATGGTATTAGAGAGGGATTAAAGATGATTTACTACAAAGGCTATGCATATGGCCAAAACCTATGTAGGCCCCTGTCCTCATACTTACAGTATGTTTATAGACAACACAAATGTTGTGTCTTTTCAGTGACGTTTGGCCTCTGGACAATGAAACTGACATTTTTGATTATTTTATTTTATCAGCTTCTGGACTTTCAGACTTTCAGACTGTATAGATGGGGCACTGTCACCTCACAGCAAGAGGGTCGCAGGTTCAAATCCGGTTCTTCTGTGTGGAGTTTGCATGTTCTTCCCGTGGGTTTTCTCCGGGTTCTCCAGCTTCCTCCCACAATCCAAAAACATGCAGGTTAAACAGTAATCTGATATTGCCCGTAGGTGTGAATATGAGTGCAGATGGTTGTCTGACTCTATGTGCCCTGCGATGGACTGGTGACCTGTCCAGGGTGAACCCCGCCTTCGCCCAATGTTGATGGATGGATGGATGGATGGCGACTGTATAGACGAATCGACCGCTTTGTGTGTTCCGCGACCAAGTGGTGCCACCATTACTGTGGTGGCAATTCACAGTGACTCAGTGTCTGTTAACCCACTAACCCACTGTTACCCTACTAACATTAGCTACGTTAGCTATGCTTGTAACGCAGTGTTAACTTAGCTGACGTTACTTGATGCACCATGTTAGGGCAACATTAGCAGCTGACAACTACTATTGTAGGGAGATGCCATTGCAGTAATGGCTACTTCTGGTATATCACTGGATTTGTGTATGGAGTTTCTTGCTGTTACACTGATCCAAAGTCAGCAGGAGTGATGACAGAAACACATCAATGTGTCAACATTATGCATAGTCTGTGTAAATGGTTTCTAAGGAAGGAATTAATGTGTTTGTCTGGCCTCAAACTACATAATGTCTTTTGGTGACCGAATGTAAACAACATTTTACAAGAAGAGTGCACCTTTAACCCCTGCATTACTCACTCAGCCTCAGGCTAATTTAGCTCCACCTCCTGACGTTTAAATCAGCCAATGGGATTAATTTTGCAGAGACAGCAGCTCTGCCTCTTAGAAATGTTAAACTCCAATCTGTTCCAGTGTGAAGACCGTCTTCACAAACTACTTAGCACTAATCTTGGGCCACCTTATGCCAGCTGCATTAAGACAGTCTCGGCCTAAAGGCTTATCGTATGCCAGTAAAATTGCAGGTGGGACTGACCAATGGCAGGGCTGCAAAGAGATTGAGACTGAACTCTGGTGACCTGTTAATATCACACCAGGTTACCCAATAAATGCCTTTACTGGGCGTCATTAAAGGCCGGGGCTTGAAACATCATGATGACGGGGCTGAGACACACACACTGAGTGGCCATCGAGATAATATAAAACAACTTGTAATTTGAATTTGTCAATTTAAAAAGTGTCCTAAAACAAATTTAAAGTTAAAAAAGAATCGAACCATCAGTGAATATGCTCCAGTTTTTGAGATAAAGCCTAAACAATTGACAACTCTGTGATGTGGATGTTTTTCATACATTCCCATCCTCTGGTGTTCAGTTCCATCCACCATGGAGGAGCCGGTGATAGCACAGATTTGTAGCTTCACCATGTGGAGAAAGTTGGTATTACACCCTGTTAGGCCCACTGACTGTGGCAGTGGCTGAGCTCATGCATACTGTAAAATGCGATGATAATTTTGACATACTGTATTGGGACATGCTAAATCTGTATCTGGCCTACTAAATAGTATGATAGTATCAATAATGCCCCTCTCTGAGTGCCTGATCACCCATACCTGAGCATGATTCGATCTTCAGTAGACCCCCAGAACCAGAGTTCTTGTCCCTTTTGGCTCCTGAACTGCCTGTAAATGGTGCTGCTGTTGTTGAGTTTAACTGGTCGAACTCTGTTTCTTAATAGCAGCTTGTTAGAGCTCTGTTAAGCCATCCCTTATTTTAGTTTTGTTAAGTGTTAGGAAGCCTTAGGGGTTCTCCACCATTTATTTTGCTCCTTTTGTCTCCTGTTTTGTGGTTATTTAAGGAGCTTAGCATTGTCATTTTGTTCAACTCGGTATACTGAGTTTTGTCTAGTTAGTGTGGGTTTTTTGTTTATTATTTTGTCCTTGGATACCCTGACACATTTGCTTTGCTTCCATTTGTGAAATAAATGTAAAAAAATTAATTTGGCCCCTTTTGTAAATTTGTGTTACCTCCTGTGTTCCCCTACACATAAAGTTATGGTCGTAACACACCCTAATGTGAAAAGACTGCACATTTTCATATTACACAGCATTCATTCTGTGAACTCTTTTTTATCATGATTTAAAAGCTGTTGAATAAAACTATTAGACAAATGCTGCAGTATTATGGTACTGAGAAGCAATTCAGGTCTTCAGTGTCAAAATTATTCATACAGTCAGTCAATTTAGGTGGTTTAAACTTGCCTACAACATCAATTTGAAATCAAATAAAATGATAATATAAATTCAATGACATGTCTAAATGTGATAATCAAATGGAAAAAAAGAAAGAATGAGGTGCTAAATTAAGGGTTATATTCAGAGGACGTGACAAAAACAGCACAGTGTGTCATTTGCACCGCTGTGACAAAGAAAAACTTAGCTATTAGCCACCATTATGCTACGGGTTATACCAGAGGTAAGGCTGTAGTGTATTTAACTTTATGGTACATATATATATATATATTTAAGTGATTATTTGTTAAAGGAACATTGTGTTATTTCATCTTTATTTCATACTATAGTTATGCAATCTTACTTTAAATGCAGCATCTTTTAACACAAATACCTCATAGACCAACTGTTAAGGACACATCACTTACAAACTATGCAGTGTGTGTGTGTGTTTGTGTGTGTGTGTGTGTGTATTATGCCCCCAGCAGTTGGTTTTAATTGGGTACTCTGTTGCTAGTAGCAACAGCTACTGGCTCAGTTCAACTGATCAACTTTCTGTTTAACTGACAATTTGGTTGCCTCAAATGTTGTCACGTTTACCTTGTTGACAAGATGGGAAGTCGCGTACACGATATGCGTTGCGTTCAAGCCGTGAAGAGCGCCGCTGCTAAGCAACGGTAATATTAACGTTACTGTCTGAGTGTAGAAGCCACAGAGGCTAACAATTTAGCAAGCTAGCAAATGGGTAACATCAAGGTCTGGAGAATTTGGAGGCAAAGTCAACACCTCAAACTCAATGCTGTGTTCCTCAAACCATTCTTGAACCATTTTTGCAGTGTACACACTGCGTCTAGCAGCTTGCTTTCTTCCCATAATGCATCCTGATGCCATGTCTTCCCTCGGTAAGCGACGCACACGCACCAATCCATCCACATGGTGTAAAAGAGAACATGATTCATCAGACTAGGCCACCTTCATCCATTGCTCTGTGGACCAGGTCTGATGCTCATGTGCCCATTGTAGGGGATTTTGGCGGTGGAAACGGGTCAGCATGGGCCCCCCTGACCGGTCTGTGGCTATCCAACCCCATATGTAACCGACTATGATGCACTCTGTGTTCTGTCACCTTTCTATCAGAAATAGCATGAACTTTTTCATCAATCTGAGCTACAGTAGCTCTTCTATTGGATTGGACAACATGGACCAGCCTTCGCTCCCCACATGTATCAGTGAGCCTTGGCCACCCATGACCCTGTCACCGGTTCACTGGTTTTCCTTCCTTGGACCACTTTTGGTAGGTCCTGACCACTTCAGACCAGGAACATCCTACAAGAGCTGCAGTTTGGAGATGCTCTGACACAGTCGTCTAGCCATCACAGTTCGGCCCTTGTCAAAGTTGCTCTCATCCTTACGCTTGTCCATTTTTTTTCTGCTTCCAACACATCAGCTTCAAGGACAAAATGTTCATTTGCGGCCTGATATATCCCACCGACTGCCAGGTTCCACTGTAACGAGAATATCAAATATTTATTCACTTCACCTGTCAGTGGTCATAATGTTATGGCTGATTGGCGTATAGCCTACATTTCAAATAACTGATCTTAAAAGCTTTAAGAAAATGAACAGTAGTAGCAAGACTGGCATAATCCACAATCATATCAGAGTTTGTATTGGTCCAAAGCTAATGTGGGTGGGAGTCATGAACACAATATGCTTCTTTTATTGGTGCAAATGGTCCATTGAAGCAAATTCTTGTGCAGACCTCCTGACAGAGTGCAATGGACCCAGTACCCAGTGAGGGCAGGAGAGGGTGTGTTTACAGCCAGTAGAGGGGGGTGCTCTTTCACATTTAGAAACCTGGACAACTTGTTCGATCAAAGTCACCTATTTCCCACCACTGTTCATAAAGTTTGAAATCAGTATGTCATTTCAAATTAAGCTAAACTTCAGGATAAATCCCTTCTTGGTGCATGTGTAAAAGGCAAATACTGTAAACGCAAACATCTGCAACAGGACAGATGTTTCCCGTTTCATCATCTCTCATCCCCTCCTCCCCATCCTTTTCTCTCCATTAGGTTAGCTCTAAGTTTTCATACATTGCTGCATACACCAAGTTAGAGAAGGTGTAAATATAGCTCCAAGATGATCTGTAATCATGAGTAGCTGCATCTATATGCAATTTAAATCATGCCATAACACCAGAGTGTGAACTCTTTCACCACCATTCATTAACTTTATTCATTTCTATGATCTGACCATCTAATCATCTTTCAGGGTTCCCACACGTCCTGGAAAACCTGGAAAAAAAATGTTCAGTCATTGAAAACACATGGAAAATGAGAGAAAAAGCAAAATGTCCTGGAAAATTATATCAACTTTCCTATTTTCATATTTCTGAGAATGAACTAGGCTAGCTATCAGCTTCTGAGAGGGCTAAGTTGTGCTCAGGATCATATGAACGTTATGGTAGTTTATTGGATGAGGGTATATTGAATGCTTTTGGTTATGTTGTGGAAACACTGTGATCACACCCCCAAAGGTAGCACATACAGGTTGTGTGACATTACACCAACGGTTGAACTGAAATGATTTCGTAGATAAGTTATAGCCACAGACTCCATGTCTTTTAAATCAGACTTCCACAGAGAGGAACATGTTAGTGTCGAGTCGTGCGATCCTTGTCTGTCATTCCAGCTAGATCGTCACTGAAAATGTCCTGGAAAAGTCCTGGAAAATGATCTTTAGAAAGGAGTGGGAACCCTGTGCTTTCCCCCCACTTTGCTCACAAAAACTTGTCTTCTCTGTCACACTTTTCCTCCTTTGTTTCTGTCTTATCCTTTTTTATCATCCACTCTTGACCTCTCGTGATCCCTTCTCTCTCTGACTCATCACCCTCATTTCTTCTCCTCCTACTCTCATCCCTCCCTCCCGTCCTTCCTTTTCCATCAGATAATGAATCTGACTCATCGACACAAGTGCTCTCCATCAACCTCTCTGTGTTCCTCCACATCTCTACCTCCCCCTTCCTCCTTTTATCCCCTTTCTGTGCCTGTTATTCCTCTTCCAAGTGCTACTGAAGCTTTTCCTTTTTCCTCATCCTCTCTTCATTGTGTCCAGCCTGTGACTCATCCTCAAATCCCCTGTTATATTTCCTCATCATGCAGCAGCGCTAACGTTGGGGAAAATTTATTAGCACATGTGCAGGACATGGGAATATCTGATATCTCACTGCCATGTGAACAGAAGTGACCAGAAAATCACATATACAGATGGTTAGGGATTAATGTCTGACCAGAGTCTGTGTGGTTAATGCAGTATCAATTTAAAACATAAGCCATTGTGGATTATACATCACTGCAAGCTAATGCATAATGTTTCCATACTGAACACATCCCAGAATCCACATCTCCAATCCAATCAAAATTAACTAGATATATATATATTGCTAGTTTAGACACAAGATAAACCGAGACACACTATAAATTTGTGGATCAACTAGCGTCTTTCCATCTGAACCCCTGTGAACTACAAGATTAATTTAACATGCTGTTCCTGGAATTAAATTTATCAGAGTAAAACATCTTTCATAAAACATCTTCAAGTTTGAATATATTAATTTACAGTAGGAGCCTTTATCCTGGAATGTGGTTCCCTCTAGTGGTACTTAGGTGATACTGCCCCATGTGATCCACAGTATGTTGGGGCTGTAAGGATGTGAGGGTGAATATATATATAGGTATATAATGCTGTTTTTATGTACACATAATAACAATGACATTTGCATGCACAGACACACAAGACATGCAAGTTTTGAGTCAGAGAAAGTTGAGGCTCTCTGCACTTTCAAGCTCCAAATATGGCTGTATGTTGACTGAAATAATATTTTTCTGCTGCAAGAAAAGTCAAGTAATGTTTGATTTGTTTGATTTTTGGATGGTATTAGAAAAGGAGAAATGGATGTGTAACATTTCAATTGCCCATCGTCATTTTGTACTATATTTGTGTTTTTTTCTCCTCTGTTCAATTGCGACAACCTATAATCCATCGAGTTTCTGTTTGCACTGCTCTTTCCCAACCGCTCCATTTGGAAGTGTTTTAGCGTACTGTGTTGTGTGCAGTCAGTGTATTCAATTTAAGTGTTCACAGAGCACTGAATGCCACCCAAGAATATAGAGACCCCCCCTTCCTATCTGCCAGCAAACTCTTTATCTGGTTTCATTTAAACTGCCAGCTTGAATTAAGCTTTTGTGATAAAGAAGTGGATTATTTTCTACAGACAGTTTAATACTTCTTAAAGTACATAATCCTACTTAAAGATATAAGGAATTTTCTAAAAACAATGTATAGACTGATACAAAAATAATCTCTCTTAATCATCTTTTCTGGCCCACTAGCAGTGTGTGGCGTTGTCTGTATAAACAGAGACCTTGCCCACTGTCTGGATTTTCTATTTTCTTGTTTTGCTGTGTTCACGGTGGTTCTGAGTGTCAGTTAACAGCCTTTTGGCCCCTCATGGATGTGTAACTCACAGCCAGTAACATCATGCAGGATGTGCAGCCCGTTCAGGTTGTCAAATAGCGCCGCTTTTACGCCCCTCGACATCTGATACCGAGGCACGAGTCGGCCTATAGCTCATATATAGTCATATTAAACAGATGAGAAGAGGTTTGTTACAGTATATGCTTCTATGTGCTTCAGTATTTCCCCTGCTCCTCTCTCTGCCTCTGCTGTGTGCTGCTGTTGGTGTGTCAGTTTGGCCATGGCACACTCACTGAGCTAAGAGGGTGAAGCCTGCCCTTCGGCTGCATTCAAATCCGGCAGACTTTGAATGAATGCAGCCAAACTTGGCACCTTCCCGCGGGGTTGTGTGGAGGTGCAGGTCTTTTTATTTGTACTACAGAACAGAACCGCTGCGAAACATCATAAAATTACGTTTTATTCCTCTGATTCACTGCTTTGTTCTCACTAATGCCGCTCCCTCTCTTTATTCACTCTAAAGCCTGCTCGACCATTACTGCTCTCTCTTGGCCAACTTTAGAAAGAAGGACCAACTTTGTCATCAGTTAACCTAAATTACATGTCTTTGGATTGTGGGAGGAAGCCGGAGAACCCGGAGAAAACCTTGCGCTAACACAGGGAGAACATGCTAACTATATAATATCATATCTTTAAGTGTAAGATGAGTAAGATGTACTGTTTTCCAGCTTAGTTATTTTACTTAAAGACGCTAAATGCGAGATTGGGAACATTTCTATTGCCTCTGCATGGCTCTCTACAGGGCGCCAGCTCAGATCGCGACTTGTTGCTAATGGTGCTAACAGCGCTAACAGTGAAGACAAAGGCAACCCTGCTGATAACTGTGGTAACCTGCTAGGCTTCCGCAATGGCACCGCCAGTCGGGATGTCGTTAATAGCTGTTAACTGTCTTGTGAGAGCAGTGCAGAGCGCTCACATGCACAAACATGCACTAAAAAGCACATGCTGCTGGCCTTGTGACATCAACAAAGCAAGGAGAAACCTTGATAACAACACACACAGAGGGAGAGCGACTTCATTCACTGTTCAGGACATTACTCCTCTATATCTTTACATTGCAAATTCTTGTTTGCTGCTATATTAATGCTCTGGATATTGTATAGAGCACATTTAATGCCTAAGGAGAAATGTGACATTTTTGTTTTGCAATAATCCACATGACTTCCATATAACTAAAAGTATGACTGGCATCTCTGTACCAGAGATTTAACAGTATAAAGATGCAGCCCACACCCAGTTCCTGTAAGCTCTTGGATTTGATGTTGTAAACACCCACTGTTGGATAGGTATTTTTCCAGGGAAAAGAAAATTTCTAGTGGAGAGGAAGTGTAATAGGCTACTTTACATTTCAAACAGCACACACTAGGGCTCATGAAGTACCATGTGAACAGCTGCTCTCCCACAGGGAAATCAAATAATAAAAAAAACAGAAAATCTAAGGAAAAAATCGTAAACATTTTGAATGACAGGATGCAAAACCGGCATAGTCACCGAAGTGAGAACGCAGATTCATAGACCGTTATTTGAATGATGATACCTGGGGAGCCATGGTAAGCACAGCACAATAAGACTGTATCTGCTGTGCACCAGGCAGCACGCCCAGCTGTGACTCCCAATGTGAGCTTTTGCTTCCAGCTCGTTCCTCTGGCGGGAGGCTCTCATCATGTGGCTTGGCGAGCTGCTGGTGCTCACTCTGTAACAGCTCACAGTCTCCACGAATACATGATCCAGGCGAAGGCACATCGAGCACCGAAAGTATTGTGTCAGCATGTTGTGAGGTCCTCACTGTGACTGATGGTGGCAGTGTTATGAGTGTGACAGTACATTTTGACAACTCTGTTATTCCTTATCATCTTGTATTTCCAACCCAGCATATTTCTAAGCAGATGATTGTCATGCTTGGCGCGCTTCAGCTGCCATTTTAACCACTGGAAGTTGCCGGCCCTTGCGTGGCTACTAAAACACGTGCAAAGCGCTAGCTCAGAATGACATGAAGGCCTGGATTAATAAGTGGATTCATATGGACTCTCTCTGCTTCAAGAAAAGCTGCTGTGCTGTGTGTTTGCAGCCGCTTGTCTTGTAGCCTGGTTATAGTGACAGCAATGTTTGGTCAGTCGGGTAATGGCAGAAGTATGTCACTAGAAACTGAATTTGAATTATTCATATTGCAATCAGAGTTGCCTAACTAGAATGATTTAAAAAAAGTTTGAGTGATGATGATTATTTTTTTCAGTTCTTGCTCTGTTATTGAAGCAGGCAATGCTGGTTTTAGTTGTGTTCAGGCCCAGGGGTCCATTGTCTCATAATCCGCCCATGCATCTAGTGGATGGATTGGCAGGAACATTTGTACAGATATTCATGGTCTCTAGATGATGTATCGTTGTGACTGTGGTGATCCCCTGACTTTTCATTTAGCACCATTATGAGATTAGCATTTTGGGTTTGACAGCTTTCGAAATGATGGCCTTGAAATTTGGTACAGACATTCATGTTCTTTTCAGGATGAACTGTAATCATAGACTGTATATTAAGAAGTAGACGTATAATCACTGAGATGTCAGCCATTGGTTTGTTGAATTAACCTGAGTTCAGCATTTTGGCCGTCACCATCTTGTTTTTTTTTTTTTTTTTTTTTTTTTTTTGTGCAACCAGAAGCAATATGAGAGGGTGGTACGAAGTAAACATTTAGTTCAAAGCAACGCTGTGCCTAAGATAAGATAAGATAAGATAAGATAAGATGAACCTTTATTAATCCCCGTAGGGAAATTCAGTTTTTACACTCTGTTGTTAATTTCACACAGTACACATACATGCATTAATGGAGAGATGTCAGAGTGATGAGGCTGCTCCTGTCAAGCGCCCCGAGCAGTTGGGTGTTTGGTGCCTTACTCAGGAGAACCTCGGCAGTGCCCAAGAGGTAAACTGGCACCTCTCCAGTAACCAGTTGGTCTTGGTCCATGTTGGGACTTGAACCGGTGACCCTCCGATTCCTAAACCAAGTCCCTACGGACTGAGCTGCCGCCCCACATTAACACATTAACAAATGCAAAATATTATATACAAGAGACTTTGTTTAAATGAACCTTACAACTCAGTTGTGAATGGACAGTAGGTGGGAAATAAAAGTTGCAGAAATCCCTGCATTGTTGTGTCATTGTGGATTTTATATCCTGTGTTGTCTTTGGGAAATTTAAAATGTTAAACATTTTCCCAAGACATTGTCTGCTCTTTGTAGCTTAGAAAAAAACTCCCTTTTATCTCTTTTGCATGATTCTCCTCTATGAAAGGCTCTGCCTATAGGCTACTGTATGTAAGACTTCAAAATGTTCCCATGAAGTTTTGGATGAGCAAATCTTTCATCTTTAATTGACCTTAAAAAAAGATCTTAGCTCAGATTTGTTCTGATCTCAAACAAACTGTTTTGTTAGCTGGATGGTCACCCTGAAAACTCATTAACTTTTTCTCTGTGGACCAGGCTTACGAAAACAATAATCATTTTCACATGGGCAGACCCCCAAAGTGTTGCTTCACTTCACACCCGTTCTGGGGATTTAGCTGGGTGGAGAGGATGAAACTACACATGCAAGCCAGCGACAAAGACAGCATAGAAATAGAACAGGAGTAGAAGTGTTTGCTGTGCTAATTTGATGGGTACAAAAGAAAATGGGGATTGTTGTTAGTTGACAACAGAATCCACATCAGTGGGGCTGTAAAGTCACCGACGCAGCTAGTTATCTAGGTAGTTTGTCCCCAGGTGAAGAGACTCTTTAGACCCGGCTCATTCTTCGTAATCAGTGCAGCACCAAAACCATAGTGGAACCAGCCCAAGAGCTAACCAGCCAGCAGTCTGCTAGCTAGCTATCTTGCTAATGTTTTGACGCCACGCTGCTCACAGAAAATGTGCCGAACAAAGTTGTTATCTGACAATAGCAATGCGCTTTCCTCTGCTGTGGCAAGTGTGTAGATGAAGCGTTAAGTTGTTCAATTTGAGTCATTTACATTTTCCTCACCTCAGTGAGTTCGACACTTGCCTCAAGTCAGTTTAGTTATTTTGTATACAGAAGTCAGCCCTCCGTAGCGATCGCTGTGGCAACAGTAAACATCAAAATGGCCACCGCTCTGACCATCCTGCTACGTTGATTTGAAAAGGAATGTCCAGTGACGACACTGATTGACATAATGCATTCCCTAGCCCCTTATCCTAAACTGAACCATCACAACTAAATGCCTGACCCCAACCCTTACTCTAACCCTAACCTAAACCTAATTCTAACCTGGTCTAAAACTCAAACTGGTCACAATGATAGCTGTACAAGAACACACACACACACACACACACACACACACACACACACACACACACACACACACACACACATACATGCATATAGACAATAAAAGTTGTAGCCACAACGTTGTAATCCCAAAGATCTACTTTGGCCAGTCAGCACTTTGGATCACTCATGTTTAATGTGTAATTTCCTCATAATTTCATATGCCACACACACACACACACACACACACACACACACACACACACACACACACACTCCTCTGGGGTCAAAGTGTATTTGTGGTCATCAGTGTCATAGCAACACTGGAAAGCCCCTATACCAAAAGGTCTGTGGATTTCCTGCGAGTGTCTTTGCTCTGGCAAACTGTATGAGAAACTGAGATTAAAAAAACTGCTGCTTTTTTTTCCACCAACATGCTGTTGACCGTTATCTTCCGCTGACCTTATCTGACACATAATTAGCCATAAGAGACGCCGACGTTTTTCATGCTCAGTGAATGCTTTAACGCCCCACCCAAAAGAGAACTGACTGCACTGTTACATTAAAAGCATTAACATTACAGATTAGATGTTGAATATTTCCAAACTATTCTCTGCAAAATAAAAAAAGATAGTGATATTTTTATATTTTTACTGTTTCATATGGTGTTAAATTATATATCAAGTGTGAATGACTTGTGCATTAAAGGGCAGTTCTTGTTTTAGGAGCGCATACTGAAAATGGATACAGGACTGTTACACTATGCAGGATGTTCTCATGCACCTTTTTTACTGTACTGTAATTCAGATATTAGTAGTTTCCTAAACCTAACCAATTAGTTTTGTTGCCTGAAGCTAACTAAGTGTCACGTTTTGCTGGACATTCATAGAGAAATGCATAAAAATGGTCATCATATGATCCATTGTGTGAAGATACATTGGACTATTTATCACAATTATGAATGCACATACAAATCAGCCCTCTGTAACTCTGCCCTCTGATGGATTTGGCTGGCATCCTACTGTATATTATAATACTGGGCCATTAAATGACTAATCCAAGAAGTGCTTGGGTTCATTTCAAGTTTACCATGTGCCTCCTGCTCAATGCTGTTTACAGCTATGGAATAAAACATCACACTTTGATAAGGCTGTGAACGTCCTGCCAACAATGAGCTAGTTTATGGAAAACTTGACACACAATTTGACATGCACATACATATATAGTCTCATTTGACCATTTACTTTAGAGATGTGCATAGAAAAAAATGTATACGTGGTATGATAACTGTTTAGTGATTTTCGACTTTGTACTGACATTCTTGTATGTGAACCAAGTATTATGACTTGTGGTGCAACATTAAGAAGGGATTTGACCTTAATTCAAAACTAATTTCTACAGTTACTGGCATGAGTGTATGTTGTTTGTGTTGCCATGGCAGCACTCCACAGGAAGCATCCGTATCAATGTGCAGTCCAACGGGAGGATTGTGTCACTTCAACTAAATTCCATTGACCTTACACCATCTCCCCCCATGCAGCACAGTGCTGACTCCTTAATGATATCAAGGAGGGTAAAAAGAGGTGAATCATATGAGAAAAACACCGTGCTGGGAAATGCCCCTTTTTATAAGACATGATATGGTCAGAGATGCCTCAGGCTACATGATGTTAGTAAGCACATGCAAACCAGAGGCCCCTCTGATAACAATGCTGGAGCGCTGGATGAAATGTAATGAAACACGTTGCACCAGAGTTTCCTTGTTTCCCCCGAGGGAGGGGAAGCTGGGAGGAGAGGGAAAGAGAAAATGTCTTGAGAGGGGAGAAGATATGAAGGATGAAGCACAGAACAGCTTGTTTGATGCAACGCTCTTTAATTAAGCTCACATTGCTGCACATTGAAAGAGTTTAGTCTTAGTGATATTCAGTTTGCATCATCCTCTGCTTTAATGGTGCGATTATAAAACCACAGCACGATTACTGATACAAAATACTGACAAAATACTATTTAACATACGCTCTGGTTTTCAGAAAGCATTTAGAAGTTATCTTAATATGCACTAATCAATCATTTGTTAGAAAGATATATTTCTCACTCAGTAAATCACACATTTATTTTTTTAAAATAGACTTATTTGCACTTTTCTGTGTGTTTTTTTGTCTTTTCTTTTTAAATGAGAAGATCCATACCACACCACTAGCAGCAGCCAGGTAGCTTAGCTTAGCACAAAGACTGGAAATGATGGCGGGAAACAGCTGGCTCTCTGATTCCTCTTAAACTCACATAGTAACAGTCAACAGTCGGGGCCAGGCTAGCTGTTTCCCCTTGTTTCCAGTCATTGTGCTAAGCTAAGTTCTCTTGTATTAGCATCCACCGCATTTTGGCAAAATGCAGAATCATATAAGGCAGCAGGAGGTGATGAAAAGACAAACAGCTGGACTGCTCATCTCCTTTTATGTGTGTTTGTGAATAAATTATGAGAAAAACACAAAAATATGCAATATATGTGATTTATGGTTATAATGTCTTATTATCTTTTAAATAAAAAAATTAAATACAGTTTATAAAATTATCTGAGGCGATGATCACCTGGTGGAAGTTTCTTTATTGCATATAAAGACGTGACTTTATTTTAGATATTTGAAGTTTAATTATTAGGAATAAACTGTTTTGTTTGCGGTACATCGAAAAAAGAAAAATGTATGTATTTATGTAACTATATGTCTGCCCTGAATGCTGAATCTATACAAGCAGATATTACCAGGTTTAACTTTGATCCTGGGTTTGATGGTCAGTATTACACAATATCATTCCTCAGGAATGCAAATGATTTCAGGCTAGTATGTGACTGACTTTGAAACTTTGAGCTTCAAGGCTGCTCAGGAAGGTCAGTGTACTGTGGGGTGAATGGAGGAGATGGAGGACGACCCTGTGAAAAGCTGTTTAAAGTTTCTATGAGGGCTTTTTAACTATGACCTACATAAGTAAATGAGGCCATCAGCAAAAAGATTGGTTATTTCTATATGTTTTTTCTTAATGCTTGTCATTGGTGCCAGCGGGTCGGCGAAATCAGATGAAGTAAAGCAGGTTCACCAAAACTCCCTCAGCTCAGACTCCAGAAGTGACCAGCCCACTGTGGACAGACCCGGATCCAGCTTCACTGTCGCTGTAGGAGCCAAAAAATGATGCTGGATTATACTGAGGGTATACTGTAATTCACTGTTATGAACACTGGGGTCGCCGTGGTAATTGCCTGACCCAGCCACAGGTACAGTATATAGGTAGGATGTGCTTTGTTGGCATCAGGTTTTAGCCCGTTGTGGTTTTTGACCACAGTGGTGCTGATAACTTGTTTACCGTGTTGTGTGGCTTTGCTTGTTTTTCTGTGAAATTGGACTTTCTTTGTTATGGCACTATCACAAATAAATTGACTATCATGCTGAAAGCAAGGAGCGGCCTGCAGATCGGTTCAATACAACACGCAGCAAGATTTAACATCAACAGTAAAAGCATGTCAGTCCAGGGCTAATTACCTCAGTAGCTTTAAGTTATAGACTATAGTATAGTATAGTCGCCTTCGCCCTCCAGTTGGAGCACCCGATGGAGGTGGAGAGGTCTGTGACCGGAGTGGCTCCTCATCTAGCCCTGCTGCTTCACCGGTCCCCACTGGGAACCAACACTGACACCACGGTGCTGGAGGCCCAGGCCAGTGCTGGGCCCACTGGAGGGAAGGGAGACACGGTAGAACCAGAACCAGGGCTGAGTGGGGAAAGACTGTCAGACCATGCTGCAGTAAAATGAGAGGTTTTCTAAAAGGACCCTGGTGCTCGGAAACACTACAGCTTTTGTCCACAAGAACCATCAAAATCAACACAAAATTGAAGTTCCTCGTAGTAGCTTTAAACGGTTTCAGAGAGGTTGTTTGTCTACCTTTACAGTATCTCAGTGACAATATGTGTTATGTTTACCGATAAGTATTCATCTTATTGGGCCTTGCTCTATGTTTTATTATATAATATTATAGTATTGTTCCTGACATTGAACGTATACACTGCTAAGTAATGAAAATATCCCGTAAATAGCATCATTTATTTTTTATTTAGTTTTTAGTCAAGGATTAGGATTATCGTATACATTTCACTATCATATGGCTCCAGTGCCATTAGAAATGCCTCCCCAGCTCCCAAGGAGCAATATTTAGAGGAAACACTAGTACATCAGGATATTGGCCTGCAGGGCAGAGAGGATGTTCCTCAGCCTGGCCTCTCTCTGCAGATCCTGGTATTTTAAATGGGAGGTTTGTCTTCTGCAGAGCAGGCCTCTGGAAGGAAGCAGCTACCACACATCCACAGTGTTGGGTTGCTGCAGTACGTCAAACATCAGTTCTAGCGGCTCATGATCTTAAGATAAGAAGCATTGGATTAGTTTGTAGTGTAAAATATCCATCACCCCTACAAACACCATTTTCATCAAATTAATTCAGATATAAAAACCCTTTTTACACAAACTTATTTCATCATATAGTCTTTGTTTTGTTTAAATGATCTCCATAGTTTCTCATTCAGTCGCAGACCAAATATTATTCATTTTCCAAGCCACCTTTAAATCAAGCAGACTGCAGAATAACATCTGGTTGCAATAACAAGAAAAATCCTCAGAACTATCTGACCTACCTATAAGCAAAGTATTGATCCAATTATCCTACTTCACATGACCATTCCCATGAATGCAATTTGCATGTAAAGATATGAAAAGCTCAAAGGCTGATTTATATATGTACATAGTGTTGCATGTGTAAACAGTCAGGTTAGCCTACTGTAAAATGAATCATTGGTTGTTGGTGACGGTCTGGAAAACAGACTGCAGATTGAGGTTTTTAACTTCCCACATCAGTGGGACGTTTTGTCAATCAAACGAAATCCAGATGATGGAACGTGAGTAGAGAAACACCAGTGGGCGACGCTCTGCCGATGTCATCAGGTGCTGTGGAGGACGTCCGCTTAGGTCCGATGGAGCGCGAGCACCCACGCGTTGCTGCAACCGGAGAACATCCGAGCCGGGAGTGAGCCCCCGCAGGCCTCCTGGCACACTTCATTTGAATTTAAAATGTGAATAGTGTGCGACTGTGTGTGTTCAAGTTTCACTTTCCTTGGATCACAGTTAGCAGAGGTGACAGCGCCTCCACGCTGATCTCATTCACAGAGTGATCTGTGTTTATATTAACTTGCCAATGCTAATCTGAGTGAGAAAACAGATGTGAGAGAAGAGACAAAGAGAGTGTGGCTGTTCACCTCCACTAGATAGATGTTTTATAACTGTATCTCAATTCACAGGGCAACCACAGTTTCACCAAATACTTCAACAGACACACAAGAAAGAGAGATGAATTTTCAGAAGAATAGAAACACACTTTGTCCCTTTCTCTTTCTTAGAGTTAGAGGAGAAGATCGATACCACTCGATACCAGCTTAGCTTAGCATAAAGAGTGAAAGTAAGAGGAAACAGCTAGCCTGGCTCTATCCAAAGATAACAAAAGCTCTCTAATTAACATGTTATACCTTGTTTGTTTAAACTATACAAAAACTGAACAGTGGTCCACATGCGTTTCCTCTTTCCTCAGCCGTATCCCTAATTCCAACCACTGTGCTTAACCTTAACCTAACTTGAGGCCTAACACCAACCATGGAAGCAGGCGCAATGGGAGTCACAATTTTTATTCTCAGGGTAACACGTTTTGACAGACTTTACACCAGACCGGTCAAACCAAACCAGACCAGGATGGTGTTAGTTTGATAATCACCAGCTGGACACGTTATATTCAATAGAGGCTGTGTTGTGTTAGTTTAAGGTTAGATCCTGAACACAGATTTCAAGCTCTTTTTACAAGCGAAGTTACTTGTTTGGGGGCGGCAGTAGCTCAGTCTGTAGGGAGTTGGCTTGAGTGTGAACTGGTAGCTGGAGAGGTGCCAGTTTACCTCTTGGGCACTGTCGAGGTGCCCCTGAGCAAGGCACCAAACCCCCAAACCCCCAAACCCCCTTGTCAGGAGCAGCCCCCTCACTCTGACATCTCTCCATTGATGCATGTGCATGTGTGTTTTTCGGGTCTGCATGTACCGTGTATAAGTTAATTGAATGAAAAAATTGAATTTCCCCTCGTGGGCCTAATAAAGGTTGTTGTTGTTGTTGTTCTTCTTCTTCTTCTTCTTATGTCTTGCAATTTTAACCCTTTCACAGTGTGCTTTCAGAGAATGAAAATTGATTTTCATCACCTAAAAATGTCTTTATCAGAGTTCGGTTGCTGTTAGCTCCACCCTCTTGTGTCACCTCTGGTTGCAAAGAGCCAAGATGGCGACAGCACAATGCTGAACTCGAGGCTTCAAAACAGCAGTCCACAAGCTAAGAGATGGGTAACGTCACAGTGGCTATGTCCACTTCCATGATTTTAGCCGGCACTGACAGACAACGACATCGGCTGTAGCTAACTAGCATTTACGTTGTAACGGCTAAAATAAAGCTTGGCTGTTGTCTGTGCTCCCTGTAGATCAGTTGAGAAGGAAATGTGGATTACCTCACCTGACCAATTTTCTGGGGGAAACCTTGTCCTGTAAAATATAAACTTGATGTGGAAAATAAAATATAAGTACTGGTGATACAGCACATTTACAGTATATCCCACATCTTATATATATTGTTAATGTTTTAGTGATTGACTTTGTCTGTTTTTTTTTCTACAGAAAGATGAATGTGAAGGGCGTTCATTAGCTGCCACACATCATTCACCTCATAGTAAGCATGGATTTCCAGACGTCCTTCACTGATACCTCGGAGGTAACTCAGCCATGCTTGTTATCCATATATAGCCAACAGATACACACAAGGATGAACTCACCCTGACATACACACAGACAGAAGTACACACAAACATGAACACATACAGAGACAGTAATCCCTGTGGGAAAGGTGGCAGGGGTTTATGTGGAGGTTTTGGGAGATAGGGACAGCATTCATCACCTGTAAGCGATACCTCCAGAACCTGAGCGGAGCAGCCACACAGGTCAAAGCACTTCATAAAGTCTGCTAGTAACCGTACATCATCTCCTGAGATTATCATAAAGATACCGGAAGCCAGGAAGGATTTTTCCCCAACCAAACCCCAGACAAATGCAATCTCTCATCAACAGTTTGATTTATTTGTTTTTGAAAGTGGCCAAAACATCTACTAAATCTTATGAAATGTATTAAAAAAAGTGAACAATCTGTTCATAAGAGGAATAATGCTGCCGTGCCATCAAGTAAATGATAAGAGAAAGGATGAGAAGTCACCATTACCTCCTAGTTCTCCAAGTTTTAATAACTGGATCACAGCCAGTTGCTTCATTAGACTCTGAAAAACTTCTTGAAGAATTCCTTCCCTTAAAGGCTCTTGCTGCTTGCATGCTTTCAACTTGATTCATTAGCTGGTGTAAGTGCTCTCCGAGCTTGGCGAGCGCTTCAACAAGGTGAACGCGGCAGCCTGTTCTGATGACTCACTGACAACATGAGCGGATAATATCAGACGAAGAAGAGGGTAAGAAAAAAGAGTGAGAAAGCCATTCGTTTTTCTGTCTTACTCTTACTCTCTCTTTCTCAGAGGCACTTTAATTATCTCTGTAGGGAAACTGGGTGAGACAATACCCTTTAGAAAGAGTTAACTACAGGAAGTAGGCCGGCTGACATGAAGACCAGCAGGATGTAAATGGCTCCAACACTCCGGAGACGCTACATTTCCTGACTTTTTCCTGATCTATCACTGTTGAACATTCCTGATTCTTCATTAGTGTGTTTACTTGCTTTCACCTCCCCCCATGTAATCAGTTTTTTTAATGGCTGAAGTTTTGGGTTAGGGCTTTTAGAAACATGCTGAGAAGCATTGCTTAAGTTTTACATATTTAGAGAGAGAAATATCCGTCCACCCATTGGTCTGACATTGGGCGAAGGGAGGTTACACAGGTCGGCGGACTATCAGCGGGCTGACACTTAGAGACAATCATTCACGCTCACATTCACTCCTACAGGATAGTTGTCAAAATGGAAATGGCCATTGGAAACCAGTTGTTCAATATCTAACCTTAAACTAACAACTCGATGCAGACTGGGTAAAGCATGCGTCCAGCCGGTGATTATAAGGTCCGGTCAGACCGGGTCTGGTGTCAGTATGTGTTCAAGTATGTTTCACTGAGAATAAGATTGTGACTCCCATAGCGCCTCCACAGTTTTGGTACAGATTATACAAACAAGATATAACGTGTTAATGAGTGGCCAGTTTTGTTACCTTTGGACAGAGCAAGGCTAGCTGTTTCCCCCTGCTTTCAGTCTTAAGCTAACCAGCCAACCATTCACACTCCCATTCACGCCTACAGACAATTTAGAGTCAACAATTAACCTGCATGTCTTTGGACTGTGGGAGGAAACCTGGAGAAAACCCACGCTGACACGGGGAGAACATGCACGGTGACAGTGCTGTCGCCCGAGAGAAAGATCAGTTTGTTTGGAAAAAAAAATGTATCTGTTTAATTCAAAGTTGGTCAAAGATGAGTAGTGTAAAGAAACCACTGTGTTTTATAGGTCCAGGTAGAGATAACATAATATTTTAGCATTTTATTCACTTTTTTTTTTTTCAATTTTAGTTGTAAATTTTTATTCTTATATCTTATATTCTTATTCTTATTTTATTCTTATCTTGTTGGATTTGATTTGTATAATTTTATTCTACTTTCTAATTACTAATCTAGTTTTTATTAATTATGATAATAATTAAATTTTATTATTTATTATTTTTTATTTCATTTATCATTAAGAGGATAATAATACTATTTTTATTTTTATTTTTTTCATTTTATTTACTCACTTGCATTGGTCTCAGATTAGAAAGCTTTTAAATTGTTGAATTGCTTTTGTCTTTTTCATGTCCACACTTGTTCGGACATATTTTCGCTTGTCTGTCATCTGTGAGGCTCATTCAGCTGCACTAACCTGTATGAAAGGTGCTCTACAAATAAACCGATTGCTGATTGATAACCTTCTGCTATTTATTTTGCAATGGCTGCATCCTGTGCTTAGCGCCACCCAAGACAACTGTGATTTGTTTAAAGAAACAGAAACAAGCCAGAGCGTTTTTTCCACCTGTATTAGAATGATAATGTGTGGGGCCAGACCCTTCTTTATCGCTGACACATCGCTATAGTCATGTTTGGCTATGTGAGGCTATCTGAGCTAACTACTGTTCACCTATGCTTCAGTGTCACAGTACACTATTTCAGTAGGGGTTTCTTTCATTGGTCTTTCTGAAAAAGTGAAAAAAAAATCAAATCTAATGCAACATTTAGTATCACTGTAATATAATTAATATTACATAATGATAGTTAACCTGGATTAGTTTGAGTTTTAAAGTTAATTCTTAATATTGGAAACAACAGTTGACAAAATCTCACAACCGATAATTTGTTAGCACAAACAACTACAGCTGTCATGAAGTGTGTATCATACATCTTTATAACTGCTTCTCCTGTATCCATTATATACACCAACAGCTTCTTGTAATGTTGTCTTTCTAACTTTTACTGGCCTCAATCTGTTACGCTGGTGACGGTTTACTGCGACCAGGTCTCAGGTCTCAGTACTCAGACCAGTTCTGCTTCATAATGCTGCTGCTTCTTCCTTAAAAGGTATCAGAGCTCTGCGATGTATTTTGGAAACCAGACTTAATAGGAAAGCTGCTTTCTGATTTTGGACAGGAAGATGGTGGTTTAATCCGCCTTCCTGAGATCTGTAACGGTGTTTGTAACGGTCCTTCCTGCCTTTAATGGTCCGCACTTTGGAGCTACTCAGAGAGTAAACAGGAACAAACAAAATGAATGAAAGAAAGGCAGCGAGGCTTAGTCACACACACCTTAAAACACACACACATTTCCTCCGGCACATTGTCATGCATGCACGGACACACACACAGACACAAGCGATCCCATGCTTGCAAACACAGCATGATTATTCACACACAGATCCCGTCTTAGAGAATATTTATAAAATGTAAAGGCCCTTAGACACCACTGTTAAAGGCCCCTCTTTTCTTCTCACAACTCAAAGACTACAGTCAGCTGACCACCAATGTGCATATAAATAATAACTACATAAATAAACCGGACAGAAACATTCATGCCACTGTGAATCTGGAGACGCATTAAAAAATATGTCAGGAAAACGTTGCTACTAGACGCCACGTTACTACCACACACCACACAAACATACACAAATTCGGTTATGGCACAAATAAAACTCTTTGTCAAATCATTGAAATACGTAAAAACAAATAAACATCACAGCCTTAAAATGAGTGGAAATCACCTTTTGTTACAACATGTAAGAAGCCATTGATGCACCATGCTAAATGTCCTTTTAAAAAGACTTACTTCAGTGTTTGCGTCTTTAAAAGTCCCCTGTAATTCGATTTGATTTACTATTTTAATTGTTATTATAGAGATTACTTACTGTTTTTTGTTAATATAAACATAACAAAAATAAAAGTAATATCTTAAATATAATATCTTATATATTATTTAAACTGTATATATACTATGATGTTTTATGTATTATTTTAAAGATATAGAAATTATAATATTTTATTATTTTATAATCACATTTTTGTATCTTATATGTCACAGCTGAGATGTAAATTTTTTCACAATATTCTGATATTTGTTGGCTAAATAATTTATTTAGGGCTCCAACTGATGATTATTTTCATTGTCGATTAATCTGCATATTATTTTCTCGATTCATCAATTACTTCTTAGTTGTTTGGTCTGTAAAATTTAATAAAATAATGACAAGATGGCGTCCTCAAATGTCTTATTTTGTCCACAACTCAAAGATAATCAGTTTACTGTCATAGAGGAGTGAAGAAACCAGAAAATATTCACATTTAAGAAGCTGCAAACAGAATTTGGACTTTTTTCTAAAAAAAAAATGACTCAAACTGGTTTATCAAAAATAGTTGGATTAATTTAATAGTTATACAACTAATTGATTAATTGTTGCAGCTCTATAATAACAATGCACAATATTTCAAACTTAGTTTCTCTTTAAATCTGTTATCCTGAGGTTTACTATTGAATATGTTTGATTTGTACCCTGTGGTTTAAATGGGTCAAAGCAGCCACTGCTACCCTCCAGCTGACATTACAGCTGTTGCTGTATTAATAGGACTGCGTCTTTATATGACATATAATGTGTGCAGCTGGACTAAAGTTGAAGAATAGTTTAAGGTTTTAAGATCAGGGCAAGGCGACAGTTGTTACGACTGTCAGGTCTTAGGTCATGATTTTCTGGTCTTTTCATTTTGTCTGTATTCACTTCCTGTTTTATTTTGATATTCTAACATTCCCTTTTGTTTCAGAGCACTTCACTTCCTGCCCTCATGTTTCGCGCCTGCACGTATGATTAGCACATCCTGACCTACTTTCCATCACCATTCACCTGTGCTTGATTGTCCTCTCCGCCCTGATGGTGTCCACCTGTCCCTCGTCAGTCCCTCCCTCACTAGTATATAATGTGTCTCCCCTTCCCTCTGTGCCAGGTCGTCTCGTTCTCTTGTGAGAAGTGGTCCAGCCTTATTTTCCTTGTGTTTGATCTCTCGTACCTTTTGATACTCTGTTTTTTGACCTTGCTCTGCCTAACGTTTTGGATTTGTTTGCCTGCCATTTTGACTGTATACCGACCCGTTTTTGTATTAAAGACGCTGGTTGTTTTTGAAACCACCTGCTCTCTGAGTTAAGGGTTAAGTTCAGAGGATAGGGAATGACCAGTCAGAAGCATACAGTATACTCACCATGTGTTTTTGTATGTTGTGTTGGACCACCTGTGTCGTCCCACTAGGTCCCTATCAGCTGCAGCGCTGGTTTCCCTGCTGCTGTTTCCTGTCAGGGGTGGAGTGGGAAAAACCCAGCAGGAAAGCAGGGAGTCAGGAGGCAGATAACGAGGCAGCCTCAGAGTACAGTTTCCTAGTAGAGCAGATTGCTCTCCTTTTAACAGAGCCTTTTATTCCTAATGAAACCAGCCAGCAGTTCCTATTTTAAGTTCACAGTACAGTATACCTTTATTTCAGTGCATGGCTCTCAGTTACAGTCATAGTTTGGAAATAGAACCACAAAATTGACTGTTTCTGAGGTCAAAGTTTTCCCACAATCCCATTTCCAGCTACATTACTGGTCCTGACCCACCAGAAACTGTCCTGAGGCCAGTTTGTGGCTTTGCCTCACTGTTTGATAAATACTGATCCTCAGAGAAGATGACATGTTCGTTTTTCTCTGAGCCAAATAGAAGTGACAGTACTTTGACACTTGCTAGTCATGTCATTATTATCACTGCCAATCAGTTACCAGTGTCTCAGTGAGCCTCCATTAATATTAGATTAATGACACGTTAAAGTGTCATTTTCATGCCCTTCAAGTGAAACAAATCAACTTATCCCAGACTTCAAGAATCCTTCTTTTTAAAACAATAAAACTCTTAAAACATCCATCTTAAGCTGGCACACATTATTTCCACTGATTGTTTTTTTTGTCTTTTAAATTCTTGGATTTGACAGCTCAGTCTAGACATTGTGATTCAGTTTCAATGTCATTCTTCTGGGACAGAGAAAATGGTAGCTGTAGTCTGTTCTGGTACCAATTATAGTCTCCTTTTTATCCATTAGAGTCCACAGGCAGCTTTAAGCAAAGTGGGACTCGGTACAAAACAGTCCTTAAAATGTACTTTCAAACATATTTTTCTTCGGCATTTATTTAAAAACAAAATCAAACAGATGGTTGTAGCTTTTTGGGGTTCACCTCTAAGGTGGCAGTGCAGAAAAAGTAAATAAACGGCTCATTTAAGCTCCTCCATAATTGATATTAATGTTAGAGGTGGGAATCACCACAGGCCCCATTATACGATATTATCACACTACTTAAATCACGTTGCAATCTTATTGCGATAAGATTTATTACCTTTTTCAACTGCAAATTATGCAGTTTGTCAACATCTGTTTTATCTAACAAGATATAGTTTTCACTCTGTTCATCTCAGAGTTTTCATTTGCGTACCTTGAGGTCAAAGGTCAAGGGACTCCTTTGAAAATGGCCATAACAGTTTTTCCTCATTAAAATTTAGCATAATTTGGAGCATTATTTATTTATTTATTTATTTATTTATTTATTCATTCTTCCAACTGTTGGTTGGACAAAACTATCAAACTGAACATGTGAATTTGGGCTTCAGGAAACTGTGATGGGCATTTCTCACTGTTCTGACATTTTGTTGATTAAATGATTAATTGATTAGTATAGAAAATCATCAGAAGATTACCGGTACGCTAGTGCTTAATAAGCCTATTGTACGTCCATAATGTTGTGGGACAGACAAATAAAGATCAAAATGTATGTCCCTAGCATATTCAAGCTCATGTGTCTAACCCTTGAAGGTCTCGTCCTGCCGATTTCAACACAAGAGGTGCAACTGATTTACACGATGCGCTCAGTAAGGATGAGTATTGGACGAAGATAAATTCTAACGTTATCATGATGTGTTCAAATGTAATCTGGTAAATGCAGTTTTAGGTGAGAAACTTGCAAAAGGTATAAAAATTGTGTAGGTTGAAGTACATGGGATTTATTTGTTTTTGTGTTTTTACCGTAGTATCGAATTGGTATTGAGAATCGTGGAATTTCAGTGGTGCTGGTATCGTGACATCCCTAGCCGACGCCGTGGGTCGGGACGGCGTTATCAGCAGTAACCGCTGTAGGAGCTCAGTACAGAGTGGCGGTCTGGCTATACAAACAAAGCATAAAGAGGGACGTCATTCTCTGCTCAGGTAGACATTACCCCACTGTATCTTTATATTATAAGTAGTTGTTTGATGCTATGTTAATGCTCTGAATTTAGCACCTTAGTACCACAACCAAGTACTCATTAAGACAAGTACAGCTTTTTTTTAACTGGCAGCCTAATTCCGTATTTTCTTTTTGTCATCAACGTTCAACATAAAAGCAAAGTAAAACACACCTACACTTAAACCTAGCTTGTGTCTGGCGGAAGGGTGTCACTCCAGCTGAGGTCTGGTTTCCATCTGTGCGCCACTGCAGATGCAGGCCTTACACAAAGGGGGGGGGGGGGGGGTGTGTGTGTGTGTGTGTGTGTGTGTGTGTGTGTGTGTGTGTGTGTGTGTGTGTGTGTGTGTGTGTGTGTGTGTAGATCCCCTGGTGTTCCCAACAGTGGGGTGTGTGTTTGTTCATGGTAGCAGCATCCCAAAGTCCTCAACACCCCCACTGAGGAGAGCCAGGCCACTTAGATCATTTGATATGGGGTAAAGTCACACACACACTTAGCTTTCAGCTTTAACAGTGAGATGTTATTCATTGCAGCAATATCAAATGCAGGGATATTTATACTATTTAGATAGCAAAAAGGGAGGCTTTAACTGTCTTCAGTCCAGAGGAATGCTTTCCACGTGGAAAAGCTCAAGGTTTTCAGATGACAGCTGGCATCAGCGGCGTCCTACATATGATTGCATGAGCAGGAATTTATTATGCCTGTAAAGCTTGCATTCCGGTGTGACTGGGAGTGTGTGTTTGCCAGCATTTATGCGTGTGCAAGAGAGAGAGAGAGAGAGAGAGAGAGGGAGAGAGCAGAAGAGAGGGGATACGAAGAGGTTAATCCTAACTGGGGTGACTCACAGCGAGTTCATCTACATTCACATTATCATACAGTGTTTTCAATGTGTTGCTTCAGAAAGCTCAGGGTTATTTGGGTTCAAATCCAACACATTGCGTCTCATCTCATGCCCCCTTCTAGTTCCCCTCTTTATTATTGTTCTCAAAAAATGCACAGGTTTGAATCATCATTGTTGATCGAGGTTAGAGATGTCACAAGAACCATGTGACTGGGACACAGTAAACTCTCTAATGACACGTCCAGGGGACGCATCCTATTAATGCCCTAATAATGCTACGTTGTGAACAACAAATCTGTGTTGAAATCGGCAGGACGGGAGCTAGTTAACATTAGCTGTTAGCAGCCAGTAAGAAGCACAGTCTTGCACGCAGCTAAAAGCTAACGATAACGAGACTAACCATTGTGATATGTTCGGGATCTTTTCAGTAAAAATGAGTACTGAGTGAAGGTAAATTCTAACATTATCATGATTAAAATGTAATCTTGTAAAATGTAGTTTTTGGTGAGAACCTTGTAGTATGAAAATGGTAATAAAGGAGTGTGTGTACAGTAGGTGATTGTGGGAAAGACTTACAGTGCTGGTTTAGGTGAGTTTTCTCACTCGTTTCTGTCCTGTTCGAATGAAGTGTTTCACGATGCTCCGCTCTACCTTGGCGGAGGTCTGCGCTGTCCGAGTGCCATTCTAGTATTTTCTGTTTTGCTGTTTTTGCTCTCATTGAAGTGCCATACTTTGTAAAAACATTTTCTTTTGATTCGTCACAATATTCATTTGATCCTGGAGAAATGACCAAGTGAGGCAGATGTGCAGGGAAATAAATAACTGAAAACAGGAAACAAAAAAAAGGATTATTTTGTATTTGAAGGAAAGAGTGTCTAGAACAAGTGAGGCAGAAAAATAAGATTCACCGTCTCGTGAAGTATCATCTATAGGTGTGCAGAGGGAGTGTATTTTATTTTTCAAGCTTTTGATTGATCAATAGGGGGAGCCTATGTGTTTCAAATTAAATATTGGCTTCAACTCAAAAAATATTTTCACAATCGCTTAGAGTCTCATCCCACCAGACTGTGAGCTGTCGACCTGGCTGTAGTCTTAGAATAGGTTTTAATGATCTATTATAAATATGAACTTTCGTGCTCCACTGTGTGATCACCCCATTGAAGTTTCTAAAATCCACTAGAAAGGCTTCATCTTGTTAATGGAGTTATTTACATTTAAATTCAGTTTGTTTGTTGCTCAGATTTTATGCTGCAAAGCAATGATAAACTCATATTTGGCACTCAGCTTTAATAAACCCATGATGATTTGAAAAGGACTTTAATCAAAGCTCCTTGTGAATCTTACATACTTGATGTAGAAAACAAGGCAGTGAAACTTTCAGCTGCACAGAGTGGGTAAAAGTCTCCGAGGAGTGGATTTAGTGTTTCTTCTTTCAATATTAAACTGTAGTAAAAGTTGCCTGCAGTCGGTAGGATCCCCGGAGGAATGGATCATACACTGGGGAGGTGAAGCATCATGGGAAATCCTCCCACCAAAGGAGTAAACGTAGCCCTCGGTGTGGGATGAACTGTAAATGGTTGTGAAATGTTGTAGAATACAAGGTCGTGGTAACAAATAAAACCACAAATCATCATTGTCACTTGTGTTGTAAGTGTTTGTATTTTCATATATTTAATGTCAGTTGAACAGTTTGTGGTAGGGGCTTGGTTGCGCATAAACTTATGGTGAATCCTGCCATTAGTTTCCATTCTTATATCTTAAGTACTTCTGGAAGTATGCTTTTTGTTGGAAAAAAATTGCAGTGTCGGTAGGGATTCACATAAAACACATAAAAAACTAACAATGTTAAAAGAGGAAACCTCTGATGCATGTCAGCAATGGTTGTTTGCTTCACACATTCAAAAGTGACGTCACTAGTGCCAACATGTGGCCATTATTAGCCCGCTTCACATTTTTGGTCATGGCCTTTGAATTGTAAGTCACAGAAGCAAGATTATTCTTTTCCTCTGATTGGTTATTGGCATTTTTAAATGGAACGGAACAAAATATGATTGGTTGAAGCTTTGTCGCACTGGAGTGCTGAAAAAAGCTGAGACCAGCTCGACTTTGATTTGTAGCGTGTCATGGATCACACGACAGTGTTCGGCGTCAGTTTGCAGCTTCATGTCACCTTCTTTCACTGGTGCTCAGTCTCACAGCAAAGCCTGTAATATGGTGCCTTCAGATGGGGTCGCGTTTACCGCGTTTACGAGTTGGGCCCATCTGGACGCCCCCTCACGTCGTATTCACAGCCTCAGAAGGGTTCACGACTTAGCAGCGCAAATCTTGTACACGACTCCCCATCTCAGAAACACGGTAAACACGACATTGAAGGCACCATTTACACGTACCAACTTGTGTCAGCCAATTAGATTTCAGCATCAGTTTGACCAAATTTTGTGTAAATTTAATATCAGACATCACAATAGGAAGCTATAATGTACTGTACCTATGGTTATAAGTAATATATTTAAACAATCAGTGTGCAAAAATCACGCACACTATAGCTGTGATTTCTATCGAGACGCAGCTGAAATCTCCCTTTGAAATCTCCATTTTAAAAGTATAATATTTTGGGTCCGACATGTCTTAGCTTATTCTAATTTTAAAGGGAGAGTTCTACAGTATTGTAAATCCTTCTCCGGGTAGATTTAATTTAGATTAAAGTAGAGATTTAAAAAGATTAGGTTGTATTTTGTCAACACGTCTTTGAGGTCGACATCCGTGCTTTTAGCAGCGTTTGCCAGCAGTCACACCGCATTTCATTCAGGAAAGTCATTTTCCTTCTCATCTTTTACACATCTGAGGAGCACAGTAACAGCGGCAGCAGTTTATGGCCTAATACACACAGTAGTTTATGTGGACAGGACATGTTAAACATCTGTCTCAGCATGGCAATAACGCAGACTGATGACATAATTCCTGGCTGATGTAGATAAATAGCCTGCAGTTTCAGTAGCAGACCCCCATCTTTCCCCTCATACACATAGAACAGGATGTGGACAGTGACACGTTCACTGAGGTATTAGCTTGTAGTCTCTGGTGTGAGAGATAAGATGGGATACAGGAGATTAATGAGTCTGTTATTGTTAAAGCAGTGGAAAGTCTGGGTCACACCGGGAACAATTACTCCACTGTACTGCATAACCATCTGTATCCCCGACTCAACTAATACCCTCCCTTAAATTGAATTAATTAAGTTTTAAATCTCTTTCCACTTGAGGAGGATTATACAATCAAAGTCACATTTTATATAATGAGCACAAGGCTCCTTTGAAAGGTTAAACTGGATTTTTACTCAAATTCTTTAGTGTTAAATTGAACAAAGTCAGAAACTTACTGAGCAATTGCACCACTTAAAAGTATCACGTTCAAGGTGGAAACAGGTGATTTAACAACAGAGCAAAGCCGGTGGTGAGCAGTCGCCAGTTAACATCTGCTCTGGTGCTACTCTAGGCAGGAGCGGAAAAAGTAAAAAGGACAAAAATGAAACCCAGGACTCACTGATTGTTCTTTTTTATGAGCCTGTGTGAATTGCTGTTGCACTAACTGGGCCCATGTGTGTCCCATGTCAAACAACAGCAGCCACAGGCATGTCGTTTGATCAGCGCAGGAAAAAGCATCAGGGGTTCACGTTAAAAGAAACGTGCAGCTTCAGACCTGGCAACCTGGGGCGCCTCTGTTGTTACAGCCTGACAAATGATCCCCAAACCCGGAAACTGAAGTTTGGTTTTAAATGAATTTGCCAAAAGCAGAAATGTCTGCCGGCACAGAGACGTACATCCTCTCATCCTTTGAGGAAAAAAACTCTTTGTGTCTCAGATGTTTAGTGGAAATAGATTTACATAATACCTGGCAAAAGGATAATGTCTGGCAAAACGGTGGTGTGGATTGATTGTGATTGTTTGGAAATAGATTCCAAGTTCAGTCCCAAACCTGGCAACCCAGAACACAAAGGGTTTTGGTGCAAAGTGCCCAGTCTAAGATCGAGCTTCTCTGGAAAAGGGCTTAATCTGAAGCCAGTCAGAGGAAAAGTCCTGCTAGAGACTGATGATCTGCAGTGTAACCCCTCAGTTTATACGGTATTCCTGCTCTGTGTCCTCTCAGAGCAGAGTAGTCAGACGCTGCCTTCAAGTGCTGTCTGAAAATTGTGAGTAGATGAATGAACAACCCAACAATGGTAGAAACAAATTCTAGGGAGTTTTTAGGGAGTGTCAGTGTCTTTTTACAATTGCATGAAATAATTAATTTAACCTGACAAAACAATCTCACCTCAAGATCTATTTAGTAGCTGTTCTGGAGCTTTTGATCACATCATATGAGCTTCATCATCAGATGGAGCCCAGTTAAGGAAACCTACATGTTAAAATTTCCATTTATTTTTCCTTAGCATTTTATGGGTGTCTCAATCATGTTGGCTTAAAAGCAGAATATCAATTCATGTGAGCATCTGCCACTTAAATGCTGATTGTCCAATTTTGACTGTGGTACCACAGACTGTGTATAAGAAGTGGATATAATCACTGTGACGTCACCTATTGGTTTGTGGACTACGGTTTTGAAACCTTGAGTGTGGCATTTTAGCCACGGCGATCTTGGCTTCTGGTTCTGGTCTTCGCCATCTTGCTTTTTTTTTTGCAACCAGAAGCGACGACAACTGAACGCTGAACGAGACATTTTTAGGCGACCAAAATGTCACAGTTCTAGGACGACAGCGCTGTCTTAGCAACCTGTCAATCACAAACTAGCCACGCCCTAAAGCATCTCCTGCTTTATGGTCTATTTGACTGTAAATGAGACCATAATTTACTAAATGAACATCATGCTGTATTGAAGACTTGAAACTAGCGATTGAGACATAAACTCATGTTTTTGAGGTAATAAATCAAGTGAGAAGTCGACTCATTTTCTCATAGACTTCTATATTATCAGACTTCTTGTTGCAACCAGAGGAGTCGCCCCTGCTGGCTATTAGGAAAAATTACAGTTTAAGGCACTTTAGCATTGGCTTCACTTTTCAGACCTGGCTACCTAAAGCCATCTGGCTACTAAAACTGAAAAGACAGTAAGATAACCATTAAAAACTTTCCTAACTTTAAAAGAATTTACTGTACATCCAAATAAACAATGAACTTTATTGCACCTTCAGAGGTCATATCATGCAATTCCCCTTAATATAAAGTATAATTTTATGACCTCACCAGGCAAAAGGATTGTATTTCATTACATTTACTCTTTGACGTAAAACACATAGGATTTATTTTAGATTTTGTTTTCTGAATGAAAGTTATTGTTGTCTCCTCGCCTTGAAACAAATCAGAGTAGACAAACATACTAAAGCTGAGGATGACACCCACTGTAGCTCTAATTATTTCCATGTCCTGCCTGTATGAGTCTCTCTTCATGTATGTGCTGCATGCGTGTTTGTGTGTGTGTAATGGAAAGTCATAGAGGCTGTAGGGATGTGTTCATCAGGAAAAGAAGAGGTCACTAATCTGCAGTGAAAGCACAGTGAGAGGAGGAGAAAACAACTGTGTGTGTGTTGTCTGTGAAAACAGACAGGTCAGTGGATTTTCAGTTTGTGTGCATGTTCGTATTATTACGCCTAAAAGGTCCATGTTGCCTCAGCTGCATAATCCTGTTGCAAGTGTAGCAGTGGCAACTTAAACAAACATGTTCCTCACTGTGGAAATTGCAGAGTTTAAACACACAAACAGCCCATCACTGGAGATGACTCAATCTTAAAATCCTTCCTGCATTTTGTGACAGCAAAATATGAGTATTTTTTTTTCTTCGGATCAGAGTGAAAGTGAAGCAACAACCCAAGAAGCATGCTGTTAAACTCTGAGATCTACATTCCTGCTATGGAAGCCTTGATGTCTGGCTTATTCAGTTTTCTCCTTGAGCAAATAGATGGTGCACTTTGTTCATACTTTCCAACTTATCTGACCTCCTAATGAGCTGAGGTTGGTGGGACTGAGAGCCACATTTCTCTGAGGAAAATCATTTTCACTTTATGCCTTTTCTTACTCATGGGCCCGTGAATAGTCAACCATCAGTACTAGCAGCGTGATCCAATATTAATAGCAATAATTCATGCTCGAGACTTTTTTTTTTTAACAAAGAGAAATAGATTTACAGCACTATGTAAATAATCTGTATGTGTTTCAGGGCTCAACACAAACTTTTAAACGTGGTTGCCAGGCTGATGAGGCCAGGCGTCAGCTTTTTGGTTGCTGAAACTGAAAATATGGTTGACATTTTTAGTAACCTTATATTTTGAGTAATTAAGATACTATGCAGTTATACAGGGCTGCACGGTGGTGCAGTGGTTAGCACTGTTGCCTCACAGGAAGAGGGTTGCAGGTTTGAATCCACCTTGCGGCACTTCTATGTGGAGTTTACATGTTCACCCCATGTCAGCGTGGGTTTTCTCCGGGTGCTCCAGCTTCCTCCCCACAGTCCAATGACATGGAGGTTAGGTTAGGTGTGAATGTGAGCGTGATTGGTTGTCTGTCTCTATGTGCCTTACGATGGACTGGCGACCTGTCCAGGGTGAACCCCGCCCTCACCCAATGCTAGCTGGGATTGGCTCCAGTCCCCCCGCGACCCCTAACGGGATAAGTGGTTGCAGATGGATGGATGGCAGTTTTACATCAGCTTAATAATGAAAATGTAACATAAAAGAGTTAAAGCTTCATTACAGTAATCAAATACAACACATGCCTGTGTGCACACGAGTCAGTGCACCAACGACATGCAGCTTTGTCTGGTTCCACACTGTAACAGCAATATTTAAATATCACCAATGCAAATGGCTTACATTTCTACAGCGCTTTTCTAGTCTTCTGACCACTCAAAGCGCTTTACACTTGATACGTCAACATTCACCCATTCATACACTGATGGCAGAGGCTGCCATGCAAGGTGCCAACTTTACCAATAAGGATCTAATCTAAATACACATTCATCTCATTCACACACCGATGGCGATGCCTTCAGCAGCAATTTGTGGTGAAGTGTCGCGCTCAAGGACACATCGACGTGACCGGAGCAGCCAGTGATTGATCCACAGACCTTCCGATTGACATACGACCTGCTCTATCCTCTGAGCAACAGCCACAACAGACACTTAAAAAATATTAATATTAATATAACCCCTATATTTTAGGTATAGTTTTGCATGTTGAAAAGTGGTTGCTACTGATGCCGACCAAAGGCCAAGAATTGGTTGCAAGTTTCTCAAAATGGTTGCCAAAATAGCACTAAGCTACCATTACTGTGAAGCTCTGTGTTATCCTCAGACCAGTCACTTGTCCTTGGTGTACACAACCTTTCACCGACTGTTAGCTGTGATGATTTCAGGCCTCCCACTAGTTTTGCAATATAGCATGACACTGTCTCTTCAGTACATGATTAATACTCTAGTCCCAGTGCTGAGGCAGAGTTATTTTCTTTCTTCCCCTGCAGACAACTGAACTGTGAACTGTTCTGCTTTATGGCTGATTGACATTGAAGTGATGGCACGTGTTTATGTTGGTGTGTATGTTGAAAAGGCTCACACTCTGAACTTGCAATGCAATGAATTAATCCAGTAGAAGTTTGTTTCAGAAAGAATAATTTGTCTCTTTGGGTACAGATATTGTGGCACATTTAAAATTATTTTATAGAAATATAGTGTATCACAGAATCTCCTGTTGCTAAACATCATAATTCATCATATTTTAAGTCAAGTCAGTTTATTTATATAGCACATTCAAAAACAGCAGGAGTTGACCCAAAGTGCTTTCCAGTAAAATCAAACATATAAAAGACAGTAATACACGATCTAATGCAATAAAACAATAAAATAAAGGTAAAAATGAAATAAAAAGTTATAAGTAATAGAATAAACCCACTGTGAATCCCAGCCCTAATGGAAGTAAATTAAATTTGAAACATCTCATCTGATATCTAGCAAAACATAATTTTCTTTTCTGTGCTGACGAACAGTCAGCTGCACTGATGAAAACCTCGACCCAGTAGTGACCTCCGTTAAAAAAGAAACCTTTGTGTAATCTCCTTGCAATCAGACAGCGACTTTTATTGGATGCCAGAGTTTAAAACTGAAAAACCTTCACCTGTCCGTCTTTAGTAGTGAGAAGACAGTTGGTCTGCTCAGTCCGTCAGGTTGGAGATCTGTTCTGAAAGCTGAGTGTGTTTGAGTTCATGCTCTTACTGTACCTCACAGCCTGTACAGTAACATACCACCATATGTAGTCAGGCATGTCCTTGAAGAGGGATGTGGAGATATAGGCTGTAATATAGTGGTGACAGTAAGCTGAGTGGTGGAAAAGGACTCTGGATTTACTCTACACAAAGAACAAAGAAGCCATCAGACGCAGTGGTTAAGAGAAGAGGCCTCTGTTTTTCATTATTTTCCAGTGTCATCATTGGGTGAACAGGTGTGTGGATGTGTGCATGCTTAGGCAAGCTTTTGTAGGTCAAATCCTTTATGGTCAACCACTATCCAACTATGCAACGTATCCTCATACAACAGTTTGTATGATATGTTGTGAAAAAGCTTTTTTTGTTCGTTTTCCAACAACTGTCCAGTAATGCGTGTCAATTACTGCTCATTACATGCATACAATCTTTTTCAAAATATAGACACAAACACAGTAAATTTACTCAGATAGTCTAAGGAAAGGACTGGCTTGGTTAGGTTTAGGCATCAAAACTACTTAGTTTAGCTTAGGATTAGGGTTAGGTTAGTGAAAGATATCTCGATGACTCCCCCCGCTTCGTCCATCGACTGGGTGGTTGAACTTGGCAGCCAAGAGGGTTAGGGTTAGGGTTTAGGGTTAGGGTTAGATCAAGTCCGCTATTTTTAGACCCACTTGTCTACCATGACCTCACTGCTTGCCGTTTGCCACTCTTTATATTTTCTGGATCACATTTATGTGAATTGCATCCAAAGTGATTTTGCGGGATGTACACAAATTACATTGCATTACTTTTTGCAGGTATAGCTATGAACAAGGTACGAAATCAGCCTGAAACATAAGCTTGAACCTATCTCTCCAACTAAAATCATTCTTTTTAGGCAACTTGTGGTTTCCTTGAGTATGAAAAAATGTCCAGCAGCATCTCCATCACATTTGGGTGATCACATGCTTCCAGATTGTAAAACGCAAAAATTATTTGTATCTACCTTCCACCTTTCTACTTGGACAAGCAGCTGTTTTCTTGCCAACCTTTAAGTACCTCTGTAAAAACTCCTCTCCTGCTATGAAAACCAACCACATGATATCTGGGACAGATGTTGTGGATGACCTCAGCTGGCTTTGCTGTTGATCGTCAGTCTTTTCTGGCAGAAAAGAAACTCTGACCTCTTTATAATTATTCTGCATTTGACTAAGTTACCATAAAATCAGTAACAAAACTGGCAAAACCTGTTTAACTGCAAGGAAGGAGTGTCATTTTAATTTTATTTCCAGTCAAAATCCAGCATCATCATCATCAATGTGTTCCATGTGGTAAAGGGTGTTGGTTGGTACTGCAGTGAGCTGCACCAGTCCCCTGCCAGAGCACCGATAGGTGCCCAGGGATGAAGTAGTTGGCTGATGCAGCTGCTTGACCATTTCTAAATCCAAACCTTGTTTCAATCTGTTTCTAAGCTTAGCTTTTCTGCCTTTGCTTTTGTGTCGTCTCCAAAACAAGCCATGTTAACATTTTCTGATCTGGTGACGTATTTGCAGGACAACACCCTTGGTTGATGAGTGTTTTTTGATCCTATGGTTAAGATTTGGCTCAGCAGCTGCGTGGTTAAGGTTATGGTTGTCATGGTTTAGAAACATTGGCCTGGTGGGAGACAAGACATGTTGTACATCTAACCATCCACCCCAGCCTCCTCCCTAATTTACAGTTTTATACTGTAATGTCACACTACGAACAATTAGTATTCACACAAATGAGGCAAGAAGAAGTTGGTTTAATTACTTCCAATGTTAGAAGAGGCTGAAAGACCTTGTATTCTCAATGATATGTTCAGATGTAATGTGTTACAGGGACAAGAGAAGCAGCAGCCAATTTTCCAGCCTTCCACTGACGTATTTCTGTTTTTTTTTACATACTGTAGACTGTGTATAAGAAGTGGATGTAGTCATCGTGATTTCACTCATTGGTTGTGGACTACAGTTTTGAAGACTTGAGTCTGACATTTTGGGTGTCGCCATCTTGTTTTTTTTTTTTTTGCAGTCACAATCTTGTTTTTTTGCTGTCGCTCTTGTTTTTTGGCTGTCACCTACCACGTTGTGGTAGTGACCTGTCAATCACAAGGTAGCCCCGCCCTAAAGCATCCCCTGCTTTATGGTCTATCTGACTCTAAATGGGACCATGATTTACTAAATGAACATCATGCTGTATTGAAGAAGACTTGAAACTAGAGATTGAGACCATAAACTCATGTTTACAATGTTTACTGAGGTAATAAATCAAGTGAGAAGTAGGATCATTTTCTCATAGACTTCTATACAATCATCCCCTGCTGGATATATTGAATGCAAGTATAAGAATGCAAGTTTAGGCACTTCAGCATTGGCTTCACTTTTCAGAACCGTAGGTTTCCACCTTTTTTTTTTTTTTTTTTTAAATAGCGAAATGGACAAGAAACTGATTGCAGTAACTTAAACTTTCTCTAGAGGTTGTATCTGAAAGACTACTGTTATATCAATTAAAAAAACAAGCATGGAGATCAGCTGCAGTCCATGGGGTCAATGGTGTTATGTTATGTTATGTTATGTTTATTTTCAATTTGTGATATGTCTTTAGTACATACCAGCTCAGCAATGCTACCTTAATGTCACCATGTAATGTTATGGCAGGCAGGGAGTATGAACACTTTCTAAGACACCTTGCTGAGAAGTGAAAGCTCCTAATTTGGAGGATAATGAACAAAAAGACATTAGACATCAATAAGACATCTATTGTTGAAACTCTATAAGCAAGATCCAGCTCCATTAAGATCTAAATCCAATCTTAAAGAACTGCATTGAACACATAACACTAAACCCTCATGAATACTTTGGCTTTTATCTGCAGTCTTTTTGCTGAATCATTCAGTAACCCACACTTGCACCCGGCTTCATTTCACACCTCACTGCACGGTGTTGAAGTCAAGTTCTGTATTTTGGCCCAAACAAAGCAATGCTCCATGAATGCTGTCTGCAACACGAGAGAAAAGAACATATACGATCCAGCGAAGAAGAATTCTGGCGCTCCATTTGGAAAAGTGACTTTTGATAGATTGCTCAAAAATGTGATCCGCCCACAGCTCAGACGTCTGTTGTGAATGGAAACACTGGATGCAGCGATGGAGATTATTTATGGTCCGGAGGGGATTTTGACAGGGCAGCAAACATGAGGGGAAGAGGATGAGTTGTCCCGAGTCAGATGTTAATACCAGACACTTGGATGAGACGACACCTAACACTCGCATGAGAAGAAGTTTCCTGAGGACAAAGTTGCCTCACCTTGACAACATTTAGCCTCTAGAGTGATACACAGCACTGCAAGCAGTGAAGTCTCTCCCTTAACATACTCCAAATTGTGTGTGCAAGGACAGCATTTCTCATTGTTGTTGTAATCTCAACACTGTAAGTAATTGATTCATCATGTCTCCTCTTCAGATACATGCCTGTATGTAACCAAGCATTTTGATGCTAAGCAGACGAGAACTGAACTTGAATAGGCAGGGATTTTCCTCCAAATAGCTCATGTAACTTGATAAATTTATTGTTATGGACCCTTGTGTCTTTACAGTATGAAAATAGGGAATGTTTGGGTGTTATATCATCCATTGTAATTGAGAATAAACTTTTTGATTGCAGTGTGTATATGTTCATAAATAACACAAATCCCAGCAGCCCAAACTTGTTAATGAGCATGTTTACATGTGCTGATGTAGAAATAAGCTTTAGATACATGCAGCACATGTCATGTTTGCTTCATTAGTAAATGACCTTGTATAGAAAGTAACTCGAAAAGAGAAACCAAGAGAGAAATGCTGAATATAATATAAACATAGTTTAATTCAAAGACATTTGGTTTTCAACAAACTTGTTGACCCTGCTTCTCACCACTAGACCCAGGAAGGTGATGATGTACTAAAATGTTTGAACAGTCTTTGCTTTATGAGAAAAAAAATTGAGGGATATGTTGGCAGACAGACGACAGTATGTGAGGAAACCCAGTGAACATATTCTCCCGTCCACAGAGTGAAATATGGCAGAGGCCGACTCGTGGCTGAAGGCCTGACCACGTCTCTGTGTTTACCAGCCGTGTTTTCTTTAACGACGCTGTAGGTGTCGGCCACACCTGTACACATACACGCTCATGAATATGTATCCACATACATGCACTCTTCGATTTACTTAACACACAAATTGGTGTTGTATTATGGTGTTAATACTGTGTTTTAATATGATAATTAATCTCTGTAAGTAAGTTGTCATCTGGCAGCCATATTGGAGGTCAATATTGAATTTGCAGGCGGTGTTGTAGCTGTTGTAGCAGGAACTGATTATTTTACATAGGACCAAGTTTCATGTTTGGATAGTATTCATCTAATAGAGTGAGCATTAGTGGTAAGCAGCAGGATTCACATGAGTTGCTTTGATAAGTTAGCTTGGCCAGCAAGCCAAAACACACAGTTATGCCCAGCTTGCTCCAACAACTTGAACAGAGATTAAAGACGAAATATTTTACTTTTACATTTTTTACTTATACTGAACTGACTTACAGCTACACAAGAACATTGTTTTTTTTGTTTTCTGCTGTTTCTTCTTATATTTTTAATATATAGCCATTGCCTATGATCCTTTATCCTTTGTACAGCTAGTCCAAACCCTCTATAGATGCCACATCATTCAAAATGGGAGTGGTAAGGCCTGATGATGAGGAACTTGTGCATTGAGTATGTACTGTTATTTAACATCTGTAAGCCAGTCTCTTAAAATGTTATGCCTTTAGGAGTGACCTCTAAGACTTAGAAGATGCCAGACTAAGGATGTCACGAGAACCAAACCGGCAGGCGGAGAGCTAGTAACGTTATCTGTTATCAGCCGGTGGACGGCACAGTACTGCTTGGCAAAGTAACGGAGCTAACAGCTAACATGCAGAGGTTGCACTGAGTTATATTAGGATATGTTCAACCTCTACTCAGTAAAAATAGTATTGAGGAAATATATTAATTATAACCTTACCATAATGTGTTCAAATGTCGTCCTGTAAAATGTAGATTTTGGCAAAAACTTCAAGGATAAATAATAAATTCCCCAAAACCATTATGTAAATGGTACTAAAGGTGTGTATGTTGACGTACATGGGATTTATTGTTTTGTTTTTACCATGGTATCGAACTGGGTATTGAGAATTGTGGAATTTCACTGGTATTGGTATTGACTACTAAATATCTGGTAGGCCTATTGGGACGTCTATCAATCCATAATCTGGAATCGCTCATCCTGTTCGGGGGGAGCTGGAGCCGATCTCAGCTGATATTGGGTTAAAGCGGGGTACGCCCAGAACAGGTCGCCAGACTATCACAGGGCTGCAATCGCTAATCTCTCTAATTTCGTTGTATAGTATACATAGAGGCAGACAACCATTGGGAGGATACACCTATGGGAAAATTTAGTTTACTAACCCAACCTGCATGTCTTTGGACTGTGGGAGGAAACCGGAGAACCTGGAGAAAACCCACGCTAACACAGGGAAAACATGCAGACTCTATGCAGAAGGGTCCCAAGCCAGATTCAAACCCAGAACCGCCTTATGAGGCGACAGTGCTAACCACTATTGTGACATCCCAATGCTCAATATCATTCCTGTGACATATTTAACTTTACACACTTAATAATGCAAAAAATATTGTATTTCTAGTGAAATGAATTGATGAGGACTATGGGGGCGGGCAGAGCTGGAACACATCTAATCCTTTGCTGCTCATTGAAACCAGCTGCTGCTCACCCACCTTAATCCACCCACCTTAATCCACCACCTTTATCACCATCTGAGTTTGATCTCACGATCATCCAAAAACAAAAGGTACTGGCACGTCTCCCCCTCCTCTCAAAACCTCTGTATATCACATCACAGATCTGTAACCCACACCTTCTGTAAGGCAAAATCCTTCCTAAATTTCTTCTTGAAATGTGTTTGACATATTTCACTCATAGATGTGATTACACTCAGATGTTATTTACCTCTTTTTCTAGTCTTGTGTGCCCTGGAGGCCACTAGGGATATATCCACTGAAAAAATCACTTGCATAAAATAAAAAAAAAGAGTTTTGAACAGCCTAACATCCCTGTTACCTAACTTTCCACACATTTGCAGGCAGAGGAGGTGAAGGAAAGGACAGTGTGTGTTCCACTTTTGTTTTTTATCTCTGCACAGGAAATGACATTTTCTGCAAAGATGTGGATGTTTTTTTGGATGACGCAGGTATAAATTTTCCAGTGAAGTGCGGGGAAAGAAACTGGGAACTAAAACTAGGCTTTAATGCCAGACAGTATATCTTTAAAACGTCCACAAATAAGTCGTAGAGGTAATGCAAGTGCATATGAGGACCCTAGAATAAGATTATGGTGTATATTTTTTAAATTCTATTGAGTTTAATGTCTTTCCCCATTAAATTAGTATTTTGTACACTACTGAGACTGCAGCAGACTGTATAAATGTTACAGTCTTCCAACGCCCATCATGTTTAGGACTTATTTTTCCACCTTATTTTCCCCTCCTAGCTGCAGCTGCACAGCCAAGCGCAGAATGAATGAACAATATCTGGCTGCTACTGAATCCTCCCCTGGCTGACGGTTCCATTACATTCAGGCTGCTTACGTTTACTCTTTAAATTCCAAGCGCTAACACAGAATGACAATTTAACATCATAATTACCATGCCGACTGCAGCCTGGTTTCTCAAACACGCAACTGGTCCTATCATCATCACCCAGGGTTACATATATAGTGTGAGCCTTGTGTTTTGTTGAAGGACAGCCTGTTCGGAGGTCGAACCTTTGGCATTTTACAGTTCCGTCGTCGGAGCCAGGAACACCTACAGTATAAGGATGATTACACCTGGAGACATTAAATACATCCACATTGGAGCAGTAAATCTGAAGATAAATGGGATTTCAAATCTAACTTGACAACACTGGCAGCTCTCTGATCCGGCACCTTAAACACCTGTAAGCACAGGCATGTTCCTGTAAAGTAGCAAGGCCGGGAAGGGAACATTAAAGTGGAGCTAATGCATATTTTAAAGCCAGAACATTTCGGCTGTATTTTTACTATAGAAGAAAATATAAATACACACAAGTATGGCAATATTACTCTATCAGTTCTCTAAAGCACTGTATTGACGTTAGGCCCGGCCGCTATGCTGGCATCATATTAAACTAGGACGCTCCAAATTTACGCAAAATTTTGTTGAGAAAAAACTGTCATGGCCATTTTAAAAGGGGTCCCTTGCCCTTTGACCTCAAGATATGTGAAGGAAAATGGATTCTCTGCGTACTAACTAGTCTCCCCTTTACAGACATGCCCACTAATGATAATCACATGCAGTTTTGGGGCAAAAAACATGCAGTTTTTTGCATGCAGTAAAAATGTATTATTTTGCCTTTTCTAAAAATGGTGTCGTCCCAGTTTGTTCTTTATACTATGACTGTTTGGTTTGCTTACAGCATCACAATACATCACAATATATGAAATCATTACTCCTGTATCAAGATACGTATGATATCGCCAGATTTTTGCCAATACGCAGCTCCATAATCTGAGTATTTTAATAAAGATGTAAGTGAGCTGAGTTAGACTGCCAGAAAAAAAAGCACAACTCCAATTTTGGAGATTAACATAATCGTGTGGTAATGGAGCATTGCATGATAGTCTGCAGGTAGGGGAAACTGTGTGATGCGTGACTTCCATATTTATTTGATGAACTCAAGGGTTTAATTTATGTGCAACACATTTTATTTTATTTATCTGCGCATTTGTGATCTGGAAAACCTTTTTAACCTGTCTTGAATGAAGAAAGAGGTCTATTTTACCTTCAGGGTATTTGGGGTCTAAATCGGTTTATTTATAGTCCATCTTTCACTTTAAAAGCAGCTTGACCTTGTAGCTCATGTCCCTGCCAATCACTCTGAGACTGAATGGTGGAGCCCTTGCTTGTTTTCAGTAGCAGGGCTACCCCCTTTGTTAACTTTGCATTTGAATTTCAGCCTAAAAAAATACCAGGATCACTTGTTATTTTCTGCGTGACCCAGAACACACACAACCACATACTGAAGCTCTACCACCAATCCCACCCCCAGAGATGAAGTGTGACCTTTTAACCTAAAACACGCCCCCGTCGGCTTTGTGAAGAAGCTTCATAATGCCGCAGACCCCCATCTCTCAAACCTGAGGGCTGGGAGTCTGTGTCAATCATATAGGCAGCGTGTGAAGGAAGTGAATGTAAAAAGTAAAGAAAAAGGCGACGAGGGCTAAAACACAAAGAAGATTACACATTATTGCTGGGAAACACAAAGTATAAGTTGTGATTAAAAATGAGTCAACTGACAAGATGACTTGAAAAGAGTGCTGCAGGAATGAGTCCTAAAACACGGAAATGAGTTAGCGTTTTAGCACTTCCAGTTCCCACGTCTCAAAGCCAGTGGGTTTTTAGGTTGATGCCCGAAATAAGGTCTGTATTAACAAGCTGAAGAGATTTTAACGTTTTGTTCTGCGGTATATAATTCGTCAGTAAATATCCCACTTGTGAATTTTGAAGCTTGACTACTAAACGTCATCACACTGTCTTTACAGCCTTGTTTTTATACTCGTGCTCATGTGACCGTGGTGTAGTTCATTTATAGCCTAACATTAGCTTTTTACTTCTGCCGATTGCATTTCCACTTCAAAAATCATAAAAGTGTGTGCGTTCATTTGTGGGGATTATCTTGGTGAACAAAACATCATCATAAGCGTTTGTTTACCACAGAGCTTATTTTCTGAAAAATCCACAACGCAATGGAGAAATCCCATCGGCTTTTTGTTGAGGGAACCGGGGCGATGCTAACGTCCTGGTTGACCGGCATCCCCGTGTTCATTCTCATCACACAACATTTATCACTGTTGTCTGAGGGTTAATAGACACCTACAGGGGGTCAGAGGTGCTGCGAGGAATCCTGGTTTATGATGAGAAAATATTTCAAATATGAGCAGCAGAAAACACTGCTTATCTACAGTAAAGTTGACTCCTTGGTTCGCCATTCCAGCTTCCTCACTCTGTTCTTCATTTATCAGTGCTGCCAGGCTCCTTCTGCTTTATTCTACAAGACATGACTTTTATGTCGTGTTATCAAATCTCCCCTCTGCTTGCTAATCCAGGATTGACATATGCAATATCATCAAAGTTTTAGTTTGGTCGTCCCCTAAAAGTTTCATATCACAATCTATTATTTTTACCATGAATTGTATTGAATCAAACTCTTGGTGGGTTTGTCTTTCCCTACATCTCTCAATGTCTTTCGGCTGCACCGCAGTCTATTACAACCACAAACAGCTTCAGTCAACAACATGGAAATTCCCTAAAAGAAAATGCCCCCTTTCAGACTCAAAGCCAGGCGCTGCAAGCAGATGTTTTCTTTTTGTTCGTTGGTGCGTTTTGATGTCAGCTGGGGCAAATCAGCTTAGTTTCTCACAACCGTCAGCTTAAGAGCGATGAGGATCTGGTATCTTACTGAGTCATACCGGCAAGACCTCGGACTTGGACCCCTTCTTAATCTGCAGCCACCCACAGGCTGAAGTCATTCGCTCTCGGCCCCCTCCTCTTCTCCGTGTTACTGTTTTCTTTGCATAGAAACACCAGTCTGTTACTCTTTGTCTCCTTGTCTCTTTCTTCACAATGAGTGAGCTTTCCACTTTGTTTACCACCAAATACACAGACTACTATGGAGATCACTCACCTAAGAGTCTGAGTGTGGGTGTAGAGGAGGCGTAGAGTAATCTTGGCAACCCAAAAACATCCATCAAAAAGATGTGTTTTCCCTACATATTTACAAACTAATAATTCATCACTTTTTGTTTCACTCCAGTTTATATACAGCTAATTTGCACTAGAGGAAATGTAATTACTGCTTGTATTATGTTTTCTGGCAACTGGTTTATTGAAATGCAGGAAGTGTGACGTTCTTATGGATGGATGGATGAATGGTTTAGCGTTCACAACAAAGAACTTTGACGAATGGATTTTGCATCCCATGTGTTAGATTAGATTGTACTGCTAAACTACTGGGGAAAAAATCAATACAGCAAAGTATATAGCAATATTTTGTGTCACAAAGTTGTATTGATACACAGATATCAAGTATCTCTTAACAATCCAACGTCCCATCACTCGGCCTGGCCATCTGAAGTTGTAGCAGGCTCAGTCTTAAAGCTAGAGTGAAGATACTGATATCATATGAAACTGGAAAACCTGTAATGTTAGCTCGTCTGGAAGAATGCTTTATAATGCTCCAAAGATTTCCTCAATTTTGGTGATGAATAACCAGCATGGCCCATTTCAAAGAGGTCCCTTAACCTCTGACCTCATGATATGTAAATGAAAACTTTGAGATGAACTAAGTGAAAACTGTATTTTATTTGCTAAAAGAGATGTTGACAAACTGCATAACTTCCAGTTGAAAAAGGGTAATATATCACAATATATCTTATCACAGTACTTGTGTATCATAAAACATTTAAATTCACAATAAGATGGTATTTGTGGGGTCTCTGGTGATTCCCACTCCTAATAAAGACTGAAGGCTAGTGATCAGTGTCAGTCTGACATGTGATTTACTGCATAGTACAGAGCAACAACACTACAGCAACCATCAACTATTGCTGAAATTGAATGTGCAGACTAATGACAAGAGTTGGCTATGGAGGCAGTGTGCATCGAACCATATACGCCTCCACCAACCAGCTGTGTTTTAAAGAAAGAATGTAGACAGAAACACAAACACTGACTTGTATATGTGAATTTCTTAGTTGAAAGCTTGTTTTTGTCAAAACAGACTTCCATCATCTGCCCTGACTCAGAAACGGTGACTAATCTGGACACCTGTGAGGCAAACTAAACTCCTGTGTGATTTACTTCCTTGTTGGGTTATAAATACTTCCAACTAAACTAAGCAGATTATTGCAAGAAGTTTATGCTGGTGTAACAGCCCCATAATAACACCAAAGAATGACTAATTAACTCCACTTCCACTACTCCAGTCCTTCATTTCAGAGAAAATGATTTCCTAATATAAAACCTCACTTACAGCAGACGTGACGTTTACAGAAAGAAAAGAAAACACAACACCAATAAAACATATTGAGCTGAGACTCAAATGTTGTAGTTTAAGCTGATTATTTCAGGAAGTAGCCGACTGTAAAACCTCTACATGCTGTAAACATGAGTTTATGGTCTCGATCGCTAGTTTCAAGTCTTCTTCAACACAACGTGGTGTTCATTTAGTAAATTATGGTCCCATTTAGAGTCAAATAGACCATAAAGCAGGGGATGCTTTAGGGCGGGGCTGCTTTGTGATTGACAGGTTGCTACCACTGTGTTATCCGGGCTGGGAGTTGTTTGTGTTTTTGTCCTACAACTTCAACCCTTTCACAGAGTGTTTTCAGTTCATCAAAGTTAATTCAGCAGTTTGGTCTCCAAAAAGTGTTTTATTCAGAGTTCAACTGCACTTCACTCCACCTTCTCGTGTCACTTCTGGTCGCAAAAAAACAAAAGATGGCGACCAAAATGCTGAACTCAGGGCTTCAAAATGATGTTCCACAAACCAGTGAGTGACATCTCCTATTATACAGTCTATGATTACAATTCATCCTGAAGGGAACTTGAACCAAATTTCAAGGCCATCATTTCAATAGTTGTCAAGATATTTCATTCAAACCTCAAATGCTAATCAATCATAATGGTGCTAAATGAAAAATCAGGGGATCACCAAAGTCATGAGGATACATCATCTAGAGACCATGAATATCTGGACAAATGTTCCTGCCAATCCATCCAGTAGATGCAGGGGCGGATTATGAGACTATGGACCCCTGGGCCTGAACACAACTAAAACCAGCACTGTCTGCTTCAATAACAGAGCAAAAACTGATGGAAATCATCCAATCCCTGAAAGCAGGGGATGCATTAGGGCGTGGCTGCCTTGTGATTGACAGGTTGCTACCACAGGGTTGTCCGGTCTGGGAGTCAGCCGTGTTTTTGTTGTTCAACTTTACCCCTTTCACAGTGTGTTTTCAGGTCATATCCTGAATATTTAGGCTGAGAAGATAAGGATGTAGGAGACCTAGGATGAATACGAAGAAGGATCATTTGCTAAAGATTTGACAGACTTGCAACAATTTTAGGAGGAATGTCGCCTGACAGCAGCGCTGGTCAGTCTGCCCGAGGTCAGTGAAGTGAGGACGGCTTATCACTGATGCCGCCTCACTAACAGCATCGCTCACAGGCTCTTATCTGTCTGAGCTGTCAGAATCAAGGTCTAAACACATCTGTATCAGCCCTCCCCTCTACCACACTGGCTCCCGCTGATAGACTGCTGGATGTTGTCTGTGTTTGTTGTAGGCAGACTCCTTTCGGCACCACGAGTCCAGACATTGTGGCAGATGAGTCCCTGATGGCATCATCACCAGCAGGCCATATTTTTTTATCACGACTGTGTATTACATAATGGAAAACAGGAGGCGATTGATGACTTTGGCTCGACATACCTTGACATTTTCTATCTTAGTGCATTTAATCATGAACACTGTGGTGTTTAATTTCTAACTGAATAAACGCATTTATGGTTGTGTGTCGAGGTCGGCTGTTACCATCAATTCTGTTTATTTTCAAGAAAGCAGCTGACAATTTTGGTTGTTTCAGGATTGCATCACTTTACTGATGAAGTTGTTGTTGCATCAGACTATGACCACCAAACATGTTCTCATCCCAACTCGTCACGAATCGTTTCATTACACCCCTTGACGTCACTTTCGGGTTAGGTGTCAAAACCACTTAGTTAGGATTAGTAAAAAACAACATGGTTGGGCTTTTTTTGGCCTTTATTGATGGTGGACAGTCTAGAAAGAGTGAGAGAGAGAGAGAGGGAAGACATGGAAATGGCTGCAGCTTGGATTCAGCCTTGTTATATGGACGCCTGCTCTACCAACTGAGTCATCAGGGCGCCCAAAACTGCTAGTTTTTAAAGTGAAAATAAAAGTGATCGTTGTGAAAACGGGACACAAACAAACAGCTGATTGTAACATGAAAATGAATATTTACACATGAGACAGGATGAAGGCCCTGTGTTTGTTGGACCCATCCACCTGTGTGTCTCTTTTTATTCCTTGAACTACGTCACTCCCGGCGCACTTTCTCTGAGCGTTTAGCATTTCCGTGGATGACTTTACATTGTATAGAATGGAAAGCCTGGTGCGTCTCACGCAGGTGCCTTGTGCGGCAGTGAAAAAGCCTCTGGATCTGATGCCGTGGGATTGAGAATAAGCTGGAGCTCCACCAGCAGTTTGAGAGTGAAAATGAGGATGAAAGTCAGTAGCTTCAACTCTTCAGCCTTTGTATAGGTTTTAGGGATGGGAAGAAAAAAATATTCACCAATGTATTATATGTTTTAAAAATGGATTTTTTTTTTTAAATCAAAATAAATGTCTTGAAAAAGTACAAAAAATTGTGATATAGAAACACACTTTAAAAATCATAATACAAATCGAATCCTAATGAGTTGCAAGCGAACTGTTGAAGGAGTTCAACTATCTCAAGGTCTTATAATGTAGGACGGGTTAAATGAAGTCTGAGATCAACAGGTGGAGCTCGAAGGCAAAGCTTGCCATTTTCTGAGAACCCTCACGTATCGTCTTGAATCTGGGTATTGACCAGAAGAATGAGATCACTGAGCACCAAAATCAGTTTATGTCATACGGTCACAGGGTGCAGCGGGTCACCTTTGGGCACAGCGTCAGGAACCCAGACATCTAGATGAAGCTCCGAGTTGAACCAGTGCTCCAGTTGAGATGTTTGGGCCTCTGCTCAGGTTGCCTCTCCTGTGCAGGAATCCTGGACACCTCCAACTGGGAGACTCCAGGAAAAACCCACAATAGACTCGGATAAAATTTCCAATTTGGCCTGGAATGCCTTTAAAAGGAGCTGGAGGTCATACAGAGATATGAAGATCTGCTTTTTGTCACTGTGCCCCACATACTTGAAATATGCTTCAACAGATTGTGAAGTTGACTTTGTTGAGGCAATTCCAGGGTCACTGTCATTGCTTTTAATTCAACATTTTATTAATTTTTTTGTTGTTTTAATTGATGTAGTCATGCATTCTTCTTTTATTGCTATTTTCTTTTAGTCTCTATTAATTGTATGTATTGTATATCTTGGCGCGTTAAAAATGAGGGTTTAAATCAGAGGTGTTAAATATAAAATAAATGAGGACATGCTTGGAGGGAAGGAGGAAGGCCGTACTCATGTTGTCACCAGTACTGGGACCCCAATAAGCATCAGAAAATAAATAGATGAAACAGTAATGCATGTAATATTTGAAACAAAAAAGGCAGTACTTTTATTGACTGAATACAAAAAAAATATATGAATTACTTCCAGTGCATGACAGCGGTTTTGTAAAATAAAGTGGGTTGGCGTTTAGTAGTTGGACATTTATACAGCCTGGTTGTCATGAAGAAAACACATTCCTGTAATAGCAGGGACAAGATGAGGTTTGGTTTTAGCTGTTGAATATTTACTTTGATCCGATGATAATTTCAGGTCTTCACTACTTTAAAGAAAGTTTTGATGCTGCAGCTCCCGAGGCATCTCCTCCCATAGGTCAAGGCCATACAAGAAAAAGTGCTTTAACGCACAGGGAAAGTGAGAGAAACCACACCAGCAAGGAGGAGCAGGAGGAGCAGTGGGAGGAGGACTTAACCGGAGTGTGTTAATTTGTATTTGGAGTTGTGATGTCTGAGGGGAGGGCTGGATTAGAAAAGCGGTGGTCCGTAGAGAGACACGAGGAGTCGGATTTCAGCTTTACGAGGGCCCCTTGAGTCCGACTCACTGAAGCTGCCTTTGTTTGACTGGCAACCAGAGAGAGGAGGAGGAGGAGGAGGAGGAGAGTGAGTGCTTTTAGTTAGGAGTGAGAGAGAGAGAGAGGCAGAGTGAGCTCCATCTCTCTCTCTCTTAGCAGGGCTATCACACATGAACAGGACAACTTTAGTTTGGATCTAAGCTCACCATCACTGAAGATGACTTCACGGTAAATGAAAGGCACTCTGTTTTCATTGGAGAAGTTGTTTTAAGTCAGCATTTAGTCAGTTTTCCAACTCTTTCCTTCTGTGTTGATACAGCGTTCCTCCCTGGTTCTTTGGATTATTTCTGCTGGTGCTCCGGTTCTGCTGCCGTCGCTCCTCTGCTCAGCTGTTGGACGGTATGTGTGCTCTGTTTGTCTCTTATTGCTGGATCATGTGTTTTTGTTTTTCCTCTGCTGTTGGTGAACTCTCTGCTGGCTCATAAGTTTTCATCTGCTGAATATTAATGATGAAACTTCTGCACTCTGGTCCTGGAAACTGAATGTGAGGCACAGGATGACATACCTTTGGGAAAGATGCTTAAACAGCAACATTGTTATTGGGAGATTATGTGAATGTTGATGTGACAGTTTGTTATAGTAATGTTGAAGTAGTGATGTTGTAGCTCATAAAATATTCAGAAAGGCAAGCCAAGTTATGCAGGATACATCTATTATTTCAATATTTAGTAGCGTGGACATACATTTAATTCCATGTTATTAAAGCAATGTTGTAGCGGTACTACTTTTTTACAGCTTCCTCTTTCGCTGCAAATCATTTTTGGATTTTTACTCACATGTAGATGCAGGGATGATGCATTTTTATAGGCCAACCAGGAAGTTAGCATTGCCCCGGTTCCCTCAACAAACAGCCAATGGGATTTTTTAGCTGGGTTTTGGATGATTGCAGGAATTAAACCAGTTCATGATGCTTACAAGGTTTGTTCTGCAAGATAATCACCACAAATGACAACTTCTGACTTTTGAAGCATAATTGCAATACAATTTGGCTGTAAAGGCGCGAAAGTCGGCGCAATGACCTTTAGTAATCTCATTTAGCTACTCGCTAGCAACCACGTTTTTTAAGATCCGGACAAGCTTCAAAATTCACAAGTGACATATTTACTAACATATTTTATTTAACAGAATAAAACATTAAAATCTCTTCAGCTTGTTAATACAGATCTTATTTCAGGCATCACACTAAAAACTCAAATTCAAAAAAAAAAACATTGACTTTGAGATGTGGGAACTGGAAGTGCTAAAACGCTAACTCATTTCTTTTTCATCAGTCAGCTTTTTGCTGCAGTTTTTTGTTTTCTTAGCTTTTCACTTTAACTCCCTAAACACGCTGAACTATGACTTGTATGATTTTTGAAGCATAAATACATTTGCCAGAAGTACAAAGCTTCTAAACGAACTACACCATGGTCGCATGAGTGCGAGTAAGCACAAGGCTGTAAAGGCGGCCGAGTCTGCGTTTAGCTATGTTTAATAGTCTCATCTAGCTACTTGTGGGCTGCACCACGCAGTGGTTAGCACTGTCGCCCCACAGCAAGAGGTTCATATGTGGAGTTTGCGTGTTCTCTCTGTGTTAGCGTGGGTTTTCTCCGGGTTCTCCGGCTTCCTCCCACAGTCCAAAGACATGCTGTTTAGGTTAATTGAAGACTCTAAATTGCCCGTAGGTGTGGATGTGAGCGTGAATGGTTGGCTGTCTCTATGTGCCCTGCGATGGACCGGCGACCTGTCCAGAGTGTACCCCGCCTTCGCCCCAATGCCAGCTGGGATGCATAAAAACTTGACAACCACAGACCTAATTTCAGCCATCTAACTAAAAACATTAAAAAAAAAAAAACTTCCAGACGAGGGAACCAGAATTGCAAAACTCATTTCCAGTATTTAGGACTCATTCCTGTTCCCCTCTATTGCAGAGACCATGAGAAAGTCTTAAGGGGTTGTAAGTCTGTGACTTGAGGGCACATTTACATTAGACACCCCACTTAATGAGATCAGTGCATCCCAGAGGATGCTCAATGTTGGATTGGACAGGGTCCAAAGTGGCTGCATATAACACTGTTTATACTGGAAGTAGAACAGTATGGAGAGCAGGGTTGCCCCGTCTTAGTCGATTAGTCAACTAATCGGTCATTTTGGTCGTCGTCAACAAAGATTTCTTTAGTTGATTAGTAATTTTTGCTTCTCTTCATGTGAATGACTTATTTCTAAGAAACTTATGAGCTCACCTCTGGAAAACAAGATTTAACATGGTGTTTTTTTTGTAATTCTTTGTGGAGAATCTCAGTTTCACAGATTGATAATTAATTAAAATCGTGTATTTAGTTCACACTACACAACTTTTCAGAGTCGGCAGATCGCAGTACTGTAATCTTTTGGTGGTTTTACACTACATGACTGACCTGAGACATCGGGGCAATGAGGTTTCCAAACTGTTTTGTCACAAAAACTCAGCAGAAATACGCAGAAAATGATGTGATTCTGAGAGACACATTGCTGTTGTCATATTTTAGCCTGTTTCCAGACTCTTCTTTACTATTTATTCCTCCAAGTACAACAACTTTGCTTCATGTTACACATACAGTAAGTTCCTATTGTTGCAGGCGACCTCTTCTTCCCCCAGGTTTCCTCTTTGAACAGTTCACACATGATGTTACAGCCTTAGATGCGAGTGAAACATGGTGTTCCCTAAACTCTTTTGAATCTTGATCATTTTTGGGAATTATTATTTTGAGATGAACTTGATAACATCAGAGCTCATAAGGGAGATACCTGCTAGCTTCTGTGCTGTGTGATGGTTGCAATTATATCTCGACTGATGATTCTCAGAGCCCTGTTTAGTGCTTCGCTGTCTCTGCAGACTGTTTTCACAGCTTAAATCTAGATTTTTGTTTCCATGATGAATGGATCAGTCAAGACACTTCAACATGGTCTCAATTAGTGCCGAAAGAACTGCAGATTGGCTTTTCCATTGCAATTGGAAACAGGCAAAACCCCACAATGTGCACATTGACAGACAGCTGTGCAATCAGTAGCACTGCATAATTAAGGTAGCACCGATGATGTAATGCTGCCGAGTTTTGAATGTGTTGGAAAGTGCTTGTCAGAGATGAAGGTCACACTGTCTATGAGCTTCATTTTATTAGTTCTCATCCCAGCCTTGAGACAGGCCAATATGCCCTCACTGCTTTCGTCAGTGTGTTGGAATCCAGATTGGCATTTGCAGTAATGTGTGTGTGGATATCTTGACCTATGATTACCACAAGGACCTCTGTGTTACAGAGCAGCATTGTCTGTCTGGGCCCAGTCAAATAATTATGGGGGTCTCTTTGGCTAAAGCTTAATTGTGAGATTCTGACATTTTGAACTAAACACCCCCTCAATCGCTTTTGCAGTAAAACCCCGTCCCTAATTATGTGGTCAAATCTGATCTGAAGGAGTGAGCTTTGACTCAAAAGAAGACGATGTTTGCAGCAGAACTTGACGGTGGCTGTGTGTGAAGAGGTGGGTGGAGTTCGGTCAGTGTCTGACTAAAGAAACGTTTTTCAAGTGTGATTTCATGGTCCGCTTTCCTCTGCTGACGATCCTGCAGAGACTGAATGAACCAGAGGCTCCACTGTCGGCTGTTTGTGCGTTTGCCATATTCATAATCCTCTGCCATGATTCAGTTTTTCAAGAGGGAGAAAAAGTGGGAGTGTGTGTGCACATGCATGCTGGCCCAGAGAGAGGGAGCACCAGGGACAAATATTTCCAGCTGTAAATATTCTTGAAAACAGACCTGTCGCCGTGGCAACATTCACATTTCTGTGCACGATTGTTGAAATATAGCAGATTTAATCAGTTTCCTTAATGTGAAATAGTTCATGCTGCTTCTTTCAGCTGTATCTGTTACTAAAGTGTGTTGTAATGTTTTTTTTAAGTTGGATGCAGCAGCAAAAGAGAGCAGCCTGAACAAAATACAGATCAGTGTTGTCTCACATTTTGAATCTGACAGAAAAATCAGCAGTGTTTGGTAATGGATATGAAGCCTTGGGTGTATGAACAGCTTAACAGATAGTGAATGGATGAATGAATTAATTTTGTTGTCTGACTAATCAGAAGAATGATGAATGAATGTAAAAGCAAGACAAAAAGCATGTGGATGAAAGGATGATTTTTCATTGTGACTGGATTTTAATTATTTAAGAATGATATATTTATTGGATGAATGAGCAAATGCATAAAAGTAACAGCAGATCTATGACAAGGGTGGGGCAATCGAGCAAATATATTGGCTGTCAGCAATTGGTTGAGTACATCGCTTGTTGTTTGGGGGTTGTTTTCGGGGCAGTTTTGTCATTTGTTTTTGCTTATTTAATGGTTTGCCTCCAGAGAATGAGACGGAGCCGCTGCTCAGCTGGCCCAGAGAGAGCGACGGCGGACAAAAACAGCATTTAAACTCAGCACACATGCCTGCGCAAATATATCAGCAATCTGTGGTTGTTGTCTATCTGTGACTAAGCTATAAATCAACTTAGTCCCCAGGAATATGTATAATCAGCACAACATAACTGTGTGTATTTTGGGGTGAAGAAATGCTACGAGGCTACAAGCTACAACTCCTCAGCTCCAGAGCCAACTTCCTGTATCTGCGCCGGCTCTCTCTTAAGGTGGACCAGCTTTTCTCCTTAAAGTGACGAGCTGCTCCTCTACATTTTTCTCAGCTTTTTAATTAATTATTATTAGTTCTACCATTTCACTGATTAATGTTTACACTACAATCAGTACAGACTACATGGCGTACAAATGACATGCCTAAAGCAAGACAGGCGTTCCTATTACACCCTAAATGCCATGACATTTATACGCCTTGTCATGTCAACAGTCTGGATAAATAGCTGAATAGTTAAATAACTGAGTACATAAATGAATGAATGAGTGACTGAATGAACGAATGCATCAACAGAACAATTAGTGAGGTAATGAATGAGGTGGTGAAAGGATGAATGGCTACATAGAGTAAATGATAAGAACAGATGCAGAAAATTAGCTAAAATTGAGCTAAATGAATGGATGAGACATGTAATCAACTCGTATGCATGGACTATCTCTCAACAAGATGTAAAAAACTACGTAAACAAGTAAACAAGCCAACAACGAAGCATTAAAGTGGTTTTGTCCCAAGCTGTGACGGGTCCTTTGTTCTATACTTCAGGGTTTCATTCTACAGAGCAATCATAAGAACGTCCTCTTTAGGTTTATACTTTTGGCATACCTGCTTTCAATCTGTACTAATGAACAACATGTTAGACACAATATACGATGTGACATGTTTAGCCTGGAGTGCTGCTCATTGTGCATGCATACACCACACCCACTGACAAGAGGATGCACATCTGCTGTACACATGGTAATTATTCACAAATGATAATGTTTTTAATTATCTCGATGGAACAACGCGAATACCCGGGACACAATCAGCTATTAGGGATAATGAATATGATGATGTGGCCGATGATGCGAGTCTCAGAGAATGTGGTTATGATGATTAGATTGGGTCGGCGATGATGAGGAGGAGGATAATGATGGTGAGGACAGGGGTGACAATGAGAATGACGAAGATGATTATGATGTGAGTCCTTAGAGATCAGTGAAGTGTATGAAGGGTGTTGTTAGATGTTACCAAGACGGGTGAAGTATGCCTTCAACAGATTCATCCGTGAAGCACGTTTGACCTCCAGATGAAGCTGTTTTCAGTCACTCTTGATTCACTGATGAGCTTCAAGTTCATTTGAAGAGTTTGCCTCCAAAACAAAGCAGATACACTGACCGTTTTATCTGACTTTAAGCTAAACAAAGTCTGGTCTACTTGCTATCAAAGGCAGGACATGTTATTTTCTTCATTATCTGCTGTTTGTTCAGAGAAGGTCAACTGAGTGTGTTTGCTCTGTTTCTGACCCCCTCCCACAGCTCAAGTTTCTCAATTTTTCGACAGGATCATGATCCTCCTGTCACAAACAAGCCAACCTCACCAACCTTAATATCACCACCGCAAGTCCTGAACCAAACCAGAAACTCAGCGCAGTTTAATGGTCACTCTTTATGCAGATAGCCGATATTGTACTGGTGATAGTGATGTGTTTCTTATGTGACACAACTGGAGATTTTTATGCTGTAACAGGCTCAGTTTTAAAGTTAGAGTGTAGATACTGAAATTAGAAAACCTAAGGAATCAGTTGGTACCAAACATGTCATACTAGGAGGCTAAATAACTCTCCAAACGTGTGCTAAATTTAGGCGAGGAAAAACTGGCATGGCTATTTTCAAAGGGGTCCCTTGACCTCTGACTTCAAGATATGTGAATGAAAATGGGTTCTCCCCTTTACAGACATGCCCACTTAAAGATAAGCACCTGCAGTTTTTGGCAAGTTATAGTCAAGTCAGCACACTGACAGCTGTTGTTACCTGTTGGTTTGCCATGTTATAATTTGAGCACATTCAGTATACTAAATGAAGTACCTGCGAGGGTTTCTGGACAATGTTTGTCATTGTTTTGTGTTGTTAATTCATTGAATAATAAATATATGCATACATTTCCATAAAGTAAGCATACTTTCCCACTCCAATGATGATAAGACTATTATACTCTTGACAAATGTGCAATTAATTTGCGATGAATCACCATTAACTCTTTTTAAAAATACTTTCATTGCAAATTTCTTGTGAATTCATCTACAGTATGTGCAATATTTGCAGTAGTGTCTTTGCTTATACACCCAGTGGTACATTCAAACGAGAAAATCAAAAAGTAAATGGATAACTGAGGAAAAAGGAAGAAAAGCTTACATATATACACATGTACAACAGTGAACTCTTTTAATCGACTGACAGCCATATAATGAAATAAAAAAATATAACAGTTAAAGCATTCATTCTTTGTGCAGCAGAAAGCCAATGTCTTTAGCGTCATAACGTTATACGCTCATGATGACTTTATTATGTTACGTGAGTAATGTACAAAACTACTCATAAAAATGAGCTCAAACTAAAAAAATATGTCGTGTGTAGTTCAAATATCTTATGGTGTTTTTAAAACTATTTGGTTAATGTTTGGTTAATTTAAAAATATTTTGGATCAGTATGTTTTGTGTGTTTATGTAGTGCCATTTTCTGAAAAAACATCAGATTTTTAATTTTTTTTTAAATTCATGACACAATTTCTAAATCAGTTCTTTGGTTTCTTGTCACAGTTATTAGGGTTTATTACTTACATAACCTTTTACATTAGGTTGTGCAGATTTATGATGAAATAACATCACAATAAGCAAGAACAGTGATGAAAGCACTGACGGACCATTTCTATTGCAGAGGTCAAACGGTTAAAAAACATTTTGTAAAAATATAAAATAATGATTAAAGTATAAACCTACACAAATAAACCCTGTGAGCTTTTTACACTAGCTGCTGAAATTGATCACAATTGCCTGTGATTAATTCTTTTATTGATCAAGAATAATACTGCAGTTGTAAGTCAACAACTGTGAGCTCAAGTTATTTTATTCTAACTTGACACTGAATGATTTGATGCATTTGTGCCCCTAATTTCTTGATTGATTAAATGTGGCTGCAAAATGTTGTGTTATTAAACAGTTTACAGCCATTACATTACATTATTATACATACAAATATTATACAAAAGTCTGTCGATGCATTGTTGAATTGTACGGAGGTGCTGGCGTTGCTGCTGCAGTGACTGCTCACTTCTGTTTCCAAATTCTGGAAATCATTAGGAAAAAACTGATTTCTAAGCGTGCTAGAATGAGGGTTTCTTTCCTGTGTCCAGACAAAAGCTTAGGAGAAAATGAACACATAAGCTTAGCCGGCAGTTGTACAAATACAGAGAAAGACTGTAAAACACAACAGGGACCCAGAGAGACAGAAGCTGTAGCTGAAACTTGGCTTTCTAACCTATTTTTAATGCAAATATTATAGATTTGTCAACAGAGAGAGGTAACGTGTGAAATAAAACCTTCCATTTGGTCTTGATTCGGACTTAAGGAGATCCTGGTTTGGCTTAAGTTTGATGTAGGTCATCTGGACAGCAGCCCTGCTCAGAGGTAACGTGAGGTTTTGATTAAAAGTGTAATTTCAACTCGAGCATGGTAAGATTGTCAGCGCTGTCCAACGATGATTTCATGAATGAGCAAGAAAAAGCACACTTCTGAAGCCTGTGGCATTTTCTTGTAAATAAATGTCCAGTTAGTTTCCATCCACCACATGATGTAACACACAAGTGAGTCAACTTGAACGTATTCGTATTGACAGGTTTTACATTGTTTTGCTTGGCAGGTCTTTCCTGAAGAAAACATCACAACAATGTGCTGTGAGCGCCAGTGCTGTCACCAATTAAAACAACAACCAAAGGAGAGTGTGATTACTCAGGTAGACATGGCCAGCTGTTTCTTTAACCAGGCAGATGTGTGTTTATACTCTGCATCTCAAATATACGAGAGGCTGTATGAGTATTATGAGGTAATGATATAAGTAATGTTTACATCTTAGCGATCTGGCATATGCTCATGTGAAAAGTAAGTAACTTGGCAAGATAAATCACAGATGATCAGGATTTTTGGACTTAAAAGACAAAGGGCGGCCTCTCTAACCAGTTCGACTCAGGGTAGGCGAGCCAGGCTATAGCTTATATGAAAATGATTTTTCCACTTTATCTGCTCCATCATCTCTTGTTATCAGAGTAAAAACCGAGAAGTCAAACAGAAAAAAAAAGTCCCAGGAGTGGGCTAGGCATGTCCCAGCAACCCACACTTCAGTACCACGTCGATACCAAAATTTTGAATATGTGACATACTCATTTTTGTACAGTACCAAAGATTAAGATTAACTAAAATGTGTTTGGGACGCTGTAAACTCTCGATTGATGAGTCGCTGGAGTGCACGTTATGTTATCCCTGATAATGCTAGTTAATGCTAGATAGTCGTCCTGCCTGTTTCAACATGGGAGGTACCACTGATTTACATTACGATGCCTTCAAGCTCTATTCAGTAAAAATGTTAATCATAATGTTATCATGATGTGTTTAAATGTAATCTAGTAAAATGTATTTTTTGTGAGAAATTAGTTTTTAAGGCATTATATACCAGAATGCAAACAGTAATAAAGGAGTGTATGTTGAGGTAAATGGGATTTATTGTTTTAGTTTTGTTTTTTACAGTAGTATCATATTGGAATTAAAAATCATGGTATTGGTATTGACTACTCAATACCCGGTATCGTGACATCCTGAGAGTAGACAGCTGATATCTTGGCTTAAAGTCCTTTAAACTCGAAACATTCAAAACCACTAGTCTCCGAAATGTAAACAGATTCACATATTTCTATCCTTTCTCAATTAACTGTATTTGTATCTGTTTGTTCTTAGGAGAGTGACACGAGCCCTTTTTTGTGGCTGTTTAAACTTCCATGTGTGAGCAGTCTGAAACTGATTCAAGATGCTCTGCAGGTTGTGTGTGATGCACATGTCCCTGCATCCCAGATTATTTCTGTTCACTTCCACCAACTCCCAGATTTGGTCCAATATGACAGCTGTTATCATCGTCTCCTGGCTCCTTATTCATTTCATTCACTCAATTGAAGCAGCTTGTTGTTTTTGTGACTTCCTCACATTGATATGAGACCTTGATTTACTTATTTGTTTTTCCTCTTTTTGATGACGAGATGTGATAAAGTTTCAGAAGGAAACGGGACAGTGTAACAACAGTTAAAGGATCCCTGTAACATGAATTTGTAAGTGATTCTGCTGACTAAACACTTTGAGGAAAGCTTTTATTGACGGTTGTATCTGCAAATGATCTAAAAGAAACCTCAAACCAAAAACATGTGCATTATCCTGGAGGATAAACAGGAATAGCTAAATTTGTCCTGGACAAAACAAGTGAACTATTTTGAGTCGTGGACACAGATAGCGTTGGATGAGATACGTGGCTTACTTCAAGGCATGAAACCAGCAGACAAACACAGGATGTCTTCAGTATAGGATGGATGCTGTGTGGGAGGTTAACAGTGTGACGCCAAATGTCACTTTGACCTCTGTTGTTTGTACTCTTATACTTTATTGCTGTCTGTCCTATTTTAATTTATGACCCCAGCTCAGCGAAAGAATCCTAATAGTTTTTGTTTTGAATAAAAAGACGTTTTAGTGGGAAATTTTCATGGCGTATCATTAACAATTTGGGATTCTTCAGATAGCATACCTTTGCTAATCCTCATCCTTATCTCAACGTCAGTCACCACTCATTGAATCAAAGCTCTGGCCATCAGAGAGCTTTTATTCCAAATGTCCTCAACACTTTGTTTGATTTGGCCGACTAGCTTCGTCCCCTGGCCTTTGTTTTCATGACCGACTGAGCAACACTTTGACTCGTTTCTTGCTGCTGTTTTTCTTTATGCTGTCTTTCCATGTGAACTTTTAATCCCAATTTGTGATCCATGTATCAGTATCAAGGGCTGCACGGTGGTGCAGTGGTCAGCAAGAGGGTCGCAGGTTCGAATTCGGTTTGGGTTTGCATGTTCTCTCCATGTTAGTGTGGGTTTTCTCCAGGTTCTCCAGCTTCCTCCCACAGTCCAAAGACATGCAGGTTAACTGATGACTCTAAACTGCCCGTAGGTGTGAATGTGGGTGAATGGTTGTCTGTCTCTATTGACAGCCCTTTGATGGACCGGTGACCTGTCCAGGGTGTAGCCCACCTTCACCCAATGTCAGCTGGCATCGGCTCCAGCGCCCCCGCAACCCCTAACAGGATAAGCGGTTGCAGATGGATGGATGGATATCAGTATCTAACTTGTTGTTGTTGTATATCTATCCATTATGTTTTCTGCTTTAGTATTGCCTTTTATACATGGACATGATTATGTTATGTTGGGTATGGATGCCTAAAAGCTCCCTCTTAAGGCTTTTACGCACCATGGGTGGCGTGATGAATAAAAAACACAAAAATGCAGACTACTTGCCTGTGATCAGTATTTTGCATCAACACTATTCACACCAGGACATGCGAATTTGTAACAGTTACAACACTTTTTCAACAAATGATTCGAAAATGGATTTGCACAGGCAGAGGACTACCTACTGGGATCCTGTTGACCCACAGCGTCTGGCATAAACTAAAAACCATTTTAGTTTCCTTTCTGCAAAGTGCTTCAAGTGAATCTGCCTCTGGCAACCATTTACACAATGTATATGTCTAGGGCTTTTATTGTGAAAGGTAAGAACCGAAGGAGTGGATCTGGTCTGCGCTGCCTTTGTCAAGGTTGCTGTTTTGGTTCGGACTACAGCGCTTCCGTGTTGTCGTAATGAATGTGTCTGTTTTGCACAACATGATTGGCAAAAACTCAGAAATATCTTTTTTTGCTGCATAATATTCACATTGTATTTGAAAGTATTCATGACAAAAACAATAGTTCAAAAATGTGTGAATTAACTGCATGAAAAAACACCCCTAGTGTGTAAAGGCCTTTACCGTGATGAAGTGATCAGGGCCCATATGGTGCCAGTACAGAACCAAAACTGAGCATACACAAAACCTGAAGCACAACACTCCTTGTGAAGGAGTCGTGGCAGCTTCCTTGTTGTGGATGAATGTTATTCCGTCATTTTTTTGGGGATTCAGCCATGTTGAGCATCCACACAGACTGTAGGTCATAGGCTAAGCTCCCTTGTTGCTCAGCTCTTGTGATTGAGTGCATTTAAAGCTTAAAGGAGCAGGCCTGTGATGAGAGGATAGTCAATTATAGGTCCCAGACCAGCTGGGAAAAGTGAAAGAGAAACACTGTCTGTCCCCTCAACATGCACTGACTGAGGTCCCTTGAGCAAGGCTGCCAGTTGCTCTAGCTTTTCACTGGCTAATAATAAACTGTAGCTGTTGGCGGTTTAAGTGAGTGCAACTGTAAGTGTGACGCAGGATGAAAAGAAAATTCCTCTCTGTAGCCGAGTGTTGGAACATTAGCACATAAACATGGTTACAACTGTAAAGGGCATGGTTGTGACTGACCCACAGTACATCCTGTGTACTATGAGGACATTTTACAGAGTCAAATGATGTAACATACGAGTCCTCCTGCATACCTTTAGGAAATAGCGTGCTCATACTGCAGATTGCCGTCAGAAAGGATTAGAGGTGCATCAAAACTGCAATTTACCTTAATGTAAAGTGGTCAGAATTAGCATGTTTATTTTTCTGGGAGCGGCCAGCTTCCTGGATTTTGCACCACAGAAGCTCGATGGGTGAAAACATGGAATTTTCGAACAGTCTGGAAAGTGTCCGTCAGGCCGGAAAGACAGAGTTGAAACAAACAGGTGTCTGTTCAGCTTGTGTGGAGACCACAGAGAGAGAGGACATGTCCTGTCACACAGCAACGGACCATCTGAGTGTCTAATGAGGTCATGGGAGTGCAGAGAAGCTGTGTGGCTCTAAAAAAAAGCAGGAGGAATAACAATCTCATTGTCCCTAATTTACCTCAATCCTTGTTGAATCAGTTCTGATAATAATGGAACGTGAATGTTTCATATGGGCATGTATATAGATGTATGCAACACATTTCTACTTGCTGCAGGAGGAGGGCTTCTCTAATGACTCAGCAGTTGTCAGTGGGAACAGATTTATGAACGCTTCCGCTTTCACTGTGAAATATCACCTTTACCCTCCTTTCCTCACTGATCTCTGCTTGTTTGATCAGTCTGAACCAGGATGCTGGTGTTGATGATAAGGATGTACAGGCTTACTGCTGCTTGACTAAAGGTAACGCTTTATTTCATCAGGTCAGGTCATATAAAAGTGAAAAGTATGTGAACATCTAAACATTACACCCAAATGTAATTGTTGAACATCTGTAATGAGCTCCTATAGTTGTCTCCACTCTTGTTGGAAGATTTTCTGCGAGGTTTGAAACCTGGTTGCAAGTATTGGCTCTTGTTCAGCCAGGAGAGCGTTAATGAGGCAGACCACCAATATTGAGCGATAAGGCTGGCAGTCGATGTTCCAGTTCAGGGCTGTCCACATACTTTTGGCCTTATAGTTAAGTGCAAGCAGGTTTCTCTAGGTGATTAAGTTTGTTGCTTTGCTTAGTAAATATAAAAGCTTCACGTTCTATCTGTGCTCACACTTGACAGTCCTCCTCAAGGTTAAACCAGGTCACAGCCGACACTGGTATGTTGTCCCAGCCTTGAACCGTCATGGTTCTGGTTTTGTCTCCTGTCTAGCTGATAGATGACTTCTGGTCATTAGCAAACAAAATAAGACTTCAAAGAAAGTCTAAAGTTTAAAGTTTTCTCCACAGAAACTCAAACTTTGTGTCTTTTGTTTAACTTTTTTGACTTGTTTCAATGGTTGGAAGATGTTTGCCCAGTCAGAGGACCACCTGCCTGATTCCGATTGCAATAATGAACTACTCGTATGAAGAGAGTGACTTATTGTAAGTAGGGATAATAATTTTAAAAAACTTTCTCAACTGATAACCCGATGACCCTCGTTAGCTGATTATCAACACTTAACCGAAAAGATTTGTGCCACGCATGAAGCAGTGCGCCAGCTGCAGTATATGAACACAACTGAGTCAATGTTTCACCGTCAGGAGAGCTACTGCTTTAGCCACGGTGCTGCGTTCAATGTCTCCAGTTCACTGTCAGGAGAGCTACTGCTGTAGCCACGGTGCTGCGTTCAATGTCTCCAGTTCACCGTCAGGAGAGTTACTGCTGTAGCCACGGTGCTGCGTTCAATGTCTCCAGTTCACCGTCAGGAGAGCTACTGCTGTAGCCACGGTGCTGCGTTCAATGTCTCCAGTTCATCGTCAGGAGAGCTACTGCTGTAGCCACGGTGCTGCGTTCAATGTCTCCAGTTCACCATAAGGAGGGCTACTGTTGCAGCCACGGTGCTGAGTTTAATGCCGGTTTAATCTAGCGTTGCTGGTGGCTTCGTGCCCGTTGTAGCGTAACTTCAGCGAGTTTCCGACAGACCGTGTGTGTGGTGGCCGTGAGTCTGGGTTTGTTGGTGGTGTTATAGCTGTGAACGTAGCTGTAGCAGACTGTGTGTACAGTTTATTTGTCGGTGAACAAATGCTACGAGGCTACAAGCTACACCTCCTCAAGTCCAGAGCCAACTTCCTGTATCTGCGCTGGCTCTCTCTTAAGGTGACCAGCTTTTCTCCTAAAAGTGACGAGCCGCTCCTCTGTGTTTTTCTCAGTTTTTTAATTATTAATATTTATTTTAACTGTTTTAACAGATAGCGTTGATCGGTTAATTATTAACATCCCTAATTGTCACTCCTGAGCGATGGTGTTTTTCTATGGCAGCTTGATGCGTCACAAAGGGAGAGACTGTGATAGTAGTAGTTGCAGAAGAGTGACAGAAACTCTCTGAAAAGCGTCTGCAGTGAGGATCCTGATTGTGTCCCAGTGGGGGGGGGATTAGGGGTGGTGGTGTTGGTGGTGTTGGTGGTTTTGTGGCGTGTGTCCTTGTGTGTGTGCGCTCAGCTGGTCTACAGCTGCGTTGTTTTTGAGCACACTGTCAACACACTTCCTGAAAAAAAACACCACACATCTAATTAATGGTTTGGTCTCAGTTTATTGTGTCACCACTGCTGGCAAGTTAACATCAGCCGACATCTGCCATGCGCCTTTCTGTCCTTTCTTTCTGTTTCATTACTCTTTGTATACCGTCTTTCATGTTTTAATCCTTTTTCTGTTAATTTTTCTTATATTTCGTCATTAATCATCTGTCTCTCTCCTTCCTTCCCATAGCTCTGAAAAAGCTGTGTGCTCTTTTTTCCTACGTAAGTGTGCAGGTACTCACCAGTAAATCAGTACCGGCACTTCCACATATTACTTCTTGACCTACTGTGACTTTTTCTTGCATGCCAGAACAATTTCTTCCCTCTTCTCTGCACTCTCCATATCAGGTTCTCTGGGATATTCATAACGGCGTAACGCCAGCGTTTGTGGACCGCGCCTCCTAAACTGCATGAATATAAAAACTATGTGGAGAGAATCTGGATAAGGCGATGCAGGCTTAGGGCCGGGCGCGTGAGAACGAGGGTGCTGTATTTTATCAATACAGTGTTCACGACAAGATGTTTGTGAAAACATTTGACGTGAGAAATAGGCATTACAGTAACAGAATATTGATTCACGTTTGATCAGTGCTGCCTAGTGGAGTTTGCAAGAGATTGACAGCTGCTCAGAGACAGCAAGCTCCAGCTCGGCTCTGATTGGTTGTTTTCCACATAATTTTTTTCAGATTACCCGTCTCATGCACTAGTGTCAGGATATGCCGACCGTGCTATAAAACTACATTTTTTAATCATATTTGTCCCATTTTTCACACACTGCTGCTTCAATGAAACAGTATTTGATTTGTGAATCTGCTCTTTTTATTTATTATATATAAACATAGCAGGGCTGTCATTTTACGAAGAATTAAATATTCAGAAGCAGGCCATGATAATAATTCAATTAGTATTAATAATAGTCCAAAATGATGTAGAAGTGCATAGTTTTAAGTCAAAAGCCTTCACATTTTCTTGGGGTATGACCATAAAACCAGTATCTCCTCGTATATATTTTACTCACTGTATAAACTGAGAATGTGTCTCTGTTTAATGTGTGAGCATCCTTACTGGGCTCCTGGGCTCCTAAAACCTGAATGAAGAGCTCACACACCTCAGCTCTGCATGCATAGGCCCACCTATCAGTCTGGCTGGCTGCTGCTGATTACAGGCATGCTATTATATATTATAGTGATACTGAAAATACCACAGGAAAGCACTTTTAAGTATTAACACTAAAACAAACCTATAATGTTCCAGTTGCAATATTATTGGAGTATTACAGCATTATGCATTAGAACCAGAGCTGGTTATGACTGACACAGTGTAGTATGCTTAAAGAAATAATGAGTAAACTGGAATAATACACAAGAGATGAAGAGATGTGAATCAGGGGAGTACCGGCACTTATTTTTTTACACTTCAAGCACTGCCTAAGTATGTGAAATTTGTCACATTCTTACCTTGGTTAGCGGTTATTTATCTGCTGCAGTTTCTGCTGTTGGCCTCTCATTAGCACTACCAGTTGTTTGTTTTTCTTGTAGTAAACGCTTTCACTTCCTCCACTCCAAAACCATAAGTATGTGGCACATTTCCATCATAAAAGACAGAGAAAAGCCATCAGTTGTTGTAAATGTGCCTTTTCTTTTATTATGTCCTTACTGTTACTGTAGGTACCATTGTTTTTCCCTCCATTTTGCCTTTCTCTTACAGTCTAAGAGCGTAGACCAATTAAGACAGAGATAGATAGATCAATTATTTCTCATTAGGGTTGTGGCATCTAATGAGTTCAAACCATTTGCAGCGCTGTTGACACTTGTAATTTGGTGAAATTAGTTGTACCATTGGTGCGGTTGTTGCAAAAGCAAATTGAGATTCACTGCAAAACATTGCTCAAAATTGAATTCAGATTCAGAAGACTTTTGCAAGCTGTTAAAGATGGATTCAAGAAGGCTGCAAACATAAGCTCAAGTTTGTGTGGTCACAGAGATGAAGTCAAACATCGAGCGACTGGTTTCTTCACTTGTTGAAGCTCTGAAGTGGTGGACTTAATTGATTGTTTCATATGGCACTGGTTGATATGTGTTGGAATACGAAATGTGTGTTTTTCTGGTATCCAGCATCACAACGTAATGACGTGTCCCAAGTTGTTGAGGTCTCTGTAATTATACTTGTCCACGGTCTGCAAAATGGTCAAAACAGCTCACCAGAGTTTCCCAGAGGGATCCTAAATATCCATCCAAAGAGCTTCAACGTCTATGAGAGAAGCGTTTGGGGTGTATTTCAATTCTCTGCTCTCTTTCATCGTTACCAAAGCTGTATTTCACAGTACAGTGCTGCCTTCATTGAATCTGAAACACTTCTAATGAGAAAAAGTGGCCAGAGATGTGACTTTGATTATTTCCCTCAATGTGATCTTAACAAGTATAAATATAACAAAAAGACTGCAGATATGTCTTCTTAATGTTTGAGGTAAAAACATGTTGGTCTAGTTCTGTTGAGCCTTTACTTCATAAAGTAGCACAGTTTCACATTTGTTTGCTGCCCAGTTTAAAATGAGAACCAGGTTTGTGTATTAAAGTTGACAAGCAAAACAGTGCAACCGCAATCAGCCATGTTAGGCAGTACAGTGGAAGAAACTTCGTCAAGCTGGCATTGTCTTTTCAAACACTAATTGAGCCACCCGATCAACAAGTGCCTGAGAAAATCAATATTGCTGATTGGGTGTGAAGAGTAAGTGTGCAGGTCTTTGTAGCTTAAGTGCAGTTTTCTTGCTTTGTCATCTGGCAAATATCTGTCAACAGTCTCAAGTTAGAAAAACAAATGTACTCAGAAACATGATTCCAGGAAATGGAAATTTTTCGGCTCAAATTCAAAAATCAATGCAATTAATTAATTAATTACGCCGAGGACATAGGCAGGGCTTAATGTGGCATGGACACATTCGCTTATGCAAAAAATGTGGCCATATGTGGCCCAGACCATCTCAGAATGTGGTCTGAAAGGTCAGATTTCAATGCATCCTGAATGCATTGAGTATGATCACACCTGTACTTAGAGCTGTCCACTTGCCATTGTGATCATTGTAGCTGGTTAACTTCTGTATAAACTAAACCGACTTACAGCAAGTCACAGACTCACTGAGATGAGGTTCGGCAGTAACAACTCAAACAAGCAATGGGGTACAAACAACATGAAGCATAGAGAGTCGGACTAAATGAGTAAAATTCAACACTACTCTCTTATCACAGTGTAGGAAAGCACTGCTATTGCCAGATTAGTGCCAACTTTGGCACATTTTTGCAGTCACCATTATCTTTAACCAGCCTTGCTTGTGACCATGGGAAACAGTTCAATAACTCCTTCAATGCTTCAAATATTATTCCATGAGAAGTGCAAAGACTTCTTCCTCGTCAGTCTTGATGTTTTATTATACTTTACTGGAAATATCTGGTCATCATGTGTATAATTTGGTCAGACTTTTAGATAAACGAGGAACAAAACTAAGATTTACTGGAATCAAGAGATTAGTTATCCACATTCTTGTAACCCCAAGAAGCACTCAAACCTTCAAATTTTTAATGGCCTCAGGAAAAACAGATCTATTCTCCAACCTCCCACAGACTTAAGAGCAAAAGTCAGTCCTTATTTAGTCCCTGCCCCCCAAAGAATGCCATTTTCTTGCCGTTTCAGCAGCTCATTTCCAGTTCAGCCAGCGAGCCCCGAGTCATGGCGACGCTATCAAAAAGTGGTTGATGATTGAGGAACTAGAATGGAATGACATAATCAGCTGATTTTTTTTCTATTTATTCACCATAAGTGGTGGTAAGAAGTAATTTGCCTTCCCAAACAGCTACTTCCCTCGTGGTTCAGTGACACAGTCCACATAACAAAGGTTGGCAATATGGGGGAGCTGTAGGCAGTAACTTAAATGGAAAATCACAGTGGTTAGAAACATGTCTCTGGCAAGCAGAGCCTGAGATTAACTGCAGTCAAATGCTGGTAAATTCTGTCTGTGGTTTGTCTGGCAAACAGGGAGGTTTCTCTGAAAGGGAGATACAGTTTAAACTAGTCGATTCTATTATGTTTTATTCTTTAATCCATCACAGCTGGTCAGTTTCCTTTTTGGCGTCCTTGATTGTTATAATCTGGTAGTGTTCTGCTCTGATTTCTTCTCATATCATGTATAAAAGGCCTCTTCCACAGATATATGCATGCAATCATGGCAAAATCTTTAACTTTTACCAGGACAGTCTAGTTCTACACTAGATTGAGAGCAAACATCACGGTTTCCCAAAGTCCCTTATGTATATATATATATATATATATATATAGCAGCAAAATCTAACAGCTTAGTCAAACCTCACAACGTGGCCACAGGGAAGAAAACCAATTTAATGTGATGTTGCGGTTGCCTGAGGAGACTTCAGCTTTCTACAGGCAACCCTACATTTGGTAACTCTCCCACTGGCAGCAGATACGAAACATGAACTCTGGCCCAATTTCCTCCCAGCAAATAACGCCAACTGAGGAATCGCTTTGCTTTTGATGCGTTATTGAGCATAACCCGACGGTGACCACTTCTACCAAGAACTCCAGGTTTGACAGAAGTTTTTCTATTTTGTTTTGATATATCTTTTTAGTTCCCGTGGGTTAGCTGAACAAAACAGAGCAAGACTTGTAAGCTGATATGTTAAAGATGAACTCAGCCTCTGAGAAGTAGGGGAATCACTGCCAGAGTTTGTAGTAGTTAAAGTCACCTTTTGTCAGCCTGAGCTACTGGGAGGAAGCAGTTTTCTCTTGCTGGTTGTGGGAAACCAGAAAGAAACCTCAGACATGGGTCAGTTTTCCCTCAGCATTTTGTGGTCAGGCATTTTAACCCCAAAAACACAGGATTGGTGGTTTACAAGGACAGGATACTTTAACACAGTGAAGATATAGAGTTATTTAAAATGTGTTGGGTGCAAGACTGTTGCTGTTACTTAGCGTTTTAATAGCCAAATGGAAATGTCACATGTATTTTAGCAGCTAACTCTGTAACAGTTTCCTTTCATCTTTCCTTTTCCTCATCTCACTCCCAAAGACATGTTTTGATGGCAAGATTAGAAATGTGACAGCTCACCCCTGGCCCAATCTGAAGTCTGCTGAGGGACTTCAAGGTCTTCCAGTGAAGTTTCCAACAGATGATGCAATGTACATGTAATGGTCTGGAACAATAAAAGGGGGACAGGCAGTACTGTATCCTTGTTATTACTATTATTACAGCCTTGGCTTGTCTTGTGACCCTGGAGCTCTGGAGTGGAGGGTAACATGGTGTTTGTCAGGTCTTCCCTAGTTTATGATAGGAAAGGGTTTGTGGTTTCAGAAACATGTTTCTTCCATGTTCGTTGAGCAGCAGCAGTCAACTATAACTATGAACTAAATTTATTATGCACCAAAAAAAAAAAGAAGGTGTGGAACCGATTCAAGTGGAAGCACGTAGAGAGTTATGTTGTTTTTTGTGCATGAAAAATGTCTCCAACGTTACGAAGCCCACCTCAAATTGTGGAGGACTTGAAGTCCTGCCTTTTCATGCATAACACGGTGATGTCACCAAGTAACACATTTGCATAATAAATGCCCAGCGGCTAGTTTGGCACACCCTTGAGTAAAGAAAGTTAGAGTGGAGCTGGAGTGGAGTCCAAAGAGTTTGGTTTGGTTGACCAATCACAACAGAGTGTTTCAGACAGAAGGTGAAAAGAGGTGCTGCAGCACAGCTGGTATGAGAAAAATAAAGCGTTTTTTGAACAATAAAGCAGGTAAACATGTTCTAGTAGGGTTAGGGTTAGTAAGTATGCGTAAGCATAATAGGCCCTCTTTAATGAATATGATTTCTTTAGTGTATAATGAACTTTAAACTAAGAATCGTTGTGTCTTATCATTACCAAACGGACAAACCAACCACTGGCTCAAGACAGGGCTAATCACGTTTTCACACTTTCACATTGGAAACCCTATTTTTCCTCCATTCCTGACACACAGGAGAAATTTCAGTTGGTTGCAATCTGCAACTTTGCTGCCAGATACCATCGGATTGTACACTGCACCTTTTAAGTACTTTTTAAAATATATCTTTGTAAATTTGACAACAGTCACTAAATCGACCTCAATCCCTTCAGACACACATTCCCATCAGTTTCACTGTTGTTTCATTAGGTCAGGTCAGACTGTGGAGATGAATAGGACTCTGATGTAAACATGTTTATATTTGTATGTGTTTCCTTGCCAAAGTATCCCAGAATAAGATCTGTATAATCAGCTAGAAACAGCATCTTGATTATATCTTCCCATTTGGGACATGTGGCCACTCATCCCAAACTGTCCCAACAGGTGTTTTGGTTTTTCAGCATTTGTTAGTAATTTGCATGCATTGCCATTACAAGGCAGAGGGGCTGGAACCAATTAGTTTGGAAATTTGTGTAACGTGCATCTAGTAAACTGTTTCATTGAGAAGTTTGGAAGCAGAAATGCACCTGTGATTATGTAGAGCAAAGGCTAATGAGAAAACAAACAAAAGAAAGTGGACAACTTCATCTTCTGATACCTCCAAAACTAAAGATGATGTCATGATGAGTCATATCAGAAAGCTTAAACTTGAACCCCATAAGCAAATCCCGATTGTCTGTTTCTTGAGATACTTTGTGTGCAAAGGACGAGTTTGTGGTCATCATGCTGTCAGTTTATCTCCCGGATGAGGAAATGAGCTCTCGGTCAGATGTTCTGGATCAAAGAGCCAGTCAGGTACTTGGTGAGGGTTTTTATGGAGGGTAACAGCTCCATGCTATCTCCTCTTTTATAGGGTGACTGTTAACAATGAGAGAGGCCATATCTTCTAAATCTGGAAAGCTTTACATCCGTGCCAGAACTCACACACTTGTACACGCATGTGCCTCCAGATGTACATCTTTAGGCCAACTGAACCAAGGCTGAGTCGTAACATTTGCTTCTGGAATAAGTTACCTGAATACCCATAAGGAAAAAAAACAAAAAAATGCAAATGACGTCAAACACAAGAGGCACTTTCCTTTTACTCTAGAGCTGCATTGTCTCAATGAGCTTTGGCGCCGCATTCTGAAGCACTATATCCAGCAATTTTAGTGTTATGATGTAAATATCTTGCCTTTTATTTTCCAGTCAGTTGGCCAGATTATTGTCAGCTGACATTCATTCTAAATAATTTGATTGGTGATCTCTGTGAAGGTCAATCTGAAGATCCCACCACATGATGCATTGATTGTAAATTGAAACCATAATCAGTCCTTTTGCTATAGCTCTCATACTTTAATCTTAAGTCACCTTACATACCTGAGGCTGGCAGACTACAACCATAGTCTAGCACTGTTGGTGCTGTGGTCAAAGACATTTCAATACAATTAGTGTACAGAAGAAGTAGTGAGGTGGAAATGCACTATACGGCCTCCCTCCAGTACTTTGCTGTAAAACATGACAGTGACAGCCTTAGAAGTGCTCTCCACCAGGCTGTGATCTGTGCCACTGAGGCTAATATACAGTGCCCTGAGTCATTTAATTTCTTACTTTTAAATTACTTATTGATATTCATTCCAATCATGCACCAGGTACAACAAATTCTTTTCCACCTGGTGCTGAATAAACCTTCGGGGAAACACTGCTAACCTCACTGGCCTCTTTCCACATCTGTAACTCACTTTACAGTTTACACTCAACAGGATGTGCCAAGTGTTAGAGCCAGTAATGACAAAACAATCGCTTTTATTCCATTTGTTTCACATTTGCTGGAAAAATGTCATTCGAAGCAAAGACCTCATAGCTCTGATTCTCTCCAGTTTTTCGATCTCTTGGGCCAACGCCTGTGGCATTACTTCAAAATCTATCGTCAAGCTCAGCACAATGAAATGTTTTAATTAAGATGTTGACACTGTTGAAAATGATACACAAGTCAAGGCGTTCTCTGTGGAGTAATATGAGTGCAGTGTGACTGTGGTGACTAAAACACGTTTGAGGCTACTAGCCTTGACTGTAAAAACAGTGCCGATGTTTCCGTCATGTGGAGCAACAGATGGAGCAGAAACATCACAGACTCGACCGTTAGCACACGTTATAAGATATTGCACTTTTGGGATCTTGGCTGTTGGCCTGTGTTATTTTTTTGTTGTTTTAAACCAAAATCATTTTTTGCTTTCAATCAAAATTTGTGATTGAAGAGACCAGATGCAAAGAAAAACGTGGTATATGCAACATAGCTGTTAGTCATCTCTTCAGTACCTGATTAAAATGTTGCAAGCTGAATAAGAGCTGGTAGATTGAAGTGTTTTCCCAGTGTTTGTCATTGGCTTTAATAAAGGTTGTGAATCTTTCACTGCTTCTGTCGTTTATATCTCACTCTCTGTAATTACATCACCCTTTCTTTCAATCTAGACTCAGTGTTTTCTCTTTCTCCTTTTACTTCAAATCTCAATTCCAAGTTCAACACACATCTAAATCTTGCAGATAAGACCAATTCACACACTTTTCTTAGTTTACCCAGACAACTACAATAACCACTCCATGTCCAACTCGCCTGACAAGAAAAATGCAGCCATTCTGTAAACAACGTATTAAATAAACATCTGTCCATCTCCAAATGAGTGCTACTAAAAAGGCTCGGCCTTTGTTTCAGCCACGCCACTCCAAGCACTTGGGAGACAAGAGGAATTTAAATAACGAGCCTATGAGCTTGACCTGCTTTTGGCCTGACAAATGATGCTAACAGCTGCTGAGTGTTCTCAGTTGCTGTAGGACACTGGGGTCAAAGATCGGGGTCATTTCCTCTGCGGGGTGAACCCAGACTGCATTTTGACCCAATTTAACAACTAATTGAGCTATGTATTTTAAGGCAGTTGGGATGCAAGGGGGGCATGTTGAAGCAGCATTTTGCTTCCATGGGTAATCTGCACCAGTTTGGCAGAGGAGTAATCGAAGTGATGTTTTTTCACTGTAATTCTCAGGAGATTACTTGGCATTGAAGCAGCTTAAAAGCAACAGTGTACTAACAGTAAGAAATGATGGTGAAAGCTCCACCTGGTCAGCAGGTAACAGTTCTTCCTTTATTTATTCCAAGTAATAGCTTGGTGCCTGAAATGCAAAGCAGTTCTCCTCCTTGGTCCAAGAGGTATTTTCCTAGAAAGACCTGTCTGTTTACTACAGCCAATGAAAAGATGTTGTGAACCCAATATAAAATATAATACCTCTGATGGGTCTAGGCCGTAGACAAGACAAGTCAAGACAAGACAAAACCCTACTTACAGTAAGGAGCTGTAGGCATAGACTGTATATCAAAAGTGGACGTAGTCACCGTGTCGTCACCCATTGGTTTGTGGACCGCTGTTTTGAAGTCTCAAGGTATTTCGGTCGTCACCATCTTGTTTTTTTGCAACCAGGGGCAGAGCTAAGTGCAACCAAATGCTGAATAAGACATTTGTAGTCGATCAAAAAGGTTATAATTAACTTTGATGACACCATGGTAGCGATCTGTCAATAGCAGGGTAGCCAAACCCTAAAGCATCCCTGGCTTTATGGTCTATTTGACTCTTAATGGGACCATAATTTCCTAAATGAACATCATGCTGTATTGATGAAGACTTAAAACTTACAATGTTTTAGCAATGTTTAAGTCAAGTGAGAAGTAGGCTCCTTTGCTCATAGACTTCTATACAATCTGACATCTTTTTGCAGCCAGAGGAGTCGCCCCCTGCTGGCCATTAGAAAGAATGAAGGCACTTCCATATTGGCTTCACTTTTCAGACATCAGAGTTATCCACTGGCAGTAGGTCAGAAATTATCAAAACTGATCCACCCAGAAGTGGCAACAGACACTAAACAAAAGTATTTTCCTAGATATGATGCATCTACATATCTGCAAGATACAAGATGATTACATTTTTCATGACACGCTGTCTTCTTTGCCCTTGGCTGTATGACTAATAGAAACCTTTTATAGGCACCACTGACTAAAAGTGGCTGCTCTATGAATAGAGTGCATATATCTACTGAATAAACACCATTTAAAGTTGAAATGAGCACACTGAGCTGAGGTCACCCAGGTCATCCTCATCTGGGTCAGCCAGGCCGGTCACCACTCTCTAAACAGTGACAGTCAACCGGCGCCGTGGAAGCTGCCACTCTTGAGTCAATGAACGGACTGGACAGCAAGTGGATTGGCCGTGGGCCCGCTCTTCAAACTGTGGCGAACAACTCGCACTGCAGAGCCAAAGCAGATGGTATCACTCAGACCCCCACCCCCCCACCCCCACCCTTGCTCTGTAGGAACAGTTTGGATAAGCTACACAAGTATCTCCTATGTGATGAATACAAACATGCCAAACCTTCGCCTGACTGCAAAGCCATGGCATTCATCACTGGAAACGAAGAAAAGAGGCTCTTAAGGGATTTCTTTAAGGCTTGAGGAGCTGATATGGATGGAGATGAAAAGGTCACAGGGTGATGCTCAAATGCAGATGTTGATCTAAAGTTGCACTTTAGCACATAGTTTTTCTCTGTCTTATTTTCTTTATTTCCCTGTCTTGGGCTTTTACTTTCTCACTCAGCATTCAACCTTTTTCCGTTCCTTTTCTCTTCCTTTTTGTCTCTCCTGGCAGCAGCTATGAAAAACCATCGGCATGTCAAAAGGCCCCAGTTGTTTTGTTGATTAAGTGGGAAATAAGCTTTAAACATTCCTCTCTTTGTCTATTAATTGCTGATGGATAGCTTCTTCTCGCCCACATTATCGCCTTTTCCTCTCTTACACCCTATTGCTCAGTCAGGACATTGATTTCAATTGAGACATCACCAATTCATCTGCTTCCCACGTTTTCCACGGTGAAGTAAGAAAGAAGCATCTCTCCAAAAGTTGGACATGTTAGCGGCAAGCTGCCAAAAAAAGGCAGTGTTTTTTTTTTTTTTTTTTTTTTTAGTCAGCCCATCATTCCTCCGACACTTTGGTCAGAGTGCAGTTTCTACAGCTGGTTAAACACAGCTTGAGGTAAACCGAAACAACGTGCCGTTTACACGGAGCCCCATGACATCTGACTCCTGTGGACATCCGCTTTTACCACCAGCCTGTAGTTTCTTTAATTAACTTGAAATCAAGGTAAAGGGTGAATCGCTGCTTTAAACACCATTAGGCATCACTTTGTATGTTAAAAGATCCAACTGCTAATAAGAAGTAAAAGTGTTTGCTTGCTATGTCAACTTTTTATATGTTACTCTGAAGTTTTACCAATTGAACTCTGAGTCTACATTTTTTTTGTATGTTTTTTTATATATTTCCTTAACGCAAATTTGTTTTAATGCCCTTTCTTTAGTGCAATAAAGTAACAGATCTTTCAGAGGTTGTAGCAGGCTCGGTTTTAAAGCTTGAGGGAAGATACTGCCGTTATATGAAACTAGAAAACCCGAAGAATCCATTGGTACCAACCATGTCATACTCGTTTGTTGCACTCCAAACTTACACTACATTTTGGCGAGGAAAAACTGGCATGGCCTTTTTTAAAGGGGTCCCTTGACCTCTGACCTCAAGATATATGAATGGAAATTATTCTATGGGTACCCACGACAGCTGTTGTTGCCTGTTGGGCTGCAGTTTGCCATGTTATGATTTGAGCATATTTTTATGCTAAATGCAGTACCTGTGAGGTTTGCTGGGCCGCACTTGACATTGTTATACATTGTTAATTGATTTCCAGATAATGAATATATACATATGTTTGCGTAAAACATTCACATTTTTTACGGCACAGATTGAACGATACCAAATGTGTAGTTAATTTGTGATTAACCATTATTAAATATTTAAATCAAGTGAAAGCCACATTCTCCAGATCTTCTCTGTCCATCGATTCGCCAGAGAAGAAAAGAAAGAAAAAACAGGTTCTGTTGTATCTGGTGCTTTTGTGTAATTTATAATATTGTGAAGATTTTCTGCATTTTCCTCAGTAAGCTTCATACATTTTCTTGTCTTTGAGATTTTCTTGAGGACACAAACTCTAAATTTGGCTTGATATCTTTTTGGGAGCGCTAGATATCGCATAGCTGTTTTTGGTTTGTCAAATCAGATCAATATGTTTTTACCTGTACTGAACAGTACTTTAAATGGCACTTGCGTAATCTATATTATGAAAGTGGAAGAAATACATTAGGAGGCATAATTAATGCCCAGACCCAGGATGGTGATATAGATGGTTATCTCTACAGAAGCACTGAAGAATGTAGTTTTCCGTGAAGTTTCAACTCTCTTGTTTTTAAATAACAAAAACATGCACCTCTGAAAGTGCATGTAAATCCGATATTGTGCTGAAAAGTGACCTGAGGGGTTTTAAGTGAAAAATTAAGAAAAAAACACGGCAAATATTCCACTTTACAAAGGTGATACTGTTCTTTTGCTGACTCTGCCAAGCTGGTCCCAGTATTAAGATGGAAGATAAGAATTGTGAAGGAGCAGGGAGCTGGCAGCTGTGTGTGTGTGTGTGTGTGTGTGTGTGTGTGTGTGTGTGTGTGTGTGTGTGTGTGTGTGGGTTTGGTTGAGACAGACAGCAGTAATACTTGGCTCCACTGACCTAACCGACTAAACTATTTGGCCTTTGGCTCTCTGCAGCCTTGGACCTGCCAGCTTACGGGCACACAGAAAAAAAGACCCTTATCAGTGACCGCAGTCCTGTCCAGTGTTGGCTTATATGGGCACACTCCTGAGCTTTGAATCACTGGTCCAGACTCGCACCAAAACAACTCTAAATCTGCAGTTTGAATTCCTGTATTACTGAGCCAAACAGATTCCTGTACTCAGTGTTAACCTGCGTTGTTGCCCAGATTGAGGTTTTAGTTGAAAGTGACGGTTATTTGAGTGTAACACGAGATGGGAGGAGTGTGAAAGGTACAGTTATTCGTAACATGAAATGCCAACTCTGCATCAAAGAAATTGGAAACAATCAGCCCTCTCATGCTTAGAAATAAAGTGTTTTTAATAATTTAAACATTACACTACACTACAAGCTTATTCTGTCCTGACCTACAATGACCCCCCATCCTCCTGGATGCTACACTTGCACTGTTGTCATTAGGAAGTCATTATATGCTTCTCTTCCACGGTCTGTTGGAGTCCCACTGAGACCTTTTAACCCCTTGTGAAACCTACAGCAGTGCTGCTATTAAACCCCCATGTAGCGTCAGCCAGTCTTTCCTGGCAGACTAATGCTGTTTTTCCAAGACACACTCAGAGCTAAGATACCAAATTACGGCTATATGTTAACACTTTAAATGCTACCGTATATTGGACTTACAAGTTGGACGTCTTTGTTCTTGGTGTACTAATGTATGCATCTGGCTAAACTTTACATCGTCTACAAACTGCTTGCATTTGCACAAAACTGCAAGTGACCCTTCTCTGATCAAAGAGCAAATTTCCACTAAAAGTCAGTGCATTTCAGTAACAGCTTTCCACTGCATACATTATCGTACATTAAATGGACAGTAGTCTGTGAGACCACCGGCTGAGAAGAAGCTGGTCCGCCTCACTGAGACACAGTCAACCCTGCTCCCCAAGATGGATGTTGGATGAAGCACAAGAATGCGCTCTCCTTACCGCTCAGCCCCTTTTACCCCGGTCCAGACCTCACTTTACCTGTCACACATAAGGCCTCCGTTGTGTGTGCAGTGTGTGTAGTGCACTGTGAGGCAGCTATAGAAAGAGACTTTTTTTAAAGCTGCATTAAGAAGGATTTCTATGTAAACTCATTGTTGCTGCTTCAGACTTGTTTAGTTTACTCAACAGGGGCCATGCACAGCACAACCATTGAGTCAGATTTAGCTATATAGCTAATTTCCATCTGTGTCCCTGTGCAGGAAGATCTTAAAAACACAATACAGTACAACACAAACATTACAATGCAAATGCAATTAAACAGTTTGCAAGAGTATCACACAACAACAACAGTATCACACATATATGAACACGTACATATGCATATACACCCACTGGTTTGTGAACTGCCCTTTTGAAGCCTTGACTTTTGCATTTTGGCCTTTGCCATGTTGGTCTTTTGCAACCAGATGTGACACCAGAGGGTGGAGCTAAGTACAACCTTGAACGTCGAATAAGACATTTTTAGGTGACCAAAATGTCATTGTAAATTTCTCCACTGTGGGACAAATAAAGGAATATCTTATCTTATCTTATCTTAACCTTTGTGAACTGAAAACACACTGAAAGGGTTAAAGTTCTAAGATGAAAACACAGACAACTCCCAGATTGGACAACACCATGGTAGCGACCTGTTAATCACAAGGTAGCCACGTCCTAAAGCATCCCCTGCTTTACTGTCTATTTGACTCATAGTGGGACCATAATATACTAAATGAACTTCAGGATGTATTGAAGAAGACTTGAAACCAGCGATTGAGACCATAAACTCAAAACAAGTGAGAAGTAGGCTCATTTCTCATAGACTTCTATACAACCAGACTTCTTTTTGCAACCAGAGGAGTCGCCCCCTGTTGGCTGTTTGAAGGAATTTAAGTTTAAGGCATTTCACTTCTCAAACCCGGAGGCAGCCCACTGTGCAAAATATAAATTATATAGTCTCCACGTTGGAAATGGTCTCATACAAAGCTTTAAATCAGTGATTACATGATGAGTTTGTCTTGAGCGAAGTTTTAAGTGTTGTTTTAAAAATACTGAAACTCACATTTTGTTATGGGGTTTGGCCACTTGCAGAAAATCCTCCAGCTCACAAATGGTGAACAATGGAGCCTTGAGAGCAAAATGCCAAGAAAGCAAGATTCTGAAAATGATGCATGAAATCCAATCCCACCAACCATCAAGAAAAAGACAAACCCAGTTTGGTGACTAATGATTCCTTAATCCTGCTGACGCACGGCGGTAAAGCTCACTGCTTTGGCCATAAGATTACTTAACAGTGAGAGTTGCTGTCTCCGTACTGCATCTATACTGCTATAATCTCAACAATAGCTCTATGACAACAACAGTTATGTCCTCTACTTTTCATGGATGATCCTGAGGTATTTCCAGGCCAGATGGTATATATAATCCCTCCAGTGTGTTCTGGGTCCTACCCCAAGATCTCTCCTCCAAGCTGGAGGTGCCTATGGTGCTTTTCATTCACATATCTCCTTGCTTCCTTCACTTGAGGCTCTTCATTGCATCTTAGTGCTGGAGCCATCATGCTGCCTGAACCACTTAAGGTGTCTCCTTTCCTTTATTTTGGTTACTTGTTTCTAGTAGTAAAGGATTAGATGTGCATGTGCTGTTTTTATGCCTTATTGTTTCCAGTATCTCATTCCTTTGTTCACGACCTAAAATTCATGACACTGTGAGGGTTTGGATCATAGATGGACTGGCAAATTGAGAACTTCAACTTCAGGAGCAGGTTCCTCGTCACAGTAAAGCTGCCGACCCTGCACCCGTTGTTGTCACTGGGCAAGATCTTGAACGACTTAATCTCCTTCGTTTTGGCACCAACTTCCTCCCACCCTGCAGCAGACAATCTGATCCCAAGCACTTCACCCAGATCACATTGGAGGTTATGGTCCAATAAAGCCAACAGAACTACATCATTGGCAAAAAAGTAGATTCAACGCTGAGGTCATCAAACTGGACGCTTCTCAACAGTCCATGAAAATCGCAACCGAATCAGCGACAAGGCCCACAAGCTGTGCAATAATACATCCCATCTCCTCACATCTGGGAGTCTCAATACTTCAGCTGGCATCAATACGAATGAGACAGTGCACACTACCTCATTTTGCTGTGGTGGGTACAGCGAGTCACTTCTTGGATCAGAAATTGGCAGACTGGAGCTGGATGAGATTCACTTGTTCAACAACAACTCAAAGAGGTGTGTCTGTTTGGGCACCATGTGGTGCTCCTAAGCTGTTCCCACTGGTGGCATCTGCTCTGGTATTATATTCTTATAACATTGGTATGCTTGTCATCATCTCCAGACACCATGAAACATGGCAATTACTACCTGACAGGAAAGACCAATTACAATTTGCCCAATTGAAACAAAAAATTCCTGAAGAACTCGCTCCATTTTTCTCTCGTAGATGGTTAGACGGCCAAACCGACCTCTACTTCTTCTACTCTGTATGGGTGGATTACAGCCATGTATAGCCCATAGGACATACTTCTGTTCAAACTACACTGTCGCCGACAAGCTGAGTTTATACATCCAAACCAGTTGATGGAAACATGTCTAATGCATTTGTCCTTTTTATTTACAAAAAAAAAATGCTTAAAATTCTCTTAACAAATGAATGTAAACAGCTAATAAAGCATTATTTCAGTCTTGAAATGTTTCTTTGAGGAATTTCCTGAAGTTTTGAAGATACTAACCACAGAGATTTGTTTAACTCAGTCTGTTACCAAAGCCACTTAACATCAGCTCTCCTTTCAGCTTATCATTTCCTCCCTGCAGGATCATGTATTATTTGTACTGGTCTGGCTGCTGTGGTATTTCCCCGAAAACATTAAATGTTTGGGATTTGTTTCCCTTTACCCGACGAGGTAATTGTATTTTCTTTTTTATTCATTTCTTTTTATTTTTTTTTCCACCCCTGGGAACTAATAGTTTATGTTTGAATAATTAGACCCTAGCACAATGTTCAGGTAGTCCTTTTCCCGTTGGGGACCAGAGCTCTGTCGTGGGGTTAACTGAGGACATGGGCAGAGTTTTGGTTGAGTCAGTCTTGGCTCTGAGACTTCGTAGAGCAGCATTACTGAGCCAAGAGCATAATGTGTTAAGTTAAGCTGATTGGTTATGAAATCCTGCAGATAGAGTTTGGATGCGATTGGTGGTGATGTTGTTGGTAATGATTGCAGACAGGATTTTCTTTTCTTCTCCAGACGGTAACGATTGCACATTTCTGTGGTTCGTGTACTCAGCAGCTGTATCAGGACGACTTTGTTTTATATAAACAACAACGAATGAATGTGGAGCACACCTACACCACATCATCTGACAAATGTGGCATGCAACAATGCAAACAGGCTCCCGTGAGACTTATTTTTAAACACGATTCTGTCATTTGAAAAGTTCAAGCAGGAAATACCGCAGAAACTCCCTTGTGGCCACTGGACACTGATTAGCTCTTCAAATTAGTCCTGCATGTTTTCTTTTAACTGTCATTGCCCTGATAAGCAAGGTCAAACAGTCTGTTGAGCTTGAATGAGAAGAGAGAGATTTAACCAAATATGACTTAAAATACCTGTGGAAATACAGCATGCTTGGCTGCGTTCCAGCAGTGAGGATGGCGAGGTTTTGAATCGGCTTATTCAGATTCCCCGTAAAGCATCTGGTTCACCTCACAAGCCGTTGAAATCGAATTCGCTGTAAAAAGCTGTTTCTATTTTATGGGATAATCAGCTGTGCCGTGTTCTGTTGATGTCCTGTTGCAAGGCTATTAGAGCATGAACTCATGTTGGCTTTATTGTGGAAAATGGCCTTCTGCTTTATGGGGACTGTTGGAGCCAAGTGTTTGCGCTCGACTGTGACAGAAACAAACTTTTTTTAAGAGTGTATTTTTTAATATATGGTACAGTCTTATGCACGAATTGAACTCTTTTGCAAAGTTTTTTTTTAGGTCACAGCAAACTTGATTCTCCCCACATTAAGTGAGCTTTTCTGGATTTAACTAAACTGAGAACAAGCCTCTTTTATACTTCTGCTGTACATTAAAGCTGCACCAGGTAACTTCCCACTTCGGAAACCCTGTATGGCAGCTGCAGATATCTATTTGCATTTCTGAGCATATGAAGGACTTCATTGTAAGTGTGCTTCCTAAGGACTACATAAATTGGTGTATCTAGGGTGAATTCACAGTTAGTTATTGCAGCCCTAACTTGTGATTTTGGCTTTAAGTTACACCATAATTACAAAAAAACACATTAGTTGTAACTAGCCTGCAGATAGTTTTGGTTTTAAGATACCTACACTGTCAGCGGTTTTCAGACACTCTTTCTTTTGGTTAAAAAAAAGGCAGATCCAATAAAAAGCATTCACTGTGAGTTCGGCTGATTATTCAGGACACTCCATTTATTTCCATTGCAAAGCAGTGGAGGCAGACACACGTCTCAAGATGTGGACAAATGAAACCAATACCAAAACTGTCTGCATGGCTAGATACTGCTAGAAAGAGACAAGAAAATATTTTCTTTGTATTATTATGTGGATGAGGTTTTCCCATACGAATCATTGCGTGCATCTGCGCAGTATCTGTCTCCATGTGTTGCTCATATGGTTCAGTTGCTGCAAGGTGCTTGCAACACCATGGAATGTGTTTTTCCCACAGGAACAAACAAATGGGTTCAGTATCAACCACAAACTGTCTGTTTTGGATCAAACGTCCCTGAAAAGCTGCATCTGATTGAACGAATCTGATAGCATTGCTGACTTTGAGGCATTCTTCATGTATTTGCGTACATGGTAGGAGCATAGCAGGCCTCTCACTCCTATCTGAGCATCACATTCTTAACATACAGGAGTCACACATGCAGGGGCTACCTCATTCCTAAGCTATATGAATCATGAATAACATGACAGCCACATTCCCATGATGCAGTTATCGGTCTCATTCTTTGGATTCATTAGAGTCCAAAGAATGAGACGTGACTATGTTATCCAGTGAGGAGAATATGGGGTTCACTTCCTCCTTTGCTTACATAACTGATGATGGAAATATACTCACTGATTAGCGTTTATATAAATTCATGTAGTTCAGAGAAATTGTAAAAATATACATTATGAGGGTGAGAATTAGATTTACTAGCATCAGCAGTGAAATCTTTCTCTCTTTCTAGGACATATAAATAATATTTTGTTGTTTAAGCAAAGTGTGGCGTATCCCTAAAGAAAAGAAACACATCATTACTGGAGCACTTTGTGTTTCTCCTCATGTTGCGCAAACACAGCTAAACATCTCCATCAAGTGAAAAAAAAAAGTGCCATTGTTTCTGACATCAACGTGAACTAGATCCATTCATCGCTGAGCTAAGCGCCGTGAGCCTTTGATCACAGCGAGCGTTAACACTTAAATCTGCTCTGCTCGTCTTAATGACTGCATTGACTTGGCGCTTTAGCTCGACGCCAACAGAGCGGCTTTGTGCTAAATGGGAGGCCTGTAACCTCACCTGGTCACACACACACACATACACGCTTGTGTACGTAATCTCAAGTTAAATACGCAGGCTGTGTGGTCTTAGCAATTTGCCTTAGAAGCTCCTGCTTTCCGCTACAACACATGGCTGACATCACCCCATGCGCTGTCAATCAAACACTGAGTCTCTGAATGAAAGGATGCGAGGCGGCTTGTTTTGTCTGTCTGAAGGAAAAGATCTGAGTTGATCTGTAGATGTAGAGTGGAACAGAATAGAAAGGAAATCCCTGTTTGAGTCTGATTATTTATCCAAAGTGGTTATTTATTTAAATGTACCTAAACACAGATCTGTTGGGAACATCTGGTTATCGAGAAGTTAGTTATCTTAAGACAGGTGTTAAATGACTGGCGAGGTCCAAACATTTTAAAAGACCATAGCTGCAGTTTTGTATGTTTTAGCCTTTTCACTATAAAGGCCTTTACATACCAGGGGCGTCACGGATAAACAACAGGAAAATGTGAAATACGTCATGTGATATCTTGAAAAGAGTATTCCTCCTTTTCCATTTGTTGTTCTAAGAATGTTCAGCAACACGTGTCAGTTTCCGCTCGTCAAATGCAAACAGTTTTTTCTAAATAAACTCATCTTCACCAGAAACAACTTCCTTAGGTTTAGGCAACAAAAGAAGTTAGTTAGGGTTCGGAAAAGATCGACTTGGTTAGGATTAGGCAACAAAACTACTTAGTTAGGTTCAGGAAAAGATTGTGGTTTGTCTTAAAATAACTGTAGTTGGCGTTACTTAAATATATGTTACACAACAAATAAATCAGCTTTGACTTCTGGTTTCACACAGGACACAAATGCTGGTCTCCTGGGTGAAAGTCTGGTGTTTTTTGACCCACCCATCTGGCCTGACCTCCTCCCTGCATGCCGCTCTTTACTTCACCCGGGTCATGATTATGTTTATTACACACAAATTCATCTTGTGGGATATACACAAAGTACTGTGGATTAGTTTTCGCTGGTATAGTTACAAACAATGTATGAGAAGAGCCTGAATTTCACCTGCCTATTATATGTCTACGTTTTTTATTGTGAAAGGTAAGAACAGAAGGGATGGAGCTGGTCTGCGCTGCCTTTTACAAAGTTTGCCATCTTGGTTCGGACTACAGATCTTCTGTGTTGTTGTTTAATAAATACAGGCAAAACTCAACCCGTTCCGCACAACATAATTGGCTGATACCTTTAAAAAATATGTATAATATATATATATATATGTAATATGTGCGTTCAGTCTGAAAGTACAACAGTTCCAAAAAAATATATTGAGGTGCGAATTAAGCGCTTAAAATAACGCCCACGCCCCCCTGCCGTACAGTAAACCAAGTCTGCTTAACAATACTGTTAATCATTTTCCAAATATGTCAATGATTTACTCCCTAATGTCAAAGCAGCCGTTGGATTTAATCAGATTCACATTAACTTTTTTGTTGACTTTTTGTTTTTGTCAAAAGCACGTTTTTGTTGCCTGGTAATAAAATTGTTAGCAGGTGCTTTCCCTACTGTTGCATTCAGGAACACTCAGATGTTCAGTATTTTATTTTAAGCTGGCAAGAAGTAACTTTTTATGCAAGAAATGAACAACTTCACATTATTATTACAACATCAGTGTTTCAATTTTATTTGTCATCTTGGGTTCATTTTCCCATCATAGCTCATTATTGCAATCTGTGATTCAGAGCTGACTGTCAAACCAACATTATGACATTTACATTTTCTGGCACATGTGCTTTGATATAAGTTCAAATCGATCAAGCTTAAAGATGCTGAGACAGTGTGTGTGAGATGTGATGTGGTCAAAGCTCCATTTCAATTACATGATGTGTATGAGCCATTTGTTCTGCAGTGTTGTGCTGAAACAAATTTTTGTGCATGTAAGTGTGCACATGCACATACAGAGGTGCTCTCGCTACAGATGTGCTCCTATCTGAGTATCTGTGATGTGGAGTTATAGATGACGGAGGTTTGATTAGATTCCCTTCACCCAGTCTCTCATTAGATGTGACAGCTCATTATAGACCGTTGTGGACTGACTGGCAGCTGAGGGACTTAGGCCGGCACCATTTACTGTAGAGCTGTCCAAATACTGCGTCCATCATCACCACATTATTATGACCTTTCTTTTTTGCTTTTCTGATGAAGCCCTAATATTGTATCTTTACATCTTAGCCAAGTCCAAGGAAAAAAAGCACACATTTTCCAATCCAAAACTAGAACTGAACTGTTGATAAAGATACCTCAGCCAAACCTTTAGACCCTGTGATCCCTATAATGTGTCCAAAACTTGGGAAAAACTACTGTTTCTATCAGTAACACTGACTTAAAACCACCTGTTCCATTGCATCAGGTGCTTTAGCGTCAGATAAAGTGCAGTTTGCACAAGTGTATGTCTACCAGAAGACACTTGCTGTGTCTCAAATTGCTTACACTTGATGTTTTGAGTGTCGGACAAACGCTGAGTGTGGACCGCTGGACACTTCTCACCCTCAACGGTCGCCATCTTTGCTACGTAGCAGAAGGGAAAATGGCGAGCGAGGAAGCACTTGCAGTTGACACGGGAAACACCAACATATACAAATGTAGTCGGATAGAAGCCATTATTGGGTTAATCTAGCTTTCTGAATGAAATTATTGCTGATACAGCGTGACGTCTGTTTCTGACTGTCACCAGCTGGTCTACTGAGCTTCCGGTGAGTGCACCACAGCCGTGTGGGATTAGAGAAAACACTACCCTGTCACACAGTACTAAGTAAGTACATAGTGTGGACAGCGTACTACATGTAAGTGTGCTAATGAAAGTATCTGAATCGAGACACTGCTACTGTCCATCTTGTGAACAAGGTGTGTATTTGTGCATCGGTATGTGAGTGTGTCTGTGCTTTATTCAGTCTACCTCCTCTAGTAAAAAGATGATATTAGTAGTAGTAAACACAGCATTTTGTTCATTTGGTTTCATCTGTTTTCACTCAAGCTGAACTGCAGTTGTAATTTTATACAGTTCAGCTTTGTATTTATCCCCAGAATGGCATATTTTGGAGTAGCAAACAATTTACTGAAACAGTAGTTAGTTTACCTAGTTAGTTTTGCTCGATCCCTGGATGCCTATGGAATCATGATGTTATATAGATGATTATTTAATCCCATTGACGCTCAACAGCTGAGCCAGGATAGCCTAATATTGCCGTTTGACATGAAAAAGGTCTGTCCTAAGGCATTCATTAGTTTCTGAAAAAATACTGTATCTCTGAACTATATCTCTTTAACCAAATCACACACATCTCGGCGTCTCTTCTTTTGATAACTAATGTAATATTTTTTTTCACTTCCATGTACCCTTGAAATGGAGCCCACTGGGGAGATCCGCCTCCCACTTTAAAACTTCTGCTATATGCTGTTCTTATATTCTAACAGCCAACGTAACTTGTTTTTCATTCAGTCACTTTATTAAGCTACTATTATTACAAAAGGAGAGAAGCTGCTCCTTTGTGAAATAAAATGGCAATCTTCATCTTTCATGTGGTGCTAACATAAGAGAGGGGTAGACCGCTTTCTGCTGTTCATAACAGTCTGGATTTTGCCATAATATTGTCACACAGGGACTTTCTCAGAGACACACTCCCACTTGCCATTTAAGAAACAGCCTCGTGGAGACGGCAGTGTTTGGATCCACTGTTGCTCATTTAGCTAACGGAGCTGGCATGCAAACACTGCTGTCCTGTAAACAGACACACAACCACACATGCAGGACATTGAACCTGTGTACTTAAAGGTGCTATATACGATATCCAGAGCATTAATAGAGCAGCAGACAACTGTTGTCTATGTGATATAGAGGAGTAATGTCTACCTGAGCAGAGAATGAAGTCTGTGTGTTGTAATCTGAGCTTCTCTGTGCTTTGTTGATGGAGTAAAATACTTTTAAATACATATATTTATGGATTTCTATTACAGTTATTCAAAACAAGGAATAGTTGTGTGTGCATCAGAAATATATTTGTGAACTTTATTTTTTATATATGTTGTTTTTTGTTGACATTTATATGCTGTTTTTGTGCACATTGAAAAATATTTTTGTGGAGAGTTATTTATATATACATCACAAAATATTTTGTTTCAATCCGTCTGTGTTCATTCATTAATACTGAGACTGTACTGGCTCTTTTTAGTGCATGTTAGTGGATGTGAGTGCTGGCTAGCTCACGGCCGTCACTCTGCACTGCTCTTATTAGCGCTGATAAGGCCGTCCCAACCGATGGCGTCATTGTGAAAGTGTATTCCCCACCATGCGGTTACCCTGGGTTAACACTGTTAGCTCTGTTTGTGCCGTTGCCTTTGTTTTCACTGTTAGCGCTGTTAGCTGCATGCTGCCATCTCACCCATCCCCATGTTGAGAGGCTAAAGAAATGCTCTAAATGTCGCTTTTATTGCCTTTAAATTTGTCTAATGGAATACTGCAGTTTTTATGTAGGAACGTCATTACTGTTAGTTTCATTTTTCTCAACCTGGCTTCTTTTACTGATTTCCTCTCTTATAATGCAGCCTTTCCCTTTGCATCATGGTCTTCTGAAGCTGTCAGATGTCTAATTTGTAGTACATAGCATTTTTTTTTCTAAAAAACCAAACAATTACTTTCTCATTGTTTCTGAGTTACTGGCACTAAAATCGTACTGATATTCACGATTTATGCAGAAGCCTTTCTGATGCAGAGCAAAGTGAAGAACAGGCTCCACTCATTTCCTTCGTGTTTAGTCTCATTAAATTGTTGAAGTTTCTTGTAAAAGTCTGCAGAAATCACATGTTAGGCAAGCACTCACACTTTCCTCTGATATTATTTTTTATTAGGTTGAATAGTTTGCAACAGTCCATTACACAGACATTTCAGGCCTTGAAGTGATGTCACACAACTTCACAATAATAATAATAATAATAATAATAATAATAATAATAAGGCACCAGAAATGCTAATTATTCTCTATAACCTTTTCTAAAATCTTTTCTGATTTACACTAAATATCACATCCTGTTGTTTTGGATGACCAATCTACTGTCACTGTAACTGCACTAATATCACAAGTTAAACTCATCTGTATCATCCTGTACAGTACTTCACTACTCAGTTGTCCAACACATCCTCTTCTTCCCAAGAAAAGGGAGTTCACCTCCTAAAGCCGATGGTATTCCTCAGTGACTCAGACTTTATCACATGGCTGCAGCATCTTGTGCTTCATTCATGCACCTTGAAGTTATTAGTGCAAACACTAGCTAGCGGACTTGTACTGTATCTACCGAACCTCCGTCGTCTCCTCTGCTTTCTTCGTCCTCCCCTGATCCAGTGCAGGTGGTGCTCAGACTCCGCCAAGCCTGATTACTCTGAGAAGTCACACCCTGACCCGAATTACTCACAAGTTTCTCACAGCTGACGACATCTTGCACTGGGATGTTTTACATTTTTACTGCGCCGCTCTCAATATTCTTGAGATGAGAACATTCAGAAATCATCAATATATAATTTCTTCAACATGATCAGCTACTTATAAATATGTCATTGGCCTGATGGATGACACAGGACAGGCACAGATTCAACTTGTGGGTTCCTGCTGCATCATTAGATTTTGAGCGAGTGCAGAGAGTTCGTCTTAGTTTCCTTTGCAGTCTGTCCAGCTGTTTCTGTCTCTGACCCAGTGGAGCAACATCTGCAGTGATGTCACGGAGCGAAGTGACAGGCTGAGCTGTGGGAATGTTGGCCGGCACACTTTGGCAGGACGTTAGCACTGACAACACCGAGACGGTATAGTGTCTGGTGGCAACAAGCCAATCACCCATTTCTGATTCCAGAGAAGCCTGGAATCAGGAATGGATCAAAGAATATTTGGGAAAAAAAAAATCTCTTAGAGTTTGTTTTAGCTTGCTTGAGTTTCACTGAAATGAGTATCTGAAAGTTAAGACCATCCCAAGGAAGTATTTATTCATTTATACATGGACATTTATATCAGTTCTGTTTAATTGAAACCTACACTTTAGAGTTACTCCTATGAGTTTGAATGCATGTATCCTAAGTCACTTTGGATAAAAGGGTCTAATGCTAAAGAGTGTAATGCTCTAGTGTACTGTAACACCACAGTAATTACGTGTTTCTGCAGCCAGGAGGCATGTTCATGTGTTTCAGGTGTGGAGAAATTTCTTGTAACAGATGTCACAGCTTATTGATTGTCTGTGGATCCTCCCAGTTCGCTGAGCTCTGGAGTGGCGACTGCAGCTTATCATAGACATTGCATGGAAGCTCACTGCAGGCCGCACTTCGCCGTAATGAAGCACTTGTTGTTCAATGACTGCTTAATCACAGTCACATCCATATTTTGGCTCCACCAGGCTGCTGTAAAACCACATCCTCACTAAACCTGGAAAGTCTTTTTCTTTCTGTTTTGGCCTTCCATCCACAATAAAGCTTTGTTTATACTCGCGGGAGACTCTGTGGCACTGGCCTCCGTAGATGGCGTGCACCCTGCGAGCATGCACAGAAGTGTTTATGCTCAACGCATTGTTCGTTGCAATATGCTCCAAAACTCCATGATGCATACTGTGCAAACAAAATATTCTGTGGATAAGCAAGAAGTCAACGAGAGGTACCGGAAAGGAAAATAGGCTGCCTGTCAACAATAGTAAACACCGATGTACTGCCAAACATTGCATTTGTGTACAGTAATTATTAGTCGTTTACCTCCAAGTCAAAATTACTTTCCATCTCTCTGTGCTTCCCCTCGGGTCTCCACTCTTTCCATGAACAAAACAATCATATTTTTTCACAGCCTCCAGCAAGACGCCTCTTCTTTCCTCAGTGTGTTGCCTGTTTCTTTCCCAGAATATAATGTCATGTGACTGTCCCTGTGGTCTCTCAATGAACAGCTACAGCAGATATCTGTACAGGTGAACTTGCTCAGCCAGTCTTCCCTCGAAGGCATCCATGTTGAAATGAATGAAATGTACAGCGCAGGCAGTGAAACTGCGAAAGCCGTGACGACATAATTTTCTGTCGTGCGCACCATAAACCAGGGTTAAGGTGATACTTTCCCATCCAAACAGAGCTTCCCCAAAAACACTCTACTTCGAGGATAAATTTAGAAAATACCTGCTTCGAATTTTAGAGTGAATGAGGGAAACAGAGCTTTTGGGAACTTACGTAAGCCTGACACTCACAGCCAACTTTCTGTCATCTCAGCACATCATAAATATCAATATAGCCGTATCACAATATGCAGTTTTCTGGCCAAAAGATGAGGACGAAGAAGAGACTTACTGCAGCCATTTTTGCTGTATCACTGAGGAATGAAAATCTTTACGAAAGCTACCTGAAAACCCACATCATTTTCAGATTTAGTTGTCTATGGATGTCATCTGATAACAAGTCTAAGTACCAAGAACAACTCTAAAAACTACAAGTGTCACATCCCCAAAATTATTGGTGGCTAAATGAAATACAATCCAATATTTTATATCCCAGAGACAGTGTTTGAACAGATGCAGCTCTAAACTGCAACCCAGCTAAGATCCAGTATTGAGCTACAGTGGAGGTCACACAGCAGAGCAGTGTGGGTTGCACTTCGTTGTTATTTTTTAATTGCCACAGTCTGTAGGGGTTTCAGTCCAATTAACGCACAGGGAAAGGAGCATGCCTCTCTTCCTGTGGGGAGCCTCACTGGCCACACACACGGTGTAGCTGTTCAAGTCTTACTGTTTCCATCCTCCATCTAAGTCTGTCTCTCTTTTGCCCACTCTTTTTGTATTTGTCACTCCTTCCACACACACACACACACACACACACACACGGTAAGCCTAATTTACAGGAGCTGCCACTGCGCAGCACGTGTGTATTAGTCTAACCTAATGGCTTCCAGATGCCCAGCCTCTATACCCTGCTGCTCTGAAAGAACAGACGATTGTTCCAGAGGTCTTCCCACTTAAGCAGAACCAGGTGGAGATGGGATTGTGAGTGTGTGTCTGACAGAGAGAGGGCAAGAGCAGGAGAGCTGAGATGTTGTGGTACAGTAGGTGGGCATTCACCAAATGCTTTCGTGTCTCTCGGATAGAGAATAAGAGCTCATGCCGTCTGACGTGCGTGAGGACTTGTGAACGTGTGCATGTACTTATGTGTGCATGCATGACAGAGAAAAGAGAGGCGAGCGTGCATTCAGCCGTGCATACAGTAATGGTAAGATGAGGTGGGAGGGGGCCTCCTCTCACCCTCTTGGCAAACTTTATGGAGTGTATCTGACATGATGTCAAACTTTAAAATGGCTAAAGACAGACAGTAAGGATGATTGGAACTGATAGTTCTGAACTCTATGGTCAAATTAATATGAATAAAATATATATTAAGGATTTTCACTGAAAAAAAAATCATAATGTAATGAGAATAATAATCTACTTAGTAACTTTCCTAAATTCATTTTTCAGTCTAGCAGGAAATTAACAGATCAAATGTAAGATGGCTTCACCTCCCACAGTCTGTACTGTGGAATGCTTTAATTTCAAGGATAACATATCAGTCCTCTGACCCATAGTTGGATTAACCCACTGGGGGGGTTGCAGGGCAAAAATGAGCTACAGGTCAACCGTTGGCTGTCTATGGATTGTGTACGCTGTCACCTTTAAGTACCCATCAAACACAGAGCATGCAGCACACTCCACATGGCAGCTTCATTATCTCCAGCCACAGATATAATCCAGTGCTGCCGGGCCCCACGCTTATTTCAAATTAGTTTGAGGTAATTAGAGTAACACAAATATGTAAAGGAATATGTACGAGCAAAAACTTCATTAATTGAGGTAATAATGAATAACCTAAAGAGCTTTATCATTTTTATTGCGTTGGTGCATATTCCCAAACAAGCTGTGGTTAGCGCTGTCGCCTCACAGCAAGGGGGGTCACAGGTTCGAATCCGGCTTGGGGCTCTTCTGTGTGGAGTTTGCATGTTCTCCTCGTTTCAGGTGGGTTTTCTTCGGGTTCTCCGGCTTCCTCCCACCGTCCAAAGACATGCAGTTTAGGTTAATTGATGACTATAAATTGTAGTAGGTGTGGATGTGAGCGTGAATGGTTGTCTGTCTCTATGTGTCCTACGATGGACTGGCGACCTGTCCAGGGTGTACCCCGCCTTCGCCCAATGCCAGCCGGGATCGACTCCAACCACCAGTCACTGACATGACTGATTAGATGTTTCTGCAAGCGCCGTCTTCCCGATATTCCCATTAAGTACTAATGCTTGTCTTTGTCTTTGGACAGCCTGAAAAATGGCCAATACTAGCTGACATGAAAGAACAATTGCAACATGCCCACTCTGAAACACATACCTGAAGACCTCTCGTCCCACAAACCGCGAAAACTTTCACTCTTACGATCCTTACCTTAACCATTCAAGGTCAATGCCTAACCTCAACCATCTCACGATAGTTTCACAGTTTGTGCTTTACCTTCAAGGCACGGCTGTTAGATGGCCAAGTGGTCATGCTTTCTTTATGGTTCACAGCCCCTTCTTCTTCTGCTCTGGTGGATCACAGTCTGTAGCGCCAACTTCTGACCAAACTCTGCTGTAGTGAGAAGGAGTTTATTTGCTGCAAGCCAGTTGATGGACACACGCTTAATTCACATTTCTTTTTTGCACCAAAATTTAAAAATTGAGCTAAAACTTTGCTTGAAAATTGAGTAGTAAAAACCATACTAGAACCTGGATATGTATGCTTATAGGAAAGTACTATAGTTTGGTTAGAAAAACAGTGAAATGAAGATGAGAGGATTTTCACTTCACTTGAGATCTGGCTGTAGGTGCTCCCACACAAACAGGATCTTTTGTACATCATTAATGCACTAATTATGGTGACTGAGATTAAAGAGGCTATCGGCACCAATAGACTAAGAATAATTTAATTCAACCCTTGAGCATGTTATTTCCATATGACCATATGGCAGCAATCAGTTTTCTTGTACCTCTTTGTTTGACTTTTTCAGCTCAGTTTGTTTTTGTTTGATACAGCTGCCAGTAGGCCGATGATGCACTCTGTTGTATGAGAAATGTATTTTCGTTTCCCCTCCACTAACAGGGTTTCCATGTTTGTTTTTTACAGACCGTGGTTCTCAGGGAGCCTTGGACCTGACAGAGTTGATCGGCGTCCCGCTTCCTCCCTCCGTCTCCTTTGTTACGGGGTTCGAGGGTTACCCCGCCTACAGCTTCGGCCCGGACGCCAACGTGGGCCGCCTCACAAAGTCATTCATCCCCGACCCCTTCTATCATGACTTTGCAATCACGGTCACCGCTAAACCTACCACGCGGCGTGGTGGTGTGCTATTCGCCATTACAGATGCTTACCAAAAGGTAGGCCACTTAAATACTTTTACCTCAATTCTTCCTTCCTCTTCCTGTTGTCATCGTGTAGCAACAATTTCTCTGCTACATGTAAACTGAGAGAAACTAAATTAGGATTTTCTGCATCTCTTGATTGTTTTTGTAAGATTGTACACTTAGGGATAGCGTTGTCCGAGGTGGAGGATGGCTCCCAGAGAGTCATATTGTACTACACCGACCCAGGAACAAGAGGAGGGACTCAGGAAGCAGCTTCCTTCAAAATGGGAGACCTGACAGGAAGATGGGCGAGGTTTACCCTGACGGTACAGGGGGCAGAGGTGGGTGTGCTGGGATCAGTTCACTTTGGTTGCTGTGTGGCATTTCAACATCAATAAATCGACAAATGACAAGATTGGCTTAATCTATCGATTTCTGCACTAAAATTGAGAGACATTACGGATTTGCATGCAAACAACTGGGTTACATGTGAATGTATAAAAACAAACAATACTTCCTGAAATATTATTGTGAAGGTTTTCAGTTTCTGAGAGTGGAAAAATTAGCTTTGCAAAGGAATTTGTGTGAGCTTTGGTATCACCATGGACTCTTTTATTATATTGAGGCGCAAGCATTATAACAAGAAATGGATGTGTCAGTCTTTAAAAATGTTTCACAACTATGTTGTCAGATTTAAAAAAGGCCAAATAACATACTAAAAGAGCAGGACACTGTGGTTAAAGCTAGGGTTGGTAACGTTCTGTTGCTATTGCTGCTATTGTTCAATCAATAAATCAAATGTTTAGCAACTGTTTAGGTCACCGATGTAGAGCGAGGAACCCACTGTTTATCTTTATAATGTGTTTATTGTGTTTAATTTTCTGGTTTTATTTTCCCCTTTAATGTACTAATATACGAATGTACTCATTTTTTAATGATCATTTTAATGATCAGCAGCTCTCAGTGCATGTAATATCTTTTTTGGTGCTGCGTTCACTGTCTCCAATTGACCGTCAGGAGATCTACTGTAGCAGCCACGGTGCTGCGTTCACTGTCTCCAGTTCACCGTCAGGAGATCTACTGTAGCAGCCACGGTGCTGCATTCACTGTCTCCAGTTCTCGACAGTCCAGTCTCAACATCACTAACCCTACTTTTAATAGCAGATATTACTCAAACAGATGCAAATAGTGAATTTTTTAGGGACTGCTTTTAATTAGTTCCCTAGACAGTATTTACAGCAGCAGGTGTATGTGGGACTGATTTAAATAAACTACAGTGCATGTTTGCTCTCACTGTAATGAAGTAAGATGTCCACCAGTTCAACATGTGGCTCCTTGATGTGTTTTTAATGGTTTTTGGACAACAATGGAGCTCTACAGCACAAAGAAATAAGATATATCAATCAGACATTGGCTGCACATACAATACTTGTTATAGGTTAAATTCACTTAGTTTCTGTGTTTTCATTGGATTTGTGGTAATCTGATGCAAGTTTGTGTTGCCTACATGGCAGAAGTCACCAAAACATTTCAAATCTTAGTCTTTTATCTTTGGCAGATATATACAAGGATATTGATTCATTCACAGATGTTTGATTTGTTAATTACTGGAATTGAAAGTGTGCACGTGCCCTTGTCACTCAGGTGCGTCTCTACATGGACTGTGAAGAATACCACCGAGTCGCCTTCACCAGGAGTCCTCAGCCTCTGACCTTCGAGGCCAGCTCTGGGATCTTCGTTGGGAATGCTGGGGGTACGGGCCTGGCGAGGTTTGTGGTGAGTCTGGTCTTGCATGTGCACATATCTACTGTGTCTGTGCACATCATCATCATCTCTTGCAACACGAGCACCTCAACATTTTCCTGTTCTGCGTCTCAGTCGTCGAGCTGCAGTGTCAGCAGGTTTGGATCAGTGCGTTGAGAATAGATGTGAAATCCACAGAAACAAACGTGGCGTTTGGGTGGCTGCCTTTTTAACATTTGAGACATGAACACAATAGTCTTTGTTGGCAGCTTTATGACTGCCACAGGAGACAAGGAATGAATGTGTTTATGAGTGCTGCCTTATCCTGTGGGAGCTCATAAATGGCAAGCTGTATGTGATTTACATTTCTGGAATATAACTGATCCCTCATCTGAATCTCATCTGGAATGACTTACCCTCGGCGCAACTGCGAGTGCAAATGCCAAGTCTTTAATTAAAACGAGTAAAATCAAACAACAGTGCAGATGTAAGAAATCGCTAAAAATATCACTAGATAGAGCCGTACTGAGAGATCAGGTCCAAGAGAAGAGACAGTAACACATCCAATGCTTTACTCAATGTTCTTGTAAAGGAAAATACACCAGTGCTTCAACCCTTTCCACCCAATCATCTATAATTTGCTGTTTTATTTGCGGTATAAGGCTGTTTGTCCCATGTAAGAAGGGGGAGAAAATGGTTTAGTGTGAAGGAATAATAATATAATAATATTCATTTCAGTGCTATATGCATGGTATAAGTAAGTAAAGCTGATATTCATGTGTTATCAAGATGTAAAATGTGAAACAATGTGCAGAATATACAATTTTAATAAGAGAAGAGCAAAGCACATAATAAAAAACATTCTTTTTTTGAATAAATCAAGCCATGGCCAGTGGCTAAACTAGAAAAGTACACGACTTTGTGACTTCTTAAAGCAAAACAGGCCTCTTCATTGCTGTATTGCAACCCTTGTCCTCCTCTTCTCTGAGTTGTAGTTGTGCAAGTTCATCGGACGGACAATCTACAAGATGTTTCATTTCCAGGACAGTGGAAGAAGTTGTTATTGCTTTTTTTCCCCTCACATTAAGATTTTTACCGGAGAAATCTGAGGAGAGTTTCAAAGAAATCCAATGAGCCAAGGAGAGAGAAAGTGTGTTTATTGAGGATTTTTTTTGTAGTTGCTGGAACGGTTTATCAAGCACGTTTCTCTACCTACTGTGATTTAAAACCAGCTCTGACGTGCGTATTAACATCATGGAGAGGCTGAGTTTCATTTTAGACCAAAATCACTTTGTTCTAGCATCATTTGAAATCTTGAAAATGTTCTGTTAACTTAGAGGAAAATGACCACTTGATTTTAACAGTGATGTTTTAAATTCTCAGATATCATTGACTCATTTGTTGACACTAACACAAGTGTTATAAATCAATTTAGTATGATTCTTTTAACGTAGAATTACTATTATTTTATCCCAAAAGCTTTGTGGTGAAAACATTTTTCATCTTTTTTGTTGCATCTTTACTAAAATACCTATTAATGTGAAATAAAACCCACTGAGTTAAAGGAATAGTTGGCAGATTTAAAAAGAAAATACCTTCAAGAGGTACAACAGCAGAGAAACACAGGGTACCTTTCCTCTCTGGCAGGTAGTTAAACCTCCAGTATGGCCACCATAAGCTGTGTGACATCAGCCAGAAGCCCTCTATAGCTTTTTTCTCTCCCATCTCCAGCTGATAAGCTTCATCCCTTCCCACAGTCCTCCCCTCTCAGACAGAGGACCCGTTAGTGGCCGTCTGTTTCCAGCTGTTCGGTGTTTGAACTGGCAGCTCCGTCAGAGATCTTCCATCTCTCCTCCCAGTGAGAGCAATAACAGCCACGCAGCAGCAGCAGCAGCAGCACCAGCAGCAGTAGCATTAAGCAGCAGCAGCAGCAGCATTAAGCAGCAGCAGCAGCAAGCAGAGCAGCAGCAGCAGCATTAAGCAGCAGCAGCACCAGCAGCAGTAGCATTAAGCAGCAGCAGCAGCAGCATTAAGCAGCAGCAGCACCAGCACCAGCAGCAGTAGCATTAAGCAGCAGCAGCAGCAGCATTAAGCAGCAGCAGCAGCAGCAAGCAGAGCAGCAGCAGCAGCATTAAGCAGCAGCAGCACCAGCAGCAGTAGCATTAAGCAGCAGCAGCAGCAGCAGCATTAAGCAGCAGCAGCATTAAGCAGCAGCAGCACCAGCAGCAGTAGCATTAAGCAGCAGCAGCAGCAAGCAGCTGCAGCATTAAACAGCAGCAGCAGCAGCAGCACCAGCAGCAGTAGCATTAAGCAGCAGCAGCAGCAGCAGCAGCAGTAGCATTAAGCAGCAGCAGCAGTAGCATTAAGCAGCAGCAGCAGCAGCAGTAGCATTAAGCAGCAGCAGCAGCAGCAGTAGCATTAAGCAGCAGCAGCAGCAGTAGCATTAAGAAGCAGCAGCAGCAGCAGTAGCATTAAGCAGCAGCAGCAGCAGCAGCATTAAGCAGCAGCAGCATTAAGCAGCAGCAGCAGCAGCTGCAGCAGCAACTGCAGCATTAAACAGAAGCATTAAGCAGCAGCATTAAACAGCAGCATTAAGGAGCAGCATTAAGCAGCAGCAGCAGCATTAAGCAGCAGCTGCAGCAGTAGCTGCAGCATTAAGCAGCAGCATTAAGCAGCAGCAGCAGCAGCATTAAACAGCAGCAGCAGCAGCAGCTGCAGCAGTAGCTGCAGCATTAAGCAGCAGCATTAAGCAGCAGCAGCAGCAGCATTAAGCAGCAGCAGCAGCTGCAGCAGTAGCTGCAGCATTAAGCAGCAGCATTAAGCAGCAGCAGCAGCAGCATTAAACAGCAGCAGCAGCTGCAGCAGTAGCTGCAGCATTAAGCAGCAGCAGCAGCTGCAGCAGCAGCAGCAGCATTAAACAGCAGCAGCAGCAGCAGCTGCAGCAGTAGCTCTCTGCTGCACTCACACACAGCTACTCACGCAAACATATTCACTAAAATGTCTTCTCCCACACTGACTTATCTACTCTAGTGTCTTTCTGCTTTCCTCAGTGTCACCGAAACACAACTCATGCTGGGTGTTGGAAAATGTTTGTGTGGCTGTCACCATCTGAACATGTCTGTTTTTAGTTTTTTTGATTCTCTCTGAGTAACTGAATGTGTTTTTCCAGCCATAACATTGAGGACAATCACTGTTATGTTCAAGCTGTGTGCATGTGTGTTGCATGTTTCTAGACACAGATTTAAGCATGCAGCTATGGAGCTGTATAAATGTTGGATACAAAAATGTAACTGCAACTTGCTTTCGTTTTCTCCCCAAAAGAGAAGTGTTGTCCTTTTCGAAAGTGCACAATTTGGTCTTCATGCCCGTGTTTTTAGCTTTTTCGGAGAGACATATTTTGACCATTTTGCAGAGTTGACAGTATGTTTTGTTAAATGTTCATTTTAGATCAAACAATGGAAATATGCTGAGGTCTGTTAGTTCTGATTAACAGTCCACAAAACACTCACATAATAAAAGAACTGCCATCTAATCTGATCACTTTACAGCCGACAAGTTATGGATATAACAAAGTGAACAATTTGTTATAATCAGATTAACTGGTGACACCTTGTGGCTAAAAGCAGCACATTGTCTGAGTTAAAAAAAAAGAAGCTAATTTGTATGTGTAGTAGCACGTTTATGTGTCATAGTTTCTTAACAGCATATTATAAATTAAAAGTGGGTTGATGGCTTTGAGAGTGTTCACACACCACACACACACACACACACACACACACACACACACACACACACACACACACACACACACACACTTGGCCAGCAGCAGTTAAAGTAAAGTGACCTGCTCTCTGTTGCTTTGGCAACAACACTTTTCCTCAACATGGCGACTGCCAGTAACTGCAGACACAGAGCAGCATCTTAGAAGTACTTAACCTTTTTCTCAGCATCTGGAAACTCTTGAGTACCCGTCTGTGGACACTGACCAGACTGCACAATACACACAGTTTTCATTCATATCCAAGACTCCCATCAAGGAGCTCAGATAAGTTGGTTTACGTCAGTTCTCACGCAAACGTCACTGAATTCAGACCAGTCTGACCAAACCTCAAAGCCATCAGTGCCGACCTTTACATGCAAACTATTATTCTGAATTTGACATTTTTCTTAGATTGATACAGGTCGTGTGAACAGCAGATTCTGTTTATTATTAATATCCTGAATTATGCCTTATTCTGGATGGAGCATTTTCTGATTAAAGGATGTGGGATATGCCAATATTATTCAGGTTTTTGGAGCTTTCTTTGGACATGTAGACAGCTCAGAGCTCAACAATAAGGTTTCCCCACTTGCCCAGGGCAAGTAAAATGCCTCGTCGGGCTAGTGAATCTAGCAACTCACATCCCTGATCTGACAGGTGGTCACAAAGAACTAAACACATAGTTTTTTCCAGAGCTGATGATAGCTATAGGTAAGGAGTAAGCCATCTCGCTTCCTGCTCATTTCTACTGAGAGCTGCATATGTGTAGTATCGATCTGGCACTGGGTAAAGACAAAGTTTATGAGCTGCACAACTGAGCATTTTCTTTTTTCATTTCTTTTCTTTTTTAAGATTTGTTTTGGCGCTTTTTGCATTTAATTAACAGTGATAGTGATAGTTATGAAAGGGGGAGAGAGGGGATGACATGCAGCAAAGGGCCATGAGTCAGATTTGAACCCCAGGCTGCTGCAGTAAGGACGAGCCTTGGTAATGGGACATCCACTTTACCAGGTGAGCTACCGGGGTACCCCACCAGGGAACGTTTCAATTCCCCTGGAAGCAAGAAATAAGTTAGGTGGTGTTAACTGCTTATAAAGAAAACAATTGGTATAGGGGTAAAAACTGACTTAGGCCAAATAGATTTCTGACCCACTTGCCCGAATGAATGTTAAACCCCTCAGCACACTGACAATCTCAGTTGGGGTTTTTACCACAGTTTGTAACACACAGCCTCTTGCCTGTTTATGGAGTAGGAGTCTGTTCTCATGCATAGCAGTAAAAAGAATAGCTTGAAGAACCCAGTTTTACAAAACTTTAAATCGGTGACAATGAGGGTACACCATGTCAGCAACATGACCGCCATAAGATGTACGTCATGGTGTTTTACGTTAATCAGAGTATGCACGGCTGCATGTAAACGTCAGTATTAGTGGAATATTCATTTACATTTGCCATGTAATAGGAATATTGTCTTTTTTCAGATTAAGGGTGAAAACCTCTATTTTTAGTGCATCTAAACATTGTCACCGTGGCTCCAGTTTACCAAGAAACATGGCTGGCCCTCTGTCTCCTTCTCTTATGTCCAGAATCAGAGATGTTCTAGTAAGACTTCTGACAGTTCATCATTATTAACCATGTTTATGAAATGGGGGCAGCCTTGTAGCAGTACAAACCCACTCTGCATCTGCTAACCCAAACCGACCCATTAGTATATAAGATAATATCACAGGTGGTATGACTGTTTAATGCAAATTTGTTTTAACACCACTAATTTCTTTAAAGTATTAATACAATGTGATATTGGCTTTATATGAAACTAGAAAAGCTGAGGAATCCATCAATACCAAACATGTCATACTAGCTTGTCACCAAGGAAGTTAAGAAAACGCTGCAAACATTCACTAAATTTTGACATGGCCATATTCAAAGGGGTCCCTTGACCTCTGACCTCAAGATATGTGAATGAAAATGGGTTCTCTGGGTACCCACGACAGCTGTTGTTGCCTGTTGGGCTGCAGTTTGCCATGTTACGATTTTGCATATTTTTTATGCTTAATGCAGTACGTGTGAGGGTTTCTGGATAATATTCGTCATTGTTTTATGTTGATTGATTCCCAATAATAACTATATACATAAAATTGCATAAAGCAGCATATTTGCCCATTCTGATTGACAGTCCTAGTATGAAGCAAAGTACTACTCTACAAAGGAAGGTCTGTCTGTGTGAAAGCATTGTCTCTCTTGCATATGAAGAGACTTTGAAGAGCATGTTTGGAGGCAGTCATCTGTGTTATAGTCTTAGTAGTGTGTGTGTGTGTGTGTGTGTGTGTGTGTGTGTGTGTGTGTGTGTGTGTGTGTGTGTGTGTGTGTGTGTGTGTCACTTGAACAGTCTGGCGCTGACAAACCCTCCCACTGCCTCCAGGTGTTTACATTCATATAACTAACAGTTTAACAAACTGACCATCTGAATCCTTCATCACACAGTAACTCACATATTAAAGTGATTGAAAGAAGCGGAAACGTTTGCGTGGCATATTCTTTGTTTACTTCGGATGTGTTGTTTACTGCACAAACAGATGTATCTGATTTGGATGCTGCCCCGGCTCACATCCACCCACTCTTCCTCTCGCTCTCTATTCTTCCCCTCCATCTCCACTTCTCACTCCGTCACCACCATTAAATTTCACAGGCTGTGTTCCATTCCATTAAAAACAGGTGTTTGTCCCCTGGCCAGAACTCAATATCAATAAACGTGGCTGAAATTGCCTTTAGCAAGTCTTTACTGATCTAATAATGAGACAAGCCCATGGACTCTCAGATCTAAAGGACCGTGCATGCGTGCACACACTCATGCATACACTTAGATAAGTGGAAAAAATATACCTTCCTCCAGATGAAGTGGGGCCCTTATTGGCATACATCAGATGTTGCAACACTTGCTCCTCTTGTGAACAGATTTAGCCAGTGGGGGTTTGGAGGGCATTTACTAGTGTATTTAACTGGGTGCATTAACACCTGTAGATGTCAGAGTACACATCGTCATCATTATTATCACCTTGAACCTTGTGCATCCCTTTAAAAAAGTTGCTTGTCTTTACAGCACAAAATGTCCATGTCAAAAACTATTGTGAAATTATATATTAATATTATTTTCCTCTTTAGCTGAGTTAAATCTTTTAACAAATATTCATTAATTCTCAGAATGTTAATGTTTAAATGTCAGTTTGTTTACATAATGCCACTGTTGTTGTGGGAGAAAAAAAAACCCACAATAATTAGAAATAAAATTATTAATGCTAGGGTGAAATTTTCACTGTCGGGGATATGTCAGTGATTAGCAAAGACATTGAGTTTGATGCATTGCGTCCAGTCTAGGAAGTCCTTGGCTATGGGCCTGATGAAAGAGAAGCCTCTGGGGGTAGGGGTCTATGTTTCTGGGGTTCCCTAGCCAGCAGGTATCCGGGCAAAGACTTCCTTTTTTTGTCTGCAGCTTATTGTTTATAGTCCGATTAGCAACTTGAGATGCGAAACTGGAGCTGGAGTTGATTGACAACATGTACGTCCGGATTGTTCCACAAGTAGCCAATTTACAAATTAATTTTAAACCAATAAAAAGCTGAATCGTTGTCAGGCAATAGCGGGTGAGTGTCACCAATGCTTTCTGCCTCCTTTGCTCTCCACATGGACGGTTTACCTGCTTTCAACTAAAGACTGCTCGAACGTGATTGGGCAATACCACCCAGACAACAAACAGAAAACAGAACGCTTCTTATACCAAAACCTAGTCCTGTTGCCTACAGATTGTATATATGAATGCAGAATCTGTGTAGGTTACATTGCATCAAACACAAAATACAGCAACAGTATAATAATAACATGTATTAGCCCCATAGAGCAAACATGAGAAAATAGCTCAATGTGGTGAAAAACAGTAAAAAGTAAATGTTGAAGCCAGAAGCCTGATATAATAGAATGCATGATTTTATGCTGTAATGGCCTTTGGATCAAAAACTATGGTTTAATGGGTTTCAATGGGGACATTTTTGTCCTTAAAGGCTCTGAGTGTCTGCAATTTGGCAATTTGTTATAGACTTATTATAAGGGTTAATATCGTTATAAACGAGAGATAAGCCAAGAATAGTTCTAGAAATATGCAAGTGAAATAAAAATAATAACCAATATAAAGCTCTTGCAACAAGATTCAACATATTCAGGGTTTAACATTACATTACAGACATCAGCACTGCTGCTGCAGCGTAAAAGTGTTGAAGTGTTAACTCTACTACAGGTCCCTTGTTGAGCCACAGACATGATGTCCAGCAGCTGTTACCAGGCACAAAGATGGTGCAACATGGGTTTCTATTCTATGGGACACTACAGGAGTATTCAGTACTACTCTAAAAGGTCAAAGATTTACATAGCAATGACCATAGCATTTACACCTAAAGCCTGTCGATGATTTGTGTCCTAAAGCACAAAATGTAGGGCAAGAGCTGATGATATTTATCCACTAAAATGATGTAAATGTATTTTAAATGTGAGCTTGTGCAAATATCCATGATGTGAAAACAGTCTTTGGAGGGTGGACAGTTTGGACAAGAGTGAGACACCTGTTTCGCTGCAAGATGTTTGTGAATGTCCATTTGAGTGTGTTAGTGTGTGTAGATGTACTGGATAATGATGGATTAACTGTTGTGCTGAGAGACAGAGGCAGTATGCTGCTGTGTGGGAAATGTACGCTAAGCTTTAATAAAGTGTAATGACACAGACTGAACTTAATTACCACGCAACATAATACAGAATCTCCTCCTCTTCTTCTTCTTCCTCCACTCCCCCAGGGCTCCATCCAGCAGCTGGTGCTGAAGTCAGATCCCACGGCCCCAGACGACCAGTGTGAGGAGGACGATCCTTATGTGAGCGTGCACGAAAACACACACACACACACACACCCAAACAGTCTGGAAAAGTGAAGTTTTTATTGCCTCAGTCAGAGAACCGGCCTCAGCAGCCCAAACATAGAACTACTCCTCCCTCTACTGGTTGAAATACTGTACTACAGTACACCACGTGGACAAAGTATGTCTGTATACTGGACTTTTGTGTAAGTGGTCCTCCTCATTCCAGTTAAAGGTAATGTTTATGCTCCCGTATGGGTGATATGTTAGACAACAGTGTGCTTCAGAAGCTATACATATTCTGCTGTTCATAGTGTATATATCTTAGCGTAGAAAGTAGCGTTGAGCTCGGCTCCAAATCTGGTGCCCGGTAGTATTAACAGCAGAGGAAACAAACCAGCAGCACTCACAGACAAAGGGTCTTTCTTTTTTTTTTTTGGGCAAAAGACAAATGTGTTTTAGCTATCAACCATCATCAGCATAATCGATCCAGCAGTTAGGCCAGTTATAAAGGAAGGAAACTATATGATTACATAATAAGATTCATGTGTGAGTGAACCACCAGGAAACAGCCTCTCAGTCAGCAGCAACCAGCAATACAATACAAAACATTTTGAAAGCTCAAGGCTGGAAATAATACAAGAGCAACGCCATACAAACTGATGAGTGGAGACTCAACACGTTAATAATATACATTTTCTATAGCCTCTATTGAAGCTATAGATGTTAGTGATGTTGATTTATGATTGCAAACTGTGCAAAATACAGTCATGAATGCTTTATGGCTCGAGTGTTAAAAATGCCTAGCACTACCAAAAAACACAGAAAAAATCCAAATATAGAGAGGATAAATAGCCCAGAAAAAATAATAGAACAGTATCATAGAAAAAATGTATTAAGATAAGACTGATATACTGATACAAGGATATCAACAGTATATATTTGGATGTGCTGAAAAGAAATGTTTTTTGTGCTAAAATTGCTTAGAGCATTAATCACCTTTGAGATCCAGTGTTGTTAAAGTTAAAGTTGAGCTATATGTGGTATAATTGGTCAGTGTCATGACAGAAACTGTGGGAAACAAAACACTTGGTATCTAACCATCTTTTATTAAATGAGGGTAACTGCATTTTTGGCTTGTTTCCTTGAAATCAGATCACTTTTGTCCGCTGAAAAGCATTTAATCATTTCTGTCTGTCTCCATGTTTATCTTCGGACTCCGTTTCCTCTCCAGGCCTCTGGATACGGAAGCGGTGACGATGCTTACGAAGACATGGAGGGAATAGACGAAGTGAAGAAGATTGTGGAGGAGCGAGAGTACACCATGGTGAGCTCATACTCGCTCTCGTACACACCGCTCTCTCCCTCTGCCCTTCCTATTTAGCTGGGTTGGACTCGGACCAAAGCAAACAGCTCTTATCCTCACTGGCCTGGTGGAGACTGGAACATGGTGATATGTGCAGCTCCCTGCCAGCTCTGTGCTCTCTGAAACAGAAAATACAACAGGGCAACAGAAGAGAGGCAGGGGTTGGAAAGACTACTAGATTATTTTACTTATAAAGAAAGAGTTCCTTTCTTACCTAGAGATGAGAAGAAGATCGGTACTAATAATAGCTGAGCAGATCTGATTTAAATTCATAAGTTAAAAATTCAGCACAGAAATGTGCATACAGAGCTAAAATTCACCACAATAAAGTCACAAAACGTATTTACATTGCGGTCCTGTAGTCGTAGGAGGCAGGCAGGAGAAAGGGAGGACATGTATACGCTACTATTTTTTACACATTACATATTTTTACACCTAAAAACATCAATATTATGCAGTCATAAAAATAATAAAAACATACAAACATTTGAGTTGACAGATTTTTTTGGTGATTTTATTCTGTTCCCACTGATTCGATTGATTTTACAAGTAAATTAACTTCTATATAGACCGGAAAGACTAGGAGTGGGAAACAGCTGTCCAAAGTTTGAAAAATATGCATCACTAGAGTCTTGTCACCGTGAGATCGGCAGGCAGCCAACCAGCAGATGCTGACTGACTGTGATGTGTTAATAAGTGAGATTTAGAGGAGCTGGTAGGTGCATTTTTAACTCTGGATGGAGGAAGGCTATCTGTCTCCCCCTGCTTCCTGTTTTCATGTTAAGCTGAGCTAACCGTATGCCAGCTCCAGATTCATATTTAAGGTACAAACATGAGACGTATGGTGTAATTTTCTCATCTAACACTAACGCAGATAGATTATTGCTTTAAGGATAAATACAGTAACTTATCTTACTTGATTCAGAGGAAACTGGGAAACATGAACGGCAGAACTGAAGCCACTTATTCATGTCTTTCATTCTTTTCTAAATAAAATACCCCATCAAAAGTGTACTGTAATATTATTTTAGACTATACTCTTCTATTGCAGTAACAGGTACTTGTTCTGTTACTTTCCATCCCTGTAGGAAATACTCATTACTGAAAGTTGTAATTTTATGCATGACTTTACAGCTCCTCCTTTTGATTTGTAAAGTTTTTCTATTCAGAGGAGCTTAACTACACATTCGTAGTCTCAGCCTCTTTGGTCACTGGAGCTGCGGGAGATTTTAATGCCTTGCTAAAGGGCATACAGATGTGACCCGCAGGCCACTGAAATTTAATACTTTTACTGTCATTTACTTGATGGCACCTGAAGTACTTCAGTGCTATGTCACTAAGATTTGAAAGTGTGGAAGCGTGAGGTGTTTTCCAGATGGATGACAGCTCATATCCAGCCAGCTCTGAGCTATTTGAACAATGTCCTCCTCAGCCACATCAGGGCAGTCCAACGACCGATTCAGCAAATCTGACACTCTTCAGTAAAGAAAAGATTTATAGCTTCTGCATTAATGCTCATATCTATGGATCATGCATAACCAGGGCAGCAAGTTTTCTAGGGCATGAGGTCAAGATGTTTTATCACCGCAGCAGATCCTGTAAAAATAATACAGAAATAATATTGGTAATGCAGCACTGTGAAGCAACTTGCGTGCAATGTTGGATCTGGTCTAAGAGCAAGCATTTCCCACCATCTGCTCCACTTTCTTGCTTTTTTCCCTGAGCTACTGTATTTATGAATAAAAAAGACATCAAAAACATGTACACAGGCTAGGCTTGTTGATCTCTCTCATTTTCTGCACGGTCTTTACATGAAAAAATGCTGAATGACTAAACCAAACCCAAGCAAAACTTTATTTTTTTTTTTTACCTTATGTCACTTTCCAGCCCCTGCCGGAGCTGGACTCCACTTACAGCACCCCGGTCCGAGCTCCACCTACTGAGATGTCACTAGGCGATGATTACGAAGATGAAGACATAGAGGAGACTTCTGGGCAGGAGGCAGAGGTGACCACAATAAAAGGTAATACAAAACATAAATCTTATTATGATATTTTAGGAAATCTGTCTTTGGTGGCAACAAGTGGCACATCTCACACATCTCATGTTACACAATGCACACTGCCATTTATTTTAGATGTGAGTGCTGACATAGAAGTAATGCTCCTCCTGTGGTGTATTTCCCAAATTGGCCAGCAGATGGTGCTGGAAGAGGCAGAAATCAGCCTCCTCTCCTCTGACCTCTCTACAGATTCATATCCTAATAGGCCATATACGATATGTTACCATTCTGTATGACTCCACCTTTTCAGATCATGCTAATAAAGTACAATCTTTTTTGTTGTATTGTTTTAATGTGCTCACTTTGTGTCTTTGTTACAGTGCAATCATTTCAGACGGGAAGTCCAGCCTCTGTATTTGACACTGTAAGTGATTTTCTTTACAATTTAGATGATGATGACGCAAAGTGCAGCAAATATTTAAGATTTAGAGTTCGGTAATGTCTAACATCAGTTAACAGTTGCTTTATTCTGTGTTCACAGAACACTAATAATCAAGATTTTCTATAAAAACATACCTATCCCAAGTGTTTAGTGCTGCAACTAATGATTATTTCCATTGTCGATTAATCTGTTGATTAGTTTCTTGATTAATCGATTAGTTGTTTGGTTTATAAAATGTCAGAAAATTATGACAAATGTCGATCAGTGTTTATCCACAACTCAAAGGTATTTAGTTTACTGTCATAGAGGAGTAAAGAAACCAGAAAATATTCACATTTGAGAAGCTGCAATCAGAGAATTTTGAAATTAGATGTTTTTCCGACTCAGACTAACAAATAGATTATCAAAATAGTTGGCGATTAATTTAATATTTGGCAACTTAATCGATTAATCACTTAATTGTAGCAGCTTTACAATTGTTATCATACCAATTACCAGAACTGAGGTGCCATAACTGCCCCATTTGAAACTAAAAATCACAAAGAAAGCTGACATGATGATGATAAAGTTTCTACGGCTGCAGTCTTTTAGTTGATTAGTTGACTAATCAGTTGTTTTGGTCCTAGCTGACTAACATTTCTGTAGATTTCTTTAGTCATTCATGCTGAGTGACTTATTTCTAAGAAACATCTGAGCAAACACAAGATTTAAAATGGTGCTTTTGCGATTATTTGTGGAGAAACTAAAGATTAGTCATAAATCGTGTGAGTGTTAGTCGACTAAGAATTTCTTTGTCTTCTCCGTCGAGAACAGCCCTAAAAAAATATAATTTGTTAGCCAATTTATGCACAAACAACTGCTCATTGGCTCATTTGTTAAACCAAAAAAAAAAATCCTCCTTCTGCCCAAAGTTATTTGTAGTTTAGCATCTACGACTGCAGTCTTTACACTGTTTGATGCCTCACTACTCCACTGAATGAATGAATTGCTCAGAGTCTATTCAACGTTTAGTCCGTGCAGGTGTCTCCAGGACAGAAAGGGGAGCGAGGTGAGCCAGGTCCATCCGGTCCGCCAGGACCACCCGGCCCTCCAGGACAAGCCTCTAGTGATGGGGAGGGAGGGGAACCGGGACCCCGGGGTCCACAAGGACCACAGGGACCTTCAGGCCCAGCGGGAGTTCCTGGGAAAGATGGACAGCCTGTGAGTTTTATCTGTTTACTTTATTGACTATATTCAAAATATTATACATCTGTAACTGTTTAGCTTTCTATTTACAGAACATCATAAGAATTATTTAGCACATTCTGTTGCTTAGGTCAGTCTGACAGCTCAAAAGATAAAATGATGGATTGGTTTTCTATTTTCGTCTTTTCTCTGTAGGGAAGTAAAGGTGAAGCTGGTGTCCCAGTAAGTAAAGTCTTTCCACCTTGTAGATTTATAGGTTCATTTTTTTGGTGTCTCCGGGGAAAACTGATGTCGGAATGTGCCCATTTTCAGCCTACGGGTACTAATTTAGAGAGCTACACTTTATATGTTATCTTGTGCTAACTGCTGATCCAGACCATTACCTTTAGTGACTTTATGGAACTAGACTGCGATCACAGATCGAGTTATGGTCTTGGCCTCATTCCTGATATCACTATCTCTATCAGCCCTGTTCTCACTTCTTACTGAGCACAACATGATGTGGTGATATCTTATGTAGCATTGAGCTCAGCTGTAACTGCCTTTCTCCCAGGGAGCAACTGGGATTCCAGGATTCCCAGGACTGCAGGGAGAGCCTGGTCCTATGGGAGAAAAGGTAAACAATACCCCTCTGATACCTTGGTACCTGGACTTGAATATGTGCTGCTGTGTGAACTGTCATAGAAATAAATCAGCAATTTAAAACTAAATGTACAAATACACACAAACATCTCTTTGCTGTCTTCTTAAGGGTGATCCTGGTGTTGGACTACCAGGTCCTCCAGGCCCTCCTGGACCTCCAGGTCAACCAAGCAAGTCCATGTTCCTGGTAGGTAATTAAACAACCTTTTATTTTACCATTTCTTGGTACTCTACTTATTACAGTAATGGTGCTTGATTCAGAAATGATCATTAAGTCCAGCCCCAGGCTAAAGTACAATAATGTTATATAACGTCTGTATTGTATTTATTATATAGTCAGTCGGGTTGCATCTTTCGAGGTGCAGAAAGAAAGCTCAGCTGTCTTTGCTGCTGCTGAATATGGAGAAACTTACACATTGCAGCTGGTCTTTCAGCTTTTGGATCATCCTGTTATTTTTCATTCATTGTCAAACTCTGTTCAGTTTTTGTTTTTTTCTGAAGTTATAGTGACAGGTATTTATTGTTGTGCTCTGTTGCATCTGTCCTTTTAATCATGATAACTACTGTATTTATGCACCAGTAATATTTCTAAATGTGATTATAAAAACAGGTTTTGGTCCAAATTCATCATTTGAAAATGTGAAACAGGTGATGCTTGCCCTGTTGACTGTTTCTTTTTTATGGCTGAAGCATTTATGTTTTACAAGTATATAATTATGAATCTCCAGGAGCAACATTCAGTAATTTTCACTGGTGAATTAAGTTATTTGTGTTTATTAGGAGGGCTCAGGATTTGAAGACTTTGACAGCGATGCAGAGATTATTAGGGTAAGTCTCTGTATGTGTGTGAAATGAGATGTTTTGCATCACATTGCAATCCCACTTTCTTGTACAGTTTTTTTTTGTGTGTAACACAATGTTCATTTCATCATCTCTGACTCCAGGCTGACGTGTTGCACTGTTTGTAAGTGGCATGAAATAAAGACAACATCAAACCTGAGACACTTAAAACAAGCTTTTGTCACCTTGTTGCATGTTGATACTACAGGACACTCACTAACGTTTGACCATGAGTGGTATATGGAAGGTGCTTCCTAACACTTTTTCCTCCTATGTGTGACTGAGATATGCTGTCTTATTGTTTCAGGGGCCTCCAGGGCCTCCCGGCCTCCCAGGACAACCAGGGCCCCCAGGAGCCCCATCTGAGGACATCTTTCCTGGACCACCTGGGGCCCCTGGGAGAGATGGGAAGGATGGAAAGGCTGGTGAACCTGGACTGCCTGTAAGTTAAAAAAATCTTTTCCTTCTTCCTTTTTTCCTATTTATCCTTCGCAATGTCGACTGTATTATATTGTATCATCTGCTGATTGTAGTCTTGTAGTTGCACCGCTAAATTTAGAGGACCATTTATTTTCTTCAGCAGGAATTTGTCGAGACAGCTTGCTCTTGAAGTTCGCTAACTGGCCTCAGAGCAGTTTGCATTACTGACCTAACTTCTGTTTTCAGGTGATTGAGGAGTGGTTTAGTGGCTCTGGTTCTGGGTCTGGTTCTGGTTCAGGGTCTGGTCAGGTATTAACATTTGGTCCCAGCAGATCCAAGGGACTGGAAAGACAGTATTTCCCCCAACTTTATTTGAAAACACATGTTCATTCACTGCTTTCATGCCATTGCTTGCTGCGCAGTATTGATTAATATGCAAACATATTGTGAGTGTGTGTGGTGTTGACAGAGAGTGTGGCCATTTTTTGTGTGTATATCACTTGAGATATGGAGTACATACATAAGTATGAGTTTAGTGCCTTACAGCACCCCTCCTTACTGAGAGCCCATTTTATATCTATATGCACCCATGTAACAAAAGTTCCTATATGTCGTGTCCTTTTCCAATTATCCTCGAGCTACAGTAACAGCACTCTGGCAGAAACTACTGTAAGAGCTCCAGAACATGGTCTGAGCTGCAGCATCTGTTGGGGGAAATGTGTCTTTTTCCTTTAAAATGTCAGAAGCTTTTACTAACTGTGTGAATGGACTACTCACAGGTTTACAACATTTACTGCAGCACTGTTTTACAGAATAAAAGGTTTATTCACTTCAACCGGGAGCCCATTAGTTTTATTTAACATGTTCTCATTTTAACCAGTTTACATGCACCTTTGTGCAACAATATGATTGGTACCAACTATTTTAAAATCCCACGCAAAGTGTGCAATTGTACATTCAGCTAATTCCCATCTGGGAAGAATATAAATGCATCTAAAATCTGAAATGTAAATTTTGTTGTGTCACTCTTGCAGGGAATTGATGGGAAAGATGGGGATCCAGGACCTGCTGGGGAGAAAGGAGACAAGGTGAGGCTAATGAGTATTGCACAGAATGCATAATAATAATAATAATATATTCTTACTGTAGGTTGTTGTTCCTATAAACCACTGAATTCATGCAGCGACCTACCCAGTACTCATGTAAATGTGCAGCACACCAACTAGGAGCTGGTTGATTGCTTGTGTGACTTGTACCACGCTGCCTTGTGTATGAGCTCACTCTGATTTCCCTTGAGCGGGCCTCTTAGCGCCCTGTTAGCAAAAACAATTACACACAAACTAAACACCCACCGAACACAAAGAGCCAAGCTCTTAATGAGATGACCCCATGGACTAATAAAGCTAAGGGGCTTGAGTGTAAACAAGTCTGTGCTGCAATAGCTGCTCTGTATTTTTGTGCCGCTCTAGTCATTGCTGTAGCTAATGTGATTTTTTTTTTTATTTATTTGTGTCTGCTTAACAGGGAGAGTCTGGTGTGAACGGGCAACCAGGAGCAAAGGTAAAATCTTGATTCTGTCATTGCTTGTCATCCTTGACTGAACAGTAAACTACCAATTAATGCTATTAACAGTCATACTTATATTTTACCTTTATATTGTTGTTGTACCCAAAGTGGTATTCATACAGTTCTTATTTAAGTTGCCTTCCCCGTCACCCGTTTCTCCTTTTCTATCACTATCTCTCCCTTTCACCCTCCCCACTCGTACTTTTAGTTACTACATTGGTTTAAGTGATTTCATGATCTTTTTAAATAGGGACAATAATATCACATCTTTTGCAGGGAGATCAGGGCCCTCCAGGGTTTCCAGGCCTACCAGGCTCAGATGGTCCAGAAGGGAAGCCCGGTCCCAGAGGTCCATCTGGCCCTCCTGGGCCCCCGGGTCCCCCTGGGAGAGGTTTCACCCTGGACTTTGAGGTACGCTCTGTTTCACTACTTCTTGTCAGGTCTACTTACAGTATAGCACAAACTGTCACAGCGTTAATATGATTCATACCGTAAGGAATTAAGAGATATTGTCAACCTTACTTTTTTGTGGTCGGTTGCTTTCTCAATGCAGTCGGTCGGTCATGCTATCTAGTCAATCATTCTCTCTATCCAGTTGGCCACTCGGTCACTTGCTCTATTCAGTCTATTGGTGGATCTATCCAGTAGGTCGCTCACCCTGTCCAGTCAGTCACTCACTTTATCCAGTCGGTCACTCACCCTTTTCAGTCTATCAGTCACTCTATCCAGTCGGTTGCGCTCTCCAGTCTGTCTGTCGTACAGTACTTTATGATACACATTTTTGTATCACTTTGATGATATGTAAAAAGATATATGCCCAGCCCTACTTGACTGAAACTCACAATGTGATCATTTTGAATTTCTCTTTGTCAAATATGTTTTAGGACATGGAAGGATCTGGGCTGCAGGGTGGTTTTGGAGCTGCTCTCTCCAGAGGTCCACAGGTACAACTACATTAATGAGCAATCACCATCGACTACTATTCACCTCAGATCACCTCAGATATATGTACTTATCTGTTACACAGGGTCCTCCTGGAATCCCTGGACTTGAAGGACCCAAGGTGAATATCTGTGTCTGTGATACTTATAGTATCACTACTACTATAGTATCATTAGTCAATTAAGCTCTTAAAGCTGGTTATGCCATTATAATGCTATTAAGACTTATTTTTTGGGGTATGGGTTTATGCATGTAGTGGCTATGGTTAAAGATAGGATAAGCAGACGCCACTTAAATCTATAGTGGAGGAATATAGTGAATCATAAAGTTCTGGTAAGTGCTGATAATAAATTTTGTTTGATTTTATTTCAAACATTTGATTTATTTTCCCCCCTCTCTGCCTCTCAAAGGGTAAAGATGGTTTAGACGGCCCGCCGGGTAAACCAGGGCAAAAGGTGAGTGTCCTGTCAAGGGGTGGGTGAGATGTTAATTATCCCAGGAGCACAAGCTTCTTAAACTTTTAGGTCAACTATAGAGTGAAAGGCCACGTGATGACAAGCAATGTCAGATTTTGGCAGTGAGGAGGTGTTCAGGAGAGCAGAGACACTGTCCTCAGACCAGGTTCACAACCTCACCGGTTGTGGCTCTTCACTCTGACCTGACATTCTCGTGTTACCTTCATACAGAGATGAAGCATCACACTGCAGTGAATCTTGTAACGAGAAATTGAATTGACTCAATGGGGTAACACATTTTATAACTGACTAATAGGGACCAGTTGTGAAACTGGTCCAGTACTGAGAGAGAACGCTGCAGATGAGACATGCTCATGGGCTGCAATGTAATCCTGTCGGGGCAAGCTGGCACCGTCATTTATGGCCACTAAAAGTGCTTGTTTTTGCCATGACAGGTTCTGAATGTTAGTATAAATGTATGACATTACGAGAAAGAGTCCCACTCAAGGAGAAGTCTCGTTCTGAAATCTGGCGAGATGACGTGCTGCTGGAAGACAACGGTGGGATAGTGAAATACATCCATGGTGTTGGAGTACAGAAAGTGTAACTTAGTGTTATATAAAGGATTTTCAATGGCAAGGCTGAATATTTAGATTTGATTTGATTTCCACGATGTGGATGAGGTCTTTGAATTCAATGGCTGCACACATTATTATGAGTATACAGATATTACGATTTCACGAGACTTCTCCTTGAGCGGGACTTGGACACAATAACACACAGACCACATCAAGCAAAAGGAAAAGAAATATTTTATTCCTCTGTAGGGTCCTTTCCATATTGTTGTCAGAGACTTATAATAACAATCTGAACCTGTCAATGGCAAAAACAAGCATTTTATTGAAAATAACGTTACCTTGATGCTGCTCACTTGCCCTCGTAGCTTGTTTTGCTGCTGCCCATTACAGTGTTATCCCTCAATACTGGACTTTCAAAAATTGTTGTCCCCATTAGTCACTTAGACACAAAAACATGAGCTGAAAGATATCAAAGTTACCTTTTAATCATTTATCACCAAGACTAATGGGAGAATATGTGAAGTAGGCAGAAATCAAATCACATTGTTGTCATTTTTACTTGATAACATGAAGCTCAGGGAAATGTATTCTACCAAATGAAATGAAGGAAGCAGGTTATCTTAAACTAGTAATGTAAATGAATGATGAATGTTTCTTTGTGCTGCCTGTAGGGAGAGATCGGTGCTACAGGACCACCAGGGTCTCCAGGACTGGAGGGACTAAAAGGGGAAGAGGTCAGTAAATGGATGGACTAATAAATACATGAACAGTTTAAGGATTTTATTTAAATGTCACCTTTTACAAATGGTCCAGACAGATTTTACTTGTATTCATAGATAACTTATGTATGTACTTACGTATTTCCACTTTTAATGTAACATTCTCAGCTATACAAAGACAAACCACAGAATAACATGTATTAGGATTCAGGATTTGGAGTGAAAAACACTGCTGCTCATACCTGAATGTTTAAATTTGAGAATTTGTGTCTTATCTTGGGTCATATACAGGGACCAAAGGGGAACAAAGGAGATCCAGGACCAAAGGTAAAGCTACTGTGACGAGGCCAAACTCATGCACATATACCTGAAAGCTTTTAAAGTTTAGAGCACTAGTGCAGTGCATGTTGGGAGTGCGTTCCCGCCTGGTACGGGCTGATTGTTTGCCACCCCAAGAAGTTCTGCTTACTGTGTTGTCAAGAACCGTGGTATACGTAGCTGCTCGCACCCGCCAAGTGTGAAGTTGATTGGATGGACAGTTCTCAAGACATGCAAACAGATGTTGCTGCTACAGTGCCAGCTATTAGCCACATGGCACCAAATTTGTCACGCTCACTCAGAGATCACGTCTACACATGTCTACCAAATGTTGTTGCAATAGCACAAAGCCTTCAGGACATATGACATTTTTTGTAATATAAGCCAGTCAGCTATAGCAAAACTGTATCAACAGGCCAAAAAATAGCTTTTTTCCGGCTTGGTCCAGAGATGTTCTGTACCAAATTTGGTGACGATTGCTTAAACTTTTGAGGAGAAGCAGCAACAAGAAAACAGACCTGGAAACAACTGGAAAAGTGGAGAAAAATCCATCTAGACACAAATGGGTCTGGCTTCGTCTGGACCCGCAAAACTTAGTTTCTGAGGCTTACGGTTCAAAAGTTACAGGCCATAACGTAAAGTTCATTGTTATACGCTATCATCTGGCCAAATTACATTCGACACTACACTCCCTTGAGTCTGCAGCAGTACTGCTGTCAAGTGTGAATTACAGACAGACAGAGATGCCTTGCTTTATAGCTAGATTTTGCGTAAAAAGGCTCAACTGTCAAACATGTTTTTCAGGGAGAGGCAGGACGGGATGGACTCAGTCTACCCGGCCCTCCAGGACCACCTGGACCACCGGGACCCCTTATCAACCTCCAAGATGTAAGTAGCACCTGAGCAGAGCCGTTAAAGATCAGGCTTACTCACAGTAGGCTCGAAGGGAGAGTCCAGTATTGGTGCCACTTTCTACCGGCCTGCTGACAGACAGGAACGTGAATGTCCTTCAGTGATTGATGATATCAGTGATTGATGATATCCTCCCTCTGCCTCCTATTCAGCTTCTACTGAATGATACAGATGGTGCTTTCAACTTCTCAGGGATTTTTGAAGCTCAGGGACCCCCTGTGAGTATCTGACAAAATAACATCAATCAGAAACCAAATGATCTTGACGACATGACAGCAAAGATTGCGTGGTTAGATAGATATTGTTCTTGTATATTTGCAGAGTGTAACAGTCGTTTGTTCAGTAGTTAAAGTAGAAACATGGATATGACTACAGGAAGAGAAATGGGTTTAACTAATGTCATGACAGAATCCAGCATTATGATATAAAGTTACATGTGTATTTCCTAAATGTTTGCAGGGTCCAAAAGGTGACAGGGGGTTGCCAGGAGTTCAAGGACCTCCAGGACTGAAAGTAAATGGGACATGCATGCCTTGTCTCTGCTGATATACAATATCAAGGCAGACTAGATATGCAAATTTAACATGATGTTATTTTTCTGTACACAGTTTAGTAGAGGATAAGATAAATCCATGTTGCCTTTCTCTGTCTACATAATACAGTAGCTTGTTTGTTTATTTGTGTGTGTGCATGCAGGGTGAAAGGGGTGAGCCAGGATTTGTCATCGCAGCAGATGGATCCATGATGTCAGGCCTGGCTGGACCCAAAGGAGTCAAGGTTATATTTGTTTTTTTACTTTTGAGATTATTTTCTTCATAGTCTTCTTTGCTTTTGCGTGTGTGTTCTTCAGGATTAAAGTATCAGTATAAAAGGCTTATTGTAAAATAGGTCAAAAGCGTGATTTTTAAAACATTTTCAATCAATGTAACTTTGCTTACAGGGTGATAATGGTGTATATGGACCCGCTGGAATTCCAGTGAGTATTATTATTAGCGTATATTTTACTTTTCAGGTTTTATAACAACAATAACTAATAATTGTTGCGATGAAGGTGCTATGTATGCATTTAAAAAATATTGTCACTCACTTTGTTTTGTTCCCAACAGGGACCTACCGGACCACCAGGACCCAAAGGAGAATTTGGTTTTCCTGGAAGACCTGTAAGCACCATGAATTCAACAAAGTGTTGATATAATTTAACATACATTTTCTATGTTTTGTTCACCTGACAATGCCTTGACTTCTGCCTTAAAATACACAGCTTCTCAACCCACAGTTTAAGTTCAATACACCTGCTGTTTTATAGGTTTTACGTTAAATTAAATCACACATTTGACTCAGTCAACAAAAACACAATTCCCTGAATTTCCCTGTGGGGTTCATTAAAGTTAAATCCAATCTAACTCGTCAGACTGTTGTGACTTAGGTGCTTTTGGTTAATGGGTGTCTTTTTGTGTAGGGACGTCCAGGCCTGATGGGACCAAAAGGAGAGAGAGGGGACTCGGCTGGTCTGCCGGTGAGTCACACACCTGAGTCGGACTAAGGATTTAAACAAATACAGAAGATACTGGCTCAGAATCTGCAAAAGAAATATGTTGTGGCTGAGTAGTAGAATAGGAGTGATTGTGCCAGTTTGATGTTGATATTTCTTTCAGTTCTGTATGGTTTAAACGGTTGAAATAAGTGTTTTTTTGTCTTCTTCGTCTGCTATCCTCAGGGACCCCCTGGCCCTCCTGGGCCTCCAGGCCGCCCAGGAATATTCAACTGTCCTAAAGGAGTAAGCACACACATTCATCAACACACAGTTCAGACTCTCCTCGCGTGTTTTATTATGCCTCCACACCGGCAACAGCATTAGGATATCATTATCTTTTTGGGTTGTCCGTCTGTCCGTCCGGTCCATTCTCATGAATGCAGTATATCAGAAACACCTTGTGGGAATTTCTTGAAATTTGGCACAAATGTCCACCTGGACTCAAGGATGATTAAACTGATTTTTTTAGTAGTCACAGGTCATTGTGACCATTGTGACGCAGACGTGGATGTAAACTGCAACTTGACTAGTTGGCGGCGGCATACAACTGCGAGGCAGTAGTTCTAGTTTTTATACTCACTGTCCTCTCCCTTCCCCTGGTTCCTGAAGACCGTGTTCCCCATCCCTCCCAGACCCCACTGCAAAATGCCTGTAAGTTTACGTCTCTGCAACCATATTGCTGATAAAACATCTTTTTAATTCCTTTTTATTGCAGCCTGTGCCAGAGAATTTAACTGTTTCCTTTCTTATGCAAATTTATTTATTTCTAATGGCAAATTAACTCTTTTATAATGTGTCACCCTCCTGCTTTGTCTATATTCTAAATCATATATTAGTTTTACTCACAGTGGCCTCATATGCATGTTTCACTGTCAGTGTCTATATTGAACTATTATTCCTAATAGGCCGTGCCATCTCCATTAAACCTCGGTTGCCTGCGTAATCACGTAATTTAACTGATGCATCTAATAAACTGTCTGCTGAGCCCATTCAAATCTCATCACAAACTACTCACACATATCTCCCCTCGTTTCCTTCTGTGTACACATGAAGTGCATGTTGCTCTGTATAACACTGGTGCTACCTCACCTCTTCTCACTCAGAGCTGTTCGCGGATGGCTCTTAAATATTCCTGCATGCTGCATGTCCAGTCGGGAAAGGTGAAGGCTCATTGCCTATCCAGAAATGAGGTAGTACTAAAAAAACATCCTCCGAAAATCTGCATGTCCCGTTTGCATGTTGATTATGATGTTAACAATACAGATTTAATGTTTTATTATTTGATAATGGAATGTAATATCATAATTTTCCTATCTTTGATAATTACCCTGATATTTATGTATGATTTCCAAAGTCAGTCATCACTGACTGCTGCTAATATGTTTGTGCTCCATTATTTCAGCTTAATCCCAATGGAACCATTGCAGCTGGTAGGTTGAGTCATCTCTTTTGTTTGCCATAAATTATAAAGCCTGAAGTCTGTTTAAACCACTTTTATCAAAACAATGCAATTTAGGTTGACTTTGCAGAACACTCTGGATAGTAGCAGTACAAAAAAGCTTTTAACATGCTTGCAATATACAGTACATAGTATTTTTAAACTTAAGAACCAGTCTCTACATCAGGCAGTCAAATTTAAGGACAAGCAGTTAACCGATGTTTGGCTCTGTGTCTCCAAGGTAACTGTCAGACAGGACTAAAGGGGGAAAAGGGAGATAGAGGTCTTCCTGGGATACCGGCGCCATCAAGTGAGTCTTTTAACAGCTGTCTAATGTAAACACACTAAAAAATGAAAAATGTAAATGCCTTTACATCAAAGAGAAAATAAGGTAGAAAAAAACAAATATTTAAAGTGTGTTTTAATGAATGGACAAGTGAGATTTTATTTTATATTTTCTCTGTTCTTCCCCAGTATCATCAGTCGTAACTCCCTCCTCTGTTTTCTCTGTTATAGACTCATTTCTTCCCAGGGCAGGCAGGGTAAGTTTCATATGGAAGTGCTTTTTTAAGCTAAGTGTGGGAGCATGTTTGCTTTATGTGCCATCAGACGCTCCCTTCAGATCTTTTGTGTGTGTCTAATCACAGGGGGAAAGAGGTGACCAGGGCGTTAAAGGAGAGAAGGGCGACAAGGGGGAGGCAGGGTTGCCCGGGCAACCAGGTATCCCTGGGAGACCGGGACCTGTGGTGAGTCAAGATTCCACAGATACACACCATGTTATCTTTGTGACTTTTGGTGCCAATCAGTGGAGTCATGAGATGGGAAGTCGCATACACCTTATGTGTTGCGTTCAAGTGGTTAAAAAGTGAAGAACACCGCTGCTAAGCAACGGTAATATTAACGTTACTGTTTAAGTCTAGATGCCACAGAGGCTAACAGTTTAGCAAGCTAGCAGGTGGGTAACGCAATGCAGGAAATGAAAAGACATAATGACAGAAAAGAAAAATGAGATCGTCGGGAATATCAACATTTTCCTCAGACATTATAAAATTACAAAGAAAAGCGATATATGACTAAAATTATAACATACTGCACAATATTAACATTATGCGGTGATAAATGAACTTCCATGGGCTCCTCTATTTCTCACAACATCAACAAACACGTCAAAAGTCGTGAACTCTGAGCTTTCAGAAACTTTCCACTTATGAGGTCGTGAATACGACACGAGGGTGGGCGTTCATATGGACCCAACCCCATTTGAAGGCACCATAAAATGTACTACAGCAATCAAGATGTTCCCGATTTTTAATGTTGATTTAGTTATTTTGTCTTAATTTAGTCTTCGTCTATTAACATAGAGTAATAGACTTTTAGTTGACTAAAAGTGTGGGCTTTTTAGTCTTATCTTGGTCGAGGAAAACCATAACTATTTCAGTGTTGTTTTAGTCAATGAAAATGGTTTCATGCTGACGAACACAGTTTTCATGAACAAAATCAACACTGCACCTGCCACATTTCAGGGACCCAAAGGAGAGGCGATGCGTGGCCCAACAGGCCACCCTGGTGTGCCAGGTTCACCGGGTCTCCCAGGCTATGGCAGACCAGGACAGGTAGGCCCTCCTGGGCCACCGGGGCCTCCAGGACCAAGATATGGCTCAGGTACAATTCATCATTCATACATCTGTCATATCGGTTACTGCAAAATGTTATTGTATAGAAATAGTCATAGAAGTTATTGTTCTTGTAGCCGCTGACATCAACAACTAGTTATAAGGAGTTTGTGTGACATTTTTGTTATGGCAGCTTTGAATACTGCAGGCCCCCCTGGACCTCCTGGACCAGCTGGACCTCCTGGACCTTCGGGTAGTGTAGCATCTGTAAGTGAAATTGTTTCTTCTGCACACGCTGTTGAACTATTGAACTATATGAGCACACACCATGTAGCTGTAAAATCAATATCATAACAATATTTAAGGTTCCAGAGATATTTAAGTTGTCCTTCTCTTTATTTGTTTCTCAGCTGAAAACATTCGCGAGCCGTGACAGTATGATGCAGCACACCGCCAGGGATGCGGAGGGAACTCTGTCATATGTCACGGCAACAGGAAGTCTCTTCCTCAAGGTCTCCCAGGGATGGAAAGAGATACAGGTAGTGACGACATAATCAATAATAAAGCAACCAGTATTTGACGAAATTGATATCAAGCATTTTATGAAACACGGTTGTATAAGTGAACCGCTTCCACAGTCTAACTCTCTCACTGAATCACATGATCGTTATTCATTAACTTAAAAACAATGTGTGCATATGCAGTGTAAGAAACACACTGGTTATTGGGACATTTGGGATTTTTTTGTTGTATGCACAACACCTTTAATATAAGGACAGCTCAGATAACAATATTTTGCATCTGATTTACAGTATTGATTTTTCTGTTTTGTTTCCACAGCTTGGCAGTCTGATCTACCTCTCCAGTAACATTATTCCACAAGACGAGGTACTTACTGCTTATTTATTTTTTTATTTTACAACCAGATGAGCCACAAAAACAATGCTATTGTGGAACGTTGTACTTAATCTGCAGTTTTCATCCATTTAATATCTTTTTTTTTGACTATTCTGTTAGCCCCAAGTTGGATATCAGATAAGAGGAGACACAATGCAAAGAATACGTTCAGTTAACGAAAGAGTGAGTATCAATAAGACTGCATTATTTTAAATAACATAACTGACTTCATTTGACTCTTTATGCTTAAATATTGAATAGTAATTATTCTGCAGCAGTGAATTTGGAGAGGGATGCTGTGAAACATATTATATAATGCTTTTATAAAAGCATTTATTGCCTTGCTGCTTCCTTTAAATAAATTTCACCTGCTTTATATGAACTTAAATCTTTTATTCTGCACTTGCACCTCCGTCTGCTGATGTATGAGCTCAGTGCTGTTATTTCTGTATGTCTTACAGGGGTGCTTACATGAGTTTCTGATTTTTATTTTTTTATTCTGTAAATCTATTTTCTGGAAAGCACTTCATGCTTAAGCTTGAAAAGTGCTATGTAAATTAAAAAAAATAATATTATCATAAAAGACAAAGTAAATTTCAGGCATTTTTATCTTGCGTTCACTGTATAGTTCTCTTTATTCCACTGCTTTTGGTCCAAATGCATGTTGCATGTTCATTTTTAATGCAGACTAACCCTTACACTGACTCAAGACTCTGTGATGTTGTTTAACTGTAAAGTATGATATACAGGACTCTTGTAAGCTCCTGACACCAAACTGTTGCTTCCTCTCCCTCCAGCTCAACCTGGTGGCCTTGAACCAGCCCCACTCGGGTGACATGATGGGGCTCGACACAGCCGACCGGATGTGTTATGAGCAAGCCAAGGCGATGGGTTTGGCGCCGAACTACCGCGCCTTCATTTCTTCCCACAGGCAAGACCTGGTCCACGTGGTCTATCCTGGTTTCCGGGAAACTCTGCCAGTTACCAACCTCAGGGTGAGTCTGCTCCCCTGCTGTTTTTTAATGTCAACATCTACTTACACTAAACTCTTCTCATGCAGGAACCCTCCACAGACTTCTGGCTGCATCTAACCCACTGTGTGCTTTTAGGGAGATGTGATGTTTAGGAACTGGCGGTCGATTTTCAACGGCGACGGAGGGCCAATGGATGCCAGGATACCCATCTACTCCTTTGACGGCCGGGATGTTTTAGCGGACCCCTTCTGGTCAGTAAATTTCCTACTTGATTGTGTCTGTCTGTTGTTAATCTATGTTCTGCCACATTGATATTTTCTGTCATCTACTCATCAGGCCTCAGAAGAGTATCTGGCACGGTTCCACCAGCAGGGGTCAGCGTGTGGTGGACAAACACTGTGAGACGTGGCGAGCGGACCACATGTCTGTCATGGGCCAGTCCTCGAGCCTGACCTCAGGTCTACTCCTGGGCCAGCAGACGCGGAGCTGTTCCAACCAGTATATTGTTCTTTGCATCGAGACCCACAAAAACCATTAAATCCCACCCCCATACCACTCCACCATGCCAGCCACCGTAAACGTTAAACACTCGGGGAAAAGATTTGAGCGTGTCTCCTAGAAAAGGACGTCGTTTTCAGCACATCCTCGGTGCTACGTGTTGCATTTTCTGCTTTTTTTTTTTCAAACAGAGGACACATTTAATACCCTCTCTGTTCTTTCTGAGAAGCGAGAAGATTGTTAAGAGGCATTAACAAACTCATGATGACAGCCAAGATAAAATCCCTGAAGGTAAACTAACAAGAAGTTGATGCTCCGCTGTGGTACTGGAATCATTTTGTGGATTGTTTGCAATCCAAATTTGCGCCTTAAAGGAACGCCCCTTTGTGTTGTGAAGTAAGATGTAAGATGTAAGATTTCTCCTTACATTCAACCTGGTGGCACATAATGTAAAACGCATCACGGAGGCTGACGGAGGCTGCCAGTCTCCTTAGCTGCGTGACAATAATGCAAAAAGAATGTGGTAACGGTTTATTAAAGAGGACCTATTATGCTTATTTTCAGGTTCAAATTTGTATTTTGAGTTTCTACTAGAATATGTTTACAGGCTTTAATGTTCAAAAATACTTTTTTTCATACCGGCAACACTCGTATTTGATGACATCACCACGTCACGGAAGAAAAGGCCGGACTTCAAACAAGGTGTTTCAGGCAGTTCAGAAGCGGTGTTGCTGTGGGAGAGTAACTCCCTTTGGCGTGGACTTTGGGCTTTGTAACTTTGCACAAAAAAGGATTATATAACACACTAAAGGAAAGGAAAGGGCGCAGAAGCATAATAGGTCCTCTTTAATGGTAAAATGATACACACAGCACCTTTAACCTTTATTCAAAGAGAGTGGATTTGCAACAAGACACATCAGTGTCACTGTACAAGAATCAAACACAAAAGGCTTTTTCCCCACATAGTCACCGAGGTGTGTTGAGGATAAGATGTCTCTTTTTCAAGTTTTTTTTTTTATCTCTTTATTGTTCAAGAGACTGAAGAGGCAGCGGCTGCAGGAATCTGCACCTGTCCTGAAACATGGCAGTTTTTTTTCAAATGATAGCTATCCAAAGACTTTTGTAATAGAAGCATAAATGGCTACTTTCACTGTTTTGTTTACAGGTTGTCATGGAGAGTTTAAAAAAAAAAAAAAATTCTCAATTTCATTTCCATAACTTCCGTAGTCCCTCATCCACCAGTGGGAAGACCAGACAACCAGTATTGCCACCAAAGTCATTTTTGATGCACTGTACTTTATTTTAAAAATATTTTCTTGTTCAACATTTTCGTCCTTGAACGTGTTTGTGTTGTAGCTTTTCATCCATCTTGGTGATCTCACATCCTAGCAGCTCTTTCTCTCAATAGGCTATTTAATTTAAATTCAATGATTTATTTATACCGTCACAGCACATAACATGAAATCAGATGATTAAATTTAAGAATGTAATTTATCGTTTTTGTTGTTTGTCAAATGACTGTTTCTTCTCACTTTTTGCCTCTTTCCTAGTTTTTGTACAGGGTTTTTTTTTTTTTTGTTTCTAGATTTCTGGTCAGTCAAAACAAAAATCCACTTAGCCTAGAAATATAATTGAAACAAGCAAAATATTTTCATGCTGAAAAAAATAACACCAGAAAAAGAAATTCCAAGGCAAAAAGTCAAGTTTTTGTATAAATATTGGTGCTTTGTTGAATAAAGTTTTCTCTTTTCATAACCTGTTCTTGATTCATTCTCAGTTCTATGCAGAAAATAACTCAAATACTTCTGACTGTATTAAAACAGTTTACAGTTCATTTCACTGGCCCAAAGTGGCTGAAAAAATAATTATGGCACACTGGTGCAACCAGAATCATTTTGATGTACTGTACTTTATTTTGAAAATATTTTACTGTACTGGCTACTGTAATCTTTCAGAGGAAAAAATGTTAATGTTTTTGCACAACAGTGTGAATCCTTTGTTTCTGCTGCACTTCTCAGAAAACAGCCAGTGTAAGAGCAAGCTACAAACTTTTCAGAGCCACTACTGACGCCAACACAGGCTGAATGTTTGACATGTTTCACTCCATCCTGTAGTGAAGAGGTTAAAGGTTTTTCAAACAGTGTTCAAATATAGCTCTCCAGACCTGTTTTCCTTCCAAAGGTCTGGAATGGAAACAAACAGAAAAACAGCTCAACATGAAGGATACTACACTGATGAGTTGCTGTACACGACACAGCAGAAGTGTAGTACAGTGTGCTCTTTCTTTGACAACATAAAAGTCTTTTTGAGGTTGTTTATTTGGCCACTTGGACATGAAGACATTCCAGGTACTATAAGCTTTTTTTATTATTTTGCTTTTATTTTAGTTTTAACCAAAAGATTTGATCCAGTTTAACCACATGAACTATCTTAACTTATGTGAAGGTCCTGCTTGCTCTCCTGACTGCTGCTGCCGCTGACGGTCAGTCTCTCCACTATGGAAAATGTCCACAGCCATGTGTTCAAGAGGACTTCAACGTTACAAAGGTAATATACTGATGACTTTTATCATATGTGTAATGATTTGATCGGTCATTTATGCAGCGTTGATATAAACAAGTAGACATTTAGTGTCTTATTGAAGGAGATCCTGCTGATTAAAACACTTTGTGCTCTTCTTCTTCTAGTATATGGGCACCTGGTATGAAATAGAGAAGCTCCCAGCTCTGTTTGAAAGAGGAAAATGTAACCAGGCTACGTACGGCAGTACGGGGGGGGGGAGGGCACAGTTTAGGGGGGAGTGGGGGGGGAAGGGGGGGGGTCGGTGATAAAACCCCCCACAGAAAAAAAAAAAAGAGGGAAAAGGGGGGGGGGGGGGGGGGGTTTTTCTCTTTGGGGGCGGCGGGGGTGCCCCTGAGAAAGGGAACAAAACCCCAAATGCTCGGGGGGCGTGTGAGAGGGACCCCCCACACTTCCAAAAATTTCCCATTTTTTTATTTTTTTTGTGTGTGGGTTTGGGGGTTTTATTATTTGTAAAAAAAAAAAAAAAGAGAGAAAAAAAAAATTTCCCCCCCGGGGGAAAAAAAAAGTACAGTCTGCTCGCTGATGGGACAGTCAAAGTTCGCAATGCAGAGCTGCTGTAAGGATAGAATTATCTGTTCGTCCTGCAATCTGCACGAGTTTCACTTCTTGTACCATTCAAGTGAAATCTTTATTTACATTAGTTGTCCTTTCCTCCCTCTCGTCCTCTCCTCACAGGTCTAATGGGAAGATAAACTCAATTGAGGGTGTTGCCAGAGTTAAAAACTCATCTCAACCTGCTATTCTGGGTGTCAGCTTCTTTAAAGGTAAATACACTGTAGATTTTAAAAGCTAAGTATGATTTACCAGAATACCTATTCTGTACCATCCATATCTGTGTCCAGGTGTTCCCGATGGTCCCTACTGGGTACTCTCCACAGACTACCAGTCATATTCTCTGGTGTACTCTTGTTCTGACTACTTTGGGCTTTTCCACATTGACTTCGCCTGGATCCTGGCTCGCACTCGGGTGTTGACTGAAGACGTCATTGGCCAGTTACATGATAAACTGGCAGCTGCTGGTGTAAACATAAACCGCCTCACAGTTAGTGATCAGACTGGATGTGACGTTATGACCTGAGGCACGATGGGCAAAGTAGGCGAAAACAGGGCTGAATACCTGTTTTGAACTGTAGTACAATACCAGACTGCAACAAATGGCACTGATTTAACTGTTGAATCTTCATGGTCATAACTATGGAAACTTCATTATATTTAAGGGGCATTTTGATTTCTGCTCATAATAAAGATGCTTTTTTTTTTTTTTTTTGCCTCTTTCTGATGTTTATGTGCTTGTCCACAACATAAAATGGTCCTGCCTTTTGACAGATTCATTCATTCATTCATGGAGTTGTATAACTCAGTGAAAATGATATTCTTACAGTGTACGGTAATATGTTGTGAGTTTCATCTGTAGGACTTCTGGGAAACTTTGACCATAAGCTAACAAATTTGATACAGCTCAGGATCCTCATATCCCCCAAGATTAGCTAAATAAAATAAAAACAGAGATAGTCACATCTGAGTTTCAATTATAGTGTATTCCATAAATTGGTGCGTTAGGCCAGTGAAAAACAAAACAAGTCGATAAACGGGGTCATTTGAGGACAACGTGATGCTTTTATTCTGAAGGACGTATCCCGGAAGTGACGCAGAAAACAATTCCAGCTAGCGGAAATGGCGACTTCGGGAAGTGCTACTACATTAGCTTATAGTTTTACTTTTAGAAAAGCTATCTTATTATTTTTCATTTCTCTTCTGTGTCTACCGTTTTACGCTTCAGCCAGGAGAAATGACAGACCCGTTATTGGTAAGTGTGCGCGTTATTCACAGCAACAGGAAGCTAGCTCGACTACATTTTGGTGCACTTGTTATGTAAACAATGCGCCGGAGGGCGTTAAAAACACCAAATTAGACTGAGAGCTTGTTTGTAATACAAATTGCCACGCGAACCACGACAGTTTAATGTTTGTTTATTAGCAGGTTTCTGTGTTTGAGGCGTTTTTGTGTCGTTTCTGTGTACAAAGAAGTGTCCAATTGTTGTAATTCCTGTTTTGTACAATAGGTGATATGTAGAGCGCTGTAATCACGGAGCAGGCGTGTTGTTTACCGTACGTTTTCTGACCGCTATGTGTTGCAGAGCGATTTGTTTATTTGAAGAAGAAGAAGAAGATCAACCTTTATTAGTCCCACAATGGGGAAATTCAATGTATTGTATTGTATGCAAGTTATTTAATATAAGTGAATGGCCGTCGACAATGCGGACGGGCCTGGTGGTGTACAGATACGTGACATGCTCGTGAGTGTGGTTGTATGGACGCTTGGGAATATGAGTCATTCAGTCAAGCCAATATTACACCATGACCTCCTGACATTTTACAGAAGTGGCCCTCGACAAAGCACGTTGAGTATCCCTTATTGTTTTAATCTGACACGTAGCTTGGTTAAACTGTTTCTGATTTTCTCAAAAGGTGTTCTGGCTCAGGATGTCCATTTGCCAAAGGCAAATCAAACAGCCTACATCGCTGCCTCTTATGTCAAGTTCCTGGAGTCAGCAGGAGCGAGGGTTGTACCTGTCATGTGAGTTATTACAGTATCTCTGTGCTGTCATTCCTCCATTACATACATAAGAGCTTTTGTAAATATTTTGCTTTTATTTATACAGAAATGTTGAATTGAACCCTTTAAATGTACCCTTTTCATATCCACAGGATTAACCAGACACTGGAGGAGTATAAGACACTGTTCAACTCCATTAACGGGTAAATGTCTTATAATATAGGAGCCAGTTTAGCTGTCCGAGTTTTTGGAAAAGTGTATTTCATAATGAATACTGATTTGCTGATAGTTCAATATGCTTCAGAAAAGCAAGTTTACGTACAGGGCTGCATAGACAAAATTATGGAGACTTTATGATGCCATTCAAGCACTGGACTTGGGAGAAGGCCATTGTGCTCAGTTTAACAATGTCTGATCAGACACATGACATTACACACACCTACTACTCAATCCAGCCCTCAGGACAAGGCAGACATGATGGGATATGTTACAATACTCAGTGCACTTCATGCATGTCTGTGGCATCTTTACAAATCAAGGAAAATCAAATTGAATAACAAATCATGGATTTGGAGAATTGCGACACCTCTAATAGTCAGTGTTTTACCTACAGCAGATGACGGGTGGTACAACCCCAATTTGTAGAAGCAGGCAGGAGTACCAGCATGGCAGCAAAGCAATCTACTGCTATGGATGACCAGCAGCAAAACCCACCTAAAAGAAAGGCTCTCCTATTAAAATCAGTGTCAGTCTAAGTGTATGCTATATTTGTATTTTAACCACTTTACCTTGCCATGAGACAGCTTTACATTCTATGTTTCCGATGGAAAACTGAAATGGTCACCTATGTTCTCACCAAAGCAACCAGACTCCATTGGGGGAAAAAAAAAACAGTAATTTAACCTTGCTGGACTGAGGAGTTGATGGTCTACAGCTGCCTCGATTGTTTAGTTTCTCTTATCTTATTATCTCTTATTGTGTGACTTTAGTGATCCAAACAACCTAAAGTCACACAATAACACAAGAAAAATCAAACTGATCGAGGCAACAGTCGACAAGCAACTCCCGTGCTCTGCGAGGTAAAATTGGTGCTTTTTTCAATGGAGTCTGGTGGCTTTGGTGAAAGCATAGATGGAAAACAGCTTCCGTTCCCCATCGGAAAGGGAGTTCAGTCAACACCTTTGAAGGTTTTCTATTATTTTTTCCACCCCCTCTGTATTTTATTTTTTCAAAAGGTACAGAACATTTTGTTTCATTGAGAGTCACGTCTCAGTTCTTGTGTGTTGTCTTTTACAGTGTCCTTTACCCAGGCGGAGGTGCCAGCATCACCTCATCTGGTTATGAAAGATCTGCAAAAATCTTTTATGAGCTTGCTATTGAGGTAAGAGTGTAAATATTAGTAACTAGGTTTTAGTGTGTTGATGCTGGATTATGTTGCTGACTGTAATGTTTCAGGCAAACAAGAGAGGTGACTATTTTCCTGTGTGGGGCACCTGTCTTGGATTTGAGCAGCTGATTTATTTGACGAGTGGAGATGCGCTGCTGACGTATACCAATACAAGTGGTGTGCCACTGCCTCTGAGCTTCACTAATGGTATGGCTTTGTCTAAATACTGATTCCTTATCGATTAGAGAAGCCTTAATCAGCAGTGAATACGGTTACCTTCACCTCTGAAAATCAGATTCATCCTAACTTTAGAAGATGTTTTTTTACAGTGAGTGAAGTGCTTATTCTTTTGTAATGTTTTATTTAATTAAAATAACCTATTTGTTTAGGATGCCTAAATGTAACCAAAAGCTACATCTAATTTATTGTAGCTTTTTTGAACATTATCTATGATCTTAACTCTTTAAGGAGTTATCTAAACATAACAATTACATTGACGAATGTGCTGAAGGGGTTAAAAGGTCACATTTATGTTGTTGTAATGTTAAGATAGTCACATTTGTGGTGGAGCAATATGATATGAGCCTTAACTTAGTTTAATCATGTCCATGTCAAGGTTGTACCAGCACCAGTTGTCATGACAGAAATGGACCTTATTTATGCTAACCACTGTAAATATGTAAATATGTTATGAAATTGTGTATTTGTTTGGATTAAAATGTCAATAATAATGATAATGACCCCTTATAACCCATTTCCAGACACCAAAGACAGCAAGATTTTTAAAGGCTTCCCAGCTGAACTAATGGAGGATCTGGCTTCTGAGCCACTCACAGAAAACTCTCACAAGTGGAGTTTGGCAGTGTTGGTACGTCATTATTTGCTATTACGATGAGAAAACATTACCCACAACATACAGTATATAGTATATAACACATAATGAGTACACCATTATTTCTGATTGGTGGTGAAATATGAACCTGTTTAATTTTTCCCAAAGCATAGAGAGTAGGGAATGAGAAAACAGGGTGTTGTATAATTGGGTTCATTTTAATTTACTTCTCTGTTGGTTTCTTTCAGACTCATAGCACAAATGAGGAGCTGAAAAAGTTTTACAAAATTCTCTCAACAAATACGGATGGAGAAACAGAGTTTGTGTCAACGGTGGAAGGTAACGCAGCATCAAATTATTAGAAAAAGTTTACAGCAAAATAACACTGGAGGGAACTTTTTTAATGAGAACTTTCTCTTCCTGGCAGCATATGATTACCCAATTTATGGGACACAGTGGCATCCAGAGAAAAATGCGTTTGAATGGGCGAAGCCTTACATTCCACACTCTCCATCAGCAGTCAGGACCACCTTCTACTTGGCTGAATTTTTTGTCAATGAAGGTATGAACACAGCATTATTTTTGCGTCTTTACTTAAATAGTCAGTAGCTGCATGATAGAGCCTTTGTGATCTGTAAATCTTATTATTTTCTCTCCTCACAGCGAGGAAGAACTTTCACAGATTTGCATCTGAGGAGGAGGAGAGAAAAGCGCTGATATACAACTACAGTCCTGTTTACACTGGGGCCCACAGTGTCTTTGAGCAAATCTATTTCTTCTGATGTCTATGTGCGGAGGAGCTTTTCCTTTTTCAACAGCTAATCGACTGTCTCAATCACGTGACTCGGTAATGTTTGTTACCGTAATGTTTCGTGCAAGATGGAGCCGCGAAACGTTACAGGTGTGTTGTTGAGATCTGAATGAAGGCCGAGTTCAAAGGGTCTGGTCCGAGCAAGGGCGCCCGAAGTAGGAGGTTAGGAAGTTAACGCTCCTGCCTCGATTTGGTGTCACTGCTGGTGTGATCCCATCGCAACGTGATCTCTAGTTTGATTTTAAATTTGCTGCTAACTCCATCTGTTGAATCTGCAACTAAACAAGTAGCCTAGTAAAGTGGAAAGAGGAGATATTTACACTAGATCTCCAATGATTAATCAACGAATCGATCAGTTGTCAACTATTAAATTAATTGCCATCTATTTTGATTGTTGATTAATCAGTTTGAATAGTTTTTTCAAGAAAAAGTCTAAATTCTCTGATTTCAGCTTTTGAATGTGAATATTGTCTGGTTTCTTTACTCCTCTGTGACAGTAAACTGAAATATCAAATAACTAATCGATTAATCAAGAGAATAGTAGACGGATTAATCATACAATTAAAATAATCAATAGAGAAAATAATCGTTAGTTGCAGTTTGATTTTTACATGAAACATGAATCTTGTAGCAGGGCAGGATATAAGAAATGTCATGATGTTTTGTGGATGCTGTAGCTGGGTGTACAGCTTATTGATTAAATGCTGGTACAGACAATGCAGGTAGTGACATTTTTATGAATTTTGCACTGAACATTTGAATGTATACGTTCTACATTTTGATGATATGTATAATTACCAATATAAAATACAATTTCTGAAAGCTGCAGCATCTATTAACATAGCATGCGCTATTCTGGTCTACAAACATTTACATTAACCTCCGTTTACGCTACCTGTTCAGCACCATACAGCAAAGACGCAGTTAGCAACTAGCTAGTGAACATAAGGGAGCATTTAGCACTTTTTAATAGCCATAATATTACTCTCAGGATTCATTAGAGCCCAAAACAGCTGATAAAGGTCACCAGAAACATGACTCCAAATGAATGCTGCTGATGTAGCCCCGGTATTTCATATTATATTCAATGCATAATAACAATAGTACAGAACAACTGACAATTAGCCCAAATAGTCAATGCACAGTAAGTTTGTGTAAAGTGTGAATTTTGAGCATCTTATTTCCAGTGACATGCATTGTCCTGTTATTTTTAGGAACAATTTTCAGTATGTTATGTATTTTGAATTTTTGACAATCAAACATACTTGATAGGCTTTTTTTACATTCAGTGTTTTCCTCTCTCTCTCTCCTTTATTTTACCTCTGATTATTTTAACTGTGAACTTTGCTTGTGTTCAGGTCTTCATCGTGCTATGTTTTTCATCTGAAATAATAATAAAACAAACTTGAATAATAATTTAGTTTTCTTCACAGCAATGAGTGACATACTGAGATTTAGTCCAACTGTGTATTTAACAAGAAAGGTGTCTTACAGTCCTTACAATCAAGAAGTCCTTGTTGACCCCTAGTGGGGGTCGGGACCTCCAGGTTTAGGATCCAGTCTGCTGGACATGTACAGTAAATTGGCATTTGTTTGATGACATGTAACAGTGATAATATGTCAATGTTCTTTTTTCTGCTGCCAAAAAATCAATACAGCTTTAATTTTCATAATAAAACAGATGAGCCAAAAAACACTGAAGGCTGTTAAAATATCATTATCATAATTTTTACCTTATTGTCACAGTCTGCCGTTGATCTCATTATGTGCTCAGGTTGATGTTGCCATTGGCTTTTATAAAGTACACATTCAGCTTGTTGATATTTAATGGGTAGAATGAAACCAAATTTCTTTTGTAACTCAAGCTAATAAGTATATTTCCCAGAAATCAAGCTGTTCCTGTAAAATTAACCTTGTAGTTCGTAAATGCAGTCCCACAGCAGGATGTTTTTTTTCTGACAAGTCAGGCACAGTGACTAAAACAAGTTAATGCTTCAGTGTCAAAATTGAACCATCTCAACTGAACATCAAGAAACCCATGGTGCTTTTTTTATTCCAAACATCGGGGCAAACATGCATACCAAAAGAAACTATGTAATAGCCGAGTGAATGTTTGTGTGCTATTTTACAAACTGGAAGAATAATAGACACAACCACAGTCTGGCATGAAAGTTCTTTAGAGCTTCACCAGGCGTCTGATTTTCATGAATATACCACGAGTTATGTGCTACGAGGTGTCGCAGCTTAAAGTGTGCGTGAATCTGATGCTTTGTCTCCGCTGTTTTAAGGAGCTGGTCCATCCTGCTGTGAAGGAGATTTGTGGAGGATGTTGAGCTACAGTCAAAACCCAATTCCATCTGATTTGGTGTTTGCTGCAATTTTGTGACACTTCCCGGCCAACATGCATTATACACCCATACAAATTATACAGTAGGTCCCCAAAAGTGAAGCCAAAACATCTTGATCACCACCTGATATATGTTGATACGATAAATTAAAATTCGTAGAAAAAAATATAAGCCATGTAAATCCAGCTGGGCTCTAGTCTGATGTTTCAGCACCCTGGAGAGTTTAGACAGAGATTATTCCCTCTCAATGTGCTTTGGTATTCAAGCAAAATGTAAAACGTACTTTACTGTAATCTTAAATCCATTGTAACTGATGTCCACGTTAGCTGACCAAAGCTGCTGTTATCTGTGAAGGAACAAGCTGCCTTTGTGAAGGCCAAAGGTTAAAGGTTTTGTAAACATGTAGCTCAAATATGTTTTCCATCCAAAGGTCTGACATGGAAGGAAAAAATCAAATTGCTCTGACTGTGCTGCACTGATTTGTCAGAGTACACACAACAGTCGTAGTAGAGTACTAGCTGTGTGTAGCGTGGTAGTATTTTTCAGGTTGCTGTTTACATCAGAACATCTTTGGAGAGTTTTTGGCCACTTGGACATGAAGACATTCCAGGTATTGTAAGCCTTTTTTCATGTAATGATGTTGTAACATGCAAATTGTGTCATCTGTATTAATCTACTGATATTGGATAGATGCTATTGCATGCTTATTCTGGTCTTCAGACTGGACCCAGTTTAACTACATCAGCTATTCTAATGATTTTGATGTGAAGGTCCTGCTTGTTGTCCTGGCTGCTGCAGCAGCTGACAGTCATTCTTTCCAACGTGGCAAATGCCCCCAGCCATCTGTTCAAGAGGACTTCAACATTACAAAGGTAAAATACTGATAACCTTTGCCATGTGTGTATTGATTTTGCTTATATGGGGCATTTTCCAGTCTTGCCTGTTTAATATTTAAAAGTATCGATATAAACTGGTGGAAGTTGAAGGCGATGCTGACCTTTGTGCTCTCTTTCTAGTATATGGGCACCTGGTATGAAATAGAGAAGCTCCCATCTCTGTTTGGAAGAGGAAAATGTAACCAGGCTACGTACAGTCTGCTCGCTGATGGGACGGTCAAAGTTCACAATACAGCACTGCTGTAAGGACTGAAGAGCTGCTGAAGTTTAAGTTTTATTTGGCTACAAGTTGCCCATATTCATCTGTTCATCCTTCAGTTTCCCTGGATTTGCATTTCTTGTACCATTCAAGTGAAATCCTAATTTTCAGTAGTTATCCTTTTCTCCCTCTCATCCTCTCTTCACAGGCCTAATGGGAAGATAAAATCAATTGAGGGTGTTGCCAAAGTTAAAAACGCATCTCAGCCTGCTGTTCTGGGTGTCAGCTTCTTTAAAGGTAAACACACTGTGTATTTTTTTCAGATATCTGAGCAACACATACAATAAAAACCCCAAGCAGCAACAATAAAAAAAATATAAAAAGTAATATCTAAGGTACACAGATACAAGTAAACACACTGACGTGAAAAGCTTGAACAATATTGCACTGATGGTTTCTCTACAATCACTCAAAAGCATCACTCTAAATCTTGTGATGACCAGAGATGTGCTCATAAGTTTCATGGAGATAAGTAATTCAGCATGAAAAAAACATAAAAACTTGACTAAATGACTAAAGAAATCTTAATCAACAAAGAGGAGGCGGCTCTAGAGTTGGACCATGAAACTGTTTTTCTTCATTTTTGTATTGACAATTTTTTTTTGACTGAAACAGATTAAAATCATGGCTTGATGACGCACTAGAACCATCTTTAGCATAACCATAGACACACTGTATACATGTAGACGCGCACTGGACACTTCAGCCCATTGCAGCGATACATCAACGTTGGCAGCATTGGACCTTGCAAGACTGTTCTTTAACCTTATACTAGTGAACGGGGAAGCTGCCATTTTTCTGGATAAAAAGCACTGTTGCGTCTATGTTTCTCAACCGATTTCAATGAGTCATTATTACATTACAGGGTTTATGATCTACGTGTAGTAGATGAATAAAGTTTTGTGAAATTGAAGCTTTAATTGCTGCTAGACGCTCAGGAGATGAGTGCGTATTGTAGGGCTTCCATTAACTGAATTACTGGTAGAAAATAATTTATCAGAAGATATTGTAAAAACTCATGTTAACAAGTATATCTTTGGCTTATTTTCCTTGTTTAAGATTAACACTTCTAGAGAGGTCCCTGTATTGTATAATATAATATAATGTCCAATGAAATGTCTTCCTCTGTTGTAGTGATCTTTACCTCTGTCTAAAGTTAATGTTACCCATTGCAGAATTACGTTGGTCTGACCTGTGGAACAGCCAATAGGGCCTTACCTGTTGATCTACAGTAAAGCAGCTCACTTCTGCTAACCAGTGCAAATATGCTAAGACTGGGGCAATATGGCCTCTGTGTTTAGTGCTAGTTAAAATCCTAGTTGCAGCACTTTGAACAGCTGATGACATGAGATTGATTTTTGATGGAGATGCAATATTCTAGATGACATGAAATAAAAGCATGAATTACCTTCCCCAAATCAGCATGAGACTGTTTCTGCAGTGTTACTATTAGTACTATACAGTATAGTATGTTTTACTGACATACAGACAATACAGAAATCCTTTCACTCTGTTTCGTACCATCCATATCTGTGTCCAGGTGTTCCCGATGGTCCCTACTGGGTACTCTCCACAGACTACCAGTCATATTCTCTGGTGTACTCTTGTTCTGACTACTTTGGACTTTTCCACATGGACTTCGCCTGGATCCTGGCTCGTAATCGGATGTTGACTGAGGACGTCATTGGCCAGTTACATGATAAACTGGCAGCTGCTGGTGTAAACATAAACCGCCTCACAGTCAGTGATCAGACTGGATGTGATCAAACCAGAGGTACGATCAGTCAAATTAAAAATGGGGAGCAAAGTCCTGTGTTGAACTGTAGTGGAATACGGCAGAAATGTGGAAATGATTCAGTGTTGAATATACATCAGACTTCTAGTTTTAAAGCTAGCAATGAATCAATCAGCAAGAAACATTCTGGTATCAGCGCCTGTTGCAGGACTATAATAACGTCCAATCATTTCATTCAGCCAGAATAATGGTCATAATGATCATTTTGGGGAACGTTTTTTGGAAGGAGGTTGAAGGGATGGGATGGAGGGATTTGTGACTTTAATATATCAGAATATATTATAGAATATCAGAATCACAGTTTTAATGTTGAACATTAAACTTAAAGTAAACCAGTGTGGTTTTCTGCTTGCTTTAACAGTGCCAAAACAATGGAAATAGTACATTACTATCTAAAAAGTAGGGACATTTTGTTGTCTCTGCTTGTAATGAAGATGCATTTTGTGCCTTAAGATCTTTCTGCTGTTGTATAATTGTATATCTCAGTGAAATAATAATATTATTACAGTGTATTATGTTGTGAGTCTATCTCGTTTTCATTTCAAATATAGACGTTGAATATAAGCTAGCAAATATAGCTATAGCTCAAGATCATTATATTCCCCCAAATTACATACATAATAAAAAAAAGATATTCAAATCTGAAAAAGAGAAAAATACATATTTACATCTCAGTTTTTATTTATTCCACAAATTGTTTTGTTTTTTATGCTGTTGCACAGCCTTTTATTTTCTTTAATGTCATTGTCCAAGAGAATACGTCCAAATCTGGGTGTTGACTAAAATGTGAAACTAATATTTAACATCACATCCCTCAGAATCCCAAAATGTGTCTATATCATTAAAATACGGGCGTCTAAACATGCTGGCAGGATCTAGTGCTGGTTGTAACCTGCTCTTAATGAGCTATGGTGTTGTTTTATTCTTAGAGTAATGACTTGCTCTTGTTTTCTTGCATTTCACTTTCATGTCTAGCACCTAATTCTCCAGCCAAGAGGAATGACAGTCCCATCATTGGTAAGTTTATTAACACGTTATTAACTGCAATATTAACTTGTGTGCAAATTGTATTATGGTTTTAGTTCGGATAGCAACAGGACAGAAGTGTCGTGCCTATAAGTGTTTACACTGGGTGGGTTTTTCTCTCAAAAGGTGTGCTGGCTCAAGACCTTCGTCACCCAAAACCAAATCGAACAGCCTACATCGCCGCCTCCTATGTCAAGTATCTGGAGTCAGCAGGAGCGAGGGTTGTACCCGTCATGTGAGTTATTTTATAACAGTTTCATAACTGTCACTCCTCCACTTCATAAGAGCTTTTGCAACACCGTTGTTCGTGAATTAAAACCCCTAATTACAATAACATCCCGTTTTTGTTGCTACAGGATTAACCAGACACCGGAGCATTATAAGACACTGTTCAACTCCCTTAACGGGTAAATGTCTTATCAGATATCGAGCAATCAGCCTCTGTGCTTGGTTTGGGGGCATTTATTGCAAGACGAGCACTAATGACATATTTGTGGATATTTATAGTTGGGTTTCATGTAGCCTATATTTCAGAAAAGTAAATCAACTTTATATACAGGGTTGACAAATCAGAAATCAGAAACTTAGATAGATAGATAGATAGAGCTATATAGATTAGATATAATAATTTTCAATATATAATAGTGTTTGACAAGTTTTGTAAACAACTTTTCAAGGCAACATTAGACTACTCACAGATGTACAAACAAGCAATATATACACTATAAGCACCAGTGAATATTTTGGGCATCTCTTGAAAATACAATTATATAATGTGGAAAGTGGTAAATTGATGAAGTGACTGAGGGCACACAAACCTTTTCTTTCATGACTCAGCTCCTGTGTGTTGTGTTTTTTGGTAACAGGGTCCTTTACCCAGGCGGAAGTGCCAGCATCACATCATCTGGTTATCAAAGATCTGCAAAAATCTTTTATGATCTTGCTATTGAGGTACGAGTGTTAAATATTAGTAAGTAGGTTTTAGTGTGTTGATGCTGGATTATGCTGCAGACTGTCTGTGATGTTTCAGGCCAACAAGAGAGGCGACTATTTTCCCGTGTGGGGCACCTGTCTTGGTTACGAGCAGCTGACCGTTTTGACGAGTGGAGAGAAATTACTGTCACGTACCAATGCAACTGACGTGTCATTACCTCTGAACTTCAATAATGGTAAGTCTTTGTCTTGACAGATGTACTGCTGGTTACTTTCAGTCAGAGAAGTCTTAAATTAATACAGTTATTGTGTGTTAGCTATAGTTATGTAAATTCGAACTTACCTGGAAGAAAACATGAATGTTATTAGTGAAATTGAGAACATGTTTAGAACAGAACACTAATTTTGTTGTTAATGATACATATTAATGTCATGATCCATTTCCAGAAGCCAAAGACAGCAGGATGTTTAAAGACTTCCCAGCTGAACTCATGGAAGATCTGGCCTCTGAGCCGCTGACTGCAAACATTCACAAGTGGAGTTTGTCAGTGTTGGTACGTCATTCATTACTGTTATGATGAGAAAACATCTATTGCAGTGTTAGAGCCACAGCATTGCTAGAGTACACAAATATTACTAGTTTGTGGTGAGCCTTTCCCCCTCCCTCGATAGAGCCAGTGGGCCTGGTCAGTACCGTCTGAGGGGAATAATGGTCAGTGATTTTTGGCTATACATCCCCAAAGTAAGAAAATATGTAATAGCATTGCATCAGTAGCAGCTTTATGCATGCTGTCATGCAGTTCATAACACTACCCCAAAAAAACATTTCTGAAAAGTGGCCAATATAAAGTACAACATACAGTATATTCAACATAGTGATATTTTCTCACCAGTGATCCCTCAGTACTGAAATCTGTTTAAACACTTTTCATCAAATGTTATAAAATTCTACTTTGAAAACTGTCATCTGTGGCACTGAGTAAGGTGAATCATTGCATTTTTATATTAGTTTTTGTGTAAATTACATAGATCGCAGGCTCAGTTTTAGAGCTACCGTGAGGGTACAGATATCATATGAAACTTGAAAACCTGAGGAATCATCGGTACCAACCATGTTGTGTTAGCTTGTTTCAAAGGAGGCTAAATAATGCTCTAAAGTTGGGCTAAATTTTGGCAAAGAAAAATGGCATGGCCATTTTCACATGGGTTCCTTAACCTATCACCTCAACATATGTGAATAAAAATGGGTTATATGGCTATACATGAGGCTACCCATGAGTCTCCCCTTTACAGACATGCCCACTTTATGATATCATGCAGTTTTTAGCAAACACAATGCATGTTTTTGCATGCATTACATGTGTTATTTACGTATTTGATTTATTTCTGCGTACTGGGGTCCCTAAACAGTCTTGAAATGGCACAAATTAGGTGTCAATTGAAATCTAAGAGGTGTGCAACCACTGAGCCTAACTGTATTCATGTGTGGTGATGTTAGTCCACATGGTAACCATTTTATGTAGTGAGACCATTTTTTGAAACTTGACCTCACTGTATAAAATGACCTGTGGTGACCTCTAGGATAATCACAGCCTCATGAAACTTTACAGCCACAAACAAGAGACCTAGAATATTCAGATGATAGATGGCTTTCCCAGGTTTATTGGCAATAAGTGGGTTTCTGAGCAGTTTTCCTCACAGAAGTGTTCACCATACAATTGCTGAAAATTGTAATTCTTGTAGATATGTCCAAATGTTAAAAGTATTTGGTACCAAGTCTTGTTGTCTTAATGGAGTATTTTGGAGTGTTTTTTATTATTATTTTATTATTTTATTTATAGATTTTCTAGTGGTAAAAATGCTTAAGATTAGCACCAAATCTGTGTAAGAAATGGTGTCACTTCAAAAATTGCTGCAACAACTTCATGTACGGACAAAACTTGTTACATGTTTCATGATGAAAAACAGAAGTACATCTTATGTAATGTACAGTATAGTCACTGTGTTGTCACCGCCTGTAGAGATGCTACTTTTAACAAATGATAAACATAGTCTGAGCTATATCTGCCCTTAAATTTCAAGGAGAAAGAGTCTAAGAGTGAACCATCAGTTTGAAGTAGACAGCTTTTTTCTGTTTAGAGAAGTATAAGTATAATTTTGAGAAATGTGCTTTCGCATGGGGTCAGAAATCAAGTGATAATACAGAGAAAGCTACCACTGCTGCAATGTTATAACATATTTTCTAGCACTGGGGGTGTATGTCTTGTCATTATTCCCCCAAGATGGTACTGGTGGCCCAAATTTGGGGTGCTAGTTCACTGACTATGACCACTACAGTCAATTTTTCCAAGAGCAGGGAAAGCAGAGGAAGAGGAAATGGTGTAGTCTAATTGGGTGCGTTGTAACTGACTTCTCTGTTGGTTTCTTTCAGACTCAAAACACAAATGAAAAGCTGAAAAACTTTTACAAAGTTCTCTCCACAAATACGGATGGAGAAACAGAGTTTGTGTCAACGGTGGAAGGTAACGCAGCACCTCTTTATCAGTACAAGTTTACAGCAAAATAACACCACAGGGAACTTTGATTAATTTCCTTACCTCTCGGCAGCATATGATTACCCAATTTATGGGACACAGTGGCATCCAGAGAAAAATGCATTTGAATGGAAGAAGCCTTACATTCAACACTCTCCATCAGCAGTCAGGACCACCTTCTATATGGCTGAATTCTTTGTCAATGAAGGTATGAACACAGCATCATCAATCATCATCATCATCAATTACATAGTCAGCAGCTGCGTGATAGAGCCTTTGTGGTCTGTCTTTGTGATCTTTCTGTCCTCACAGCCAGGAAGAACTTTCACAGATTTGCATCTGAGGAGGAGGAAAGAAAAGCGCTGATCTACAATTACAGTCCTGTTTACACAGTGCCCGAGAATGTCTTCCAGCAAGTCTATTATTTCTGATGTCTATTTGCAGAAGGCGTTGTCAGCAGCTGATTGGCTGTCTCAATCACATGAGCCCCAAATGTTTGTAGATAATTTTACTTGTGTGCATTTTCTGCTCATTCAATCTGTCGAAACGGCAATGAAACTATAAAGTCAAAAATGTCAGTTTGTGCCTTGTGGAAGCTGTAGCTTGGCTGACATCTGAGTCAGTAAATCCTATTGCAGAATGAATATTGCAATAATTTAAGGAATCAATATTTATAATTACCAATATAACAGAATTTATTAACCATATAATGTCCTCTCTATGAGAAAAGCAGTGGAAAGATGTTCCCTTTGCATTTTTTTTATTTATTCTAGCTATATACCATATTTGCATATTTTTTTTCATCAAATAGTGGTAGAATATTAAATATGGAAATTTAATCCATCTTACCCTACTTTTATCAGTAAAGGACAATTCAACTGTTTGGTTGAACATGTTTTTAAACTGTAAAAAAATCACAATTTAATTATTTCAGCGTATATATTGTATAATGAAATAAATTAACAACAATTAGATATTATAAATTCTACAATTTATTATTTAGTAACAAATAGTAAACTTAAATTACATTATTAGTTTTGCCTGGACTCGCGCTGCAGTCACATGCCTCCTGGCTTGGTGCCTTCAAAACAGGATTGTGTTTACCGTGTTTACGAGTTGGGCCCATACGAACGTCTCCCTCAGGTCGTATTCACAACCTCGTAATTACAAAGTTTCTGAAAGGTCAGACTTCACGACATGTGACGTGACGTGACGTGAGAAATGGTGGAGCCCATGGAAGTGCATAATGCAAGTGCATAATAACTATTATAACTAATAACTAAATATTTTTAGTCATATATTCAGCCTATGGCTGAGAGTTTGCTCCGGAAGGTGAGCAGTGCCTTTTTTGGCTAGACTGTTTTCAACGTGGCAGCCGGGTCACAAACTTTTGTGAGCGGTATCAAAATACAGCTCTTCAAACAAGTCCTTCCAAAGGTCTTACATAGGAAGAAAGAAAACAAGCAAACCCTCTCAGTTTGGACTGCATTGAGCACTAGTAGTAGAGTAGTACTGTGTGCCCTGGTGTTGCTTTGACAGCATAGAACTATTTTTTAGGTTGTTTACATCAGAACTTCTTTTCAGCGTCTTTGGCCACTTGGACATGAAGGCATTCCAGGTACTGTAAGCCTTTTTTTTTTCATTCAACAATGCACTTGTAATGCAAAATGTGTTATACTGTATGCATCAATCCACTGGGTGGAAGCTGTTTCACTCTTGGATTTAAGACTGGACCCAGTTTAACTACATCAGCTATTCTAATGATTTTGATGTGAAGGTCCTGCTTGTTGCCCTCCTGGCTGCTGCAGCAGCTGATGGTCAGTCTTTCCACCGTGGCAAATGCCCCCAGCCATCTGTTCAAGAGGACTTCAACATTACAAAGGTAAAATACTGATAACCTTTGCCATGTGTATTGATTTTGCTTCTATGGGTTATTTTTCAGTCTTGCCTATTCAATATTTAAGAGTATTTAGTTGATATAAACTGGTGGAAGTTGAAGGCGATGCTGACCTTTGTGCTCTTCTTCTTCTAGTATATGGGCACCTGGTATGAAATCGAGAGGCTCCCATCTCTGTTTGGAAGAGGAAAATGTAACCAGGCTACGTACAATCTGCTCGCTGATGGGACAGTCAAAGTTCACAATACAGAGTTGCAGTAAGAATTTAAGCTCTGCATAAGTTAAAAACAAAGTTTCCAGCATTTTATTTGGCTAAAAGTTGCCTATATACATCTGTTCATCACTATATGACAAGTATGTATTTCCATTTCTTTTACAAGTCAAGAGAAATCCTTATTTTCAGTCCTTTTCTCTCTTTCATTCTCTCCTCACAGGCCTAATGGGAAGATAAACTCAATTGAGGGTGTTGCCAAAGTTAAGAACTCATCTCAACCTGCTGTTCTGGGTGTCAGCTTCGTTAAAGGTAAATGCACTATTTGTTTTAGTATAGTAATAATATAATGATGACCTTTATTTGTTAGACTTTTCTGAAAACTGTTTACATACAATAAAACCCCAAAGCTGCAACAATAAAAACTAGAAATAAAATATAATTTTTAAGCTACTAAACACACCAACAAACAGAGAAACAAAACTTAAGAGTGCATGGGGTGTGATTCATATAAAAAGCTTTTCATACAAGTGTTTTAGAAGGGATTTAAAGTGCGAGCTCATTTTGCTAGCTGTATTTCTTCCCTCAGGATCTACAGTAAGGCTGCGCTCCGGCTCATTAGAAGTTAAAAGGTGAGCAGTAGCCTATAGAAAGGGGCAAGGCCTTACTGTGCTTTAAATATAATTGGAAAAATCTTAATATCAGTTTTGAATTTTACTGCTAGCCAGAGCAGATATGCTGACACTGCGGTGTTGTGGGGGCGGCTGTAGATCAGTGGGTAGAGCTGGTTGAGCCAGACATGTTGCTCCCTGGGCGCTTCACCGCTCCAAAATGCTTAGGTGAATGTAATTAAGTTAAAGTAATATGATCTCTATGTCAAGATTCAAGAGATTTAAAATTTAAGATTTCTTTATTATAACATTAAAATGGTGTTAGTACAACAAAACTGAATTACAGTAATATATAATAAAAATAAGAATAGAAATTAAAATTAATAAAAGATATATGTAAAACACAGTAAATAAAAGTAGAAATGTGCAATGAAGTGTGCAAGGTACTGTGTTTATGATGTGAAAACGTCCATAGGTGTACGTCTTTGTTGTCTTATACACAGACAGGCAACAGGAATTGTGTACATGACACCAAGTGACGACCCCACCAGAGTCATGTGACTGCTTCCGGGTATTTGTCGTTGTCGCCGTCCGACGAATCACAGAGCACCCTCCCAGTCCACGTGACCAAAGCAGTCTCGTAACAAAGCGCCCGATTGGTCAGACCGGTGAGCGGCGCTTGTTTCAGCGTCCGTGTGTCTTGAGGAATGAATGTTGTTGGAGTCGCATCAAACATTGTTGACCATAAAACACACACCACCCTCCTTGTCTGCGGTGGCGTGGTCTGGTATCTCTTTTGACAACCAAGCCTCTGTAAGGCAGATGATATTACAATCCCTTGTTTCCCGCTGGATGGAGATCCTCGCTCTTAACTCGCGCAGCTTGTTAACCAGGCACTGCACGCTGGCTGGCAGGATGCTGGGGACTGGGAGGCTGTCGGTACGCCGCCTGAGCCTCACTAGTACCCTGGCTCGTCCCTCTTGCCTCCGGCTACGCCGTCGCAGCTTACGTGGTAGCGCCGCTGTGCTGTTTTGGTCTTCAGTGTCACAAGTGAGCAGGGGGTCCCAGGAGAAAAACTCCGGATTTGTGTAAGTGATCATCAAATCTCTGATGTGTAGTAGTGTCTCTCTGTCATATCTAAGGTAGCCGGCTACTTTAGAGGCACAGTTAGTGCAGAAAAACAGTAAAATAAAGAGCTGCAAGGTGGGCGAGGGGCAAACAACATGCCAGCCGCGCTCGGCGCCATCTTTCAACCCCCGAGTACCGAACAGTAGTTTGTTGACTCACGTATGGAAAGAGTTGGAGTCTAGACGAGATGAAATAAAAGCATGACTTACCTTCTCTAAATCAGCATGAGACAGGTAAGACTTTATTTCTGCTAAGTGTTTGAGCTGAAGGCAGGAGGACTGCACAACTCTGTCAAAAAAAATCCTACAAATAATACTTAATTTTCTGCATGTATTACTATTCATACTATATAGTATATTTTACTATTATAAGGCAATACAGAATAGCTGTCACTGTTGTATTTTGTACCATCCATATCTGTGTCCAGGTGTTCCCGATGGTCCCTACTGGGTACTCTCCACAGACTACCAGTCATATTCTCTGGTGTACTCTTGTTCTGACTACTTTGGGCTTTTCCACGTTGACTTCGCCTGGATCCTGGCTCGCAAGCAGGTGTTGTCTGAGGACGTCATTGTCCAGTTACATAATGAGCTGACTTCTGCTGGTGTAAACATAAACCGCCTCACAGTCACCGATCAGACTGGATGTGATCAAACCAGAGGTACGATCAGTCACATTAAAAATGGGGAGCAAAGTCCTGTGTTGAACTGTAGTGGAATATAGCAGAAACCACTGTGGAAATGATTCAATGTTGAATATACATCAGACTTCCAGGTTTGAAGATGTTTAAATTCACATAACATCCCAACAGCAACTCATAAATCAAAAGTTATGACCAAAAAAAACAAAAATTACAGCCTTGCAGGTGTATTCCTGTACATCCATGTCTGACCCAAATGTCATGTTTGGCATTTAATCCTAAATATTACTATTAATAATAGAATTTATTTGATGCCAAATGCAGTACCTGTGAGGGTCTCTGGTCAGTATTTTTCATTGTTTTGTGTTGTTAATTGATTTCCAGTAGTAAATATATAGATAGATAGATAGATAGATATATAGATACTTTATTGATCCCAAGTTGGGAAATTGTGGTGTTACAGTAGCAGGTTATCAGCACAATATACATGAGATAATATACACATCTATGTACACATAAAAAAGAGAATATACACATCTGTACTAAGTGTGAAGTATATACAGAGAATCTTGTTATAAACTAATCTAATTCTAAGAAATGTAAACATTATACACTATAATAATAATAAAATAATGATATGATATAATGATATAGTACATAATGTAATGTTGTATAACATGATATGTATGTATGATATATATAGTATAATATAAGTAGAAATAGATATATAGAGATGTGGTATAATAATATAATACAATATACACGACAATACACAATATAACATAATGTAATACTGTATAATGCTATATAATACACCTGACCAACAATTAGCTGTGGGTCTATTTATCACACTAAATATAAAAAAATATAGAAGAAATAAAGAATAACACTCTCTATATACAGTCAGTAGTGCAGATGTTAATGTTAAACTGTGCAATGTTAGATGTCAGGGGGAGCAGAGAGCTCTCTGCCAGCCAGAGGTGATGCGTTGAACAGCTTGATAGCTGTTGGAGGGGAAGGATTTCCTGTATCTGTCCTTGTGACAGCGGAGCTGAACCAGTCTGTTTGAGAAGCTGCTCCGCTGTCGCTCCAGTACCGGGTGAAGTGGGTGGTCTGGATTGTCCAGAATAGACAACAGCTTGTTCATGGTTCTCCTTTCCACCACAGCCTCAAAAGTGTCTGTTTTGCAGCCAATCACAGAGCCGGCCTTCCTGATCAGCTTGTTCAGTCTGTTGGCGTCGCCGGCTCTGATGCTGCTCCCCCAGCAGACCACAGCACAGTACAGGGCGCTGGCTACAATGGACTGGTAGAAGATCTCCAGCATTCTGCTGCACACATTGAAGGATCTGAGCTTCCTCAGGAAGTAGAGGCGGCTCATCCCCTTCTTGTAGACAGCATCAGCGTTGGTCCTCCAGTTCAGTCCGTTGTCGATGTAAATGCCCAAGTATTAATACTCCTCCACAATAGCAATGTCCTCCCCCAGGATCTTCAGGGGCTGTGTGGGTGTCCCCCTTCTTCCTGAAATCAATCACCATATCCCTTGTCTTGGCCACATTGAGATGCAGATGTTTCCGACCAGATCACTCCACAAAATCACCCACCAGAGCCCTGTACTCCTCCTCCTGTCCACCACTTATACACCCTACATTCCTAGGCTTATATATTTGTATAAAGTGGCATATTTGCCCACTCCTGTGTTGTGGAGTATGAAATACTTAACAAATCTCCCTTTAAGGTTGATTTTGAACAGATAAAAAATGTCAGATTAATCGTGATTAACAATAGACAATCATGCGATTAATTGTGATTTAATATTTTAATCAATTCACAGCTCTAAAAAATAAACATTTATATCAGTTTATTCTGCAAATTACTGTTTTAATTGTTAATTTAATTGTTTAATGTGACATCTTAATTTTTTATGTTAAATGTTGATATGTCTTTAAAATACAGCTTTTTAGCAAAATATTGACATGATCTAATGCTGGAGCAATGAAGTCAGTCGACAAAAATATACATTTCATAACTGAAATGGATAACTCTTTTTTTGGAGAACAATTTAATTGGAATATCTCCACACAAAATACATATTATATTTGCATCTTGCTGATTGCTTATTTGTTTGTGTAAAAGAAAAAGTCTAACCGAGGTCAAATGTTATTTTGAAGGAAGTGTTTGGACGATGCTACAGTATAGCGTTACTCTCACAATAATGATTTTGTTTTGTTTTGCATTTCTCTTACGTGTCCAGCGTTTTATTCTTCGGCCAAGAGGAATGACAATCCCATCATTGGTAAGTTTATTAACTGCAACATTAAATGAGGCTAATATACATTTATAGGCCAAAGCCTCCAACTGTGCCAATTGTATTATTGTTGTTTTATTCCATAGGTTTATCATAAGTCTTTAAACTGGTTGTGTTTTTCTCTCAAAAGGTGTACTGGCTCAAGAGGATTTTCACCCCAGCCCAAATCGAACAGCTTACATCGCTGCCTCTTATGTCAAGTTCGTGGAGTCAGGAGGAGCGAGGGTTGTACCCATCATGTGAGTTATCTATCTGTCTGTCTGATGTCATTCCTCCAGTCGATCAGAGCTTTTGCAACACCAGTGTTTCTGAACTGAAACCTTTAACCTCCCATTTTTATTGCTACAGGATTAACCAAACACTGGAGCAGTATAAGAAACTCTTCAACTCCATTAATGGGTAAATGTATTAATATTATTGTTCGCAGTCAAAGTCTCTATGTTAAGTTTGGGGGAATTGGAAAATGACTAATGATGAGATATATTTATAGTTGGCATTGCTATCTGATAGTGTTCACTATGATATACATTTTAGGTCATTGTTATGAGGGAAATATCCCAAAAAGTATTCACTGCACAATGCAATTTTTCTGTTTTGTCCATGTCATTAGGACTTTTACCAGTGCCACATGACATAAGTCTGTTAATAATGTATGATCGATACACCAGCAGAAACCACTGTGAATCTTAAAGTAGTAGGTAAATAAGTTAAGCTTAACAATAAATATAGCAATTGGGAGGAATATACTGTTTACTGTGACAATACTGGTATAGCAACTTTTGTACACGACCTTTCCAAGGACACATAAGTCTACTTTCAGATGTACAAAGAAGCTACAGTATATAGTGTATAAGCACCAGCTGAATATTCTGGGCATTTCTTGCCAACGTAATTATATAATATAGAAAGTGGTGATCTCATGAAGCAACTGAACCTCAAAACACTGAGTTCAATCAACACCTCTGAAGGCCTCTAAACATTTTCTATTATTTTGTCCACCCTGTCTGTATCTTTTCCCAAAAAATACAGAACATTTTATCTCTTTGCGAGTCGTGACTCTGCTCCTTTGTGTTGGTAACAGGGTCCTTTTCCCAGGCGGAAATGTCAGCATCATATCATCTGCTTATCAAAGAGCTGCAAAAATCTTTTATGATCTTGCTATTGAGGTACAAGTGTAAAATATTACCGCACCATTTCATCTTATTATCAACGAGCTGCAACAATGTTTTATTAACTTGCTATTGAGGTAAAAATATGTGGAAGTAGTTTTAGTGTGTTGATGCTGGATTATGCTGCAGACTGTCTGTGATGTTTCAGGCCAACAAGAGAGGCGACTATTTTCCCGTGTGGGGCACCTGTCTTGGTTATGAGCAGCTGACCCTTTTGACGAGTGGAGAGAACTTACTGTCACTTACCAACACAAATGGTGTGTCATTACCTCTGAACTTCAATAATGGTAAGTCTTTGTCTTTACAGATGTACTGTTACAGATTAAAGTATTACAGTTACCTTCAGCTCTAGAAATCCAGGTTCACATCGTATCTTTGGAAGATTTTGTGTAAATTGTTCAGAAACATTTTATTCTATCAAGCCGGCGGCTTGAAGCTACTGGCGCTAACAACGCTAACAGTGCAAACAATTACAAAAGTACTGACAGAGCTATCTGAGGGGGAACTGGAGGGTGGGTACTACACTTCAGCTTTATCAGCTGTAACTGAGCAATATATGAACGTTATTTTTCTTCATTAATTATAGTTGTATCTACAGTTTAGTGCTATTGCTCATTTCACAAAATTTGAGACTGTTAAATATTTATCATATTTTATAGAAGAAGAAGAAGAAGATCAACCTTTATTCGTCCCGCAGTGGGGAAATTCAATTTACACTCTGTTGTAACTTATACATGTACATGCACACAAACACACACACACGTGCAGTAATGGAGAGATGTCAGAGTGAGGGGGCTGCTCCAGACAAGCGCCCCGAGCAGTTGGGGGTTTGGTGCCTTGCTCAGGGGCACCTCGGCAGTGCCCAAGAGGTAAACTGGCACCTCTCCAGCTACCAGTTCACACTCTGATTTTGGTCCATGTCGGGACTTGAACCGGTGACCTTCCGGTTCCCAAGCCAACTCCCTACAGACTGAGCTACTGCCGCCCCTATAGGCCAACAATGGAGCTTATTTCCATTAATCACTGATTAAAAATCTGTAAATTTGTTTGAAAAAAACTAGTATTGCTTTTAATGATTCATGTTAATGTCATGATCCATTTCCAGAAGCCAAAGACAGCAGGATGTTTAAAGACTTCCCAGCCGAACTCATGGAAGATCTGGCCTCTGAGCCACTGACTGTAAACTCTCACAGCTGGAGTTTGTCAGTGTTGGTACGTCATTCATTACTGTTATGATGATAAAACATAAGGAGAGCACTATTAGAGCCACAGCACTGCTAGGGTACACACATATTACTAGTCTGTGGTCAAATATGAGCCTTTTTTCCTCGCTTGAGCACAACAGAGACAGCGGAGAAAAAGAAAATGTTTTTTAATTCGGTGCACTGTAATTTACTTCTCTGTTGGTTTCTTTCAGGCTCATAACACAAATGAGAAGCTGACAAACTTTTACAAAGTTCTCTCCACAAATACGGATGGAGAAACGGAGTTTGTGTCAACAGTGGAAGGTAACGCAGCATCTCTTTATCAGTACAAGTTCACAGCAAAATAACACAGGAGGGAACATTTTTAATGAGAACTTTCTCTTCCTGGCAGCATATGATTACCCAATTTATGGGACACAGTGGCATCCAGAGAAAAATGCATATGAATGGACGAGGGCTTACATTCCACACACTCCAGCAGCAGTCAGGTCCAACTTCTACATGGCTGAATTCTTTGTCAATGAAGGTATGAACACAGCATTATTTTTCTATCTTTGTGTACATAGTCAGCAGCCTTTGTGATCTGTAATTTTTTTTTTCTCTCCTACAGCCAGGAAGAACTTTCACAGATTTGAATCTGATGAAGAGGCGACTAAAGCGCTGATATACAACTACAGTCCCACTCACACCTGGGCTGAGGGTTTATTCGTGCAAAGATATATTTTCTGATGTGTTTGCAGGATGCTTTTCCTTTTTTAACATTTGATTCGCTGTCTCAATCACGTGACTCAATATTTGCACATCATTTTACTTGTTAAGTAAAGTAAGTGATAGAATGAGGAGCAAATGCAAAATCAAACAAGTACTCAGCCAGAAATGTCAAATCATGCTTTATGGATGCTCTAGCTCGGTTAAATATGTATATCAGAAAATAAATGCCATTACAGAAAGCATAGTGTGTTTTTTGTTGTTTTTTTTTTTTTAAAGGAATTCTGCTTTTTTGCAGACAGACGGCAACTAGCTAGTGAACATAGTGGAGCATTAAGCAACTTTAATAGTAACCAAAACAGAGCTGAAGAGAAGGTAATCTGTATGTGATGGGTGACCAGAAACATAGAAGTGTAAATAGACAATTTGTTTGAGAACATGATCATAAAGTGATAATATTTCGCTGAATATGTTTGCATGCCCACAAATATTCCACTATTATTCCAACTATGACAATATTCCACATTTGATACGGGTCGTGTTAACAGCATGTTCTGTTTGGTTATTCTGAATTAGGCTTTATTCCGATTGTATTATTTTCTGATTAAAACGTTATTTGGGTTTTAGGGACATTCTTTGGACATTTATACAGAGCCTTTGGAATATGCACCTCAACTGGGGTTTGTAATGGCAGTTAGCGACACTTGGCCCCATTAACAAGAGCGATTTCCTGACCCTATATGAATCGTCTAGAAAAGGCAAACCGGGGCCTCCATCTGGAGTCAGATCTGGGAGGGGAGGTTGCCGGCGAACGTCTGGTGGCCGGGCCTTGGCACTTGGGGCTTGGCTGTGCACAGCCTGTAAAATTAGGTGGAGCTGCCACTCTTGCAGGAATAGGCACTGAAAAAAAACTTTAGCCTTTATTTAAATTCTCTGGTAGAATCACAGATCTCTTTTACAAGCAAAGCCGTGGGCTTAGGTGTGCTGACCTCGGCATCGCAGACGGGCTCTAGGGACCTGAAACTGGAGCTGGTTGCAAGGAGAAACACACCGTCATTTAAAGGTAAATATGCAAGAATTTCCTGCAAAACAATATATAGACTGATACAAAAATAATCACTGGGTCACTTATGACCCACTAGAGGTGTGTGGTGGTGTCTATCTGCAGGGACCCTGCAGCCCTCTACCTGGATTTTCTCTTTTCTTATTCAAGATTTCTTTATTGTTGCTTCTCAATGTACTAACACACAAGAGTAAAATTCCTTGGCTTTGGCTCCTTGCCCTTGTAGCAGCAGTAGTAATAAAACTGATAGTAAAATGGTGTTTAAAAGTACAATAAAATTGAATTACAGTAATATATAATAAAAATAAGAATAGAAATTAAAATGAATAATAGGTGGTGAACTTTCTGTCCTCACAGCCAGGAAGAACTTTCACAGATTTGCATCTGAGGAGGAGGAAAGAAAAGCGCTGATCTACAATTACAGTCCTGTTTACACAGTGCCCGAGAATGTCTTCCAGCAAGTCTATTATTTCTGATGTCTATTTGCGGAAGGCGTTTTCAGCAGCTGATTGGCTGTCTCAATCACATGAGCCCCAAATGTTTGTAGATAATTTTACTTGTGTGCATTTTCTGCTCATTCCATCCGTCGAAACGGCAATGAAACTATAAATTCAAAAATGTCAGTTTGTGCCTTGTGGAAGCTGTAGCTGGGTTGACATCTGAGTGAGTAAATCCTATTACAGAATGAATATTGCAATAATTTAAGGAATTAATATTTATAATTACCAATATAACAATTTATTAACCATATAATGTCCTCTCTATGAGAAAAGCAGTGGAAAGATGTTCCCTTTGCATTTTTTTTATTTATTCTAGCTATATACTATATTTCCATTTTTTTTTTTTCATCAAATAGTGGTAGAATATTAAATATGGAAATTTAATCCATCTTACCCTACTTTTATCAGTAAAGGACAATTCAACTGTTTGGTTGAACATGTTTTTAAACTGTAAAAAAATCATAATTTAATTATTTCAGCGTATATATTGTATAATGAAATAAATTAACAACAATTAGATATTATAAATTCTACAATTTATTATTTAGAAACAAATAGTAAACTTAAATTACATTATTAGTTTTGCCTGGACTCACGCTGCAGTCACATGCCTCCTGGCTTGGTGCCTTCAAAACAGGATTGTGTTTACCGTGTTTACGAGTTGGGCCCATACGAACGTCTCCCTCAGGTCGTATTCACAACCTCGTAATTACAAAGTTTCTGAAAGGTCAGACTTCACGACATGTGACGTGTTTGACGTGATGTGAGAAATGGTGGAGCCCATGGAAGTGCATTTAATGCAAGTGCATAATAACTATTATAACTAATAACTAAATATTTTTAGTCATATATTCAGCCTATGGCTGAGAGTTTGCTCCAGAAGGTGAGCAGTGCCTTTTTTGGCTAGACTGTTTTCAACGTGGCAGCCGGGTCACAAACTTTTCTTACAGCTCTTCAACCAAGTCCTTCCAAAGGTCTTACATAGGAAGAAAGAAAACAAGCAAACCACTCAGTTTGGACTGCATTGAGCACTAGTAGTAGAGTAGTACTGTGTGCCCTGGTGTTGCTTTGACAGCATAGAACTATTTTTTAGGTTGTTTACATCAGAACTTCTTTTGGGCGTCTTTGGCCACTTGGACATGAAGGCATTCCAGGTACTGTAAGCCTTTTTTTTTTTCATTCAACAATGCACTTGTAATGTAAAATGTGTTATACTGTATGCATCAATCCACTGGGTGGAAGCTGTTTCACTCTTGGATTTAAGACTGGACCCAGTTTAACTACATCAGCTATTCTAATGATTTTGATGTGAAGGTCCTGCTTGTTGCCCTCCTGGCTGCTGCAGCAGCTGACGGTCAGTCAGGCAAATGCCCCCAGCCATCTGTTCAAGAGGACGTCAACATTACAAAGGTAAAATACTGATAACCTTTGCCATGTGTATTGATTTTGCTTCTATGGGTTATTTTTCAGTCTTGCCTATTCAATATTTAAGAGTATTTAGTTGATATAAAGGGCTGCACGGTGGTGCAGTGGTTAGCGCTGTTGCCTCACAGCAAGAGGGTCGCAGGTTCGAAACCGGCTTGGGACTCTTCTGTGTGGAGTTTGCATGTTCTCCCCGTGTAAGCGTGGGTTCTCTCCGGGTACTCCGGCTTCCTCCCACCGTCCAAAGACATGCTGTTTAGGTTAATTGATGACTCTAAATTGCCCGTAGGTGTGGATGTGAGTGTGAATGGTTGTCTGTCTATATGTTGTCTGTCTCTATGTGCCCTGCGATGGACTGGCGACCTGTCCAGGGTGTACCCTGCCTTCGCCCTATGCCAGCTGGGATCGGCTCCAGCCCCCCCGCGACCCCTAACGGGATAAGCGGTTGACGATGGATGGATGGATGGATAGTTGATATAAACTGGTGGAAGTTGAAGGTGATGCTGACCTTTGTGCTCTTCTTCTTCTAGTATATGGGCACCTGGTATGAAATAAAGAAGCTCCCATCTCTGTTTGGAAGAGGAAAATGTAACCAGGCTACGTACAATCTGCTCGCTGATGAGACAGTCAAAGTTCACAATACAGAGTTGCAGTAAGAATTTAAGCTCTGCATAAGTTAAAAACAAAGTTTCCAGCATTTTATTTGGCTAAAAGTTGCCTATATACATCTGTTCATCACTATATGACAAGTATGTATTTCCATTTCTTTTACAAGTCAAGAGAAATCCTTATTTTCAGTCCTTTTCTCTCTTTCATTCTCTCCTCACAGGCCTAATGGGAAGATAAACTCAATTGAGGGTGTTGCCAAAGTTAAGCACTCATCTCAACCTGCTGTTCTGGGTGTCAGCTTCGTTAAAGGTAAATGCACTATTTGTTTTAGTATAGTAATAATATATAGATGACCTTTATTTGTTAGACTTTTCTGAAAACAGTGTTTACATACAATAAAACCCCAAAGGCAACAATAAAAACTAGAAATAAAATATAATTTTTAAGCTACTAAACACACCAACAAACAGAGATACAAAACTTAAGAGTGCATGGGGTGTGATTCATATAAAAAGCTTTTCATACAAGTGTTTTAGAAGGGATTTAAAGTGCGAGCTCATTTTGCTAGCTGTATTTCTTGCCTCAGGATCTACAGTAAGGCTGTGCTCCGGCTCATTAGAAGTTAAAAGGTGAGCAGTAGCCTATAGAAAGGGGCAAGGCCTTACTGTGCTTTAAATATAATTGGAAAAATCTTAATATCAGTTTTGAATTTTACTGCTAGCCAGAGCAGATATGCTGACACTGCGGTGTTGTGGGGGCGGCTGTAGATCAGTGGGTAGAGCTGGTTGAGCCAGACATGTTGCTCCCTGGGCGCTTCACCGCTCCAAAATGCTTAGATGAATGTAATTAAGTTAAAGTAATATGATCTCTATGTCAAGATTCAAGAGATTTAAAATTTAAGATTTCTTTATTGTTACTTCTCAATGCACAAATACACAAGAGTAAAATTCTTTGGCTTTGGCTCCTTGCCTTTGTAGCAGCAGTAGTAATAATAAAACTAACAGTAAAATGGTGTTAGTACAACAAAACTGAATTACAGTAATATATAATAAAAATAAGAATATAAATTAAAATGAATAAAAGATATATGTAAAACACAGTAAATAAAAGTAGAAATGTGCAATGAAGTGTGCAAGGTACTGTGTTTATGATGTGAAAACATCCACAGGTGTATGTCATTGTTGTCTTATACACAGACAGGCAACAGGAATTGTGTACATGACACCAAGTGACCACCCCACCACCAGCTGTGTGTGATGGGGCAGCCGTGGGTGTACAGGGCGTAGAGGAGTGGGCTCAGGACACAGCCTTGGGGGTTACTGTGTTGAGAGTGAGAAGGGAAGAGGTGCAGGAGCCCATCCTGACCACCTGGTGTCGACCTGACAGAAAGTCCAGGATCCAGTAGCACAGGCTGGGGTTTAATCCTTGTTCTCTGAACTGTTTCAAGTCTGGGGGGAACTATGGTATTGGATGCTGTAGGCCACAAACAGCATTCTCACTTAAGTATTCCTCTTCAGGTGGGTGAGGGCAGTATGGAGAGCTGTGGCTACGGCATCATCTGTGGATCTGTTTTGCCTGTAGGCAAATTGGTGGTGGTCCAAGGTGGGCGGTGACATGCTGCAGATCAGTCCTTTTGACATGTTTCTCAAAACACCTGCCCAGTATGGGGGTGAGGGCAACAGGACGCATGTTACCTTGCTTATTTTCTGCAGTGGTACAATGATGGATGACTTGAAGCAGGAGGGGACCACACACACATGGAGAGAGAGAGGTTTAATATGTCCCCAAACACGCCAGCAAGGTGCACATACTCCGTGAATCGGTGCCACTTAGCTGCGTCAGTCTTGTCTCTGTATTCCTGTTTGTCTGCTCTGATCGTTCCGCGGAGGTCACAGCGGGCTTGTTTTTCCTCCGCTTTGTCTCCGGAGGCGAAGGCGGTGACGGCAGCTCGTGGGGTGCTGTTGACACACGCTTTCTGGTTAGGATACACCTAGACTGTTTTGGTGGGACGACGTCCTCGGTGCACTTCCGCATGAGTCATGTGACTGCTTCCGGGTATTTGTCGTTGTCGCCGTCCGACGAATCACAGAGCACCCTCCCAGTCCACGTGACCAAAGCAGTCTCATAACAAAGCGCCCGATTGGTCAGACCGGTGAGCGGCGCTTGTTTCAGCGTCCGTGTGTCTTGAGGAATGAATGTTGTTGGAGTCGCATCAAACATTGTTGACCATAAACACACACCACCCTCCTTGTCTGCGGTGGCGTGGTCTGGTATCTCTTTTGACAACCAAGCCTCTGTAAGGCAGATGATATTACAATCCCTTGTTTCCCGCTGGATGGAGATCCTCGCTCTTAACTCGCGCAGCTTGTTAACCAGGCACTGCACGCTGGCTGGCAGGATGCTGGGGACTGGGAGGCTGTCGGTACGCCGCCTGAGCCTCACTAGTACCCTGGCTCGTCCCTCTTGCCTCCGGCTACGCCGTCGCAGCTTACGTGGTAGCGCCGCTGTGCTGTTTTGGTCTTCAGTGTCACAAGTGAGCAGGGGGTCCCAGGAGAAAAACTCCGGATTTGTGTAAGTGATCGTCAAATCTCTGATGTGTAGTAGTGTCTCTCTGTCATATCTAAGGTAGCCGGCTACTTTAGAGGCACAGTTAGTGCAGAAAAACAGTAAAATAAAGAGCTGCAAGGTGGGCGAGGGGCAAACAACATGCCAGCCGCGCTCGGCGCCATCTTTCAACCCCCGAGTACCGAACAGTAGTTTGTTGACTCACGTATGGAAAGAGTTGGAGTCTAGACGAGATGAAATCAAAGCATGACTTACCTTCTCTAAATCAGCATGAGACAGGTAAGACTTTATTTCTGCTAAGTGTTTGAGCTGAAGGCAGGAGGACTGCACAACTCTGTCAAAAAATCCTACAAATAATACTTAATTTTCTGCATGTATTACTATTCATACTATATAGTATATTTTACTATTATAAGGCAATACAGAATAGCTGTCACTGTTGTATTTTGTACCATCCATATCTGTGTCCAGGTGTTCCCGATGGTCCCTACTGGGTACTCTCCACAGACTACCAGTCATATTCTCTGGTGTACTCTTGTTCTGACTACTTTGGGCTTTTCCATTTTACATCCATGTCTGACCCAAATGTCATAAGTTTGGCATTTAATCCTACATATTACTATTAATAATAGAATTTATTTGATGCCAAATGCAGTACCTGTGAGGGTCTCTGGTCAGTATTTTTCATTGTTTTGTGTTATTAATTGATATATAGGCTTATATATTTGTATAAGGCAGGTATAGGCATATTTGCCCATTTCTGTGTTGATGAGTATTAAATACTATACAAATCTCCCTTTGAGGTTCATATTGAACAGATAAAAAATGTCAGATTAATTGTGATTAACAATAGACAATCATGCGATTAATTGTTTAAATATTTTAATCAATTCACAGCCCTAAAAAATAAACATTTACATCGGTTTATTCTGCAAATTACTGTTTTAATTGTTAACTTAATTGTTTTACGTGACATCTTAATTTTTTTTTACGTTAAATGTTGATGGATATTTAAAATACAGCTTTTTAGCAAAATGTTGACATGATCTAATGCTGGAGCAATGAAGTCAGTCGACAAAAATATACATTTCATAACTGAAATGGATAACTCTTTTTTTGGAGAACAATTTAATTGGAATATCTCCACACAAAATACATATTATATTTGCATCTTGCTGATTGCTTATTTGTTTGTGTAAAAGAAAAAGTCTAACCGAGGTCAAATGTTATTTTGAAGGAAGTGTTTGGACGATGCTACAGTATAGCGTTACTCTCACAATAATGATTTTGTTTTGTTTTGCATTTCTCTTACGTGTCCAGCGTTTTATTCTTCGGCCAAGAGGAATGACAATCCCATCATTGGTAAGTTTATTAACTGCAACATTAAATGAGGCTAATATACATTTATAGGCCAAAGCCTCCAACTGTGCCAATTGTATTATTGTTGTTTTATTCCATAGGTTTATCATAAGTCTTTAAACTGGTTGTGTTTTTCTCTCAAAAGGTGTACTGGCTCAAGAATATTTTCAACCCGGCTCAAATTCAACAGCTTACATCGCTGCCTCTTATGTCAAGTTCGTGGAGTCAGGAGGAGCGAGGGTTGTACCCATCATGTGAGTTATCTATCTGTCTGATGTCATTCCTCCAGTCGATCAGAGCTTTTGCAACACCAGTGTTTCTGAACTGAAACCTTTAACCTCCCATTTTTATTGCTACAGGATTAACCAAACACTGGAGCAGTATAAGAAACTCTTCAACTCCATTAATGGGTAAATGTATTAATATTATTGTTCGCAGTCAAAGTCTCTATGTTAAGTTTGGGGGAATTGGAAAATGACTAATGATGAGATATATTTATAGTTGGCATTGCTATCTGACAGTGTTCACTATGATATACATTTTAGGTCATTGTTATGAGGGAAATATCCCAAAAAGTATTCACTGCACAATGCAATTTTTCTGTTTTGTCCATGTCATTAGGACTTTTACCAGTGCCACATGACATAAGTCTGTTAATAATGTATGATCGATACACCAGCAGAAACCACTGTGAATCTTAAAGTAGTAGGTAAATAAGTTAAGCTTAACAATAAATATAGTAATTGGGAGGAATATACTGTTTACTGTGACAATACTGGTATAGCAACTTTTGTACACGACCTTTCCAAGGACACATAAGTCTACTTTCAGATGTACAAAGAAGCTACAGTATATAGTGTATAAGCACCAGCTGAATATTCTGGGCATTTCTTGCCAACGTAATTATATAATGTAGAAAGTGGTGATCTCATGAAGCAACTGAACCTCAAAACACTGAGTTCAATCAACACCTCTGAAGGCCTCTAAACATTTTCTATTATTTTGTCCACCCTGTCTATATCTTTTCACAAAAAATACAGAACATTTTATCTCTTTGCGAGTCGTGACTCTGCTCCTTTGTGTTGGTAACAGGGTCCTTTTCCCAGGCGGAAGTGCCAGCATCATATCATCTGCTTATCAAAGAGCTGCAAAAATCTTTTATGATCTTGCTATTGAGGTACGAGTGTAAAATATTACCGCACCATTTCATCTTATTATCAACGAGCTGCAACAATGTTTTATTAACTTGCTATTGAGGTAAAAATATGTGTAAGTAGTTTTAGTGTGTTGATGCTGGATTATGCTGCAGACTGTCTGTGATGTTTCAGGCCAACAAGAGAGGCGACTATTTTCCCGTGTGGGGCACCTGTCTTGGTTTTGAGATGCTGACCCTTTTGACGAGTGGAGAGAGATTACTGTCACGCACCAAAACAAATAGTGTGTCATTACCTCTGAACTTCAATAATGGTAAGTCTTTGTCTTTACAGATGTACTGTTACAGATTAAATTATTACAGTTACCTTCAGCTCTAGAAATCCAGGTTCACATCGTATCTTTGGAAGATTTTTCTATGAGTGAAGTGTAAATTGTTCAGAAACATTTTATTCTATCAAGCCGGCGGCTTGAAGCTACTGGCGCTAACAACGCTAACAGTGCAAACAATTACAAAAGTACTGACAGAGCTATCTGAGGGGGAACTGGAGGGTGGGTACTACACTTCAGCATTATCAGCTGTAACTGAGCAATATATGAACGTTATTTTTCTTCATTAATTATAGTTGTATCTGCAGTTTAGTGCTATTGCTCATTTCACAAAATTTTAGACTGTTAAATATTTATCATATTTTATAGGACAACAATGGAGTTTATTTCCATTAATCACTGATTAAAAATATGTAAATTTGTTTGAAAAAAACTAGTATTGCTTTTAATGATTCATGTTAATGTCATGATCCATTTCCAGAAGCCAAAGACAGCAGGATGTTTAAAGACTTCCCAGCCGAACTCATGGAAGATCTGGCCTCTGAGCCGCTGAGTGTACACTCTCACAGCTGGAGTTTGTCAGTGTTGGTACGTCATTCATTACTGTTATGATGATAAAACATAAGGAGAGCACTATTAGAGCCACAGCACTGCTAGGGTACACAGATATTACTAGTCTGTGGTCAAATATGAGCCTTTTTTCCTCGCTTGAGCACAACAGAGACAGCGGAGAAAAAGAAAATGTTTTTTAATTCGGTGCACTGTAATTTACTTCTCTGTTGGTTTCTTTCAGGCTCATAACACAAATGAGAAGCTGACAAACTTTTACAAAGTTGTCTCCACAAATACGGATGGAGAAACAGAGTTTGTGTCAACACTGGAAGGTAATGCAGCATCTCTTTATCAGTACAAGTTCACAGCAAAATAACACAGGAGGGAACATTTTTAATGAGAACTTTCTCTTCCTGGCAGCATATGATTACCCAATTTATGCGACACAGTGGCATCCAGAGAAAAATGCATATGAATGGAAGAAGCCTTACATTCCACACACTCCAGCAGCAGTCAGGTCCAACTTCTACATGGCTGAATTCTTTGTCAATGAAGGTATGAACACAGCATTATTTTTCTATCTTTGTGTACATAGTCAGCAGCCTTTGTGATCTGTAATTTTTTTTTTTCTCTCCTACAGCCAGGAAGAACTTTCACAGATTTGAATCTGATGAAGAGGTGACTAAAGCGCTGATATACAACTACAGTCCCACTCACACCTGGGCTAAGGGTTCATTCGTGCAAAGATATATTTTCTGATGTGTTTGCAGGATGCTTTTCCTTTTTTAGCATTTGATTCGCTGTCTCAATCACGTGACTCAATATTTGCACATCATTTTACTTGTTAAGTAAAGTAAGTGATAGAATGAGTAGCAAATGCAAAATCAAACAAGTACTCAGCCAAAAATGTCAAATCATGCTTTATGGATGCTCTAGCTCGGTTAAATATGTATATCAGAAAATAAATGCCATTACAGAAAGCATAGTGTGTTTTTTGTTGTTTTTTTTAAAGGAATTCTGCTTTTTTGCAGACATGATCATAAAGTGATAATATTTCGCTGAATATGTTTGCATGCCCACAAATATTCCACTATTATTCCAAATATGACAATATTCCACATTTTTCCACAGTTTGGTTATTCTGAATTAGGCTTTATTCCGATTGTATTATTTTCTGATTAAAACGTTATTTGGGTTTTAGGGACATTCTTTGGACATTTATACAGAGCCTTTGGAATATGCACCTCAACTGGGTTTGTAATGGCAGTTAGCGACACTTGGCCCCATTAACAAGAGCGATTTCCTGACCCTATATGAATCGTCTAGAAAAGGCAAACCGGGGCCTCCATCTGGAGTCAGATCTGGGAGGGGAGGTTGCCGGCGAACGTCTGGTGGCCGGGCCTTGGCACTTGGGGCTTGGCTGTGCACAGCCTGTAAAATTAGGTGGAGCTGCCACTCTTGCAGGAATAGGCACTGAAAAAAAAAACTTTTGCCTTTATTTAAATTCTCTGGTAGAATCACAGATCTCTTTTACAAGCAAAGCCGTGGGCTTAGGTGTGCTGACCTCGGCATCGCAGACGGGCTCTAGGGACCTGAAACTGGAGCTGGTTGCAAGGAGAAACACATCGTCATTTAAAGGTAAATATGCAAGAATTTCCTGCAAAACAATATATAGACTGATACAAAAATAATCACTGGGTCACTTATGACCCACTAGAGGTGTGTGGTGGTGTCTATCTGCAGGGACCCTCCCCTCTACCTGGATTTTCTCTTTTCTTATTCAAGATTTCTTTATTGTTGCTTCTCAATGTACTAACACACAAGAGTAAAATTCCTTGGCTTTGGCTCCTTGCCCTTGTAGCAGCAGTAGTAATAAAACTGATAGTAAAATGGTGTTTAAAAGTACAATAAAATTGAATTACAGTAATATATAATAAAAATAAGAATAGAATTAAGGAGAAGGGAGGGGGGAGGTGGGGGTCGACTGGAAAATTGAGAGAAGGTGGGGGTGGGGTGGGAAGGGAGCGGGGGTAAGCGAAGGGATGGCACACTCCTTGATGGAGTGGGGGGGGGGGGGGAGGGGGGGTGCTTAAAATTGGGGGCGGCGCGGGGTTAGGGGGTGGTGGCGGAGGGCGGCGCCCCCGCGGGTGGTGGGGGAGGGGAGTAGGCTGATGGGTATAGGGGGGTTTAGGAGGGGCGCGTAGGATGGGTGGGGGAAAGGCGGGCGGCACACCCCCGTGTCTGTGCTTGGTTTTTGCTTTGCCCCCCGCGCCTCCCTGTGTTCCCCATTTCTGTGTTGATGTGTCCTCCTGTCTGTCTCTCCCCTGTCCACTGTGTTTGTTCCCACTCTGTTGTGTGTCCACCTGTCTGTCTGTCCTGTCCCTTGTGTGTCCTGTTTGTGTGTCCACTGTGTGTCCTGTCCACTGTCCGGCCCCGGTTGTCCATCTGTCCGCTTATGTGTTCGTCATCTCACCACCTCTTTGTGTGTCCACCTGTTTGTCTGTCCACCCGTCTAACTACCCCCATGTGGATAAGGGAATTTAAAAAAAAAATCATTGGATAATATTTTTTTTTAAAAAAAATTTAAAAATGGAAAAAGGGGAAAAAAAAAAAAAAAAAAAAAAAAAAAAAAAAATAATAAAAAAAAAAAAAAAAAAAAATTAAAAAAAAAAAAAAAAAACCACAAAAAAAAAAAAAAAAACAAAAAAAAAAAAAAAGGGGGTTTAATTAAAAAAAAAAAAATAAAAAAAAAAAAGGGGGGGGGTTTTTATTAATTGAAAAAAAATTAAACAATAAAAAATATAATTTTTTTTTTTTTAATTATAACTCCATAAGGAGGGGGGAGAAAGTAGAAAAAAAAAAAAAAAAAAAAAAAAAAAATTTGTTGGCTTAATTCGGTTCCCGCCCCCCGCCGGGGTGCGGCCCGCTCCGGCTCCCCGGAAATTCGATGATAAAAAAAGAATAAAAAATATATGATAAAGAAAAGGGGGGGGAAAAAAGGGAGAAAAAAAAAAGAAAAAAAAAAAAAAAAAAAAAAAAAATATAAAAAATAAAAAAAAATGAGTCAGAAAAAATAAATAAAAACACAAGAAAGGAAAGACACAAGGGAATAAGCATTACCAAAAAATAAAAAGCCGGAGAAGGAGGTAGGGAATTTATAAAAATTGGAAAAAGAAAAAATAATTGAGAAGGAAAAAAAAAAAAAAAAAAACCCAAAACCACAGAGGGTAAGAATATGAGAGGGGAATAATAAATGAAAAAAAAAAATAAAAAAATAAAATTTTTTTTTTTAAGGGTTCAGTTACGAGGAAAGAAAAATGGCGAAGATGGGGGGAATCCAATATTGAAAGTGATTTAAAAAAATTTTGTGGGGGGGGGGGGCTGCCCCCGCCCCCCGGGAGAGAAAATAAATAATATGGCGCGGGCGGGCCCCCCAGCCGACCCAACGATACCAATGCCAGAACTAGACTCCATAAAAACAAATTCTATGGAAAAATAAAAAAAGGAAAAATAGCGGCGGCGGGCCGGGTGGCCCCCGGAGGCTAAAAAAGACAAAATGGTTAACTCCCCCGCCCTAGGGGGGCCCCGTTCTGCCCCTGCGCGCCCCGCTGTCGGGCTACAAGATAAAACGAAGAAAATATTCAAAAAAAAAAAATTAAAAAAAAAAAAAGGGGGGGGGGGGGAGGGGGAAAAAAAGAAAAAAACCTCAAAAAAAAAAAAAAAAAAAAAAAAAAAAATTTAATTGGGGCGGCCGGGCCCCCGTGGGGGGGGGTTAACTGGTCCCCTTCCCCCCTGGCCTGGGGGGGTGGGAAGGAGGCGTGGGCGGGCGGCCGAAGTTTGGCCGGCCCCCGTCTCGGCCGTTGCTGTGCCCCCTCCTAATCTTCCCCCTGCCGTCTGTCCCCCCCCCCCTTGTCTGTTCTGTTTCTTGTTGTTCCTGTCTCTGTTTTTGTTCTGTGTTTTTTTTTTTTCTCCCTTCTCCCGTGCGCTGCTGGCTCGCCGTTCTCCCCTCACTTTTGCATGTCTTTATTGAGGTGTCTTTTTTTTTCTTTCGGTGTGCTGCTTGCGGCCCCGCTCTTGCTCCCTTACCCCTTGGTTGGGGTTTTGGTTGTTTTTTTTTTGTTCCGTTTTTTTGGGTGGGGCTTTTTTTTGTTTTTTGGGGGGGGGGGGGGTCTTTTTGGGGTCTTTGGGGGGGGGGGGGGGTGGGGGGGGGGGGGGCCCCCCCGCCCCCCCCCCCTCTCTTTTCCTCCCTCCTCCTTCTTCTTTTTTCTTTTTTTTCTTTTTTTTTTTTTTTTTTGGGGGGGGTGGGGGTTCTTTGTGGGTGGGGGTGGGTGGGCGGTGCTTTCTTTGGGGGCGTCTTCTTGCGTGGGGTTGGGTGGGGTGTGTGGGGTGGGGGGAGATGCTGGGGGGCGGGCCTTTTGGGGGGGGGGGGGGGGGGGGGGGGGGGGCCCCTGGGTGGGGGGTGGGGGGGGGGGGGGGGTGGCTCGCTGGGGGGGTGGGGGGTGGGTGGGGGGGGGGGGGGTGTGGGTGTGGCGGGGCTGGCCGAGGTGGGTGTTGGTGAGGCCGCCCCCCGGGGGGGGGGGTTTTCCCTTCCGCGGGGGTGGGGGCTGCTGTGCCTGTTTGGTGTGTGGGGGGTGGGTGGGGGTGTGGGTTGTGGGGTGGGGGGTGGGGGGTTGCGTCCTCCTCGCCTCCCCTGCCCCCGGGTAAAGGGGGGGTGGTGGGGGGGGGGGGTGGGTGTGGGGTGGGGCCGTGCACTCACACATGGGGAGGGGGAAGGGTTCCTGGGGGCGTATGGGGTTGGTGCGGATGGGTGGTGGGGAGTGGGGGTGTGGGGGCCGTGGGGGGGGTGGGTGGGGGGTGGTGGTGGGGGGTCTCGTGGGGGCCCGCTGGGCGGGGGTGGTGGTTGGGTGGGGGGGTAGGGTGGGGGGGGGGGGTGGGGGGGGGGGGGGGGGGGGGGGGGGGGGGGGTGTGGGGGTGTGCTCCCGGCCGGGGGGGGGGGGGGTGGGGCCCGGGGGGGTGTGTGTTGTCGGTGGGGGGGGGGGGGGGGGGGGGGGGGGGGGGGTGGGTGGGTGTGGGTGGTGGGGGGGGTGGGGTGTGGGGGTGGGTGTTGGGGTGGTGGGGATGGGTGTTGGGTGGTGGGTGGGCCGGCGCCCGGCCGGGGGTGTGGGGGGTGCCGGGCGGGTGGGGGGGGGGGGTTGGGTTGGGTGTTGCCGGTGCGGGGTGGGGTGGTGCGCGTGCGGGGGGTGGGGTGTTGTGTTGGGGGGGGGGGGGTTGGGAAGTGCGTGCGGCCGGGCCCGGGGCTTCTCCCTGTGGGGTGGGGTAAGTGTCCCGTGGGGGTGGGGGGGGGGGAGGAACGTAAAGGTCTCCGGGCGGGGGGGCGAGGGAAAAAAAAAAAAAAAAAAAAAAAAAAAAAAAAAATTAAAATGAATAATAGGTGGTGAACTTTCTGTCCTCACAGCCAGGAAGAACTTTCACAGATTTGCATCTGAGGAGGAGGAAAGAAAAGCGCTGATCTACAATTACAGTCCTGTTTACACAGTGCCCGAGAATGTCTTCCAGCAAGTCTATTATTTCTGATGTCTATTTGCGGAAGGCGTTTTCAGCAGCTGATTGGCTGTCTCAATCACATGAGCCCCAAATGTTTGTAGATAATTTTACTTGTGTGCATTTTCTGCTCATTCCATCCGTCGAAACGGCAATGAAACTATAAAGTCAAAAATGTCAGATTGTGCCTTGTGGAAGCTGTAGCTGGGTTGACATCTGAGTGAGTAAATCCTATTACAGAATGAATATTGCAATAATTTAAGGAATTAATATTTATAATTACCAATATAGCAGAATTTATTAACCATATAATGTCCTCTCTATGAGAAAAGCAGTAAAAAGATGTTCCCTTCGCATTTGTTTTATTTATTCTAGCTATATACTATATTTCCATTTTTTTTTTCATCAAATAGTGGTAGAATATTAAATATGGAAATTTAATCCATCTTACCCTACTTTTATCAGTAAAGGACAATTCAACTGTTTGGTTGAACATGTTTTTAAACTGTAAAAAATCATAATTTAATTATTTCAGCGTATATATTGTATAATGAAATAAATTAACAACAATTAGATATTATAAATTCTACAATTTATTATTTAGAAACAAATAGTAAACTTAAATTACATTATTAGTTTTGCCTGGACTCGCGCTGCAGTCACATGCCTCCTGGCTTGCTGCCTTCAAAACAGGATTGTGTTTACCGTGTTTACGAGTTGGGCCCATACGAACGTCTCGCTCGGGTCGTATTCACAACCTCGTAATTACAAAGTTTCTGAAAGGTCAGACTTCACGACATGTGACGTGTTTGACATTGTGAGAAATGGTGGAGCCCATAGAAGTTTATTTATTGGTGCATAATAACTATTATAACTAATAACTAAATATTTTTAGTCATATATTCAGCCTATGGCTGAGAGTTTGCTCCGGAAGGTGAGCAGTGCCTTTATTTGGCTAGACTGTTTTCAACGTGGCAGCGGGGTCACAAACTTTTGTGAGCGGTATCAAAATACAGCTCTTCAACCAAGTCCTTCCAAAGGTCTTACATGGGAATAAAGAAAACAAGCAAACCGCTCTCAGTTTGGACTGCATTGAGCACTAGTAGTAGAGTAGTACTGTGTGCCCTGGTGTTGCTTTGACAGCATAGAACTATTTTTTAGGTTGTTTACATCAGAACTTCTTTTCAGCATCTTTGGCCACTTGGACATGAAGGCATTCCAGGTACTATAAGCCTTTTTTTTTTTCATTCAACAATGCACTTGTAATGTAAAATGTGTTATACTGTATGCATCAATCCACTGGGTGGAAGCTGTTTCACTCTTGGATTTAAGACTGGACCCAGTTTAACTACATCAGCTATTCTAATGATTTTGATGTGAAGGTCCTGCTTGTTGCCCTCCTGGCTGCTGCAGCAGCTGACAGTCATTCTTTCCACCGTGGCAAATGCCCCCAGCCATCTGTTCAAGAGGACTTCAACATTACAAAGGTAAAATACTGATAACCTTTGCCATGTGTATTGATTTTGCTTCTATGGGTTATTTTTCAGTCTTGCCCATTCAATATTTAAGAGTATTTAGTTGATATAAACTGGTGGAAGTTGAAGGTGATGCTGACCTTTGTGCTCTTCTTCTTCTAGTATATGGGCACCTGGTATGAAATAAAGAAGCTCCCATCTCTGTTTGGAAGAGGAAAATGTAACCAGGCTACATACAGTCTGCTCGCTGATGGGACAGTCAAAGTTCACAATACAGAGTTGCAGTAAGAATTTAAGCTCTGCATAAGTTAAAAACAAAGTTTCCAGCATTTTATTTGGCTAAAAGTTGCCTATATACATCTGTTCATCACTAAGACAAGTATGTATTTCCATTTCTTGTACAAGTCAAGAGAAATCCTCATTTTCAGTCCTTTTCTCTCTTTCATTCTCTCCTCACAGGCCTAATGGGAAGATAAACTCAATTGAGGGTGTTGCCAAAGTTAAGAACTCATCTCAACCTGCTGTTCTGGGTGTCAGCTTCGTTAAAGGTAAATGCACTATTTGTTTTAGTATAGTAATAATATATAGATGACCTTTATTTGTTAGACTTTTCTGAAAACAGTATTTACATACAATAAAACCCCAAATCTGCAACAATAAAAACTAGAAATAAAATATAATTTTTAAGCTACTAGACTTAACACACCAACAAACAGAGATACAAAACTTAAGAGTGCATGGGGTGTGATTCATATAAAAAGCTTTTCATACAAGTGTTTTAGAAGGGATTTAAAGTGCGAGCTCATTTTGCTAGCTGTATTTCTTGCCTCAGGATCTACAGTAAGGCTGCGCTCCGGCTCATTAGAAGTTAAAAGGTGAGCAGTAGCCTATAGAAAGGGGCAAGGCCTTACTGTGCTTTAAATATAATTGGAAAAATCTTAATATCAGTTTTGAATTTTACTGCTAGCCAGAGCAGATATGCTGACACTGCGGTGTTGTGGGGGCGGCTGTAGATCAGTGGGTAGAGCTGGTTGAGCCAGACATGTTGCTCCCTGGGCGCTTCACTGCTCCAAAATGCTTAGATGAATGTAATTAAGTTAAAGTAATATGATCTCTATGTCAAGATTCAAGAGATTTAAAATTCAAGATTTCTTTATTATTACTTCTCAATGTACAAATACACAAGAGTAAAATTCTTTGGCTTTGGCTCCTTGCCTTTGTAGCAGCAGTAGTAATAATAAAACTAACAGTAAAATGGTGTTAGTACAACAAAACTGAATTACAGTAATATATAATAAAAATAAGAATAGAAATTAAAATGAATAAAAGATATATGTAAAACACAGTAAATAAAAGTAGAAATGTGCAATGAAGTGTGCAAGGTACTGTGTTTATGATGTGAAAACATCCACAGGTGTATGTCATTGTTGTCTTATACACAGACAGGCAACAGGAATTGTGTACATGACACCAAGTGACGACCCCACCAGAGTCATGTGACTGCTTCCGGGTATTTGTCGTTGTTGCCGTCCGACGAATCACAGAGCACCCTCCCAGTCCACGTGACCAAAGCAGTCTCATAACAAAGCGCCCGATTGGTCAGACCGGTGAGCGGCGCTTGTTTCAGCGTCCGTGTGTCTTGAGGAATGAATGTTGTTGGGGTCGCATCAAACATTGTTGACCATAAAACACACACCACCCTCCTTGTCTGCGGTGGCGTGGTCTGGTATCTCTTTTGACAACCAAGCCTCTGTAAGGCAGATGATATTACAATCCCTTGTTTCCCGCTGGATGGAGATCCTCGCTCTTAACTCGCGCAGCTTGTTAACCAGGCACTTCACGCTGGCTGGCAGGATGCTGGGGACTGGGAGGCTGTCGGTACGCCGCCTGAGCCTCACTAGTACCCTGGCTCGTCCCTCTTGCCTCCGGCTACGCCGTCGCCGCTTACGTGGTAGCGCCGCTGTGCTGTTTTGGTCTTCAGTGTCACAAGTGAGCAGGGGGTCCCAGGAGAAAAACTCCGGATTTGTGTAAGTGATCGTCAAATCTCTGATGTGTAGTAGAGTACTTGGCTCGCTTCCGTTCGTTAGCCGCCTCCACCCCTCCCTCTCACCATCCCATGGGAGGGAGGGGTGGAGGCGGCTAACAAACGGAAGCGAGCCAAGTACTCGGACCTGGCAGCAGAGTGCAGGGAGGTCGGCTGGAGAGCCGTCATCTGCCCTGTGGAAGTGGGGTGTAGGGGCTTTGTAGGTTCCTCAACCGCCCGCCTTCTTCGAGACCTGGGATGCACAGGAGCGGGGCTTCGGAAGGCCATGAGAGAGCTGGCTGAGGAGGCAGAGAAGGGCAGCTTCTGGCTGTGGCTAAGGAGGAAGCAGAAGAGTTGGGGGGGAGACGCCTAGGGCATCAGCAGGGGGTGGCAGGGAGCGATCCCTGCCATCGCTCCGCCACCATGAAACGTACTGGGGTTAAAGGAGCGAAACGTTAATGAGTGGTGGTCCCCAGCTGATGACCCGTCAAGGCCCACAGAGGTGTTCAGTGGGGTGTCACAGTACACCTGTTCAAAAGGCACTGGAGGAGGTGCGTAGGCAGCAATGCCAGCAGGAACATCAACACCTGTATCTTGAAATGTTCAATCTGGAGTCATCCAGTGACTACTGTGAAAGGGCAGTTGGCATCCAGGGAAGTCTGGAAGACAACCAGGAAAGACTGGTTGACCGCAGGAAAGTCTGCACCGGGAGTGGAAGGCTAGTTACCTCACCCACTAGTCCTACAAAAGGGGCACCCTAAACTTACTACGAAGACAGATACGAAAAAACAACCCGATGGCCCTCCGAGAGGCGGGGTGGAAGAAGGGCCACAACGGAGGATTTTTGGTAACGACTGGAACGGACACAGACAAAGATTCTTGGATCATGAGAAAATGCAGGTGTGGGTGGCAGAAGGTGACCACCTTCAGAGGTTTGCGTATTCACCAGGGACGGAAAAAGTGTGAAGAAGGAGGCCATCAGCAACATTGCACTGCAACCGCAGGTCAGACAAGAGGAGCCCAAAGCCAGGTCGCAAACCACAGCGCTGAGGGTTCCACCGTTGCTGAGGAAAGGCAGGGGGAGGACACAGGAGGGCCCTTGGTGGATGCCAATGCCTCTGAGAGTGGCACCGATGAAGACACACACGGAACACGAAGTGACCCCAACAACCAGGTGGAAAGCCAGAGAACAGAAAGGAAAGAACAGGGAGGAGGCAGCGGGTCAAATGGCCTAAAGCCAACGAAATTGCGGTTGGCAGAAGCTGGACAAAGAACTCGCGCTTTTGGAGCATCACTGCGGGGGAGGTGGAAACTAAGCTGAATCACATTGGAGAAATCCTGTACGAGGAATGCAGAGGCAGATTCGGAGTAGCTGCTGAAAAGCGGAGACCCGGCCAATGAGAAGGGGAGGAGGGAGAGAGAGATCGAGCAGTTGGTGAAGAGGCGGCGTCAACTCCGAAAGCAGTGGAGGAAGGCGAGCAACGAGGAGAAGGAGGGCCTGAAGCCACTGTGGGACGAGGTGAGGAAAGATCTCGCCGGCCTACGGAGGGCAGAGCGCATCCGCAAGCGAAGAAGGCGGAAGGAGAAAGAGAGGAGCAACTTCTTCAAAAATCCCTTAGCATGCGAGACAGGTAGAGGACAAGAGAAGTGGAAAGCTGGAGATTACAAAGCTGAGCTAGAGAATCACATCAAGGAGCAGTTCAGTGACCCAGCAAAGTCACTCCGCTGGGATCCCCTGGCTTGTTCCTCGCCCAGCTCCCCCAGCCTCCCTCTTCACGCTGCCCTCCCCAAACTCAGCGAGGTAACAGAGGTGGTCCGGAAGGCAAGAGCAGCCTCGCCCGGCCCTAATGGGATCCCATACAAGCTGTACAAGTACTGCCCAGGGGTCCTGAGGCTCTCTGGAACCAGCTGAGAGTGGCGTGGAAAAACCAAGTCTCCCCTCAGAGTGGCAAAGAGCTGTCACAGTTTTCATCCCAAAGGGAGAACTCAGTACGATCAGCAGTTTAGGAGTATTGCCTCCTGAATGTTGAAGGGAAGATTTTCTTCTCCATCCTGGCAAGAGATTGACCGCTACCTCATAAGCACGGCTACATTGAACGCTGCAGAAGGCAGGTGTGCCAGGCTTCCCAGGGTGCGTGGAACACTCGAGTGGTGTGGGAGCAGATCAAAGGGCGAAAAGAGAGAGAGGCGACCTGCACATTGTGTGGCTCGACTTGCCAATGATATGGCTCTGTCCCCACCAACTCATCGAGTTCGCTTGGATTTCTTCCATGTCCCAGTTGCATTAGAGCCTGGTAGCTAAATACTTTGGAGACCACAGATGTGCTGCACCCATCAGGACTTCACAACAGGCTGGCAACAGCTGGAAGTAGGCATCGCATGGGATGTTCTCTCGCCCTCCTGTTTGTCGCAGCCTTCGAGATCATCCTAATAGGGGCTAGGAAGATGGTCGGAGGAGTGAGACTGCCTTCAGGCCAAAGGTACCAGCAGTGAGAGGCTTCATGGACGATATCACCACCATACTCAGACAGCAGCCGCAAAGAAGACTGCTGAAGAGGATAGACGAGCTGGTGGGCTGGGCGAGGATGAAGATCAAACCACCCAAATCACGCAGTTGTCTATCAGGAAAGGAGTCAGAAGCGACAACATCATCTTTGTCGCAGGCGGTGAGGACATCCCTTTGCTGGCTGATCAACCCGTTCGCAGCCTGGGTCGCACCTACACAGTGGAGCTCTCCGACAGGCAGATGGGGGAGACGGTGAGGAAGCAGCTCGCAGACGGCCTGGCTAAGATCAACCAAAGCCAACTTCCGGGAAGTACAAAGTATGGTGTTACCAGTGCACACTGTACCAAAGGGTGATGTGGCCATTGAAGATGAGCGAAATCCCCTCCTAGTGGTAAGCAAGATGGACGGGCTGGCAAACTCGTTCATCAGGAAGTGGCTGGGACTGCCAAGATGCCTCTCAGATGTAGGACTCTTTGGCAGGAACGCGCTACAATTGCCCTGCGATCCATCGGCCTGGGATACAAGCAAGAGAAGGCTGGCTGGTGCTGGAGCTGAGAGAATCCACTGACCGCTGGTGAGAGCAGCAGGCACCCAGATAAGAACAGGAAGAAAGTGGAAAGCCCATGAAGAGGTGACGCGACAATAGTAGGCTGAAGCACCGCGAGGTGGTTGGCAGAGTCAGGAGGGTCGAGCAGGCCTGGGGAGAGGTGATACTCCCTTTTTCTGGTCGAAGGCTTCCAAAGAAGACCGAAGAGCCATGGTGGTGGCAGAAGTAGCAAGATCCGAGCAGGAACGCCTTAACATCAAAGCGGTATCCCAGGGCCAGCAAGGACGTTGGATGGCATGGGAAGGTCTCACAGACAGGTCTATGTCCTGGTCTGACCTGTGGAAGATCCCCCAAGCTAGGCTCAGCTTCCTTATCAGAGCAACATATGACACCTTGCCTTGTCCCCGAAACCTCCACCAATGGTTTGGTGCTGAAGAGACCTGTCCGCTCTGCAACACCATCAACGCAAGCCTACAGCACATCCTGTCGGGTTGCACGACAGCGCTGTCCCAAGGCCGCTACAGATGGCGGCACGACCAAGTGCTGAAGAAGCTGGCAGAGGTGTCAGAGGCATGCCGAAAGGAGGCAAACAGCAGACCTTCCGCTCCAGGCAGACATCCCATCCAGTTTGCAAGGGCGGGGGAGTGCGTCAAACCGTCCCGCCAGAGAGATGCAGCAAGACTTCTCTCACCAGGAAAGGGGTGGACGATGAGGGTCGACCTGGGGAAGCAGCTCCGGTTCCCCAAGGAGATCGTGGCAACATCACTGCGGCCGGACCTCGTCATGTGGTCAGAGGCATGCAAGACAGTCCTGCTGATCGAGCTCACCATCCCATGGGAGGGAGGGGTGGAGGCGGCTAACGAACGGAAGCGAGCCAAGTACTCGGACCTGGCAGCAGAGTGCAGGGAGGTCGGCTGGAGAGCCGTCATCTGCCCTGTGGAAGCGGGGTGTAGGGGCTTTGTAGGTTCCTCAACCGCCCGCCTTCTTCGAGACCTGGGATGCACAGGAGCGGGGCTTCGGAAGGCCATGAGAGAGCTGGCTGAGGAGGCAGAGAAGGGCAGCTTCTGGCTGTGGCTAAGGAGGAAGCAGAAGAGTTGGGGGGGGAGACGCCTAGGGCATCAGCAGGGGGTGGCAGGGAGCGATCCCTGCCATCGCTCCGCCACCATGAAACGTACTGGGGTTAAAGGAGCGAAACGTTAATGAGTGGTGGTCCCCAGCTGATGACCCGTCAAGGCCCACAGAGGTGTTCAGTGGGGTGTCACAGTACACCTGTTCAAAAGGCACTGGAGGAGGTGCGTCAGGCAGCAATGCCCAGCAGGAACATCAACACCTGTATCTTGAAATGTCTCTCTGTCATATCTAAGGTAGCCGGCTACTTTAGAGGCACAGTTAGTGTAGAAAAACAGTAAAATAAAGAGCTGCAAGGTGGGCGAGGGGCAAACAACATGCCAGCCGCGCTCGGCGCCATCTTTCAACCCCCGAGTACCGAACAGTAGTTTGTTGACTCACGTATGGAAAGAGTTGGAGTCTAGACGAGATGAAATAAAAGCATGACTTACCTTCTCTAAATCAGCATGAGACAGGTAAGACTTTATTTCTGCTAAGTGTTTGAGCTGAAGGCAGGAGGACTGCACAACTCTGTCAAAAAAATCCTACAAATAATACTTAATTTTCTGCATGTATTACTATTCATACTATATAGTATATTTTACTATTATAAGGCAATACAGAATAGCTGTCACTGTTGTATTTTGTACCATCCATATCTGTGTCCAGGTGTTCCCGATGGTCCCTACTGGGTACTCTCCACAGACTACCAGTCATATTCTCTGGTGTACTCTTGTTCTGACTACTTTGGGCTTTTCCACGTTGACTTCGCCTGGATCCTGGCTCGCACGCAGGTGTTGTCTGAGGACGTCATTGTCCAGTTACATAATGAGCTGACTTCTGCTGGTGTAAACATAAACCGCCTCACAGTCACCGATCAGACTGGATGTGATCAAACCAGAGGTACGATCAGTCACATTAAAAATGGGGAGCAAAGTCCTGTGTTGAACTGTAGTGGAATATAGCAGAAACCACTGTGGAAATGATTCAATGTTGAATATACATCAGACTTCCAGGTTTGAAGATGTTTAAATTCACATAACATCCCAACAACAACTCATAAATCAAAGGTTATGACCAAAAAAAACAAAAATTACAGCCTTGCAGGTGTATTCCTGTACATCCATGTCTGACCCAAATGTCATGTTTGGCATTTAATCCTACATATTACTATTAATAATAGAATTTATTTGATGCCAAATGCAGTACCTGTGAGGGTCTCTGGTCAGTATTTTTCATTGTTTTGTGTTGTTAATTGATTTCCAGTAGTAAATATATAGATACATAGATAGATAGATATATAGATACTTTATTGATCCCAAGTTGGGAAATTGTGGTGTTACAGCAGCAGGTTATCAGCACAATATACATGAGATAATATACACATCTATGTACACATAAAAAAGAGAATATACACATCTGTACTAAGTGTGAAGTATATACAGAGAATCTTGTTATAAACTAATCTAATTCTAAGAAATGTAAACATTATACACTATAATAATAATAAAATAATGATATGATATAATGATATAGTACATAATGTAATGTTGTATAACATGATATGTATGTATGATATATATAGTATAATATAAGTAGAAATAGATATATAGAGATGTGGTATAATAATATAATACAATATACACGACAATACACAATATAACATAATGTAACACTGTATAATGCTATATAATACACCTGACTAACAATTAGCTGTGGGTCTATTAATCACACTAAATATAAAAAAATATAGAAGAAATAAAGAATAACACTCTCTATATACAGTCAGTAGTGCAGATGTTAATGTTAAACTGTGCAATGTTAGATGTCAAGGGGAGCAGAGAGCTCTCTGCCAGCCAGAGGTGATGTGTTGAACAGCTTGATAGCTGTTGGCAGGAGAGATTTCCTGTATCTGTCCTTGTGACAGCGGAGCTGAACCAGTCTGTTTGAGAAACTGCTCCGCTGTCGCTCCAGTACCGGGTGAAGTGGGTGGTCCGGATTGTCCAGAATAGACAACAGCTTGTTCATGGTTCTCCTTTCCATCACAGCCTCAAAAGTGTCTGTTTTGCAGCCAATCACAGAGCTGGCCTTCCTGATCAGCTTGTTCAGTCTGTTGGCGTCGCCGGCTCTGATGCTGCTCCCCCAGCAGACCACAGCACAGTACAGGGCGCTGGCTACAATGGACTGGTAGAAGATCTCCAGCATTCTGCTGCACACATTGAAGGATCTGAGCTTCCTCAGGAAGTAGAGGCGGCTCATCCCCTTCTTGTAGACAGCATCAGTGTTGGTCCTCCAGTTCAGTCCGTTGTCGATGTAAATGCCCAAGTATTAATACTCCTCCACAATAGCAATGTCCTCCCCCAGGATCTTCAGGGGCTGTGTGGGTGTCCCCCTTCTTCCTGAAATCAATCACCATATCCCTTGTCTTGGCCACATTGAGATGCAGATGTTTCCGACCAGACCACTCCACAAAATCACCCACCAGAGCCCTGTACTCCTCCTCCTGTCCACCACTTATACACCCTACATTCCTAGGCTTATATATTTGTATAAAGTGGCATATTTGCCCACTCCTGTGTTGTGGAGTATGAAATATTTAACAAATCTCCCTTTAAGGTTGATTTTGAACAGATAAAAAATGTCAGATTAATCGTGATTAACAATAGACAATCATGCGATTAATTGTGATTCAATATTTTAATCAATTCACAGCTCTAAAAAATAAACATTTATATCAGTTTATTCTGCAAATTACTGTTTTAATTGTTAATTTAATTGTTTAATGTGACATCTTAATTTTTTATGTTAAATGTTGATATGTCTTTAAAATACAGCTTTTTAGCAAAATATTGACATGATCTAATGCTGGAGCAATGAAGTCAGTCGACAAAAATATACATTTCATAACTGAAATGGATAACTCTTTTTTTGGAGAACAATTTAATTGGAATATCTCCACACAAAATACATATTATATTTGCATCTTGCTGATTGCTTATTTGTTTGTGTAAAAGAAAAAGTCTAACCGAGGTCAAATGTTATTTTGAAGGAAGTGTTTGGACGATGCTACAGTATAGCGTTACTCTCACAATAATGATTTTGTTTTGTTTTGCATTTCTCTTACGTGTCCAGCGTTTTATTCTTCGGCCAAGAGGAATGACAATCCCATCATTGGTAAGTTTATTAACTGCAACATTAAATGAGGCTTATATACATTTATAGGCCAAAGCCTCCAACTGTGCCAATTGTATTATTGTTGTTTTATTCCATAGGTTTATCATAAGTCTTTAAACTGGTTGTGTTTTCTCTCAAAAGGTGTACTGGCTCAAGAGGATTTGCACCCCAGCCCAAATCGAACAGCTTACATCGCTGCCTCTTATGTCAAGTTCGTGGAGTCAGGAGGAGCGAGGGTTGTACCCATCATGTGAGTTATCTATCTGTCTGATGTCATTCCTCCAGTCGATCAGAGCTTTTGCAACACCAGTGTTTCTGAACTGAAACCTTTAACCTCCCATTTTTATTGCTACAGGATCAACCAAACACTGGAGCAGTATAAGAAACTCTTCAACTCCATTAATGGGTAAATGTATTAATATTATTGTTCGCAGTCAAAGTCTCTATGTTAAGTTTGGGGGAATTGGAAAATGACTAATGATGAGATATATTTATAGTTGGCATTGCTATCTGACAGTGTTCACTATGATATACATTTTAGGTCATTGTTATGAGGGAAATATCCCAAAAAGTATTCACTGCACAATGCAATTTTTCTGTTTTGTCCATGTCATTAGGACTTTTACCAGTGCCACATGACATAAGTCTGTTAATAATGTATGATCGATACACCAGCAGAAACCACTGTGAATCTTAAAGTAGTAGGTAAATAAGTTAAGCTTAACAATAAATATAGCAATTGGGAGGAATATACTGTTTACTGTGACAATACTGGTATAGCAACTTTTGTACACGACCTTTCCAAGGACACATAAGTCTACTTTCAGATGTACAAAGAAGCTACAGTATATAGTGTATAAGCACCAGCTGAATATTCTGGGCATTTCTTGCCAACGTAATTATATAATATAGAAAGTGGTGATCTCATGAAGCAACTGAACCTCAAAACACTGAGTTCAATCAACACCTCTGAAGGCCTCTAAACATTTTCTATTATTTTGTCCACCCTGTCTATATCTTTTCACAAAAAATACAGAACATTTTATCTCTTTGCGAGTCGTGACTCTGCTCCTTTGTGTTGGTAACAGGGTCCTTTTCCCAGGCGGAAGTGTCAGCATCGTATCATCTGCTTATCAAAGAGCTGCAAAAATCTTTTATGATCTTGCTATTGAGGTACGAGTGTAAAGTATTACCGCACCATTTCATCTTATTATCAACGAGCTGCAACAATGTTTTATTAACTTGCTATTAAGATAAGATAAGATATTCTTTATTGTCCCACAGTGGGGAAATTTTATTGAGGTAAAAATATGTGGAAGTAGTTTTAGTGTGTTGATGCTGGATTATGCTGCAGACTGTCTGTGATGTTTCAGGCCAACAAGAGAGGCGACTATTTTCCCGTGTGGGGCACCTGTCTTGGTTTTGAGATGCTGACCCTTTTGACGAGTGGAGAGAGATTACTGTCACGCACCAAAACAAATAGTGTGTCATTACCTCTGAATTTCAATAATGGTAAGTCTTTGTCTTTACAGATGTACTGTTACAGATTAAATTATTACAGTTACCTTCAGCTCTAGAAATCCAGGTTCACATCGTATCTTTGGAAGATTTTGTGTAAATTGTTCAGAAACATTTTATTCTCTCAAGCCGGCGGCTCGAAGCTACTGGCGCTAACAACGCTAACAGTGCAAACAATTACAAAAGTACTGACAGAGCTATCTGAGGGGGAACTGGAGGGTGGGTACTACACTTCAGCATTATCAGCTGTAACTGAGCAATATATGAACGTTATTTTTCTTCATTAATTATAGTTGTATCTGCAGTTTAGTGCTATTGCTCATTTCACAAAATTTTAGACTGTTAAATATTTATCATATTTTATAGGACAACAATGGAGCTTATTTCCATTAATCACTGATTAAAAATCTGTAAATTTGTTTGAAAAAAACTAGTATTGCTTTTAATGATTCATATTAATGTCATGACCCATTTCCAGAAGCCAAAGACAGCAGGATGTTTAAAGACTTCCCAGCTGAACTCATGGAAGATCTGGCCTCTGAGCCGCTGACTGCAAACATTCACAGCTGGAGTTTGTCAGTGTTGGTACGTCATTCATTACTGTTATGATGATAAAACATAAGGAGAGCACTATTAGAGCCACAGCACTGCTAGGGTACACAGATATTACTAGTCTGTGGTCAAATATGAGCCTTTTTTTCCTCGCTTGAGCACAACAGAGACAGCGGAGAAAAAGAAAATGTTTTTTAATTCGGTGCACTGTAATTTACTTCTCTGTTGGTTTCTTTCAGGCTCATAACACAAATGAGAAGCTGACAAACTTTTTCAAAGTTCTCTCCACAAATACGGATGGAGAAACGGAGTTTGTGTCAACAGTGGAAGGTAATGCAGCATCTCTTTATCAGTACAAGTTCACAGCAAAATAACACAGGAGGGAACATTTTTAATGAGAACTTTCTCTTCCTGGCAGCATATGATTACCCAATTTATGGGACACAGTGGCATCCAGAGAAAAATGCATATGAATGGAAGGAGCCTTACATTCCACACACTCCAGCAGCAGTCAGGTCCAACTTCTACATGGCTGAATTCTTTGTCAATGAAGGTATGAACACAGCATTATTTTTCTATCTTTGTGTACATAGTCAGCAGCCTTTGTGATCTGTAATTTTTTTTTTCTCTCCTACAGCCAGGAAGAACTTTCACAGATTTGAATCTGATGAAGAGGTGACTAAAGCGCTGATATACAACTACAGTCCCACTTACACCTGGGCTAAGGGTTCATTCGTGCAAAGATATATTTTCTGATGTGTTTGCAGGATGCTTTTCCTTTTTTAACATTTGATTCGCTGTCTCAATCACGTGACTCAATATTTGCACATCATTTTACTTGTTAAGTAAAGTAAGTGATAGAATGAGTAGCAAATGCAAAATCAAACAAGTACTCAGCCAAAAATGTCAAATCATGCTTTATGGATGCTCTAGCTTGGTTAAATACGTATATTAGAAAATAAATGTAGTGTGTTTTTTTGTTGTTTTTTTTAAAGGAATTCTGCTTTTTTGCAGACATGATCATAAAGTGATAACATTTCGCTGAATATGTTTGCATGCCCACAAATATTCCACTATTATTCCAAATATGACAATATTCCACAGTTGATACGGGTTCTGTTAACAGCATGTTCTGTTTGGTTATTCTGAATTAGGCTTCATTCCGATTGTAGTATTTTCTGATTAAAACGTTATTTGGGTTTTAGGGACATTCTTTGGACATTTATACAGAGCCTTTGGAATATGCACCTCAACTGGGGTTGTAATGGCAGTTAGTGACATTTGGCCCCATTAACAAGAGCGATTTTCTGACCCGATATGAATCGTCTAGAAAAGGCAAACCGGGGCCTCCATCTGGAGTCAGATCTGGGAGGGGAGGTTGCCGGCAAACGTCTGGTGGCCGGGCCTTGGCACTTGGCTGTGCACAGCCTGTAAAATTAGGTGGAGCTGCCACTCTTGCAGGAATAGGCACTGAAAAAAAAACTTTAGCCTTTATTTAAATTCTCTGGTAGAATCACAGATCTCTTTTACAAGCAAAGCCGTGGGCTTAGGTGTGCTGACCTCGGCATCGCAGACGGGCTCTAGGGACCTGAAACTGGAGCTGGTTGCAAGGAGAAACACATCGTCATTTAAAGGTAAATATGCAAGAATTTCCTGCAAAACAATATATATAGACTGATACAAAAATAATCACTGTGTCACTGATTACCCACTAGAGGTGTGTGGTGGTGTCTGTCTGCAGGGATCCTCTACCTGGATTTTCTCTTTTCTTATTTTACCATGTTCTGGATGTTTCTGCGCTTCAGCAAACAGCCCTTTGGCACCATGTTTAGGGTGTAACACTTGCTTCAGGGATGACAACTGGTTGTGTATTGTGTTCCAGACAGTGTCCCTGCCGTGACCAAGAGCAGCACCCAGCCACAGTGGACAGAAGCCTGCCCTTCGGCTGCATTCATTAAAAACCCTGCAACTTGGTACGTTCTCGCAGGTTTGTGCAGATTGCCGAGTGGGTTTATTTATGCTTTAGAAGGTAACCTTTGCGGAACAATCAGGAAATAACATTTTATTCCTCTGATTTACTGCTGTATTCTCACAAATGCCACTCCCTCTCTTCAATCACTCTCTCGCTCCACCACCGCTACTCTCTCCCTCCCTCACTGAGCCAGAGGAGTGGACAATATTGAATTCTGCGTGTTTCCAAACAGCCACTAACTATGGTTAGATATTATACTTTTAAACATTATGAAAGACTTGGATATCAACAGGTTTTTAAATACGAGCAAATATCTCATTGTTGACCTTTTCCAGAAAGTAGTTGGCGGAATGAAAGAGGGAGGCTGGGTTTGCACCATTGAACAAGTCCGCAACCGGTTATGTTAATCACAGTATGCACGGCTGCATGTAAACAAAAATATTAGTGGGCTATTCATTTTCATTAGCCATGTAAACAGCTTCGTAAAAATAGTCTTTTTCGGATTAAAGGCAAAACCTGGAATATTTTGTGCATGTCAGTGTTCAGTTTTCTGCTGCCAAAAAATCAATACAACTTTAAAATTCACATTCAAACAAAAGAGTCAAAAAACTCTGAGGGCTGATAAAATATCTATTTTTTATTCTAACATTTACCTTCATGCCACAATCTGCCATTAATCTCCTTCTATGCTTTGGATAACAAAGTGGAGTGTCTTGAAAAAGTCCTCAACCACAGGCAAGAAAGGTTGACGTTGCCACTGGCATTTTAAAAAGTCCACTTTCAACTCAATTCAAGGACAGCAACAGGAGAACAGAAATGAATAGTCAAATTTAACTTCCAAAATGCTTTATGCACAAATAACACTCAGGTAATATTGTTTCTTTTTTCTTTTTAGAATAAAATGATATTTGAATAACATTTACACATCAAGCTGACGAGACTGGGATCTCAATTACAATACTACTGGAAATGTAGTTTATGCAATCCAGTAAGGAACATTCAAGATGTCAAAATTACCATGTGGAACTGAGTTATCAGGGATAGTGCTGCAAATCACCTCTTAACATGCACTGAAACGTAACACAAATGGTCATTCAAATAAAACAAAACAGAAAATTAAACTTGTGCCTCAAGAGTTCATAATTTCGTGTGCCACGTTTGCGTGGCTTCATTGGACAATTTTCCCCCTTTACTGTATATACAAATGCATAATTTCTCAGGGTATAGCATTAATCCTGATGGCTTCTTGCCTTCAACCTTGAACAATGTATTCACTGATTTAAGTGACACAGCACTTTCTACTGTACCATTCTTAAACATCTTATAAGCAATGACGCATGCAGATTCTGTACATTTTAGCTCAGTGTAATGTCGTCATTGGGCATATTTCCAGAGAATGATTGATATTCTTCAATGAAACATCAAAATCCCTTTAGTACCCCAATCAAATATTAGCTGCTGATAGTAGCTAACCCCTTTATCTTAATACATATCTGTTTCAAGCTATAAATTCAAAACAATAGCTGCCATTTTGGGAAATATGCTGAGAATTAGATAAGATTGTTGAGTCTGTCCATTAATATTAAGTAAGCTACGCTAGCTTCATATTCAATGGGCAGATACAGAATGGAACCAAATTTGTCTTCTAACTCTCGACAAGCTAATACGTTTATTTCCCAAAATCAATCCGTTCCTATAAAATTAGCCTTGTTGTAGATCATAAATGCAGTCCCACAGCAGGATGTTTTTTTCTGACAAATAAGGCACAGTGACTAAAACAAGTTAATGCTTCTGTTTGTTTGTTTTTTTAAAAACATTTGATAAACTGGAACGTCACAATTAAACTGTCTCAAATGAACATTAAGAAACTCATGGCGCATTTTTTTCTTCCAAACAATTTGCCAGTTGGAGAATTCTGTCAGCATCACTGAAATACATAAAATGAAGCTACGAGATGAACATCGGGGGAAACATGAATACCAAAAGAAAATATATCCGTAATAGCCGAGTGAATGTTTGTGTGCTATTTTACATACTGTAAGAACAATAGACACAACCACAGTCCAACATGAAAGTTCTGCACAACTTTAAAAATAGTAACATTTCCTGTATCGCCACGATTCCAGACCCCCATTGTGAACACGGTCAACCAGTGTTCTTCACCAGGCGTCTGATTTTCATTAATATACAAGCCCACGAGTTATGTGCTATGAGGTGTTCCTTCTCCTCACAGCTGCAAAGTCTGTGTGAAAGCTGATGCTTTGTCTCCACTGCTTTTAAGGAGCTGGTCCATCCTGCTGTGAAGGAGATGGCTCCCTGTTAAATCAATCAGTATATTCCAAAACATCATGTCAGGTCATCAGTCTTTGTTGGCTCCCTGGGGGGCCGTTTGAATTTTAACTCAGGGCAGAAGGTGGGAGGATAGCTGTAGGACTAGATCCGTCGTCTGCTGGAAAGGCAGTCTCAGGTTCAGCATGCGAACACGGGGAGTCCAAATGCAAATCAAATTGAGCAAGAACAGACGAGAGTTGCATATTGTGGACAACTGTAGGCTATGCCAGTGTTGTGCTTGGGAACAGGGACAGGATGGAGGTTCGGTATTCAAACGTATGGGTGGGACGGATTTGGGGCACACGAGCCTCAGCGGGCCGAGCTAACCCTCGTCTTCGCTCTCCTCCTCCAGGGCCTCCTCAAACACTCGTTCTGGTAGCCTGAAGCATTCCTCGAAGAAGTTCACCAGGGACTGGCTGAGGTGCTGCCTCGTTGCTTCACTGTGAATGAAGTGGCCTTCATCTGGGTAGATCTGAGAAGCAAAGAACAGGTGAATGACACTTTATCCACATTTTCTGTCACAGACATACCAGTACATGGCCGACTAGTTATTGCACGGATAATTATATTTAATCTGGTTAGATTTATTCTGTATTGGACTGGTAAAATGTGGGACAAATGACTTTTGAATGTTCAAGCCTTAGCGCAGACATTTTATGACATTTTTTTTGACATACAGTACTATCACTTTTTCTTCTAAACATACCGGCACGATACAATGACATGATTTTTTCAACGCAGTATACTATGACTTTTTCTGACTTTTTTCAAGATACTAGACAATGACTTTTTTCGCCAAACTGTACTATGACTTTTTATGTATTGAAACATACTTTACTATTACTTTTTAGGATGTTTTGAAGCATACTTTACTGACTTTTTTGACAAATGACCTGTTTTTCGAGGTACTATACTGACTTTTTTGTCATACTATACCATTACTTTTTTTAAATAACTTTTTTCAACATATTATACAATAACCTTTTGTTTTGACATACTATACTGTAACTTTTTTTTGACATACTACACTATGAATTTTTTATCGACATACTGTACTATGACACATTTTTGACATAATACATTTTTTAATGTTTTTTTTGTCATACTATACTATGACTTTTTTTTTTTTACACTTTATTTGACATAACATACTATGACTTTCTTGAGACATTTGTCGACAAACTATGCTAAGACTTTTTGGGGTCTTCGTTCGAAATACTATACTATGACTTTGGAATCTTTATTCAACATACTATACTATGACTTTTTTTCAACATACTATACAATGATTTTTTTTGACAAACTATACTATGACTTTTATCGAGAGACTACTTTTTGTACACTTTTTTTGACATACAATACTATAACTTTGTTCGATATAGTTTACTGTGACTTTTTGGAGTCTTTTTTCAACATACTAAACTATGACTTTTTGTACATTTTATTTGACGTAGTGACTTTTTTGACATACTATACTACGAATTTTTTCGAAATACTATACTACGAATTTTTTTCGAAATACTATACTAGGACTTGTTGGAGATTTTTTGTACTATACAATTATTTTTTTATAGTAGTATAGTATACTATGACTTTTTTACACATTTTTCGACATGCTATACTAGGAAGTTTTTGCATGAAAAACATTCGTAAATATGACTTTCTTTGCATGAAATTTTTCGACATGCGTAAATAAGACTTTTTTGCATGAAATTTATCGACATATGTAAATACGTTGTTTTTGCATGAAATTTATCGACATATGTAAATACGACGTTTTTGCATGAAATTTATCTCCATATAATACTCTGATGTTTTTGCATAAAATTTTTCGACATAGGTAAATACGTCTTTGCATGAAATTTGTCGACATATGTAAATACGTCTTTGCATGAAATTTATCGCCGTACTATACTATGACGTTTTTGCATGAAATTTATCGACGTACTATACTATGACGTTTTTGCATAAAATTTTTCAACATACTACACTATGACGTTTTTGTATGAAATTTTTCGACATACTATACTATGACGTTTTTGCATGAGATTTGTCGACATACGTAAATACGTCTGCATGAAATTTATTGACATGTAAATACGACGTTTTTGCATGAAACTTATCAACGTACTATACTATGACGTTTTTGCATGAAATTTTTCGACGTACTATACTATGACGTTTTTGCATGAGATTTGTCGACATACGTAAATACGTTTTTGCATGAAATTTATCGACATACGTAAATACGACTTTTTTTGCATGAAATTTATCAACATATGTAAATACGACGTTTTTGCATGAAATTTATCGCCATACAATACTATGAAGTTTTTTGCATGAAATTTTTTAAACATACATAAATACGACATTTTTGCATGAAATATTTTGACATACTACACTATGACGTTTTTGCATGAAATTTGTCGACATACGATTTGAATTTTTTTTAAATACGATGTTTTTGCATGAAATTTATCGACATACTATACTATGGCGTTTTTTTTTTTTTTTTTTGTAAAATTTTCCAACATTTCACGAAATGACTTTTGTTCACCGTAGAATCATTCTACATGCTATAATACCACCGTTTTCATGATTTTTATCAAGATCAAAAAAATTTGGCGTTTTCATCGAAAAATTTCGACATACTATACTATGGCGTTTTTTTTGTAAAGTTTTCCAACATTTCACGAAATGACTTTTGTTCACCGTAGAATCATTCTAGGTGCTATAATACCACCGTTTTCATGATTTTTATCGAGATCAAAAATATTTCACGTTTTCATCGAAAAATTTCGACATACTATACTATGGTGTTTTTTTTGTAAAATTTTCCAACATTTCACGAAATGACTTTTGCTCCTCGTAGAATCATTCCACATGCTGTAATACTACCGTTTTCATGTTTTTTTTTCAGCATAAAAAAAATTTGACGTTTTAATCGAAAAATTTCGACATGCTATACTATGACGTTTTTTTTGTTAAATTTTCCGACATTTGAGGAAATGACTTTTGTTCACCATAGAATCATTCTAGGTGCTATAATACGACCGTTTTCATGATTTTTATCGAGATCAAAAATATTTGACGTTTTCATCGAAAAATTTCGACATACTATACTGTGGTGTTTTTTTTGTAAAATTTTCCAACATTTCACGAAATGACTTTTGTTCACCATAGCACCATTGTACACGAGAAAATATGACCTTTTTCATGATTTTTTTCAACATTAAAACAATTTGACGTTTTCATCGAAAAATTTCGACATACTATACTATGGCGTTTTTTTTGTAAAATTTTCCAACATTTCACAAAATGACTTTTGCTCAACATAGAATCATTCTACATGCTATAATACAACCGTTTTCATGGTTTTTTTCTACATCAAAAAAATTTGACGATTTCATCGAAAAATTTCGACATACTATACTATGGCGTTTTTTTTTTTTTTGTAAAATTTTCCAACATTTCACGAAATGACTTTTGTTCACCGTAGAATCATTCTACATGCTATAATACGACCGTTTTCATGATTTTTATCAAGATCAAAAAAATTTGGCGTTTTCATCGAAAAATTTCGACATATGGCGTTTTTTTTTTGTAAACTTTTCCGACATTTGAGGAAATGACTTTTGTTTACCGTAGAATCATTCTAGGTGCTATAATACTACCGTTTTCATGATTTTTATCGAAATCAAAAATGTTTGACGTTTTCATCGAAAAATTTCGACATACTACACTATGGCGTTTTTTTTTTTGTAAAGTTTTTCAACATTTCACGAAATGACTTTTGCTCATCGTAGAATCATTCCACATGCTGTAATACTACCGTTTTCATGTTTTTTTTCAGCATAAAAAAAATTTGACGTTTTCATCGAAAAATTTCGACATGCTATACTATGGCATTTTTTTTTGTAAAATTTTTATGACATTTGAGGAAATTACTTTTGTTCACCGTAGAATCATTCTAGGTTCTATAATACCACCGTTTTCATGTTTTTTATCGAGATCAAAAATATTTGACGCTTTCATCGAAAAATTTCGACATACTATACTATGGCGTTTTTTTTTTTGTAAAATTTTCCAACATTTCTCGAAATGACTTTTGTTCACCGTAGAATCATTCTACGTACTATAATACGACCGTTTTCATGATTTTTTTCAACATCAAAAAAATTTAACGTTTTCATCGAAAAATTTCAACATACTATACTATGGCGTTTTTTTTGTAAAATTTTCCAACGTTTCACGAAATGACTTTTGCTCACCATAGAATCATTCTACATGCTATAATACTACCATTTTCATGTTTTTTTTCAACAGAAAAAAAAATTTGACGTTTTTATCGAAAATTTTCGACATACTATACTATGGCGTGTTTTTTGTTAAATTTTCCGACATTTCACGAAATGACTTTTTTTCAACGTAGCATCATTCTACACGAGAAAATACGACCGTTTTCATGATTTTTTTCAACATCAAAAAAATTTTACGTTTTCATCGAAAAATTTCGACATACTATACTATGGCATTTTTTTTTGTAAAATTTTTATGACATTTGAGGAAATAACTTTTGTTCACCGTAGAATCATTCTAGGTTCTATAATACGACCGTTTTCATGATTTTTATCGAAATCAAAAATGTTTGACGTTTTCATCGAAAAATTTCGACATACTATACTATGGCGTTTTTTTTTTTGTAAAATTTTCCGACATTTGAGGAAATGACTTTTGCTCACATAGAATATTCCATGCTGTAATACTACGTTTTATGTTTTTTTAGATAAAAAAAATTTGCGTTTTAATCGAAAAATTTGACATGCTATACTATGAGTTTTTTTTGTTAAATTTTCCGACATTTGAGGAAATGACTTTTGTTCACCATAGAATATTCTAGGTGCTATAATACACCGTTTTCATGATTTTTATCGAGAAAAAAATATTTGACGTTTTCATCGAAAAATTTCGACATACTATACTGTGGTGTTTTTTTTGTAAAATTTTCCAACATTTCACGAAATGACTTTTGTTCACCATAGCACCATTGTACACGAGAAAATATGCCTTTTTATGATTTTTTTCAAATTAAAAAATTTGCGTTTTCATGAAAAATTTCGACATACTATACTTGGCGTTTTTGTAAAATTTTCCAACATTTCAAAAATGACTTTTGCTCAAATAGAATCATTCTCATGCTATAATACAACCGTTTTATGGTTTTTTTCTACATAAAAAAATTTGACGATTTCATCGAAAAATATCGAATACTATACTTGGGTTTTTTTGTAAAATTTTCCAACATTTACGAAATGCTTTTGTTCACCGTAGAATCATTCTCAGCTATAATCGACTTTTCATGATTTTTATAAGATAAAAAAATTTGGCGTTTTCATCGAAAATTTGACATATGGGTTTTTTTGTAAACTTTTCCGACATTTGAGGAAATGACTTTTGTTTCCGTAGAATATTCTGGTGTTTTCCTTTTATGATTTTTAAATAAAAATGTTTGTCATGAAAAATCGTTTTTTTTTTTTGTGTTTTTAACATTTAGAATGTTTTGTTCGTGTTGTGTTTTTTCTTTTTTTCGATAAAAAAATTGTTTTATCGAAAAATTTGTGTTTTGGTTTTTTTGTAAATTTTTTGTTTGGGAAATTTTTTGTCCGGTCTCTGGTTTTTTTTCTTTTTTTGAGATAAAAATATTTGGCCGAAAAATCAATCTTTTGTTTTTTTGTAAAATTTTCAAATTTCTCGAATGTTTTGTCCCGTGTCTCTAGTATATTGGTTTTCAATTTTTTCAACATCAAAAAAATTTAACGTTTTCATCGAAAAATTTCAAATACTATACTTGTTTTTTTGTAAAATTTTCCAACTTTCACGAAATGATTTTGCTCACCATAGATCATTTTGCTATAATATACCATTTTCATGTTTTTTTTCAACAGAAAAAAAAATTTGACGTTTTTATCGAAAATTTTGACATACTATACTATGGCGTGTTTTTTGTTAAATTTTCCGACATTTCACGAAATGACTTTTTTTCCGTAGCATCATTCTACACGAGAAAATACGCCTTTTCATGATTTTTTTCAACATCAAAAAAATTTTACGTTTTCATCGAAAAATTTCGACATACTATACTTGGCATTTTTTTTTGTAAAATTTTTTGACATTTGAGGAAATAACTTTTGTTCACCGTAGAATCATTCTAGGTTCTATAATACGACCGTTTTCATGATTTTTATCGAAATCAAAAATGTTTGATGTTTTCATCGAAAAATTTCGACATACTATACTATGGCGTTTTTTTTTTTTGTAAATTTTCCGCATTTGAGGAAATGCTTTTGCTCCCATAGAATCATTCTCATGCTATATCTACCATTTTCATGTTTTTTTTCAACAAAAAAAAATCTAACGTTTTCATCGAAAATTTTCGACATACTATACTATGGCGTTTTTTTTTGTAAAATTTTCCAACATTTCACGAAATGACTTTTCTTCACCGTAGAATCATTCTACATGCTATAATACCACCGTTTTCATGATTTTTATCAAGATCAAAAAAATTTGGCGTTTTCATCGAAAAATTTCGACATACTATACTATGGCGTTTTTTTTGTAAAGTTTTCCAACATTTCACGAAATGACTTTTGCTCACCGTAGAATCATTCTAGGTGCTGTAATACCACCGTTTTCATGATTTTTTTCGAGATCAAAAATATTTCACGTTTTAATCGAAAAATTTCGACATACTATACTATGATGTTTTTTTTGTAAAATTTTCCAACATTTCACAAAATGACTTTTGTTCACCATAGCACCATTGTACACGAGAAAATATGACCTTTTTCATGATTTTTTTCAACATTAAAAAAATTTGACGTTTTCATCGAAAAATTTCGACATAGTATACTATGGCGTTTTTTTTGTAAAATTTTCCAACATTTCACAAAATGACTTTTGCTCAACATAGAATCATTCTACATGCTATAATACAACCGTTTTAATGTTTTTTTTCAACATCAAAAAAATTTGACGATTTCATCGAAAAATTTCGACATACTATACTTTGGCGGTTTTTTTGTAAAATTTTCCAACATTTCACGAATTGTCTTTTGTTCACCCCAGAATCATTCTACATGCTATAATACGACTTTTTTCTTGTTTTTTTTCAACATTAAAAAAATTTTACGTTTCCATCGAAAAATTTCGACATACTATACTATGGCGTTTTTTTTTTTTTTTTGTAAAATGTTCCAACATTTCACGAAATGACTTTTGTTCACCGTAGAATCATTCTACATGCTATTAAACCACCGTTTTCATGTTTTTATCAAGATCAAAAAAATTTGGCGTTTTCATCGAAAAATTTCGACATACTATACTATGGCGTTTTTTTTGTAAAGTTTTCCAACATTTCACGAAATGACTTTTGTTTACCGTAGAATCATTCTAGGTGCTATAATACCACCGTTTTCATGATTTTTATCGAGATCAAAAATGTTTTACGTTTCCATCGAAAAATTTCGACATACTATACTATGGCGTTTTTTTTTTTTTTTTTTGTAAAATGTTCCAACATTTCACGAAATGACTTTTGTTCACCGTAGAATCATTCTACATGCTATTATACCACCGTTTTCATGATTTTTATCAAGATCAAAAAAATTTGGCGTTTTCATCGAAAAATTTCGACATACTATACTATGGCGTTTTTTTTGTAAAGTTTTCCAACATTTCACGAAATGACTTTTTTTTACCGTAGAATCATTCTAGGTGCTATAATACGACCTTTTTCATGATTTTTATCGAGATCAAAAATGTTTGACGTTTTCATCGAAAAATTTCGACATACTATACTATGGCGTTTTTTTTTTTTTTTTGTAAAATTTTCCAACATTTCACGAAATGACTTTTGTTCACCGTAGCACCATTGTACAAGAGAAAATACTTCCGTTTTCATGATTTTTTTCAACATCAAAAAAATTTGACGTTTTCATCGAAAAATTTCGACATACTATACTATGGCGTTTTTTTTTTGTAAACTTTTCCGACATTTGAGGAAATGACTTTTGTTCAGCGTAGAATCATTCTAGTTGCTATAATACTACCGTTTTCATGATTTTTATCGAGATCAAAAATGTTTGACGTTTTCATTGAAAAATTTCGACATACTACACTATGGCGTTTTTTTTTTTGTAAAGTTTTCCAACATTTCACGAAATGACTTTTGCTCATTGTAGAATCATTCCACATGTTGTAATACTACCGTTTTCATGTTTTTTTTCAGCATAAAAAAAATTTGACGTTTTCATCGAAAAATTTCGACATACTATACTATGGTGTTTTTTTTTGTAAAATTTTCCAACATTTCAAGAAATGACTTTTGTTCACCATAGCACCATTGTACACGAGAAAATACGACCTTTTTCATGATTTTTTTAAACATTAAAAAAATTTTACGTTTCCATCGAAAAATTTCGACATACTATACTATGGCGTTTTTTTTTTTTTTTTGTAAAATTTTCCAACATTTCACGAAATGACTTTTGTTCACCGTAGAATCATTCTACATGCTATAATACCACCGTTTTCATGACTTTTATCAAGATCAAAAAAATTTGGCGTTTTCATCGAAAAATTTCGACATACTATACTTTGGCGGTTTTTTTGTAAAGTTTTCCATCATTTCACGAAATGACTTTTGTTCACCGTAGAATCATTCTACATGCTATAATACCACCGTTTTCATGATTTTTATCGAGATCAAAAATGTTTGACGTTTTCATCGAAAAATTTCGACATACTATACTATGGCGTTTTTTTTTTTTTTTAAATTTTCCAACATTTCACGAAATGACTTTTGTTCACCGTAGAATTATTCTAGGTGCTATAATACGACCTTTTTCATGATTTTTATCGAAATCAAAAATGTTTGACATTTTCATCGAAAAATTTCGACATACTATACTATGGCGTTTTTTTTTTTTTTGTAAAATTTTCCGACATTTGAGGAAATGACTTTTGCTCACCATAGAATCATTCTACATGCTATAATACTACCATTTTCATGTTTTTTTTCAAGAAAAAAAATGTAACGTTTTCATCGAAAATTTTCGACATACTATACTATGGCGTTTTTTTTGTAAAGTTTTCCAACATTTCACGAAATGACTTTTGTTCACCGTAAAATCATTCTAGGTGCTATAATACCACCGTTTTCATGATTTTTATCGAGATCAAAAATATTTCACGTTTTCATCGAAAAATTTCGACATACTATACTATGGCGTTTTTTTTGTAAAATTTTCCAACATTTAACGAATTGTCTTTTGTTCACCGCAGAATCATTCTACATGCTATAATACCACCGTTTTCATGATTTTTATCAAGATCAAAAAAATTTGGCGTTTTCATCGAAAAATTTCGACATACTATACTATGGCGTTTTTTTTGTAAAGTTTTCCAACATTTCAGAAATGACTTTTGTTTACCGTAGAATCATTCTAGGTGCTATAATACCACCGTTTTCATGATTTTTATCGAGATCAAAAATGTTTGACGTTTTCATCGAAAAATTTCGAATACTATCTTGGTGTTTTTTTTTTAAATTTTCCAAATTTCAAAAATGACTTTTGTTCCCATAGCACCATTGTACACGAGAAAATATGACCTTTTTATGATTTTTTTCAAATTAAAAAAATTTGAGTTTTCATCGAAAAATTTCGACATACTATACTATGGCGTTTTTTTTGTAAAATTTTCCAACATTTCAGAATTGTCTTTTGTTAACCCAGAATCATTCTAATGCTATAATACGCCGTTTTCTTGTTTTTTTTCAACATTAAAAAAATTTTACGTTTCCATCGAAAAATTTCGAATACTATACTATGGGTTTTTTTTTTTGTAAAATTTTCCGAATTTGAGTAAATGACTTTTGTTCACCATAGAATCATTCTAGGTGCTATATACGCCTTTTTCATGATTTTTATCGAGATCAAAAATGTTTGACGTTTTCATCGAAAAATTTCGACATACTATACTATGGCGTTTTTTTTTGTAAAATTTTCCAACATTTCACAAATGACTTTTTCCCGTAGCACCATTGTACAAGAGAAAATACTTCCTTTTCATGATTTTTTTCAACATAAAAAAATTTGACTTTTCATCGAAAAATTTATACTATACTATCGTTTTTTTTTTGTAAACTTTTCCGACATTTGAGGAAATGACTTTTGTTCAGCGTAGAATCATTCTAGTTGCTATAATACTACCGTTTTCATGATTTTTATCGAGATCAAAAATGTTTGACGTTTTCATCAAAAAATTTCGACATACTACACTTGGCTTTTTTTTTTTGTAAAGTTTTCCAACATTTCACGAAATGACTTTTGCTCATTGTAGAATCATTCCACATGTTGTAATACTACCGTTTTCATGTTTTTTTTCAGCATAAAAAAAATTGGACGTTTTCATCGAAAAATTTCGACATACTATACTATGGTTTTTTTTTTGTAAAATTTTCCAACATTTCAAGAAATGACTTTTGTTCACCATAGCACCATTGTACACGAGAAAATACGACCTTTTTCATGATTTTTTTCAACATTAAAAAAATTTTACGTTTCCATCGAAAAATTTCGACATACTATACTATGGCGTTTTTTTTTTTTTTTTGGTAAAATTTTCCAACATTTCACGAAATGACTTTTGTTCACCGTAGAATCATTCTACATGCTATAATACCACCGTTTTCATGACTTTTATCAAGATCAAAAAAATTTGGCGTTTTCATCGAAAAATTTCGACATACTATACTTTGGCGTTTTTTTTGTAAAGTTTTCCATCATTTCACGAAATGACTTTTGTTCACCGTAGAATCATTCTACATGCTATAATACCACCGTTTTCATGATTTTTATCGAGATCAAAAATGTTTGACGTTTTCATCGAAAAATTTCGACATACTATACTATGGCGTTTTTTTTTTTTAAATTTTCCAACATTTCACGAAATGACTTTTGTTCACCGTAGAATTATTCTAGGTGCTATAATACGACCTTTGTCATGATTTTTATCAAAATCAAAAATGTTTGACATTTTCATCGAAAAATTTCGACATACTATACTATGGCGTTTTTTTTTTTTGTAAAATTTTCCGACATTTGAGGAAATGACTTTTGCTCACCATAGAATCATTCTACATGCTATAATACTACCATTTTCATGTTTTTTTTCAAGAAAAAATATCTAACGTTTTCATCGAAAAATTTCGACATACTATACTATGGCGTTTTTTTTTTTTTTTTTGTAAAATTTTCCAACATTTCACGAAATGACTTTTGTTCACCGTAGAATCATTCTACATGCTATAATACCACCGTTTTCATGACTTTTATCAAGATCAAAAAAATTTGGCGTTTTCATCGAAAAATTTCGACATACTATACTTTGGCGTTTTTTTTGTAAAGTTTTCCATCATTTCCCGAAATGACTTTTGTTCACCGTAGAATCATTCAAGGTGCTATAATACCACCGTTTTCATGATTTTTATCGAAATCAAAAATGTTTGACGTTTTCATCGAAAAATTTCGACATACTATACTATGGCGTTTTTTTTTTTGTAAAATTTTCCAACATTTCACGAAATTACTTTTGTTCACCGTAGCATCATTCTACACGAGAAAATACGACCGTTTTCATGATTTTTATCGAGATCAAAAATGTTTGACGTTTTCATCGAAAAATTTCGACATACTATACTATGGCATTTTTTTTTGTAAAATTTTTATGACATTTGAGGAAATTACTTTTGTTCACCGTAGAATCATTCTAGGTTCTATAATACGACCGTTTTCATGTTTTTTATCGAGATCAAAAATATTTGACGTTTTCATCGAAAAATTTCGACATACTATACTATGGCGTTTTTTTTTTTTTAAATTTTCCAACATTTCACGAAATGACTTTTGTTCACCGTAGAATTATTCTAGGTGCTATAATACGACCTTTTTCATGATTTTTATCGAAATCAAAAATGTTTGACGTTTTCATCGAAAAATTTCGACATACTATACTATGGCGTTTTTTTTGTAAAATTTTCCAATATTTCACAAAATGACTTTTGCTCAACATAGAATCATTCTACATGCCATAATACTATCGTTTTCATGTTTTTTTTCAGCATAAAAAAAATTTGACGTTCTCATTGAAAAATTTCGACATGCTATACAATGACGTTTTTTTTTTGTTAAATTTTCCGACATTTCACGAAATGACTTTTGTTCAACGTAGAATCATTCTACACGAGAAAATACGACCGTTTTCATGATTTTTTTCAACATCAAAAAAATTTTACGTTTTCATCGAAAAATTTCGACATACTATACTATGGCATTTTTTTTTTTGTAAAATTTTCCAACATTTGAGGAAATGACTTTTGTTCACCGTAGAATCATTCTAGGTGCTATAATACGACCGTTTTCATGATTTTTATCGAAATCAAAAATGTTTGACGTTTTCATCGAAAAATTTCGACATACTATACTATGGCGTTTTTTTTTTTTTGTAAAATTTTCCGACATTTGAGGAAATGACTTTTGCTCACCATAGAATCATTCTACATGCTATAATACTACCATTTTCATGTTTTTTTTCAACAAAAAAAAATCTAACGTTTTCATCGAAAATTTTCGACATACTATACTATGGCGTTTTTTTTGTAAAGTTTTCCAACATTTCACGAAATGACTTTTGTTCACCGTAGAATCATTCTACATGCTATAATACCACCGTTTTCATGATTTTTATCGAGATCAAAAATGTTTGACGTTTTCATCGAAAAATTTCGACATACTATACTATGGCGTTTTTTTTTTTTAAATTTTCCAACATTTCACGAAATGACTTTTGTTCACCGTAGAATTATTTAGGTGCTATAATACGACCTTTGTCATGATTTTTATCGAAATAAAAATGTTTGATTTTCATCGAAAAATTTCGACATATATATATGGCGTTTTTTTTTTTGTAAAATTTTCCGAATTTGAGGAAATGACTTTTGCTCAATAGTCACTCAGCTATAACCCATTTTCAGCTTTTTTTCAAGAAAAAAAATCTAACGTTTTCATCGAAAAATTTCGACATACTATACTATGGCGTTTTTTTTTTTTTTTTTGTAAAATTTTCCAACATTTCACGAAATGACTTTTGTTCACCGTAGAATCATTCTACATGCTATAATACCACCGTTTTCATGACTTTTATCAAGATCAAAAAAATTTGGCGTTTTCATCGAAAAATTTCGACATACTATACTTTGGCGTTTTTTTTGTAAAGTTTTCCATCATTTCCCGAAATGACTTTTGTTCACCGTAGAATCATTCAAGGTGCTATAATACCACCGTTTTCATGATTTTTATCGAAATCAAAAATGTTTGACGTTTTCATCGAAAAATTTCGACATACTATACTATGGCGTTTTTTTTTTTGTAAAATTTTCCAACATTTCACGAAATTACTTTTGTTCACCGTAGCATCATTCTACACGAGAAAATACGACCGTTTTCATGATTTTTATCGAGATCAAAAATGTTTGACGTTTTCATCGAAAAATTTCGACATACTATACTATGGCATTTTTTTTTGTAAAATTTTTATGACATTTGAGGAAATTACTTTTGTTCACCGTAGAATCATTCTAGGTTCTATAATACGACCGTTTTCATGTTTTTTATCGAGATCAAAAATATTTGACGTTTTCATCGAAAAATTTCGACATACTATACTATGGCGTTTTTTTTTTTTTTAATTTTCCAACATTTCACGAAATGACTTTTGTTCACCGTAGAATTATTCTAGGTGCTATAATACGACCTTTTTCATGATTTTTATCGAAATCAAAAATGTTTGACATTTTCATCGAAAAATTTCGACATACTATACTATGGCGTTTTTTTTGTAAAATTTTCCAATATTTCACAAAATGACTTTTGCTCAACATAGAATCATTCTACATGCCATAATACTATCGTTTTCATGTTTTTTTTCAGCATAAAAAAAATTTGACGTTCTCATTGAAAAATTTCGACATGCTATACAATGACGTTTTTTTTTGTTAAATTTTCCGACATTTCACGAAATGACTTTTGTTCAACGTAGCATCATTCTACACGAGAAAATACGACCGTTTTCATGATTTTTTTCAACATCAAAAAAATTTTACATTTTCATCGAAAAATTTCGACATACTATACTATGGCATTTTTTTTTTTTGTAAAATTTTCCAACATTTGAGGAAATGACTTTTGTTCACCGTAGAATCATTCTAGGTGCTATAATACGACCTTTTTCATGATTTTTATCGAAATCAAAAATGTTTTACGTTTTCATCGAAAAATTTCAACATACTATACTATGGCGTTTTTTTTTTTTGTAAAATTTTCCGACATTTGAGGAAATGACTTTTGCTCACCATAGAATCATTCTACATGCTATAATACTACCATTTTCATGTTTTTTTTCAACAAAAAAAAATCTAACGTTTTCATCGAAAATTTTCGACATACTATACTATGGCGTTTTTTTTGTAAAGTTTTCCAACATTTCACGAAATGACTTTTGTTCACCGTAGAATCATTCTAGGTGCTATAATACCACCGTTTTCATGATTTTTATCAAGATCAAAAATATTTCACGTTTTCATCGAAAAATTTCGACATACTATACTATGGCGTTTTTTTGGTAAAATTTTCCAACATTTCACAAAATGACTTTTGTTCACCATAGCACCATTGTACACGAGAAAATATGACCTTTTTCATGATTTTTTTCAACATTAAAAAAATTTTACGTTTCCATCGAAAAATTTCGACATACTATACTATGGCGTTTTTTTTTTTTTTTTGTAAAATTTTCCAACATTTCACGAAATGACTTTTGTTCACCGTAGAATCATTCTACATGCTATAATACCACCGTTTTCATGATTTTTATCAAGATCAAAAAAATTTGGCGTTTTCATCGAAAAATTTCGACATACTATACTATGGCGTTTTTTTTGTAAAGTTTTCCAACATTTCACGAAATGACTTTTGTTCACCGTAGAATCATTCTAGGTGCTATAATACCACCGTTTTCATGATTTTTATCGAGATCAAAAATATTTCACGTTTTCATCGAAAAATTTCGACATACTATACTATGGTGTTTTTTTTTTGTAAAATTTTCCAACATTTCACAAAATGACTTTTGTTCACCATAGCACCATTGTACACGAGAAAATATGACCTTTTTCATGATTTTTTTCAACATTAAAAAAATTTTACGTTTCCATCGAAAAATTTCGACATACTATACTATGGCGTTTTTTTTTTTTTTTTGTAAAATTTTCCAACATTTCACGAAATGACTTTTGTTCACCGTAGAATCATTCTACATGCTATAATACCACCGTTTTCATGACTTTTATCAAGATCAAAAAAATTTGGCGTTTTCATCGAAAAATTTCGACATACTATACTTTGGCGTTTTTTTTGTAAAGTTTTCCATCATTTCCCGAAATGACTTTTGTTCACCGTAGAATCATTCTAGGTGCTATAATACCACCGTTTTCATGATTTTTATCGAAATCAAAAATGTTTGACGTTTTCATCGAAAAATTTCGACATACTATACTATGGCGTTTTTTTTTTTGTAAAATTTTCCAACATTTCACGAAATTACTTTTGTTCACCGTAGCATCATTCTACACGAGAAAATACGACCGTTTTCATGATTTTTATCGAGATCAAAAATGTTTGACGTTTTCATCGAAAAATTTCGACATATGGCGTTTTTTTTGTAAAATTTTTATGACATTTGAGGAAATTACTTTTGTTCACCGTAGAATCATTCTAGGTTCTAGGGGGCGGCAGTAGCTCAGTCTGTAAGGACTTGGGTTAGGATGCGGACGTCACGGGTTCAAGACCCCCATGGACCAAGACCAACTGGTTGCTGGAGAGGTGCCAGTTTACCTCTTGGGCACTGCCGAGGTGCCCCTGAGCAAGGCACCAAACCCCCAACTGCTCTGGGCGCTTGTCAGGAGCAGCCCCATCACTCTGACATCTCTCCATTGACGCATGTATATGTACTGTGTGTGAAAAACAGAGGGTAAAACTGAATTTCCCCACTGTGGGACTAATAAAGGGAAATCTTTCTTTCTTTCTTTCTTTCTTTCTATAATACGACCGTTTTCATGTTTTTTATCGAGATCAAAAATATTTGACGTTTTCATCGAAAAATTTCGACATATGGCGTTTTTTTTGTAAAATTTTCCAATATTTCACAAAATGACTTTTGCTCAACATAGAATCATTCTACATGCTATAATACAACCGTTTTCATGGTTTTTCTCAACATCAAAAAAATTTGACGATTTCATCGAAAAATTTCGACATACTATACTATGGCGTTTTTTTTTGTAAAATTTTCCAACATTTAACGAATTGTCTTTTGTTTACCGCAGAATCATTCTACACGAGAAAATACGACCGTTTTCATGATTTTTATCAACATCAAAAAAATTTGACGTTTTCATCGAAAAATTTCGACATACTATACTATGGCATTTTTTTTTGTAAAATTTTTATGACATTTGAGGAAATTACTTTTGTTCACCGTAGAATCATTCTAGGTTCTATAATACCACCGTTTTCATGATTTTTATCGAGATAAAAAATATTTGACGTTTTCATCGAAAAATTTCGACATACTATACTATGGCGTTTTTTGTTTTGTAAAATTTTCCAACATTTCTCGAAATGACTTTTGTTCACCGTAGAATCATTCTACGTACTATAATACGACCGTTTTCATGATTTTTTTCAACATCAAAAAAATTTAACGTTTTCATCGAAAAATTTCAACATACTATACTATGGCGTTTTTTTTGTAAAATTTTCCAACGTTTCACGAAATGACTTTTGCTCACCATAGAATCATTCTACATGCTATAATACTACCATTTTCATGTTTTTTTTTCAACAGAAAAAAAAATTTGACGTTTTTATCGAAAATTTTCGACATACTATACTATGGCGTGTTTTTTGTTAAATTTTCCGACATTTCACGAAATGACTTTTTTTCAACGTAGCATCATTCTACACGAGAAAATACGACCGTTTTCATGATTTTTTTCAACATCAAAAAAATTTTACGTTTTCATCGAAAAATTTCGACATACTATACTATGGCATTTTTTTTTGTAAAATTTTTATGACATTTGAGGAAATAACTTTTGTTCACCGTAGAATCATTCTAGGTTCTATAATACGACCGTTTTCATGATTTTTATCGAAATCAAAAATGTTTGATGTTTTCATCGAAAAATTTCGACATACTATACTATGGCGTTTTTTTTTTTTTTGTAAAATTTTCCGACATTTGAGGAAATGACTTTTGCTCACCATAGAATCATTCTACATGCTATAATACTACCATTTTCATGTTTTTTTTCAACAAAAAAAAATCTAACGTTTTCATCGAAAATTTTCGACATACTATACTATGGCGTTTTTTTTTGTAAAATTTTCCAACATTTCACGAAATGACTTTTCTTCACCGTAGAATCATTCTACATGCTATAATACCACCGTTTTCATGATTTTTATCAAGATCAAAAAAATTTGGCGTTTTCATCGAAAAATTTCGACATACTATACTATGGCGTTTTTTTTGTAAAGTTTTCCAACATTTCACGAAATGACTTTTGCTCCTCGTAGAATCATTCCACATGCTGTAATACTACCGTTTTCATGTTTTTTTTTCAGCATAAAAAAAATTTGACGTTTTAATCGAAAAATTTCGACATGCTATACTATGACGTTTTTTTTGTAAAATTTTCCAACATTTCACAAAATGACTTTTGTTCACCATAGCACCATTGTACACGAGAAAATATGACCTTTTTCATGATTTTTTTCAACATTAAAAAAATTTGACGTTTTCATCGAAAAATTTCGACATAGTATACTATGGCGTTTTTTTTGTAAAATTTTCCAACATTTCACAAAATGACTTTTGCTCAACATAGAATCATTCTACATGCTATAATACAACCGTTTTAATGTTTTTTTTCAACATCAAAAAAATTTGACGATTTCATCGAAAAATTTCGACATACTATACTTTGGCGGTTTTTTTGTAAAATTTTCCAACATTTCACGAATTGTCTTTTGTTCACCCCAGAATCATTCTACATGCTATAATACGACTTTTTTCTTGTTTTTTTTCAACATTAAAAAAATTTTACGTTTCCATCGAAAAATTTCGACATACTATACTATGGCGTTTTTTTTTTTTTTTGTAAAATGTTCCAACATTTCACGAAATGACTTTTGTTCACCGTAGAATCATTCTACATGCTATTATACCACCGTTTTCATGTTTTTATCAAGATCAAAAAAATTTGGCGTTTTCATCGAAAAATTTCGACATACTATACTATGGCGTTTTTTTTGTAAAGTTTTCCAACATTTCACGAAATGACTTTTGTTTACCGTAGAATCATTCTAGGTGCTATAATACCACCGTTTTCATGATTTTTATCGAGATCAAAAATGTTTTACGTTTCCATCGAAAAATTTCGACATACTATACTATGGCGTTTTTTTTTTTTTTTTGTAAAATGTTCCAACATTTCACGAAATGACTTTTGTTCACCGTAGAATCATTCTACATGCTATTATACCACCGTTTTCATGATTTTTATCAAGATCAAAAAAATTTGGCGTTTTCATCGAAAAATTTCGACATACTATACTATGGCGTTTTTTTTGTAAAGTTTTCCAACATTTCACGAAATGACTTTTTTTTACCGTAGAATCATTCTAGGTGCTATAATACGACCTTTTTCATGATTTTTATCGAGATCAAAAATGTTTGACGTTTTCATCGAAAAATTTCGACATACTATACTATGGCGTTTTTTTTTTTTTTGTAAAATTTTCCAACATTTCACGAAATGACTTTTGTTCACCGTAGCACCATTGTACAAGAGAAAATACTTCCGTTTTCATGATTTTTTTCAACATCAAAAAAATTTGACGTTTTCATCGAAAAATTTCGACATACTATACAATGGCGTTTTTTTTTTGTAAACTTTTCCGACATTTGAGGAAATGACTTTTGTTCAGCGTAGAATCATTCTAGTTGCTATAATACTACCGTTTTCATGATTTTTATCGAGATCAAAAATGTTTGACGTTTTCATTGAAAAATTTCGACATACTACACTATGGCGTTTTTTTTTTTGTAAAGTTTTCCAACATTTCACGAAATGACTTTTGCTCATTGTAGAATCATTCCACATGTTGTAATACTACCGTTTTCATGTTTTTTTTCAGCATAAAAAAAATTTGACGTTTTCATCGAAAAATTTCGACATACTATACTATGGTGTTTTTTTTTGTAAAATTTTCCAACATTTCAAGAAATGACTTTTGTTCACCATAGCACCATTGTACACGAGAAAATACTACCTTTTTCATGATTTTTTTCAACATTAAAAAAATTTTACGTTTCCATCGAAAAATTTCGACATACTATACTATGGCGGTTTTTTTTTTTTTTTGGTAAAATTTTCCAACATTTCACGAAATGACTTTTGTTCACCGTAGAATCATTCTACATGCTATAATACCACCGTTTTCATGACTTTTATCAAGATCAAAAAAATTTGGCGTTTTCATCGAAAAATTTCGACATACTATACTTTGGCGGTTTTTTTGTAAAGTTTTCCATCATTTCACGAAATGACTTTTGTTCACCGTAGAATCATTCTACATGCTATAATACCACCGTTTTCATGATTTTTATCGAGATCAAAAATGTTTGACGTTTTCATCGAAAAATTTCGACATACTATACTATGGCGTTTTTTTTTTTTTTAAATTTTCCAACATTTCACGAAATGACTTTTGTTCACCGTAGAATTATTCTAGGTGCTATAATACGACCTTTTTCATGATTTTTATCGAAATCAAAAATGTTTGACATTTTCATCGAAAAATTTCGACATACTATACTATGGCGTTTTTTTTTTTTTTGTAAAATTTTCCGACATTTGAGGAAATGACTTTTGCTCACCATAGAGTCATTCTACATGCTATAATACTACCATTTTCATGTTTTTTTTTCAAGAAAAAAAAATCTAACGTTTTCATCGAAAATTTTCGACATACTATACTATGGCGTTTTTTTTGTAAAGTTTTCCAACATTTCACGAAATGACTTTTGTTCACCGTAAAATCATTCTAGGTGCTATAATACCACCGTTTTCATGATTTTTATCGAGATCAAAAATATTTCACGTTTTCATCGAAAAATTTCGACATACTATACTATGGCGTTTTTTTTGTAAAATTTTCCAACATTTAACGAATTGTCTTTTGTTCACCGCAGAATCATTCTACATGCTATTATACCACCGTTTTCATGATTTTTATCAAGATCAAAAAAATTTGGCGTTTTCATCGAAAAATTTCGACATACTATACTATGGCGTTTTTTTTGTAAAGTTTTCCAACATTTCACGAAATGACTTTTGTTTACCGTAGAATCATTCTAGGTGCTATAATACCACCGTTTTCATGATTTTTATCGAGATCAAAAATGTTTGACGTTTTCATCGAAAAATTTCGACATACTATACTATGGTGTTTTTTTTTTTAAATTTTCCAACATTTCACAAAATGACTTTTGTTCACCATAGCACCATTGTACACGAGAAAATATGACCTTTTTCATGATTTTTTTCAACATTAAAAAAATTTGACGTTTTCATCGAAAAATTTCGACATACTATACTATGGCGTTTTTTTTGTAAAATTTTCCAACATTTCACGAATTGTCTTTTGTTAACCCCAGAATCATTCTACATGCTATAATACGACCGTTTTCTTGTTTTTTTTCAACATTAAAAAAATTTTACGTTTCCATCGAAAAATTTCGACATACTATACTATGGCGTTTTTTTTTTTTTTTTGTAAAATTTTCCGACATTTGAGGAAATGACTTTTGTTCACCGTAGAATCATTCTAGGTGCTATAATACGACCTTTTTCATGATTTTTATCGAGATCAAAAATGTTTGACGTTTTCATCGAAAAATTTCGACATACTATACTATGGCGTTTTTTTTTTTTTTTTTGTAAAATTTTCCAACATTTCACGAAATGACTTTTGTTCACCGTAGCACCATTGTACAAGAGAAAATACTTCCGTTTTCATGATTTTTTTCAACATCAAAAAAAATTTGACGTTTTCATCGAAAAATTTCGACATACTATACTATGGCGTTTTTTTTTTGTAAACTTTTCCGACATTTGAGGAAATGACTTTTGTTCAGCGTAGAATCATTCTAGTTGCTATAATACTACCGTTTTCATGATTTTTATCGAGATCAAAAATGTTTGACGTTTTCATCAAAAAATTTCGACATACTACACTATGGCGTTTTTTTTTTTTGTAAAGTTTTCCAACATTTCACGAAATGACTTTTGCTCATTGTAGAATCATTCCACATGTTGTAATACTACCGTTTTCATGTTTTTTTTCAGCATAAAAAAAATTGGACGTTTTCATCGAAAAATTTCGACATACTATACTATGGTGTTTTTTTTGTAAAATTTTCCAACATTTCAAGAAATGACTTTTGTTCACCATAGCACCATTGTACACGAGAAAATACGACCTTTTTCATGATTTTTTTCAACATTAAAAAAATTTTACGTTTCCATCGAAAAATTTCGACATACTATACTATGGCGTTTTTTTTTTTTTTTTGGTAAAATTTTCCAACATTTCACGAAATGACTTTTGTTCACCGTAGAATCATTCTACATGCTATAATACCACCGTTTTCATGACTTTTATCAAGATCAAAAAAATTTGGCGTTTTCATCGAAAAATTTCGACATACTATACTTTGGCGTTTTTTTGGTAAAGTTTTCCATCATTTCACGAAATGACTTTTGTTCACCGTAGAATCATTCTACATGCTATAATACCACCGTTTTCATGATTTTTATCGAGATCAAAAATGTTTGACGTTTTCATCGAAAAATTTCGACATACTATACTATGGCGTTTTTTTTTTTTTTTAAATTTTCCAACATTTCACGAAATGACTTTTGTTCACCGTAGAATTATTCTAGGTGCTATAATACGACCTTTGTCATGATTTTTATCAAAATCAAAAATGTTTGACATTTTCATCGAAAAATTTCGACATACTATACTATGGCGTTTTTTTTTTTTGTAAAATTTTCCGACATTTGAGGAAATGACTTTTGCTCACCATAGAATCATTCTACATGCTATAATACTACCATTTTCATGTTTTTTTTCAAGAAAAAATATCTAACGTTTTCATCGAAAAATTTCGACATACTATACTATGGCGTTTTTTTTTTTTTTTTGTAAAATTTTCCAACATTTCACGAAATGACTTTTGTTCACCGTAGAATCATTCTACATGCTATAATACCACCGTTTTCATGACTTTTATCAAGATCAAAAAAATTTGGCGTTTTCATCGAAAAATTTCGACATACTATACTTTGCCGTTTTTTTTTTGTAAAGTTTTCCATCATTTCCCGAAATGACTTTTGTTCACCGTAGAATCATTCAAGGTGCTATAATACCACCGTTTTCATGATTTTTATCGAAATCAAAAATGTTTGACGTTTTCATCGAAAAATTTCGACATACTATACTATGGCGTTTTTTTTTTTTGTAAAATTTTCCAACATTTCACGAAATTACTTTTGTTCACCGTAGCATCATTCTACACGAGAAAATACGACCGTTTTCATGATTTTTATCGAGATCAAAAATGTTTGACGTTTTCATCGAAAAATTTCGACATACTATACTATGGCATTTTTTTTTGTAAAATTTTTATGACATTTGAGGAAATTACTTTTGTTCACCGTAGAATCATTCTAGGTTCTATAATACGACCGTTTTCATGTTTTTTATCGAGATCAAAAATATTTGACGTTTTCATCGAAAAATTTCGACATACTATACTATGGCGTTTTTTTTTTTTTTAAATTTTCCAACATTTCACGAAATGACTTTTGTTCACCGTAGAATTATTCTAGGTGCTATAATACGACCTTTTTCATGATTTTTATCGAAATCAAAAATGTTTGACATTTTCATCGAAAAATTTCGACATACTATACTATGGCGTTTTTTTTTTTGTAAAATTTTCCAATATTTCACAAAATGACTTTTGCTCAACATAGAATCATTCTACATGCCATAATACTATCGTTTTCATGTTTTTTTTCAGCATAAAAAAAATTTGACGTTCTCATTGAAAAATTTCGACATGCTATACAATGACGTTTTTTTTGTTAAATTTTCCGACATTTCACGAAATGACTTTTGTTCAACGTAGCATCATTCTACACGAGAAAATACGACCGTTTTCATGATTTTTTTCAACATCAAAAAAATTTTACATTTTCATCGAAAAATTTCGACATACTATACTATGGCATTTTTTTTTTTTTTGTAAAATTTTCCAACATTTGAGGAAATGACTTTTGTTCACCGTAGAATCATTCTAGGTGCTATAATACGACCTTTTTCATGATTTTTATCGAAATCAAAAATGTTTTACGTTTTCATCGAAAAATTTCAACATACTATACTATGGCGTTTTTTTTTTTTTTGTAAAATTTTCCGACATTTGAGGAAATGACTTTTGCTCACCATAGAATCATTCTACATGCTATAATACTACCATTTTCATGTTTTTTTTTCAACAAAAAAAATCTAACGTTTTCATCGAAAATTTTCGACATACTATACTATGGCTTTTTTTTTGTAAAGTTTTCCAACATTTCACGAAATGACTTTTGTTCACCGTAGAATCATTCTACATGCTATAATACCACCGTTTTCATGATTTTTATCGAGATCAAAAATGTTTGACGTTTTCATCGAAAAATTTCGACATACTATACTATGGCGTTTTTTTTTTTTTTGTAAAATTTTCCAACATTTCACGAAATGACTTTTGTTCACCGTAGAATTATTCTAGGTGCTATAATACGACCTTTGTCATGATTTTTATCGAAATCAAAAATGTTTGACATTTTCATCGAAAAATTTCGACATACTATACTATGGCGTTTTTTTTTTTTGTAAAATTTTCCGACATTTGAGGAAATGACTTTTGCTCACCATAGAATCATTCTACATGCTATAATACTACCATTTTCATGTTTTTTTTCAAGAAAAAAAATCTAACGTTTTCATCGAAAAATTTCGACATACTATACTATGGCGTTTTTTTTTTTTTTTTGTAAAATTTTCCAACATTTCACGAAATGACTTTTGTTCACCGTAGAATCATTCTACATGCTATAATACCACCGTTTTCATGACTTTTATCAAGATCAAAAAAATTTGGCGTTTTCATCGAAAAATTTCGACATACTATACTTTGGCGTTTTTTTTGTAAAGTTTTCCATCATTTCCCGAAATGACTTTTGTTCACCGTAGAATCATTCAAGGTGCTATAATACCACCGTTTTCATGATTTTTATCGAAATCAAAAATGTTTGACGTTTTCATCGAAAAATTTCGACATACTATACTATGGCGTTTTTTTTTTTTGTAAAATTTTCCAACATTTCACGAAATTACTTTTGTTCACCGTAGCATCATTCTACACGAGAAAATACGACCGTTTTCATGATTTTTATCGAGATCAAAAATGTTTGACGTTTTCATCGAAAAATTTCGACATACTATACTATGGCATTTTTTTTTGTAAAATTTTTATGACATTTGAGGAAATTACTTTTGTTCACCGTAGAATCATTCTAGGTTCTATAATACGACCGTTTTCATGTTTTTTATCGAGATCAAAAATATTTGACGTTTTCATCGAAAAATTTCGACATACTATACTATGGCGTTTTTTTTTTTTTTTAATTTTCCAACATTTCACGAAATGACTTTTGTTCACCGTAGAATTATTCTAGGTGCTATAATACGACCTTTTTCATGATTTTTATCGAAATCAAAAATGTTTGACATTTTCATCGAAAAATTTCGACATACTATACTATGGCGTTTTTTTTGTAAAATTTTCCAATATTTCACAAAATGACTTTTGCTCAACATAGAATCATTCTACATGCCATAATACTATCGTTTTCATGTTTTTTTTCAGCATAAAAAAAATTTGACGTTCTCATTGAAAAATTTCGACATGCTATACAATGACGTTTTTTTTGTTAAATTTTCCGACATTTCACGAAATGACTTTTGTTCAACGTAGCATCATTCTACACGAGAAAATACGACCGTTTTCATGATTTTTTTCAACATCAAAAAAATTTTACATTTTCATCGAAAAATTTCGACATACTATACTATGGCATTTTTTTTTTTGTAAAATTTTCCAACATTTGAGGAAATGACTTTTGTTCACCGTAGAATCATTCTAGGTGCTATAATACGACCTTTTTCATGATTTTTATCGAAATCAAAAATGTTTTACGTTTTCATCGAAAAATTTCAACATACTATACTATGGCGTTTTTTTTTTTTGTAAAATTTTCCGACATTTGAGGAAATGACTTTTGCTCACCATAGAATCATTCTACATGCTATAATACTACCATTTTCATGTTTTTTTTCAACAAAAAAAATCTAACGTTTTCATCGAAAATTTTCGACATACTATACTATGGCGTTTTTTTTGTAAAGTTTTCCAACATTTCACGAAATGACTTTTGTTCACCGTAGAATCATTCTAGGTGCTATAATACCACCGTTTTCATGATTTTTATCAAGATCAAAAATATTTCACGTTTTCATCGAAAAATTTCGACATACTATACTATGGCGTTTTTTTGGTAAAATTTTCCAACATTTCACAAAATGACTTTTGTTCACCATAGCACCATTGTACACGAGAAAATATGACCTTTTTCATGATTTTTTTCAACATTAAAAAAATTTTACGTTTCCATCGAAAAATTTCGACATACTATACTATGGCGTTTTTTTTTTTTTTTTGTAAAATTTTCCAACATTTCACGAAATGACTTTTGTTCACCGTAGAATCATTCTACATGCTATAATACCACCGTTTTCATGATTTTTATCAAGATCAAAAAAATTTGGCGTTTTCATCGAAAAATTTCGACATACTATACTATGGCGTTTTTTTTGTAAAGTTTTCCAACATTTCACGAAATGACTTTTGTTCACCGTAGAATCATTCTAGGTGCTATAATACCACCGTTTTCATGATTTTTATCGAGATCAAAAATATTTCACGTTTTCATCGAAAAATTTCGACATACTATACTATGGTGTTTTTTTTGTAAAATTTTCCAACATTTCACAAAATGACTTTTGTTCACCATAGCACCATTGTACACGAGAAAATATGACCTTTTTCATGATTTTTTTCAACATTAAAAAAATTTTACGTTTCCATCGAAAAATTTCGACATACTATACTATGGCGTTTTTTTTTTTTTTTTTTGTAAAATTTTCCAACATTTCACGAAATGACTTTTGTTCACCGTAGAATCATTCTACATGCTATAATACCACCGTTTTCATGACTTTTATCAAGATCAAAAAAATTTGGCGTTTTCATCGAAAAATTTCGACATACTATACTTTGGCGTTTTTTTTGTAAAGTTTTCCATCATTTCCCGAAATGACTTTTGTTCACCGTAGAATCATTCTAGGTGCTATAATACCACCGTTTTCATGATTTTTATCGAAATCAAAAATGATTGACGTTTTCATCGAAAAATTTCGACATACTATACTATGGCGTTTTTTTTTTTGTAAAATTTTCCAACATTTCACGAAATTACTTTTGTTCACCGTAGCATCATTCTACACGAGAAAATACGACCGTTTTCATGATTTTTATCGAGATCAAAAATGTTTGACGTTTTCATCGAAAAATTTCGACATATGGCGTTTTTTTTGTAAAATTTTTATGACATTTGAGGAAATTACTTTTGTTCACCGTAGAATCATTCTAGGTTCTAGGGGGCGGCAGTAGCTCAGTCTGTAAGGACTTGGGTTAGGATGCGGACGTCACGGGTTCAAGACCCCCATGGACCAAGACCAACTGGTTGCTGGAGAGGTGCCAGTTTACCTCTTGGGCACTGCCGAGGTGCCCCTGAGCAAGGCACCAAACCCCCAACTGCTCTGGGCGCTTGTCAGGAGCAGCCCCATCACTCTGACATCTCTCCATTGACGCATGTATATGTACTGTGTGTGAAAAACAGAGTGTAAAACTGAATTTCCCCACTGTGGGACTAATAAAGGAAAATCTTTCTTTCTTTCTTTCTTTCTTTCTATAATACGACCGTTTTCATGTTTTTTATCGAGATCAAAAATATTTGACGTTTTCATCGAAAAATTTCGACATATGGCGTTTTTTTTGTAAAATTTTCCAATATTTCACAAAATGACTTTTGCTCAACATAGAATCATTCTACATGCTATAATACAACCGTTTTCATGGTTTTTCTCAACATCAAAAAAATTTGACGATTTCATCGAAAAATTTCGACATACTATACTATGGCGTTTTTTTTGTAAAATTTTCCAACATTTAACGAATTGTCTTTTGTTTACCGCAGAATCATTCTACACGAGAAAATACGACCGTTTTCATGATTTTTATCAACATCAAAAAAATTTGACGTTTTCATCGAAAAATTTCGACATACTATACTATGGCATTTTTTTTTGTAAAATTTTTATGACATTTGAGGAAATTACTTTTGTTCACCGTAGAATCATTCTAGGTTCTATAATACCACCGTTTTCATGATTTTTATCGAGATAAAAAATATTTGACGTTTTCATCGAAAAATTTCGACATACTATACTATGGCGTTTTTTGTTTTGTAAAATTTTCCGACATTTGAGGAAATGACTTTTGCTCACCATAGAATCATTCTACATGCTATAATACTACCATTTTCATGTTTTTTTTCAAGAAAAAAAATCTGACGTTTTTATCGAAAAATTTCGACATACTATACTATGGCGTTTTTTTTTGTAAAGTTTTCCAACATTTCACGAAATGACTTTTGTTCACCGTAGAATCATTCTAGGTGCTATAATACCACCGTTTTCATGATTTTTTTCAACATCAAAAAAATTTAACATTTTCATCGAAAAATTTCAACATACTATACTATGGCGTTTTTTTGTAAAATTTTCCAACATTTCACGAAATGACTTTTGTTCACCGTAGCATCAGTGTACGTGCTATAATACAACCGTTTTCATGATTTTTATCAAGATCAAAAAAATTTGGCGTTTTCATCGAAAAATTTCGACATACTATACTATGGCGTTTTTTTTTTTGTAAAATTTTCCAACATTTCACGAAATGACTTTTGTTCACCGTGGCATCATTCTACACGCTATAATACGACCGTTTTCATGTTTTTTTTCAACATCAAAAAAATTTGACGTTTTCATCGAAAATTTTCGACATACTATACTATAGCGTTTTTTTGTAAAATTTTCCAACATTTCAAGAAATGACTTTTGTTCACCGTAGAATCATTCTACATGCTATAATACCACCGTTTTCATGATTTTTATCAAGATCAAAAAAATTTGGCGTTTTCATCGAAAAATTTCGACATACTATACTATGGCGTTTTTTTTTGTAAAGTTTTCCAACATTTCACGAAATGACTTTTGTTCACCGTAGAATCATTCTAGGTGCTATAATACCACCGTTTTCATGATTTTTATCGAGATCAAAAATGTTTGACGTTTTCATCGAAAAATTTCGACATACTATACTATGGCGTTTTTTTTTTTGTAAAATTTTCCAACATTTCACGAAATGACTTTTGTTCACCGTAGAATCATTCTACGTGCTATAATACGACCGTTTTCATGATTTTTTTCAACATCAAAAAAATTTGACGTTTTCATCGAAAAATTTCGACATACTATACTATGGTGTTTTTTTTGTAAAATTTTCCAACATTTCACGAAATGACTTTTGTTCACCATAGCACCATTGTACACGAGAAAATATGACCTTTTTCATGATTTTTTTCAACATTAAAAAAATTTGACGTTTTCATCGAAAAATTTCGACATACTATGGCGTTTTTTTTGTAAAATTTTCCAACATTTCACAAAATGACTTTTGCTCAACATAGAATCATTCTACATGCTATAATACCACCGTTTTCATGATTTTTATCAAGATCATAAAAATTTGGCGTTTTCATCGAAAAATTTCGACATACTATACTATGGCGTTTTTTTTTTTTTTGTAAAGTTTTCCAACATTTCACGAAATGACTTTTGTTCACCGTAGCATCATTCTACACGAGAAAATACGACCGTTTTCATGATTTTTTTCAACATCAAAAAAATTTGACGTTTCCATCGAAAAATTTCGACATACTATACTATGGCATTTTTTTTTGTAAAATTTTTATGACATTTGAGGAAATTACTTTTGTTCACCGTAGAATCATTGTACGTACTATAATACGACCGTTTTCATGATTTTTTTCAACATCAAAAAAATTTAACGGTTTCATCGAAAAATTTCAACATACTATACTATGGCGTTTTTTTTTTTTGTAAAGTTTTCCAACATTTCACGAAATGACTTTTGCTAATCGTAGAATCATTCCATATGCTATAATACTATCGTTTTCATGTTTTTTTTCAGCATAAAAAAAATTTGACGTTTTCATCGAAAAATTTCGACATGCTATACAATGACGTTTTTTTTGTTAAATTTTCCGACATTTCACGAAATGACTTTTGTTCAACGTAGCATCATTCTACACGAGAAAATACGACCGTTTTCATGATTTTTTTCAACATCAAAAAAATTTTACGTTTTCATCGAAAAATTTCGACATACTATACTATGGCGTTTTTTTTTTTTTTGTAAAATTTTCCGACATTTGAGGAAATGACTTTTGTTCACCGTATAATCATTCTAGGTGCTATAATACGACCTTTTTCATGATTTTTATCGAGATCAAAAATATTTGACGTTTTCATCGAAAAATTTCGACATACTATACTATGGCGTTTTTTTTTGTAAAAGTTTTCCAACATTTCACGAAATGACTTTTGTTCACCGTAGAATCATTCTAGGTGCTATAATACCACCGTTTTCATGATTTTTTTCAACATCAAAAAAATTTAACATTTTCATCGAAAAATTTCGACATACTATACTATGGCGTTTTTTTTTGTAAAATTTTCCAACATTTCACGAAATGACTTTTGTTCACCCTAGCATCAGTGTACGTGCTATAATACAACCGTTTTCATGATTTTTATCAAGATCAAAAAAATTTGGCGTTTTCATCGAAAAATTTCGACATACTATGACGTTTTTTTTGTAAAATTTTCCAACATTTCACGAAATGACTTTTGTTCACCGTGGCATCATTCTACACGCTATAATACGACCGTTTTCATGTTTTTTTTCAACATCAAAAAAATTTGTCGTTTTCATCGAAAATTTTCGACATACTATACTATGGCGTTTTTTTTTTTTTGTAAAATTTTCCAACATTTCACGAAATGACTTTTGTTCACCGTAGAATCATTCTACATGCTATAATACCACCTTTTTCATGATTTTTATCAAGATCAAAAAAATTTGGCGTTTTCATCGAAAAATTTCGACATACTATACTATGGCGTTTTTTTTTTGTAAAGTTTTCCAACATTTCACGAAATGACTTTTGTTCACCGTAGAATCATTCTAGGTGCTATAATACCACCGTTTTCATGATTTTTATCGAGATCAAAAATGTTTGACGTTTTCATCGAAAAATTTCGACATACTATACTATGGCGTTTTTTTTTTTGTAAAATTTTCCAACATTTCACGAAATGACTTTTGTTCACCGTAGAATCATTCTACATGCTATAATACAACCGTTTTCATGGTTTTTTTCAACATCAAAAAAATTTGACGTTTTCATCGAAAAATTTCGACATACTATACTATGGTGTTTTTTTTTTTTTTGTAAAATTTTCCAACATTTCATGAAATGACTTTTGTTCACCATAGCACCATTGTACACGAGAAAATATGACCTTTTTCATGATTTTTTTCAACATTAAAAAAATTTGACGTTTTCATCGAAAAATTTCGACATACTATACTATGGCGTTTTTTTTGTAAAATTTTCCAACATTTCACAAAATGACTTTTGCTCAACATAGAATCATTCTACATGCGATAATACAACCGTTTTCATGGTTTTTTTCAACATCAAAAAAATTTGACGATTTCATCGAAAAATTTCGACATACTATACTTTGGCGTTTTTTTTGTAAAATTTTCCAACATTTCACGAATTGTCTTTTGTTCACCCCAGAATCATTCTACATGCTATAATACGACCGTTTTCTTGTTTTTTTTTCAACATTAAAAAAATTTTACGTTTCCATCGAAAAATTTCGACATACTATACTATGGCGTTTTTTTTTTTTTTTTGTAAAATTTTCCAACATTTCACGAAATGACTTTTGTTCACCGTAGAATCATTCTACATGCTATAATACCACCGTTTTCATGACTTTTATCAAGATCAAAAAAATTTGGCGTTTTCATCGAAAAATTTCGACATACTATACTTTGGCGGTTTTTTTGTAAAGTTTTCCATCATTTCACGAAATGACTTTTGTTCACCGTAGAATCATTCTACATGCTATAATACCACCGTTTTCATGATTTTTATCGAGATCAAAAATGTTTGACGTTTTCATCGAAAAATTTCGACATACTATACTATGGCGTTTTTTTTTTGTAAAATTTTCCAACATTTCACGAAATGACTTTTGTTCACCGTAGAATCATTCTACACGAGAAAATACGACCGTTTTCATGATTTTTTTCAACATCAAAAAAATTTGACGTTTTCATCGAAAAATTTCGACATACTATACTATGGCAATTTTTTTTGTAAAATTTTTATGACATTTGAGGAAATTACTTTTGTTCACCGTAGAATCATTCTGGGTTCTATAATACGACCGTTTTCATGTTTTTTATCGAGATCAAAAATATTTGACGTTTTCATCGAAAATTTCGACATACTATACTATGGCGTTTTTTTTTTTTTGTAAAATTTTCCAACATTTCTCGAAATGACTTTTGTTCACCGTAGAATCATTCTACGTACTATAATACGACCATTTTCATGATTTTTTTCAACATCAAAAAAATTTAACGTTTTCATCGAAAAATTTCAACATACTATACTATGGCGTTTTTTTTGTAAAATTTTCCAACGTTTCACGAAATGACTTTTGCTCACCATAGAATCATTCTACATGCTATAATACAACTGTTTTCATGTTTTTTTTCAACATCAAAAAAATTTCACGTTTCCATCGAAAAATTTCGACATACTATACTATGGCGTTTTTTTTTTTTGTAAAGTTTTCCAACATTTCACGAAATGACTTTTGCCTATCGTAGAATCATTCCACATGCTTTAATACTATCGTTTTCATGTATTTTTTCAGCATAAAAAAAATTTGACGTTTTCATCGAAAAATTTCGACATGCTATACAATGACGTTTTTTTGTTAAATTTTCCGACATTTCACGAAATGACTTTTGTTCAACGTAGCATCATTCTACACGAGAAAATACGACCGTTTTCATGATTTTTTTCAACATCAAAAAAATTTTACGTTTTCATCGAAAAATTTCGACATACTATACTATGGCGTTTTTTTTTCTTAAAATTTTCCAACATTTCACAAAATGACTTTTGCTCAACATAGAATCATTCTACATGCTATAATACAACCGTTTTCATGTTTTTTTTCAACATCAAAAAAATTTGACGATTTCATCGAAAAATTTCGACATACTATACTATGGCGTTTTTTTTTTTTTTTGTAAAATTTTCCAACATTTCACGAAATGACTTTTGTTCACCGTAGCATCATTCTACACGAGAAAATACGACCGTTTTCATGATTTTTTTCAACATCAAAAAAATTTGACGTTTTCATCGAAAAATTTCGACATACTATACTATGGCATTTTTTTTTGTAAAATTTTTATGACATTTGAGGAAATTACTTTTGTTCACCGTAGAATCATTGTACGTACTATAATACGACCGTTTTCATGATTTTTTTCAACATCAAAAAAAATTTGACGTTTTCATCGAAAAATTTCGACATACTATACTATGGCGTTTTTTTTTTTTTGTAAAATTTTCCGACATTTGAGGAAATGACTTTTGTTCACCGTATAATCATTCTAGGTGCTATAATACGACCTTTTTCATGATTTTTATCGAGATCAAAAATATTTGACGTTTTCATCGAAAAATTTCGACATACTATACTATGGCTTTTTTTTTGTAAAATTTTCCAACATTTCACAAAATGACTTTTGCTCAACATAGAATCATTCTACATGCTATAATACGACCGTTTTCATGATTTTTTTCAACATTAAAAAAATTTAACGTTTTCATCGAAAAATTTCGACATACTATACTATGGCGTTTTTTTTTTTTTTTTGTAAAGTTTTCCAACATTTCACGAAATGACTTTTGCCTATCGTAGAATCATTCCACATGCTTTAATACTATCGTTTTCATGTATTTTTTCAGCATAAAAAAAATTTGACGTTTTCATCGAAAAATTTCGACATGCTATACAATGATGTTTTTTTGTTAAATTTTCCGACATTTCACGAAATGACTTTTGTTCAACGTAGCATCATTCTACACGAGAAAATACGACCGTTTTCATGATTTTTTTCAACATCAAAAAAATTTTACGTTTTCATCGAAAAATTTCGACATACTATACTATGGCATTTTTTTTTCTTAAAATTTTCCAACATTTCACAAAATGACTTTTGCTCAACATAGAATCATTCTACATGCTATAATACAACCGTTTTCATGTTTTTTTTCAACATCAAAAAAATTTGACGATTTCATCGAAAAATTTCGACATACTATACTATGGCGTTTTTTTTTTTTTTTTTGTAAAATTTTCCAACATTTCACGAAATGACTTTTGTTCACCGTAGCATCATTCTACACGAGAAAATACGACCGTTTTCATGATTTTTTTCAACATCAAAAAAATTTGACGTTTTCATCGAAAAATTTCGACATACTATACTATGGCATTTTTTTTTGTAAAATTTTTATGACATTTGAGGAAATTACTTTTGTTCACCGTAGAATCATTCTACGTACTATAATACGACCGTTTTCATGATTTTTTTCAAGATCAAAAAAATTTGACGTTTTCATCGAAAAATTTCGACATACTATACTATGGCGTTTTTTTTTTTTTTGTAAAATTTTCCGACATTTGAGGAAATGACTTTTGTTCACCGTAGAATCATTCTAGGTGCTATAATACGACCTTTTTCATGATTTTTATCGAGATCAAAAATATTTGACGTTTTCATCGAAAAATTTCGACATACTATACTATGGCTTTTTTTTTGTAAAATTTTCCAACATTTCACAAAATGACTTTTGCTCAACATAGAATCATTCTACATGCTATAATACAACCGTTTTCATGGTTTTTTTCAACATCAAAAAAATTTGACGATTTCATCGAAAAATTTCGACATACTATACTATGGCGTTTTTTTTGTAAAATTTTCCAACATTTCACGAATTGTCTTTTGTTCACCGCAGAATCATTCTACATGCTATAATACGACCGTTTTCATGGTTTTTTTCAACATCAAAAAAATTTTACGTTTCCATCGAAAAATTTCGACATACTATACTATGGCGTTTTTTTTTTTTTTTTTGTAAAATTTTCCAACATTTCACGAAATGACTTTTGTTCACTGTAGAATCATTCTACATGCTATAATACCACCGTTTTCATGATTTTTATCAAGATCAAAAAAATTTGGCGTTTTCATCGAAAAATTTCGACATACTATACTATGGCGTTTTTTTTGTAAAGTTTTCCAACATTTCACAAAATGACTTTTGTTCACCGTAGAATCATTCTAGGTGCTATAATACCACCGTTTTCATGATTTTTATCGAGATCAAAAATGTTTGACGTTTTCATCGAAAAATTTCGACATACTATACTATGGCGGTTTTTTTTTTGTAAAATTTTCCAACATTTCACGAAATGACTTTTGTTCACCGTAGAATCATTCTACACGAGAAAATACGACCGTTTTCATGATTTTTTTCAACATCAAAAAAATTTGACGTTTTCATCGAAAAATTTTGACATACTATACTATGGCATGTTTTTTTGTAAAATTTTCTATGACATTTCAGGAAATTACTTTTCTTCACCGTAGAATCATTCTTGGTTCTATAATACGACCGTTTTCATGATTTTTATCAAGATCAAAAATATTTGGCGTTTTCATCGAAAAATTTCGACATACTATACTATGGCGTTTTTTTTGTAAAGTTTTCCAACATTTCACGAAATGACTTTTGTTCACCGTAGAATCATTCTAGGTGCTATAATACCACCGTTTTCATGATTTTTATCGAGATCAAAAATATTTCACGTTTTCATCGAAAAATTTCGACATACTATACTATGGTGTTTTTTTTGTAAAATTTTCCAACATTTACACGAAATGACTTTTGTTCACCATAGTACCATTGTACACGAGAAAATATGACCTTTTTCTTGTTTTTTTTCAACATTAAAAAAATTTGACGTTTTCATCGAAAAATTTCGACATACTATACTATGGCGTTTTTTTTGTAAAATTTTCCAACATTTCACGAAATGACTTTTGTTCACCGTAGAATCATTCTAGGTGCTATAATACCACCGTTTTCATGATTTTTATCGAGATCAAAAATGTTTGACGTTTTCATCGAAAAATTTCGACATACTATACTATGGCGTTTTTTTTTTTTTTTTGTAAAATTTTCCAACATTTCACGAAATGACTTTTGTTCACCGTAGCATCATTCTACACGAGAAAATACGACCGTTTTCATGATTTTTTTCAACATCAAAAAAATTTGACGTTTTCATCGAAAAATTTCGACATACTATACTATGGCATTTTTTTTTGTAAAATTTTCCAACATTTAACGAATTGTCTTTTGTTCACCGCAGAATCATTCTACATGCTATAATACGACCGTTTTCATGGTTTTTTTCAACATCAAAAAAATTTTACGTTTCCATCGAAAAATTTCGACATACTATACTATGGCGTTTTTTTTTTTTTTTTTGTAAAATTTTCCAACATTTCACGAAATGACTTTTGTTCACCGTAGCATCATTCTACATGCTATAATACCACCGTTTTCATGATTTTTATCAAGATCAAAAAAATTTGGCGTTTTCATCGAAAAATTTCGACATACTATACTATGGCGTTTTTTTTGTAAAGTTTTCCAACATTTCACGAAATGACTTTTGTTCACCGTAGAATCATTCTAGGTGCTATAATACCACCGTTTTCATGATTTTTATCGAGATCAAAAATGTTTGACGTTTTCATCGAAAAATTTCGACATACTATACTATGGCGTTTTTTTTTTGTAAAATTTTCCAACATTTCACGAAATGACTTTTGTTCACCGTAGCATCATTCTACACGAGAAAATACGACCGTTTTCATGATTTTTTTTACATCAAAAAAATTTGACGTTTTCATCGAAAAATTTCGACATACTATACTATGGCATTTTCTTTTGTAAAATTTTTATGACATTTGAGGAAATTACTTTTGTTCACCGTAGAATCATTCTAGGTTCTATAATACGACCATTTTCATGTTTTTTATCGAGATCAAAAATATTTGACGTTTTCATCGAAAAATTTCGACATACTATACTATGGCGTTTTTTTTTTGTAAAATTTTCCGACATTTGAGGAAATGACTTTTGTTCACCGTAGAATCATTCTAGGTGCTATAATACGACCTTTTTCATGATTTTTATCGAGATCAAAAATATTTGACGTTTTCATCAAAAAATTTCGACATACTATACTATGGCGTTTTTTTTGTAAAATTTTCCAATATTTCACAAAATGACTTTTGCTCAACATAGAATCATTCTACATGCTATAATACAACCGTTTTCATGGTTTTTTTCAACATCAAAAAAATTTGACGATTTCATCGAAAAATTTCGACATACTATACTATGGCGTTTTTTTTGTAAAATTTTCCAACATTTAACGAATTGTCTTTTGTTCACCGCAGAATCATTCTACATGCTATAATACGACCGTTTTCATGTTTTTTTCAACATCAAAAAAATTTTACGTTTCCATCGAAAAATTTCGACATACTATACTATGGCGTTTTTTTTTTTTTTTTGTAAAATTTTCCAACATTTCACGAAATGACTTTTGTTCACCGTAGAATCATTCTACATGCTATAATACCACCGTTTTCATGATTTTTATCAAGATCAAAAAAATTTGGCGTTTTCATCGAAAAATTTCGACATACTATACTATGGCGTTTTTTTGTAAAGTTTTCCAACATTTCACGAAATGACTTTTGTTCACCGTAGAATCATTCTAGGTGCTATAATACCACCGTTTTCATGATTTTTATCGAGATCAAAAATGTTTGACGTTTTCATCGAAAAATTTCGACATACTATACTATGGCGGTTTTTTTTTTGTAAAATTTTCCAACATTTCACGAAATGACTTTTGTTCACCGTAGAATCATTCTACACGAGAAAATACGACCGTTTTCATGATTTTTTTCAACATCAAAAAAATTTGACGTTTTCATCGATAAATTTTGACATACTATCTATATTTTTTTTTGTAAAATTTTTTTTTTTTTTTTTTTTTTTTTTTTTTTTTTTATTAGTCCCACAAGGGGAAATTCAATTTTTTCACTCTGTTGTTAACTTATACACGGTACATGCAGACCCGAACACACACATGCACAAACATGCAACAATGGAGAGATGACAGAGTGAGGGGGCTGCTCCTGACAAGCGCCCCGGGGGGTGGGGGGTTTGGGGCCTTGCTCAGGGGCACCTGGGGGGGGCCCAAGAGGTAAACTGGCACCTCTCCAGCTACCAGTTCACACTCAGTTTTTTTTTTTTGCGGGTTGAACCGGGGACCCTCCGGATCCCAAGCCAACTAAAGATTGAGCTACTGCCGCCCCCATATGACATTTGAGGAAATTACTTTTGTTCACCGTAGAATCATTCTTGGTTCTATAATACGACCGTTTTCATGATTTTTATCGAGATCAAAAATATTTGACGTTTTCATCGAAAAATTTCGACATACTATACTATGGCGTTTTTTTTGTAAAGTTTTCCAACATTTCACGAAATGACTTTTGTTCACCGTAGAATCATTCTAGGTGCTATAATACCACCGTTTTCATGATTTTTATCGAGATCAAAAATATTTCACGTTTTCATCGAAAAATTTCGACATACTATATTATGGTGTTTTTTTTGTAAAATTTTCCAACATTACACGAAATGACTTTTGTTCACCATAGTACCATTGTACACGAGAAAATATGACCTTTTTCTTGTTTTTTTTCAACATTAAAAAAATTTTACGTTTCCATCGGAAAATTTCGACATACTATACTATGGCGTTTTTTTTTTTTTTTTGTAAAATTTTCCAACATTTCACGAAATGACTTTTGTTCACCGTAGCATCATTCTACACGAGAAAATACGACCGTTTTCATGATTTTTTTCAACATCAAAAAAATTTGACGTTTTCATTGAAAAATTTCGACATACTATACTATGGCATTTTTTTTTGTAAAATTTTTATGACATTTGAGGAAATTACTTTTGTTCACCGTAGAATCATTCTAGGTTCTATAATACGACCATTTTCATGTTTTTTATCGAGATCAAAAATATTTGACGTTTTCATCGAAAAATTTCAACATACTATACTATGGCGTTTTTTTTTTGTAAAATTTTCCGACATTTGAGGAAATGACTTTTGTTCACCGTAGAATCATTCTAGGTGCTATAATACGACCTTTTTCATGATTTTTATCGAGATCAAAAATATTTGACGTTTTCATCGAAAAATTTCGACATACTATACTATGGCGTTTTTTTTGTAAAATTTTCCAATATTTCACAAAATGACTTTTGCTCAACATAGAATCATTCTACATGCTATAATACAACCGTTTTCATGGTTTTTTTCAACATCGAAAAATTTCGACATACTATACTATGGCGTTTTTTTTGTAAAATTTTCCAACATTTAACGAATTGTCTTTTGTTCACCGCAGAATCATTCTACATGCTATAATACGACCGTTTTCATGGTTTTTTTCAACATCAAAAAAATTTTACGTTTCCATCGAAAAATTTCGACATACTATACTATGGCGTTTTTTTTTTTTTTTTTGTAAAATTTTCCAACATTTCACGAAATGACTTTTGTTCACCGTAGAATCATTCTAGGTGCTATAATACCACCGTTTTCATGATTTTTATCGAGATCAAAAATATTTCACGTTTTCATCGAAAAATTTCGACATACTATACTATGGTGTTTTTTTTGTAAAATTTTCCAACATTTCACGAAATGACTTTTGTTCACCGTAGAATCATTCTAGGTGCTATGATACCACCGTTTTCATGATTTTTATCGAGATCAAAAATATTTCACGTTTTCATCGAAAAATTTCGACATACTATACTATGGTGTTTTTTTTGTAAAATTTTCCAACATTACACGAAATGACTTTTGTTCACCATAGTACCATTGTACACGAGAAAATATGACCTTTTTCTTGTTTTTTTTCAACATTAAAAAAATTTTACGTTTCCATCGGAAAATTTCGACATACTATACTATGGCGTTTTTTTTTTTTTTTTGTAAAATTTTCCAACATTTCACGAAATGACTTTTGTTCACCGTAGCATCATTCTACACGAGAAAATACGACCGTTTTCATGATTTTTTTCAACATCAAAAAAATTTGACGTTTTCATTGAAAAATTTCGACATACTATACTATGGCATTTTTTTTTGTAAAATTTTTATGACATTTGAGGAAATTACTTTTGTTCACCGTAGAATCATTCTAGGTTCTATAATACGACCATTTTCATGTTTTTTATCGAGATCAAAAATATTTGACGTTTTCATCGAAAAATTTCAACATACTATACTATGGCGTTTTTTTTTTGTAAAATTTTCCGACATTTGAGGAAATGACTTTTGTTCACCGTAGAATCATTCTAGGTGCTATAATACGACCTTTTTCATGATTTTTATCGAGATCAAAAATATTTGACGTTTTCATCGAAAAATTTCGACATGCTATACAATGACGTTTTTTTTGTTAAATTTTCCGACATTTCACTAAATGACTTTTGTTCAACGTAGCATCATTCTACACGAGAAAATACGACCGTTTTCATGATTTTTTTCAACATCAAAAAAATTTTACGTTTTCATCGAAAAATTTCGACATACTATACTATGGCGTTTTTTTTGTAAAATTTTCCAACATTTCACAAAATGACTTTTGCTCACCATAGAATCATTCTACGTGCTATAATACCACCGTTTTCATGATTTTTATCAAGATCAAAAAAATTTGCGTTTTCATCGAAAAATTTGCATCTTACTATGGCGTTTTTTTTGTAAGTTTTCCACATTTCAGGAAATGCTTTTGTTCACCGTGCATCATTCTACACGAGAAAATACGACCGTTTTCATGATTTTTTTCAACATCAAAAAAATTTGACGTTTTCATCGAAAAATTTCGACATACTATACTATGGCGTTTTTTTTTTTTTTTTTTGTAAAATTTTCCAACATTTCAGGAAATGACTTTTGTTCACCGTAGAATCATTCTACGTGCTATAATACCACCGTTTTCATGATTTTTATCAAGATCAAAAAAATTTGGCGTTTTCATCGAAAAATTTCAACATACTATACTATGGCGTTTTTTTTTGTAAAGTTTTCCAACATTTCACGAAATGACTTTTGCTAATCGTAGAATCATTCCACATGCTATAATACTATCGTTTTCATGTTTTTTTTCAGCATAAAAAAAATTTGACGTTTTCATCGAAAAATTTCGACATGCTATACAATGACGTTTTTTTTGTTAAATTTTCCGACATTTCACGAAATGACTTTTGTTCAACGTAGCATCATTCTACACGAGAAAATACGACCGTTTTCATGATTTTTTTCAACATCAAAAAAATTTGACGTTTTCATCGAAAAATTTCGACATACTATACTATGGCGTTTTTTTTTTTTGTTTTTGTTTTTGTTTTTTTGTGACATTTGAGGAAATGACTTTTGCTCACCATAGAATCATTCTACATGCTACCATTTTCATGTTTTTTTTTAAACAAAAAAAATCTGACGTTTTTATCGAAAAATTTCGACATACTATACTATGGCGTTTTTTTTTTTTGTAAAATTTTCCGACATTTGAGGAAATGACTTTTGTTCACCGTATAATCATTCTAGGTGCTATAATACGACCTTTTTCATGATTTTTATCGAGATCAAAAATATTTGACGTTTTCATCGAAAAATTTCGACATACTATACGATGGCTTTTTTTTTGTAAAATTTTCCAACATTTCACAAAATGACTTTTGCTCAACATAGAATCATTCTACATGCTATAATACAAGCGTCTTCATGGTTTTTTTCAACATCAAAAAAATTTGACGATTTCATCGAAAAATTTCGACATACTATACTATGGCGTTTTTTTTGTAAAGTTTTCCAACATTTCACGAATTGTCTTTTGTTCACCGCAGAATCATTCTACATGCTATAATACGACCGTTTTCATGATTTTTTTCAACATCAAAAAAATTTTACGTTTCCATCGAAAAATTTCGACATATGGCGTTTTTGTTTTTTTTTTGTAAAATTTTCCAACATTTCACGAAATGACTTTTGTTCACCGTAGCGTCATTCTACATGCTATAATACCACCGTTTTCATGATTTTTATCAAGATCAAAAAAATTTGGCGTTTTCATCGAAAAATTTCGACATACTATACTATGGCGTTTTTTTTGTAAAGTTTTCCAACATTTCACGAAATGACTTTTGTTCACCGTAGAATCATTCTAGGTGCTATAATACCACCGTTTTCATGATTTTTATCGAGATCAAAAATGTTTGACGTTTTCATCGAAAAATTTCGACATACTATACTATGGCGTTTTTTTTTTTGTAAAATTTTCCAACATTTCACGAAATGACTTTTGTTCACCGTAGAATCATTCTACGTGCTATAATACGACCGTTTTCATGATTTTTTTCAACATCAAAAAAATTTAACGTTTTCATCGAAAAATTTCAACATACTATACTATGGCGTTTTTTTGTAAAATTTTCCAACATTTCACGAAATGACTTTTGTTCACCGTAGCATCATTCTACACGAGAAAATACGACCGTTTTCATGATTTTTTTCAACATCAAAAAAATTTTACGTTTTCATCGAAAAATTTCGACATACTATACTATGGCGTTTTTTTTGTAAAATTTTCCAACATTTCACGAAATGACTTTTGCTCAACGTAGAATCATACTACATACTATAATACTACCATTTTCATGGTTTTTTTCAGCATAAAAAAAATTTGACGTTTTCATCGAAGAATTTCGACATGCTATACAGTGACGTTTTTTTTGTTAAATTTTCCGACATTTGAGGAAATGACTTTTGTTCAACGTAGAATCATTCTACGTGCTATAATACGACCGTTTTCTTGATTTTTATCGAGATAAAAAATATTTGACATTTTTATCGAAAAATTTCGACATACTATACTATGGCGTTTTTTTATTTTGTAAAATTGTCCAACATTTCACGAAATGACTTTTGCTCACCATAGAATAGTTCTACATTCTATAATACGACCGTTTTCATGATTTTTATCGAGATGAAAAATATTTGATGTTTTCATCGAAAAACTTCGACATACTATACTATGGCGTTTTTTTTTTTTTGTAAAATTTTCCGACATTTGAGGAAATGTCTTTTGTTCACCGTAGAATCATTCTACATGCTATAATACGACCGTTTTCATGGTTTTTTTCAACATCAAAAAAATTAGACGTTTTCATCGAAAATTTTCGACATACTATACTATGGCGTTTTTTTTGTAAAATTTTCCAACATTTCACGAATTGTCTTTTGTTCACCGTAGAATCATTCTACATGCTATAATACGACCGTTTTCATGTTTTTTTTCAACATCAAAAAAATTTTACGTTTTCATCGAAAAATTTCGACATACTATACTATGGCGTTTTTTTTTTTTTTAATTTTCTATTTCATGAAATGTCTTTTGTTCACCATAGAATCATTCTACATGCTATAATACTACCGTTTTCATGGTTTTTAACAGAAAAAAATCTGGCGTTTTCATCGAAAAATTTCGACATACTATATTATGGCGTTTTTTTTGTAAAATTGTCGAACATTTCACGAAATGACTTTTGCTCACCATAGAATCATTCTACATGCTATTATATGCCCATTTTCATGATTTTTATCAAGATCAAAAAAATTTGACGTTTTCATCGAAAAATTTCGACATGCCATACTATGATTTTTTTTGTTAAATTTTCCGACATTTGAGGAAATGACTTTTGTTCACCATAGAATCATTCTACGTGCTATAATACGACCATTTTCATGATTTTTATCAAGATCAAAAAAATTTGACGTTTTCATTGAAAAATTTCGACATACTATACTATGGCGTTTGTTTGTAAAATTTTACATTTCACGAAATGACTTTTGCTAACCATAGAATCATTCTACATGCTATAATACGACCGTTTACATGATTTTTTTAAACATCCAGAAAATTTCACGTTTTCATTGAAGAATTTCAACATACTATACTATGACGTTTTTTTTTTTTCATAAAATGTTCCAAGATTTCACGAAATGACTTTTTTTCAACATCGAATCATTTTACATGCTATAATAGGACAGTTTTCATGATTTTTTTCAACATCCAGAAAATTTGAGATTTATGATTCATGAAAATGACCTGTTTTTCATAAAATTTTTTGACATACTATACTTTGACTTTTTTTAAAGTCATAAAAGTCACAGTATAGTATGTCGAGAAAGTCAATATAGTATGTCCAAATTTTATCAAAAACTCATAGTATATTATGTTTAACAAAGTCAGACTAGTAGGTCAAAAAGTTTTAAAAAAGCCAGTGTAAGATGTCGAAATAAGTCATTGGTATGTTAAAAAAAAAAAAAAAGTCATAGTATGTCAAAAAAAGTCTTAAAAAATTCAAAGTACAGAATGTCGAAAAAAATTCATAGTATGTCATAAAAAATCATTAAAAAGTCAGTATAGTATCTGGAATAAAGTCAAAATGTCATAGTATAGTATGTCAAAGTCTTAAAAAAGTCAAAGTATAGAATGTCGAAAAAAAATCATAGTATAATATGTCAAAAAGAAAACATAAGAACGTCATGGTACAATATGTCGACAATGATCATAGTATTGTCTGTTGGAAAAAGTTATTGTATGGTATGTTGAATAAAATACTAAAACAGTATAGTACATATTTTAAAAAAAGTCTATACAGTTTGTCAAAAAAAACAAATTTAAACAAAAGTCATATTATAGTATTTTGAAAAAAGTCACAGGATGTCGAAAAATTTCATGACAAATTAATTTTGTACTTAATTGGACTCATAATAAATTTCCAGAGTATTATCCTAACAGACATATTGAGATATTCAGAGTTATCATGTTTATATGACCTAAAGCTTATTAGAGTGAAGAGAAACCAGGTTAATGCATGTGCGCACAGTAACCCGTGTAACGGTAATAAGCTCCGATGAACGTTCAGCTGCAGTCCATTGTATCCTAATTGGATTAGTACTGGTGTTAATGCAGGATGCCCAAGAAGGTCTCAAAATCTCATTATGTGGAATGAAGACATTGTGAGGGCTAATCCTCTGCCTGCTGTGGGATCCCACTGGGATCACAAAGCTCCCAGAGGTTGGAGAATAACTGAACCAGGCAGAGAAATTGGATCAGCAGTGGTTGTAACTACATAGAAAGTGAAACCACATACCTGTAAGGTATAGTTGGCCTTTTCATTGATGAGCTGGGCGATGAATTTTGCTGTATGTTGGAAATGGACCTTTTCTGGGAAAACATAATGAGGACGTGGCAAAACATTAGACATATTTTTGCTGCATGTAAGATTTAAACCACCCCAAAATAGATGTACTGTAGATGGTTTTGTACATCTTTGTCTTACCATCAGCTGTTGGATGAATAATAAGAAACTTCTTATCCATGAACTGAGATGCTCTGTGTGCTAAATTCGCCATCTGAGAAGTAATGAGAGACACAACAAGAAATTAGATCAAATTAGATCCTACAATAATTCCCACAGCTGGAATTTGAAACATAACAACTGAAATCAAATCTTACCGTGTATGCCCTTGGATCAGGTTTAGGCAGCCCAAGATATCTCTCTGAAAATGCGGACGCTACAGGAGAAAAAAGGCTTCAATTAATACCTTGCTTTGACATCAAAATCTAATCAAAACAACATATTAGCAACGACACTGATGAGGCATTTCTGTCTTGCTCTTGGCCCGAAGTTAAAGTTCACTTTTCCAGGTTCTTCTTCTCCATATTCAAATATATCCAGCCATCAACATATTCTTTAGTCTCGAAGGGGTTGCGGACTGTCTTCATTTGCAATTCCAAACTTATACAGTGTCATGGCACGTTTCTCACCCCGGCTGGCAAAGCGAGAGAAATCAAATTGATGTGAAATCAGTCACACCACAACGCACAGCTCCTCCTTAATTTGCAGTTTCCTGACTCGGTGCAGCTACAAGAGCGCCGTCTCTCGTTCTCCGTCATTCTCCCAATACACATAATTCTACATTTCACACATTTCATTCCTTTGGTAGCTGAGGTGCAGCCGGTGTAGTTAACTTTGTCTGACACTGTTATGATTGGCACCATGCTGATAAGGCGAGCAAGTTTTTCTTTTTTTTTTTTTTTTCCTCACAAGCAGATTACATACATGTATAACACAGTCATGGAAATAACTCCCAGCTTCAGGGGTAAAGGTGCGAGATTTGTAATCTCTTTTACCTTCTGAGTCCTGACAGCACTGCCTGAGCCTCAGTGATTATGCAGAGATACCGTGTTTGTTTACTACATGTACCAGAAACTCCACTTTGCAAGTTAATGAAATCTTTGCCAACAGACACAGCTTACCATATAATTCAAAGTCGGTGATGGGTGAGAGGACAGCACCGCACTTTACAGGGGAGTCCTCGCCACTGACCAACAGGCTAGTCACATAGCCTCCATACACCTGAGGTAAAACAAACATGTCATCATGTCATCACCAGTAGTAGAACGTAACTAAGTACATTTACTGCACAGATTTGAGGTACAACTGTGTATAAAAATTATGCATCTATTCCGCTAGACCTCAGAGGAAAATAATTTTTATTCCACATTTGTCTGACAGCTCTAGTTAGTTTTCAGATTACAATAATAATAATAATAATAATAATAATAATAGAAATACCCTGCCAGTCCAGTAAAAACCATGCATCTCTAAATGTGTTGATCCTGAATGTTAAATTTATAAACTAGTTTTTAAGTTTTTTAGATCAGCTGAAAAATGCATCATCACAAAGCTGAAAACAGGGCTGTTTTTCTGATACCATGAAAAGTTGACTTATTAGAGATGCAGTTTTCACAACACAGCGGCGCCACAAACATGATGACCATGATGCATTGCTGTAGATGAAACTACAGCATTACTAACAGTACTATATACTAACAGTATATAAAGTGGTTAAAATTATTATTTATTATCATTTGTCCATAGTGCAGTAGTTTTTATAGTGTGGTATTAGTACTTTTATTTAAGTAAAAAGATCTGATTACTTCTTCCACTACTGGTTATCACAGAGCCTGAACTGCACATTCAGATAAACAGCATGATTTGTTCTTTTACTCTCTGAGCAGCCAGTGTGAATTCAGATAATAGTAGAAGGGACTATTTTGGGAGAACCTCTGAGTTTTGGACACACTGCAACTTGTAAGGTCCCTGAGCTGACACCCCAGAAACATTACAGTCCAACCTGTGTTCACAAAGACATGCATGATTCTTTCAAGTACAGACAGGGACTATTCTTACCTTCCCAAAAGCTCCAACTCTGGTTTTGTCAACGTAGGGCTCTTTCAAAATAAAACTGAAATAGATGGTAAACAATGGTTCTGGTTAGGAAGAACATTTCTATTTTGACATTTGCATACACTGTCTCACCATAGCAACTGTGGCTAATGCATACAAGCAGCTGTGTTTAGTTTTAGTTTACTTTAAGTTTTAATTATACTATTTCCACTACTATGACAACTACCACAAGCAATGATAACGTCTAAAAGCTAAATTTAATAGATAGATTTTCTTAAAATAATAAGTAGTGGGGGGATGGTTGCATGGCATATTCTCATTTTTTGTATTTAAAACACTTGTTTTAAACTGATTGTAATTTATTTCCAAATGGGTCTGATTTCCCAGAACCATAGGAAATAATTTAACTTAGACAATGTATATGTAAATTTGTTTTGAGGATAGTTAGATTAGACTATTTCTAAATGCTGAAAATATCAAGAAATAAAGCCACCATGACATATATTGCATATATTTTAGAAAAGGTGGGGTTTGTCAGAGCATGTCAGCGGTGTTGGAAAGCACCTTCTGTAATAGATGTTTCGTTTCATTGTCACACACCGGTGAGTTCTGGGCCCCATGTTTACTTTAATGTCTGTTAAATCTTTAATAAGACAAGATGAAACTATCACATACTTGAGTGCTTCCTTCTGGTCCTGCTCCTCGTACACCCCCAGTTTCTTCTGGATCCGGTGCAGCAGGTTGGTGCCTTGGAAGCCGCTGCCTCGCCCGTCGCAGCGCACCACGATGGCCCCGAAGCTGCTCACCAGCACCGTGGCCCAGTCCATGTGAAACTGCTCTGCCACCATCTGGCCACCAGGTGTCCCATCGCTGCACACAAACAAGCGCAAGCAAACAGATCAGTGCAATCAAGACTAAATACCAAATACAATGCAATGATTTCCCCTCTTATATTAAAATAATAATGAAAACATTCATAGAAATTAAGAGCTTCTGTCTGTTTTTATGACCCTGTTGGTACACAGCATTTGTCTCAAAATTACTTTTTAATCAGATTCAATGTTTTTTGGTATGTGCTATTTGCTGTGGGTATCTGTAAGTTGGCAGTGTGCATGTAGATGCTAAAACTGAGTCACAACTGAGAGGCAGGCAGAGCACAAAAGAGCCACACTGAGAATCTTAGATTTGAGCTGCAGAATGAAAGATGGCCCGAGGAAAGAAATACAAACGAAAGAACTGGGTAGACAGGAGGGCAAGTCTCTCCATTCACAGTGTAATTATTATCCAGCTACATTAGAGGACAAAGCCTGATTAAAACTCTGTCCAGGAAGCCTCCATTGATGAGGACAGCCATGTAGGGTTGCAACTGCTAATGGACACATGCTTTATTTCTCTGTATAAGCATGTGCACCAAATGTACTGTAAAAAAGTGTGAAAACACGTGCTCATACGTACACGAGCAGGAGCAGTGGGTAGTGTGATGTGTCCATGAAGCCGGCGGGTTTGAGGATCTGCATCGACAAGGCTGTAAGGCAGATACAACAAACGGTTATCCACAACACAACTCAATAAATTCACTTAGCCCCTTTCACTGTGAGATTCTAACGTATTTGAACCTTACATTGTTTGTTACAAATTAATGAAATAGTATCTTGGATGAAGCTATAGATTCGGTTCCATCTGCATCAAAATAGAGTATTGTAATAATGTAAGTAATGTTCATAAATTTCATAAATACATCTGAAATTAATTTACCTTGGTGTTTCTAAAAAACAGATTTGAGTAAGCGGATAATGTAAATGATCAAGTGTGATATCATACAGGTATGGAGGTGTGAAGAGTCTTATCTCCAGCTACTAATTAAAACATGACAGTTTACTGAACTGCACTGTATAACAGGGATTTATTTATTTATATGTACATTAAAGGTGCAGTGTGTAGGATTTGGCAGCACTGTGCAGTGAGGTTGATATTATCTCAGTGGCTGATGTGAAAAATGTTTAAACAAGACTGTCCCGATCTAAAGCCAGTGTTTGGTTCGTCCGTTTGTCCTCTACAAACATGGCGGCCGGCTCCATGAAGATGACCTGCCTCCCTATGAAGATATAAACGGCTCATTCTAAGCTAATGAAAACACAGTTATTATTGTATAATCATACACTAAAGAAAACATACTAACTACTTAATATTATATTCAATTTCTGTCAATAGATCTGCCGAAATGCTACACACTGTTCCTTAAATGAGACTCTGGCTCTGACACATACTGTAGTCGTCCATGTTGATCTCCTTGTACTCCACTGTGGGCATCTGCATGGAGTCCAGGGTCAGCCTCAGGTTCTTATTGCTCTCCAGTTTGTGTACTTCTGCAATACCTGTAGACAGAACATGAATAACCATTGAGATCATAATCACCAGAGTTTACTGTATTAATGTTTGGGCAGTATCATGGCCAGAGTTTGGCTTTTAAACATACACAGTAAGTCCAAGTCGGAGCTATGATACCTGGCAAGCAAGTCATGTTACAGTACGATATAAAACCGCACATTTTATTTTATTTTGGTTTTATTATCCTGTGAATTTGTTTTAATTAGTATGGCACAGTTACTGTCAAGAGCACTGATTTAATGTGGACATGAGCTTATATCACTTAATTTAAATTACATGGATTATTAATGTAACTGTGTTTTAATATATTTATAGACAACACTACCTGTTAATTATTTTAGCGGTTATTGGGTATTTCTGGTGCAATATAATAAACTATAGATTTTTGACAGTATAGAAATACGTATGGAGCTGTGCATTAAAATTCATACAAGACAGCAGCTCCACACAATATCAATGCCTCTCATCCTCCAAAACTTTCAGCATGAACTCTGACAAATACAAACCAGAAAAATAACAGACCGCATGACTGCAGCAGAAACTGGGACCTGGATTCGCTTTAGGCAAACTTCATGCCCCAAGAGGTTGTCCTGAATAGAGAGCCAGCTGTACTTAATTCAGCAACTACAGCTGGTTTGTGCACCACTAACTTATCACCCTTGGTTGACATGACTGATGAAGTCAAAGGGGATGCAGTGAACATTGTGTGTTAGGATAGGTGTGTGTAAACGGTCCAAAGGCAGCATCCAGGAAGGGAATCCACACACGGCTGCCCGTTCTGACAAACTCAGATAAAACCTGACAGGTTGATGGAGGAAAACTTCAATTAAACCTTCTGAGAGGGAAGAGGAGAAGAGCTCTGCCAGCAGTACTGACTGGAGCCACACACTACAATCAGTGTGTTTCTGTACGCATGCATAGAGTAATATTGGTATGACTTTGTCACGTACAAAGCACAAACACTGTTAAGTTGCCAAGCATGGCCTCATATCCAATTAAAAATTAAAAGTACTAAAAGCAGCCTTTTCTTTTGGTCACACTAGCTGTATGGCTCTTGGATTGGCAAAGACGACCGGCCGGTTGGTCCACTACTTTGATCTAGGCTGAAACATACTGGATGGATTGCCATCAAATTTGGTTCATACATGCCACAATTTCACCTTGGAGATCACTGTTCATGTCCCGTGTGGAACCTAAAGTCAACATTACCTTTTTTTTTTAGTTTACTTAAGTATCTCTGTGCTGTGTGAAGTGCTTAACTTTTGTCACATATGAAACATCGGCTACGTAACTGAACTGACCTAACACTTAACCCAAACCGTGATCTTTTCCTAAACCTGAGTATTTATTTATTTATTTTTTTTTGGCGTAAACCTAAGTGATGCAAAGGTCCTTACCAAGTGTCCTTATGTAATGCGATGGGGATCAGAACGAGTTGGAATTGATTGTACTATGTGTTTAGTAAAATAATGGTCAAATGTCAATGCTAATTTGCTCATATTCAGCAGGTTAACATAACATTTTACTTGCGGAACATTAGCATGTTAACATTAGCATGTTAACATTAGCATTGTAAGTATGTTCGCATGCTGATGTTAGTATAGAGTCACATAACTGCTACCGTAGCACTACACACTTAATGAGCGCCAGTCATCTTTATGTTAATAGCATTTTTGATCATCAGCATAGAAAAGCCTTTAGAAAAAACAGTAACTCACCAGTTTGGTAGGTGAACACAAAAACACTGTTCTAAAATAGCTGAATACATCAAATCATCTATGGTAATAACATCGAGGGTTGTTTTAACATACTCAGGGCAGGGATATTGGTGAAAGATGACAGACTGGCACACACACAAGCACACCGTCATAATCAAATTACAGTATGCTGACATTGATGTTGGGCAGGTCATAATTTAATCAGGACATCCATCGTGAGGAGTAATGTGATTACTGTCATGCTGGCGTTGGCTTGTAGACCAACAGTGGCTCTGCACTGCAACAGAAATGCTTATGTGCCCTTTTGACAAGGTCATTTTCAATGTAGCTATTATGCTACTGCATACAAGGTCACTCGTGATGCCTTTAACATAATCCAGAGTCTTGGAAATGCAAATCTGGTATTTAGTGGGTGGAAATACTCACTTTCCCTGTCTTGAGTTTCACTTTCTCCGTTTCTCTGCGTCTTGTAAACGGCTACGAATGGGATGTCCCGTCCTAAAGAGGAAAACAGAATGTTTCATCATTATTTCAAAGACATCAGAGAAACATCAGAGCAATGTTTGGCATAATTTCAATATATTTTAGACACTAAAATAGTGGCACACAGGTACAATGCTATATTTAGCTTTTCTTTGTGGCAAGAGCAAAGTCTGTGTTCATCCTCAACACAAAGACTTCAAAATCTCCTCCAGTCATTGCAAACAACCTCTCTTTTTCTGCCAGGTCTTTTGTCCGTTAGAAAAGGTGTCAATTCTTAGTTTTTTTTTTCACTTTATATAATCCAGTGGCTGAAATTGCTTTTTCATATGTAGGCCAACAACAGAGGCTAAGCCCCTCACACTATAGCCTCAAGACCTGACACGGAGGGAGAAGGGAGGGCAAATGAGGTGATTGATGCACTTAGTAAATTGGGAACACAGTGCAGGAACATTGTGGTTACGTCGGGTGGAAAGTACACCAGCTGCTCGCTCGCTCGCTCCCTCCTTTTCTTCCTCTCCTTCTCCCTCTTTGTAGTAATGATACCATAGCCTCATCACATGAATCTTTCTGGGCAGGCAAAAAGGAGAGAGGTGGTTTACAAATGCATCAGGTGCAGGACAATTGACTACCGGTGATTTCCGGAGTCTGCAGGGAGAGTTCGATGGCACCATGGTCATTCCCTGTTTGATCTGACTTCAGTGATGATCACTTAGTAAGATTCAGAGGTGACTGATGCAAAAAAAGAAGTACTGGATCAGCAATTAAATATTGAAGCTATGGGGTTTCAGGTCAGACTGAAATCATAGAAACATGAATCATTTTAATCTTTCGGGCTCTGTTTTCATGGCAGCATGAAGACAGTTCTATGACATAATGACATCTTTTTGATCTTGAAAAGCTCTTTGTCTGTTCTTTTATTAATGTCATGTCCAGTAAAGCATATATACATCAAACTTACATGGAGAGGCACAAGACTGAGTCTTTTCTACATTATTTTTTATCATGATACCACCAGTGAGTGCAGACAGAATACTTACATAAATATGCGGAAATTACAGAATAATGTAGCAGTAACAAAGTACATTTATTCAAGTACTGTAACATACTGTACTGAGTATTTCCATTTTATGGTACCTTATACTTTTACACCACTTCATTTGAGGTAAATGCTCTTTTTATTCAATTACATTTATCAGATAAAGATACTGTAGCACCCCAAAACGACATTATGGCCACACCAACCTTTTACCCACAGTAATGCTGTGCTTCACTCGACCTACCAGCCCGACGCAGAGGAGACAAAAGGGCCGACTCATCGCTCGCGGCTCCCCAACAGGTGCTTTTAATCACCTAATCACTGCCAGTGCACTGCATTACAGGCCCGGCCGGACCAACTGTCCCCCAGTTCCACCTGACTACGGTACCATTTGTTTTTCAAAAATAAAAAACCCCAACTGTCAATGAAGCATTTAAAACTAACCTCCAACTCAACTAGCTATATATTAACTACAGATATTTAAATAAAATCATTACATGTAAAAGCTCGGGTTGGTCATTTTCTTCAAAAACATTTTGTTATAATTTTTCTCATTACACGCCAACAACAATCAATAAATCAAATGCTCTGACAAAAACATTCTGCCCTTGCACTCATTTTGCATCCCCAGAGCCTTCCACAAGCTGCTAGCTTGACAGCTGTGAGTGCTAACAATAGCCATGTTTATGTTCATTAATGCAAATGTACATGTCAATCAACTTTTATTGCCACACAGTACATTGTGTACAGCACAGCACACAGTGAAATGTAGTCTCTACATTTAACCCATCCTAGTATTAGGAGCAGTAGGAAGCTATAATATAGCACCAGGGGAGCAGTTTGGGGGTCCAGTGCCTTGCTCAAGGGCATCCCGACAGTGCACAGGAGGTGAACTGGCACTTCTCCAGCTACCACTCCATGGTCCGCACTTGGTCTGTGTGGGTTGTTTTTTTATACAACGTGTATCTAACATCCTCAACTGTTGGAATTATATGTTCAAGTACATAATGATAACGGAGGCCTGAAGGGACGGGCTGTCGGGGTTGCCGATGTTGCAACTTTCTTTTGGAGCTAGTGCTGCTAACTACTTTCATTGGAAAAGATTTGTCAAATCTAGTGTACTCTTTCTAGTTTCTCAACATTACCAACCCTAGCTTTAATGCATTAATGATTATAATCCAGAAATATATAATATAGCACAAAGATTAACTTGATCATTTAAATACACTTTTATTTTAGTTAAATACTGAATGCGGGGCACTCACTTACTTAAATAAATGATGTATTTATTCCATAACTGCAGTAAACTCATTTAGATTCACGTTAAAAATACAAATGTTATGCAAAAAGAGAAAGGCTGTCATTAAGTCTGTCTGTAGACTGTACTGCTTATGATTAATAAGTGATTTCACATGTATCGAACCTCCTCACCTCTTGGTATACTATAAGTCTTCCCCTTGAGCTATTAAAATCCATACAGCCATCTAAAGGAAAGAGAAACTGCAGCATTATATCTGCAGCCCCTGGTTTAAAAACTGTCAAATTACACCAGAAACCGCTATGCATGGTCAGAAAACATTATTTTCCTTTGTGAAGAAGCAAAACTGGTGGAGCGAACTCTTGGTGAGCCACTTTTGTCACAACCTCGATGTTAAAATAGAGCCCTGTGTGTCTGCGTAAAGTGGATAAGTTGGACAGAGGGTTGAGAGGGAAGATAAAAGGAATAGATGGAGTTTAGGTCAAAGCTACTGTGTTCGCTACCTTGGCAGTTGAGCAGGAAATAGCTCATGTTGTGGCTGAAGGAGCCGCTGATGTAGTCACAGCCGTCAGGCAAGGCGCAAGACAGACAGCGACGGTTGAACGAACCGAAGGTGTCGGCGCTGTGGGGACAAAAAAGAGGACGTTTAACTTTAGTGCAGGTTTTTTATCCAAATGATCAAAGCGTAATCCACTTCCAAAAACTACAGAAAACAGAGAACAGCCGTTACCTGTACAAATGTCTTCGCTTTGGACCATCCTCAGTGCTCAAGAAGTATCTACATTAACATAAGAGAAAAAAAAAAAAACATCATGGCAGCAGATTTTAGCTAAAACATGTTCACCACTCAGCGTGGGGAGTGGAACAAAAAAGCACCTGGAACACACAAGCAGTGCCCCAACTACTCACTAGAATAGATGTTTCATAAATAAATGATGGGGAAAAAAAGAGGGATGGAAGCGAAATAGGCCAAATCTTACCCCCATGGGAAATAGGTTTTTGGGTGAGTTTTTCAAGTCACTTCAACTCCGGGAACAATGAGTAACTGTGTTTCTATATATGTTTGTGTGCATGAATGCTGGTGTGTACTATGAGATCATGTTAGTCAGATCACAGTTGCCTTGTGGCCTGGAGTGTGGGTGTGAAATGATCTGGGAGTGATGGGGATGAGTCACAATCCTCATGGGCGCAACAGAAACGCAGGGTGTTTTTACACCGAGCACATTTAGAGCGGTTTATTGGGTGGAACTGTACGAGCTGGAAGAAGAACACAACTCTCACCACAACAGACGATGAGTTTAGTTGCTTTCTCAAAATGCACCATCAGGGCTATAAACAGATCATAATCTACATACATCTTGACAATAAACGTGGTCATTTGCCTGCTGGGCAGCAACAATGTGCTTCATTGTGCTCTGTCCATGGGACTGAAGCATTCAAATGTTGGGAGACACAGTGAAACCCAGCGTATGAATGTCAGGCCTCTCTCTGTCTCTGTCTCTCTGTGGTGCTGAAACATTCAGCTCATTGTCTCTGCAAAACAAGACTCAGTCAAAAGTGAGTGTATGGCTGAACTGTGTCTGGTCAGTCGGTGACTTTATGGCTAAATTGTTCTACAAATAGTCAGTGGTCATGTCTGTCATGTTAAATCCAGCAGTACATGTCCACCAGGTCCGGTGAGGACACTGGGGGACGTGCTGCTCCACCCAAATGGCTGTTAATGCGGTGATGTACCCTGTGTTGTTGACTTTCCGCTTGCTGTTTCAAACAACATGTTAGCAACATTGAACAATATTCGGCCTAAAAACTCCACCAGAATCTACTTCTGAAAACGACTGCTGAATCTCATTTCATTTTAGAACTACGTCGCCTAGTTTGACAGCTTGGTCCAAGTTTCGTGAGCCAGACTCGTCATGCTGGATGAGCTCATTTGCATAAAGGACTGTTCTCTGCCTTTTCATTTTAAAACAGCAACGACCAATGAGGAAACGCCAGTGCTCAACCAACCAATCGAGTAACTCAGTCACTCAGTCAGTCACTCAGTGACAGACTTTTACATTTGTAGAGCTGGACCTCTGCGGTCCAGCCATAAAAAAGTCTCTGGGTGCATCCATAACAACATAGCCCTACATACTCAATATGTATAATATTGTTCAACATACTTCTGTGTGAATAAACAATGGTATGCATCTTTTCAGACGCACTAAACTGTAATTATCACGTCACTTCCTGAGAGCCTCCTTGCCGGCTGGAGATGCGTAACCCCTGACAACACGTGACCAAACAATGATTTGTGAGACATCTGAAGTAATTAAAAAAATACAGTACATATTAGGCCTAGCAAAGTGAAATCTTATACTTACACTTAAATTCAAGCATTATTGACATTACAGAGCTGTGTGCTATGAATGTTGTTGTCCGCATTGCATTGTGAGATATTTGTGCCATCGTAGTGTCATGTGTTTGCATACTGTAATATTTCACTAGAAATGGTTGAAATTTGTGTACTATTTGTTTCATACTAAGCTTTCGGATGTACGTAAATATCAACCCCAGTGAGTTTCATGTATATGAACATTTTAAGTTGTTCTTATTACATATAGCTAAGTGGTATTTGTTTTTGTTCAATGCTATATGCTGGAAAGACCAAAACATATTTGACATGATTTTTAATAAAACAAGTTTAAAAGATATTTTTTTAATGAAAATTAATTGTTATCATCATCTTGTGTGCGCTGCTTATGCCACCTATTTGTTCCTGTGTCACTTCATGTTTCCTCATTAAGACAAAGACAGCTGACATTGTGTTTAGCTAACATTATAGAGAGTAGAAACATTTATTTTTGATGCCCTTGCAGGCCAAATCTCTAACACAGTGACAGCTTGACAACGCTAGCACTTCCTTTCATGTGACTTTTGTTTGCTCATAATTAAACAATGTGTACCTACATAACACTACTACAGAATGATGAGTGTGTGGTGGTGATGCTGTTTTGTTCGTGGGGACTCACATCAATTGGCTGTCCTCATTATAGGCCAGGACTTTGGTGACATCCCAGTCTCCGGACGTGATGGACTGCAGTGTGTCGGTACTGGTGTTGGGCTTTGGAGATAAACAGAAAAGTAAAGGTGTGTGGTGACTTTATTACATGATGAAAAGTGCATATTACAACAACAAAAGTGCTGGTTTTAATCACCTAAATGTGTATAAAATAACACTAGTGAGCTCTAATAAGTTTGTGTTACCAAGTAAAAGCTTTAGCTGCAAAATGCAAACACTCACTCTTCATAAGCTCATGAGACATACTCTTGAATAAGTCACTGTCAGGATTATTTATCAGGAAACTCACTGAATAATAACCGTGATAATTGTTTACTAAACAATAATCCTGTATACAGTAGTAATCTCTTACCTGGGAGATGGACATGGAGATGTGGAAGAACTTGCCTCGGCCTCCTTGAGGAATGGCGCGAGTGAAGAACAGCTTCAGCCCATCTTTGGAAAACAGAGGCTTCTCATTCTGAAGACAAAGAGAACATCATTCAAAACTTTCACTTAAAAAAGAGAGCATCAAAAAATACAGAAATTACTTGGTAAATGCAACTAATTACAATTTACAAACAGAAAAATATAAGGAGACACTTCAGGTGAATAGGGTAACATTGGATATTACAAACTTCCCCAGTTAATTACTGACATTAAGACATTACATTTCTGAAATGTTGTTTAAATATGCAAATGAGTTATTATCTTATCAAATATGTGCTAATTTGCATATGTTTCCAAAACAGAAATCTGAACATTGGATAAATCCAGGTTCAAAATTCTTGTTTCATTTTGTTGACATATTAGCGTCAAAGGTTTTTACAGGGGGGATTTTAGAAATATCTGTTTATAACTCCATAAATCAGAAAATACTTTTGACTGAAAAAAAAACTCCACCATGTTTTTAGGAACAAAATGTTCAGTCTATGAATGATATATGAACAGACCCCTCTGTAAGATCCTTCAGAATATAGACAGCTGGAAAGTTTGGTGGATGTCAGCGCTATTGAAGTGGAGATTTCTGACTCAGTCTGAGAAAAAACTCATCTTGAGAAAAAAAAAACGGCTTATGCATTGGAAAATTCCATACATTTTGCAAGACACCTCATATTTAACAAAAGAGATATTGCCACGAAATGTCCCCAGTTGATTACTGACATTTAGACAATTATTTGTTGTATTACATGTCTGAAATGTTATGTTTACATATGCAAATGAGGAATTATCTAATGTCTAATCTACAAACCCAAATAGACAAAGTAGTAAAATAAACACCTAAATGTATATTGTTGATGTTTTCTTTCCACTACTTAGAAAGAAAACATGTTAAGAAGCAAAATAGCTGAAAATCCCACAGTGTTTCTGCCTGTAGTGACTCCCCTTGTGTCAAATCTTATTGCTGAGCCACACTGAGCTGTAATCAGGTAAGAATATAAACAAAATCTAAACCAAACTCCACTAATTAAGAGTTAAATCGAAGCAAGTTCAGCTTAATCAACAACTCCAATTATAACTAATGTGTCAATATTCTCACCTGTCTGTGCAGCCATCCTTCACTTTCATCCTCATGTTTCTGTAGAAAGAGGTTGTCAGGTTTTAGTTAGTTTGTGAAAACAACCCAGAGTGCCTTTGAAGCGTACATTACACATATTATATACAGTATATACACCCACAGAGAGGCACAGACCTTTGTGCAGACCCCCGTTGTGGCCTCACACAGTGTGAGTATAGAGATGTTCTGGGCTCTGTTCAGCCAGTTGATGGCCAGTTTGGTGGTGGTGGCCCATTTCACCATGGTCACATAGTACTCACTGACACACACAGAGAAATGATTAAACACAATTAACTCTGTTTACACTGCAAGGCTTGTGAATCGGCATTGTCAGAGGGTAAATGACCAATCGCTGAGATAAAAATGTTGGAAATTATGCCAAAATGTTTCCATTTACAAATTGCACATTATGGTAGAATTAAAAAAAAAAGGCATTAAACATTAATGATGTCTTGCAGAAAAATATGAGATGTCAGAGCAGCATATAATGAGCCACAGTGAAGGAGGAATAAAAGATTGTGTTTAAATACAAATAGAGCAAAGGGGGGAATTAAACTTGATGTAACTAAACATGGGACTACATTAACTACAAATGTGTGACTGGAGAAACTGAATTTACAGAATCTTTGCAGATCTGAATATGAATACATGAGATTACACATGAGAAAATATATGAATATGAATTTAATATGTAAATACATGGAGCAGATGTAGGAGAGATTGTTGGTTGATTGGTTGACAGTGTGCACGCCTCACCCCATCCTGGGATCATCAGGTTTCCTCATCTCGATGGTGTGAAGAGGACCGTTAAGGTTCACAACATACAGAGTGATAACTGGGTTCTCCTCTCCGGCCTGAATGGGACAAGAATAGAGGGGACAGTTTAAATGATATAACATCTAAAAGGTACAGAAGATATCCCAAAGTGTTGAGGATGAGGCTGTGTACCTTAGGGTAGTGGTACTCTTTCCCCATTGGGTAGGGAGTGCCCGTAAACATGGGCAGCTCCATCCTGGGCACCAGAGTGTCGTTGATGGTGGCGTACGCTAACCTGGCACCGTCTGGAGACCACCAATGGGCAATGTGGGACTGGAAAATCTCCTCTGGAAGAGTAAGAACAAAATCACCATCAATCATAATGACAGAGAATAAAAAACAACTCAGAGACAGGAGTTAATTAGACGGCTGCAGGCCGACAGAATCATACTGCTGTTGCTTGTCACGGTTAGATATTAACGGGTGCTGTGGGGAAACGTATGAAATGCTGTGTTATTAGTGCCCTTTGTACTGCATTGTGCTCTATTCACAAAAACTCATTACATTAATCAAACATGAATGTTGGCCATCGTACAGTATTTATGGATGTAAAGTTGAGCAGTTTTTGATTACACAACAGTCAAAATTATTATTACAAAACCCACAGTACTCTGTGCAAGGAAAAATCAACAATACACTATACGAACTTTTGCCTGAGCTGTTTGCAATATTTGGACCCTTTCATTCACTCTAAATGGTGGAAAAAGTACTCAGATCCTTTAGATAAGGAAAAGTACAAATACCACAGTCTAAAAATACTCCATTACAGGTAAAAGTCTTGGATTCTAAATGATATTTAAGTAAAAACACAGAAGTATGATTAATAAACTGTACTTAAAGCATCAAAAGTAAAAGTACTCATTATGCAGCATGACTCCTTTCACAGTGTTATATTCTCAGAAAATATCATATTACTCTGTTTTTACTCACTAATGAAAACACATCAGATAATTTTAATGTTGTAGTTCATCAATTTGGAGCCAATTAAAGATACTTTGAGGTGGGACCATGTCATTGTTTTGGATTTCAAAACTAAGTGTAACTGTAGTACACTAAGTAAAGTACAGTACTTGAGTAAATGTACTTAGTTACATTCCATCACTGCTCACTGTGTAGCTGCTTCTTAAACCTACACACAAAAACACACCGAGTACGAAATGTTCGGGTCATAAATCACTACAGCTTTTAATCTCAGCACAGCCTATCGACCAAAATAGAACTCGGTCAGATTTCCTAGAAACAAACTAAACAGCAATTTCTCACCACAGTGTACTTCACAGAAAACTTTAGTTTCTGGGTTGTCGCTACCTCTGAGTGTGTGTGTGTGCATGTACCATTTTCAACAAGAAACCAGCGTCGACTCATTTCAGACTTGCGACTGAAAGGGTTCCCTTGAGACCCTCTGCGTGCAGGCGTATGTATTTAAAATCATGTTGCAATCTCACACAATCTTGCTCAACAGCCAGAAAAAATAGCGGAGGACAAACACAGTCCAGGTCCTTCATCTCATCTACTACACACACACACACATGCACACAAACTCCTCTGTCAACACACTGTGAGTTATTAGGAAATTATGCAAATAAAAGCTCACTGAGGGAACTTTTTGACAACATCACGCATCGCCGTGACAATTCTGCTTCATTATTAAGTCTGTGGCGACGGTGCAGACGCCGATGAAACAGTCCCACTCATTGTTACTGCGTGCCACCAGCTACATTTATAGCAACTTTTGCAATTAAAATTTCATTAATGCTGTTTATCTGTGGGACTGGGTGCTGGCTTCAGGGAATTAACAGACATCAACTACCAATTAGCATTTTCATTAGCTGTGCACGCTTGGTGGAATTACTTGATATGCGGCATCATTTGACAAACAGCCTCAGTACAGACGCTTATGTACATTTGTTCTCTAATGCAATTCTGCAGAAGTAACTGCGCCTGTAGTGTCTTGTCACTGCTGGACACTGCTAAACTAATTATAACGCCACACATCTCTATGTCAGTGACATGAGGAGAAATAGGCGTAATGGTAGCATTTAGTCCAGTTTGTCTTTGCTCTCCCTGCCTGCCTGGTGTGCCCCCTGCATCCCGCTGGCACAGCTCAGTGGGGAATGATTGGATCTCACCGACTGATGATGAACAGAGCAGCACCGCACAGCATTGTACTGCACTTGCAAATGATGAAAAAAAAAATAAATAAATAAAAATGATTTCCCGCATGGCTAGCTCTGCCGCTGCCTGCTGACTTCACCAGCGGCAGCTTAAAAAGCTTTCCATGTGGAGTGGAACTGCCGGGCTGTCGGATCCGCTCGGCTGGGGACGCCTCGTCACCTTGGCTAGTCAAGGAGAAAGTTGTAAAGTTTCTAGAAGCGTCCCGATATGTGCGTGATAACAAAGGAAAGTGAGGCAACAAAAGAGAGTGGTAAGTGCTACTTTTGATGAGCCAACTCTCATTTTCTCTCTCTTAAGTTTTAAAGTTGTGTCTCCTTCGTTTTTTCAGCCGCCTCATTGTGATGATTATCAAGGTGAGCCGTCTGAGACTCATCTCCTCTCTCCATGTTCTTCTCCATCCTGCTGTGCAGACTACATTATTCACCGAGTAAAGGACATTATTAATGCATGAGATACCAGGAGTCAAGTGGCCAATGGGAAATGATATGTGCAAATATAGGCAGGCTGAACTAATCAGCAAAAGGGGAAAATCAAATGTTGCCGGTGGCATTTAGTTCATTTCTCGCTATTAGAAGATAATCCTAAAAAGACATATGCTTATTGTGGATACGAGCCATATGGTCGTATTAATGCACTAGGAAATGATTAAGTTTCCACATGTTTTCAACAGAGGGCAGCAGTGTCTCGTGCTAAAACTATAAAGTAGAGCAGCACTATAAAACAGAAAGAAATGCAGCTTTTTAGTGTGTCATGCAGATTTTTAGGCCACTAATTCAATGTTTTTTTTGTTTTTTTTGAGTCCTCTAAATATCCACAGCCTGTGGTCCACCGCACAATTCATATGCAACAATTGCATCAGTCCTATGGTCACGTCTCCCTCAACACACAGCTAAATCCTGGCTGTGTGAAGCACTGTATTATTTAACTATAACTGACATCTGACAGCAGAGACACACCCTCCTCCCGTCCTCACTGACAAGCAGGTTTTGTACGTGACAGTCTAGTTTTCTACCCCAACATGCCAAAAAACGTCGGTTTAACAGCTGTTACTATAAATACTGTATAGTTACACAGCGCCGACTGAGGAGCAAGTGATAATTGAGCAGGAACAGAAAAGAAAATGACAGAGTGCAGTGAGATTTAGCTGAGTATCTTCAATGACTCCAAAGACATCCAAAGACAACACTGGTAGAAGACACAGGAAGACAGCGCTCGTTTTCACTGTGTATACATTTACTCTGCAATGGTACCACAGACTAATTATTCCTGAGAAATATTGGGTCTTCATTTGTTTTATTTGTTGTAAATTAAAGAGTGGCTTCAGTATTTTTCAACTTGAAATCTATTTTCACATGCTGTAGACAGTAGCTGCTAACAGGCTGCAGCATAATCCAATTGGAGCAAGCTGGTGTCGTCGTTTACATCCACTAAAAGTGTTTGTTTTTGCCATGACAGGCTCTGATTGTTATCACCTATCACAACAGGACTTCTCCTTGAGCGGGAATACTTGGACACAATGACAAACACACCGGATCAAGCAAAAGGTGAGAAAAATAATTTTAACAATCTGAGCCTGTAAATGGCAAAAACAAACACTTTTAGTGAACATAATGTTACACAGATGCTGCTCGTTCGCCCTATCAGCTCGTTTCGTGGCTGTAAGTTAAATTGTTCTTCAATATTGGACCAATTTCAAAAAATATTGTCCCCATTATTCACTTGGACACATAACAATTCAACAATTCAGCCTTTGAAAACAGTGTATAATGTTCCTTTGCTCTGGAGGGACATTTCCAAAGATTAGAAAACTAACCCTGATAATGTCAGCTGGGTTATCTTGGCTTGGGATTGAGACAGAAACCCAATGTTATGCAAGACCAGATGCTACATTTGTGTGTTAAAACCTTTAATACAAGGTGCAACACTTATATTTCTCCCATTAAGATCAGATGCAACATGCACATGTTCTAGACATTTTCAGTTCAGTAAGATAATAGTAATATAGTAGTACAGTATGGGTCAGATATATTTTTTAGGTGATTTGTAATTTAAACAAAAAAAGATGTTCTTTAGGACACAGCCAACAAGGTCTCATCAAAACCAAAAGTCTAAGCTGTCAAATGGTTTTTATTTCATGTTTCTATCTGCTACAGAGGCTGAGAAATAAAGGTTTTTGTAGACGCTGATAATTCTGTCAAGTTTTTCAGAAATCTTCCGGTTTCAGGAGGTTGTTCTCAAAAACGGCTCTGATTTTAGAGTTTGTTTTTAAGACCGACCCTCAGGTCTTAATGGGTTAAGAGGCAGGGGACAGATCTGATGATAGACATTACTGACTTGCATTATGGGAAATGTAGGATACAGCATTTTTTGTAGCTTGACAGGTTACTAGAAATATAAAGTCTGAATATCTCAGCCTGCTCTGTTAAAATTTTCCTGACTCTTTTTTTAAACCTGTATCTTGTGAGCCCACCCGACTTTAAATTAATGCAGATGACTTGTCAAACAAACAGTGTTCCATATTATGGGTTTGATTAATATAATTTCAGTTTTACAGGTTTCTTGACTGTTTAGCCGTGTTACGCTTTATTTCTTTTCCCAATCACAGAGGTATTTCTCTTTCTATTACAAACAGACCTCTCTTCCATCACTACCTTGAATCACAAGCATTTTATAGTGTATCAGTGGGCGATAAAAGACATTTATTTCTATCATGCAAGCATTTAGCTCCATCACTTCCACAGATAATTCAAATTACAAGCCCCAAAGATGTTACTGATGTTATTTAAACTGTCAATGCACAGTTTTGTGGAGTTCCTTAATGTGTGACAGAACAAGACAATTGTGTTTACCAATAACTCCAAATCAGTATCCTACAATGACAACATCACAGAAATATATATTAGTATCTATCTCACAAAACATCATTATGTTTCTTGCATGCTGACTTTCTCAAACCTGACTTTCCTGAAAATCTTCAGGCAGCTTGAACACACTAAAAAAAGTCCCACAAATCTATTTCCAACTCTGTGTCTCGCATCAGTCTCAGCTTGTACTCATGCCAGACTAAAACCAACATTTTTAGCCCCTTTATCAATCTTTCCCTTTCCAACGCGTGTTGATGATGTGGTTACTCTCGGCCCCGCAGGCTCAGCCACAAACAGAGCGATAAACAGACACAACCCTGCGAACGAGCCTCGCGATGCAAACAGTCATCTAGCCAAACATCTATGGGGTAAACATGAGTCAAATCAAAGCGACGTCGGGTTTTTATCTCGACGCACCAGAGCCCAATAAACAGCTGTTTCCTCGGGCTGCGTCACACTGCAGGATGTGTCAGCATCAGTACAGCCTCAATAATCACACAGCCGACAGATGACAGAACACTTGAGACTCTCCTGAGGCGTTTTGGACTATTACACACAACCGACGGGGTTCTTCACTGCGTCTCTTTAATTTTACTTTCTTTCTCTCGTCTCTTTATATCTCTCCTGCATGTACACTACACACACATGCACTCACAACCGCACACACACACATTCATGGATTAAGACAGCAATGCAAGCCAGAGGATATTCAAGCCTGGGAGATTATTTGCCAACCTTTCACCCCTGAGCATCAAATCTGCCGCGCAGCGACAGACAGAGCTTAAGACCTCATTTCTCCTCTGCGGCAGTCTGAGCCTCAGCTTGACCTTGTCCATAGCAGAGCCTGAGTCATTAGCATGGAAAATCTTCTGCCTGGCGGTCCCACTGATGAATGTAAACATTACACAACCTGGTGTGGCTTCTAAGCTCCCCTGCAGATGAATGCATCACCACTGGGCCAACTCCAAATCAATTTACAGGCTTATAGATTTTTTTTTTTATCAAAATGGAGTAATTATTAATAAGAATGGAATTTTAGCAATTTTTTGAATAATACCAGATAAAAATACTCACATCATCATCATCTGCTACTTGGAATGTATTTTGGCAAAATGTTAAACATTGTTATACCATATATGACATCTCATTTTAAAATCACAGGCATTGCTGTGCTGCTATTCCTAGACCTTCACTCTTTTCAGAAGGTTTTCCGCAATATTCATTTCTGTAGGGATTTGTTTCCATTCAGCCACAAGAGCATCAGTGATGTCGGCCACTGATAAGGTCTGGCTCACAGTCGGTGGTCCAGTCCATGTGTGAGGTACTGGATGGACGGGGCTGAGGTCACGGCTGTGTGCAGCGGGCATGTTGAAAGGAAAATAGCATACTGGAAATATCATTCAGTTATGTAGCATAAGGTTTTAGATAATTAAGTTCCTTGATCTGAACAAAAGGGCAAAAAACATCCCTAGACAACAGGAATGTCCACATACTTTTGACGATATGTACCCTAATAGCTCTTAAGCCTGTCAGTCCAAGTGAAGTAGTATGTTTTGAGCTAGGGGAAGAAGTTATACCAACATTAAGTTATTTTTTGTGTTTTTACTTTACTCAAACCTCTTTTCCTTACTTTTTTTGCAACATTTCTGACTATTAATAACATTTAATGGTGTTTATATGATATCCAGAGCATTAAGATAGCAGTAAACAGTTATTTGCTATGTAAAGATATAGAGGAGTATGTGCATGTCTTTTAGTTCATGTTTATTGCATTTAGTGCATTGCATTGTCGTGCATTTGAGCGTGCCGCACTGGCTAGTTCACGGCCGCCGCTGTACACTGCACTCACACCGTGGTCACAGCGGATAACGCCGTCCCGATGGCGTTGTTGTCGTCGTGAGGTGCGCCCACCCTCTGGTTCCCCCTCAGGTTATTACTGTTAGCTCTGTCAGCACAGATGCTGTTGTTTGCCGCTGTTAGCTGCGAGCTGGCGGCTCAGCTGTCGCCATGTTGAGAGCCATGTGGAGGCAATAGAAATGCTCTGAATTTCACATTAGCACCTTTAAAGAAAGGGTTTAATTTTATTCTACCCTCACTGGTTTACACTCAGCTCCCAGTTTATTAGGTACACCTAGTTAAAACTACTGCAGCCGAATACAGCAATCTGGCAATCAGTCTTTCATATAATTTGGATGGAAAAAAATAATAGAAATGCCCGTACAATTCAACTGAATCACAAACTACAGCCACCAAAATCACCATGAAGTTGATTCAATGCCTCTCTAAATCACTAACACAAAAATCTGAACATTTAATCTTCAAATGGGTATTGAGGGCAGTGCTTTCTCATTCGACTCTGGTGTACCCAATAAACTGGCAATTATACTTAACTAGTCATCAGCTACAGAAAACCAAAGCATTTTAAGCCTGTTATTTTTGGATTTTGCCTTAAATACAATATTACTGTATCTCATACAATAATCTAATATTAACTGTAATGTAATTATTTTGAGATAGGCATACTGTATGACATCTCAAATTAAAATGATGTCTGATATCTTGAATATACTGAATTAGATAAGTAAATATTTCATGGCAACAGGTAAACAAAAAGAGTAAAGATAAGCACCAGATATTCTATGATATGATATCTTAAGATAATGAAATGGAAAGCCATCGTACCACGCTATCTGCTGGAAAGATGTGTGCAGGAATAAACAAAATGCAACTCTGTTGTTCACTTTTATCTCAACGTTATGAAGCTCATTCTGTGTTTTATCTCTCAATGAAAGATTTATCCTGCAATAAAGGATGAGTGTAAATTACCAGGCCTTCAGCAGTGTATAAATACGAGTCAGATGGGGTCAGACACTGCAATAACCCTCTGATTAATGTTTAAATGGCTGAGAATGGATATTGCTCTTGAAGGATGGATGTGATTTCAAATGTAAACCCAGTTAATGCAGATATAAGAGGAGCTGTGGGTTGACAAAATTAAATAAAAACTGACGTACTGAAGAGGAAACAGCCACACAGCTCTTGTCTTGGTGCACTGGCGACCTCAGATAACCTCTGCGTCACAGATTCTAAATCCTCACAAGCCTCCTCAGTGGCTGCCATTCACAGTATCAAACAGATATGTATTGTTTTATAGTGTCACTCGAGGATTAACATCTTGCTGTATATCACATGCTGTCTCTGTTTCTGCTATCTCTACATCTTATGTGCTTGCCGCTCCCCATCTCCCTCTCACTCTGTTATTAAAACACATTCCACTGGAGCAGAGAGTGCACCCAGCACAGCGGATATAAATTCATTAGTTGAACTCAAACACAACAGCCGTCCCCTTTTTTTTTTTTTTTTTTTTTTTACCGTGAGGCACACAGGTGAGCTTTGATCGGTGGCGTTGACGCTCAGCGAGCACCGAGACATCTGTATCAGAGTGTGTTCAACATACGCCACCGCTGAATTAATGCAAATCAACTGATGTAGAACATTCATTCATTTTCGGGGCTGTGTAAAGCAGAAGCAAATTGACAGGCTTTCCACTCTTAATTTACCTGCAAAAAAATCAAGAGCTACACGCCAAAAATACTAATGTGGATGCGGCCGCTGGGGAAGCATACTGTCTCATGTCATTACTCGCTAATACACGGGTAACTAGAGTGTTCACATTACAGTAATGAGATAGAGGGAGGAAAGAGGTTCACTTAACATATTTTCACTTATAAGGTACATGTTCTACATAGTCAGTAGTTCTGAACCTTTTTACCTTTTATGGCCATTTAAAATGAAGCTTTGTGTACCGTATATTGCACATATGATTGGTGACAGTTCCACCAAAGCAAAAAGTCAGGAAAAATATTTTGATATCCTCAACATCACACCACAACCCCTTTGGGGGAAAATTGATAATACTCTGTCTGTGTACTGAATATAAGACTATATCCAGCAGTGGTTACCTTAGCTTAACATAAGGACTGGAAACAGGGGAAAAAGTTAGCCTGGCTCTGTCCATCTGCTCTCCAGCATCTCCAAAGTGGACTAGTTAACATGTAGTTTGTTTAATATGTACCAAGAACTCTAACTGTATATAATACAATTTTCTGATTTTTGTGGAGTTATGTGGGGCACTATTTACTTGCCGGGCTTTAGAGCTGCAGGTCGATGGAACCAGGCTACCTGTTCCCCCATTTCCACTCCGAAAACCTTGCAAAGGAATGCCTTGCCAAATACCTCTGGGGTTTAGTATACTTAGAAATACATACAGAAAAGTCCCCATAAAGCCAAGTTGTCACTTTAAAGGTATAGTTCAACATTTTGGGTAATATAGGAAATAGAAGGTGAGCACATAAGCTTAGCATAAATACCAGAAAATGTTTCCTGGTTCTAGCAAAGGAGGGTGGAAAGAGGAGACATCATGCGTCATCAACGTGTCATATCTTTGGGGTACAACACATGCGCAGTAAAATCTGGTCTGCACTTGCCGAAATTAAGCCAACTGCAACACACCAGTGCAACTCCAGTTACACTATGCATGTGTTACACCCCAAGACCCATGTCTGCCTGTGTCCCACTGTCTTTCCCAGCATCTAGCTTCATATTCAGCAGACAGGTATGAAAGTGGTATCAATCTCCCCAAAAGTTAAACTTTTCCTTGAATGGCACATTTTGTTCCTGCCTTACCTTCATACAGCCAATCACTGAGCCCATTGAAGATGACACCCTCCTTGCCAGTGGACACCAGGCGAATAGAGCGGTTATCCACCCTGGAGCGATAATAGATGTTGTTCTCGAAAACGAAGATCTACAAGAGCCAGAGAGAGAGGAAGTACAATTTAATCATATTTTGGAAAGGCTAACTGGAAAACCAACGATAAGAGCTTCTTTTCAAGCAGCTCCTGTTCTGCAGAACACTGAATCCCTTCCAGCTCTACGGGCGCTGATCTGTTCCTGCAGGGAATTTCCTTACTGTGAATAAGCTGATACACTATTATTATTAACATTTAGAGAGGAAACCTCAGGACAGTCTGGTAGATATTATATTGCAGGTGGGAGACCTGGGTGAGGCTGGAGTCATGCTATCATGACTGAAATCAACCCCAGGGGTCAAAACACACATTAGCATGATGCTTTTTCACCTGTCACACACAAGAGAGAGCACATTTCGGCAACAGCATATTTTTTTATTAGAGGGAAAGAAGATTTCAACAAGAGGAAAAGAGAAAAAAAAAAGAAGTCTTTTCAATTTCTGTTAAGGTGGCAAACCTTGGGACCAAATTCTGACTTTGACGCTCTCCTCTACAGGCCTGCAGGGCTTTCAAGATAACTGAAGGTCAACCCTTTCATTACAGAGAATAATAGATCATCAGCACCCACGGTGAGCGTGATAGGGCGGGCGGCTCTTGAGGCTGGAATTTTAAAATGTTACAACCTTAATGCCATGCTGAAATCAATCTCATGCTATTACAGAAAAGGGTTTGCTCAGGATCTCAAGGATTAGGGAATCTCTGGGCCCTGAGCTGCTATCACGGTATCAGTTTGTGAATGATTCTCCAAAAAATATTCACTCTGGGAGTTCTAAATGCTGAGGTGATGTGCAGCAGGAAATTTAATACCGTAGCTGTCTACGTTTGCTGTGTCTCAGCAATCTGGCATTTAGTATACACACTGGTATAAAAACTAACTAAAAGTTTCTCCTGCAAACCCTGCATCTCCTTCGTGGTAACACAGAGTTTGTCAAATTAGTTTCTCTTGCGGAGACACGAGCTGGAGGCCCGTGTGGCTTGGTGTCACGTTGGAGCAGATGGAGCCCCCGTATAGAAACTAATGTAGGCCACAGCACAGAGAGAAGACCCGGCCTCGTTCTCTGAGGGAAGGTAGAGCTCCGCCAGTGATGGCAGGGATCCACGTTTATCCTCTGCGTGAATATTTGGACAAGATTATACAATCCTTGGCCCAATCCCAATGTCCCTCCTAAGACCTTAAGCCCTGAACCCTTAGTGACTCGACTGACATCACGTGGTAAATGATTGAGTGCAAGGGCTTGACATGGTGTATGAATGGGACAGCACTTTACGGCAATACATCACGTTACCTCAATGATGCCAATTTTGGGGTTTTATTTTATGTTTTTTTTACTGCCTGTTTGAACATCTTCCAGGCTCTTGTCTTACGAGACTGCAAGTAACTGTCAAAAAATTGGTTTATTTGTTTTTTGTCAATCTTCATTAGGCAAAATTAAAAGAAATGGTTGATGAATAAACCAGGTGTGTGACATAGTCTAATTGCATTCCTCTGATTTCATGTGTTTTTTTATGTATCATCTTAAAACCTTAATGTTCAGGCTTCTCCTGGTAACCCAGTATTTAACGTCACAGCGCTATAATTTGTGGGTAATTGCCTCAAGCAAAGTCTGCAAATGCAGACTTACACAAAGTGATTATAAAGGCCTCAAAGGATGTAACCACAAATTGTGAGGTTGATATGTTCTCAGGTGGTGTTAAAGGGGCACTCCACCAAGGTATGACAAAATACCTGTAAAACTAATGACAATGCAGCCTCAGCTGTACTTTGTGTTTAGTGCTATTACTATGCATGGTAATATGATAAATTATGACAGTTGATGATAAACATAAAATCTTAGCACTGTCATTATGAGCTAATAGCACAGCTGTAGAGAAGGTCACTCGCAAATTGCAAAATCTGATCTGAGATTTGTAAAAACTATCACAAGATAGACGACCTATCCTAAACTTAACTATTCAAGATCAATGCCTAACCTTAGCCAGCCAACCTTAGCCTCTCTCTCTCTCTCTCTCTCTCTCTAATGTAATACAAAGGTTAGGCCTTCTGGGGCTGAGCATCCAAACTTAGATTGTCTGCCACATGTTGAAGATTAGCTTTCTACAGGGAGCATCACGCTCTTCCATTCACTGGGGGATTTGTTTTAAACAGAAATATAAATGGTACAAAACATCTTTGTGCAGACACATATCTCTGTGAGAATAAGAAGCCACTTATTTACCCAGTTACACTGACTTTTTGACCCAACCAATAGCTTAACATGTGGTTGGACAGCTGTGTTTGTGAGTTTAAATATGTGCTCATTCTCAATGGGAAAGTTCAGGAGATTTAATTAAGTGCATAAGGGCTTTGGGAACAGAATTGCAGGTAGGCTGATTTAGGCATATTAAATGTTTAAATATGATGAGACATGCCTTGGCTTGCACACTGCGTTAGCTTGTTTTAGCTGACGGACATCTCTCACTTCAACCTCCACCTCTTCAACAGAGGACATCTGAACCTTCGGGGAAACCAGCTGCCACTCAGTTTCACGCTAACATAACTCGCCTGACGGAAGAAAAACCACTTCATGACTAATGGTGGGAAACTTGAGGCTATATCAATCTAGTGACTGTGTTAATTAATCCACTGAGAAGATAACAGGTAATTAATAGCATTGTGCTGCAGGATGTTATCACTTACAGTCTGTCTGCCCTGCAAACCAACACACTGAAGCTCATTAATGCTTTGACAAGTTCGACTGTGTGATGATGGAGGCGGGAAATGACTCATCTTGGACGAGTTGCAAAGGACCATTGCGTCTTGTGATTCAAACAATAGTGTTCAATTTGAAATGTGTTTACTGGGAAATCTCAGAGAATCATTAGGATGATTTGCACCCTGAGAGAGAAAACGCTTTGTGTGTGCTGCTTTCAAAGACTTAAACTTATACCATGTCATTAACTTGAGGAAAATGCCTCTGAAATATAGAGTCCTAATTCAGGGGCTGGATCGTGTGACATTTCCTCCATATAGCTAAACAAAATTCATCATAATGGGCCAAGAAGGCCTGACCTACAACACATTTTCTTCTCAAAAATGCAAATATCTTTCCACCAAATTTGGAGGACACAACCTTTGGATCCTTTGCTGCACTCAGTGTCCCAGATTTCTTTGTGCACTGGTCATTTTGTCAGTGTAATGGAGCGTTCATGTAATCAGTGTAAGTCAGACCGTGACCATGTCGTCTGTATCAGGTATTTGTTTTCAAGGGGTCATCAATGAAGTGGACAATGAAAAAGCCACTGGAGGACATAAATAATAGAAGTCAGGCATAAACTCCTCCATTTGCTCCATCTGCAGCCTTGTGAATCAGGCAGTGTTTCGGGTTAATAGAAGTTTGCCAGTTGTCAATGTGTGTAAGTGAAATGTCATAACTCCCGACTGTCACCTCAGGTACAATGGAACTTGTCCCTTTAAACCACTGAAATTTACTCAGCCGTTTAAGGTTAATTTCCTGAAATATCTGACTTTGTAATTTGACAAGGGGCACTTGAATGCATCATTAGTTTTGTTCTATGTAATTGACCCACCTTCATGGGCTGCATCCTTCAAAGGATTTGGCATCAGCGTAAAGATTGACATTGGCATATGCACATAATTGCCAACAAAGTAACCTCAAAGCAGCTCTAATAGAACATTTTTTATATTAACAACAGAGCAAATGACCACATGTATATAAACGGTGTCTGCCGTGGAGATGAATCCACAGAGAATTATCACTCTGCAGAACATTTTGCTTTTATGGTTGGCACATTTGCCACATCAACTTTATGAGATGATGATCTGTCAATGTTTTGATCACAGCTTGTAGCCCAAAAACGATCAATCAATGCAGATTAAAATAGGGAACAAGAACCTTTCAAACCTCCTTCATCAATCATTCAAACTTCTCCCATTAAGGTGCAGCAATAAATTCCCTAAAAACCATAATTCTGACTTTACTGTATATACTGGCATTGAAGCACACTACATGCTAGCACTTTGAACATATTTTGCCATATTAACTGTTTGTAATCCAGTATGTTATGTGTACAGTGTGTGTTTCAGCGGCTATACGGTACGTTAGACAATAAAGATGGTTAGACTCTTACAGCTGGAGTGTGCCTTTAATAAAAAGGTCACTATATCCTGACAGAAGTGCATGAGAAAGGCAATCTGAAAAAAATCATGTGCCTCTGTGTCCTCTGGTGCTGCTAATGGCCTCTGCAGGATTTCAGACAGGAGAAAAACAACCAATCAAAGCTGAGTTGGAGCCTGCCGTCTCTGAGCAGCTGTCAATCATTCATTAACTCCGAACAAATGCTAACAAACATCTTACTGTTTAGCTGTAAAATGAGAAAGTTTGTCACCTGGCAGCCATGTTGAGAACAGTTGAGGAAATACCAAGCATCGCCCACCAGCTGGTTTCTAATTTTACAGCTAAACAGTAACTACAAGATGTTTCGGCAAACATTTCATGTAAGAAATAGGCATTACAGTCATATTTTATAAGCACTGCCTAGTTTGACTAATTGGAGTGTGCGAATGATTGACAGCTGCCTGTGTTGAATGAACAGCCAATAGGAACGCTCCCTCTCTGTGGCCAAAGTCTTCTGTCATGAGCTAGATTTTTTAAAGCCTGAAAACAGAGCCATGAGGAGGTGCAGAAGTCTAGTTTTCTGTCAGAACACTTCAATTACAATATGCTGAAAGGTTATTATGAATTTTTTGCCAAGTGATGCCAAAAATATTCTGCCTACTGCTGATTTAATTTCAAAACATCATTACTCAGCAGGCAGAGATGGGACGAGGGACTTCATGGGTATTGCAGTTCTTACCAGTTGCTGGTCCTGGGGTCCCCAGCCTGCGTACTGCAGCTGAGCATTTCGCACCTCTGGAGGGTTCAGGTTCCACGTCGCCCTGGGGTGCACAGGCAGAGGAGACAACGCTATCAGTTAGAAGTGCACAGAGTGACTGACTGCTCCCAGCACTGCTGCAGGGGAAGAACAAATGTAGCACAACTGAGAACAAAGGTTTAAGTGTATCCATAAATACCAGCTCTCTATAACAGTGTCACCTCTCCTTATTGGGAAAAGTGCTGCACACTGCAGGCAGCAGAATTAGAGGTGCCACTGCCTCTATGTCTTTGTCTGGAGCTGAGGATGAATGAGGTCATCAGCTGAGGTGGCTTTCGTTTGCACAGTACCACTGGGTGGCAGCACACAAATGGATTTAAGCAGGAGAGCTGCTGACAGTGCTGTGACCTGTGACCTGGTGTGGATGTCATTTTAAAGGTAAAGAGGTGTCTACTATATGGACAAACTGGCCAAAATACATGTTGGCTGCTGTTCAATACCAGTTAATAAAGTGCTATGATTTTAAACATACTACTTGTACCATGATTTCGTGATGATTATCTAGAGTGAGAATGAATATTTTCAGGAATTTCGGAATTTAAACACAAAAGAATAAAGATTGGAGAGGTTCAATTGCAGCATAGAGTGCAGACATTTCACTAATGCATGCTCCTTTCTTCAGGCGTGTTAACCGGTCAGATGTAAGATCTGAAGATGTCACGGCACACCTGGCTGCCATCTGAGGTCACAGATTACTTGATAACCCTTTCACCTCACAGAGTGGTGGAGAATTGGAGGCACAGTTGATGTCACAGGTGCTTTGTAGGACGATAGTTGTTAGAACAGGTGGGAATGAGTTGCTTTCAGACTTACAGGCAGTGAGGTCAGATGAGATACAGATGAAATGAAATACAATCTAAAAGGAACAATGCAGCCCTTCCGCCTACTTACGGAGTATCCAGACTGCAGATGATGTAAAAGGCCGTGTAAGAATGCTGGTACACCTGGAAGAGTAGGTAGCAGGAGAGGATTCCCATCAGATCACTTCACACAAAACAGGTTGTAGTTTCACCTTGACATCCTCATTTAATGATATGAATCTTTTTCCTGTTATTTAGTGAAAATCAATGTGCTGCTGCTATAAACTCTAGAACATCAGTAGCACAATAAAGTTGCTATAGTTTTGTTTATTTGGTCTATATTGGTGCACAGCTCCATTAAATAGTAACTTAACACCCCCTTAAAGTGACTTTAAGAGGTATTAATGTGTCCTCGTGCTGCAGTGATGTACAATTGTACTTGAGGGTGTGTCAGTACACCATGACATCACTGTTAGGTGTCATTACATGTGAAACAGTCTTAACACTTGAGGGCAGAGAACGCTGCTTTTCAGCCTGCTGTTAAATTACTCTTCAATTAAACTCCACATCAACATCTTTGTATCTTGTATTTAATTGGAAGCTGCTAGGGATTTCATTAGATTTCACTCTACGTCTTACAGAAATACCCACAAAATTATGCCCCTATACAACCAAATTGTATTTTCAATTATAATTTGAGGGAAACATATTTTCTCCCAAATTGCAGGCACAGTTTTAAACAGTTTTAACATTGTGAATTAAAACAAAAGAAAAAAAAAATGGCTTAAAAGGTCCCGAATGTAAGATCTGGTGATGTCTACCGGTGAGGTTGCACACTGCAACCTCTCCTGTGTGCGAAGCATGTAGAAGAACTATGGTGGCTGATGTGAAAACACAAATGTCCCTTTATAGCGCCAGTTAGCGAGTAGCGTAAGTCGTATGGCAAGTGAGTGATGAAGCACGAGAGAGAGAGAGCAATGGCGAATATTTACAGTGAAGCAGAAGACAGAGTCAGTTTAGCTTTTAGAATATCAAGTTAAACTGAAATAAATGCTGCAGCTCCTCAAGACCAACAGAGGTTTCCTGTGTTTTGTTTCCCGGTGGCTTAGTGGAGCGACGGGAGTTAACTCCACGGTGAGTAACGTTATCAACTCTGACCCAGCAGGAACAATTAACACAGTGGTTTATCCTTTCTGGGCGACTGTAGAACATGGCGGCCGGCTCTGTGTGCTTTAACAGGTAACAAAAACACGATTCTTCTGATTATTCACTAAAGAAAACATATTTATTAATATTATAGTCCATTTGTGCCAATAGATCCCTTTAAAATGACTCCGATTGTGAGGTTGTAAAGATATAGACTTTGATTTTTAGTTTCACACAGGAAATGGACAGCTGGGTGAAAGTCCTGTCTGTTTGACCTATCCACCACCATGACCTCCCTGCGTAGACATAAGTCAGTGTATTTTAGTTGGCTGAAAATACACTACACAAACCTTTAAATCTTAACGTAAAATGAACCTTTCTTGATTATTTTTTACTATAACCGTGTGTTACAGTTTCATCTTATTTATGCTAAAAATGTAATGTATTAAACGTATTAAACCAACTAGAGACACGCTCACGTTCAAACAGAGGATGGCTTATTTGTGTGTTAGTATGCAGACACTGTTTATTATGAACACCCGCTATCCAAACATCATGTTGGAGATGAGGAGTGCGTGAGTGCGCATTGTGTGACGCTACGCTGAGCTTATAGCAGGAATGACTGTCATCTATCAAGGTGATGGAGGTTGGATGGAATAATAAATGCAAACAAATGCAGCACAACACAATAGATATCTCTGGTGTGTCATAATATTTTCTATTCATCTCATAACACAGGCTTAAATCTCTCCCAGTATCTTTCACACACTAACAATAAGCACAAACTCTCCACAATGACTCAGTGGTGAAGCAGAATGGAGTAAACACACAGTCATCAGCTAGGAAAATGATTCAATATATCTGATCTACCTATATTAGGAGCTGAAATTATTTGATGAATATCAAGGTGCTGGCAGAGTTGATGCAGTCATGGGACACTTTATTCAGAATTGCGCAGAAATGATAAATTCCCAGCCAATAATTCCCGTTGCTCCTGTCGATCTCATCTCCCCTCCCTATGAGCCCGTTTCAGCACCGAGGGGTTTGTTTGTGTTTCTGCCTCCGTCGCTACAGTTCCACTTGGCTGTACTGGCCCCCGCCGCCATCGCTGACAGGCAGTGGTGTGCGACAGGCCTTCACACTCCGCCATGATTACACCCCCCCCACCCTTCCTCTCTCCCCTGGCTTCGATGCACTATACGAGCATATACCCCGCCCCTCCGTTGGAGCTGGCTGACATATTTGGCTGTCAGTTTGCTAATTCAAAAAACAAGCAAACAAATGAGAAGCTCACCGGTGCAACATTGTAGGCCAGCAGCACATGCTTCATGTCAGGAGACACCTCATACTTGCTGGCTTTGTACATTTCCTGGAAGCAAAGGCAGATGTAAGAGGGGGAAAAAAGACAAAAAGATGAGACCTTTAACCATGCGTGGTATTTTTTCATTAAACTAGTCCTTAAGTGACTGCGTTTGACGGATTGCTCGGCTCCTGAAGCAAATGGGAGCAGCATTAATCTTTGCACTGGGGCTCGGCGATTTGATGGCGGACATAATGTTGTGTGTCGTCACCCAAGCCGCCGCAGCACTGGCGCTACATCTCCATTTCCATCTCAGTGTTTCCCCCCACATAACTATGCCCTAAGTTTTAACTATGCAGTTCACATTTCACAGCAATAATGGATCATTTGATTAAGCTTTGTAATAAAAAAGAGCTTTGGGTGCTTTGATTTGCTGACACTATAAGAAAAGTTTTAATTTTTATTCATAGGCAGCCATGCTCTGTTCTTTAGTCCTGCGATTGTAAGAAAGACGGGAGAAAAGAAAAGATGACAAAAGACTTACAAACTTCTTGTTATGCACCAAGATGGTCTTTTCATCAGTGTCGACGTTGAGCTTGATGACGTCGCCATCACGGTTACGGTATAATAGCTCATTACCTGCAAGGAGAAGGACAGAAATAGAGACTTTAAAACTCTACAGGCAGAAAAAACACCCAAATGACTGCAGACACAAACATACATAATTACATTGCCCTTTCAAATTAAAACACAATAATTCCTGAGAAATACATCCTACAAACCACTACCGTCAAACTCATCACTGACCTTTTGCAGACAGAACACAAAAGCAATAATTAAGCTCCTCACATAGAAATCCTGCGACACCGGACACTCAACAGGCGGAGAACAAAAGAACTTAAATTAGTGACATAAGACAGGGACAGCGAACTACTAAGGTAGTACTACTAAGGAAGTACTACTAAGGAAGTTGTACCCTGATGTCAGTGGTATAACAGGAATTTTAATTGTCTCGTCTCGTGCATATGTATTGTGTGAAGGAAGTGGCACTAGAGATTAAAAGTATGGCTTAAAAACATGACTTTTCCTTGAAATGATGTGCGTTCAATGAAAAAAAACTATATTCAATGTTAATGAGGTTATTAGCTGTGTTGGGCAGTGATGACATAATTCAATTTTAATGGATGCTTCTATTTATTACCTTTCTAATATCAAAGGCATATTAAATTAGGCTTGTTGGAGAGTTTTATTAATCTATTTGCAGCCCAGAAAGTGCATCTTTTATTGGCAAGTGCAACATTAATGGGTCATAAAATGGCATGTGTGGTGGGTTCACACATGAATGTCCGCACTGTGAAAGAAAGCAATAGAAAAAAAAAAATATATCTTTACACGTTTTTTATGTCTTTGGGGCAACAATAACAACAATTAGCATTTATAGACCAAAGGATTGAGATGTTATAAAGTAAAATACAAACCACGTGCTGTTAATATGCTAGTAATGATAATAACATACCTGCATGCTGCGTCATTTTTTTTTACCATGGAATCAGTAGTATTACCAGTACTAGTATTATTTCCATGTATTTATTAGATCATATCCATGTGTGTGTGTTAGATATTTACCAACAGCAAATGTTGATATATGTTTTTATGTAATAAAAGATATGTTATTATCTTAGCATTACTACTTCTTACAACCATTTGGTCAAGCTTGTTTTTAGGCAGTAAAAAAAATCATATTTATTAAATTATTTCTGCATGTATGTAATGGAATAAATGTTCCATATTAACAGCAATCAATGATCTTTTAAAATTTCACAGCAAATAATACATTTTTAATTACATTATTAGCTTAACTAACATTACAATAAAAGATTTTTTAAGCTTTTAGAAAATGATCTGATTTTCTTTTCATTTACATATTTCTGTTAGTTGAGGCCTCTGAAACTAAGTCAGAAAATATGCCTACCTATGAAAACTAGACCAGAGTCCTCATGTCTGAAGTGACCTTTTTGTTGTTGCCAACTTTGTGTAAGAAGGCGGACTGAAAATGCCTGTCATTTAAAAACACAGTGACATCTAGCATAACATACCTAAACCGGGTGGTGGAGATGGCTCACTCAGGTCAAGTTCAGCACATTTTTCAATAAGAAAAAGTGACTCAAATGTTCTGTACTAAACAGTAAAGCAGACCTGAGGGATATAAAAGCAGGGCTTGGATAGCGCGGCTGCACAATTACTTGTAAAATAACTGTGTGATCACAATTTTGGCTTCAACAATACACCAAACTTTATCAGTTGCAATCCTACAGCCTTGTTATGTGTGAAGGTGTGTCAAATCCAGTGCTCCTGTCTCAATCATAAAGTCTCTGGCCAGTAACAGTTCATTTCAAACACAGTGTGATTGAACATGTTCAGCTTCCCAAACACAGTTGTAGCTGCAGGTCAGTCAGCCAGGTGACCTGCAATATGACTGATACTGAATGATAGAGTCTTACAGTACTTTTATTTGAAAATTTGTTCATTTGAAAATGTATATGTATTCATTATGTATCAGTTATACGTCATTCATAGGTTTACTGTACCTGTCCGAACTGATCAAGAGCAATAAAACCATTATGGTGAACAGATTGAGTGGTATTGATTCGAAACCCTATCAACTCCTGCAGATACTGTAAGCTTTAGATCTCTTCTCTCCAACAACGGGTAGTAAAATAATAATATAATTTATAATAATAATAATAAAAGTTCCAAGATTGAAGGAAAAAAAAAAAACACCCTCAAGTTTTACTTACTAAAACTTTAACAGTCAAAAATGCTCTACAGCCTCGAAATTGTCATGATGAACAAAATCCTGATTGGTGAATGGAAGTCAGCATAATCCCTCTGAGCTCGCCCACTTGGAAGCAGTTAGAAGCACTCAGAGGGAAAGAAAACACAAATACAGGAATCTCTTACATCAAGTTTTGAAGAAAACTGTGTCTCCATCTTATGCAACATATTTTCACTCCTAACTTGTCAAATACCGACGCTTGATCAGTGTCCTTACGCTCCAAACTACGGTGCTCTAGCTACCCCCCTAGAGTCTAGTTTCCACTCATTATTTGCATACAGTGTCTTTTCAAACTAAACTTCCAATATAGGTTTACTTTTTAAGTTCACTTGTGCAGCAAATCTACTTGGTTAGGTTTAAGCAACAACAGCAGTTGGTTAGGCTTAGGAAATGATCATGGTTGGGGTTAAAATAAGAATGGTCAAAAAGGTAAATAAAGGGAAAATAAGTCGACGTTGGCTTGGTTTCACTCAGGACACAAACAGTGGTTTCATCTAACCTGCGTCCACCTGACGCAGACTTTCTCACTCTTTATACATCACTTGCTCTGACTGTCTAATAATGACACAGATGTTAGTTAGGTTTTGCGTCACATAGGGACGCTAAAGGTGTGTGAGTATCCGACGCTGAGGAGCACTGACCCAGCGTCTGTATTTGACAAGTTGGGAGTGAGAATGGGAAGAGTTATTATAAGAAGTGAATTGATGAAATTGGTTTTCAGGGCTTTTAATACAGCTTTATGCACAATGTGCAGAATAAGAGAGTTACATTTTACATTTTCTTTAAAGTAAATGCTACATTTAACAAAACTACTCAAAAATCTGACCTATTCTAAGTCATGTCAATGCACAGCTTTCAAAACACCTGGATACTAAAGCTTCTAGCACAGTGAGTTCAGGCCACAGGAGGAAATCCTTGAAGGGAGCCATTATTTGAAAAAAGTATGAAAGTTCATACAGCTCCTCATCCATCAGACTTTTATCAGGGAAGGATAAGTTTAATACAGCAACTGCCCCCTTTCACCTTCAATCTATCTGCGCCCCTTTGTCTTATTGCTTTAGTGATCCATAGGCGCATGAGCAACCACTCCATTTGGTGAGGTAATTAGAAGCCAGAGATTGTTATGCAGAGTGCACTCTATCTGCTAGCATATCTAATTGACCATTAGAGGTGACAAAATTACCATCACAATGGCTTTAATTCAGAACGTGCTGGGGAGAGCAGTTTCAGACATTTTTAGATTGGCATAGCCAAACGCCCCCTCAACAGCTATTGTCTCCAACCATCGGCATACTAACAAGGCTATAAATGGACTCCCTCATGGAAATCATAGAGATAAATAAAAGAGTACGGCTTTTTTTTCCACCATGCTTCCTTATCTTAGTTTGATTCTGTCTGGCATCTTGACAAATGGTGTACTTTCACATATGAAATGGTTACTGCAGACCATGGGGTTTGAATGTCTAAACAGAAAGACAATATGGGGACAAACCAGTGGTCAAAGTGGCTGGACTTTTGCTTTGTGACTTGCTCTGTTTTCATAGTCTGGCTTCATTTTAAACTCCTTTTTTTTATTCCTCACCGAACTGCTGATCTCCTCCTTTATCCACATGCCCCAAGACACCCAGATATACCTTAGATCTCTCAAATCCTCCCCATCACTGGCCTTTTATAAGCCCTCCTGCTGAGTTCATCATTTTAGACCTTATCATACCTCCTTCACCTCTCCAGCTCTTTGTTTTCAGCTCTTTCAAAGACCGAGAACCATCTATTCTTTCACAGTACCCTAGGCATGATGTCTTCCCTTCAATCTATCTCTTTCTAGCTCTCTCTCTTTCCCCACTACTTTCACTCGCTGTGCATTAGCCCAGGGCGCTGTTTTCTGCTCTGATCTATACCTTTCCACGGCAGTATGTCTTATTAATACAGCCTCCTGCCCTGGGCGCTGCCCTTAACCCAGCCTCACTCCGGGGAGGCAGAAAGACACCAGGAAGGGGAAGCGAGGGAGGCAGAGACACGAGGCGACGCTCCAGTGACAGAAGGAAAATTGCTATATCGGGATTGTACAGCTCATCTTCATGGACTTGCCTTTATAGAAGCATATTCATGGGACAGTCTTTTATCTGTGAAAGTCTAATTTTCATACTGTTGGGCATCATTTTGGTTAATTACAACACTGTAAAGGTAACCTCTGAGATCTGGAAACATCATTACAGCCAAGTCAGACAGAGCAAGAAACATGAGCAGTTAGACAATAATAAAGGCTGTAAACAAGCCAAGCCTATATTATGAATATGGTGTCTCATTGAAAAGAAAAAAAGTATAGAAAAGCACAGTTATGTTCCCATTGGCAATGGAAAGAGGCAGGTTTAATGGTCTCACTGAAGAGAAACAGCTCGTTTGTTGTGTGATTTAGTTGTGTTTTACAGGTCATAATATGGTGATGCAAAGGCTACACATGCCCTTAAAATAATACTCCACTGATTTCATTTCAGATTCACAATGCACACTTTAAAAAACTAAACAAAACAAAACAAAAAAGATCAGAATTGATGCAGCAGAACCAGATATGGTGTCTTTTTATCCCATGCATTCTCCTTCCTTGTCAAAACTTGGTGCCTCTTAACCACAACATAAGTCGGCCACAGACAACTCAGTTGGACATTAAAGAGTGTTATGCTAGCAGTGGCGAACGTAACCTCGATGCACTAGCAGAGACGAGTAGCAAACAACAACATCTGGTAAACTTCTTTTTAACTAAACACCTCCGATAACTAAACACCTCCGATCATGTTCTTCATCCGACTAATCTTTAACCACTGCACTGGATCATGGTGTCAAACAGCTAACTATGACCAACAATTTAAGCAGATTATGAAACGTATCCCACACAAAAAGTGTTTACATGCAAGAAAACGACAAATATAATTGTGATTTACAACACACAGTCTCACCTTGGCCAACCTTTTGCTTTGTGGAAAAAACTGTATGGATCATCTGACTAATCATGTTTACACTTTCACCCACCAAATGACCAATTGCATATCAATTACTCACCCTGTTTTACCTTAAATTCTTGAAAAAAATGTTTCTACCATGCCTCCACAGTGAACGAAGAGTACAAAATCTGACAAAAGTCTTTGAATTACCATATTTTTCGCACTATAAGGTGCACTTAAAATCGCCCAACTGTTTAACTCAGACACTGATGATGAAGGATTTGATGGATTTGTGGAAGAGGAATGAACTGAAAAGTGAGTGCATTGTTTTGTATTGCATGTGTTACAACTGAAAAATATTGAGAGTTGAAGTTATTAAGTTATTAAATGAATTGCATAAAGTTTGACTTACTTACTAACTCTCACTCAACTTGTGCAGTATAATCCAAGTCTCATTTATCCGTCGTATGCTCAGCACATCCCAAACACATGCAGCTTCACAAAACCTTACCATTTAATACTATTCAAAACACTTAAAACACAAGATGCATATATGTTTTTATTTATAATTGTTGTTGTTCTTTTTGATTCTTTGCTCACCATGGAGGCATGCAAGAAAAACAAAGTTTTCTCCAAGAATTCAAGCAAACATTGTGTGAGTAATTGATATACAAATGATCATTTTGTGGGTGAAGTATTCCTTTAAATTTCTTAATATCTTTTTGGACTTAATTGTCTGACACTCTGATCCCCCACACTACATCCTTCCCCTCACCTGGGGAACAAGATTTTAGCTATAGTCAATGGTACTTTATTAAGGCTTCAACCAAGCCTTTTCACCTCATATGACAGCTTAATAAGACATGCAGAACAGTGCAGAACACTAATTAATACTACTTCAAGGAAACTGACTCTGAAATTAACTTCTACTGCATTGTGATTGTTCAGAGTTAGACTTTTTTCACAATGTTGCTCATTCTGTCGTCTCGACCCTCCGTGACTATTCCCACTCAACCCTTTCTTGAAGGCTGTACACATATCATTCATCTCATTCAGTGTTCTCCTGAGTGTCTTGAGAGGGTTAAACACACTCTGAGAGCACACTGAGAGTCCTCAACACGCAAGTTCTGGTAAAAAAGTGTTGCGAGAGGCTGATCGGTTGGATTAGCAAGGAGAAAAATCTCTCTGCATATAAGGTTTTTTTTTTTTTTTTTTGTCTCCCAGAATATCATTTACCTTGAGAGTAAGCACTCATCACATCTAAAATGTAGCCGGATGGAGCAAATTACTTGGAAATGTGCTCTCATATTGAGCAGAGAAACCAATAAGAGATTTCTTTTTTTATACACTAAGAATGGAAACAATACCTAAATGTCCCTGACCTGAAACCCGAACCTCCACATAATACCTCACTATGTGAATACAAAACACACTCGGATGAGTGAAACAGATCATTTCTGTGGGCTTTATCAGTAGCTGTGATGTGAGGCAGGGATGCCGTGTTAAAGGTGCTTTATACAAAATTCAGAGCATTTCTATCGCCTCCACATGGCTCTCAGCAACAGTGAAAACAATGGCAACAGTGCTGGTAGAGCTCAGTGTTCACCTGAGGGAGAACTGGAGGGTGGGCGCTACGTTTCTGTGATGCCTGTATGAGCCAATTAGACTGACAGGATATTAAATAGGCATTATCAGTCGCCATAAGCCCCATAGATGTGGGTCAGTAGGGGCCTACTACACCCACTAGTAGTACGTCTTATCACCAGTTCACATGGTAGATCACCAAAAGACGGTATAAAATAACACGACAGCGACCTCCAGCGACCGTAGTAATTATAAGACAAGCAGGAATGGAAACGTCAGGCACTGTAGTCGAGTCAGTGTGAAACTCCATAAGGAGGTCAGGGACGATGGATGGGACAGAAAACACAGGGTTTTCACCCAGGAGTCCTGGGCTCACAACACGTGTGAAACCAAAGACATGTAGTTTCAACACATAAACTACATGTCTTAGTAGTAGTAGTGGTAGTGAAATTTCCTTACTGACGATATTGCTTTAAGAAAAATACAATATAATACAATATTATCGCCCAAAAAAAAAAACTGGAGAGCCACACTTACTGTAGATGTAAATATATATGGGCTTGAGACACATACAACAGATAAGTGGCCACAGACAGTTAGCGCTATTTTAAACAAGGACATGCTGAAATCAATAAATCAGATCAATCAGCTGGTGACTAACTGCCCTTGTACAGCCTCCCCACCGTTTATATGTTGTTACCTTTGATTGAGGGCTGATTGCTCGTCGTGGGAGAAGTTTTGGTCAAGTTGCTCTTTGGGGAAGGAGCTGGCGGCAGACTTGTGTACTCTGTTGGATGGTGGGTTTAAAGATGGGAGTGGAGATTTGAGGCGTTTCCATCTTTAGTCCTGACTTGTTTAATTTACAAATCACTTAGTTCACGTTCTCTGGCTGTCTTTTCTCTTTTGGTTTAAAACCAAAGAATCGTGGAAAAGAAGTGTCCAGGGGACCAGAGAGAGAGATCTAGCTGCAAAGTGAATCTCCAACTCCACTCTTCGTACTTTCACATATCTTCTTTATTTTACCATTCAGCTTTTCAGCTGCGTAGGAGTCGAGTTAAGTTGCTGCTGATGAAAACTCAACATTTCCTGATTTCCCTCCTTCAAAATAAAAGCTTTTAAATAACAAGATAACGGGACTTTTATTGTGAAGAATGTGCGAAATGAAATGTGTTTATCACTGTTTTACAGCCGCTCTTTTGAGGAGTGGATAACCGTTATGATGGATTCACCTTTGCTTTGTGTCTCTCTCTTGACCGCAAACACTTGCTAACGTAAAGCACACAACCTCCACACTGAGTTATTCCTTATGTTCGCTACTTGTATAACACATTTTAGTTTAAAAAACACTTAAAAATACAAAATTCCCTGATGTTTTGCACCAATGGGGCGTTATCTCAGGTCTGCCAGCTTGCAATACACTGGCAGAATCCCTGAATTCAACTTAACTGGATATTGTTCTGTTACCGTGGACACACGAAGACTATTATCATGGTAAATCAATATTGTGTCTAACGATAATGTTGTTGGTAGTTATTTTAACCCAGAACACAATGTTTTCCCAAAAATTAAATAAATTTTTTTTTTTTGAAAAAAAAAAAAGGATGTGGTTTTATAATCAAAAGGAGGGGGGGAATTTTTATATTTTTAAAAAAAAAAAAATTTTTAAATAAAATAAAAAAAATAAAAAAAAATTTTTGTTAAAAATTTTATTTTATATAGGGTGGTTAAAAGGGATAAAAAAAGAAAAAAAAAAGGGGAAGGGGGGGGGAAAAGAAGGGAAATATAATAATTTAAATAAAAAAAAAATTATAAAAAATAATGGGAGGAAATAAAATAGAGCTGTATATGCGGATTATTGGGTGAGAAAAAGGATAGAAAAAAAAGCTGGGAGAAAGTTATGGTGTCTGGCTGTGTCTAAATAAAATCAAGTCTCCGACACAGAAATAGTCTTAAATCTCTGCCACCCATTGCCTTAGATGTACTGTGAAATATAGGCTCATAAAAAATTCAATAGGAGTTTTAATTAAAAATTTCCCCCTTATATATTTCTAGTAATTTAGTTTCATTCGTGGATGGTTCTTGAAGGGAGAATTTAGCAAGTGTGTATTTTTCTCTGCTCTTGTGAAGCTGTACTGGCAACGAAATGTGAGTTCTATTTCTGACCGACTTGATAAATGAGCATGTGAATAAATGAATGGCAGAGCAAACAAATAAGCAGAAACCTTGAGTATGAACCTGCTGACAAAAATATGAAACAACCACCCACGTCTACAGCCAAGCTGCTGCTGGCCGCTTCTAACAGTGGAAGTCATTTATGTTTATCAGCAATGCCAATCAGCGTGTGCCTGCTGGTTTCATTACTCACTGCCTCTCCTGCTACAGAGTTCACCATTAAGCTTGACGAACGCGGCACACTGCCCATTCATTTCTGTTTCATGCTGTTTAACTTCACAAACAGATAATGTTTTTCCTCTATCTCATTATTTGGTTTACTTAGACCTTCCATCAGGGGTCCAAGCTAGATCATACTCTTAAAAGAGCAAACTATTGACATACCCCCATCAGACCTGCACTACGTTCAAAGGACTGCGCCTTTCTAGACCCTCGACATCAGGGTCCTGGATATTACCAGCTTCAAAATCACAACACCTCTTTCATATAGATGACTCACATAGCTTTGATGTTCCACCCTCCTAAAGTTAAAAGACAGCCACCAAAAACATTTAAACTCACCGTGACACTGACTTTGCTGCTGAAATCCCATTTGACATTAAGCAACACACACAAGTCAGTTCGCATCACTTTTGAAACCTTTTTTTTTTTTTTTTAGAATAATGCCTCATTTGAATTCAAATATTGGACAACAAAAACCAAGATGATTGATCGCCACATGAACAGGCGTAAACAATGCACAGAGCCAGCGACAGACACAAAGACACATGAAGAAAAGCTGCACAAAATCATCATGATGTAACAATAAAAAACAGCTCCAAGATTTGCTGAGTAAAAACAAAGGTTTATGCCCCAGTAACACAGGTGCATTTAAGATGCATTAAAGAAGAATAAATTGTAAACACATTGTGATAACATCACAGTTATATGCATCGCCCAGGACTAAAGACGTGCAAATCCACAAAGACTGAGAACAAATACTTAGACTCCCCACACTGTAAAATGTCTGATCATGGTTTCTATCAAAAGACGATCAACATTATGTGTTGTGTGAATGTAATTGAGACCAGTGTCGCCATTTATTGGATGTTTCCGCAAACCAGGGATATGTTGAATGGCGTTACATTGTTACGGTATGTTACGTTATGGTATGTTAGGTTGCTACATTATGCTGTTATGTTTTGTTGTTACGTTACATTGTTACGTTACATTGTTACGTTTCGTTGTTACGTTACGTTGTTACGTTACGTTGTTACGTTACGTTGTTACGTTACGTTGTTACGTTATTATTTGAACACAAGCCATTATCTTTTTTCTAGACTTAACTAAGTAGTTTTCTTGCCTAAGCTTAACCAACCGTTTCACAGCGTAAACAACGCATTATGTTTCTGCAAGTGTGATACGAGGTTGAAACATATTTGAAGAAACATGTTTTTGGTTCAGAAACGTAAACTTTAAACGTATCCGTACTTTGAAGAAACGACTAGATTGAGGAGTGAAAGGAGGGATCAGCTGGTTACAATCTGCAACCACACCACTGGATGCTGCCAAATCCTACACACTGTCCCTTTAATAGTAGTTTTAGTATTTTTGTTTCACCATAACATAATTAAGTCAGAAAAGTCAAGCTTTGCATCAGTTTGCTCATCTGGACTTTCAGATCTGTTTTCAGAACAAATGGCAGTATCATGACAAAAACATGTAAAATGAGTCACAACCTCAAGACTGAAGCCTGCTTGACCATGAAAACCTGGAGGAGCGACTCAGCCCAGGACATAGTGAGATTAGCCAGGACACACTATGTCTGGTGCAGTCAGACCGTAAATATCCATCTAAGTCTATCACCCCTGAAAGCAGTTGAGGAGAGAATTTGTTAAACATTATGTCCTCAAAACTCACCCACTGCTCATTTAACTCCATCTACCTTCCAAGATGACTCCCAAGGGAGGACCCAAGTGCTCTCAGAAACCTACCATCAGTGTGTGCTTTTTGTAACCTGTAACCTCAATTTGCAATTAATCCTTAAGTCACTGTGTCATTGATTTGACTCACTGCATCTGAGGTGACGGTCATTTCATCAGCACCTGCCAGATGTTCATATTCTCCTCATAAATCCACATCGCTGCTTGTTTCACCATCTGCAGTCCTCCTGTGCTCTATAGCTTCCTCCTTTGTGTGTGTTAGTGTAGCAGCGGTGTGTTTTCTTGTGCTTGCATACCAATGATTGAACTTGAAAAGACCTGCTCCCGCTCTCAGTAATTACAATCATTAGGGAGGCTAGTGCCCATAAAATAACAATTATAACAATAATAATCATGACATTAAACATCACAGCAGTGATCAGACTCTCTTGTTTGACCAACAAGAAATGCAATTTCAATTTTATTAGACAAGCTCTCCAAGGAGTTATCTTACTGGTCAAATACCTCCATATTGGAGTTATTTGTAGTAAACATTCATAACTCCCAAACCAACAACAGTTCATACCTCTAAACTGTGGCTGCTAATCAGTATGTTATATTTGGAAAAGATGATATATTTCTTAACGGGCAGACTCCCACAGTATGATGCAATTTGGCATCCCTTCAAATCACACTTTGGAAATAGAAGTTGTAGCCTAAACATGCATTCACATCCGCTGTTGCATTGTTCAGTTTATATGTATTCTTTATTTAGTATATAGATATCTACTTTATTTATCTGTTCATCGAAGATTTTTCATTTATTTTTTCGGTCTACTTATTTTTGATACAGTTCTCTGATACTATACTTTTTATATTTGTGAATACAATTTAATGTGGTTTTGTGGTTTGTTTTATTGTGGAAATGGAAATGAGCACAGAGATGGGAACTTAAGTCACACACATACGCATTGTGACTTCAGACTGGACTTGGACCCTAGCTCAAAGACTTGAGACTTGCCTTGGACTTGCCCCTCAAGGACTTTGAAACTTGCCTGGCTCTGGCTCAAAGACTTCAGATTTGACTTGGACTATAGCTCACTTGTGAGCATCTCTGAATGAACACTAACAATGATGTAATATATATTTGAAAGATAAATCAAATCCTAAACCATGTGAGTATTAAGAAACACACACAGCATAAACGGATGGGTTTGTAAAATCGCTGTAACAAAATTATCCGTCGGGCCTCTTGCTGTGAAGGGATACTCTCTGCCTTTCTGCTGTGTTAAAAAAACACAGTTAAGCTCAGGATTGTCAGCGATAAGACTGCTAAACTGAATTCAAAGGATTGTAAGTCCATTTCATGGTTTGGATGTGAACGCTATGTGCAGTAGGCATTACAGGGATGTAGACTGTACAGTAGACGAGCTTACTGGATATTTAGCTGCTGCAGAGACATGTCTGTCTACACATGCAGTGGTAGCTACTGCAGAAATATTACATCATGTGTTTACTACTTAACAACACAGATGCCTGTGCATTCAGAACTGTGAAACAGCAAACAAGGACTTAGGATAAAGTAGTTAGCACTATTTGCCACTGCTGAAAAGAGGACAAAAGACGACTACGCATGTGTGTGTCTATGTGCATGTGCAAGAATATGTCTGTTTCTCTGTGCTTGTGTTTATTTCTGTTGTTAATGAACACCATTTGTCTCCTCTCCTCTGCAGGCAGAAACAGAGAGCACAAATGGTGATTTTCAGGCAGGTTTGCTCGCTACTACGTGTGACTGGTGCTGTGGGACTAAACAGGCAAGCTGTAGATTACTCCTAATTGCATGAAAATGCTACTACAGTACTACTACTATTGCTGCTGCTGCTGCTATAACAGAAGGAATAGCAAATTGATTTTAAATGGGGAAGAGATGAAAGAAATAGCATGTGAAATAATGAAATTTAAAAAAAAACTTTTATTCAGCTGTAAACACCAAAAACGCACACTAGCGATAATTCTTAATTAGTCAGCTCACTAGCAGATGAGCGGACTTGTTCAGAAAGCCTCCTCACTGAAAAAGCTAGCTTGCATGTTTGTGCAAAATAATTGATTAGTACCTTTTCTTTCATTCTATAGTTTTAATTAATCAGTCAGAGTCCAGCGCTCCACCGTCTCTACACTTTCGTACAGGCATCCTCGCAACTTTTCCTTTCAGTTTCCCAATGGAGGTGAGATGAATTCATCATTTTAAATACTACGTAATTGTATAGAAAATAATTTCTGTAGACATATACCCTACGATTACCCTTGTAAACTTTTTATGAATTTATATATTCATAGAGGATATTGTTTCCTCACACAGCATCGGACAACTGTTTTTCAGCATTTCGTTTTGAGGAACATAAACATATTTTTCTACAAACCCGTTCTTTCCGTTTTATAAAAGAACACAAAATATACATCTAAAGCCATACAGTGGTAAAAGAACCAGAAAAAAGGTAATTTAAATGATGAGCTATTTCATCAAAGACTGAATCAACACAAATCTCACCAGACGTGTGGTTGAGATTCAAAAGCCAGACGTGGAATTCAAAGCTTACAGGTGCATCACTGTTAACTGAGGATTTGCAAAGAGTGGAGAGTAGTCATTGAGTCTTTGTGCAACTGGGTTTCAAGTTGTGATTTAAATTCATATAGCCAGTTGAAGACCTGCAGACAGGGCATATTAAAACTTTGAAGCAATACCAGCGAAAGCCCTGAAAAGTCATGTTTTCTGTTTAGCCCTTGACCTCACAACTGCAGAGAGACCTTGCATTAGTTCCTGAGACTGAGCTTTGGCTCTTAAAGGAACAGTGTGTTGTATTTAGGGGGCTCTTTTGGCAGAAATTGAATATGATATTAATACGTATGTTTTCTCTAGTGCACAATGAGAAACTGCTGTGTTTTCTTGGCCTCAGAATGAGCCGTTAATATCTACACAGGGAGCGGGTCCTCTTCACTGAGACCAGCCGCCATGTTTCTACAGTAGCCCAGAATGGACAAACCAAACACTGGCTCTAGAGAGAGCCTTTCACGTTTTCGCCTCGGTCCCCGTAGTTCTACACGCTTGGCACAATGGTTGCAGTTGGTTGCAATCTGCAATCTCACAACTAGATGCCGCCAAATCCTACACTTAACTTACATTTAATCAGGATCGCTTTTATTTGCCAAGTACATACATGCAAAAAATCTGACTCTGGCTTTATGCATCATCTAACTGTACTTACATAAATAGAAAAACACACTGCACATACAAGTCAAGTGTGTTCAGATTGCGGTATAAATAATCTGAACCAAAATGACTGTAATTTAGTCCCTCCTTGAAATTCTGATTAAAAGCTTTTTGCACAATGTGGAACTGTGCCATTGCTTGTTTTTTTTAATGAAAGAAAGCAACAGTAATGAAGGCAAGAGGCAGAAAAAGTAAGTCTCTGTCTCAGAGGGAGAAAGGAGTAATTTAATTTTGGTAAGATTCTTAAACTGGACAAAAAATGTGACTGAAATAGCTATTTTTCAATTTTGGTTGCTGAAAACTTGGATCAAAGATGACATCCAACTCTTCAGCATCGCCTTGACGTTAGCAGCTAAGAAGCTAAGAGACTGCTGAATTTATCATGAGACGCACGGAAGCAAATGCATTATTCCAAAGTCTGCTCCTCTTCAGCTCTGCATGAGATGCTTTTATTTCTATTCCTCCCCGGGTATTAAAACAACGTCAGTATATTGTGACAGCTTGTTTCTGTCAAAAGACTATTTGTCTGCTGCTTTCTGGAGGTTGAAAGGGATGACAAAATGTGAGTTTGTGCCAGGACATCCCCTCAGATTAAACATCAGCTGCACTCATCTCAAAAGGGGGATATTTGCACCTGCTGCTTCACATAACGCTACTGTTTTACCAAAGCTGATTGTCTGTGACACTGAATGAACACTGGACGCTAACAGTGAGCGTGTGGGCTAATTTGACACGTCTCATTGGTAGGAAAAAGATCCATCGCAAAAGTCCATTAACAAATGGCATTCACATCATTACTCATGTTGTGTCATGGGAGCAGAGCTATGAAAAGTCAATAAGGGAGTGAGACAACTGGCTAATCATCTCCAAAGTGACTGCTTTACATAAACATTAGAGATGAGGTTGAGAGGAGGTTGTGCATCATTCAGAAACAAGGTAATTCTCCGACATGCTTGAATGAGTACACACACTGACAAAACAAACATCACCAGGCTTCACTCTCATCTAAATGACAGTCACAAGTCCCTCCCAAAGTCACTTTTAAGGTAAAGTCCCCACCGGTCGAAGCGCTTTACAAATGGGCCCCCCTTAACCGTATTTAACAAACATCAACGAGACAAGAGGCATCCTGGAGGGGCAAACAAGAGGAACGCTGTCATTAAAATGGCAAGCAGCTGCTCAGAGCATCCCACAGGGCTGGCATCACCTTGGTGGTGTGAGAATGATGTTGACGCTGCGTCTGTTTGATTCATATGGTTAAAAAAAAAAAAAAAAAAAAACAGGCTTATGTGAGATATGTCTGCTAACTGTGCAATTACCTAACTAGGGAGACGTATAGTGATGGCTTCAGCACATGATCAGAATACGGATGCAGAGTGCAGGATGAAGTTACAATGCTTCAGCAGTAAATGATGGAGATCTGGGAACGTCTCATGTCTGGCTGGACATGAAACAAGCAGTCAGCCAGTTTGCAAACAAGCCAGATTAATGTATGAAGACAACCCCCATGACTCCCATCCACTAAGGTACACAGGTACGAAAAGAGCTCTGGTATCTGATCTGTTGACAGAAGTGGCAGACAGCTTGGGTGAGGTGCTGGAACTGCACTTGGTGCATCCCAACTTTATTTTGAAATAATGAGTAGTATTACTAACAGAAGGGCAAGAATATGTACAATTCAACTAAGCTGCTCAAAAGACGGTCAAAACAACACTGCTATAATCTTTATACTGTATGTGTGTTTGTGCCATTAACTGGATGCTGTGTACACTTTGCTCTTTTCTATTGGATTAAATCCAGAGACAATGACCCACAGCAAGAAAACCACCCACCGGGAGAAGAGCGTGTACTGGCTTCAGGAGAGGCACTGAATCCAGCCAGCACAAACCCCAGCGCCAGGAGTCGCAGCAGGCTGATGGAGCGCTGGGTATAACCTGAGCAACAGCCACGACAGAAAGTTTGCTGGTCCGGCGGGGGAGTCGGGAATCACACCCCTGGCGCTGGGGTTTGCAGCGCTGGCTGAAAACTGAAGGTCCACCTTCCAGAGCGGCTGCCCACTCTCGTCCTCCCGGCAAAGGACAGGGAGGACAAAACAAATTCAAACAAAAACTTGATTCTGCCACTTTGAATTTAATCAAATAAACAGACCAGCAAAATATAGACAGACCCTGTACCTTCAATGTGATTGAGAGGCCCTCAGGGCTGCCCTACTTATTTGTTCTCTTCAGCTGGACGGAGGGCAGACTGGACGCTACAATGACTCACTATCGCCTCTCAGGGCACAAGTGGTATAACAAGCCAGGATGGGCCGAGGCTAGTAAGTTAGTATACTCATTTCAGTAGATATCTCCACAACACAATACGTAGATGTCTTTTACATAACGTCAACACTGTAACCTCTTCACATTCTGTTGATAACATTAGATCTGACTTCTATTTTTTTGTGTTGCTGCATACTCAGATCTCAGCAAGGTGACTATAATGTTATTATCAATAAAAACGGCAGCCAAAGCTAATAAAATAAAACCCAATTTTAACCCAAATTATCCTTTAAAATGCTGATCCATCGGCTGCGCAGGCGGGGATCACAGTCTCTGCATCCATCGTGAGCAGAGCACATAATGATACACTATTCGCAAGTTAATATTGTGAGACAAGGCACGAGGAAGCAATTTTTCCAGGTAAAAATAGCCTAATATATGATCATTAAGGATTCTTGAGGTTATATTCAGTCTGTCTCCAGAGAATTGATTGATAGGTAGAGACAGCGAGCATAAGGGAAAACATAAAGTTGAGCTAAATTAGGTTTACAAAAAAAATTCAATTTCAGGCCCCGACCAGGGAAGCCATTACTGCAAATCCTATAGACAGCCCTGAAAGCATGCAGGTTGGCCGAGCACCGGGTCTAGTAAAAATGACACACTAACGAAGTCGAAATAATCAGCTGATGGATCTCTCGCCCTCGTTCTCCCCCTTTCTCTCCTCCTTGTCAGTGGTGTATAATGATACACTAAAAATACCTTGAGATCAAGGATGGCACTGTCAACAGCACGAAACGGAGGAGATGAAAGAGCAGGCTGCTTTCTAATGACACGTCTTGTTTCATGGCGACTGCTCCTGCCTTATGGATTATTACAAAGCGCATTTCTCCACAGTATCTCTCTTTTCTTTGTGCATCTTATATAACAGCCTTAGGTTAAGGGAATATTTTAGCAAAAAAAAAAAAAAAAACCATAATTCATGGAAACAAGCTTATGCAATTCAACTGCTCTGTTGCTCATAGATATATGCTCCCCTGTTTGAGCTTAGGAACATAACAGATGTTGCCTTCCAGATGTGTACAGTACCATAGTTTGGGATTTTCACCAAGGCTCACTCAAGCGCGATCGATTTGTTTACAACTTTTGGGGTTCACAGATAGGAACGGCAACAAATCGGCCACGTGAGAGGCGTCTCATACTTAAGCACACATGGGGACGTGTAGCTGAAACAAACACTGAAATCACACTGTTACCCAGATCATCATCTGGATCTCTGATCCAACGGAATGCCAAATTCCTGTCACTAATATAATAAATATGGGGTTTCAGCTTTCTAATTGCAGCCAATAACAGAGGGGAAGGCTTTGCAATTTCAGGATACGAGATTTAACAGCTGCGCTGCTTCTAAGAGCCGTCTCAGATGCTGTGATTGGAGGAGACAGCCACGTTGTGCACGAGAGAAGACAAAATCCACCTCATTAATCCTTCAGCTGTACAGAGCCCTCACATCTCGGAGCTGTGATCATTCCATTCAATGCGGCGCTGAGACGTGCGAAGCTGCATCAAGTCGCTGTTTTACCTTGATACAAAATAGAGTATGTAATTTCTATCTCATTGGCTCCCTGCGGTGCTGTCAGTGTTTATACTGTCACAACCTCGCCGTTAAAAACAACACTTAAATTGGCTGTGATGAACTGCAACACCCAGCAGCATCCACACTGTCATTGATCACAGAATAAAAAAAACAACAAAAAAACGAGGGTTGTGTTTTCAGGTAATTGGGGAGCTATTGAAGCATATGGAATAACACACACACACACACTAAAAAAATTACTTAATTGTGAGTAATCACATGATTGTTCATAGTTAATTAGTCATAAATTAATCACAGATTTTTATCTGTTCAAAATGTACCTTAAAGGGAGATTAATTTAATACTCTTATTAACACGGAAGTAGGCAAATATTCTGCCTTGTGTAAATGTATGTATATATTTATTATTGTAAATCCATTAACACAAAAATGACAGATATTGTCCAGAAACTCACAGGTACTGAATTTTGCATAAAAAATATGCTCAACTCGTAACATGACAAACTGTAGCTAACAGGCAACAACAGCTGTCAGTGTGTCAGTGTGCTGACTTGACTATGACTTGATCCAGACTGACTGGGATTATCATAAAGTGGGCATGTCTGTAAAGGGGAGACTGGTGGGTACCCAGAGGACCCATTTACATTCACACATCTGGAGGTCAGAGGTCAAGGGACCTCTTTGAAAATGACCATGACATTTTTTCCTCACCAAAATGTAACGCAAGTTTAGAGCGTTATTTAGCCTCCTTCACTACACTACTAGTATGACGTGGTTCTAGCTTCATGATACCAGGAACGTCACTCAGGCTTTAAAACTGAACCTGCTACAAGCTCCAAAAGTTTGACTGCCTTAATGCACTAAAGCAGTTACTGGCGTTAAAATGAATTTACGGTAACACGTAATTATCGCGTTAAATTTGCAACACAGTTTTGCAAAGACGGAGGAGGGACGGGTGGCGTAAACGAAGACAATGGATGAACAAAACATCATTTTAGTAAATATTATATTTACCATTTGAATTATGGCATAATGAAGATTTACTATTATTTACTATTACCTCTTTTTGTTATTAGTTATAAAGCTAAAAACAATATTCTTAATGTTATTATTATTAAATCTATACAGACTGTTTTCAAAATGCTGACATCAGCACCTTTAATGCAGTATTATAACCAAGTTGTGAAGCATTGTCAGGTTATGTTTTATTTTTGTTTGGTTACTACGATCGGCATTCTTCATGTAGCTCCTTTCCCTGTTTCTTGAGGTGTTGAAACAGGCTGGCTGTGTAGTTTAACCGCGGTATTTTTTTTTTTTCAACCCTGTTCTCCCATGTTTTTGTGTTTAAGTGACTAATGGAAACAAGAGTTTCTGAAATTGGTCCAGTACTGAGGGAGAATGCTGCAGCCACTAAATGGGCTGCAATGTAATCACTCAGGGCAACAACCCACCATCAATGTGCGTCCAATAAAAGTGCTTGTTTTTGCCACTGACAGGCTCAGATTGTTAGAATAAATGTCTGACAACATTATAGAAAGAAACCTACAGAGAAATAAAACCTTTTTCTTACCTTTCACTTAATTTGGTCTGTTATTGTGTCAGATGACTTCCTGCTAGAAGACAACGGTAGGAACGTGAGTGAGCGTTGGAGAGAGGAGAGAATAGTGATGGTGTTGTCAGTTTATGGTGTTGGACTACAGAAAGAGCAGCTTAGTGTTATCTAAAAGACTTTCAATGTCATGGATGAATATTTAGCTGATTTCAACAATGTGGATACGACGCACGATTTAAAAACTAGACTTGTGCAGGTCTTGGTTAGCAAACAGACCAGATCATTTCTGTGTCCTTTCAATAATGCTGTCAGACACATAATAACAATCTGAGCCTGTCAGTGGCAAAAACAAGCACTTTCAGTGAAAGATTACACAGCAGACCGTTGAGTGGCTGCCGGCTGCAGCCTTCTCGCTCAATACTGGACCAGTTTCAAAAATTGTTGCCCCCATTAGTCACTTAGACACAAAAACATGAGAAAATAGGATCCAGGTTGAAAAATACTGCAGCTGCTCTTTAAGCAAATTTAGATAACTTGAAGGCAGAGGAACAAGAAACACTTCTCCTTATCAAGTTGTTAGGCAACACATGCCAGATGGAAATCCCACGAAGGCCAAATATTTCCTGTATTCCTGTCTCACCTCTGAGAAAACGACATGTCTTTTGTTCTGGCTATGCCTGAATATAACTACTTCAAAAAAACCTTTTGATGCATGTGTTCAAGTCCAACTCTAATTCAATAAACTGCAACAAACCCTTAAACTTAAACGGATTACTTACTGCTTATCCATTTGGCGTTAGGGTCGTGGACCTTGAAGTCTTTTCTGAAGAGGTCTGCAACAGTCACCTTGCCCTTCAGAGCCAGGTGGTCATCCTCACCTGCAAACGAAACAACCACAACATTAACATAAAGAAAACCCCTTGTGTTACAATTAAATGACACAACACTACTTCACATCGTACATTTGGAGGTCTTTCTCTCCATATCATCCTGGGGTGAGAAAAGTAAATTGCTTTATTAAACCTCACATTGTAAAGGTATGAATCACAGTGACTTGACAATAATGCCTAATATGAGAGGGAGGTTGTAGAGAAATAGATTAAACAGGACATAAATAATCTTCAAGTTTGTGTCTGTAAAGTCATTTTAGTACAGATGCCTCAAGTCCTCCTCAGTAACCAGTCTAAGCAAAGAGCAAAAATGCACTGTCCAATTTCAGCCTGGTTCTTAATCAGGTTCCTGTCATCCTCAATTTACTGCCATATAACATCACGTAGCAACAGCAGTTCACTATATTTAAACTAGTGATTCAGAGTCATGCTGTACTGCAGTACTGAGTGAAGCTGTAAAAATTAAAGGGGGGGCTGTGGGTGGTGTATTCTAATGAGGCTGCAGCTGACATAGGAAGGGGAGCCTTAATAAATAAGACCGAGTGTCTGTTTGTTAGACAGATGGAAGATGGAAGGATCCACATCCAGATGGGAAAAAGTGCAAATGCAGTTGTTTTAGAGTAATTAAGCATGTGTGGGTACAGAACACAGTAACGGGTAACGTAAGTTTTCAGATTTTGAAGCAAATGACAACCAGAGGGTGGGTTATTCCACTATTAGATAGTCATGCATGAGTAAACCTAAAGCTGCAAATGACACACTGTATATTATTACGTGTGACATTTAAAGCAGATTAGAAACAAACCATGAAAGCAAAGAGAAAAGGTAACAGAGATGGGAATGATTTTCTTTCTACTCCTGACAACAAAAGCAGAGGGAATATATAATGTCCTCTCGACACATTTTGATCACCAACCGTGTCTTAACAACTTTTCTTCTGCAGGCTGGAATGTTTCACCTTAAAAAGAATAAAGAGCGTAGCTGAGACAGGAAAAAACACAAGTAAAAGAACAAAGCGGAGCATCGTCTGAACTCCCTCCGGCCTCTGATTAAGACGACTGCGGCTTGTGATCATCACACCAGACAAGCGTATTTAAAGCAGATGCCTCCTGCGATTCATTTCAGCTTAATTTCATCCATCAATGCTCATCATTTCATCCCCTGCTACATAATGTGACTCATTTCACCTCCATATATGTGGTGGGAGGATAAAAATGAAGACAATAAATCAGGAGCTTTCTTTGTATCAAAGAGCATCGTCAGCCTGAAGTTTCATTTTGCTAAGTTTCAGTTTAACATCAAATTATAAAATGTAGTTTTTCTGCACACTGTGACATGACATGGTAGTTGATGGACACATTGGTTGAGGATCAGAGCTGTGATATTTCAGTGACAGGAGTGTCTTCCAGACGTGTGATGTTTAATCCCTCTGCTAAGCCTGCCAGTGTCCATGGCATTTTATATATGAGATAACTTTTTGGAGGCTGGTGTAGTGGTTAGCGCTGTCACCTCACAGCACGATAGTCACAGGTTCAATCAGCCCTTCTGGGTGGAGTTTGCATTTTCTGCCCGTGTTAGCATCAGTTTTCTCCAGGTTCTCCGGCTTCCTCCCACAGTCCAAAGACATGCAGGTTAATTGTTGACTAAATTTCCCATAGGTGTGCATATCAGTCAATGGTTGTCTGTCTCTATGTGCCCTGCGATGGACTGGCGACGTGTCCAGGGTGAACCCCGCCTTCGCCCAATGCCAGCTGGGATTGTCTGGGGGCTGAAACAGTATCTGAAATATCTATTTGTTAATTATATTGCAATTTGAGTGAAGCAGAAAAAAAAGGTGTCAAACCGATTGATATTGGTGTCACTTTAAGGTTGCTGGCATTGACATTTTTTTAAACGATGCCCTAATGCCCATCATGTGAATGGAAACATTCAGTTGCATAAAATGCCACCACCACCACATTTATTTTCATCAGATGCCACAGGCGTGTAGTAATTTTTTTGGTATCTCGACACTCTGAACTGCCAATTCTATCAAATACAATTTCACGCTCAACTTCAGCACACCACAGACTGTTTGGATCGGGGCTGCTGTGGTTGTGGGCCAATCACACGTCGCATTAAATCAAAGAATGCTTGTGATGATGGTACAAAATATTTTTTTCCAAGATTTGGGTGCAACAAAAGGATTGAATGCAGGTATCGTTTGACTCAAGAAGGCACTACTTGGTACTGGGTTTTTCCAGCTGACACCTCACAGATATCAAGTACCGACAGCCGTAATCTCTGGCATCACAACTGCCACTTCAGTAACTATATTACAATCAGTATTAACAATAATATTCATCTATCAGTCTTAATACAAAAATGTTTGACAAAAGGTGAAAAGAACAAAAAATGAAAAAACTAAAACTTCATAGCAGTAATATAACAAATAAAAGTAGACTGTAGACAAAATTACATCATAGTACTACAATAAATTACTGAAGAGGTCAATATTGGAGTGATTTTTTTTTCACTATCGTGACAACTAGGTTTGGGGAGAGAAGTTATGCAGCAACATACAAAAAATGGACTGGAAAGAGGTCGAAAAATGACCAGGAATAAATTTATAACTTCTCTCCAGGGTTGAAAAGCCCGACCATCAGCGGACAGACAATTATGTGACACTTACGGTTTGTCTATTGAAACCAGAAATAATGAAAATGCTTTTAGGTGAATTTCACAGTCCATAAGGTGAGATGTCTTTTGATTGTTCAGCGGCAGAGAAACCGCTGGAACGGAACAATCAAAAGACCATCCCATCGTTTTCCATGTTTAAGCTGACAATGAAATACAATTGCATACACTTTACATCCCAGGTGATCACTTAGAAAAAAAAAAAAATCATACTGCACTCTAGGTTCTCAGACTGGTGAAAGCTTTTACTACTTTCCATGCAGGCAGCCAGTGATTTCACTTCATGAAAGTAACACATTGCGTCTATTATCGGTATGATACGTGGTGGAGAAGTGAAACTGGTGATATGACTGCGTGGTAACGTGTTTGAAAATGTGGCTTGTTTAAAAACCTTTTACATGATGCGTTCAGATTCTGATATCAGTGATTTAGAGTTGGGAACACTATCTTCTATCTATCTCTATCTATTTGAATGCTTTCTTGCATTAAAAAGGATGTTTGGCAAACAAATTTTAATTCTCAGATGCTGAGCACAAGCAAATAGTGTACATGTCCGTCAGTGAAGAAGTATCAAAGCAACTTCTGCTTACCATGTCAATAATAACAATAACAATAATAATAATAATAATAATAATAATAATAATAATAATAATAATAATAATAATAATAATGGGTTAAAATAACTACAGAAGTAGCATTACTTTACTACAGAGTTATGTAACAGTATTGGTCTGACAATGGATAAGCCTCTGGGGGCACAGGGCCATATTTCTGGGGTTCAAGCATGGATTGTTTCACAAGTAGCCAGTTTACAAGCTAATATTAAACCAATAAAAAGCTAAATCAGTGTCAGACGATTGACGGTGGGTTCCCAGATTGCATTTAGGGGCGACTGTGGCTCAGAGGGTAGAACAAGTCATCCACCAATTGAAGGATCGGCGGTTCGGTCTCTGGCCCTGGTCACATGTTAATGTGCAAGACACTTAACCCCAAATTGCTCCCAAAAGGCAGAGCCATTGGTGTGTGAATATTTAGATTAGATCCTGATGGGCAAAGTTGGCACTTCACATGACAGCCTGTGCCATTAGGGTATGAATGTGTGTGTGAATGGGTGAATGCTGATATGGAGTGTAAAGCGCTTTGAGTGGTCGGAAGTCTAGAAAAGTGCTATGTACGGTTTATCTGCATTCAACCAAAGCCGAATGTGATTGGTCAAGTCGGACCACAAACGAAAACCAGAAGGCTTCAGATACCAAAATCTTGTCCCCTTGCCTACAGGTTCTTGGGGGCGGCAGTAGCTTAGTCTGTAGGGAGTTGGCTTGGGAACCGGAGGGTCACCGGTTCAAGTCCCGCCATGGACCACCACTGAGTGTGAACTGGTAGTTGGAGAGGTGCCAGTTTACCTCTTGGGCACTGCCGAGGTGCCCCTGAGCAAGGCACCAAACCCCCAACTGCTCGGGGCGCTTGTCAGGAGCAGCCCCATCACTCTGACATCTCTCCATTGTTGCATGTTTGTGCATGTGTGTGTTCGGGTCTGCATGTACCGTGTATAAGTTAACAACAGAGTGAAAAAATTGAATTTCCCCTCGTGGGACTAATAAAGGACTATCTTCTTCTTCTTCTACATGTGAATGCAGACTATCTTTATAGAAATTGCGTAACAAATCTCAAGACAACATTTGGGTTAAACCACACCAGAACCTCCTCCCTAAGCAGACTAAGCTGAGTCACTCATACTACGTCACCTGTCCTGGCTCATGACTACAAGGATTACAAATTGATTATGTAGGTTATATACGAATTATAAGTGCATTACCTTTTGTAGGTATGGCTACGAACAGTGTATGACAAGTGAGACGGGGTATGTGCAACACTTACGAATTTTTACCTCGCAGGGCTGAAGGAGGAAGCAGTAGCCAGCATGTTATATACTGTATACTCACATTTACAAACCACTCTGGCTTGAGACTGATAAGCGACAATTATTGATCAAACTGGAGCTCAACATAAAAAACGCATGTCAGCCATTGGACAGAGGGAGAAACAAACCCGAGTCATTAATGGAGAGGTTTTTCTAACTGCTATAGCACCAATGAACCACATAGATGAGCTCCAAATGTTCTCTCAGCAAAACTGTGACCTCGTCCTTTAATTTTAATCCGACACATGCTTTGATCTTTGTGTCGCAGCTGTCGGAGAAATTTTCTGTAAAGAGCAGACGGATGGAAGAAGGGGAGGATCAGACAGTCTGGCAACATAAAATGACACTAAACATCTTCCTCTTGTCATGTTAACACCATCACATTACAAACTGTTGAAAAAAAAACCTGTTTAATGTCAGCCTTCGGATCAATGTGAGATCTCAACAAGTGGGTGTGATCATAAGAAGCTGAGATCTTACGTCAGTAAAATGAGATCAGCAGTCAAATGCCTCAAGATAAAATATCAACAGATCATGGGAAATGATCCACACAGTCAAAACTTTGTATGCATACCAACTTCAGGCATTTAATTTAAATATATGTGAACAGCAAGTAGGACTGAAATTAAGTGTGCTTAAGCAATAATTTGGTGAAAAAACTTATTTTTTAATCTAATTTTAATAAATAAATTCCTTCAGGCGTTCTTGAGATATTGCATACACAAGAATATGTATGGACGAGCTACCAGAAAACTAAATAATAATAATAATAAAAACAGAAAAAATACTGCCTAGAGCAAAAAGTTAAAAACACCAGCCATAAGCAATAAGTTGTTGTTGAATCATTTTCTATAAAACAGATTCAAAGGTTCAAAACACCTTAATATTTAGTAAACTGCACAAACTACATGCGCCCCTCATCACAGGGGGCATATCTAGAGGTTGTGAGCTGTTTATTCAAAGAGTATTTTTTTTTTTCAAGAAGCGAGTCAAGTTTATCTCCATAGCTCTTTCAAGTTAAAGGTGAAAGGTGAAAGTGTGTTATATAAGACATAAAAATGCATTATGATAAGACATAAAAGTAACACAAAGCAACATAAACAGACTCAAACAGTGTTGAAAACATAAACCGAAGATAAAATGGAATAAATCGGAATAATGCCAAGTTCACACTACACAAGGATCAAGCCAATTTTGGGCCCGATTCCCCTAAAACAACGGCCAGCTAAAGATTACCTTGTCAGATATTCCTGTGGTGTGTGGAGAGTTTTTTTTTTTACATCCCCTGATCGTGTCCAACTAATTCAAATGGCAAATATCAAACATGATCAATATTTTCTATAGGATGTCTCGTGAGTGGGGAATCCAGAGGACAGCCAGCCAGATGTGATCATGTGGGAAAGAAGAATAGCCAATTGGGAAGTGAACAGATTGAAGGAGGAGACACAACAATAGTGATGGCGACAGCGGCTAAATCAAATACGAAGTATAAAGTAGAAGTAGATTGACTCAGAGATGAGAGGACCAACTTTTTGATTTATGGAAACAAAACAAATGTTTATTTAACGTGTCTCCAGGACTTCATCCATATATAAATCTAACACTGCAAATACTCGACTTACAAAAGTCGAGTTTGATCGTGAGAGATTTTGCGTAACTGTGTGATGTGCTGTTTCAGGCAAATCCTTGCTCACCACACACTATAGGAACAAAACTGTTAAATCTAAGGTGTCGCTATGTGTGGGATCGCTCACATTTTCAACATCTGCTAAGATTTTAAAAATCTCTTAGTGTGGAAAAGAAAAATTATAGAGCAAGAGGTAAAACTATACAGTATAGTTCAAACTTTTCTCTCACCTTTTCATTTTTCTTGAGAAATAAACTTTTATGGAGTATTTCTTTCTTATTTCTTACAGTATCTATTCTATTTATTGTTATCATTAATGATTTATCATGTATTGATTAATCTACTACTAGGTTCTGGGGTTTACCGACTGTCTTATACTGGCTGCTTTTGAAAATGGGAGTTTTTTTTATACAAAATACGCTGGCTAGTATAACTTCTGTGCCTCTTATTCCTTCTAAATCAATACATCTGTAAACGCACATCATATTCTATGAGTGATGGTGATATGTGTTAAATCGAGTCCCCCTGTTCAGCCAGTGCAAGTCAATATGAAATCAGTGGTGTCAAGCAAAAGTGAAGAAAACTTTTTAGACAAAATTCAGAGTTTTTTTTACTAATCAAAGTTTTAAATAGCAAGAACGCAACAATGACTTGCATCACTGTCCCGAACTTGCGCGTCAGCAGTGTGTGAACAGCGTGTGGCATATTGTACCAAACAGATGGACAGGTACCCACTGATACTCAGTTCCTCCACAATTTCATCATGAGGGACAAAAGTACCTTTGAAGGCATCTGCTCAGTGCCTCACTTGAGTTTAGTGTGATAATCAGAATCGCCAGACTGTGACTATAGACTGCAGGGGAATGTAATAGTGACATAAGTTGCAGCCTCCCGTCAGATGGCAATGCTTAGAGGGGATAAATGGTGATTTTATAATCAACTATGATATCCAGATTTATGGATTGAACACAGAGGCAGTTGCAGGAAAAAATAAAGTTATACACATGAGAGTTTACATTTAAAATGACATTTTCTATATATAGCACAATCCCCTAAAAGCAAATCCCTTTTCTGTAGTAAAGTATGTCTTTATCTCACTCTCACAGACTGCTGCGATCATAGGCAGAAACTTTGAATTAGTCTAACAAAAGCCAACCGTCGGCCCCAGCAGGGTCAGCTCACATGAGCAGTTTATATGCTAATGTGACACGGCCTCTTTTCAATACAATAGAGTTTTGATCGAACATTGAACCTGACAATTTAAAAGATAATTTGAGTCTGTGACTGAATCAAATACAGTAAGTCTGCAGCGTTGGCTATAAAAGAAAAGGTGATCCTGTCTAATCATACTGAGGTTTTGCAAGTATGTCATTCTAAAATTAGATATTCAGGACCTGAAAGAAAAACCAAGTTACCTTTGAATTGGAGGCCAATACAGAGCCAAGAGGAGAGTCAATATTAGACTTTCGCACTGGAAACACAACTCCAGGTGAATGCTAATGTTGCTTTGTGTCTGCTGGATGTTTAAATACGCAACTGTTTACTGACAAGTTCACCATGTCAACTTTGATTGGTGATAACACAGTGTGTCAGTAATGCAACAGCATGTTTCTGTCCCCCTCAGTGACCAAAAATCAAGTTTAACCCAGTGTGGAGAAACCCGATCATGCTAATTCGGTAGAAACTGGGATTCACCTTCTTATCACGTGTCTGATCACTGTGGTGTATCATCAGCTCCCGTCATGGACCCGTTACAATAGTGTATTACAGCCATTGTGGGCATAATAATAAATGCATGTAACTTTTCTATGTTTTTTTTCTTGTAAATTTATTACTTTAATCTAGGAAATTCAGAGTTTTTTTTTCCTCAAAATGTTACTCCCTTCCCTGGCTCCATAATAAGATAAGATAAGAGATAAGATATTCCTTTATTAGTGCCACAGTGGGGAAATTCACACATTACAGCAGCAAGTGGATAGTGCAATAAAAGACAAGCATAGATTTAAAAACAGTATTAATACAAATAAAATAAATTAGTATATACATAATAGAAAAGTAAAGCCAGAAATGTGTCCATCATATCAATAAATAATTGTCCAGTTATTATGATTTGAGCAGATGATATAATTGTACATATGAGTCCTTATTGCACTTATGTCCGTTGAGTTTGTTGTGAATGTGACTGTGATTGTGGTTTACTGGGAGCAGTGCTGGTTGTGGAGTCTAACAGCTGCAGGCAGGAAGGACCTTCTGTAACGCTCCTTCGTACACTTAGGGTGTAGCAGCCTGTCACTGAAGGAGCTCTCCAGAGCTCTGATGGTGTCTCTCATGGGGTGGGAGTCCTTCTCCATCATGGATGACAGCTTAGCCATCGTCCTCCTCTCTCCCACCACCTGCACTGAGTCCAGAGAGCATCCCAGGACAGAGCTGGCCCTTTTGATGATCTTATCCAGCCTCTTCCTGTCTGCAGCTGTGATGCTGCTGCCCCAGCAAACCACTCCATAAAATATGGCTGATGCCACAACAGTGTCATAAAATGTTTCCAATAGTGTCCCCTGCACTCCAAAAGACCCGTCTCCTGAGCAGATACAGTCTGCTGTATAATAATGTTTTTTATTATTATAATGGCCTTAATATTACATCTTAACTGGTGGATCTTTTGTGGTTTCTGTGGGTGGTGAACTGTACGTTTTAGTCCTGAAATCTTGGCTATATGGCCAAAAAAAAAAAAAAAAAAAAAAAGAAACGGGGTACTACAAAGTCACAGAGACGGCAGCATGCAGCTGATCAGAAAAGTATAAAGTGGTTCAGGAATAAGTCAGAAATGAGTTAGCATTTTAGCACATCTGGTTCTCGTCTGGAAATCAATGAATGAATTTTTAGTCAGATGCCTGAAATCAGGTCTGTGGTGAACAGAAGCTGAAGAGATTTTAACATGTCGTAAATATCTCACTCATGATTTTGAAGCATCATAAAAAGGTGGTTGCTAGCAAGTGGCTAAATGAGACATTCACGGCCTTGTTGTTTCTACTCAGGCTCATTCGACCGTGGTGTAGTTTGTTTAGAGGTTAGCATTAGCTTTTTGTTCTGCCAATTGCATTCAGACTTCAAAGATCATGAAAGTGGTCAGATTTGTTAAGATTATCTTGCTGACCAAAATGTAAAAATATAAACATTTCTCTGTCACAGAGTTTATTTTCTGCAATAATTCAAAACCCAATGGAAAAATCCCATTGGCTTTGAGCTGAGGGAGATGCTAAATGCAAAAATATGTCATCCCTGCTGCACACTATTATATTAGAATCATTACATATATATACAGGGATAAAATATGACAAAACATTGGGATTGTTGAGGTGTAACTGACGGTTAAAATGCTTAATGTTGATTATCGGATAAGTGGTGAATTATTAACATCACTAATATGTACAACACATTGTTGAATGCCACTGAAGTAGCCATGAGAGTGATCCAACATGGCGTCAGCTCCATGCAACAATGTCTGTGACTTTTTGCATTCAGCTGCAGCAAATGTATGTATTATGAACCAGCCACAGTTTCAGCTAGCTGTCACTCTGTCAGTCAGCCTGACATCCTTCAGTCTGAGGAATACCCAGATGCCAGTTGTGAACATCTGACCTAGTTGCACTGATGTAGAGAACACAGCAACCTCTTAGCAATATGGAGCTATCAGTTACAGCAGACACAGGTTGTCAGAGAAGGGAAAGGAGGTGAAACTCTATGTGTGTGTGAGTGTGTGAGAGTGTGTGAGAACAAAGTGGTTGTCAGGAGCAGTTAGAAACTGTCTGGCCTCTCTGGCAGGGGAACATCCATCAACAGGCCCTCCTAACTGAGTGGAAACAACATGCTATCTCATAACTCCTCACATGAGCCGCACTGCTACAGTTTACAGTTTGAGGTGCCCTAGTTCCCAAAATGTTTCTCCTCGATGTGTAATTACAGCAAAGCAAGTTGTTCTGAATGACCATTGGATTTAGCATTTAAAGTAGGAAAATCGTCTGCAAGGCACAAAACATTAGTGATGTACTTTACACTGCTGGGCCCATTTGCACAAAAAATGCCCAATTTCCCAAAGAGGCCCTGGTTATTCTGTTTTCTTAAAAGCACTGAGGAAAAAAATCTTCTTTCTCAAAAGTTTTTTTGCTTAAAATCAAGCTTAATTTTCTTGATTCTGGTGCAACTACAGTACCAGCCTTTAACACAATGAAACAACGTAATTTCCTGGCAGATGGCAGATCTTTTGGCTTAAAAGTAAAAAGCTAAAAAGTCTTTAGGACTAAATTAAGATAAGATGAACCTTTATTAATCCCCAGAGGGAAATTTGGGAGCAATCTGAGGTTAAGTGTCTTGTTCAAGAACACTTCACATGTGACTGGAGGAACGACCTTCTCTACCCTCTGAGCCACAGCAACCTGAAGACTGGTGAAGATTATAAAAGATGACTGTGAGATGTTTGTTGCAGTGTAAACACCTCTAATTCTGACTTACAGTAGCTACTAAAAAATCAGTAGGAAGCATACAAAGAGTTGTGTTTTCAGTACATGAGAATAAAGGTCTTTCCCCATACTATCTATTTTGTTCACAATCACACAAGGAGGAATTTATTTTAAGATGCAACGATAGTAATTTCTGCCCAGACACGAGCCTGAATAGACCGCGTTGCCACACAGAATAGAATGCAATACAACAGCGTGCATCTTTGGGGATCATCATCAGTAGTGTGTGAAATGTAATACTCTTTTCAGTGGTTTCCCGTAATTTGAATACACGGTTTAGAGAAACCACATCATTGTTCCTTCTCCGCACACACTGTTTCACAACAACAACAAAAAAAAAGTTTAATGAGGCTCCCTCCATGTGCACATACAAGTACTAGGGACATTTACTCAGTCTTTAAGAACACCAAGTACAAGCCAATATCTATTACGTCTTCTAATTATTAAATCCGCAACACTCACAACTGAGATGTGGATCGTGAAACAGGGAAGATATTCCAAATACACTTCATGGCTGCATCTATACTATAAAACTATAGTTTTAAACTATACTATACTATTTTTAATCAACTAATTCCAAAACAGTGAACATTATATATAATATGCAACTCTAACAGCCTCTACTCTAATTTAAATTTCTATAAGACTGGCTGTGGATCCTGACTGCAGTTATTTGCTCCTATTCAGTCATAAGAGCATCAGCGAGCTCACTGATGTTGGGCGATAAGGTTTGGCTCAAAGTCAGCGTTCCAGTTGATCCCAAAGGTGCTGGATGGGGTTGAGGTCGGGTCTCTGTGTTCTTTGTGGACCTGACTGCACAAGGGCATAGACCTACATACATAAACTGCTGCCACAAAGTTGGGAGCACACAAAAGGACAAAAAGCAAAGCCAGGAAATCAGACCCAGACCGACGGTACATGAAAACGTATGTGGGCAGGGGTGTCCTATGCACCAAGATGTAACAAGAGTTAAAACTTGTTATATAGTGTGCTGAATGTCCCAGATTAAAAATACATAACAGCACATTTAAACCCTTACCATTCCCCCTCGTTTTATAGGGAGGTAAGGGCGGGGGACCGGTGATGTGCTGGGGTAGATAAAATATGATACAATACACTTTATTGTCCTCTTGAGGGAATTTGTCTTGGACTCAAGTGCTGCACACCATCAGCTGCCTCGACAGCAGAATCAATAAATAAAACATTAAAAACAAACAACAATCCACATGTAGACAGAGTAACACACACCAATGTACAACACAAACAGCATACTGTATACTGCACAAGATCTGCATAAAACAACATAAATAAGAGATAAAGATAAGAATACCATGACACTATTGCACAACCTTATTATAGCCTCAAGAAATATTATTTAAAATTTTGATCGCGGTGGCACAAACAAGTTAAAATGGTTGTTGTCATTGTAAAGTCGTACATGCCACATAGAAAGAGGTGACAGCTGGGAACCTGAGGATTAATTTGAGATGCATCTCAGCACTGTGTCAAGTTTCAATCATAACAGTAGTAAATTAATTAATTTATTTATTTATTAAAAATAAATAGTGAAAGTTAGATAAGATTTGGTAACCCCAAGATAACCCATTTTTTATCCCTTGAGATTTGATAAAAATGATCAAAAATCCCTGCAAAATATCACAACAACACACCATGGCCTTGAGGAGCACCACTGAAAAAGCCATGCAGTGATTTAGATGTTGAGCATTTCTGTTCTGGAAACTGCTCAGAAACCCCCTTATTGTTAATCTAGCTAGGAAAGTCCTCCCTCCTCTGAGTGCTCTAGGTCTCTAGTTTGTGGCTGCAAAGTTTCATAAGGCTTTAATTATCCTATTATCCTGTCACCACAGGTCATTTTAGATAGTGAGGCCAAGTTTCAAAAAATGGTCTCACAACAATGAAATGGTTACTCTGGGTAACTAATATCATCACACATGAATACAACTGGGGTCACTGGATCCACAAGAGTCTCAGCTTTACAGAGATCTCCAATTAATGTAATTCCAAGACTGTTTAGGGACCCCAGTATGCAGAAATATTCAAATACACTATTTTAGCATAGGAGAAAGTAACACTTTGGTACTGCATGCAAAAAAATACATGGGCTTTGTCCCAAACTGCAAGTGATAATAAAGTAGGCATGTCTGTAAAGGGGAGACTTGTGGGTACCCATACAACCCATTTTCGTTCACATATCTTGAGGTCAGAGGTCAAGGGACCCCTTTAAAATTGCAAACCCAGTTTTTCCTTGCCAAAACTTAGCTCAGATATGGAACATCATTTGTCCTTCCTGACAAGCTGGAATAATTGATTCCTTACATTTGCTAGTTTCATATGTTACCAGTATCTTCACTCTAGCTTGAAAACTGAGTCTGCAACAACCTCTGACAGACAGAATAGTGGGTGGGTCCACCTGCGAGACGTTGGACTGTTGAGGGGTTAAGGGTAAGCTTTTCCTTTAACTAAAATATATTTGACTTTGTAGAATCCAGGGATTCAATTAACAACTCCATCGTGAATACAGAAACCACAAGAAGACGAAAAATAAACTGTCTTTGCTCAAACAAACTACTGTCCTTGAGGAATAATACAAGGAGTTGCATTACTCTGAAGCTCATCTGAGTTGGTCAGGATATCCAATTAATCTACATCAACTTTCAAAACCACATCTGATGAGACCAGAACCAGAACTCTGCCAACAGCCCTTTAATGGCCAGTCTGCTGGAGGCCCCACAGTTGCTGCGGGAACCCGGTTCGTGTCGAGACTTGGAGCGGAACAACGGTCGATGCAGGGAGGGGATGGATTAGGGGCAAGGTTACATGCTAGAGACACCACCTGCCCGGCCTCCACTTTCTGCCCGACTCCCGCTGGCCCGCCTTGTTTGGAAGCGGCACATTAAACCGCTCTGGTTCATCCGAGTCCAAAAACAAACGCCCCGGGACAGGAACAGGTCACAGCCAGGAGGTGACGCCACATTTTAGGCCTCGCTGCTTTGACACCTGCCGGAGGTCGACTCCGGCGATATTTTTGCTCGGACACCTGTCTGGATCTCTATGGATTATGTGGCAAATCACTGAATTTATTTTATAATAAAAGGCTGGGCTTTGCTACCACGCCCTCAGAAACATTAACTGAGACAGAAAATCATAAACAAGGACACAGTGATTACTGTCTTTCTAACTGAATTACAGAGCACACACATTGGCACTTGCATTGACTGATTTGGCCCTGGCAGCACATAAAACCATATCAAGGAGCTTTATGAGGCTGGATACAAACAGATGGCCTATTGATTAAACTTTCATGTAAATGTGCAAATGGAGGACCTGAAGGTCACTCTGAAGGGAAACTCAGATGCCTTAAAATAACTAAGCAAATCGTAAAAATCCAAAATGTGTGTGTTGTGTGTGTGCACAGGGAAAAGAGGACTTATATAGTAAAGGAGACACATTGTGTTTCTTAGGAAAGCCAGTCGACTTCAGTGAGGTTTACTGACCTTCACTAAATGTGTTACAGTAAGAAAGAGTGCCCATGTGGAGGATAACTGACATTACAGTGGGTGACCACACATGCAAGGACAGCAATACTGACATGTTCTTGTTTGCATTATTTCTGGTGAGGTAGATTGTGGAACCTAATGGGCATGTCTGTGCATAATAATAAGTTGTGTAAACAGAGCGATGTGCGGTGTATGACCCCCTCCCTCCTCATCCTGCGCCGTGTACCTGGTGTCAACAGGATGACGGAGGTGACGATCAGCGAGCAGATGACCAGAATGACAAGGAGGGCGATCGCTATTCCCTTCCAGTTCCTCTGCGGAGGGTTACTGCCCACCAGCTCCTGCAGAGACACAGAGAGGAGGGGAAAAGACATGGTCAGAAACAGTAACAAGACTAGTGTGGGAGCAAATCAGAGGACGACTTACTGAGGATGAGGAAAAAATGAAAGAATGATTTAGAAGAACAATATGCAGGGCATGAAAAATCAGCAATCTAAAGAAACTTAAGAAAACAGGAACAATCAGAGGTTGTGTAAATGGAAAACTCATGAAAAGGAACGATGGGGGCGTCAGTCAAGGACGAACGTGAGTCAGTCGCAGCATCTCGGTTCTCAAGGAGACATGCTAGCAGCAGCAGCAGGAAGAAGAAGAAGAGGAAGAGGAGGAGGAGGAGGAGGAGGAGGAGGAGGAGGAGGAGGAGGAGGAGGAGGGGGATCCTTAATGAGCCGAGCATCAGCAGCCATCACCCCCAAACGAATGTGACAGATAAAAATGGAGCCCACGACACGTTGGTGAATTGCGTGCTTGACAAAAGCTCGGCAAGAAAAGGTTGAGAAAACGAGTCGGAGTTCTGAGCAACCTTGAGGGGATTTTTTGTTTGTTTGCCTAACTGACAAATCCAGAAACAAATGACTTTATTGCAGTTTAATACTGTTATTAAGTGAAAACTGAATTTGAAAGAATGAATGTGGCACTAGACAAAGCATCACCGCAGGATATAAAATAAAAACAATAGGGGGAAAGCAGCGTTACGCTCCTTGTTCAGACACAAATCGAATAAAGTGCAGGTAAAATGTATTTGACATGCGGTGATGTGCAGCATGTGGCTCGGTTCAGCGAAAAGTTAAACGAGCACAAAGTTTTCACAATATATTACGATAACAGCTCCAGACAGTCCAGTCAGCAGCTATACGGATGACTCTGGATGTCCTCCAAACTTCCAGTTCAGAGCATCTTAGCAACTAAAGCACCCAGAGGGGAAAAAATGGCTCAGTGTGTGACAGAGCATCCCTGAAAGTTTCCCACCTCAGCCCTGCTCGGTCTGGCTCGCACACAGATGAACCAGCGCCAAAACCACAACCAAGGGGGACTCTGCAGAAAGAGTCCAGAGCCCAAACTATTAGCGGAGGATTAATAAGTTCTTAATTAGTTTATAGAGGATAAAAGAGCGAAGTAGAACATGTGCTTCGGGGACCTATGGCTGCAGCATTAATGAAAACACACTAGGGCTTTAATGAAGCCGAATGGCTGAGCTATGAATCAAACCTTCTACTGACCTCGTTCCCACCTTAATTGAAAGAAGCCTAAGACATCTTTAGCCTGTAGATAAGAGCGATCGGGACTATTTACCAGACTGCCCATTACCCATATTCATTACAACTGTTAGTTATAGCCTGCTGTGGCCCCGGAGTCCATTAACAGGGCTGGTGTGTGTTGTGTTCTTGCTCTGCTTGCCTCTTTGTATATTAGTCGGTTGTCTAATCGGTTGTTTTGGTCTTAGTCGACTAACATTTCTTTAGCTGATTAGTCATTTTTATGCTTTTTTTCATGCTGAATGAGTTATTTCCAAGAAAATGGAGAACAGCTGATTAGACAACGATCAGGGCCGATTACTGCAAAATGATCAGATCCATAAACAAACAACAAACGCCAAGTCATGAGTTCAGTTGAGGGATGTACAGATCACATACTGATATCAGATATCAGGCCAATGCTGACTCAAATAGCTGGATTGGGTATCGGTGACAGTGGGGCTGATCTAGGTTTACATCTGATTACACATGTACTACTATACTACGCCACACAGCAGCACGCAGATAGACCGCGTAGCTGAGGGAGCTTACAACCCACGTCAGTGGTTTGGAGGTATTAATGCTGGCTATGCCAACATTTCCTACGACTACTTGGAGTATCTGCAAAGCCAGTGTTTTGAGGAGAAAATATAACACAACCAACTTAATCAAGCACCTCCAGAGCCAATCAAAAAGAAAAGACAATTAGAAGAACAAGCGGTTTATTCTGCCAGATTCAGAATGCAAGACTCTTCTCAGTTAGACGAATAACACAATACAATACATTTTGTTTTACAAAGTTAGGAAAGCATAATGTTTAAGTCAAGCCTGATGCTGTCATACACATAAACGAATGATCCCAGTCACTTCCACACAGTGAGGCATACAGTTTAATAATCAAACACTGGAATTGGATCGGCGCTTGGTATTGACCAATACCCAAAGCCCAGGTATCAGTAATGGGACCGAAAAAGTCTCTAGTTCAGTTGTTTCCATTGAGTGGGGATCATTTCACAGATCAACTGATAAAACACAATGTTGTGGGTGATGAGCCGACAGTCTACAATGTGATTTATTTCCTATCAGTCTGTGCTGAGCCATCTCTTTGGAACAATAGTTATGTTTTTCTGCAGAACGGAAAATCCTACTGGAGACTTTATGAGAGTGGCGTGGAGCCCACTGCAGATTGTTGTGGACGATGCAGTATGTGACTGAGTGGGCTTTACACTATGGAAAATGGTGACAAAATTGGAGAAAAAAACAGCTCTATGGAGAGCAACTACGTGCGAGCTATAACGGGATGTAAAGCAGAGTGCTCATTGTGTCTAATGCACAATAAAAGAGCTAAAGAAATCCCACTGCAATACTGAGCAATGACTGTTTATTATGTGTTCTATAACGCAATTGAAAGCTGGGCATGATTCCATCACAGCGTCTTAAATTTAACAATCTTATCTCTCTGTGTATGTGTGCACATTTGGAAATTGGACTGTAGGGCAACTTAACTGAAGCTGGGCGGATGATGTGTAGCAAAAATGATTTGGTAAAGGTACTAAAGCGCTCATTTAAATGTTCGTGCAATTTTCTTCCATTATGTGTTATGCAAGAATCAACGCAGCTGCTCAGTAAAGCATCAGATCCGAGAGTCTGTCTTAGACCAACATTTCCAGGTGAAGATTTTATCTTTAAATTCACTCAACCTTTCTAACTGTGGAGGGAGGATATGTTCAAAAAGCAGTGACATTTCTAATTTGGTAGACAAGACAGGGTGCACTCTCACATTTACCACTGTCTGGTAGAAGTAAGAAAAAAAGAAGTTGTGTCCAATGACAGTAAATGCTCGGCTCTAGCGCTGTAGAACAAGCAAGCACACACACACTGACTGTACAGATGCTGCACGTCTGCAAAGTGCTTCTCTGATTGTCTCCCCACTTTCTGCAACAGTAACATCCAGCATCTAATCAGAGAGTCAATGTCAAACAGCATTTCCATAAACTGTAGATCAGCTTCTCTGTGGGAACGTATTGACAATGGAAACAATCCAAAACAATCCAAATCCTCAGAAGAAGCTGCCTCTTAGAGAGCAAATCCCTCAGGTTTCATATCTTGTCATCTAGTTTCATATGATACCAGTATCTTCACTCAGTCTGCTACAACCTAAAAATCGCAAGTTGCGTTAAAGAAATTAGTGCCGCTCAAACAAATTTGCACAGATCAATGTGTTAGTATCATCTTAACTTAGGCAGCCTTGGTATAAATGTTGTCTCACAACCCTACTTGCTGGAGTTGAAGCATATTAATAATTAGCCCTCAAACGACTGAGCCAAAGAAAGCAAAGACAGAAACCTCACCAAGAGATGATGTCACTTCTCTCCTGGGCTTGGAGGGAATAATTAATTATTCTGTCTGGATAAGGGTACAGACACAGGCTGAAAACCTTGCCTAACCTTCCCGATCATGCCCCTCTGATCTGTAATTATAATAATGATTGCAGTAATTGGCTAGACCTTATGTGCTGAAGTAATGACACTATGATTACAAGCTATGACTATGGCAGAAGCAAGATGAGGTATAAAATGAGCAGTGAGGAGACAGACATGAGAGCTAGCAGGAACGGTAAATAAATAACATGTTGGGAGGCTGCAGGAGGACTCGCAGACAGGAAAGCTTGAAGCGTGACCAAAACATGACAGAGAGAGTAAAAAAAAAAAAAAAAAAAAAGCAGAGATGGATCCAGGTCCAAACTCAAATAAAAACAAGATCCTGGTGTTTTCCTGTCCTCAGCAGCTGTCATGTTAAAACCTGCAGAGCATGCACAGGAATCATCAGTGTTGATTCCTCCCGGAGAGGGTGAAACGCAGCACTGTGCCAATGTCTCTCAAAGTCAACGACTGCTGAAGTTAGTCCAACACTTTTCACTGTTTTTTTGGAGCACACAGGGCCATTCAGCCAAAAAAAAAAAAAAAAAAAAGCCTGGAAGTGCTGGGCGCTGGGTTCAGAAGCATCGCCAGACTGTGAATATTTGGAGTCCTGATCCTGTAGGACCATTTATAATATTGCTGAGCAAATTTGTATTTGTTAGATCAGCACTATCACCTAAGTAGCCTTCCATCATGTCAGGAATACCTATGGGATGATTTCTGCCCCTGAAATATTTGGAAACACTTGTCCTGCAGATTATTACTGCAATATAAAAGCCATTCAGTAGCTACAGCTCAATCAAAATGCAGCCGCCCACATCCTGACTAACAAGGACATACAGCAGGTGCTTTCCATGATTTGGAAAGTAACAGAAAAGAAGTGTTGTCCCTTACTGTATTATCTTTGACTGATGCTCCATTCTAGTGTCTTGTTTTATGAGAGCTTTATGCTACAGTACAAAGTGAAAATACAGGTAAAATCATATTGAGTTTTACCCAAAAAAGCATACAGACTGTATAAAAGACGTGGACATACAGTAATTCAATTCCTGCAGAAGTACCACAGCGTCAGAACCACTGAAGGGTTTTTGTTTTTGTTTTGTAAACCCGTTCATTACAGAAGGGACTTTCAGATTGGGCTGAACAATTTTGAAAAAGAAAATCTTCGCAGTTATTTTGACTGATGTCACCATTGTGATATGCTTTGCGATATTAGAGGTAATGATCATTTTTACAGCAATATTCTCATCTTAATTGAAAAACATTAAAATGATTCTAATGTTATTTTTAAACAAAAATGTCTGTACAATTTGATGTGTCTGCGAGGACATCTCTCTAGCACACTAATTTAAAATGGTATTTGGACACACATTTCAACTTTAATAAATACTGCATATTTCAAATCTGGCCATATTGCAATTTTGATAAATTTTTGATTAATTGTGCAGCCCTACTTTAAGATCCTGATCTATTAAACTCTGACCCAATTTTATATATGTGGCATCTTATCAACCTGAATCATGGGTCAAAAGACCATCTGCTCCACATTCTCATCCTAAATGTGGCCACAGAGCATTCATTAGTACCTAAAGCTTTTACATCAACACTATCATCCTTGAAGAATAAACAAAAGACATTTCATACAAACCTTTTTTGTTTGTCTCTAAACTGCGAGCCACAAATAAAACTATACTAAATTGATCGATATGACAACAAGAAAAAGGAAACTAAAGTCACGTTTGAAGAGGAAAACAAGTAGCCATTCTGACGAGGAATAATCCATGAGAAAGTCTGTATAGTGTGAGTAACTGCTCCATTTGTGCTACCTTTATGGGATGCTAAACTGGAATGAAGCTTGGCCCATCTTCCATTGCAGCTTTAATAGCTCAAACTAAAAAATGTTATGCAGCATATAAGCTACATGTGCTCTGCCTGGGGGTGAAAGGATGCCTTTGGGCTCCAGCATTAGTGATGGTATAGGTCATTAATTCTGATGTTCAATGAATATGCTAAAGCTACAGCACACAGCGTACCTGCTATCTACTGTAAGAGCCTTGTGCAAATGTACGTGTGCATATCTGCTATTTTCTGTACGTTCATGCATATTTTCATCAGTTTAATTATACAATACAGGAAGTCAATAGTGTTAAAAATACCACAGTCATTAGGTATGCACCATAATGCACTGACAGCACAATACTAGTGGAGATGTAGGGGAAAGGAGCTATAGGGACCTTGTGACAAAGTGGGTGAGAACACACCATTTGTCCCTATGTTTTCTTATGATTAAGGTTAGCTCAGACAAACATTTTTTCATACTCACCATACTCACCATGTGCTCAGGTTAAAAGAAGGAGGCACCCAGTCACTTCCTCCTTTTATACCCTGAGTGACATCATCAGTGATGTCATTGGACCAGACTAAGAGACAGGGGAGTTTGATTTCAAATAACCTAATTTAAAAAAAGTATTATCATGATAATTATGACTATAATTGTATGGACTTAGGTGGTAACCATGTGTTTTACACATGTTGGAGTACTGGTAAATTACAGTAAAAAGCCTTCATTATAACTATTTGTCTGTTTTCAGTGAGAGGTCAGTGTTCACTGCGTGAATAGTTCAGCCTGCTGCAGGGTGACTCCTGCTGATTGAGGAGTGTATAAAAGCAGATGCTTTTGGCTGGTGGGGAGAGAGGATCTCTGTGTAGCTGTGTGCACAGGAAGGTGATGCAGAACTAGTCTCTATTTGTTTTCTGTATATATCTTGATTAGAAGCACTGTAAATAAATTCACTTTTGGACACTGGACAAAGTTTCACGAGACTGCCTCCTACAATTTTGGCCACTCTGGTCCCACTTCGTAACAGACCTATAGAAAACATCATGGAGATGCAGAGAGCAAATGACTGACTGCAGTAGAGAGCAGCATATTTTTCAGTTAAAATCAAACTACAGCAACAGAATGTAATGAGTCAGCCAGCTTCTAATTCATGCACTTATCCAAAGAGACAAGCAGCCCGAGGTTCAGCGGCTCGCTCACTGACACTTTGACAGACACAAGATGGCACATGCTGTTAACAGAAACAAGTTGGCATCTAAGTAGATCAAATCTGTAACCTTGCGTAGGGTACAGACTCTCCAACAACGGGATGTAAATCATAAATTAATTAGAGCAATGTCTCTCAGCATGACAGGTCTGACGTTGTCTGATACAATGAGCAGCAACACAAGTTGATAAGACAACCGTTGACATGAGGGTGGACAGGAACATTATAAATTAAAGATACTTTAAGGTTTTCAAGACCGAAAAGCTACAACAATAATCATCTGGCAACAAATCTGGCAGAAACACCAAATTCAGATGTGGACTGTTTAAAGATGATGATGCCAGCGCTGATACCAATGGAGCACTTCATTTGATACCCATGTGAATCTGTTGACTTTTGGACTTCACAATGCTCTGGAGTTACTGGAAATGTTTGGATCATACGAGTCTGAAACAATCCCACAATAAAAATCAATATATTTGATCATAGTAGTTTTAATTATTGCTTTGACCTCCCTTCCACACTGTGCTAAACTTTGTCATATGCAGAACCAGTGAAGGTGTCATTTCAGCCCATTTTAACAGAGCCTGCATGTGAATCTAATCCTCAAATAGAGGGATGTGGAGTCTTTGCTTCTTTCATCTCCTCAAACCGACTTCATTTTTGCAAAAAAATTGAGCAGATTAATCTCAAATCCAAATCCTCTCCAATTGTTTAAGTGCTTTTTAGTACAGATGGACTTTCTCTGGCGCTCTTCTCAATCACACTTTTAATCTTTGAATAAAGGAGTCTAAAATCACAGCTCCGTGCTTCACAGGTCAAAGAGCATCAGCGCAGTGCGATTGGACAATTACTTTGTTATCATGCAACACGGCGCGGCGGCGAGGCGATACATAAACAAGCTATCTTGTTTGTTACTCACTGCAGGAGAACTAATTTCTAACTGGCCATGTGTGTGTGTGTGTGTGTGTGTGTGTGTGTGTGTGTGTGTGTGTGTGTGTGTGTGTGTGTGTGTGTGTGTGTGTGTGTGTGTGTGTGTGTGTTGTTTTTGAGCTTCTTCTGCTTGGTTTGTTTGATTTGCAAGTGAATCTCTTCCAGTCCATTAGAGAGATGCTGGGAGGGCGCCACTGCCAGCTGACCTCTCTGCAGAGTTTGCACTAAATCACATCCCTGTAAAATACCATATAATACCCGCTGCCAGAGGATGAGTCAGTGTGTGTGTGGCACAGTGCCGCGGTAGCATTGTGGGAAATAAACTTTGAGGAATATTTTTCATAATATGATTCATCTGATTCAACCAATCTCCATCTCAAGTCTATCTCTCTAAATATATGTAGTTTACATATGATTTCTGAAGCAGCCATAGTAGAAATGCCCATTCACATGCAGGCGCCCATTCTATAGAGGCAATTAATCACATCTGTGCTGTATTTTCCCTTGTCACTATGGAAACAGAGTAAGAATAATGAGGGTTTTTATCGCCAAGCATCCCCTATAGCTATAGATGAACACGCGTTATGACATGGCTAAACAAGTGATGAGGGAAAAGTGTATCCTGCCTGACTCTCATGTATAATGCATGAGGGCAAAATCTTTATTTTTCTATTTTGTCAGCCTCAACACATAAGTCTTCTTTAGGAAACAAGAACAATACAGAATAAAGCCAGAGTTTCTCCTCATTTCATCACTTTTCCTGTGGCAGTGTGTCTACACATCTGTCAAGGGAAGCAAAATGTATCCACAAATGTTACTGTGGCTCAGTTCAATCAAAGATTTACCTTCATCTCTTAACTTCAGCTGCAGCACACCAAAGATAAATGACTGCTAGAGGAGAGGGGCAATCTGCTTGGTAGAAAATGATGGATTGCATGGTCATCCTTCTGTGATGCCCTTAATGACAAAATGTCTATTCAAAAGGTAGCACCGGGAAATGCTCCAGCATATCATTAGCTGAAGCCATGCCTTTGTGTGCAAGAGTGTGATGTGCTGACTGTGTGAGGCACTAGCAAGTCCCAGACCTCTGACTTAGACTGGATTGTCAGTGACAAACTCTAAAATAAGCTATGTAGCTGAAGTCAATAGCATTGCATTCAGTCTCATTTCCCTTTAGAAAGTGAATCTTAAGGGTTAAATTACACTAAAAGGTGTATAAAAGAATCAACTATAGGCCATTGTTTGTACATGTCAACACTCCCACAGTCAATTCAGCTCATTATTCATTTCTCTCCATTCTACAAGTCACGTATTAATTAATTCCTATTGACACAGAATGTACACACAATTTAATGTTCTGTATGTAATTAGCGGGTAATTCTTCTGTCAACTTCAGCTAAGTTGTACAAAGAGAGCGCCGTCACTGCCTCGTCAGTCGAGTAGGTGCTCAAGTAGCAAAGAACCAAATGTGAAAAAAATTACTTGGCAACACTAAATGGCTGCTGGAAGTGTCTGATTCATTCAAGCAGCATGGTTCAACACATGGCCTTGATCGACCTGTTTAACAGAACGGTAAAAGCACATCACACTTACAGTGCACTGTATATATAGTGTACATACAAGAGTCTTATAGAATAATTATCCAATGAGAACAAATCACCAGCCTTTAATGGATGCAGCACATCTCATACGGAAATGTCCTGTCTCTCTGCACCCATGATTCCTGTCTCTCTTCTGTCAAAAAGTACACAAGTAAAAGTTAAATCAACAATAAAAAACTATAAACTTAAGAACTAACACACAAAAAAAGCAGAAAAACAAAGAAAGACTGTTGACAAATCCACATACCGAAATAACAAAATAGGTAGTTTGTTAGTGGCTTTCAAAACCTATACGACCGTTACAAAAAAGTTTTTTTTTAAAGAGTAACAGCCCTAGTCCACACTGTTAGTCAGAAAGCATGTCTCCCAACCATTCACCATTCAGTCCTGAATAATACTGACACTTGATCAGCGGCCCGATGGTTCAACCTCTGACGCTCTAGGTACCCCTCTAGCATCACTTATGGACAGCATGTCACTTTCCACTCATACATGCATAGTGTCTTTTCAAAATAAACGTGTGTTCACAGGAAATGTACAATTTCTGCTTATTATACCCATATAGTCTCTTTTCAAAATAAACTTCCAATGCAGTTTGACTTTGTTTTTAAGTTTACTTACCCAACGAAACTATTTGGTTAGTCTTGAGTTGTCTACACGTGATTAGCGGTAACATCGCTCTGCGTTAGCTGTGCCATTGTTTTCCTTCGGGGAGAGCGGTGCCGCCTGACCAGGAGGAGGCGGTACTCTTGGCGTGACACACCATTCAAAATTGCCACTGAGCGTTGCACTCAACGTTCAAATTATTTCAACTTTAACCACGGCTGCCGCTGACCTTTCAAAGCCCAACCAATGAGAACTGCCATTGTTGTTGTCGCTTAGAAACAGTGAATGTCGTTCCTTGTGCAGGAGATATTTCACCTGTTGCCTCTGCAAGGCTCTGTGCCTTACCTCGCTGTGAGTGAAGAGCAACTATCTTATCAGCATGGCAGCTTTAGGAAAAGATTGTGGTTTAGGTTAAAAAAATTTTTTTTTATAAAAAAAAACAACGCTTGCGGCAACTGGTATTAGTAAAGTTACGTAACAAAACTACGGTAAAATAACTTGGTTTCACACAGGATATGCGCAGCAGTCTCCTGGTTGAACGTCCTGTTTGCTTGACCCATCTAACCCCCCCCCCCCCCCCCCCCCCTTAAGTGGTCTTTTGTGCCATTTATACTACATCAGTAAATCTGGCCATCACAAAATGAACTGGATGGGTTTACATTGGACTTAGGTGAAAGCCTGGTGTGTTGGTATCAGATGCTGAAGGCCACTGAACCGCCGCTGCAGTATTTGACGTGTTGGAAGTGAGTCAACAGGTTGACCCTAACCGCCTTTTTGAGACCATGTGGAATCATGCCTTTGCATCTGAGAGGTGGAAGTCATTGCTCGCGCAACCACAACCATCACTTTTCTGGTGAGGACCGTATTTACAACCCAACTAACCAGCTATGTCACAGTTTCACGTTACATTGTTCTATTGCATTACTTGTTTTGTCAAAAATCCTTCCAAAGAAAGATCACCAACTCAAAATAAGAGGTACTTGAAGATCAGTTAGAGCTCTGTAGCTGCGCGAGTTACTTTATGAGATGCATGTTTGCTGCTCAGGCTGACAGCGTCAAACAGCCTGGGAGGCGTTCTGCACGGAAACTTTCCAGCTGCAAACTAACAAGAAAGTCATCTGAGCCGCTGTGGAGGAGGAGAGTTGGGGAGAATACAGAAACCCAGAGAGAGGGAAGCGGCAGAGAAAGTCGGGCTGGAGGATTTCACTGCAGAGCGCTGCATGTCCCTCGGCCCACACCCAGAGCGATTGGTATTCACCGCGGCCAGGCAGCAGAGCTCGTGTGTGTTCATCTCTCAGGAACACTACGAATTGAAAAGTATCTTTCCTTGTGTTCTTATCTATCAGCCTTCATTCCATAACGCAACACTTCATCGTGCCACTCCGGCAAAAATAAATTGCCGTCATGAAAACAATATGCAGCGGCAGACGCACTCGCTTCCTGGAAATGAAATGCCCCACAACCCACTGCTTCCAGGCGCAGGGGTCTAATAAAAAGAGGCTGCTGCTCCTGTTGATGTTTACCCAGGCTAATGTATTCCGGCCTGCTGTTTTTTATCGCTTTCTCCGACAAAATATGAACACTCATGTAGAAAGAATAGACTTCCAGCATCTTATCATCGGCATAATGTTCGGCTGAAGTGCCCTCACAATGAAAAATGTCTTTTCTTTCTCTTAAAAAAAAAAGAATAAAAAAAAAAAAAAGGTTTCACCTCTCTCCTGCAAAAGAAAACATCAAGTGCATGGGCAGCTTCACTTGCAAAAACAGTCACTGCTGCTCTGCGGGAGTTAGAAGAAGAAGGACACTGATGGTACCTTCATGTATTAGAAACACTACAGCATCCCAGTAACTGCCCAGTGGAAACTCAAATACACTCAGCTAGCCCAGCGGATGCCAAAAAAAGATTTCATTCAGAACAGCATAACCAAATCTGTGATGAATTACCCAGGTACGACAGTGTGTGTGTGTGTGTGTACACACACACAGGGCATTTCCAACCATCTATTTACTTTGTTTATGTGCCTCTTGTTGTGTTTCCATGGCAACCCTGTCGAAACCGCAAAAAACAATTCACCGCTTAGCCTCCATCTGGCCACCTGTTGTCACCGCCGCAACCTGATTGTTCAGCTGAAAACGGCAGAGCGTGCTTTGCATGTAGGAGTGGCCACTCATTAATTTAACTGGATTTTAAGTACTATATTTATCAGGTAATTGGCAGCTTTTGTGTTCAGCTTTCACTTCACCATATAGCTGCATATTACATGAGCCCATATTCAGTGCAGTCTTAAGTGCTATAGTTGAAGCATGTGTGCACTGCATGTCTGAATGAAATCAACTCTGAAGGAAATGCTGTATGTTTTTTTTGTTTGTTTTTTTTTTTCCATTACAGGCTATTGCTAGACTTTTTGCAGTGAATACAGCCTCCTGCACACAATGCAGCCTGAATGCACATATAAAACAAAGTGCTTTTTGCTTTTTGAGTTCATTTGTTCCTTTGTGTCGGAGTCCTTCATACATTCCTTCAACAAAATTACAATTGGTGAATTGTTTGTTGTTCAAAACTACACAGGATTTGTAATCACATCACCAATTGCCTGGCAACTGCCTCTCATACCATAATGGTCCAATGAACAATTAGCAGCGTGAAAATAATAGAAATACAAGGTCAATGCGGTTCTTTTTAGAACTGAGACATTGTGTGTTCACAAACAATATCAGCTGTTTAAAGCCACAGGGTGTTTGATGTTGTCTGAAAGCAAATTATAGACAGAACGTGACATCTTTGTGTCCGTCAGGTCATTTCAGGCTTAATGTGTTCATAGATCATTACAGCTGATCTATGGGCTATACAGTATGTGTGTAATAACATCTGGCTCATCTGTGGTCAAAACAACAGCAAAAAAGTAGGGCTGTCAAAGTTAATGCAAATTTATTTTAGCTCCACTAATTTCTTTAATGCATTAATGCAACTTGCAATGTTTAAGGAGTCCATTGGTACCAACCAGGTCATACTAGCTTATCGTGAAGTGACTCATGATTTCTGGTGTGTTCTTTATACTAGGACAGTTTTCCCAAAATTAAATTTAAAAAATAGCAATATATCAATAATAAGTCAGCACACTGACACACTGACAGTTGTTGTTGCCTGCTGGGCTTCAGTTTGACAAGTTATGATTTGAGCATATTTTTTATGCTAAATGCAGTATCTGTCAAGGTTTCTGGACAGCATGTCATTGTTTTGTGTTGTTAATTGATTTCCAATAATAAATATTTACATACATTTGTTTAAAGCAGCATATTTGCCCACTTCCATGTTGATAAGAGTAATAAATCCTTGAAAAATCTCCATTTAAGGTGCATTTTGAACACATAAATACTGTGTGATTAACTGTAATTAACTATGGACAATCGGGATTAATCACAACTAAATACTTTAAGTGATTGACAGCCCTATAAAAAACGATAAAAGTCAAACAGCCGTTTAAGAAACTGTGTCCTTGTTACTCTGAATATTACACAGACCTCACACTGCGTTTTCACTGGAAACACCACAGATGCCAGAAACAGAAGTCTCAAAAGCAGAAAACCAAAACTAGCTGCATGCCAGACATCAGCCAAAGGAGATTTTTTTTTTTTTTTTTTTTTGGCAATGTTAGTAAACCAACTCGTCTATGCTGCACGTTTGGTAGTTTTCCAGCAGCGTTCTGTAAAGTTGCTTAACTTGCTGAGAGGTTGGAGGTGTGCAGCCTGCTGCCTGCAGCTCTTCATCTAACAGCTCACTGTGGCTGCTCCCTCATCTTTCATTACTCCCTGCCAAAACACTAACCCTTAAAACTCTTTAAACTGATCTGCTGTTTAAAAAAAGTTTTGTAGACACTTTCTGATGGTTTTGCTGACCGATCAGCGCCAACCATGGTGACTAATACATCACTTTTCTTGAGAGCTTCACAATTAAAGCCACCCTGTGTTCGCCTGTCCTCTTACTTGCAATCAGAGAAATTTAATTATGTTTCCATGCACAGACCTTCATCAGGTTATTTTACAATACAATCAGAGAGAATTATCTTAAATAGGCTGGTTGAAAGATATTCTCTCCCATTATCTTGTAAAATAACTTGATGAAGGTCTGTGTACCGAAATGCTGCTTTAATTAAAATTCTCTGACTGCAAGAGGACAGTTAGCAGGAGACTTTTTTCTCTATACTGTTGAGGTCTTCTCCGATGTACCTGTCTACCTACAGGTGTATAAAAGTTCTGCTCTGTTGCAGTAACAACTGGGAATGTTAACTTTGCATTATTAGCACATTAATCCAGCTCTGATTTGGCTATATAGGCGAGTGAACGGCAAACAGTGAGGTTCATATAAAAGATGTGAAATTCCAAACTAACACTGGATTACATGCTGCACTCCGTCAGGAACAAAGCAAACCACTGTGTATAAAGATAATTACAAAATGAAAATACATCGATCCCTACTGCTCAACTGGTGCAGACCATAAATAGCATAGTAAAATGGGTTTGATTTTCTAAAAAATTGCAACTTGGATCGGTGAGCTGCCATTCAAGAGTTTGTTTTATCAATTTTCGGCTTTCAAAGCTACAACATGCATGTTTTGGTAGAATTATCCGCCTATTCCCCTCTATTGTCAGTGGCATTAAGTATGTTTTAAGACATGTCCCGGGTTGTTTGCGTCAACCACAAAACAAGGAGAAAATGGTGGCGATTGGAGGAGGGCTGGATGTGTTTGCTGCCTCAGTGCCTGTGGAGGTTTTATAGATGCTGGTTCCCGCAATCTCAGGATACATGCTGTTTGAAGGTAGACAGCTCATCGTGTTTTCGGGGCATGAACTTGACCAACTGAGGAGGAGTAGAGCATGACTACAGATGCACTTACTGCTACCACGAGACAAAAAAGTTGTGTAGTGCAACTTTACATCTACAAATGCATCTCTTTTTCAGCCGCACACTAAACTCTTCTAAAGCTGCTTTCCTGATCAGTCTTCTATGATCTACCAGAACATTACACAAATGATGAAAAGACATCCCCACTGTGAGTATGAAACACTCGCCCCCCGTAGATTTGAAAGGTCGCTGTACAGAATTTGCTTCTTCAAGAGAGAATGTAGGCTGTACGTAGGATTTAAAGCAGTTAGAAAGAGGTAATCATGATAAGTTTTCACTTGCAAAAAATAGTCCAGTGAAACTTCTCAAGCCACTCCTGCGGCGAAATCCAATTCTTCTGTATGTCCATCTATGTACTTACTGCTCAGAATGCCAAAATATGAAACTTCATGCACTGTTCATCTCACAGTTGGGAGGGCGCTGATTGTACCGCCTTATGAAGATAAATACACCAAAATGTTACCTGCCCATAAAGACAAACTGATGTTATGTTTATACAGATACTAGCTGTGCCAATCAGAAAGGCAGGTTCTCTGGCCAGCCAATGAGTGAGCGAGGAAAGAGCAGGAGGCCAGAGCTGCAAGGGTTTGTGCTGAAGGATTAATATGCTAGTATATTAACTATATTTTGACAAAAAATATATATTTAATGATGAATTATACTTTTTAGCCATGCTAGCAGCTTTAAGTCTGGCCAAATAATCATTTTAAGATTAACATACTGATACATTGCACTTAGTTGCTTGTTGTGCTTTTGAATGTCTAATCATAACTACGCTCACCTACCCCCACTGTCATTTTTTTTTTTTTTTTGAACCCATTTAGTTCACATTGGCGTATCGGCACCATGCTATCAATACGTAGTCGGATGCAGATGCTACAAACTGAAAGTGAAACACTTTGCTGTGTGTGGATTTCACGTATGGGACGAGAGGGAGTCAACAGACAAGACGATGGCAGGAAAGAAAGAAAAGAAAAAGTGCCTGTATGTCAATATTTCAGATTTAAACCCTGCTATCAGATCTATGAGGGTGTGCAGAGAACGGAGCGGTCACAGCCGGTGCGTGTGACACGGCGTCACCATGTGGAAACCTGCGGCCACGCAGCGAAAGCTCGACCACTGGGAAACACTGGGAAATTTCCTCACCATCACATCCCCAATCAGAACTACAATTTGCTGCCCTAAATCCCCAGACTGACTCACTACTATCTGGGTTATTACACTCATTTAAGTCACAGTAACTACAAGATGTTATTATTAGAAATATTAGGTCTATTTCATTGATTTTTGTCCTATGTTTGTTATGTATCATATCAAGTTCTGGACATCACCTTATTTTCTTAGTATTATACCTGTAAAGTCACTACAGATTAGTTTTTGCACCAATAAAATAAAAGAATAAATAAAAGTACAAATGACCTTTTCACCTTCAAGAACTACAGCAAAGACAGCGAGAGGAAAGGCTGTTAACCTGTGAAAGCGCTTGCTGACTGCTCAGTGCAGTACTGCAGCCCCAGACAGGGCAGCTCCCAGATGTACAATGAATGTGTGCAGCTGTGTAAATGTGAATCACCGCCTGGCAAAGAGCACGAGAACCACTATCACAGTGTGTATCTTATGTGCTTCAATAAAGGTTTATAAACAACCATCACTACAAATATAGGCTACAATTGGAAACCACAAGTCTTACGGAGGTTTGCAATTTGTAATTTATGTAATGTACCAATTAAAATAACTTTTAAAACTCTGCTTTGTCAGAATTTTCTTTCACAGGACTTAAATACGTCAAACCAGCCAGATTTTGGAAATACAATGCTGGTGGGAGTCTGTGTGTATTTTGTAGCAGAGAAGAAAATGTTACCTTGGCTGCAAATTACACCACAGGGGGTCCTTGTGCTTTTCTATCATGTATTATTATTATTGTTATTATTACTGGTATTATTATTAATTCAGTTTTTTTTAACTATTCAGAAAATGGTGAATGCAAAGGAGGCATCTAATGGAGGCAAAATATTTCTTCACATTTCTAAAACCATAATGAAAAATTCTGATTTACGACACAAAATGCGTTGAGAGCAGCACATTGGAAAGACCGACGTCTCGAGGAAAGACAAACAGCTTGCTTGTTGCACACTCACCATCCTCGTCTATCATAGTACTGATGATAATTACAAGCAGTCACAATAATCACAGTCTCAATAGCTCTACTACTCCCATCAATACAGCTTAATGCTCCTCCATACAGTCTGTTCACATTGTCTTCCCGAATACAAAGCTTGACATTTCAATTCGAGACCGGCTCTTCAGTTGCCGAGCAGACAATTACTGGCAAGGAGGACGCGCTGAAATACAGATAATTCACAAACAACAGCCACCAGTGAACCAGCCGGTGATCCTGAACGAATTCTAAGGTGCACCAAAGCTGTTGCGGCGATCAACGCAGGAGGCGTTCGGCTCTGACGGACACGCTTAGTGGGCCACAGCTAATGAGCCCTGATGCAGAGGCTGGAGGATTGTCAGCGAGGCAGCAGAGCTACCCAGATGCAGACGGATGACGGTGTGAGTTACACAAGGCACAAATACACATGTACCTCAAGTTCAGCTTCACTGATTTTGCTCATCACATGGACGTTTTATTTAAAGAAGAAGCATAATTAACCAGGAGACTGCATGTATTGTGAAAAGTGAGGGCACGCAATCTAACAACAAAAATAAAGGAACCAACCCCCAAAACAGAGTGTTTTATAGTAGTGATGCAGCGTTTTATAAATTTACTATCATGAGGTGGAAAACGTACCAAAGGAGAATCGATTTTTCCATAAAGGAAAATTCTCTGCCCTCCTTTCTTCCTCTCCCTCCTCCCTCCACCTTGCTGCTGCTGCCTCCACCTGAAAATAGCCCAGAGAAAGTGCTCTTTTCTCTGACAAGCAGGGAGCAGTTTGCTCTCCTGTCAAGCTACAGTGGAAAGAAAGGTCGACAGTGTGTCTCCTCCGAGTGTGTCGGAGAGAGGAGAAATATGTGCATTAGCCTCCGCGGGTGCATCTGAACAGAGACGGAAGCGGTGGTCAGTCGCTTATAATGAAGATAATGTGGCATTATTAGTAAAAAGTATACTTTTCACCAGAAAAACTATGGGCGATTAGGGGAACTAGACTACTCTTTGAGAAGCAGTTTATCATCCACCCAGTACTTCTATAGAAAATGTCTTCAGCTACAACTGCAGGTATGCCACAACCTCACCATGACAACAAGATGCTAAGGAGTAACTACACTTAAATGTTGTAATTCCCCTTAAATTACAATCTTTCATATTTACATTTCTTGTGAACAAATTGAACAGAAAAAAAAGATAGAAGATGTTAAGAAGTGAGCTTCTCAGGTGTTGGCAGGTATACTGAACTTTGGACAGAGCCAGGCTAACGGTTTACCCCCTTGCAGTTCGTCTTTATGCTACCTACGCTGAGCTAATTGTCTCCCGGCTTCAGCTCCATTGTCACCACACATTCAAGAGAGTGGTATGGATTATCTCAAGCAAATCGGCATCATTTTATTCAACATTTCCCTGGCAAGTAAGCCCTTGTGGTGGTTCAAATAATACAGTTCTCTCTACATAGCAAAGGCAGGTGTGGATGTCAATTACTAGAGGGTGAAGTTATCGATTCTGCTTCTTCTATTTGTCAAACTCTGGTACAGTAGCACTGTTCAAACTTACAGCACAGGAGTTATAATTACATAGAGTTATGTTGTTGAATAATACATTTTAAATAACTTCACGGTGTGGGGCTGCATGGTGGTGCGGTGGTTAGCGCTGTCGCCTCACAGGAAGAGGGTTGGAGGTTTGAATCCGGCTTGGGACTCTTCTGTGTGGAGTTTGCATGTTCTCCCCGTGTAAGTGTGGGTTTCTCCGGGTACTCCCGCTTCCTCCCACCGTCCAAAGACATGCTGTTTAGGTTAATTGATGACTCTAAATTGCCCGTAGGTGTGAATGTGAGCGTGAATGGTTGTCTGTCTATATGTTGTCTGTCTCAATGTGCCCTGCAATGAACTGGCAACCTGTCCAGGGTGAACCCTACCTTCGCCCAATGCCTTTGGGTTAAAATGAGTATGTTTGTTACGTGAAATAAGTACGCGTTAATGTAACTTATGTACTTGCTGTAAATAAGTCCACATTGACTTGGTTTCACACAACAATTTACCCTGACCTTCTTCCTAAGCAGACTTTTCACTCTAATCTATGTCAGTTGTTCTGAACACCTAATAATGACAATGATGGGTTTATATCGGAGTTAGTTGAAAGCCTGGTGCACCTCATACAGATGCCAAAGGGTGCCTTCGTTCATTGGTATCAGACAACACGTTGGGAGAAAGAACGGGTTGCACTGGGTGCTGTAATTAAAAAAAAAATCTTAGGCAAGAGTGTATATTTGGGAAAACTGGCAGTGAATGTGAGTTGAAGGATTTCATCAATGATGCACTAATAAAAAGTGCCTCATGTACTATGGTATAATATACAGAAGGGCACTGACTTTCTGTTTATACGCTACTCTCACTCTCCATCTGTTGTTAGTATTAAATGCAGTGCATAATCGCCTATAATGTGTATTACTGTCTAAAACACAGGCTCTTGGTAGGAGGAAGAAGACATCAACTTGGCAAATAAATATTTTTTGCTCTCTCGAAGCAAAGTCCTGTAGCCTCAAACATGTATCTTCAGAGATCACTAGCCAGTGGGCTGGGGTGTGTGACTCTCCTCCTGTTACTACAATAAAGAGCAGCACAGGGTGAGAGGAGAAATGTGAGCTAGGTCGTGATTTCAAGTTGTTAGGAGTGCAGAGAAGAAAAGTTCCAGTTTCAGAGTCTGAGACAGAGTTTTGCGCATGCTGTTCAATTACAATGAAGCCAGGAGGGACTGTACATACCCATGCGTACGCTGAGGTCAATATGCACAGGAAAAAATAAAAGACAGCTAACAACGTTGTCGTTCATGCAGAATGTTCGTGCACTGGAGTCAGTAGTGGATATCAGTTACTAGAGGCTGAAGCTATCGATTCTGCTTCTTCAATTTGTCATCCAATTATGCCAAACTCTGGTTCAGTTGAACTATTCAAACACACAGCAGAGGAGTTATAATTAAATACAATTATGTTGTCAATTAGATGCATTTCAAATAACAACTTCACCTTGTGGCTTAATTACATTTTCCTTTGGCCATCCTTTGCTTCACATTCAAGTAAAAGGATAAGAAAATCCAAATGTTATTGTCACTCACAAGTTTAGTTGACATCTACAGTAGTTCTAGTACTAAATATTGAGTCTTAAATTACAGTCAGTGTAAAACTAGAGTCGTGGTTGTATGCCTCTGCCAACAGTCAAGTTGCAGTTTACATCCACGTCTGTCCAAAATGTCATCACTTCATTAATTTATTCTACTCTTTTATTGTCATATGATTATTAAGTTATGGCAAAAACATGTTTTATGTTTTCAAAGTGATCTTTGGCCACCAAAATATAAGCTCTTAATCCTTGAGTCCAAGTGGACCTTATGCCAAAATTGAAATTTGCTCAAGGCATCCTGGGATTTCACAATAATGGTCACAGCTATCACCAGCACAGAGGCATAAAAACATCAGATATTTATTCAAAGTAAGCTTGTAAAGATGTGACAATCAGATCAGATCGATATTTATGTTTTTCTGTATTTCTTTTCTTTAAACCAAAGAGTTGTAAAACATATTTCCTGGTGTCAACCGCGATGACGTTGGTTAACAGGCGTCAGAAAATGTCAAACATCAATATGTGTGAAATGATAGAACATTAACTTTTAAATCCAGTCAACTGTTAATGCAAGCACAGAGACTAGCTATCAACTTATTGGAAACTTGTCAACCAATCGTCAAACTTCCTGCCTGAGAGGAACAAGGTAACAATTTCTCTACACACAAAAGAAACCATCCATCTCTTAAAGATGGATTATGCCTCTGAGATGGCTGTCAGCTGGATTTTGAAACAGTAAAAAATGACAAGGTACACTGCACATTCGAGGGTGGGTACTGATACAGAAAAGTGCCTTAAACTAAATAATGCACTACTGTTGTTCTAAGGTCTGCAGGTTATGCAACATCAAAATACAGTAAAAATCTGCCCTGGAATAAGAACCAAGAGGGAACACTGGTGGCCAGTGTAATGGATTTCCTATCCATCTGATCATATGCTTGGACTAAGTGCAGCACTTCTTCTGATTTAGTCCAGTACAAATTTAGTTTGGTCATGACCTTGAATGAAACGGCTTGCACTAAAATCTAATAGCTTGTTCAACCAGCTAGACCACAAACCATTCTCTCAAAATCAATGTTGCCTCTGCAACGGGCAGGAAAGACCATTACATCCAGCCGCTCACAATCACACACTTTGTGATGTGTTCAGGCAGCCGAGGAGATGCATCTTCCCCCGTCCACTCACAGCTCCGTGTAGACAACACACCTTGTTTTACCATCCAGACGCCGTCTGCATTCATACAACGCTCACAGTGAAATTACAGGTAATAAAGTGAGAGACAGTTGCGTCGTCACGCTCCTCAAAATGGCAGCGAGAAAATATCCCTCTGAGTGCAAATTTAACTCCAGGCACACAGTTGCTGTTGTTTTAGGTTTCAGAGCGTGCAATTTTCAGTTTTTGGAAAACATTCTCAAACGCAGGCGGTGCCATCAAAGAGCCCATCATTCACTTTCAACATTGATTAAAGTGTGAACTTGAGGATCGGTTCTGACAACAACAACAACGTTTCAGGCATTGCTTGATTCAAAATTGTTTCAAGTTTTCGTGGCACCTTTCATTACTCAAACAGTTCAGCATTACAAATACCTTAATAATATCAGGAATTTAGTTAGACAGCGGATAGTCCTACAAACCTCATGCTGAACAGCATCCTCAAAATCTAAATTGTATTACTATACCGAAATGTTTCTCCTTGAAAACAGGACAAAAAGAGTGATTGTAGTTTTGAGAAGGGATGTCGCAAGAACTGATAATTCGGGAGCAAATCGATGCCAAAATTGTGAAAACATGACAGTACTCGTTTATCGTCAGGGCTCAGGCTGGCGCAGTAAACTCACCAGACACTTCCAGGGGATAATACTACATTGTGAACAAATCCATGTTGAAATTTGCAGGGCAAGAGCTAGTTAATATTAGCTGTTAGCTCAGTGCAGGACTGTGCTGCTTACCGGCTGCTAACGTTAACTAGCTCTCCTCCTGCTGATTGCAACATGGTGCTAAATTATTATGTGTTGAGGCTCTATTCAGTAATGAATATTGGGTGAAGGTAAACTCTGTGTTATTATGAGGGGGTTCAAATGTAAATCTTGCAAAATGTACTTTTCGAAGAGAAAAAAACAATAAAATAGAACATGAAAATTTGACCTAACATGATCGACCCACCTAACAAAAATCAGCATGCAAATGCTAATAAAGGAGTGTATGTAGAAGTACATGGGATTTATTTTATTTTTTAATTTTTGTTTTTTTTACTGTGATATCAAGAATCGTGGAATTGGTATGGACTACTAAGTTTCTGGTATCATGACATCCCCAGGAATATATAATTTCTTCTTAGGTCTCTCTTGCAAAAGAGATCTTGATGTCAGTGAGATTTCCTGGCTAAATGAAGGCTTAAATATCCCCATAGAAGAGAGGGAATTGTAATCTTTTATGTGAACTGAGAAAAGGAAGGCCACATGACTCCCTGGGCATCTGCTATCAAGGGGGACCGCATCAGAAGGACCTGAATCATTTATGCATTTTTAAAGGGGGTGAAGCAAAGACTACTGAAATAAAATTTGGTAATTTAATCTCAAAGACGCACTGAATGAATGAGGTTGCCTTGAAATCTGATCTTCTCCTGGAAGGCTGGCGACCGGAGACCAAATATAGGCCCCGTGCTTCGGTCGTAATTGGGAGCTTTATTGATTTCCGGGCCTGTCGTCATGCCTGAGGTGACCTTTTGTTTGAGAATAATTGCTCTATTAGAGGGTTTATTCAGGCACCTGCTGGGTATCTCAGACACTATTATTGTCCAATAAGAATCTGCAGGCTGTAAAGCGGTGACCCTGTTCTGATATGTGGGGTGGACAGAGAGTCTGACTCTCTGCACTGCAGGGGCTTATCATCAAATGAGAGCGCAGGAATGGCTCGGTACATTCGTGGGTGAATGTGAGCTGCAAAGCTTGATAAGGTTGTAAAAAATATTGATGTCATTGGATTGCTTCATTTTAGAGTAGTAGTAAAAATCATCCACAAAGTAGCGTAGAGAGAAGTGTTTATACACAGCAAGTATCTGAAAAATTTGTGTAATGCTTTTTTAGAAAATACTGGTTACAGAGTCATAAAACCAGCATTCTCGACACCAACAACAAAATGCTTGCTCTAAAACACCTCTGAATGCAAAGGATTGTTTCTCCTGCTGAAGTGGAGCCCCATTAAAATGTAGCACAGGTTCTCTTGTGGGTTCATCCCAGGTGTGACCAGAGTCAACAGTGAGCTTGAAAGGTTTACTAGGAAAGTTTCTCAAGCTGGGGTTGGGGTTTTTGGGTGGTTTTGCCTGAAGCGCACTGACCCGACGGTCTCATCGGAGCGAACTGTAAGTCAGCAGGAAGTCAATAATTAAAACAAGAGCCAAAGAAAATGGTTTCTTTCAACATAACTATTCCTTGTTTACACTGTTGGGTTGTGCAAAAGGTAAAAAAAAAATGTCAATGTAAGATGTATGACATGGAGCCTGTAAAATTTTACTTTTACATAAAATATTAAATTTGTACCAGTACAAAGTTGCTACTAAATGAGAGCATAATTACAAAGTCATATGCTGACATTATAATGTCTTGTGTGTTTTGCATCAACTCAATCAAAATGTATTCAATATCTAGATGTGCAAAAGGAATAAAACCTTCAAATGTAAGCCGGACGGCCATTTCAGTTCATAGAGGAAATGACAGTGAGGACAGGGCAGGCCATGACGTTGGGACCCCGTGACCGAGTCATGGGACCGAGCAGATGCTACTGCGCATATCAGACATGTGCAGCAGGGCTCAATAAAACCTGGACGACCCCAGAAGATCTGGGTACTTTCCAGATGGAAGTCGAGCCATTTTGCCTTCATGCAACACTGAGCAACTTTCATACGAATGAATGGGACCCCACCTCCAACGCTATATGTCAACTAAACATGGAGAAGCTCTGATTACAACACCCACAGAGGGAGAGCGACTTCATTCTCTGCTCAGGTAGACATTACACCTCTATATCTTTATATAGCAAATAACTGTTTGATGCAATATTAATGCTCTGAAGTTGAAATTTAGCACCTTTAATTCTAATCATCAATTATATCATTGATCTTCGTGCCTTAAAACATGGAGGCACATATAAAAAGAAAGATGAAAGTGTTGGTATTTGACATGTCATGTTCAAATCAAACGTGGAATGGCTGTGACAGGTGATTTTGAAGCCATACTAGCAGGGTAAGGGGAAGAAGGCTGCTGAACAGGACGAGTCAAGCTCTCCCTGAGTTGCCGTTGTGAAAGCATCATGCTCCATGTTCCCTCTGGCACGTAATCATTAAGTCTGGGAACAGTTACAGAGGCATTTTCACACACTTGTCACTTGGTAGCTCTTTTCCCACTTAAAACACACTACACTCATTCAGAAGGCCGTACCACAACAAACATGGATTAGAAATGTGTGTTTTAAAGCTGCATTGACTATCTTTGACATTGCCTCTTTGTGCATCCAGTCACATGGAGAAAGCTCCTGCTCAATGGTCTGAATGCACTAATGCTCTCTAATGCATTCTGTTGCCACAAACCAGACATCGGCATACACTTTCTAAGTGTGATTAAATTGATTTTAACATTTTTTTTTGCTCCTTATTATGGGGGAAAAAAGATGCTGGTCACTCTTTCAAGAGTGTGTCCCTCAATCCAAATTCTGCCACAGCATATCATTACAGACTCTTATGTTACCTCCACAACATAAAAACTGAAGAACCCCGCAGACTGTAAAATGGCAACCTCTCTTGACTCCTTCAAATAGAGTACATGAACAGATATTCCCATGAACAGTAAGCCTCAGCCCTGAGGACACACAATAAAAACTTAAAATAAAATAAGGTTTAAATAAATAACTAAGCCTGTAGACCATGAACAACAAAAACACAAAAGCAAGAGATGCCAACAATGCCAACAACATGGCTGCACACATGGCTGTGCACCCCGCAGTATAGTTAAAGATTCAGTCAAGCAATGTATAATTAATCCATCACGACCAAGTGTGTGCCGGTTAGCCTGAGTGATTGAGCGGCACAGAGAGACGCTGTGTTCACATGTACGGTGAAAGACAGAGACAAGAGGGTCAAAGGGAGACAGAGACAAACAGCCACAGAGACAGAAAACCACTAGAAACACTTCAGCTGTCCATTCAGCTCCACAAGGCCACAACACAAGGCAGGAGACCACTGCTGACATTTGGCCGAATGGTTTGTTAAATCACGTTTTCTGAACTAGGCAGCCCACAAAACACTGACTGGCTCACCATTTGTGGGTTTGATAGGCACTCTAGATATTAAAGTATCATTAAAGTGTGTAATAGACCCATCTGTCCACCAGAAGATAGCATGTCAGCGTCACATTTTGCCTCAATGAGACCTGAAAATCACATGATTGTATTAATATAAAGTACCAGCAGCGGGTAACAAAGCCACGCACTTAGGTTTAGGGAAGAAAAACACTTCGTTGCGTAAAGGGAAAACGTCATGATTAGGCTTAAAATAAGCATGTAAACTAAGTAAAACAAGTACGGAAACAACATATCATCCATCCATTTTAGCTGCTTATCCTATTCAGGGTCGTGGAGGCACTGGAGCCTTTCCCAGCTGACACTGGGTGAAGGCTGGGTACACCCTGGACTGGCTGACAGTCTATCACAGTGGACACAAAGACAGACAACCATTCACGCTCACAGTCGCACCTAAGGGCGACTTAGAGTCAACAATTAACCTGCATGTTTTTGGACTGTGGGAGGAAGCTGGAGACGCTGGAGAAAACCCACGCTAACACATGCAACCGCCACATAGAAGGGCCCCAAGCCAGATTCAAACCTGTGACCCTCTTGCTGTGAGGCGACAATGCTAACCACTCTGGAAACAACGTAAAATCAATACAGAAAACATGTTACAAACATCAATAACTTTATATATGTAACTAGCTCTGAAGTTAGACAACCATCACTACAAAACACTGCATCTTCACACAGCCGTCTCAGCAAGGCAAATCGTGACACCGAAATGCTTTCTCCCAGTGGACAGGAGGGTCTGTTATATGCTTTGCCTTGACACTGGGCTGCCAGATAACTAAATGTAAGCACATAAGCACTGAAAAAGTGAGTTTTTCATGTTATGTCCCATGAAATATTTTAGCTTCTTTTTTCAAATTTAACTTGAGTCCAGATTTCAACATTATACATGAAAGAATACAATCTTTAAAATGGATATTAAATGTAAAAGGTATTTGAATGAGCACCCTGAGGTCTAAAAGCCAATAACTTGAAGAGGCAAATGTTCTCTACTCACTCAGCTATAACAATCGCTGTTCATTTTGGTATCTCAGCGACCCAAGGGTCAGTGACAACTGATTACAAATGTGTGATAAGAAGTCACTGAAGAGCCATCTGAGGTTACTCCCAGGAGTGTAGTTTTTTGTTCTTCTTCTTCTCTGAAAAGATAGCAAATGGCTGAGTGGGGTAGAACCTGTATTTCACTGATATAAGCAGAGGTAGAGCGTATAATTCAGTGGCAATTGACAGCACCCTGAGGATCACTGGAATGAGATAATAAACCCAGGGACTGTGTGGACTTCTAATATCCAAAATGGTAAAGGAGGAAGATTCAATCATGCTGTGTAACAGCCACTTAGAATCTTTTAGTATCTCTGCTTGTTCGTACTATGCAAATGAATGATACATTTTGTAAGGCTGATTATCTAAGTGGGCTATTTTTTTCAAACAAGGAAACTCTGTGGAATAAGTCTCTATTTTTGTCGACATGCTTATTCCATCAGGCTGAGAATGGCAGCCTTTCCAGAGGATGAACAGATAATGAAACACTTTAAAAATGTGTGTGGAACTGACTTTGTCTGGTAATTAACATCCTGCGCGAAATGCCAATTTCAGCAGAGTACCAATGTACCACATTTCAGTAGAACAATAACCAAATCAAAAGCCCCAATCAAGCCTCCTGTGGCGTTTGATGTTCGAACAAAGTGGACGCTCATTCGCTGGAATGATCTGAAATTAGGGCTGCATGCTCTCACATTAGCTGAGCATTTGATTCAGTTTTAGTCGCTAGTCAACACAGGAAATGCACAAACAAGATGGTGACAAAATGAATGAATTAATGACTTTCCCTCACTCATTTTGTCTGTTTTAATCTGTGTTTTCTTTGCACAAAAGGTGCATACTGAGCCACAGGATCTCCATAGAAACTAGGCTGCCGCTGGGCATTTGGAGTGTGCCCAACAAATGTCATGATGAAAGGCAGTATTTCAGACATGGGCACTAAACACTACTGAGGAGGCATGTAATGGCTGCCAATATTTTGAGCGTGGAAAATCAGCAGGGGGTTGACATTGTCGCCTCTGACCAATTCTCTTCCACCCAGACTTATTTTTTTTTTTTTACAGCTGGAGGAAGCAGGAGTGGGATGCATGCCTGCAGATAGGCAGTCTGACAACATGACTGTCAGACAGGTGACAGGGATGCGTGCTTCTCAAGTAGAGAGAGATAATATTGCAGCGGGCCGCCTACTTTCACGCTCCCATCACCATAATGTGATGAGCTGTCACATTAAAATCCTCGAGTTGGTCAATTTGGAGCGGCATCAGTATCCCACGCCGGTGAGAATTATTGCAGCCATAACAATAACACTAAAGGTTCGAGGCGATAAATGTCAGCAGGAACACTGGTTGTAAGACTGGGGCCAGGCTTTTGAAAAGCAAGCTCATCCCTCTAGACTTGTGCCAGGCAGAGCAGCCAGATGCCAAGATTTGGGCACAGCCTTTAGCCTCCTGCAGGCTACTGAGTGGCTCGATGTGCTGTCTCATCAAAACACTAAAGGAGGAGGGGAGGAAATTGTTGTTCATTTCTATTTTCAAGGAAAAGACACGGCACTGCAAGATAAAGATTTTACCAACCTACGCCAGACACTAAAGACCAGAGCTTGTTGTCCCTATGAAAAGGAAGCTCCAACTGCTGTACTGTGAAGTATCTCACAGTGAAACACAATATTTGAGTGGTGTACAGTTATGAGAGGGATTTAAATCAAATAAATCACATTTGATTTGGCCGCTAAAAGGTGAGCAGGCTTAGGTGGGTTCTGAGCTACAGTTCAGAGGACTGTTTGCTGTACGGACACACATCACTCACCTGTTGTTAGATCAGGTAGTGGACGAGGGGGCGATGAAAGGGAAACTGCCGATCCTCAACCAGCTCTATGGTAACGTGACTGCAGCCTGACGACGCAGTGAGAGTCGGTTAAAATCTGTAAAGGTTCTCTTGAATAAATTAGACCTCTGCCACATTATTTTGGAAATGAAAACAGCGTTTTTAGCTAAACATCTCCAAAAACACATCCTGCCTACTCCATATTGCTCTGTTAGCCACTTAAATCAAGGAAGGTATATTGATTCGTTCCACAAACAATTGGTGAGCTAGTCGTCAAAGGTCTCATTTGATTGAATGAATTTTTGTAAACAGCCCTGAGCGCAGGATGAGTCGTCAAAAATTTGAAACCATTTATATGAAGAGGTCAGATTTTGATAATCCGATGCTGTTTTTGACACATATTTGACATTAAATAAGAAATAAATTAACAATTAAAATGGAGGAAATGTGATTTTAAAAAGTTATTTTAATAAAACAGTCACTATATCCTGACAATAGTGCATGAGACTGGTAATCTGAAAAAAAAAAAAAAAAAATCATGTCATCCTGTGTCCTCCAGTGCTCCTACTGGCATCGGTTAGATTTCAGACCAGAGGAAAACAACCAATCAGAGCTAGAGTCTGCCATCTACGAGCAGCTGTCAATCACTTGCAAACAATCAATCAAACGGTCAAACTAGGCAGCGCTGATCAAATATTAAACAATATTCTGTTACTGTAATGCCTATTTCTCTCCTCAAATGTTTGCAGAAGCATCTTGTACCAAATGCCAAGCAACACACACCAGGTAGAGCACAGCCAATAGGAACGCTCTCTCTGAAATGAGCTGCGACTGGACAAATTCTCGTATCATGGGGTAGATTTTTTAAAGCCTGAAAACAGGTTTTCTCTCAGAACATTTGAATTACAATATGCTGAAAGGTTATTATGGAATTTTTGCCCAATGATGCCAAAAACTGTTTACTGTCTACTTGAACACAGGATTAAAACTAGGAAAGTGTATTTTTCTTTTCATGGGGATTTAAAATAAGATAAAGTTAAAGACATTCCAAGTTCACCACCTCAGCTACTTGTATCACTGCGAGCTGTCACACTTCTGCCTGACACTGGCACAAACAACCCTGAGCAGCATGTCCAATGAAGCCGGAGCACCAGGTTCTCCTAATTCACATCCGAGCCAGCAGGCAATTACCTGCTTATCGTTCGTGACTAGCACTCGCTCTTCTGAATGTTTGTCACTGACGTGGGGGTGGCGCCGAGACGACGGCGGGACCTGAGGGGGGCCGACGGTGAACCTGGCAACGCTCAACGTTTCAATTAGAGGCTCGGTGGAACATGGAGGCTCCTGATCACCTTCCTGCTCCACAGCTCTGGGCTCCTAATTACGGCGGGTCGATAAAGCCAGAAAACACTGCTCGGACTGAGGCGAGTCGCAGATAAACACGCGCAAACGAAGGCAAGAATACAGAAACATTAACATACACCCTGATCCAAAGACACAGAAACAGCCTGTCACTCCCCTGACAGTCTGAAGCATGATTCAGCTCACCTTGCTCACTGACTTTTTGCTCAGCATACAAAATGTTCTTGCAAATTTGAAAAAAAAAAATATTCTGACATTAAGTATTCTAAATGCATTTAGCTTATTTACCTCCTTATGAAAATGCACCTGAATACAATACAAGAGGAAAGAAAGCTTTAAAATTCTTGGCAAGTTGCTTCATTTATGGAAATATGACCACTCAAGTTGATACAGAAATATCTGTAGAGTTTAATGGGATCTATATGCATATCCTGTGCCAACTCCCATAGCTCAGAGACACAATTACAATACAACAAAGGGAGACACCTGACTGAAAAAAATGCTGACCTTTTCCTAAATGAGGCGGTTTTACACACTGTTTGGAAACTCCTCCTGAGGTGTGTTCACTCTCTCTCTCCCACACACACACACACACACACACACACACACACACACACACACACACACACACACACACACACACACACACACACCTGATGTCTACACAGACCATTAGCGAGATGGAGGATTGTCATGACATTTAGTTTGACCGTTGCTCCAAACACTGAATATTTATTGCTGCATTAAAGCGCCCCCCTCCCCTTCCTGTTATGAGCCATTTCGGCGAAGAACATTTAAATCATGACAACAATCATGATGAATCGCCGTGGTTGCTGCCTGGCAATCTTGCCTCTAATCTCCACTCCAGACCCTAACATCACGGCTCCATTGTTCATAATTGCCCTTAAGATGAACTATGGCACAAACATTAGGGACATTCAATTCTCCACTAAATCCATCTCCCGTTCCCTCTTATCAGTCAAGGGCACTCGGCAAACAGGAGGAACTGACCTATTATCTATTTGCATTCCAAAAGTGAATCATCTCGTCACTCTTTGCTTTTCCAAACCCATTTTAGCCATGCTGCTTATCTCTCTCATTAACAAGTGGCTGCGCTGCAACACCATAACACAGTGAGAGGGGGAAAAACAAAAGAGATTAGGTGTACGTGATGATGGTGGATGACCTGACATCATGTTAGCTACTGATTCACCTGAGGAGAAATCTATGCGCAAGTGAGGAAGCTATCAAAATAAAAATCTGACAGATAAGGTGTCAAATCAAATATGTGCATTCCCTGAAGGAAAAAACTCCAGTATGACAATCTGAGTAGGAAGCACCGGAGCTAGAACCTGGCAAAAGAACCAAAAATTCAAATTATGCAGAGAAGGTACAGAGTTCTATATAACCTTATGCATATGAAAAACTGCCTCTTGGGAGGTGGATAAACTTTCTATTTTTGCACTTTACATTTTCAGCATTTTGCTCACACTCTTATACAGAATGTCTCACACTGAAGGAGCAGGTGCTGGTCCAATCTCTTCCTTAAAGCCTGGTGACAACTCACAGGGCTGAATGCAAGTTAACCAGCCAGGAAGATAAGATAAGATAAGACAAGATATTCCTTTATTAGTCCCACAGTGGAGAAATTCACAGGAACCCCCCAGTGCTGCTCAGTCACTTTAGTTCCTTTAGGATTTTTTCTGTACTGAGCCATTTGTTCCTCCCGGCAGGATTGTACATCATTTCATTCAGTTATTTATTGGATGAAATGATGGAAATCTTGAATAATTAGCATATGAATTATTGAATAATGGACAAACGTGTTTTGTGAGGTCACAGTGACCTTGACCTTTAACTACAAATATCTAATTAGTTTGTCCTTGGGTCCAAGTGGATGTTAGTGTCACATTTGAAGAAATGTCCTCCAGGCGTTTCTGAAATATCACTTTCATTAGAATGGGTCAGACGCACGTACGGACCGCTGGATAGACAGACAGACAACCCAAAACATAAAAAGAGCTAATAAAATGGTCAGCTGTTTTGCTTACGGGACAATACTTACAAAAATTTATTAAAAAGACATTCACTCCTGTCTCATAACTGCCTGCAAACCATTCCTCTTTTATGAAGGTGGTTAAATAAAAGTGGGAGGTTAGCTTCCACCGTCTTGGCAGTGCTGTTTCTGACGAGTCATCAGTATGAATTTGCTATTAAAGTTCACCAAAATTGAGCTCTAATCCAAAAACTTTTGCCACTGATGCCATTTGCCATGTGACTGAACCTCTGCACATGCTACACAGAGCCAATGCATTCTCATTCCCAATTCATCAAACATGACAAATTGCTCAGTGGATAAAGTTCAAACTATAATGCTTTAGCTACTCTTCTAGCATCGATTTTGGATGTGGAAGGAAATGTGTATCAGTTTCTGTCCACTACATGCATAGCAACATTTCAAAATAAACTTCCAGTGCTAGGTAACTTTGTTCTTAGGCTTATTTACATAACAAAATTTGGTTAGGTTCAGGTAAAAGATTGTGATTTGGGTTAAAAGTATGCTTGTTTTGCCTGAGCAGAGTTCATTTATAGCTAATAAGTTGTAACCAACATGAAGACCAGAGAGCTGTCGATGGGAGAAAAGCTAAGAGAAGATGGAAAATCAATCAGAGCCATTGCACAAACATTGGCCATGGATGGTACAACCATCTAGAACGTCCTGAAGAAGAAAGAAACCACTGGTGTGCTGAGCAACAGATATCGAACCAGTAGACCAAGGAGAACATCAGCAGTTGATGACAGAAACATTGTGAGAGCTGTAAAGAAAAACCCTAAAACGACCGTCAGTGACATCAACAACGTCCAGAGAGCAGCAGTGAAGGAATCACAATCCACCGTTCACAGAAGACTTCAGAAACTAAAGGACAGAGACTCCACCAGAAGATGACAACCACTCATTAGCAATAAGAAGAGGAAGGACAGACTGGAGTTAAAGTACAGAGACCAGGCTAAAAAGGTTCTGGGACAAAGTTTTCTGGACTGATGAGACAAAAACGAAACCTTCACCAAAGTGATGGAAAAAGTGGCGAAAGAATCTGCTCGTGATGCCAAACACAGCAGCTCATCTGTGAAACATGGTGGAGGTGATGTCATGGTTGGGCCGCATGGCTTCTTCTGGGACGGATCATTGATCTTCATTGATGATGGAACACATGATGGCAGCAGCAAAATGATGATGAACCAGTCTAGTTAATCTCCAGACTTAAACCCTATTGAGCAGCATTTTACCTGCTATAGAGGAGACTGAAGGAAGAAATCCCCCGAAACAAACAACAACTGAAGGAGGCTGCAGCGAAAAGCATCACAGAGAAGAATGAAAAAGTTTGGTGATGTCAGTGGGTCGCAGGCCTGATGCAGTTATTACAACTAAATATTAAGTATTATTCATTTTAATATATTTCAAGGCTATTTGTTCCTATACTTTAGCTCAACTAAACCTTTGGTGTTCTATTACAAACGATGCTAGCTTCTAAGCTCTAGATGTAAATACAATCAATAGAAGCTGAAATATTGATGTCATTTCATATTCATTTTTTGATGTCAAACCCAAATGTTATCAGCATTTACAGCAAAAACAAAAGGGATTGACCTTGCTGTTCCAATACTATTGGAGAGGACGGTATATACTGTATATCAAAGTTGAGTAAAATACCTATTTTCACACTGGACACAAACAGCAGTCTCCTGGGTGAAAGTCCTGTTTGTTTGACCCGTCTAATCTCCCACCCACCCTACGCAGACTTGCTTTCTTTCTATATCGATTGCTCTGGCTGTCTAATAATGACACAGACGGGTTTACATTGAAGTTAGTTGACAGGGTGCCTCGGTGCATTTGTATCAGACACCAAGGGGCACCGATAAAGCTGCCGTATTTGTTGGGAGTCAGAAAGTGTTGGCAGAGTATATCTGTATTCACTGTGATCTAAGCTGTGACCCTGTTATGGGACTTCCTGACCAGCACATTTGGCAACACGTCTTGGTCCCTTTCACATTGGACCACTTATCACATTACCAGTTAATTGGCTTGTGAGTTAACATAATGAACAAGCTTTATATAACAAACAAGCTGATAAACAGCTGCACCTCTGGATCAACAGATAGAAATGCACTGAAGCACCAACTAGTAAAAAAACAAACTCTCTGGCACTGAATGCCTTCACTGCTGTATCGCACATATTAGAGGCAACTTCATGCAAAAACACAAAAGACAATTCCTCGTCCTCCCACTGTGGCTTGTGTGCGAGTTGCTACTTTAATTAACATCTGTTTAAGCACTTATCACTTGAGCTATTCATCAGCAGGCCACTGAGGCAGCAGCTCTACCACAGCGAGGTGAATGAAACAATACGCAGCTGATTAAAACCACACTTGTTTTCTCTGTGCAAACACTGAAATGTTCGAGTATAATATCATCAGTTCTACATTATTTAAACCTCTTATGTCTTAAAGGAGCACCTCCCTGTCTGGCTTTTTCCTCCTGTCAATATTTTGACTTTCAAGTGAGCATCTTCACATTTTATGCTTGAATTTATCAGCTCATAGCTGACAGGCACCGTTTCAAATAAACAACATTTTATCAATATTTGACAAGAGCACAACCTCAAAAAGCTTAGTAGATTTATGACACTGAGTGTATCGAGGTTAGGTATTATAGTATCTTAGAATAATCTTAAGAATAAAAAAAAAAAAAAACAGGCACTGAACACACTTCAAGGAAGTCCAGCACTTTCTTTGCACTGTCATCCTTGTCACTTTTAACTTGTTGGCCTGGTGGGGATGTAGACAGCCATGTGCTTTCTCAAAGAGAGGCACAGTCATGTATCACAAATGAGACGCAAAATAAAAAAAATCTGACTTGAAAGCAAAGCAAAAGCTTCAAAGTGAGTAAGACCTATCACCTTACCCATGCTATGGCTTGTCTATGATTCATTTCCTTCTTTGCCCCTTGGGTGTCTGCTCTGTGCAGGAACACCCGCAGGCTGCTCCGCTCAGCTGTTTCTCAAGCTGCTGTCCTGATCTGAGGTTTTGGCTTTGAATCCCCCCCAAAGTCCTTTACTGCTCCGCTACTATGAGAAGCTACTAAATCAACTTTAACAGGGCAGACCCTGCTTTTTTCAGCTCGGCTCTCACACTAGCCAAGTCTCTCCCTTTCGCACGCATTACCAAACTTTGGCTTCCCAAGTTTGCAAATCACACAGAATGTGAAAAAGCAGTAAAAATACATAAATAAATAAATAAAAGCAGATTATTGGGCTGGATGGTGGAAGTGTCTCCGCAGAAGTGTTCCCCATTAAATGCTGGGTGCTGTGATCCTGCTTTAAAGCTCCAACTGGCTGTGGGAAGTAACTGAGAAAATCCCAATTACTCATGTAATGGGACACCATTAAACCGCTCACAGCGCATACAACTTGACCAAGCCAGCTGCTTTAAGAGCTTTTCAGCATGCTGCTTTTCTCGGGACACAAGATTTTCTCGCTGCTGTTTTGTCATTATGCCAATACATATCAAGCACCAGAAGTATGGCTGTCAATCAAGTCAAATATTTAATTGCTAATTAATTGCATATTTCTCGTGCTAACTTGACTATGACTTGCCCCAAACTGCATGTAAATTATCATAAAGTGTCTGTAAAGGGGAGACTCGTAGGTACCCATAGAACCCATTTTCATTCAAATATCTTGAGGTCAGAGGTCAAGGGACTCTTTGAAAATGGACAGTAGCAGTTTTTCCTCACCAAAATTTAGTGGATGTTTGGAGCATTATTGAACCTCTTTCCCCGCAAGTTAGTATGACATGGTTGGTACCAACTGATTCCTTAGGTTTTCTAGTTTCATATGATATTATTTGATGTATTTATTTGTTAAATACGCACTTCTGTTACATCATGTGAACAAACCATGTACCATCAGCTGTGCTTTCAAGATCAGACTGGAGACGTAACCAGTTAAAAGATGGGTGGGTAGTACTTGCATTCTGATATTCACATTTATTAAATAGAAAACAGGTTTTATATTGTGCGTTTAATGAAAATGACAAACAATACAGCCATCAGTAGCCTACGTAAACTTTCAGGTACTCTCCTGGTGATCTCCCTGCAGCCATCTGCCTCCTTATTTAGGTGTTTATAGTGAAATGAGAAGGTGCAGTATCAGATAACTCTTCATTTCAGCTTTATCAATCAGCCGTTCCTCATCCGTTGGAGACTAATTAGAAACAGGGCGTCAGACAAAAGTTCAGCCCAACACATTAGACCTCTCTGCGCTTTGCAACCTTAAAGTTCAAACTGCGCCTATGAGCCCACTACAACCTAAAAATCACAAGTTGCATAAATGCGTTACAGAAATTAGTGGTGTTAAAACAAATTTGCGTTAATGTGTTATCACTGCATTGAATTTGACAGCCCTAACCAGAATATAATTTGAGCAAGTTCTTTGTGCCAAATTTCCCAATCACAGTACTCTGTGCTACAGCACTCTTTGTAATTAGTCAAAGATGAGAGCATGCTGACAAGAAAAGAGTGCTACTTTAGCTTTAATTGACTCGACCTTCCACACACTGAGAACCTCCACCCTGTGTCAGTAATGAGTGTTAGCGGTGTGACTCCCTCTGTGTGCTGCGGCCACCTGATTACTGGGGAGCTGTTGCTATCTCTGGTGAGCTGCCCTCTATCTCCGTCCTCAGTCCCTGGACCATAAGCCCGGCCAGCAGAACATCAATCAGGAGGCCACAACAGGACCTCACGTAATCACAACCGCTGTGCATGTCTGCGCGCACCAGGTGCAACGCGTGTGTGCCTGTGTGCATGCATGCATGTCTACGTTACATTGCTGATCCTGAACCTGATATACTTGAAGCAATTTTTCACTTTGCTGGAGCTTCACGCCTCAAGAAAATCCACTGACAGCCACCATTTACTATGTACTGGAGTCCCAGCATCAGCAAGTCTCTAATCTTGCCAGTAATTACAACAAAAAGGTCAGTTTCTGTCGGTGTCACCTATCATTTGTGCTCTAAACTAAATCATAATTAGATACAATTAAACATTTTCTTTTTCAGTCTCATGCTGAAACTATTATCTAAATCAATTATCAAGCAAAAATATCCAGCTTATTAAAAGTTAGGGTTTGTTTTCTCTTTGGTCTTCTATTATAAATGAAAATATTAATGTTTAACATAGATGGTTGGACAAAACAAGCACTTTGAATAAGATCTTGGAAATTAAGACTTTGTGCTTTTTTCACTGTTTATTCTGACATTTTGTAGATTCAATGATAAATTGATTAGTTGCTAAAATATTAAAATTAATTGCTAATTAAAATAATCATCAGTTGCAGCCTATTTCTGTCTACAAAACGTCTTGTTTTGTCCAACCAACAGTCTTAACTCAAAGATATTCAATTTAGAATGATACACAAAAGAAAAAGGAGTAAATTATAATATTTGTGAAGCTAAAACCAGCAATGAAAAAAAAAAAAAAAGAGTCAGTCATCAGTTGTTAATGCTGATGTTTGTGCCTACACAGCCAGTGTGCAGAATATGCAGCAGGGTGGGACTGGCAGACCTTTGGCTGCCTCCGAGGGTGCGACTGACAGTCTGCAGCTAAATCACAGCAGGGGGAGATTGTCTGCTTGGCAGGATAAAGCTGAGTGTCCCTCTCACCTTTTCTGTCATCTTTAGACAGGTAGAGGCTAGCAGTGACAGATGCCGTCTGAAGTTATAGTTCATGTTGATAGACTCTCGAAACAAGGAGGCTTGACTAAATTAAGCCTTATTCTTGCATGTGACAGCAGACTGAATGTGTCACACAGACTCAAACAAATGATTGTCAAGGTCGTGTCTGGTTAAGTTCAAGGTCTGAAAAACTAGAGTCCTTTTTGTAGTCTTAAAGCAATAATGAACTTGTATATTATGACACAATGAAAACAAACATCTGCCAGAGCATTTTCCTTGAGGTGGCGCTGTAAAAAGAGTAGGTGCTACTTTGTTATAGGCTATATTAAAGACAAATGTGCCATTCCCAAAACTTGCAAAAGTTTATCTTTCTCCTAATCCACAAACTTTCCAATGCCTGTAGGAACTATTGTAAAAGGTGTCAGTCTGTGCAAAATTGCATACTGCTCAAATCTGCTTGCTCTCTGCAGGAGGAGGTGCATTATTTGTCAACCCTGACATTAACAGAGCACACTAGAAAATGTGTTTTGTTTGTTTGTTTTTAATGGGCTCGTAAAATACTGATACTCAAAAATAAACTAGGTCCAACCTCTGAGGTTGGTGCACCTCTGTGGAGGAGGGTCAACAGATGCTCCATCACCACTGACAACAGAGCAGAGCCACCCTGCACCACACTGACATGCAACAGTGTTCCCAGCCTTCAGACTGAAGCCAGGTCTTCTGAAGAGGTCAGACGCTTTACAGTCATTTGATCTGACAGGTAAAGTGTGACATGATTTAAATGCCATTTAAACTGAACATCACATCTGCGGGCCTTTTACATGACGCACAATCTTATCCCAGTCGGGCTAATTGAGCTGATTTGCGTGTCCTACTCCAAGGTGAACGCAACACACAAACTGCTCGTTGTCTCTCGTGCGTAAAGTCGCAGAATAATGATGACTGCATAATAATGATGATGATTATAATAAGCGAGCACGTCGTGATGAGCTGACAGCAGGGCACCGGCTATCACTTCCAATTGACTCTGAGTGCAAACGTCTATTACCAGCGTACCAGCGTAGGCATCCAAATTATGATTGGTTTTCCCTCTCCAACACACCAACAAGCATCACAAGCGGTCAGAAAAAGTCACCGCAACGCTGCATGCAAACAGAAGGAGTGTTGGCCAACCAAAGCAGGAGGACACAGGTTAATGTTGATATTAATATGCGAGGAGGGCAAGAGGAGTGAGAGGAGAAGCTCGTCGGTACCTGGTCTTGCTGTTGAGCCGCTTTCGACGGTGCATTGCCTTCCTTCGCCGTGGTCATGGTTCCCTACAGCTGGGAGAAACTGTAGTTTCCCCGGCAGGAGGAAGAGAAAATATATATGCAAATACAGAAAGATACACCGGTGCGGCAGAGAACCGGCAGGCACGAGGAGGAGAAGGAGGAGGAGGAGGAGGAGAAGAGGAGGTGGACGGTGGATTCACGGAGCCTGCAGGCTGCGTTTGCAGCGGCCAAGGTGTGAAATAACAAGTGGTGGAAGGAAGGACGCGCTGCTCAAGATGAGAAAAGACGAAAGATTCTCAGTGGGAGCGAAAGAGAGGAGGAGGAGGAGGAGACAGCAGAGAGAGAGAGAGACAGGGAGAGGGAGAGAGAGAGAGAGAGAGAGAGAGAGAGAGAGAGAGAGAAGCCGAGCATCTCTTCTTTAAACGCTTGATGCGGGACTCCGCGTGAGCCATTCAATATTCCACAAGCGCGTGCGCCCACACACGCGTGCGCGCATGGCTTGCAGGGGGGATACATGTTGCAGAGTGAGTGGATATCAATTAAAAATGCACATCGAAATTAAACACTGAAACTTTAATGTTGAATTCACGAGGAATAAAAGCTCATCTAATATTCATTTGTCACCAGAAGGACTTTATAACACCCTTAGTTCAATCGCAGTCACATATTTATTGCAAAATAAAGGTCCATCTCATTAAATCAGGCCCCTTCATTAGTTAGAGACAATGTTGTGGTAAAGCTGCTGGTAACCAAGTAAAAACTAAACGTGCAGGAAGAAGATTTTTTTTTTCGCATCATTGGGAAAAAATCCCATTATAACCTTTCAGCATATTGTAATTCAAGTGATCCGAGACCTCCTCATGGCTCTGTTTTCAGGCTTAAAAAAATCTAGCCCATGACAGGACACTTTATCCAACCACAGGTACCTTCAGAGAGCGAGAGCGTTGCTATTGGTTGTTCATTCAACACGGACAGCTGTCAAACAAACGAACTGTTTAGATGTAAAATGAGAAGTTTTGACCTGGCAGCCATGTCGAGATCAGTTGAGGAAATATCAAGCAGTGCCATAGATGTATAAAGAGAACTGGGTGCAGCGTTGGAGGCCGGACCCTGTTCATTCCTATGAAAACTGCTCAGTGGCACATGAAGTCAGTGGGTTGACTTCCAAGTCCGGAAAAGTACCCAGATCTTCTGAGTCTTCCGGGTCTTACTTGGCCTGAATGCGCATGTCTGATATCACGACTAGGTCACGGGGTCCCAACGTCACGGCTTGCGCTGTCATCACGGTCTGGGTCTACAACTTTCAGGACCAAATGATTTAGATAAGCACGATTAGAGTGTTCATACTGGGAGAGTTGGTTTACCTCAAAAATTAAAAAAAAAAAAGTCTTTGATTCCTTTTTTTGCCATTATTCCTACAGTATTTGTATAGAATAATTTCTGGGTTATGCAACTTTCTTGCTGTAATTAGAAACAAAACACTAATGTGCTGCTGCACTGATGCGTTAGTAATGGCACGGAAACACTAAATGGCTGAATGTAATGTAACAGAATTGAATTTCATACTCACACTCCCACAGCAGGAAGTAATAACACTCAATAGTGAGAATGTTTCAAATTATGTTTAAAGACGAGTGGCTGTAAAAAGTTATGATCCAGCGGATGAAGTAGTTGCAATAAAGTGGAACTTGTTAGGACTGAGGCAAAAAAAAATCTTTTAATAAAGTTCAGTCAGTTTGAGATTTTAACAAAATCTTTGAGGCTGAAATATAATTAGCATATTCAGTTTTCTGCTGCAGCAGCAGCGGTGAAAGGATCCTCTTATGTTGTCTACATTTCACGATAAGAACCAGACGTGTTTTCATGCTTGTTCAATTAATTATATCCACAAAAAGTGCTGTACAATCCCTATTAAACACTGAGAGGAAATGACTTACTTTGATTTGCTTCGAGATGTACTTAATGTTAATTAATACCTTAGTCTCCAGTTGGAGTCTTTATATTGCAGGTGTGTGGCGACCCACTGTGCTGCACGGTTAATTAAAATCAGGTGGCAGCTCGGTAAAGTCAATTACCCTGGAATCCCGAATGAATAAGTCATGTGACCGGTGGAGCACAACGGGCAGAAAGGGGCACGTCCTTCAAAAAGGTAGCCTCGAAAGATAAAACCCATCCTTGAACGAGATAACATTGTGTTGTTCTGTTTGATAATTTACTTTCACTCCTTAACAAATCAGTTTCACAGTCCCTAAAGTAAAAGTTGTAGATAAATCAGTGCAGGCCTACAGCATAGCTGGTTAGTTTTTGTACTTGAATAAAGTAAGAGCTCAACACCTACATTTTCCATATCTGCTTTGTCAGCAAGACCAAGTGCTAAACGTGAGCATGCTAACATCCTCACAATATTAAAGGTGCTGTCTGTAGGATTTGGTGGCATCTAGTGGTGAGGTTTCAAACTGCAACCAACTGAAACTTCTAGTGCGTGCCAAGTGTGTAGGAGACCTACGGTGGCTGACTCAAAAATGCAAATGTCCCTCTCTAGAGCTGGTGTTTTGTTTATTGATTCTGGGCTACTGTAGAAACATGGCGGCCGGCTCCAGAAAGGGGACCCGCTCCCTGTGTAGATATAAACGGCTCAATCTAATGTAACAAAAGCACAACAAATCTTAATTTCAAGTGATTATACACACATTAACATTATTCCATTTCTGCCAATACATCACTCTAAATGCCACAAACTGCTCCCTTTATACGCTGATGTTTAGCAGGTATATGTTTACCATACTGACCATCATATTTTAAGGTGTTACCATGCTAACAACTGCTAATTAGTGCTTAGCACAAGTATTGGATGAAATTCAATGAAACTAACATAATGACACTACATGAAATGTTCAACAAAGTTAATACAATTCATCCTGTAAAATACATATATAGTTAGTTGAGACAGTTTCAGTGACAGTTTCCAGCCTGCCCAGTTCAATAAAAAACAGCCAAAATCGTAACCTTGCCAGAAACCTATAAAACCGTAAAAATGTTCCATATGCAATAGAAAACACATGATAAGCACACAAAGGTTCATATCTGCATCAAATAACCACAGATTCAATGTTAGATAGATAGGCAATCACAACCCACAAAGAGTACAGTCAGAAATCCACATACACAGATTATCTAGTCAAAGTCGATAATGACATCAAGGTCCTCCATTATCTCCACGATTGAATACAACTCCTATCAATCGAATATTCTCCGATTAAGTGAGTCAATAATGGTCACAACAAGGTTTACTGAATTTTGTATCTGTTTTGGACCATAAAATGACAGCTTGTTTGGTAATATTGTTTTTTAAAAAGCCCAAACTCCACCTTTCAGCCCAATGCTATTTTTCCCAACTCGACTTAATCAAAAATAGCCCAATCTGGCAGCACTGTAGTTCACTAAAATACATAAATGTTAACCTCATGGTGGCACAAGAGCAAAAGTCTGAAGGCTTCATCTGGTGAAACCATAATTTTGTCAAAAAAATTGTAAACTGACCATCTAACTGGACTACAGATCAATATTCACTGAGTGGCTAAGAACCCAGTAGAAATGGTCTTGAATATTTATTGTGTTGAAAATAGATCTGCAATTGAGAAAAGGATGGTTTAGTTGTGGGTAATGGTCTTGGCTTTTCTGATTCTTCAAAATGTAATAAATGCTTATTTTTTAACTGAAGATCTTTAATTACTGTTATTCTTATCAAATAAACCTAATGACTATGTTGTCATTTTGATGAATGAAAAAGAATGAAAGCCCACCTACTGTTCACAGCACCAGCCACTTGTGGCTCCAAACTACATTAGCAGCCTCCTCCAACAACTCAGCCCGTGTTTACCATCAAGGCCATGATGTATGAAACTGAAAGGGCTTCTCAACAGCCAATCAATCAGCCCCAAACTAATGACGGCCACTCTGGGCGAAAGCCCCATTGGCTGATGACGGATGCTATGCGGTCGGGCCACGGCAGCCGAGAACACAATAACCACCTTATTGTGGCTGTGTTACAGTCAGTCTACAAACCTCACGACTCTGATGTTGACAAATTGATAAGAGAGGGCGGTGATGAATGCTCCTGGGGAGGCTCTGTTTAAATACACATTCCAGGAAAGCCAGGAATTAACTCATTGTGCCAAACAAAAATAGCCATCTTTCTCATCATTTCACTGCTAATGCCAAGCTAGCAGCCAACATAATTAACTTCCTGGAAGCACTTTTGCCCAATTAAAACTTCAACCTAATCAATACCTGCCATAATCTGAAAACACAATACACTGATGCATTATTTTGGCACTGATTATAGTTCTGTAATTACTGGAAACACAATCATGGCCACAGGCATGATTGTGTAGATAAAAAATAATTGTTATTGTTAAAGAGGCATCTCCAATTAACCTTGCAAATTTTGCATTTGGCATTTATATGCAGATTGCTTCAAAGCAGCCGAGAGGTGAAATGGCTGTCTCAGAAAGGTCTCTGATATTTGTGCATCCTTTTTAAAGACCGGGTCCATATGCATTCTTTTCTGGGTTTTTCAAATAGGAACATCCATTCAGCCGTTAGCAGAAAGTAGTGACGCAGCTTAACAAGGGATAATGTACAGTGAGTCAGACATTGTTGTGAAATAATGCTAGACAATATATAAATACAGATATAAATAAACTCCCTGAGGGAGATGCAAGACCTTGGGTTTATGTGAGAATGACTTGCTAGTTATACATTAATCCACTAATTACATGGCTACTTACTTAAGAAATCACCAATTTTCACACAAAAATGGTCCACCAGAGACCAACATCAGAACAGTGTCCATAGCAACGGTCTGTTATACATAGCAACAGTCTACTATAAAGAAATAACAGACTAGAACACTGTGATTGACCAATTAGAATCAAGTATTCAACAAAACTAATGTTTTAATCACTAATTAGTGTTATGAATAATGTGAATGCTAGCATTCATGGATACAAATTTAGCTGTGCTTAGTCTGGAAGTGGAGTTGTATGTGTATACTTCTGTGCGGTATTATGGGTGAAATGAAATGTTTTTGTGAATGTTGTCTGGTGGCTTTGAAGAGAGCGATAATGGCTTCAGTTCCCCGTCAGAAAAGGGCTGTCTGACGGCGAGATAAAGCAAGTGTGGACAAAAGCAGCAGAAAAAGAAAAATCAATTTCAGTTAAGTGTACGTTATATTTAGAAAATTTTCACAGCTTTATCTCACTATCTGACAGCCTTTTCTGTCTGAAAACTGAAGACGTTATATCGCTGTCTTCAAAGCCACCAGACTGTGTTCACAAAAACAGTAATTTTACCACAAGGAACACAGGAGTTGCTGGTCTGCTGCTGCACCGATCGTTAGTTTCTTTATGTTATTGTGGGACTTTGGAGTCTGAATGTGGTGTCCACACAGCAGTACATTGCTCAGCTCTCTGTCGGGACTCCCGTTTGCTTCTCCAAACTGAGGGCATGCTGACCGTCATCTACGTTACTGTATGTGACATTAATACACTGACTAAGGATGTACTGTATGTATTATGTATATGGAGCAGCATCATCATGCAGAAACCTACATCGGGTCACCTAGGAAAACGTTTTATGTAAAAACATACATACCTAGACCAAAATTTGAATGTTCAGATTTGAATATATAAAGGAACACCACTGGGAAGTTACAGGAAGATATAAAGTCCAACAATATAAAGGAGCCACCATTTAAAACAGCCTCTATAGACTGAGAAAAGGAGATGGATATGCATCAAAGTGGAAGCTCCTCTGATCATTGAAATAGAGAGGATGAGGTAAAAAGCCAAGGACTGCTGGTCTGAAAGCCAGTAAATAAAAGTTGCACAGATTGAATTCAATTCCTGTTTTCTTCCCTCAGTTTAATTTGAGAAGCACAGACCAAAGCAAAGTCTGTCCAAGGCTTTTAGTTTGCGCAAAGCAAACAGTTGTTTCCTTGAGTGCTCTGGCTGTGCAGCTTTTTAATTGAGATATTTGGAGAACTAAAGCATTAAATCCCTGCTAACACTACTGGGTACGAGAGGGATTCATGCACATTACATGGAAATCTGGTGTGTTTACGACAAAGTCTCTTGTTGAAACTCTGGAAAGTTATAAATCACAGCGAGGCAGAGTGGAACAGCACAGGAAGTTCTGAGAAAAGATTTAAAAAGCTCAAATAACAGAACTTTGGCAAATTACTGTAAATATATGATTATTTAAACCAGCCATATTGTGTTGTTTCCAGTGTCTGCACCCACATGCATAAAATGCGGTCCCTATTTACTTTCAAGCTTATGCATGCACACATCCACATCCATAAAATGTGTCCCAACACACCCATTTGTGGAGAAAATGGAACATAATATATATATAATATATATATATATATATATATATATATATATATATATATATATATATATATATATTCCGATTTATAGCCAGCTCCCAGAACATATTCTGTCATTGGGCATGGCCCAAGCCATCCATCAGCGTTACATTAATTCCTATATCAATGCAGCAGGCTCCCAGTGCGTACAATAGCCAGGGGAAGAAGTGTAATGGGATGTTTCAAAAACAAAAGTTGTCCAGTGCTATGTCACCCCAATGACTTGTTTTGATTAAATACTTTGAGAAGGTATCATTTCCTTCTGGGCTGCAGTGTTATTTCTTGCAACATAAATTTTGATGCGGACAATAGTGAATGATGGAAGAAGCTTGCTCACAAATAAGACCAATATCGCCCCTGAGAGAGGTCGAGGTTGGATAAGTGATTACTGTGCCGCTGACATGGAGCAACACCAAAGGTCTGACATTCACACTCCGACACTGCTTCCTAGCAGGTGGTGCGTCGTACGACTGTGCACCCCAATTTTTTCTGCTCCTACTTGTCTGACACATGATGGCAAGCATCGGGATATTGGGGGAAAAAAAAATAATAATTGCTTTTCCATCTTTCCTCCTGCTCCCTCTCCCTGCGAATACTCTATGTGAGGTCCTTACATAAATACAACCCAGACCCGTCATCATGACAAGAGAGGGGATGCATCAGGATGCAGTTTCTCCTCTCACCGGCATACATCGCTTTGTGCCAGGTGTGACTCACCAGCCTTCACACCACTCAGCCATGAAATGTCAACAGAGCCAGATTCCATAACCGTGCCGGTGACGTCTGTGGTAGTGAATGAGTTGCCGTCCTTATTAGCATGCTCTCTGTGTACAGTTTGCCCTCCCCACTGGAGAGTAAGACTGAAGCGCAAAAATACAGGCAGAAGGGTTTGTTCAGGATGACTTTAAGTCAGTGTTTCATATTTTTTGCACTGCATGATATGCTTCAAAAAGTGAGCCGTGAAAAGCTTTTTAAATAATCTTCAAGCCTTGTAAGAAAGAAAAAAAATCTGAAAATGTCATTAATGGAACAGATAAAAGATGAGCAGCCCATATCCAAACACAAAAAGACATTATTTCAAAAAGCAATGCAATCAAAGTAAATAATACTATCTAACATGCTCTTTGAGAAGGTGACAAGTGGCTGATTCGGCACCCCTTCAAGGAATAGCACTTCCTGCTACACCCGGGATAATAGCACGCCTCCAAACTGCTCCTGCTAACACATTTATGGCGCTGCTAAAAGGCCAGAATCCTATAACACATTTCAGGACCAGGTAAAAGGACAGCTCCCGATACTGATCCAGCCACCATCAAAAGCTTCAGTGTGCTGAAATAGATTCAGCACCACTTAATGGACCGCTCCAGTGGTGCATTTCACCGCCACATCCAGAACTCCTTTCAACGAGGAGAGCGGGCACGGAGAGAAAAATACCACTACAATGAGCTTTTTTTCCCATTTGCAGAAGATGGTGAAAGCAGGAGCCATGAGGTAATAATCCTGAATAGGCATCACGTGTCATTAGGGTCCTATCATTAGCACAAATTTATATGACTGGAGAGGATTCAGTCTCGTATGACAGCTCTTAATAATAACACGTCATTATTCTTAATTGCAGCGTTGAAGGACTATTTTGACATCTACAGGCTGACATATTTATCAAAAGGTTAAAAAAAGTAGCTATCAGGGTAAAATATGCGTTTGTCACCTTCATATATGCTTTTTCACTAATGTAACATCACATCACCGGCTTTTATTGTAGGCGACAAGCCTCAAATGCAATATGTGCTGATACCCACACATCAGAGGCCAGCGGAAAATATACAGCAACGTTTGTGGCTATAATGTAAAGACATTACACAGCAGAGTGTATTACAGTACACTTTACAGGAAGCTTTTATTCTGATGCAATCTCTACTGGAAATCACTGGCTATCCTGGAAGTAAGAGACACATTAGATTAATTAAAAGGAGACACAGCAGCTAAATAGGGTAAAACATTTTATATAATATACTGAATATCACCATGAAATGTCAATTAATTACTTACATTAAGGCAATTATTTTTTGTTTTACAAGTTTTCTAAAATGTTATATTTAAATATGCAAATGAGGCAACATCTTAGTAAATATGTGTTAATTTGCGCACATGTCCAAAACATAAATCTGAATATTGGATAAAGCCAGCTTCAAAATTATTGTCTCATTTTGTTGACATATTAGAGTCAAAGGTTTTTACAGAGCGGATGTGGGATATCTCTTTTTATCACTCCATAAATCAGAAAATACTGTCAACAGTATTTAAAAAAAAAAAAAGAAAATCCCCATGTTTTAAGTAGAAAATGTTCTATAAATCAGGCTATAAATGATAAATGATATATGAACAAACTTCTCTGTGGAAACTTTCAGATTATAGATAGGAATGAACCTGGAAAGTTTTGTGGATGTAAGTGCCACTGGAGTGGAGATTTTTGACTCTGAGCAAAATATTTTTTTGAGAAAACAGCCTTTAAAATATATGGATTGTAAAAGTCCATACATTTTGCAAGACACTACAGGGAAACAGGGTAAAATGGAACTAATAGATATCACCATGAAACCTCCCCAGTTGATTACTTACACTAAGACATTTATTATTTTTTTTATATTACAAGATTTATGAAATGTTATGTAAATATATGCAAATGAGGCATTATCTAATCCTAACTTTGGGTGATTTAAGGAAAAATCTACAGATTCAAATAGCAGTAAAACAAAAATCTGTATTTTGAATGTTTTCTTACCACTAGTCTGAAAGAAGATATGTTATAGAAGCAATAATATTAATAATAACTATATTTGCAAGTAGGTATAATGCCTCCACTGTTTAGCCTGTGCCCAAACATTTCTCACTGATCCTTTTCCATCTCATTCCACAATACAAAGTATCAGAGATTGCAAATTTTTCCATTCTTAATAATGGATTAGGGCCTTTGTGAAGGGGGCTCTAAAAGTGAGACATTTTTTAAATGGGATCCAAAGAGCAGCAGAAGATGATACAAACTTCACATCCTTCACATCCAGTGGTGGTACAAGCACTACTCTACAGGAATATCATTAGTAAAAATGAACTTCGAGCATCAGAAGTTAACATATCAATAATGCAGAATACTGTAACCCCGTTCAGAGTGTCCAAGGACATTTTATCTGGGTTATGGGTATCTTGGGTTGGACTGACCTCCCTCTAACTTTTAAGTTACAACTTCATCTTTCTTCTTAGTGTGAGAAGTTTTGTGAGATGTTGTATGTAAATTCCTGGATAACTTAGCACAACTCCAACTGGGCAGGTCTTATCAACCACAATAATTTACCACCTACTGATATAAATGGGGGCTGCACGGTGGTGTAGTGGTTAGCGCTGTCGCCTCACAGCAAGAGGGTCGCAGGTTCGATTCCAGCTTGCGGCCCTTCTGTGTGGAGTTTGCATGTTCTCCCCGTGTAAGCGTGGGTTTTCTCCGGGTACTCCGGCTTCCTCCCACCATCCAAAGACATGCTGTTTAGGTTAATTGATTACTCTAAATTGCCCGTAGGTGTGGATGTGAGCGTGAATGGTTGTCTGTCTATATGTGCCCTGCGATGGACTGGCGACCTGTCCAGGGTGTACCCAGCCTTCGCCCAATGCCAGCTGGGATCGGCTCCAGCCCCCCCGCGACCCCTAACGGGATAAGCGGTTGACGATGGATGGATGGATGGATGATATAAATGGACAGAGTCATATGGTTTGCATGTACAAAGTAAAGTTTGTAACAATAGCTGTTAAATAAATGCAGTAGAGCAGAAGTACAAACTGGATACTATTTAAGTACAAGTACCTCAAAATTGTACTTAATTGCAGTTACATTCCACCAATGCGGCCTACATGTGTTAAATGGGTTGTCTATTAAAGTGTTTAGGGTAGCAGTGACATGACAGCAACTTAAATATTGCCTGTAATTTTCTGTAAATTCAAGAAGAAATATCTTGCTCCCAATGATGCAGAAAACTGAGCAGGAGTTTTGCTCAGAGAAGTTAATTCAAGTCTAAAAGACCACCTGATTGCTAAATACTGCCCTTTTAATTATTTTGTGCTAAAAACATTATTATTACTCCAAATTGCGTCTGCTTTTAATCTCAAATGGAGGTATTTCTGTAGACTGTAAAAGAGAAGTGGTGGTAGTCACTATGACGTAAGCCATTGGTTTGTGCCGTTGAAGCCTTTTGGAACCACAAGTGGCTCGAGAGGGTGGAGCTAAGTACAACCGAACAATGAATATGACATTTTTAGGTTACCAAAATATTGCAATTAACTTTCATGAACTGAAAACACACAGTGAAAGGGTTAAAGCCTTAATGCATCCCCTACTTAAGGTTTATTTGACTCTAAATGGAACCATAATTTACTAAATGAACATCATGCTGTATTGAAGAAGACTTGAAACTAGTGATTGAGACCATAACTAATAGATTCTATGCAATCAGACTTCTGATTTTCCCCGAATTTCCCTCCGGGGATTAATAAAAGTTCATCTTATCTTATCTTATCTTATTTGAAGGGGTCACAAGCCAAATAGGTGAGCGACACATTTTGCTAACATTACAACTGGTGTGACTGTTCAATCTCTATCATGAAAAAAAAACTTGTTTAGCACTCGAATGTACCATAATAGGGTTGAGAGAAAGCATAAACAAAGAAACTAACACATTCTGCCTCCTAATTATATGCAGCTGGTCCAGCATTATGGCGGCGTGCTCCATTAAAGCATATTCAATAAATAGTAAGCCACCAAACTGTGCGGTTCAGCAGTTTTGTTTTCTCTGCCTGAATGAGAAATAGAACTGTGACTCCAAATGGTGTAAGCATCTCTTTTATTCCACTGGGGCATTAAGATAATGCCCAGCTTCTCCACAATGACTCATGGGCTCACTGGTTAAGAGTGACCGATGTTAGACTGCAATCATGCTCGGCCGCATTATGGTCATACAGTGGGTGAAGTTTTGGCTGAAATAAATAAATGATTATTAAAACAGCAAACGTAATACTTTTTTTCTGCGAGAAGTCATCTGTATTATCCACAACTGCAGTGGTTTGGCTGGAGCTGCTGTGCGTGTTGCTCTCTCAGTCTCCGTGCCGTGATAAATCACAAGTCGGGAGAACATTTGTCACAGTGGGCCACATGTCCTTTCATCACACCAGGTCTCTCTCTCTCTCCCCACCCGCCTCACTCGGCCTCCCGTTCCTCCAACCTCCATGGTAGTTTCATTCCTCACAGAAAAGCTTTGTTGTGAATTTGTCACTGCCGGAGCTTCTGTGCTGCGTTAGCCATGCCCTTGGGTTTCTAATAGGGCCGGCGGTGCATGGTGGTGCTCAGATAGAAGTAGAGCCTGGTGGGGGCGATCTCTAAACCAGCCAGGAGAAGAATAGACGGCTACTTGGCAAAAGCTTCTGACAGGTGGGACACTGGTGCCACAGGGAACATTTGAATACAGAGACTTTATGGATATACGCCACACTAAAGTGGTCCTATGTTTAGCATACGACCGCACCGAAGAGAGACGAATAAAAAGTGGGATACAATGCATCTTGAAGATGAGGCGAACTTGGTGATGCCCAGGGAGAGAAACACTGTAATTGGATCTTCTTTTATAGGTGCTGGTACCCATATTCTTCTTGACACATCCCTCTGAGTAGCAAAGCCACCCTCACTGTGATATACCGCAAGTGTCTTGTTATTTTGCTTCAAAATAATACAGCAGAGGCATCACAGCACTGGGAAGGGAGTAAGCATCTGAAAGTAAAGCAAGCACCCAGGTTTCTGTCTGTATCCCAAAGGCAAGAGTCAAAACAGATCTGCACCTTTACATTTAAAAGGCAATGACTTTGTCTGCAGCTTTGAAGATGGAACAAATCAGCCTTTATCACAAGCTGATTTAAGGAGTAATTACAGAGGTAAAAGTATCCCTGATATGCAGCACATACCCGTGGAGTATTCTTTTGTGCGTGGATGAGGTGAGGATGATTTGAAATATTAAAGGAGAGATTGCGAGCAGGGGGGATACTTCCTCGAAGCAGGCAATAAAATAACTCATTAAAACTTCTCGTCTCCTAAGACAGAAGATAAGCAACTGGGTAAGGAGGGCGGATTCTGACAAAGACAAACCATATAACCTCGACGGCGGTGACTCCTTATCAAAATCGTCCCTTTTATCAAGCTTTTCTGATTCAATGTCAAAGTCCCCTGCATACTGGAGAACATGTGGATTTCAATAACAAGGATTTTGCCTTGATGGAGTTTATCATAACATGTACATGGTAAGGAACATGACATTTTCTATGGAGCAGTATGAAAAGCCCTCCAACATATTGACCCTGAGCTGAATGCCAGTAAACAGCAATGCACAGAATGACTGAAAAACCAATTTCAGGTTCAGTAAAAAAATAAACATGAATAAATAAACTCATGATGAAACTAAATCATCATGAGTTTAAATTCAGACAGTAAGAGTGACATCCATTTGAAACATTTCAAGGGATAGCCTGGGTGTTTTGAAGTGGAGTTATCTAAGGTACTTATCTGTATCCACAATGTACTACCTACAGTAATTGTTAAGCAGTTAAGCAGTGAGTTTAAATTTACGTTATATGTACAATATTTTCACCGCTTTACCTTGCCCATCAGACGTCTCTTTCCAACACGAACCAGAAGCCGTTGTATCCATCTATGCTCTCGCCAAAGTCACCAGACTCCACTGAAAAAGACTGTACCTTTAAAATCACATAAACCTGGGGTTGCTGCTCTACCACTGCCTCAGTCTGTTAGTTTGTGTGTGCTATTGTGTGAATTTGGTCACACAATAAACACAAATAAACTAACCAGTAGAGGCAGCGGCAGACCAGCGACTCCTGTGTTCTGAAGAGTAAAATTACAGTTTTTTTCAATGGAATCTGGTTGCTTTGGTGTAACAGACTGTATAGCTGTCTCATGGCAAGGTAAACCTACACATACACATATACAACCCCACTCTGAAACACGCCAACTAACCCTTTAAATAGGGTGTGTTTGTGTGTGTGTGTGTATGTGTGTGTGTTTGATGTCTTTTATTTGGGTTCTGCAAAATTCAAATACAAAACGTGTTCACAGAAAGTGGAGCCACAGTGGGCTGTAGTCTTACTGCACATACCAATACAACTGACTACGGATAATTTGTTGTACATACAAGAACTAGATGTGCCGTTTCAGGAGGCATTTTCAAATTCAAAGCACAGATACCAGCAGCTTTCAAATTAATCCTACTGTGGATAATGATGTATGGTTTTAATTATTTTTTTGTGTTAAAATCCATTGACCGTGAAAGAAGTTCAAAGTCAGTCTCTCGGTATGCGTCACCACATTTATGGACTGCTACATGCATCTGTAAAACTAGGTTTTCATTTGACGCGTTGTGTTTTAGTTCACCGTCAGATTTTTACCCTGTATTGATACGGAGCGATGGTGGGCGATGCACATACTTGCATGAGACTCTCCTGAGACAATCAGGGCAGCAAGCTACATACTTTTTTTACAATTGCTTTAAAAAAAACACATTTTTAAAATAGTTGGTATTGATTTATCATCTCCGCCAGGCATAAGCCTGTGGGGAGCCGGGATCTGTCTGTCCACGGCTAATCTTGCATAGTACTGAGGCATCAGCCTTGTATTTTCTGAACTCATTTATGCTTAAGGATTTCTCATAGTTGTGCTGATTCACACTTTACGAAAAACATATTTTATCAATGGATTTATACAATCATTGACTGCTGACTCCTCACTACTCAACCAGCCAGTAGGGACCACAAGTGATCAACAACTGCTTCTGTTGCAAAAGGCATTTCTGGCAATCAGCTAGACTAAGAGCAAGCCTTAACTCGTCTCTTACAGACCACATTTTGACCATTGCTGTGCCTCAAGAACTGACATCAATAAAAAAGTTTGGCCTCATTTTTAACCAGACCATCTGCAGATTAATCCCCCACCTGATCTTTTATGATCCACTAAAGTAAGGCATTAAACCATTTTTCTTCTTTGCCATCATGACTGTACAGGAGGGAGAGGGAGATATAGTGCACTTTTTCATATTTTTCATGTTTGACTAAGGTTTACCGGTTGCGTTATATTGTCATTCGGGCTGTTAATCGATTAAAATATTGTCCATAGTTAATCGCGATTATTCACAAATTAATCAGACATTTTTTTGGGTTCAAAATAAAATGGAGATTTGTCAAGTAATTAATACCCTTGGGAGTGGAAAAATATGCTGCTTTAGGCAAATGTTTGTACTGTATATATTAAGGATGTTAATAATTAACCATTTAACTGTTAACTGACATTGAGCATTTTAACCGATTACCATATCAGTCAAAGGGTTAAAATAAATATTAATAATTAATTAAAAAGCTGAGCAAAACTCATAGGAGTGGCTCATTTTAAGGAGAAAAGCTGGTCCACCTTAAGAGCCCATCCCAACAAGCAACAACAGCTGTCAGTGTGTCAGTGTTGTGACTTGACTATGACTTGCCCTAAACTGCATGTGATTATCATAAAGTGTTCATGTCTGTAAAGGGGAGACTGGTGGGGACCCAGAGAACCATTTACATTCACATATCTGGAGGTCAGAGGTCAAGGTGCCCCTTTGAAAATGGCCACGGCAGTTTTTCCTCACCAAAATTTAGCACAAGTTTGGAGCGTTATTTGGCTTATTTTGCAACAAGCTAGTATTACATGGTTGGAGCCATTAAAACAAATTTGCGTTACTACTGTGTTAACTTTGCCCAAGTTGTCTTGTCTTATCATAAAGACTATGGTTACCGTGTTTTAGAAAAGTGCTATGCAAAAGTGCTATAAAATGCAGTTCATTACTTTACTTACTATACTTTATGTTCCAGTGAGTGGCGATGATGGTGAGCAGAGAGTTTACATTTGAGATGGCTTTACGAGATGTGTGTTGGTGAAAAGATGCAGATATGCAGCCTCTCGTCCACTTGCCTTATATTGTTTCACTACAGACAACCTACCCAGGCATCAGATACACAAAATGTTCCAACATGTAGCTTACCCTACATCATACAGTAGCTACGGAGGCTACTGTATGTGTATAGACTCAAAAGCTACTGCACAACTATAAGTCCACCTTAAAATGTAAGGTTAAAGCATTTTTCTAGGCATTTAATGTTATACAAACATTTTGCCAAAACCAACTAGACACTTGTGACAACAGTTTGTGTGATGATAACATGTCTAGAAGAGCTCGTTTTTCTGAGTTATTTTTCATCCTGAACAAAAAGGACTGACAGCTTCTCTGAGAGGATGAAAATGAGCTCTGATATTATCTGCACTGTTTTTTAAAGACGGCAGAAAATTCACCCAAACGTACGACTTAAAACACGTTTAGCCTGTGCTACAGCCTACTGGATAAGATCAGTGAGAAGTCATGTTTGCTCTGATGATTAATTGCTGTATACTAGCTCGATATAATTGAACACAATGACCTGCTTTGTTTGCAGCAGGAGAGAACATGGGGGAGGAGGTAAAGGAGAGGGGAACTCTGACTGCCAGCAGCCAGCTCTCTGCCTCTCCCTCGCTCTACCACTACTTGTCCTCCTATCAAACAACAGGCCAGCTGCTCGATTGCCTGGGGTGGATGACTTGACCTTCCACTGTTCCCCAGCAAGGGACACAAGCTGCAGAAGGATTTCCGATTGGCCGGGGCAAAACCTGCCTAACTAATTTACTTGAAACGGATTTGTGAGCAAATGCATTCTGGGACAAATATCAGGCCCGGCAGGGCTGTGCAGAGCGAAGGGCGAGTCTGTTGAGGACGGGAACAAAGTGTGACATCAGGAGGCCGAAGAATGGATGAAAGACTGACAACAGGAGACGCAAAAAGAAAGCAATCATATAGACTGTTATCAGGCTCTTATACAGTAATGACAAATGCAGTGAATTCGTGGGCAGACTTTTCATGTAGGATAAAGGTAATTTATGGTCCCACATGAGGCCCATAAAATTCTGAATGATAGATGAAGCAATGCTTTCGTTTTCCAGATGAGAGTGGACTTCTCCATCTTTCTGGGCCACTGAGAATTTATTTATTTGTCCAGCATTTACTCTAAGTAATACAAAGACCTGTAAAACTGAGTTTCTCAACAAAGAATCACACAAAAGCACCACTTAAAATTTTGTGTTTACCAGAGATGCGCTCATAGGTTTCCCGTCACTCTTTAAATTTCCTCATTCAGGATTATGTGGGTTACATAGAAATTGATTATGTGGGATATACTGTATCCAAGTTACTGTACATAGCTACAAACAGTTCATATAAACAGCCTGCCCTAAACGACACTAGAAACAACAAGACCAAACGTATGTGGACACCCCACAGTTACACTCATACTATAGGATTGTTGTGAACAGCTCAATCAGAAGCTATCTGCATTTATATTCTGCTCCACACTTCTAATGAGATTTTGGAACCTGGCAGCAGAAATTTGCCACAAGAGCATTTAGCAATGTCAGCCATTGATTTTTGGCAATAAGGCCTGGCTCACAGTCGGTGATCCCAAAGGTGTTGTATGGGGTTGAGGTCAGATTTCTGTGCAAGTTCTCCCACACCAAACTGGGAAAACCATTGATTTAGTCAGTATTTTCATCTTAAATATATGCTGTAGCTTTAAGATTTCCTTTGATTGGAATTTAAATGGAAAACCAGACTTTAAAATAGCCCTACACCAAAAATGTGTGCACAAGAAGACCATATATTTAACTTTTGGATAATGAAGTTGTATGGAATATAAAAAAATAGTATGAAGAATGAGACAAAAGCAATCCAAAGCTGCAGAAACCATGACGAGAAAGTTAAATGAAAACTCAAAAAAGCATGAAAAAGCAAGCAAAAATGAGCCCCCCAAAGGTAAAAGTGAAGGTTAAATATTCTCCTCTCACTTCTGGAATACAAGGCACAACTCAAAAAACATCTCTTTATGCAACAGAAACCAGGTCTAATGAGAGCCAGAGGGAAAACTAAAGAAAAATCTGCATCTGTGGCAAATCGATGAATGATCATAATCTTAATCTCTGTATCTTTACAGATTTAAGTGCTTGCAGCTGATTCTTTAAATACTGTGTATATGCATTCTTGTTCAAACCAATGAAATGGAAGATAAATAACCTGCGTCACTCTGTTCTCTTCAGCACAGCAGGAATAAGCAAATATATACATTCATATATAATAATATATAATCTATATTTTTTTGGTAAATAATAAAAATCTGCATCCAGATGTATTAACACCTGAGACCAACAATTAGTCTGCAGCATATTTTCTGTCAGTCCTTTCGGTACGTGTTTGTGCTGTTGACAGAATGACAGTATGGGTCACATCCAAGTCTGGCAGGTCTAAGCTTTCAGAAGGGAAAAATAATAATGGTTATGAATCAGGAACTAGTATTTGAAAATAAAATGAGAACTTGTGGACAGCTTGGCCAGCCATCTTCTGAGAATGACAGCGTGGAAATACCAATGCACGGCTCATGTGAGTGAGCAAGGTGTACTTCCTGAGGGGGGGGGGACTCAGACTGTCAAATCAAAAGGAAATCAAAACAGCGCATGGTCGGATGATCAAAGTGTCAATGAGGACCTGTGAGGCTCCAGCGTTTCCTGCTGAGCAGAAATACAAGCTGTTGGAGTGAAGACACAAGCATCTGCAGACAGAAAAGGCTTTGAGTGAATTCTTTCCCCCTACAATGCAGAAAAATGGCTGGGGAGGAGATGGAAAATATTTTCTTGTGTATTATTTAACACATGAAAGGTTAAGATTCAATGCTGCTGGTTTTTCCATTAAGTCATACTCTTACACAGATTCTCTCTTCAGCAAAATGATTTGACCTGCAAACAATGAGTGAAATATGACCTACTGTGAGTATCCGATTTTAGCATCAGTCTCTGCAGAGGACTTAGCGTTCAAATAAATCCTGATTTAATGCCTCACCTGATGCCCCATCTAGCAAATCCAAAGGGAGAGCAGCTAGAGGGAGATAAGCTGATTTTGTGCCACGGAGAGGCACAACCTAAAAGGAACACCTGGTCTGATGCAGTGAAACATGATGGGTTGATAAATGGGCCTATGGAGAGTACATGGATCAGGAGTATGAGTGGACAATCAATATTACTCGTTGGAAAGTGAATCAAAGATTCATGATTTTGGTACAAATGTTTACTGGCCAGTGTGGTGGATAGCCTACAGATAGCTACTCACCAAATGGAAAATCTACCCGCATTTGGCAATTGGCAGGTGTTAAATATGGACCCTGATACAATGACGATCATAAGTGTGGTGCCCCCCTCTGGCACATGGTGCTCGAGTGATGTGTGTGGTGGGAGCTGCGGCCCTGGTATGCACAGACTTTAAATGACCACAGAGTCCAAACAGCTATAAAAAGACACAAAACGACCAAAAACAGAGGCAAGCTGTTTACAAAATGACCAAAAAACAACAAAAAACTTCCTGTCTCTCTTTCTACAGTGTGTATGAGGCATGGGGGGCCTTTTCATATCTGCACCCAGGGGCCCATTGTCTCATAATCCACCCATGGAAATATGGCCTCCGTTTATATCACAGAGAAAAAAATACTCTCATCTTCTGACATACAAGCCAGACAAACTACTCTCCCTGGCTGGAAAGACTTCTTCCTTGATTGCCCTGACAACGACAACTTATCATTCATGTAATTATGAAAATGCCATTAGGCAGCTGTGATACTCTAATCAAGGAAAGAAAAATCTTTCACTGCAATTGGCGCCCAAGTGCAGGTTTGAGGATGAATAATGTGCCAGGGTTTGCGGGTTGATTCAGTGACACCACTGAGGCAGGAAGTCCACCTCCCACTCCCTCTCTAACCCTCTCCATCAAATGGATGCAACGCTACAGCGGGGGAGCGATAATTAGTAGCCACTGGTGCCAAAGAGAGTGAGCATTATGGCGTTGTTGGGAGGTGCTTGGCCAATTGTACATACTAGACGTGCCTAGGCTGCAGCTGTGCTGGAGGATCAGAGGGGGAATAGATTCCTAGAGTAAACAGAGGTAGTAGATTAGCTCTCAGATGAAAACTGATGCTTTATGTTCACAGTTCTCAGTATGAAAGAGAATACCTTCCTCAGTGCTGGTACATTAACGTAACATATGGATTTAGGCATCAAAAGAAATCACATGGGAAAGCTTCCCATCATTTCTGTAGACACAGTATGATCGACATGAAAGAAAGCATCAGATTTGACCGATCTGACTCCTCCTTCCATTTACCGCAGAAGCAATCGTCAATGAATCGCTCCATCTTGTTGTCACCGGGGGGAGCGTTCAGGATCGGCAGCCCTCCCCTCTGAATTCTATTGGTTTGATTGGGCTCATCAGAGGTCACCGTGTTATCACCTCTCACCAGTCAACAAGCCTTTACATTCTGCTGTTATCTGCTGCAGCACAGTCAGCAGCCAGGAGCAAGACTCATGCTCAGACCGGTGGGTTAGACAGTATAGCAGTCTGACAACATGTGAGGGCTTTTATTAAATATAAATAAATAAGGGTTGATGACCTTAGCTATGCTAAAACTGCAGAGAATACATTTTTAGCTGTTCAACAAAGAGGTCCTACAGGAACATAACATTGTCTTATAAAATTTACATGATATATTTCTGTATTTGTTGTTGTTTTTGTCAGTGTCGGTCTTCTTACTGTTTTGAAGTGAGCGGGACAGGTTTGAACAAGATGACTGTCACATACGGATGTGCACCAATCAGCATTCAGCAACATTTGAATTAAAATCTGACGACAGTCTTTGATAGTATAGTCTATACAGGGATATATATAAAGGTATCCCTGCATTTTATTTCTCGTGGAATTATGGATATCAGCACACAATAGACGTCTGTCCATTCAATTGTCAAGCAAACTTTATGGAAACTTTTGAATTGTTGCAATAAACAGAAAGCGAATAATCTCAGATACATCGTGTCAGCTAGTATTAGTCAAGTTTCACACTGTCCGGAGACAAAGACAAGCATTCGCATGCTATGGGAACATTAGCGAACAGTTGATCATGTTAAATGTCCGCTATTTGAGAATTTATTAGGCAAATTTGTTTCCATAATGCATTTAGCGCATCAACTCTGTCGACAGAGGTAAAAACCACCTCACGTGAGTGCAAAAACTTTTCGGTTTTATCAAATTTTGCCGATACATAAGTATGCAAATAAAAATATGCAAATGTTGTCAATGAGCAACTTAAAAACCCATACTAATGAAATCCTCAACCACCAGCAGTCACCTTTGATTCACAGCAGGTAAAACAGATTCAAACGTTGACCAGAGTCTTGGTAAAAATGTGGACAAGTATTAAAACACCTTCTGCAGTGAGTGATCACTGAAATGTAATGTCAATCCAAGCTGACTGGAGCAGCCGTCCTCCAAGAAGGAGCGAACTAAAAACTTCTCTAAAACAGCTTTCAAGCCCTCGGGGGCTTATAAAGAAGCCGTTTCCAGTGGTTTATTCCTTTAAGTGATTCCAATTTATGCAGTGATGTAAAAAAAAAAAAAATAAGTAAATAAATTCAGTCAGGCAGATGATGTACTCAGAAGTATCTCTCAGAGTGAGCTCAAATTAGTCCAAAACAAGCCCCTGCAGGGCCTCTATCTGTGCCAAACACCCACTCCACTCCAGAGGATGCTGACATTTGATGACAGAGCTTTGACATGGATATGGGGAGCCAGAGGATTCAAAACCACAGCCATCGGTACATCGACAGCGGTTTTGTAGAGATCAGAATAGGCAGTGTTGTTTACTGTTGTTTAGTCTGCTGATGTCCCTCTCATAATAATGTTCCCATTTAAGCGCTGTGCTGTAAACTAGACATTTTGGAGTGTCATTCCGCTGTCCCACAATATGTTTTCTAACTTTCTACAGCTTGTCTAATTTTCATACAACAGAGACCGCCGAACAGACAAATGTGCCATTAGCATCGCAGAAAGAAAGAGGCTTTGTCATCTAAACCATTATAACATCAATATTTGATTGCAACATAAAAGGTCTCTCTTGTAAGTTAGCCTGACCATGCATACAGAGAGGGGATTTAAGTCTCAGTGTGGCAGTACGCCACAGTGGGTCAAACAATTTTAAATCAGCATAAAACCAATGTATTCTTTGGTGCTCATTAAATATTAACAATGCTGTTGCTAAATCTTATAATCTACACTGATTACTGCAGTGGACAACCTGGAAATCTGTGCAAGCGCAATGACTAATGAGAGCATAACAGCACAACTGGGACGTATTCATCAAATCCTGATGTCCACATTTTATGCTGCTCTTGCTGTGTGTGTGTGTGTGTGTGTCATAAATACACAATGAAACACAATACACACTCGCAAGAACATCTCAGGAGTTCACTCAGTGAGGAACCACGCACGGACCGACACGCAGTGATCAAAGGTTATTGGTAGATGGAGGGAGAATGAAACTCACACTTATCATTATCATGGTGTGTGTTCATCTCAAAATGGAGAATTTCCTTTGCTGAGCAACACACATCTTATTTTCACAGCTTTGTCCATCATCCCTGTCAGCTATGATCACATTCAACTCACAAACGTCATTAGGGTTGGAGGGGACACTTTGATTCATGTAAGAATCTAAGATTTTGATTCAATGCACAGCTTCCAAAAACCTCGTTTTTTGTTTTCTTTTGGTTTGTTTGTTTTTTATCTAATTATTTTTGTCACAAAGGGATATTGCTACTAATAGTAATCCTACACACCAATTCAAAGCTGTGTCAAGTATTATATACTTTGTTGAAAAATCACACAAAATATGGTTTTACAGTGTTACATTGTGTACAATCAGCACTTTTTTATTTTTGCACAATTTGAACTTATTCTTGTCACTGAGATTTAAAAGCCTTTTTAGTAAAAAGTGTTAATTTGTGCAAATTTAGCACAAATACATGTTACGCCTTTGTGTGATTACATTATAGCAATCAGTTGACTGAACTTTGTCAAATAGAAAAAAAACATCACGGTATAGTTTGCCACATCACCTTTACTTGGCAGCAGACTGGAGTAGATCCTAACATTAGCACCAATATGTACTGAATCGAGAATTGATTTTGAATCAAATCCTGAGATACCGAAAGATTATCATTGCTCTAACATGCAGACATGACAACTCTTCTAGATTTATTGTGGTTTGTCTGTTGATTTGGCCCATTTACCAACATCAACATCAACTACCAACAGCTCATGGAGGATATTAAGGTGGTCTGATGATGACGAAATACAACTTCTTCTCTGAGTCATATCTCAGTTAAATCTGAAATCACAGACAGGCTACTCATATTTTAGAGCCAGTTTGACACTTTGTGGGGTATTAATCATACTTAATTCTTAATTTATCATATATGTCCACTGCAAATCAATGTCCATACATCCGGTCAGAAAAATGACACCAACTTGAAAGTGATACCTGACCTGACACAACTTCAGCATCAAAGTAATCCAGTGATAGTTGTCTGTACAGCCATGGGTGCAAAGAGGAATTGCTAATAGCTAATTCAGCACACTTTTAGCATTCCTAATTTCCCAAATTTGAGCATGTATGGGTTAAAAATAGCATCCCCCAAAGAATTATGGGAACACAGGAGTGACAAAATCAATTAGTATCAACTTTTTATAACGCTTAACAATCAGTATTTATCGAAGGAAAGCCCACAGCCAGAAACATGCCACACATGTACTAAAAGACAATCGTATTGACTTGGGGTAAATGTCCCTATTACCTGCATTTTGTGCGAATAGACACACACAGATGCATGCTGTGCACACACTGACTAGACACAATTCCCAGCCTGAATGACTCTTTCCTGTGCTGCTTAAAGGTTGAAGGAGTTGCCCTCTAATAAATTTCTCTGCAGTGACCAGAGTCTCCTGTTCATGAATAATAAAAGGGTTGCACTGATCCTATTCTTCCCTCAGACATCCACCTCATCTGACATTTCACACTGCAATATCACTCTCAATAGAGCATGCCGGCAGTCTCAGACCTGCACGCTACACAATGGAGTCACCTCCAAGTTAGTTTTCATTATGGTGTCACTTACAGGCTAAGTGACTTTGCATTCATTTACTTTTAAGAAGTGAGCCTGGTTGTCTAGCAGCTTTATAAAGTCACGGATGTAAGAACAGATACATGCATAGAGGAAGTCAGCCAACATTTCAAGCATCATCATTTTTCAAATAGTGGATAACACCTTTATTTCCCCCTGCTGCTGAGACCAAGGCCTCTATTTAAAACAGGCTTATACTGTTTTAACTACATTTAGGTATATTCCAGTAAAGGGGGTGTGATGAATAAACTATGCAAAAATGCTAAAATACTTGTCAGGGAATATTATATGTCTAGGGCGTTTATTGTGAAAAGTAAGCACATAAGTAGTGGATCTGGTCTGCGCTGCCCTTGTCAAGGTTGAAAGTAGTAATTAAGTTTGGTGTCATGGTTTGAACTACGGAGCCTCGGTGTTGTTGAAAGCTCAGACAAATTCATCTCGTTCCAAAAACCAAATATGTTACGTTTTAGCTGCGTAATATTCACATTCTACGTGAAGGTATTCGTGACAAGGACAACAATTCAAAAAACTATACTGACGTGTGAATTAACTGCAGGAAAAAACACTCCCTATGTGTGTAAAGGCCTTAGGGGGGCGACATGCAACACTGACTGCAGACCAAATTCAAAACATGGGAGCCTGATGTTACTGATAGCAGTTAGCGTGTGTTAGCATTATGGCATCAGCCTCTGGCCAGAAGTCATCTGAATCACTTCACCAGGTGTGTCTCTTAAAGAGACAGGCTTTAAGGTTGGATAAAGTTAACATTATCTCTGTTGATCCAGTTCATTTGCTTGCCTCCATGGCTGCAGAGGGCTGTGTTTGCGTACCAGTTTGTTTCACATGTGGCATCAGCGAGTTGAAATGGGCAGCGGACGGGATCGTGCCGGCCAAACAAGAAAACGCTCCGGACCGCTCCGGATTTCAAAGGAGCACAAACTGGCTGTAGCATTGTTGTTGGAGAAGCCAGTACTTCAATTTAGCAGGTTTCCTTAATCTCTGATGACATATTATGGTCTTTTTATGATTTATTACAGTCATATATTACATATTGGCCCTTTAAGACATTTTCTGATGCGCTCACATTTTAAATTAGCTGTTTATGCTGTTATCTGTTCATACATACTCAGGCTGCTTCTATGTATACCTAATGCCTTGATAAATTCACAATAATGTACATTTCTACAGTTTACCAGCAGCATAGTCAAATCAGACTATTCACTCCGTTTCTCTCAAGCACTCCTCTCTGTGTGCACAACCCAAAGCAAAAAGGTTACTGTTCTTAAACCCTCTGGATTACAGCCATGATCCCGGTCTCCTCTGAAAGATAAATCTGAAAGGTTTACAACCCAGCACACTACAAGACTCATACTGTTCTCACTAATGTACTGCAGTACTATTTGCTGTTTTTTTGGTTCAATATGAATCTAAAGTCAATTAAAATCAACACTTCCTGCGCAGATGTTCCACATTAAAAGCCTTACAACAGCTTTAAAGGGCATTACTGCTTCCTTTCCTGGCACGCTTTTAGTTTGCAGGAAGCGTTGACAACGAACAGAAAAAAATGGCAAAATAGAAATGACTGGAACTGATAAGTCAAAGGCATTCAAAGCAGCAGATAGGTGAGTGTGACATGATGTCAAACTGACAGAGGAAACATTTTCAACATGTTAAATTCATCATGTGACTCACTCATCCAGCACATTCATCTACTCTGTATTCCTCTCTGCTTTATGTTACTGTTTAATAGTTATGAATAAAGCACTATGTGGGATTTAATGACTTCATAGTGAAATCAGATGTTGTACAAGTACTTTTTAAGAGCAGGGTTTGAGTCAAGACACTTACACAAAAAGAAAGACAAGTTCCAACAATGCAGCCAAAGGTGAAATTTTAAAGGGTCTGCCTCCTCATTATAGCTTCATCAATACCCACAGACACTGTCATGTGGGTTGGCTTTCCTTACCCAACCATATCCTCAGAGTGAGGTTGAATATACAGTGTATATAAATACTGCATGAGGCTATAAAGCACCTTATCTAAGTGGGTCATAAATTACCTGTGCACATTAATTCTCGGAGCCATATCAGCTGAGTTATGGCCTCTAGATCAAAACAGGAGAAAGGACAACACCCTGAAACCCTTGCAGCTAAAACATGATGGATGCTACAGCAACACGGGTGGTAAAAGAGTTTTATGGAGTAATGTTGTGTAGCAAAACACCAACTTGGTGAAGATTATATTGTCACAGTGAGGCATAGTTGGAATAGATATGTAGGTGTGTAATGCAACTAAAGCTTGATTGCATTTGTTGTCATTAAGGCTGAAACTAATTATTCTTTCCACGACTGATATAATTATCAATTAGAGCTGGTCGTTAATTTAATATGATCATTATTTAGGTGGTATTGTGAATAAAAGATCAGATAAAATTTCTTGCTTTAACACAAATGTGATTAAAACTGAAAAAAGCAGTAACTGAATATCCATCCATCCATCGCTTGGGGGGCTGGAGCCGATCCCAGCTGGCATTGCAGGGCACAAAGGGACAGACAACCATTTACACTCACATTCACACCTATGGGCAATTTAGAGTCATCAGTTAACCTGAACTGCATGTCCTTGGACTGTGGGAGGAAGCTGGAGCACCCGGAGAAAACCCACGCTGACACAGGGAGAACATGCTAACTCCACACAGAAGAGCCTTGAGCCAGATTCGAACCCGTAACCCTATTGCTGTGAGGTGACAGTGCTAACCACTGCACCACCATGCAGCCCTAGTAACTGAATATAAATGATATATATCATAAATATTGCCCACAGTGTGATATGCATTTCAATAAAGATGTCAGGCCCTACTGCTGATTATTTTAACGACTACTGTGGACATTTTGTATTATACAGATGTCTCCAGAGGAAAATCCTACTGACTAGTCTTCTAATGTTACTTTTAGGTCAAAATCCTTATCTGGTGTAATATTTCACACAACATATAATAGAGACCTTCATTCACTTTTTATATACAGTCTAAATATTTGGCCCAGACATTCACATCCAACTTCACATCTAGCTCCACCACCAGGTCAAAAAGTAACTTAGTCCAATACTTGGGTATGGCTATGACTAAATACCTGCAAAACTAATGACAATCCCATCAGCCTCTGCTGTACTTTGTGTTCTGTGCTACTTAGAGGACATTAGCATGCTAATATGCTAAAGTAAGAACATGGTAAACATTAAGAATGGTCATAAGCACAAGCCAAGACATCCTGACATTCAGTAGGGATCAAGCTCAGATGAAAAGACATACAACTGTTCTGTAGTACACCTCGTGATCCACAAACAGATGTGTAACATCTGGAGTGCTCCATTAAATGATTAATCAATTTCTCAATTAAATGGGTTCTAATTTTCTGCTGATTGACAATTAATGAATTGACTAAATGATGAACCAGTACTATTTATTCAACTTGGTTTTATGAGGAACCAATGATAATACATTTGCTCTACTGTTAGCTCGTTCTCCTGCTCCGAGAAAAAGGACGAAACCAAAGTCACAGTGAAATGGCATTTGCGACAGGTTCCCTGCAATCAGACACACAATAGCTTCCTGTCAGCTCCACGGCTCCAACAAAAGACGGAGATAGTTATGAAGAAAGAGAGCTAGAGAGGAAAGAGGAGGGCGTGGAGAGGCATTGATAAATGAGAAAAAATGTATTGTTCCTGTTTCATGAGCTGATGAAAAAAGACAAGACAAGGTACAAGGCAGCTACTCGGCACTCTGCTACAGTCAAATTACAGAGAGCAGCCATGCATAAAATCCACACATCTGGGGGGGGGGAATGGTGAAAAATAAGGTGGAATTGCAAATCTGTATATCCTAGGTCATCTACCGAATACAGTGTTGATCTGAGGGAGTGTTTGTCTCTGTTCTGATTAAAATTGGCTCCAAAACTACAGCATTTCTAGAGGTACAGTACATCTCGATGAACTTTATTTCTTATTTTAGCTCAGAGGAAAGGGGTGGTTTAGCAGACTGGTAATCTTTCCTGAGAACCCAAATATTCTGACCCCAAGTCATGCTATGATTTCAAATGTGTCTTACACTCACAGTTCTATCAAAAACTGTCACTGAAGGTGAGCTTGCCAGTCTCCTGTAAGAGATGGAGAGTGGTTGATTGGGTCTGAGCACCAATACTACATTTAACAGAGTTACATCCTGGCTGACTGCATTTATTCTGGTTTGCCCTGCCAAAACCTTTGTAGACATATAGCTTACACTACACTGAACTCAGATATTGTACAACACTCAGCAAGTTTGGACTGGACTTGAACTCTGGAGAGGTTTTACTGCTGTACTTCAGTTCATCAGGGTAGGTAGGAACAATGCCAGCTGCCATTATTGCACACAATTACTGCACCAGGACATCCTCAAGTCCAGCTCTTATTTCTCTTCCATGCTCGCGGTGGTTTCCTGGGCTGAGAGCATCCTCAAAAACAAAACAAAAAGTAGAAAACCAGCTCAAATAGGAGTCCGGCAGAGGAAAACACACAAACTTAGAGATTATACCCAACTCACTGGAGCTTCCTACCTAAATGAAACGTCAGTCGTAATGACAAACTACCACATATGTTGCAACACATGAGCTACTCCGGAGTCCAAGTGGTTTTGTTAAGAAGACATTATTAAGATCTCACAGGACAATGAAGAAAATACAAACAGGTATCCAGCTGTTGATCACCAGATTGGCTGCTGTGAGGACTGAACTTGTGACCTTTCTGTTATGGGATATTGGCTCTAATTGCACAGCTACTGCATCAGCCAGGGCAGTATTTCTAAAACTAAACAAAAAAATCACCCCAGCAGAAGCTGTTGCTTCCCCCCTTTGGTGACTTCTGTTGTTTTTCATGTAAAATGCTGACATTAACAACACACTGCTTAACATTTCTGGTTTATTTTCACATGATGCAGAAAGACGCTAACTTCACTAAATAAGGAGCAGAAAACTTAGATGACCCTGGAATGACTTGCATGCTGCCTTGGCAACTTTGAATATAACTGATGGTGGAAGCAAATTGTCTATAAGCAAGATTTCCTTTGACTGGTGCAAAGTGGAGAACAACAATTGCTTTGAGGGATTTACTGCAGAAAACTTGACTGACCCGGAAATAGCTTGTATTCTACCTCACTGACTTCATAAACTGCCAAAGGAGACAAAGAGACTTACTGGATCAGCAAGATGCGAGAGTTTGAATTCAAACAGTCATATCAGAAACCTCAACAACAACAAATAACTCGTGAGATGATGCTTAATCTGACAACAGATGAAAGGATCTGGTTGAGGATGGCAGTCTGAGGTTAATGTGTGAGGACGCTGTGGTGGACTGAGTGAGACGGGTGGAGAGGATGTAGCTTTCATTAAAGAACAGAAGACAAAGGATAGAGTGTGAGCATCAAAGTTTAAAGTCTCTGCTGTTTTTCTCCTAGACTTATTATCGACTGTCCACTCTATTAGTGGGAAAAGCCAAGTGATGGATTTGACTTGTGTTGAGCTTTAGCACATGCGGTGAAGTGGAAATATGTGGCTTGAAGTATGTCCTGTAAATCTAAAATGTCTAAAATTAAAAACAGAAAACTGGAGATCTCAAGACAATAATTTCACTTAGAACAACTGAATGAAAGCAAGTCCCTGCTTACATCCATTAAAGAGTTATTATTAAAAGTATGAAGTGAGTGCTTTTGTGATTTTAGTTGACTGACGTGACCCAGAGAGTTATCGTCTACACCATAAATTGCAGAAAGACTTCTACGCAGTTCATCACTCTACAATATAAAATGTGCACTTCACCAGGCTTGGGTTTCTCCAAGTAGCCAACTAGCCTTTCATTGAAGCTTAAAGCAGGAAACCACAAATGTACGAGCAAAACAACAAAACATATTGATTCTTGTCTGAGTTTTTTTCCAGCACTTGTAAGGGAATTTATTTGGTTTAGGTGAAAGGAGAAAACTTCCTCAACACATACAAAAAAATGTAGGCCAGGGATTCTCAGCTCAATATCAGGTTTTGAGGGTATATATGTCCTTAAATTGAATTAAAAAGCACTTTGGAAAATGCAGAAATGTTAACTGTGAACAAGCTAAGCTAAGGAGCGAAGCCAAGGGATGAGCTGGAGAGCAGAGCCGTTTGTCCGTGCAGACCCATCCTGATTGACACTCAACAGAGTGGAGCCAAGTGGGGTGGAGCGCTGCATAGCGCAGATCAAACAGTGGAGAGTAAAGGTCGACAGTACGAGATGGGGAGAGTTTAGTCAGCGCACACATGATGAGTGATGGAGATTAAAGTGAAGGGAAAGCTCCCGGGTATTGGAAGGCGGCAAGATTGATGTCGGCCGGACGAAAAGAAAACAAAGCTACAGAGACGACGGGGATCAAGACACACTCCTGATTTAACGCCAGGTTCCATTCTGGGGAGCCACCCAGTCCAGTCGCATAAACCACATGCATCTGTATTCAGCGCTCGACTTTGAGCAGAAAGAGTCCGTCTTTACCCTTTTAAAGCCACCATCCTAGGGGAATGCAATATTGACTGGCTCGAACACGTGCTCAAAACACCCTCTGTAGCATTTTGGTCTACCTCCACACAGCATCGAGTTTCATTAGGTTCTCACCTCTCCTGGGATAACCTTTAAAGATATGGACAAACTTTGAGGCTGGCTTCCCTCCGAGGCGAGCCTGATCTGAAGGATACTTTTCAAAGGGACCAGAAGTTGGTCTTTTTACAGGCTCATTAGACTGTTTTGCTGGGAGCGATAAGGACAAGTCTTATCAGTGAGATGAGACAACAGTAAAGCTCTTTAACAGCATTCTAAAGATATTTAAGGAACATGTTTTCTTCTCAACACCAGTAACTAATAGCTTCCCCTCTCAAATGAGGTAAAAGATGAAGATATAAACCAAGGGCAAACATGTCTCTCTTTAATCTTACGAAAAGCTCCACTATGCATAGTTTTTTAGTGCTACATATGTGCTCCTCCTATTGTTCCCAAAGCCTGGAGCAGAGTTGTGATTCCACAATCGATCTCACAAAGCAGCTCAGCAGTGATGCACTTTATATTCTCTAACAGGCTATATGTTCTTCACAGTGAATACAAAGCATACTTAAGCTTTTTCCCTTGCTGCTTAACACACACACACACACACACACACACACACACACACACACACACACACACGCAATGGCAGAAGCTCATTTCCATCCCTCAAAATCAGACTCACCCTCCACAGTCTCTTGGCCGACTCCACCCTGGAGGGTTTCCTGTGAAGGCCCAGCGCTGTCCCCATCGCATGGTCAAACATCATCATGAAATAGCCCGTGGCGACTAGTTACCTCCTCGCTGCCTACTTGCCACTCACTGTCCTGATGGCTGCTCTGCCAACCGGCCACTGTCGGCTCTGACTGCCCACCAGTCTTTCCCACTTAAGAAGCAGCTGCCACACCCAGAGCCATTACACTGTGGATTTCCCAGCAACTGCATGCAAACAAAAACAACCGCCAGCCCCTCTGTCTCCAAACCCTGCTGCATGGCCCGCACATTAACAGGCCCTAATGGAGGCCAGAAAGAGTCACAGCCAAGATTAGCTTTCACTTTCTGCTCGGAGGCAACCTACGCCAGGAGAGTCCTCATAAGCAGCAACTTAACTTATTCAAACTGCATGATGCTTCCCCTTATCAGCGTCACAACACCATTAGAAGGCTAATGAGCGAGAGGAGTTCAGAGACAGAGGGGTGACAGAGGGTTGTTCACATGTAATTCAACACCTCCATATGAGGGAACAATCACTGCTAAACTGTTTATTCAGCCATTACAGCCACAGCGTGGTGGAGTGTACTGGCAGGTAAATGGCTCATTTGAGATGTGTTGGCATGTGTGCCAGCCTTGAAAACATTTCAGCCAGAGTGAAAAACAGTCCTTCAATTTCTCTGTTTTGTTTTTGTTAGGACTCCTCTTCAGGGATGTCACAATACCAGAAATTTAGTAGTTGATACCAGTGGAGTTACACAATCCTCAGTACCACAGTATAAAACAAAAGTAAAACAATAAATTCTGTATACTTTTATATTCACAACTTCATTACCATTTGCGTAGCGGTTTTTGTTGGGAAGTTGATGATTCCCTCTCTATGATCTATTTTACATTGCTGTGAAACATCTAATTCAAACTGGCTGTCCTCAGCCAAAGAAATTCTTAGTCGACTAACACTCATACGATTTTGCTGACTAATATATATATATATATTATATATATATATATATATATATATATATATATATATAATTTACACACCTGTAAAACTTTCTCCACAAGAATCACTTCGAAGCAGCACTTTAAATCTTGTGTTTACCAGAAATGTGCCCAAAAAAAGCATGCAAAAACGACTAATCGCCAAAAGAAATCAGTCCAATCAGACCAAAACGAACGATTAAACGACTAATCAAGTAAGAGAGGGCAGCCCTACTGCAGACAACTGTATTTCTTCAAGATTCACGCCAACAATTACATTTTACAAGACTGCATTTAAACATATGTTAGAGTTTACCTACTCATTTTTACTGAATGGAATGCGATCGTATCATAATGTAAATCAAAGGCACCTCCTGTTAACATTAGCTGTTAGCTTCATGCAGGACTGTGCTGCTTACCAGTTGCGAACCGCTAATGTTAAATCGCTCTCATTCCTGCTGATTTCAATATAGATTTGTTGTTCACAATATAGCATTATTAGGGGAGAAAAGGGGAAATTCCCCTGGACATGTTAATAGTGATTTTACTGCATCCCAAACACTTTTTGTTGTCTCTGGGATGGATGATGAGGCGCCACTTGTCTCAATCCCTCACATTACTGTAGAAAAACAATTACCATCATGTTTTAAAAATGTCGCCATTGACTTGGTAGCGAAGTATCGGATCTCATGACATACCTGCTCCTATTAGCTTCACTCACTGTAGCTGATCTTCCTAGTGCATACAACAACATGAACATATACAGCGTCACAGGCAACTTAACAGAGTCAGGCCTAATTCAAAGACAATTTGAACATCAATGAGCAATTTCAGAGAAAAATAAAGTAACGAGTACACCCACAATAACACTCATCAACTCTGTTTACACACAAGTTTCACTGTAAACTGGCACATAAACAATTCACCATCACCTACAGTAGACCTGAAAAAAAAAAAAAAAAACATGAAATCATTATAAAAGCAATAACTCATTTTTATTCTGTCCAGATGCAGCAGACATGATTAATCTCAGCAGGAGCCTCATAATAACAATTTCAGCCTTGTCAGGAACTGATCTCTCACAATGGCAGAGCCAATAAAATATGACAAATCTGCTTCTGATGTCCACTGCAATCATCATTAAATTACCCACATGTGTAAAAGATGAGACTCTTCACGTTTTCTAAGAGCTCAGAAGGCACTTTTTCATCCTTCTTTTCATGTGATGCACACCTGTGTTAAGTGAGAGTTTCGGTGCAAATTCGTGGGTGTGTACACAATTGCAATATTTGCCCACTTGGGGACTACTTGCTTGTAGTTAATAATGAAAGCCCACGCATTCACTCCAAGCAGCGATTGGCATCGGCTGCCCACACATGCACAGACGTTTAAAACAATATTGGTTATCATTAAAGCTACTAATTTATAGAGCCTGGATATAATTAATCTACTGCAACCCTGTTGAGGTGTAAACACTGAGCAGATCTGAAATATTTTATCAGATTTCTGGCCCAGAGGCTGCTTGTGACTACAATAACACATATTTTAATCAGCTTGCAGTAATTACATAAACCCTTCTATCAACAGTAAACACGCATTCATGCATTTCCTGTCTCTAAAGCAAAGACATTCACAGTCAAGACATATAAAAGCTTATGACTGCTACAAAGTCTCTTGTAGCTCTGCCACTAAACAAATTACAGTGCATGAAATGTAGTCTTTATAGACTAAAGGTGCTCATTTTAGGAAAACAATAAATGTAAAGCTGAACATATTTCTGAACAGAAATACGTGACAGAATGTCAACCTGCTTCCAAAGCACAGCTGGTAGATCTAATTCATAAAAAGCTGTGTGCTAAATTGACTCAGTGAGGATTACAACCTTGAATCTAAAGCTTCACAAACCTCTATTTACCAACCAGCTATAGGATTAGCGTGTATGCTGTACAGCAGCTAAATCCCACAATGCCAAATGAGCAGGAAGGTTGTTTTGGAAGGAAAAATGGCTTAAATTAAAAGCTTTACTTAGTGCATATGGTTAGAAATGTTGGCTGTTTTGTCTTTCATTACATTACATTAAGACAGAGAAAATAAAGACCAGTTGTCCTCTGCTAAACAGTAGCCACTGTGGTTACAATTGGTAATTACAGCAGCCTGACTTTTGGAGCCTGATATAATATATTTGTGTATAAAACTGTTTTTTTCTCAAAACTTGTACTTCATGCAAGCCAAACAATATTGGTCACTGTCATCCACTCCCACTGAGTGCTGCGATGAAATTTGACATTTACGGCGCTGTTTGTAGTACCGAAACAGAGCGGAGGAGATCAATAGACAGACGGACTGAACTGACAGAAGCTAAACTGACTCAGTGGTAGTGTAGTCAACACTAGATAGTGGAATTTCTAACACTGATACTACACCTGGAAAAATATTGATATTTTATATCGTTTTATAATGTAAAATTCTTCTGGATAACTTCAGGAAGAATTGATGCAACAGTGAGGGCAGGGAATTTAGGATTTGATTAAAAGAACAAATATAGCAAGGACAGTGTTTCCCACATGATTTTGTAAACAATGTAATCATAAACACATCGGTTGTATAGATATGAAAGGTGCTGACATGGCAAAAGTGTCACACTCACAAAGCATGGTAAATGAGACCGAGTCCGTGTTTCAAGACGGGTTGGGTGGGTCGCCGACATTGCTTCAGACCCCTGACGCACTGAAGACAGGCCGCCCCTTGTTAACAACTGCACCAGGAGCGGAGAGGGCGCAGTGGGCACAGATGGCACGAGAGGTGAAGGCTATAACACGACAATGACAGCCCGCAAATTATTGTAGCCCGAGTGAATGAGACAAGAAGACAGCACTGAGAGGAGGCGAGGCTGTGTGGGCAGCGACTTGTCTGCTCGCTGTCGGAGAGCAGGCAGAGCTGGTTCCAGAGTATCGATAATGTGGAAAATGAGAACCGTTTCAAATATTCAAAATCAATATGTATTGAAAAACTGATGTTTTAACACTGCTCAGTGGTGCAGTATCTAAAGTTTGCTATTAGCTATTACACGGCTATGTATAGCAGACTGTTGCTATGGGCGCAGTTCCTCTTTTGGACTCTGGTAGACTGTTTTTGTGTCAAATTATTGATTTCTTAAGTAAGTAGCTGAGTAATAAGCAGGATAATGTACAGCTAGTAGCTTATTTTTGTGAAATAAACCACTTCAGGGCGATGCTTTATGTCAGGGTCCACCATATTGCCCTGTCGGGATTTATTTCACAACAATGTTGTACATTAACCCTCACATAAGCTAGTGGTCATACAAGACCAATTAAGTCCATAGCAGCAAAATGCCAGGGTGTAATTAATGGAGAAATGGAGTGTTTCACTTATGAAACTAAGTTGTAAGACAATCAATTCATAATCTGTATATAAGATTTACTGCATGTAAACCTGACACACACACATACAGTATAGCATCTAATGCTGCTATCACAAAGAAAATACAAAATAAAAAGACAAGAACTAAAAATCACAAAAGAAAAGCTAGCATGATCACAGCAAGAGAAAAAGGTGAGGTACAAATTGCAGCACAGAGTAAATAGGTGCTGGTTACTTGTACTGTATTTTACTTTACATGCCGCACCTGTCTACAGTTATCTTGGCTCAAAAGAATAGAGTGGAGAGGGAAGACCCCAGGATATTTACCACACACCAAACCCCAACAGAAGCCCTCTTTCCATCTTCTCTGACATACAGGACGGTACAGTATTTATCAGCAGTGTGTATAATTCAGGCTGTGTCCAACCACTGTTGCAACCCCATCCAAGGCCTCCACCGGTCAGTGCAAGGCTGACAAACAGTGACAGCTAAACCGTGCAGCCTGCATTCTGCAGCTGCTACATGGCTGACAGCCCTTGAAATGGATTACTAATGGATCAGATGGAGCAAAAAAGACAAACTGCTGCAGGAGGTGGGGAACGCTGGGGAGGCTGCTACCTGTCTGTTTGACTAGAGAGGGGGAAGAAATAAAGATGGGGGCAAGGGAGAGAGGAAAGAGGACATACTGAGTGGTAGGGGAGGGGCAGGAATGAAAGAAGAGTGCCACAGCGAGGGGAAGAAGGAGGGAAATGAATAGGAAACCCTGAGAAAGTGACACTTTTGACAGACTCAGAGGCACTTTGTAAGGACGGTGCAGTGAATGCTCAGCTTGGTGGGCCATGGGAGAGAAATATCTGCTGGGATGGAGGCTAGCGGTTGGATGTATTTCCCTCCAACCTGCAAACACGCTGATGCCTCTGAGGTATTACCACCACGGAGACAGTGCGGTGCTCGGAGAGTGTCATTAATGTCGTGTCTGCGCTTCATTTCCTGTCAGATCAAAGGTGACGAGGGAATCGCGTCCTCAAGGCCAAACACGGATTCAAAGATGGAGAGCATGTGAACGTTTTTGTACACATGTCCCCCCCCCCCCCATGTCTCACGCTGTGCTGCTTTGTAGATTGCGCTGACGCAAGCCAAACGGCCGTCACATGGGAGCGTCAGCAGTGTAATGATCTAACTCCTGCAGACCCAAGTTGCACAAAGCTCATTTACAAATCCTTGTCCCCTGCTGGCCCTGGTGCCACACAGACAGGATGCCTATGATTATTATTATTAACAGTCATTTGTAGGCCACAAATCCTTCATGGCAAAGGATTCAAATGCAATATCTCGCAACTAATTTGACCTTTTCAGGGCATTACACCAAGGAGCACAAGAGAATATTACCCATTTGGCAAGATCAATTTCCAGATATGCTTTGCATTAATGCAGCCAATTACCAAAAGCAAGTTTGTAGAAAAAAATTCTAATTTCTAAAAGTCATAGGTTTCTATTGAACTTAGTATGCAATTCTTTATTATCATGATTACCAGAATGAACCAAATCTCTGTCCTTCGTGGTGTGTTCAAGGACACTGCAACATTCAACATCTGAGAGCTGGCTGCTGAGTAGCACTGTATTCATGAACCATGTTGTTGGAAAATAAAACCCCGAGGACAATAACAAGCGCACAAGGACTTTGTGAAAATAATAATTCAAATTTAATCATTTCTAGAACTAAAAAAGACTTGGCAACCAACTTTAAATCCTCCTGCAAGCGAGCAAATAATCTATAGCCCACACTGTTATGATCTGGACAGTCTGCCGTCACATATATACACACATTTTGTACAAAACTTGTTCTTTTAAGAAACAATTACAAATAAACTCATTTTAAGATCTTTTTAAAATGAGGTGTCATTTTATCAATTATTTATTTTATTTAAAATAATCGAAGATCATCACATATATTAATACTGGAATTTAGCACAGAATTTCTGGCACAGGTAGGTTTTTTTAGATAGATATTATTTAAGACATTTAGGACTCAATGATATGATTTTTTTTGCAGTGTACCAGAAAGCATATCCTTGGACTATACTGTGTCTTTCCTATATGTATAAAATATGCAGTCTAATATATAATATAGAGACACTTTGAAATATTGCCGTCTTCTGTTGCATTCCACATACACCAGACAGTCAATGAACCTACAAAATAACCAAAATTACCAAAAACTAAATCACCTGCTTTTCAGTCATTTCATAAACAGCACTCAGGAGTCCATACACAGAAAATGAACTCATTTCACAAACCCGTCTATATTCTATCAAATTACTTTCTATTTCTATTGTTCAAATAAAGTTCTTTTTTTTTTTCCCAGGCAGTGCCGCTGTAAGCACATACATCTCCACAAACACAGAAAAGCAATATTCTTGGCTGAAAATAAAAGCAATCTTTTTTTTTTCCCCTCCCATTCCCTTCGGTTCGTATCTGAGAGCAATTCTTCACACGCGTACAGCGAGGTGCATTTGTCGTGAGCCCACTCACGACCTCTCCATGTCCTGTAATGGCTGTATGGATTCAAAACAAATAAAAAAGGGCTGAGGTTATTTGTTAAGGACTGTGTCCCACAAGGCGTGTCCTTACTCTCTACATGCACTGTGTATGAGCCGACATGAGTTGTGCGTGATGCTCTGCAGCAGGTTAGAGTGAGGAACCGATGCTCGCTATATGTGAAGAGAGAAGGAGGGAGCTCGTCATGTGGTTGTTACACTGACAGCTGGTTCAAAGGTGGTGAACATCCAGAGAGATGAAACGTGGAGGGAAAAATCAATTTTTGATAAGACGCCATACAAGATCTTGATTTATGACTGGAGCAAATGGGAAAATAATACAACATCATTGTTTTGCTATAGAACTGGCTGTGTATGTGTGTGAGCAAGATCTGCAGAATGGCTGAATTTGATAAAGTTGTAGGCTTATATATGCTGTATACCTATCTATTACTTAAAGGGCCAGTGCGTAGGATTTAGGGGTATCTATTTGCAAAAATGGACTATAATAACTACTATATGTTTTCATTCATTTAAAATCACCTGAAACTAAGATTTGTGTTTTTGTCAGCTTATACCATTTTCCCAACAAAATTAGCACATATGTATATGCAGGTTTTTTAAACACAGGAAAACCCGCTAAAAACAGGCGATCCTTTAATACTGTGTGTTTGCTGTACAGTTGCACTGGCCTGTACCCCCCCCCCCCCCCCCCCCCCCCCCCCCCCCGCTGACTCAAGTTCAATATCACAGACGTGCCGGTCAGCACCAGCAGGGTTGGAAAACAGTAAAAATGTTAGGGTGATTACTTTTTTATATCCGTTACTGATTCAGTTTCTCTTTCAAACACTCAAACCAGAGTTGGTGATTTTTGAAACAGTGAAAAAATGAGTTATTTCATTTCTGTCATTTCTGTGTTTGAATGAATTGTATATCAGTGAGATAAAATGACTGTTGTCTGACAGGAGCATATTAATCACTGTATGTTTTGTATGTTAATAAATTATGATAACTGGGCTAAGCCCTATTGATTGTATTATATACATGTGCACATACCATCACACAGGAAAAGGGTGAAACTGATCATGATGTTCACCTGGGTTCATGTTTCATCACTTCCCATCAGAGCTGGAGCTGATAAATACCTGTGATTACTATGGAGGGGAATGAATTGTAATTTTCCCACTAAAGACTGAAGTCAAATGTTGGTGGGTGTTAGTGAGTAGTGTTAGTAGTTTTTTGTCCAGTGGGAAAGGGGCTTTAGCATGAGCCTTTCAAATCTATATGGGAAGTGGGTCCTCTCTTCGAGGAGTCCGCCATGCTGCTCTGCTATGTTCCTACAGTACCCAGAACGGATAACTCACTCTATAGAGAGCCTTTTGCTTTTTACATTACCTGAAGACCACCAGAAGTTCACTGACATGCTTGGAAAAGGAGGTGTAAGCAAAAGGATAGGCAGCTGGCTGCTATCTGTAACCTCACTGCTGGATGCCACTAAATCCTACACACTGCTCATTTAAACCAGCCCAAGAGAATCTTTGTTTCCTATTTGTATAGAAATATTTTCCAATTACATTTAGCGATTTTGCTATGTAACATTTGTACAAAGACACAGGAGGAGGCTATGTATATCTGGTGTTTCTAAATGTTGGACTGTGTGAGGCAACAGCATGCAGACAAAGAGAAAACAGTCAGACTCCATCCAGGAGAGCTGAGAACTGAATGTGCTTCCCCGGTGCTGCGCTGCGCCAGCAGGGCTGAGGGTTTAGCATTTGGTTCTATCGACTGTTAAATGTGATATTGGAAGGATGATGCAGAACAACAGAGTTGCCAGACATAATGTTGATACTGGACAAGGTCCATGTTCGATGACAATGTCATTGTCTTAGAATTAATTAGCCGTATAATATCTGCACATGGCAACAAGAGTTTGTGTTTGCGTTTCACGGTTGTGGCTCCCCCCCCCCAAAAAAAATTTGGTTGAGATGTGATGAGATTATACTTTATAATAGTACAGTTAAGGTACAGGTGTGGTTAATGTTAGGAAGGAAAAAACAACTCAAGGTTAGAGAAAGTGAAATTCCAACCAAAACCTATATTGCAATGTTCCCTGAGTTAAGATGGAGTGAGCAAAAAAACTTTTAAATAATGTATAATGCACCTCCCTCTTGAAACAATATGCCAAAGGACTGCTGTCTGTTTTAAAGGATAGCACTTCATATTTGAAACACATACTCATTTATGTATGTTAGCTGGATTGGTCATACTCTTTTATAGCATGCAACAGTTCTATTAACCTGTTGATGTAGTTTGAATTTGATTTACTGATGATAAAATGATTTCCCTCTGCCCTCTTGACCAGATCTCCTTTGAAAACAGAACTTTTACATGGTTGAATAAAGCTAAATGAAAGTTGGATGGTGACACTTCACCTTGCTACATAAAGAATGGAAAACTGTACATGCATTCAATGATATTTTCAGATTTTTCATAACACATTACAATCCGGTTCTCAGGCAAATAGCAAATTAATGCAACACCTTCATATTCATTATTGCAATAAAAGTATAATCTTTTGACATTTTCAATTTTTATGTTCACGGCCAATGTTGGTTTATTGATTTATCAGTCAATCTATGTTTCACCCCTCACCTAGGGTCATGTGCTTTGGGTAGTTACCAAAAGAAAGAGATCATGGATATAAGAAAAAATGAGCTTATTTCGTAGGGCGGCTGGACTCAGCCTTAGAAATAGGGTGAGGAGCTCAGACATCCGGAGAGAGCTCGGAGTAGAGCCGCTGTTCCTTCATGTCAAAGGGGGCCAGCTGAGGTGGTTCGGGCATCTGATCAAGATGCCTCCTGGTGCGCCTCCCTTTGGAGGTTTTCCGGGCACGTTCAACTGGTAATAGGCCCCGGGCTAGACCCAGAACACACTGGAGAGATTATATATCTTGTTTGGCCTGGGAGCACCTCGGGGTCCCCCAGGAAGAGCTAGAAAATGCTGGGGAAGAGGGACGTCTGGAATTCCCAGCTAAGCCTGCTGCCCCTGCAGCCCGGCCACAGATAAGTGGAAGAAAATGGATGGATGGATGGATGATTTTTTTTTTTTTTTTTTAATATGGTAACCTGAGCAGCACTTGTTGCCTCTGCCCAGGGACAACAGATGAAAATAAACATTTAGCTGCATATGGTACATGTATTGTTCCTGCTAAATAAACAAACCAAGTCAGATGTTGCACATGAATGTTATAAAGCAAAGAAATCTGAGGGTTACTGGGCATCTAAAGTAACTCCAGTATGCTCTTTGGCCTTATGGCACTACTACTGTCCAATTTCCAACCTTAAACAGACCTCCAGGTGATGGCTGGGCGTCTGCCAAACTACCAACTGGTAAATCCGGCATAACAAGGTTTAAGCACAGACGTGCTGCTCAATGAAACTAATTTCAGCCGAGCTTGGTCTGCACAGTCAAGGACCTGAGCCTGGGTCGGGGACAAAAGACAAGGTTGCTGATGCAATGTTACGCTTCAGTGGGCCGACACCATTCAACAGAACGCTGGGTCAAAAACAGGCGAGCAATGAGAAAAAAGGGGAATAGAGTGGCAGTGACAATCGGAGCTTGGTTTCTATTGAGGAGCTCAACAAGTCAGTGGAAAGGAAAAGAAGGCAATTTCAGTTTGTGAAGAGTTCAACCCCGATTCAGTAATGGATGAAGGAAATATAGATTGGCCAACACAGAAGCTCTACAGCAACAAAACACTATACGTCAGGGAGTGCGATTATACAGTAGGAGCCTGGTTGAGTATTATTTTCAGAAAAGAATGAGAGATGCTTCTGAAAAATCGGATTGCATGATTACTGTACCATTTCTAAGCTCAAGTGGACTCCTTACCTGAATAGTGTTGGCTGTTACTGCATGTCCTTCAGCAGCCATGTTAACAAATGGTAAACATGTGAAGCTCTGCTCAAATTCATCAATGGCATCAAATTAGGAGGGGCAGATGAGTCCAATTTAGATGTGTATGACATATAATTGCTAAAACATGTCTCTGCTAGACAACAAAAGAGGAGTGAAAGGTGGAGAGGAATAATTATGATGTAAAAATAGCCCAAGCAGACAGGGAGTATGCGTAGGCTGAACGTAATACCTCCATTGGACAATGGAAAAATACACACAAAAATAAAGCAAGAACAACATTTAGATTTAAGTGTAAACCCAATCGGAAACTCTGCAGATTGTAGACATCCAGTACTTTCCCTCTTACACACTCCACACGCAGTGACACTCAAAATCCTGTCTGGATCCGATTTCCACATTTTGTTTCTTCAGACGCCCTGCATTAATAATGCACCATCACACTCCTCTCTATCACAGATAGAATACACAACTGCCATGTTCAACTCCAAGCAACCCGACAATCAGAGATGTGCCATTTCCTATTTTTAACCCGCCTCCAAACTGCAGAGGTAAACTGCAGCCCTTCTCTGTCTCAACATCAAAAAAACAACATGTCAGTGCGCCCCGGAGATTTCAGCGTTTATGGTTTGGGCGGTTAAAAGCGTCTCAGCCACAGACACCTGGCAGAATGGATTCACCTGAAAAAGCAAAGTTTGGAAGAGACAACAGAAAAGTGCTTTTTGTTCTCGGGGAAAAAAGAAGTGCAGAAATAACAGCACACAGACATGCTTTGTTCAGCTGTGGATTGTTGTGTGTTGATGTGGAAACCTGTGTATCTGTCACCAGTCATTACCTGCGAGGGAACTCTGCCCTCTGTAGTGTGTCTTTTGGAATAATGATCAGTTTGTTTGGGTTATTAAAATGAATGCCCTGACTATTATCGGCATCATTATCTGATAAAGAGAAAGCTCAGCATTTATCCTACATATAGGACATATACGTATATTTCCTGTCACCATTTTGTTTCGTCTCCATTGCCACTTAGTCAAGACAACACTAAGTTATAATCAGCGGCTGTTGGGAAGTCACGTTGCAGGAAGACGTCCAGACAGATGAGTGGTCTGGTGTCGGAAAATGAGTTAGTCTGGTCTGAAGACTATGTAAGATGACACTACCTGAGCCACTCTGCTGCATTATGGGGTTATGCCACACAGCCATAAATTCCTGGAGCATTTTGCTGTACCAAGTAGGCTTGGGTGAGTATATATATATATATATATATATATATATATATATATATATATATATATATATATATATATATATATATATATATATATATATATAAAAAACACAATACTGGTTGTCCTTGATAACAGCATATTCAATTATGCAATGCCTGTTACAAATTTTGCCGTACATTCAATCTCTTTCTCTTGCTTTCTCTACGCAATTGGTTCGGTTCAGTACATTTATGGTACAGCAAGGAGGCCAACTTCCAATTTCAATCTGAACATGCTTTTCATTTATTTGGCAAAATAAGTCAACGACTGTTTGTCTTCACAACAGCAGGCTAACATAAGGAACAAAACACTTCTTCACTATCACATCTTATGACTGGACTACTTATCTAAAAGAAAAGTGCCACTGTGTTATTTAAAATAATTAATACATAAAAACTAATTATAGGCCATCAACAAATAGCATCAGGTCAGCCAACACCACACCTTTTTTAAACAGTAACATCTACTAGGCCTGCACCATATGAGGAAAATTGTTCAGTACTGCAGTGACTTGTTGAAGTGTGCATATTAACTATACTGATGTCAGCCTGGTTGTTTTTAATTCAGAACCAGATTAGAATTGAATATTTAAATCCAACTAGGACACATGTTGTTTCTAGAGCAGTAACAGCAATGTTACCACACCAATGTTGACCAAAGTCACCATATAAACTCATTAATATCTCACTGGAAACAATCTAATATTAATAAAATAAATCATATTCTTGAGTGAAGTTTATAAAGACTGAAGAATAGTCAGTGTAAGTCAGTGTCAGTCCTTCCTCCTGTCCTCTGTCCTCTGTCCTCTGCTGATGTGAACCACTACAGGTACCGCTGGCAGAGGGAGGAGGGATTGAAAATGAGAAGTGGATGTAGTCACCGTGATGTCACCCATCGGTTTGTGGACTGCCGTTTTGAAGCCTTGAGTTCGGCATTTTGGATCACCATCTTGTTTTTTTGAAACCAGAAGTTACATGAGAGGGTGGAGCTACGTACAACTGAACGCTGAATAAGACATGGGCGACCAAAAGGTTATAATCAACTTTCATGACTTTAAAATACACTGTGAAAGGGTTAAAAGTGTAAGACAAAAACACAGACAACTCCCAGACCGGACAACATCGTGGTAGAGACATGCCAATCACAAGGTAGCCCCACCCTAAACCATACCCCTGCTTTATGGTCTGTTTGACTCTAAATGGGATGATAATTAATTAATGATAATACATGAACATCATGCCGAAGACGACGAAACTAGAGACTGAGACCATAAACTCATGTTTACAATGTTTACTGAGGTAATAAATCAAGTGAGAAGCAGGCTCATTTTCTCATAGACTTCTATATAATCAGACTTCTTTTTGCAACCAGAGTCGCCCCCTGCTGACTGTTAGAAAGAATGCAGGTTTAAGACACTCCCACATTGGCTTCACATTTCAGACCCAGAGAGTACGTAAGTATCCATGTAGCTCTAACTCCAACAGGAAAGATGTCTGCCCTGTCACATGTGCCTTTTTTGGCAATTCTTTAGTTTTGAACCAAATGAAAAATAAGAAAACGTGAACAAAGTGATTTGTAAGCTGTGCGATAAACACGCAGGATTAAAGACGGAAAAACCACAAACCTCCGCTCCCATGTTAAAACCATCCTATAAAATACACGTCTGCCACCGACTCAATCTACAGGGAGTAGCCAGGCCAAGCAACAGCGATAGGACTGTACTATAGCAGGTACTAGTCATCAGTTGATTGATCTGATTTATTGATCACAGCCTGCTCTTGTGTAAAATAGCACTTACTGCCTATACATTGAGGTCACTCATAGGTAATACAACGCATCTGTCTCCAGTCCAGAGATAGATATTTCTATCTCTTCAGCTTTTTTTTTTTGGATGATAATTTTGTATATCATTTTTCTCAAAGCAATATCATCGACAGGGCAATTTTGTTATCGCCCAACCTAAGTGCCGACTGCCCATTAACCTGCCTCATTTATCTCTAACTGGGGCTGCAACTTACAATAACCAACTACTATTGATTATTCAGTGAATTATGATCTCAACTTACTGTTCTGTCTATAAAATGGCATCCAATGTAATTTCCCAGGGCTCAAAGTAGCATTCCTTGGTTTATCCAAGCAACAATCCAAAAACCAAATATCTTCAGTTTAATATGATATATGATAAAAAGCAGCAGCAAATCCTCACAATCAGAGGTTAAAAGACAGTACAGTTGAACAATTAAAGAAATACCCATTTACCAAAATAGTTGCCAATTAATGTTCTGCCAGTGAAAAATCAATTAACAGATTAATGGCTTAATTTCCTACATTTCCCAGAACACCAGCAGAGGTGTTAACTTATAATCAGCTGTGAGTTTTATAGTCTTTGTATAGATAAAGAGGGCAACAACAGCAACATACTGTAAAAGCAAGCAGTGTTTAGTAAGAAATGCCATTATGAAACTTAACAGCCGTCAATATTAATTACAATTTTCTGATACTGTAGTGCAGATAAGTTCAAATACTGCCTTTTTATGCCACATCTCATTCGGTTCTGTAACCAGAAAATGACAGACCGCATCAATTATGTATTGCTGGAGAAAACTAGCCACTGCTAGTAGCTATTTACGTTAGCTGTCACCAAATTAACTGCACTTATTTAATGCTTTTATCCTTTTGCCTCTTACTCACCCATCTGCACACACTCACACAGACCGATGGCAGCGAGTTACCATGACGCTGGCCCAACCATTGGGAGGCTTGCTCAAGGACAGGAGGAGTCGGGGATCAAACAGTCATCGCTGTAATTAATGGAAGATCCACTATACCTGCTGAGCCACAGCTGCCCAGCATTGTTATAAGACGATGCCTCTCCCCACATGTAGGCTCCTTCTCAATGGGGAATTTTAAAATGCCTGAAAACGGCTGTCGGCAGTTCGGGCCTAAATTGTACTCAATCAAATGAAGATACGTATTACAGTGATATATGTCTCTGGATAAATTATATTACACGGAGACAGGTGCAATTCAAAATGTCTTTGCTGCAAATGTTCTACTGCTGGTATGTTCATATTTTTTAGTGATGTGTGTCATTTTGAGAAGATATGTTGATCAGAGCTGATATGGTTCTGGGACAGGTGTTGAAATTTGTTAATACATTTACATTAATGTGTTAAATTGATTCTAATGCATACAGACTTGATGAACCAGTCTTCATTTTAGACTAGTGAGGGTAATGCCAGTATCTCATTTAATGATTGATTTCATTATATTTGCTGAATGTTGGAGAGATGGTAAGTGTCTTTGACCTGCTAAAAATTCATTAAACTGTATAATTTCCCAAACAACAAGCACTTTTGAGTAATGGCTTTGGTGAGTTTGCACTACAGTACAGTGCGAGATTCAACTTACACATCTAATGTTAAGGGACACACACATAAAAGCCCAAATACATTAAATTTACTAAAGGGATACTTGCTGTTTTGCTTTTTTGAAGTGGGGTTGTATGAGGTACTTATCCATAGTCAGTGAATCACCTAGAGTAGATGATGGTCAGCACGTCCATAGCTTGGAGAAGCAGGCAGGAGTTTCTGACACGGGATCAAAGTAATGTACTGCTGTGGATGAAACCAACACCTACCTAAAAAAAAAAATATCAGTTTTAGTATTTTCACTCATTTACCTTGCCAAGAGACAGCTATGAAGTCTGCGGTGCCGACAGAGAACTGAAGCCATTTGCTCTCCAATGCAACCAGACTCCATTGAAAAAAAATCTGTCATTTTACCTCTCAGAACACAGGGTTTGTTTGTGTTATTGTAGGACTTTCTCCAGTTCAGATTCACCAAAGTCACGCAATATCACAAACTAGCAGTGGTAGACCAGCAACCCCCTTGTTCTGGGAAGTAAAATTACATCCTTTTTCAATGTCAGGGTTTCAGAGCGTAGATGGATACAACGGCTTCAGTTCCCCGTCAATAACGGATGTATGATGGCAAGGTAAACCAGTGGAAATACTCTAAATATAGCGTACACTTAAACAATTTTTTTTTTTTTTTTAGGTGGGCCTTTCTTTTAGATGGCTAAAATAGATGCTGTCGGTACATCCACAGCAATACATTGCTTTGCTTCTATTGCGGTAACTCTGAAACAGCTACTGTCGATAATACACTGACCATGGATAAGGACCTCTTCAAAACACCCAAACTGTCTCTTTAATGATTAAATGCAGAGTTACCAAAAAGTGCCAATAGACAACTACTAGTCTGTTTCTTTGGATCTTTCCTTTAATCTTAACCCTTTACACAATAATGGGAGCATATATTATAAGAATAAACCCTAACCCCCAGTGTTACTACTGCTTCCTCCATTTGACTCTGGTGATGTACTTCCTTCCATCCTCTGCTATGATCCTCCAGCCCGAGCAGGCTGGGTCACATCCTCTCTATTGTCTTTCAGATACACTATTCATCCTTTATTATATAATACACTATTCAATTATCGGCTTCTGGTTTTGATCAAGCGTCTCTCTGTTGGCCTCTTTGCCTTTAAGGCAAATACTTTATCTTGTCTGTCGCTGTCCCTTCCTCCCGCTGTCCCTCTGCCTCTGTACTTTCCTTTCATCATCCCTCATCTCCTGTATCATTGATTTAACCTCACTCTGTATGACTGGCCTTCAGTCCCTCCAGACCCTGCCTCCAGAACAATACGTTTTCAGCCTCCTCACTGGCACCTTGGAAGTGATACACCTCACTCTGACACAGCAACAGGACAGCCTCTAGTGGCGCACCGGCGGCATTTCAACTGATGTTTTTTTTTTCCCCTCAAACCTCAAATACAGCTGTGAAATACTGACTGATCTTAACATTCCCCTAACGCATATGCAAGTGAGCCATTTCCATTCATTTCAAAGGGTATTTTCAACATTTAAGCACCGTCAAATGTCAAAAAATCTATAAGACGTCTATTTTTGGTTCCCGGGAGCTCAATGTACTTGACAGAGTAGTTTTGATTCACTGCAATGTACTTCAACTCAGAGGAGCACTCTGTGTCAAATCACATGAAACGGACTTCTACATCAATTTTTAAAGTTTAAGAAAAACACCGATACACACAAGGACCACATCTAAAGCTGAAAACCAAACCTGCAGAAGTAAACACATCCAGCTAAATTTAGACCCCAGGAGCAACTCCGCAAACTCATAAAGAAGCCGACAATAATAAGGCTATAACAGGCGATGATAAGGCTAGACCAAATTGCATCATATAACAGTCAACTCCCATGTAAGGATGAGTTTGATGTCCCACCAGTCACACTTTTATGTAAATCACATGCTGGTTGTGTACCAGCTGGAGCGCTTGAGTTATTTGCCTCTCAGCTGTTTCCTCCCTAATCTTAGAAATACTGCGTCTAGTCATAAATAATGACTAAATCAGCGCTCCGCTTTTCTGACCCATAAAAGTGAAATGCAGCACAGCTCTTAAGGCCTGTGTTTGTGTGTGTGCATGTGTGTACAGCTATGTGCATGTGTCAGTGTGAAGGATAAGGAGGAAGAGCTCTGCTCAGAAGAGGAGGATTTTGGTGACTGCCTCCCCGTCCTCCAGCTCCCTCCTCTGTTGTCTGCCTCTCCCTACAGTGGAAATGCCTTGTGAAGAGGTCGGACATGAATTCATTTCACGCTGAGATGAAGTTATTAATGCCCACCATCTGTTATCGTCAGCTAGCTGCCAGTGCAGCAGCAGCGGCAACACAGAAAGGAATGCAGCACCAGTTGGAGAGTTGCAGACGTCAACAGTGAGACACATGATGCCACCTTGGTATTTATGGATGGCCTTTTTTTCGGAGTCATCTACAGCCTTCCCTCCGTTTACTGAGCATTTGTTTCTCCATTTGTGCAAAATACAGGACCCAAGAGACATGAGTCTGATCCTGATAGGAAAGAATGCAGAAGTGCTATTGTTATTTAGATTTTGGTAGCCTTCAGAGGACAAATTTGATTCAAACTGCCATTATTTTGCAAATCCCTTCAGTGAGAGATACAGGATTATCTGTGCATATTTAATCATTGCTAGACAGAGGGTTAAAAAGGAAACAAATGGAATATTATTGCCATAATTGTAATCATAGAGTCCATTTTCTGCACTTTGTGACATGTTATTTGTTTAATGTAATGGTCTTACCATTATAAAACCATTTCTGCACTTTGCTATACATTATAAATATACAGTATGCATGCACACACCTTTATATATAGAACAAAGTTGACACGAACACATTAAAATCAACACCAGACTCTGCTCCATCTAATCATGTGACTTGCTTCTACCCTGTGTGATTGGGCTTCAACGAGGATGCCAACATAGCTACGTACCTTTCCCCCGCCCTTAATGTGTAGCTGATTCAGTTGTCGAGAGCTTCCTGATGATAAATAAACCATAACGCCGTTTTGCACCCTGCTGGCTGCATAATTCATCACTGGGGAAAATGGTGCACATGCGAGCGCGTCATGTTTGATCAACATGAAGTGCTCAAGGATTTGTTGATGAAGGAAAAATTACCTAGATGAGGAAACAGAGCTGGAGGTCAAAGAGGCTTGTCACTGAAGATTTAGACTATGACAGTAATCAAGTGAACGTTCAATGATGTTGTTGTTGACTGGAGACAAGAGGAAACAATTAAATCTGCTGTTTTCTCATTGGACAAGGCTCTATACTAGTTATTCCCTTGGCCTCAATTCCTTTTTTTTCCTTGTAAGGAGATACTGCAGGAAAAAAACACAAATCTCTACATGCCACTATGAATCGAATGATTGGACTGATGACTCAATCCCTTAAGTGCCATTATTGATCCCTCACTTACCGTTTACTAATCTACACGAAATACGGCAAAACCTGGCAAACACTGTTTCTGTAATCAGATAGACAAGTAGCAGTTCATTAATCTAAACTAATTAAGTCCTGTGACGAGAAGACAGACACTGGCTACCTTTATATGCATGCAGACACAAGGTTGTTTGCTACTATTTTCATTCATTTGAAAATGATTTGTGTGCTCTCTCTCGTTATACTGTAGTGAAGGTTAATAATAAGGTTATTAATATCTCACACATTAAAGGGGACATATCACGCTCATTTTCAAGTTCATGCTTGTTTTGTTTGGGTATCTACTACACGTTTACATGCTTTAATGTTCAAAAGACATAGTGTTTTTCTCATACAGTCTCTCTGAATATACCTGTACTCACCCTCTGTCTGAAGCGCTCCATTTTAGCACCTCTCTTTTTACGGGGTAATATTTTTCAAACTGGATCCTATTATCCCACGTTTTTGTGTCTAAGTGACTAATGGGGACGCCACTTTTTGTCCAGTATTGATGTAGAATGCTGTAGCTGGCTGCCATGAAACAAGCTGTAATGTTGGGGCAACCTGGCACCGTCACTTTACATCCACTAAAAGTACTTGTTTTGGCCAGACAGCCTCAGATTGTTATTATAAGTGTCTTGACAATATTATGCAAAGGGTTTTACAGAGAAATCAAACTTCTTTTTCTATAGCAGACTGGGGTAACACATGGCTCGAGGGCCGAAACTGGACCTCATGATGGTTCTACCTGGTCCGGGAGGTCACAGACAAACCACACAATTGTACTTATGAAGCTAAAAATTTTGTTTTGAAATGTTTGTGTTTCGTTTGTGTGCTTCTTCCTGTCACACTTTCAATTTACATCACACATTGATGTAAACTGATGTGATGTTTGAAGAAGCATCATCTGCTGAGGCTGTTTTCTATAGTGATAAAATAGAGGTTACATTTGACAGTATTTGTTTGGCCCCCGGCAACAATCTGGATTTCTCATGGGGCCCCCCAGGAAAAATAATTGCCCCTGGTCTATAGATATATGAAAACATACGGGACCACCAAAGTCAAAACAACTCTGGACCAAAGTGGTGGATCTTAAATCTTGGGTTTGTCAAAACCAGAGTAAGGTGTTGATCAGGATTTAACTGGGTTACTGTGTTTACTTGTGCTATTGCTGCCGTCAAACATTAGTGCAACATTTCATTAAGTAGTCACTAAATTAGTCACTGTTGTCAATATTACACCACAGCATTAAACAATTACACAAATGCATGCATCACTTGTGGTATGAACTCACACAGCAGGATTTCCTGTCACACTGTTATGTTACAATGCGCTCATAGCAAATAGTGCACAAAAACCAAAGTGAGGTGATTAGTTCTGACAGAAAACAATGAATCAGCCTGTGAAGCAAAGTGCTTAAAGTTAATGAAAAACAAAGTGGGTTGTTGGAGAAGGAAGAAAGAGTAAATACGGCATCGTATTATTTAACTGGATCAGCTTACACAACATTACTCTACATAAATTTACACAGTTGACTCTATTGTAGACTTCTGATGATACACAACATTTAATTTGGAGAGAATAATATGGTAATTTCTATCACACCCAAGTCCATAATGCATTATACTTACAGTGCATTATAATCTGTGTAGGACTGTATAATCATTGTTATAATATAATGCTTTATAACAATAATCATAACACATTATCATCATATTATCTTTTTTTTTTCGCAAGGATCATGGTGTTTTATAATTCCTATAGGTGCAATACATAATCATTATATAATTCATTATAATCACTGTTATAATGCATTAATGTGATTATAAGCTACTCTGAGCAGAACAAGAACAACACACTTTACATATACACTGATTATAATATATTGCATATAAAATTACTGTAATGCATTACAATAATAGAAATAATTGTGATCATGCAGCAATTATGAGGTATCATATTTGACCTTATAAGTGATTATAAAATACTTTATAATGTGTTATGATTACTGTATTGAAGCATTTTTAACATGCATGATTGATAACAGTACTAGTACAAATGTGTATTATTTAACTAGATTAGCCTGTTTTAATTGCAACACCAATACTATTCTATTAATATGTATTAATGGTAACACTTTTTATGATGCCCATGTTTATAATGCATTATAAACATGCTTATGATGGATTAGAATCTGTTTACAGCACAGTACACATACTACTGTGTGGGGAGCTATAAAAAAAAAAGGGCAATGCAAATAATAGGCCTGGCAGTGTTTGTGTTAATAATAGCAGTGCAAGACTAGAGCCATCGCCATGATATCTTTTGAGAGCAATATAGAAACATATTAAACTTAGGACAATATAATATAAGAAACAGTGAATTTGTTATCTGCCCATTGACGGGAAAAATATGATTCTATGACTTATTCAAAGCCCTATTATACCCCAAAATAACCTCTACATCTGCTGACAGTGAATACAGATATAAAAGCATAATATTCTACTATATATTGTATATTTACTTTTCTGTTCTCCATCATTATTATTTGTGTTATCGTAAAACCTGAATCTGATATTGGCTAGCTTATTAAAAGGGCATTCCGGTGCCTAGCTGTCTCGTAATCCAAACGGAGAAAAATATCCTCTTTTCTCGTGTGTGTGCATTTGTGAGTGTGTGGAGGGGAAAAAAAAAAAGAGAGAGAGAGAAAGTGTGTGTGTGCATTAATGTGCAGCGGTGGATTTATTCCTTTTCCCTCCACTTTCCTTCTTAATGCAAAGTGCAGGCGCAAAGCCATTAGACCACAGTATAAGTGAGATAAGTTGGGAGAGTGTAAAAAAGTAGAACTGTGGGGATACGTGACGCAAACCACACATAGATCACAAAAAACATGCTCACCTGTTTATAAGAGGTCTGATTCTTATATTATGGTATTTCTAGCCAGATATCTCCTGAGTCTCATTACGACTGCGCTGATCGTAGCAGACACAGAGACAAAACAGAGATGTTTACTCCTGTAATGGGGTCTGTGGAGAAAAGCTAAATCACACCGCAGGGACAAAGCTTTTATGCTGAAAGAAAAGATCCATTTCTGCATTTTGTCTTCTGTCTTTTCTCTAGTTTAAATGCCATCGGAGAGGATGTCTAATTAATGAAGCTGAAATGTGAGACTGCATGTACTTTTCACTGTAAAATGAAGCAGCTGGGGGAAAGCAGAGGCTCAAGAGGGAACCTAAAAGCTTTACATAATATCACTATCTAGATAGAGTTGGACTGGACCAAACGAGGGTGAAAGGCTGCACGATATTGGATATTAAAGTCCCCCAATTGCCACTGAACTGTGAAAACCTCTGATCAGTGGAACTTCAATAATCACAAATGAACCTCAGCAGTAGATGCAGATAACACGGGCTTGCAGACTGGAAAAAAAAACATGTTTGATTAAAATGTAATGAGTTGTTTCAGCAGCTGGGAATCATCATCAGAGAGGATTTCAGACTAAGATCGTATCAAATTTATTGACAGAGAAGGATTTACTCCTCGATGAAGAATAAGTCAAGCTCATTCCAAACAAAGGCGATAATGAGTTGTTTTAAATGAATAGCCTATTTGAGGGACACTAATTCCTCTATTAGGAGTCCCCAGATGCAGAACAAACACTGATCAGAAACATATTGTATGATCTGAAGTTTAAAACTAATGATAATATTAGAATTCAGAGCCTCCATCTGTGCTGATTTCTTGCTACAGCATCACTTTGGTCTTAATCATGAGAAAATCATGACATTGACTGTAATTTCTGCAATTAGCACTGATGTGTGATGCATTCATTATCTGTCCATCCCTATGGAACTTGATGTATCTGAGGTCTGGAAGATAGTGCAGGAACTGGCAAATCAAGCAACCCCTGGACTCATTATGAGGAAACTCAGTTTTGGCAAGCGGAACTGTAACTAAAGGGTCACTCATTTGCAACTTGGCACAGGAAAAGTTGTCCTTTAATAGACCAACGCCTTTCAGCAGGACAGTTAACCCCCACCTGCACCCACATTCTATCTGATCCTGAATTAGCTAATTGTATAAAGTGCAGTGTTGAAGTCAAGACCACCTAAGGCAAGACCAGAGTGTGTTGAAAACAAGACGAGACCAAGACTTTGAGGAGATCATGTCAAGACTGAGTCCAGACTAGTGCGAGTCCCGCACTGCGTGACACACTTATAATACAATGTGCACAACATTAAGTTGCCAAAACTCTGAAAATATGACAGTAGTCATTATCTGCCGTACCGCAGGTAAAGTAAGTGCTGTCAGGGCTCAGGACTAACAGCATCCTGCTCTCCCGTGGACGAGAGAAAATGTGTCTGGGACATGGTAAACTCACCTTTGATGCAACATTGCAAACAAATTAGGGATGTTAATAATTAATCATTTAAGCTATAACCAACATTAATTGGCCATTAACACTATCGGTTAAAAGCTTGAAAGAAATATTAATAATTAATTAAAAAGCTGAGAAAAACACAGAGGAGCGGCTCATCGCTTTAAGGAGAAAAGCTGGTCCACCTTAAGAGAGAGCCGGCGCAGATACAGGAAGTTGGATCTGGACTTTCAGCTGAGGAGTTGTAGCTTGTAGCCTCGTAGCATTTATTCACCGACAAATAAACTGAACACACACTGTCTGCTACAGCTACATTCACAGCTACAGTATAACAACTGTAACTGTAAGTTACACTACAGTGGACACAAGGCCACCGGCAACGCTTGCAGGTGCTAACGTAGCACAAACATACAAACTGTTTGACCACCACTAATCCGGGCAGACACACAGCTGACAACCTGCTAAACTAAACTAAATGTGAGGTGGAGACTTTTACTGGGAAAGTGGCTGCATGTCCGCGACACTCACGACACGCAGCACCGTGGCTGCTAACGTTTCCGGACGGTGAACTGGAGTCAGTGAACGCAGCACCGTGGCTGCTAACGTTCCCAGACGGTGAACTGGAGTCAGTGAACGCAGCACCGTGGCTGCTACAGTAACTCTCCTGATGGTGAACTGTTGACTCAGTTGTCTGTTGTGCTCATATACTGCAGCTGGCGAATCGCTGCATGCGAGGCACAAATCTTGTCGGTTAATGGTTAATAATCATTTTACGAGGGTCGGTTGTTGGTTAATTTCTTTTCAAAAATAGCATCCATAGTTCAAATGTAATCTACATCGGACATATTGTTTTCCTTTTGTTTTTTATCATTATATCGAATTAAATCATGACCAAACTTGAATACTACAATACTGATAAACTGCAAATACAACTATAAGTTTGGAGGGAAACTACACAGCAGAACAAAAAGGCAGCAGTTGGAGATGACAAGGAAGAAGAGGAACATGTTAGAAATAGGAAAAGAAGGTCTTCAGACTATGGGGTTAACAATTAAGGTGTTTAGCTGACACTTTCATCCAGAGACACTCAATGAGTGTAATGAACCAAACATCTCAAGCATTACCAGCCAGCATTAATCGGTGATACGGTACGATAACAGAGAATGTGTTGCAGTAAATTAAGGCTTTTGTTGCAAAACAAGATAAAAGACCGCTTTTAGAAAATAATTCGCCATTCTAATCTGTTAGCCGTCACTAAAATAATTGTGTGTGACGGAGAAGTGCTGCAAAAGGAGGAGGGAGTAGCAGCTGAGGAGGAGAAAAAGGTGGATAAAGTTTTGAAGTGGCAGAGCAGAGCCGGGCGGTGCGGTGGCCCCGTAGGGAGGCTGAGTCAGTGGATGAGCTCTTCATCCCACTGGGCTCTAGTTCTCATCTACGCAGCATGATGTAAATGTCACCTCCACCAGACTCTCATTAAGGCCACACAGCTGGATAGACGCCAAAGCTTGGATTGACATTAAAAAATAAGAGCAGTAGGCAGGACAAGAGTGCTGTACAGATACAGGACTATATATGTATAAATACAGTGTGTATTAAATGAGTAGAGCATGGTAAAAACACCTAAAACCTGCACTAATGAAAGAATGAAACATAAAGGAGCTGGGTGATATGACGATATATATCATCAAAGCAATATCAAATCATTTCTGGAGTGATGTAAAAGACAAAACAAGCAGCTGAACTTATTTCAACTAAGGAGGGCAATTTTGAAAAAAAAGTAACCAATAACTGACCCTCGTTAATCGATTATTAACCGTTAACCAACATTAGTGCAAGTATTTAATCAGAGTATATAATGATAGGCTTTATCATGTGGTTATTTCATATAGACTATTTATTTACTGAATTACCGGAAAAAGATGCTATATCGTGACATATTTCATTATCGAGATGTGAAATGACCCATAAATTTGTTCAAACTTGACGACATAAACATTCTAAATGAGCCCCTTTGTATTTCCTGTTGTTAATGCAGTAGCTGACAGGAAGTAAACGTGGACCAAACGCTGTTGCCCTAGCAACAGAATAGCAATGACAAGATCTATATCATCCTAGAAAAGAGGTTGTACAGTCTTATCACTGCAATAATCATTGCACAGGCCTGTATTCACACTCTTTGTATCTGACAAAGCTCTTCTTCTATCCCCCGCCACGCTCTCACTGATGAATAGGGACTATGCATCACTGTTTGTATTGATTTCAGATCATGTTGGAGTTCTCTGCACCAACAAACACAAAGACAGGACCACCAGTCAATAAATCCACCTCATGTTATATTCATGTACACCTCAACCTGAGTTTTACCTCCTGCACTGTACATGGCAACATGAGCAAGCATGCAATAGCTGAGATACAGATGTTTGGGTAGAGAGCACTTGAATATGAAAGCACACATGTATATATAGAAATGTAATGCTCAGGTGGAGGTTACAAATGCAAGAACATACTAAAAAGCAATGCTTAGCCTATCCAATCAGAGTTATTCACACAGTACTATTTTCTGACATGACATTTTATGTGCTTTTATTTAGACTTTTATGCATTGAGTTTCAAATTTGAAATGACAGAATTATATCTCCAAATTAATTTTCTGACATGTTCATAGCATTTTACCTGTAAAATTACCTGTATAATCCTGTCTTGCATCAACTCTCTGAGACTGAGGTTAAAGGAGCTGAAAAGATCAGAAAACTTGCTCAATCTTATGTTTTGCAATCAAAAAAAAAAATATGATTTTATCAAAAAGATTATGAATGACATTGACACACATTGCTATAAATATGAGTTACTAGTTTCTACTTGAAAAGCTGATTTTTACCATGCTAGATGGCTAGCTTGCTTATTGTCAGCAAGTGCTAATATTATTATTAGTAAATAAAAGTTAATGTTACTCATTCGGGGATGATAACAATCAGGCTGACATTTTCATGTAGGAATCTGAGAAAAAAAAAAGTTTCATGCTAACTGTTGAACACTGTTTAACATCTTGGTGTTCTCGTGCCAACGCAGGCTCTTATCTAGGTTTATGACTGTTTACAACTTGAATGCTGCAGACGACACAATGATGATATCAGAGACAGTTTTTGTTGGAGTGTAATATCCATGGAGAACACAAAGTCTTGAGAAATGAGTTACTCATATAAAAATCTAAAGTTATATTCATAAATGTCAACAAATAGTAGCACATTGGAGGTGTGGTATGTCTGTAAAACAGAGGCAAATGCTTGATTGTTCTGACACTGTCATCCCACACAGCCTGTCCTACAGTGGTTTAATGTAACAATAAGCACTGTCAAAAATAAGCTCTCACCCCAGTCCAACTCTGGAGTGTGTCTGCTGTTAATATCCTCCTCATCATGCTCATCTGCCAACAACTTTCCACTTCCCTGTCAAATATACAAAAGCAGTTGTTAACTAGCTACCAAACCAGCAAACCATATATCATCTCATATGTGGGCCTATCATCACCATTTTGTTTGAAAAATGTCAAGCTCCTGTTGTCACACAGACAGTGCCTCCCTCTATAGGAAACAGAATCCAATCAAAGCAATTCCTTGCAGCATCTTTGAACAAATGGAGCAAGTACCCACTCTTATCCAGACAAAATTATGAGTTAATTTTGGGGCAGAAAATAGAGCAGAGGCGTGCTGAGAAGACCAACGACAGACAGTACAGGGACAGCAGCATCCATCTATCTGAAATCCACCTAATCTAGAAGATCCATCCATTCATCCATTATCTAGGATAGCCTATCCTTTACAGGGTCACAGGGAACAGGATGTGATCTGAGCTGACTTTGGTCGAGAAGTGTGGTACATCTAGAAGATCTCATTTAACATTATGATAGGATTGTGATATCAAACAATTGTGATACAAAGCTATTGTTGGTCAATTTCCCTACCGCTATTACATATTAATTATGGAAAGTACAATCTCTGTTTGCTGGACTGTTTCTGTTTTGTTGTTCCCAAAATCAGAACTGAACTGGGAGAGAAAGCTTTTAGATTTTCTGCACCTACAACATGGAACAATCTACAAACCTTCAGCGTAAACGCATAGTAGCCCTGACTGAGTTTACTGTGTTAACTATGGTGAAATGTATTGAGGCCAGGATGTCTGTGTGCAAATGTTTTATCAATTTTAATGCTACTTAAATCTATGTGCTTTTATGTTAATTGTTGAAACGCTGTTTGTGCTGTAAAAGAGACCTTTGACTTCAATGGGACAGCTCTAAATCCTACATTTAGAACTTCATAATTCAAAGTCACACAGTAAATACAACTGACGATAATGATTGCAACAACAGCTTGTTGTAGTGTTTCAGCACCACGGAGAGCGACAACAGTGGGTGAATCCAGTGAGTCACTGTTTCAGCACCACGGACAGCGCCAAGACTCCCCTCGTCCTACCAATATCTGGCAGCGATTCAGGCTCCGGCAGGTGCTCTGGACGGCCAAACATGGATTATAATACTGGCATTATAAGGAGGGAAGGTGACCCTGGTGAAAATTATGAAAATCTTTTTCACAAACAAACAATCTGGAACAAACAAACAGTTTTGGAGTCATACTGTACAGTTTGCAGTGCAATTTCACAACATAGATGAGGGGGGATTTCAGCTGATAGTGACAGTGTTTGGAGAAAATACTGTTTGCTGTGTGCCAGGATTTAACCATTAATTATAACTCTCATTCCAAGGCAGACCTGGATTTAAACAGCATCGTGACACAAAGCAGCACATGATCAACGTCTAACAATAGCATGTGGTGTTAAGATTTATTAGGTGACTAGACAGCGCCACTGAGCGTATGCTGCCTAACAAGAGACGTAGCTGACGCGTCATTTATTGACAGACGAGCCAACCAATTGATGCCATGACGCACAAGTTTGACAAGTTTGCCTTTAAAAGGGGAACACACAAGTAGACCCATTCTTTCACTGGCTTTAAAATAAATACATCATGCCATTTTTAAGTAAAACTATCTGTAAATGGTCCTAACATGTAATCGGACAAGAGCTGAGTTTCTTACATCCTCGTCCTCGCAGCGCCGGCGACAGTGGAGCCGGGGTCGCTGGCTCTCCGCCGCCCTCTCCCCCTCCACACCTTGCCCGAGGAGATGGCTCGCCTCTGGAGGGTTGGGGAAGGATGTGTTTGTGTTGATCTTGCCGGTGAATCTCTGATACAGTGACGCCATTTCGACTATTTGTCACAGACAAAAAAAAAAAACCAATAACTTAACGAGTCTCTGTTCTCAATCAATAAATGCAAAAAAGTCCAGGTTAGAGGAGATCAGTTAGGAACGGCTGAGGTTATTCAATTAGACGAAGCTTAGGGGAAAAAAATCACTCCAAGCTGTGTTCAGGATTCACGGCACGTACTTTCTGGCTCACCGGTCGGATCTCACCGATGCTGCTGCGGCGACACAGTTTCCACACTTTCCCCTAACTTAACGCAGAAACAACCGGGTGCAGGTTACTGGAGACCGAACAACGCTCTCACGATCCGGACCCGAAACACGGAGAACCAGCCTCAGCGATATCCCGCTCCCTCTTTTCCCTCCCTCGCGGTAGAAAAGAAAGTGACCGCTGATAAACGTTCAGGGACTAATAGGTCTTTGGCTCACAAGTGAGCACAGAGAGCTGCTGATGTACCAAACAGCTGCGAACGACACGACGCAACATTAACAGATCAGATATCAGAGGTTTGCGGTCGAAACTTATCATGACTTTGCAGACAGAGTGGGCTCAAGTGTCTCTATTAGTTTATCTGTGTCTCCATTCGGGGACACAGAGGCGTCGTGGAGAGAACAAGAGTGCCCCCATGTGGAGGAAAAACACGGGAAGTTGACAGGCATGGCAGATTTTCAGGGAGAGAGACCATAAAATAAGAAGATTAATGTGTTTGGCATCACTCAGCGAGGTTTCCCTTTCAATCTCAAATCTTCTTGTTTTTTTATCCAGGTTTCATGACAGGTGACCAATGATACTCATTTGGTTTCCATTTGAACGTAACAGTGTTTTCTTCCACTAATTTGGCAACTGACTGATATCAGAATAAACTGATTTGCATTCAAATGTAGTGTGGCTGAATACAAAATATATTTACAGCCTTAAAGCACAATGCATTTTTATTAATTTATACCTGGAGCTGTACAGTATAGTGTGAATAGAGCTGCAACTAATGATTATTTGCATCATTTTTTTGAAATTGTATAAATCATTTCTCAGAGCTGACGGAGATGTCTTCAAGTTATCGATTTTATCTTTTACAAAACCCAAAGATATTCAGTTTATTATCAAATACGACAAAGCAAAGCATCAAATCCTCACATCTGAGAAGCTTGAAACACTGAATGTTCTGCATTTTTTTGCTTGAAAAATGAGACGTCATATACATTATCAAAAGACCAAGTGATTAATCAGCCGATTAGATTGTTGTCAGACTATTAAATAGGCGTTATCAGTCGCTATAATCCCAATAGATGGATCAATAGGAGCCTACTTCACCCACTAGTAGGTTTTATCTTCTCTTCACATGGTAGTTGACTAAAAGAAGGAATAAAAAGGACATGACAATGACCACTGGGGTTTTCATCCAGGATACTGGAGGTTGCATCCCATGGGAAACCAACAATGTGTATTTGTCTTTGTGCTCATAGGTATTTTAACCCAACACACAGTGTTTTTTCCTTAACTTAAAGTGTTTGTTTGTTTTTTGGACCTAAACCTAAGGAAGTTAGAGTTTTGCTGCCTATACTGTTTTTTTTTTTGTTTTTTTTGTGTATGTGTGTGCAAAACATGATGTTTCATTCAGTTTTACATGTTAAAACGTGTTACGTTTAAGTTTCTCTTTCACTTTTACAGGCATAGGCATAGTAGGCCCCTAATGACCCACATCCATGGTGCATATAGACTAATAACTGCTATTTAATGGCTTGAAACCTGTCAACACAGGTTGATTAATCAACTAATAATTTCATCTCTACATATGGAAATGAGTAATGAAAAAGTGCAGTTACATCAGAGATACCAAACATAAAAAAACAAGTTTTTAAAAGCAAGGATTTCCAGATACAGATGGCAAACATTAAAAAAGAAAACAACAAAACTGTTACTGAGTGTTGCTGGATGACCCGGTACCACATCATTCAGCTTTATTTGTAATCCCATCACAAGAAGAGTCATTTTACACACAACAGAATCTGTAATCTGATTTGATTTTGTATGGCCTCCATCACACACACCTCCCTCTGTGTACCTAGCAAGCTGAGCATGCTGGGTAGCCTCGCAGATTTAAAAACGCAGAATAACTCAACCACCTAACAGACAAGTCTCAGGAACAGACACTACTACTTTGGAGATGCTTACAGCCAACATCTGTTCACCCTACTGTACCAGTGCATGACTCCATCAGTCAGCTGCACGGCCAGATATACAGACAGCACAGACTCCAGCTCTGCAAAATATTTTACCATTGATTTCCAAGAAAGGTTTCATAAAGGAAGAAAAAAAGATGCTGCCATGTGTTGCTGCACATCAAATCCATCTAAGAGTCTGGCAAATGAAATTCAATTTCCAGGCACTGTAGTGATGTGATTAACAAGAAGAAAAAAGGGTGGGGAGCAAGATTTACTGCAGGAAACCCAAAGGGGACAGATGCAGTACATTTTAAGGTGGACTGAATATGTGGAACGTCTTCAAACTGATAATGTAAATAAAGAATGGCAATACGCTTCCTGGACATGCAGTGTGGTCTGTCTGGGCCATCCTGCCATATCACCTTATTAGATTACCCCATCATATCGACAGAGATCATAGAAAGTACTAAACAAGATTATTTCTTCCCTGAGCTTTTCTATGAAGAGTTAAATGCAGCCGGCTGTGGCTGTCTGAGCAGATCAGCCCTGCGGCAGCTGGGCACACAGGGAAGAGCTGTGTGGTTTAATCCCTGCTCCGTTTGTGGGGAAGGACAGGAAGATATCAGCTGAAAGGGGACATCGCAAAATTCCAGAGGACGAAAGCAGCAAAAGAAGTGCTGAAAACAATCACTATGCTCTTCTACATACAGTATGTGATCACAAAATATAACAAGGAGAGGATTTCCAATAGCTGCAGCTGCATTGTGAATGACACACAGTTCTCATTGAGATGTTGTAATAATCACGCATGAATGCAACTTTGCCTGGTGATGGGATTCCTGGGAAGCCAGTGAGGGAATTGTTTCAGTATCTGGCTTTCCTTTTTTGTGAACTAATTAATTTTTATTCATAAAAAACAACAACTGCAAAGACAATAACTCCAACTCTAACACACTCAGATATTCCACACAGTCAAATTAGGACCAGTGGACAAACACTGCCATCTAGTGAATAAATGCAGCTTCATTTATGCATATCGTGAATAAGCAGCTCACTGTGCTGCTGAATAAAAAACATCAGTGTTGCACGTTTCATGCTAAAATTGTAAGCATGCCCATGAACTGACATCGGCCAGCACATCTCCCCCTGTCAACCGACCACCATGAATTATGATAGCTTCTCATTTCATGCCACTGTGTGAGAGCTGTGCTTTTAAAGCCACACGTCGTCTCTAAATCCTTCCCTCCGTCATGAGATGAAGGTGCTGTGTGGAAGAAGTTGGCACAGCGAGGTGGCAGACAGTCGTCCAGTCACTGGCAACAGTATTTCCAGAAGCTGCCAGCACATTTTAAGTTATGGGACTGCCAGACAGCGATTGATGCGGCCAGAGGGAAGTGGTCAATCACCCTGACAAGCATTAAGTAACATGAATTAAACAAGAGGATCAATATCTTTGATGTCAGATGGTGTAAGAAAAATGCTTCAGATTTAATGAGAACAAGATTTAAAGGGCCAGTTCACCCCTATTGAAAGAAAACATACTGTATTTTCTTCACTTAACAGTTTTTCTCCGTTTGTCCATTTCATTACACCTTATGCAGCTTTAAAAGTGCTAAATTTGAAATTCAGAGCATCCACTGCCTCCATATGGCAAACGCTTGAGCCGGCGGCTCGTAGCTAACGGTGCAAACGGTGTGAAAAGTGAAAACAATGGCAACAGTGCTGACATAGCTAACACTGTTTACCTGCTGTACTTCCACAACGATGACTTGGATTGGACTGAGATATCAGCTGTAACTACTGTATGAGCAGAGTGGGGCATGTTCACGTGCGCTAACATGCACTAAAAGGCGTGTGTGGTCAGCTCGGCTATATCAACAAAACACAGAGAAGCTGAGATTACAGCACACAGAGGAAGAGCGACTTCATTCTCTGCTCAGGTAGACATTATATCTTTACATAGACAACAATTGTTTGTTTGTTTGTTTGTTGAGCACCTTCAAGTAATCTTATTCCACACTGTCAGATACCATCATACAGTATATCGTATATTGTGTATCTGCTTGTTCCAGCTCTTTGAAGCTACTGTGTTGACAGTGAAATATTCAAACCTATGAATCCATGTTTCTTATGGCTACACTATTCCGTTTATTTTGGGAACTAAATAAAATAAAGTTTGGCTGCACAATATAAGAACACTATGGGGGTTGCTGCTTTTTAAGGGTTCGGCAGTTGTGATGCGCAGTCTGTTCTCACTCCCAGGACATCAAATACCAGCGCTTGGGCAGTGGCCATCGGCATCTTGATACCAAAGCACAAGGCATCCTTTAGCGTCTTTAGACGAACCAGGCTTCATCTAACTGCAGTGTAAACCCATCCATGTTATTATTAGATGCTTGTGGCAACAAACAAAGTATTGGTATCGACAAGTCTGCTAAGGGCAGGAGGGAGAGGTGCTGGATGGATCAAACAAGCACAGGACTTCTAATGAGGAAATCAGTGTTCATGTCCCGTATGAAACCAAATGTTGAGTGATTTTTACTAACGACATTACGTAAAATGTTACCAAGTCACATGACATTATGTCTGTAGCTTAGGTAACATTACAAGCACACTTTAAGCCAAAACGTGGTTTTTCTCATCCTAAACAAGTAGTTTTGTTGCCTAAACATAGCCGCCACAATGTTAACCACATGCTTAGCCACGACAATTTCAGGTCAACTACATAGAAATGTCAAGATACGACCCCAGCGGCTGCCCCTGCCTTCTGCCTAAACAGCAAAATATGATGAGTAGGGATAACATCTGTAATGCAGGTAGACCTGGTTTTAATTGTCAAGATTTTCCACCCCTCTAAAACAGTAGAGGTAAATTATATTGCATGTGTGGTGCTCACAGCATTTAAAATTACTATTATTTCTAAAACTACAGACATATTTTTCTAGAAACGGTATCCTGTTACCTCAACAGGCCTTACTGTGAAAGGTTTTCTTACTAAACTCAAAACCTGGACATATTAAACCAAAAATATGGACGCTTGGCTGAACAGATCTTTTAAATTGAATTTAAAATGAAGTTAAAAGGGAAGTCATAGAGTGTTGCCTTTCTAATTAAATGCACACATATGTTACTCAAATTAATTAATCCACCTGGAATACTTGAAAGACAGACAAGAGGAGGGACGTTTACCAGCTATATGTGAGGTAAAAGACAAGTTTGACCTTGACGAAGAAGAAGAAGAAGAAGAAGAAGAAGAAGAAAAAAGAAGAAGAATGCTGTGATGGGAGCGGGTGTTCACAGCGGGATCAAAGGTTCAGAGAGCACAAGAACTCATGAATTTCACTGTGGTGTCACATTTCTCTGTTGCGGTCCATTTCTCACTGAGAATACTATCATAAACCTCCACCTTCAATCCCAAGCTTCACAGAGGGAGGATCAATCTGGCCATTACCTGGTATACTTGGGTCTGTTGGACTTCTACTTTATGACAGGAGAATCCATTTGCAGCTGCAGTCGTTTTACACACCCTTACATCTGTCCCTAAGTATCGGCGAGATGTCGCAGCAAAACTTTAAAATGTGGTAGGGTATAAGTCTGAGAGATTTAAAGGCTTCTTCCTGGGTACTTGCATTCTCAGGAAAGGACGGGCTAAGTTTCAGCTTCAGATTAAAAGCCTTTTTCTTCTTCTGTGTGTGTTTGTGGCCGCTGGCTAGAGGCTTGCTTTGAATGACAGGAGGAGATTGAAGGTGCTGGAGCCTGACGCCGTTGGACTTAAAATTAAATGGCCAAATTAATAGGTGCTGTCACTTGTCGCTGTGAAACCACCTACCCGCCTCAACAGCAATCCGACGACAACACTTTTTTTGACAGACACCTCCATCTGCCCAATGCCACGGTGCCAATCCCTTATGCCGAATCCAAGCAATACGATGGAGAAACAAATCTCGGAAATGACAAATAGCAAGAAGGAGGAAAAAAAGTTTTGACAAATCATATTTTGCTCATTCTGCAGTTTTATGATGTGTCTCTATCAAGTGTGGAATTTCTCCTGCAAAGTGACATGAAGCATGGCAAATTGAGTCCCAATCCTATTTGAAATGGGCCAGATAAAGTCCCCGGGAAATTTAGAGGGACAGAGTGAGCGGGGAGGAGGGCTGGAGGGGAGAAACAGAAAAGAGCCCGGAGCTGTGAGCGGGCGTGAGCGTAACGGTGGGTGAAACATCAAGCACATATAAAAGTGTAAATGGCACAAAGGTAATTTGCAGATGCAAGGCGGGAGAGATGGAAAAAAAAAACCTGCATTTCAGTTATCTCATGCTTCTCTGTCGACTTGGATCCCATTTCCCAAACGGGGCCAGCAGAATAATTTCACATATGGTGGAGATGAGGGTCCAAGTAAGAAAAGTCTGTTTGCTGAGGGTTGATTTGTCATTCTGGCGGCTCAGCAATAGCCCAACAAATCCAGTAGCAGGGACTGAATAAACATGTGAAATCCTAAGTTGAAAAGGACTAGCTGTGCAAGGTTAATACTGTAAAAGTCCTGGCTGTTGAATCTATGCCTGCTTGTTCGAGGAAGGCCATGAATCCCAACATCATTCTTAATCTGAATAAATAACTGGAATTCACTAAAAATAAACAAAATGCACAGTTTTCCTTTTTTGTTTCTTTAAAGGTGCTAAATTAAAACTACAGCAGCAAAGAGCTATTTGCTATGTTAAGATATAGAGGAGTAACGTCTGCCTGAGCAGAGAACAAAGTCCTTCTCCCTTTGTGTGTTGTAATCAGAGCTTCTTTGTGTTTTGTTGACAGCGCCAGGCCGGCAGTGCATGCTTTTAGTGCATGTTAGTACTGTGAGCTTGCACCGCTGGCTGGCTAATCACTGCCCCTCTACACTGCTCTCATATGATGGTTAGAGCTGATAATGTAGTCCAAACCCTCACTGTCATTGCTTAAGTGCAGCACCCATCGTCCAGTTACCCCTCAGGTTAACACCATAGACTGTATATAAAGATGGCCGATGCCTCGCAGCGGAATCAAGGTCTCCCACCCAAACCGATCGCGAACATGACCACAACTTTTCAGCCTCCACATGGCTCCAAACAGCCGCCGTCGTGTTGCGAGCCATGTGGATGCAATCCCTCAAACATAGATATGTTTTGTTTTTTGTTTTTTTTATTTAGCGCCTTTAAGTAGCCTACTTTAAAGTTAAAATCACCTTATTCAACATAGTATCATATACATTCTGCTTCAACTTGCCCCATCTCTTCATTGACACTTTTTATCCCCGCTAACAGCTAACGTCTGTCTGACGGTTCGCCACTTCACCCAGACTGAAATTCCTCAGCAATTATGGGATGCACTGCTGTTGAATTTTGCACATTTTAGGCTCGCAGAAGTGTGAATATTTTGGTTTATGACTAAATACCTGCAATGTTAAAGACATTCCCATCAGTTCTCAGCTTTTCTGTGCACTTAAGAAATGTTAGCATGCTAATACACTGATGGTGAACATTATACCTGCTAAGTATCAGCATGCAATGTCATGGTGAGCATGGAAGCACGCTGATGTTAGCATTTAACTCAAAGTACAGCCTCATAGAGACACTAACAAGACTGTAGACTCTTGTTTCAACATACAGTTTTTCCATTGTGGTTCCCCTTAAGTGGCTCTAAATCTTCATCACAGCCACATCTTGTTTCCACTTTAACTCCAAGACATACTTTTATTTACATTTACACCAAATTCATTCAGATATATTTGGTATATTCTGTATATTTAAATTGAATTTCTGTGGCTTTGAACAATGTTTGGCTGCTCAGCATGATGCTATCAGTGGGCCGCTGCTTATTAAAAGCTTTTAATAGTCTACCATAGCGGTCATTCCATAGGAAGAGTTATCAGGTGAAAAGCGTTAGAAAAGGTAAGAATTCAGGCGTCTGGTTGCAGCTTCCTCGCTTACTACACTGTTGTTTTTCTTGTTGTTTTGCTGCAAGCACCGTAGACTGCAGAGTGACACACAGCCCAAGCCCTCTGTTTATTTGTACCTCCAGATGTCCTCAAATCATAACTGTGAGGTTATAAGGTTTACAGAAAGCAAGGCCAGGGAGGGAAAAGAAAAAACAGACGAAAGATCAGAGAGAAATGAACGGAGAGTGCAAAGAAGAAAAGTGCAAAAAAGGAAAGAGGGAACAGAAAGGATAAAGACTTCAGGTAAATTTGCAGTATACACACACACACTTTGGATTTATGATTGTGAAAAAGCTTTATTACTACATCAACCTGCTGTTGCTATCTGATGGCTTTATAATTTATTTTACTGGAGGATTCCAGTCACAATTTTGACTCGAGGCCAATTGAACTGGCCAGAACGCGTTAGCTGGGACTTCAATTAGCACCAAAAAAATCTATACATTCAATTCCACATTAGTCATTTCTCCACTCAGCTTTTTTTTTTTTTGGCATTCTGGCTCAAAAAGTGAAAAGGTTGCATGAACGACTAAAAAAAAAAAAAAAAAGAAAGAAAAGAAAACTGTGGATTTAAAGTAATTATTGATTTATTTGAAGAGAAGTAGGACTTAAATGCCACAGAGGAGCTGCGCCAGAGACAAATGTCCGCAGAGAAAATCACTTATTCATGTTCCAGCCTTTGCTGTGTGTTGCAGTCAATCATCTGTCATTTCAAAAAATCAATACTAAATCTTGCCTTCTTTTTTTTGGTAATATATCCTCCATTTTTTACAGAACTAATCTGCCACACAGCACAAAAAAAATTCTCCACGACAGATGAAACCTGAGTGGAATTTGTAAGATAAAACAATTCAAGTGTTTTTCCGATAACATTTGCATCAAAATGTCATCAAAATACATTCCTACACTCCGCTACACACTCACCCCCTGTTCCTTACTTAAAGCCTCTCTAGTGTTTAAAGTGAAGAACTTCCATCAGGGATAATAGTTCATGAGCTGGAAACCATTTTAATGCAACAGAGTGAATGGAATTAGACACATTAGCTGGGAAATGAGACATCTTAACATAGAGTAGTGATGTGTGTTGTCTGCCTGGGGAGGTATGAGGAGAAAGTGGGGGAGTTTTGTATTAAATCTGAGACATGAGACCCCTCAGACGGGCCTCTCTGCCGCTACTGGGGCTGCAAATCATCTCACCTATGAGTATCAAAGAGCTGACCCCAGGCTCCAGGACACAAGGGGGGAGGGTACTGGATCCAGTACATCACTGTTAAAGTGCACTGAAGACTAGCTGATGAAACAGTATGTACGGAGACCAGGGGATTCAAACTGAAACGGGACACAGAGAGAGGACAGGAGGGAGACACCTGTCAAGATATGATGCAGCAGGAAGCTTGAATGAAATTTTTCAACTTTCAAAATACATGTGCTGTCCCTGAAAAAATGCCAACAACACAAAAATCCCCAAAAAAAGCAACTGCTTAGCTGATTCTGACTGGTACGATCTACTGTTAAGGGGTGTGACGATACACTCAGCTCACGATACACACAATCTCAATACAATATTATAGCTATAATTTTAACAAAACTTGAATGATAAAAACATGACACAAAACACACAAAATGCATAACAATGCAGTATGTGCCCTGCATTTGTAATGTGTTATAACAAGTAACAAGTTTAGTCTCATCATCTTGTAATAGAATACAACTGTAATGTCTACTCTTTAATAACCATATTTTTAACTGTGTTCTGTGTCCGTTTTTAATTATTTTTGTGTATTTATTCAGTTTTAATTTTACTCTGGACATCATTTAAGATGTGAGAGGACAGACTCAGTAACATTAGTCAGTAGTCCTGGTTCAGACTGAGAGGACAGACTCAGTAACGTTAGTCAGTAGTCCTGGTTCAGACTGAGAGGACAGACTCAGTAACGTTAGTCAGTAGTCCTGGTTCAGACTGAGAGGACAGACTCTGTACCGTTAGTCAGTAGTCCTGGTTCAGACTGAGAGGACAGACTCTGTACCGTTAGTCAGTAGTCCTGGTTCAGACTGAGAGGACAGACTCTGTAATGTTAGTCAGTAGTCCTGGTTCAGACTGAGAGGACAGACTCTGTACCGTTAGTCAGCACTCCTGGTTCAGACTGAGAGGACAGACTCAGTAACATTAGTCAGTAGTCCTGGTTCAGACTGAGAGGACAGACTCTGTACCGTTAGTCAGTAGTCCTGGTTCAGACTGAGAGGACAGACTCTGTACCGTTAGTCAGTAGTCCTGGTTCAGACTGAGAGGACAGACTCTGTAATGTTAGTCAATAGTCCTGGTTCAGACTGAGAGGACAGACTCTGTACCGTTAGTCAGTAGTCCTGGTTCAGACTGAGAGGACAGACTCTGTACCTGTTAGTCAGTAGTCCTGGTTCAGACTGAGAGGACAGACTCTGTAATATTAGTCAGTAGTTCTGGTTCAGACTGAGAGGACCAGCCTGGTTAGTGACGTTTAAGAAATAACGTCAAATGCATTGTTTTGCTCGTCAGCTGCTAAATTGAGGTTCAACAAATTAACTTATTGCATTCATCATGTTATTCCGCTGCTTGTTTTAAGCACGGTAATCCTCAGTGTTGATTGGCTATCGCTGATAACATGTAACCAATCAGATGGGTGGGACACTGAGTCAGACTACATGGTGGAGACTGAATGGAGAGTGCTGACAGAGACAGGAGGTTGATTAGAGCCAAAGTAGCACATTTTTAAATAGGTTAATTTATCACATCCCCAAAATATCCTGATAGCTCTTCATCTCGATGATGCATATTGTCAAGTTTTTATATCACGATATATCGCAGCACAATATATCGTCACACCCCAATAAAATACCCATTGCATAAAATAAGTAGGCATAATCACCATGACATCATGAGTTCGGCATTTTGGCTGTCGCCATCTTGTTTTTTTGCAACCACAAGTGACAAGACATGAATAAGACATTTTTAGGTGACCAAGAAGGTTGTAATTAACTTTCATGAGCTAAAAGCACACTGTGAAAGTGTTAAACTCCTAAGACCAAAACATGGACGACTCCCAGAGTAGACAACATCGTGGTAGCAACCGGCCAATCACAAGGTAGCCCCGCCCTAAAGCATCCCTTGCTTTATTGTCCGTTTAACCCTAAATGGGACCATCATTTACTGAATGAACATCATGCTGTCTTGGCGAAGATGACGAAACTAGAGATTGAGACCATAAACTCATGTTTACAATGTTTACTGAAGAAATAAATCAAGGGAGAAGTAGACTCATTTCCTCATACAATCAGACTTTGCAACCAGAGGAGTCGCCGCCTGCTGGCTATAAGAAAGAATGCAAGTTTAAGGCATTTTGGAAAAAATTGAATTGAAGGCAACTGGACTTAGATTTGTCTCTGAAGACACTAGTCTTGTGGGGACTAGTCAGACTGTAGCGTTTGAACTGATGAAGCCACTTGGATAAGGGGCGAAACGTCTTCAGAGACAAATCTAAGTCCAGTTGCCTTCGATTCAATTTTTGCCAGAATGAATAGGACCTGGATGAATGAGAACCTCCACAGACAAGTTTAAGGCACTTCAGCATTGGCTCCACTTTTGAGACCTGGACATTGCACACTGGTTTCTTCTAGAGCATGTGAGAGAAGAATCTGAGTGGCTTGTTGAATCACATGTTTTCTGAATGAGGCATCCCACCAAAAATTTGACTGGGTTGTCTTGGTTCAGTTTGGGGGTTGGTAGACACTCCAGACTCAAACGGATGTACACAAGCACTGAAAAAGTGAGTTTTTCCTGAAATGTCCTCCTTTCAAAACAGATGTCAACATTATACTCATGTATCCAGCATAGATTGACCACATCTACTGCAAATAAACAGAATAATGCACCAATGGCCAACATTATAAGTGATGCAGAAAAAAAAATCAAATATTACCATGATTTGACAACTCACATATTAATAATCCTGTTTATTTCAGCAATGTGCTGATTATGTAAAGTCAACCATGAAAATCTGTGATTTTCTGCATTAAGTAATGTTGCCTCACAGGAACTCTCCAGCAAATATGGCCTGGTTGTTTGTTGCCTGCTGTTTATTTGAATCAGCGATTGCATAACAGGGAAGCGATTCACCAGCTATGAAGTAGCCCATGCTTGAGTTCTTTGAAATATATAATAATGGGTAAATTTCCCCACTGTGGGACTAATAAAGGAATATCTTATCTTATCTTATCTTAAATAGGAAATGTGTTGATTTCAGTTTGCAGGCTTCTTTTTCTTTTCCAGCACAGGACGATCAACATTCCTCAATGGCAGGAAACGGAGTTGTCTACTGTGTTTTACAGTACACCACATAATCATGATTTATCAATTAAGAATATGATGATACTATAGCTTTAAGGTCAGACTTTCAAACCTTTCAAACTCACATGCTGTTATCAGTTGTATGTAACCTTCGCCAATTCCCAAAAGTTGCTTGATTTTTCTTTCGAATGTACTTTTTTTTTTTGCATTTTTTTTCCACACATATTAAAATATATGTGGGCATACTCAACCAATGTCTGCTCCTGCCAGCTGACATACTGTTCTAGCTAGGGTAAGCTAGGGTTGGTAACCTCAAGAAAATAGCAAGAATAGGTTAGATTTTAAAAGTTATCGAACCAAAAATCTGAACCCAGTGTTGTGAACTCTTTTCCAATGAAAGTAGTTTGCAGCACTTGTTACAAAAGTCCCTAAATCTAGCAAGAAACATGAACTTAATCATATAATGACAACATTTGGCCGGGAGTGAGAAGGCCTTCAACATGTATAATGAACCTAAACAAATGTGGCTAGAAATCAGCTTGTTGTAATGTGCAATGAATGCGTAGGTGCAAGCAGGTAGGCAGGTAGCCCCTGCTTATTACAGTCCTGTGACATTTACATATTATCATTCGATTCAATTATTTTCTTTATCTTTGTCAGAGAATTAGATTTTTTGATTGAGATTGGGATGTAATGTGAATTTCAACAAATATAATAATACAAAAATATTTTTGAAGAAGATTACAAACCCGAGCTTAAGGACTACACTTCCCCTCTGACTTACACAACATGATCTGAGCATCTGCCATTTGACTACAGTTCAAGAAACGCCACTCAGAGGTAACTTTAGTGGTGTCTAAAAATGATGGCTGCATGTTAGGGTAAGTATTTTACTTTAATCTTATTTGTTATTCATACCTGCTCTGCTTTAGCATTTCTGCCGTAAATACACTGGAGTCACATTTTGATATGCGGGGCCAGTAGGCAGGTTGTTGTTGTTACAGGGTTTAAATTGTTGAGTTTCTATTACAGAGTCCAGTGAACCCCCTCACAACTCTGAAACCAGCCTTTTGGTGAAAAACTTCAGATTTATCCTCCAAGCAATCTGAAACTCATGTAATTCCCCAAAACAAGCTGCTGCAGCCAGCCAAGGACACTTGACGAGTGTGTTGCAGCAGCGTATATGTCATCCCCAAACAAGCGGACACAAGCACTAAAAGAGTCACTTCTGGCCAGAGCCCCACTCTATCAGACCCACTGATGTGACACAACTTTGATTGGCTTCCCAGGGTTCAAATGAAGTAGGTAAAAAGATGAGCAGAGGAAGGCTGATTTAATGAGACAGGTGGAGTCTGATTTAACGTCCACCTTCGCCCAGTAGCCTTGAGAGATGGAGAGTGAGTTATGAAGCAGGGTCCCGGGGACAGTGCTGGTAGACCTCCTGTCATTCTACCTGGGCACTCACAGTCCAGTGGCTTAACCCGTCTGTCCACTGACAGGATGGTCCAGGTGTACACAGATCAATTCAATTTTGTCCACCTGTCACTATAAATCAACACTCTAAAATCAGCCAGTCAATACATTACCATTGTTTTTGTTTTTGGCTGGTAAGTGCTGCAAATCTTGTAGCCACTTTTATATTTTACCAGCATTTAATCTGCTGATTTCCAACCCTGCTGCAGATTGTTATTAATATCTCAATCAAAATCACAGTGTTATTATATAAGATCCACAAAAATGGCAACAATTAAGGTAAACAAAAGTGAATTAGCTTCATGCAAACCACATGGGCCTAATAGTACTAATATAGAAGACAGACTCTCAAACACTGAGCTGCAGTCACAGCCAAATATCCTGCTCAACAGCATGCACAATACAGTATGAGTGCAGCTTACCATTTTGGAGGTGGTGGTATCGATCTGCTGGGTGGCAATTAACATTGACATGGCTGAAGTGGCAACACAAGCTCCTCCAACGATTCAGTACAGAAAAGTCCTCCGGACAAGTGCTGAATGAGTGGGAGGCTTCCCCGAAAGTAGGAGGATTAGTGGAGCCCTGTTCCTCGAGCCCGAAACCCCCCCGTCAGCTGACTAGCACACTCCGAGCACACTTCCACGTTAGCCAATCAATCACATAGCGACAAAGATTCGGTCTGATGCGCAGAGATCCATTCGCCGGGATGGGTTCTTTGGAAATGTGTGCTCCCCAGCTTCACTCGCTCTGGCTGTCTCTCTCCCCCTACTCCCCTCTTTCCTCCACAGCGCTCTGCCTATCCCCTCTGTGACTTTTCGCAGCCCTCTCATTGACTCTGCTCCCTTATAGGGTTCATCAGTCTTTGTCTCTCTGAGACAAGTCGTCTCGAACTCTCACTTGGAGTAGCCGCAGACGGTCTGTTTTTGGCTACTCTCTCCCTCGCCTGAGTCTTTCTCAGTCTTATCCCTACCTTTCTCCCTCCTCGCTAAGCTCTTCCCCACAAGAGGCTTGTGAGGCTTGTTTTTTTTTTTTTTTTTTTTGGCAGGTTCAGCACCTGAACTAAATTGGACGTATAAACGTAATCTGTCGGGCTGGCCATGGGAGAGGCATCTGCCAGCAAACACAGCCAAACAGCATTCTTTACATCTCCATCACAGCTTTAGTGAGGCAAAAGGTGTGTATGTGTGTGTGAATGTGTGTGTGTGTGTGTGTGTGTGTGTGTGTGTGTGTGTCTGCTTAGAGTTGGCAGGTGGGCAAAGACACAGAAAGAGGACGGAGGGAGGGAGGGAGGGAGGGAGGGAGGGAGAGGAAAACAGAAGAACAGACGGGAAACTAAAATGTCTGTGCTGATAAAATAGCAGAAATGCAACAGAATGCAATAAACAGAAGCAATAGAAGTTGTTATATTATGTTTGCATGACTCAAGTTATTGGATATTAAGCATATCTAAAATGCAACTTACACTAGAGTTTGTTTGCGGCTGAATGAGGTGTCTGCTGCTGTCCAATCTGCAGATCAATTTAATCAGGCTATGTGATAGGCTGTAATAAACCGGTGGCGATATATTCATGCCACGAATCACGCCTCATAAATTACCTGCCCTCCTCTCTGGAAGATTGGTCCAGGGCACGACCAATCTAAATTTATGTAGCATTTATAGGTACAGCGTGGTAAGCCAAAGAGCCAAAATGGAACAGCCGGTTGTACGCTAGCCCAACAACTATTTGAGCCAGCAGCTAGTAAATGAGAAGCAGTGAAAAGACAACAAGAGTGGCACTTGGCCGGGATTAAAAAGGATTGAACGGTTTCACTGAGGGCGGGACAAACTGGTGATAAGAAAGTTCTGGAGGTTCCCCATGAAATTTAATTTGCTTGGTTAATTTTTGGTCCAACCCACAAACTTCTAGGGCTTTATTAGCTTTATTTAGTTGAGAAAAGAATGGGGACAACAAACTGGCTGCCACTGATGAACACCATTGCGAGGTTGACAAAAATATAAGTTCAGGTAGCCATGGTATAGGTAGGAGGACAGAAATCAAAAATATACTTAAATAAAATGTTCCTCAAAAAATAGCCAGAACCCAAATGTGTCATCTGTTGGACAAATTAAAGGCCTCAATATGCTTAAAATGAAGCATTTACTGCATCATCTAACGGTGTTGATTCAACTTTATCTGTATAGCACACTACATGGAAGTCATATATCAGTCAATTTGTCAAGTCATACAAAGCAAAGGTGCTAAAAGGTTGACGGCCTGCCAGAACTAACGGCTGGAAAAAGAAAGTGCTAGTCAGGAGGGATCAATCACATCATTGCAGATGACCATGCCAACCTATTTATATAGTAAGGTCAGTATCGGTGCCAGTTCAGCCCCATCTGAAACTCCTTTTCTGCCACAACCACAAAAGGACACCGCAAAGAAACAACCTCTGTAACTTTCCAAAACAGAAAATTACATCAACATTAAGCAAGATTTGGCCGGGAGTGTAGCTGTAGCTGTCTTTACATTACTGTTTCTGCCACCTCTCATTTATACTTGAATGTAACACCAAGAATACTTTTGAGGACTGTCCAAAAAGGACTGCAAGTTATCTTTGATTGGACGATTCATTGCACCACGTCTACAAAGATATGCAAAAGATAAAGCATTCTTGGAGAGAGATCGAAGAGGTAGTGTGATTTACATAAAGTCAGGATGAGGCTACAATAACTATGTTTCCATTTATTTGTCAAATGACCTTTGAAACTTTCGAAATGTTGCAAAAAAAGAAATTTGAATTAGGCACAACAACCGGTGTGGAGCAAACAGACTCGGCTACAGAGTAGTTTGGTCAGAGGTTGGCCCTAGAGGTTATACATGGCTGTAATCCACCAATAAACAGAGTAGAGGTTGCAAGCCTGAAATGAAATAAGTCAGCAATGATAGAAAAATGAAGAGAGGTCTTCAATAACTTGTTTCAATTAGACAAGTTTGAATTGTTCTTCCATGTCAGCTAGTATTGGCCATGTTTCATGTTTCTTGGAGAATGAGACAATGATTTGTACATTATGAAAATGGAAATATCAGAGAAGACGTCAGACCAACAGCAGAAACAGCTGATCAGCCAGTAAGGGATAATGTAAAGCAAGCAGATCACTATTGCAAAATGAACCCCAACAGGGTGAGCAGGACCCCGACACGACTCTGGTACAATGGCTAAATGTCATTCATTCATAAAAAGTTGGCTCTGAACATAATCCAGGCAGCATGTGTATTAGATAGAATTGGGAAAACAATTTAGTAATATAAAAATCAATTTCTAGGAGAAAGGAAAAATTGTAATACTACAATGGCTTTCATTATTAAAAAATGCCCAATTTACATTGTAGAAACAGTTCATATTTAATTAATTCAGCAAGCTCCTGTTAATGACAACACTTTATGAAGATGTTTCACAATAAAAGCCTGGGAATGGAAAAAAGTAATGGAAGACATGATGCAACCTGAATTGCTGGAGGGCTTTTAATGTGAAACCAATCAAGGAACTGGAAGAAGTGTTCAGTGACATCAAACGCAGCAACAGTAACCTTATAGCGGGAGCAGACTGGAAAACAGGGAGGCATCTTACTGAAATGCCACCCAGTCGACATAAAACAGAGTAAATTGGATGGAAAAACCTCCAATAAAGGTTTGCTTTTCTATTCAGCTGAGGGGAAAATAGTGAAAGATATAAAACCTAGTGTAAAATCAGTAATATCTAAGAGACATTTTGGGAAAATATGTAGTAAAAACTCAGCAGGTCCATCTGGTCCATCAACAGACCTGGCTCAGGTGCTGGCCGAGCATTTTCACCTTGACGTCAGATGTGTCAGAACACACAGACAGTTACTGCTGCTGCCAAAGAGATACGCATCCATCCGACATACAGCGGTGGACTTAAACTGCTTGTAGTTCATGGTTCACCGACTGAACAGCCCACGTGATGAGTAGCATTCAAATCATGAAAGCTTAAGTAACTAAATTAGTTTGCTGGATTATGTGTTTGTGTATTGAATTATGGTGACAAACAAACAAATCATGTCATCAAATGCAACAACTGTACCTCAAATGCTGCCAAAAGTCAAGAATTTGGTCAATACACAAATTTCAATTTAATCCTTTCTGTATCCGTGTTAGATTAACTGGAGTTACACACATTTGCTTATTTCAACATAATTAGTAATAAATTTAATGATTTGTTCAGTATTATAGTCTCTGTAGAAGCTATGTGACAAAGTCATGAATGGAAAAATCCTCCAAAATAGTTAAAAACAAACCAATAATGGTTAAAGATTAAAAATAATAGGCAGTGGGCAATGGAGTGACTAATCTGCAGATGGTGGATCGTACACGGTTGACAGAGTATCAGACACACGTCCGATATTGTGTCTGGGCTGTTAGCTAATACCTGAATGAGGACACTGTTCTCCACCTCAACCCTTTAAACCCATTCATTCCATTATTGAGCACTGACTTTTCAATTCCCCCAGATCACAAGAAACGAGCGAAGAGACAAAATGAAAAAAAAAAAAAAAAAAAGTCCCTGAGGTCTGAGGAAGCACTGAAGGCAATTTCAACATATTGTCTACGAAGATGAAGCTGGATGGAGCCGGAGCCGGAGAAAGACTTTACTCTGCTTAAGGGAAGAAACAAAGCTAAAATGAAAATCCTAATCAGATTTCCAAACGGTGAGAAGTACCACACAGTGGGGCGCTTTGAATGCTTTTAAAATGCCCAACTGGAAAATTTAATCCAAGCATCATTTGGTAGAAAACAGGCAGCGAAACATTTTTCCCGAAGTCATCCCAGCAAAAAATGACCATGATGTAGAACAAATCCATTTCAGAATAGCTTTCCATTTTTTGATTAGCAAGCAGTTCAGCATTTTGCTAATTTAATCTGGCCTCTGAATTGAATTTGTATTACAGCCATAGTTAATAACTTGACATTCAGCGTACGGCTGTGCTATTTAGATAAGTGATAGGCCTTCTCTGAACACCCACATGCTTCTATGCCAAATTGCCCCATTGCTCATAATAAAACCTGTGTCTGAGAGATTCGCTGCTGTTATATTTTAGTGGGATTGTTATTAATAGGACTATCAGAATATAATGCCAGGCCCATATGTAGAGATACCATGCATCAAAAAAAAGAAGAATCTTCAGGGAGGATTTGAGGAGATGAAGGAAGTCTGCATTCAATGAACGGCTTGTGATTAAAAGATGAAAGTTGTGACTTGGCTCCAAGTTTCTTCTCTCTTGTGGCTCATCTCAATTACTATAGAGGCAGTTTAGAGGGGAACGGAGTCAGTAAGTACGCCGTAAAGAGTAGACGATGTGGAACACTCGAGGAAATTTTTCATATTTAATACATGGAGGATAGTGACTGACACTTCAGACAGAGACAAAAGTCCCAGAGCACAGTATCACCACAATATGGTGAAGTTTTCCACTAAAAAAGGGCTCCAATCATGTCAATCAATCACAGCTGGAGAGCAATAACTCACAGCAGATAAAGCTCTGGACACTCCAGATCTCAGGCTGGAAGGGAGGACGTTTTTGTACTTCGTTCTTTCAAAATCTTAAAGCTCACCTTTTTGGTTTTGTTTTCTCACTAAACATATAACCTGACACACCAGATGGTTTCTTACACACAACTATCTGAGAAGTTGTCATTAGAAAATGTTTTGAAAAGGGCAGTTTCTTTCAAAAATTACTCGACAGGTGATTGGATCAACCATCTGTCAATCAAACTCTTACCGAAGCCAGTCAGGAGAAGAGTGAAAACATCTTTTCTATGGAGAAAAACCGTCAGTTCCATTCTGTGCTCTTTCTCTCAATGAAAAACTAGTCTCCAGTTCTGATATAACTGATGCTGTTGCAGCTACGCCAACCTCTTCTGGAGCAGCCATTGTTGTATAGAACCAACATTCACCTCTTGGCATCACACATACCTAAGCCACACCGGGAGCTGCCAGTAGCTCCTACCAGGATGCTGATTGGTGCGTACTCTGACTGGCCGTACACAAACGCATTAATGACATTCTGACAAGATAGATTTTCCATGAGATATTTTGATCCCATGATTCATGCGTTATCTTGTGACCTTCGAGAATCTGAATGCAAGGTAACTAAAATGCCCAAAGCTTTAAAAAAGGGGCAGTACATATTCAACTTATTTCTATTTCCACTTAATGTATTCACACAAAGTTAAGAAAATAAAATTAACTACCCTTTACTGTAAATGAGACCTTGTCACAACAAGCACAGCTCAGAATAGGGTAATCCTGGTAAATTATTTTAACCCAAACCACAATCTTTTCCTAAACCTAACTAAGCAGTTTTGTTGGAAACGGGAGTTTATTTTGAAAAGACTGAAGAGGAAATTGGCAAGTACATTACGTGTTCTTGGACATTCATAGGAAAAACAAACCTAAATTGGACAAACCTACTTTTTTTTTTTTTTTACTGCAGAAATCTACAATTTCTCTCAGGTAAGAAAACATCTTCACCAATCAACCTCCATTTGTCAAAGTACACCTTCAATGTGAGTGAGATTTAGCTCCTATTAAATAGCAGCAGTGACAAAGTATTAATTTAATGAGAGGTCTGCAGAGAGAGATTAACGTAACTCGATACAGGCTTCAGTAAAACAATCTGTCTTGGACAGAACAGATGAGGGACAATGACTAATAGCCTTTTAAGCGGACTTCTGCCTGACGCAGAAGGGTAAAGTAATTCACTGACACCAACAAACAACAGGACCACTCACTCAGCCGAGAGGGTGTTTTAACCAAAATGCTGAGACATTAATCCGAGGCACCTCCTCCATTAGCCTCAGTGTGTCACAAGTGAAATTGGAGTGAGAATAGCCCACTTCACAGGCATATAGTTAATTTCATGCCATGCTGAAGAGATACAGGGATGGGCAGAGAGTAAATGCTTCAGGTCGAGGACTTTACAGCACTCATAAATACTCACCTATTAGCTTTGGAATTTAATACCTCTATCCACTTTCTATGGAGCTGATTTGAATGGGAGGGGATGAGCACCAAGGTCAGAACCACTCCTCTGCCTGACCATTGATCCCAACGCCATCTAGCTGCATATAACTGATGATGACTTCAGCCAATCAGGTGTTACAGGCAGGAGAGGCCAAACATGGTGACAGATGTAGGAGCATGTGCACTGCATTTAATAACGTAAAGGCTCGTCATACGGCGTCTCAAGGTAAATGACAGCAGGACCAGGAAGGGGAATGTAATTTCCCTCAGCAATGTCAGACGCTGCCTGCTGATGTGCTGCTCTGCATCCGCTCTGCTTCTTCAGCATCAGATCAGCTGCATGCTGGACAGATAAATGGATTTCATCCAACTTTAAAGAGGATTAAATACAAGAGCAAACAGAAAAAAAATGTTACGTTTGTGCAGCAGTTTAGTGCTCAGAGTTTCAAGACTTCAGCAGAAAGTTTTGGAGGTTATTTTTAGCTGGAAAGCCCTGAAACTGAATGGTAAATGGACTTGCATGTATATAGCACCTTTCTAGACTTCTGAAAACTCAAGCTTTACACTACATGTCAACATTCATACACACATTCATACACTGATGGTGCCTCCTGCTCATCTGGATCTAATCTAAATACTCATCCACACACTGATGGTACAGCCTTCAGGGGCAATTTGGGGTTAAGTATCTTGCCCAAGGACACTTTGGCATGTGATCTGGAGGCACTGCTGATTTTCCAATTAGTAGACGACCTGCTCTCCCTCCCGAACCACAGCTGATATTAACGCAATTTGCATGTGTTAACTACGCTGTGTTTGTAATGGCTTTGTTTCTGTCCTTCTCTTTACAACTTTTTCTTATCTTATTTCCTCTTACTAAAACCATCTCCTTATGAACAAAAACTAGAAACTTACTAAAATGTAAGTGATGATAGTTATCGCTGTAGCAACAGTTTAAAGTTTGAATCTTTGTTTAAAAAAAACAGCTATGCATGCTTGCATCTGTCAAATTTAATCAAAAACTAGAAAACCAATTTTTGCTGTTGACTCCTCTTGTTTGTTGAAAACTAGCATCAAAAATGTCAATATTTTGAAGGCAAAATACCAGTCTCTTGCTTGAAAGTCCTGTGTTTGTTTGATCCGTCCACCATAAGTGGTCTTCTCACTTTATATACTACATAGCTAGCTCTAAAACGTCATGTGATAATCGTCACTACAAAGCACTACATCTACTGTACGTACTGAAGTGTAATATTCACGTCTCACATGACATTGACACTCTTTCAGTGGACAGGCGAGTCTTTTTCACAGTGTGCTGTGAGGCTGTAGTGCCTAATTTAGTGATAACATTTATTTGGTTCAATTTCCTCTCTGTATTGAATTTTACAAAACAAATGAAAGATGTGTCCTTCCATAAATAAATAAGACCTTTCTCTAAAGAATGGTCCAGTGTTACACAGAATGACGCAGACTATTTTCTGGATATAATTAATGGCCATATAAATTTTTTTCATCCTTGGAGTGCAGATGAAATGTGTCAGATTTAACTCTCTGATAGTGTTCTGCACAAATGCAAAAAACTTTGCTTTGTCTCTGTTTAGATATATCAAGACTGGAGCCAGGTCACCATATTGCCGCTTGCAGCTATAATTTAATCTTGTCTCTGTTGCCCTGTGACCATGACCTTATATCATAAAACCCCAGAACCTTTCACGGCTATCTTCTGGCCAACAGCAGCACAATACCAATCCATCCTGGATGGTGAGCTACAAATCCTGGAAATGAAAAATAAGTAAAGGGAAAGCCCATCCTGAGATACACCCGGAGTAATGATTCTACTACTACTTCTTCTCCAGCTGGTGCTTTTCTGCTTGTCTATATCAGGTGACAATACTCTGCATTCAGAATGCATTGGTGAGCAATAAGTTTTCCAGTTGAAAAAAAACAAACATTTTACTTCAAATGCATCTTGCAACTTGCAGTTTTAATGAATTATGTTGCAGCTGCTGTTTCAGGAAGAATTTCTATTATTAACCTATTGCTCAAACTAAAGAACAGTTTCCGTTGGTTTGTGCAGACTAACAGGTAAGTCTTGACAAGTATTGCTAAACTAATATCAATCTGATTTAAAGGGGACCTATTATGCTTATTGCTAGGTTTATACTTGTATTTGAGGTTTCTACTAGAACGTGTTCATATGCTTTAATGTTCGAGAAAACGTAACTTTTCTAATAGCAGCTGTGCTGCAGCACCTCTTTTCACCCTCTGTCTGAAACGCTCTGTTGAGCACCTGCTCCGCCCACTCAAAAAGCCCAGTCTGCTCTGATTGGTCAGCTGGCCTACGGTTATGATTGGTCAACCGAGCCAAGCTTCTTCAGACTCCGCGCCAGCTCCGCTCAAACTAGCTTTGTTTGAGGGCGTGCCAAACTAGACGCAAGGAAAAATGTGTTAATCTGTGACATCACTATGTTACGGAAGAAAAGGCGGGACTTCAAGCTAGGTGTTTCAGGATGTTCAGTATGTCAGTGGGGGGAGAGTAACTCCCTTTGGTGTGGACTCTGTACCTTTGCAGACCTTTTATTTGCACAAAAAAAATAACACTAAAGAAAAGGGAAAAACAGACAAAAGCACAATAGGTCCCCTTTAATCTGCTAGATATTAGCTCTGTTGGAAATATATCAATGTGAGGAACCATCTCTTAGATTTAGCCTCTTTTATTCTAGGAATATTATGCTGAATACCAAAAAACAAACAAAAGGGATTTCACTAGCAGCTGATTTTTTTGTGGGTTTAGGTGAACTTTTCCTTAAAAAATATTATCAGTTACACTTCTTCACTAATTTAGGTTGTGTTTTAAAAAATTGGCTGCAAGTTAAATAACGTCAAAACTTCAGAGCTGAGCCTTCGGGAATACAGTAAATGTCGGCGTAGCATAACATATGTGGTTCCGCTCCGTGGGTTTGATCTTGAGGGCCACGGGGGCGAAGGATAAAGAGATATTGTGTGAGCAGCGAGCGGATAGCACCAGCGAACCTCGGCGATCTCAACCACTGCACTGTTGACAGGTACAAGTGGAAGACGGGGAGAGGGGGGAGGGGGACGCTCAACAGAAGGTAGCAGAGGAAGGTTGGAGGCGCTGCCAGTCAACCATCCCCTTGTTTCCTTGTAGACGGGTCCAGATGTCCCCCTCCTGTCCTGATTGCATTCGCCACTCTTCCCCCAGAGATTAGAGGAAGGGTGGGAGAGGGTACACAAATGGGGATACGCTGTGGTGGACAAAGAAATAGCACATCCCTCTATCTTTTCTCCTCCTCTGTGTGCACAGCGCCATAAGCACCAGGGGGATATTGAGACAGACAGATCCCTCCTAGATGAAAGGGGCATTTCAGTCACACAGGCCCCAAAGGTAAACGTGGTCGGAGTTAGCAAGCAGCTCCTCGTTTATTGTGGAGCGGAAGAGAGAGACTCAAAGGCACCATAACACCACCGAAAGCAATAAAGGGCAACTGCTCTGTTCACACTTCTGACAAGCTATTTGTGGCTCTACCGGGCTATAACGACATATGCTTATTTGCTATTGTTTGAGAAGCCCTAACAAAGTTTGTCCCTGTAGAGGTTACTGTGGTTTTCCTCCATCTATTTTCTCTCACAGCAGCAGCAAGCATTTCATTTGCAGATATGAAGCCCTGTCGGCGCTCTCGCCATATCATTCATTATTTGTGCAAGCGATTATGCATGAGATAAACCTGACAGTTTGAAATCTCTCTCTTCCCTCCCTGCGGGTTTGCACGACAGCGCTTACATCTTCAATATTTTGTTAAAGCTAAAGTCATGCACACTGCAAGCTGCAAAAACAAAAACAATGCAAGTAAATGCCAGATCCTGAATGAAAGATTCCTCGTGGTGCATTTATTTAAGCAATCTGTAATGCTACAACACGTCTGATTAACTAGTTCAACCTGCAGCCTTCTGTCTTTTGATGAGAGCTGAAACACGCTGCAGAAGTAATACTCCACAGTTTCAACACAATTCCTCTCTCCAGGTGTCACTACGCTATCTCCGTAATAAATACAACAATAAACTGAAGGCATACAGCACCCTCCCCTAATGATAACAGAGCTGGTGCAGTTAGACAAACTCTTCAGACAGCCGCCGCAAACACCGCCTTCACACTGCGGCCATTTGTTTTCCTTTCTGTGTAAGAGAGACATGCAAAAACATCACTGACATATTTGTCATTGGACGCCCATGTTACATCGTTATTTTAGCAGGAGTGCCACAGAAACGCTGCCGGGGACAATGGGGCTTTTTCTACTGCAAAAGAGTGAACACATTTTGCTCAATTTAGCGATGAAGCAGCAGTACGGTCCTGAAATTCATTTCCCACACTGAATTTCAATGAGTGCTTTAGTTACAGTGAAATCTACATAGAAATAAGAGCTAATTCTGCAATTATGCTGCGGTCTAAATTGGAGGCCAATTAGTGCGCTATACACTAAAGTGACGATTTAGCTCTAAAAGAAGTAAGCATTACTTCTTATATGGACAGATGTTTCGCTTGTGGATTTCATGAAACGCATAAAATAAGTTCCAATTAACAATAATGGTTGTGAAAGTTTTCTTTCTGGGTGGACAATTCATAGTCTGCTTATTGTTTTGACTAATTATTCATAATTTTACAGCACAGTACAAGTGGATTAAAACAAGGGAAATATGAAATTTAAATTTAAAAAACATCTTGACAAGTACATCTGGTACTGAGCACATGAAAAGCCAACAAATATTGACAGAAATACCTTATTTGCATATCATAATTACAAAATGCATCTACAGTAAGCCCATTATGCTCAAACAACTTTCCTTTTATTTGAGTTTGTGTTCAGTGAGGTCAACTTTTTTGCGTCCCCTGAAATGTCAGCACTTTCCAGGGAAGTTGTTGTGTTGCAGAAAATGGCGCCTCCAATAATTACAGCGCAGCTGATTGGCCTGGGACACAAACACCCACAGTAGGAGCAAACTTCATTTCACACACCATCATTTGGGACCCGAGGAGCACACGTTACACCAACAAACGTCAGAAGACTGATTTATACGAACACTAATGTCCATCAGGCCTTAATTATATGATTGACTGTTTAATTGGCAATTACTGTTCAGAAGTTACAGCCGGCGTTTTGCTTTTTATTTACTTGGCTGCAGGATGTTTCTCAGGTCTTCCTGCGGTATATTATTTCTAGCTGTTGCCAGGGCTGAACATATCGGCTGCACAATTAGCCACTCGAACACAATAACCCAGAATATTTTGCGAGATGTTGTCATTGTGATAATGAGACTAATAAACGGCAGCATTAGGAGTTCTTCTTAACCTCAGCTTATCTGTGAAGAGCCGGCTGTGCATGCAGGCTTTCTCTCAGCAGTGCCCTGTTTCAGAGGTTACCAATAACTGCTTCTCTTATAGTTTTCTATTTCATTCTATAATTGTGTTTTGGGGAGAGGAAAAAAACAAGCTGAGCAAAAAATGAAAACATGTTCGCAAAGTAAATTAAAGTAATTGGACAGGTAGCCTTATCGTGTAAATGCTGTAGGACGTTTCCATTTAATTGTGTACACCACATGTGATTATGCTGTATTAGCATAGCTGATTAATTGTGCTACAACTCTGAGCATCATTTGCAAAGCGGCGTACAATAACAACAGGCTGAGAGCGAGGGAGCAAGGAGAGGATGTGGTCAAGATGAGGATGAGAGGGAGAGGCGGGCAGAGAGAAGAAGAGAGGGCCAGAACTGGCATTGATGCATTTTACTGTACTATACTATACAGCTGAGAAATATGGCTGCTGTCCCTGTCTCTCGTCACTTTGACTTTGACTCAGAAAGACACACAAGTTATTCTTCCCAAAATAATCTGCAAGTATAACGCACATTTCTAAAATTTCTACAAAACAGAACGTCAGTGAATGAATATGATCGTTGTCAGCCGCTGTGATGAAGATGTGGAAACAACCATGTCCTGTTTCGGATCACAGACTGTTTGTAAGCAGTGGACGTAGTCACCGTGACGTCACCCATAGGTTTGTGGACTGCTGCTTTGAAGCATTGAGTTCGGCATTTTGGCCGTCACCATCTTTGTTTTTGCAACCAGAAGGGACACGAGAGGATGGAGCTAAACACAACCAAACGTGGAATAAGACATTAAGGCGACCTAAATGTTATTTCATGAACTGAAAACACACTGTGAAAGGGTTAAAGTTTAAGACGAAAACACAGACAACACTGTGGTAGTGATGTGTCAATCACAAGGTAGCCACGCCCTAAAACATCCCCTGCTTTATGGTCTATTTGACTCTAAATGGGACCATAATTTACTAAATGAACATCATGCTGTATTGAAGAAGACTTCAAACTAGCGATTAAAGTCATGTTTATGATGTTTACTGTGGTAATAAATCAAGTGAGAAGTAGGCTCATTTTCTCATAGACTTCTGTACAATCAGACTTGTTTTTGCAACCAGAGGAGTCGCCCCCTGCTGGCTGTTAGAAAGAATGCAAGTGGCTTCACTTTTCAGACCTGGAGGTTGCCCACTGGTTTGGATACATCTTTTGCACAATGATCACGTTTAGCACTAACCTTGATGTAGTGAGAAACACATTGGTTTCCAGTGACTGCTTCACAATAAAAGCCACGCCACGTTTCATCAGTTGAATGATTTTAATGAAGTAGGAAATGTTGGGTTAACATTAACAGTAACTTCACCCACAAAAGGAACATGTCAGTTACTTCCCCTGTGTTACCTTGAAAACTTTGCTTCTGCTGCAAGCCTCAATGGTGAACGAAGCATCAGTAGTTTTGTGATAGTTTTGCTGTTGTTTAATGCAGCCCACATTTACTTTAATTCAAGACTCTTCTTTGTTTTTTGATTCTCTGTACACCGAGGGCGCATGTAAAAAAAAAAAAAAAAAGAACTAAGGCAACACAGGGTTAGTAATTGAAATAAAAAGGCCGTTTTGTGGGTAAAGTATTCCTCTAATACAGCTCTGATATGATTGTAGAAAAACCCAGCCGAGTTATGCCAATTCTTTAATGAAATGATAATTACAGCCACAGACAGCAGATTTTTTTCTTTTCTTTTTTTTGGTCAAAGTATTTAATTTATCGTTTGCCTTGAGGATGTAATGAGAATTTCAACAAACAGAATATAACAAAAAAATATATCTGAAGAGCACTACCAACCCTACCTTTAATCTAAACATCTTTTGGTTTTTGGACTGTTGGTCAGACAACCCAAAACATCTGGTTTGTAGAAATTGCTGAAATTCTATTTTTGGACATTTTATAGACTAACCATATATCCAATTCAACATATCTATTGACAATGTAAATAACTGTTAGGTGCTCCTATAGTGTGGACATGTAGTGGTCATGGCAGCTTGAGTCTACAGTGGACGAGGCTCAGCAGATATGAACCTAATGATGGCTCTTTTTAACCAGTTACCTTATTACCACTAACTAGAATTGAGAATGACCGAAGCATTAAAAGCTGCTTTTGTTCCACTATTCATCCAATATCATCACCACAGCTAATATTCCACACATCTTTTTAACTTTTCCTCCTAATTACTTTCCGGTAAACTTTTTGAAAGGCAATTATCTTCTTCTCCTTTCCACCTCTCTCTCACACACTCTCTAAATTCTAGAGGCAAGCTTTGATCACCACTACATTAGCTTTACATTAGAAACAATCATTAGAGGGACATCATCCCCACGACCAATTTGCCTTCGGAAAATAGTGGTGCTTGAGCGTGCTGTGGCCCACAGAGGACCAATGAGCCACACCAAACTTGATTAGGCCTCATCGTAATGTATCGCTCCTCCTGGCCAAGGCTTTGTAGATGAACGACTCATCTTCATATTAAATGTGGCTAGAAACTGGAGTGGACTCATTTTCAAAGATCTCTTTGAGGAGGTTTGCTCTGGCAGAGAAGAATGTGTCAAAAGGTAAATGAGTAATGAGTTCCACGTATTCGGTCCAGGCTACTTTCTAGGCAGGTTGGATTTTCAAGAGTCACTTCTGAGGCTGCGGCTATTTCGTTTGAGCTGGCATATCCCTCAAGTAAAACTTCAACATTTTCAGACTGTGGCACTTGAAAGAAGTAACAATTCTTGCCCTGCTGCGAAAAGCAGGATGCTTTTTCATTCAAAGGGATATTGTGAAATTTCCCCTCAAAGTTCAGAACAAAGGGAAAAACCACATGCTCCAGGCCTCATGTTCTTCATGCTTTCATAGTATTAAAATCTTTTTTATCGTGCAATGACACCCTATAAATAAAGAATAGCTTATGAAAGTCGATAAAAAGAACACCTCCTTGAGCATCACTGACATGCACCATCCCATGTAGTTCAGATCATTTTCAGAGGCTCTCCATCAGCGGGCCCCAGCATCAACGGCTATCAAATTTACCTCACGACAGCTTTATGTGAGCATAACGGCTGCCATTTTGTGGCTCGGGGTAACTTTCAGGGAGCAGATGGGAGTGAACTTTAAACTCAGCGGGGAGCGAGCAGCAGCGTCCGGCTGACAGTGGGGATGGCCTGCCTGATGTTTGATTAAGAGGCACGTTGACCTTTCCGAGGCTCCAGGGGGCGCTGAGACACGCTCTCACCTGACAGCCTGCAAGTCAGAGCCTTCTCATTATGGCCTAAATCTATCAATCTACCCCGGAGCTTTTTCCTCTCTTGTTCGCTGGGAAAAATTAAATGGCATGGGTTTGTGGACGAGATGTACGCGTTAGGAAGATGCTGCTGAAAGGGAAGTGTCGAAGGGTAAATGTAGACTATCGGAAGGTGTTTTATGGGGTTAACAGAGGAAGAAAAAAAGAAAAAGGATGGAAAAGCTACCATTAAATGCAGTTACTACATTACCAAGCTGAGTGTCTGGCTCTAAAACACAGATCAGTCAATAACTAGAAGCTCAAACTACTCTCATATCATCTGTGATAAACACAAAGGAATCTGAACACAGCTCTGATCACTTTACTTAAGATTATAATTGATGGCCGGGAAGAAGCTGAGGCGAGTCGATACGGTGTGATGAATTGGAATTGTACAGAGGCATTGGGTGTGCGCCTCTACTGTTCATGACAAATTGACCATGTCAGACTCTAGGTATTTCCCTCACAATCAATACAAACTGACAAAAACAGTGCTGAGGCCAGCTTCACTTTATAATCACAGGCACAGGACAGGCAGGGACACCAACTAAAGTCACAACGAGCTTTTTTTACACAGTAAATGTAGATCAGAGCCGGACAGTGTTATCTTCAGGAATTTACTTTCATAATGGAGTCATTTCACAAGACTTATGTAATCCCAGATCGCTCTCTAGGTGTGGTCAAAAGTAATCTGTGCTGCACCTGAAACTACACCCAACAGTCATGTCATCATGTACTGACCACACCCTGGAGTGCACGTCTACAGCACAGGATGCCAGCAAAAACAAGATTTTCAGCTGGACTTAAAGAAATAATGGATCAGAAAGTATATCGCTGCCTCCTGAGTCAAATCATCTGTTGGTGAGCCCTGAGTTCAAACCGTTGTTCTTTTGTTGCTTGTTTTTGTCAGTCGGTGTGCATTAGCCTACATTAGATTTTTCCACTTAAATTTTTGTAAACAATTTAATTAGAAACATAGTGGTTGTGTAGTTATGAATGGTAGTGTAGAGCAAAAAAGTCTCTCCCAGAAAGCGGGGTAAACCGCCGACGCTCCTGACAGGCCGGCCCAGACGACAGATACGCCAGGAGCACCGTCCCTCCCCCGGCGAGGTCCGGGCGGGAAGTGCTGTAAAAATCACAGTCGGGGCCACAAGCCAGAGGTCACAGAGGAAAAATGAATGAATGAATAGTCAAATCTTTGTATTGAATAGACAAATCCAATTCAAATCCAAAAATCTGATTTAGGCCCTAATAGTGTGAAAGGGGTCACTGCCAGTGATGAACACAGAATTCATCAGCTTTATGGAGCCTTTTAACAGCAGCTTCACTGTTTTGGTTCAGTCTTACTGCTCTCATAGATGCATTTCTAAAACAACACCAGGCAGCTGATGCCCGTTAAAATGCTCTGGTAAAGGTCATTGTACTGTTCTTTCTCAGACAGACACTGTTAGAAACTAGCTGGTGAACATAGTGGAGCTTTTAGCAGATATCTGCGGACTTACGGTTGAAACGGGCATTTCTTTGCTAACATGTTAACCATAACAATCTTATAAGGTAACAGTCAGTGTTTACCGCGTGTCCCCAAGTGGACAACAATTTAAATGCAGATTTTAAAAAACAGGTCAAAAGAATCACATTTTCACTGCACTCACAACTAAAAGACTGTGTGACACAATGTACTGCAGTGTCGTTGAAAATGAAATACTCAAAACTATTTTCCTCACCAGGAAGTAAAATGGAGGAAATAACTCCACAATACCTGCTGATGAATATTTAAAGTGTGACGCTGATGCACACACGAGCCTAGCAGCCTGAGGTCAAGAGGCGGCAGATATTTCCCAAAGCGGGTCAGACAAGAGAAGAATGACAAAGCTTTTGGCTGCATCATGAGGAAGTAAGTACTCACTGGCCTCCCATAAAGCTTGATTTAAAGTGATGGAAGCTTTCACTTAACATACTGCCACAAGCCAAAGTTGACTCCTGACATCAGTATAAAAATGTTGGTATCCCGCCCAGCCATAATGCAGCCACTGTAAATCTCCCCTCTTCCTCTATAAGACCTGAGTGTGTGTAAAGATGCACCAGTGTGCCACCAGGCCCATGCTGTACTGCTGGAGTGGATACCTGCCAGTGAGCATCTGCCTCATCAGTGGGGACTGGCGAATGAGCCCAGGATGCTACTGTAATGCATTAATTCAGCTTCGCTGAGCTGCCTGTGTGAGGTTCACCAGCAGAGTGGGAGAGGCTCACTGGGTCTGTGTAATATACTGTACACATACTAGACTATTGTAGCTTAGCAGATATGTCATATTTCAAATGTTGTTGGGTGTGTAGCAACTGTTACTACTGTATATCACTTGCTCACTATGAGCAATTAGGGGTGAGAAAAAATAAATCAATTCACCTATGGAGGGCAATTTTTTGTCTTTTTTTACAATTTTGAAATTGTGTTTTTGTGCCAGAATCGCTATATTGCTTTTATTGTTGTAGTCTAAGTAACTTGATGTCATATCCATTCTGTATCCTTCAACCCAAACAAACAGCTGCTGCCCGCTGTGGGCCAAAACAAAAAGTATGTTAGTGTATTGTATCCTGGTCAAGCCAGCCTTCACTCTCATCTCCGTGGTCAAATCAGCCGACGCTACAACTGTAGAGCACCCATATACTGACATTTATGTTAACTGAATCTTAACAGTGCAGATGAAGCCGACCATGGATGTACTGTATAAAGAGAACAGAGCTAACGGAGATGCACTTAGTGAAGTTAGTCGAAGTATACACGTGTGACTACATCTGGTTTTCAAAATAAGGTGTCAACAAAGGGAACTGTACATAAACTATACACTAGTATATACAAAATAGTAAAATACATATAGAAATAAGATTGACTGGATTATATTCTCTAGAAGTATAAAACGTTACATGTCCTTTATAAATGAAAAAGAAAATACCACTAATTTGTGAGAGATATCTTTCCTCTTTGATTTTTGAGTTGCTAGAAAAAAAAAATCTAATACATAATTCCTGACAATGATCCTGATATATATTTGACTTCAGGACATCTGACTACATACATGCTGAAAATCAAACATTTTAATGAATTAATTAAGATATTTTCCAAAGTGGGGTGTCGAATTCAGCTTTTTCTCATGGTCTAGTGTTAAAAAAAGATAACAACAATCCCAATAAATCGCATATTGAATCTCAATACTTGTAGAATCGCCATACATAAAAATACAACACATACCGAATCGGCACCCGTGTATTGTGATAGTATCAAATCGGCAGATCGTCCCAGCCTCAATGAGCAATGCAGCTAAAAGGTATTGACTACAGACCCTCACAACCATATTTCATCAGTTAAAACATCTGGTGTGAAACCATCTTAGAAAAATGTCATGTTTTCATTTACTGTAAAGCTTTCTGAGAATCAGTAAATCAAGGAGACCTTGTAAACCAAAGTTGCACAGACTCACTGTAGCAGCTGTATCTGCCAGAGTTTTGATAACCTCTCAACCCTGCAAAGTTTCAAACTCTGGCAACAGGAGGGAGTCATAATAATTCTGCAGAGAAAAGTATCTGCCTACATTGTGGAGGCATTTCACCTCATCTTGACTCCATGCCCCCCCCTCGCTTCATTTCCTTACTCCAGACTTTGCAAGCATGAGTAACTGCTGGCTGTCAGACACAAAATGTCTGTCTGTTTGCACCCATCAAACGTTGCGTTTTGAGGTCTTTGCTGCTGCTGCTGTTGTGGGATTGTGTTTTCTCTCAATGAAACACATCACGGTTCACTTGGAAGAGTTTCCTGTTGAAGAAATCAAACTAAAATCCTCCAGAGTTTAAAAAGAAAAAATCAAATATGCATGGCATGTTTGTGCCCTCAGTGTTTCCATCTATTGTGTAGAAAAATGGCAATCCTTGAGGCATTCATGAGTCCTCCAATTCATTCAAATGAATCCCAAACATCCATATCATAATTAATAATATACTGGCTACACACAAAGTGTGGATGCACATAAGTTAATTTTGCAGTGCAGAGCGTTCTCCCAATGCACTGTGAGGTAATATTCTTCTAACGTTCAGGGAATACACAGTATTGCCCTCTACAACAGGTGCTTTTTCATTTTCTGTCTGGCTAGCCTTAATGATCTCATTAGACATCGACTCTAACCGGGAAAGTGCCCATGGCACCTCTGCCACACAACAGGGAGTACAACAGCAGCTCAGAACAGGGAGACCAGGCATCTGTCTGATGTCACGGCTGCAACAGAAGCTGCTTACTTACAAGATGGACAAGACTCTGAGAGCTTCGTAGAAAAAAAAAAAAGGCTAATTGAATTCCCTGTGTATGGCCATGCACAAAGTCCTTCCTGAGAGACTGAGTTGTACATCATTACCCAGAATTCTAGCCGGCAGTTCCCCCAACTTCCTCTGCCAGAAATCAAATAGCAAAGATTAATCACAGATCGCCTGATGGCAATAGGCGGAGAGGAAATGGCCCTACAGGCTGATCGCAAAGCATATAATACAGCCTCTACTTCAGAGCAAAGCTTTGCCTCTTTTTAAACTTGGAAATGCCATGTTCATGGTTAACAAGAAGCAGAGCTGCAACACTTAATTGATTAGTTGTCAGTTATTAAATTAATCACCAAATATTTTGATAATTGATTAATTGGTTTGTGTAATTCTTTAAGAAAAAAGTCTGACTCCAGCTTCTTAAATGCGACTATTCTCTGGTTTCTTTAGTCCTCTATAGGGGTGTAAGAAAATATCCACACACATCAGTATTGCAGTGTTTTGCAATTCTGTATTGATGCTCCAAAATGCTGTGGCACTTTTTAATTAACCTCTAAAAATCCACCGGTCCGCCGGCAAAAGAAACAGGGTAATAAAGAAGGTACTGGCATCATGTGAAACTAGAAAATCGAAGGCACCAACATGTCATACTAGCTTGTTGTGACGGACGGCTAAATAAAGCTCCAAGGTTAATGTAAATTTTGAGGAGGAACAACTGTCATGGACATTTTTTCATGTACAGACATGCCTACTTTATGATAATCACATGCAGTTTGGGGCAAAAACCATGAGTTTTTTGCAAGTATAAATGTATTATTTTCTCCTGTTCTAAAATGGTGTATATGCATATTTCTGCATACTGGGGTCCCTAAACAGTCTTTGTGTCATTTGGTTATCACTGTAAAACTGAGACTCACGTGGATCCAATCAGTCTAATTGCATTCATGATGTTAGTCCCCATAGTAGTCATTTCACTTACTGTGTGACTTATTTTTATTCTGATTTTAGACATATGGTGGTGTGTTTTTTATACTATGACAGTTTTCCTAAAATTTGAGATTTGGAAAAAATTGCAGTACATCGCCCAGCTTGCAGTAACTCACTCACTATTAGATATACTGATGACAGTAAACTTTGAGGGCGTGATCTCAGTCTTCGGGGAATGCTGTTCACGCTTCTCCATTTTGATATTTTATAGACCAAATGACTTTGATTAATCAGCAAAATGATCGACAGATTAATTGACAATGAATTCAATCATTAGTTGAAATGGGGGGGAGTAGCTAGTCTGTAGGGAGTTGGCTTGGGAACCGGAGGGTCACCGGTTCAAGTCCCGACATGGACAAAAACTGAGTGTGAACTGGTAGCTGGAGAGGTGCCAGTTTACCTCTTGGGCACTGCCGAGGTGCCCCTGAGCAAGGCACCAAACCCCCAACTGCTCGGGGCGCTTGTCAGGAGCAGCCCCCTCACTCTGACACCTCTCAATTGTTGGATGTATATGGACCTGTTTGTGCATGTGTGTGTATTAGTTAACAGAGTGAAAAAAATTGAATTTCCCCTAGCGGGACTAATAAAGGACTATCTTCTTCTTCTTCTAGTTGCAGCCCTGAATTGGTGCAATACACATGCATACACGTTCTTATCAGATGGACTAATATTCTCAAGACGTCTTTGCTTATTTTACCATTTCATTATAAAATGATAGTGTTTCCTTTCTTAATGCATGTTGGCTCATTCTAGAATAAGGAAAATATGAAATATAATGTAATGTCTAATAAATGTCATGTCATCCGCTAATGCAAAACATTAATCTTTTATTTAATGAGATGTAATTAATCAATAATTGACTAATAATTTGAGTCATTTTTCAAGTGAAAATGTCAAAGATTTGTTGGTTTCCACCCCTCAAATGTGAGGATTTGTTGCTTCTTTCTGTTTTATATCATTGGGAAATAAATATAGTCAGCTTTTGGGGTACTGAATGGACAAAACAAGACATTTGAAGACTTGACCTTTCACTTGAGATAAATAATGAGTCGACAGACTTTTAGTCTTTAGACTTTTAGATAGTTTAAGTAATCGATACCGGAAGCCCAAAATGAAAGAGCAAAGTTTGAACAAAGTTAGGAAATAGGAACAAAGTTAAATGCCATTTGAAGGTTAACATCACCTTCCAGCTGGAAGATTTCCATGTGCAAATTCATGGCAGAATGATTTTTCATTTCCAACTTATAAGCTCGGGCAGTTCTGGTACCTTTCACTGCTACAGATCCTATTCAGAGTCCGAGTGAGAGAGATGTTTACTTGCCCAGTCTGACAGAATGCTCCTAATCTTGGCAGAATTATGCCCGGATTGTTTTCTTCAGCTTAGTTTTTAATAGGTTTCCAAACTCCCTCGTTATGTTGGACTGTGTGGTCCAATTTGAAAGTCAAAAAATTGGCATTGCACCTTTTTTTTCCCTCTCTCCATCTGCCCCTCTGTTTGTCAGTCGGCCTCCCTTATTTTTGCCTCTCTCTCTATCATTCACCTCATGCTTACCTTGTTTCACTATTTTTGCATTATATATATATATATATATATATATATATATATATATATATATATATATATAGATATCTATATATATATATATATAGATATCTATATATATATATATATATATATATATATATATATATATATATATATATATATATATATATATATAAACAAGATGGTAAACACTATAGTGATGTAGCGCGATGTACTGATTTCAGACAAATTGAGTCGTTGAGTCGTCCACTTGCTCATTCTGCACACAGCCTGCCTGTGAAATGCAATTACACTCAATGCCATGGGTAAGTGGTGGAAACCAGCTTATCATGTCAGAGTCCTAACGAGAGTTACTGAGAGAAATCATCATTAATGCGGAGCACAAACAGAGTTCCTCTGCAAGGGAAGGAAACAGGTCGTCATGAGAGGAGAGGCCGTCATCTTTTGTTTTCATTATCTTGCAACCCTCCTTGTCACTGTGGGTCGAGATAATTACAGTAAGAGAAACAGAGGCTGTGTTTATGTTCAGTTCTCCAATACATACACTTCTGGCATTACACAACAGGCCTCAAAATTAGTAGCTAATTGCAACGCTGTCCATTTACTATGTGACGTCTGTTCGTCCAGACCCCTTTCAGAACATTTCCTGTTCAAAACCAGAGCCAAACCTCACTGCACCATCCCGAAAGCACTGAATAATCAACTGAATCCTCCTGATTTAGAGTTGCAGCACCTTTTTGCACAATCCATTTCTCAACTGTGCTCAAGCTTAAGGGACCATACTGGTGGTTTGGAAGGTTTTACCCCATTAACTACAAATTGCACACACAGTTATTGCTGACCACTTTCCAAAGTATAACATATGATTTTAGATTAATTTTCTCTCTTGCAGGCACTTCCCATTAATTTCAGTGCAGTACAACGAAATCAACTCATAGATTTGGAACTTGCTTTAGATGGGTAATCCATCACACTGAATGTTTCTTCACCTTACTTTTTGACAAGGTTATGCAGCAATGCAGCTGTAAGAAGGAAAACTTACACTCCTGCAGCAGAATATCACTGATAAAGTTTACATGCACACTAATATCCCACTGATATACTGAATATGACACTATTACCAACTTGATACGGGTCATGTTAACAGCATATACGTACTGTTACAACATACCTAAATAGGTAATAGACATGGGACATGCCAATATTGTTCTGGTTTTAGGAGCATACTTTGGGCATGCACAGTATACAGTGCATTCCGGACATGAGTCTCCATTTGGGTTTTTACTGCAGTTTGTAAAAAAACTGCCTATTGCCTGTTTAAGATCAGCTCTGTGTATTGTAGACAAACCAGACAGTTTGCAAAGCTCGGGTGGCTATGCATGCCCAAAAGAAAAAGCCCACATTTCTGGAGAAACACTAACCTCAAGTGCCATACGGTTTGTTACACAGAACCATCTGAGAGGCATTCATCGGTAACTGTTTAGAAAAGGGCAGGCACTTTCACAACATGCTTGCCATTTCTGGATGAACCATCTGTCGATCAAACTCTTGCCGAATCCGGACAGGAGAAGTGTGAAAACATCTTTTCCCTGAAGATGAGCCTTGAGTGCCACTCTGTGCTCTTCTTTCATTGAAGAAATACTCTCCAGTTCTGATATCACTGATGCTATTGCAGCAATGTTAACGTCTTCAGGAGCCACCACTGTTGTAAAGAACAACCAGTTGCCTCTCCGTGTTGCATAGCTGCCAGCAGGTCCTCATCAATGCTGTTTTATTGATCAGCTTTAGTGTTTAAATAATACCTTACCAAGGCAATATTTAATGACAGATACCAGTACTTCTACGTAGCAACCATGGCATACAATATTCTATTTATACTCTATATTCAGAGAGGCAGAAACACAATTTTTTTCTTTTAAATTTAATTTCATTTTCATTTGAGTACGGGGAGAAACCCACGCAGACATGGGGAGAACATACAAACTCCACCCTGAGACGGATGGAGGTGCCTCTGTGAGGCTGCTGTGATAATCACTGAGCCACTGTGAAGTTATTGGGATTGGAGGGTAGGCGGGTGGGGTGAGGGGTAAGGTTGAGGGAGGAAGGGTTGAGGAGAGAATGGAGGAAGGGTGGATAGAAGGAGGTGGTGAGGGAGAGGAAGGAGGGAGGGGAGGGTGGAGAGGTGAAGGTGGAGGAAGACGACCCAGAGTGGTCCAACCTGAGCAGAACAACCTAGCGCCTCCTCCACCTCCACCACCTTTCTGTCACCATCACACTGCTTGTTCTTGCGCATCCAGCTAAAAATACTTCTTCTCCTCCATGTATTTCTTTTTCATCTCAGCCTTCTCCACCTTTTCTTTCTCCTTAAGCATTTTGATTTTCACCGTTTCTCTGTCCTCGGTCCTCTTGTGAAACAAGAAACCTCTTCTCCTTTTCTTCATATTTAGACAGAGCTCCTCCAGTTCATTCTTGTTTCCCTCCAGCTCCACCTCCACCATCTACCTCCATTTCTGTAACATCTGTCTGCCACTGTTGTTTCATTATCATCTAGAGGTTTTGGTCTGAGACCTTTTGATTTTCAGCTTCATGCCTCGCTGCCATGTCTTCACACTCTTGCTTGCACAGGTGCTGGGCAGCATCCATCGTCTCCTCCGGGAACAGGAGATATTTTTCGATGGTCCCTTGGCTCTTTTTGTGTTCTTCTTTGAGTTCTCTCTCCCTGATCTCCAGAAACTCTGCCAGCCCGCTGATTATCAAGCTGCCACTGAGTATCCTCAGGTAAGAGCGCTCCTTTTCCCTCAGGGATTCTCTCTTATAAGCTGCCAGGTCATCTATCCCCCTTTGCATAGGGTTAATCTGCTCCTGAGCATGATCAAGGGCAGCTTGCAAATGGAGGTAGTCTGGGTGAGGTGGTGCACAGCCCTCAGGACCACCAACAAAACTTAGCCTGTACTAAGTCGTCATCGGCTGTACAAGATTGCAGAAGTCTGTACCAGACTGTCAAGGTCATACCAGACTGCAGACTGTAGTTTGGCTTTGAGGCAGAAACACAAACATTCTGATTCTTATTTTCTGCAATAATCCAAAATCCAGTGGAAAAAAAAAAATCACATTGGATTTTTGTCGAGGGAACCAGTGTGATTCTAAGATCCTGGTTGGCCTAAAAAAAATACGTCATCTCGCAGAGATCCTGTAGCCAGTGGTGATCCCATACCTCCACTATCTGGGACCTAATTTCATCCTCCAAGATGACAACACTTGCCCCCACAGAGCCAGGATTATCATAGACTACCTCCACAATGTGGGACTAGAGAGAACAGGATGGCCTGCCAAGAGTCAAAACCTCAACCCAACTGAACACATGTGGTATCAGCTTAAGCATGCTGTACATGTTAGAGGGACCAACACAGCTATGCTGGCTGACCCGCAATGAATCCTGGTTGAACAATGGAGTGCCATCCCACAGCAACGTGTGACCAGGTTGGAGTAGGAGGTGCCAGGCTGCTGTGGCCATGTATGGATCTTCCACCCGTGACTGAGGCTCCTGACAGTGTGTTAAATAAATAAAGTGTAAAATTGTGAGAAGAGTAAATTTGTGTGTTAATAAATGTTCCTGGCCATTTTTACTGCCATTTCCGCATCATCTCATATTATCTTGAATGTAGGTAAACCAGCCATTTTGAAGAGATTTGTTCGACAAGAACAACCACCTTTCTTGTATGCATTATTGAAATCATAAACACAAGTTAAATACTTTATGAATGAGTCCAGATTCAGGTGGAGTTAACAGGCTCTTGTGTTTGTGTCTGTGTGTTTTTCCTCTCATCAGTAAAACAAACAGAATGTACGCTAGCCTTTCAAATAGATTTGAATGTCATAAGTCCCTTTATGTGGCTCGAAGGTGTATTGCTATATATATATATATATATATATATATATATATATATATATATATATATATATATATAAAGACGATGGAAGAAACTCTGAAAATTTATTGGCCGACTAATAAAATCTCCAGTCTTTGGGAGTGACTACATTAAAATACTTTTCTGCCTCCTCTGACTTTATATGTCCTCCCCCCTTTAAAATAGGATAATGGCTTTTACCTGGATTCGCCCCATTAATATACTTCATCAAAAGAGTACCTGCTACTCATATACTTCATACTGTTCACTGAGCGCACTGGCAGTATCTCAGTTTCACTATGATGAATAACTACACATAAAAACAGAGAAGAAAGAAATCAACACAACTACTTGAACAAGCCCAATTACTGCATCTCCTCATAAAAGATGAACATCGCAGCAATCAGACCTTAACTAGCACGGGTCCTCAATCTCAAGCATGCAAACAATGTAGGGATGGATGGGGCGGGGTGTATGAAATATTCAGCCACTGTATACTCATTATTTCGCTGGAGCACTCAGCATGGTGCAGTCTGGCTAAGTGGTGATTGATTGCTCGGGGCCGGGGAGAAGGTGCAACAGACAGAGACGACTGCAGATACTGTACGCACAAGGAGGGAAAAAAGCCCTCTGAATATCTCAAGGATTTTATGTGGAACATTTCCATGCAAGAGGCAGTAAAAACAAGACGCAGCACACAGTGTGATGCCACTGTAACAGGTTTAAAAATTCAATTATCTCTGTGGTATGATTAAAATGAATGGCGCAACAATAAAAATAAGTATACTGGGTTTCTACCAATATGGGCTTGATTGTCAATAACAGTTATTTTGATCTTTGTGTCTTTGAATGGCTGTGTTATCATGCCAAAACAATACTCATTGTTTTCTCTGGCATCTTACTACTGGCAGGGTGTAAAAGCAACTGAAACAGCCCATCATATCAGACTAAGACTCAGACTTGAAACCCTAAATAACAAAATGATTTTACTACTATTTGCTTGTGTTTCATCCTGGCTTGAAGAGCAAACAACAGTAAAGATATTTTGCCTTTATTTGAATAATTAGTGTTCATAGTAAAACTTCAGTAAATAGTTTAATACATCAATAATGTGATTAAGAGGCGTAGTCGTACTGGGAGATCATGCTTTGTGAACTCCTCAGAAGCTAGTTCAGTTACATGGACAACTACGGATACAATAACAGTGGCATTAAAGGAGCAGTGTGTAGGATTTCGCAATATGTAGCGGTGAGGTTGCAGATTGCAACCGACCAAAACTTCTCCCGTCTGCCAAGTGTGTACGAGAACTACAACGGCCGACACAAAAGTGTGTAAATGTGAATGGCCCTCTCTAGAGCCAATGTTTCGTTTGTCCGTTCTGTGCTACCGTGGAAACATGGCAACTGGCACTGTGAAGAGGACCCACTTCCTATGTAAATACAATCAGCTCATTCTAAGTAAACAAAAACATGACTATTCTTATTTTCAGGTCATTACACACAAAAGAAAACACTTAACAATATATTCCATTTCTGATCCCCTTAATGCGACACACTGTCCCTTTAAGTTCACAATAACTGTTGGGCAATCAAGGATTTGGATTGTCAATTGGTCTTGTTGGCAACTTTTGACAAACGTTATTAAGTTAGCTGTGAATAAGTAATGTTTTCTTTAGTGTATAATCATCATAGTCATAAGAAGATCAAAACCACTCATATGAAATATGAAGCTATAGAGCCAGCAGCTGGTTAGCTTAGCTTAGCATAAAGACTGGAAAGCTAGCTAGCTAGCTTGGCTCTGTCCAAACATAACAAAATGTTTGTTTGTTTGTTTGTTTTTCTAATATTCAGATTAAACAAATGAGATATAAATGTATTAGCTGACTGTTTTCCCTGATTTCCAGATTTTGTGTGAAGCTAAGCTAACCGGCTAACTTAGATTCACTGGAGAGATGAGCGTGGTATCAATCTACTCCTCTGACTCTCAGCAAGAAGCTTGTAATTGCCTCAAATAATAAATTCACACATCAAAAATTTGAAATGTTGAAGATAGATGATTTGAGCCAAAACGTTTTTGGCATCACTTTTCTTGGTTTAAGAGCTAAATGAGTTGAAATATTGTTCGCTCCTTGTCGCTACTCAGGTCACAGTAGAAACAGCATGAACAGGCTCCAAAGTGAGTTTTGAAAGTTGGAAATGTCACCGTCAGACAAAGCGATCCTTAAATTACTGGTATTGATCAGCCGCTCCATCAACGCCCATTTCCAGTCACTTTGTGCTATTCTTTAACTCCTATCAAACTCCTGAGCAGATGGACAAACAGGTGAATAATGGAAAACAAGAGTTGTTTTTAGAAGGCAAGACGACTCCACATGGTACAGAATAAAATACTAACTACCCTTGTCACATGATTTCAGATCCTGCGCTGCAAAAGCTGATAACTCCAGCCATCTGCCAGCCTCGCTTGATTGCTCGACAAACAAATGTAGCCAAAGGGGAAACACACAGTACGATGGATTCCAGTGAGCCTATGAAATGCTGCTGTCGTGAGCCGACATCGCTGAATGACTGTGGCCCGCATAAAGGTCACTATAAATCAGGTCCCTCAGTCCCAGCCGCAAAAGGCTGACCCCAATCAAGAACATGAATATCCCACAAGTATCAACAGGGACACATTTCAAAATAAGAGTGCCTACTTTGAAATTAAGGCTCTATACAGATTGTGCTGCAGAAAATGAACTGACAAACATTTAGATGCTCGACTGCTGGTCAATGGTTTATGAAATTTATCAGGCAAATTCACAAAACATTTGCTGGTTAAATTTTTTTTTTTTAATTTATTAATTTAGCTTGTGTTTTTCTCTGTTTTAGATGACTGAAAAGCAAACATCTGGTTTTGATAAGGCTGCGCCCTCTTAGTCAATTAGTTGACTAATCGATAATTTTCTTTAGTCGATTATTCATTATTTTATGCTATTTTCATACTAAATGACGTATTTCTGGACACATCCGCACATCTCTGGTAAACAAGATTTAAAGTGCTGCTTTTGCGTGATTCTTTGTGGAGGTTTACAGATCTGCAGATTAAACCAACAAAACATTATAAGTGTTGGTCGACAACAAATCTCTTAGCCATAGTTCTTCTGACAAAACAAGCACTCATGAAACTGGTGAGACTTTTTTCAAAACTTTCTGACATTTTAAAGACTAGGGTTCTCACAAGAACTGATACTTTGGTACCAAGTCCATTATAACATTCTGGAAACATGACTGTACTCGTTTTTCTACAGTACAGTAAGTACCGGGGATCAGACTCGAGACTGTGAAAATGTGCATTAAACACAGTATCGATATGTACAGGCAACACACCCTATTTGATTATATCTGCTCAAGTCCTTAACAAAAAACAGTATTTACTTTAGTTTTTCACCATGGTATCGAGAATTGGGACTAATCCATTAATCCATTAATGAAAAAATGGTCTATAGATTATTGGGTAATGAAAAACATAGTTGTGGTCCTGTATAGGGTTCCTTTTCCATCACAGTGCTTTTACTATACTGTATGTCTAACACCTTCTTCAGACCCTGTTTGATATTTTTGAGAGTCTCAGAACGCAGCACCAACAATGTCAAAAGAGCTACGATGCTGACTCACTCACTACAAGACAGGTAACAGGTGCACAGATACCAGATGTCTGGGAAATCATGGCGCAGGGTGCAGCAGGCATTGCACAGCAATCAATAAAGCAGCATGCATGCGGAGGTGGACAAACAGCGCTGTGATTTCACTTCTTCTTCACGTGGTTGGAAATGGCCGGGCATGAAAACAAGTGAAGTGAGATATTGACATAACACCTACAAATTGGCCCGCGGCCATGAAGTTCGTATTGAAAAGGCATTAAGTGTGTAGTGTGGAGCACCGAATCAGGCAGGGTGGCCCTCCATCAAAAGGCACTCATCGGCCTGAAGGCGCACATGCGGTAGTCATACACCACACAGCTGTTTGAGGTACAAAGCAGAAGCTTTGTGCAGTATGTAAACAGGTACACATCTGCTTCCAGTCTGCGCTCTGGGGAAAACAGAACGGGCAGCAGCATCAAGGCTGATGTTCAATAAAGGTGACAGTTTGTACACGGAGCTTATCGCTGTTGTCTCGTGGAATCATCTTTAAAAAATTCACCTGTTCAGCATATAAGGACAGCATGGTTCCATCTCATTTGTGAATTTTTAGTTTTTTTTCCAAAACAAAATTATGACAATATGATTTAATATGATATGACTGAATTTGTTCATGTTACAAAATACTGTTATCCCAATCAATGGTTAAAGCAAGCTGTGATTAAACAGCAAACAAAACCATTTTTTACAGATTTGTTCTGAAGAGTTTTGTTTGACATAATACAAAAGCAGAAGAGGATTACATTGACCATAAATGTGATTATTTTATGGATACTTACTGTCAATGGTGCAACATTAGCGATTGTCCGATAGATAATCCATTTAACCAATAGAGCTAATTAGTTAAAATTCTTAATGTCGATTAATTATTAACATTCCTATTACACACAGTACCTAAACTAGGAGGGAAGTCTGAGGTAAGTAGGTATTCTTCTAATTATTATTATTATTATTATTATTATTATTATTATCGCCAAGCCTTGTAAACTTTAACAAGCCTTTATCACCAAGCCTTCTGAAACCCCAAGTACTAGACAAACTTTGCAGAAATGCAACAAGGCTATGGTAAAAAAAAGGACATAATTTAATTGTATTTAGAGCTAAATTCACCAGGGCGATATATTGGACAGGAATAAAATGAATTGCGGTACATAAAGTTCTTAAATATTCAATAGGGGAGTCATGATTTTGATTCCAATCATATGATTTCCACCTTTAAATCAAAAGCAGTATTGGCAGTTTTCCCAATGTTGTTTTTTTTTTCTCTCCAGCACACAAGAGTAACACTTCAATGATGACACAGCGTATCTACCTGATAGTCTCTAGGTGAACTTTGAGACACCATTTGCCACAGTCGGCAGTGACGGAGAAACAACGTAAGTGTAAAACCCTCCACGCAACAATGAAGTCACCGGTGTGGCGTCATTTTACCTTCCCTACTTGACACCACATAGCCCATCTTTTTAAAGAAGAATTTGAAAATGTAAATGACAGCCATCCGGACATGAAAACATCTGCTGATTTTTATGAATCAAGACTTCATAGTCTAACAATGGCATAACAGTCAGTGCTGGAAAAAAGTTTTAATCAAAAGTCGATTTGAATCATGGATTTGAACCCCTAATAACACCCCTGATATTCAAAAGTAATAAAAATAACTTGACACCCAAAATCCCGATAGCAACCTTAGAATACTTCTAAAATCAAGGTGGCATAAATTGAATCTTTGCATCATGCAGCCACACACTTTGAAGTTAATGAGACAATGGAAGTCCTCGCTGGAGGAGCGCCAGTGTTTACTCAAACTGAGAACTCAAAACAGTCTCAAAAATAATAACCATGACAACAGGACCCATCCTGGGTAGTCTTTTGAAAGCCTCTTCTCTTTTGCAGATAAATCTCTCACTCCATAATATATATATATATATATATATATATATATTTATATATATTTTTTTTCATTTCAGCCCAGAGAAACAAATCATTAGTTGTTCAACAACAAGCCGTCTGTGCCCTTGAAGGGAGATGTTTGCCACGTCAGAGAACAATTAGACAGTGAAAGAGCTGGAGAACGAGCGTCTGAGTCATCTCAGGATGCTCTCACACTTGTGCAAGCTCATACATTTTACTGCAGAAGACATCAAGCATACAGGGCTCCCCACACTGTACTGCAAGTGAACGGAGGAGATAATAGCCTGTGTATCCCCTGGTAACATCTTTGCTGTCATTACCCCTTAGGCATCTGAATGCAGACTAGCAGCAATTTCCTGTGCAGACAAAACACCTGGGGGGTGTTTTGGCATCCACTTTCAAGCACTACCTGTTTCATTGAATCCCCAACAGGCGACAACAATGTCCAACCATCTTGTTAGGTGGTCACAAATCAGGCTGTGCACATTTCTCCCCGTTACTGAGAAGCCTCCCCACTGAGACCCTACAGTTAGTCTCCGTCCCATGAGTATGGGCTTTATTGTGCAGGAAGCAATCACTTGGTGCAATAAACCCGTCATGCTGCTTTGCCATCATGTACTTTCCACGTTGCCACCTGCTAAAATCCACCCTACGGGTTGAATACTTTCACAGCTGATTGAGTCAATTAATCAAACCAGGAATTTGGGAGTGCAGGTAGATGAACATATCAATAAAGCAAACAATCCAAATGAACAAAATAAGGTTAGAAATGCAGGCATCTTTCCATCTAGAGGCAACAGAAAACCTTAGAGAGCTACAGTACAGTGAGGTTCAGGATTAAATGTCTCACTGAAGAGGCCAAAATGGATCAACAAATGTCAAGAGTCTGGCAGCAGACTCAGAGAGGAAGCCTCTTACAGCAGGTGCATTTCCACTGCCCTCCGTCAGGATTGCTGCTCCATCTGAGGGACACGGGTTAGAAAACCCTGTTTTTGTTTCCATTTTCAGAAGAACGCATGGTCTATTAATAATTATGTTATAGTTGGATTGAATGAGTTGGAGTTTTCTGTTAGCTTTGCTCACAACATTTAACAGTTTGATATTTGGGGAAATACCATGTGCTTTCATGTTGAGTGGTTAATCTGTAGAAAAACATGTTTGTTGTATAAATGTCTTTAATTGAATAAATGTTCACAAAAATGTGGATTTATGTCCTATTTATTTCACTGCAGTTGTATATTATGCGTCTGTGGTCAAGACGGAACGTCCATTATAATAACAACAGTGAACCCGTCACATCCTCAGATGTCCACTATTTTGCAATGCATCAATATAATACAAAGTATAATGAAACTCTTTTACTAATACATGAATATAGCCTGGTTTAGAGGGATACTGTTTCACAAATAAAATGAACACCACCTGTGCAGAACTGCAATACACAAACAAGGTGTGTTAAGAAACTGAAAAGCTTGAAAAAATGTCCTACGAGGACTGGACATTCAGTTAGTGGTCAACCTCTGTGTGCTCTTTCAGTTGCACAAAATACAATGTAGAAGTGGTACCAAGTCACATTCATTCATGGCAATTACATATTTGGATTACCTATAGGTCTTATCCACAACTTTAAAGGTGCAATGTGTACATCTGGCAAGAATTTTAGTTTACAAATTTCAATAAATGAATTAACATTATCTGCAGAATGTGAAGAGATTACAGTGTTGACGTTATGTCAAAGACGTCTATGTTGATGTTTAACCAGCTGGCCTTGGCACATCCTGTGTTGTAATACCACTTGTTCTTCAGGAGGTGATAGTGAGTCACTGTAGCGTCCAGTCTGCCCGCAGTCCAACATGTGAGAACCAGGAAGCAGAGCTGCACTGGGGGCTTGTCGGTCACGTACACGTTGATGGTTTATTGGATTAAATCCAAAGTGGCAGAAACGTGGAAACAACTTGTGCATTTTTATCCTCCTCACCGCCAGGAGGTTACTTCTCCAGGAGGAGAGCAGGTGAAGCTCCAGGAGACGGCCCTTCATGCAGTTAGCTCAAATTCAGCCAGCGCTGCAAACCCAGCAGCACCCGGGGTCTGATCCCGGGGTCTGATCCAAGGTACTGCCCCGACTCTCCGTCAGAGCAGCAAACTTTCTGTTGCTTCTGTTACACAGAGTAGATTCAGAGCTCCACCAGCCCACTGTGACACCCAGCGCTGGGGTTTATCGGCCCGTCTCCAGACCTGCCACACGCTGTCCTCCCAGTGGTGTGGCCTCCTGGTGGTGCATGTTGTTCTCTCATTTCTGACACTTTGGATTTAATCTAAAAAAGGTAACTATCGAAATGTACACAGACATTACAGCCTCAGTTAGGGGCACAAAGACAGAGATCACTACCTATGGGTAAATTATGGGCTGGTGCCGATTCTAAGATGGCAGTGTTAGTTTGATCGGCTCTCAAAGTTTCAGCAGTTTCGTTGAATTTTGTGTATTCTTGCCCTGCTGTCAGCTAGTAGTTGGCTTTACTGATGACTGTAAATTGTGATTGTATGGACCCAGGAGTAGAGGTGAATGCTGCCCCTATTTTCTGGGAGCAGGTGGGAAAACATTACACATTGCATCTTTACTGAATCAGAGCCAGGCTACCGGTTCCAATCTGTTTCCAGTTTTTCTGCTAAGCTAAACTATTTCCACGCTGTAGCATCAAATTTAAGACAGATCTGTGATTGGTATCCATCTTCTCATTGGCAAGAAAACAAATTTGAATATTTGCCAAAATGTCCAGCTAAGTCTTTAAGGAAAAATGAGCTGTGTTGGCTGCAGCCGATCTGAAGCTGGCATCTCTCACCATATGCTGGAAGGAAAAAGATATAATTAAAAAGAAAGACTAAACCAAGGTGCTGGTTCATCATGAGGATTAAAATGAAGAGTGGTAACTAACTTTGAGGAGCCTAAGAGGTTCCATCAACACCTAAATGTCCTTTCTTTCTGATGAATATCACATCCGATGTTTACACCGACTGCTTCTGGTTTCAGATTCTGCCCGTATTCAAAACTTTGTCAAGTGGAAATAGGACTGTTGCATTAACTGCCAACTGGAATGAAAATAATCATTTTACATCTCACTCAGCACAAGTGACTTTCTGATTTGGAAATTGACCAAAATCCTCACAGTAAACACCTGTGTTTACTTTTCATCATGCAGGGATAAAAGAGATAAACACGCCGCACATCTACGTACAAAATAAGGCCACAGGGAGGAAAAGACCATCTTCAGTGGAGAAACCATTTAGAAAACCCTGACTCCACACAGCTGTGGCCCACATCTTCCAAAATGGCCTTGAGTGTGTGCAGAGCAGGGCTTATTCAGCTATAAATAAAGCAATCGTGGGGCAAATCGAGAAATTAGCAATAAACTAAACTGCCCAGGTTTTAAGCCTGATCAGAAAATTAGGGAGCTATGTCAAGATAACATCAGCAGAAATAATGTCTTAATGCACAATTAGCTATAAAATCACACATTTAAAAAAAATCAAAAGTCACATCTGAAAGAGTCCCACAGGAGGACATTTGGTATTCTCTCCACTCATACATCCATATAGATGCCTGCAGCTCCCAGCAGAAGGACAGCAGGGTAATATATCCTGCACCTCAAAGCTTTAGATGCAGTAAAATATTAATGGAACCCTCCTTGGGCAAAAGGTTACCTCTGCCCTCAACAGTTTCACGAAAGCAGCAGTCTTTATGATCGGCCCCATAAAAAACAGGACAAAACTTTCCAACTCCTTTAACTCTCATTCACATCCACACCGGCTCCGGTTCTACTTGCAGGCACGGAAGGACACATGAAATCCAAAAAAAGGGCGTGAACTATCAGAAACCACCTCAGCGGGTTAAATGCCAAATGCGTTAATTTCCACTCGGCTCGGTCGTGCGTCAAAGCGCGCGTTTAACGCTGACGGGATTCATAGGGACGAAATCATTTCATCGGCGTCATGTAAAATGTACGAAATCCCCCCACCCCACACACACGCACACACACACGCACACACACTTACCATTACGTTGCCCTGCATCTTTGCAGTCTCAATTAGACTCTTTTCCTTCATGTTTCCGTCCTCTCCGCGGCTCCGATCTGCCCCAGAAACGCTCAAATGTGCAGACTTCTGGACAGCTTCTGTCAGCTCTCCGTCCCCGGCTGTTCCCAGTCAGCCAGACCCCTTACAGTAGGTAGCGAGCCAGTTCATAAGTGGGTGGGCTCTTACAACCGAACGGATTGATTTTTTTTTTTTTTTTTTTTTTTTAAATAACGAAACAACGTGGGCTCTCCTCGGTGCTCTGTTGAAAATGCGGAGTTCTCCTTCCTTGCATGCAAAACGATAAAAAGGGAGGGAATAATAGAAATTAGGAGGGAGAGAAGTTTGTGTGTTTTAAGGACCGCTCACAAAGAAGATGCGCATTAGATGCTCTTGTCTTAAGTTCAGGGAAATCTCTCTCCTTGTGCGTCTCTGCTGACAGTCTGTGTTGTCCAGGCACCTGCTGCAAGCTATCACTTCAAATATGATGGACGGACTTTTCTGCGCGGTGAATTTAAAATCTTAAAGGTCATGACAGGGAAATTATCCATCATCTTCCTGGATGCTTGTACTTTCTGTAAATTATGTTTAGATTCTCTAGAAACTCTGAGTCCTTTGTTCAAAGGCAGCTCTCCACAAAACTTTTCACCGCATGTTGTCCTCATGGCCAAATAGTATCCGCAGTTGACAGACAGTCTGCAAACACTATCAAACTTTTCCAATTTCCAACTTGCTGTGTCTGAAAGGTAGTTCCCAGTAGTTCCCAGCATGAGGGCCGGGACCCCGAGAGAGTCACAAAATAAATCTGAGGGGGTCACCAGGTGGTGAGTGGAAACAAAGAAAAAAAAATATCTTCTGCTACACAAAATAATATGTGTCTATTATGTTTGTTTAAAGGAACAGTGTGTAGGATCTGTTGGGATCTAATGGTGAAGTTGCAGATTACAGCTCTGTTGCAATAACCAACGCAAAAAATGCAAACAGCCTTCTCTAGAGCCTGTTGTAAGAGTAGAGTGTGTATGTGGGAAGTGAGTGGTGAAGCAAGAGAGAGAGAGCAGCAGTGACAGGAGCGAGACACCTTATCGACTCAAGTCCAAGCAGGAAAAGTTAAGAGTTTGATTTGTTCTGGTCTACTGTAGAAACATGGTGGAGGAACATGGCGAACTGTGTGAAGAGGACTTGCTCCCTATGTAAACGTTTCAATCTAAGGTCACAAAAAAAAAAACACTTTTCTTATTTTCAGGTGATTATACACTAAACAAAACTTACTTATTAATATTATATTCTATTTCTGCCAATAGATCTCCTTAACTGTAACACACTGGTCCTTTAATTTTTCTTTTTTATTTGTGAAATAATGATTTCACCTCTTGGCAACAGTTTGATTGACAGATGCTTCATCCAATCATCTGCCAAGCAATTTTTTTTTTGGCCTGCCCAGTTTCAAATGACAGCTTCTCATATAATTCTGTGTCAGGTTACACAAACTCTTGAAATCAAATAAGAAAAAATACTCATGGTCTCGTCCTACAGTTTAAAAAGTTTTTGAACTTTTTTTTTATATCATGTACTTGGTCCAGTTACTGGGGAAACAAATGGACCCAGACTGTGTAACCCAGCATTTGAAAGGGTCATTTTCAGAGAAAGGAAATGTAACTCTCCTTGTTTTAAGAAGTGGCTCCATTATGTGATGTTCTGTCTGTATGTGGAGCACTCCTACTGGAAAGTTATTAAGAGTTAGCGATTATATGAGAAAGTGAAATGACTCGGCTGCAAATAAATAGCATGTGTTTATTTTTGTTTTGCCTGTTGATCGTGACTTCAGGTACAGTTTATCTGAACAACCTTTTAAACCAATACTTCAAGTTTGTACATCCCTGAACTGTGACAGCAGACAATTTCAGCCTGTACTGGTATTTCCATCATGGTGCCTATGAGCACTGGAGATGCAGCTCATCTGGGCATGCATGGACAATTATTTGCTAGTCTGTCAACCTTGCCCTTGTCAAACAGGGCATAAGCAGCCCTGTCACCTAAAAATTACGTTCCCACATAACTTAATTGCATTCTCAGTTACGGTGGGAAGGAAACACATTTTGTTGTGGACTGTTTGTCCTCTGTGTATCAGCAATACCTTTGTAAGCCTGCAGAGGGCCGCAGTGGTTGTTGCAGTACAACGAGCGACGCACAGAGCAGATGACGTATACTACATTGAGCGACCATGAATGAAATACGTTGAATAAAAACGTTATTGGCACAGGTTAGGAAAATCTAATAAAGAATGACAGCTTAGTTCCCAGAGGGGGCAGGTGATGGTCACACACGCATAAAACATTAAGACATCTTACTGCAAGACTAAAATATGCATCAATCTCATAAAAGGCTGACACCGCCCACTGTGGTGTTAAACCATGAGAATAAATGCAGACAAAAAAAAAAAAAAAAAAAAAAAAAAACGTTATTGAATAAATGGTTCCACGACTGGTGGCAGGGTCCAACAAACACTGGACAAATACCGCGAAAAAATATTTCCAACAAAGACCAGACATTCTCCCAGCAGACTGGTGTTTGTGTCCTATGTGAAATGAAGTAATTTCTTGCATTTTTCATTTTTGTTTTAAGTAATTTTAAGTCAAACCATTTTTTTCACTAAACCTAACTATGTAGTTTTGTTGCATTTCTGTTTCGTTGTCTTTCTATTTACAACATTAATTATGTGTTTAAAATGGCATAAAACTCTAACCGTGATCCGGGAGAAAATATGTTTCCCTCAAAACATATTTCAATTAATAACAATTTTGTGGGAGACAGGGATGGCATTAGTAATTCACTTCAGCCTAATTATTAAGAAAGAAAAAATAAATCTTGAAATTGTTCCAGGTCTTTCAAAATAAAATCACAACAGGACACATACTACAGTAGTGCATCGTCCATTACTGACTGGTTCCAACTTGCTTTTCAAAAAAAAATTGCAACGTGGGTGCAAATGTCACCTTACCCATCTATAATACAGCTAATGAATCTTAATGAACAATACATGAGGTGCATTAGGTCCCCAGGTAAAAGCTTATTGATTTCCATTATTTACATCAATAACAAATCACAATGGACATATACATGAAGGGAAACTAATTACATGTATGTTAATACGTTAACAGTTGAGATGTGGATGTGCAATATTTTTTTTTTTTACTGCCAATATTCCTTATGCTTTTCGTATTTACTATTTTTAGCTAAAACAGACCACCCACTTAAGACCAAGCCCTCTGTATCATCAGCTTTCAAGATGAAGGCTGCCTTAGTTCTCACTCTCTCTCAAGCTTTATAAATCAATATCAGTCTGAAAGCACATCTTCAGTCTCTCAGAGTTTACTGTACTGCATAAAAAAACAAACCTGTACTCTGATGATGCAGCCAGGCAGCTGAGCGTCCTGAACCCACAGCAGCCGTTCGCTGAGAGAAGGTTCCCCCCAACTGGGAAGTGCAAACAGCATGTCTTACATAAATCTCATTTAAAAGTGCCTGGTATTAATTACTGTGGATAAGGCTGTCAAAACAACCTAATGGGGGCATCGGGCTCCCTCGACTCCTGCTGGACTGCTGACAGAGGGAGAACGCAGCAGCTGCAAAGATAGGTAGCTGGCTGCGCTGCTTCATTACTGTGCCAGGATTTTTTTTTCTTACTGATTTCTTCCATGTAGTTCTTCTGTCAAAGGCGTGCTTAAAGGATAACCTTCATGACACATCATTTTCAACTCATGGCATATAAACATGACACATACGCTCCCCTCAACCCCACAAGCTGGCCTCTACACATGCAATATTGAATTCACCATGTAGCTTATTCCCTTACAAGGCACACTGGGCCAAGTTGGAATCCATCACATACAGGTGTGGCGGCCAAGGACATCTGTAACGACAATGTTGGCTACGCAGAAGCAGACGGCAGCTGCCGGGTGTTGAGAAAATGGCTGGCCGGGGATGGGTAAGTGCTACTGCTACGTAAAGCTCTACAAAAACAGGCGGCTGATTGTCAGAGCAGACAACAGCCAAAGCTAGCGAGCTGCATGAGAGCACTGCTGGGGAGAGAGAAGCTGCTGAGTGTGGACAGCTGCTGCCCGACTGCGATATGGACACACACAATAAAAGGCTGGCAAAAGTGAGCGGCTGAGTGACAGACGGTGCATTTTCTATCATTACGTTGTCACAACACACAAGCACTTAACAACAACTGCAAACAAGTGAATACACGTATAAATCAATATAAAAATGAATAAAGGTATGTAGGTATGTATGGCTAAATCCTTTTATCCCTTTAACTATCGGCAGACAAGAATTACAGTTTTGTCCATTGACAATGTTTCTACAATATCTATACATGCAACTACAGTATGGCTACTGTGAAGGAAAGTTCATGATTATGGCATATTAACTATGGTAAAGGATAGGCAAATTAAACACAGGTAAGATCATGATTACAGTTTAAAAAAGGCAGAAGTTCTGCTTAGGTCTGGGACCAAGCAGCATCCTCCGGTTTAGAAAAGTGAAGCCAATACCAAAGTGTCTTAAACTTGTATTTTTTCTAACAGCCAGCAGGGGGCGACTCCTCTGGTTGCAAAAATTAGTCAGATTGTATAGAAGTCTATGAGAAAATGAGCGTACTTCTCACTTGATTTATTACCTCAGTAAACATTGTAAACATGACTTTATGATGAAACAGGAGTAAATTGGTGGAGCATTACTCAGTTTATCCACTCTGATTGGTTCCACTCAGTTAAACTATCAGCTCTCTGATGCCTGTTAAGAGATAATGTCTATACACATCACCAGGATCTGTCACTGGCATTCTCCTGCATAAAAGACTCATATCAGCTCAGTTTTCTGCACAGAACAGTTCTAAACATCCACAAATAGTCTAATTTTTCATTATGTCAAATTGCAGAAGCAAGACTCCACAGACAAGGGACTGGGTACGTTCCAAACCAAGACGAGCAGTGAAGCCTTTTAGACAAAAGTGATTAAAACGTGTCCAAATGCAGGATTGATTGGCCTGGATCCTCAGTGGAGTGAGTCCAGAGAACAAGCCTCATTCTGGTGACGGCGGTCATCCAACACAATAAACTCAACCCAGACCTTCGCTGGACCAATCGATGGATTCATTATCAACTTAATTACTTGATACCATGATATCCTCTACGTCGCTGTCTGTCATCATTGTCTTTTGCTGTTTTAACGAGAGATGCCGGACTTGTTTCAAAAGGGAATGAAATTACTGTAAGCAACAGCACCGTCAAGCTAAACTGAACAGAGGAAACCACTAAATCCTTTCCCAATCCTTTCTTTAACTCAACTCTGTTGTTTCAAGATAATCATAAGAAAAGCAGCCATAGTGTCTGCTGTACAGCAGATAACCCTAAAATGTGGTCAAAGTGCTTTTGAGTTCAGGCTTTGAGCTCCAGGTTAAGAGTGGTAAATGCAAATCAGAGATAGCTGAAGATGTAACATTACAGAGCAGCAGGAAGCAACTGTTTCTCTACATACACTGATTTGCATCTTTCTCTGAATGTCTCTCAAGAAATGCTGGGTGCACTTCTCCACTGGTGGGGAGCTCCACAATCTTGATAAGAGGTTTCTGCTGACCCTCCCCGCCCCGGACTGTCAGGACGACAGATCGTTACCATCTCTAATGAATTCAGGAGCTGAAAAAAAAAAAAAAAAAAATGGCGCGCAGGCATGTAAAGTGCACATTAATCTTGCAGCCTCGATGCAGGGGGTCTATTAGCTGCATCACTACCACATACAGAGCTACAGAGCTACAGAGATCATGAACTGAACTGAGGTGGTTTGAAGAGTGCCAGAGCATTTGCTGGTATACGACTTATTAGTTCACCTATAGAAAAAGCAGTTTTATTTGGTCTGCTTTTATGCAAATACTGAACCCTGAAAAACACTCTGTTCTTTTAATTCTGTAGTTCTGACTTTAACCCACCTTTATAAAATGTGATAGTAAACTGTAACCTGCAGCCTCACCTCACAGACCATCACTTCTACAGACAGAAAAGTTACTGTAATTATTTTCCAACTTAGGAGGACTTTTGCTTCCCTCCACCCCATGACGGAGTCAGTAAGCACATCTGAATATTAATGGAACAGTTGCCTTGAACAGCAGGCGTTTGTCAGGAACTTGGATCAGATTCATCACTTTAACCTGCTCTGCTCCGCTCATGGATGGATGATGAGCTCCCACAGCACAGCAGCTGGCTCCGGCTTCACGGCTCACACTTGAGCGGCTCCAAAAGGATGTGAACACGAGTGTAAAGTGAAAGCACGGGGAGGCAAAAGCAAAGCAAGCATGCAGAAGTTTGAACAAACTTTATTTTGACTTTTAAAAAAGTGATACACAACTTCAACAGTTGTTCTTCTCCCTGATCGAATACAACAGTGAGTCAGTCTGGTCCATGAAAAAAAAAATACTGGTCCCTGTTACCCCGTCTCCAAAAAAAAAAAAAAACTTTCATACACAACGAAACTGCATTCTCATTTCAAGGGAAACATATTTTCTCCTGGATTGCAGTCTCAGTTTTAATGTTGTGGTCACAGTAGTTAATGTTGTAAATTGAAACAAAAACGCACCAAAACTACTTAAGTTTAAGGTTAAGTTCAGTAAAAACCTCATGGTTTGACTTAAAACTACAACGTATATTAAAATAGTTGAATGTTATCTTGAAGCTGTCACTGTGTATCAAAATCAAACCAATCTGTGTCAAAATATTAAAAATATTCCTCAAAACATAATTCACAATGCAGTTTTGCTCATGTATTTTTTCGGGGGGCTGTTTATAAATGTAAGTAAGTGTAAGTTTTTAAATGTAAATTTGAGAAGGCTCGTGAACAGCCGAGCCATTCCAGGCTGAACCAGCCTGTGGTCACATAGTATTTATTTCTAAATTTCTGATGTCAGCAGTTACTGTATGTATGGTCTTCGACCTTGGCATGGGCTAGCCTGGCCCTCACAGCCGCAGACTGCACAGAGCGAAGCGCTGCCTGTCAGACTGGGCCAATCTAATACTTAAAATTTTGAGAGGGATACGAGTTGCCCCTCCATATTCGGTCTGACCCTCATTTTTGTTCATTTGGCCATTTTCATCCCTAACGTGATGAACTGAGACTCGTGTTCCAGCTCACCTAGGCTTGTCTGCCTGGTCTTATTTTGATTCAGTGCAGTGGCGACATGCTTATACAAACAGGAGGCAGCAAAACATCCTAAAGTGTCTTGAAGACATTCAGCATCATCATCATTCTCTTTATACAACAAAAACTGTGTTTATGTTAAAATTACTGCCCAAAAATTGGAGGCTCTCATAAATGACCTCTCTCTCTCTCAAAGTCCTCGGTAGGGAGGAAAGAAAATATTGAAAAAAAAATTGAATATCACAATATTTTGCTTTGAGATACTGTATTGTTGCTCAAAAACACTACTGATTTTTTATTAATTGTTTAATTGCAAATATTAACTTAGTCAAACTTGATCCAATCAGTGCTATGATGATGGATTTTAAAGGGACGGTGATAAATGCAAATTTAAAAAAAAAATCACAATGTATCACCTTGCTTACAGTATCGCAATACTGTATATCGACTCATAACCCCTGTATCATGATACAGGGGTTCCTGGACTGAATTTCAGTCCCAGTCCCTTGTGGTTCTGAGGGTGGAAACACTGTCTCAGGGTGACTTTTTAATGTCCCTGTAAAAGAAATCGTAAATAGGCACTTCGGCGGTCGCAAGCATGACATTGTGCTAAAAAACTGAGGCTAAAACTACATGTCCCAGCCATGCTCTTGTTCTGCCATTTAGAGCTGGTCAGTCCTAGTACAGAGTGCTTCCACATGTTTTATTAAGTGAAATCTGGGTGATTAATCAGCATCATTTAGGCTCTGAAGTCTGGAGGTTGGCAAGTCATTGAGCATGATTATCGACTTGGCTTTTCATCTATAAATGCTTTAAAATTGGGAATTAGGCTGAGGAGCGATGACCTCTGACCCCTGCGGTGGGAAAAGTCTCAGAAGGCCTGCTCGTAAAATGCACTGACTTCACCAATTAAACTGAAAACTTGGCAGCCGTGTAGAAACTTGGCCTTGGAAGTAGCACTCAGGTACAAATGTAGGGTGAGCTAGTTAGCCAGGTATGCTAACAATTGCAGCTTATATTAAACCCGATAAACAACAGGGTTTGATTCATTCCTTAACAAATGATCCATTGCAGTGTTGATAATATCAGCAAAGGATTCATATTTCTCAGCAGTTCCAGTTCGCCGCCTCCCTGTTGGTACATTGCACACAGCGAGTGGGAATGTGGGAAGAACACACTTGTCGCCTCTCACAGATAGTAAACACCTTCCCTGTTGGCCTGTTAGAATCTCAGCTTCATCAACATTTACATACATGTCCCACTTTACTGTCAACAGACTGTAAAACGATTAGACCTGCTTACTCAGTTATGCTAACAACCATTAAGGTTGACTGATGGCACCGTGGAGGTGGCTGTACCCTGCATGTGCCTCGTGTTTATCCTTTGGGGAGACGCAGCCTGCAGAGCTTCACAGCACCTCTGATGGATTTCATGCAGTAGTCTCAGCCTATATACCGCACCTTGTTGGATATATAAGTGTGATTGACTGCTTAGGATTTTCAGAGCCTTTGCTTTTACATCGCATGGCCAAAAATATGAGCACACCCAAACATTACACCCACATGTGATGGACATTAAGCTGATGCTGTCACAGACTTTCAACAAGATTTTGGAAAATAGGTGCAGGGACACATACTCCCATTCAGCCACAGGTCGGGGTTCCAGCTCATTCCAGAGGCTTTAGATGAGGTTGGGTTCAGGGCTCTGTGCAGGCGAGCTATTCTTCCCAAAGACTATATAAGAAGTAGATAAAGTCATCATGAGGTTATCCACTGGCTTGACATTTTGAAACCTTGAGTTTGGCTTTTTGGCTGTCGCCATCTTGGTTTCTGGAACCAGAAGTGACACGACAACACAACTGAATGCTGAATAAGACATAGGTGACCAAAATGCTACAATCAACTTTAACTCATGAACTGAAATCACAGGACTGGTTAGCACTGTCAGCAGGAGGTCGCAGGGTGGCCTCACAGCAAGAGAATCTGGCATGTTGTCCCCATGTAAGCATGAGTTTTCTCCTAAATTGCCCATAGGTGTAAATGTGAGTGTGAGTGGTTGTCTGTCTCTATGTGTGGATGATGGGATGGACTGGTGACCTGCCCAGGTGTACCCCGCCTCCGCCCACTGTCAGTTGGGATTGGCTCCAGCCCCCCCGCGACGACATGGATGGATGAATGGAACTGAAAACACGCTGTGACAGGGTTAAAGCTGTAAGACGAAAGGACAAACAAGCGACAGGTCAACCACAAGGTAACCGTGCCCTAAAGCATCCCCTGCTTTATGGTGTATTTGACACTAAATGGGAACATCATGCTATATTGAAGAAGACTTGAAACTAGTGATTGAGACCATAAACTCATGTTTACAATGTTTACTGAGGTAATAAATCAAGTGAGAAGCAGGCTCATTTTCTCATAGACTTCTATATAATCAAACTTCTTTTTGCAACCAGAGGACTCGGCCAACGCTGGCTGTTAGAAAGAATACAAATTGAAGGCACTTCTGCATTGGCTTCACTTTTCAGACCCGGAGGCTGACCGCCGGTTCTTCAGCACCAAACTGGATAAACATCTCATTGTCATGTTGAAACAGAGGAGGGCTCTGTCCACAAACTGTTGCCACAAAGTGCAAGGGTGTGTCCATATACTCTTAGGCATACAGTGTCCTGCTCCTGTCATGTAATGTTTTTTATTCATCAACATACCTTCTTGATGGATCGTTATGAAATTAAAATCACCGCTATTGTCTGTAGCCATTACACATACGGTCCTTTCACAATGCCTCCCTTCCGCTGCACCAGATTACATCTGCAGCTTCACATTATCATTTATCAATAGAATTAATTCACTTAAACAAAACACAAATATCCAGCCATATAGCACACAGTGCTGAGATCTTACACAGAAGTTTCTACACTACATCAGTGAATAATGAAACATGCAAGCAAAGCTTCCTTCCTGTCATCCTCTTTGTAATTCTTGCTGCTTTGAAATGAGCTGCATTCAGACGTGCCACTGGAAAAGGCTGTCTTTCATTACCAGTCAAGGCCTGTGGATGCCGGATATCTTCTGTGAACGCCCATTTGGGAAGATTAACTACGGGAATATGCTTTAGTGTCTGATAACGGGAGAGTCATATCACATCGCCCAAGGTGGTTTCTGGGGCAACAGCATGGCCATCAATCAGCTCAGTGTAATCTCACTGGAAATCGTTGTCAGCATGCAAATTAGTGTCACAATTTCTCACACCGCCTGTGTGTACATGCCGGAAAAACTGGAAAATATCTGGTAAACAACACTGTAAAACTATACAGCACATGTAATGAAAGTGGCTGTGTTGCCTACTGTATGTGCAGCAGATGTGTGATATGCCAGTGCTTTTCACAGACATATTACATGAAACTGGAACTGGAGTTAGTTAAAGGGGAAAACGTGGTGGAACATGTTTCCCCTTTCCCAGCCATGAAACCAAGGTGCTACAACACCCTTCGTGAAGACATTTTCATCTAAAAGGCCTAATTATCTTGCAGGCTGCGGTGCATATCAGCTGAAAATATCTGTGTGTCGGGTCAATACCAGAGTGATGGATCACAGGAACATTCAAGGCCTTTTATCGTTCAACCTCGCAAGAGGCATCCAGTCTACAGACTCCAGGAAATCACTGCACTTGGCCAAGAAATAGTCCTGCACATAAAACCTCTTAAAACAACATCTTTGTTATACTTCATTTTTGTGCAAATTACACAAATGAGAGAAAAGTGTTGGCAGGTGGGTTTTGTTACCACTGGACAGAGCCAGGCTCGCCGTTTCACCCCGTTTCACCCCGTTTCACCCCGTTTGAAGTCTTTGTGCTAAGCTAAGCTAATCAAATTCTGGCACTAGCTTTGGATTAACTGTACAAACATTAGAGAAGGGATGCACAAATAATCAAGTATTAATCACAGTCAGGATTTTGACTTCCCACAATTAAATGAACACGATCAACCGATACTGACGTTTAGAATTAGTTCTTCACTCAGAAAATGTAGATGCATATCAAATCGAGCAGCTCAGCCACCAGGGGGCGATGCAGATGTTTTGGCTTCGCTTTTGGGGAGCTGTCACGCCGTGGCAAAATCAGAGAAATGTACTGCATTTTTTATGAGCAAAAAGAAAGAATATGTGGAAAAAGCGGGTGTACACCAAAGTGACAAATATTTATAGAGTGACAGTACTGTAAAAAATGTAATTAAAAATAAAAAAGAAATATACTGCATATTTTGTGAGCAAAAAGAAAATGCACTGAACTCAGGTGAGTAGAGTGGTATCAATCTGCTCCTCAAGCTCTCAGCAACAAAGTGAATAAAGGTATTTCCCATAATGCTGAACTATTCTTTCCATGATACAAGTCTCAGACTTTACAGTGCGCCCAACAATCCTTGGACCGAGAATACGATTGTCTTCATCATCGTCTAATAATGTTGTCTTCCACATAACATGATATGCTGCATGCTCTAGCTTTTGTCATCAGCGTCACATCCAGCGTGTTCCCACCTCAGAGACTCCACCTCTAACAATTTAAGCTACTATATAAAGGCGGCAGATCATAAATACAGCCAATGACTAATGCTGGAAAGAATATCGATCATAAATAACATCAAAACCTTAAGGAGCAGCCTATAACTTTTACCTCCAGAGTTCTAGTGCCACAGTGCACTCATTAAGACATTTATTAACTTTATCATTAAGAGAAGAGTTAATGATGCTAAAAGATTATTTCCTGAGGCGACAGCCTCCTGAGGAATATCACGCAACAGACTGCACACTTGTATGCACTGCAGGTCCATGCACTAAAGCAGGTTAGCCTAAAGGACAGGACTGAGTCGGCTGTTATTTGACGTTGCACCTGCATATCTGTCCCACTTTCTGCTGTTGTATACAGCTTGCTGCTCGTTTTAGATTGGTCTGTCTCCGGAGGCACAGAAGCCATTAAGTGAAACTAATACAAACAGGCAGCGAGGTGAGTTTCAGCAGTAGTGAAATTTCAGAAAGTATCATGCTTTTGTTAAACTTTAATGACGGCTCAAGTTTTGAATTGAGATAAAAAAGATGGTTGATGGCTTTACTGATCCCTTCATCTCTCCGATTCCCTGATATTTTGCCACTCATTGTTATTGGCTGACAGTACACAGCATTGGCCCTTTGCTCTTTATCCATCTGTAAAAACGTGCCAGTGTGCCCATACATGTTTTGGCCACGCGGAGTGGATCTATGTTTGTGCGCCTCTCGGGGATGATTTACAAAGCATTGATTTGGAGGCTCACAGCCTGGAGCACAATAAAACTGTTGTTTATGCTTAGGTGGCGGGTGTTCATTGTCAAGGGGAACAGCATCTTGTTTTAGGGCGATGTAGAGCACCATACGAGTTAGCGCGACAAATCATCTCTTTTTAACTGCCTGGGACGCGGGGACAGACGAAGCTTATGTGATCTGTTATACACCAGCTTTTCGCAATAACTCAATAAAATCGCCCCCACCAGTTATATGAAAATGGGCCGCGGCAGGGCCATGCTATACATTTCAATAAAAGGCAGCAGATTGGAAGTGCAGTCACACAAGGACAGAGCTCGGAAAACAATATGTAAAAGTCACGGCCAAGCCAGCTGAGTGCTAAGCAATCAGGCCAAATAGGGCTAAATGACAGCCTTAGCTCAAATGATTATGTGCAGCACACATAGAAGGGTCTAAATCCACTTTTAAAGGTGGTAATGAAAATCACAGCACTATTAAAGTGCCATTTTAAAACACACAGAGTGGCACAAAAACTGTTTTTTAATACAATACACATGATAGTTTAGCTTACAAAAGGCAGCAAAATCATACATCACAACACTCTCAGATGTTTTTTTTTTTTATTTAAAATACACTCTACGGACTAAAATAAGGCAACCACTCCTTTCTTAAAGGGGAACAATGTCCAATTTTTAAAACCTTGATATTATTCTGGAGACTATACAAAATAATGGAAAAAATTACTGAAACTTGCTCATATACGTGCATACTGCGAGGGCACACTGGGAAACGAGGCGGCAGCATCATCATGGTAAAACAGTAACTGGCTGCCAATGGCGACTGAATGGAGTACATTTATGAAACATTTACAACATAAACAAACCTGTTGTAACTTTATGAACCTATTTTATGTTAACAATTAACACTTACAATAGAGGGAAACTGTGTCATATCTTTCTGACTTCTTTTGTTTTCCAGAAAATATAGTTTATGCAAATGCTGTCCACTGGAAAAGAGCAATCCATGGACCAAAAAAAACAAAAACCAATCAGAGATGAAGTCAATCACTTGGTCAAAACAAGGATCAAATATGAATCAACATTCTTTTACTTTAATGCCTATTTATTTATCGCCTCAAATGTTTTCAGAAATATCTTGTAATTACTGTTTAGCTATAAAATGAGACCCAGCAGCCATGTTGAGATCAGTTTAGGAAATACCACGCACCGCCCACCAGCTGAAGCAAACTTTCTCTTTTTACAGCTAAACAGTAACTGCAAGATGTTTCTGAAAACATCCGAGGAGAAAAATAGTCATTACAGTAACAGAATATTGATTCATATTTGACTGTTTGGTCAGAGTTTGTAAGTGACTGATAGCCGCATCTGTTGAATGAACAGCCAATAGGAATGCTCTCTGAAATGACCTCTGATTGGCCAAAGCCTCCCATCATGGACTACATTGTTTTAAAGAGGTGCAGAAGTCTAGTTATTTCTCAGGATACTTGAATTACAATATGCTGAAAGGTTATTATGGAATTTTTGCCCAGTGATGCTAAAAATATTCTGCCTACTGAGGCTTTAAGCCAGGAAACTAAAACTCCTTGATTGTGCAACACACCTTAAAATTGGAGGGTTGCAAGCATGCCAGAGGTTAACTGATCACATTCAAAGCATGTACAACTGAAATCAAGTGAAGTGATTCTAATTAAAGGATTTGACCTGTGGGTTTCTTTGTTGCACAGCGTTTGAGCAACGACATGCATGGGCAACCGGGAGCTAACGTTAGGTCTTCAAGGGCTTACTGCTGAAAGGCTCAGCTTAGGAGAGGGATATAAAAAGGATTTCAAAGACCTAGATATTCCCTGGAACACACTTAGGACCTTAATGAAGAAGAGGAGGAATTATGGAAGCACCAAAAACGGTTCCACATAATGGGCCTATGTAGAAAGGTCCTTGTAAAGAAGAAACTTGGGGTTTTCTCCGGAAACACAACTTCAAACCAAAGCGCAAAAATAGCTGCACTGGAAATAACTCCTCTACCTCAACACGAGAAATAAAAGTCAGTACTTGCAGGCACATGATTTATGGGCCAAATTTCCTCCAATCAATGACAATAAATTGGTTAATAACAATTTCAAATAGCACAGATTCATCTTCAAATGCCATGGCTGATAAAGCTTTATGGATTTTTTTTTCAGGATGCCAGATGTTAACTTAAAAATAAACTTTGCAAAAGAGCGGAACAAAAACAATACAGACATATTGTATCAGAGAAAATGTCCCAGATCAACTAACTGGACATACATTACCGAAGCATCCGTCAGCCCACACATTTAACTTCACTCATTGCAGTCTGGAAAAGCTCATTGTACAATTTTTAAATAAGCTGCGGGCGCAGTTATGGATCCCACTGGGATGACAGGCAGAAATACTGCCATTCGTCTGCCAAATCTTTAAGGTTAAAAGGAAAATCCACCCACACAAGACAATTTACACGTGTTCGGTTCAATTATTTCAGATAGTCAAGTTAATATCCACAACACAGATAATTGCCCCTGTAGGGTGGAAATCATCACAACACTTCAAGGTACTGATGTTATCCAGGGTATGCTTTATGTAGTTGGTCTGCTGACAGAATTTGACATCGACTCTGTGAGCTGAAAGAGTTGTGTTTAAGACAGTCCATCCATATGGGAAACAGAAAATGCTCCAGGCCCAGGCCATAGTCATAATTCAGCAAGAAGACAAGACACAAAACAATGTGGGAAACAGCATAGAACAGATGTCAGGGAATGTTTTAATGAGTATAAAAGCATGTGAATCATGCAGTAGGCTACGCTATCGCCCTTTAAGATCAACAGATCTAAACATAATTCAAGGCCTATGGGAGATTTTGGAGCAGTGTGTTTAAACAGCGCTTTCATCGTCAAAACACCAAATTATTTGAATTTGAATCAAAAGTTCAAATTTGTTAAACTTTGACCTGGGCTACGCTGACAACTGTCTTAACCAATCGCTGCAGACCACAGCTTGAACTGAAATAATGAACCAAAAAAAAACAAAACAACAATAATAATAATGTTTATGAATTCTCAGAACAATATAACAACAAACTGGTCTCTTATTGAGCAGCTCGGTCTCATGGGAAGGCGTATAAATACAGCGAAAACACGGACATGCTGCGTGTCATGAGTATGCAATTGAGCATTTTTCGTTTTCTCAGGTAGTTTTAAGCAAGTAAACTACTAACTTAGGTTCAAGCAAGAAAACCGCTTAGTTAGGGTGAGAGAAAACATCATGGTTGCGTTTTAAATAAGAAAGTAAACTAACTAAAACAACTACGGAAACTTGACAAACGTCACTAATGTAACTTACAAACAAAACATTGATCAACGACAGTCTCGAACACGGGTCTCCAGCATTTGTGGGGCGCATCCACCTCCACACCCCTCTACCATAACTGGTCTTTCTTGCTTTCATACTACATGACCAGTATGGCAGCATTTTACATGGATGCATTTACACTGCAGTCAGTACAGGACACATGGTGAATAAATGACGAAATCAGGACAGTACTTACTGCATGCTAAACACTTTATGCGGCAGGGGCGGCAGTACATCAGTCCGTAGGGATCTGGTTTAGGAGGCGGAGGTCACCGGTTCAAGTGGTTGCTGGAGAGGTGCCGGTTTACCTCTTGGGCACTGCCGAGGTGCCCTTGAGCAAGGCACCAAACCCCCAACTGCTCTGGGCACTTGTCAGGAGCAGCCCCCTCACTCTGACATCTCTCCATTGACGCATCTATATGTACTGTGTGAAATTAACAACAGAGTGTCCAGGGTGAACCCCGCCTTCGCCCTATGCCAGCTGGGATCGGCTCCAGCCCTCCCGCGACCCCTAACGGGAAAAGCGGTTGACGATGGATGGATGGATGGATGGATTAATAAAGGTTCATCTTATCTTATCTTATTGTGTCATTTATGTACTGTTTGATTTCAGTACTCTACTGCTAGCATTGCAGTATTTACTACAGCGCCATGGGGAGTTGCGCCGACCAACATGGAGCGCTTTACATTATTTTGATCTTTAAATTGTCACCAATCTGTATGTTTCAGGTACCATAAAAGTCACTAAATATACTGTACATGTAGTTCAGGGTATGGGGTGAGTGGGTGACTGAGTGAAAGAACAACAGGTTAACAATACCTAAACATTTAGGAAGAAAAGGTCTGCTGCCAACTGAAAAATGCTCCAGTTTAAAAAGATATTTGTCTAAGTGTGATAACTGCCTCCAACGCACTCAGACGAATCAGATCACTATCCAGGAATAATACATTCAGTGCTCGATTCATATTGAGCATATGGACTGACATGTTGACACATTCTGGGAGACTGAGTAATTGTCTTAAACGTCTGTCACACTGCGTAACTGTCAATTCTGACAAGTCATTATGTATCATATTCTTCAAGTCTTCTTTGTATTTATACTGATGTAAATATCCAGTCACTGCCGTGAGGCAATTTACAACATTTTGGCTTTCTGATTGTAGAAAATGTTGATGCTCAATGAGCATTTTTCTTCGCTTTTTTTATATTTTTAAGATTAAAGGACAATTAAATTACTAATCATGATCAGTCATCTTGGCAGCACCATTTAAGAAGTGAGTTTATACATTTTTGTGAGACTGTGGATGTTTCTTTTCTCTTTATAGGTTCCTTAGATTTCATTTTTTCTACTTTCTCTAAAACAATACCACTGAAAAATGTCTGCAGCGTGGAGAACAACAGCACAATAAACCCATGAAGTGGTATGGCTATTTGTATACATCTCTGGATAGCTGACCAAGGACATTCAATACATAAGTTTGCCCTGAGCACTGTTGCGTGGGTTTGGGATATACAGTATAAGGATAAACAATGTGACTGGAGAAGCAGAGAGAGGCCTTTCTGTTTTTATCTGAAGTTACTGTCCAAGTTTGTTCTTTTTTCCCATATATCCTCTCACGTAAAAGTGAGGACAGAAGGAATAAAATTATGGTTTATTTAGCCTCACCGTTAACAGTTCACATGCCTCATTATGAACCAGCTCACTCTGCTGAGACTCGTGCCTCTTGCACTGAAGATCATGAACTCTTTCATCCAGTAGAGGGCAAACTGTAACCTGACCTGCAGCCCTAAGCTCTTGCATGTCAGCATATTGCAATATTCTACTTGTTAAAAGCAGTCATTTGCATCATATGTGGTAGAAGGAGTGGTGAAATCCACTGTGACAGGCTGTGACAGCATCAGACACTTTGGATGCAGCACGTCCAGTCTGGTTTGATGGCTACTGAGGCCTCTGGGGGCACATAGTGGATACGCTTGTGATTTTAGATATAGCTCAAGTGTCTGTCTCCCAACCAGCGGTGGCTGTTTACTGTTGTGGAGCCATTTGTCTCTTAGGGGCTTGTTGACTGCTTGTGATACGCCACCAGATGGGCTGTCATGACCCAAGCATTTTGCCAAGCCAACTGCTCACTCAAAGGGGCAGAGAGGTCTCCGTGACTCATGCAATTACACCCCCCATGGTGTCAATCATCCCTGGGAAAAACAAGAGCCGAGCTGCTGCAGCCGAGCCACGCCAACACAGCGTTTGACTTCCAATGTGCGTGCACGTTGTGTTTGCATGTTTTTCCCAGGCTAACATACTGTAATAAAGCTCCTGTTTACCCCAAAGGATTTCCTCGGTGTAGCAGAGCTCAGGCAGGGGGCCGTGGCTGCAACACCTGATGATTAAGTGCACACACCAGTGCTTATTACAAACAGAAATGCCACAACAGCAGAATTAGCAACACATTTAAGAAAAAAACCCTGGTGTTAACAGTGAGAAAATCTATTCTCTCCGTGTTGCATTATTCATTTCACAGGGGTAGAGCTCTCAGATGTGGCTCCCAGTGTAATTTCATTGTGTACAGTCTAAACAAGTTGGCATACAAATACAGAGAGGTGTATTTGTTTTTTTCCCCAGACACTAAGTCAAGACAGTGTTGATGACATTGCAACCAGACAGCAACTTTTATGTGTTGGAGAGCAGTATTGAAAGAGCAACTTCAGAAGCAGAAGCTCTACTGTACAGTAAAATTGTACGAAAACATCGATAAAATCACATTATGTTCTGCAATACTGCATTACTTCTCAAAAACGCTGTATGGATTTTTAATTAAAAGAAGAATATAATAGAAGGTACTGGCATCACATAAAAGCAGAAAGAACCTAAGGAATCCAACCATGTCATGCTGGCATGATGTGAAGCAAGTTAAATAATGATCCAAGGTCATGCTAAATTTTGGCGAGGAAAAACTGTCATAGTCATTTTCAATGGCATCCCTTGACCTCTGACCTCAAGATATGTTAATGGAAATAGGTTCTATGGGTACTCACCAGTCTCCCCTTTACAGACATGCCCACTTTATGATAATCACATGCAGTTTGGGGCAAAAACCATCCAGGTATTTTTACATGTAGTACAAATGTTATTGTCACCAATTCTAACAATGGTGTGCGTGATTATTTCTGCATACTGGAACACTGCATTGGAGAGGATTCGGAATTGCATAAACTGGGTATCCCTGTAAAGCTGAGACTCTTGTGGATCCAATGAGCCCAAATGTATTCATGTGTAATGAAGTTAGTCCCCATAGTAGGCATTCCACATAATTGCTTTTTTGTAGATTTTATACATATGGTGGTGTGTCTTTAGACTATTTCCCAAAATTAGATTTGAAAAAACTCACCTTGCTTACAGTATTGCAATATATCGCAATATACTGAATCACTACCCCTGTATCATGACACGTATCGCATCATATTGTATTGCAAGATTCTTGCCAGTACACAGCCCTTGTCAAATACCACCACTTGGTCTGCGCCCCTTGGCATCAGAGACCGATACACAGGGTATTTTTTGACAAACCATGGACGGCGTGTCATTATACACTCGTTACATGCATAGTGTGCTTTCAAAATAAACTTCTGTTTACACAGGAAGTTAGGTCTAGGCAACACAACTACTTTGGTAGGGTTAGGAAACGATTGGGGTTGACGTTAACTTCAGGACTAAGGACTTGTGAGAAAAATAAGTCAACGTTTCTTTTAGTTTCACACAGGACACAAACGCCAGTCTCATGGTTGAAAGTGTTTGACCCACCCGCCTACCCTCCTGCCCACCCTCAGCAGACTTTCATGCTGTTAATACTACGTCACTTGAAGCCCGGTTCGTCACATACTGTTAATAAAGGATGCCTCCATGCATCCGATGCCGAGGGTCACTTACCAAACAGCGGTATTTGACGACTTGGGAGTTAGAATGGGTTGGTACAGCAAGAGCAGGTTTAGCTCCGCTACTGGCAGGTCCCCCTGTCTTCAAGAGTCATCACGATGAGAAAAAGATTACTGGTGCTAATGAGCAGTAGAGGCTCCTCGACTACACAAATTCAAAGTGCAGAGATGATTGAGATAGGCATGCTGCTGCCATTTTACCAAGAGTGTAGAAAAAAATCAATGATCATTTCCATAGACTGGAGTGAGGGGAGTTGGACTGATAACCGTGCATTACAATGGGCCTGCGGTGTAATGAGAGCAGGGATCAATACTTGGCACATTCGTGCCGGTGTTTGCCCTGCTGTTGGCCAACAAAGCCACGGTAATTAAGAAGTCTACCCTCAATCCACACACCTCTCAGCTTAGCTACTGCATTCCTTGAAATATCCGTTTAGCACCATTGCACTCTGAATAACTGGCTTATTTGCATTCTGATGTCAGCTCAATAACTGCAGAAACAAATGAGTTTTAAAACACAAAATAATCCATGTAGTAATGAGACAGACAAATAAAGCTCAAGGAATTATTTGATGGGACACAAGCCCAATGCTTTCAGCTGACAGATTTAGTCAAGTGATCAATTTATATTTGGGCAGCAGCAGTTAATGCATATTCATTGCAGGATTGTCAATTTAGTTCTTTTTTTCCCTTCTGTGTTTCAGCTGAGTTGCACAAATTAAACTTTTGTATTCTCATAATAAAACTATAATCAGAAGAATTGGGGAGGATTTTCTGGGCTTTGCAGATGCAGAGATTAGTAAAGTTGCAAATGGTTGTGAGACTGGTGGGAGCTAATTGGGATTTAGTGAGGCTGTCCGGGGCCGAGATGATCACACGAGCCAGCTGTGACCAACAAGACAAAAGTAAATCAGCAGTATGAACTACAGTCAAAACTTAGTTAAGCTCTGGCTTGATCTCAGAGCAGAGGGACTATTAAACAAGTTGCAAAAATCCTAGAATATATAAAACGTAGCTAAAATACAGCTAGAACAAATAGTGTAACTAGAGGATGATATCATCATAAATGGCTAATCAAGCTCAACCAAGGAGGAGACAGTACAGGATTAAGTCAGCGGATCATGAATGCATTCTCAGACAAAGTGACACTCCCTTACAGGTGCATGTACAGCAGTACCACACTGCCCTCTAGTGGTTACTTCATGTCCAGACACCATGTCCATCACAGTAAAACAGCAATACCACATTTTCTCCTCCTCATTCTGATCTATAAGTAGCAGGTTAAGACTGAGGTTCCCACAGGGGGGCACAAGGAAGGGGAATAATTTAAATTGACTATAATTCCATCCATATGTAACACAACAACAGAACGTATGACTATTTTAGTCATGAGTTTCATACGCCTTCTCTAATAACACATGTAAAAGCAATCTGATGGGGGACCCTGGGACAAAATTGTACCAAATGGGGGTCCCTGGTCTTATTTGTGTTAGTTTAGGGGTCCTTGACTTAAACAGGTTTGGGACTCACTGAGTTCAGACACCATCACTGCAAGATGACCACTACTACTACTACTACTACTACAATAGCTGCCCTGGATATAAACCGCATAATGTCCTTGTGTTTATACTTGATTATTTATATACCATGAGCTGCTCTAAATATGACTATGAACTAGTCTAAATGTGTAATATGAACTTGATTCTAAATAATACAACTACAAGGACTAAATACTAATTTATCACCCACTTCATTAAGGGAGGCAACATGTCTTTCTTTTGGTAGATTTAAAAATAAAGGACAAGTCAGAGACTTAATTTCACACTTATACTGTACAGGATATTAGTGCTGCAACTAATGATTCTTTTCATTATTAATGAATTGATTAATCTGCCTATTAATTTCTTATTTATTCTAGAAAAAGCTTAAAAATGTCACCAAATTTCCAAGGTGACATCTTAAAATGATCATAACCTTAAGATATTCAGTTTACAATGATATGAGACAGAGGAAAAAATGCAAGTATTTACATATAAGAAGCTGAAAACGGAAATATTTCTGGTAGTTGTGCTTTAAAAATTATGATTGATAATCACAATAACGGGGCAGCAGTAGCTCAGTCCGTAAGGACTTGGGTTAGGACGTGGAGGACGCCGGTTCAAATCCCCCATGGACCAAGACCTGGAGAGGTGCCAGTTTACCTCTTGGGCACTGCCGAGGTGCCCCTGAGCAAGGCACCAAACCCCCAACTGCTCTGGGCGCTTGTCAGGAGCAGCCCCCTCACTCTGACATCTCTCCATTGACATGTATATGTACTGTGTGAACAACAGAGTGTAAAACTGAATTTCCCCACTGTGAGACTAATAAAGGAATATCTTTCTTTCTTTCTTTCTTAATTTTCAAGTAATCAACTTATCGTTGCCGTTCTCCTAAACATCATCATTTTTCAAGTACCAACCAGAAAAGAGACTAAAAATGGAAGAGAAACATAAAATTACTGCAAGACCTGCAAACCAGCCGCAAAGAGACACAACGATGTTCACAATGACTAAGAAAACGGGAAAAATAACCAAACACAGACATAAATTGACTACAGAGACACACAAAACAACTACAGACACACAAAACAGTTACAAAGTGACCACAAAGACACACAAAGTGACTACAAAGAGACACAAAGCAACTTTAACGAGAGAAAATAATAACAGAGACACAAAACAACTACAAAGAGACACGAAACTACAGAGACACAAAACAACTACAACGAGAGAAAATGACCACATGGAGACACAATTTGACACAAAGGAAAGGAGAAAGGAGGAAATTGCCACAAAGAAACACAAATCAAGTACAAAGAGACACAAAACAACCACACAAACAAATACGACAAAGAGGCAGAAAATTACCACAGAGACACAAAGCAAGTACAGAGAGAAAATAATGACAAAGAGACAAAACAACTACAAAGAAACACAAAACTACAGAGACAAAAACAACTACAAGGAGACAGAAAATGACCACAAAGAGACACAAAACAACAACAAAAGAGGCTAAGCAACTATCTATAAGTCTGTCTACTCCTACGTAGCAGTTTCATGTCTTTGCTCCTATAAAACTAACTCATGTCTACTTCTGCTTATGACGTTCTACGTTTCCCAGAAGGCCTATGGACAACCCTCAGGAAGGGGACTCCCTCTCGGTGCTATATTTGTAGACAGGTAGACAAAGATGATGTAAAAAGTGGACACAATATGAAATACTGCGAAGGTTGAGATGAGTAGAAGGAGCCACCACTACAATAACAAGATGTTGCTGCACTGCATGATGGTCTTTAGAGGCTACGGTCAGTGGAGTCTCTTCGATTCTCCCTGAGCCTTGAAAAAAGCTGCCGATCTGTGATAAGAGGAACAAAAATTACTGTTGCAAGTAACCGGATCATCTTTTTGCATTGAAACACCTTCAAAGCTGCTCTCCATTTAGCCAGTTAGCCGTGGTAATGACAAAAATACACCAAACAGCAACACGGGAGCAGGAATGCTGGTTACATGGCCAATAGCTTCTTTAAAGTCATATTTTCAGGGTCAGCCATACAAAACAAGACTGCAGAAATTGCATTACATGGAATTGTCAAGGATCCTCAAATAATCTCAAGAGCACAGCACACTTCGCTCTCCTCTCCTTTCAGGTGTTTACAGACCTGTCAAAGCTTGTCACAAGCTGATGACCATGACCATGTGAGGCTTTATCCTGTTGGGAGGTCTGCAGAACACATGCAGACCTAATCAGAGTGTCATTAATCCACGATGAAACGCCTCTGTGGCCGACCGTCAACATGACTGGAAATAGAAACTCCACAGAGGGGGAGAGAGCGGCGACGCATCAAACAGAAATCCTCCACAGCACCAAAGCTTTAAAACAGGCACAAATAAACTAAAAAACTGTTTGAAATTGCAGACGATCCTGCCGTCGGGGCTGAAAGCGGACCACGGGGCGGATAATGAAACGGATGCTGCTGTCTGGAGAAAAAAAGTGTCTGGAGAGGTTTGATTCTATTTCCTCTCTTTTAAAGTTGATTTTTAAGAGGAGATGAACAGCACTGAATTAGAACAGAGTGAATGCACTAACAAATATTAAAGCACAGACACAAAACAAGTAGACACATAAATATGAAGCAATGTAAAGGTGCAAGTCAACAGAAACAGTGATTATTAAATATGGATTCTACTGTTTCAGCCCTGCTCTGGTAAACTCATAAATGTGTTCATTTGAACTGGATGTTATCCAACACTCTTAGTCATATGAAAGTGAACATTACTATAGTTTTTCAGTTCGTTATAATGACAAGTTATAAAACCTCTTTCATTCCCACTGCAAGACTCGGTTTAAACAAGGCCAAATAGTCTGTCACTGCTTTTCAATGCAGCTTTGCACAGCTGCTCTTATTTATTTATGGAGTCTTTAATAGGTATGTATGTTTTGTGCTGTTTGTGAGCCCCTAACCTGAGACAATTTTCTATAATTATGTGACGGACAATAAAGATTTTTGAATCTTGACTCCTTTGGGTCAGTTTGGAGCAGCAGACGTTGCATGTTGCAACCCTTTATTTGTTACCATTATTGTCATGTCAGCTTAAAATCAGTCGCTATAAAATGCACAAACGCAATATTTGTCTATCATTTCTCTAAAACCTGAAGTAGGCGAGATTGGAGCACATATGATTTTAAAAAGTTATTTTTACAAAACCGTCACTATATACTGACAGTAATGCATGACACAGGTAATCTTAGAAAAAAAATAAATAAATAAAAAAAACACTTCTGTGTCCTCCGGTGCTCCTAACTACATCTTAAGACTTTACAGACCCGAGGAAAACAACCAATCAGAGCCAAGCTGGAGCCTGCAGTCTCTGAGCAGCTGTCAATCACTAGCGAACTACAATCAAACAGTCAAACTAGGCAGCGCTGATCAAATATGAATCCATATTCTGTTACTGTAATGACTATGTTTTCAGAAACATCTCGTAGTTACTGTTTAGGGGTAAAATGAGAAAGTTTGCGACCTGGCAGCCATGTTGAGATCAGTTGAGGAAATACCAAGCACCGCCCACCAGCTGGAGCACAACCAATAGGAACGCTCTCTCTGAAATGACCTGTGATTGGTCAAAGACTCCCATCACTGGTTCGATTTTTTTAAAGCTTGAAAACAGAGCCATGAGGAGGTGCAGGAGTCTAGTTTTCTCTCAGGACACTTGAATTACAATATGAGGAAAGGTTATTATGGAATTTTTGCCAAATGATGCCATTAATTGTTGCCTAGTGAAGCTTTAAAGATCTTTAATGTGTGCACACGTCTCTCCTAGTGACAGAGTGCCTTACAATGAGCTACATGCAGTCTTATAAAAAAGTACAGACAAACTAGAAAACATCGCCGTGCCATAAAACACATTCCCGTACCAGGTATCCCACATATAAGCAGCAAACTGTGTCATCCTCCACATCAGATCTGTCTAATTCAACCAGTTTTCAATTACTTTTAGCAAACAATTTCAACTGTTTATTCATTACCTCTATCAACTTTTTGACTTCTCTGCTCTCTTGCAAGCTAGTTTACACCTTTCCAAGTGCAACATGAAATATTCAGGTGTTTCAGTGGATTCAGTATATTTTGTTTCTAATCAAATCCTGATGGTTTTTACTTTTATTTTCTATTTATGAATCAATACTTGTCATTTTTCAACAGTCAAGCTACATTTTATAGATTTAAAAACTGGACTTCACAAAAGACCTGCATAATTAAACCACCATGTAATTCGCAGGCTGCCTGCATGCTTTTATTGTCAAGTCTCTGATTCTCAGTGTGTACTATTACATCCTGCATCACCACACAGAGACTAAGCTGTCAGCATCAATTAAACAGTGTGTTAACCAACACAATGTAACAGTGTGTGTTAATTCTCATCCACACCCATCAGGACTAATTTACCGCATCGTTGTATCAACACCAAGCACCATCTCCAATCGATACACATCAACTCCAAATATTTGTAGCTAGGAAATCTATATCTGTAAACACTACTGTGGGTATCCCATGTGTCACAACTGCTTGTGATAACTAAAGCTTTCATACTTCATCTCCACTGGTGGTGCATGTTGACAGAACCAGGTGTGTTGGGAATGAGAGCAGTTTTTTCTCCTCTAATGTTTTCACAGGAAAGACTCTATCATCTTCCAGTTTTTCCTCCCCAACCTTCCTCTTCATCCCACCTCCACTCACACTCATCCTCAGCCCCCCCTCTTCTCCTTGTTCACTACACATCCACACAGCAGCAGCAGCCTTGTAATGTGGGTCACAGGCTTGGTAAAACAGTGGCAGTGTGGTTCAGTGCCATCATCTTGAATCTCAGCATACAGCAGATGAATATTAAGTAACCAATGAAGAGGTTTCAGCAGGAAATTACATCAAATGTGGAAAAAACTGCAGTGAACCTGTTTTCTGCATCATTGTCATTGCTTTGAGAAAAAAAACACGTTCAAAAATATGGCTTTTTTTGCAGTGCATGGACAACACAAATTAGCTCGCCTTGCCCAAAAGCTTCCAAATGTGCCTGTAAGCGGTCAACCAACATGTTTCTGCTGATTATTGCGGCCAAAAAATTGTACCCGGCACAGATTTTTAAACGTCTCCAAAGCGCACAGACGCACAATAACCCCACAATCTGAACACAGCGTCCGTCTACTGTACCAATGCTTGTTCCATAAGCTTGCAAACAGCCAGTAACACTGCTATGCTTCCTCATGAGCTGCAGCACGCCTGTGCGCACGAATTCAACCAGTAATCAAAATCACAACTTCTGAGTAAAGTGTTTTCTTACCTTTCCAGCCTTGGAGCATCTGCGGTACGCATTTGTGGCGCCTGCAGTTTGGTTCATGGCGAAAAAACTTCTGCAATCAAAAAAAGCAAATAAAGTAAATGCATTTTTTTCTGACAAAGTTCGAGTAGCATTCAAGAAGGCGAACATGTGAGACGAGTGTTTGGTTTACCTGGTGTGCAGGAATCGCACTCGATATCGATCCTCGTTTTCTTAATTTGCAAAAACCTTGTTTGATATTCAGAAATAAACGCGTTAAATTCCCATTTATGTAGTCCAGAGATTTTTACGATCTCTCCTGTTTGTTTGTTGCTCCACGCAGCGCGCTGCTACTGATCAGTCACGCACTCAAATGTAAAATCCGATGAGAACTTTTCCACCAAACCAGCTGGTAAAACTGACGCGTTTAACTCCACTCACTGCATCTTAAGACTTGAACTCATTTGTAAAAATTAACTTCCTGTCTGATTTCCCAACACTAACCTGCTCACACTGGCGGATCCGTGTGTCTGTGTTTGTGCGTGCGCAACAATTGCGCAAGCGCATCGCATCTGAGAGCTCGAGTACACGGGGTTGAAGAAGAAGCCTGTCAACACTGCTCGCCCACTCCAAAGGCAGAAAAAGCAGTAGGGACTGCTAGCTCCACCATAATATGAGGAAAAACATATCACCGGACTGTGCAGATATGATTTATTTAAAACAGTCCTCCATACTGCATGGTTATGTGTCTCTACTTCATACTTTCTAATCAAATAAAAACACTGCATGATTTGTCTCATTCTTTTTAAATACCAACACTGACTGACCTCTATCAAATTCTAATAAGATGACTGACACCAGCAATTACAAGTGACAAATTATTTGTGACAATTACAATCATTATCTCAACAGGAGGAAGGGAATTTGTTTAGTTTCAATTATAGCATGATGAATGAATGTTAGGGGGCAAGCCTCCACTGGAGTGTGACAATTAGGTGGACGGGGGCTGTCGCTCACTTTCAGAAATGTTTGCAGATGACTTGGCTTATTAAAATGCATTTAATGTGCACAGATAGGTGTCAAATTAAATGAAGAAACGAACAGAAAAAGTCTCTTTAACACCGTTTTCTCAAAAAATATTCCCTCATTTGGTATTTTTAATGATGCCAATGGAGAGCCACACGTCACTCTAACATCTCCCACTGGTGTTCAGTTGTGTTCTGGTAACTGTGAAGGCCACAGCATATGATTTACATTAGTTTCATATCCGTTGTAGCATGCAGTGGCCCCAAGTGCCCTGTATCTATGTGGAAGCATCATTTCCTCTTCGATTCATCACCCGTCCGTCTTCAAAACAATGTGTCCAAACACATTAGTGAATGATCAAAAGACTTCTATATATTCCTTCATGCAATTCAGAACAAATGAACCGTAATTCATGCAGGAAAGCCACCAAACAAGCAATAACAACATATATCAGTGCAATAGATTTGAGACTATTTGAAAGAACCTGAGGTTGTAATGCTACTGCAAGTAGGTTTAGCTGCCTGAACCTTAGAGAATTAGTGTTGGGCTGCCCTGTCTCCATCCTGTCAGTTTTCTGATAATTTGATGTAAATTTGTGTGGGAATTTGCACCACTAGAGCAATATTGCAAGTGCAGTCAACTGGGTTGTAATCTTGTGTCTATGCTGTGTACATTTGTTTTAGTTTAAACTGTTGTTAACAGGTTAATCCGGGCCATGTGTTTAGATATGAGGGCTATAAATTGGTCTGGTCATGGCACGGTTTGCCTTCTAAAATAACAAACTGTGTCCTTTAATTGTAGGAGCTCCTTTAGCCATTATAATTGCTGTGTATTTAACACCACACTAAATCACTCTGATAAATTATTTCACCACACAATCGCAGCGTCTTCCGTGTGATCACTACAGATATCTGATGTGAAGCATTATGTTTGATTATCCCTCAGTTACATTATGTTCTGTGAGCTGAAATGTTGACTTGATGTGTTTCATATTTAAATAATTTGAACTCAGAATCAGTTATTCATTCGGCTGAAAGACACATAAAAATGTAATGAAAACTATGTCTTCGTGTATGACGACATCACTGATACCTCTTTGAAATCTGTTCAGAATGAGATAAAAATGATCACTGTCATGAGCCAGATTTTAAATAAATTTATTGGACCAATTTATTGTTATCATCCATCTGTGTCATGTCATCATTATTATTATAAATCATAGCGAAATTGCACATATGTTGTCTGAGATTATATTTGTGTCAGTATTAGATCCTGTTGGACAGTTGGATATATTTTTAATGATGACATGAGCAGGTCAGCTGGTTCAAGGACTCTTCAACAGGATACCTGGCTGGTGATGGACAGCCCATGGCTGTCTCTGGGATCTAAAACCTCTAGTCTTCTGTTTATAGGACATCACTCTCCCCTTTAAATGAGCCTGTTGACAGAATCTATCAGCAGACCATCAGTCAGTGAGGAAGTCCGATTGTCAGCATGTGGACGGCACTAATCCACACTGAAAGGTAAGGACATCTGAGACTCAGGTTTGCCTCTACGTTTGAGCCACGCTGTCACTTCCAGGGTTACCTCTAACCTATAGATCGCCTCAGACACAGAGAAAGGTCTTGGCTTTACGTTAATTCTTTCACCACCAGCTTTTCTCACAGCAAGAGAGACAAAACCTTAACCAAATGATATGTGAAGTAAAAGAATTGTGTCGAAGCTCAACTTAAAGCCACATTAAGGAGCTGCACTTTTGTTGCATTCATGCTCCATTTGGCACAACTGCTGACTTTGCCTTCTTGGTATTCCTATTCACTACAGTGAAGAGGAGCCTCCATTACAGCCTTATTGATTGCAGAGCTTATGATGTTTTCTTGTGTGCAGATTTCAGTGTGCCCCTTTAAGCCACTGCATTTAATTAGGGGCCAATCTGTTCACAGAAACTTGCATACACTGGAGCGTATAGAGCAGTCCAGGAATGAGTCCTAAAACCCAGAACTGAGTTAGCATTTTAGCACTTCTGGTTCCCTCGTTTCAAAGTGGTTTTTTTGAATGAGTTTTTAGTGAGGTCTGTTGTTAACACAAGCTTAAAAGATTTTAACGTTTTGTTCTATGCTAGAAAATATATAAATAAATATCTTATTTGTGTTTTTCATGAAAAAGGCGGTCGCAAACAAGTGGCTAAATAAGACTACAAAACGTAATCACATAGACTAGTTCGCCTTTACAGCTTCATTGTGTATAATTCTGCTCATGCAAACATGGTGTAGTTTGTTTGTAGCCTAACGTTAGCTTTTTACTTCTGCTGATTGCATTCACACCTCAAAAATCAGAAAAGTGGTGTGGATATTATCTCGCTGAACAAAAGGATCAACGTTTGTTTGCCACTGATCTAATTTTCTGCAATAATCCAAAATTCAATGGAAAAATCCCATTGGCTTCTTGTTGAGGGAGCCAGGGTGATGCTAACTTCCCTGTTAGCCTACCGAAACATGTCATCCTTGGAGCACACTAGTCCTATCATAGAGGTTTTATAGAGACTTTACATTAAAATAACTTATAGATCAGGGGTTTTCAAAGTCTGAGACTGTGGGGCTCCCCCTTTATAGGCCCAGACACACCAAGCCGACAGGTGGCCCTCAGACAGTTTGGGGTCGTCAGTAAGCATCTGTCAGCCTAGTTTTTTCGGTGTGTCCCACACTGTCAAGTGTAGTCTGCCCATGTCTGAGTTTTTTGAGCCGATTCAGCATGTTGAACCAGTGGTGGAGCTCGTTGGGGAGAGAAATCACTCTGATTGTCTGTTTAGCTTAAACAAATCGATGCACAAGAAGAGAGACAGACATGAGGAAAGCCAGCAAATTAATAAAGTGAGGAGGAAAAACAGAGAATGCTCTTCTCATTTTTCATCTTCATCTCTGATCAGTCCAGTTCAGGGATATTTTCACAAAGACATGGCCCTCTGGGGTGAAGCTAAGTGGTGAGTAAGAGCGGTGTGAAAATGATCAAAAAATGCTGATTTGTTTCATGTACGTATCATAACAATGGTTTGTATGTCCACAGTCCTTGGTCCTCTGGTTTCCCTTTTGAAGAGAAACTAGAGACTACCACCACCTGCTGGTGGGAGAGTTATTTCCTCTCACGCATTGCTTAAGTTAAATGCTAGTTGACCTTTGGCTGTCGACCTTGCAGTATGTTCAAGTGCAACTTTTTGGCCAATATACAGCCAACGTGAGGAGATGCAACTGGTGGCTTTCATCGCTGCGAGTTCTGTGATGTCGGGTTGATTTGTCTGGGCCTTTAGTTTACCTGCTTACTTTTGCTTAATACCTGGATGCCTATGGAATCATGATTATGTTATTTGAATGCACTCAACAATTGTGCACCAAGATAGTGTAATATTGACATAACTTTTGAACTGCACCAAATACATAAAAAGTTCTGTCCTAAGGCATTCATTAGTATCTAAAAACAAAACAGTAAAATTCCCCAAAACTACTGTATTTCGATGTATTTAACAAAATTACATTACATTATTATTCTGTGGTTCTTTTGATGCAATGCATTCATTTCCCTTCACTGAACCTCCCCTGAAAGAGTCTGGAGCCCCCTGAGGAGGCCCACTTTGGAAACCTCCTCAATAGACTGACTGTAGAAAGTTCAATGTAGAGGGTCAGAAGAACAACGGTGTACTCAAAAGGTAAAATGGCCACACTTATGAAAAGAATCAAGGAGCTGAAAACTGTAATCTTGAGGCACTCAGAAACAGGAACAATGCCAGAATTAGACTAAAACACATTCATTGGCATTTAATGATCAGTTTGGTGCTGCAGAGTTTAAAATACCTTGTGAGATTTTGGGCTAATTTTCAGCAATGCTGTGTGGCAATCAGCATTCAAAGAAGATTGTTGAAAGTTTCATATAAAAATGAAGCTTTTAAGGTGCTTTTAAACTGAGTCTGAAGTCAATGTTAAATGGGGCACATGTTGCATCCATAATGTGATATCACCCATTGGTTTGTGGACTGCTGTTTTGAATTCTTGAGTTCAGCATTTTGCCTGTCGCCATCTTGTGTTTTTGCAACCAGAAACTACACAAAAGGATGGAGTTAAGTACAACTGAAAACCAAATAAGGTATGGTTAAGCAACCAAAATGTGACGATTAACTTTCGTGAACTGAAAACACGCTGTGTTAAAACATCAACAACTACCACACCAGAAAACGCTGTGGAAGCGACCTGCCAATCACAACGTAGCCACCCATTAAAGCATCCCCTGCTTTATAGTCTATTTGACTCTAAATGGGACCATAATTTAATAAATGAACACCATGCTGTACTGAAGAAGACTCGAAACTAGTGATTGAGACCACAAACGCTCGTTTCAAGTCAAGACAAAAAATTAACCTATTCTTTAAGCGTGCTAGGGCCAACATCTGTACAGTTGATACATTGGCTGTTAAAGCAAATAAGACTGACTGCAGAAACACTAAAGGGTTCAAAATTGTGCAACTCAAAAAGGGAGAAAATTCACTCTCAGTCTAAATATAACTTAAGTGTTTTTCATGAACAATGTGGCTTTCCATTAAACTTCCTGTCAGGAAGAACACGAGCCCCACAATCTGCAGGTCTATTACTCGCACATTACTGAGTTCAATGCAGTATTTTATGGCTGAGAAACAATCATTTATATGTAAATACATAGCTGATAAAATGTGCCCAAGCTTTTGTCAGCCACTGGAAAAGTTACTGCAGTTTCCACATCTCAAACAGCCTATCTGAGGCTGAGTCAATGAAAAAAACAAGCCCTCTTTAGGAACAAACAGCTAATTTCATATAAATCGAGAGCTACTTTTCGTTCATGGCGATGCTGTATTGACTCAGATGTATTCTGTAGGAACTCTGAAAAAGCTCCTGAGCAGTAAATATCAACTTTCGGAAAAGTTTTAAATACCAAGAGGTAAAATGGCTTTATTGAAACTGGTGGGTGGCTTTCATACGGGAATCCTCTTTCTCCACAAGCCTCTCATCAACATGGTAGAGATTATCTCCACTTGATAACCTTTTGGTATGCTGGTCCTCAGATATTTATGTCAGCATTCCTCACTATACTGTACATTGTGAATGTTAATGTGCAGTGCTGCTTTCTGTGTCGCCGTAACCAGATAATGGACTTATGCATAATAATGTTCGGTGGAGATAATCTCATTTTGGAAGCTGCTCTTTTTCCCCCCTGATAGCATCCTAATGTTATTAAAGAGGCTTTTTGTGGTTCTCCAAACTTTGTGCGATAACAGCTTTGTAGATGCTTCAGAGAGGAACATCAAATAGGTTTGATTTGAATTGGTTTAGATGTGATGGGCTGACATTTTAAACCACAATACTGGTGTTTTCAGATAATGTGGGGCAGGTTTTGGTGTTTAGATTATAATTTAAAGATTTAATATGTTCATTAGACCCTAAATTAAGGTATTTTTTTGCCCTCTGATGTTATTATCTATTATCATTATTATTATTCGAATATTCTCACGTTGCACAAAAAAGATGATGAACAGGTGAAAAAGTTTAGATTTTGTTTTACCAATGATGCAGACCCATGTTCCTTCCATAAATTAAGCCTAAAATATCAATGTAATACATACAGTACGCGTGCCATTTGAGCATTATTTTGTTGAATTCACCTATAACTTCACCACGAGAGCTTTGTCCATACCTGAAGTTGTTATTACAGATCCATGAAATCAAGGTGTGCTCACTTTCAGCCAGGAGAGAAAGCAGAATGACTGCAAATGCAGTGGGAGCTCCATTGGGTGCCTGTACACACACACAAAAGCACAGAAAATAATTAAATATGTCTAAAATAGCAACGTGTTTGTTTCACAATGTGCTAAATCTGAACTTAACCCAAACAGACAGTGACTTAGAAATCCAAAACACCCCTGCTGGTCCAATTTGATTTTTTTGGCTAAGTTATGTACATCGATATTTCCCAAAACAGCAGTCTGTGTTTTTTTGCAGCGAGTCGTGTGAGCAGAGCAGATGGTAGGTAGGTGATCCCTTCAACATGGAAGCCTTGAACACACCACTTGAATAAAATTCAATTACATGATAGAATAACAAAACCAAACCCTAAGATATTCAAACCACCACGAGGAGTAAGTCAGTCAGAGTAAAGTTTATGTAGCACTTTTCATAGAACAAGATCACAAAGTGCTTCACGAGAATATAAGATATTAAAAATAATATCATAAAAAAGCAAAAGAAAAACAACAAAACATAAGCAACAATAGAGCTTAAAAACAGACAGAATTACAAACACTGGACAGCACAAAGTCCAGTTTAAATAATGGAGGTCTTTGGCTTAAAGATGTGTTTCTGTTGCTTCTCTATGGCTCTCAACATGGCGACAACGAGCCAGGGTCAAGTCTAGAAGATAACAAGTTGGGAAACCCCCGCAAAATGGTTAAGGTTAAGTATTGACCTTGAATATAAGGTTAGGATAGGTCGTCGGACAGCAAGTCTCGCAAGAGTTTTTGCAAGTTTCTCCCAGATTTCAAAATTTGCGGGTTACCTTCTAGAAACGACCATGAACCAGCAGCTCGCAGCTAATGGTGCTGAAATTGGCAACAGTGAAAACAGCAGAGAAAGTGCTGATAGAGTTAACAGTGTTAACCTGAGGGGGAATCTGAGGGTGGGTGCTTCACTTCCGTGACAACCCCGGAGGTCGGGACGGCATTATCAGCTGTAACCGCCATATGAGCGCAGTGCAGTCGTGTGACCGTGAGCCAGTGGGGCACGAACATGCACTAAAAGTGAGCCAGCAATGTCAACAAAGCACAGAGAAGCTCATATTACAACACACAGAGAGGGAGACTGACTTCATCACTCCTCTATATCTTCACATAGACCATAGTTGTTTGATGCTATATTGATGTGCTGAATATCGAATTCAGCACCTTTAAAAGCATCCACAGATACAGATCACAAACAGATCAAATGTCTATAGGAAGAGCCTTCCACAGGGTCAGAGCCGCACTTCAATAGCACGGTCACCTTTAGTTTTCAGTCAGACTCGAGGAACAACCAGTAAGCCCTGATCAGAAGACCTAAGTGACCTCCTGGTGATTTAAGGATGGAGCATGTCAGAGATGTACCCTGGTGCCTGACCATACAGGGCTCTATATGTGAAAACAACGACCATAAAATGAATCCTGAACTTGATGGGCGTAATACCACCCCTTTCACTTTAAAATATTAAACACAGAAGAACCTGTTTCTAAGATTTTTATTATGGTTGACTTGTCACCAAATGCTATAATTAATTTGTATTCAAAGGTACCTACAGCAGCTTTGAAGCTGAAACATCTTGCTCTGTAAGTATTTTTGCCATTAAAAGATGTTACAACTCCCATTTACTTTTCGGGTGCTGTTAATTAGCTGTCAGGTTGCAGCTTGCTTCCTTTAAATAGCATTAAATGACTTCCATGCAGGTCAGCCCGTGTCACCTTAGCATGTAATTTCATCACTTTATCAGAATCATTTCATTCAGAGTAAATAAATGTTTTACTTCTGGGTCAGACTGATGGATACGATGCAACAGTGATTATGAATTACCGTTTTAAGGCAGGAAGTTAATATTTGAGTGAAAAAAACCTATTATGGCTAAAAAAGGTTGGCAGAGTTACTGAACGATGAACTGTAGTTTGGTAGACAAAGTTGTGTTTTGAGTCTCTGAATTTGACTTTGAAATGAGTGCAGAGGAGGAAAAGGTCATCCCATAGATTTAGGGATTAGAGCAGCTGCTGAGTGAATCCCAGTCCACATCTGCTGCCTGCCGTCCTGCCTGCTAACACACCTCTGGCTGCTCAGCAACACATTGGATGCCAATTAATCCTGAAGCAGTGTCTATATATATATATATATATATATATGACAGCAGATTTTATACAGCGCTTTATGACTATATGGACCGGTGTTTGTTTTCCATGGAGTTTGCTTTGCTTTTTGTTTGTGTGTTAAAGCTGTTATCAAACCTGAATCACTGACTAGAAGAGTTTGACCTTAAAGGTGCTAAATTCAATATCCAGAGCATCAAAATAGCCTCAAACAACTATTGTCTATGTAGATATATAGAGGGGTAACGTCTACCTGAGCAGAGAATGTTTTGGCTATGTTTTGGCCTCTCGTCCACATGCAAACAGAGTTCCGGGTCACAAAAATGGATATTTTTGAAAACGTCTTCTGAAGTGCCAATTTTTAAAACGTACATTGTATCGGTGTGGATATGAAAATGTTTTTGCATTCAAGTGTTGATGCAGGTATTTTATAAAACAAAGGTCATGTGGACACGGAGCGGAAATATACAGTAGATACGTAGACACGACCAAGGACTGTTACATCTATCAGCACTGTTGCTGTTGCTTTTAGCATTAGTGCTGTTAGCACATTTAGCTCAAGTGTCGCCATGCTGAGAGCCACGCGGGGGCAATAGAAATGCTACCAGTCTTGCATTTAGCACCTTTAACAAAATAGTGCTATATCGGCTAATGAAGTTAAATCATGTGGTTTTCCAATACACTAAGATGGAAGATAATAATGTAGGTTTTTGTGTGGGAAAGAAAGTTCACAGACTGGATCCTTGCCCAAATTAAGCAACTAATTTAGTGAGGGAATTAAAGCACTGCCTTGTAATTGTGTATTAAAATGATTAGATTCTTGAAAATTCAATATCTGTACATTTAACCTCTCAAAGATGAAGTTTCAGGAATACCCTTATTATGTACCCTCCTGTGAGTTTTTTGTTGCGCTTCAATTTCGTATAATCAGCCTTCTTGTGAGAGCAGCACCGATTTTTCATAACAAAATAACAAGGGCATGCAGTGTTATGAGCAGTGTTTCAGAACACCTACAGTGTGTAATTGATATGCATACATCTTGTAAACAAGAACGACACTAATTACAATTTTAATGGGTGCTTGCTGTTTAGGTTGGGTTCTTAAAGAGGATTATACACCGAAAGAGTAAATTCAATCTCATCAGATCTGGGAAATATGTTGTTGAAAAGTACTATTTGTATAACAGATGACTGCTGAGAATTACAACAATGTCTGACTAAGAAATCCTGCATCTTTGCTGGTTATGTCTCCATAGTTGTAGGCAGTATGAAATAGTGTGTTTGTGGAAGGAGGGATTTGCAACCCACAGCCCCTCTACCATAACATATGGAAATGTGCAGTGTGATCTCATTTTGATCGTCGTCCCAGCATGCAAGAGAGGAGATGACCCTGTTCTCTCAGGTGGAAAAGCTATTTGACTGCTGTTTCAAATGAGGGAACAGTTGGTTTGCAGCAAAATTGCTAATGATTTACACGATATTACTTGTTATTATGTGTGCAGAACAAATACCGGCTGATGGTTGTTTGTCGATGCACATGTAGCTGTTTCACCTTCATTCCTTAGTGATTCAAGAGTCCAATAAACGATGCTCAAGTTCAAGGGCAAATGAATTTTCCCTTATTTTTGTAGAAACACTGAAACAGGAACTGCTCTACACAATGCAACTATAGTCTTCACCTGTGAGAGTTGTGTCTTCTTACTGGCATACTACTATTCATTTGTAATTTCATTGCATATACTTGGGATCCCAGTGTGCACAAAGGAAGTCCAACAAGAAATTAAAAGGGTCCTATTAAATTAAGAGTCCACAGCCATGCTAACAGCTCTGTGAGGCTCTAACTAGGCACAGTGCTACATGCTAACATCAGAGTGCTAACGTGCTCACAATGACAATACTGACAAGGCAAACCATTCAGTCAGAAAAGTCTGATCACGAAAGTTGTTCGGAAACATTGTCAAGAACCATGAATGTCTTGTACAACATTTTGTGACAAGTAGATCTTAATATATTTCATAGGATAGTTGAAAAGTTGAACCTGCTGGTGGCACAAGAGTAAAAGTCAAAGGATTGGTCAGGATCAAAGTGGTGGACCAAGACTGTATACAAGAAGTGGACGTAGCTAACGTAAGGTCACCCATTGGTTTGCAGACTGCTGTTTTAAAGCCTCAAGTTCAGCATTTTAGTGTTTTGTGCCAGAGGGGGTATATATATATATATATATATATACCCCCTCTGGCAAAAAACAAAAAAAAAAGTATATATATATATATATATATATACAGGAGAAAACATTTGAAACATAGATGCTCTAACAAAGACTCTTCGTCTTCTGGAGCCCATCAGACTCCATCAATGTCTAAAATTTTTCTCTGGCAGTGAAGGAAAGGAAATAATTCAAGGGCCCTGTACTTCAGAAAAACAGCAGCTCCCATTTTATTCTATGAGTTGTTTCTATTTTTTAAACAACCACTTCCTGCAGATAAGTGCAGAAACAATCACATCTATGTTCTTCTATCATGAATCCAAGACATGTTAATGCAGCAGGACTGAAATGAGAAGAAACCCTGTTGTAGATGCATGTCACAGATAACAGAAGCACACGGCAGTGAAGCTGAGCAACAGTGATGCTAATGACTGTATCTCGTTTCCGACTGCAGTTCCTGTCATTATCATACCACACTCACGTTCAGGTGCAGATTCCTCAATTTCGCCCAATATGCTGAGAGTCAGAATTTGCTTTTCCACTCCGTGACACAATGATATCAGCACCATCAATCTGAGGCGCTCCTGCAGAAGGCCAGTTATTACTTCAGATCAGTCAGCCTTTTCAATGCCGTTGATGGAACATCTTGTGAATTGTCAACACACATACAGTAGGCACATTATTAGTGATAACCACCTTCACACTAGAGTGGTATGACATTAGGATGGATGGGCTGCCATCTTTATCTGACTCTGGATTTTCAATTTTGTTAAACAGTATGCTTTGCTTTCCTATTTAAAGGCCCAGAAACCTACTTTTTTAAGATGTTATTACTATGGCTGTCAAAGTTAACATGAAAACAAGGCATTAACGCAAATTAGTTTTAATGCCACTGCAACTTGCAATTTTTTGGTTGTGCCAGGCTCTGTCTTAACACATGAGCTCATGTCCATGTAATGCTAAATGCTCCAAATTTTGGCAAGGAAAAACTGGCTTGGCCCCATGACCTCTGACCTCCAGATATGTGAATGAAAGTGGGTTCTCTGGGTACCTACAAGTCTCTACTTTACAGACATGCCCACTTTATGATAATCACATGCAGTTTGGGGCAAGTCAGCATACTGACACACTGACAGCTGTTGTTATGATTTGAGCATATTTTTTTATGCTAAATGCTGTACTTGTGAGGGTTTCTGGACAATATTTGGATTTATTGCATATGGCAACCATATTTGTTTGATAACATTATTAAATATTAACAAATCTCCCTTTAAGATACATTTTGAACAGATAAAAAATATATATTTGTGATTAAAATAAATGCAATTAACTATGGACAATATGATTAATTGCTACCAAATATTTCAATTGATTAGAAGAAGAAGAAGAAGATCTACCTTTATTAGTCCCACAGGGGGGAAATTCAATTTACACTTTGTTTAACATAAAAAAGGGAAACACAAAAAAAAACACACAAAAAGAAGAAGAGAGGGGAGGGGGGGGGGGGGGGGGGGCGAAGAAGGGCGCCGGGGGGGGGGGGGGGGGGTGCGTTGCGGGGGGGGGGGTGGGGGGGGGGAGAAGGAGAAAAGGCCCCCCCCAATCAAAATTAAAACATTTGTTTTGGTCGGGGGGGGGAGGGAGGGGCCCCCCCCCAAAAACAAACAAAAAAAACGCCCCCAAAAAATTAACAGCCCTTGTTATTACTATAAGTCCTATATTAATTGTCAGTTATAACAATAATAGTATTTCACCAGGGATGTTTCTGGATTTTTGTGTTTTGCTAGTCTTAGCAATATTACAGGTGTTTTATGTGGTATTTGGTTACCCCTTAATTTTGTCTATTTATTTATTCTTATCTGCTGTGTTTCATGCACCTTTACTTTCTTTCTGTTAAATACTGAAGGGAAAAACTAGACAATTGAAATGGGTGGAATTTCTTGTGAGTCATGGTAGAAGTGCAACAACAAAATCTTTATCTGCAGACAACAGCTTCACCCAGGGAAACCTCAGGATTTTGCAAGGCAGCTGGTAATTAAAGAGTGTGAAATACTGCTAACACATGACTTGAAGTTGGGTAAATCAGCTCCACCAGATATAAACTTGACAAAATGGTGTGAAAGAGACTTAAGGAGGTATATGAGTGATTTAGTATTCATAAAGGTTGCTATAAAATTGGCCAAAATTGAAGTAGCAGAGGCTGAGATATCCTTTTGGTCTCTAGTATGTGTCAAGCTTTGAAAACGGTAGATACTACACTTCCCATAATGCATCTGGATATAGAATATTTTATTATATATTATATTAATATAACATCTTTACCTCAGATTTGGCCCCAGTTGTTTGTCAGTTGGGGTCCTGGGCCTTGTTGATGAGGCCCACTGCAGTCAGGGAAAAGCTGTTTTGTGCTGTAAGGTTTCGGTCCTGATGGGCCACATACTTCTGTCAGGGGGGAGTTACTGAAAAAGGTTGTGTCCAGGGTTGGAGGGGTCAGCACAATCTTCCCAACCTGCCTCAGGGTCCTGAAGGACTACAGGTCCTGGAGAGACAGCAGACTGCAGCCAGTCGCCTTCTTAGCTGAGCGAATGATCCTTGGCAGTGGTAGCAGCATCCCAGATGGTGATGGAGGAGGTGAGGATGATGATGATGGCAGTGTGGAACTGTACCATCACTGTCTTTGGCAGGTTGAACTTTTTCAGCTGCCTCAGGAAGTACATCTATTGTGCTTTTTTTTTCCATTTTATTTTTTTTAGGTGATGGAGTGATGGTCCTGGGTGATGATTGTGCCCAGGAAGTGGAAGGACTCCACAGCGTCGACTGGAGAGTCACACAGGGAGCAGGTCTTATGATCCTCTTCAGATTCCTCACTGAGCTCTAAAGTGCAGACAGAACAATAAAGGTGTGACACAATCTTGATATGTGAGTGGGAGTGTGGTGACCTCTGAAATCTAATTCATTATCACAACGCAACTGCTGTCCAACATTTGTTAGAAATTCCCAGAACTGATTTCACTCACAGAGAAGATCTGGTGCTCTGCAGTTTAAGATTAAATCAAGACAGGATAGAAAGCTTTGAAATACAGCGTATTGATTGACTTGAGAGATGAAAATGAATAACAGCCTCAGACAAGGAGGTAAAATTAATTCTAATGCAGTTGGAAGAGGTGCTAAGCAATTCACTTTTCAGCTTGATGGCTCACACTGAGGTTTTAGACAGATAGTGCCGTGATGGAGGATTTACAGTACAACTGCACAGTTGCACCTGAGATTAAGTGGAAAAAAATGCTTTTTTAAATAAAACCACTTCAATAATGTGTGTAAATTTATATTCATTACACACTGATGTGAGATGTGACAAATCTGTTTCATCAGTTGGTGTCCTTGTGTTATTATATGTGGGTGTATGTGTTTACAAGCATAGATTTCATTGAAAGCTAATCCAATTTCATTTGCATAATCTGCATAAAGATTGTATAAGTTTCTTTTTGAGGCCAGATTTATTTATTTACAGATACAGGGAGTGTTGCATGTGACATAACACTGCATTAATGAAAGCTGTGATTGTCTCAGATGGATGAGACATTAGTATTCAGGTCACTTTGTAGATATGTAGACGTGTGGGGAGGCAGTATAACAGAAGAATGTGTTTGGTATCAACGGGTCAGAACAGTGTGATGTCTAATTAGGCAATGTGTGATCATTTCTGAGGCATATTAATTTATTTCATAAGTATGTGGTGTGAATATTTGGCTGTATCGCTTTCAGAGCTGTTTAAAATGTATTTGGATGGAGGTCACAAAACTTAAGTTTACACGACCTTCATATCTGCTCGCACAGTGCTAGATCTGCTCTGTGGGAGGATCCTGCTGTGGCTCAAGTATGACATCTCCTTCATGTGTTTTTGACTTATTCACAAGGTGTCAAGGCAAAGAGAAGCAGAGACGCCATCATGGCTTGATGTCCCAGCAGAGGCAGAAGCAGAGCTGATGATATGTCTTTGTGCACTTGCACTCATATTGCACTTCAACAAAACACTGCTACCAGCTGAGCTGTCAGGCCTCCTCCTTCTCCGCTTCATCAGTAACTTTGCCAGCTGGCAGACTGAAGAAAGGAAAGAAAAAAAAAAAAAAAAACAAGAGACAAATGAGATTCTTGCAGGCCCACAACACAGATCATTACAGTAATGGCTTTGCAAAGTCATTGTTGAATCAGTTACTGTGCCATATGGTAACCATTCGACGAACACTACACAGTTCAGCAAACTCATCAACAGCACAGAACAGCCTTAACATAAAATAGGGTTTATTTTTTTCATATTTGCGTATCTCTAAACTCAATATCCAGCTCCAGCATTTACCAGACAATGATTAGTTCATCATGGAGGACAAGTTCATCATTAGTGGAACGAATGTGACTAGTAGCACAAGTAACACAAACGTTACATATATTTTTCACTTTATACATACAGGCCACATTTGTTGACAGTCCACAAAGTCCACATCCTTCAGCTGGATAGAGAAATTCATTCCCTACTGTAGCTTGCAAGCTAATGGCTAAACATGGCAGTGAGTCAGGTACATGCTATAGTTAATCAGTCACTATAAGTCTTGGAGCTTATTCTTTCTGTTTTCTCAATACTTTGCTGTTTATTCCAACCAGCATTTTGTTTTCAGCCTTCTCCATCTATCCACCTGCAACTGCTTATCCCCTTAGGGGTCGTGGGGGGGTGCTGGAGCTGATCCCAGCTGGTATTGGGCGAAGGCAGGGTACACCCTGGACAGGTCATTAGTCCACAGACAACCATTCATGCTCACATTCACATCTATGGGCAATTTAGAGTCACCAATTAACCTGCTTGTCTTTGGACTGTGAGAGGAAGCTGGAGAACCTGGAGAAAACCCACACTAACACGGGGAGAATATGCAGACTCCACACAGAAGGACCCCAAGCTGGATTTGAACCAGTGATCCTCTTGTTGTGAGGAGACTGTCAGCTTGTATGTTACGAGTCGCTATTAACAGTAACAATATGTCGACACAACTGTTAGCAAACTATCCCTTTACTGTGGAGCAGTTTATCAAATCTGACAGAGGAAGTTAAATGAAAAGTAGATGATTACAGTTAATAAGATGCAATATGTTCTTCCATTGTGGACTCGCTAGATCTCCAATAATAAAGGGTTTGCTATTGGTCAATAGCACAAATTTGTGTTTTGGGTTTCTACTGAAATTAATTTATTGAATTGTGCAATTTCACAATTCAGCCCATTAAACTATGTGATTTGCATCCAGACAAACTCCCAAACCAGCCAAGTTGCAGTTTACATCTAGTCTGTCCAAAATGTCATCACATTTCTGTGAAATTGCCATAATTAGCATATGAATTCTTGAGTTATAGCCAATAACACATTTTGTGAGGTCACAGTGGCCTTTAACCACCAAAATCTGATCAGCTGATCATTGTTTGTACCAAATTTAAAGAAAGTCCTTCAAGGTGTTCCTGAGATATCACATTCATGAAAATGGACCAATGCACGTACATACATGCATACATATGTAAGGAAAACTCTGGTTATGCCTGTTGCCTGCAAAGAGGCATAAAAACGTTTGACAAGGCTATGCAGTACTGAACCAAACAATGCAGCACTTAACTGAAAATCCTTTTTGCAAACGGTCTTACAACCTCTCATCTACCTATCAAGAGTGATCTCTCTTAGATCAGAAAAGGGTAAAAAAGTGTGTTTAAAAAATGACATTATGCATGTTTTAAGAAAGGTTTATGAAAATAAAGCTTGCATGAACAGCCATATATTTGCTCAGGAAACTCAGCAGGTTAAATGGATGTGACCTTACACAGTAGCTCCATAAATCAGTTTTTGACCTGACAACACATGTACAGATACTAAAATAAGGAGTAGATGATGTGTCGTTCCTCTTTGACTGTGGTAAAAGCCTTTTTCCTGCAGTTTGCATTAGCGGAGATGTGACAGAAGGGCGTTAGATGTGTGTGAGAGCAGATAAAAGCCTGTCTGACTTTTTCCACAAAAAAAGCCCTTCATAGCTCAGAAAGTGAGTCCATATGACGTTCTTGTGGTAAAAATTTATGCAAGACAAAAGATCTGATACATTTCTGACTACACAGACAGGATTGTTCAATATTAAACCAAGTTGGAATTAATAAATTAGACTATTGTAATTTTTTTCACTAAAGGAGCTTTGCAGGATTTGATGGCACTAGTTCTGAAATCAAAATAGCGTTTTATCGACGCCTGAAACTGAGTCTTTTTATTAAGATAAAGACTCGCATCTTCCATCCCACCACTCCTTCAGCTGTAGTATCTCCTATCATGGTGTTTTAATGCCTCAGCAGTTCTCATGTATGATATTGATGAGAAATCACGTCACGGTGTCATCTGTACTGTAACAGTGATGGATTGCGCCCAGAAAGCTCTCTACTAAACGAGGGGTTAAATTAAACGTCGTTGCCAGCAAGATGAATAGCCACTGGCTGCCGCGCAGTCGTTACCATGGTGACCACTTTATTGGCAAATCATAATGATGAACCTGAATATGCATCTCTAGGCTCTCATGCTAAATATGATGACAGTACAGGAGAGATGGCCCTGATGGAGAAACATTCATAAAGCATGTAGAAAAACAACAACAACAAAAAACAAACAACAAAAAATGAAATGTCAGAGACCGGCAATCAGACACATTTGTCTCTCGAATTCTGAGACGATGTTTCCCAAAAGATTTCCTGTTTCCCACTGAAGAAGTAGACATACATCTAGTCTGTCTTAATGCAGCAGATAAAACAGATTTCAGGAGAACAAAAGTGGTTTTCTTCAGCTGCTGTCTGTCTGCGCAGTGAAGTGAAATTATGCCAAGTGATACCATCAATCCCAGACTTTATCCTCTCAGCAGATTATGTCTGAGAGTGTGAAAGTTGTTTTATTGCTTTTCCATCCGCCCACATGGGAACTTCTCATGACCCACTTGGCAATTCATCTCATTTGGCTCATTTTAGTTTCTGCATCAGAATACTTCTGTATAATCATGAACATGACTTCCTGGCACCGGTAAATCTAATGATTCCACCAAGTCTACTGAAATTCTTGCTACTGACTCAGAGAAGTGTCCTTCTGTTTATTTTAGCATGAAATCAAGTGTATTCAAGCACTAAAACTAATTAACGTTCAATCTGAACTTTTAAGCCAACATCAACAACAAATGCTTAACACAAGAATTTAACTGTAACATCAGTTCCCAGTCCAACATGTTGTCACCTCCAACTCATCAAATACAGCAGCTTGTTCATTGGCACGATGCTATAGGTTTCCCTCTAGCACAGTTTTTTTTTTTTTCTTGTTATATGCTTACACTTTTCTTTTCAAAATAAACTTACATTTTTACAGGAAAAAAATTTGGTCAGGTTAGGAAAAGACTGTGGTTTGGATTAAAAGTGCGTTTGGTATGATAAGAAGAAGAAGAAGAAGTCTCCTTTATTAGTCCCACAATGGGGAAATTAATTTACACTCTGTTAAACTCATACATGGTAATGAGACTGAAACACACATACATGATTAATGGAGAGATGTAGAGTGAGGGGGCTGCTCCTGACAAGCGCCCCGAGCAGTTGGGGGTTTGGTGCCTTGCTCAGGGGCACCTCGGCAGTGCCCAAGAGGTAAACTGGCACCTCTCCAGCTACCAGTTCACACTCAGCTTTTGGTCCATGTCGGGACTTGAACCGGTGACCCTCCGGTTCCCAAGCCAACTCCCTACAGACTGAGCTACTGCCGCCCCAATAAAATAAAATATCCAGAAAAGGGATGCAAAAACAACAGGCTAAACAAAAAGTAGACAGTCATAAAATATGACAACTTAAATAGAAGAAAATATGAAAAATATAGGAACCGTATATACAGTACTGACAGTAAACATAATGTTTACACAATTGCACAAGTGGAAAAATAGATATTGCACAGAGTATTGCACAGTATGAGTTGGGAACATAGTTAAGTAGGCTACATTATGTATATGATGGAGTAATGTTACGTAACAGGTCAACGGTGACTTTTAGTTTCATACGGGGGACCAAGAGCAGCCGCCTCTGTGAAGTCCTGTGTTTTTGGACCCAACAGTCCATCCCGACCTCCCTACGTGGACTTTATTGCTCTTTATTCTACTTAGCCTGACTTCTTTGTTTACTCCTGCTGTCATAGTTTGACACATGGGGCCACTGACCAAGCTGCCATATTTGACAGGTTGGTTTCTGATTGGCTGGCAGGTGTACAGTATGTTAAAATCATATAAAATGACCTCAAAAGTCATTATGTTAATTAAGTGTGCAAGGTACATCAAATTGCAGTATTTGTGCTACATTACCAGTTATCATTGGTAAACCTGAGAAAATAGTGTGAATAGTTGTCTGTCTCTATGTGTCAGCCCTGCGATGGACTGGCGATCTGTCCAGGGTGTACCCTACCTTCGCCCCATGCCAGCTGGGATTGATTCCAGCCCTGCGACCCCGAATGGGATAAGCAGTTACAGATAATGAGTAATGCTAAGACTCTGTGTTAATTGTTCAGTTATATCCTGGCATATGCATATAAACTAGAATTAACCACCTTGTTGTATCTCCTCCTCCAACAAGTGAAGTTGCAGTTTACATCTATGTCTGTCCAGAAGGTCCTCATCATTTTATCCTATCAGACATTTGTGTAGAAATTGTCTTAATTAGCATATGAATTCTTGATTTATGGCTAAAAACTGATTTTGTGAGGTCACAGTGACCTTTGACCACCAAAATCCAATCAATTCATCCTTGAGTCCAAGTGGACGTTTCTGCCAAATTTTAAGAAATACGCTGCAGGCGTTCCTGAGCTACGGGAAAAGACCAGATGAACTTATGAGTGTACGAACAACCTGAAATCATAATGCCACCCTGTAAAACATAACTATCCTTGATAGCTCATCTTGAAGACAAGGGCGTATTCATTTATGCATTCAATCAAAAATAATTTGGGATTTGGCATTGACTTCACTGTGCCTTTAAGATAAGATAAGATAAGATAAGATAAGATAAGATAAGATATTCCTTTATTAGTCCCACAGTGGGGAAATTTACATGTTACAGCAGCAATACAAATAAAAATAAATTAGTATATACATAATAGAAAATAGAAAAAAGTAAAGACAGAAAAAATGTGTCCATCATATCAATGATATAATTGTACATAAAGTCCTTATTGCACTTATGTCCGGTGAGTTTGTTGTGAATGTGACTGTGATTGTGGTCTACTGGGAGCAGTGCTGGTTGTGGAGTCTAACAGCTGCAGGCAGGAAGGACCTTCTGTAACGCTCCTTCGTACACTTAGGGTGTAGCAGCCTGTCACTGAAGGAGCTCTCCAGAGCTCTGATGGTGTCTCTCATGGGGTGGGAGTCCTTCTCCATCATGGATGACAGCTTAGCCATCGTCCTCCTCTCTCCCACCACCTGCACTGAGTCCAGAGAGCATCCCAGGACAGAGCTGGCCCATTTAATAATCTTATCCAGCCTCTTCCTGTCTGCAGCTGTGATGCTGCTGCCCCAGCAAACCACTCCATAAAATATGGCTGATGCCACAACAGTGTCATAAAATGTTTTCAATAGTGTCCCCTGCACTCCAAAGGACCTCAGTCTCCTGAGCAGGTACAGCCTGCTCTGGCCTTTCTTATGGAGTGCAGAGGAGTTTGTTGTCCAGTCCAGTTTATTGTTCAGGTGAACACCCAGGTATTTATAAGATGTCACCATCTCAATGTCTGATCCCTGGATGTTCACCGGTGTTGGAGGGGGATGAGTTTGCCTGCGGAAATCCACCACCAGCTCTTTAGTTTTCCCTGCGTTGATCTGGAGGTGGTTCCTCAGGCACCAGTTCACAAAGTCCTGGGAAAGTTCTCTGTACTCCGCGTCGTCCCCATCAGTGATGAGGCCGACGATAGCAGAGTCATCAGAGAACTTCTGCAGGTGACAGGTTGGTGAGTTGTAAGTGAAGTCTGCAGTGTAGAGCGTGAAGAGGAACGGAGCCAGAACCGTTCCCTGCGGGGCCTCCACACTGCACCCCATACTTTACAAATGAATGATGATTTTGATAATAGCTTCTCTTTTTCACATGTGATTAGCAGCCATGAAAATCACTCAATGAGGTTCAAATGTGTAAAAAAAGAAATTTGGAAGACTTAACCTCATGTATATTGATTACATTGGACACTCACTACCAAACAGACTTGATGTGATCTATAGTTTGTATAATATTAAATCTTTTAAATCTGAAATCTGCCAGTTGGACAACAGCATGTTGTGGTGGTTCTGTTAATGTGACCAGACAATGTGTTAACAGGAGCTTTGGTTTGCTTGAAGTCTCTCCATTGCATAAAAAAAAAAAAAAAAAAAAAAAATGCTTTCCTGTTTGTCATGTCATTTCAGTACATCCCCGTTCCCTCTGTCATTTTACTTCTAATTGAGAGAAAATAAGCAATGGCACTATGAATAGTTTGGGCAATATTTCTATTGAAACTGAACAGCTCTCATAACACTGTGTGATTATGAGTGCGCACAGATGGCATCTGAAAGGAATAAGATGTTTCAGAGTCACAGCAACCTGTTCATTATGGGAGGAATGTCACTTTAACCAGGTTTCTCATATCAGATGATCAACTTAACTTTATAATGTTATGATGTGTATACACATCAACACAACGCAGGTTGTTTGGGTAAAGAACAGCATGCATGCATGTAAGCATAGCCAGTGACTTTAAACAGCTTAATAAGTCTACAGAATCATTATCTCATTAGCATCTCATTATCTTTTCATGACTTTACATGTGCACAAAGCAAAGATAATCACATCTTAAGGCAAATTACCATGTAAAACTACTTATGCAGTTACCTTAGGCTAAGGAAAGCAATTTAATTTGGAGGACAAAATATTGTAAACACCTCTTCAGATAAAACAAATGCAAATGCAACAACACCACAAGCTACATCCTCCAAAATGAGCCTAAAGTTGGATCAACACTTTTCTGAAGTATTTTGTAGTAAACTGACATTTTGACACATATCTTTGCTCATTTTGTGATTCATTAGGGTTTAGTTGATTTATTTTGTTTTTGTGGATTCCATGAGAGGCAGTTTTGGCATTATTAAAACATTCCCACAACTTCAAACCAATTTAATGCCTCATTTCACCACAGTTGTGATTTGTGACTGTAAATCCATCATATACATAGTCATATGGATTATGCCCCTTAGTGTTCAACACAATGAAATGCATCTCTTTACAGATGGATAGAAACACCACCACACATATGAGAGAGAAGATAATTGTCAGTGTTTTGCCGTCCAGTCTTGAGTCTGAGTCACATGTATACATTTTTGTAAGTGAAAAGATACTTGATGTATTTAGCTAACACTGATAGCATGCTGGCTGCGTAGCCATAGACTGAATATAAGAAACAGATATAGTCACTGTGATGTCACCTATTGGTTTGTGGACAGCTGCTTTGAAGCCTTGACTTCAGCATTTGGGCTGTCACCATCTTACTTTGACACAAGCTCAATCTAACACTGAATATGACATATTAATAACATAGACATATTAATTAATACATTGGGCTGCGTGGTGGCCGCCTGTTCAGCAGCCCGCTTTTGAGTTTCTTAAAACGTTTTTTTTTTTTATTTGCATTATTAAGTCCTCTAATTAACAGCTTCGGAATTATGGAGACAAAGAGAGCTTTGGTCGTCTTTTCATCACTTTTACGATGTTTACGTCTGTGTGCGGGGACCCGACGAGCAGACCTTGACACAGGGTAGCTGTTGGCGCGAACACAGCGGACAGAGGAAAGAGTGTGGAGATAAGAGGAGAAGAAGAGGATGTCGGGTGGGGCTAGCGACGCGCACGGAGGATGAAATACAAACCAGTCCTCCCGTTGTTTTGATGGGGAATGTGAGATCTCTCCCCAACAAGATGGACGAGCTGGGGCGTGACCGACATAGAGGGAATATGGGAGTGAGCGTGATGGTGTTCACCGAGACGTGGTGACGGCGGCGACAAGACGCGGTGACGGAGCTGGACGGGTTTAAGTTGGTGGGGGGAAGGAGAGAGAAAGGGTAAGAGGAAAGGAGGAGGTTGGCGGTGTTTGTGAATGATAGATGGGTAACCCGGTACATACTGTTAAAGAACAACACTGAGAGAGACATCGAGCTGCTGTTAGTATGAGGCCGTATTATTTACCGCGGGAATTTACACATGTTATTATGATGGCTGTGTATGTTCCCCCTCTGTAACGGTGACAAGTTGTGATGTCGTCTATTCAGTACTAGAGGCTGCAGACACAGCACCCTCAGGCCCTCCTCCTGGTCTCTGGAGACTTTAATCATGTCTCTCTGCCTCCCTCTACCAATCCAGTTGTGTCTGCTGCAGAGAATATCCTGGCTTTTGTTGACTGAAGGGGTCACTCTCCCCTCCCCCGGGAGTCGCGGTCGGGTGACCGGTAAGAGCGGGAAGTGAGGATGGTCAAAGAGTGAGGGTTGAGGATGTTTAGAAAAGTGTGGGAGGAATGGGATTATGGGGAGGATATAGAGGACTGAGGGTGATGGCTATACTGGTGGAAAACACTTCAAGGCGGTGGTGTTCAAAAAATGGTTAATGATATGGTTAGGAGAAGAAGGGGTTTGATAGGAAAAAGGAGGGTGAAGGGTTAGAGGGGTAAGGAGGAAAATAGGGAGGGGAAGAAAGTAGGAGGAAGATGGAGGAAAGTGAGAGAAAATTAGTGGGCTGGAAAGGTAAAAACTCTAGGCCACAAGAAACAGCTCAAGGCTGTGGGGATAAAGTGGGTGAATGATTTGACCCTCTTTACAGGTTCAATGAGTCACCTCCCTCCCCTCCCCCGGCCCGTCCCCCTGCTGCGTCCCCCCTCTCCCCTTCAAGCAGTGCCCCCCCCCCCCCCTCCCCCAGCACAACAATAGCCCCCCCTGCTCGCACCTCGTCTCCTGGCTCCAGCAGCCCGTCCACGCCCCCCCTGCTCCCTCTCAATCCTGCCCCCCCCCCCCCCTCTGCCCTGCCCGCCCCCTGCTCGTTTGTTCATTAGGTGAAGAAGTTATGAAGATGAGGGGAAGGTAGGGTAGATGGCTCGTCCAGGTCCTGAGTCTGCGAGATGTGTGTGGGACTTTTGGACACCTATTCAACCTGAGCCTGAAGCTGAGGAAGGTACAAATGGGAAGACATCCTGGTGGTCTGTGCCCAAGACCCCCACCCCAAGGCCCCAGAGTTCAGGCGGTGGATTCTCCCCGATGAAGGCCGGGCGGGTCCCCACTCTCCGCCTGGGTGGTCCTCCATGGCCCAGTTGCTCCGGTTGGGGTGGATGTGGTCTCCTGTGGCGAGCCGTTCCTGGAGAGCGGGGTGTGAGGATAGTTTGTTCCCAGGCTCCACCTCCGGCTCTGGGGGAAAACTGGGACTGAGGGGTAGTCCTCTTCGGTCTGGCTCCAACGAGTTGTGAGGAGGTTATTTCAGACACGGTGGTCTGAGTGTGGGGGCCGAGGGCGGTTCTGGTCCGTCCTCTCTGTCTCAGCAGCTTCTCCTCCTGCGGAGCTCTGATGGCTTCGTCGGTATGAGGGGCGAGAGGAGAAGAGCTTCCAGGTCGTGGTGGGCGGGACCCCAGATAGGGGGAAATAAGGTGGTGGTGGATCGAGGTCTACGGGATAGGGATAGAATTGAGATGGTGATTAAATCGGGTGTTACCGAAAATAAACTGGCTGGAAAAAACGCCATAAAAAGGCGGGGCTGTCTGTAGGAGCTGGGTTTGGGTGAGGGGACGAATTTTGCCGGGTGGTCGTTTGGGTGGTTGTGGGGGGATCGTGAGAAGGAGGGTGGATAAGATTTAAAGGGCAGTCGTCTGGGTGGGCTGTGAGGTGGTGGGAGAGGGAGGATGAGGTGGTCCATGATGGAGAAGGCTCCCCCCCATGAGAGACCCTCGGTCTGGGGCTCCCAGTGAAGGCTGCTCACCTAGGTCGAAGGGGTTCAGAGGTCTCCTGCGCGCTGTTGCCCCCCGCCTGCCCGTCACCGCCTCAAACCGGTGAATTGTGCGTCTTTTGTGTGGCCATTTCTGTCTTTCTTTTTCTTCTTTTTCTGTTTCTTTGTTGCTGCGTGGTTCCCGGGGCTAATAAAGGAATATCTTTCTTTCTTATCTTTCTATATATGACACTGAATGACATTTTCATGTGATCAAAGAGGTTATAATTAACTTTCATGTACTGAAAACACACTGTGAAAGGCTTAAAGTTGCAAGAAGAAAACATTATGCAGAGGTAATAAATCAAGTGTGAAGTAGGATCATTTTCTCATAGACTTCTATAAAAACAGACTTCTTTTTGCAACCAGAGGAGTCGCCCCCTGCTGGCTATTAGAAAGTATGCAAGTTTAAGGCACTTTAGCATTGGCTTCACTTCTCAGACCCAGAGGTAGCCTGCTGTGTGTAACACAGAGTGCATGCATAGTGGTTTTTATGTATTTTAACAAGACATTTCACAAAACTGCTAAATATGCCATAGAACTGTATAAATACAGCTGTATCACTTGGGGCGGCAGTAGCTCAGTCCGTAGCGACTTGGACTGGGAACTGTAGGGTCGCTGGTTTAAGTCCCACATGGACCAAGCACTGAGTGTGAACGGGTAGCTGGAGAGGTGCCAGTTTGCCTTTTGGGTACTGCAAGGCAAGGCATCAAACCCCCAACGCCTCGGGGCTCCTGTCAGAGGCAGCCTCCTCGCTCTGACATCTCTCCATTAATGCATGTATATAGGTCCTGTTTGTGCATGAATGTATTTCTGGTCTGTGTGTACTGTGTAAAAATATCAACAGAGTGAAAATACTGTAGTTCCCTAAAGGGGATCACATTCATCAGTTAGCTGTTAATTCGCTAACTTGACAGGCATACGGTCTGCCCAAAATCTACCACATAGACATAGAACAACATAGAAAAAGCAAATTTCAGACTGGAAAAAAACGGGTTGCAGTTTCGCAAACACATCGGTTCCCATAGCAATGAATGGACTTCTGGTTGACTTGCACATGTATATCTATGTGGCATTGAGGCATCCTTCTTTTCCTGAAATATCTCAATTTTAAGAAGAAAAATCTTCCATTAACAAGTTAATTTACGTTGGGGACAGAGTACCTCACTTTATTGTCTCTTTTCTCTCACTTTTTTCAAGAGAAATATCAAAATAATATAAGAAATTTAAAAAAATACTATATTTTGTCCTTTGAGTAAGTGTTGTAACATATCAGTCAGTGAGTCCTTACTGTCCCTCTGAGCTACTGTACACAGCTTCTGTGTGCATATGGTCTCGATCAGATGAAAACATCCTCTGTCACACTCACTTTGATAGTATTAGCGAGACGCTGTGGGCAGGAATGTGGAAAACCCTATTTTACATAATGTGATGCTGTGCGTGAGATGTTTCTGAATCGACACGTGGGAGCTTAAATGAAATGTTTGCACAAATACCTCATGGACATGCAATCAGAGACAATACCTTCCTCCAGTGGGAGTTGGCGGTGTGCAAGCAGCAGTGAGAATGCGCCAGAATGTTATGAACAGTATATTGAGTTGCCATTGGCTTGCTAACTACTGGTAACAACTGTCACAGCTGCCAGCTTTGGGACAAAATGATAAAAATGTGTCCCACTTTCACTTTGCCGGCCAAAAACTACTTATGAAAAGTAGTTTGATAAGACGGTGGCCTTCCTCAGCCATTCTTATCCTCCCCTCCCTTACCGTGCAGCCATGGTTTTTCCCCCAAATTAAATTATTTTCTTTTGTGTCCTTGTAATGTATTCATAGCACAGGAAAACAGGCAGAGGATCAAGATCAAGCAGCCCAGAGAATATCAAATGGAATATATTCATAGGGCTGTGTGGGTTCTCTCTGTGGCGGACAAAAAAAATCAAGCATATTTTATATATAGGAAACACTGCTTGGAGTCACTGCTATGTTCTAAAGGCAAACAACTAGCATACCTCACCATGTTGGCACCTGCTGGATTGACTGAGAGAGATATTGTTGCAGAGACTGTGTGTTCCTGAGTCTGGTTTTATATTTAGGCATAAATGTGCAAAACTAAAAGATCATTACTTGTTGTTTTGTACTCACTTTATGTAAATTTTATGTACAGTAAACTCAAGTCAGTTTATTTTTGTGTAGCCCAAAATCACAAATCACAAATTTGCCTCAGGCTTTACAGGATACAACTGTCCTGTCCTAAACCTACAGTGTGACCCTGTCACATTTGTTTTTTCCTAATAGACCTGGGGATCTCTGATTTACGATGGCTTAAGCCTAATTTTTTTCATAGCTCCATTTACTGTGTAATATATGTATGACATTATTATTAGGTGTGTTTAAGTTTAGGCAACTAAAACTAGGCCTACCTGGTTAAAGATCTTATTGATAACATTTATATGCAGACAATTTTTAATAAAAAAATATAATACATCCACAGAGCTTTCTTGGATTTTGTTGAAAAGAAAATATTCTGATCGTGAAGCAATCATTTTAAACATTTTGACGGGACCAAAATGAATGTTTTGCCTATCTCTGTGGAAGATATCTGACGTTCGGTTCCCTCGGTTCTAGCTTGGGCTAGTGTAACGACATCGGTACCACATCCTAACTCTGGGTCGTCTGCCATCAACTTGCCAGTTAATGTGAAAAAATACTGATAAATGACTGAGTTTGACACTGATCGTCTCCGTTAGGCTGCAGAATACGTCAATATTCACCATAGCAACAAGTTACAACTGATGTTAGCATATTTTAGCTGTCTTAGCTTAATCTTCCGAACAACAATAACCTATAAAATTATAATTTTGTAAACAAAACCAACAACTATCAACAGCCATATGTTAGCTTTTAGCTTTAGTCTTAGCATTAGTGACAGTTGCGTCCAGGTACCTAACGTTACAGTTAGAAGTGGGTGGTCTATTTCAACCCATTCTTGGATGGATAAGCCTCTGACGGCAAGGAGCTGTATTTCTGGGTTTCCGGTGTGGTCAGCGGATACCCTGCCAAGACTTCCTTCACGTGCGCTGCTCGTTGTTTACAGTCCAATTAGCAACTTGAGATGCGAGATTAGAGTTGGAGTTGAGAGACGACATGTACATGTAATTTGGATTTGAATATCATGGACGCTGTGGGGATAAAACCTGTAACACCATGAGACGAAAGGTCACGTAATCCGTTTCTATATTTAACTTATTCTGGATTAATCTGGTATAAAAAGCCACTCCTAATTAGTCCATCTGGGAGCCCATTGATCTGTGCATCAGAGCCTTACGTTCAGTCTCTATCAATAGTATGGATCACAAGGGAAACAATACCAATACACATCAGGATGCCAATTAAGCTTTTGTCTCCACGCTACGACGCTCTGCTAGTCTTGCATGTAAAACGAAAAGGGAAACCTGTCATCACTTGCACTCATTACTTTACTATTTTCATTTATTTATTTATTGACCCGTCATTAGTGATGCTGTGCATGGAGGGATCGAGCTGTCATCGCGTTGCTCTAAATGGATTGTGTTCATTTGACGACTCAATCGTTTGAGTTGGTTTAAATTGGCACAAAAGAAGTCAAGCGCTATACATGGCTTGATTAGTAATGGCAGGAGCAGTCTAAATATAGCAGTCTCAACTATGGCTGGGTGAAGTTGGGTTCCCACGAAAGAGGAGGAAAAAAATATTTCCAACACTGCCTTTGAACTTTACGCCTGTGAATCCTTTTCAAGTTTAAAGCTGTGGTGCACCACAGTTCTCGTGGGTCTTTGATATTGTGTCTCTTTGACTTCCAGATCAGCAGGAGTGTGAGGTGTGAATCTCAGAGAGATCAGATTTGTTTACCATGGCCAACTGTAATGTAAGAAACTGAAGCACTACAAGCTGAATTGCCACTCTACCTGCAAAAAGATGTGGATATAAAAATGCATCAGAGTTCTTTTCCAATGCTTGATCATCAGGTCTAACATGGCAGCATGTTTATGGTGTTGTGCATAATATGATTTGGAGGTAAGTTTGGCACGCATGGCAAAAATCCCACCTAATCGTGTTTCATAAATGTCAAGAAAATTTGCAAGACAGGGCCTCTGTGAGCGAACGGCAGGAGAGTAAAAAAAGGCTCAGCGGGGACTCAGAGAGAACTGAACGAAAAGGTTACACGTTTTACAGGGATTGTTGCTTTTCACCAATTTGACATTTGGTTCTGATAATGATGACTTTAATGTGAGTGATGTGATAATGTCAAGTATCTTCTGCTCTGCGGATGACGGAGGAGTGGCATTCAAGGTTCTCGCTTTCAAATCCATCCAGAATCAAAGAGGATTCACCTCCCACATGCACACATTATAAACAAGATGCAAAACGTGCAGCTGGAAAAATACACCATGTGAAAACCTTGCATTGTGGCTGTTCATTCTCTGTAACCTCCTGAATTTGGACGGCACATTATTGCACAGTGCTGAACACAATTTCTAGACTCCCCTTTCCTCCATTTCCTATTTCCCCTGAGAGTTTCCACCTCTCTTGATACTTGCTGGGTGCCTCTCTGGTGTACGGATGAAAGATTCTGCGTGTCGTCCCGAAGGAGCGCCCTGACAAAAATCTACCCAAAGCCAACCTTTTGCTCTCACCACCAGTGCAATGAGAGTGCAGATTTTAAAACAGAAACTTGCCACCTCCATGCCTTATGAGGATGTGGAGTGTGTTATTGATGTGGGAATTTCTGTGCCTGCCATAGACTGCTGTGCTCCAGACATGGATATACTCATTGACTGTAACCATGATAGATCTACTACAGTCTTTTTTGTCACCACATCCATTAGATTTAGAAGTAGTAGACAGAAGCCTGGAGTTCTAAGGATCTCCAAAATTAAACACTCAGAGGCCACATTAGGCTAAAAACAGCTTGACAAGGGAAGTAAATCAGTATATTACTCTCCTTTGGAGCCAGTTCTTATGCAGTCTCATTAACTTCTGCACAATTTGTAATGTTTATGCAGTGAGCCAGTGCACACAGTTGTAAACCTCTGAGACAGGAAACACTCCGAGCCGAGCCGAGACACCATCCAAACTAGTTCATAAGAATCATTGTCCAATCAAATGTGTTAATAGTTGTTCCAAAACAACCACACCCGAAGGTAGAGGGAATAGCCAGCTGTCATAGAGAGGGTGAACCTGAGTCAGTAAGTAAAACAACAGTGATGAGGGAACGGTTTCTCGAGAGTCATCTAAAATGCAGTCTAAGTTGCAATGCAGATCAGTCTGTTAGTAAATAACACCATGATATACTTTTACATTGATTTGCACTGAAAGTCAGCACAATCATTCATGTGACAGAACACATCCATATCCACTGAATTAATGATTAAACATGAGCTTCATGGAGCATTTTTAAGGGCAGTCAGAGTGCTTTGTATTCAAATTAACTGCCAAACTTCTTGTCACAAGCACTCTTGTGTTTCATATTTCTGGGCTAGTGTCCCCAGTGAAACAGCTTTATGAATGAATAATGCACATACACAAAAAAATTAAGAGCAAATGGCTTTCCGCATGGGCCTGGAACAGGGAAAACCCGGCGCTCAGGAGAAAAGATTGAAATGCGCTTCTTTATATTTAGCCACTTGTGAGGTGAAGCTCATTACTGTTAATAGTCTCAAATAGGCTAACAATTCGCCCTGTTACCCACCTATTTGAATTACATTGAGAGGACTGAACCTCTGTCAGAGTAATTGATGTTCCTCACTTACTGCAGTTCAAGGTGAGTAATGGCAATATTCCTCTCCGTTGCTGTTTCTCTCTCCATCCCATAATGGCTCCTCTGAGAGCCATAATGGCATCTGAGACAGGCAGTGGACTGCTAATACTCTCATCTCTTTGTTACTTATGGAAACTGGAGTGACATTTTAGGCCCTGTGCACAGATCTGCTATCTGAGCAAGATCTCTGCAGGAAAAAAATATGTGTGGCACAGGTTAGATAACAGAAATGATGAAATTTCTCTTCAATACACAGTTGAAATTGTTGGGTTTGATCAAGTAATAGGCCTGTCAGATGCTCTAATTATCCTTTCTGAGTACCTTGTGTACTCTGCTTCCCCTTTCCCCACTTTGGAGAGGCTATATGGCAGTACAGTCATCCAGAAAGAGGATGGATGATCCAAACAGTTCTGCCTTATTTTCTTCAAGGGTCTGACCTGTGCTCAGAGGGCCGGCTGTTGGAAGGTAGACATGTTTGAAGTGTAAATATCCCACAGGTCAAAGACTGCAACTGAGAAGTCAGATAACGGCGTATTTTTATCCATGCAAAGCACCTTTGATTTATTTCACACTTTATTCTTCTTAGGCTGCAGACAATGCTTTGGCTCTGCCAGCGGTGGATATGAGTAATTTTTCTTATTTTTATGGTGGTGGTTTGAAGCTATATTAAGAGCAGACAGCTTGTGATTTTTCTTGGTAAACAAAAGTCACAGGGAAGGTCTGGATGTTACAGAGGCTATCCTGTAAATAAAATATCACAGATTCAGGACCAAAATGAACAAAAAACTGTATCATTAGCATCTCCAAGGCTGGAATGATACTGAATTAGCCAAACTAAACAAAGGCTAACTGTTTTCAGTGCATGGCGTTTCTTTTTAAGAGACACCGTCAATGCTCATCGACTATGATCTTTTCAAACTCTCATCCCATTATTCCAGGAAACTTGTGAAGCCGATCTGTTGAGACATGGCTCATTTAGTATTCATTAGAAGGGCTCCCATTGAGCCTAAACCACACTCATTAGGCAGAGGCTGGCCCAAAGTAAATGTTGAGGCTAAATATTTAAAGGATAGATCCAGTTCATTTTAATGTTGGTTGTAATTTCTTAATTTCTGACATCATCACTGCTGAATTTGCTGAAAATTTATTTCACTTGATTTGAAGTGGAACCGTCTCTATAAGGAAATGTAATTAAAACAAACCCTTTCCACACAATCACACTCACTTTACATATATAGTCTAATAGGAATGCAGAATTCAAATCACATCTTCCAGGAGATATAAGACTTGTTTATATTCGCATGAAACATTTCGTTGTTTACTTTGCTTGCTGCCGTCTTCCACAGCCTTCATGTCACATCAGAGGAAACAGAGAAACTGACTCCTTGCATGTTTACCCGTTGGAACTCCCACATCTAAAGTCATGTATTCCTGAATGCAAAAGTAACCCTGAATAAAAGAGACAGAAAAAATGACTGCACAAGGCGTTCCTGACGGAAAGGCAAAGCAGTGCAACATAATTAAAGAGCAACAGAACATCACTGGGCAAAGGTCAGGTTAGAGGGATGGGTCAACATAGTGTGCAATACTGACATGTAAAACCTCTGCTCATTTCCAGTTTCCCACTGAAAGTCTCTTTTTTGAAGTAGTTCTTGTGCCTAAAGCCGGAGATATAGTTGCATTAACATTTGTGTTTGTGTGCTCATGATGGCTGCCTTGCCTATCCTGCATCTGTTTGTACCATTGGTTGCTCATGTCCTCAGAAATAAATACTATGTGTCCGCAAGATACAATACGCACATGAATGATAGGGGCTGTATGGTGATGTGACAGGGATATGATTGATTTAGGGGCATTACACACCATCTGTAATGGCGCCGCTGTTGCTTTTTATTCTGTCATCACATAATTAACAATATATTAACAATATAGTCACCTCCTTCAGTGTTGCCATGTTTATTGTTTACATCATGCAAATCCAGAAGTTCTCCAGTGTGCCCAGTGGAATCCTTCAGTTACATGCATAGTACAGACAAGTACTGTATGTGAATACTGCTGCAGCTTGTCTACACAAACTCATGGTTTAAAAAGTAGGCATATCTTTGTTTCAAAACACTGGTAAACTCAACCCAGTCGCCAGAAAAAATGTTTGTACTGGACATTTCTGCACACCACGGATATGTCGAATGCCAACGTCTCTGAACTAAAAATGCATTTCATAAATATGTTTCATATTAGCCTCGTATCACGCTTGCAAAAATGCAATGCCACGTGGTTGACATCGTCAAATGATTGGTTAGGTTTTGGCAACAGAACTACTTTGTTAAGGTTAGAAAAAAGATAATGGTTTGTGTTAAAATAATAATGTCACAACATAACGTAACAAGGTAACAAGGTAACAAGGTAACGTAACAATGTAACAAGGTAACATAACAACAATAACAAGGTAACGTAACAAGGTAACGTAACAAGGTAACGTAACAAGGTAACGTAACAACATAACGTAACGGAACAACGTAATGGAACAACGTAATGGAACAACGTAACGGAACAACGGAACGGAACAACGGAACGGAACATCATAACGGAACAATGTAGTAACGTAACAAAGCAACAGGCTGCATTACACAACATGTTACATGTGAATTTTAATATCAGACAAAAGGTAATGGTAGTTGATAGCCTATATCAGACATACTGCATTTCTGCAATACATACACGTGTGGCAATGCGTCATTAGAGATTGCAGTGTCTTATTGCTGTGTTGAAAAGACATGCTTAATTACTTTTTGGAATTGGACCCATGTGCATATTGGGGAGCAAAGCCCTGGATGTCTGGAGACCAATTAAACTCTCCAGGAAAGTAAGTTAGAAAATGAAGAAAAAAGTATACAGGTTGAAAATAAAATTTTAATGTCAAAATGTCATTAAAAGCTGACAATGAAAGGGAGTGAAAATCCAAAGAACAGAATCATGACTGTAAGACCATGAATAGTTCAGCAACTACATCAAGAAATACACTGTGTGCTTTAGACAGGATTCCCTGATTTATATAAGCTTCTGCACTCATAAAAAGTAGCTTTGGTGTTACGCTTTAGTGCCTATCATATTTTCTTTGGGGCTTTTGTGCCAGTGTTCCCGCTCACTAACCCCCTCAGCTAAACACCATTATGGAGCCCAGAGAAAATAAAGTGTGACCTACATGGAGTAAAGGGTGAGGGGACCTGCAGATCCCTGAGGTGTATGTACTGGTCATGCAAGACCCCCACCCTCCCGCTGCCATACACTGCACATCTAACAAGCTCTTTCCTTGATTACCAGCAAAGAGACATACGGTAAGAGCCCTTAGACCTCCGTGAAGTATAATTTATCAAATAATCATGGGTTTGGTCTGTATTCTGCTCATGTTTCAATACACACCAAAGCTTGGAAATATATTTTACAGCAGCTCTCTCTGTGACTGTGTGGGTGTATGAGCTATTAACTGACTTGCCTCTTCTCTAACTCTTCCTGTGGGCATGTTACAGTATGCATACAGCACTATTATTGATAACAGATTAGGAGGCCATGCACTGCTAAGAATCTATGCAACGAAAACCACCAAAACTCCAAGACAGTCTGTCTTTAGTTTCACTTTTGGCAGCCAATGCACAACCGTGTCATTCAGGGTTAACGCTGATGTTAAGCCAACAGAGATGCAGTGCAGCGAGCAAAGTTAATGTCGAGACACTTTAACAAAGTTGGACAATTGCTTCAGCAGGGAACAATGTTGCAAACAATAAAATCTTATGAGCTTTAGATTAACTTTACAGCAGTTGGCTTTAAGTGGATAACCTTAGCTGTATTCTAATTACAAAAAACTAAGTGGAGAAAATGTAGCGGAGTGAATGGCATAATGTTAGTGTAAAAAAAGGGGGGCACAAAATAATAAGAAATAACCTGGTAACACAGCACACATTTATATTTTTTGTTATGGAGTCAACTTTGTAACTCCAACCTTGGTGATATTCATGGTTTCGTTGAAGGTTTTCATGCAGCTGTTTGGCTGTAGCTCAGGTGGTAGAGCAGCAGGGCCATTAATTGTAGGGATGTTTGGTTTTTTTTATTGCTGGCTAGACAAACCAGCCCAGGATCCCATCCCAAGGTGCACACATACTTGCCAACCTTGAGATCTAAAACATAGGGACTATTTGGGTCTTCACCCAGAAAAACTTGAGTTTCAGAAACTGCACAAACATTTTCTGCTAAATACTTTGAATTTTATTTGTCTGGAGTGAATACAGAATAATTCGCCCTACGGTCATAAACTTGTAGTCCTCACTTTTCATTCATTCACTGATTTCTTTGCCTCTGCTTGAGTAGTTCTTTCTCATTTCTCTCTCTGTCTCTCAATCACTGAAGGTCCTTTCAGATTCAACACAACAACAGCACCATTGCACTCTGAACCCCATTATTTCCAATGGCTTACCTAAGTTTAGTAATTCATCTGTGTGCTCAAATCCTGTTTTATCGTGAGCAGGTCTCTTCTGCCAGGAAACATTTGGTATAGCTGTTTTGTAGTCTGAGAGGAAACAGTAAAGTTTATAGATACTGTATAGAGCCAGAAACAGGTTCTGATAATGAAAATTTGTCATAAATTGGGAGAAATGTGACCCCGAGAGGAAACCAGGAGAGGACAATTAAAATGGGATTATCCCAGGATAATCAGAGCAGTTTGAAAGTATGGGCGTTTCAGCACCTTATGATCTGTGTCCAATGCCATTGTTGAAGAAGGGAGGCCTATATGTCGGCTTGTTCCGGTAGTCAGTGTTACCGGTGTTACCGGGTAGTCGGGCACACACCGATTACATTACGTTCCCACCATCCCCACTGTTGTTTTGCTTTTTCTTTTATAGAAATAAAATCCATTTAGTTCATTTTGCTGATCATCGCCATGTTATCAATACAAAGTCAGATGACATGAATGCATCTGCTCCATATGGCGTCTCAGCTCACAGTAACAGGAGTCATATTTCATATACGGGGACAAGAGAGAGTTGACAGACAAGACGATGTGAAGCAAAAAGCAAAAGCACCGATTTGGCAATATTTCAGATTTAAATGCAAAGCTATAAGGGATCCATAATGTTAATTTAGGCCGGAGCAGCGGAGGATAGAAACCTAGACTGGAGCACTTGGATAAAAGCATCAGCCAAATTAATGTAATCTAACACATTATGTGCTGTTGTTCATAAAAGGCTTCTTATGCCCTTATCAGAGCGCAATTTGTGCCTTTTTTTGCCCGGCAACAATTGAATAAGTGCCAAAGTTAACTTAACACAAACCATTTGCCTCTAGGCTTGCTGTTTTTTTGTTCAGATCACGGTAACTAAGGTTGGTTAGGTCATACAGCTCCAGGTATCCAGCAAAAGTCACCACAATGACAAAAAAAATGCATATGACATTGGATGCTTTTTGGCTCTTACTTGAATTTTTTCCAACTCGAGGCATTCAGGGTGCTCCTGCAAAAATGCACGTAGAGCGAGAAAACGTGAGGTGCTTAGCAGTGCAAAAGCAGCTGGTATTTACATTAATAATGGCTGCAGAATAATTAATTGTCTGGTATTGCACATAGTAACTTCTGTGAACTTTGAATCAGCCACCCTTCCACCCACACAGCATGGAAACAACTGCAATTCAGTCATCATCTTAAGTGTGTTTCTAGCTACAGTAGCAGTATTATAGCCTTGGGTTGTTTGAGAGCGATAGAGACAGAATTGCCGGAAACAGAAGCTACATTGCATGTGCTGATCAAATTTGTCCAAGCCCCTCAGTTCCAGTGAAGTCTCCTCTCTCTGTAACAACTGCAGCAAGCAAACCAAGAATGCTCTGGAAGCATTATTGCAGAGCAATAACCTTATGGTAGGAATATTCACAGCACGGCATGTGGTGATTTAGCAGATACTGAACTTCATAGAACAGCAGTTTGTGGCGTCTTCAGCAAAGCTTGAAAAGAGCTGAATTCACATCTCGGAGAAAATGTTTGCAGCTTTTGGTTTACACCAATTGATATTTATCCAAACACACATGCAGGCCTTGATTTAACTTTCAGAAGCTGATAACAGCAGACATTAATATATCTTAATCTGTTCTCAATAAACAACAGATACAAGAAATAAAATGTGTGGCACAGTCACTATCAATTAATGCATGTTTTCATCAAAACCAGTATTTTTTCACCATGCATTATTGGGCAGATTTTGTTACACTCCACATCCCTCAGATTAATATTTCAGCCATTGCTTGGGGCTGTATAGTCTCTGTCTCCCATAATATTGCACAATTGGTTGTAGAACCTCACACAGATGTGTGACAGCTGGTGGCGTCATCCTGTTTAGTGTTTCCAGCAAAGCAGATGCCTTTTTCAATCCGCTTTGAAAGAACCAAAATTCACAGCTCTCTGCTGAGGTTTAGTTTACTCTGAGGAATTGAACGTTTCCTCACAGGCACTATGAAATTTCTTGGTCTAGTAATAGTGAAGGATGCATATACTGGTGTTGTACTGAAGGCTGTAACGCATTAAATGAAGTTATTCATTAACCAAATGCAGACAAAATGATGATATTGCCTTACTGACCTGTAGAATAAGAAAAAAAACCACCTGTAAATCTTAAAAAAATGTGATCATTCATTATGAAGCAATATAAGTAGGACGATTTTTATAGGGTATTGAAAACACAAAGATTTAGACATAGCTTCTCATAAATCTTTCAAAACCTTGGCCTTCTTTATATTATATGTGGCATAGAGACAGTTGCAAAAATAAAAAAAGTATTGTTATTAAGATATTACAAATAACTACTTTTCAAGACCCTAAATAGGGTGTTTCACCTTTACTTGTCTGTTTTTTTGCAAAAAAAAAAAAAAAAAAAACCTTGAGAGGCTCAAATAACGAATACACCTATATGGTATTTGCACCAATGTGAGGTAAATATAAATTAAACAGGGCTATATGCGTTTAAACACCCATAGTTCATTTGCTCTGGTCCGATTCAAAGACCAGTTTGTTACAGTGTTGCATATCACCTCGAATTTGGTTTGTTTTCACACAACACAATTATAAGTGGACCAAAATTTATGATGCATTAGGAAACTGCATCACATTGGTCAGAAGTCTCATGCAGGAAAAACCTGGTGGTAAACGAAGAGTAAAAAAGGAGCAGACTGTACACGGGTCGATCTATTACATCGTTTGCATGTATTGATTGAGGCAAATCAAACGGCTTGAAAATGAGGCTCAGCTGCGGCTGGAAAATAATGTATAAATTCACTGGAGTCACCAAGACCACCTCTTCAACAAGGTCTGGTCGTTTGGGTTCACACCCTGGCGTGATTTCTGTGATTCAACCAAACTACATAAGGCTATGCTAGCGCCTTTGTGAGGTTGTACTTATGTAAGGCAGTGGTTTAAATGCTAACATCAGCATGCTAACATGCTCACAATAAAAATGCAAAAATACTGATGGTAAGCAGGTCAGGCTGTTCTTATAAATTGTTCGTAGATACACCTACGATAAGGAATACACTGTACTTTGTATATATCCCATGAAATCAAATCCTATGTAATCCACGAGACAAAACGCCACATAGTGAGGAGGTCGAGTGAATAGGTGGGTCAACCAGAATCAACGTTGATTTATTTGACGTGGAACTTCAGTACTTCAGTTACACAACTTCTGGATTTATTTTAACCTAAACCGTGATCTTTTCCTAAACCTAACTAAGTAGGTTTGTTGCCAAAGCTTAACCAAGCTGTTTCCTGTGAAGACAGGTTTATTTTGAAAAGACTATATGCATGTAATGAGAGGAAATTGATGTGTTACTGAACATTCGTAGGAAAACACCAAAAATGAGGACTAACTTTTCGTAAGATATATACGAATTGTACATATTGTACATATAATACAGTATGATACACTGAGCAGGTATAATCTTTATTGTGTCAATATAGCATCTTAGCATGCTTGAATCTGCAAATTAACACTAAACACAAATTGAAGGTTAGGCTGAGGGCAATGTCATTAGTGTTGTAACTTGTTGTAACTTGTTGTGTCTTGTAAATTAGTGTGGTCATAAGCCAAAGTTTTTATGACCTGATAATGGTGCTACATGAAGTCACAGTTCATCCTGAAGGGGACATGGATGCGTGCAGCAAATATCATGACAAGAAATCCAATAGTTGTTGAGATACTCCAGTCTGGACCTGAGTGGTGGTGAGGGGAAACATGGTGACTGGATGCACAGACTAGTTCAGCCATCTAGCTGTTGTACAAGTCACTAGTCACAAAAGTGCAAAACACATGTACTACAAATGTAATGCAGTACATGTAAATCAGGATGATTGCATGAGCCCACAGAAATCTCCAGAAGAACTGTATCTGTAACTAACTGCCTGCTAATGCAGCTGCTCTACCCGCAGCTCTGAGCTCGAGGCATGCTTTATTTAAAACAAAAGAGGAAGCCCATAGAAGCCAAAGATAATTGTGGTCTCACTAATTAAACGGCTTCGACTTGATGCATCGGAAAATGCTCTTCTTTTATACCGCCTAACCCTGCTCTTTAACTAATCCATACCACAGGAAATGCAAATATCGTTTCCTGTCTCACGGCTGCAGTAGAGAATTGAACGCTGCGGTGGAAACCTTAGCCAGGAAAGCAGCAATTACATTACTCACATTATTGTAAACTGATCATGTGTGGGGGAAAAAAATATATGTGGGAGGGGAGTTCAGCAGGAGAGCGAGTCAAAGTTTCAGAGTTCAGTTCGATGTTTCTCATTTTCTCTTCTCTGAAAAGGAGCTCTGGCTGCGTGATCCATTTCAGCTTTTTCTATAAGATGGCAGGCCTGACTTCTTTATGAGGCCAGAGATGTTTCATTGGCATAATCTTACTTATAACTCTTTACATGGAAACTCTCTCTATTTATAATGCTTCTCTGTTGAACACTTGCAACTTGTGCGTAAAGCCTTCTGCTTTTCACCGCACTGCTCTGGTTTCAGCTATAGGTTTTGTAGTCCTGGAATCATTTCAAGTGCATATTGTGGACTGTCCACATAGTCTGTACAGACTGCAGTGTAAATACATCCATGTAAATATGTAACATGCAGAGCTAATGAAGTAGAAGAACAACACCTTCTAATCCCAATTTGTCACATACCGTCACTTTGTCATGCATCTCGGCGTCCCTTTTTAGGCCACAGAACCACCATAATTAGGTTTAGGAAAGAACTACACGTTTGGGCTTAAAATGGTTATAATGAGTGAATATTTCACACCCTAGGAAAATGAAAACAGGCTGAGAATAGCAGACGCTCTAGTGACGTAGAATGAAAGACAGAAAGACTGCTTATGATGAGCGGTAGGGAGATCTGCGTTTATGTCCTAAAGTGTTTTGAAGTTATTTTGAAGTTAGTCAGTGACGTTAGTCATTAATCGCGTTGTCCATACTTATGTTACATTGTCTATGTATGTATTTCACTTAATTTACATTTTTATTTTAAACCCAATCATGATGTTTTTGTCTACTGTTAGCCGTTACCATTGTTTCAGCCGATTAGACTGTTAACTGGCTATTAAATATGTGTTATCAGTCGCTATAAGCACCATAGTTGTGGGTCAATAGGGGCCTCCTACACCCACTAGTAGGTTTTATCATCTACTCAAATGGTAGACCACCCAAAGAAGGTATAAAAATATACAACAGCGACCTCCAGCAACTAAAGTAATTATGACAGGAACAGGAGCAGAGGTTGGGTGCTGTACTGAAGATGGCCTGAAACTCCATATAGGGTGGAGGTCAACGACGATGGGTGGGACCCAAACACAGGGTTGTCACCCAGGAGGCTTGGGTTTGCATCCAATGTGAAACCAGCAATGTGCTCACAAGCGTTGAGTTACATTTTCACTTTTGAAACAGTTACTTTATGCCAAAACACAATGTTTTCCCCTAAACTTAACTTTACTTGTTACTTAAACCTAAAGGAACCTTTTTGTTTGTGTTCAAAATGTAAACTTTCATTCAGTTTTATGTATTAGAACCTTTAAGTTTCACTTTCACTTTTACAACGTACGTAACCACATCTATGGGGCTTATAGTGCCTGATAATGTCTATTTAATGGCCTCATAACAGTTGAATCGGTGACAGTTTTGTTGCATTTCACAATAACAACATGGAGTTAAATGACACACAAAAAGCTATTTCACAACATTAAGCCTGTGGTGTATAAATGACACAAAAAGCCTAAAATGTGTTATCATGGTACATGGAAATGTGCTATTTATGTGCTATTTATGTGCTATTTATTCCCACGAGATTAGGTTGGTTATGCATTATCAAGAATATGTCCAACCTGTTATCTCTATGCAAATAGAGCCTTGCTCTACCATAAGCAAAGACGGAAGTAGCATGGTGTTATAACACAATACAGGAAGAGTGGTATCTGCAAGACTCAAAGGGGCTGTGAACTCTATTAATCAGCCTCCTGCTGAGCTCAAGTGCTTCCAGATGCACGCAGGAGAACATGTGTGCATGCTGGTTTGAAAAAAACAACAACAACAACAACAACAATTAATAAGAGTTTTAAACTGATTAGGGCAGAGGTAATCCAAAAGTACTCTGTTGTGCAAATGAACTCCCAGCCCCAATCCTAGACATGGCAGGAAATGCAGGGAGCATGAGTCATAAAGCTAAGGATGAAATAGCTTTCAAAAAATAATATTCAGAATATCCCATTAAAATAATACTATTTTCAATGTGCAATTCCATTGTAGTGTCCTGTACCAAACTACATTATCAATGTGTGCAGTAATATCACACACATGCTCGCTAAAATGGTCACCATCAGAACGAACCACCGTCTCTGCAGGTGCAGTAATTTCAACACACTTCACATTTTGCTTCATTAATTCAGAAAATGCCACAGAAAGTGGTGCAGGGAAGTTCGGTAATAGGCTCATTATTTGTGCCACTAACGCTATAAAAGTACCACATTTAAAACACCATAATAGCTGTATTTTTGTCCTCCGGTGATATTAGCTGCTGAGCTTCCAGCTACTCATCGACCAGAAAGTTTCCTCATGAATTACACATTAAACACTGTAAACGCCATTCAAAAGACCTTGTCTTTTTTTTTTTTTTTTTTTTTAAAGGAAGTTATTATGTAAATTTTTTCCCAATATTTGTGGGAAAGAAGTGAAACTTCTTTGATTGGTCAAATATTGGTTCAAAACTGTGATGTGCTGTTTACCGTCAGACTCCGCTGAGCCACTTTGGAGCCCAGTGCTGTTTTTTTTCCACAGATAATGAGGCCTGTGATTACCATCTTAATAGGCATTAATAAGAAATGACTGATGGCACAAGGCACATCTGTAAACAGTACACAGAGAATGGAGTATCAAGGCATTAAGCACACTTGGGACGGGAGCTATAATCTCATGAAAATTCAATTAGCCCACTTTGGAAATGGATTATGCACAAGAAATAAAATTAGCATGATAGAGTGGAAAACAATCATTTCGTAGAATCAGATAGCAGTTGCCACTCTGACATTTATTCATATGGTTTAACAATTGGGGTATGAGGTGTAAAGACCCCTCATGTTTCACATGAACCGCAACATAAAAGTCCTGTTGCAGGTTATATACGCAACCTCCCATCGCCTTGACAAGGCTTACACTATTATCTCCACAGTTAACTAATCAAATATGTCCCATTTATTTACTGTAAACGCAACACTTACACAATGTTTCATTAAGCTCTATCCAGCTGATGCTATCTAGGTCTAGTTCTGATGAGCATATAGTAGACTTGAATAAATTCCTCATAAGGTTCATCAACTATTGATCAGTCATTTGAGAGACACAAAAGTTCAGCAGCTATACTTTAGTGCACAGCCTACATTTAACGTCACTGAAACAAGAAACAGAAGAAACAAAACTAAGCTTAGTCCACAGATCTGTGAGGGTCATTGGTTAAAAAAAATTAAAAGTTACATAAAAGCTGAGTCCTTGCAGCAGTAGTGTATTTAAAACTGACTGGAGGTGTAGCATCAGAGTAAAAGTCTTTGGTAACCTCTATCAATATATACCTTTATCCACTATCATAAGCAAAGTTATAACAATACATCCAGTTGGGAACATGAATGCATTCACAAACTCTAATGGCAGTTCATCCAATAGTTGTCCAGACATTTTACTCTTAACTAAAAACAGCAACTTTCTAGTGGCATAAGGTGAAAGAAATCACCAGAATTGCCTGAATTATCCTCTGGGGACCATAAATGTTTGTACAAAGTTTTGTGCCAATCTGTGGTCAAGATATTTTACTGGATAAGTGAAAAGATTGATCTGCTGGTGGTGCAAGATAAAAATTCACCAAACTCATTTGGTACATCATCTGGGAACTATGAATATTTAGCCTCCCAAATATTGTGCCAGGCCATCAAATGTCTATTGAGATATTTCACTGGATAAATATACATTTTGATGTGCTGCTGAAAAGTCAGGGGATCACCAGAGTCCTTAAGGTTCAACCTCTGATGACCTTGAATGTCAAATTCCATGGCAGTCCATGCAACAGTTGTTGAGATATTCTTCCTAAAAAACAAAAATGTCACCTGTATTGTGGTGCTGCAAGGAAAAAGTAAGGGAATGACTAAAGTCATTAAGGTTCAACCTCTGATGACCTTGAATGTCCATGCAACAGTTTTTGAGATATTCTTCCAAAAAAACAAAAATGTCAACCTTATTGTGCATGGCACTGGCGGAAAAAGTAAGGGAATGACTAAAGTCGTGTACTGTATGTATCCACTGGAGAACATGAATGTCTGCACACAATTTATTGGCAATCTGTCCGAACGTTCTTGACATATATCCATCTGGACCAAAGTGGTGGATTAACTGACAGACCAACCCTGCCCTCTATGTGGCTAAAAAATGCACAAAGATGTTGTTGCATGTGACCTTCATATCAGTTTAAATCATAATATAAAATCAGCATCCTCTGCCTTTTATACGCTTTTAAGAATGTGACATATTTCCTGATGTATTTGGATCATTTTATCTAATACAGATACGTTTCAACTTTTAAAAACACATCAGACAGTTCTCTAACTGACCAGACATTAACCCAGAATAATAATGATAGAGCTTCTCTCTGTTGCAACACGTTCCAACAAGCTTTGTGGGAAAATACAATTGATCAGCTGATTGATCTGACAGAGTGACCAGCATGTTCCCTTAAAGCCTTTACTTTGTGCTTCATCATTCAGAGGACATTAAATCTGGAAATTATTGTCAGGGTAACTGCAAAAGAGCAAGGGCAAAAAGATTTTCATACTGACATTTTTTGTTGTTGTTGTTGTTTTAATCATAAGTTTATTGGCATTTTAATTCAAATTGTTTAGCAATAATAAGCCCACCCCCTACCCACCCGCACAATATCTCATCTTTCAATAGTTACACAATAAAAGAAAAACATAAAGAAAAAGGAATTTACTGAATTATATAAAATTTGAGTACAGTGCATGTTGTTGTTTTTTTGAACTACCAAATATACCCAACTAGGACTCGAATGCTTCAAAGCTTCGACGCTTCTACTGCTGCCATGGCAATCGACCTCCAAATTAGTATTCAAGTGCTTCAGGGTGTTTTGGGGTTAGTTTATAATACTAATAATGTATAAATCCCAAATAGTCCGTGAAATAAACAATTATAAGCATCATTGTACTGAGAACTGAAACAGGGCCACGTCACGAAGCTTTGAATACCATCGAATATTTCTCACTGGACAGCTCTATATTCAATAAAGTATTTGAAGAAACACACAGAGGTTGAACCCAAAAGTGACCAATCATGCTGGTCGTTAATCTTCTAAACCTCCATTCATACCCTGTTAGAAACCAATATGAGGGCGTCCAGTGACCTAACTGGGCAGTATGCTACAGTCACTTAGCAATTTTATTGAACAACAGCTGTTAGGGCTGGACCATATGACAATATATATTGTCAAAATTATATAAAAATGTTAATCATATATATTTTCCTACATTGTTTCTTGCGCGATAAAGCCTAGACCTAAATTTTTACTCTATAATTTCACTTAAAACTATTATGTTCATTTTGCACCCAAGTTTTTAAATTGAGAAAATAGGCTTTACCGTGTGTTTATTTCACATAGACTACTTACACTACATACTATATTGTGATATACTTCACTATAGAGATATGAAAATTTTGGCCATCTCGCCCAGCCCTATTGTCTGTCAACAAAGTCAACAAGGTAGATAAAAACATGTTTCAATAAATATCTGCAGAGCCTCTTCATGAACCCAAAACTCGTTGATGGGACTCCAAATCACAGCGAGCTGATAATTAAGCCGCTCGCGGGTCAGTCTTTTCAACTGACAGTCTGGAGTTAAAAGAAAAAGTCTCCTGGAACAAAATAAAAACAGACTTCAAAGAAAGGAGATCAGATTAGTGTGATAATGATGTGAACTGGGCGCTTTCCCAAATGAAAGTGGTGCAGTGAACAGCATGCTTGGCTACAGCACTCAAAGCAGAGCGGAGAGAGGGCTGTCACGGTACGACTCACTGGAATTACTTATGTGAAATAACACGTTTACCATAGTCTTATTCATTTTCTCTTTTTTTGTCTTGTCTTTTTGTTTTGTGTCTCATCTTCGAACTTATCTCTGTTGTCTCTTTTTCTTATTTATTGTGCCGTCTTTTGTGTTTTTGTCTCTTGTATTTTAACTTCTCTTCTGTCTGTTGTTTCTTGTGGTTTTTCTTCTGTTTTGACTCGTCTTATTATTTATCTGTTGCCTTGTCATGTGTGTTTTGTCTTTTAACTTGTATTATGTCTGTTGTCTCTTGTCAGTCTTTTTTGGTCTTATCTTTGTTTTTTGTAGCTTGTCTTCTAAAGAACTGTATATCTGTTGTCTCTGGTCTGTTTTTTTTGTGTCTATTGTCTCATTTTTTTGTCTTGTCCACTCTTTTGCCATGTCTTCTGTCTGTTGTCTCATGTCTGTCTTCTTGTGTTATCCATTTTTTGTCTCATGTTTTGTCTTTTAACATCTTCTCTCTGTCTCTTTTCATTTGTTGACTGTTTTGTCTCGTCTGTTATTCTTTGTCTTTTGCTTGTCTTGTCTTGCGTCTGTTGTTTCTTGTATTGCATTTTGTTTTTTGTTGTCAATTCTTTTTATGTATTTTGTCTCTTCTCTTGTATTTTGTCTTTTCTTTTCATCTTTTGTCTCACGTCTTGTTTTGTCTGTCTTTCTCTCGGGATTCGGAGCGTTGCCTAGAGGCATGATTGTAATCGTAGTCTTTTCTGTGTCTGCCCTTTTAAGTGGTTCAGTCATCCAAAACATATTTCTCTGTCTTCGTCTCTATCAAAACTAAAATGATCTGTGCATGTTGATGTCCTTTGTCTAGTATCTGCAGATTTAAAGTTGTCTTTTCATGCTCAATACAAACTAATGTGCATTTACCTACTGACCACCTTCTTTACTCTCCACTGACCAGCACAGCCTCCAATTTAAAAATCAATTTGGTGATTTTGTGGTTATCAGTCATGTAGTGAGTTCCAGCCTTTGTAGCTTTGGACCTTTATTTCAAAAATCTATATCTGTTTTGCACAAAAGAATGGAAGAAATACCCTCATGGTTTCAGGCAGTACTTTCAAAGCAATCTGCTGTAACATCTTCCAAATTGGGACAAATGCAGACTTAGGTCTTTATTGTTTCCTTTGGTGATGTAGATTCACCAGGGATGGTCTGAAATCTCAGGGTCAGTGACCTTACAGCTGAACACTGGCCATTAAAAACCTACTTCACCTCTCTGAGGACGGCTCAGAGGAAGCAGCTTCACCTCTCTGGATTGCTGTAAAAGTGCAAGGGCAATTTTGAGAGTGAAAGATTTCTGAGAAAAATGCTATGATTTCCAGCAAATACACTCCAGTTAATGTTGCTGTATAGTGTGAAGCACTGGTGAGAGAAGAGAGGGAGGATTTGGTCCTTGCTGAAGTCTGACAGATCAGGAAGAGGATGCTAAAATATGTATGGTTTGGCCTTTGGTCTGAGACCTATGGAGAGGCCATGAATAATAGATGGGCTATAGCTCCTATAGATTTATCTGTTTATGTCAGGTTTCTTTTAAAAAGAAGCATCACCCTGAATATGATATTGTGGAAACAACATCAGATCTATTCTAACAACCTTAACCAGCATCTCTTTAGGACATAAATTTCTCTGGAGTGAATTAATGTAGCCTTGAGTCATTCTTAAAACCTATTAAAAGTTGTCATGATTTTAAACAAGTATAGCCTGGAAATGCTTGGGAGCCTGAACTATTAAAAGTTATTTAGTTCCTAGCTGCTTTAGTATGAAATTGAACTGCTGTAGCCTCATGCCTCCCTGTACAGCTGAGGGGAAATGGATGTTAATGGCTGACTGCAGTCACGTAAGCTGTCATCAATCATCATACTATTGGGCCTGACAGCGTTTTCCCCAAAGTCAAATTACAAACCATTTTTTTTTTCTTTCTTTTTTTCTTCATTTGCATACTATTACGCAGCACTGCAAATTGCAGAGGTTAAACTGCCAGTCAAAGAGATTCCTCAAAGAAGACCTTTCCCTACAGGAAAGCTACGCAGAAATGGTCACCGTTTCATCGCAGCTGATGCAATTTTAGACGGACTTGAGCATTTCTTTATTCATGAACAACACTGGCTTCTCTGTTAAGTTTAAAAAAAAAATGCCAGTGGCGAACTGACTGCAGGAGCCTGGTTGTCAATCATTGGACTTTAAGGTTGCTGAGTCGACAAAATGAGTCTAGTCGGCCGTGATGGTGGGTTCGTGTGGAGGAAAACATGAATCAAGAAAATGTGTGTGTGTGTGTGTGTGAATAAGTGTGTGGTACTGAGACAATTTTCAGGAATGTGTTTCTTTTTCAAACAAAAATTACTACAAGGCAAACACTGGGCTTTTTCTTGCTGTCGAAAAGTCTTTAAGTATTCATAATGGAATAGTTTGACATTTTGGTCAACACTCGAGCTGGATTTTCTTGCTGAAATTACATGAGAAGACTGATACCTATTTCACACCTTTGGAGCTCATCAATTAACCCTTGATATCTCTTTTAAAGTTGTGGTTTTTACAACTCTTAGGCAGCCATGATGTCAAACAGGAAACAACATGCTGATTAGTTGACATATTCAACGTTTTTCCTTTGGACAGAGCCAACCTAGCTGTTTCCCCCTGCTACCAGTCTTTACGCTAAGCTAAGTTAAGCTAAGCTAATGTCTCCTAGCCATAGGGTGCCATGCCATTGTTCCATCCATCCATCTGCAACCGCTCATCCTGTTAGAGGTCAATGGGGGGCTGGAGCCGATCCCAGCTGGCACTGGGTGAAGGTGGGGTACACCCTGAACAGGGGTGACAGATAACAGACAACACAGAGACAGACAACCATTGACGTTTACATTCCCCCATATGGAGAGTCATTAATTAACCTAACGTGTGTGTCTTTGTGCAGTGGGAGGAGGCTGGAAAACCCATGCTAACGGGGGGCAACATGCAAACTCCACATCCCAAGCCAGAATCGAACCTGCACCACCGTGCAGCCCATTATTCCAGTGGCCCATTATTCCAGAACCTAAATAGTCCAAAAAATGGACTGAAAGTTAATCTGTCCAGTCCATTATCCTAAAAACAAACACCATTGCCCCTAAAATACACTCTCTTCCTGCAACAAACAGAAGCACATGGCTAATTATCATGCAGAATGACATCATCAGACCTTCCTGGACACATCATTTTTTTCCTACTTTGGGGAAGGCCTGACCTGCCCTATTCGTCCTCTGATTGGCTTACCCTTATACACTTACCCTAACCAATCTCACTCCTCATGCCTAAAAGCTAACCAACCAAACTGACGGAGACAACAAGTACTAGCCAATCAGAGGCAGAGTAGGGCTGGTCATACAGTACCTTAGCCTGTAGGAAAAAAACAATCGGGAAGGTTCGATGATGAAGTTCTGAGAAGGTTCAAGAGGGCAATAAATTCATTTCCCAAATTGTCAAACAATTCCTTTGAATTTGAAGCATTGTAAGGCCTTGTTACAAAATCCCAAACCCTTTTGGCTTCCTGTTCAACTTGGCTTGTAAAAATAATAATAATAAAAACTGCAGCAGGGACACAGACACACAACAAAATAACAGATTGCAAAAGGGTGGCAGTGAGAGCTGAGTTTGGCAAACAAAGCACTAAATGTTGGCTGTGACTTTAGAGGAAAGTATTAATAAAATATGTTATCTGAATTTCAGATTCTGTTAATACGACCTCTATTTCCACTTTGTTCTGTTTTTGGCTGCTCATTCAGCTGTGGTTCGTCAAATAGGTGTTGTGTGCACAGACGCATCTGGCACTTGAAACTGAATTCTGCTTTTATGTCCAGCTGACCTCGTCCACACCTGTCCTCTCAGTTCTCTGGCCTTCGCCTGTAGCCTCTCTCAGAGGCCGATGTTACCTGATGATACGAAATATTACCTTCAGATGATCTCCAACAGATATCATAAAAAGTACACAGTTCATCTTCTGTACTCTTACTCAGCAATACCGATATATGTACACATACTTCCCCAGTCGTCAACGGTTTATAGACCACAAAGAGAGAATGCCAAGAGAGAATGATAAAAACTGTCAGATGGAGAAAAAGATGGAAAGATTTTTTTTTTTAAATGATGTCCGCTCAATATCTAGAGACTTATAAAAGCAGCCGTTTCAAAGAGTGGAAAAAATCCCATGAAGCTGGGTGATAAAAGCAGGAAAATCGATGAGAGCAGGTGGGTGCATGGCTACCAAATGAAACCAGCTCTCTGGGTGAGCTGCAAGTTATACACCCTCGATCATCACACTGTGGGGGACACTGTGGCCAAACTCATTCCGTTCAACAGACAGAGCTCCATTGCCTTGGAAGAGGTGTTACACTGAGAAGCAAAACTCAGGAAATGAGACAACAGAATCGAGACTGCAGGGGACGGCAAGCAACTGCCACAACTGCACATTTTCACACTTTGCTCCAAACGGCAGCAGCTTGATGACGTATTCGGTGCCAAGTGCTGCAGGTGTGGTGTGTTTTTTGGTTGTTGAGAGTTGGAAAATGTTCAACATTGGGTAAAACTCCACAACGTCCAACCGTCACATCCTGCATGTAGACTACAAGTGCTTAACACCAGTGGAGGATAAATGAATACATATAGACTGGCGGGTCTATCCTCTGTCCCTACATGCTTCAACCTCCCCTTCATCCAGATCAAGGACTCTACCTTGTGCCGATGTTTTGATTTTCCATACCATAGCAACCAAAGTGTCTCAGCAGCTCAACAATAAACAAGTATTTCATTAACTTTAAAACTGTCATGACTGTCATTAAAAAAAGCAATAATAAACCTAGTGATAGCCTAACAATAACGCTTATTTATATAGCACTATAATCAGGATAAATAATTTGTTAAAAAATAAAAAAGGTTGCAATAATACTACATATTGTGCTGTCGAGTCGCTCATTATTACCATAGGGTAAATTCCTTCAATGCAACAGTCCTAGATCACAAACCTTATGTGTACAGTGCCTCTTTGTGAAGCTGCAGTCAGATAATAACTGTCCAAACTCTGCCTCAACTTCAAAACCTGTGTCCTGTTAAAACTAAGAATACCGAAATATATTATCTTCAACTGCAATTTTTTTATCAACCATATTTTTTATTCAGTTACAGAAAGCTCTTTACAAAGCAATTTGCATCTGAAGAGAAGCAGAATCAACCGACAAGAAGGAGAACCTGTAAATTTCCCTGGCTCAAAGAGGCTTCCTCTACAAATTGCAGGTCAAGTGCTCCTCCAGGAGCTGAATCCATTAATAGTAATGTATTATACAAGAAGCACTCCAAAACACAGGCAAACAACGCAGCTTTGGGGGCAAAGTCTTGATATCTAACCTCCAGGACATACTGAATGAAAGCGCAGTGGAAACAATCAATTATTTGGCTGTTTGTGCATGTAAAAAAATTAAATTATGGCCAATGGCAAGGTCTATATGACATACATCTTGGCTTCATTAAACTGAAATTAACCTGAAATGCCTGAATGCCTTCGGGAAATTTTTGCCCTCAGTAATGACAAAAAACTTTGCACAAGACTGACATTTTGAAGGGGAGTATGGTGGGTCTTCCCTCTGAAAATGAGACACATAAATGAAGAAAAGATTTCCACTTTCACTGCTGAGACGGAAAATGAAAAAAGGAAGCCTCACGGCAACCTCCACACAACCACTTAAAGCAAAATACCTCCCTTACACTATAAAATGCAGATGGGAGAAAAGAATATATCATTGTATAACAATTTAGTGGAAATGTAAAGCCACTGCCTTCAGTGGGAGTTATAAGCTCAGTGCTGCAGGTATATAGACTCAAATTGTTTTATCCCTTGAGCAATGAGCTGACGGAGGCTGACATGTACAAGGTTATTGATTTGAAGGAGCAGCATTCAGTCTGCTGACATGCATCTATTCATGCATACATAGGTGGGTGGGTGCTGAATGGTTAAACTCTTGGTCTCATGGTAAAAAGCCAACAGAAAAACATGAAATATGGGACGGAAAAGCATCAGATTGCATCAAACATAAAACTAGCATAGTGTAAATTCTGGCCAACAATCCCATTATATATTAAAATGTTTAAAATATGAACCACTCTTCCATATATTACTGTCACTGTCACTTAGTGTCTATACAGCGGGTAAATTATTTGGTTTGAGTACATGGCTGGTGTGTTTGCCCTCTCCTGAAAGGGCACTTTTGGTGGATGATTCAGAGAACAAAGTTGGACAGACGCTTTGAACATGCTTTTAAATATTTCAGATAGCACTGATCAGATTAACAATGAGAGCCAATCTGGGTCATATAGATCTCAGGTTGTAACCTCACACCAAATCAAAGTAACATGAGACAGACTTTGAACCTCGCATAGAGCCACTGGGATGACCTTGGGATCACATTTGAAAAGCTCCATTGTTATTGAACATGTGACAGAGATAGCACAGCCAACGACTGTTTGTAGTCCAATCAATGGCAGGCCTTTAGCGCTTTCTTTGACATGCTGTTTCGTTAGCGCAGATTAAAAAAAGGTAGAGCACACAGCGATGTCTGGCAAATCTCAAAAGGGACTCGAGGCAACAAATAAAAGAAGTGTAATGTGTTGTGAGGAGAGAGAAGGGCAATGTGTTTGCAGAGACGGGAGCTGAATAGGAACCAGGTTGAAGCGTGGATGACGTAGCGGTTTGTGAACATATTCTGCTCTGCCTGTGACACATGAGCAACCCAATGTAAATGAGAGACATAGAAATGCAGAGTATACATTTTTAAATGATCAGAATTCACAGCTCAAAAAATCAGTTTCCTCCTGAATATTTTTGTGCCTGAGAACAATATCAGCTCTTAGCTGCTCAACTAAAGATATTTGGTTTCTAAATGTGATGTAAGGTGTGATTTAGGGGCATATACTTTTTGTTTATTGCAGTATATCTTCAACACAGTTTGTTTAACTCCTCCTTCTTAGCAACCATCACTAGGTACAGCAGGTCTGTCAATCTTTGCATTTTGACACACATGGAAGTGGTGTGCATGGCGGTGTAGTAAGAGCATCACTCAGCATCTACAGAGTACGGAAGATGGTATTTTTTATCGCCTTTCCAAAACCAGAAATGCAGGAACAAAAGTGTAAGTAATGGAAAGTGAAAGCAGTGTCTGTCCGCTTTAAAGCTAGAATCTCAAAGATCTCTGTTTCGTTCTCTTTGGCAACACCGCTGCTGATAAGTGGAGGAGAGTTTTGGATTTCACCTCCCAGAGATACAAACAGTGTGCGCCGCTTGGTATTTTTCCCAGGAATCTCACCACAGACACCAAGTTCAAATGTCATCAGTGGGCCATACTCTCAATCACCATGGTGTGACCTCGTTGGTGATAGAGAGGGACTTAACAGACATTTCTTTGAATGAAAATCTTACTACTTTAATGTCAGTCAAAGTTACATGGTAATAACACGTTAAGGTTGTTTTAATGCCAATAATTTCTTAACGCAACTTGCGATTTTTAGATTGTAGCGATATTAGTTTTAAAGCTGTTTTATTTGTTTTCTACATTTAACGTGAAACTAGAAAACCTATGGAATATATTGGTACCAACCATATCATACTAGCTTTTCGTGAGTTTGCACTAAATTTGGCGAGGAAAAACTGCCATGACCATTCTGAAAAGAGGTCCCTTGACCTCTGACCCACCATGACATACTAGCTTGTTGAGAAGATGGTTAAATAATGCTCCAAACTTGTGCTACATTTTGGTGAGGAAACACTGGCATGGCGGGCTGCACGGTGGTGCAGTGGTTAGCAATCACAGCAAGAGGGTCACAGGTTGCATGTTGTTCCCATGTGAACATGGGTTTTCTCCAGTAGTCTAAATTGCCTGTAGGTGTGAATGTGAGCGTGAATAGTTACCCGTCTGTACCTCGCCTTCGCCCAGTGTCAGCTGGGATTGGCTCCCTGCGACCCCTAACGGGATAAGCGGCTGCAGATGGACACTGGCATGGCATGCCGTTATCAAAGCGGTCCTTTGACCTCTGACCTCCAGATATAGGACTGAAAATGGGTTCTCAGGGTAACCAGCAGGCTCCCCTTTACAGACACGCACAGATACATTTTATGTTAATCACATGCAGTTTGGGGCAAATCATAGTCAAGTCAGCACACTGACACTCTGACAGCTGTTGTTGCCTGTTGGGCTGCAGTTTGCTTTGTTATGATTTGACCATATTTAAAATGCTGTGAGGGTTTCCGGACAATATTTGTCATTGTTTTGTGTTGTTAATGGATTTTCAGCAATAAATATATACATACACAAAATTATTCATACCCCATTGGAAAATAACAATCTTTTTTAGATTCCTCCTTTGTAAAAGTTACTATGATGGTACTTCTTGTGTATCTGTTTTCTACTTGTTGTTATGCACAAATCCACATATGAGTTGGTTAAACTTTATTTGTATTTTAATAGATATGGCCAAAAGAGATATTTTGCTCATGTTCAGAATTATTCATACCCCTGACAATATCCCAACAAAATGTATGAATCTTTGGCCTGCAGTTATTTCAAGATGTAACAATGGAAAAATAGCTTTGTTGTTGACCAAGTTTTAAACAATGATTTCAAAAAATTAATAAATAGCATCTTTTCGGAAGAGTATAAATAGAGGAAAAATGTTCTGGTCATTCCCAATTTCTGGTCCTCATGGTAAAGAAGAAAGAGATCAGTAGAGACTTGCGTCAGTGTCTTGTGAGCGCCCTCAATGAAGGAAAAGCTTACAAGGCCATTTCAAAGCAGTATGATGTTGTCCCTGTGTCGACCGTCCAGAGCATCATCAACAAGCACAAGAGGTTCAATACTGTTAAAAACCTCAGCGGGCGTGGCAGGAAACGTAAGGTGTCCCCCAAACTTACCAGGAAAATCTCCCGCAAGGTCAACAACAACCCCCAGACCACAACCAAGGCCCTAACGGAAACGCTCTACCAGACAGGGACAAAGCTGTCACGGTCCACCATTGAGCGAGTCTTGTACAGAGGAGGTTTCTATGGACGTAGGCCTCGGAAGACACCTCTGCTCAGAAAGAAGCATGTAGAAGCTCTCCTGAAGCAAGATCCCAGCTTTTGGTCAACCATCCTGTGGTCTGATGAGACAAAGTTAGAGTTATTTGGCCAAATGGATGTTCAATATGTCTGGAAGAAGAAAGGAGAAACATACAAGCCCAAGAACACTGTGCCCACCGTCAAGTATGGTGGTGGAAGCATAATGCTGTGAGGATGCTTCTCTTCCAGTGGCAGAGGGAACCTCGTAAAGATCCAAGGAACCATGAAAAAGGAGGATTACATCAGGATCCTTGATGGAAAAGAATGAGAAACTCCAGCTTGGACACAACTGGACGTACCAGTAGGACAATGATCCGAAACACACTGCCCAGGTAGTGAAGAAATGGTTCAACGACAATGGTGTGTGTCCTTGAATGGCCAAGTCAGAGCCCTGACCTCAGTCCAACTGAGAACTTGTGGCGAGACTTGAAGACCAGAGTGATGGCTAGGAAACCCACCAACCTGACCCAGCTTGAGGCCTTCGCCAAGAAAGAGTGGGCCAACATCCCACAGGAGACATGCAGGAAGCTTGTGGACACGTACAAGAATCATCTAAAAGCAGTCATAAAAAACAAAGGCCATTAAAGAGAGACATTTGACAATGGTATGAATAATTTTGAACATGGCATTTTTTGGGAATTAATAAATAAAATACCCCTAAAATATAAAGTTTTCTTTTCTTGTGTATTGTTGGCATTCTGTCACTTGTTGGTCACACATAACTCATAAGCAAACTTGACAAAATGTATTAATTTCATCACAAAAATAAAAAAATCACAAAAACTAACATGGGTATGAATGATTTTGAGGACAAGTGTATATTTGCATAAAACAAGGATCGTTGCCCAGTCCCATGTTGATAAGAGCATTAAATACTTGACAAAACTCTTTTTAAAGTACATTTTGAACAGATAAAAAATGTGCAATTAGTAGCACTGAACTATGGACAATCAATCATGCGATTACTCATGATTAATCATTTTAATTGATTGACAGCCCTAATAGAGATTTCACTATTTGAAGACATACATAAAAGACAGATAACTAGTTACTATAATGAATCTGACAGCAAAATAACAGATACGATGTGCCATAATCACCCAGTGATGAGATAATGAACAGGTCCATGACCTAATTAACTGTCCTTGGAAAACAATCCAGATCATCTCTACAGCACTATTTTTTTAATCTGTTATCAAATCAGGAGTTGTGATATGTTTCATATTATGTAACTGATGAGCCTCTTATCGAGAAGCACATGCGTCTTCACATCTTCAGCATCTTTTATCTACAGTATTTCTGGCCCTGGGAAATTAAATCTGAAATGATTGCATAAGAAGCACGACAGCCCAAAGGTAAAAGCTTGCAAGACAGAGTGAGAGGGAGGACTAAAGGAAGGGCCAGCGATGAACTTGGCAATCTGCTGACCTTGGTTTTCCAGTAAAGACAAGCTGAAACACGAAGAGACACTAATGGATAGTCTCACAGTAGTAACACTTCACTCTCTCCGTCTATTTCACTCTCGCTCTCCTTTTCCCGGTCTTGACTAAAAAAGACATTTCCACTTCTGCCACAGCGGGAAATCCCAAGTCTTAGCTGTAATGAGGCCCGGGGGTTTTATGTCAGGGGGCCTCTGGAGCACTAGACCTCTCTGTATATGAAGCACAAAGGACAACCACTGTGTGTACAGTCTGTTGTACCAGATACTCACAAAGGTGGAAGCAGTAAGTAACACGGAATCAGTAAGGAAAAGCAGAACAGCAAAAGTTAAAGGGAAAAATCTGCTGACAGTCGGGAATGAACAACAGCCTGCCTAACAGCTAAAAGTCATTACTACAACCTTTACAGGGCTTTGTCACTTGAACGTCAACATACTTTCTGGTATTTGTAAATGACTGATGCTGTCGTTAAATAGTCTTGATAGTCTTGTTAAATACGAAGCTACAACCAGCAGCCTTTTAGCTTAGCTTAGCATAATGACTGGAAAGACAAGAAACTGGAAACTAAGTAAAGGTGACAAAATCCAACAACCTGCTTCCCTAAACCTCACTAATTAACATGTTACCTGTTTGTTTCATGCAAGGCAAGGCAGCTTTTAGGAGTAGCACATTGCATCAATGGGGCAGTTCAAAGTGCTTTACACAAACAATCAAGAATGTTGCAACAACATGCAAAAGAACATTAAGACATAATTAAAACAGTCATAAAAACATAAAAATGTGAATGATTAGAAAAAAAAGAAACAAGCTAAAAATATAAGCTAGAATAGAGTATAAAATATGAGTAAAAGTTATTTAAGAGCTGGAGCAGTCCTGCAGTTTTTTGGGAGCTTCTTCCAAATATTTGGTGCATAATAACTGAACGCTGCTTCTGCAGGTTTAGTTTTGACTCTGGGGACACTAAGCAGACCTGATCCAGATGACCTGAGAGGTCTGGATGGTTCGTAACATATCAGAATATCAGAAATGTATTTTGGCCCTAAACCATTTTGTGCTTTGTAAACCAGCAGTACAAAACATGTGCACAACGCTTTGTGGTTTTACCCGGAGGTTATGACTTTTTCTTTGCTGGTACACAAAGCCCTGAAACAAGTTTTTTGTTGTTTTTCCACTTTGTTTTTTGCTTGGATTAAACAAACAAGATATAAAATGTGTAATTAGTGAGTTTTAGAGGTGCGAGGAGGTGGATGTCAGGAATCAGGCTTGCTGTTTCTAGAGACTTAATCCTAAGATAACCAGCAGCTAGTTGTGGCTCCGTATTTACCAGACAGACATGACTCTGGAATCAAAGCAAATTTCCAAAAATACTGAACTTCGTTGACTGAAAAAACAGCAATTGTTCATATCATAAAAACATTGTTTGGTACAGAGACAACTTTTGTTAAGGTCCAAAATTAAAGCCTTCTTTTGAAAAGAAATATAAACAACACTGTCATCTGCATAAAGACCGGTCATTTGTTATGCAGGTTGAATTTGCTCGTCTACTTGAGATGGTGACGTTGAGATGTTTTTGAGAGGCAGAGCCGTATGTACAGTATGTATGCTCTGATGAAGGTCTGACAGACCAAAAGCATAGTATTAAAGAATCTAGTGAAATACTGCATGGGTCTAAGTGTGCGGAAATCTTTTCTATTAGCTTTAAGACACATTTACTGTATGTTTCCAGCACCTTAGCAAAGACTTCGACAGGTGGAGGTGGTGGTTGTTCATCCTGCATTAGAGGCAGAGCTGTGACATGACTGTAGACGCTGTGCACAACCCTGTAGAAACTAAACTGCATTCTCATTTTTATTTTGTTTTAAACAGTTTTAAATGTGATTAATATTGTCAATTGAAACTAAGCATAACAAAAATGCAACAAAACCTTTGGCTAGGTTTAGGCAATAAATACTTTGTAAGCTTCAGTAAAAAAAAGAAAATATCATGGTTTGGCTTAAAATGGCTACGTTTGTTATGTAATTATGCTACACAGGTGAATTAAAATATGTGAATTTTGACCTTTAGTTTCAAATACACACAAACACAAACTGCGGTCTCCTGGGTAAAAGTGTTTGTGGACTCAACCAGCATCCTGACCTCCTCCCAATGAGGACTTATAATGCAGTTTCGTTGTATGTGGAAGCAGTTTTTAGCAGACAAAGCTGTACTGGCTCTGTGCAACAGCCCGCTAATGTTGCAAGAGCTGCTCCGGGGAACAAAAGATCGTGACGGTCTATTGCTGTATATGCCGTATAATGACAGCTTCCCTGCCAACACTTTGGAAACTACAGTAATGTACCATGAAATTTAATTAAATGAAATGTTTTAATCAGCTTGAGGCTGTGGAGAAGCCGCTCTTAATCAATAGAGCTCCAGCTAATTATATATTCATTACTGTATTCAGCATTGATTAAAAGTTTCTCACAGACTTGTCAGGTGTGTATTTTTTCCAGGGTGACACTTGCCTGTAATGGTGCCCTTTTCTGTGTCCTGAAAATGCCATTACCTATAATTACGAATCTGACTGTTAACATATTGATTCTCCTCTTAATCAGATACATTATAAACCCCACAAAGACACAGCTCCCCATTATTTTTGCCACAGATATTGCTGATTGAACACAATAAATTCATGTTTCTCTGAGTGACTGAGAAGCAGAGGAAGGAGAATGAAACTCTTGCATCATCCGGAAGAGTTTTGTCTGTCACATTCTGCTGTCTCCTTTGGAAAATAATAACATATAGATGTTGAAAAAACTTTGTAACTCAAAACTGTACAAATCGGTAACATCAAGAGAACCAGCTTCAATGAAAAACGTCCACATTAACTCCTTCTCTCCTGTCGCTCATCTCTCTGCAGTGAAAACGTACAGATGTCTGCTGCTAACTGACACGGTAAGCATGTCAAATTGACGGGCTATTTTTATCCCAAAAGCGAACCCAAGGGATGGGACATTGGGAGTCCATTTATAAAAGCCTCGCCTGAAGGTAAGACTTTCAAGGGACAGATAATGCAACTGCTCCCTATAGTAGAGATTTAACTGCAGCTTTTTATTTTTTATTCATTTCAGCTTTCTCGCAGACCTGAACTTGGACTCAAGGTTGGCTTAGAAGTCAACATAGATCTGCAAAGCTGCCTTCAGTTCTTTATTGCAAAGTCAATACAGCTGGTCTTCCAGCATGTTGGTTCACCCATGTGTATGCTTTCAAGCTTTGTTATTGATTTTCCCTTTTCAAAAACATGCACTTCCTCTTTGATACGCTCTGTATGTAAGAACATAAGTCTCCAAATGAGCAACCATGTCCATTTTCAGTTGTTTTACCAAAGACTGGACATTTCTCTTTTTCGCTTCCCACATAGTGCAGCGCTCATGCTTCAAATTATCGGGCAATTATTGGACAGCTATTATGAAATGTTAAGTTGTTTTTGCTTTTCAGTGAGTTTCAAAATGGAGTGGGAGATTTAGAAAACTGGAAATAAATTACCCACACACTCTCTGAGATTTACTGCTGGCGTGAAACTTAAGCATATTATGTGTTATGGCTGAAGTTTGGAGTCACCTTGAGGCAGGTGCTTGTCGGACACCTAACGCATGTTAAATTACACTTTTTACTCACAACATAAAGTTTTGCGATGAAGTTATCAACTGATTGTCCATGTCGTCCCTCGTATGACCGTCTGTTTTCCTAAGATAGTATTATGGGTGTCCGAAGGAGCAGGTCAGATATTCATAGGCCATCATAGCCAGGTTGAGATGTCAGAGCAATGACAGGAGGATGCTGCGTTTCATTGGAGTGGGAATGTAAATAATACTGGAAGAAGGACCATTGACTAGTACTAATACTACACAGTAAAAATACTCCATTACAAGTAAAAATCCTGCATTACTTAAGCAAAAGTATGTGTGTGTAATCAGAAAATTGTACTTAAAGTATTAAAAGTAAACCTGTGACTGCTATAGTATTATCTAGAATATCATTAGGTTATTATTACTCATGCATTCATGTAACAACAGGATTTTACTGTGGTAGTTGGTTGAGGTGGTGCTCATTTTTAACTATGTTATAAGTATTAATCTGCTGATTATTTTCTCAATAAACTGATAGATGTCAGGTCATCGAGATCATAGGTCATGTTTTATTTTTGTCGTTTCATTTTGTTAATTCCATGTCCTGTTTTATTTTGTCATTACTAACCTCCCTCTGGTTTCAGATCACTTCCACGCCCCCTGACTTACTTTCCTTCACACCACTGGTGTCTGATTGTCTTTCCCGTCTCTGGTTGTGTCCACCTGTGTCTCGTTTGATAAGTCCCCCTTTAGTATATAATGTGTGTCCTCCCTTCCTCGTGTTGCCAGTCCATATTTGATACTTGGTGATGATAGTTCTAGCATTCTTTCCTCGTACCTGCCTCTTTGTGTTTTTGACCCTCTGCCTGTTTTTTGACCATGCCTTCTGCCTGTCGTTTTTTGGATCTGATTGCCTGCCTGTGTACCGACCTTTGTAAAGACCATTGCAAACTTTTAATCTTCCTGAATCTGAGTTGTGCATTTAAGTCCAGTCCTCTCTGACCAAGACGTTACAATAGACTGGTTAGTTCTGACAATAATGAGAAATTCCCATCACAGCTTGTCCAAAGTGTCACTTCACATGGCCGTTTAATAAAAGTATTGAAACAATTACAAGTTCAAAGTAGCAAATCTGAACCATGAAATGTTTTTTGTATGGAAAAAAATTGTGTAGGATTCGGTGGCATCTAGTGTGGATGCAGATTGCAACAAACTGACTACCCCTCTGCTCACTCCTCCCTTTCCAAGACTGTGGTAATGTCAACATCTGAGTGCAAAACCCAAGTCAGATGGCAGCTGGCGGTGGCTCGGTTTTGCACTATGTGGCTCACGTTAGCATAGTTTCGCAAGCGTGTCAAAGAACAGTGGCCTTCAGGTAACGTAAATTTGTGAAAGTGTTTGGTTTGTCCATTCTGGGCTATTGTAGAATCATGACAGACGTTTCATTCTAAGATAATCAAAACACAACTCTTCTCTCAGGCGATTATTCACTAAACAATACATACGTACTAACACGATATTCAATTTCTGACAATAGATCCACAAAATCTTACTGTTCCTTTAAGCGTTTAATAAAAACAGCTGACTAACTTTTCTCTATATTGACTGATCGTTGTATATACTGTTGTTTAATCTATAATAAGGCATCATTTTTATAAGCTCTTCATATGTTTGAATGTACCCTCTTAGTTTGTCAAATAATTAGAAATATTGCTTTCTAAAAAAGGTAATGGAGCAGAACTATTACGTGATATGAAAAGATATTAAGTACCTCAGTACATGAATGTGTGAGTTATTTCCCTCCCCTGAGGCTGCTTTTAATGTGTCATTAACATTCATTCAGAGTTAAATCAACTACTGTTCCCAGAATTTCAGGAAAGTCACAGCTACTACATTTAAACTAATCAAATTTAACCACATTCTCTGTAGCTTCGCAGCCAAACTTAATTTCGTCTTCATGGAGCTCAACTGGGTCTGTTTACAGAGCAGCACTCAGACTGTAATGTGCTGGCAAAGCACATCCCCACTGTGTTAAAATGGCACTATCAGTGGGCGCTACCACCCCGCAGATCTATAAAACTGGTCAATGCACAAACATGCAGTCAGATTGCATTTGCACACGCGATAGATGCCGTTTTAATATTTGCACTTTAAATGTCTCTTTATCATGTTGCCAATACGGCGCATCCCTTCCCCAGGACAGTTGTCAGCCAGCCCATTCATCCACCGCCATCACCTCATGTTGCAGCATGATAATGCACGGCCCCATGTTGCAAGTAATACTGTAAATGTCGCAGATAAAACTGCACATTTTAGAGTGGACTTCTACTGTGACCAGTCTAAGACACACCTGTGCAATAATCATGTTGTCTAATCAGCATCTTGATATGCCACACCCATGAGGTGGATGGATTATTTGGGCAAAGGAGAAGTGCTCACTAACAGATTTAAACAAATTTGTGAACATTATTTGAGAGAAATAGGCCTTTTTTGTACATAAAAAAGTCTTAGATGTTTAATTTCAGCACATAAAAAATGTGAGCAAAAACAAGTGTTGCATTTATATTTTTGTTCAGTGTTGTAATTCAAGTTGTGTTTTGATTAAGTTGTATGTTTCATCTTAAACCCACTCTTAAAAATCTGCTGCATTTTGAATGCAGTGGCTTTAAAACGTTCGTTTTCACTTTGGAAACAGGGAAGAGGACAGACAATAAAACAGGAGGTTGAATTAAACAAATGTTACTAGAAAATGTGGTCAGAAGAGCATTTAGAAAGCAGTCCCAAAGCTGATTTGGCAAAGGCAGGAAAGAGACTGGCAGCGCTGTTGGAAGGGCTCAACATGGACAGTCTGGAGATTGGGAGTGGCTGATATTTATACACAGGGGCTTCATGAGGAACAGGTGTGGCTTGGTGAGATAATCCGGGACAGGTGTTCAGGGGAGAGCAGGATCAGGTGACTGGAAGTCAAGAGGGACACCTGGTAGACAGATGATGAAATGTACCTGCATGATGAGGCCATATAAGGGAAAGACGGGACAGGAAATAGCATGGGTAGATTTGTGAATATAACCTGCAGAAGCTAGCATTTCATTCCATTCATGCTCACATTCACACCTACAGGCAATTTAGAGTCATCAATTAACCTGCATGTCTTTGGACTGCTTCTTTGCACTTTCGATTCTTTTACGTGTGTCCTCACAAACCCTCTTTGGACTGTGGGAGGAAGCTGGGGAACCCGGAGAAATCATGAAATCATGAAAACCTGACACGTGATGCAGTTGGGCCCAAAACGACTGTTACCATAGACCTACATTGGGAAAGACACATTTGTAAATCAGCTCAATGGTCTCCATGGATGCGGAAGATCCGGGTGATTTGAGAAGACAATTTTTTTTGGCTTCATGCGCCACTGAGCAACTTTCACGGGAACAAACTGGGCCATGCAGAGTTCAGTCTGATTTAACTTTTAGAAACGTAATCGCGAGGCTCTCTCTCGGGCCAAACCTCGTTACAGAGCAGGGCGCCGCCACTTCCCTGAGCTTTTCGATGGGATCTGGGGTTGGGCTAACCCAAATGCTTATATGTGGTGTAATATTATAGCTTTTACTGTGACCTATAAACAGTATTTTCTGTATTTAATACTGAAAAATAAAGAAGGGGTACTCGTACAGGTGTGAAAATCTGTTTTTGTATATCTATTCAATATTTCATTCATAGCATTGCAGAGAAAATGTTATTAAGTTTGGGTGCAGCGAGTACACATGTAAATGACTCATTCTGTACTCTGTGAGCATCAGTCAACACTATTACTTTAGTTTTTTTTATAATTATTATTATTATTATGAGTAACAGCATAACTGATTGTTCCTTGAACCTTTCAAGACATTCACATCCCAGACAATGCAGAGTAAAAAGAAAAACTACAAAGAGACAGACAGGAAAAGGGAAAAATAACATAGTTATACAATACGTGACGAGACAGAAGAAGAGTTGCCTAGACACAGGGGATGGTTTACTGAATAACTATTTGTCCAGCTTGTTTCTGGTGAAGGGCAGATGTTCATCACCAAGGAACAAAACTTTAGAGTTGGCGATAAGGGATCATGAAATATGTTCTGTTAATAACCATGTGGCCAGAGCAAGAAGGGCATATGATTGTTTTTCTACTGCATCTACAATAAAAGATACAAGGAGGAAATGAATGGTCACATACATGTGGGCCTCTGTTAGTACAAGGCCATCTCAAAGAATGCATCCCTGCACATGTGGCAAGGCCATAATTATAATATATATTGGGGGGAACAGTCCCTACCATTAACTAGAATTACTGCTTCACAGTTGCAAACCTCCAAGAACTAGTCAAGTTGCTGTTTGCTTACATGTCTGTCCAGAATGTCACCATTTCATACTTCTACCCTATTAGATGTTTGTGTGAAATAGTCATAATTAATGTGATTTTTGTAGTTATGGCCAGAAACATGTTTTGTGAGGTCATAGTGACCGTTCAGTCGTCAAAATCTAATCGGTTCATCCTTGAGTTAAGATGACATTTGAGCCAAATTTGAAGAAATTGCCTCCTGAGATTCCTGAGATATCCCGCTCTTGAGAAAGGGACGGACGGGCAACCTGATATCACATCTGTCACATGGAGGCTGTGAAATTATTATTATTTAATGGCGTAAAATAATAATAGCTTATTGTTAATCATTCAGAATTATCTCAGACCAATACTTTTCACTTCAGGTATGAAAGTTGGGAAGACACTTGTCAGTCAAATTAATAACAGAACAATATATTTTCACAAGAATATATTAGTTTATTAATGACAATAATTTTCATTAATGCTCAAAATCTTTTATACATGATGGCTTTCCTCGGTAGACTGACAATAAGGGATTTCTGAGCAGTTTACTCACCATCCAATTGCCAAAAGATGCAATTATTGCAAAAAATCTCAAAATGTCACAAAAAGTTTGCTACCAAATCACAGCATGGCTTTTTCTATGGTGTTCCTCAAAATCTTCTTAATGTGGTATTTTGGAGGGATTTTTCATCATGTTTTCGAGTGGTAACAAATGTTTTATTTTAGCACCAAATCTGTGTAACAAATGGTATCCACCCAAAAATTGCTCCAACAACTTATGAGACATAATAGAGCAACGAGACGACCATCACACATTATACTTCCATTATAATGTTCTAAGCCGTTATGCACTTCTATTATTTATTTGAATTAATTTGATAATTTATTTATTTATTCATGTTTACTTGTGTTTCATGACTAGAACAACTTGACACTAAGTGCTGAGCTCAAATTAATCTTCAGGTTCCCAGTGTTCAGATGATGTACAACACATCTACTGCTGACCTGCTATCTCTTAAAAGACCCCCCCTAAAAAAAAGACAAAATTCGTCTATTGTGGGTTTTAGAGGGTTAAATGGTTTATGTAACATAAGATGTCAGAAAAATACAGAAAAATCACCAAATTTCAAGATGATTTTCACTGATCAGCGAGGTAATGCTGAATACGTTTTTGCTAATTATTCACACAGGATAATTAAAGTGTTGTAAAATATGTATGCATAGTAAACTGCTGCATCTCTCTATACACACATTTTACTCATTAATTCATCATTAAACAACATTTTTAATGAGTAATGAAAATGTGAAATTCAATTGTGTTGCAGGTTTTTGCTAAACCTAGTCTTGAGTTAAAACTGTTCATGGAAAGGACATATTTTACATCCTTTAATTAATAAACTGAATATTAATAAAATCCTAAAGTTGCAACAAACAGCTTCTATGAACATTTCAAAGTATGTCAGACAAATAACCACGAAGTACAAAATGAAAGCCTCAGCAGGAGGTCTGCACAGATATATTAGCTCTCCTTGTGTACTTCATGTTGTAAGTAAACATGTTTTTGTCTTTTACACCGGCTGATAAAAGGAATTCAGAGCCACTGCTGCTGCACATCTCCCAGACAAGCTGTTGAAAGTTTTAAAACACACTTGGAAGCACCACCTCATGTTTAGTCAGAAGGTAAAAGATCAAACTCTGCTTTCTTCAAAAAAAACAAAACAAAGTGGGACAGTGAAACTTCCAGTGACTCAAGCCAAGTCACCACAAACAATCCCTCCAGTAACAGCGAGGAAGCTGCTAGATTGGCACTCTCCTTGTGAGAACACAACACTTGTAATCAGTGGATGACATTTAAATCAAGCAACACACTCAGCAGGGGATGTGATCAATGAACTTAGCAGAAACTTTGGCACTTATTATAGGAAATAAAACTTGGAAAAGTGGGCGCTAATTTGCTACTGAACTCCCAGAGTTGTCTCCGTTATCTCTAATCTGTACTTTTAATGAGCCGAGTCTGAACTAGATGTCACGCAGCACTGTGGTCACAAGCTGCTTCTGTGAGCAGACCAGACTGCTACGAATGGTCAGGTAATTGATTATGTGTAAGAACAAACTACTACAACCAAAAATAAACCACTGACATTTCAATAGACTTCAGCTGATCTTTAGTCTCAGCCAGAGAAACTGTCTTTGGTGCTGCTTTTTAAAGTTTCAGGTCAACAAGTCCAAGATCTATAAGAGTCCTAATATGTGCACAAACCTAGCCATTCAGAGTGCCATAATAATGTATGAAAGTGCCTCAGCGGAGCAGAGTCTTATGATAATGGAATCAACATTAGAAGCATGTGAGTGAGCATAATTTCTATAAGAGCATTTCATTTTTCTTCATAACAACAGATGGTTCTTGGAAGCATGATCACATTTTTACACAAGCTGTATGCCTGCATCCTCTCAGTCATATGGCACAGACAGCTTGTATACAAAAACTTTTCTTTGTACAGAACTGATTGAATGCACGGACATAGATTGCAAAGATCTGTTTTGCGTTCACCATAGATTGTATGTAAGAAGTGAACGTAGTCACCCATCGGTTTGTAAACTGCTGTTTCGGCATTTTGGCCGTCGCCATCTTGGAGTACAACCAAACGCTGATGCCAAACACAAATTGAGACCATAAACTCATGTTTACAATGTTTACTGAGGTAATAAATCAAGTGAGAAGAAGCATCATTTTCTCATAGACTTATATATAATCAGATTTCTTTTTGCGAGTCGCCCCTGCTGGATATGAGAAAGAATGCAAGTTAAAGGTGAACTTTACCCATGTTATGTCACTTGTAAACTACACGTTTTACAAGAAAAAAAAAAAAAAAAACACTAAATGGTTGGTTTTCCAAATGTTGGTCTGATAAACTTAACCCCACCTCAGTAACTAGACAGTTTTCTGGACTTCACTTACACTAAATAACCATTAATGGTATCCCTTCACACTTTTACTAGCTTGTGAATTGATTATGTTAATTGCTACCAGTTAAATTAGTCCTTGAACTGAAAATGCTAATCGCTAACACTAATTGCTATTGCTTCCAGTATATATATATATATATATATATATATATATATATATATATATATATATATATATATATATATATATCCGAGCCTTGCATGTAATCTCAAATTCACAGTAGTATTTGCAACCTGTTTACAAGACATACACATACGCTTAACAGTCTCTGATGCAGTCACTGACTCAAAGAACACAGTAAAACTACAAAACTCTCAGGGGGCTTACAATACACATTAAATCTTTAACTACAAATGAATCACATTTTTTTCTGTTCAAAATGTACCTTAAAGGGAGATTTGTCAAGTATTTAATGCTTTTATCATCATGACAGTGGACAAATATGCTGCTTTATGCAAATGTATGCATATATTTATTACTGGAAAACAATTAACAACACAAAACACTGACAAATATTGTCCAGAAACCCTCACAGGTACTGTATTCAGTATAAAATAATATGCTTAGATCATAACGTGGCAAACAAGCCAGTGTGTCAGTGTGCTGACTTGACTATGACTTGCCCCAGACTGCATCCGATTATCAGAAAGTGGGCATGTCTGTAAAGGGGGGACTGGTGGGTACCCAGAAAATCCATTTCATTCACATATCTTGAGTTCAAAGGTCAAGGGACCCCTAAAAATGGTCATGATAGTTTTTCCTCATCAAAAATGTAAAGCAAGTTTGGAGCATTATATATCAATCTTCTCGACAAGTTAGCATGACATGGTTGGTACCAAATGATACCAGTATCTTTGCTCTAGCCTTAAAACTGAGCCTGCTACAGCCGACAAAGTCACAATCTGCTTTAATGCATGAAAGAAATTCGTGGCATCAAAACAAATTTATGTTAATATTATCGTGTTAATTTTGACAGCCCTAATCTTTTCTAAACCCCACTATACTGTTGTGTTCATCACAAATCCACCGTGTAATTGGCCTGTTAACCCCTTGTAGGCCACACATTTTAATACATGTTCCCAAAACTCAATCAATAAATGAGCTAGTTGGCAATCCCTGTGATGTACAAGCTTCTCGTTACCGAGCTGCGTGAAACTAAACAACCGTTAAACGCAGCCCAACACATGTCAACACACATTTTACATCTCCATTAATTTTAAAAGGCCCGTAATAGCTGGAGGACAACAAGTCCACATGAGCATGACTTTAAATTCCCAATTTGCCAAACAATAAAGATCCTGCTGATTCAGAGCCTCCCTTCAATCAGCATTTGATTGAGAGCTTTGCCTCATTGATCTGATGGTTCCCGGAGGAGACTTTTATTTCTGCTGATGCTGAGGAGTGCACATGTCATATTAGCCATTCTGTTTGGTTTCAGATAAAACGCCACTATTTATGCAGGCTGGGCTACAGTTTACAGCTTTTACATTAAAAAACTGGTGAAGCTGGAACAACGTTGATTACAGTGTCAATGTGTACTTCAAACTTTATCAAGACAGCAAAGGAACAGAGAGTTCAGACACTGACATATTTAGAAAACTGATATCAAATAAAAGATATTTATGGAAGCACCGAAATGAAAGCCGCTTTGCCTGAGCTCAGATTCATTGTGTTTTACTGGATAAGTTTATACAGCCAGTAATTCCTTTATTATACTGCCTCCATATCTATGATAATATGGCATGGTTGGGAGACGCACATTAAAATGACTCCTTACTGGAAGCAGTTTTGACCTTTATCAAACATCACTATAGGCCACTTACCATTCACTACCACTACTGTCTCTAAGACTGTGTCTGGTGAATTGCCAATAACAAGGAAGTATATTAATATATAAGTAAGTTAGACCTCCAATGTGGCTGCCAGAAATTCTAGTACAAAGAAACCCTCTAAAACATTTCTTATGAGAGCAGATTAATTTATTTGTAAATAAATAGATGCAGTATTTCCACATATCAGTACGTCAAGTGAGCTATGTGATGTAAGGAGAGACAATTTGCAATCTGAGCGCTGCAAGATGCAATATCTCAGAATTATTATCAGTAAAGCGAGTTCAGCTAAAAGTTAGAAACGTTATAGAACTGATGGCACACGTTCCCCCAGTTACAATCTACCCCAAATTTCACTTATTTAAATGCACATTTTAGGTAAGGTGCATGCAAGAATGTCCTCCTTTCCTGCTGTATCACTGGGGCTCAGATTGAACCTTTACCTTAAAGGGACAGTTCAGGTGTTCTGAAGCGGGGTTGTATGAGGTAATTATTATTATTATCCATACCAACAGTAGATGGCGGTCGATGCACAGATGCAAAGCAATGTACTGCTGTGGACGGGGCTGGCAGAAAAACACATTTTAATAACCTAAAAAAAATAAACAATATCTGCTTAAGCAAACTATATTTAGAATATTTTCACTGCTTTACCTTGCTGTCAGACAGCCCTTTCTGACAGGGAACTGAAGCCATTGTTTCCATCTATGCTCTTGCCAAAGCCACCAGACTCCATTGAAAAAAACTGTAATTTTACCTCACAGACCACAGGAGTTTCTGGTCTACCACCACCTTGATCGGATAGTCTGTCTGTGCTTGTTTGACTTTGGTGAATCTGAACTAACCAAAGTCACACAAATAAACTCCTGTGTACTACGAGTTAAAATTACTGTTTAGAGTCTGGATGCTTTGATGAATGCAACAGCTTCAGTTCACCATTGGAAACATGTATTCGAAACTGCAGACTAGCAGCACATACTGATTTGGCCAAAATGTAGCATAGTATGCAGCATTTGAAAAGCAAAATCTACAGCATGCAAAAAGTACCCGTATGCCAAAACTGAAAAAAATTTGGAAAAAATGTCCAGTATTTATCAGACCAGTCTACCCTGTCTACTGTATCCCACAATGCAAAGTGCTGGAACGGTAAAAACAAACTCTGCAATATCTTATAAAGAAAACAAACCTAACAAACAGCTAAATCAAAGCTGTGTGTGGTAACTCCTGTCTGCTGGGGGCATGTCGACCGTCATCTACTGCATGTAATACACTGACTATGGATAAGTGCCACATCCATACCACAAAACACCCAAACTACCCCTTTAAAAGGACATAACATCCAGCATCAGGTTAACATCTGTGGTAAACTACGCTGTAATGTGAAGTTGTGCCAATGATTGATACACTTCAGCTGCATGCAAGTACGTTGCCTGTGCTCTTAAAATACAGTTTTACAGTTAGAAACATATCAGATCCTTTAAACCTGTAAACTCCGGTAGGCTTTTTACACTTCTTAAACAAAATGAAAGCCTGGTGACTCACAGGAAAATGCTGGTCAGGTGTTAACATACAGAAACAACCCTCAGGGAGAGACTGACCTTTTCCTTTGACTTGGATTAAACATTGATGACCTGCGATATTAGAAGACAGAGCACAAATGTCACAGCACAGTTTTGTTCTTTTCATATATATTTTCCCACAACTTGAGAGGAGCCGTAAAGCGTCCATTAAGAGATGAAATGTTAATCAATTGATGCATCTGTGCATTCCTTCTCCCTCGCCCTTCCCACACATCCATCGTTAACACTGAGGTGATAAAAGCATGGAGGCCTCACTCGCAGGGCCGTAATAAAAGTTAACCTTCAAAACTAATTAACATTCCAGACAAGAAAAAAAAACCTTCCCTCTTGACTGATGTGTGATTAGTTAGTAAGATGTGCAAGAAAATGAGTCAAGTGAAGCCGACACATTTCAGCTGCACCTCAAGAAGCTGTGAATCTGACAGGAGCATGACAAAAAATGATTCATGTGCATTTATGAATAATCTGTAAGGAAGTTAGGATTAAGGATTATGTAAATAAACTGTTTTGAGTAGTTTACTGTTTCTAACCACTGCATTTATCAATTTTAACAATAGTATTATATTTATATGAGGTGGCAGTAAACTATGAATATCGAGACACAGGATTGTAAATGAGTAGTTTTTGTTAAAAAAATTCTCTGCTCTTCTTTCCTTTTATGATTATGGGATTTAAAAAGTATGGGTTTACACTGACATCTGGTGGAAGATGTATGAGCTTGCAGAGTATACAGTACTACAGACAAATTATCCTTCTGTTGACTCATTATTCAAACAAGATTAGGCGTATTAGATGCCTGTAATGCTGACAGATTTAACCCATGTGTTTCTTTTTTCTTTATTTAACCGGCTAAAAGTCTCTTTCAATAGAGACCTGGTGAAGAGAGAAGCATGAAGCCACTGCTCCAATAATAAATACAAGCAATATAAACAGACTCTACTAGACTAGATTAAACTAGACCTCCTCATGGCTACCCTGTGATGGGAGACTTTGACCGATCGCAGGTCATTTCAGAGAGAGAGCGTTCCTATTGGCTCTGCTTTGGATTTTCTCAACTGAACGCAACATGGCTGCCGGGTCACAAACTCTCATTTTACAGCAAAACAATAACTACAAGATGTTTCTGAAAACATTTGAGGGGAGAAACAGGCATTACAGTATCAGAATATTGATTCACATTTGATCAGTGCTGACTAGTTTGACCGATTGATCGGAGTTTGCGTGTGATTGACAGCTGCTCAGAGACAGCAGTCTGCAGCTCAGCTCTGATTGGTTGTTTTACCCCTGTGAAATCTTGCAGATACCATTAAGAGCACTAGACGACACAGCCACTACTATCAGGATATTGTGACCATTTTATAAACATAACTTTTTAAGTCGTGAAGAACGATGCTGCCGAGTAACGGCAATATTAATGCTACTGTCTGAGTCTAGAAAGCACAGAGGCTTTCCCAGTCAAAGTGGAGAAATGCCTGATACTATACCAGGGGTCGGGAAGCTTTTTGGCTGAGAGAGCCATGAACACCACATGTTCTTCAATGTAATTCCGTGAGAGCCAAACAATATGTTTAAAACTAAATACAAGTAAATGTGTGCATTTTATGTAATACCAACACTTTTAAAGTACAATAAGTCTCTGAATTCTTTCAATCGCTGCGTGTCTACTGACGTCATCGCGCCGAGGACGCGTATATTTAGTGCGACAGAATTCAAGGAGGTAAAACAATGGAGAGCAGTGAGTCCTGCGGTGGCCACTGTTCTTTTCAACGTGATGTTGAAGCGGTAAACAAAGCAGACGCCTATATAAGCCATAGTATATAAGACCAACTTCCTCTGATCGCCGCCTCATAGCGAACCGGCTTTCTAGTCGCTATGGCAATGGCAAACAGTGAACATCGCCGAGATGCGAGCCGGACGCAGCCATCACAAGAGCCCCATCGTACATGTCCCACAAACTCAGTCTGAAGAAACAAACATGAATTTATTTGGGGTTTTGAGGGTTGCTGACAACGCTGGACTTTACCGCGAGTCTCTGTGCTTTTTTGTTCCCGGGATATTGCAGTTTTTACACTCTACTGGATTCAGTAACCCTTTAGGGGTTTTGAGAGTTGCTGGTCCCTTTAATCTTTACCGCGAGTTTCTAGGAGCTGTTGTTCCAAAGTTACAGGCAAAAATGTGAACCCAGTAAACCCAGTATATGTGAACCCAGTTATGTGTATGTAGACTGGGTCCCATTTGGTTCCTAAGTTATGCTATGAGTTATTTTAAGCAAAACTACAATCTTCTCCTAAACCTGGACATACTACATAGACAATCCATATGACAAAAATAATAATACATATAATGTCAACATATGTGAGACGGTGGATCCAGGAGGATGTCGAGCAGCTTCCTGGCATCACCAAACTGATATAGCCACAACACAACCTCCTCTCCATGCCGGGTAGAGCCAGAGAAACATAACCTTGGCGACGGCCATAAACCCAAATGGTGATAAAGAAAAATATTTTCATAAGACCATATCATTAATTGCTGAGAGCAGAATTGAAAAATTAGTGTTTCATGATTCACTGTTGCACTTTTGATTATCACAAAATTCACATTTACCAGTCTACATTTTAATGCAAATGTCCACAGCACAGTAGAACATGTTGCTCCCTGCAGTCAACTGTAATATTAATAATCTTTCAAATATTTAATTTACATTATAACTGCAGTGGGAGCTGCTCTGACAATGTGACGTGTAGCCTCAGGTGACTCAACTGTCGACAGGTGTATCACATCAGTTTGACACCTTCATAAGATCAAAAAAGGTGATCATTCACATCCACATCAGGTCACAGAGACTTTATCAACAAATACCAAGATGACAACGACCAAAACCAAGATGGCAACGGCCAAAAACCACATTCATTGACATCCACATCAAGTCACAGATGGTGCCTTCAAATAACCCTAATAACATCATATTTGGTCCAATCTGGCCTACAGCTGCTTTAACATATAAACTGGCCCAGGACTGGCCGGATTAATTTGAATTATTTAAATGCACTTCAGAGAAAAAAGAACAACCTTGACCCCTACTGGCCCATAAGAGACATCTTAAAAAATTAAGCAGCTGATTCGACACTGCTGAAAGAACAACTTAAGAAAATCCCTTAAATTGCTAGATGTTTCAAGGCTTAGAATAACAGCTGTCTCAGTGCATGTGTGTGTGTGCTCTCTGAGTGTATACCTGTGGGCTGTATAATAATCCTAGCACACTTTTACACATGGCATGATGGGAAGCAGGGGGCACACAAAGAGTAGCCTAGGGGCCCCTGACATGCACCTTAATTCACCACTGCATATAGCAGTTTTTTGACAGTACCATACATTATATAAGCAAATGCAAATAGTATGATAACCATCACAATCTGTGCAATAAGCTGTTGTACTCACCTGTCTGGACGTCATTCTGAGTCTTCTACGTCGCTCCCTCAGTCTGTTCCAGGTTTCACTTCTCAAAGCCTAATATAACCAGTCCATTTAGTCTCTGTCTGTCCCAGTATAACCAGTCAATTTAGCCTCTGTCTGTCCCAATATAACCAGTCAATTTAGCCTCTGTCTGGCCCAGTATAACCAGTCCATTTAGCCTCTGTCTGTCCCAGTTTAACCAGTCCATTTAGCCTCTGTCTGTCCCAGTTTAACCAGTCCATTTAGCCTCCATCTGTCCCAGTTTAACCAGTCCATTTAGCCTCTGTCTGTCCCAGTATAACCAGTCCATTTAGCCTCTGTCTGTCCCAGTTTAACCAGTCCATTTAGCCTCTGTCTGTCCCAGTATAACCAGTCCATTAAGCCTCTGTCTGTCCCAGTATAACCAGTCCATTTAGCCTCTGTCTGTCCCAGTTTAACCAGTCCGTTTAGCCTCCATCTGTCCCAGTTTAACCAGTCCATTTAGCCTCTGTCTGTCCCAGTATAACCAGTCCATTTAGCCTCTGTCTGTCCCAGTATAACCAGTCCATTTAGCCTCTGTCTGTCCCAGTATAACCAGTCCATTTATCCTCTATCTGGCCAAGTAGAACCAGTCCTTTTAGCCTCCATCTGTCCCAGTGTAACCAGTCTATTTAGTCTTTATCTGTCCCAGTGTAACCAGTCCATTAAGCCTCTATCTGTCCCAGTGTAACCAGTCTATTTAGTCTTTATCTGTCCCAGTGTAACCAGTCCATTAAGCCTCTATCTGTCCCAGTGTAACCAGTCCATTTAGCCTCTGTCTGTCCCAGTTTAACCAGTCCATTTAGCCTCTGTCTGTCCCAGTATAACCAGTCCATTTAGCCTCTGTCTGTCCCAGTATAACCAGTCCATTTAGCCTCTGTCTATCCCAGTTTAACCAGTCCATTTAGCCTCCATCTGTCCCAGTTTAACCAGTCCATTTAGCCTCTGTCTGTCCCAGTATAACCAGTCCATTTAGCCTCTCTCTGTCCCAGTATAACCAGTCCATTTAGCCTCTGTCTGTCCCAGTATAACCAGTCCATTTATCCTCTATCTGGCCCAGTAGAACCAGTCCTTTTAGCCTCCATCTGTCCCAGTGTAACCAGTCCATTTAGTCTTTATCTGTCCCAGTGTAACCAGTCCATTAAGCCTCTATCTGTCCCAGTATAACCAGTCCATTTAGCCTCTGTCTGTCCCAGTATAACCAGTCCATTTAGCCTCTGTCTGTCCCAGTATAACCAGTCCATTTAGCCTCTATCTGTCCCAGTGTAACCAGTCCATTAAGCCTCTATCTGTCCCAGTATAACCAGTCCATTTAGTCTCTATCTGTCCCAGTTTAACCAGTCCATTTAGCCTCCATCTCTCCCAGTTTAACCAGTCCATTTAGTCTCTATCTGTCCCAGTTTAACCAGTCCATTTAGCCTCTATCTGGCCCAGTATAACCAGTCCATTTAGCCTCTGTCTGTCCCAGTTTAACCAGTCCATTTAGCCTCTGTCTGTCCCAGTATAACCAGTCCATTTAGCCTCTGTCTGTCCCAGTATAACCAGTCCATTTAGCCTCTGTCTGTCCCAGTATAACCAGTCCATTTATCCTCTATCTGGCCAAGTAGAACCAGTCTATTTAGCCTCCATCTGTCCCAGTGTAACCAGTCTATTTAGTCTTTATCTGTCCCAGTGTAACCAGTCCATTAAGCCTCTATCTGTCCCAGTGTAACCAGTCTATTTAGTCTTTATCTGTCCCAGTGTAACCAGTCCATTAAGCCTCTATCTGTCCCAGTGTAACCAGTCCATTTAGCCTCTGTCTGTCCCAGTTTAACCAGTCCATTTAGCCTCTGTCTGTCCCAGTATAACCAGTCCATTTAGCCTCTGTCTGTCCCAGTATAACCAGTCCATTTAGCCTCTGTCTGTCCCAGTTTAACCAGTCCATTTAGCCTCCATCTGTCCCAGTTTAACCAGTCCATTTAGCCTCTGTCTGTCCCAGTATAACCAGTCCATTTAGCCTCTCTCTGTCCCAGTATAACCAGTCCATTTAGCCTCTGTCTGTCCCAGTATAACCAGTCCATTTATCCTCTATCTGGCCCAGTAGAACCAGTCCTTTTAGCCTCCATCTGTCCCAGTGTAACCAGTCCATTTAGTCTTTATCTGTCCCAGTGTAACCAGTCCATTAAGCCTCTATCTGTCCCAGTATAACCAGTCCATTTAGTCTCTATCTGTCCCAGTTTAACCAGTCCATTTAGCCTCCATCTCTCCCAGTTTAACCAGTCCATTTAGTCTCTATCTGTCCCAGTTTAACCAGTCCATTTAGCCTCTATCTGGCCCAGTATAACCAGTCCATTTAGCCTCCATCTGTCCCAGTATAACCAGTCCATTTAGCCTCCATCTGTCCCAGTGTAACCAGTCCATTTAGCCTCCATCTGTCCCAGTATAACCAGTCCATTTAGCCTCTGTCTGTCCCAGTATAACCAGTCCATTTAGCCTCCATCTGTCCCAGTGTAACCAGTCCATTTAGCCTCCATCTGTCCCAGTATAACCAGTCCATTTGCCTCCATCTGTCCCAGTGTAACCAGTCCATTTAGCCTCCATCTGTCCCAGTATAACCAGTCCATTTAGCCTCTGTCTGTCCCAGTATAACCAGTCCATTTAGCCTCTGTCTGTCCCAGTATAACCAGTCCATTTAGGCTCTATCTGTCCCAGTGTAACCAGTCCTTTCAGTCCCACTGTGCTCCTCAAAGTTTCCACACATGTTTTAGTGAAGCTGAATGAAGCTCCACAGTCTATCACAGTCTATCTTGTAAAGTCTAAAACAGCAGAGTCCTCACTCCAAAGGTAAAAGCTCCTCAGTGAAGGTGTTAGCAATGTATTTAGCATGTTAGCTACACCCAGCATGCATCTGACGGTCACATGACATGGTGGGCGTGTTTGATTTAAGTCAGTAAGCTGCCTGCTGGGTGGTGATCAGTTCCCTTACCATAGATGTTGCTGATTTATTGGGGCGGCAGTAGCTCAGTCCGTAAGGACTTGGGTTAGGACACGGAGGTCACCGGTTCAAGTCCCCCATGGACCAAGACCAACTGGTTGCTGGCCAGTCAAGAAAACTGGCCAGTTTACCTCTTGGGTACTGCCGAGGTGCCCCTGAGCAAGGCACCAAATCCCTAACTGCTCTGGGCGCTTGTCAGGAGCAGCCCCCTCACTCTGACATCTCTCCATTGACATGTATATGTACTGTGTGAACAACAGAGTGTAAAACTGAATTCCTCCACTGTGGGACTAATAAAGGAATATCTTTCTTTCTGTTGTTCAGTTTTCAGGACTGTTTACCTGCCTTATGCTTTTACTCTGTAGCGGAAGTACAACACTTGGGATAAGAAGTCACTTCAGTAAAACTTCAGTAAAAATAAATTAGTAGAGATTTTGTTAAAAAAACTAAAAAAAAAAAAACAAAAAAAAAGGTTTTTTTTAAGGAATGGAATCCACCAAATAATAATAATAATAATAATAATAAAATATATAATATGTAAATAATGAAATTTACAAAGTAATAAAAATAAAATAATAAAATACAAATATATCCATTAAGCATTGTTATTGCACCAAACACAGAAATATTTCTGATTTTATATAATTGCTATATATTTACTACGCATGAACAAATCTGACAAAGACATGTATGGCACGTTATGTTATTCTCATAAAACTAAGAAAAGTTATGAAGTTCTGCATCAAGCTGATCGTGTTTGATTTAGGTCAGTTAGCTGCCGGCTGGGTGGTGAGTGATCAATTAACCTTGACAGTATATTGCTGATTTATCCCCTTTTCTGTTGTTCCATTCTCATATAGTTTATCAGGAGTTTTTCATATGTCTTTTATTTTTACTCTGTAACAGAACTGCGATACTTGTGATAAAAAGTATTTCACCAAAAATAAAATTAGAACAGATTTTTTTAAAGAAATACTCAAAAAAGTACAAGCACACTAAAAAAAATTACATTAGTTATAGTAACAAAAGCAAATGTAATCCAATCCATTTCCACCTCATAAAAATAAATGAATAAATAAATAGATAAAAATAAACTAAGATAATAATAATAATTGCAAAGTCAACCTGTGAATATTTTAACTTGCGCATTGAATGGATGTAACAAAACACAGGTATATCATAAAGCATTCTTATTCAGCTACAAATTTGACAAAGAAATCTACGACACTGTATACTATTCTCATAAATTCAAGAAAAGTCCAGTATCAAGCTGATAAAACAATGCTCAGTACATTTTTTCAAGCTGTTAAAGAACATTACTGTTAACAAAAATAGTACCACTGATTATTATTTCAAGAAGAATTCAAACAGTTGCAGGATTTTCTCATCTGCATGACCTCTCTGCCTCTCCATTATTCACACAGCCCGAGGTCACGCTGCTCTGAGATTTGAACTCATGTAAAACTTTTAATAGCCAACCGCTGCCAGCCCGCAGGGCCGGCCTTCACAGGCTGCCGTTGAACCGGCGCCGGGTGGGCGTTAGGCGCTCTGCTGAAGGTTACTCTCGGTGGTGATGAAAGGGGAGTCTGCTGGGATCATAATTGGTGGGTTTTCATTGAACAGGTTTGATTAAAGATGTGGAGATGTCACGTACATGTGAAATACTCCGGCTCGACAAACATGAAGTGGACAGGTGGTGAGAAGAAATTTTATTATCTCCTTTTTCATGCACAGGTTCTTGCACAAGCAATATGTGCTCACTCTTAATCATGCTGCAGCACACTGCACAACCATACTTCATATTTTTTACATTTAATGAAATAATCTTTAATATATGAACAATTCAGAGTCCAACATCAACACTGTAAATAAAGCAATATATCACATTAAAGGGGGAATACATCCTCAAAAAACTGCAGTTCTAAGGGGGGCAAGGCGAGGCCAGTGCCCCTGTAATATCTAACCTGACATGTGGCCCCAGCCTGACTACCCCATTTGAAATGGTCTAGAACCACCAAATACTCCTACAAAGATCTTTATGATCAATTTGTTAGAAATTAATTTCATGTGTTTATGTTAAGATGGAGCAGTTAAGCTCTGGGATGTGCACTTTTTCCTTCAATCCACCTACTAAAGGTTGAAAAGCCCATCCCAGAGTGACTGGGAATTGGACCCTTTAGTGAAAAAATCACCTGACTGAACTGTTATCAGGCCATGAAAGCAGGGATAGGCAGTATATTTCTGGTATCGCTGGGCAAAAATACCATAATAACCTTTCAGCATATTATAATGTAGGTGTTCTGAGAGAAAATTATACTTCTGCACCTCCTCATGGCTCTGTTTCCAGGCTTTAAAAATCTAGCCTGTGATGGGAGACTTTGGCCAATCACAGGTCATTTCAGAGAGAGGGCGCTCCTTTCAAGCATTGGCACTATATAATGGCATCAAGATCATAATCGCAATCAGGGTCATGTTTGAAATTAATGACTAGTAGGGCCACACTATCAATCAAAATTTTATTGAAATCTCAATACGGCCAACCGCAATTTTCAAATTACAGGCTGAGGAAATTGCAATATTTGTTAAAGGTGAAAATGTGCCTCAAAATACCATTTTAAATTAATTATAGTTGTGTTGCAAAGATGTCCAGGGCTACACATCATGTTCTTGTTTGTTACAGATCCCCGTAAAAATCACTATAATCATTTTAATATGTTTTTCAGTAATGAAAAGAACAGCGAACATGACTCCAAATCTTGAAAAATATATCGGGTGCCAGGCAGCAGCATGAACAGGAGAAACAAAACCTCCGGCACTCTCAGATAAAGAAACGCCTTTTATTTGTAGGGCAAACAACCATATACGTTATGGCCAAAAGCCCTCGTCAGTGTGAATAAGCCAGTATTTAAAACTTGCTTTACATTTTGATTGTTCACCCTGACAAAGGCTTTTGGCCGAAAGGCGTACGGTTGTTTGAACTACAAATAAAAGAAGTTTCTTTATCTGAGAGTGCTGAATATGTTTTTCAATGAAAATGAGAACAGTGATGTAATAATTATCACACCCTCTAACATCACACATCATCGCAATCTGTTAAAATAATTGCAATTAGACATTATTTTTTAAATCATGAAGCCCTAATGACTAGTACTCATACTGTGTACTGTAAGTGCGTGCATGTGCCCCTGTTCATCTGGTGGTGGTTCATTTTTTGCGAACTGCCAACCTTGGGGTACTACTTGAATTGTAATATGCCAATAATACCAAAAATAAACTGCCTCTTTAAATGTGCGTTATCATGGTCTCCTGGGTTTTGTGTCCCATCCACCCCCCTCAACCTCCATCCTACATGGAGTTTCACGCTGTCAACACTACAGCGCCTCACTTCCACTTCTGCTGTTGTCATAATTTCTACAGTCACTAGAGGTCGCTGTCATCTTTTATTCCTTCTTTTGATGATTGACCCATGTGAATAGATGACAAAACCTACTGTAGCAGGGCCCTGCTGACCCATATCTATCATAACCACTGATAACAGTCCCGTTTAATGGTCTGATGACAGCCAATTCAGCTGAAAATACATAGGAAATAGTCAGAAGAGCACTACAAATATCTTAATTTTTCGATTGTTTGTGTAAAAAATAAATATACCAAAAAACAGTCTCATAATAATCTATATAATGTTGACAACATTTCTTCTACGCTAATAATTAAATGCAATGTATCTTTAGCGTGCCAAAAGCTTTCTCACAAACTATAAATAATGTTACATAGAAAATGTTTAGAGTAATACCTCTAATAGCTCTGAAACAAGCTATATGTGCACAGAACTACTAATTCAAAGCAGTAACAGTGAAATAATTCAGTCAGAAATACAACTAATATACATCTCCCACTGTGTCTTACATTATTTCTGTATTCATATAATGTTAATGTAGAAAAGGCATCAAGTCACACTTGTTGCATTCAAGCTATAATCATGATCGTCCTCGTTAAAGGCTCCTCAGTCACTTCTTCCGTCCTTCATCACACCTGTAAAACATTCATCTTGTGTAACACTGAAGATTTCTGTGAGCGTCCACCGCTGTGATTAGTTTTTTGTTCACCGTCCTCACAGTAACAGAGTTTGTCTGTGGATCTCGATGCTGAGAGATTCGCTGTTTGAGCCTTCAGATATTCCACTGTCCGCAAACACAGAGTCTGTGGGGGACAGATAATATATGATAATAAAATAATTCTGTATATAGTGTATAATAGTGTAAAAATGCAGATCACTGCCAGCATACCACTGCTATTGGTGCTGTCGCTGTTGACAGATAAGCTGCGGGAGGGGAACTGGGGACCCGAGGATGTTGCTGTGACACTCGACAAATTCCTGTTTCTGTGGGTGGCCGTCCGACTCCAGTCTGCAGAAAAGTGTATAAAACCAACCAGTTTGTTAAATTAAAAATATATTATCATAAAATCCACTTCTATGTTTGTTGGGAAATGTCCCTGACTCTCTAAGACAATACGAGGAAGTGGTACAATCGCTTATAATGCTGGTGAGGAAGGCCGTTATGGTGAAGAGGGTCGGGGACGACCCTCCTTCTATTTCCATGTGGAAACCTCTGATCACTGAGGTTGTGACTCTGGAAAAATAAGACGATATATCGATGGAAGTACTCTAAAATCTGGGAGTATAATATGATCTGGAGTTAAATGGATAATAACTGTATAACTGTGGCACATTGGGCCTGAATCTGGTTCCTTTTTTCTTGCAAATTTACGACTTTATAACCTCGCAAATTTGTGAGTTTTTCTTGTAAATTTACAACTTTAATCTCAGAGTTTGTTCTGGGAATATTACCCCCCTCCCAGCTCTGTAATTATTAGTTTTTATTAACCTAAAATAGCCCTGATACGCCATTGTATGTCTTATGACCCCTGCCCTAATCAATCAAGAACACAGCTCGGTGCCCACCTGAGTTCTCAGCCAATCGTAGTTTCCCGCAGCAAAGATATATTCTCCACTCCCTGCGGACACTGTCCTTCACAGCACAGTGGAAAACAAAGACAAAGAATCCTGCACAGGACAAATAAAACAGTAAAATCATTAGCTTTTTGGATACATTTGCATATTACAGTTTGGCCAACATGGATAAATCCATATCAGTTTTATCACATAGAGAATTGTTTTCTATAATGTGGGTGTCACATTTTGTTGTAGAACCCAGTATATTTATACGTCTCACCTTGCAGAGAGTTGAATATAGAGAAAAGGTAAACGAAGGGTAAGTAGAGGGGTCCCCAGGCGAACAGGGCGAACCCCCAGGTGAGGCCGAGGAGGACGACGAGGCCAGCGATGCTGCGCATATCTGTCATCACTCCCCTGTTGGGAGCCTGGTTCTGGGGGTTCTGCTTCTTGACCCGGGCCAGCTGGATCATAACGACGATGAAGACCAGCAGGCACAAAACAAACATCAGGAGGAAGTAGGCCACCACGCCCACATAGAAGGCGATGTCATTACGCAGCCAACAGCTACAGGGGAATAGATAAAGACAGAAAAATATAGTTAACAACCAAAAATAATACATGCTTGCTATCGTCTAGGTGGTTGTTCATGCCTACAAGGGTGTTGTTAGATACTTTTCTTGGTGGTCAAGTAGGTTTGCAGGGTGTCACTAGTGCTATGGTGTTTAACAGGACACAGTAAGGTCATTGCATGGGTGTTCAGTGTGGTTTCTATGGCATTTCCAGGTAGTGGTTGCAGCATCTGATATGCATTTACTATACATGTGATATATATATTTTTGTGTGCTTTCAGCTGCAGACGGAGGAAGGGAAATAACTCTGGATTCAGATATTAGATATTACACCTAATGCTTTGAAAAAGGGCTATTCTACTCAATTTTTATATAGTTTCAAATCATAGTAGAAGTTATCAAGATGCTTTTCATATACAGCAGATCTCCTGGGGCAGCTGTGGCTCAGAGGGTAGAGCATGATTGGTGGTTCGATCCCCGGCTGCTGTGGTCACTTGTCGATGTGTCCTAGAGTAAGACACATTACCCCAAATTGCTCCCGATGATTAGATTATATCCTGATGGGCAAGTTGTGCACCTTGTATGGCAGCCTCAGCCATCAGTGTATGAATGTGTGTGAATGAGTGAATACTGACATGTAGTGTAAAGTGTTTTGAGTGGTCAGAAGACTAGAAAAGTTCTATATACTGTAAATGCAAGTTTATTTACCATCCGACTGGGGAAAGAAAAAAACTCCCATTTATTGGGTAGAAACATTGGGCAGAACTCTGGATCTCGGTGGGCGGCCATCTGCTTGCTGAAATGAGTTAATAGAAGAAATAACGGAGCAAAAAGTGCTCTGATTTATTCTTAAATTTTAGTATTTAGTATTCATCTGAGGAAAATATTTCTAAAATATGAATTTCATACGCACACGGTTAGATTTCTTCTTAATGAAAACGATTTTGAAAAATTTTATATTGTTTTTACTGAAGTATTGCCTACATTTATAAGATGTCTAACCACTGTTCTGCCTGCGAACAGATCTAGTATAGTTCAAAACCAACTCAACACAGGTCAGCTAGATTACAGGAATATTGTACTGCTTGCTCCATTATAGGCTGGTTGAATCTGTGTTTACAAGAGGTTATTAAGATTTAGGTGTAACTTACAAGTCATTTGAAGTGCCATCTGTGAATCTTCCGTATGTGACCAGACCATAGTTGTCTTTGTCTACTGCTATTATAATGATCACCACGAGAAGAGGAACGCCTGCAAAGATCAGCATGTTAATCAGCAGAGACATCTCAGTATATCCATAAAAAGAAATGTATATTTAGAAACATTTTGACATTTAGGAGCGTTACCCACCCCAGCCTACGAGCGAGATCTTGAGCATGTATCTGCTGAGGTAGGGAGTGAACACCCGGACGATGCTCAGGTACATGTGCAGGGCCTCAAGCCCCGCCCAGGTGAATGATGTCAGCAGGAAGTAGTGCAGGAAGAAGGCGGTGCTAATGCACAGCCCGACCGCCGGGTAGAGCGCCAGCCAGCCGTCCACCAGGAACACCAGGTTGAGGAAGAGGAGGGACATGCAGAGCTGAACCAGGATCTTGGCAGGAACATCCCGCAGCAGTTTACTGCATAGAAAGAATTTGTTAGGATACTTGTACTATTTTAGCTTTGACATAATGCTCTGATTTAAGTAGTCTTGGTAAAGATGTAGATTCTTACTTAAATGAAAGATATGTCAGCAAAGTGACAGCGAGGAAAATGGCAGAGATTCCACAGCCGATGTAGGTGATGAAAGTAAGAATTTGCTGGTGCTTACGATCAATTATTTCATCTCTGGACAAATCCTGTGTTCATAACACACAGATATACATTGAATGCACATTGTATGAAAGCAGGCTGTAAGCTTTATCATTTCTCACTTCACTTTCCCTGTAATGTCTGTTCTTGTCAGCGTCAATGTAGAAACTATAGCAGGCTGGTGCTGGACCAGCAGAAGACAGCACACATCCCCCCCCTTACGCTCAGGCCGAACCAGCCGTGTGAACAGCGCGTGGTGGCTGTGTTACCTGACGGCTTCATGATTCACATGTCTGCTGTTCACACCAGCTGCATGTCGGCTGCTTTTCTGCAGTGTTTCTGCTGCTGTTGCTCTTTCTACATAGAGTCTGACTTTGATAATGGCCATTTTATTTCATTTTAAATTTTGTTTATATTTATTTTACACAGAGAAATGTCAAGAAACATGTGGTAATTTGTAAATAATAGTAATAATCCACAATTAACATCCAATTGATTTAAAAATAAATCTTTCCTTTTTTCATGTTTGTGACATTTTCTACAGATATATATATTCACAGGTCAAAAATGAAATAATGTTGCTGATATGATGTCAGTATACAGTCGGAAGATCACTTTCACTGTCTGTGACATATTCTACAGATGTCTAGACTTTGAAACTGTAGTTATGTTGCTGATATGTCAATATACAGTGAAACAATTTCCACTGTCTGTTGCTACTGTGATTCACGCGTGGCTTGCATCAAAAATAGGTGAGACCTTGAATCTCTAGACAGGATGCAGAGACACGCCTCATGCAGACAGTGTGGCTGCTCTAACCTGTTAACATGGACGCCTAAATAAAAAAATAACAGATAACAAAGCCGCCACACGCTCCTCACGCGGCTGGTCCAGCCCAGGCATTAGAGTGTAATTTATTGGCACAACTTAGTAAGATGTGTGCAGACCTTCCTCTACATTTTTCATTATTGTCTTTGTCTCAAACACTTATAAACAAATATGCACACGAACCAGCAGAACTGCAAAGGATGTGAGATGGTTGCAGCTGCAGGTCGTTTCCTCCGGTGTGGTGTTGACGACGAAGCAGCCGGCAGAATTCCAGCGTCCTCCAGCTCCTGAACAAGAGAAACGCAAAAAACAGGGACATTAAACCCTGTGGATTAAAAATTTCACCAACTTATCCAAGTAGATTTGGCGTACATGCATACACTCACTATTCTGGGTGAAGTCCCAAAATGCACAGGAGGCCGTGTAGTTTTCCTGTGAATAATGTAGAAGAAAAGTATTACAGAGGAACTTTGAGTGACTGTGAGTACACTGATTTTTAACCATTCATGTTGAGTTTTTTTACTTGTTTATTACTTGTAGCATGTCAACCCAGTCTCCTAAAAATTATGTTCCCTTACAACTAAACTGCATTCTCAATCACATTTCGAGAGAAACGAGTTTTCTCCCGCATTATGGTTGCAGATTTAAAAAGATGATTAATGCTGGAAATTAAATTAAAAAAATGCTATAAAACTATTTGCTTAGGTTTAGTAAAACGTCATGATTTGATTGTGATCCACTGGCTCTAATCAGGCAGCTAGAAGGTAACACACAAATTACAAAACTCTCACACCATGTTAAGGCTGGGCATTGACCTTGAATAGTTAAGGTTAGGATAGGTCACTGGGCAGGTTTTGTAATTTGTGGGTTACCTTCTGGACACTACCTCCCCAACCCCCCAGACTTCTACAATCTTTGATTAGAAGCATAATTGTGATACACTGAAAAAAAAAATGTAATTTACAATGCTGTTTCATTATCGTGTCATTGAACATCATGTTTAGAGGACCAGGCTGGGCATTCCAGCCATGTGTGATACCTTTCTGGATGAATGGGATCATGGGAAAAATAATGATTATGTGTGTGCACACTCACATTTATGGGGTTGATGTTTCGGATGGTAAAGCGAATATTCTCAGTCAGGTTGCTTATTGACAGATTGGCCACGCTGGCTGCCAGGACTGGACTAACAAGGGTTTGGTTATCTAATGTTTTATCCTGCAAAAAAACACAAACATGTCACAGCTGTTTCCTTTTCTACTGAATCAATCCAGAGCAGTTAAAAATGCTGCTTATAAATCATTAAATGCGTTAATAAAAACTTCCAAATTCTGTGAAAAAATCTGTAAGTGGTGACAATGAGGCTATGAGATGATGTGAAAGTACCTGGAAGAGGACAGGTTTGGCATAGAAGTTAAACTGGATCCTGCTGGCCTGCTGCTGCTCCTCAGGACTGAGCCCCGAGGTGAGGGAGGGGGGCAGGAACACAGACCCCAATGTAGACCCTGACCTCTTGAACCGGGTTCTGCTGCGACCACGGAGCTGGACACAGACAGCGTTAACAAATGGTCAAAATGGAAAAGTTTCCTGTTTTCAGTTGTCATATTTTAAAACACTGGAGCTCATGCAAGAACCTCCCTTACTTTTTCCCTTACTTCTCTGAACTGCACAAACTTTAACTTAAATCGCTTGTTTCAACATGATAAATGCCACTTGTTCATGAGTGGGTGCCTCATCCATGAGATTTGATAACTGATTAACATAATAAAAGCCCTTAAAGTTGACATTTAAGGCCACCTGTTGCCCTCTGTTTGTGGGGAGTTGCGTTTGAGTTTCATTCACTTCAATATTTTACCAAATAGCACAAAGAAATATGAGGATGTGATGAGCAGAATATACATTTTGTATTAAAGGTGCTAAATGCGAGATTGGGAGCTGGCTCTAGATAGGGCCATTCACATTTTGACATTTTTGTGTCGGTCATCACATCACATGGGAGAAGTTTCTGCGGGTTGCAATCTATAATTTCACCACTAGGTGCCGCCAAATCCTACACACTGCAACTTTAAATACATGGCATATAATAACTCAGCCATTTGTAAGAGTTCTTGCATGAGGCCTATTGTGCAGCGAGAACAGATGGCTAATTTCCAATCTACCTGGACATTATCAGTGTTGACAATATCAATGGATGTTGTTGGAAAGTTGGTCGCATCGACTTCCTTCACTCCCAGAACCAACAACCTTGCAGAGAGGATCACTCTCTCGCTAGTGACAACCAGCTTAATACCCAGCTCATCTACCAGCTGAATCAGCCTGTAAACAGGACAGAACACAAAACACTTTTAGAAAAATCTAATTTATGTGAATACGTGGCTGAGGGTTGAGTGAGTTGTACCTATTAGCGATTGCAGTGAGGACCTGTGAGTCGGCTTCCATCAGGTTACTGATTATGTTGATGGCCTTTTGTCCCACAGCCTCAGAGACAGTGGGACCTTCCAGAATCGTCTCTAAGTTCTGCACAAACCGGGTCATCTGCAACATCCATCAAAAAAGTTTGCTTTAAAGAATGCCACAAAAGACTTTTATGTTGACATCTTTTTGTACAGGTGTATACTATAACAGATGAGTAGCTTCACCTGAGGGGCGTTGATCTGAGACACATTCTGTGTTTGATTCAACAGCTCATCTGCTTGTTCCTCCAGGGCCTCTTGGCTTACAGTTGTCTGTGAGGTGGCTGTGGAGGTAGTTCCTGCACGTTGGCAAAGAGTACATTATGTTGTCGAGTCATATGAATCAATTATTCATGTACGGGGGTCAGTATATTGATAAAATCGATCAATATAGCAAAGTTGAGGCTTTGATCAAAGGGTCCTCCTATTCAGCTACACAGCAAACCATTCTATCCATATGGATTATTAAGGAGCTATACCAGTAACAAAACTATGTATCCTCATACAATGGTTGCTATGATATCTTATGAAAGTTTATTCCTTAGTTTTCATACGTTTTCCTAAAAATGTCTAGCAACGTGTCAATTTGTAACAGAAGTTACGTGACAAATAAATCAATTATTGGGTTTAAATAAATTGGTGGATTGCACTCTGTGGATTGGGAGTGAGTCACTGCCACTGGCAAGGGCATTTACCAGTCCATCTATGTTCCAGCCCTCACTTATGGTCATGAGCTTTGGGTAGTGACCAAAAGAACGAGGTCATGGATTCAAACAGGCCAAAATGAGCTTCCTTTGTAGGCTGGCTGGGTTCAGCCTTAGAGAGGAGGGCGAGGAGCTCAGACAACGAGATAATGAACAAATGAATATACAAAATCACCTTTCATAGGTATAGCCTGAATAAATTTAGTGTTATGGTGCCTTTATTGCTAGATCCATGGATTGCACAGTTATCTCTTTCACAAGTCATTTAAACTTTAAAAAGCTTTCAAAAGAAACAAACTTTTTAAGTCAATTTAATCCACCGTACTGAGAAGCTTTATTTGCGGCTAAATGCATACCAGGTGTTGTTGTAGTTGTGTTGGTGAGCGTAGTGGCTCGGAGAGTTGTTGTGGCGTTAATCTGGGCTAGAAGTGTAGTTGTGTTTGGGGCGTTAGCTGCTATAGCTGTTAAATTGACTCCTGGGTCTGGGGTTGTCAGGTTGAAGTCAGTGGTCCAACTGCTTGCAGTTGAGTTCACATTGAAGCCAATTCCCGTAGTCTGATTGAGACTGACGCTGGTAGCAGCTGTGGTGAAGTTCATAGTGTTGTTGGTTGTTGTGACGTTGTGGGGCACACTCGCTATGGTGTGATTTCCAGTCTGGTTGTTCAGTGGAGTTGTGCTGGTCAGATTGGAAGGCTGCGTTGTGGTTTGATTGGTTGTGGGAGACTCTGGAGGGCAGCCATCAGTCAGAAGTATAGCAAGGCTCTCATTTGCTTCACTGAAAAGAACACATAGCAAAATATTGTATGAAGTGAAATACTTTATTAAAGGGTAACTTTGGTCTTTTTCAACCTGGACCCTGTTTTCCCATGATTTTGTGTCTAACTGACTAATAGCGACTACAACTTGTGAAATTGGTCCAGTATTTGAGGAGAACACTGTAGGCGGCAGCTGCTCACTGGCTACAATATGGTGCTATAGGGGCAAGCTGGCATCATCATTTCTATCCATTAAAAGTGTTTGTTTTTCCATGATTGCTATTTTAAGTGTCTGCCATTATGGAGTCTCATTCAAGGTATAGTTCTGAAATCTGGCGTGGTGGCGTGTTACCGGTAGACAGTGGTGGACTAGTGGAATACATCCATGGTGGTGTTTGTTGTGTTGGAGTACAGAAAGCGTAGCTTAAGATTTTCAGTGTCATGGCTGAATATTTAGATGATTTCCCCAATGTGTATGTCTTTGAATTCAATGGTATTTATTGGAGCCAGACTATACGGATATTCAGATTTCACAAGGGGACTTCTCTTTGAGCAGGACACAATAACAAACAGACCAGATCGAGCAAGAGGTAAGAAAAAAAAAACATTATGGAAAGGGTCCTTTCCTTAATGTTGTCAGATACTTAAACAACAGTCTGAGCCTTGCAGTGGCAAAAATAGCACTTCAGTGGATGTAAACTTCAGTGGATGTAATGTTACATTGATGCTGCTCATTTACCCTCATTCTTCTCAAGAATATCTTAATTTATTAGTCATCCATCCATCCATCGTCAACCGCTTATCCCGTTAGGGGTCGCGGGGGGGCTGGAGCCGATCCCAGCTGGCATAGGGCGAAGGCGGGGTTCACCCTGGACAGGTCGCCAGTCCATCGCAGGGCACATAGAGACAGACAACATATAGACAGACAACCATTCACGCTCACACTCACACCTACGGGCAATTTAGAGTCATCAATTAACCTAAACAGCATGTCTTTGGACGGTGGGAGGAAGCCGGAGTACCCGGAGAAAACCCACGCTTACACGGGGAGAACATGCAAACTCCACACAGAAGAGCCGCAAGCTGGAATCGAACCTGCGACCCTCTTGCTGAGGCGACAGCGCTAACCACTACACCACCGTGCAGCCATTTATCAATCAGTGAACATTAAAATTTATCTGACTGTGCCTATGTAAAGTCAGTCAGCGTGTCTGTGTTCACTAGAACTGTAGTTGTGTTTTGATTTTACAGACTCTCTTATAGAAAACCCCACTTCGGATATGATACTTACAATGTTAGGCAACATCTGTTGATGCATGCATACTAGCAGCTACTTTGTGTGGTGAATTACATTTTCTTCAGCCTGATTCATCTGTAAACAGTTCAGCATGTAAATTCCTGTATTTCCCAGAATTACTACAAACATAATCAGAGACATCCTTTGTTTCCCTCGTGCCCAACATGCATGACTGTAAACCCCAAAAGCCACCACCATGGGAATGTTTTATTCATTTACCATTTAAGCAGGGTGGGGTCAGGTTGGCACACATCAGAGGTCTGCAGGTCACTGGCAACCCAGGTCAGGTTGGATGCCAACAGAGTAGGGACAACAGAACCAGGAGGACCACACACCACTGAGGACACACCATCAATAACACCTTTACACGACAGTAGTTTATATATAATAAAGGTTTCATAGAAAAAAAAAACACAGAAAGCTGCACACTAACCCATGCGTGCCAGTGGGCTTTCGTTTGTTATGCCATTGATGCTGTCAATGAGTTGTTGCAGAAGTATACTCAGAAAGCAACCATTGACTGGTCCAGACATCTCCAGTATCACCATGCAGCTGTACAACCTAGAGACCAGCAGTGAAATAGGTTAAAAAACATCCTCCTTCAGATCCTGATACTGCTCATCAATACATTATCATCAGTGGTGCATTATCCTGTTATGAAATGTTACAGTTTTCAGTATCTGCTCTTGTATTTTCTCTTTCTTTATGCACAGAATTGTGAAGGAAAGTCACATATATCTTTTTCTGCATTTTTTATATGCAGATAAGATAACGTGAAAGACAACAGGAAGTCTACCTCTGTTGTGTCCCATGGCATTCCAGATGAGCACGCTGGAAAAAGAAAAATAATGGATGAAGCATTATTAAAAGCTCTAGATCAGTGTTTTGAGTTAGTACCACACTGTTGTCCGCAGTAAAATTTACCTGGTAGCGCCTTAAAATATCTTGGCAAACTGACCTGGAAACAAAAAATGTGTGAATTATCATCACCAAAAGCCCTTTTACATTCAGTATTTATATAAACTGTTCAATAACTTCCCAACATGTATGAACTGGAAGTGATTCCATAGAGACTTACCCTGATGTTCTGTTACACGCACGGGCTACATTAGGTCCAGACAACTGTTAAATAAGGTCAGAAAGTCAGTACATAGCATATACATACAACAGGAAGTATTGTTAAATCATACTGTGCTGTACATACCAATCCTTTTAGGATGTTAACATTAACAGAGGAACTGCTAATATTGATCCTTATGGCAAAAAACTGGCCTGAAAAGAAAAAAACAAAAACAAAGGAAAAGTTGTCAGAGGCAGTTTAGGACATACTTCGAACAAACACCTTCTGAGAATCGTATGATTCAGTTCAAAGTAGTTCAATATTTTGGGAAATACACATCTAATACACATCTAACCAAGACAGTTAGCTTAGCTTGTCACAAAGAATAGAAACAGGGGGAACCTGCTAGCCTGGCTCTGTAGAAAAAGTAAAAAAAATCTACCTCTAAAGCTCACGAATTAACTTGTTATAACTCAATAGTTTATTCCGTACCAAAACTAAACAATTGCTACAACTTAGGTGTCTGTCATGTGACGTCATTGGGTCCAAAAAGACTTTTTTCCCATAGACTTACACTGAGAAAGAGATGTCTGTATCTCAGCAGATGATTTTTTTGAGGTAAATCACCTCCCCAGTACGAACACTCTAATAGTCCCATTAGGACCTAAAAGTCATAAAACACACTAACTGTTGAATTGAGTTATTTCCTTCCTCTATTTATGTCAATGGAGACCCACACTATGACGACAGTACAAGCCGTGACATTAGGACCCTGTGACCGAGTCATGTGACCGAGCGGACGCTACTGTGAATATCGAAGATGCGCAGTAAGGATGGATGCAGAAGATCATGGGAAGGTCCGGGTAGTTGAGCCATTTTGAGTTATTTCCCTTCCTCCGCTCATGTAAATTAGACCTAGACTGAGGATGGAGTGACGGCTGGGAGGCAGAGTTAGCAAGCCGTTACAACAGCATGACGTTGTGACCCTGTGGCCCCAATGGCTCAAGCCATTTTGGCATCATGTTGCACAGAGCAACTTTCGTAGGAATGAATGTGGCCCCACCTCCAGCACTGTATCCAGTTCTCTTTATACATCCGTTGGCTGGACGCTGACAGTAACGTTAATACTGCATTTGCTTAGCAACTGTTCTCACGACTTAACCACTTGAACGCTAAGCATAGCGTGCTCGTGACTACCTTTGTCGTAAACACAAACTCACAAGTTTCATTTGAAGGAGGCATAAGTTTGGTATCAACCTTCTCATCTAATTCTCAGAGAGAATGCCAAGAAGCGTATTTCCCAAAAAATGTCAAATCATTCCTTTAAAGTTTGCATAACATATCCTATACAAAGTACACACTTGCAGTAAGTACACACTTGCAGTATGAAACACACTTGCAGCACAAACATATGCAGACATAGAGGAAGACTGTTTCTTACTTGTAGAGTTACAGAAAGCGCTGCAGTCACAAAAGCGAGGCGCTTCACCTGAGGTGCAGACAAACATGGTTACAGCAGCAGAACAGGGAATTCTGGTTACATATACCGTGTATGATGGGAGTCTGTTTGTGATACTCACTGCTGCAGGATTCTGTGTTATTTTGTGGAGCTGGGTTGGACTCTGGGTCTATGAGGGAGCTGAGAGAATAAACACTGATAAGATACAGAGTGTGCATGTATTCAGATATTTACAGTCCATCAGAAGAACAAAGGTAATTCTCACCATGTAAGCTGGGAGCGTTTGTTTGCCCGACAGATATCATCCAGGGAGGACGTGGATGTGCACCTCACAAAGCCGCCACTGGAAGGCGGCATATCCCCACAAACATCTCGCCCTGATGTGGACAAAAACCATCATGAGTAAGCAAATACACTGTTACAGCTGTGTGTCTGTGCTCTTAAGGGTTAATGTTAAGGTTAGGCTTGTAGTTATGAGTCATAGTCTGGGGTCCTCACAAGGAAAGAAAAACTAATTTTGTGTGGTTTTGTGCTCTTCTGTCTTTGTGAGGGCCATTTTAACCTTTTTGGAAACAAACACTTTAACTTCTTAAATATTTGTGCATATATGAACAACATGCCAAATTTCACTCCAAACTTCTGCTAAATTTTGGTGAGGAAAAACTGTCATGGTCATTTTCAAAGGAGTCCCTTGACCTCTGACCTCTAGATATGTGAATGTAAATGGGTTCTCTGGGTCTCCACCAGTCTCCCCTTTACAGACATGCCCACTTTATGATAATCACATGCAGTTTTGGGCAAAGTCATAGTCAAGTCAACACACTGACAGCTGTTGTTGCCCGTTGGGCTTCAGTTTGCCATGTTATGATTTTATATTTTTTATGCTAAATGCAGTACCTGTGGGGGTTTCTGGACAATATTTGTCAGTGTTGTTAATTGATTTCCCTATAAGAAATATATACATACATTTGCATAAAACAGCGTATTTGCTCATTCTCATGTTGATAAAAATAAATACTTGACAAATCTCCCTTTAAGGTACATTTTAAACAGATAAATTGTGATTAATTTGCAATTAATCTTGATTTAATATTTAATTGATTGACAGCCCTATTACAAATAACACTAAACTAATGTAATTCTGGTTTCTTTACATCACTGTTTATAAACACAGGCTTATCATTTTAACCAAGATCAGTTGAGAAATGCACAAAATGTTTAATTATATGTGTGCATTTGCTGTATCTGTAATTCATAGGCTCAGCAGAAGACAGATTGGGGCTTTAAACAGTAGTGTGTGTGTTTTTATACATGTATGATGATCACAGGGTAAATTAAATGCTCACCGACTCTCGTCACCTCTCCAATGATTCTGGCTCGTATTTGTTGGTCTCCAGCTTGCTGCAGTGCAGAGACTCCGGCGCGCTGCAGCTCACACGCTGAGACAGCGCGGCGGAGCTGCAACAGCACCTCGCACCTCGTTTGTCTGGAAGCAAAGTGTCCACACCGCTGTGAGGGGCTGAAATCTGAAGTATATGCCCAATTTAAAACAAACTGACGTGCTGTTACCTTATGCCACTTTTTTCACTGCAGTTGACCTGTGCTGCCTGCAACAAGAGAGAGAAAAGTTGTAGGTGTCTGCCTGCCTTGTAGGAGAAACTGTACTCTGAAGAGTGAAGAGGGTGTTGCCTGTTTCTAGGACAGACTGACCTGAAGTTGTCTGCCAAACTGACAGAAATCTATAGAGCCATTTACTCCGTGTGCTGCATCACCTCTGTCTCTACGGCAACCAAATGCATTTGACACCTGAGTGAAAGATGGAGAGACAGAGGCAGACACATGGTGATACTGTGTTTGGATGAGATGGGAGCTAAACGCATGAAGTTTAACTGTTAGGTTAGATATCAGATCAGATGTATAGTTTATAAATCAACTAATCTTAGAGGACCACAAAATATCCGACAAATGAAGTTAATAAAAGAAGAGGAGAAAGTTTTTGTTTGTATAAACAGAGACAACCTCAGGGGAAGTCGGTGCTGTCTTTGTTTTGATTTCAACTATTCATTCTCAGCTATTCAGTAAATGAAAGTCATTGTCAGCTCTGGTATGCTACGATACTTCCTTGATTACAGAGAGCAGACACCCAAGAGAAAAATCCAATAACTGTCAATACTGTAGGTGTTTGCTGCATTACAGCACAAACTTAATTAAACTTAAAAACAGTGGCTGTATCAGCTTAGATTTATACTGAAACCATTCAGACCGCCTACCGGCTTGGGACTCTTCTGTGTGGAGTCTGCATGTTCTCCCCGTGTTAGCGTGGGTTCTCTCCGGGAACTCCGGCTTCCTCCCACAGTCCAAAGACATGCTGTTTAGGTTAATTGATTACTCTAAAATTGCCCGTAGGTGTGGATGTGAGTGTGAATGGTTGTCTGTCTATATGTTGTCTGTCTCTATGTGTCCTGCGATGGACTGGCGACCTGTCCAGGGTGAACCCCGCCTTCGCCCTATGCCAGCTGGGATCGGCTCCAGCCCCCCCGCGACCCCTAAGAGGATAAGCGGTTGACGATGGATGGATGGATGGATTCAGACCGCCAGCAGACTGAACTGAGGACAGTCAGAAGCAGCACTTCAGGGACAATGACATGAACAGTTACACAGTCGCTTTATGGTGAACGTTTGATTTATGGAAGCCTTTTCCCTATTTGCAGTAAAATAATAAGATAAACATTTTAAAAATGCTCATGGTAAGCCAAAGTTGACTGAAATAGTAGATCAAATTATGGTCAATATGTTGACTTACCAAGAACATTTTACATTTTTTTCCAATCTATTTTTTCTCCTTTTCGTGGCAGAAATGGGCTTCCACAGATATGGCATTACTATGAATCTTAGTAGGGATTTAGTGATTTCCTTTAGTCTTCTACCATCATTTGGGTTTTAGGCTGTTGGTTGGACAAAATGAGACATTTGACGATGACAACTTGTACTCTGATTGGCACTATTTTCTTACACTTTATAGACAGAATGATTTATTCATTAAATTAAGTAAATAATTGCCAAATTGCAATCAGAAAAGTGAAATTTTAGCTCTAATTTAGCCTTAAAAATCAGTTTGGTTGTCTTGTCTGTATTTTAGAGCCATGCTGATGTATAGCTCATCCAGTGCGATATAAACAGAGTCAGCAGCTACAACCTTAAATCCATTGTTACATTTTAAAGGATTTATGATTAATCTATTGGCATAAATGGAATATAATATCAATAGGCCGGCCGCCATGTTTCTACATTAGCCCAGAACAGATTAACTGTACCCTGGCTCTAGAGGGTAATGTTTTTTGCATCAGCCATCTCCTACACGCTCATCACACAGAAATTTCGGTTGATTGCAATCTGCAACCTCATCACTAGATGCCGCCAAAGTTTACACACTGCACCTTTAAAGCCAATGTGCTGGAGTACATAGTGCAAAACTTACAGTATATGTGCACATACTATGGAAAAACATAGGATGCACAGTTTTAATACTGGAAACACAGAGGGAGAGACAGGTTATAAAAGGTCAGTGAGTTCACATCGGTTGACGTTCCAGGTCTAAATTAATTCCAGGTGCATCACAGGGTTAGAATGTTCTGCTCCTACAAACTGATCCTGTGCCAGCAAGGCTTGTTTGTGACAAGGTGACATTTAAAACCATTAAAGCACGTGATGCAGAAGGAGTGGGAGCTGAAAGGTACAGGAGAAACCCATCTAAGTGGATGAAGAGAGCTTGTCATTCTCACCAAGCTGTGGACATCTTGTTCAGTCTTATTGCCGCCTCTGACCTCCACACTTATGGACATCCAAAAGTAAGCAGCTGCAGAAAGAAATTAAGTTGTAAGGCCACAAATATGCCTGAATAAACCACTCTGATTGGACAAAAGGTGAATGTTTCTTACTGTTATTGGAGCAGAGTTGGCTGATGTTACAATTTACCAATGGAGACCCTAAAAGAATGGATGAAACATATTTTTAAAGCAGTATCTTTAGCTATTGTTATTCTTCACAGAGGTAACACAATGTTATGCCAGGTCCCTAATTATACACCCACACAAATATGCAGCAAATGTGCCAGACTAACCCGATATGAGCGTTGTTCCAGGCGTGGTTTGGTTGACAAGCAGAGTTGTGATTAGAGAAGTTTGGGCACTGGCTGATGTCTGAGTGGCCAAGCTGGCGTCAGACATGGGAACAGTTGTGACGGGCAGGACTGTGGTGTGAGATGTTGAACCGGAAGCTGTGGTCGGGTTGACTGGGGTCGGTGTTGTTAGTGGAGTTGTATTTGTTGAGGGTGTAACGGATGAATTCTGGAGACTGGATGATGTTTGTTCTGTGCTGTGACTGGCCGATGGAGGCTGTGTTTCACTGTTGACTGTGGTGCTACCAGTAGAAACTGAAAGTAAAAAACAGTGGACACGTCTTCAATTGAGGTATAATCGTTTCTAAGACATTATTTAAAGGGTCATTCTGGCTTTGAACTGAAATGATCTTTAAATTTCTGTTGCTTTTTATCATTTACTGACATAAATATGGACAAAACTATAAAGGGTATGCTCAAATATAAATCCTATATTATCCTTAATTTTCTGCTACTTTTGTCACTCACCTGTGACGTTAGAAGTCTGAGTGACAGATGTTGCTATGACAGGACTTGAGGTAGTTGTAGTTGAAGTCACTTCTGGAAAAAGAAAGAAGTATATTAAGTTTGCTGATAATCAGATGGAAGCACAGTTAATGACATATTTAGAGGTATTATTTTATTGGATATGACTGTCTTGCTCACCAAGTAGAGGTGTGAATGACCTTCCAACTCCAGTTGTGGGTTCTGAAACAGTGAATGTAAATTAAGCACTTTAAGAGTGATATGTGCTCTACTTTCAAATCGATCTCTCTCATTGTCTGTATCTATCTGTTACATTCACATTTTGTACAGTTGTGTCTCCTACCCAGAAGGCTGTTTTTCTCTACTAAAAAAAAATTCGATTACAAGCATTATGGTAAAACTATGTTCAAGTATTTCACCCTTTTCTTCTTTCTAACTCTTAACTGTGCTGATAATTTTAGCTATGACTTTCTTGAAAATCAGATTTAAGTGTATGGAAGCCATATTGGTTTAATTAAGGCCAAATAAATTACCAAATAAACATTAAATAGGGTTTGTTTTGCAATGTGATGTATCATTAATGTTGTTTTTTAGATGAGCACAAACACAATTTTACAGTCTTGAAAGGATAATAAAACTATAATTTTCCCTTTGCGTGTACTTCTTTCTGTCCTGTCCACTTACAGGCACATACAAATACACATTCAGACAAAGACACACAACATGCATGTAAGTGTGCAAGTCATATAAATACACACCATTAGTTACGCTTCTGTAAGCACGTGCCCCACGTCTCAACCGTCTGTGGTCTACAAGACACATGAAAACATGCAACATTCAACATGCTCTAAAACATGCACAGCTACTGAGCATTAGAAATTAAGACGCAAATAAGATGCATGCTCAAGCACTTCCATATGACAAATTGCAAACATGCCACACTCTGTATTAGCTAGAAATAAAGTCCTTTGTATTCATGAATCATGAATTCTATAATGAAAAGATAGAAATGATTACGTTATGTTCTGTTATAAATGCACTTATGAAAGTCATTAAAACACAAGCTCCCAGCTTGAACAGCATCTACAAGCAGGATAAAGTAGGTAAAGAAGAGCTTATGCATGTCTGTCTTACCAGCACACAGAAGGTTGGGGTCTCTCTGTCTGGCCCTGGCACTGGTCACGCCCCAGTACTGAGCGTTCCAACCAATCACAGTGCCGTCCTCACAGAGGCCATGGTTGCCCAGGTCCGCCCACATGCGGAACAGGTACAACTCCACTTCCCCGAGGGCGGCTCCTGGGGGCCGGTCTCTGGGACGGCAGCCCAGCCACAGGGAGCCGTAGGGGGGATGGCCTGAGCAATGACCGTCCTCTCTGCCACCATTTTCCCATCAACCTGAAACATTTATGCAGCATCATGGCAACATCATCGCAAATAAACACAGTTTGATTTACTATCAAATTTGTTCTAGCTCGTTAAACGATAATTCTGGTTGCGGTTACGCTGAGCAGACACTACGATTTTAGAAATGCTGTGTAATTCCTACACCTCTGTACGAGAAGATTGTTTGCGATGAAACGACAAAGCTCCCGATTTCTGTGCTCACATTGTACGATCTGATTGTCAGCCATGACCAGTGGCCCAGATTGGGCCCATATAACACCCATTGTAATCCTGCATGGAATCCATGTGGGCAATTGACAGTGGGCCATTATGAAACCCGAGGACAATCCCATATAGGGAAAGATAAGGGTAAGTCAAACTTATCTGACAATGAGTACAATTACTACCCAGCCTTGCTTGTCATTTTATTGTACATGCAAATATAGTGGTTAATAGAATTTGACCAGCTTGTTTCCAACCTCCCTGATTATGAAAGTTGTAATAAACTGGAGGTATCCTTCAAGTCACTGTGATTAGCTTTAGCTTAATACTCAAAAGTACATGTTTGTAAACTACAGGAAAAAGTCAAAGGGAGATTAGCACAATAGGAGTAGGTTTTATCACAGCAGTATCTGTTTATAAGGTACTCTGCTGTATACTCCGCTCAGTATACTGAGATAAGCTGTACATACTGAACCCGTCTAAACAGATGGTTTTTACAGTGCATTGTTTGACTCTCATTGCAAACCCCACCCACAATGTATCTATGCAAGACAGACTTACTGAGTTGTATAAACAATCTATTCTTGCAAACACTATTTGACTTGATTTGTGCAGACCGTGTGGCATACTTAGTGGTGGAAAGTAAGTCAGTACATTTACTCAATGCTAAACTTAAGTACAAATTTAAGGCACTTGAAGTGTTATTTTTCATACTTTAAGTACATTTTGCTAATAATACTCATGCACTTTTACCTCAGTAACATTTTTTCTTTTACTTTTAATGGAATACTTCCTACACCACTGAGCATACTAGTACACTACAAGTATTACCTCCAGGCTAAAGGAGTTCCGTTGTACGTCCCTCCTCAGACAAACTCTATGCCAGTGTGTCAGAGACAGCTGGATAGGAAATCTGTGTCGGACCCTTAACAGCCACCCATACAGCGCCTCATCATCTCCCTCCAGACCAAGTTCAGGTCTGGGTGCGTGGACCGAGCTGTAAGAGAAGGCCACCCAGGATCCAGGGACAACCACACGGATATCGACACATAAAGTCATCTGAAAGAGCAGCGGCATGGCGGCCCTGTCCTGCAGGGTCCAGTGGTCCTCACAGCCATTTAATACTGCCTTAATGTCTCCCAGGAAATAGCCTGATGCTGGAATGGGTGAAAGAAATACAGATACAAAGTTTTAATCACACCACAGAGCTGCACTGGAGGCAGAAATAACCTCAATGGTTTAGTTAAACCTAAGTGCCAAAGAGCATTTAATGTTAACACAACACTGCCAACTTTATCACCTTCAGCTGATATGGTGAACTAGATAGCAAACAGAACTCTTCGACCAGATAAGGAGCAACAATATCATTTATCTTGTGTCTGGCCACCAGGTAGATTTTAGTTCAATATCCACTCTCCTTTTAGCTCCATTTTTGGTCTCCACCAACTCCTGAGGGAAATATCTGGCTCTTTAGCGACTAAATGCTCCACCATGCTAGTCGCTAATTTTGGTAAGATAAAAGATAAACTACATGTGATAATTCTCTGTGGGGTCATTAATACAATTACCTCTCGTCATTTGATCCATTATTAAAATAAAAATATTGATTAATGCCACTTTAAAGAAAAGCGTTTAATCAAGCCATGAGTTTCAGCTAGTGTAGCTGATTTTTAAGCTTCAACCAAGCTATAGTAGGCTAATGTGCAATGCTAATCTAATAACGCAACCAACCCATTTTAATTACTGACTGAAAAGTGATTAATTTGACCATTTTTCCAAAAATCACCAAAACTCTTCAGTTGTTTCTTAGAGGCATGAAAATTTGGATTCTATTTTTTTCAAAATCACCCAACTAGCATTACAACATAATTTATTGATCCCTGGAGAAAATAATGTGGTGGGTTGCCAACTGTCCTGTATTAGCCGGAACATCCTGTACACTGGGCTAAATTGGTTTGTCACCTACTGTACCTCTCTTGTCCTGTATTGACTGCTACTCTACTTTGATCAGCAGACGGTACTCTTACAGATCCTAGATCTGATCCCCCCTTATGCTTATATCAGTTGTGTATGGCGTAAATGTGCCAATTCCAGCCAAAATAATAGTGTTGGCAATGTCTGGTGCTGTTAAGTCGATTTGGGGAATGCAAATATGGGCAAAAAAGATGTTGGTTAAGCCCATCAGCGTGGACAGCGAAAGCCTTCTGTATTTTATGCCGTCGGGAATTCTCAAGAAACTCCACAGTCGACATTTTGACTTGTCATAGCAGGAAATGCACAGGTGAAACTGGTAACATTAATGATGAAATGAAGCATCTAAGTAAACTGTTCCAGTAAGCCAACATGCAAAATACCAGAACCTCCCCTAAGAGGAATGCAGCCATCATTAAGATCATTAAATACACCTGTGCTTTTCCTGCTGTGACATAAAAGTCTGCTGCGAAAAAAGGCCTATTGAGAAGAGAATGATAAAACACAGAAATGCACAAGAAGGACACACTAGCTACAGGTGCAAGCAATATCGATGCATTCTCGAGACATCTACAGAAAATGACTGAATTGCGGCAAGGGAAGCCTCATATGTGTACCACACGGTTGAACACAGACTCAGCTACAGCAGCACCAGCTGTTTCGTGAAACTCCACGGTGCATTGTTTCATGATACAAATGTTGTGAAGAAGACGCACTGAAAGACTGGGTGGGATATTTTGGATGATGAGTCCATGTATTTCTCAGTTGCCACTGCGATGCCTAAAACAAGGGAAACAGAACAAAGTTTCCAGCGTATATAGATATTTCTCTGCGTCTGATGGAGTGGAGTGCAAGTTACTTGACTTATGAAGAAAGTGATGAAACTGCAAATGGCAAATGCCAAGCTCTGATGAACTGTCTGGAAAAGCATGCACTCAATGTTAGACACATGACAGCATGCAGCAGATAAAGCCACTGTCAACTTTGGAAAACACCACTGTGTTTATTGAGCAATGCCAACAATTGCTTTCTGACAGCTCACATAATAACACCTGCAAGAACGCCTGCCGCCAGCTGTCAGTGGATAGAGTCACTTGTTTTAAAGATCTACTTCTCAGCCAACTTGATCAACATGTTCAGACTAGTCTCTTTTGTTCTCAGTGTGCCATTTTCTCTCTGACGACCATAAGATAGCCAGATTCAAGAAACTAATGCAGCACAGGGGTGATCAAAAATGAACTTCAAATATCTGTGAACTGTGACTTTCTCTGGCTGTGCAAAAGGACAAATGACTGCTTAAATAAATCAAGAGTAGCAAAAAACATCAAGGGCCAGCCAGCGCTAGGGAGAGGTCCCAACGGGCGGACGTCTCTGACCCCAACTCTAAATACAACACTGCCGCTTGGTCAGTGCCCCGCGGCATCAGAGATGGCACACATGGTGCCTCCCTTTTTTTAAATTTTGGATGGACCAGGGATGGTGTTCCAATATTTTCTTGTTACATGCGTAGTATCCTTTCAAAGTAAACTTCTGTTTTCACAGGAAGATAGGTTTAGGCAACACAACTGCTTATAGGATTAGGAAGCAGTTGTGAATGGTCCCTGACTAGCGACTCACAGGACTGACGATTCAAAAGAGTCATATGACTGACATGATTAAATAAGTCAATGTTACATTTAGTCTCACACAGGACATGTTTAGTGGTCTCTTGGTTGAAAGTCTTGTGTGTTTGACCCATCCACCTCCTATTACACCCGCCCTTTGCGGACTGTCACACTATTAATGCCACGTCACTTGCTCCAATCATCGAATAACACAGTGGGTGGGCTTACATAGGAGTTAGTTGATCTCATAAGGACTGGTACTAATAGGTGCCATTGTGCGTCAGCATCTGATGCCAAGGGGCACTTACCAAACTGCAGTATTTTAGAGTGAGAATGGGTTTCCTGTTCAGATATTTTTGTTTCATTTTGAAAGTGTGACAGACCCACAGTAATTAATGGGAAACCCCCAATTTCCTACTAACAATACTAACTGCAATGCAACTACTGTCACCATGTTTTGATAACGCATACCCAAGTCACGGTAAAGCTTAATTACAGGGTGGATCCGTTTGCATTCTGATCCGTTTTCATCTAATAGAAACTCAGTCACTGCAAAAAACAGTGACGTAGATTAATAAAGTAAGCTAATCATGAAGGTTAGGAATGATGTGAATGCTAGCACTAGCTGCGTCAACGTTAGCTATGCCAAGTTTGGATATAACCAAAAGGGTATGTTCGGATTTTATTGACGTGGGATTGTATATGTAAAATGATTGCATTCGTGAATGTAGTCTGGTGGGTTTGAAGAGAGTAATAATGGCGAGATACAGCAGCTGTGAACAGGAGCAGCAGAAAAACATGTTTTAGTCACCTAAAAAACTCCCACCTAAATAAAAAAAATCAGTATCTATATTTAGAATATTTTCACAGCTTCACCTCGCCATCATACAATCCTTTCCCGTGGGTAACTGAAGTTATATTGCTGTTTTCAAAGCCACCAAGCTCAATTCACAAAAACAGTCATTTTACCTTGCAGAACGTGGTTTACCATGGTCTACCGCTGCATCGATCGGTTAGTTTGTATGTGTTATTGTGTGACTTTCAGATTCAAACTAATATGAAATCCACAGCAGTACATTGTTTAGCTTCTGTGCTGGTACTCCTGTCTGCTTCTCCACTAAGGGAGTGTGCCGACCATCATCTAAGTTACTGTATGTGACATTAATACACTACATACTGTACATACTGAATATATATATACTGAAAACGTTTGGGAAAATAGCATTTTGATGCTAAAACATACATACCTTGACCAATATTTGAATGTTCCACTGAGAATCTACACAATGACATAAAACCCTTAAAAACAAACAAACAATGGACTCTCCCTTTGTCTCCATCCATAGCAATCCAACAAAAGACAACTGCAAGCATGTGGTTAGGCTGTTTACCGTTATCCTTTAATTCGTGCCCACAAATTTGGGGCCGAATAAATTGAGGTAACAAATTTTATCGTACATGGAGGGTTAGTAGGCTAAATTGTGGCCTTATTAGTTTGGTGACTTACCTTTGTGTGGAGTGGCGGCCAACAGTGAAAGCCAGATGACAAGAAGGAACTGATGCGTCCATCTCCACCATCCTCCATTAAAGCAAAGGCCATACATCCTCCTGGGAACATAAGGTGACACAAATTCACAAGAAATGACACATCTTCTTCTTGTTTTGGTTTTATTTTGGGTGTATTTGCCTTTGCATTGTTATTTGTTTCAGCTACTTCACCATCACTCATTCATGGATGTCCGATTGGTCAAATTTCATTTCGAGCTTTGTGAGTGAGAACAACAACGTCCCAAATTTCTGGGATCGTCCTCCCTTCCGTGCCGTCAGATGTAAAACTGATCACGGTGTCATTGTTTCACTCTTGGGATTACACCTACATTTTCCTCCACAGCTGGTAAACTAAAACGATCTAATATTATCTCCGGCATTGTCTACACTCACGGACTGACTGCAGGGCAGGGGTGAACACGGCCGATTGGGTTTCACCTCACGGCATTCACACCTTCATAAATTACAGGTTGTCATTGTTGCTTGTGGTGTTTTTATGATGTTAGGCTACACCGCTCGATAGGTTGTAAAATGTGGATAATACATGACGTACTTCATTACATGATGGCTCAATTATGCAATTTAAAACCACCAGAAGAAAGACAATACTGACATACTTATCTTCGTTTCAGTGTACAATGATGTACCATCATTCATAAAGCAGCTTTATTTATTTATATTTGTCATTTTCATCTCATAAGATTGATGTAAAACTTCTTAGCAAACAGACACACATTATCATTCATTTAGAGTCATGTTTCTCTCCACCAGGCAAATGGAAGTCCAATATTTGCTCTCCTTTTACCTCTGTTTGGGTCTCTACCAACTCTTGAGGGAAGTATCTTGGTTTTTAGCTCTTAAATATCACACTATGTTCACCAGCTGGTTGCTAAATTTCTCTTTTTGGCACTGGAAAGGTGTCAAAACTCAAAAAAATTGTGGCTTGGAAAACAAAAACAATGAGCTTAAAAAAGCTAAATAAGAAGCTTAAAGCTGAGGTTGAACTACAGAGTCGGGTGACAGTATTTGTTGAGATATTTCTTACGTGAGCGATCCCTTTCATGTTACACATTTTCTTACGATGTATTGTTCATGTAAACATTAAGGCTGTCAAAGCTAACGTGTTAACGCAAATTCGTTTTAACGCCACTACTTTCTTTAACACATTAATGTTGTCGAAATTTGGTGGTGGTCGCAGGCTCAGTTTTACAGCTAGAGTGAAGATACTGACATTATATGGAACTAGAAAACCTAACAAACCCATTGGTGCCAACCATGTCATACTATCTTGTTGTAAAGGAGGTTAAATAACACAATTGGGCTACATTTTGGTGAGGAAAAACTGTCATGGCCATTTTGAAAGGGGTCCCTCAAGCTCTGACCTCCAGATATGTGAATGTAAATGGGTTCTGTGGGTCCCCACCAGTCTCCCCTTTACCGTCCTATTCACTGTGTGATAATCACATGCAGTTTCGGGCAAGTCACAGTCAAGTAAAGGAGTTAACCATGTTACGATTTGAGCATTTTTTTGTTTACTACCACATTAATAAGAGTATTAAATACTTGAAAAGTCCTTTTGGAACGTGACCAGATGGAAGTTTGAAGTTTTTATCCAACAGGGGGATGGAGTCCAAACTAAAGGGAAGGAGGGTGACCTACAGGGAATGGCAGAGGTGTGGACTTGAGACTTGAACGTGAGTCAGACTCGAGTCACAAAGTTTTCGACATTCAGCATGACTTGACAAAAGCAGAAAAAGACTTGCAACCTGACTCTGACTTTTAACACCAAGACTCGAGACGTCACTTGGACTTGAGTTAAATGTTAAATTATTGAATATATTATTATTTGTTTGTTAAAATAGGATTACATTTGGTGCAGAATGCATCATAACTTGTTTAGGAATCACATCTCAAAGTTTAGGACCTGGCACTTGACACTGAATCCACTCATTACAGACAAATATTTTTATTATGTATATAGTTCTGTGAAGGTTCTCATTCATCCAAGTCATATTCATTTGGGCAAAAGTTGAATCGAAGGCAACTGGACTTAGATTTGTCCCTGAAGACGTTTCGCCCCTTATCCAAGTGGCTTCATCAGTTCGAACGCTGCAGTCTGACTAGTCCCCACTAGTCTGACAAACAGTGGAGTAATACCCAGGTTTTTAACCTCTGTGGAAGTGTCCGCCCCTTATTCTCCTAAGACAATAGTTCGTTAGTGGAGTTTCAGTGTGAGTCCCACTAGTGAACGACAGTCGTTAAGGATTCAATGGGGCCAACGACAACAGTCGTTAGGCATCATGTGTGTTGCCAGTGGACGACAGTCGTTGTGTTCGTTAGGGACACTTGAGGTTAGTTTCGGACTGTCTTTGATGTTGAATGTTCTTGGTACCGCTGAAAGTGCAGCATTGTAGATGGGGGATAGGTGGTGTCTGAGACCCCCTCCTCTGTTTAAAGATGGTTTTTCCAATTTAACATAGATGGCTTCCTTTACTCCTCTTTCAAACCATCTGTCCTCTCTGTCCAAGATTTTAACATTGCTGTCCTCAAAGGAGTGAGCCTTTTCCTTAAGATGTAAATAGACAGCTGAATCTGGACCTGAGGAGTTGGCCCTTCTATGTTGGGCCATGCGCTTGTTTAAGGTTTGTTTGGTTTCACCAATGTAGAGGTCCTGGCATTCCTCGCTGCATTGGACAGCATAAACCAGGTTGCTTTTTTGTGAGTGTGGTAGCCTGTCTTTGGGGTGGACCAGTTTCTGCCTGAGGGTGTTGCCAGGTTTGAAACACACTGGGATTCGGTGTTTGTTAAAAACTCTTCTGAGTTTTTCAGATACCCCGGACACATAGGGAATGACTATGTTCCTGCATTTCTGTCCTCGGCTCCCTCTGCGTTGGTGGTCTTCTTAGAGCGTGTTACTCTGTCAAAGGTCCAGTTTGTATAGCCACAAGTTTTCAGAGCTCCCCTTAGATGTTTGTGCTCTTTCGCTTGGGCCTGTGTGGTGGTTGGTACATTATCAGCCCTGTGTTGTAGGGTTCTGATAACGCCTAGTTTGTGCTCCAGAGGGTGGTGTGAGTCAAAGAGAAGGTATTGGTCTGTGTGAGTGGGTTTCCTATACACCCCAATGTGGAGGCTCCTGTCCTCATCCAAGTGGACATCACAGTCCAAAAAAGGTAAGTGGTTGTCCTTAACATCCTCTCTAGTGAACTTGATGTTCTTGTCCACTGAGTTGATGTGCTCTGTGAAAGCCTGGACCTCTTGGGTTTTGATTTTCACCCAAGTGTCATCCACATACCTGAACCAATGGCTTGGTGATGTTCCCTTGTATGAGTCAAGTGCCTTCTGTTCTACCTTTTCCATGTAGAGATTTGCCACAATGGGGGATACCGGTGAGCCCATGGCACAGCCCTGTTTCTGTCTGTAAAAGGTATTGTTAAACTGGAAATATGTGGTGTTGAGGCACAAATCCAGTAGCTGGCAGATCTGGTCTGGGTTGAGATTGCTTCTGTCCTGTAAGTTTTGGTCCTGCTTCAGATGATGTCTCACCGTTTCCACTGCCTCCATGGTCAGGATGCAAGTGAATAAGGATGTAACATCATATGAGACCATGGTTTCATCTGGTTCCATTCTTAGACCTCTGATTTTTCGCACAAACTCCTGAGAGTTTTGAATGTGGTGTGGTGTATTACCAACCAAAGGGGCTAAGATGTTGGCAACATCCTTAGCGATATTGTATGTGACTGAATTAATGCTGCTAACAATGGGTCTGAGGGGGACCCCTTCTTTATGGATCTTAGGGAGTCCATAAAGACATGGTGTGGTCTCCTGTGGGTAGAGTCTGAGGTACTGTGGTCTGTCAAATTTTCCATCTCTTTGTAGCTGTTGTAAGCACTCTATTACCTTCTTCCTGTACCCGCTGGATGGGTCCCGTTTCAGGATTTATAGGTGCTGGTGTGTTGAGTAGTGTGGCTTTTTGGTTGGATTAGTATTGAGAATGACTGTGCATCTCCCTTTGTCCGCTGGAAGGATAGTGATGTTGTTGTCCTTGCTCAAGGATGCCACAGCTTTCCTTTCCTGACTGGTGAGGTTTGACGGTGGGGTCTTAGCACTGGACAAAGTTGCCGACACATTAAGTCTGAGCTGCTCAGCTTCAGTCTCATTCAGTTTGTTTATTCTTATAGCTGTCTCCGTAGCTGTGATGAGTTCAACTATAGGAACCTGATGTGGTGTTACAGCAAAATTTAGTCCTTTGGCTAAGACCTCCTTCTCCGGGTGGGTGAGTTCCCTGTCGGACAGATTCTTCACCCATCTGTTTTGTAGTTCCCCTTGTGTGGTTTGGTCGGTTTCTGGACTTCCATATTCTGTTTCCATTCTGCTTCGGTTCTTGTTTTGGAGGTGGAGGAATTTCTTGGTTTGTCTTTCTTTGCTCTTGGTGTGCTGAGTTAGTTGAGCTTTCTTAGTGAAGCCAACAACCCTTTCAAACAAACTTGCTGGTAGGATAGCTTCAAGGTAGAACAGAAGGCACTTGACTCATACAAGGGAACATCACCAAGCCATTGGTTCAGGTATGTGGATGACACTTGGGTGAAAATCAAAACCCACGAGGTCCAGGCTTTGAAAACCCAAGTCCAGTTGCCTTCGATTCAACTTTTGCCAGAATATTATGTATATACCAATTTATTTATTTTGTTGTATTAATATTGTTTTTAAATCTATGCTTCTTGTCTTTATTGCAATATCCACTTTGCTGCTGTAATATGTGAATTTCCCCACTGTGGGAAATATCTTATCTTATCTTATATAGAGGATTTACAGTATACAGTCTTTTGGCTTACTCACCCCATTGTCTTACACTGCAATACAAAATAAATTACTTCAATAAAAAATACTTCAGTCTAATCTTTAATGCTTTAATGGTTTCGCTCCCATTTAACTTCACTAAGTACAGTCTAGTATTTTTATTATAATATTTATGTATTTATTACCATATTGTTTGTCTTAATAGATAGCACATTGAGTTTACCTGCAATAAAATGTGCTATTTAGATAAAATCCTCTTGCCTTGCAGACATGTTGAATTAGCAATTTTGATTTTTTTTTAAAAAATAATATCTAAATTTGGATAACATTTTTCAAATGATTGATACAGTATTTTCTCATATATTTTCTTCCTTAAAAAAACAAAAAAAAAAAACAAAAGTGGATAAAACCAAGCTGCAACTGCAACTCTCAACAACACAGTATCATTCTATCCTCAACTTGTTCTTCAGATATAAAAGTTGGTGCAGTGGTGATAGTAATTATAACATGCTTTTCATTATAACATACTGTTCCTGTCCTGGGATGGTCTATTTTTAACCTGCACAGTAGTAAATACATGTTACCACACACACACATTTGTGCACGGAAATTTTATGGTGCATAATTAAGCCTTATTAATAATGGTGATCTGCAGGGTTTGCCCTCAGAAGTACACACCTTGAGCATAACTGGGTTAAAAGTTATGCACAGATAAAATCAGATTATTAGCCTTCTTTTAGTAAATTAATCTAATAATGTTGATTCTTCGCTCCACCACAGCGTTGCTTTGTTTTGTTCCCAGATTGATCTGATCTATGCTTATCTGAAACCTTTGCTGGATTAAGATGAAGAGATTAAAGCTTTTAATGTGGATTCATTGTTAAACCTTAAATGTGCTTTAAGTATAAAACTTCAAATACGTTTGTATATAATGCACTTATCAGAGATATACTTACAAAATTATACTCAGGTATACTTAGCTTTTACTGACAAGTATACAAAAAATCTAAATACTGTATGCTTGGCTTATTCTTACTTTTTGATAGTCTATTAGAGGGTGTGAGAGTTTTATGTTTTAATATTAATTTACTTTAAATCTTCAAGAATATTCTGTTTGAAACATAACATCAAGTCAAACAGCAAAAGTATCTTTATGTAATGCAGAAATCACTGGCTAAGTACTATAACTTGAAGAAAACTTACAAGTACTTGCAGTAAAACTATATTTTAAAAATGGTTTACTGAGAGTATACTTTGCAGTGTACTTTCATAAACTAAAAGGTGGGATAAACGTATCTAACAGCATACCTCATCAGCATATCTGTAAGTTCACTTGTAGTATAGTTTACTTAATTATACATAGTATAGTATAAATGTATGATATACCGTAGTTGCAGTACAAAATACAACTGAGATGTAACCCAGTTGTGTATTCTTACTCTTACTCTAAAGTAAACTTAAAAGTATCATTTTCTAAACTAAAAAGTGGGCCAATTCGGTCCCAAGAAGCACTGAAGTACTACACTTAAAAGTATACTAATAGCACACTGATATTAGTATACTTACTACAAAAATTATACTTGGGAAATATACTTTTACTTGTTTCGTTGGGGTATTTTCACCCATGAGAAACAAATATTACTAATACATGTTGTAGGAAGTATAAATGTTAATCTTATAGTTTCCGGTTGCATGCTTTTATTTTGGCGCACTTCCTGTTTTGTTTGCATTCTAACCTCTCCTCTCGTTGCAGTTCCTTCCTCCCTGCCCTGCTTGTCTCCTGCCTTCACGTTAGAGCACCTCCTCCCGTCATGATTATCATCACTAGTCACCTGCGTCTGATCGTCATCCCCTGCCCTGATTGTGTTCACCTGTGTATAGTTATCCACCTCCCTCACCAGTATATAATGTGTCCTCCCTTTTCCTCCTGTGCCAGTTCGTCTTTAACTGTTTAGTAGAGCGTCCAGCGATTTCTTGTGTTTTCGATTCCTAGTGTTTTGACCATAGCTCGTATTTTTGACTTTGCCTCTAGCCCGCCGATTTAACTCTGTTTGCCTCGCTGACTGCCTTTTTCGTGTAACGACCTCCTGTTTGTAATAAAGACCTTGATTTTTGCCTGACACCCTGCCTCTGAATCTGCGTTTGAGTTCCACCTGATTCTTTGGGTAGAACAAGTTTAAATATAAATTAAAAAATGTACAGTGCTGCTCAAAGAACCATCTGCTTGAATTATAGGAACCGGACAATTATTTATTGATATAAATGGACATACATCTGGCTTTATTTTTATTTTTCTTTTCTTTTTCTATTATGTATATACTAAATTATTACTTTTTTATTTGTATGAATATTGTTTTTAAATCTATGCTTATCTACTATTGCACTATCCACTTGCTGCTGTAATGGGTAAATTTCCCCACTGTGGGACTAATAAAGGAAATCTTATCTTATCTTATCTTATCTTATAACCGCCCCATCATACATGTGAAACTACATTTGTATTGGTCTGTTAGATGTGACTGTCATAGACTCTGTGTGTCAAGACAAGTAATAGTACCTGTTGAGGCCTCAAGGCTACACAGAAGCGCTGATTGTCATCCCTAATCTCAGGTTCCACAGTCTGACTTTCTATATTTCAACTCAAAACAGTGAAACAAAACATTGTGAAGACAGTGCAAGAATTGTTAGTATCAAACATCTTTTTGTATGCATCAGTCGTAAACTACGACAGGCTGTGGCTCAGAGTAAGGAGCAGGTCGTCTACCAATCAGCGGTTCGATCCCCGGCTTCTTTGGTCACATATCAATGTGTCCTTGGGTGAAAGGCGTAGCCATCGGTGTGTGTATGAGTATTTAGATTAGATCCTGATGGGCAAAATTGGTACCTTGCATGGCAGCCACCAGTGTTTTGAGTGGTTGAAAAGACTAGAAAAGCGTTCATCAATAAATGCGCTATATAGAGTCGATTTCTTTAAATTGCTTACCTGATGCTTTTCAAGTGCATGTGCAGAGTCTGTGTAGGTTCACAGGTTTGAATGCAGGTACGTGTGCACGAGTCTCTCCATCATTCCCATCATCCGTCCTCATAAGTCCAAAAACAGCCACCAGTAAAAGTCCACAGCTTCTCTCAGTCTTCGTCTCTTGAGTTGCTTCTTCTTCTCCGTCCTCAGCTGCTCTCCCTCTTATGTTCAGTATCCACCTGTTGCTTACACAAGAGCATCATCTGTGGTATTAGGTGTGTGTGACAGTCAGTGTGTCAAGGTGCGTTCAGGAAATGTTGAGTGAGGAGACAATAGACCGAATAATGACACACCCCCACAGAGAAGGAGGGAACAGGGATAAAGAAAATAAACAGTGTTGTAACCATCTATCTACTGTAAATCCATGTTTTTTTTTCTCTATCCCAGTATGACTGGAGGGCAGCAGCTGGTATTACAGGATGCAGGACCAGACAGTTCCTGGACAGGGTATTAGCCTTTATCTGTGTGTGTGTGTGTGTGTGTGTGTGTGTGTGTGTGTGTGTGTGTGTGTGTGTGTGTGTGTGTATGTGCGTCAGTAGAAAATGAGGTGTGTTTGCAGCAAATTGCAAAACAAGCAAAAAATTACATGGTAGGCTCAAGTATAAAATTTTGGATTCAGGTTGGCAAACCGGTCGAACGTCCCTCGAAAACACACACACACACACACACACATACTGTTGGAATAATTATTCCTTTTTATTGTTTATTGAGTGCTTACTTGTGCTTTAGTTATCATTGAGTGACTGTGTCCTTCTACAGATTAGAATAGGTCCATCAAGTCCTGAAATATGCAGCTATGCAGTAAACATGCTAAATGACGCACTAATGATTACATTCTTGCTTTTCTGTGTAAAAGGTTATGTGACAGAATGTGCCTGATTCAAGATTGTTACTGACTGCCAAACCTAAATAAAAGGCCGGGGGAGACCAGGACTCTTTGGAGAAGGATTCTGTAGCAGCTGTGTTACAGTGGTGTCCTGTCTCCCCTTGCAAGTAAAAAGATCTGAGTTTGTGTCTGCCTCTCGTTTCTTCCTGTGTTCCAGGTTTGAACCTAACACATCACACACACACACACACACACACACACACACACGCACACACACACACACACACCGACAGCTGGGCTGTGAATTTGAGGAATGGTATCTGACGTCAGATGTAAAATGAATCCAAACAAGACAAGAGCAGCCTCAGGGCATGACGGCTCCAACAATCTCAGTATGTCTGTATTGACTGTGTGTGTGTGTGTGTGTGTGTGTGTGTGTTAGTGTGTGTGTGTTTGCAGTGAGGAGGCATCTAGATAATTAAGTAGTTGCCCATTGGCCACAAGGGGGTAATAAAGACTATGGCGATTCATTTTCCAGTACAGATCAAGTGTCAGCCTTTGTTCATTTCTACAAACCAGCATCAGATCAGTGGAGCAGAACTGCAGCACGTTCCTGCTCTTCTTCAGTGACACAGCACTTTTTAGGTGAGTTAGCTGTCAGTGTGTGTGTGTGTGTGTGTGTGAGAGAGAGAGAGAGAGACCACGGTTCAAGCTCAAATCCCACTGGAAAGCTTTTCCCATCTCTTCTCTTTTCTGCAGTTATTCAAACTGAAAACTCCTCACAGCTTGGGGAAAAATGGCCTTTTCTACTCCAAGGAGGCGCTCATAGCATCTGGACTGTCTTGTCTGAGTATATTAGAGCGTTTTAAATATGTATATCTGATAATATATTCCCTCTACTTGTCTCTATGCCCCTGTTTACAAACAGCATCTTGGGTGATCTGGTCACAAGTTGACAGCTCTAAGTACGCCAGTCAACACCTGGCGTTTGAATGTGTCTCGAGTGACCACTTGTGATTGGACGTCACTTTCCCGCTCTATATGCGAATAAACTCGTGCATCTCTGTTTGCAAAGATTAAATGCGTCAGGAGGCAGCAATGCACTTCCAGTGCCTAGTTGACTGGAAACGGAAAGAAGAAGAACAAATCAAAACAATACAGATGAGCTATCTCTTCACACGTCCCAGGCCAAGCTGGTCTCACACTGTTCGTAGGCATATCTCTGAAAATTAATGCACTTTAATTTGTGTATATCCCACAAAATCAATATGTAATCCATGCAACAGTCAACCAGGAAGTACAAAAAACAGAAAATGCCACATTGGGAGAAGGTCAGGGTGGATGGGTGGGTCTAAAAATACCAGACTTTCACCAAAGAGACCAGCGCTTGTGTCCTGCATGAAACCAGGAGTCAGAGTTAAACCATTTCATAAACCTAAGTAGTTTTATTGGCTAAACCCAACCAAGTCAATCTTGTCCTAGACCTGATTAAGTAGTTTTATTTGCCTAAACCAACCAAGTCGATCTTATCCTAAACCTAAGTAGTTTTATTGCTTTAACCTAAACAAGTCAATCTTTTCTTAAACCTAACCAGGTCAATATTTTTTTTTTTCTAAACCTACCTAAGCCATTTTATTGGCTATCCCTTAACCAGGTCAATCTTTTCCTAAACCTAACCAAGTAGTTTTGTTGGCTAAACCTAACAAGTCAATATTTTCCTAAACCTAACTAAGCAGTTTTATTGGCTTAACCTAACCAGGTAAATCTTTTTCTAAACCCGAGTAGTTTTATTGGCTAAACCTAAGGAAGTTGGAAGACTTATTTTGAAAAAACTGTATGCATGTAAGTATACATCGACACGTGTTGCTGGACATGTGTAGGATAAAGAACAAACAAGGAGGAATATCATTTTCGAAAGATATGATACGAACCATTATGTTATCCAGACAAGATGTTTAATGCAGCCGTAATATATCTCTGTGGGCTTTTCGAAACGTTAAGAGATTGTGGACAAAGCCAGTTTACATAATCTGAGAACTGACTGGAGATGCAGCTTTAATGACCTAGTGCTGACACGATGAAAGATATGTGTCCCAGACCACCTCGGCAAGTGGTTTGAGTGACCGGATCACTACCAGCATCTTGGTGACTGTTCAACGCTGTCCGCTTGTGGTCCAATTGCCCAAGACTAGAGCTATAAAAGTAGGTCGGGAATTAGCAGAAAGACAGTCCCGTGCACCTCGTGGGTACATTGAGTTTCACCGTGACCTGAGCGTCCTACAAAAGCAAAGCGTGAAATCCAATCCAAGTGTGTGGGCATTTTCTGCAGCAATTCAAATCCATCACTTTTTTTGTAAAATGCAACTGAAAACATGCTGTTTTGCATACAGCTTTTTTTGTTGTTGTTTTTACAAATACTGAGAATAATCAGAAACAATTTTATGTATTTTTTTAAGGTTTAAAGAGAAAAGTGGTTGGGCTTTAGTTAAATGGGGTCAGAAACTAAATAAATAAGTAAAGAGGTCAACATCTCTGTCTTCTCTGACCCCAGAGAGACTAAACTAACCTCCCTAAATGACAAACTGGGGGGGGGCATATATTCTGGCAAACCAACAAACCAACAAAAGTGGGGTGAAAAAACACAAAAAATGCATATAAACACTCAACAGAGAGTTTGTGACTAACAAAAGAACTCAACTAAATTTGCAAAATCAAGTGCAAAATCCACAAACAAAAATCTTCTATCACCTAAACCCCCGTTTGTTGTGGCATAGGTATTTTAGTGTATGAAGATAGTGGGCAGAGCAGAATGAACTGACTAATTAAACAAAAATAGAACAACGGGACATTGACGAGGACTAAAAGAGACAGTATCGCCACCTGAGGGATGCTAGCTGCCATAAACCCCAAAGTCACCAGGAGCAGCACTCACAGTAACTCAAGAAAATGATATTAATGCAATTCAAGTACAGCAGAACTTGAGCGCTGACGATGAAAAATTGACTTGAAAGAGACAAGCATGAATTTACAATAGCTGTGACCAGGTCTCATGTGCATGCTTTCACACACAACATCACAAACCAAACTTGATCTCGTGGGAAGGCGTATAAATAGCACAACATGACAAGGATATTCCTCCTGTCATGAGGATTCATTTTAGCCCTTTTGAATGTCATTTATACACCACACAACAAAACTATGGTTACAGAAGCAGTTAGGTTTAGGCAACGAAATCACTTGGGTTTAGGGAAAACATCACGGCTTAAAATAAGTAAACTATGTAAAATATGTACGTAAACTCAGAAAAACACGTATGGAAACATGTCACAAACATCACTAAAATCTGCATCCTTCCTCAGTCTCATAAGAATTAACCAGAAAAGAGACAAAACTCAAAAAACAATCGACAATAAATAAAATAACTTATGGACACCAAGGTGCCTGAAACTTCTTTTACAATCAACAGTAGAATAAAGCATCACCCAAGCAGACAACGTTAAAATGTGGCTAAACAATCTTTATACATCAAGACTGAAGCACACACACACAACTTTACACTACAGTCAGTTTGGTCAGTGGCCCTCAACATCAGAAACCAGCACCAGGGACGGTGCGTCAATATCCGCTTGCTACATGGATTGTGTCCTTTCAAAATAAACTTAGAAATTAGGTTTAAGCAATGCATCCCCTTGAGTAGGGTTAGAAAATGGTCATGGTTGATGTTAACTTCACTAACGACTCACGTGACACACAGGATTGACGATAATGAGTCACAAGACTACCGACTGACGTGACAAAATTAGTGACAATATGGACAGCCATCTGCTGGTTGAAAGTCTTGAGTTTGTTTGACCAATCACCTCCCCTCTCTCCCAGCATTAAACAGACTCTCACGCTGTAAATACTATATCACTTGTTCCGACCATCAAATAACGCCTCAGGTAGGTTTATGTTGGAGTTAGCTGAAAGCCTGGCTCATCACATACTGTAGTTAAAGGGTACCTCCACGCACCACTTTCCAATGCCGAGGGACGCTGCCCAATCAGCGGTGTTTGATGATTTGGGAGTGAGAAGACCTAAAGCATTCACAGAAGACTTACGTACTTATAGATGTATTGTACATACTGTAAACGTCAAATGTAGCCCATCATTTTACATCAGACATCTACATTTCTGCATTGCTCTGCTGTACTTGTGAACCTAAACCTAGCAATCAAAGAGGAAGCAGCAGTGATCTACATTCGGATTGACAGCACGATTGAGCGTGGGAGGTGTTGGTGGTTTCTGGCGCCCTCGCCATGTCCTGTGTTTCTACCCTGAGGGCTCAATCTGAAGTGTGAGCCAATGGGCTGTTAGTTATGGAAAGAAAGACAGTTTTATTTTGTAGGACAGGACATTTTTTGATAACAGAAATCTTTAGTTACACCTCCTAGTACAAGCATTTCAAAAAGAAAGTTCACACTTTCCTACAATCTACCCAAATATGCACCACAGCAGCGCCCTTTGTGTGTGGATTATATTTAGGAACAACTGTATTCAGCCCTGTAATTGTGTAACTACCATGTTGCTACAAAAGATGATGCAGCCAGCGGTTGGCAGTACCACCAGCTCGGAGGTCGGGCATGTGCTCTTAAGAAAAAAAAAAAAACAATTGTCAGTACTCATGGGTGGGAAGCTGGTGAGGGATCATGCCGCTGTCTTATTGATGGTCGAGGCGCCGGCACACAGAGATTCAACAATACTTTCATTCAGGCAAGTCAGAGAGGAGCATGGATTAACAATAGGAGGCACTCCCACACACGCAGACCTTCAACCAAAGACATGAATTCAGGAATAAAAGAGTAAAAGGCAACAGGCTTCTTCCACTTCAGGGGGGAGAATCGCAGGAGGCTGAAAGAGAACAATCCTTTCATTCAAACCGATTAACAGATAGAAGGAGGACAGAAGGAGAAACAGCAGATTCTAAAGGTGCCGACACCATTTCCTGATGAATAAATTTCCTCTCAGGCCACATTATTCAACATCATTTAAAGCTCTGACTGATCCAGTATTTACAGTGAATAAAACTCATATCTGTTCCCGGATTCTATGCAACAGTGTGGTGCATATTAAGTATTAATATTATTGTGTTTTCTCACACCAAGTGTTTGAGGAGAGGTTTGAGAACATGTTGAGGACTCAAGGCGAGTGTTCCATCTAAAAACACTAGCAGTGCCTGTATGTACAGTACGCACCTACGTCAGAGCCAAAACCACTGACAAGCATGTTTTCTTGATTTGACTTTATTTGTCCAGCATTAAAGTAGAAATACTCGAGTCATACAGATGGTTGCCTCATGTCATTGTAGCTGTATTTGTGCAACTTGATATGGCGAACAGATAGCAGTAGCCAAACAGTGTGATCAGATCTAAAGCAACTTTTGGACACGTGAAAAAATGTGGCACTTCCTGTGTAATAACCATCACAGCCAGGCCTGACCTTAGCTGATCCTCAACTTCTGATTGGCTGTTTGGGAAAGAGCTCATTCTCATGCCACACAGCACTAGCAACAAGCAGGTAACCATGGATACACTGCACTGGAAACCTGTCTTTCTTTATATCCTCCCACTCCCCTTTACTGTTTCCTCATGATCCTATACCCCTATGTTTCATCCCATCTTTCTCTTGGTGACACGCTCCCTTTCTTTTCACAAAGATCGCCATTCATGTCTGCAGATGCATAGCAGCTGGTCAGACTACAATGAACCAATTCCCAGCCAGCAGTCACCATGGCAACCAAGGGGCCAAAACAACATCATCCCATGCTCAGACAGTGGTGATCTGGTCGACCACTCGAGTGCTGTCGTTCATTTCGACGCACTCCACCTCCTGCCTCTGCCCCTCTCCGTCAGGCCGGGGCCCCCGGCTCTTGGAGGGGGGCAGGAAGGTGAGGAGGGTGGGCAGGAAAGCAAGCGTGTGCAGGGCCGAGCAGGCGGCCGTGAGGGTGAGGCAGCGAAACAGTGTGCGTGTGAGGTTGGAGCGTACAGAGCCGACGGGCACCAGGGCGGCGCTGTAGCAGATGAGCGTCTGTAGGGAGGGAACCCCGTGTCTCTCCAGCGCCACTCTCACCCAGCGAGTCCTGCTGTCCCCCCGACCCGAGGCGAAACCGCAGAGGAGGGGGCCGCTGCAGTCTGCCGAGTGCCCCAAGGCCGAGATCAGACACAACACAGACATGCAGTCCAGCTCCACACCCCACAAGGTCATGAAGCCCAGCACCCCGAACTGGACGGAGAGCAGGGTGAGGCCCAGCCACACGGAGACCAGCGGCTCCACGACGGCCAGCGAGGACAGACCCAACAGGAAGAGCACCGCCAGCAGTGAGTGTCTGAGGGGGGAGCTGACCGCCGCGGCATAGCGGTCCAGGTAGACGAAGGAGGGGTTGAAGATTAGGAAGCGGACGCGTGAGGTGAGCGACAGGCGTCGCAGCGTGTCCAGCAGCACTGACATCTCTTCGCGCTTGTTCTCCGTCGTCTTGGCCACCAGGAAGATTCGGGACGCCGCCACATCGGGCTCCTCACCCTGACCACGCTCCGCAAATATGATGTCATCGGCGAAGTGGGCGAACTGCGGCTCGCGGAGGAAAGAGTGGCGAAGCGTGTGGGTGAAGTTTTCCCGCGGCTGGCTGGTGGACTGGTTACGGTCCGACAGGTAGTTCAGGTAAGCTTCCAGCCAGCTGATTCGCTGGAAGCCTTTGGCGTATTCCAGCAGGTCCCGCTGCACTGAGGCATTCCAGTAGGGGGCGCTTTCATAGATGTAAAATCCAATGACAGGGGAGTATGAGCTGAAGTAACGCTGCTGGGCACGAGTGTACAATACTGTCGCTGTATCCATGGCAACCAGTGCACTAGGGTCTGAACCCTGGGTCACCTGGGAACACCAGAAACACAATTGTTACAGATTAAACAATGTATTAATGCTTTTATTAGTATGTAAATAGTACGAATATGCACTGGCATCTCTTTTTCACATGATAACACCCCCTCAGCTACCATGCAGTGACCAAACAAACTGAGGAAAACAAATACCTTTATAAAATACTGAAATATTTCAAGGCCCAGATACTGACATCAAAGAACGAGCTGTGACGAAGGCCGATTGTTGCATCACCTCACTTCACCTTGTTAGTTTGACACACTCAAGGCCTTTAGTCAGTTCATATTTATAGACACAAAGCTTTTATTCTGAAGGATTCATGCTGATTCATGCATGTTTCATTCAGAAAATGGTATTTTTCATTAGTTAACAGCCTCTTAAGTTCCATCACATTAGCCTTTTGTCCAATGAAATTGCCCTGCACTGTCCCAAGATGAGAATATAATGTCATGAACGTGGGTGACAAATAGAAATAGTCGTATACTGTCTAAATGAGGGTGAAAGTGTTGTTTGCTTTAACAAAATGGCAGTTGATCTATTTTAGTTTGTTGTGTTGTTGCCTCACCTGCAGGAAGCCCATCAATCCAAAGGAGATGTAAACCAGATACAGCAGAACCACAAAGGGTTTGACATAGGTGTTAGTGATCCAGTCTCCATAGCAACGCCTCACACACCCCAACAAAAGGTGAGAGTCCTGAGGATTAGGGTCCGTGCTAGCTGTGGAATGTGGGTGTGGATGTGGATGCGGGTGTGGGTGTGGATGTGTGTGTGTGGAGTTAGCCACATGTCCATGACCGTGTCCGTGCGCAGCAGAGTTGTTCGCCGTGTGTGGGTGCGTGTGCGCATGTGTGTGAGTGAGGTTAGAGTTTGGTGTGTGAGCGTGACTGTGAGCGTGACTGTGACTGACCCCGTGTGGCGGGTTAGTAGTTTGAGCCTCGTCCTGGTAGCGAGTGTACATGAGACACCTGTACCAGGCCGGTTTAGAGTCCAGCCGGTCCGGTTTGGGGACCCGCCGGCAGAAGCAGCCGTGTCTGTACCCGGTCTCTAAGTATCCCGTGAACACCAGACAGGAACTGTAGAAGGACAACATGTAAACATAGCCGATGGTGACGGCCAGGGCGGCGGTGCGGCAGAAGAGCCGGACGGCCTCCATGTTGGTGAGCGGCGAGGCGGCCAGGCCCAGGGTCATCAGGTGGAGCATGGTGGAGCCGGAGAAACGCAGCATGACGTCCTCAAAGACACTCGCCACGCGCTCCTTCACGTGCTGGTCCTCCCGGGTTCGCCTCCATGACGACAGCATCTCGAAGGAGCCGAAGAGCCCGTGACCTGACGGAAAACAAATACAAATGTAAGTTATAGCATTATAAATACCTAAATCTGCACTACTTTATATTTTTATTACAAAAACTGATCAAATGACTAAATGGAATATGAAAGAAGCTGTAATGATAAACCTACAGATAATTACGTATCACTGAATCACTGTGGCGCATTTTAGCTTCTTTCAGCCCCTTGTTTGGATTTTAGAGCACACAATTTTAGTGTTTAGCTAGTTCTTACGTTTAGAGACTTTCTTTGCAACAGAACTTGAGAGTTTAACTTATAACCAGTCGAGTTGATAAAAAATTAAATTTAAAACATTTTGAGAATGGATGCACAAAAGCAAAGGCTCTTAATTAATAGGTTTATAGCATCAAGAATACAATTTTCATGCTGTATTCAATGATTAACATCAACGTCTCATTTGAGGTGATTTAAACTCCTTGTCCATGTCCAGCCTCACGTGCATGAGCCTACATGTTTATATACATGCAGCAGAAGTGACTTTTGTTCAATGGTTTCCTCTACTACTGGTTGCCATGGCATCCATGAGTCACCAGTGACACACTTATACGCCTCACCCCCTCCTCTCTCTCTCTTGTGACCTTGCCATGGCGAAACACTTAACACCTTAGCAGAGGCGTAACGTACAGACACTTCAGACGTGGGCGCAACCGAGAAAGTCTGCTGATCATGAATGACGGTGGAAGAGGTGGGGAGGTTAATGTTGCAGAGAGAAGACGCTGGCGAAACGAGACGCTGGGGATGGCACTTGTCGAAGGATTTTGATATTTACCGGAGCTTGAGACGGTCTAATGTGCACTCATGGACAAACACACACACGGACACACACATTCAGCTGCTAATCAGTGAGGAAATACCACAGACTGTATATAAAGATGGACAACACGTCTCCACTTCCTCCTACTGTACAGAAGTGAAGTTGCCATCTGGAAATTTTTATATTTCTAAGAGTCTGCATAGTAGCAATCAGGCGGTGGAGCCATGATATCGAGGTCACCCACCCGAACCAATCACAAGCCGAGCACGGCCGCAGACTGTCAGTAAGAGACACCCTAATTATAGCCTAAAATAACTAATTAATTTGAACATACATCAGCATGATAAGAACAACCTGAAATGACAGAAACCATCTTTGGGAAAATATATTCTAAGTGTACTTTGACTTTTTAATTTGACTCGTGTCCCATCCACTATCATGGCTTTATGACCTATACTGCAGCCAGCCAGCAGGGGGAGACAGAGGTGTTTTGGCCTCATGTCAACCATCTTTATATGCAGTGTATGGAAAATACCAATAAAATAAGGCCCTTGATATTACTGTTGAGTCATAAAATGGATTTCAGACATTGAAAACTCATTTTCAACTGTTGGTTATGGCCAAAGTTTAATACATGTGGACATGTAAACACTAGGCTGGGTATAGTCTGTATTTTCTATATTTACGTAAAGCATATTGAATTGCCTTTGTGTCTGAAATGTGCTAAATAAATGAACCTCTGAAAGATGAAGCCAATTTTTAAGTGCCTTAAACTTGCATTGTTTCTACTAGCCAGCAGGGGGCGACTCCTCTGGTTGCAAAAAGAAGTCAGGCTGTATAGAAGTCTATGAGAAAATGAGCCTACTTCTTACTTGATCTATTGCCTCAGTAAACATTATAAACATGAGTTTATGGTCTCAATGGCTAGTTTCAAGTCTTCTTCAATACAGCATGATGTTTATGGTCCCATTTACAGTCAAATAGACCATAAAACAGGGGATGCTTTAGGGTGGGGCTATCTTGTGATTGACAGGTCGCTACCATGGCGTTGTCCGACTGGAAGTTGTCTGTGTTTTCGTTCACATTGTGTTTTCAGTTCGTGAAAGTTAAGTATAACCTTTTTGGTTGAATAAAAATATCTTATTTAGTATTCAGTTGAACATCTGGTTGCAAAAAGATGGCAGTCTGGGCTTCAAAGCAGCAGTCCAAAACCAATGGGAGACATCATGGTGACTACATCCACTACTTATATACAGTCTATGGCCTTCCTTAATCTTTTGGTTGACAAAGATTTTGCAGAGGCCAAAGAGATGTCATCAAATATCTTGTTTTGTGTGATCAACAGTCCAGAAGCCAGCGATGTTCAAGAACAACAACAGTATAAAACAGAGAAGCTACCAATGATCACATTAGAGCAGCTACAAGTATGACATTTTTCTTTTTAAAAGTTACTTAACATGACTAATCAATTATCAAAGTTGCAGATGGAGCAATAGATTCACTGCTTGTCGTTTCAGCTCTAGAGGCCACCAGACCACAAATCTGGCCAAACATTGATGCCAGTTTTCTGTTCTTTACTTGACAATTTTAATACTCGATGTTCCTGGCACATTTTACAGTTCAATACCAAAAAACTTGGATCTCTATCAATGTAAATGCCTTTAAAAAGAACACTGGTAAAAGTAAATGGATATACAGATGATTGAGATACATTAAAATGATATTCCAAAGCCTTTACATAATCTATTTACCTCCCTTTGCGCACAAACAGAAAGCTATTTGTTTGCTGTTTCTCCCATCAACACATCAGTTTGTCTTTTGTGCCAGCTTTGAGAGTTAATAAGCCTCTATATGAAAACATGTCTTTTGTCCAGCTTTGAAGGAAAAAGATGCAAAATGTTGTCAAAAATCCACATTTTTTTAAAAACATTAAATAATAACTGCAGTCCTTCCTCTTTCTCTCCTTCATGCTACCTCTTTCTGTACGATAAAATAACATCCTTTTTTTCTCCCCTCTCACGTCCTCCCACCGTTTTCTGTCTGCCTACTTGATTCTGAAAAACCCTCCCCGCCTGCCTTCCTTCCTTCTAACTACAGTTTAACTTCATTTTCCGCTCAGAGAATCCTTATCTCAACCCCCATTTGGAGTGATATTTCACCGAGCCCCCTCTCTGTCTCTATTCCCCTGTCTCTCTTCTGTTCTCGCTACAGTTATTTTAAGCCTAACAGCAGCCTTTCCTCCTCCACATTACAGAGTAATTATGGTATAGACTACATGTGTGTGGTAGTGGTTATGTACAGCACATCCTACAGTATTTAGTATGCATGCAAGTACGCCTTCACACAGATGGTATGCATTTTTGCTCCTAGTTTGTTACATTATGATTGAATTTAAACTACTTTCTGATTGCTTTCTATCCATTTTCTTCATTTTAACACATTCATTTAATCACTAATTTCAGGTATTAAATAAAAATAATAAATGTTAGAGTCCCTATTCTCATGCAAGCTGCCGCAGAATTAACATTGCATAGTCGGTCACACTGAAATGCTGAAACATTCACTGTCACATCAAGAGCAGATGGTTTGTTAACCTGCTGTCGTAATTACAAAGTTAATTCCCAATCCATGTATCTGGGAAAAGAAAATAATATTTACCTCAAGCTCATCACTGATGCAAGTGTATCAGCTTTTTAATAACACTGCTGCAGTGACTTATTTTCTCATGCAAGTATTTTATGTCCTATAACAAATTGAAAATGATTTGAGGACTTTGGTCAGAGTACTGTGACATGGCCACGTCATCACGTCAAGTCTGCAATATTTCTATGAATTGTAGTTCATCTTTAAAGCAAAGTCTGCATCCCGCAAGGACTATACTGACCATATTATAGTTCATTTATTAACGATGACGTGATCAATTCACTTATAAATAGTTTCCTCACTGCTTCATAAAATTCAGCGTTTCTGCTATAATTTACATCAGTTGAGTCACGTTTGACCACTGCCACAGCAATCCCTGGCCTCATGGTGCCTTACATCAAAATGAATCAGAAAAGAGAGCACTGGTATCGGATCGGTACTTGGTATCCGGCAGAGATCCTGAATTGAGGTACCTGAAATGGTATCAGGAGAGAAAAAGTTGGATTTTTGCATTTTGTGCATTTTGTTGTACTTGCACTATGTGCAATGACAAAGTTTAATCTAATCTAATCCCTACTTTGGTCATTCATAGAATGACATGTCTCATGTGCTCACCACCACCACGTCAAGTCTGCAATACTGCTATAAAGTATGGTTAATGGCTCATGAGATGTGGGCGTATTTGTCAGATTGATGGTTTCAGAAGGTAACAAAAAATGTGGGACGCAGCTCCTCAAATCTGGCGCTGAAAATGTGAAGGCTTAGGGGTTTTCAGACGCTCTTCGACAATCCAACAGGCATTTAATTTTAAGGCCTTAAAAAGTGTCCTTTCATTCAAATAGTCCAGAACTCTATTTGGACCCTTAAATGTAATAATAGAGTGAAACCTTCAGGTTCCAGCTATGGATTTATTCAAGACTTCAGGAACCTTAACTTGACAACTTCCTTTTTCAGACCCTTTGGATTCAGTTTCTGCTATGCCAGGCCACTTGTCAGTCACGTTGATGATCTGTCTACATTAAAATGGTATTCAGCCTGAGGCTGACACCTGCAAAACACATCACAGGTACTGAAGGAGCAGATGGTGAAGACGGGCAGTCTGAGATATGAAAGCGCTGACAATGTTCACCGTGGCTCCCACCTGCCATGTGCTGGCTTCACTTTTCTTTATTCTTTATTCCTCCCCGTGTTCAACCATAGACTATATAAGAAGAGGGCGCAGTCACCGTGACATCTCCCACGGGTTTGTGGGTGCGGTTTTGAAACCTCGAGCTCTGCATTTTGGCCGTTGCCATCTTGGTTTTTGGGTGTCGCCATCTTGAGTTTTTGCAACCAGAAGTGATGCCAGAGGGTGGAGCTCAGAGCAACTGAACATTGAATACATTTTTAGGTAACCACAATGTTACTGTTAACTTTCATGAAGTGAAAACACACTGTGAAAGGGTCAGGCTCATTTTGTCATAGACTTCTGTACAATCAGACTTCTGTTTGCAACCAGAGGAGTCGCCCCCTGCTGGATATTAGAAAGAATGAAAGTTTAAGGCACTTCAGCATTGGCTTCACTTCTCAGACCCTGGAGTTGCCCACTGGTTCAACTATACACTGTCAAAAACTTTACATTCAAAAATGTCCTGATTCAGCCATTTCCAGTCAAATGGAGGATGAAGACATGGACATATAGAATTATAAAGACTTAAAATATCAAATATATGGTGTGCATTTTTAATTTGACCACACAAGTATTAGTTTTAAACCTACCAAGCATGACGAAGGGGATGCCCAGGTATGTGGAGTTGTATGTGGCCCCAGTCAGGTTGAGTATCCCAGCAGCAGTGAGGCCTGACAGTGTGATAGACAGCAGAGCTAGGAGTCCCAGCCAGGGTTTAGACCTCACACAGTCCCTCATAGAGCAGCAGAGGACAGCCAGCACACTACACGCCCCCAAGCTGGCTAACAGGGGGCGACGTGCCAGCACAGAGGAGAACTGGAAGTCTGTCCTCAGAGAAGAGGAAGTAGAAGGGTACAGCCCCAGCTTAGGGTGCAACGCTGCAAAGTGCTGCAACTCAGCACAGAAGGCCTTTTCCCATTGGCTGGCCACCCGGTCCATCAGGCCGCCGCGGGCTTGGAGGTAGTAGGTGAGCTGCAGTGCCCTGGCAGAACGTACACCTTCTCCCCTGGCTCCTGTCCCCTGACCACGCATCGCCCCGCTGGGACCCCAGCCCTGCACGCCGCCCAGCTGGTGGCCGATGTACGCCTGCCGTCCGTCTGCCAGCTGCGTGATCGGGTACCGTAGGATCGGGACGGAACGGTTGGAGGTGCGAGCTGACTGGATCTCCTCCATGGCGCGGATGATGTCATCAATGATGCAGACATTCTTGTCGTCGGGGAGACAGAGGTAGGAGAAGGAGTAGTTGAAGCTGTTGATGCCTGTAGCTGGGACCGTCACCTGCATCTGGTAGATCCGCTTGTGGAGCTGTGCCCAGCAGAGAAAACACACAGAAACAAAGATGAGGTCAGCTTCCCAGTGGCCCAATTTAGCTCAGCTAAAAGAGCAAAAAAACTCCCATCAAAGTTTTTTCAGTGTGCAGCAGCAGCAAAACTCAGAGTGTGGCTCATTTACTTACTTTAAATGCTTTGACTTTGACTGAATAAGAGAAGGAAATATGTGGGGAAATGTGTGTGTGTGTGTCTTACTCGACAGAGTAACAATAGCGGTCTCCAAATCCTCCTGCGTTTCTATGGCGAGAGGACAACAGTGCCAGCATCCACAGAACTGGTTACTAAGCAACAGGCCTGATGCCAGTCTCTGCCACAGTGAACATGGGCAGAGCTGTCTCCCACCTCAGACTGCTGCATTGACTCCAAAGAGGGAGGGAGGGGTGTGTGTGTGTGTGTGTGTGTGTGTGTGTGTGTGTGTGTGTGTGTGTAGGAATGTCTCTTGATGAATTATTTGTTCTGAAAGTTCCTTCAATGCTCCATCCTGTTGTAAAATTGACCAATTTACCATAATTTTTGTCACTTTTTACTGCCAAAAGATACCGAGCTGTCATTATTACTGTTAGCAGTTTCCTGGTCGGACCTTAAATCCAAGTGCCTTTGATTACTAAATTAACTTTACAGGTTCTCTGTACGACATCCAGAGCATTAATATAGCAGCAAACGACTATTTGCTACGTAATGATACAGAGGAGTATGGAGGCAATTATAGAATCTCTCTAGAGGCAATCCCTCAATCATAGATTTGCTCTGAATACACAATCAGTATTTTTTTAACATATTCATTCAGGTATATTCATATATATAATTGAATTTAGATGTACAATTAAATCTATGAGCGTTTTGTGACTGTTAACGTGCAGCTCTGAGGCTGTACTTAGGCACAGCGGTGCTTTGAGCTAAATGTTAACATCACCATACTAACATGCACACAATGACAATGTTAGCATGCTGATGTTTAGCAGGAAAAATGTTGACCATGTTCGGCATCTTAATCTAGCATATTAGCATTTGCTAATCAGCACCGAACACAAAGTACTGTACAGCTAACAGGAATGTCATCTCTGCAGGTATTTGGTCATAAACCAGATAATTGGACACCTAAAAATGTTCAGTTCTTTTTTTTTTTTTTTTCTTAAGCATGCCCATAATCTTGTGTGTCTGTACTCAGCTGGAATGTGTGAATTTCCCCTCGGGGATGAATAAAGTATCTATCTATCTACAGTATCTATCTATCTATCTATATGAATATATTATATATGCAATTTACAGTGCATTGTTTTTCGTAGGTATATCTATGAACGGTGCATTACAACAGCCGTTTGAGAAACATGAATGTCTACAGGAAGGTTTGAGCCAACCCATATGGTAGCTGTTGAGACCTTTAAAGGCCCTGACATATCAAACCGACAGTCGGACAGTTCAGGGCCATCGGTGAGCATCGGTAAGCCTAGTTTTTGCAGTGTATCGTGCATCGTTGGCTCTAGTCTTCCCATGTTGGAGGTTTTTTGATTGATCAGTTTGTTGAATCAGTGGTAGTGCTGGTCAGTGAGAGTAATCAGTGATTGGTGGCTCTCATTAACGGAAGTGAGGAAAGAAAACAAATGAGTAAAGTCAAGAGGGCAAACAGGAGGCTCTTCTCATTTTTCATCATCACCTCATCTGATCATTCCAATACACGGATATTTTCACAACGACACGGCCATCTGGAATGAAGCTAAGTGGTGAGTGAGAGTGGTGTGAAAATGGTCGGCAAATGATGGCTTGTATATCCACAGTCCTCTGTCTTCTACTTTCTCTTTTTGAATGACAAATACAGACTCCCGTGAGCTGCTGGAGTTATTTCCTCTCATGCAGGCGCAGAATGTACATGCTAACTTGCTGCTAGCTATAGTCTTTGCAGTGTGTTCAAGTGCAACTTGACAGCCAAGACAAAGGTGACATGAGGTGATGCAACAGACAGGCTTCATCGCCGCTAGCTCTTTGATATTGACTTGGTGTGTAGTGGATAAGTGAAAACTTTGAAGAAATGAAAAGTCAGAAAATCACTAAAGAGAACTTCAATCTCCGAAGATCATGAAGGTCTGTACGAAATTTCATGAGAATCCATCCAATAGTTGTTGAGATATTTCAATCTAGACTAGGGATGCTAATTTTGAAAAACTTTCCTCAACCATTAACCAAAACTCGATAACCAATTATTAACTGTTAACTGATAAGCTCTGTGCCTTGCATGCAGCGGTGCGCCAGCTGCAGTATATGAGCACAACAGACTGAGCCACGGTGCTGCGTTCACTGTCTCCAGATCACCCTCCGGGAGCATTAGCAGCCATGGTGCTACGTGTAGTGTTGCAGACATGCAGCCACTTTCCCAGTAAAAGTCTATTTCCACCACTGAGAGGACGTTGCAGTTTAATTGGAACAATAAATTCAGCTCTCTCAACAACAAGGTGGTGTTTTGACTTCTTCAAAATCAATGAGCATGAGCGTGTTTTGACTCCCAGTGCTGCACAGCCCTTAATTAATCATATTTAGAACGACATCCATCATAGAGGAGGAAGTGTTTCCTTCTCTGACAGAAGCTTAAATAGACCAGAATTCAATGCAGTCACTGGGTGTGACTCAACTCTTACTCTTGCTGCAAGTGGTGATCCTGTCTAGTGCTGGCTATCACTGCTACAGCTGTCTCATGCAACAAGTTCAAACCATACTCACAGCAGGGTTGCGCGATGGCATTTTGAGAAACGCATGAGCTCACAAACTGATGCATAAGTACACTGAGAAGGAAAAGTACAGAGTCTTGAACCTCACAGATGATATGTAACAGTGTAAGATTATGTAAGAGTGATTTTTCCTCGCTCTCTTTTATGCAACAAACTCACGCTCACAGCCTGTTGGCAGTAAATGATGCACTAGTCTCTTAACTGAGGCAGTCCTCTGTGGACTAACGAGTTCTGGGTTTGTGTAAAGTGGGTCACAATAACCAGATGTGACAAACACACACACACTGAAACATACATGGACGGCAAGCACAGCATACAACACAAAAGAGCTCGGTGTCTGAGCACTATTAGTCTGCAAGCTCTGATTACATCCGCATAACGTCATGAAATAATTTGGCTAATTGCTCCAGGGGTTTCAAACTAATACTCATAAATCCATTAAGGGATACCAGCGCAGACACAGAGGCCTCCAAGCTGCAGCTAACTCCAGTTTGTAATTAAAATGCCCCGCTTCATAACTACAAAGGTGGTGGGGGGTTATTTGAAGTGGGACCGTGTTACTCTGGGTAGTGGCTATCAATCACTGAAAATGAGGAGGGAGACAGCTTCCATATGTGCTTTGGTCTGCAGATACTGACCTTTACTTCCACCTGTGTTTGTGAATGGGACTAGGAAATGATTTATTTTAAAGTTGGATTCTGCAGATGCATTGCAGAATCAGTTTATGATGCATATAATGTGATTTAAATGGCACAGAAGCTAAGCTGTCAAATATTCTACCTCTCCGGTGTATAAATGTGTTTTAGTTGTAGCCTGCAGCAGCTTGTATTTGTGTGTTCTTGAATAAAAAAATACCTCCAAAATATCACAAGACATCCATTTAAAATGTTTCTATTACTGTATGTATCTACTATTCTATTCTATCTAATGCTATTTTCAGTCAGCATTTTGGGTGTATTTATTTTTTTTATTATTTATTTATTTACTGCATTTTATATTCATTGTGTTACTTTAAAGCACATTATATTTACTCTACGGATTCACCGATACTGGATCAGATATCAGACCGAAACTGATTCAAATAGCTGGATCGGGTATCAGTGACAATGTATTCACTTCTACATTTATAAACTATATACAGTATATACTGGAATTTTAATTGCTGCTTAACTTTGGACCAATGTGGTGCTGCGTTAAAGAGGTTTACACTTAAATTGTAATTCTTGTTAAGATTTTTCACTAGTAGTTTAGTAGTTTTACAAGTTGCTGGTGTACAATTTGTTATTTTAATAATAAACAACAATTAAATAAATTTGTATTGATGTATTTATTGGTCACATTTTGTTTGTCAAAGTTAAGAGGACAGTGTTTTAGAAAAGCCTGATGTGCCTAACACATAATGATCCCAGTCACTTCCACACAGAGAGGCATACAGTTTATTGAGTAAACGCTGGTATCGGATCGGTACTCGGTATTGATATCCAGAGCCGAGGGATCGTTATCGATATCAGGACTGAAAAAGTCAGATCGATGGGTTCCTAAATTCTACTTCATTTCTTCATTTGTGTGTCAGGGTCAGCGCCCATTGAAGTAAATCCACTTTTTAGATATTGTTTGGAAATGTGCTTGTATGCGCGTGCATACCTTTAGTATGGTGTCCAGGTGAACCGGGTCCAGCACGCTCCCCTTTCGGGTGGTGACGATCACGCGCCCGTAGCGGCCCGGCGTCTGCAGGTCGGAGTAGAGCGCGTGCTTGGAGCGGTTCACGGGGAACAGGCTGTCCACCAGGTTCCCCTCTATCTTGGCCAGGCTGTGCTTGGGCGCGAGCAGGCTCTCCACGTCCTCCTCCACGCGGTACCGGCTGAAGCTGGCCCCCAGCAGGATGGAGAGGAGCACGGGCGCCGAGGCGAAGAACACCGGGTGGCTCGCCACGAACCGGCCGAGCGCGTGGAAGGAGGTCCTCAGGCCCGCGTGCAACACCTGGCGCAGCATCCTAGCGCGCGGCCGCGGCTCGAGCCTCTCCCACCGACCGGAAAGCCCCGGAGCACTGCCGAGCATCAGGGGCTGCCGGACGCATCGGTGGGCTCCGTCGCTCTCGGTCTGCTGGAGGAGAGGTGACGCCACGGGGTGGGAGGATCTGTCCCCCGGAGCAGGAGGTCACCAGCCGGGGAGAATCCAACCCTCCTCCGGTCACTGGGGCGCCCGTTTCCCCGGGGTTCGCTCATACGCTGGAATAGCGCAGAAAACAGAAATGAGCTGCTCTGCGGTTAGAAAGCATATTGACAGCCTACTTTACATTAAATAGCCTCAACCCTGCTGCGTTCAGCGCCTTCTGAGAGCTGCATGGCGCTGTGCGCAACAGAAAAAAATCATAGAGCAAAGTAGTCCCCTAAAGATTCCTCCTAAAACTGAGTAATGATTTAAGTAGTTCAGTTTGCGCACTCGGACAGGTTGCTGAGAAGGCTGTAGTTGCTTTAAACTGAAGCCATGCTGTACATACCTAAACAGGGGAACGGGGGGGACCGACCCGGTGATGACGGAGATATCTATCAGAGATCACCTAAGACGCAGTCACACCAAGATGTTGATCCTGTCCGTAAGTCCAGCTCCACCCTACATCACCAACCTGATGGGTGGTCGAGGTGGGTGGGTGGGTCGGTGGGAGTAGCAGGATAGGTGACGCCGTGTGCACGCACCGGGGATGCCGGTAGAGCTGTTTGTCAGATCAGCCTAATCTGGGTTTCCTCTGCGGCAGAAGGCTTTCTGTCGTCCGTCCTCTCCTCTCCTCATCGCCCCGGCGGTTTGACGGAGCCCCTGTTCATCACCACCGGGCTGCTCCTCAAGCAGCGACTGCACGTCACTAATTACCGGCTTACAAACCGGGGACCGTTTCTCTCTCTCCTTTTCTCTCTCTCTGCTTTTTTGTCTCTTTTGCTCTCCCCTCCCGACCCGCTCTGAGCCCCGTTTTCTAACCCCGCCTCTCCGTTCCGCGCCGCTTCAATGCAGAGAAACAAACAGCCAGTCAATACGAGTGTGACAGATAGCTTTCTAGGAATTTATCATCACCTTATTAAAGTGCAGCAGCGACATTAATCCTGACTGCTTTATAGATGATTCTCTATGATATATCCATTTATGTGTAATGTTCACAGATTTAACTTTTTTCCTCACTCTGGTGAAGCTGGAGTATGTAGATTGGAGCAAATATTATTTTAAAAAGTTATTTTTATAAAATGGTCACGATATCCTGACAGCACAGACAGGCAATCTATAAAAAACAATGTAAAATAAATCCTGTGCCTCTGTATCCTCCTAATGGCATCTGCAAGATTTCACAGACCAGAGGAAAACAACCAATCAGAGCTGAGCTGGAGCCCACCAGCTCTGAGCAGCTGTCAATCACTTGCGAATCAAATATGAATCAATATGCTGTTACTGTAATAACTATTTCTCGCATGAAATGCTTTCAGAACAATAGCAAACCTAATCGAGGCTTCACATATCTCCAACAAGGATTCATTTGATATTGATGTGTAGCCGATATAATTGTGTGAGGAAAATCACAGGAGTTGCACAAAATAAACAGAATAAAATTTAAATTGTACTGTAAAATGAGAAAGTTTGTTACCTGGCAGCCATGTTGAGATAAGTTGAGAAAATACTAAGCACCGCCCACCAGCCAGAGCATAGCAAATAGGAACACTCGCTCTCCGAACTGAACTGTGATTGGCCAAAGTCTCCTGTCACAGGCTAGATTTTTTAAAGCCTGAAAACAGCAATGAGGAGGAGCAGCAGTCTGTCAGAACACCTGAATTACAAGATGCTGAAAGGTTATTATGAAATTTTTGCCAAATAAAAAAATATTCTGCCTACTGCTGCTTTAAAATTGTTGGTGGTTAAAAGAATTATTGCAGGCTAGATATTTTGCATAATAGCATATATATATACACACACACACACACACATATATATATATATATAGACAACATATTTCTCTATTTTTCTGCAGGATAAAAATGCCCACTTTATTCTGCTTATTCTGTGCAACTGCTGTGATTTAGCTCACACGATTATATCAGCCACATAAATAATATTAAGTGTTCTTATCCTTGTTGCAGATGTGTGAAGTGTCTCTTAGGTTTGCTATTGTGTAGCATGTTGTCATAGTAACCAGACAAATTACTTTCTTTTTTTTTTTTTTACAAGCCAAAGGTTCCCATGGCAATGATGATGCCACCCCCCCCCAAAAAAAAAAAAAAAAACCCACACTTGTATACACAATAGTGCACACACACACACACACACACACACACACACACACACACACACACACACACACACACACACACACACACACACACTCAAGACTACATTACACACACTCTCCCTCACACCTGCTGACTCCCAATCTGCTTATGGTGTGGAGGTGTCTGGTACAGTGACATTAAAAGCAAAAGAGACACAGAGCGAATGAGAGAAAGAGCAGGGAGTGGCGGAGATGTGGAGATAATAATGAGTGCAGACAGCCTGAGATCACACTCTGCCTGTCTGTCTGATTGTCTGTCTGTCTGTATATACAGAGCAATAAACTCAAATAGCCAAACAGCCTTTCGGTCTGTCTGCATGAGACCGACTAATGGCTCCTGTGTCTCCTTAAGTTAAAGGCTGCTTGGATTAAAAACACCTTTTCTTTAATCCATCTGTATAACAGCTTGGATTCAGAAAAAAAGGAATTGTCTTTTAAATTGGTGGACTTTCCATCGGTCTTATGATGAACAATTAGCTCCAAAAATAAAGTTCTCCATCAGTACTTAACACTTTTTAAGTTACTGCTTATTAGAAAAATATTTCCAATATTTTGTCCACCCGTTTTGCCTGTCAGGACGTATAGGTCAGCTGCGCAAGCATCTTATTGGTGGGTGGATTGATCAAACAAACAAAGGACTTCCACCCAGGAGGCCGCTGTCATGCCCAAAACAAAAAGTCAATGTTGACTTATTTTAAAAAGGTGTTAATTTTCAAAATGCTGAGCATTTCTATTTCCTCTCAACCTCTCCCAAAATGGCGTCCGAATTTGACCTCTGCATTTACCCGACCCTAAGTATTTAGGAGCTGCGGGGAGGCGCCCAGGGAGCATCTTAGGGGTCAGTGTCTCACTCAAGGACAGTTCAGACATTAGGAAACCAGGAATCGATCCACCAACCTTGTAGTTAAAGGACAATCCCCTCAAACCACAGTGCTAACAGTGCAAACAACAGCATCAGAGGCCTGGACTACAAAGCCAGTTCAACATATTTAGGGTATCTTCTCATTATGTGGCTTAGCTAACCCTAACAAACAAGAGCTTGCTAAGCGGTCCTACGACGGTGGTTATCAACTCGTTAAGTCAACCCAGGGGTTTTCTCAATCTGGCTACGAGCGCTTTCATACGAACAATGTGGTGTTTGCAGCATGTGACCAATCACAGACAAGTCTACTGTCAGCAGAGCGGCATATTTTATAAAGGAAGAGCAAATTAAAATATTAGGCAATAAGTGAAACACATAATCCAGGCTAAAATGAACCCTGTTAAGCTGCCAAATACATTAAGAACTGCTGACAAATGAAAAATGCAGATGTGTATGAACACTTAAATCAACAGACATTATTTAAATGGAATACTCAAAAATCAGATATAGCCGTCTAGATGTGGCAGTGATATTATAAAAAGCTTTTAGAAGCCTTTGACAAAGTTGTGGCACGTATAACTATTTCAGCCTTCTCTGAGCTGCGTCTCCATCTCCGGCAGTGTGAAACGGACTTAAGAGCAAGTAAAGTAAATCTGAAAACATAATTCAAACACCCACAGCATAAAGGCCAGCTGTCCACCCTGCATTTAAACTGTTTAAACTGTGTTGTTTTTAGTCTGGATTATGACTTAAACTTCATACTTGTGTAATAATATCATACGATCAACACACCAAGCTCTGATTGGTCCGTAGGCGGTGCTTTTATACGAGTCAATCTCTTATCTGGAAAAACCTGCTCCAGAGCTGTTTAGCATAGGTTACCAAAGTGATCTACCCCATTAAGAGGTGATCTTCCTTTGTAGGACGGAAACCCAGAGGGGTTAAACCTGAAGTTACCTCGCTAACCTCAAATCCTGTTTTGTAGTACAGGCGCACAGTGTTTACCTGAGGGGGAACCGGAGGGTGGGTTTCTATGACGACGCAGCCGGTCACAACCGTGTTATTAGGGGTAACTGATGAATGATGAAAACTGAATGAGAGCAGTGCAGAGTTAGCTTGCTTTTAGGGCACACTCACATATACGAACAAGCATTAAAAGGCATGTGCAGCCAGCCCGTCTATGTCAACAAAGCACTGAGAATCTCTGATTACAACACACGCAGAGGAAGACGGACTTCATTACTCCTCCATATCTCTACATAACAAATTGTTGTTTGATGCTATATTAATGCTCTGGATATCGAATAGAGCACCGTTAACTTAAGTAATGGTCGCAGTACTTAATTTATGACACATAACCTCAGTTATGTAATAAACATACTTAATTGAATCTAAACTATTTTCCTAAACTTAAGCAAGAGTTTTGTTTCAGCTTCAATTCACAGCGTTAATTGTGTTTTAAAAATGTGACCTTTTCATAACATGCGCCTGTCGGTAATACTGTCCAACATCATATAGTTGCTTTGGGAGTCACTGGCAAACGACTTATTCCGTCATATTGAATAACACGCCCTCATGCTACCAGGTAAATCAGAAAAATATTTAATACAGTTTTGTTACCGTTGGAATTTGGGTTTGTTTCATTTTCAAGCTTTTGTTTTGAGAAGCTTAAATGTTCTGAACATGCCAAAACACACTGTTATTGGGTCACACATTGGCAATTAGCCAATATAATTTATTTATTCAATAAAGTATGTTTAAATATCAGCAAGACATCTACTTGCATTTGCTTTTTCTCTTCCAGGTTTTCTGGTCATAATATAGTTAATGTGATATTTTTTTTGCAGCCAAGATGTAAGTCCTGGAAGTCAGACTTTCCTACTGGCAAATAAATATCAAAATTGATTTAAAAATAATAAATAAATAAATAAATAAATAGGTTGCTTAAAATTTTTTAAAAATTTCAATTAATGTAACTGGCAGCATATGCCACTTTATATTTGAAAAAGAGTGGAAGCATGTAACGCTCATACTGACTGTCTAGAAGGTCTCACAACTGCCTCACCATGGTGTGCTGAGAAAAATATGACAAATGTTTCCTAGAAAAACGTTTGATTACAAAGACCAGTGAAAAAACATCTGCGTGCCTGTTCTAATCCGTTATTCAATTAAGCCTCAATTAGCCTTTAATCCCCATTACCAGTCCAGCGAGAGACGAGCGGCGAAGGAATGGATGAGTAAGTGTCTCCCCGGGGAGGAAGGAAGAGCAGAATGGAAAATGAAAGACTGCAGAGATATAGGGGGCTCGGGGCAGTTTCTGATAACAAAAGTACTAATTAGTGTCACTAAATGATTTATAGAAATCAGAATTGCATGTGTGGGGGATAGAAAGAAAATGGAGAGGATGGATGGAGTCCTTTGAAAGTGTGCCCGTTTTTACCAGGCTATTTTTTGCATCTACAGAGTTGAAGGGGGAAATCCTCCAGGGGTTGAATACTGCAGCCAACAACCCTCTCACACACTTTCTCTAACACACACACACACACACACACACACACACACACACACACACACACACACACACACACAAGATGGACAGATGAGGGAAATAGTATCGGCAGCAAAGAGGAGAACACCTCTCGTGACTTTACTTTCGACAGGCTGTCATTTAGCATGTGTCCGTATTTGGCCTCCACGTTTGTCCATCTGCATGACGTCTCTCCTCCATTATTAAACACAGCTATATGGATGCAGAGTTGGTCGTCATGAATAAGGCTCCTCTCTCAGCTCCTACTCCTCCAAACCCGCCCACCATCCTCCTCTTCCACCCCTCCCATCCCCCAATCCATCTGTTTTGGTGGAGGCCATCCATTAATAAAGAGACTGTCTTTCCATTTCTATTTCCCCTCCTTCTATATTATTTATTTACCCATCTATGGTGAGCAGATATGGTTGGCGGATTGGGATGCAGCAGATCCAACTTGATGAAAACTTGATTTCATCCAGACCTCCCACTCACAAATTGTCTTCCAGATATGAAAACAAGATGTTTGAGCTCATCACATTGACCACTGTCACTTTATCATATTGCCACTTTACCATTTACTTTTACATACTGTTTTACAACCTGTTTACATCTGTATTTATTACTTCTCATTCTAAATATACATTTACAACATTCCTATTTACATTCAGTTTATGAATACTGCAATTACTGTACACTTATCTACCACAAATGTATTTTATTTAATTTTATATCATTTATCCCCATATCTGAGACCCACAATAGGCCCATTTTTGTCTTTTTAAGGGGGTACGGGGGGGTCTTTAGGGGGAGATAGCAGTTCATTAGTAGATGTCACATAGAAGTGGTGAACATCATCTGAAAGCTGAGAACCTGAAGATTAATTTGAGATGCAGCTCAGCACTGTGTGTCAGGTTGTTCTAGTCATATATCAGAAATAAACACTAATTAATTAAGTATTTAAAATGAACTGTAAAAGTGCATAAGGGTTTAGAACTTTATGATTCAAGTATGTGAAGTAGTATCTGCACCAACTGCACCAACTACAGGAGAAAATATCTGTCTCTTTAGCTGTTTAATGCTCCACTGTGTTCACCAGCTAGTTGCTAAATTTATCCGTCTACCTCCCCAACAATCGAATACAGTGGGGTTTTAGTATAGTGGGGCTTATATTGAAAACAGCTTACTGCTTTGTCTGAAAACTGGTCTAATGAGAGAAGTGAAAGTGAATCAAAACAGTCAAGTTGCACAGCAGAAAAACAACAGCTGGAAAGGCGAACCTTTAAAAAACATTAAAATATTGAATCCAATGGCTTTAAAGCTAAGCAACAGCAAAACTTGTGGTTGTTTTTTTAGTTGTTTTTGAGGATTTACTAAACACTACACTAATGTCCTCAGTTCCAACCCCTGCATCTCCATCTCCTCCCTTCTATCATTTAGCCATCTTTATTTTCCTCCTTGCTATTTCTGTCTATCTATTTTCTGCATCCTCTTGGTGGTCAGTAGCATTCATAATTTCTAAATGTCATTTGGACATTAGCTCATGAGGCCAGGAAGCGACGCTGTAAGTGGGGGGTAATGGAAGAGGGAGGTCATAGGGAGGGGCATGAGATGAGAAGTAAACAGTAAAGTCATCTTCATGGCCTCTTGGAGACTCAAAGATTTGATTAGGCCAGAAACAGAGAAGACAGATGCAGACGGGTGTAGATAAAAAGCATATCACATGACTCACTCTGCTTCACAATCGCAGCAGAAGGTGCCAGAAAAAGATAAAGCAGCTGAGTGCCACAATCTTGATTGATTAAAAAAAAAAAAACAGGGAGAAGCCGATGGATTAAGCAGTGTCTATCAAAAACCTGATTTGCTAAAAGGTCAGATTGTGATATCTGAGAAGAGCCATTTTCACCTCAGAAAGCTAAATGTAATCTGTGTGAATACTGGACACCACCTCCATACGGCCCTGAAGGCATGTTGCCCTGCCCTCTATTGGACAGAAACAGAACTGCAGGACTGGACAGTATTTTTGTGAGTGGGTTTCTTTAACAGTGACAGTGATTTTATGTGATTCTAGACTGATTCACCCTGAATCACCCTGATTTGCCCTCACTTGCACTTAAGGAGAATATGGAGGACACAAGAGACAAGTTGTTTTTTCGGTCTGTGCATCAGACAATGTTCAAGCCTTTGACAGCAGAAATAGCTGCTGCCTTTTGAACTGATGTTGTAAGCTGACCTTGACTCGCTAGCCACTTGCTGCTTGGTTTGACAAATCTGCAGGATTTATATAATGAGCATAAGGCTGGATGACACTGATATAGTGTATATTGTGATATAGTAAATTTCCCCACTGTGGGACTAATAAAGGAATATCTTATCTTATCTTATCTTCTTTCAGTTCAATTGATAAACAGTTAAAAGATATACAACCAAATTTGAACATCTGTTTTTGGCTAATTCAGTGAAATAATACTGAATAAATCAAGTTACTTAACCACACTGCAAATGTTTGACAAAAGTCTCAGATTTTATCTTTCAGATTTTATCCAAAGTACTAAACTCTCAACAGGATACCAGTGCCAGAAGTAATAAAAGGGAATGAAATACTGCACAAACAGAACATACAAGCCATTATAAAGTGCAGTTTCTACAACCCTCAAAGACATCAGTAGATTGGCAGGGGAGGCTGACACCAATCCATGATGGTTTTATCAAAACAGAGACCATGTATTACCATACAGTACATTTAATACATAGGGATCAAATATCTAGCTCCCCTACAACCGAGATTTAACACAATGTGCAATCAACCTAAATTAACTCATGCATCAAGGTACTGCACATATAAATGTACTAAGAGCAAAGAAACTCACATTTTCACTCAAACAGTTGTTGCCAGTAGAGAGTCCACATCCCGCAACAGGTAGTGCACACACCTGAACTCAATAGGCTCTGATCAAACCAGGATCTGCCTACTTTCTGTTCCTCCTGTGGTAACAATGTCAACAAAAAAAAAATGTCAAAATTGTGTTTACAGCATGTTGTGTTGCCCCCAAGTGGCTAAAAAATGTAAAACATCATGAAATGTATTAAAAAATAAACTTTTCTCGTTTTTTTCTGAGTGCTTGGAACCTTTAGAGGCAGGGACACACAAATCAAATGCTCTAAATTAGTGATTCTTGGGGTCAGTCGTTGCACCTCTTTGACTTGATTTACTAATGTTTGTAGACTAGTGTGGTTTTGTTTAACAGGGACTGGATCCAAGGGACAAATCAGCCGTTTAATCACCCTTGCTGTCATTTTTACACTGGCCACTAAAGTAGATTTATTACAATTCAATGAAGCAATGGCACAAAGTGACGCAGTAGCTCATTATTCACTGCTCTACCCACACAGAGCATCGAGGTAGGCGCAGGCACTGATTCTCATGTTCGTCTCTGATTAGCAGGGCTTTGGTTTACAAATATCAGATGTGCACATAATAGAAATAAAGCTTAAATCTACTCAAATCAGCTTAAAGTGTGTTTTAAAATGTTTTAAATATGTAAACATACTGTATTGTATATTAATTTTATAATGTGTGGAAGTGATTTTAAGAATTGGTAATTGATTTTTGTGCAAAAAGCATCTCAAAAATTATTAATCAAAGCCAAATGTTTTCCAGTGGAGCAATGTAAAACATAGCCTACTTGACTGCACCTATATAATGCACCGTGGTATTTGTAAGTTTTTAGATTTGAAAATGTATTGAAATTACTATTAATATCAGATATATTTACATACTAACCATAATTTAGCAGTAGTACATAGCACAACGAATCAGAGTCAAATGCTAGTTTGAATATGGGGGGACTGTAACAGAAAGCCAGCGAGGAACAAAAGAACGTGATCAACAGGTGTTTTATCTATTTCTTGTGTGCTCCAGTGGTCGAATGTGCCATTGATAATGAATGTCAGTGTGTGAGATTGGCTGCCTGATGCATGGTGTTGCTTACACATCTAGTAAAAAGGAAATCTCTGCTCATTATCATCCATCTCACTTACTCCATCTCTTTGTCTCTTTATGACCCCAACCCCCCACCAACCAGTACACCATGATAGACCGGGGTGCTGCACTGTTTTTCTAATTGGTGTGTACAGATGAGACTGCCACTGGTGTTGCCACAAATACAAGTCATTAATGTTACCCCCTGCCTGGCTATGTAAGACACACTGAAAGACACAAACACACAGACACACTGACAGGTTCAAGTTGCCATGGGAACTGCTGAAATAGATGAATGAGATATGATGTGTGTAATTGCGGGGCCAAAGGAAAATCAATAAATGGACACACAATCCCAGTGTCTTTACATGTTTTGTCATCCGTCCGTCGGCGCCCTGTATCCACTGTGTGCCACCTCGCTCCGAGATTCTCTCCTAACACACACATTCACATCCAACTCACCTTATCAATCACAGCAAAGTGTTATGAGGTGAAGGAACAGCGTAATGCGACTTTTATTAGAACCTGGACAGAAAGAAGCACAACCAAAAACAGCAACATAGTGAATCACATTAATATAAAAGCAAAAAAATATCCCATTAAGATACAATACTTTTTAGAGATGATTTCCACTGAGGAGATGTGGATGTTTATTTTTCAGCATTTCAAAATAAACCTAAAAGATGATTAGAGTGATGGCTGAAATTCTAAATTGATTAGTCAGTTGACAAAAATTAATTTTAACAATCTCAGTTAGAATCATAATCAGTTTTATTTGCCAAGTTCATAAATACAAGGAATTTAACATCTCTAATCTCTAAATGTACAAAACACAAATGACATCTAGTGACATAAACGACAGAGCTGGACAAATAAAGGTGAGGAATAAACCGTTTCAGTAATTATAATAATTTTCAGAAGATGAAACTGTGAGAATTTGCTTTATATCGATGTAAACTGAATATATTTGGGATTTAAACAGTTGGTTGGACATTTGTGACATTTGAAGACATCACCTTGGGCTCTGGGAAACTATCAAGGGCATTTTTCACTATTTTCTGACATTTTAGACTAAAAGGTTAATTACAGGATTAAATGACAGATCAATCGATAATGAAAATAACTGTTAGTTGCAGCCCTGTAAATTTTCAAGATGGAGAAGAAGAAGAATCAGTTTGTGTTGAAACTATTTAGTTGTGTTTCCGTTCAACTGTCAAGCAGATTTTAAGTAAACTTTTGAAATGCTGAAAAAAAGGAATGAAAATTTTAGTTTCCATCAAATGGTTTGAAGCAAATAAATAAATAAAATGTTTAAGGTAAGGATAAGTTTTATTGAATTTTGACGTTACAATACTTCAAAATGTGCATTAAAATAAGTGAGTGGAAACACGGCTAAAGAGAATGCTTCAAAAGCAGAATGAGAAATAAGTTAAATGAAATTTTCTGGTGAAAATTATTTTAATATATATATAACAGAAGCTGAACATTTGCTTTACGATTGTCACATATTTTAATGATTACCCCTGATATTCAGCTGATGTATCCTCCACATTTCCAGAGCAACATCAAAGATCTGGAACGAGCCGATGCGTGAGTGCACCTCAGCGCTGCAGCTCAGTAACAGAGAGACGAGTGGAGCGAGTGCATCTCGCTGTTCGAGTGCTTGTAATTCTGAGAGTTCATTTGCCTCGGGCTGAACTTCAGCAGAATGAATATCAATGTCTGACACAAGACAAAGATTGAAACAAAGTGGAACAGAAACCAAGACATGAGCGAGATGCATCAAAGGAGAGCCCACACACACACACACACACACACACACACACACACACACACACACACACACACACACACACACACACACACACACACACACACACACACACACACACACACACACAGACACACACACAATCTTAGTTTGTTTAACCTCAGATTGACATTATTTGAATTGTTAAAGGGACAGTGTGCATCATTTTGGGGCATCTATTAGCAGAAATGCATTAGAATATTCATAACTATGTTTTCATTAGTGTATAATCACCTGAAATGAATATCATTTTGTTTTTGTTAGCTCAGAATGAACCATTTATCACTTGTGTCTCTTACGAGCGATAGAGAGCAATAGCTATAGGTTGGAAAAATGCACACAAACCAAGTATGAATCAATGTGTTAAGGATCAATTATCATACATTGCTATGGAAAAACCAACATACACTACTAAAGGAAAGCTAGTAGTTTTTTAAACTAAAGTTTGGTGATAATCAATGAATGTAAGAAAGATTATAGAATTGGAGTAGCGCATCTGTCCATTAATACACTTCACACTGTAATTTCTGGTCTGCATATTTATCCGTTTCACTTACTGTGTTATCTTTGTTTACCTTTTCATTTGATTGTGTACTGTGCTTACCGCCAAAACTGACCAAATTATTGGGATATAATGTATGTCATAAGTGGAAAAACCCCAATAAATATACAGTTTGATATCTACATAGAGTGTTCACGGAGTCCGCCATGCTGCTCCGCCATGTTTCTACAGTAGCCCAGAACAGACAAAACAAACAGTGGCTCTAGAGAGAGACTTTCGTGTTTTTACGTTACTCGAAGGCCACTGCGGTTCTCGGATACGATTGTGAAATTGCGGTAACATGAGCTGCAGAGTGTAAAACTGTGGCACCGCCGCCGTCTGACCATTGCTCAACAGTATTGTTATTATGGTAGTGATGTCCTCTGAGCAAGGTAAACAATGTTACCATGGTTTTTGCACTCGGTGGCTCACGAGGAGAGAGCTGAGGGGTACTCGGTTGCAATCTGTAACCACTCTAGATGCCGCCAAATCCTACATACTGTCCCTTTAAGTAATTTCTTCAAAAAAACATGTCATGGTTCCAAGTCTGCAATTACACCACTAGATGCTGCCAAATCCTTCACACTCTCCCTTTAAATTGCCCTGCAAGCACAAAAATTGCATTGCTAGATTTCATTATAAATCAATAAGAAGAAAAATAAGGTTTTAAGATAAAATTGGACATTTAAATATCTAACTTTTTAAATTTTATTTTGTATTTTTTTTGTTGCTCATATTTACGCGCAAACATAAATTAATCTTGGGGGATTCATGGCTTCTAATGAATACATACAGATATTGACCTGATATGTTTCTGCTTGCTATAGTTACTGTAACATCTGAAATATAGGTTCCTGTAACAAAAAAAAGAAAATTGTACCTTTAATATATACATGTTTTTATTCCCATAAGAAAGGTTCTAGCTTCAAGTCACACTTCTGGCTGTTGTAAACAATGGTCCTTAACAAACGGCTTCAGTCATAACTTATGCAGTAACTGCAACATATGCAGTAAATGTACCTGTGGAAAAAATTACAGATTAGCTGTAACAATATGCAGTAGCCCATTAAACATGGCTTCAGTCTTAAGCATTTTCCACTCTTACCCTAACATGAGTGTATTGTTTTCTGTGAGAAGAACTGATTTTTGCATTGTTCCCACATCATGTAAACTATGTTGGCTAAGTCCAGCATTATCAGCCTTTTCAACAGACGTCCTGCAGACAGCTCTGGTCTGGTTCATGGTCAAGCTGAGGTCAAAGGTCACCACACCCGGCAGGACTGTGCAGCTCGGTTCATAAGTGACGACTCGGGGCAGTTGAACGCTTTCCGAAACTCTTCATAGTTGCTCATCGCGCCGATAACTCTGCAGGTCAACAGTGATGGTAAAGGTCAGGTTGTAAGGATTGGTGTGTGTGTGTGTGTGTGTGTGTGTGTGTGTGTGTGTGTGTGTGTGTGTGTGTGTGTACCTGTATTTTGGTGGACTGTGAGCTCCACTCTGGACCTGGTCCCTGGCTGCTTCTGGTCTGTATTTGTTACATCTCACCTGCAGAGTACATAAATGATGTCATAGTCTGTGCGTACACTGCTAAGTAAGTGTATCTTCACCTCCCTGTTTTACCATGTGCAGCACCTGCAGCTAATTTATGTTATGATCCATAAAGGATAATGGCGAGCCGCTCATTGTTGTGAAAGAAACCCCAACAGGGCCTGTCGCAAAGGGTTTCTTTTACAACAGTGACCCGCTAGATATATTATATATAATTATTAATGTACATTATCCTGCTCATTACATAGCTACTTACTTTAGAAATCAATAACTTGACAATATGGGGGGGTAAAAACAGTCCGCTAGAGACCGACATCAGGACTGCGCCCATAGCATCAGATCTTTTTCTTATATAAATGTACCAATACCACAGTGACGAAGTACTCTAACAGGTAAAAATCCTACATTTAAATTTTACTATAGTCTCATGTCTGTACACTGGAGTACCAAGTCGTAACTCTGAGTTTCGAATATTAAACAAGTCATAAAGTGCTCTTCAAACAAACGCCATTTGCTTCTCCATCTGTCATTTTCAACCCACAAGTTTTGCATACTACAATTTGAATAAAACACAAACAAAATTATCTTTGGTATCCAACTGTTTTCTTTCCTCAAATCTTAGCAGGTCAAGACCCAAAACCTCATCATTAAGATATACAGTACGGTATAAATAAATCTTATATTTGCTAAGTAGCCACTCAGGGGAAATGCGAGTATATTCAGACATGACAACAGAAGAGCACAGAAATGCTAATAGTGGTTGAAACATGGCATTGGCACGGTGGCAAAAATAGTGTGTCTGTGTGTCCTTACATGAGCATAGCTCAGGAAGAACAGTTGGTTGTTGTTCAGTCCGACTCCAGGCAGCAGAGGCTCCTCCACACCACCTCTGCTCTCATCTACCCACCGCCTGTACGCCTGCACACAAATATAAACAGAGCCTTTCTTTACCTGGGTTTCTTAACATGACGTGACAAGTTTTATATAATAGTCCTTTCCCACAAAGGACATTTTGACTCGTCAAGTACAGGTAGTAACTAAATAAATACCAAACAAATTAGAAGCACAGGTGCAGCCAATAAAGACAGGTGTAACTGATAACACACACATACCAAACTCTTAATGAGCACAGGTGAAACTAATACAAGCGTCAGCGCCAAGGTGATGGTGAGTCATTGGTATGGCTTACTGGCATACCTGAATGCAGTAAAAATAATCATGTAATTTTCCATTAAGACAGGTCAAAATGTCCGCCCTAACAAAGGTGTTTTATGCAGTTTCTTTTTGGTGGGATCATACCCTAAAAGACTCTCTTATTCCTCCATTGTCTGCTATGTTTTCTGCCAGAGTCCTCTTGCCCCGCACCTACAGAACAAAACATCCACAAAAAGTATTTACAAAGCCAACATTAAACAAAAAATTAAATATGCATGCAAGTTACAACTAGAAATACCCTGCAAATATATCCTCGAAGAAGCCTGTTAAGTGTCAAATTATGATGTAGATCCAAACTCTTACATTGAGGCCTGCCTCCTCCCAGAGGTAGCCATTATACTGCTCGATCATACACTGGGTCTTCTCATTGAAGGCTGTTTCAGACGAGTTGGTCCACCACTGCTGGAGGTTGCCATTTTTGTCGTACTTTCGACCTGTTCGTAAAAAGCATCACACACACACACAAAAAAAAAAAAAAATTAAATAAATAAAAAAATCACCACAGCTGTGTTAGAAATCTCTGAGGTCATTCTTGGCGATCAGTTTACCGTTATTGTCAAAGCCGTGTGTGAGCTCGTGTCCTACTATCACTCCGATCGCACCGTAACTTAAAGATCTGGAAACAGGAAGTTTAGTCAAAAAATAATTTAACAAAATGACAAAATAATTTCATTTATATACAAATGCTGCAGGATGAAATCACTGGTTTGCAAAGAGGATTCACCGATGGTACAAACCGCCTACGTCTTTTAAATGAAATAGAAAAGTTTTGTCAGCTCGGTCACTAACAAACAGTGCTAACTGACTGTTAGCGTGCCTGTTAGTTAAAATGCTGAGACAAAAGACCATGGGAGATTAAGCAAAGACAGGAGAAAATAGAAAGATGCTATTGCGACTGATTAGCACTAGCATGTTCCTTGGCTGGCTGAGTTGTTAGCCAGGTGTTAGCTTGCCAGCTAATGGTCAGCTAACGGCTGATAATAAATCCTGTATAAAGCAATTTGCTATGAGTTAAACATGCTAACGTGACTTGAGTGAGGGTATGCTTCAGTGGTAACTTTGTGGAATGTCGGCTAGCATTATCATTTCAGTTCGCTGTTGTTTCTCACTGAAATTCATTGTGCCATGCTAGCTAGCTAGAGCTAACGGGCATAGATAACAAAAGGACAAATTCTGTATAAACCTTAAACAGTATTGTAACTCGTTTCTAGCATTTTTATTTCCAGATATTTAAGCTATCATGACATTGTAGAAATTTCCAAATCCAAGCTTTATTTTTAGGAATGTCATTTAATGCACAGTATGGTGTTATTAAGATATTTGCTTAAGACAGTTTAGGATTACAAATTATTTTAGTCTTTGGAGAACAAAATAATGAATCCTCCAAATTTCAGACACAGGCTATCTTTCATTGTATATTATATAACCCAGTATTGGGGGATTATATATGCTAATTGGTTGTGAAATATTTGCTAATGAATAAAAAAATGCAGCTAACATGCAGTGTATTATAGGACTTTTATATGACAATGATTTAAAAACAAAATGTATAATTTATTTAAAAATGTATGAATTATGAGCTGTAATTTTCAGCACAATGTACTTTAATATGCCGTTTGTCCACAGGCTTTACCACTACAGCTCTTCTCTGTGCTTTTCCATTAGGAGGTTTATGTCATAATAATTATTTCAGAGCTCGGCATTGCTCTGAATAAAGCCCATGAAGAGGCATTTCTCTTTGGTCTGCTTGTAGAGCGTGTCACATTTCTTTAATCTCACCTTGGATACTCTCTTCCCCAAAAGAAGGGTTTTTGAAGCTCTCCAGCAGGAAATCCTAAATGAGAAGATCAAAATTGTGTTTTTTTGTTTGTGTGTCTTTAGCCCTGCCCAGACAGGATTCGTTTACTGAAGAAGGCTGGATAATTTTTCTGTATTTCAGCCCGAGTGAGGCAGTTATGTGTGACTAGAAAGTGTGGTTTCTCAGGGGAGTAAGTATTATGAAACAGATCACATTTGACCTTATTTAGAAAGCACATGTCCTCTCTGTCAGTTTTAGTTTGTTTTTAATGCAAATTCCCAATTATGATTACACTAAAATGTCTACTCAGCCATTTGAAAGGAATAATAATCCCCCATAGAATGTGTCCTAGGCATATACTTAATTGAAATCACTGAGGTGCAGTGTAGCGTCATCCTGTCTGGACAGAGCTTCAGAAATCAAGAGTAATTAAATTAAATATTGGCGTCTCTAATCAATCATATATTGCATCTTACTGATTTGATTCGTGGAGGAACTGTAGAAGGCGTTCACAGTCGTTGGGTTTGTAAACCACCTTGCAACACAAACACACACATTATGGTATGTCGGCAAGGAAGTTCAACACAAAAAGTCACACGGCAAGTCGACAGAGATTAGACCTAACACTCACTCCGTACGTGGGACGCTCTTTCGGAGCCAGGCGATATCCAACTGGGCGATGAACCTCAACGTCTGCATCACATTCCCGTAGTAGTCCTTCTCACTGAACTTCAGCTAAAACATACACGAATGCAAATACACATCGTTAAGTGCGGCACTTTTCAGAGTAAACACAGACTTAAAGGAAGAGTGTGTAGCATTTCGAGGATCTAATAGCATAAATGGAATAAATAAACTAAGAGTTGTTGTGTTCTGGTTTGCTTAAAATGAGCCCATATCTACACTGGGAGCAGGTCCTCTTCATGGAGTTCACCATGTTTCTACATCAGCCCACCACAGACAAAACAAACACTAGCTCTAGTGAGAGCATTTCACATTTTCACATTACCTTAAGGCCAAGGTAGTTTTACAACACGCTTGTGAAACCATGATGGGGTGAGCTGCAGCGTGCAAAACGGTGGGACTGCTAGCCGCCATCAACTTCCATTTCGCCAAAAGTAGTGTTATTACGGGAAGGCGTTACCACGGCTTTGCACTCTGCGCCTCACGTTACCGCAGGGATACTCTTGCAACCTGCAACCACACCACCAGATGCCGCCAAATCCTACACACTGCACCTTTAAGCTAAGGTGTGCAAATAATCCATCAGGATGACAAATTCATAAATTCAAATCATAAACTTTAATTTCTGATGCCATGCTGTACCCCTGCTATGCTAAAGCACTAGCTTTCAGCAGTGCTATACAAACCTGCTTTAAATCTTCATTGAGGTAGGTGTCGTTCAGAATAAACTCGGGGTAGCCAACTTTAGCCAGGACTGCATGAGCCTTGAGAGAGCAAGACAACAGAGTGGATGTTTAAACAGATTTTACATAATCACAAATGTAATTGAGTATGATTAAATTATTTTACAAGCAATAAAGTGAGAGAGAGACTCACAGCTCTGACAAAAAATGGTTTTGTTATGTAAGAAATAAAAAGCCAGTAGGAACCGTAAAGAGGTGAAAATGCAATACTGGATTTTTATGTGGTCCCTATTGAACTGTGCAACTCCCAAAGTAACAAAAACCCAAGGCTACTATATTGTATTATATTATGGTTGACTCTTACTGCTCTCATCAAGCCCCAGTGGTTTTTCAGTAAAAACAAGACTCGATCAAAACTGAGTATATGGCTGGATGGTCTGTGAATTTATGGTTAAATTGAATCTTGCTTCATTTTAGAACTAAATTGCCTAGTTTCACAGCTTGGTCCAAGTTTCATGAGCCGGACGAGTTGTGCTGGACTGGCTCAGCTCTATGCAAATAAAGACCATCTCCGACTGCTTCTCCTGCTTTCCATAGGACTTGAATGGAAAGCGTTGAGACACCCTCTGTCACTGGATCTGGTGGATATATACCGACAGAGGCGCACTTGCATCAGTGAGTAGAACCGTTGATGCCCAACTCTGAAAAAGTAAACAAAGGACCGTTCCCCCCTTTTCATTTTGAAAGAGAAACAGCCAATGAAGAAACTCCAACACTCAGCCAACCAGTCGTGTCTCTTAATCGCTCAGTCAGTAAATCATTGACAGACTTCTGTGTTTGCAGGGCTGGCCTGCGGTGGTTCAGCTACTCACCCATCACTCACTCATCATCAACTACTTATCTGGGGATGGGTCATGGGGACAACAGCTCCAGCCGAGGACACCAAACTTCCCTTTCCCGGGCCACATTAACCAGCTCTAACTGGGGGATCCTGAGGCGTTCCCTGGCCAGTGTGGAGATATAATCTCTCCACCTAGTCCTGGGTCTTCCCCAGAAACACCTCCTTTGGGGAGGCGCCCGGGGGGGCATCTTAACCAGATGCCTGAACCACCTCAACTGGCTCCTTTCAACACAAAGGAGACGCAGCTCTACTCCGAGTCCCTCATGGATGGCTGAGCTTCTCACCTGTCTCTAACGGAGACGACGGCCACCCTCCTGAGAAAACCCATTTCAGCCGCTTGTACCCACAATCTAGTTCTTTTGGTCATGACCCAGCCTTCATGACCATAGATGAGAGTAGGAACGAAGATTGATCAGTAGATCAAGAGCCTTGTCATCCGGCTCAACTCTCTTTTCATCACAGCGGTGCACTAAAGCAAATGCAATACCTCCCCTGCTGCTCCGATTCTCCGGCAAATCTCACGTTCCATTGTCCCCTCACTCCCAAACAAGACCCAGAGGTACTTGAACTCCTGCTCAGGACTAAACAATAGGCAAAAATAATTAGTGACTAACTGGTGTAAGAGGTCAGATATCTGGCAGTTAAACAGCTTGTTTCAACTGCTTGGAGGTCAGTGGAAGCCAAAACAGTGCTGCCTCCTAGTGGCCAAAAAAACAACAACAAAAAGCTAAAAACTTTTGATTGGAGAAAAACAGTTTGGAGTTGAGAGTAGATAAGAAGGAAAAGGAGCAAAGCAGGTTTTTGGGATTACTACAGTGGCTGTGGAGTTACTGATATGGGACAGACGAAATAGGGAGAAACGTGGAGATGAAGCTGTTCCTGCCTTCTCTATGGCTCTCTTCTTTGTTAGCTCATCCATCCAGTCGTTCTCCTTCTCCAGCATGTCGATGAACGCCCAGCGAACGCCTTCGATCAGCTCCTCCATCTGAGAAACACACACACTCAAATTAACTAGAGACTGTTTACAAAAAATACACCGCCACATAACACACACACACACACACCCGCGCTGACGCAGACCACGCATTAACTGTCTGACATCATCTCCAGGTGACACACAGACAAAATACACTCAAATCAGTACACACATCTGTGGCAAGACTCAAACACTTGACCCACGGTTTAGGACATGATGTCATCTCCAGAGAGCACGCACCATGTGTTTCTTGTCCTCCTGGAAGTGTGTGTTGACAAAGAGGCGCCCGGTGGCATAAACAAGCGAGTTCTCGACGTAGTTAACGCACTTATCCCAGCGCGGGGTCAGAGACGTCGTTCCCGTGGTTACCTGGTTGGGGTGTGAGAGATGGAGATACAAGGTGACATTGTCTCGTCCTGGACAAACTTAAGAGTCTCTCAGCTTCTGAATCATCACTTGGGGCAGGTAGCTGATATTTAGGTATAACAAATGATTTCTCATATATCATAATTTGTGTTTATGGCATGCTATGACGCTCATTTGGAGCTCCAGTCTTAAAATAGAAAATCCATCCATCCATCCATCGTCAACCGCTTTTCCCGTTAGGGGTCGCGGGGGGGGGGCTGGAGCCGATCCCAGCTTAAAATAGAAAATCATAGCACTCAAACTTTCCCAGCTCTCTAATTACTGCCATGAACGTTTGAACACATAAAAACAGAGAGTTTGAAAAGTTACTTAATTTTTTCAGGATTTTGTGTTTTTTTATACGAGGCTGACGCTGTGTCCTAATTCTATACCACATACTAACTGCAAGCAGGTTTTGAGTAGGTCCACTCCAACTGGAAAAGGGACTAAATATACATACTAATTGCATAGTAAATGTCCTTGCAATAAGAGATTTTAAATATCATCTCAAGACCTATATTTATTCTCAAAGGCATCCCTGCCCTGATTTGCTCCTGTTCTTTAAATACACATCTATATTTATTCAAATGCTCTTTGTTGTCATTTTTGTAACTGTGAAGCCCTTTGTAACACTGGTTTTGAAAGACAATAACTTACTGACTTTGAATGCACAAAGCAATACACTAAAGGAATGAAGGAGCTCCTCAAAGCTACAAAACATTCAAACAAAATGCAACATCATTCAAAAAAATCACTGTCTGATTTGACACCCTTTGGTCTATATCTTGTACTATCATGTGTAGGTTTTAAATAGTGCAAACAAGGCTGTAAAATATGTTTTTAAATAAAAATGAGGTCACTGGAAGAAGTTTTTGATCAGACATGAAAAAAAGTTAATTCATTTTCATATTCTACTCAATTATATGTAAATCTTATTTCCCATGATGTTTGAAAGCCCTGCTCACACTATCAGGAATGAAAATCATTGAATCCTTTATTGTTTTATGACCCAAAATTATACGAATTTAACATATTGAGTCAAACAAATACTTGAATCATCCGATAAAATATCAATCCAGGTTGTTAAACCCCCAATTCAACAGTAACTACAGCCCTGAGTATAACTCCATGAATGAAATGTTGCTTATTAGCTTCTTAATATGAAAATCAGTATGTAGGACATACTGTTTATTATAACGTGGAATCTGGACACAGCTTCAGTGGTGCATTAAAGGCTTAAAGAGAGTCATGTGTGGTTACATTTATACATAAATTAGACTGATTCTGGGTCAGATTTATAGTTTGTTAAATAAACGAGGAATTCGGGCCTCTTCCTTTATACAGTAGAGTATAATTCAAACCGAATCCCTGTGTTTCACAGCCAAACAAGCTGTGAGTGAGACAGCTACATACATATATCTGCAAAATGTCAACTTCTAATGGAATAATAAAAAAAAAACATGTTTTATGCTTTTTTACAGTGCATTTTTACATAATGAATGGGTTTTTGAGGTTGTTTTTTTGCCCCATAACCCATTTAATTTTTCAGTTAATGTAAAAAAATAAATCACCAAATAGGGACATAGATTTTGGAAGATACCAACCCGAGCATAGTCCAGGTATCTGTAAAGGAATCGACGGCTCAGAGTGGTGATCCTGGAGAAAACTGTCCTCCATTGTATGTAGTTAGCTACAGTCCTGGAAAGAGAGAGAGAGAGAGAGAGAGAGAGAGAGAGAGAGAGAGAGAGAGAGAGAGAGAGAGAGAGAGAGAGAGAGCGAGCGAGCGAGAGAGAGAAAGAGGAGGGACATTAATTAAATGCCTACATGTAATCTCATTATACACTATAATATACTTATAATGAGAGACAGGAGCCCTCAAGCCCCACTGTGTGGCAGTTCATCTGTGTGTGTGTGTGTGTGTGTGTGTGTGTGTGTGTGTGTACCTGGGATCTGTGGCGTTAATGAGCTTGACTAGATCCTTAAAGTACTGCGGCGCTCGGACGATGACGAGCTCAGAGGAGGAGACGGACCGAATCGGGTCGACTTTAGACTCAACCACAGCTTTTACAAAACCCAGCCAGTCAAACTGCAGACAGAGGGGACGTATGGAGCAGAGGTTAACATGCAAAACACGTATTTAAAAGCAAGTGTGGTGATTTTTCTTTTTTTTTTTTTTTTGCAGGGCTGTCAAAGTTAACGTGATAGAAACGCATTAACGCAAATTCATTTTAACGCCACCGATTTCTTTAATGCATTAACACAACTTGGTGCTATATTAGCTGGTCCCAAAGGAGGTTAAATAACACTCCAAACTTGTGCTAAATTTTGGTGAGGAAAAACTGGCACAGCCATTTTCAAAGGGGTCTTTTGACCTCTGACCTCAAGACATGTGACTGAAAATGGGTTCTACGGGTACCTATGAGTCTCCCCTTTACAGACATGCCCACTTTATGATAATCACAAGCAGTTTGGGGCAAATCATAGACCAGTCCGTTGGGCTTGAGTCTGCCATGTTACGATTTGAGCATATTTTTTATGCTAAATGCAGTACCTGTGAAGGTTTCTGGACAATAGATCATTGTTTTGTGTTAATTGAGTTCCAATAATAAACATATATACACATATATACATACATTTGCATAAAGCAGCATATTTGCCCACTCATATATTGAGACAAATCTCCCTTTAAGGTACATTTAAACAGATAAAAAATGTGAGATGAATCGCAGTTGAAGAATCCTGCTATTAATCAAAATTACATATTTTAATCAACTGACAGTATGTTATTTTATATATATAATTCATTTTAAATTCTATGCTGTCAGTTTTTAGAGTTGATGTCACTAATTCAAATTGCGTACATTTAATTTCAGATGATTGACTGATAATGCAAATATGATCCACATTTGGAGGAAGACCTACATCTACTGTATAGTCTTACGTCTATAGGATTTGTACATGTAGAATAAAGACTTCAGGCTGCTTATCTTAAATGCTAAATCATTAAGAGAAATATGCAAAATAAACCATGAAGAAAGTGGTAGAGAAACAAAGGAAGATAGTTAATTTGTTGTTGTTTATGCGCCTGTATGTATTTAGAGTACCTGTGGTATGGTTTTCTGCAGACGAGACAGAGAGAATCTGTTGTACATGTTTTCACTGGTGCGGTTTTCATAGGGAATCAGGATCTGCAGACACAATATTATACAGACATGACTGATCCTAAATTCAAACATTAAATAACTTCTCTTTAAGTCAATGAATCAATTTCATATTTCACAGTAAATAAAGCTGGGTTTTAATTAGCTGAAGAGCCACTGCTCATCAAATCATCTCCATACATTCAGTAGGATTATATTTATCTGACAGAACGTCTTTACATGAGCCAGTTTGGTCTCAAAGGCGAGAGCCTCTTCCATCTGGGTCAGTGCTGCTTTCTCTGGGGCGCCCAGCATGACGGCTGTATCTACCATCAAACTCAGCAAGGCTGCACGATACTGGAGAGAGAGAGAGAGAGAGAGAGAGAGAGAGAGAGAGAGAGAGAGAGAGAGAGAGGCAGAAAAAGGCATAAAGACAAATGTCATTTATTCTTTCATTGCTGTAAGCTACTGTCATTTCTACTTGCGCACGTCAGACACCATCAGACATCAATCAAGGCCTTACATCCACACTCAGATACTATTGTACCTCTGTATCAGCATGTGTTGTTCATTCATATTTAGGTTTTAAATTATTACCCTAAGGGACAGATACACAGAAAAATGAACAGTACCACAATCAAAAGCATTTATAAGTACAAACACTTGTGCCTAAATTGATTTAGGAGAGATAAACACACTTTATAAATAAATAACATGTAAATACAAAACAATTTAAAGCTATGCAACATACAGAGAAGAAAATGCAAAATGTTCCATCAAGTGTCATCCAAGAGTGATAACCTCCAAACACTCATTAAAACAGGTTCCTGCTACTTTCCTTTACAGGCAGAATAAGCAGGATTTTCCTTAAAAACAATGTATAGACACATACAAAATAATCCCTCTCAATTATCACTCTTATTTTGCTGTGTCCAGGATGTTTCTTGGTGTCAACCTCTAGAAATAACATAGCCAGGTGCCAAATCGTAAGCATGCCTCTGAGAGAAAGCTATGAAAATGGAGGACATGGCACGAAAAAAACAAATATTGTGAGGCGAAATGCCAAGTGGACAAAAAAACAGCTGGCAAGCTCCCTAAACTTTACCGCTGCCAGGCGGCGTACGCTTCAAGCCCGTTCTCATTCCCAGGGCGTAAATTGGCCACGGCCCTCGCCTGTATGAGGCACACCGGGCTTTCACGTAACTGCAACGTAAACCCATTCATGTCAATATTGAACACTCAGAGACAGCGGTCTGGACGTGTGTTGATGAAGTTTACAGAGCGACAAAACACACACAGGGTGGGAGGGAGGGGCCGTGATCAGGTCCAACAAACACAGGGCTTTCATCAAGAAGACCACTGTTCGTGTCCCATATGTCCTAAGTTTCACTTTCATGTTACAATCAACAGCTCATGTCTCATGTTCACAACGTGAAGTTTATTTTTCACTGTTGCCTTATCCTAAGCAATCATTTTTTTGTTTGAATTAACCACATGTTAACTGCGACTGTAAAGTGACGCCAACGGGTCCTGACAAAGCGTCAGTACGTGATGAGTTGGGATGAGAACGTGTTGGCACTTCTGGTGTTGTTAAGCTCGACAGAAACACAGCAGACAAATCAAATCATACTCATTCTGCTTTTAACACAATCATTAAGTTTTAGATATTATAGTAAAATGAAACAAGCAACATAAAACAAGTTTATAGATGCTGATCATTAAGCAATAACTCAAAAGTTGCTAGGTGGAGTTTTAACAAATCAAGAGACCTTTGCAACAAATAGTAGAGTTTTTTTCTAACGTAAAGCCTTGTAAATACAATAAGTGTGGGTAAAATAAGTACTAATAGTGACAGTGTACTACTAGCATGACAGTGAGAGTTTTTCCACTTGAGAAAAATTAGTCGCTGAATGCTAATTGCATTTTTATTCTGGCCTAATGAGGCAGCTATTAGAGGGGCAATCAGTATCAGCTGCCTCTTCTACAATTCATTTCCTGCATTACGACTACATTTGTGAAAACACTGAGTCTGTCGATATTTCAAGCGGCTGGAATTCTTTTCTGCTACAATTTATCACTCAAGCAGAAAGGAAATAGCTGCAGGAAGAGGAGTTTTTAGATGACAGGTAAAAAGGGGTGAAAGATGAAGCAGAGACTCACCGCCCGAGCAGAGGAAGTGTTGGTGGTGTAGTCTTCCCTGGAGGGTAGAGACAAGGACGCCTGATCGAGCTACATAAAGACAAAGAGCACAGGTTAGCTTCTGCTGCTTTTTGGGTTGCTTGTTTTTTGTCTTGTAACATTTACTGCAAAAAATAACAATCAGAAAACTGTGACTGAGCGAGGCACTGTACCTGTATCTGTATCTACCTACATGTCCACACTAGTAGTTTAGCATCTTTTAACTACTAATTGTGCAGATATTACATTAAAGATGCCTTTTCCAAACTTAGAAACATCTGTAGATTGTTACTTTCCAGTCAGCACCTCTAAATCTCGCTAATATATCTTTTTGGTTTGTTTCATAATTCGAATTGTAAAAATGTCAATTTGTAGTTATGCTCTAAATCTTAGGTTAGCGTACCATATACTGTATCTGTCCACGGACAGATCTTGTGACCATGATGACACCACATAGCAGGACGACACTGTACAAAACTTTACAGCTGAATAGTTAACCCCACTTTAGGAGGCTTTAGAGGGTTAACTCGGGGTGTTGGACAAAGAAGCATATTTTCCAAAAAGTCAAATGTCAAAATGCGTAAGCAGCAGTGACAAAGAACTGTGGATGTCTGACCTTGATGATGTACTGTGAGGAGTTTTTGTCATCTGGGGAGACGTACAGGCGAATCAGGACGCTCTTACTGTGCTGGTTCCTCATCTCTGCCAGAGTCTTGCGGAGGCTCCACTGCTCCGCTGACCACTGGTACTCCGCGCCGAGCCCATCCCCCACCACAGGCCACCGAAACTCAGGCTTTTTAAGAGTTTTCAGCATCGGTTTGGTGTCCAGCTGCTCCAGTATAGCTATGTAAGCACACACAGATACATTAAGAAACTGAAATTAAGTACAAATATTGTTTTTGGTGTGTATGTTTAGATGCTATTTCCCATTTGTCACCTGATGTATTTTGTTGTTTTTGCCTCTGCAATGACCTAGATCTGCCATGGGGATCAATAAAAGCTCATCTTGTCCTGTTTAGCACTATTACTGTGTGTCTTTGTGTGCTTTTGACTTACAGTGTCTTTGAGGGGAACACAGAGACTGGAGACATTTTTGAATTGTGAGGACATCTTGGCTGGTTCTAGAGCTGTTTAAAACGTAATACTGGTTTAAGGATTAAGGTTAGAACTAGATTTAAATTTAAGTTGCTTTGAGCACTGGGGTCAGGCATGTAGTTGGGGTGGTTATGGACCTGGGAAGACATTGTGTACACAAGAGTCCCCACAAGGACTGTCCAAGTGGGCTGTCTGTGTTTTTTGCTTTATTACTCGCAAACTCACTTTCTATAGGGTTTAGTTAAGGTTAAGCGTAGGATAAGGGTAAGACTTGGTGTTAGGCATGTAGTGGTTACAGCTAGGCTAAGTCTCCAGGGAATAAATGTATGTCAGTGCAATGTCCTCAAAACCAAGTTTATATGAATGTGTCAGACTCACTCTCATTCATACAGGAGCGGTAGAGGACCTTAGCCTTGGTGACGGCCTCCAGTTCATCGGAGCCTGAAGGAGCTTCTAGTAACTCTGTCAGAGAAAAATAATCTGTTTTATAACTCACAGCTACAACTGTATCTGAGCTACAACTGTATCTGAATAAAACTAGAATAAGTCATATACAGTATGTATATGTGAAGTTGAGTCTTGTGAATAGTTGGCTTATGTGTATACCAAAGGAGCTCTCATTTTCTTTTAATCAAACATTTTACATCTATGTAAGTCAAGTGTACTTTCATTGAGGTAAATGAACTCAGGCGTTGATGGGAAATTTGGAGGCAAACATACCTTTGAGTCGGATGTCTACATGCTGTCGCAGCCAGGGGTAGATGCCATACGAGGAGGAATCTTCAGGGATCGGGTTCTCCTTAAACCAACCGCCACAGGAGAAACTATAAAAGTCCTCACAGGGGTTAACGGACCGATCCATTTTCCCCAGAACAGACCCCGCTACAAGAAGACAAAAAGTAAAAACACAAGCCAGTGAGTCCAAATAATGACCTTTGAGTTACAACTAAAATATCTCATGCTCAACCAGTTACCATGCAAACAGTGAGTGCAACTGCACATTAAGTGACATCTCCTCACCCGCTTCAATGCATTCTGGGGTCAGACAGAACTCCTCCTGACTAGATTTCTGTGAGACTGAAGAAGAAGAAAAGGGTTGAGGATGAAGCTTGACAACTGAAATGTAAAAATCACACCATGACTGAGTTTGGCAGTTTTGATCATTTGCAGAAAATTTCGCTTGGTGGCCATTCAGTGTTGGGTTATTGATTGTTTTGCTCAACAGAACCTCAAACAAGCACACATTCACATAAAGTGTAGATAAACCTCAGAAACTGGCAAACTTGATGTGTAGGTCAACAAACCGCATGTCGCTAAGGAAAACTTTGCAACTGCTTCCTTCTTTCTCAGCCAATGTGAGCTCAAAGCAAAAACTAGCTGCTGATAAAGACCATGAGATGCACTTGAAAGCTCAGGAAAAAGTGAGTAACTGGGCCTTGTGTTAGGATTGTTTTGTCAAAACAATGTCATTTTGTTTAATGAATAATAAATTTGCATAAAAAGAGCTAAATAACATAATCTAGGGCTGCCCCCTCTTAGTCGATTAGGTGACTAATCCGTTGTTTTGGTCTTAGCTGACTAAGATTTTTTTGGTTGATTTATGATTTTTATGCTTTTTTCATACTGAATGACTTATTTCTAGAAACTTTATGATCACATCTCAGGTGATGCTTTTGTGTGAATCTTTGTGGAGAAACTCAGTTTTACAGATCTGGTGATTAAATCAACTAATTTATTAGTCCAGCCCTGGGCATTATACGGCCCACGGGCCCTCATGATGGTTCTGCCCGGCCCGGGAGGTCTCAGACAGGCCACACAATTTTACTTATGACGCTAAAAAACAGTAAAGAAAATAGTTTTTGTTTTGAAATGCTCATGTATTGTTAGTTTGCTTCTTCCTGTCACACATTGATGTACATTGACCTGAGTGATGTTTGAAGTAGCGTCACCTGCTGAGGCGGCACGTCTATAATAAGTCATGGACTGCTAAGTATTTTTTTACAGAGGTTGGGGGTAAAGACAAAACATGCAGAAAAATCCAGAAACCTGTCTGGAGATGAGAAGGAGAGGACAGCCGAGGGGCTACTAGTTAAGATACTAAAGCAGCAAGGACTTTTTACAAAGCTGCATGCAACCAAAGAAGGAAATTTAAGTGTTAATGTTAAGTTAAATGTTAAATCTAAGTGTTAAATGTTAAGTTTTGTTAATGGAAACATTACTACCCAAAACAGTCAGTCCTGTACGGTTCAAACTCCTGCATATACTGTCATTTTCTTAATAATATGCTGTGATTTTCAGTATAATAAATGGTGAAAAATAGTAGTATGTCTCCTACAGTGATAAAATAGAGGTTACGTCTGACAGTATTTGTCAATCTGGGTTTCTCATGTGGCCTCCCAGGAAAAATAATTGCCCACCATTGGATGAGTTGATAAAATTAAATGAGTCTTAGTCGACCAAGAATTTCTTTGGTCAAGGACAGCCCTAACAATCCATATGTGCTATTATTGTGAAAATCTACTTTTTAGTATGACAAAGTATTTCAGCTGTAACTCCATGCCCCAAAATGATCAACACAGAGGTTTAAGTGTGCAACACTACTATTATCGAGGAGCTTTTCACAGCAATTCAGTCACCAGCAAGTCATGCTTTGAGCATACAGTTCTGAATAATAGTTTACATTTAAAAAAGAAATGCCACCTGAAATAATACAGTATTTTTGTTTTGGTAAAACGGCTGCAACATGTTTTTATCTATTAAATAATGCAAACTATCAAAGAATGAAGCACATAGAACTTAAAGTGTCTGCTAATCATTCGTTCATATGGCTCAAAACGACACTAGTTATCAGAGGGACGTCAATATGGGACATTCTCACAATCCAGTCTTTATCAAACATGGGACAAAAACAGAGCAAAGTGCAGTTGATACAGCTGGAGAGCAGTTACACAGCAGTTAGTGGCTAAAAATTTTAACCATGTGCCTGCCTGCAACAAGGAAAGTCACCACCTACAGTCAGCACATGTGTGATTTACAGTCAAGCCTTGAACCACAATCAGGTTTTTAATTTAAACTCGACTGTCGGCTGTAATTACTTCACACACTTCTAATGAAAGCCATCAGAATACCACAGTCAGAGAGAATAGCCTGCCGCTTATGCTGCTCGCAGTTTGACCGCAGGCTTTCCCATTCACTTTCCTTCCTAGAAGGTGAACGAAAGCCTGCTTCTCTGACCTCTTGGCAGAAACCACTGTTGTGTGAGTGGAACGTTATGGAGCTGCACCGCAATGTCTGACCTCAGAGGTTGACCGATCTTGTCTAGTTTGAGCTGCTTGGGAGAGTCTCTTAATGCTGTGCCCACTTTTAGTAGAAACACACTTACAAATTCAACCCTGCACGACGACCTGGAACAACCCTCCCCTGACCGCTCCGTCAGAAGCATGGGTTTAAACATGCACACAGATGTCTGGGGCTCCAGTGTCACTGCTAATACCAACCTCATGTTCATTACTGACACACCAAACAGGTCCCACAACACAAACATACGTACACAAACACAGTTTAGAAGCACACTCTCTCTTAACTAATCAAAAAGTGAGAAATCAAACAACCACTTGGCATTCCTGTGCCTGGTCATATTCGCATGGCTGCAGACCAGAGGAGTCTTTCCATTAGTGGGTGTGTGGTACTGCATACATAGACACATAACATAAATACACTTCAATGCCACCACAAGAATGTTGGCCTCCCTCAATAACAAAAAAACAATACTTACCCCACCCCAGACACATCGACATGCAGTGCAACCCTCCCAGCCACGACCATCCTCACTACCACGCGACTGAACTACTGACTCCTAAAGGAGTCGTTCAGGTTGACATCACACTCATGTCTGTTCATTAAATAGGAAGCTACGGCCAGAAGACGATTAGCTTTGCTTAGCACAAAGACTAGACACAAGGTTTGTGTCTTGTCGGTAACTCACAAATTGCAAAAAGTTGCAGAAACTCTCGCGAGACTCCCTGCCTGACGACCTGCTATTCGAGGTCAATGCCTAACGTCAACCGTCTTGCAAGAGTTTCCCAAATTGTGGGTTACCTTCTAGACATGCCTGGACACAGGGGGAAACAGGCAGCTTGGCTCTGCCCAAAAGTTAAAGTTTTTATACAGATTAAACAAACAAGATTAACGTAATAATTAGTAGTTTTAAATGTGCTAAGCTAACTGTCTCCTGGCTGCAGCTTCATATCTAGCGTAGAGATAAGTTGCTGTTTATGCAAATAGAAAGAAGTCAATTAACAATTTTAATTTTATTTTATTAAAAAAGTTTAAAAATTTATTAAAATACTTTAATTAAAAAAAAAGTTTGCATTATCTAAGGTTTGATTTTAAGGCAAAGTTCTACATGCATTTCATTTCTGTTTGCTTCACAAGTCGGTTTCTTTACAGAAAAATCAGAGTTGCGTCTAATATTTGAGATTCTGCTCTTTCTTCTTTGAGCAGGTTCACTATGCTCACCGACAGCAACTCCAAGAAAATAAGGGAAATTGCTAGAACCGACTCCATTGTTCAATTCCGATGCGGTAAGATTGAGAAATCAGCCTTTTGTCTGACAGCAGGAAACATCTGGAATTCTCCACCTACGGAAATAAACAACTGCACCGCATACAAAGTACAGTTAAATCTGTAGATCTTTCTACATTGTTTGCCTCTTTTATATTGCCATGTGTCTTAAAGCCTTTTATGTCTCATGGAAAGTTGTTGAAAGGTGCTATGCAAATAAATCCCCTGTGCCTGAGCTCACCAGGTCAACATATTGCACTTCCATTTCCTATTATTTTTATCATTACAGTGTTATGTGTTATATTTTTTTTTCTTGTTCTTAGCTGCACTACAGGTGCAAACCACTGGTTTATCTCCGGACATCTATTTTGAAGCTTATGAAATACCGGTGTTAATTAATGTGCACTGTCCCCCCCTATAAATAAATAAAAAGCACACCCTACCCATAACTCTGCCACACAATTCCCTGCTAATTAATTTCTGCAGGAGAAAATACCTACAAAGTGTCAACACACACATTTTTCTTTCCTCTTTTTCCCAGAGTTCAACTTGACTCCCACGGTGCATTATAGAGAGTGTGAGGCTCTGTATGTGTACGTGGGCGTGTTTGAAACTTTATATGAACCAAAAATAGTTTGACACAAGTTACCCGCGAGCCCTCCACAAAGACCTTTGCTCCCACCGGTTTGCTCATGTGTGTTATTTACAGTCCGCATGTACTATAATCTGAGGACAGTGTGCAATACATTTCCACTGAATTCCTCACAAATTATAATGCAGGTTGAGGAAAAATGTGCGTGGATCTCTTCGTGTATGTTTGTTTGTGTGTGTGTGTGTGGTTGACTTACCCAGTATGAGTGCAAGCAGCAGAGCGGCACACAGACACACACACATGGCCAGTGCTATACTGTAGAGACGACTGTTGCCCCTCTCAGGTTTAACCCCGCCGCCGCCTAAACGCTCCAGTTCCATGACTTACTATACTATATCACACACACACATAAGACACACGCTGTCTAAAAATCTCAATTTGAGTTGGCGGATAAATTGAAGAAAATCAGAAAAGCAAAAAAATCACTTTTATGGGAAAAAATTAAATCCAAAAAGTTCTAGTAACATCTTCCTAAAATTACACACTTTCTCTATGTTCCCTTGTCTCTTTGCCAATTTAACAGCACTTTCCCAGTCTCTCTCTCTCTCTCTGCTATCTGTAACTACTCTAACTTCACCCCAGCTCTTCAAACTGTGCCTCCCTTCATCACTCCTCCTCTCCCCCCAACACTCCTCCCATCCATCCCTCCCTCTCTAGGACAGAAGGGACCAGGCTTACCAGTAATGACCAGAGATCATTTAATAAAATCAAACCAGAACATTAACTGTGTAGGATTAGAAGGCAGCGGTTAGTAGCCGAAAGCATACATGTGAAAAGCGTGTGTGCTCTGTAAATGTGTGTGTCTAATCTCACAAAACAGCAGGGTGCTCTGCTCGAAAACGTTTATCAGATCAGACAGTCAGTCAACCAGAACAAAATTAGACGCGCACACAGGATACTGATTACAATCGATTAATCTGATGATGATGAGGACATGGTCAGAAAGCATCAATAGTTGCTGTGAATAGACAGAGGTGGTGATGACAGTGACACCACAGCTCCTGATTGGTCCCTCAACCTCCCCCCCATGCTGTGGTGAGAAACGCTCACCGCACATGCTCATTAGCGTTTGGGGCGTTGGCCACAAAGTCCTTATATAGACGTGACTTCCTGTGCTGCATAAAACACCCATTCATCAAGCAGACACTTCGACCACGATGCTATTGTTCACCATTGTGACTCACAATCACCCGTGTCCTGTTTTTATTCTTATTGTTTAACATCTCAACTGGGAGCCTTTGCTCTAGTTTTGATTGTGTTTGTCAGTTGGTCGTCTTCCTCCTTGGACCAAAATATCCCAACAGCTATTGGATGGATTGCCTTGAAGTTCTGTACAGACTTTCATGGTCCCAAGAGGATAAATCCTCCTGACATATGTGATCTTTTGACTTTTCCTCTTATGGCACCGGCAGGTCAAACGTTATCACTTATTCAGGAAAATATCTCAACATGGATTGCTCAAAATGTTGTACAAATATCAGTGGTTCCCATTCTAATGACTTCAAACACAACATTCATGATCCCCCGAGGATAAACCCTATATTATTGGTCATTACCTAACTTTCCCTCTAGCGCCACCACGAGGTTGACATTTTTGTTTTTTAATAAAATGTCTCCACAACTATTAAATGGATTACCATGAAATTTACTACAGACACTCATTATCCCCAGATGATGAATCCTACGGGCTTTATTAATCTCCTGACTTTTCCTCTAACACCGCCAGCAGGTCAAAGTTATCACTATTTCAGTGAAATATCTCAACATGGACTTAAGTCAAAAAATGTTGTACAAATATCCATGGTTCCCAGGCGATACATTCTAATGACTTCTAACACATTATTCATTATTCCCAGAGGATAAACCTTTCTAATATTGGTCATTACCTAACTTTTCCTCTGTTGCCACAATGGGGTTGATATTTTTGTTTTTTAATAAATTGTCTCCACAACTATTAAATTGATTGCCATCAAATGTGCTTCAGACACTCATGATCCCCAGATGATGAACACTACTGACTTCATTGATCTCCTGACTTTTCCTCTAACACCGCCAGCAGGTGAAAGTTATCACTTATTCAGTAAAATATCTCAACATGGCTGCAGTTACTGTTAACACAGAGGAGGTCAGGGAGTTGAGTCAAGGGCCCATGTGAGGCACACAGTTAGAGCAAGCCTCCGTTCTGGCCTCTCCACCTACTCTTCATCATCTTCCCATGTCTGTTTACCCAAACATCCCTCCAGGCTGTCATTAGCACAAGATAAGCAACCAAAACACACATGCAAGGTCACACAAGTAATCATTTCACATAGATTAGGGAAAGAAAATCAGCCTTCGAAATATCTTATCTCAACATAAACATACACACACGACAGACGGCAACTCCTAAACGCCACAGGGTCCGATCCTCCCACAAACTTCCTTAATTAGTCAATGATAAAGTCTCCAAAAAGGCAAGGATTTTGAACCTGCTGACGGAGGTGTCTGCTCATCATGGTAAACACACCTCTGTGGCTAAGCTGAAGGCCGTTCAGTATTTATACGTCTGTAGGAAACACCCTTCCAAATTACAATGTGTCACATCTCACGCTCACACGCTCAGGAAACGTAATCACTGCACGACTCCCTGAAAACACTAAAGAAACACTGTGGTCTGGAGCTGTTTCTAAAAGTCTGGCATGTGTGCTTTTGCTTAAAGACAATGAGCCAATATGCCATGTATAAAATTAGAAAGGTGCTGCAGAGAGGTAACTTTAAGACCTTTTAACGCAATTTTAAACTGACATTAAACTAATTAAAATCATCCCATTTCCTATTAAATGTAAGAAATGTTCAACTACTGGTGAGAAATAATATGCCCATTTTTGTATTTACGTTAGTGGATATGTTATATAAAGAAAGATTTAACTGCACAATAAACAAAAAGAAATGATCCCTTAGAATAGATTAGGTATCTTGTATTCCATTTTAAACCCCTTAAGAAGTATGTATATACTTTATAACATATAAATAGTTTATAACATACTATAATTAGCACATATAATGATTATTAATATATCATTTTTATTTGTATTTTTTAATTTTCATTATTACTAATGCCATTTTGTACTGTGCAGTTGTCATTATTATTATTCATTTATATCATTATTATCATTATTTATATGTATGTTTTAACTCCTTGTTTTCTGTTTCAAATGTATTGTATTATTGAAATTTTAGTGGGAATAAGTTGCTTTATAAAACTTTAAAGTGTTTTTAAAAAGCAAATAAGGACAATTTTAAGGTTTTATTAATGTACAGCATTTGTCAACATCCCCTATGAAGACATATTTCATATTATTACAACAATATTTCACTATACTGTCATTACAGTATGTGTTTATATGCCAGCTTCCATCTACCCAGAGGAGTTATAATTGTTGACAAATGCATTAATAAACACTTAAATCTGCCATCAACTACACTGAGGTATAAATTTTTTAAAATGTTTTCTTAACTGCTTATAAATGTTAATATAGCATAATACAAAATCACAGCGCTTTTAACTTTTTCTACTTTTCATTCCCTGGAAAAATAGCAGCTAACTTTCTTTATATTCACTTCTGATTAAACACGGAGTCACAAAACTGAAAACTGGGTGAATAGATGAACTAGACAGATAGATGAACTTTTATAAGTATAAACTTTTTTTTAAATGTCAAGTTGTATTTACGTTTTCTAAATCTACCTCAAAGCAATCTGGGAATGTAGGAAAGAATAAGGATCAATGGATCGAATTTTCAACTCTCTTTCCTTCCAAAGAACTAAAATTATAAATTCAAATTTGTAATGCAACCCAAAATATAACCCTATATTAAACACATAATGAACTGTATATACATTAAATCAATAAAGGTTTGTGTAAATGTGCAAATAAAATGTTTATTCTACAGTCTATATTTTATGGTGTCTGATTGGTATCGGTCCTACACTGCATTTTGTTGTCTCGGTTCCCATAAAGTTTAATTTAATCTAAATATCTAATGCAAAAACACCTTGTTAAACAGTCCGAAAGACAGCACTTCAATAAAAGAAGTCTTTTATTCCACAAGTTTGACAAATCACAACTGGATTGCAGACAGTGAGCGGCCGAGAGAGAAAAAGTGAAACTTACACTTTGAGATAAAAGTGTGAAAAGGTTTTCTATGACAATGCCCGAGGACGAGAAAGACACTTAACGGAGCAAATTTGTTTCACTTCAAAATGAGATACTCCCATTTAAATATTTGTTGGATATCACAAAGTGTTGTATGAGTCATAAATTATATGTACACACTTATGAGGAGCCAGTTCCTGTCACATAAATATTAGGTAGTATGTTTTCCACTGGTGATATGTAGTAAAACTCAAGGTATTGCCATGTGTTTGCCAATAAATGTAAGGCAAATAATTAAAAGTTGTGTGAAACATCTTGCGGCATCTAGCGGTGAGGTTGCAGATTGCAGCCTTTCCAAGCGCACAAAAGAACTACGGTGTTCGACGTGAAAGGCCCTATCTAGAGCTGTTGTACGAGTAGCGTAGGTCATTTGGAGAATAGCAAAGTCAGTGCATAGAGTGTGTGAAGTGAGTGGTGAAGCAAGAGAGAGAGAGCGGCGGTGAATGCGTGAGCGAAAACGTGAGCTAGTGGAGCAGAAGACCGAGTTAGTTTAGCTTCGGGAATAGCAAGTGACAGTGGAAGTTACAGTTAGTGCAGAAATAAATGCCGCAGTTCCTCGACACCAACAGAGGTTTCCCATGTTTCGTTTCCCGGCAGCTGAGCGGAGCGACGCAGCGAGTAACGCTATCGTTTCCGGCACGAGCAGGAAAAATTAACACAGTGGTTTGTCTGTTCCGGGCTACTGTAGAAACATGGTGGATGGCTCCATGAAGAGAGGGCCCGCTCCTTATATAGATCTAAACGGCTCACTGTAGGCTAACGAAAACACAATGACTCCTATTTTCAGAATACGCTAAAGAAAACATTCTTATTAACATCATTAGGGCTGTCCTCAATTCCAGTTTTTGGCGTCTAAGCTTCGGTATTTCGGTATTAAATGGTAATTTAATAATAAGGGATTATTCCTCAATTCGTGAACTATTTCGGGAATTAACAAAAAAAAAAAAAAAAAAAGCATTCAAATAGTGATTCAGAGGTCAATTACAATAGCAATGGTCGACGCTTCGAAGCATTCGGGCCAGCCCTAAATATTATGTTACATTTCAGCCAGTAGATCCCCTCATTGTTAAACATCTGTTGTTAAACTTTATTTTGAACAGCCAAATGTCTTTGGGCACCTGTACAATGAGGCCGAGACAAACAGTGAGGAAAATGTGGCATTTTGGAATCAAAGCCTTCATAGATTTTAACATTTGGAAGTCTTTGTAAACAGTCACGTAGGACAGTGCTTTACGGCAAGTGCATTATTTATTAGTAGATGTGCTTTTTGAGTATATGGCGGCAAAAAGGCGAAAGAAGGTTGGTTATTGTTTTCCCTCGTGGTTCCAGTAAACCCTTAAAGGCAGACTAATGTTCTGCTCAACAGTCTCCTGAAAGTGGGCAGCACTGCTGGGTAATGCAGTCTGTTCCCTGTAATGTTCACAGTTTAATGGTCCACACGTGTCAAACGCATCCTGAGAGAACAACTCTCTGTCCACATGGGGCTTTATTCATTTAGTGTTTGTCTTGCCGGGGCAGCTCACCGCTGTGGCTACCGCGCCGTGACCATCCACAGGCCCAGTGCCACATTCGCTGCCAGCAGGGCGCTGCCCGCCAGCAGCAGGAAGAAACCAATCAGCTCGCGCTTTTGACGGTCTGTTACCACAGTAACCAGCGTGGCCTCCAGCAGCGCGTTCAGCATCCACTGGCCGTCAAGAGCGAAGCACGGCACGGAGTTTACTACTGCTAACGCACCAGAGAGGGACACCACATATCTGACACACAGGAGGGTTAAGGATAATACTACTGGATTAAATTCATTCTTAACCTTAGACACACATACAAAGTCTCACCTCAGGGTCTATTTAGTCTGCTGACAATTACATACACTGTGCTACGTGACTAGAAATATCTTAAAGGTGAGAAATCACAAGTTTCAGCAGAGCTTAAGCTAAATGTTCATTTTTTTCTACACTGCAGATAATTTAAAATGAAAACATATCACTGTAGATTCTATAAGTGACCATTTACAATCAACTACCACAATCTATCTTTAAATTCTTCATCCCTGTATTTTTTTTTATTTCTTTATCATGAAGTGCTTTGTGCTGGGAGACGCAGTGAACGTTCATCATGCCATTTTGGATGCTGACGTTTGCGCAGGCCGTGGCTCTGAGTGGTCAAACAATCCTCTTTTGCCTTTTGACGGATGCAAAAAAAAATGCAGAAATTAAACCTGTTCTGAAAGCAGTAGTGACTGACACAAAAATGATAACTGCAATCAGAAATGTCCACAGCTATGCAATGAAAGATTACATTCATGCTAAGTAGCAGACTGTGAAAAGGGGGAATTGAAGCGGAAATAACAGACCGTATGTTCAGAGGCCAATCACAATTGTAATGCTTTATCACCATTTTAAAGAGTAAAATGTTCTTCACAGAACAGACAGTGCTTTGGCAACCAAGGACTTAAATTATCCTCCTATCCTTTAAAAAGCAACATCATTCACTGTGGAGCAAGCCAGCTCCTCTTACAACCATCATCTCCATATGACTCACCTGTCCTTTAAACATGAAAGGATACTTGCAGAAAGTCTCCAAGAAGACGGGCAGATCCAGGTGGAGGAAACCAAAGCGGGGCACAAAGTTGGTCAGACTCACTGGGAAAGACAAAACACAGGAGGTGTTACACAAACGTCATTATAGGAAGATCTGATCCGTTCGACACTTTTGCAACCATCTTAAATAGCAGCAGACAAGACAACCTTGTAAATCACTTAAAGACTGGAGCATCAGCTCTTCACATTGCACTGTAAACATCAATTATATGAATATTACAGATACAAGCTCTTGCCTCCTTCTAGGGTGGGACTCATCAAAACAGCATCTTGTCGCAACTCTTACACTGGAATTACAAGCATATTTTAAATGCTTACAAATAAGGAATAATGGAAATATTATTTGTAACTTTAAAGGAAAGAATTAGGGCCTAAGGTACTTTTAGCATATATTTCAAAATGTCTGATATACTTCTAATGAGTTCCTACAATAAACAAGTTAAAAGGGAGGTGAAAAAAGCAGCGTACCATACTGTAACATACCTGCGTAGTGAAGGTGTGGCGGATACCCCACAAACAGCATGTGCGTGCTGGGCGGGTGCGTGACACGGATGAAGCGAGTCTGGTTCTCCAGAGACGGAGTGACGCAAACACTGGCGGCGTGGGAGTGTCCGGTGGTGCAGTCGTCGTCGGTGCGACACACTCGCGTCCCCGTCACCATCTTACGCACCGGCATGCAGGCGTACTGCAGCCACAGGATCACAGAGGGAATGCAAATATGAAAGAAGTCGAAGTATGAATTAGGGATGTTAATAATTAACCGTTAAACTGATAACCGACATTGAGCATTTTGCGCATTTCAGTTAAATGGTCAAAAGAAATATTAATAATTAATTAAAAAGCTGAGAAAAAAAATCATAGAAGCGTCTCGTCACTTTCAGGAGAAAAGCTGGTCCACCTTAAGAGAGAACCGGCACAGAGACAGGAAGTTGGCTCTGGACTTCCAGCTGAGGAGTGGTAGCTTGTAGCCTCGTAGCATTTCTTCACCGACAAAAAAACTGTACACACACTGTCTGCTACAGCTACATTCACAGCTATAACACCACCAACAAACACACACTCACAATAACTCTCCTGATGGTGAACTGGAGATGGTGAACGCAGCACTGTGGCTGCTACAGTAACTCTCGTGATGGTGATCTGGAGTCAGTGAACGCAGCACTGTGGCTGCTACAGTAACTCTCCTGATGGTGATCTGGAGTCAGTGAACGCAGCATTGTGGCTGCTACAGTAACTCTCCTGATGGTGATCTGGAGTCAGTGAACGCAGCATTGTGGCTGCTACAGTAACTCTCCTGATGGTGATCTGGAGTCAGTGAACGCAGCATTGTGGCTGCTACAGTAACTCTCCTGATGGTGGTCTGAAGTCAGTGAACGCAGCATTGTGGCTGCTACAGTGACTCTCCTGACGGTGAACTGGAGAAGGTGAACGCAGCACTGTGGCTGCTACAGTAACTCTCCTCAGTTGTCTGTTGAGCTCATATACTGCAGCTGAAGCACCACTGCATGCGAGGCACTAATCTTGTCCGTTAACGTTTAGTCAGTTATCAGTTAAGAAAAATTTTCAAAATTAGCATACCTACAGTAAAAATACAAAAAAGAAAATAAGGTGGGGTGTCAAAATGATATTTGATTGAGTTCAGAAAAATATACATTTTCATTGCTTAAATTGTCTTATATGTCAAAATTAAACCCATTCAGTCCATTCTGGGTTTTAAATAAAACAAATTAATTAAAAATAACTCAAACAAAGCCTTGATTTTTTTTCATCTTTTAAAACTATAATGTTGAAATATGATTAGTGTATATTTATAATTGTTCTTTTTTTTGTGCATTTAACTCATGCAGTTGCAAACAAAGTTGCACAAAATGGGAATAAAAGGAAGTGAACTGAATAAAGAAATAAAAATATTCTTGACTGTCTAGCTGGAAACCTGCTCACATGATGAAGCAGTCACAAAAAGTCCCAGACAGCCTGTCTGCATGTGTGTGTGTGTGTGTGTGTGTGTGTGTGTGTGTGTGTGTGTGTGTGTGTGTGTGTGTGTGTGTGTGTGTGTGTGTGTGTGTGTGTGATGTGTGTGTGTGTGTGTCACCTCTCTCCCTCTGCTGTTTTTGCCCTGTGGCTTCATGTAAGAGAAACAGAGGTCTGTCAAGCTGTTGTTGCTGCAGCAGTCCATCGTTCCATCCAAACGCTTGAAAGCTACCAGAGAAAGAAGAAAAACAGAAAGGATAAATGGAGGAGAAAGAGACTGGATGATGGATGTCACCAAGGTTTTTGATTCTCAGTTGGTAATTCTGCTCCTACTAGATGCTTAGACACGCAGAATATCACACACTTCATGACGTAACTGAGATTATCACGCTGACTTCTCACACGTCATCAGGACCTCTGGCTGCGACAAGTCACACAAACGAACTTCACTCTTTATTTATTAATATGCACATTATAACAGTGTGTGGGAAGAAAGCATGTTTCAATATCTAGGAGCAGAAAGACACCGTCCTGTGATGCTCATGTCACAACTATTATACTGCTTGAGGCATATTGAATCTTCAACATCATTGAAATAACACAAAGGGCTTTAATTTAGCAGCTGCTGAGGTGAAGTTTGAAGTTTTAATTGATGGACAGGTTGGAGGGAAGATAAGAAATGCTGTCTTTAACTCTACCCGCTACCTTCATCATTAATTAATCTGCAAATTATTATTTTCATTAATCATTTGGTGCGTAAAATGTAAACTAGTATTAGCAGCTCACGGTTGTATGCCTCCTCCAACCAGTCAAGTTGCAGTTTGCATCCCTGTCTGTTCAAAATGTCATCACTACATCATTTTATCCTATTGGATTTTGGGTGAAATTTTCATATGTTTTCTGTATGAGTTTTGTGAGGTCACTGTGAGGTTTGACCACCAAAATCTAATCAGTTCATCCTTGACTCCAGGTGGACTCTTGTGCTAAAGGTGAAGAATTTCACTCCAGGCGTTCCTGAGATATGGATATTCACGAGAATGGATGGACTACCCGAATATTTAACACCTCCAGCCACTGCTGTCGCCACCTCGGAGGCATAAAAAAATTATGAAAAAGTGCCTTCAAGTTGCTCGATTTGTCCGACAAAATATCCAAAACATAAAGATGTTCAATTGACTGTCATATGTGACAAAGAAAAACAGAAATCCTCCCTTTTGAGAAGCTGAAAGCAAAATAGCATATTTGACATTTTTTAAAAAAAATTGGAAAAATGACTGAAACGATTAATCAATGATCAAAATAGATGAATTAATGTTCTACTCATCAACTAATCATTAAAGCTCCACATGAAATTAAGGTAACTTGAAAAAACATTTTTGCCATTTATCGCTAAATTACGAAGCCTGCCACTGGAATAGTTATAGACCACAGAGAAGCAATAAGAGCTCTGATTGGCCAGCTGTTGAGCTCTGACCTCACACTTCAACTCACAGCTGGCCAATCACAGCTCCCGCTGCTAGTCTGCTGGTTTGACCTGATTCAACTTTTAGGTGGCACACTGAGGATTATTGCAAACTACAAAAATATTATGTTAAAGCAGGAGGCAAATTATTTGGTTACATTTTTTAAACTGAGTTGTTATTGAATTAATAAAATCAGTAATTTTTTTTTTTTTTTTTTTTAATGTATGAATGTAATTTATGCCTGATTATAAACAGTGAATAAGTCTCTAATGAAGAGGCACACTGCTGACTCTTTAAATTACACTCACACTGGTTTCGTCACAAACAGCCCACTCACCTCGTCCATGGGCCCAGCTGGGCTGCAGGCTGGCGGCAGGGACACAGTATCCAGTCTGTGGTGTGTGAGAGAGGTGAGACAGGCAGCTGCTCCAGTCCTCCACTCCCCTGACGGGACAGTCCTCCAAGCCGGTCACTATGTCCCCGACTGACAGACCCCGAGGACCGTCAGCCGCGGAGCCCTGGTCCAAAGACACCGTTACAAAAACTGGTTCAAGTGGGGTCAAAGAAACGTAGTTTGGTGGTTTTGTGTCTTGCAATATTGCAGAAATCTGGGTGGAGATGGGATTGACAAATACACTTTCCCTTACTACTGCCAAGGAAGCCTTGAGCAATCGACTTAACACCAAACTCCTTCAGCAGCCAACTGTGACTGTGTGAATTACTGACGTATGAATGTGCAGGAGGCGATGACGTAAAGCTAATTTATGCCCGGCCAACTTCGCCCACACAAATAAAGCTTATTAACTATGGTGACATTGGAAAACTATAGTTATTGGAGTACTATAGTGACACAGTGACTTTTGAACTGACAAACAAGTCATGAATATTGCATTTTGTTGCACAAACGTCAGTCTGAAAATAGAATATACCATACAGAGTAAATGTAAATGTGACTTGAACCCGGGGCTGCTGCAACAAAGCCGCTTTGGCATATGGGGCGCCTGCTCTACTGACTGGGCTAAACAGAGCCCCATCATTTGTTATTATTAAGCTGTTATTTTATCACATGGGTGAAAAAAAAACAGCCAAAGATATCTGCAAAAAAAATAAAAAAAAAATAAAAAAGCATCATATCGGCCATCAGCTGTCCTGTTTCTTTAATAAAAACAACATCAGCCATAAAAAACCCATATCGGTCAAATAATGGTTGCAGCTCTAGATAGACATAAAAGGTTGATTCACACATTAAAAACCTGCTGCACTGACCTGGACGACCTCAGTGATCAGCGCTCCGCCTCCGGTGGAGTACATGGGAAACAGAAAGAGGGGCAACAGGAAGAGGAAGGCTAATGCTGCCACACACAGAACAAAGTTGTGCCACACTCCTAGACAAAGAAAACAGAAACATTTAAACTTTTACTTATTATAACTGAAAGGTCATTATTTCTGAAATGACCTGCAAGAAACAGTCGCGTCTTTTGAAGTGGGGTTGTATGAGGTACTTATTCATAGTAGGTGTATTACCTACAGTAGTATAGTAGAAAAGCAAACAGGAGTTACCGCACAGATGCTAAGCTTCAATATCAGTTTAAATGTACGCTATGTTCAGAATATTTTCACTGGTTTACCTTGCCTGATTTACTCGGGAACTGTTACCTATGCTCTCGCCAAAGCTACCACACTCCATTGAAAAAAACTGTAATTTTACCTCCCAGGAACACAGGAGTTGCTGGTCTACCGCTGACTCAATCAGTTAGTTTGTTTGTGTTATTGAGTGACTTTGATTAGTTACAGATTCACCAAAGTCACACAATAACACAAACAAACAAACCCATTGAGGCAGTGGTAGATCAGTAACACCCGTGTTCTGCAAAGCAAAATTACTATTTTTTTTCAATGGAGTCTGGTGGAATTTGGGAGAGCATGGACAGACAGAACCTCTTCAGTTCCCCATCAGAAACGGCTGTCGGACAACAAGGTAAAGCAGCAAAAATACTCTAAATACGGCATACAATTAAACGGATATTGATTTTTTTTTTTTTTTTTTTTTTAGGTGAGCCTTTCTTTTAGGTGGCTAAAATATGTTTCGCTGCTGTCCCCGTCCACAGCAGTGCATTGCTTTGCTTCCACGTGGGACTAGTCTGTTTCTCAAAGTTTGGGGCGTAATGACCGTCATCTACTGTAAGTAATACATTGAAGTACCTCATACAACCCCACTTCAAAACACTCGGACTATCCCTTTAAGTACAAAGAGGGATAAAAAGGAGCTTCTCAAAAATAACCTCAAAAGCTGTAAAGACTGAACCTTAAGCCAACAGTAACACCAGGGTTGTATATGAGAGCCTGGATACTCTATGTTGCAACAGCCATTTTGCATGATTTCCTAAAATTCAGACTGTAGGATGTCGTGGCAAAACAGTAACCGCCGCTTACTAAAAATAGCCCTCTATACCATGCAAGAAGACACATTTAGTCTCCACAAAACCACACCAGGAAATGTCTAATTGCTTTGATGAGGTCAAGACATAACGTTTAGGTCTTATTACCTCAAACATGCAAAACATGCAAAGCTATTATTCAAACGTGGTGATGGCTACTTTAAGCAGCAGCAAAGTCTCTGGTGAGGAGTAAATTAATAGCTGAAGACAGCTTGAGGAATTTTGTTTCTCTTGGGAAAAGAAAAATCCCAGAATGTTTTATAAGATTTTAATTCCAGGCCTAAAGGCTGCATATATATTTTCCATATTGACTTTATACAGTAAACAAACTATTAAGGCACCACCTATCTCTGCAGGATTAAATAATAAACATGTTATGAGGGAGAACCCCCTGCGTACAGAGAGATCTCCACTGTGGAGAGAGACAGAAAAATAAACACAGCATGCCGTTATGTCACCACTCCCCTGATGGGAATAGCATCCTTCTCTCTCCCTCTCTGCTTTGTCATATGACTCGACTGGACACCTCAGTTTGGTGCCTGCAGTCTCCACCTGACTTATTTTCTTGTCACATTAAGCAAAAAAAAAGCCTGGAGGAGCAGTGTCTAGTGAAAGATACAGATGGTTATACAGTAGCTCTTCACTGCCCTCCGAAGGCTCCTGACAGCATAGAGAAAGCATCGTTTAGTAATGTATTTTGTTGTCGGTGTCATGCTCGCGCATGCTCGGACAGCTGACTGACACATTAGCATCTGCGGGGAGTTTCGAGTCTCCTGACAACCATTATCCTGACATCCATTTCCCTGTTTTAGCAGGAATACCACTGTGTGTCTGTGACAAATAAACTGACAAGAAGCACAAAACATGTGCTGAAGTGATGCTTATTTCATTATTATAGCAAGGATTTTAACTACAGACATAACTTTACTCATGCTCAGTGTCATGAACAGTTGTAGGAACACTGAATGGTAATCACAACAGTATACCATGAAAAGTCATTAGCAACTGTAAAGTTGACATAAATCTGTTGGCTGCTGTTTTTTTACAACTGCTTTATGTTTTTCTGACTTGGCATGAAACTGAAGAGTCCAGCGTCAGAAACGTTTCCAGGCATCGGCTTCAACCACTAACTGAACTTGCATTTACCCATTATTTACCCGGTTTTAGCACTCTGACCTTAGTTTGACGAAAGCAACATCAGTGACGTTTCACAGCTTTGGAGAGCACAGCTATTCCCTTTGGTTCCCCTCTACTGTATTGTTACGGTGTCCTCAAAAAACAAATAATTTAAAAGCAAGATAATGCATTTCTTTTGAAATGAAAGTAACGTTAATGAATTTTTAAGGACTACCAAAACTGTATTTAAGACATTTCGTGAGATTTTGACATTTTGGGGCCTTGAATTCAGGTTATTGGAGTTTAGACTTTTAAAGACCCCCGCAGGAACCCTGTCTCCCCCGTTCCACTGCATTTACTTCACAAGCACTTACTGTCAGACTCTGCCCTTATTCCTTTCTTTCCACACTAACTTGTTTAGCCATGAAATACTGAATCGTCCATGTTTGCTCACTACATCTTAGCTTTTACTACTAAATTAATAGCATTAGCATTCTATGTTAGTAAGATCGTGTTAGAATTAGCAGTTTAATTTTAGCGCGCTACCATTAGCTTATTATTATTCCGAAGTAACCTAAACACAATCCAAAATATGATTACAAACACCAAGTAACTTAAATATGACTTGTGCCTAATTAACAAACTTGTAGCATAATTCATAATGAACATAGATATCTTTGGCATCTTTTGCCTTTTGATTGATTTCTAGCAGCATTATGTCCCTCATCAGGGTGGATTAAAATCCATTTACACTTTATACCAAACCTCAGCATATAAACACTACATTTGCACCTCTTTAATCAGTTTTAACTAACTCTCCTTTGCTAGTATCTGTCAGAGAAAGAGAGAGCTATCCCTTTTCTGTCGCTGAACTCTTGATTGTTGAGTTTATAATTTTGTTTTTACAGTAATCTGAATCATATGAACATTTTTCTGCTGCTTTAAACTGCACTCTTGAGTGCTTTCTAATCAAAACTGCACTGAAAATAATCAGCTTTTAACTGACTCCTATGGTGGCTCGTAGGAGACATCATTCATGCATGAATAATTGCCAGTTCCACCAATCAATTAATTAAAATCTAATTTCCTTAATTGCAGAGTGAAATGATTTGATGTGATGCAGCTGTCTGGCGTTCAGAAATAAGTGACCCCAGGGTGACCTTCGCTGGCACAACAGAAATGAGTATTTAACAAAATGCTTGTAATAACACTGATTAATAGCTGTGATCACATTTGCTGGCAAAACCATCACCTCTGCCACAAGTAATGACCAAAAACATCTCCGGATAAAAACTCTTACCGGCACAGAAGATGCGGAGCTGCTGACTGGGTGATATGATATTGAGGTGTGTGGTGAAGAGGTCCACAAACGCACCGGGATACACCACAAACACAAATATGCCAAAGCCATTTACTCGCACTTGCTCTCTGTCGGGGTAAAGAAAATATTAAACATTACATGAGATCCAAAAGAGAAAGACACCACATTTAAGTATCAGAAAATGTCCTGCTAGGAGTGATAGGATCCTACAGGAAGACATTATTTACTACCAAAGACAGAAGAAGTTTGGTTATTACACAATACTGATTGCTGTATGTAACTTTGTTTTGACTATTTGATGAGATTTTGATGCCATGTTTTTAGGGGCTTGAAGCACTTAACGAATCAGATGCTAAAAGATTAAAGGGATAGTTCGGGTGTATTACCTACAGTAGATGAGAAGTTTGGAGAAACAGACAGAAGTAACTGCTCCTGCTCTTTACCAATGCACTGCTGTGGACTGGTCTGACAGCAAATCGTATTTTAGCCATCTAAAAGAAAGGCTCACGTAAAAAAAAAAAATTAACATTAATTTGGGGCGGCTGTAGCTTAGACCTCAGAGGGTAGAGCGGGTCGTCCTTTAACCACAAGGTTGGCGGTTCGATCCCCAGCTCCTTCACTCTGCATGTCGAAGTATCCTTGAGCAAGACACTGAGCCCCCATGTTGCTACCCGGGCGCTACAGCAGCCCACTGCTCCTAAATGCTTAGGATGGGTTAAATGCAGTGGTCAAATTTCATGGATGTATGTGACAAATAAAGGTTTCTTCTTCTTCTTTACATGTACGCTATATTTAGAACATTTTCACTGCTTTACCTTGCCAACAGACAGCCCTTTCTGAGCTGTTGTACCCATCAATGCTCTCGCCAAATTACAAGGTGAAAAAGCAACATAATTTTTAACAGAAACCAGGTTCATTTTATGATTTTTCACACTGTGAATAAAGGTGTGTAAGGTCTTTATTGTGTGACTTTGGTGAATCCCAACTAACAAAAGTCGCACAATAACATGACCAAACTAACCGATGTAGGCAGCGGTAGACCAGCAACTCTCCAGTTCTACAAGGTTAAATCACTGTATTTTTCAGTGGAGTCTGGTTGCTTTGGCGAGAGCATAGATAACAGCTTCAGTTCCCTATTGGAAACATAGACAGTATAGCTGTCTGACGGCAAGGTAAACTAGTGAAAATATTCAAAATATATCAGACACTTAAACTGATATGGATTCTTTCAGGTGGGCTTTTTTTCATGTGGCTAAAATATATTTTGCTGCTGGCTCCGTCCACAGCGGTACATTGCTTTTGCTTCCTATTATCTACTGTAATTAATACACTGACTATGAGCTATCTCTTTAAGGTCAGTCAAATACAGGAGCCGTATGCTCAGATTCAAACACATATTTGGAAAAGTTAAGTCTGTAAAAATATATTGATTTATTCATCTTAAATAGACATTATCAAATATCTTTAAAAAAAACTTGTGAATTCACATGGATCCACACTGGTCACCTCCCATTTTTTCTCTATCTTAAGGACCATTGGATGCTCTTCCCTCTGCCGGTTGTCATGGTAACAGGTTGTGTTATGGTGCATGTGTTATACAGTACCTTAATGCTGCCACAGCGTGGCCCAGCTCATGTATGACTCCGCTGAGCAGCAGGGCGATGAAGAAGTAGGCCAGCTGACTGGTGGGCAAATTGACACCAGGGACCTAAAGACACGCCCCAGACAAAAAAAGAAAAGCAACACACGACTGAGACTGATACAGAAACGCAACATGAACACCAGCAGTCATCTTCAGTGTGAAGCAGGAGTTTTTTTTTGCCTCTTTCATCTGATTTTATGTAAATTTGAATCCCTTTGTAGAAGGAAATGTTATTAAACTATGATGTATACATCTGCATTGCACATTTGGCAAATAAACATATTTATCACCAAGATGTATTTAAATCTTCCTCCCCACTCTGTTTTTTGTTTCCCTCTTCATATTAATTGTGTCATGTTTGGCTGAAGCTGTGGTTTTCTGTGTGGTCTGCATTTTCCTCCTCCGCTGGCTGTGTGGTGCATTAGCTGCAGGCTGAATACTCGGTTATAAATGGCCAACTAATAGCTTCTCATGAATCACCTACAGTGGTCCACTGGGGATAGCGCTCACATTAATGCACGGCTATTTGACACCTCAATGAATAAAAAGTGAACATTGAAAAATGCTAAATAACAGCCCTTCTCATAATTGGGGGCATTTTTTGCCCCCTCATCTGAATATGACAGGCTTTGTATGAACTTTCAAGGGCATTTATGCTCTGAACTCCAGTTAATCTCTGAAGCTATACACAGGAAAGAGGTAAACAATGCTTTACAGATCCACCCAGTTGGGTGTGTACGCACCACCACCTGCAGGGCCTGCTGACCTCCTATCCGAGGGTTGTCTGTGGTCATCTGAGCAAGTGTCTGCTGCAGCGTCTTTGTCAGCAGTACCACTGATCCCAGCATGGCAACTACACCAAACACCAGACCACTGTTGAACCTACAAGAGATGACATTGATAAAATAGATCAATCATTTCCATTTAGTCATATTTTGTGGCCCTATAAATGTGATGCATTTATCTTGGACAGCTGAGTGACACATTAGCATCTGCAGGGAGTTCAGAGTCTCTATAAACACCAAATTATCCTGACATCCATTTCCCTGTTCAAGCAAGAATATCACCGTGTGCCCCTGACAAATAAACGGACAAGGTGCATAAAACATGCACCATTTGTAAGGTCCGAAGTGAAGATTATTCCATTATAAGTGACCCAATAAATGTGATCTGAAAAGGCAATAAAGGCTTGCATGTAGCTGCAGAAAAGAACAGCACAGGAAAAGGAAATGAAGCCACAATGTAAGAGAAACATCATAGTTTTGGTCGACTGGCCCATTAATTGATGAAAGATGCACAAAAAATGAGCAGCTCTGACAGTTAATTCTTAAGTACTGGTAACCTAAGTAATACTTGTACTTGTGTGTAGTTTTACAGGAACATTGCTATATGCTGTATGGGTACCAATCAAATAATGCTAGTCATTGTACTTTGGCACTGATACTGGTTTTGAAAAAATATTTATATGTTAACTCATGTTATTTCAATACAGAAAGTCATTTGTTTAAAAAAAAAAAAGAAAAGAAAAGAATATTACCCTAAAATACAAATAAAATTACAGGTCACTCACTAGTCACCTATACTATTTATTGTGTGTCATTTATTTCTTTAATTTTGTTTGTATTTATGTGTATTTTTATTTGATCAATTTGCATTTTTCTTAATTTGTGAGGCAAACCTTTTGAATGAGCCTAAAGCTTCTTTAACTATCTTATCAGATGTTTGATTTTCTGTTTAAATCCTGTTTGTATAAGTGTGTAATAAGAGAAATAAAAAGTACATTATACTAAATCATTAATAATCAATGAGCTTAAGTTGGCCAACTGGGAAATCTTCCATAATGATGACGTTTCCCTTTAAGAACAGAAACACAGAAGGCTGAATTAGGATGTATAGAAATGATGGAGGACCAGCTGAGGTTAATTGTAGTTTATGAATTAAACAGCAGTCCTCACCACAGGTACTGGGCTCGGGGGTTGATGCGGGCGCAATACGCAAACAGCCGGTTGAACATGGTGGTCTGCCATCTCACATGGAAAGGAGACAACATCAGCCCTCGACTGGCCAACCATGACTCGTATCTGATCCGATGTGTCACCGAAGACTGTGGGGGAAAAAAAAGTTATCTAAAATCAATGCAATGTGTGATAAGTGTGATTAGAGCCCGACAGATACGGGAAGTTTGACACATATACTGATAATTGAACATTTAAAATATCTGTTCATGATATACTGGATATATTTGATGAGGATCCCTTAAATTTGATTGTTAACTGGTTGTGACCAAGACAGACAAATTGGGACATTCTAACAGTTTAATTTTATTTTTGAAAAATGTATTTGTTCAGTGGTCATTTGTTTGATAAACTACTACATGGTGCTACTGTTTCAAAATCACCTCAAATATCAGAAGAAACAGGATCATGTTTATTACCAATTCACATTAAAGGAATTTGCCTTGGCACTTTCAGTGCATAACAATAAATATACTACGATAAAATAAAAAGATAAAAAAAATTCACCGTAAATGTCAAGAAACTAGAGGTCGACAAATTCATTGAGATGATTTTTTAACATTTTTTTCATAATCAGCATCGGCCGAGCATATTAAGCAAATAAGCAAACAGGCACATCCGTGGGCAGCCCAGTGCTGTTCCAGTACAACACATGACACTGACCCTTGTGTCAGTCAAATTGCTGTCTACCAGCAGACCACAGTAGATGTGGCCCAGTGGGCTAACCTTCGAAAGAGTGTGCAAGAAGAACAACGTCCTAACTGGGAGAATCTGTGCTGACACAAAATGCAGATTGGAGAGACAGACCATCAGTGTTGCTCAATAAATATTTACTTAAGTTAATTATTAAACTGTTAAGTTTTATTAGATAGAGGAAAAAAGAAAACCAGCCAAAGATATCGGCCAAAAAAAAATCGGCACTGGCCATAAAAAACTCATATCGGTCGACCTCTACAAGAAACATAAATAAAACAGAACTGACAATGAAAAGAAAATATCCGTTTTGTGCATGAATGTGCAAAATATCAGGCACTACCAATCCGTCAAAGTGTACCTTTAAGTGATTTGTTAATTTAATTTTTCTGCTAACCAAGCTAGCCACTATGCTAGCTTGTCTGAAGCTAATGTGCTGCTCTTTCACTGGTGATGGACAATAACACTAATTTGATATCTACAGCTACACGATACTTTTTAAAATCCATTTTTTTGTTACTATACTTCATTGTACAATGGGATGGTGGTGGTATGTCATGTTTGCTTTACAACTATTTGATTTGTTGTCCAATACTGCGTCCAGTAAAGACTTTAAAGGCCAACTAAAGTCGTTAACATTCACAAATTGAAATGTTAGCTAGCTGCAAAGCTATATGTCGTGAGGCTGAAACTGTTGATAAATGAAGCGGCCTATTTTCTCCATGTATGTTAGTTAGCTGACAGTTTATTTAACCCCAAAAACAACAATGTTTATAAATATTTACCTTCAGCAGTGTGTCGGCGAGATAGACAGCACACCAGGCTCCCATCACACACACCAGCAGAGGCACAGGGATCATGGTGCATCAGAGGACTCTCCGTGGACACAATCAACCAAACTGCGCCGTCTCCATCGCTCCGTCTTCCCGCCCTTTGTCACGCAACTAGCCGCGGTTACACATGTTCAAAACCGTGTCAAAAAATGTCAACCTTTCATATTAAATATGAAGGAGAGACGGGTTTGTTTTGATGCTCTGAATGGAAAGAACCGTCAGCACTGAGCGAGCGACACACTTCCGGGTTGTACTTCTTCTTCTTGTGTTTGAACAGTCGGAAGGAGCGCTACCGCCACCTAGTGCTGAACTAGAGAACTTCCCCTACAGAGAAAAGGAAAACTGTTGATTTAATCCTTTTTAATTAATTTATTTCCTTATTATTATTTCCGAAATACATATTATTCCTGGTTACCAGACATCACATTTTGCATGAATATACCTGGGACTGTCCCTCTTCGACGTTTTATATTTGCGCTCCTATATTTGCACTTTTTCCTGCATAGCAGTTTCATGCCAGATAAATAAAGTTTTATCTTATGTTATGCTTTCGCGTTTTCTGAATATGAATTCTTGCTTGTCTCAGTTTTATGTTAATAACACATATTCAACTACACCTGAGCTGTGTTCAAGTGCAGTGTGGGAAATTTGGAAGTTATGACTTGAATGGGCTGCACGGTGATCGCCTCACAGCAAGAGGGCTGCAGGTTCAAATCTGTGTGGAGTTTGTATTTTCTTCCTGTGTTAGCATGGGTTTTCTCTGGCTTCCTCCCACAGTCCACAGACATGCAGTTTAGGTTAAATGATGACGAAATTGCTGGTAGGTATTATTGTGAGTGTGAATGGTTGTCTGCCAGCAGCTGCCAAATTATATATTCTATGTGTTGTTTTTGGGGGTCACAAATGAATTTTTTCTGCTTTTCATCCTTCTGCTGTCACTCTTGATTTTCTTTCTACAATAAAACAACAGCCAACTGACTTTACCAAGAGTACCTAAAGGCAGCACTAGCCCTTAAAATGGAGCACAGAATAATTGATCGGGCTTTGCAGAGCTACTTTGGCTGAGCTGCAGCAGTGAAAAATGAAAGCATGAGTCTGGATATTGGATTTCATCCCACCAAAAGGCCAGGAGGGTAAAAGGACACCAATAAATGTCGATGGCCTGACTCAGATGCAGTGAGGAAACAAGCTCCCAGTCTGACTCATTAAGCCATAAATGTGAGCAAAGGACTATAAAATATTGTCTGCGAATGCATTTCACATCGATATTGCCACAGTTCAGTGTCGCACAGATTCTCCAACTTGTCAGTATTTATGTTTTATTCACTCTACAAATGTTTCGAAGTCACTTTTTCCTGTGGTTGTGTGAGGTTAAAGGTAAATTCTTCACTCTACCATGTCATGTATGCTACAAGTCAACTGCTCATCACCACAGTGAAATATCTGGCTTTTCTCCATGATGTTGGAACAACGGCAGCTTGAGTAGATGAACAGGGCAGATGTCTACATGTGGCCTTCAGCATCCCATTTACTGGCAACTAAACAGCTGCCTACGAACAAGAGGGGCAAACTGTCTATTTTCTGATCTCTGACAAAAACAGTCACGATTCAGTGGATTGCATTCATTAATTTAGCCTGCATGCCTTATTTGTAATTTAAATTGTAATGTCACTTCTAGCCCCAAGCTTCCTGTACATGAGCTGCCCCAAACTTAAACTGAAGTCTTAAAAAATAGTTACCTGGTTTTCATGCTTAAACGTTACATTTTGTAATGAAGTTTGGTCTGGCAAGTTCAACCATTTTCCTCACTAGAACATTTTACAGGAATTAAATCACAAATCTTGTGTCCTGCCTGTACTTTCCAAAATCTTTACAGCCTCCTGACCCCCCCAGATTTCTCCCAGTCCACAGTCATCTTCAAATTTTCATCATGTACAGTGTACAAACCACACAGGGGAGCTCCATCATACTCTAATTTACCCAGATCCTCCTCTAGGTTTGCTGTTTACCTGTTGGCCAAAAGATGCTTTGACATCTGTAGGCCTACAGTCTGGGCCGTGCACAAAACAACACCCATTTAATCTAATGGTAGAACACCCATAGACCAACCTGCTGAGCAGCTTCAGACTACTACAATTTAAATTTTAAATTTTCTAAATAAAGTTTGGTGCTTTACTGCAAAAGGCCATACAGCTGTAGCAAGCTGCCAAGTACAATAAACATATTCAGTGATGATGCATGTGGATGATCTGTAATAGATGAGGGTTGTACTTGCCAACAGGTATGACCAGTGTGTGTGTGACTTATATTTGCATAGTCTGGAATATATAACAAGCCACTGCTCATTTTACTACCTGGGCACACAGTAGATTAGTTTCATAGTATCACTGTGGATTGATGCCATGAAGGTGGACAACTCCTTTTGAGGAAACGTTGAGTAAAGTCCAGAGACAAAGGTAGATGGAAACACACACACACTCCAAAAGACTTCAAATATATAGAAACAGATAAGAAAGTACATATACAGCACACACACACACACACACACACACACACACACACACACACACACACACAGGATGAAAAACTCTACTTGTGTCATGATGGGTCGGATTCCTCTCAGGGAGGAGTTTCGTGCCTCTCCGAGCCAATCAGGACGCGCGGAAACAGGTCAGGTAGCCGAAGAGGACCTCAGAGAGAGCGCAGGCAGGGCAGAGCAGCCACGCACACCAGGAGGTAAGAGAGACACACACACACACACACACACACACACACACACACACACACACACACGCACACACACACTTTTAACTGTGAGATCACACTTCCTCTCTGAGCCTGTGGATGTACATCAGTGTATACATGTAGATATAACAGCAGTGTGTGTGAGTGTGTTTGAGTGTCAGAGCAGAAATAGGGCAGTGCCATTTTAGTCACTAAGATTAGAAGGAGTGTTTTGAGGACTGGCGTATCAGGGTTTGATGAAGATGCAGCCAGAAATTACCTTACTTGACATTATAAACGTCTGAGTATCATATAAAGTTTGTTTGAGTGATAAATGCTTAAATGATCCATTTTTTGAATGAAGTTTGACCCAGCAGTTAATTTATTCATCTTACTGGAGCTTTCACCACAATTAAAGCTTGAAAAGCTGAAATAAAATGTTCAAATCAGGGGCTAAAGTTATTTGTCATTACACACATTTGTGAATATCATATACGCAGACAGTGTTTTATAGTTAAATGTTCCATATTTTTAATGAAGTTTGGTCCAGCAGGTAAATTATTTCCCTCACTAGAACATCTTGGTGTAATTACAGCTTGAAAACCTTATAAACCATGCTCAAAACAAAGTCATTTTAAACATATGTAAATATAGAGCATGTTTTTCATGAGTTCAACATTCCCTTTTGTAATGAGGTTTAGTCTTGCAGATGAACGATTTCACTCATTAACATAATAACATTTTACTGTAATTTAATCTCGAAAACCTTAAAAATATGTTAAATCATGGATCATACTTGTCTTTATAAATATATGTAAATATACAATTAGTTTTGTGTTTTTCATGCTTAAGTCTGGTCTTGCAGATAAACTATCCTCTTTCTTAATCAGAACATTTTGCTGTAATAGTAGTTTGAAAACCTTAAAAGGATGTTCAAATCTGAGACTACACTTGTTATAATTATTTATGAAACTGACAAAAGCAGAGTGTTTAATGCTTAAATGTTCCTTTTTCTGAATGAAGTTTGGTCTTGCAGATAAACTATTTTAATCATCACATTTCACCGTTAGTCTAGTTTGAAAACCTTAAAAAGATGTTCAAATCAGGGACTGTACTTGTCATTATAAACATTTGTGAATCTCATATAAGATAAGATAAGATATTCCTTTATTAGTCCCACAGTGGGGAAATTTACAAGCAGACTGTTAAATGCTTAAATGTTCCATTTTCTGAATGGAGTTTGGTCTTGCAGATAAAGTACTTTGGTCATCAGAACATTTCACTATAACTGCAGTTTAAAAACTGTAAAAAATTGTTAAAAGTAAAGATATCGCAGCGTTCGGTGCTACTGTTTGACATTGTTTTGGTCCATCACTCTGGTGTCCATGTGTGTCGAAGAGAGAGAGAGTGTGGATAGAAAGCAGGTCCCTTCTGTGTATCACTCTTCTATTTATAGTGAGAACAAATCCCAGATATGAGAGGAATCCTTCCACCACTTACGAGACAGGGAGAGAGGGAGAGAGGGAGGGCGGAGAGAAGAAGAAAGGAAAAAGAAAACGAAAGATATGGAGAGTAGAGAGGAAACAAGTGTGTGTGAGATGGATAGAAGGTGGAAGTGAACAACCAAGAGGAGTCCTAGAAGTCTGTTTAAATTCAAACATTAGAGGATACGGTGTTATCAGTGTCATCAACAGGTAAGTTAGATCTGATTTGTTTATGTCTGTTTGAATGGTAGGTAGGCTGTTACTGTAATATTCATTCAGCATTTTGTGGTTTTTAAAAGTGGACGTTGCCAATAACCTGCAGCAACACAATGTTTAACAATGGAGAAGTCTTATTTGGGTTTGTTTTCACAAAACAAATTCAACTCTACATGGGCAAAAAGTAACTTTTTTTCTTGAACGGTAATGCTGGCAATAGTCTGTATTTTTGTTATTATCAACAAATCCAATGAAAACATTAAAACCAATTTGTCTTTTAGTATTTTCCAACATTGTCTTCCAGCCCCATGCAGTGTTCTTTGGTTTTTAACTTAAAGATGTTAAAATAGCACCGTATCTCTATGGTAAATATGAAGCTGGAGTCAGGAGATGATTCGCTTAGTTTAGCAAACACTGGCAATGCTTGGTTAGCTGTTTGTGTACCTCGCATGCAGCGGTGCACCAGCTGCAGTATATGAGCATGACAACTGAGTCAACAGCGTTAGCAGCCACGGTGCTGCGTTCACTGTCTCCAGTTCACCATCTGGAAGCATTAGCAGCCACGGTACTGCGTTCACTGTCTCCAGTTCACCATCTGGAAGCATTAGCAGCCACGGTGCTGCGTTCACTGTCTCCAGTTCACCATCTGGAAGCATTAGCAGCCAGGGTGCACGGTGCAGAGGTGCAGCCACTTTCTCACCTCACATTTAGTTTAGTTTAGCAGGTTGTCAGCTGTGTGTCTGCCCACATTAACGATAGCGACTGTCTGACAAACACTGTGTGTGTTTGTGTCATATTAGCAGCTGCTAGCATTGCCGGTGGCTTCGTGCCCGTTGTAGTGTAACTTCAGCAAGTGTTCAACACACTGTGTGTGGTGGCGGTGAGTGTGGGTTTGTTGGTGGCGTTATAGCTTCTTTTAACCCTTTATCTGATAGCGTTAATCAGTTAAAATGCTTAACATTGGTTATTGGTTAAACGGTTAATTATTAACATCCCTAACCTGCAGGGATCATGATCAGATATTCAATATCTGTAGTGAATTTCACAGCAATCCATCCAATAGGTGTCGGGATATTTCACTCTGAAATAAAGATGTTAACCTCATGGTTGCTGTAAAACATATAATAACATAATAATGTAACATATAATATCACCAACCTTATCCTTGTTAATAAAGCATAATACTTTGTGCTACTGTGTGCAGCTGCAGCTCTCTAAACATGTCCTCCTGTTGATATTCCAGAAATAACGTCACACACTGAAGTATGCACACTCACACTCACACACATAGATATACCTCAAAGAGCCTTCTTTGTTAAATGTCTGCACCAAGGTTTTAATGTTTGAAGATATGACTAAGTTAAAATAAAGGCACCATTGTACCTGTGGTTAAAAGCGAGTGTGAGTGTGCACATGTGAAAGTGAAAGGGTTTGCGAGGCTTTGCAGCGTGGCGTCAGGGGGCAGCTGCTACTCACGTCCAACATAAATATCATCCCGTTGTGTAAGCACATGTGTGTGTGTCCGTTCTTGTGTATTTTGGGATGCCTAGGGTTTTGCTTTCATGTCAAGGACAGCAAAGCTCTTACTGTATGTTGTCGCACAAACAGCACCTTAGTAACGGTATCTAAGGGCTGCCATCGAACGCAGCAGCGGCAGCCGACGGGCCTGGGACTCGCTGTGTTTCTTTGGTCCTCTGCTTTGCTCTGAGCCACTCATAGATAAGATAAATAGGCCATGGAAACTTCTACGATTAGGAACCACTTGGGTCAGTGTTGCTCTGTACAGGGAGGGAGGAAGTAGAAAGTAACAGAAAACAGGCTGGGAGGAAATGAGGAAGAGGTGTAGAGCAGTTAGGTAGGATTATAGTTTAATGCTGATGATAATCTTGTCAGATATTAGTCAGAGCATCTCCAAAACTGCAGTTCTTGTGGGATGCTCCCATCTGCAGTGGTCAGGACCTACCAAAAGTGGTCCAAGGAAGGAAACCTGGAGAGCCACATGGGGAGTGAAGGCTGTCTTGTGTTGTCTGATCCAATAGAAAAGCTATTGTAGCTTAAACTGCTGAAAAAGTTAATGCTTGTTCTGATAAACAGGTGTCAGAACATACAGTGCATCGCAGTTTGTTGCGTATGGAGCTGCCCATGCTGACCCATGTCCATGGCCAAAAGCACCTAAAATCGGCATGTATGCAGAACTGAACCACAGAGCAATAGAAGACGGTAGCCTGGTCTGATGAACCATGTTTCTTTTACATCATGTGGATGGCTGGGTGCAAGTGCATTGCTTACCTAGGGAAGACATGTCACCAGGATGCACTATGGGAAGAAGGCAAAAGGAAAGAAAGGAAAGAAAGATATTCCTTTATTAGTCCCACAGTGGGGAAATCAGTTTTCACTCTGTTGTTCACACAGTACATATACATGTCAATGGAGAGATGTCAGAGTGATGGGGCTGCTCCTGACAAGCGCCCAGAGAGTTGGGGGTTTGGTGCCTTGCTCAGGGGCACCTCGGCAGTGCCCAAGAGGTAAACTGGCACCTCTCCAGCAACCAGTTGGTCTTGGTCCATGGGGGATTTGAACCCGGGTCCTCCGCATCCTAACCCAAGTCCTTACGGACTGAGCTACTGCCGCCCCCACGCCCAAGCGGGCGGAGATGTGCACACTGCAAAAAATAAATCAAGAATGGTTGGACGAACACAACATTGAGTTTGAGGCGTTGACTTGGCTTCCATCTTCTTCAGATCTCAGTCCAGCTGAGCATCTGTGGGATGTGCTGGACCTACTTTTAGGCAGGTGGTCTTAATGTTATGGCTGATTGATGTATGTACTTCACATGATGACAAATATCAGCCCGTTTTCATTCCCGGGGCATCAAATACCGATGCTTTCTCACAGCTGTTGGCGTTCAATACCGCCGCACAAGGCAGCCTTTAGCACCTTTATGAGACGCACTGGGCTTTCCATTAAATTCAATAAGGCTTAGGGTCCAACAAACACAGGGCTTTCATTCAGGAGACTGCTGTTGATGTCCCATACATTACATTCCTGTCTGGAACAAACATAGTAGTTTTAACCCCAACTATGTTGGTTATTTCCCAAAACCTAACCATAGTGGTTTTGCTGCCGAATCCCAAGCAGGTGTTAATCCACATCATTAAGCTCGTGTTTATAGCGAACGAAAAGTGACGCTGTCTGACAAAACGTCAAACGTATGTGACGAGTTCAGATAAGAATATGTCGCAGGTTCATCTTTCTCATCTCATCATCTTAAAGGACAACCCGCTCTACCCACTGAGTGAAATAAAACACTCGAGGCTCGAGGATTTGTGTTTTCATGTTTTCGTGACGGCCACCATCGATTTATATGCTTTGCACACGGGAGGAATTCCACTTGTTCACCACTAGATGCAAATCCTACACACTGCACCTTTAACCTAATATGCTGTAAACTTTTAACAATATGTAAAATGCAATTACCCCAGAATGAGAGAGCGTATGTGGTTTGTTGAGATTTGAATTGGAGCCAGTGTGATTAATAACCCCACTAAGAGATAGATATCCAACCTATCCTGCCATACATTACTACACTCAATGCAAAGCTTCCCTCTTAGACACTTGCTGAAACTGAGGCACTTTTATTTTGACATTCGCCGCTGCCTCCCTCTCATGAATGATTCAGAGAACAGTTCCTCTACCTGCTTCTCTCTGTAAGAGTCGCTAAGCAACTGAAACGCTATCCCGGCCCTGTAAAACCACAGAAACAGAGTCCCAGTGCCCCAAACACACACACACTCAAATACTGAACACTGAATGTCTGTGATCTGTGCTTCCTCCAGGTCAGTGGACTTACCGGGGGGATTATGTCCAAACCTTCGTCCAACGTTAAGGCCCTTCAGGTAAAAGATTTTCATCTGTGTGCACAATAACATGTGGATGTGTGTAAAACTTTATTTTAAAAACATGTTGACAACAAGAAAACAAGACTAACAGGGAACTTCAAGAGTAATAGTGGATAAAAGCTTCAATCAAACGGCACAATAACTCTTAATCCTGTTAAAAATGACAATGACAGGTGTCTCCACATTAAAGTATTTATTGGTAAAGGCAAATACAGACTGTGCATATACAGTACCAAGGCTTTGTTAGTGCAGAGTTGTAGCGAGGCAAAGGATGAGGAGTTGTCTGTACCACTGTGTGTGTTTGTAAATGCGTCTGTATTTGTGTTGTAATGGCTTTGTGCGTGCATGTCAGAGGGTTTCTTCCATCGTCTCTCTCTTCTCATTGTGCTCATTTTCACGTCTAACCATGGGACAGGCATCTGGACCGACAGAGGACTTTTTAAACACCAGTACAGTACAAACATGAGGCTCTTCGTCTCGGCACTCCATCATCAGCAGAAACAACAGTTTAGATTATAAATAATAGGCATTTTCATCAAAAATCACTCTTGAAAGTTCCATATCTATTCTTATCTTTCACCATCTTAAAAACCGTACTATATCTTTGTTATATTGATTTTTCCAGACAGCTATTAGCTTCCATTTAATCAATACAGTATGAAAATCAATCGTTGTTTCAGGTAATGCAGCTGCAAGCGGGAACTGGTTGTTTGTGTGTTAAATGTAGCTGCAAAATCCATGATTTAAGAGCCTTTCAAGCATGAACAATATAAAAATTTATGTGATCCCATTTACAATGTCAATGTTTGCCACTTATTTGTATTGTGGATGTGATTATCTGTTAAAGTAGCACATGACTGTTTTACGAATTTGGCTGCAGGTTCTCGGATGTTGCAGTGATCTTAAAGAGGACCTATTATGCTTATTTTCAGGTGTATACTTGTATTTGGGGTTTCTGCTAGAACGTATTTACATGCTTTTTTAATAAAAACACTGGCCCTCTATGTTGTCATTGGTCAACTGGACAAAACTCCTCTGACTCTGCTCCAGCTCCGCTCTAATCAGCTTTGTTTGAGGGTGCATCAAAGTAGCAGTAGTAGGTATTGTGCAAATGCGTTACTTGGTGACATCACCATGTTACAGAAGAACAGGCGGGACTTAAAGCGAGGCAGTTCAGTGTTTCTGTGGGGGAGAATAACTCCCTTTGGTGTGAACCAAACAGACCTTTTACATGCACAAAAAATACAAAACATACTAAAGGAAAGAGGAAAAAGCACAACAGCATAATAGGTTCCCTTTAAAAGAACCAAAACAAAAAAAAAGCGCTAAAACAAATTTTGCAAAGAATTGAATGGAAAACATGGGCTGTCTGGAAGGTAGGGAATCAATTAAACTGATATTGTCCTGGATTATTTCTGGATAAAGAGCTAAAAACACCAGCATGGTCCTTTATCAGCATATGGCCTGTGCAGAACAATTCCACTTGGCTGATGGCTCCATAGATCCCCCTGGACACACTGTGGTTTATACCCAGCAATTATAGATAATAGAAAAGATTTCCGCACAATTAGATCCATGCAGTGTTTCACTAGATTCTTTTATATTAAGCTTTCGGTCTGTCAGACCTTCATCAGAGCATATATGAGTCTTTTAGACTCATTTATGTTTCCAGCACCTTAGCTAAGATTTAGACAGGTGGAGCGGTTGTTCATCCTACATATACCCAACAATTATAAAATAGAAAACAACCACCAAACAGTGTTGGGTCGCTGACATACTGGCTGTTAGAGTCGACAAATGTACACCACCAAAACGTCAAATCAAAGTCTGTCTGAATTTTATTTGAGCTGCAAAAGAACTGATATTAATAAGACATTTCTCTGATTAATAAAGAGAAACGATCAGCTTCCTTTAGTGTCTTGTTCAAGGACGTTCCTTAAACATTAGGGACAAATCTTGCATTGATTGACCGATTGCACAACCCTGCTGGCTCTAAAGTTTGCAGTTTTCCATTCTTATATTGACGTTCACCTTCCTTTCTTAAGAGTTAGTTCACCTTCAAAATAAATGATGATTATTTTGCCATTTAAAAGTTTGTGGGACTAGTCGACACACAGCCAGTTACACTGTTCTTCCATCTGAGCCTCCTCCCAGATTAGCTAGTACCATCTTTTTATAGCTCCAAAAGGCAAGCAATAAAAGGTCCATTACATTTCCTCCAAACAGCTTGTGCAGCACAACTCGAGCATTTTGTGTCCAAATGTTTCCAATGTGGATCCCAAAGTCCAATATTAACTTCTCTAATGCATATCCTTCTCTGGCGTTGCTCTGCATTCTCACCCTGAAGTAAAGCAGCAGTTTAATCATTACCGTGCATGGAAATAATAAAGACGATAAATTAGCAGTAGTGGAAGTAGCTCAAGTACTGTACATAAGTAATTAGTTATTAAGTAGTTCCATTGATACTTCTACTCTACTACATCTCAGAGGGAAACTACATTTATTCAACAGCTGTAGGCCTGACAAAACAAACGATAAGCTTATACGATAAGTTTCATTGTTATAAATAAGTTAATACAACACAAAACTGGGACTTTTGATTGGACATAAGAAGACATTTGAACATCATTATATTATGTAATTTTATTGACTAAATGTTAAATCACTTATTGTTTTGTTACAGCCCTAAATTAAACCACCCAACAGTATATAGATGCTTTTATTTTTGACACTTTAAGCAGTTTTGCTGCAGAGGTTTGGAGCCCTGTTCCAGCCCCCATTGTTTCCTGATAATGTATTACAGGTTGCTAAATTGTGCTATCCATCACAGTGAACGTGATGTCTGCATACAAATTTGACAAAGTCAGCTCTCTGCTCCATCAGTTGTGACCATCCTTTCTTTAGAGTTGTGTCCTCTTTATAGTGCCGAGCTATACTGTGTCTCTTCAGTGCCCCCCTTAAAGAACTAAACAAACACAGTGACATGGCCCTTTAGTAATGCAGGGAGGCTCAGATGGAATTACAGCACAGGGGGCTATTTCAGTGTGTGTTTTGAACAGAGTTACAGGAAGAGTTCAACATTTTGGGAATTCACTTTCTTGCCAAGAGTTAAATGAGGAGATTGATATCAGTCTAATATCTGTCTGTTGACAGGGTATCTGCAGGTTCCAACAAGTAAACTTTCAGACTTTTAAAGACCTTTTAGGGTCATTATGAATGCAATTTAAGACCCATTTCACATCCATACTGGCAAGAAAGTACTAATGTGAAAGAAAACTGGAACATCAGTATCGTCATTGCTGCTATATGACTGATGCTTCGTCAAGTCCAGAGCACCTCACCACATTTCCAGGCATTGGCTTCAACCACGCACTAAATTCTCTGTTCTCTAACCAAAGCTAACTGAACTTGCATTTACCCATTTTTACACGGTTTTAACTCTCTGACCTTAAGTTTGCCAAAACCAACGTCGGTGGCGTTTCTTAGCTTTTCACTTTCCGTAAGATTTATCCACTAATGAGCACACCACCCCCAAAATTGGATTTAAGATATTTCATGAGATTTTAAGATATAAGGAGGCCTTCAGGTTATTTGATTTTAGACATTTTTTTTAATACTTTTTAAGACCCCTCGGAAACCCTGGTTGAGTATGAAGCTACAGCCAGGAGACAATTACATTAGCTTAACATAAAGACTGGCAGGGTGATGTCAACTGGGAAGAGGTCAAAGCCAAATGATGCAATTGGTGCTTTCTGGCCATGATTTATCCTTGGCAAAGGCACCACTTTATGCATAAAAATCATGAGGTAAAAATTTAACCTTCAAAAATTATACTACTAGTGATGAAGGAGTCTTATTTCTCTCCTTACTGAACAAAACAAAATGCTTGGATCTCTTGCACCCATGGGACACGTGCTTCAGTGCACTGACAATCCAACAGTATCTATCTTAGTTAACGTAATATCTGCAGTCTGTAGATGATGATAAAGCAAATCCATTACAGTGTAGACACAAATACAATCTAATTCACACTAGAAAATCTGAAGGTAAGAAAGCAAAGTGTATTAAACTAGTTAGAGAGCAGCTGGCTTCTATTCAAGGTTAAGAAATGGTATGGTCCACTTTAGGGGTGTCTGAAATCGTATTACAAGAGTCTTCCAGGCATGAATATGGGAAATGTTATATTTATGAATATTTTTTCATGTTATATATTTGTCATATTTATATCTTTTTACCTCTTTTGGGTGTGGTCCAAGTCTTAATTAATTAGCCTTAAAAATGACGTGTCTGCACAGATCAAACCAACAAGCTGTAACATAATTAGTGAGCTTTAAAGGTGCTGATAGAAGGCAAGGCTAGCTAACCTTATCCTGGCCCTAGCTTAGATATGACAGTGGTATCAGTCTTTTCATCCCATTCTCTGCAAGAAAGCAAATAAGCATGTTTCCTTGAATGCCAAACGATGATTGAATTTTCAATTTAGGGTGAAATCTTCCCTCAACCTTTGGTTGGAATGTCAGAAGATGATTGCCGACAGCAGGCGAAGCATAAGACAGTAAACGACCCCGGCCAAAGCAACATTACAGGGACACGAATCTGAGCAAACATGCTGCAAATGAGGCGATTTTTCCCAGAACTTTAAACCTTAATCTCTGGAAAACAAAATAAAACCCTGCATCCTCTGAGACATACACCACACTCCCTCTCTGTACAGCTGTACAATATGAGCTTATATACAATACAGTACAGTACAGTACAATGCAAAAAAACCCCACATCAAATCATAGTGACAGGACGTCGGAGACAGGCAGCAGTAGAACATCAAGTTAGCAGGCAGATCGCTGAGCTGTTTATGTGTGTGTGTGTATTACCATATGTTGTGGGGACATGAATCTGTTAACACAGTCACATTATGGGGACAAAATGCATGTCCCCATAGCATAAAACGTTATATTTTAAGGTGAGGACTTGGTTTAGGTTTAGGTTGTGGCTAGGGTAAGGGTTAGGATTAGGCAAGTAGCAGTTACAGTTAAGGTTAGAGTAAGTCTCCAGGAAATGAATGTAAGTCAATGTAATGTCCTCAAAAGTCATGGAAACATGACTGTGTGTATGTGTGTGTGTTCAAATTTTCATAAAGACACAATGCCCTATTTAGGGACATGATAACCAGGAAGTAGTGGTCATAATCAAAACAAGGGGTTTTGAGGGAACAGGTGTACACACAAACAGACACACACACACACACACACACATACAGGAAATGTGTTGAAAGTATCTCATTGGCTGTTGTCGCTGTCCGTCAGGCTAATTTGAACATCCCGATGGGAGCTCTGCGTCCAGGGGCGGGACATCCTGTCAAGAGGAGAGAGGAGACAGTAGACACAGAAGAGGTGAGACAACACACAGGACACACACACACACACACACACACACACACACACACACACACACACACACACACACACACACACACACACACACACACACACACACACACACACACACACAAACACACACTAGCAGGTAAAAGAAAACATTTAACAGCAGGTTTCTGTAGTTTTATCAAAAGTGACAACATCAGTTGTTCAAACCAGAAGTACATTCATATTGTATTATGGTTTCCCTTCATACCACACATACGTTAGATAATATAAGTAATGTAATCTGAATGGAGTATTTTCAGTCGGGCTGTCCTTGTCCAAAGAAATTTGAGTCGTCTAATTCTGTCAACTAATTGATGAATTGATTTAATCCACAGATCTGTAAATCTGAGTTTCTCCACAAAGAATCACACAAATGCTCCACTTTAAATCTTTTGTTTACCAGACGAGCTCATAAGTTTCTTGGAAAAAAAGTCATTAAGCATAAAAAAGGGCAAAAAATGACTAATCAACTAAAGAAATCTTAGTGGACTGAGACCAGAACGTTTCGTAGACTAAGAGGGTGTTTTTCAGCTTTCATTCAACCACTAAAATCACTTTTTTAAATGTGTGCCGCCATGTACCATCTCTTCATTTTCACCATCACTTCACTGGACATGTCTAGAAGGTAACCCACAAGTGGTGACACCCTCGAGGGATGGTTGAGGTTAGGCACTGACCTCAGATAGTTAAGGTTTGGATAGGTTGTTGGGCAGCAAGTCTCATGAGAGTTTTTGCATGTTTTTACAATTTGTGGGTTACCTTCCAGACACTGCCACCTTCTGTGTTTCTGCCAAAACCCACCGGGGACAATAATGCAACGTAAACACAGAGAGCAGGAACTGAAAGAAAGAATGAAGTTGAGAAAAAAAGGCGTTTTAAGTTTTGAGGCTCGTTAGCCTATTTTTAGACACAAAAGCCTTTAAACCTTTAGGTGGTTCAGGACCTGAGATGCTGGAAACGGCTACTCTGATAAGCTAGGCTAGTAATATCATCAAGAGAGTCAAGCTGGATGGGAAGCAAGATGGTAAAATTCAAATATAAGTTAAGACGAGCTGCAGTTATCTCACAGCTGTACCTTCTCTGTTTTGTCATTTTGCAGTATAAAAAAAAGTATACAATTATATGGAATAATAATATTTTATATTGGTTTATTAAAACTCCATTCTGACCAAATATGTTGTCACTGTATATTGGCTTTTTGGGGCAGAATCTTATTATTATTTATTATTATTATTATTATTATTATTATTATTAATATTATTATTATTATTATTATTATTAATAATAATAATAATAATAATAATAATAATAATAATAATAAACTATTTATATAGCACTTTTCTAAACAAGGTTGCAGTGTTTTGTTTTTTTTTAAAAAAAAAACAGGTACAGACATAAAACAAGGTCATAAAACAAGAAACATCTGAGGATAAATACATTTTAAAAGCAGAATTAAATGGCCAGAAATTGATGATATAAGCCGGCATCATATTAAATATTCATAAATATTTCCTATGAAAGTAAGTTTTAAGAAGGGATTTAAAAGATGGTAATGAAGTAGCGTGTCTTTATTATTATTATTATTATTATTATTTATTATTGTCTTTATTTCAATAGGTAGGGTGTTCCACAGTCAAAACAGACAATACAGGAATACAGGAGACAATAAATCCTTGATGTAATTTGGGGCAAAGCCAATTAATGCTTTAAAAGTGCTCATTAAAAATTTAAAATCAATTCTGAACAGAAGGGGCGAGCACCGGAGTGATGTGTTTGTATTTGTTAGTGCCTGTTAAAATTCGGGGGAGGCAGCGTTGTGCTCCAGCTGGAGTCGGTGAATGGATGGATAGTAGAATAGTGCAGTGAGCCAATAGTGCTAGCAGGTAGTAGTACGGGTTGTGAGAAGGTACATCTTTAACTATAATTTTGATAACTGAATATGTTTTTCAAACAGTCAAAGAAGAATCACTGAACACAAACACACAATACATATAATACAGTAGTGGATGTGCAGAAAATGAGAGATTAGTGGATTTGAAGAACATGAATTATTAATCCCCACTGCTCAAAATACTCCTACTCCTACTAATAATGCTTCTGTTTGTATTATTTTCCTGAGGTTCATTCACCAGACCAGCCCAGCGCCGCCGCCCAGACGCCAGAGGAGAAGAAGGCGTTGCCGGGCGCCGTGAAACTGCCCGGCCCCGCCGTTAACCTCTCAGAGCTGCAGAACGTCAAGAGCGAACTACGATGGGTCACCAAGGATTAACATGTAGGTGTCCGTAGTCGTGTAAACACGCCTGAATATCCTCTTCCTCATTGATTTATGAGGAAAATATGGATTTTACCACATTAAAACCAGATATGATGTTATTACATCAATTTGGTTTGCCAAAAAGTCACTCACAGACAAGGAAATATACAGTATATTGTTCTCCATACTGCCTTTACTTATGTGTGGGGTCAATAATACCCCAGATTTAAATATACTTAATATGTATGTTGGTATAAAAGCTACTCTGTGGCTCTTCAGATCACAGCCTGCAAGTTAGACTGTAAATTTTTGTACTTTGCAAAGGTGAAGAAGTAACAAGAGGGTGCAGAAATAAATTAGAGTAGTTTTTAAATTACCCCGTAAATATATCAGCATTTGGTACCTGCAGCCTTTTTGTTGTGTCACAACATCTTTCATATAAAGCAGCCAATCTACGAGCTGATTAAAAAAATACTTCATAACAAACATTAATATACCCTGTAACTACACTGAAATTGCAATAAGAAAACGATGAACAAGAGACAACTTTATTTTACAGCCCTGTATCTAATCAATGATTAAAAACATAAACCTATAAAACTATGTATAAGTATTTTACTGTTATAGCTATAAAGCCTCACCAACACTGTTTTGTCTCCCAGCAACAGCAATAATGTAAAAAAAAAGATTCTAATTATATTTATAAGTCATTTTTTAGTAAATATACAATAATTTTAAAATACATACATAAAAGGTACCCACTTAGGATTTTACTAGAGTATACACTGAAAAATGTCTATGTTATCTCAGGCCTTTAGATTAAAATCCAAGAGTCTCTTAGACATCAAACAGAAGTAAGACACAGAGTAGTGGACTTTTGAAATATATCCTCAGTTCAAAATCATGTTTTAAAGCAATACTCTAAAATTAATAAAAGTCATTATCAGTATTTACCCTCTGAGAGCCACAATAGACCCATTTTTGTCTTTTTTAGGGGGTACAGGGGGTCTTTAGGGGGAGATAGCAGGTCAACAGTAGAAGTCACATAGAAGTGGTGAACATCATCTGAAAGCTGAGAACCTGAAGATTAATTTGAGATGCAGCTCAGCACTGTGGATTAAGTTGTTCTTGTCATAAATCAAAAATAAACCTTTTTTTTTGATGATGATGAAGTATATGATGACCATCGCCATGCTCTGTTATGTCTTATGAGTTGTTGCAGCAGTTTTTGGGTTGTTTCCATTTGTTACACAAATTTGGGGCTAAATTTAACCAATTTGAATTGATAAAATGATCAAAAATCCCTCCAAAATACCACTTTAAGACACTGAGACCTTGAACACCGAAGAAAAAGCCATGCTGTGATCTGGTATCAAAAGCTTTTGACATTTGGAGATTTTTACAGGAATTGCATTTTCGGCAATTAGATGAGGAGAACCTCTATTGCTTAAACTGCTCAGAAACCCCCTTATTGTCAGTCTAGCTAGCAAAGCCATCCATCTTCTGAATGCTTTCGGTCTCTGGTTTGTGGCTGTAAAGTCTCATGAGGCTGTGATTATCATAGAGGTCACCACAGGTCATTTTATACAGTGAGTCAAGTTTCAGAAAATGGTCTCACTACAATGAAATTGCTTTTATGGCAACTAACACCACCACACATGAATACAGTTGGGCAGAGGTCAGAGGTCAAGGGACCTGTTTGAAAATAGCCATGCCAGTTTTTCCTCGCTAAAATTTAGCCCAACTTTAGAGCATTATTTATCCGTTTTCGTTTTCCGGTTTTCTATTTTCATATGACATCTGGAGCTTCACTCTGGCCCTAAAACTGAACCTGCTTGAGCCTCTGAAAGACAGCGAAGATGGTCAGGATCTTTAAAAGTGATCGAACAATGTCAAGTATGTTTTTAAAAGCTGTTTATAGGGCCCCAAACTGAACATGAGTGCTCAAATATAAAGAGTTTCCATCTATTCAGTTTTTTGAAACACTGTCAAAAACCTGAGCATTTTAACCTTCACAGCAGTAGGATTTTTTGAGGGTCTTTTGTGTGCAGGTGTGTCTATTCAACAGCTAATTTGTGTATCTATTGTAATAATTATTTGAATCCGCTGAATTTCACTAATCCCTCATGATAACGACTGATTTGGAAATATGTGACGCAGCTCTTTTGAGTGTTATGTGGTGCAGACGTGGTCGAGCTTAAAGTGTCCACAGAGAAAAATGCAAATCAGAGCGAAACGACAGCAAGGAAGCACAAAGTGAGTCACCAGGTCTTTGTGAATGATGCAAATCCAGTCCATGAGTGTGAAAACAGTAAATAACTGTGCAACTCTACAAATACAGGTCTACGTAAACAGATGAGGAAGTATTCAGCCCTCTAAAAGTATTAATACCCCACTGGTAAAATACTCATTTACAAGTACAAGTCCTGTATTCAAATAGTTTTAGTCAATTCAATTTCAAGCAGAAATACCAAATATTCTTTCTTATATATGATAGAAGACTTAATATCTTTTGGGTTATAACTGTTATTGGATATTGATTGAGAGACAAAATAATTTGCAGATTAATCAATAATAAAAATCATTAGTTGCAGCCCTAGATTGATCTGCTAATTGTTTCCTTGATCAATCCATCTTGTTCAGTTTGTGAAACATGTGAAACTACAGGTAGTTAGAGATGCCATCTCAATCACCCAGAGCTCAAAATTATTCTCTTTAGTGTAATTTAAGACAAAAAGTGCCACAAATCTTCACATCTGAGAAGCTGGAACCATGAAATCTTTGGCACTTTTCATAAAAAATAACAGAAACAATTAATCAGTTATCAAAAGAGTTGTAGATCAATTTTCTGATTATTTTTGCACCCACATATCCTGGGTAGAAAGAGGTATATTTAGTGTTTCAAATCTACCTAACTTGCAGTGTGGAAGGAAATGAGTTAGACACTGGGAGAACATGCAAACCCCAAACATGAAAAACCCCTGCTGGCCAAACGGGTTTAAACCAGGCAGAAACCTCTGGTTCTGAAAAGTGAAGCCAATGCTGACGTGTCTTAAACTCGCATTCTTTCTAACAGCCAGCAGGGGGCGACTCCTCTGGCTGCAAAAAGAAGTCGGATTATATAGAAGTCTATGAGAAAATGATCCTACTTCTTACTTGATTTATTACCTCAGCAAAAAAAAAAAACAAGATGGCAACGGCTAAAATGAGAATTCAAGGCTTCAAAACAGCAGTCCACAAACCAATGGGTGATGTCGTGGTGACTACATCTACTTCTTATATACAATCTATGGTTTAAACTATGATTGTACCTGATCACTTAAATATATTAGGAATTTTATCTTGACTTATCTTTACTTTACTCCATACTATTCTATTATTGTTCTTATTATTAATCACCTTGCTCTTTGTACACTAGCATTTTCTGTGCCGTCGTATTGCACTTTATTTACAACCAGACTATTAGTCAACAACCCCACTAATCTGTTTATTCATGCTTATTCATTTTAGTGCCATCTTTAGCTGTGTTTGTGTACCTGTTGTCATTGTATTTACCGGTAAATGAATCTGTGCTATGGTGATTTAATTTCCCTCTGGGGATTAATAAAGTCAACCATCTATCTATAAGCGCTGCGCTGCAGTTAAATTATATCCTTCTTTGCATGATGACTTGCAAAAAAATCTTATTTCTGTGCTCCAAAAGGCACAGTGCACACATTTTATTCTGGACAAATTACACCAAAACTATCTGTCTGCTGGATACCTACAAGGGGTAAGCGGGTAAAAAAGTTTTTCCTTAAGTATATATGTCATCTTGGTGCAAAGCAGGAATGTTTTTACCTGCATATTAAGTGAATCCAAAACAGATATTTGTTTTACTTGATGAGAGGAAAGTGATCTTAACATAACATGGCACTAACAGATCCTGGATCAGACTCGTCCCCACCTGCAGTGGTTGGTGCTCACCACAGGGGGTCACTGTGGGCTGAGCAGTCTTTGTTTGGGTCAAGCGGCGTGTGTTGATGCCTCAGTGTGTGGGCAGAAGGGGCTGAGTCAGGCTCTATATTTACACTTTATACAAGCGTGTGTGTGTTTTAGAAAATGTGTGTGAGCGCTGAGGGCAGTCTGTGCTGTGACTTTCTCAGCGGGACACAGAAACCACAAACACTATGGCTGTTCTGCCCTGCCCAAACCATGTGGGTGTGCTGTGTAGGAGATAAACGAGAAGCCGGTTCAAGTTTGAGTTATAAACACGTCTCTCTGAGGCAGAAAAGAATAACATAAATGCTATTTCTGAGCAGGTTCACAGTGTGTATTTACACTGGGGAAAGTGATAAAATCACTCAAAAAAAGTCAGCCGCTGCATACTGTATGCACCTGATTCTGTGTGCTTTCGATGGACACTGTTTGTCCCACAATGCAAAGCACAATGAAAATAAAAGTGATACTCACAGATGCAAAACAAACAAGTTGTATCAAAAGGAAATCTAATCTGAAGCATAAAAAACAGTGTTAAATATTAGAAAACAATTTTGCTTTCTCTCTGGTTTAATTTATGGTGTTATTCCAAAATTGCAGCTCATGTTTTAACAGGGGTCTTAAACAGGAGTCTTAAATCCAATTTTGGCAGGTCTTAAAAATTCATTAACGGTAATGTCATTTAAAAAGAAATCCATTATCTTGCTTTAAATGTTTTTTTGTTTGAGCATGCCGTACCAAAACTATAAAGAGGAACCAAAAGGGAATAGCTGTGCTCCACGGATAGTATTTATAAGAGCACACCCATGTCATGTGCAGTCAAGGGGGGTGGTGTGCTTATTAGTGGAAAAACCTCGCAGAATGTGAAATCCTGGGTTACGTCACTAATGTTGCTTTCATCAACAGTGAATTTAGTAAACTTAGTGCTTAGTGATTGCATTCAAAGCGGTCTCAAATGGACATGAAACGGGTCTTTAATTGCATTCATAGTGGTCTTAAAAGGTCTTAAAAAGTCCTAAATTTGACTTGTTGAAACCTGCAGATACCCTGATTATACACTACATGACCAAAAGTATGTTGGCACTCATATGTGATTCTAGAACTCTTTTCCTAAAAAAACATGTCGGCTAAATAATATTTTCTTCTATAAAATCAGACATCTGTTTGCAACCAGAGGAGTCGCTGCCTGCTGGCTGTTAGAAAGAAGGCAAGTGGCAATGGCTTCACTTCTCACAACTGGATGTCACCGCGTAGTTTAAACCCAGCTGGGGTTTTTCCACTTTGGATGTTGGAAGTCATTTCCTTCCACATTGAAAAGACATGCAGGTTAGGTGGATTTGAAACTCTAAATTCCCTGTTTTAGGTGAATATATTTGTCTATAATATGTCTAACCTGTGGCTTGTGACCCAGGATAAGTGGGTGTAGAAATAGTCTGAAAATTACTTTTGATAACTGATGGATCATTTCAGTTATTTTTCATGAAATTTTTGAACCCACTCTGGAAAACTAAAAGATATAAAAGAGCAAGAAATTCCTGGTTTATTAATTCAAGAGCATGAAAACCTTTGAAGGTCTTTCTTAAATAGCTGCAGGCTGGCATAGTCATGTCAACTTCGAAGGGTCTGCTAAGCTATCGAGCATAATTTAGCATGAGACTGCATCATTTAAAGCTCATAAAGAGTCCCATGCCGGTGCTTCCCTTTCAGTCTCCTGTACTTTTCACTGAGCTTCAGAGTGACATGACTTAACCAGCAGCACTGTAGCTCTTTGGCTCATCCACGATGTTTAACTTGAAGCCTGAAGACCTGCGCTGCCTGACTAAAACTACAGTGTTGAGATGGAAATAAACAGGAAATGTGTCGGTGAGGGGAGATCAAGACACAGAGATACAGAAATGGAAAAAGGTCAAGAGAGAGATAAGTGCAAAGAGAAAGCGGGTGATGGATCAACCAGATCTTATATATAAGGTGACCTGGCCTTCTCTTTGTCGTCTTGGACCTTCCCGCTGCCTCTCAGGGGTCAGCAGCTCTGAGACCCGCTGATACCAGACAGTGAAAATCCCTCACAGTGTCTTTATCTCTCTGTTTCCTCCAGGATACCCAGCCAGCTGGAGAGAAAGGCAGATAATCTTCATAGACACAGACTTGCCCGCTGCCACTGAAGACTAAGCAAACTGCAAACTAATTCCAACATGTTCGGAAACAAAAACAGCTTTGTGTGAAGTCAATGTCTGCAGAAACTGTTCAGCATTTTAACCAAAACCACCAAGAAGCAGGCATCCATAAACTTTCCATCGGTACTCTAATAGCTTAAAAGCACTACAAATATATAGATTTATCTTACCATGTCACTAGATCCAAACTTAAATCATAATTTGTATAAAAAGTTGAGTGATGTCGAGATATAGCGAGATATTCTGGCTGCAGACAAGACTTCACTTTACTTGGACTTTTAGGAGGAAGTGAGTTGTGTTGCAATAATGGCATCTTCTACAGTATATTCTCTGCTTTTTCTAAGTTTTTGGAGTATTTTAAGTGGCTTAAAAGGACATTGGTTGACAGCTGACAAACATTTAAGGAATCCACTTGACAACAAAACAAAAAACTGTGATTCCCCTTCTGATGCTTCTTTTCCATACTGTTAAAACCGCAATGAACTGATTTATACTGATGCTTTCTATTAAATTATTCATTTGAGGATGCAATGGGATTTTAGTTCAACTGTGCTACTTTTTTGGGGAGGGGGAATATAATGTTTAAGTTTATTGTTATGATTCCCAGAAACTATCTTCAGGAAAATATTGCAATAAATCAAGATGGTTCAAAAAATTCAAACTGTTCTTTTCATTACTGGCTGCGTCTGCTATAACAATACAGGAAAATAGTGGTTAAATGTTGTATACGTTTTTTTATTTGTCCCAATCATGTTGAAATACTTGCTTTGTGAAATTAGACTTTTATAACATTGTTAGCTATGCATGCAGGATGGACTGTTGGTCCACCACTTGGTCCAGACTGAAAGATCTCAACAACTATTGGTTCCCAAATCTTACTAATGTTGGTGACCCCCTGACTTTTCCTCCAGCACCACCGGCCAGGTCAATTCTTCACATGCAAAGTGAAATTTTTCACTTATGCATTGAAATATCTCAAAATCCACCACATGGATTGAAAGAAATGGTTATGTAGACTTTCATAGTTCACAGATGATATATCCTCTAACTTTATTTCTACTCTTAAAGGATCAGTATGTAATGTATTTACTGTAATTTACTGTACTGTTACCTGTTAACTCTTCCTGCAGCACCATCATCAGGTCAAAATTGCAGTTTGTCCAATACTTATGTTTACAACCAAATACCTGCAAAACTAAGAGCATTCAGACTGAGTTCTGTTTTGTTTTTAGTGCTAAATATATGATAAACTAACTTGGTAAACAACCTAAAGCTGCTAAATAAGGCTACAATTAATAATTATTTTCATTTTTGGTTAATGTGTTGATTATGTTCTTTATTAATCCATTAGATGTTTGGCCTACAAAATATCAGAAAAAGGTGAAAAATGTAGATCAGTGCTTCCCAAAGCCCAAAATGACGTCCTCAGGTGTCTTGTTTTGTCCACAACTCAAAGTTATTCAGTTTATTGTCATAGAGGAGTAAAGAAACCAGAAAATATTCACATGTAAGAAGCTGGAATCAGAGAATTTAGACTTTTTCTCTTAAAAAATTACTCTAACCAATTATCAAAATAGTTGACGATTAATTTAATAGTTGACAACTAATCAATTAATCGTTGCAGCTCTACTGCCAAACAGCAGTGTGTTAGCATGCTGACTTTAGCATCTAGCTAAGTAGGCCTACAGACTCAGAGCCGCTATAGTGGCTGTAGACTCTTGTTGTTTCTTTGTCATTTCAAAATTACATCTTGCTGGTGTAGTTGACAGCTGTATCAGCTAACAAAGACGCCCCAAATAAGGCGACAGGACATGATAGTAACCTTTTTAAGGTGACATGTTTAAAGGGGGATTATTTTGTGGCGGAGACTTCCTTTTTTCCTGTGGGCGTCAGGAGATTGACAGTAAACAGAGCGTGACATAATAAATGCACTGATTAAAAAAACAAAAATCCATCCGTCAAATTAAATACCCTGAAAAAGCAAATTAAAACTTCATGTTTACTCTGATGGAAGATGTGACCCGAAGAGTCTTTCAGAGCTCTGATATTCCCAATGGTAATATTCTTATATTATGTGCATTTCTAATTTTAGGTGGGAGTCAGGGGCGTCTTTGTGCATGGAGTCACTTTGATCCTCCAAATCCAACTGTTTCATGAAGGAAAGCCACATTAACCGAGCACACGCACATGCCATCAAACTGACCACCAGCCCCCCGTTACAGCAGATATCCATCATCGCATCACATGTCCACACAGACGAACACACACAGAGCAGCTGTGGCTAAGTTTAGCCTCCATCAGGTCACGGTGGAGAGAAACACTGCTGGTGTTCTAACAGCCGTATGAGAGGATCTGACATTGTGTGGGAAAGATTAAAAACACTTTAAAGTCTGTTCTTCCTCTTTATGAGTAGCCTGCATGCTGAATTTTGAACTAGTGCAACCTTTCCACAAACACACTCATCTGAGTGTGAGCCAGCATCTACTCAGAGATCGTAACTCACAAAATGTACAACACAAAGAGCGCTGTGAGAACTTGTAAGTGTGCAATTAAGTGTTGTTTGCATACTGATGTGCATCAGGCAGCCTGGCAAAATCAATCAGACGACCGTAAAACAGAACTTGTAGCCTCATATTGAAAACAAATCATTATCACTCCCCCCACCAGCCTTGTATCTCTGCTTATAAATAATAACATGACATCAATCGGCATGATTTCATGGCTGCACATGTCACAATGAGGTTAAATGCCTCCCAGAAGGGCACGGCTTACTCTGATACTGAATGCTATGCGCTACTTTTGACGCTTATAAAATCTTTTGACAGCTTGTCAAAACTTCCCGGGGTTTTGATATGCACCTCCGCCGAGCTGTGTGTGTTTCTATTCCTGTCGCCATGGCAATGAGGGCACAGATAGGTTCCGTGGCAACCGTGCCCTGGAATCTTGGTGTGCAGACTGTTGCAGCAGCTGTATGTACCGATGAGTTCATCCGCCGGGTTAGACACTAAAACCCTGCCAGGCTCCCTCTGTGTATGCGTGTTCGGTTGTGTTTATCCACGCGTCTGCTCGCTTGGTGGATGTTGGATGCATGCATTCGGGTGATACTCCCTCCCGGACGCAGAAAGGAAAGGGCAGCGAACAAACACAAAGCCAACAGAGCCAGGACATCACAGAAAGAGACAGGAGGCTTTGGGACGGACCAAGTTTAGGGGCCAAAAGAGGGGGTGGGGGTGTGAGGGAGAGTTGTAAGGGGAAGTTGGTAACCTTCCTATCATGGTGTCACATGCCCGCCTCTGCCGACAGAGCAGGACAAAAGCACAGATGGAGACACGTCGACTAAGGACGCACACTCTGCTCTCTTTTCCTCTCAACTCTCCTGTCTATTCCCATCATTTCCTGCTCTTTGCTTTCAACAACCTATTATCCTATTCTCCTACTAACGTCTGATTCTCTTTCTGTCTAACGCTTGTCGGCTACATCTTCTTTGACAGCACTCATTGCTGCTTTGCCTGTGCTTTTAATGTTTCTTCCTCTTCCTTCCCTCTCGCTATTGCTTCCTCCTATCATCCTGACAAAGCTTTTTCTTTGCAATTAATCCTCTTTTTGACTGTTTCTCAGAAGCTTTCTCTCCAATCTCTTATCTTTTGGATGGATAGCTACTCCCTCCTCTACAGTTCCTCTCACAGAACCGGACTTCTCTCCGGTTTCCAGCGCCTGCGCTCTCAGGGAAACATGTGTGATGTCGTCCTAGAGGCCGGTGGTGTATCTTTCCCTTGTCATCGCGCCCTTTTGGCCAGCTCCAGCGAGTATTTTTGGGCTCTGTTTGGAGAGACTACCGCGGAAAGATTAGCGCACTCCATTAGCCTCCCAGCGCTAACACCTGAAGGTTTAGACACCATTCTGGACTTCCTGTATTCCGGCTGGCTCAGCATATCATCGCCTACACTTCCTGTCGTCTTAGAGGCAGCAAGATACTTGCAGGTGGAGACGGCTGTATCCATATGTGAGCGCTTTATGACTGATGATTTAAACATTGAGAACTGCTGTTGCTATGCTAACCTGGCCGAGCATCACGCCCTTCCTGATGCACTTGAAGCTGCCAATCAAACCATCGCTATGGAGATGGGGACATTGCTGCAGGAAAGTAGGGATGACCTTCTCAGGTTGAATATCCAATCGCTGATGGCGGTCCTAGATGCTGACGAGATCCCTGGTGTAAAGGAAGCGGAGCTTATAAAGCTGGCTCTGGATTGGCTGGATGAGAATGGGCCCCTCCCTCTGCTGAAATCAAATCTCCTGTTGAGTCGTCTGCGCTTCGGATTGGTCGCCCCCTCTGACCTCACAGATCTTAGCCACGCCCACAGAGCCATGGCCACACCTCTCATCAGAAGTCAGCTGACCCGGGCGCTGGAGTACCACAGGCTGGGTTCGGCTCAGCCAATCAAACAGAGCAAACAGTCGACGCTCAGAGCTTCGCCCAATCGGGTGCTGCTTGTGGGTGGAGGGTCCAGCCCTGATTGGCCAGAGCAGCAGATGCTGGCATTTGACCGTAGAAGCAGGAAGTTTTCATCTCTGAGCTCCAGCATCCCACTGCGAGTGAGAAACCACTGCGTGTGCTCAGTGGGGGGTTTCCTCTTCCTGATCGGAGGAGAGGAGGTGAAAGAAGGAGACGAGGATGGGAAAAAGTCTGTTACCGTGGCAACATCCAAGCAGGTGTGGCGCTACGATCCTCGCTTCGAGCACTGGGAGCCGATGGAGTCCATGCTGGAGAGGCGGGAGCAGTTCACCTGCTGTGTAGTGGGGGACGCCATCTATGCCATCGGAGGACGACACACGCGACCAGACGCCAACGCACACACCTCTGTAACTTCTGTTGAGTTTTATGACATGGCCACAGGAGCGTGGAGGAGAGGAGCAACCATGCCCCGCCCCCTTTATGGCCACGCTTCAGCTGTGCTTGACAACAGTATCTACGTGTCAGGTGGCAACCAGGGTGGGAGTAACCATGGTGATAACCAGGATGACCACAGAGAGAGCAGCAGAAATGTCCTGTGCTGGGACCTCACAGGCAAAGTCTGGGAGAAGCGAGCGTCCATGTCCATCGCCAGGTTCAGTCACCGCCTGGCGACCGCCAACGGTTATATCTACGCCCTGTTGGGAATGTACGAGCCTTTCTGCGATATCGAAAAATACGATCCACAGTCCGACCACTGGACTCGCCTCCGACCGCTTCTCATTGGCTCCTTCAACTATGGGATGGCGTCAACAGCATCTGGGAATATGCTGGTGTTTGGAGGGAGGAGATGGAGCGATGGACAGGAAGTGATAGTGAAGAGTGTGTTGGAGTATGATACAAAGACAGATCGCTGGAGAGAGATCTGCCAGCTCCCCAGACCTCTCACTGGGACTGAGTGCACACTGCTGCCTCTACCAGACTAAAGTCCACATCGTGTAAGAAAACTTTAATATGAAGGTGAAACTGTTTCACTTTCTGGTGCAACGTAGCCTCAAAATGATAATAACTGAGCACATAATGTTTTAGGGAACTAAAACTTTTGATGACAGCCATGAAACCACGCTTTTTAGTCCGGTCTCATTCGGGGAAAACAAATTTACATTATTCAAAAATATTAAAAAAAAAATATAAAAAAAAAATATTTTTAAAAAAAAAAATTTTGGAAAAAAAAATAAAATATATATAATTTTTTTTTTTATATAAAGAAAAAAAAAGAGATGTTTTTTTTATTAAAAAAAAAAAAACATAAAAAAATAAAAAAAAAAAAAAAATATATAATTTATTTCTTTCTTTATAAAAAAAAAAAAAAGATTTTTATTTGCCTAGTGAGCTTTGCAGGTGCTTGTAGGCAGATTTTGTTATCGCTGGACAAAGCTAGGCTAGCTGTTTCTCCCTGCTTCAAGTCCTTATGCTAAGCTAAGCTGCTATTCTACTTCTTATTGGAGCACTTATACATTTTGTGAGATTAGAAGAATGATACCACTATTACATCTGTCCGTTAAATATGAAGCTAGAACCAGAAGCCTGTTAGCACACATGTCCTCTCGTAAAACCATGACTTGACTCACGACTCATTTTTACACTTCAGTTTTTGTACAGATTAATGAAGCAAGACTGTGTGTTAATTAGTGAGCTTTAGAGGTGTTTGTATGCATTTTTCCCTTTGGACAGAGCCAAGCTAACTGTTTCCCCTGTTCCCAGCCTTTATGCTAAGCTAAGCTAAGATAGCCTTCTACTGGCTTTAGCTAATGGAGAGGGTGGCAAGCTAAAAAGGGGTATTTTATTTTATTTTTGCTTAGTTTTTCGAATGCATACCCATGGCTGATCACTCACTGATCTGAGAGATTGTGAAAGGACATTTTATCATCTATACTTTATTGACTGCTGCATGAACCTGTTGAGAGCTAATTACAAGCAACCTCTAACGAGAAGTGATTTAGAAGGTGTTTTGTCAATAGTCCTGTGACCGAATGTGTCGATGTTCAAAGACGAGAAATAAAACAAGAGCCAAGGAGGGCGATAAAGGGGATTTTGAGAGGCAGTAGAGGAGAGGTGAGGAGATTTAGTGGGACGAAGGTAATTCCTTAACAAATGTGTTTTCAGGAGGAGTTTGAGCCAGGCGGCGGAGGAGGCTATCATCACAGAGGAGGGAACAGAGAAGAAGTCAAAACAGGAGATAAGGTGAAGGTGGAGGAGGACATATTTGAAATAAAAACAGCAAAGCTAAGCTGAATATTTTATGTGAGATAAAAATTCGATGCATGTGACATTCCTGTTTATTTACTAGTAATGAATAATTTAAGTTTTCTATAAGATAGAAATAGAAGCAAACCAAGGGTATCGAGTGACCTTTGGTCTGTCTATAGTTTTCCATCTGCACTGACAACCAAACGGACAAAGTAGGTTAAAGAGTAGCAAAAGCATTAGCAGGGAATCATATGCATGATTTGTGGGTAACCTGCTGGAGTTCATTATTCATGGATTTTTGTGCGTACTTCCATTTAATCCTGAATACATACTGTGTGCATAGCCATTATTTATTTAACATGTTTTGAAGGTAATACTGGCTTCAAAAATAATTTGGTGTCTCATCATATCCTGCAGTGCACATTGTCAAAAAAATATGCATGGAAAAATGTACCCAACGTCAAAGCTTAAACAAGCAATTTAAAATATTGCATATACAAATCATGGTGTCTATACTTTTAAGTTGCCTATTATTGTTAAAACACCGGATTTAATGTCATTTTTTTGCAGTATTGTACAATTAACATTCCAATTGGTAATTATCATGAAATAACAACAGATCAAATCAACCCAGATCATGACCTTGTGAACAAATCAGAAAACAATTACACATTTATTCAATTATCATTAAGAATCAATAAAATTGAATTACAAATGTGAATAGATCTGGTCTGTCTATCACCATGAAGTAGCATCTTGTGCTGAAGTCTAGCTAAAGTTTTCTTTCTAAACCTGGTTTATCGTAAAAAAAAGCTAGCTGTACAGTATGTATATGGTAGTTTTTGCTTCTTCATTGGAAGTTTAATCTCTAAGATTTAAATTTTATTAAATGTCTCTCATCGTCAACTTGATTGATTTTGAGAAGGCATTTAGCCTCCATAGGGACAGTCTTTGGAAAATCCTCCGACATTATAGAATAGCAGCAAAGTATAGTATACTATATGGGGGCGGCAGTAGCTCAGTCTGTAGGGAGTTGGCTTGGGAACCGGAGGGTCACCGGTTCAAGTCCCGACATGGACAAGAACTGAGTGTGAACTGGTAGCTGGAGAGGTGCCAGTTTACCTCTTGGGCACTGCCGAGGTGCCCCTGAGCAAGGCACCAAACCCCCAACTGCTCGGGGCGCTTGTCAGGAGCAGCCCCATCACTCTGACACCTCTCCATTGATGCATGTATATGGACCTGTTTGTGCATGTGTGTGTATAAGTTAACAGAGTGAAAAAATTGAATTTCCCCTAGCGGGACTAATAAAGGAATATCTTCTTCTTCTTCTTCTATACTTGTGAATCACTTCTATATTTAGTTCAGATGCATAGTGGGATGCACAAATGACACCAGCTTCCTTGTTAAATCAGGAGTGAGACAAGGGTGTGCGATGTTGTCTCTCTTGTCCATAGTAGCTGTGGACTGGCTAATGTGAACAACCCTAAGCAACTCAAACACTGGCATCAGCCGGACTCTCTTTTCCAACTTAGAGGAGTTGCTGACGACCTCACGCTCCTATCACAACTACCAAGTTCCAAACGACAAAACATCATCAAGAAAACAGAGGTCATGCCCCTCCGGACAAAAGAACTATCTGTCATAGAGCTAAATGGACAACAACTTTCACATACCTTCCAAGCCGGGTAACATCAGATGGTGGAGCTAACCAAGACATTATGGTCAGATAAGGAAAAGAGAGGACAGCATTTCTAAGACTTGGAAACATCTGCCAACACCAAGATAAAGTCCTATATGGTGCTGAGTGCTGGAGAACGACTGAAAGAGACAGCTTTCTAGCTTTTACAATACCCGCCTCAGAAAGATCATGAGTACATTCTGGCCTGGGAAGAAGATGGAGATGGCTAGGATGTGTATTAAGGAAACCATTTGATGACGCGACAAAAGTGGCATTGCACTGGACACCAGAGGGAAAATACAAAAGAGGGAGGCCCAAAACAACCTGGAGGCGAACCATCAAATGAGAAATGAAGGCAAGAGGATACAGATGGAACAGCACTGAGAAGAAGGAAAACACCTGAGATGGAGATCCTTTGTCCTGTGCGCCATCCGGTGCAACAACGACTGAGTAAGTAAGTATGTTACTACTGCAGAATGAGGTAACACAATGGGGACTGGGGCTATGGCCCACTGGTGAAAGCCTTAGCGTTTTCAGTATTATGAACTGGGTGTCTGTGGCAAGAGAAAAATCACAAACGGTACACAGTTAGTAACCAAGACCGAGCCCCGGGCCGAACTTCCGAGTCCGTCATGTGATGCTGTTGGGCCCAAAAAGACTTATTTCCATAGACTTAACCAGGGAAAGAGCAACAACTTCCAAGTATAAACACTTGAATATCCCTAATTTATATCATTAGGTCCTAAAAGTTGCAAAATGTACGAATAGTTGAATCCAGAGTTATTCTCCTTCCTCCAAGACAGCGGCTGGGATGTTAAAGGGAACCCTGGTGTGCTTGACTTGCTCTTCCACTCACTTTTTCTCCAGTCTCTGCTAGTATTGTGAGTACATGGTTACTATGGCTGAACAAACAAAGAAAAGCTATGGAGGCGCGGCCCAGGTGCCAGCTACCAACTGACTGACAGGCAACACTGTTTGGGTCTCTGGGAAGTGTGGTCCAAAAGACAGAAAGACGAAAACACGGACAACACAAGGCAGCCCCATCCTAAAGCTTCTCATGTGTCCCCTATTTGACTCTAAGACTTGAAACTAGTGGTTGAGACCAAAAACCCATGTTTACTATGTTTACTGGGAAAGGGAAGTTTGGGGTCCCCTGCTGGAGCTGTTGCCCCCGCGACCCGACCCCGGATAAGCGGTTGAAGATGAAGATGAAGACTGAGGTAATAAATCAACTGAGAAGTAGGCTCATTTTCTCATCTCATTCTTTCTGCAACCAGAGGAGTCGCCCCCTGCTGGCTGTTAGAAGGAATGACAGTTTAAGGCACTTCAGCATTGGCTTCACTTTCAGACTCAGAGATTGCCCACTGGGTGGGTGTGATCTGTCAGATCACATTCAGATCACATTCTTTGTGTACATTATGAGTTACTCACTGAGTCTGTTTCCATTGCTCTGTGTAGCATCTTATCACCACTAGCCATCATCCACATGAATTTTTAGTTATGTTGAGATCAGCTGTACGTAGCGGGGCATCATAAAATACTTCATTCAAACTGGACAGAACCAAAATAAAACTCACCTAAATCATAGTCATTACTCTTTCCAACAATCACCAAGTGTGCTTTTGTCAAACTCAACTCTTATTTCACCAAATTTGATGTGAAAACATGCTTACATTGCGCAAGTGTTATACCCAGTGTTATGGCTCTTTGGAATCATTTAAAAAATACCTGAATGCGGATCATGATCCAGATCACCACCAAATTGTAATGGTTTGTTCACAGTGCCACACCCCACCTCTCCCTCAAAAAAATTTCATTCAAATCCATCGTGAACTTTTGGAGTAATCCTGCTAAGAGACAAACGAACAAACAAGCTCCTTCTGAGGCCCTTGGCGGAGGTAAAAGGGAGGCAGGGATTAGGATTAGTCAATCAGGAGGAAGAGCAGAGTTGAGTTTCTCAACCAGAGGCTCTCTGTTGGTTTGTTATGGACTCTCTTGTTCTCTTGTGTTGACAGCGACGGTACAGCAGCTGTTACCGACGCTCATCATATCCTGTCAACCTCCTCTCCTCCCCGCCGTCCGCCGAAGCGAAAAAACAAACCACAAATACACCTTCATCCAAATGACCACACTTTATTGATCCACTCTTCTTCTTCTTCTTCCGACAGAACATGTAGAATGATAAATAAATACTGTTATTTTACCATAATTTATAGATTGAACATTAAACAATCTTTACTCAACTGTCCAAAAAAACCCTGATAGAATTAGAGAACATCATCCAAGACACTTAGTTTGCACTCTATAAAGAGAGATCTACTGTATCTAGAGATTTCAAACACAAAAACAAAAAAAGGAATATTGTGTTTATCTACAACAAAGACATGCTACTACAACCAACCACGGGCAGCAGCATAGAAAGAGCATTCAAACTGTGTTGTGTGAGGTGAGTGTTTATTGGCGTGTACATGTCTTTGTGAGTACGATTGCTTTCATAGTTTTGTGCAGTGTCTCTGAGTATTACGTCATTTGGCAGCAGCGTACAAATAACAAACTAATATATTAATATTAGATCCATATTTCAATTCCTATGCAAATGTTACCTCATATTCTCTATGTGGCATGCAGGACACAGAGAGCCAAATGGTCTCTGAGGAAAAATCCACCCGTAGAAACTTTTACACATATAAAATATAATAAATCTGAGTAGTTTCGTGATTTTCCTCATTTATTACTTCAATTAGAGGGTTTTTTTGTTTTTTAGTGTTTTCTATGGCGACCAGAATAAATCTTCCGCTTGTTCTTGATTCTGTCACGCCAGTCAACCCTTAAGTTTGTATTCATGTGTGTTTTTGTTCATTTGTGTATGTATTTCCTGTTTTATTTTGTAGTCTGACTCTCCCTCTTGTTTCAGAGCACGTCACTTCCTGCCCTCCTGTTCTTCCGCGTTTTGAATGAATGAGATTCCTGACTCCCTCTCCTGCGTCTGATCATCGTTCCCCAGCCCTGATTGTGTTCACCTGTCCATAATTAGTCACTCCCCTCTTTAGTATTTAAGCTGTGCTTCCCCATCTTTCTGTGCCAGTTCGTCTTTGTACTTTTGAGTGAAAGCGTCCTCGCGTCCTTCTAGTGTAAGTCTCCTAGTGTTTTTGATTACTCCGCCTGTTTTCTCGATTACGTCTCTGCCCTACGATTTGGACTTGTTTGCCTTTTTTCTGACTGATCTCCCGTGTATCGAACCTTGCCTTCAGTAAAGACTTTTGATTTAAGCTGCCTGTCTTCCTGGTTGTGCTTTTGGGTCCACACTTTGTCTTACTTTGTGCGTCACAGATTCATGTTCTTGTAGTTTTCATATTTCAAGTGTTAAAGCCTCTGAACACCCACACAGGTGTTTGATGGGATCTTATGACGTCACAAATCTCCAATAAGAATAATAAGGTGTTTAATAAGGTGCATTTTTCCCGCCCTCACAGGTGCAATAAAGCTAACAGAAGACTCAGGAAGATGCCAGTCATTTACAGTAACATCCACACAGTCCTGACAAGAGGTCGAATCAGCCAGATTAACTGGAATCATCTGTGTGGGTGTTTTCAGCTTTTAAAGTGACGAAAAATTAAAACAGGTCCAGCAAGAATCCAGTCTGTTCTCCGGTGAAGGTAGAACATATTGTCTGCACCCCAGATGTGGCAATAAACTGCCTTGTGTGGCAATAAACCAAAGGGGCAGTCAAATTTCCTCAATTCTTCAGCAAACATTAGGAGTAAATACGAGGCTTCTGCAGTTAGACGAGTCAAATGGGGGGCACTGGTAGTTCACCTGGTAGAACAGGCACCCCATGCGGCCAGGGACGCAAATCCAACCCTTTATCCCCTCTCTCTCTCCCTTTCATAACTATCACTTTCACTATCGAAGTAAAGGCAAAAAGCCAAAAATTATCAGGTCAAATGGGTATTTCTTTTACCAATATTTCAGTCTGTTGAGCGTAAAATTGCATTTTTTGCATTTTGTATTTTTACTATGGCTGTCAAAGTTAACAGGATAATGACGCAAATTCATTTTTATAGCACTAATTTTCGTTAATGCATTAATATAACTTACAGTTTTTAGGTTGCAACAGGCTCAGTTTTAAAGCCAGCTTGACATCATATGAAACTAGAATATAACGCTCCAAACTTGCACTAAATTTTGGTGAGGAAAAACTGACATGGCCTTTTTTTTTTTTTTTTTTTAAATATTATTTTTTAGAGTATTTTTTTTTAACCTTTATTGATAGTGACAGAGTGAAAGGGGGAGAGAGGGGACAACATGCAGCAAAGGGCCCCAGGCCGGATTGGAACCCGGGACTGCTGCAGCAAGGACTACACCTATACATGGGGCGCCCAGTCTACCAGGTAAGCTACAACCATGGTGTTTTCAAAGGGCTCCCTTGACCTCTGACCTCAAGATATGTGAATGTAAATGGGTTCTCTGGGTCCCCACCAGTCTCCCCTTTACAGACATGCCCACTTTATGATAATCACATGCAGTTTGTGGCAAGTAATAGTCAAGTCAGCACACTAACACACTGACAGCTGTTGTTGCCCGTTGGGCTGCAGTTTGCCATGTTATGATTTGAGCATATTTTTTTTATACTAAATGCAGTACGTCTGAGGGTTTCTGGACAATATCTGTGATTGTTTTGTGTTGTTAATTGAGTTCCAATAATAAATATATATATACATTTGCATAAAGCAGCATATTTGCACACTCCCATGTTGATAAGAAAAATACAAATCTCCCTTTAAAGTACATTTTGAACAGATGAAAAATGTGCGATTAATCAAGATTACCTATGGACAATCATACAAGAAATCATGATCAAATATTTTATGCGACTGACAGCCCTAATATATAACTAAATATGCTTTGTATTAAACATGGATGCGATTTAAAGGAAATATTTTGGTCTGCAAATGAATTAATGAGCTCTAATAGAGGTAGCTGATGTTGAATGTCAAATTAAATGAATGCTATCAACGATGATATTCTAAGACAAGCGGGAAGTAAAGTGATACTGACTGGTGAAAATGAAGTGACAGCATAATGACAAATCTGGCATCATATCATATTTTGTGACAGAAAACACAAAATACCACAACATGGACTTCTAAATGCAAAATAAACAATCTGTGGCTGTTTGACAATAGTGTTAAAAGTGTTTTTAGGGTGGACTTTTCCTTTAAATGGGTCTTATTCCAGGAGGCTATCAAGTGTGCATGCTTCAGGTCCAGCCCAGCACAGTACAGTACGTAATTCTACCAAACCAGCACAAACAAAAGTGTCTAAAACTATAAACTGAGATTTAAAAAAAGACTAATTGTTCTCTGCTGTAACACTCACAGTACAGAAAATATCATCATAGACATCAAGTATAAGGCTTGATAGAATACAATGTATGACACTGTGTGGTTATGAGACACTGTGCAGTCGGTATAAACGTGGCACAACAAGCAGGATGAAATACTGAGGCATGATGGCGGCTCATGAAGATACTATTCTGAGGTCCTGATGAAAGTCGTCCAAAGTATTTATACAGCACAAAAACTAACATGTAATACTTAAGAATGAATTTATCGTCCACACCCGAGCCAGCTGGAGTGGCATAACCAATCAGCTCGTCGACTGATGTGACATGGGGGTCACTCGGGCGTCTCCTCAGAAACCTGTTGTGATGTACTTGTACACTGTGGTAGCTGAAAGCGAATCAGGATGCTGGAGTCAAGTTGTCCCTACTCTCCTGTCTTGACAAAGTCCATCACTGATTGCAACCCTGATGCGTCAAAACATCCACTGCTGTTTTCCAGAATAAGGAGATGAGAGCAACTCAAGCGTGTGTGTGTGTCTGTGTGTGTGTGTGTGTGTGTGTGTGTGTGTGTGTGTACGTGTGTGTGTGTGTGTTTCACTACATCAGACGTGGGTCTCGATGTAGGAGTGTGTGTGAGCGAGTGAGGGGGTGAGGGGCGGGCCGGGTTCTGATTCAGCGGTCGGGTCTGGCTCCTGAGAGAACAGGTCCTGATAGGCTCGTTTCCACTCCTGGAACTCTGCCGACGACAGCTGGGGATTGGCTAACAGCCTGTCAATCAGCGCTAGCTCCCCCTCCCTGTCCTATGGGGGGATGCAGAAACACAGGAGGGAGGGGGAGGGGGGCACGTTTTAATTTTATAGTTTTAAACCACTAAACTTTAACACGCAGACACAACGTGAAGCAAGACAAACACTTAACGGGATACACTAAGTTTGGGAGAGGGGTTAGGGAGAATTCACATCAGTCACACTAAGACCATCCATTTGCTCTTGGTTTATTATTAGATTAGTTCTTAATGCAATGTTAAATTTCAAGTAATGAAGCCTTCATAAAGGGTTAAGAAGTTGTAACAAATGACATTAATAAAGATTAACCCTTTATCAGTGTGTTTTTTTTTTAAGATATGAGCCATCAATAAGAAGAATATTTGGGTTGTGGATTATCAAAATAGATGCCACTTATTTTTTTATCAGTCGACTATCTGATTATTCGACTAATTGTTGCAGCTGTACTTCAACATACTTTTGGGTAGTTAAAGCATTTACGCACCTTTACACACCAGGGGGAGTTTTTTTGTTCGAGTAATTTGCATGTCATTTTTTTGAATTGTTGTTTTTATGGATGTTAATAATTAACCATTTAACCTTTAACCGACATTAAGCATTTTAAATGATTAACACTATCAGTTAAACGGTTAAAAGAATATTAATATATATTAATAATTAATTCAAAAGCTGAGAAAAACTCAGAGGGGTGGCCCGTTACTTTACGGAGAAAAGCTTATGAGAGAGCCGGCGATTCAGCTGAGGAGGTGTAGCTTGTAGCCTCGTAGCAACCGACAAGTAAACTGTACACACACTGTCTGCTACAGCTACGTTCACAGCTATAACTCCACCAACAAACCCACACTCACGGCCACCACATACACTGTCTGTTGGAAACTTGCTGAAGTTAAACTACAGCGGGCATGAAGCTACCGGCAACGCTAGCAGCTGCTAACGTAGCGCAAACACACACTGTCTGAAAATAGCTGTTAATCTGGGCAGATGCACAGTTGACAACCTGCTAAACTAAACTAAATATGTGGTGGAGACTTTTACTGAAAGAGTGGCTGCATGTCTGCGACACTACACACAGCACCGTGGCTGCTACAGTAACTCTCCTGATGGTGAACTCGATACAGTGAACGCAGCACCGTGGCTGCTACAGTAACTCTCCTGATGGTGAACTGGATACAGTGAACGCAGCACCGTGGCTGCTACAGTAACTCTCCTGATGGTGAACTGGATACAGTGAACGCAGCACCGTGGCTGCTACAGTAACTCTCCTGATGATGAACTGGATACAGTGAACGCAGCACCGTGGCTGCTACAGTAACTCTCCTGATGGTGAACTGGAGACAGTGAACGCAGCACTGTGGCTGCTACAGTAACTCTCCTGATGGTGAACTGGAGACAGCGAACGCAGCACCGTGGCTGCTACAGTAACTCTCCTGATGGTGAACTGGAGACAGCGAACGCAGCACCGTGGCTGCTACAGTAACTCTCCTGATGGTGAACTGGAGACAGCGAACGCAGCACCGTGGCTGCTACAGTAACTCTGCTGATGGTGAACTGGATACAGTGAACGCAGCACGGTGACTGCTACAGTGACTCTGCTGACGGTGAACTGGAGACAGTGAACGCAGCACTGTGGCTGCTACAGCAACTCTGCTGATGGTGAACTGCTGACTCAGTTGTCTGTTGTGCTCATATATTGCAGCTGGAGCACCTCTGTCCATATGGGCAAGATGAGCAATTCTCATTGGACGAAGGCATACGTCAATACTCTTTTCAACCATGATAAAATACAGCACAGACCAAATCCACTCCTTCCGTTCTTACCTTTCACAATAAAAGCCCTAAACATATGCACAGCATAATTGATTACCGGAGGCAAATTCACACAGACCATTTGCTAAAAGGAAACTAAAATAAGGAAAGGAAACTCAATAAATGAGCTCTACCTGCACAAATCCATTTTAACATGCGTTGCAACTATCGCAATTTTTTGATGCAGAATATTCGCAGGTGAGTATTTCACATTTTCTAGTCGTTTATTCATCACGCTCCTGGTGTGTAAAGGCCTAAAAGCTATAAATGTAGTGAAGTAAAAAGAATAATAGTTCCTTCTGAAATGCAGGTAAAGTATAAGTACCTCAAATCTGTACTTAGAGTATGTGCAGTACTTGATTAAATGAACTTACATTCCACCACTAGATTGAAGCTTGTTTCTGTTCAGTTTTGAAACATTAAAGACAGAGAAAATGTGTCTTTGTTGTTTCCACAGCAACCACTGCAGATAAGCCGCTGCTGCCTGAACACACAAACACAACCTGATACCCACCAGGGTCACATGGATGACGTTGGCGTCTACTGTAAGCTCTCATTATTTGACAGAGGTGTGTTTCATCCAAACTACCCCCTCAAAAAAACTTGGTGTATTCCTTTAAGAGACACCAGACAGGGAACAAACATGTAAGCTCGTCCACCCAACCTTCACCAGCAGACACGTGCAGCCAAAGCCACAGACCCTCGCAAAAAAGCTACAGTAGCTACATGCACAAGCGACAAAGAACGCCCCCCACGCCCTCGCCAGCCACCCCCGCCCACGTACACGCAGGACGCAACAAAGATACAGACTCTCTGTAGAGACAAAGATGAAAACACAGCACAGGCACCCAGCCCAGAGACAGAACCACTGCTCATATAGCATAAAGCCACAGATGGCTGCTTGACGAATCTCTCAAACCAAAACCGAGGAGACAGAATGAGACAGATGACAGCACTGGAACTAACCAGACAGAGACAGGGTGTATATGTGTGTGCATATGTGTACAACAGGGTCAGAAAATCATGGTGTGTTACAGCCAAAAACGCACATGAAAATATCCCTCCACAAAATAAAAGGTTTGCTCCACTTCACCCTGCTCGCATTAAATGTGGTTACGTGCATTTGTGAGTGAATGGAGGGCACAATAAACACACAATGTGGATTTTCATCAGAAAATGACGAGATTCAAGTTGTGAGTTGTATCAGAAAATGCCAACTTCTTACAAACTAAAGCATTCAAAAGAAAACTTTAAATTTGAAGGGCTGAGAGAGCAGCTTGTGAAGAAAAAAACGGGGAAAATTGCATCATCTTCTTCTGCAAGAATTGCAACAGAACAATGGGATATCAGATATAAGTGAGATATGAGATGCATTGCAATTTAAAGTTAAAATCCTTAAGATCTTCATGAAATAGACTCCTATTTAACCACTGAGTTTTTTAGGTTCAGTAATGCCTTCAAACACAGAAGGGATTGACAGGAGACGATGCTGCTGCTTTCAACGGGCGAAACACGTCCTGCTTTTTGTAGCACTAGCAGAAAACACAATGTCAAAACAATAGACTGTACACAAGAAGTGGATGTAGTCAGCATGATGCCACCCGTTGGTTTGTGGACTGCTGTTTTGAAGCCTCAAGTTTGGCATTTTGGCTGTCGCCATCTTGGATTTTTGCAACCAGAAGTGACACCAGAAGGTGGAGCTAAGTACAACCCGAGCAATGAATAAGACATTTTTAGACGACCAAAATGTCGCTATTAACATTCATGAACTGAAAACACACTGTGAAAGGGTTAAAGTTGTAAGATGAAAACACGGACAACTCCCAGACTGGACAACACCGTGTTAGCAACATGTCAATCACAACGTAACCCCGCCCTAAAGCATCCCCTGCTTTATGGTCTATTTGACTCTATATGGGACGATAATTTACAAAGTGAAGTGGTAATAAATCAACTGAGAAGTGGACTCATTTTCTCATAGACTTCTACAGAATCAGATTAATTTTTGCAGTCAGAGGAGTCGCCCCCCGTTGGCTATTAGAAAGAATGCAAGTTTATCCACATTGGCTTCACTTTTCAGACCTGGAGGCTGTCGACTGGTCGAAACTTAATAACAACACAAACAAGACAACAGGCCTTTTCAGCATTTTTCAACAACGGATCAGTTTTAAGTATTGCAGGAGGTAACTGAACAAGAATACCGTGCGCTGCTGTTATGTGGAAAACTACTCACACCCTGTGCAGCATGAAATCCTTGAAAACCAGGTTTGTTTGGCTGTAGTGTAAAAAGACCCACCGAATGCTCTTCTGCTCAACATCTCCTCATACAACTGTTTGTATGATAGCTTACAAAAAAAGCATTCTTCACTTTTTGTGTGTTTTCCAACAAATGTCCAGTAACGCATCAATTTTCTGCTCGTTACAGCCATACAGTCTTTTCAAAATACACTTCAGTCTTCACAGGAAAAAACTTGTTTAGGTTTAGGAAAAGATCATGATTTGGGTTAAAATATCTACGGAAGTGGCGTAACTTAAGTACATAACTTACATGACAAATAAATCAATGCTGACCTCTGGTTTCACACGGGAAACAAGGAAACAAACACCTCCTGGTTCACAATTTATTATATATATATATATATATATATATATATATATATATATATATATATATATATATATATATATATATATATATATATATATATATATATATATATATATATACACACATATAAATTGATTTTGAAGGTTTATGTATGAATTACAGTGCAGTACTTTTTGGAAAAAAAGCTATGAACGGTGTATGAGAACAGCCTGTTGTGTTATATTTCTGATAAAGTGGCTGCTCAACAAGAGCTGGCTGCAGTTTTAAACTTGTTAATACCACCTGTAGCATGTCACCAAATCAGCCAAGATGGATCTTAATCTTAAGGATTATAACTTTAATACAAAACAAATTGTACAAGGAAAAAAAATTGTTTGAAATTTAAAAAGTAATATAACACCTCAAAAATGACAAAAGATTTAGTTTAATTCTTACCTCGGGGTACCAGCTTTTTTATGTTTGTATGAGTGTACACATTGCCTATTCCCTGTACATGTGTGTTTGTGTGCACACCAACCTTCAGCGTGGAGGTCAGGATGCGGAGGCGGTGCAGCCGATCGTTGAGCTGAGGGTCGGCGGCCCGTCGGAGGAACGACTGCCTGCACTCTGATTGGCCTTTGCCGTCCGACCCGCGACCCAGGGGACACACCCCGCCCTGCTCGCATGCACGAAACAGGTCACCCAGGGACGCACCCTCGCTGCCGCCTTCAGAGAGAAGCACCAAATCACACACTTAATGATGATGTAAAACCCCCATTCACTTTTCCATTCACTGGTGTCACAGGATTTGAAGCTGAAGAGCTGTCAAAAACTCTGATGAGATTGAGTTATAGCTCAGAGCAACCACTGGAGGACAGCAGCACACACCTCAACCCTTCGACTACAATGACTTGTATTATTAATGAGGGTAAAGTCCTCTTCTCTCTTTCCCTTCAGCCTCAGGGATGTCCTCACCACTTTGGCAGGTTTATTTCCTCTGCTTGGCTGATTAAAAGAGAATTCACATTTCAGTGTTTACTATTTTAGTTTGGCACTTTTCTTTCTGTACGCCGCAGGGCTCACCTTGGCAACCAGTGCACCATTGTCTCATTAGCCTCATTAGATGAGTGTATTACTGGAGTGTGTGTTACCCTACTCAATACTGATTTAAATGGAAATGTGTCTGCCTGAGAGCATTTTTATTTCTGGCACATGCGCTGACGTCAACGTCACCTTAAAATAATCTTTAATTTCGGACTCTGGTGGCTGTCATTCAACGTGAGACTCATTTTTCTGCTGTCGCCTGACGTCCACCGAGCCGAGCTACCCGTCTCCTCCACGTGTTTCACGGTACATGCGTGTTCCGGGTTAAACTCACCGTTGTGTGTTTGCCGCTCTTCTTTCGCAGGGGGCGCGAGCAGTGTGTGTAGGTTGCTGTCTCGTGGCAGTGTGAAGCTGCGGGGTTTCCCTCCCTGGGTTGCCATAGGAATCAGCCTCTGCATCGCCATGGGCAACGGGACATTCCTCTGTGCAGGGAGAGTGTAAACGGCTCCGGCCATCATCATACTCCCTCCGCCAGGACCGGGCTCAGCAAAGACGGCATCCTCTGTAACGTCAAGACAACAAATAACAAACACTTTACATTTAGTCTGCTCTGTTCAATCAAAATAAACAACTATTGGCATAAAATACTGTACACACAAAATATATGCACTAATTAAACTCCAAAATCCAGGCATGCAACAACTAAAAATATTCAATATCCAACTTAAACCTCGCCAACAGCTTTTTTTACTGGCAGTCTGACAGCATTAATTTGTCTTATTTCTTGTTAATTCAGAGATGTAGTGTGTATGCTTCCTGTATTTCCTTGTTGATGTTACTGTGTTGAGTCTTTTGTGTCATTTGGATTGTCTAATGTAGACAACAGCTTAAGATGAACTTATTTAAACTGGCCTTTGTGTCACCTTGTGCTGTCTAGTGTTTGAAATTTTGTGTGTTTTTAACATCTGTTTTGTTGATTGTTTTTTATTGTTTTTACAAGGGCTGTCAAAGTTAACATGATAATAACGTTACCGCAAATTCCTTTAAACGCCACTAATTTCTTTAACACATTAACACAACTTGTGATTTTTAGTTTGTAGCGGATCGGTTTTAAAGCTAGAGTGAAGATACTGAAAACCCACCAGGTTTGAGTGAAGTAAAATTACTGTTTCTGTCGTTGGATGAATATAATGCCTGTTTATTAACTCTGTAAATTAAGGGTTTATTTCAACCAAACCAGAGTTGATTTTGGAGCAGTGGAAAGACTATTAAAGATGGTTTTGGTGAGTTTTATTTTGTATCTGTCAAGTCAAGTGTGTTTCGATGATCAGCGAGATAAAATAGCTGTTGGCTGACTGGAGTTTCGTGGCTTTGACAACATTATCAATATAATTAAATTATATTATAATAATTGTCTAAATCCCTGTTGATTTTACATCATACTAGCTTGTCACGATGAACGCTCCAAAGTTATGCTAAATTCTGGCGAGGAAAAACTGTCATGGCCATTTTCAAAGGGGTCCCTTGACCTCTGACCTCAAGATAGGTGAATGTAAATGGGTTCTCTGGGTACCCACCAGTCTCCCCTTTACAGACATGCCCACTTTATTGTGATAATCACATTTGGGGCAAATCATACTCAAGTCAGCACACTGACAGCTGTGTTGTATGTTATATTATTATACTGTCATAACTGTTATTTATGTATTGTGCCTGTTAATTTCCATATTTTTGAGCCTTGAAAACAAGACCATCTCAAAGGGTTTTTCCTCAAATTGAAATGTCAAATGAAATAAATAAATATTTGGTGCGGAGTTATACAAAAACAAAAACATTTTAAAACAATTATCTATATCATGTGTCAGTTACGTTCTTTATGGTGTGAATCACACCAACTGCAAAAATACGACAAACCTGTGTGTAGCTTGCTGTGTTACCCTTAGCCCCCCTTCGCAACTTTAAATATGAGAAATCATTTTTAACGTGCAGCACATAGTTAGAAGAGTCTTTGATTCTGGAAACTGTGGTAAAAGTTCAAGCAGTATCTAGTTTTTGGGAAAATGGGATGTTATTAGAATTCAAGCATGTTATTGGGTGTATTCGGATCTGACCCAGTGGTCCAGTTTGTAGGTAGTGCAGTCCGGCCTCAGTCAGCGGCGTCTCAATCAGGTCCTGCCAGGAACGTCTCTGAGATGAGGAAGAGCGGCCCGGCGACCCCGTCTCACTGCTGCCCCCTGCAGGACTGGACCGGTACTACAGGGAATGGTAACCGAGACAAACAAGTGTTTCAGTAATAATATTCATGATGACTCTGGTTTTCCTATTGACCAGAGATTCGACTTAAAAGAGCAAAATCACCAATGTGTCCCCAGTGGATTATGGTAAACCTTCTGTAACTTTGTTGTTTACTGTATATAAGTGCAAACATCATGAACTGCATGTATTTTATTTGAATATGGACCCCAAGAATAGTAACTAGTGGGGATCTCCACAGAAAGAGGGCTCATATCTTATTCACAAAATCTTATTAGTAGTAAAAATATATTTGACATGACTGATGTTATTCTGATGTGGCTGCTTCACTTCACTTCCCATGAAAAATAAGTACATTTAAACTGCATATTTTTGTATAATTTGTATGTATTTTAAAAACTCCTCTCTCTCTGGATCCTGTGAATTTAAAGAAATAAATGAAATACTTCTGAATAAATAAGTAAACCATAATGAGAGGCAAATTCACAAAAGGACTGTGCAGCTTTTGCGGCTACTTGCATAAATTTGACAAAAAGATTCTGTGTAGAAAACACCTGCAAAAGGGTGCATGGACCTCTAACTGCTGTGCTATTGGAACATATTTAAATGAGGTAATATGCATACATTCAGCACAAATTCAGAGCCTTTCTATGTAAATGAGCCTCACTGCAAAAACAGTTCACTTCACAAAGATAGCCACATGCAGTTACATTGAAATTATTAGCATCTTTAGAGTAGGTGGTGAGTGAAGTGCATTCATAAGTAGTGTCCACTCAGATTGATTTATTTAGGGATACAGTGACAGGATGCAATAACAGTTGTATCATGAATGAATAATGATCCCCTACATGTCAGTTTTGAAAATGCATGACAACAAAAAAAACAAGTTTTAAATAATCAATGAAGTTACGCTTCTGTGCATCGTGCGTAAACGTGCACAGCGTCTCTTAATGGGAAGACTCACTTATTATTTCTGCTGCCTCAAATGTCGCAAACACTTCTTAAAATGAGAATGTAATTAATATTTTTCTCATTAATGATGTATTATTTCACCCACCACCATATGCGTGCTATGTGGCACAGAGACATGTACGGGAACAATGACAGGAGAGAAGTTAAATGAGCCTGTATCCAAACCAAGGCTAGTCTATAAAAATTTATTTTAAAAAAGGGTCCAACCCAAATCCACTCAGCGTGTCAGAGCCGTCACAACCGATGCCTTGGCCTCAGGCACATTTATACTTTGCCACATGGATAACTGCAATCAGATGCAAAAAAGGGCAAACTGCACTCAGCTGTAAAACTTTATGGGTGTGTTTATGCTGTAATATCATTAGCGTAATATTTTTTGTGAATGAGGATCTTGAGACGGGGCAGATAGTGGTTGCAAATGATGCACAATTCTTGGTGCTATCAGCAGTTGCAATCTGTTCTTTGTGAATTAGCTCTGAGACTTTAACGACAGAAACTTGCTAGCAAATTTCATCTGGAACAAAAGCCATTATAATCATTTCTAAGGGAATTAAAATGAAGAGTTCCCCATGATAGGATGCATGTAATCAATTGATTGTGCACCAATTACATCAGGACAAATGAAAATTTTGATATTTTAGTAGTGTTGATTCTCTGGGGAGCATGAATGTGGTGATAAGCCAGCTACATTTTAGCCTGATGGTGGCGCTACAGGAAAGGAAAAGGGGGTATGAGGCGCACCTCTACAGTGTCACATCTGTACTGCACATCGCTGCTGTTGCTGCCCCCTGGTTTCCTCCCACTGTGTGTGGTGCCTCCCCCGAGAGGACCGGGGTGGTACTGTGGCTCTGCGGCCACAGCGGGGGGCTCGCCGCAGAGGAAGTCCTCCTGGGAGGAGCGGGAGCGAGACGTCTCTGTGGAAGACAGTCGAGTCCGGCCTTCCAAGTAGGCACTCATCTGACAGACAAAATGACAGAGTGAAAATGTGGCGGACGTCAAACTGATCGCCGGGTCTCATTTGATTGTAATATCACACTTGAAAAAAAGGATTTCATCCAGTGAAGAGGCAGGGTGATGATTGAATAACTATGTGAGTGAGAAAGTAAATGATGGAAAGACAAAGAAGTGATGAGTGTTTGGACTTGAGTGGAAATGAGTGCTTGTAGAAGACTCTTTATTACAAGGATTTTCAAATATTATTGTCTTCCCTGTATGTCTGATTATTTGAAATAAAACTGTCATGTAATAGCTGTTGTTGTTTTAGCATTTCATTTAATCCAAAGACAAAAAATACAAGACATTTCATGTGGAGAAAAGCAAAGCGAGGGCAAATTATAGCATCAATTATACCAAATTTAGCCTCACCACTCCCTCTAGGCTAAATTGGCAATAACTTTAACGTTTAAAACGGACTGCATAGGAGCACTGAGCATGATTATTGCCTTCAAGTACAGTGTGTACTTTGTATGTGTGTAATAGAGTCGGTGTGTGTGTGTGTGTGTGTGTGTGTGTGTGTGTGTGTGTGTGTGACTCACTGATGGAGGCCGTGGGTAGGTATCATATGGAGGTGGGGGACTGTCCTGTTTGGGGCTGGAGGTGGTGTCATCTTCATGATCACTCTCACTCCAGTAATCTGCAGGAAACCCACACACAGAACACTCAGAAACACTCTCTCTCTACTATACAAGTATATCAGCAACAGGAGTATTTGAGTACTTAAAGACGCTAGCAGCCATCTGCTGAAGGAACCCTCACCCTGCTCCTGGCGTATCCTCTCTCGCTCGGCGTAGCCCACAGCAGCCATGTTTAGGCGACTCAGCCATCTAACAGAAGGGAGGAACACCCAGCTACAGTGAATCACATTTATATTACCAATATCACAAAACATCTGTTTAAAAGGAACATTTTGGTATATTTGCTTATTTGTTTTCTTGCTGAGAGTTAGACAAGAAGGCAATTCAACCTATTACCTGCATTTTGTAAAATATTTTATTATTTTCACTTTGAAATTCATTGGAAACAAGTTAAATTACCTATTTCATATCTTTTAAGAAAATCCCTCCCGTAGTAAAGAGATAATTATGTAAATTACAGCACAGTTTGGAGAGCCCCTGCATAGGTCAAAACTGAAGTCTCTATGGAACTATATCTTGCAAATTATGTTTTCCATACACATCACTGCCTGAATAAAAACAGACCTTCTTTTCATCATCAAAAAGAAAAACATATTTGTTTAGGGCTTAGGGGAGCATAAACAGGAAGCTGCACTCTTGCCACCCAGCGTGGAGTTTGCCCTTCTATATGACCTTCATCCATGTTTAGCACATGCTGCTTTACCTGTTCATGTCATCCACTCCATCTGCTGCGAAGTAGAAACTCTTGACCTTGGGGTGACATGCTTTGAAAGCACTACACACAAGGGAGACAGAGGGAGTTATTTGTGCAGGAAAGCATTCATACATATAGTAAAGTATAAACACATGAATATGTAATAGAGCATTTTCATCGTGCACTTACTACTTCTTGCGACATTCGCTGGCCCGGTCGATCTTAAACTCTGGAAGACTGACGAAACCCTCTGCCTTCTCATCCTGAAATGAAAGATAACATGAAAAAGAGAACTAATAAGCTCCTCATTAAAGGACAATGCTAAAGGAAAATTGTGGTTTATATTTCCCATAAATGTGGCCGTCATGACACATTTATGGATGCACTCCGAGTAGAGATTCAGGGAAACAAGGACTCGTTCAAAACAAGCCTACGGTAACCAGACGGCCCGGTTTGTCCCGTATTGTCCCAGTTTCAAGCTCAGTGTCCCGAGAACAACATTCAAATATCTGTAAAACACTCAAATGTCCTGGTTTTCAACATTCACCACCACATTGTCCTGGTTTTCACCACAATTTTAAAAAAATACTAATATTATTATTGGTTACAGGGCTTACATGAACGTTTATTGTGTTCTGTCCCACTCATTATTACCTATCCCAGTATAAAAACATTAGCAACGCACCACACATCTGAATTCAACACTGATTTGTCTGTAAGTGTATTAATCATCAGTGTAACGTTGTCAAGGACGTTTCCATGACGCTTGAAGCTCTTTCTGACAGAAGCGGTCAGTCAGAACGCTAGCTGTCATGCCGAAGAGAAAGCCCAAGCTCCAGGAGGCTTACTTTTTCTTTCAAACAGTAACAAAAAGGCTGTAAGTCTGTAGCCCGTAAATGATCATATTAAGACATCCAGATAGCAACACAGAACTGCTTGCAGAAAATGTGTCACAGTCAGCCATTTAGTTGGCACTTGTGCACACTGACAAATGTGTTTTGTTTCTGACAATAAATAATTACATTACCTCAACGCAATCCTTGTATTTTGTGTTTACTAGTGTTATTATAGCTACAGTGGCTTTTGGGAGACAAAACATTAGTTTTTGTCTGCTGAGACGCTCTCCATGGTGCTGAAAGTTGTGGCTGATATGTGTCCTAAGTGCTGAAATCACTGGTCCATCCTACGGTGCCTGCATAAACATATAGCCTACAAACATGTGCATGCATGACCGTGAGGTATACTTAAGGGTCTCAGTTTGGGGATTTAAAAATATGGTCACCTGGAATAAGGTGCATAAGCCTCCAACCGTTGTCCAAGTAAACATGATTTTTATATTAATCATTTCAAACTACAGTATATCTCTGATGGTGCCTTCAAATGAAACTCGTGAGCTTGTGTTACAACATGTGTGACAATCATGGTTAAGTTGTGAGAACACCACTGCTAAGCAACAGCAATATTAATGTTACTGTCAGTGTCTAGAAGCCGCAAAGTCTATCAATTTAGCAAACTAGCAAGAGGGGTAACACAATCCAGTAAATGCAAAGGCATAATGACGATGAGTTGAAGTTACCATAGAGAACATTTATTACATTTATTATGTGTTTGTGCTGAATTAAACAAGAGTAAGAGTCTCAAACCACGCTGGCTGCTTAGTGTGTTAGCATGCTAACATTAATTAATCTAATCTAATCTAATTAGCACTAAACACAGGTTATGCCTGAAATTCCACACTGATATGCTATGTAGTATGCTAAAACAGTATGTGAGATAGTATGAAACTAATAGTATGCAATTTGCAACCATTTCCAGTGATAAATTATTGCATGCAACTCTGGACACCTCGGCGGCATAAATATCCCACAATGCAATAGGGTAGTGAAGACAACATTCATCACCGATGTTGACGGACAGCTATGTAAAGTCAATGATGCTTCAGTTTAGGTATAAGATTCCACTTTGCTGCAGGCGTAACATGTATTTTAAATTAATTCAGACTTGACTATGATTCTCACAAATCGTCATTCTGATCACATGGGTTACCATGGTTACACAGCTCTCAGGAAGTGGCGTGATCATTTCAGTTCAGTGCGTACTATTTATCCACACAAACATATGCTGAATGATAGCACACTTATTAGGTACTGTATGTAGTGCACAGCATTTTGGATAGAGTCACAACGTACAGCAGAGGCTGATAATGGGAAGGTCATTAGTTTTGCAGGTATTTGGTCATAAATTAATTTAATCCATTCATTTAATAGTTGCTGAGATAGCTCAGTCTGAACCAGGGTGATCTTTGATCTTCGCCTCTAGCTAGCTAAAAAAACCTTTGACTTTAAAACATTTCAAACACTTGAGAGAACTTATATTTTACAAAAAATGTAATCTGAAATCAGGCTGAAATAACTTTTGCCTACTTCCAATCCGAGACAAAATCTTCCTAATTTATCATTTAGCTATAATATTCTGGCAAGTATCTTGACTTCAGGCCAACTTCTGTGAAGCATGTCTCCCTTTGTCTTAGTCACAGAGCACCAACATAACAATTTCAAAAACTTGCATAGCTCCTATTAAGTTACAGCTAGCACAGATCATGACTACTTTTATCATTAAAAATTCAGATAAGAGGCTGGGAACGGACTTACCTCCTCATTGATGTACCAGTACAGGCAGTTGTCCTTCAGAACAAACCAGTACTTCTTCCATTTCTGAGAAAAGTAACCCTTTGCATCCCTCTTTCTCCACAGCCAGCCCTCACAGTCTCCTCTACCCAGCGCCTTGCAAGAAACACGCCTCCGACTCAGGGAGGCCAAACTTCGTCCTGTAACAACACAGAGGGAAATAAAATCAGAAAACTGAAAGAGTTGAAAGCAAAAAAAAAAAAAAAAAAAAAAAAAAACAGGCGCTTTTATGTGCTCACTCTTTCACAGTAGCGGGAATAAAAGCATTCACAAAATGCCACATCCTAATGTCGCACTAACTCTTGGCAGCAGTTGAGTCCCTGGACTTGACGGAACACTGCTGCACTGCAGTAAGGTAAGAGGTGTTTAATAAAAAAACGCCTTTTGCTTCTGGCATGAAAGCCCTGAAACATTTTTCACAACAAGCTCCTCATTAGAGATTACCGGGGAAACTTGGCTCCCAGTCGAGGGCCGCCGAGAAACTTTTATTGGGCTATATCAAACGTCTTACGTCTTTGAAGGGGAATGCAATTCAATATTACATTTATTTCTGCGGCAGAGGAAAGTGCAGCGTAGAGTATATCTCTAAAGGAAACAACTCTCTTCCACATGAGGAAACTAAAGTTCAAACACGTAATGTGAAAAGGTTTGATGTCCAGAGAGACTCTGCAGATAATTAATAAGTTATATTCTGTGATATAGAGGAAGCTATACATCCTGAAAATGTACTAAAGTAACTTTTATTTTCAATTTTCTGTGCAGCAGCTCCACACCAAAGGCCTGATACCATCAGCAATTTAATTTCTGCTTTTAGGCAGGCTTTTAGAGACTTATTCATTTTAGAAAGTGAAGATTGCCTCAGCCATGGACCTAAAGGAAAGACTAATATCCTATTACTTGTTTGATAAGGCTGCTACTCAGAGCCTTTAAAATAATCAACAAATCATTGTCATCGCATTCATTTTCAAACTTTGGTTTAATGGTTGTAAACAAACAAAGCTGTCGCCCAGAAAAAAAAAGTGCAGGTGGAGTTAAAGCTTTCAGAGCTTCTCACGATGGCAGATGGTGAAACGAGCGAAAGGAAGTCGCTTCCAACATGTTGATCCTTGTTAGTGTGGTGAAAGGAAAAGAAAGCTTTGTCAAAGAGGCAAAGAAAGTGATAGCAGGGAGATGGAGAGAGGACAGACGGAGTAAAATCATCTCAGTAAGAGAAAGCAGAAGGATTTAACATTTTGACAAACACTTGCTCTAAAAATCATTAGATAGAAGATACCAATCGTCTGAACTACGGTCTCATTTGTTTGAAGAAATTAACAAAATATCTATGTATGCATGTGTAAATTATACATATTACACTTTAAATGCTCTACAAAGAAATGTACTACAATAATGTAAAGAGATGCTGAAAGACTGGATATTTATCTGGACTAAGTACAGTTTATAGCAAATAGATGGAAAGCTGCCTCGCTTGCAGTCCTGTCTGAAATGAGCACGATGTGTTAAAATGCAAATACAGCCATTTGGTCTCAGCACCAAAATGTGAGAAACAGGTTTTTTCCTGACTATGAAATTATTCTGTTGTGGAAGAAGTCAATAATTTCACAACTCCTGCGATATAAATTCCCATCTTGTGGGATATAGATTGCTGCAGTCGGTGAAATTTTTACTCATATCTCACCAGATTAATTTAACAACAAGTTCCGATTGATTAGGACACCGACCAGCGTCTTTTCATCTGTGCATAATGACCAAAACAAAATGTGCTAACAGCACTATTATGACTGCAATACTGCTGAAATGCTCAATTAAACATAGTCATTAGACAGAAAATAATCAACAACAATGTCAATAAACAATTACACATTTACAGTGTTTATCGAGCTACTTTTCTCTGTTTTACATCAATGCAATTGTTTTTTTAGGGTTTCAGACAGTTGGTTGGACACCTTGAGCTCTTGGAAACTGTCTTAGCCATTTGTCACTTTTGTGGCCCATCGGATAGACTAAAATGACTACATCGATAAATCAAACTAGAGTTACTGCTCTTGTATGCCTCCACAAACCACACAAGTTGCTATTTTCATCCAAAATGTCATCACGTCATAATTTTAATTAGACAATTATGTGAAATTGCCATAATTAGCATATGAATTCTGGAGTTATGGCCAAAAACGTGTTTTGTGAGGTAACAGTGACTTTGATTTTAGAGCTATGGCCACCAAAATCCTACTAGCTGATCCAGGAGTCCATGTGGATGTTTATGCCAAATTTGAAGTCATGATAGTCAACCAAGATTAAAATATTAGCAAAAGATGAAGCTGCACTCACAGAGAATGCCCCTCTTGGTCTAGAAAAATAAAATAAACACTTTATTTTACAGTACACGTCCAATAGTTTTCTATAGAACAGACAACATTACATAACTGTGTATTCATGGCATTATTCCTGGAAATAACAACGTATTTTGGTACTAATATGAGGGAAAAAGGAGGACACTGTGTTGACTTCAGTGGAGCATTTCTAAATAGTAAATTAGCTGCTTAAGAGTCTTTTAGTTAGTGTGCAGCAGGTCAGCTGCACATGCAAAAATATTTAAGTGGTTGAAATTGACTTTTCATTGAAGTAGGAGACTTCTTGAATTCTGCAGTGGTGAAATGAGCAATATTTGCATATTAATAGATTCTGGCCTAACCGTATCACACTCAAATTATCATGCAAAGCAGAATATTTTAACATGTTGAATTATGTCTAGATGGGAAATTTGTCTACAGGCAAGCACACAATGGAGAATTTCCAATAATAAAAGCGTAATGAATGGGTATTTATTTGGGTTAATATGGAGCCTGTTATTTAATGGAAATTCTTCTGGTTCACACAACACATCCAGTTCAAATCTCCAGCCTATAATTAGTGCTGAAATACATGTTTTTTTTCTTGAAACTTTCCAAGAAATTATTAGCAAACTACAGACCTGTAAAATAAAGTGTTACTAAGATAATTAGTTCAACTGAAGCTGCAGCTACTCTCACATTTTTGTCCATTAGCTCGGCGTCCCTGAGAGAGTGAATGAGTAGTGAGTGCTGGAGTGTGACGGCAGCTCACGAAAAAAGGAAAACCAAACAGGTGGCCTCTCTGCTTACCTTTATTCTTCTTCCTGTTCTTTGACTGCAGAGAGGAGGACGACTGTTGGTATGTCTGAGAGCGGGTTAGAAAGAAGACAAGAAGAGGGAGGATGAGATGGGGAGAGAGCAGGCTGTCAGGATGAATCAGTGGCCTTTGTTTACTGCAAAGAATCCTGGGATATGAAAGATGACAGATCTTAGCGAGCAGAGGACGCGAAGAGGAGGCAGAAGACACTTTCCCTCATTATCTCTTTCTCACAGAGACATGCACTCATGTCGGGGTGGAGAAGCCAACCTCATGGAGGACTCTCACACCTCTAAACATAGAACAAAGAGACAGGACGGGAGGGGTGGCACAATAGGACATCCAGGTGATGGAGCAAATGAGAGAAAGTAGAGCTCAAGGGCCTCAGGGATTGGACAGAACATTTCAGTAAGCAAAACATGAAGGGCAAACATCTAGGTTTCAAGGTCTGTAGGCCCTGTAGCTGTGGGCTACATGTTTAGCCTGTATTTGGTCACTTTTTGAAAAACTGGCAAGTTTAATGCCATAGATAACGCATTAAAAGTATGCTGAATTAGTCATTAGCAGTTCCTGTTTGCAATGTACCCATGGATGTACAGACAACTATCACTGGATTATTTTGAGACTGAAGAAAACTTAAAAATGTGATTCTCAGGCAAGTTCTGCAGTTATAAAGAGCAACTTTTGTTCTATGATTTCTAAGCAGGTTTATCGATGTTTATTCATGACAGACATCAGAGATAATGATATGCTCGGGAACTGTAAGTCACGCTGAAGATAAGTAGCTTTGTGCTGCATTTTTTTAGCCTGTATTTGTTCACATTTTGGTAGACTGGCACCATGAAGGCCATACATAATGCATTAAAAGTATGCAGAATTAACCATTAGTAGTTCCCATTTGCAGTGTACCCATGGATGTAGAGACAAGTATCATTGGATTATTTTGATAACGTAGAAAACTTAATATGTTGATTCTTAGGCAAGTTAAGTAGTATATTTTTCTTCTGTAATTTCTAGGCAGATTTATAGATGTTTACTTGTGACGGACATCAAATATACATGATATGCTCCAAATAAGTAAGTCACACTGACTATAAGAACATATGTTTCATGTCTGTGTTTTCATTTTTGACTCCAGGTAGGAGGAGTTTTGACACACCTGTCCTTTCAGCTCCTCTGAAAAAAAAAAAAACTCTGATCTATAACATTCAACTCAGCCAGCATATTTGAGATGTGACCTCTGCTGACGGGTCAGATGGGGCAACAGATCAGCTCTGATGTCATGATATTACACATGTCACAGCCTGGAGCTCGGCCATTCACAGCCCCACGCTCAGCAAGACAGATGACATGGGCCCGCCCACTCCCACTGACACGCCATCTGCCATCGCAGCATCCATGCACACTGTAAACACACATGCACATGGAAACACATTTAATTTCCAATGAGATGCTGTCAAGACGTATAAGGTCACCGCCAGCCAAACGGACTGTCTGGACATGAGAGCGTCAAGCTCAGACGGACAGGAAGGGCGGACAGATATCATGGAAGTGACAGGGGGTAATAAGGAGTCAGCATTCGCTCAGAGCTTTTACTACAGCACTTTCCCATCAGGCGTAAAAAAGCTTAAATGTTTTTCTTGAATGCGTGAGTCGCGGCTGCACCAAAACAAATCAGAGAGGAAGCAGAGTGTACCTCACTTAACTGGTTTTTAATTTGAGAAGGCAATTGAGGGGGAAGTCAGAGGAGTTTCATAACCTTATTTGAGCCACATTATGCAACTGCATAATGCAATCTTTAAGCCCCTATTTAAGGGAGAGTGAGCTGTATTTTTCACCCATCAAGTACTGGTAGTACTCTTTCTTTGAAAAAGATTAATTATAAGTACATCACTAGGTGCGAGGCTATCAGAACAGCATCAAGATAGAAAAAGGTAACGCCTGCACACACTATTTTATTGACTACGTTGGATTTTGATCAGGTTAAAATGTTTGAAACCACACCAATATTCACAGTACACATGAAGCTCACCAACAGGAAAACAAGCTCTATGATGGCAGTAGTGGTTCATCCAAAATACCAACAAGGTAATAGATGCACAAATATAAAACAATTTCACAAAGTACATAGAAAAAGTGCATAAAAATAGCAATACAGAAGGTAAGGGTCTACCTCAATGTAATATTTCTTGATGTAGGTGATGTATTTTCTGATATATGTAATGATGAATATAATGTAATGAAGTGTGGCTTGCTGTTTTTATGTACTTCTTCATCAAATGATGTGATTCTTTGTGGAGAAACTCTGCTGACTAAATCAACTAACTTCTTCGGGCGAGGTCAGTGCTAGTTTAGCATAAAGACTGCAAACAGGGGGAAACCGCTAGCCTAGCTCTGCCAACCAGCACCTCTAAAACTCGCTTATTAATACTTTAAATCTTGTTTGTTCAAGGACAACAAAATGATGTAATTAAAACATATATGTTGTGACTTACATGATAGATGGAGGCCGGGTCTCTCGGTGGAGAATCTCTCTGATTTGTCTGGAGGACGTAGTGGGAGGGGCTTTGGCTGTGGTGGCTCCGCCTCTTGGCGCGTTTGGCCGTGTCATTGGTCCGTTTTCCCGGACGAGCCGTGTGGGAGGAGTAGTCGTCACAGCCGGTCCTCTCATCCATGCCGGACAGTCCCACGTAACGCATCAGTGTCGCTTCTGTGAAATAATTCAATCAAATCAGCACAGAACTAAACGTCTAACAAAATTCCACACACACACACACACACACACACACACACATATATATAATATATATATTCTGTTTTTTAACCCAAACTTTGACTTATTTATCATGTAACTTATGTATTTAAGTAACACCACTTCCATAATCTTTTCCTAAACATAACTGCTTGTTTGAACGACCAGCATTGAGGACAGTTTAAAAATACTAAGTTTTATCAAAATGAAAACACTGTTTTTTGAGATTTGTGAGGTGGACTGATGGATCCTGATGGATGATTGAGTTTTTTGTTTCTTTTTCCACCAACTTCCTCTTCAGCGCTCCCACCAGGGAAGGAAAACTCAGGTCTCACTACCTCTCTCTTCTCTCCTCGCGGTTCCCACCCTGTCCTCCCCTGGTTGCTAGGCAGCGGCCAGAGGAAAGTGAGACACCGAGAAGAGCTGCTGTCAGAGTCGCCATGGCAACTGTGTGAGTGATTCAGGTGGAGGTCAGGGAGAATAGTCTCTGTTTTTTTGTTGCCGTTTCTCCCTCCTCCTCCTCCTCCTCGCGTCTCTCTTCCTCACTCTTTTATTCTTCCTCCCTTTCATTTTCCCTGCCTTTGTACCAACTGTCTACCTTTCCTTTTTTTCCCTCCTTTCCTTCACATCCCCTTATTTTGTTTCTCTTTGATGCTAATCACAGGGAGAATTAGAGGAAATGGATGGAGGCGCATTGATCTCTCCACTCACACACACACACACACACACACACACACACACACACACACACACACACACACACACACACACACACACACACACACACACACACACACACACACACACACACACACACACACACACACACACACTGATCTCTTCGTAACACAGAGAGACGGGATCATTTAACTGAATCTAACAGGCTCTTCACGAGGTGCACAATCACACACATATGCAGTCAACACTCCGGCACTCACCTCTGCGGCTTTCTCTGTTAAGCTTGGCTGGATCCTCATAGTCGCCCACCCAGTTGCACTCCACAGGCATGGAGATGGGCCTCAGCCTGCCTACAAGTACACACACTTACAAAACTTAATATTCTCCTTAGAGTTAATATACTCTGATATGTGATGTTTAGGATTCTTGCAAAGTTAGCAGCGTCTTCAAGCTGTGCCAAATGTTATTTCTTTTAACATTCAAAGCTTCTATTGAGTCATGAGTTTGACTTTTTATTATGTCAACTTTGTTGAATGAATATAACTCGTCAGTGTGGACCTCCCTTCATTAGTGGTGAGCAGAGGAGCAGGAAAACATGTTTAATTTTTATTTTAGCAGGAGATTCAGAATTTCTTTATAAAATAAGACATATATAGATAAAAATAACAAAAAACAGACTTAAAACAGACAAAAACATTGTTTTTGAAAGGCTATATACAACCTAAAAATCCACATGCTGTGAATTTAGGAAATTATCACATCTATATTTTTTTAAATATATTTTGGCTTTTGGATTTTACAATTCTCTGGAGTTACTGGAAAAGTTTGGATCACACGAGTCGGACACGATCATATGCAGCCACCACTGGAGTCTAATTCTACTAATTGTACAATACTAGTACAATACTTTATTAGTGTAGCCTGATCTTTGTCTGCAACTGTGCAGAAACACTGGGTTTAAACAGAATGAATAGACATGCAATAAATGCTGTGCAGCATTCAAATGTTGATTTACAATGTGATTGTCAACATTATGAATGAAGCTTCAAACTTTGTATTAACTGCCTCAGGCTGGCAGGTGGGTTCCAGCCTCATGATTGTTTTTTGAAGTGGTTCGATGCAGCAGCGTGAGATTGAACTCTTTTTCTCATCACAAGAGCGTACCATATGTAGGTGTGGTGCAGTACACGGGCTCCTCCTCTTCTCGCCGGTGAGACTCTTGATCCAGGAAGGAGTTTGGTGACTCAGAGCGCTTAGCAACGCTGACGCCACCATGGTTACGAGATGCCTCATCTCCAGGCAAGGCTCCTGTCTCATCTCTATGGCAACAGCAGAGGCTTAATAACCGGCAAACATTTGTGCATCAAAGTCAAAGCTCCTCTTTGCTGTCACCAGTTTTATTTCCTCAGAAAAAAACACTGTACCTGGGAGTGTAAGGCTCAGAGGGTGGAGGGGGGATGTAAAGGTCCTGGATGGCGGAGCTCTTAGTGGGAGTGCCTGAGGGTGTAGCCGAACTGCTGCCTGGGCTTCGGGTTGGCTGCAGAAAGCAAAAAAGGACATGGTGAGGAAAACAAATATTTTCTTTAAAGTGAGACACCCAAGGCAAATACCTGAGGTGATGCCCAAAAAAAAACCACTCTCAAACCTGAGTCGTTTTTTAAAACAACCTCCTAAAACCTTGATAGAATTATCAACATTTACAAAACATTTGACAGCTTAGACTTTTGGCTTTGTCCTAAAAAACATAACCATTTTTTTTTAAATTACTAAACGGAAGAATTAAAAATAAATAAATTCTGTCCCATTGTACAGTGACGTGTATACACAGTGTAAAACAGAAAGTGGCACTGTAATAAAAAGTTGCAATGAAAGAACAAACAATTGGGTCTGTAATATATAGTCACTATATATTATTACCATTATCTTACTCAACTGAAAATATCTAAAACACATGCACATCATATCCAGTCTTAAAGGTATAAACGCACAAATCCTCTGGTCTTTGTGGGTTAAAACAAGACAATTAGTTTTGATATTTGTGGCTATAACATGTCTTCTTTCAGACTAGTGGAAAGAAAACATCCAAAATAAACATTTAGGTGTTTATTTTACTACTTTGTCTAGTTGTATCTGTAGAATTCTCCTAAATTCATCAAAGGTTATGATGCCTTATTTGCATATTTCAACATAATACTCCAGAAAAGTGTCTGAACACAATGCTTGTCTGTAAAAGCCATTTTCTGTCAGACTCTGAGCCAAAATCCCCACTTCAGAGGCACTTAGATACACCACACTTTCCAGTTTCATTCCTATCTCATATGAAACTAGAACCTAAACCTAAAATCCATCGGTACTAATCATGTCATACCTCCTTGGTGCAAAGGAGGTTAAATAACGCTCCAAACTTATGCAAAATTTTGCAGAGGAAAAACTATCATGGCCATTTTCAAAGGGGTCCCTTGACCTCTGACCTCCAGATATGTGAATGAAAATGGATTCTCTGGGTGCCCACGAATGTCTCCTTTACAGACATGCCCACTTTATGATAATCACATGCAGTTTTGATCAAGTCATGCCTTAAATGAATTACTTAATTTAAAGGATGATTCATTAAAACTTAGATCTCATTTCATGTAGTGTTGACCATGATTGCCAATATGGCTGGTTGAATTTTCTTGGAGAAGTAGTATCAGGGCAGCTGTTAAACAATATATTTCACCTGTTTGGATGTCGGGCAGGGGGCACAACAGTTCTAACAACTCTTGCAGTTCCAAGATAAAGACAATCCATGAGCAGCAAGACAACACTACAAGTCATTTTCTGCAGGGTAGCATTTGTTAGGTATGTAAACAAACCCAAATCGTTAATTTACCACAGTGACAGTTGGCCACCTCAGCCAGTAAACCCTTGGAGCATTTGCTGTCAATTAGGTGCAACAATAACATTGCTAAGTTTGTGCAACATCATTAAAAAGAAATCTGATGAGGCAAGAAACACCGGCAGTTAGACAGTCAGACAGAGTTAGATAAATTAGATTACCTAAATTGTCTCCTGTAAACATCCATCAAGAGTTTACAGACCAACCTCCTGCTTCACTTTTATTCAGTTCTTTCTGTTCCAGACATTTCAGGGTGTGTTCACTTTTGGTTTAACCTCCTAATAAAACAACCTGACCACTCCTGTTTCTTGCCCAGTCAGACTTTGTTGTGAGGATGTTGTCATGTCAATTTGGTGAGTACAACAAAACACAACTTTCTCCCATTTTGAAAGGTACATATCAACATAAAACACACAAATATAAACAAAAAATCCCTACTTTATCTGCTTGTAGCAAGTAAAACATGATTAACATCTTTATGGTGATGCTTCGGCAGAGACATGATATGTTTACTTGTTCTCTTAGTGCTTTCTTTGTCTCAGGATCCTAAACTAGCATCCACCTCCCACGAAAAACAGTGCAGTACAAACAGATTTTAGATTTCCTTCAAAGTGTATTAAAATCAAATTAATAGTATAAACGTAATTCTTAGGAGACGGGGTTGGCAAAAAGTTGGAATAAGCCAAAAGTGATAAAGGGGTCGCACGAAACAAAACGCTAATAGAGAGCAGAGAAAAACTGTTTTCCTCTGTGTTTCCTCCTGATTGTGTGGATAATCAGTGTTAATTAGGGGAGATACGTCTCATAATTGCGGGCGCACTGGGAATGTGGGTGGAGGGTGCCATCAATTTTCCCTTCCCATTTAGTCCAGTGTGTTTCAGCTGGCAAACAAAACCACACAGATCCACAGTATCCTGACCTAATTACACGCTTTGGCTACAGTCGTACAGGGAGTGGGAATGCCGTGGGGAGTTATGTGGGCCGACGCAGCGCTTTAATAAAGTCTATAAAAGGTAGAGCCAGTCCCACCTGCAGGGCGAGGGGTTTCCAGCGCATGTTCTTCAGAAGAGCAGGGGCGGAGCTGAGCGTGCTCTGTGGACGCTTCTTCAAGGTCAGGGACACGACGCCTTTATCGGCCCTCAACGAGCCGACCAGGTTACGTAACTGCCAGCCCACCTGCAGAACGGGAGAGGACAACGCATCAGGTTATCATCATTTGCATAATAAACAATACAACAAGAGCATTATATTCATATTCAGCCTGTAGTTTGAATCCCGTCCATGTCGTGATTGGATCTTGTTGAGCCTTCTGTGCAAGGCAAGTGGGTGTGGAGGTGGTAAGTCTATCTATAGAGCGTTCATGTGATGTAACCTGCCCTCAATTTGAAAACAAATGCATCTTATCATATACCTCTCTTCTTTTTTAGTCACTGTTTTCACAAAACCATGCCAACACTCCTTTTTTGTAGGACATCTGTGAACAAAAACAGTACACAAAAATAAAAACGGCTACTACAAAGGTCACCAGAACTTTATTTTTCTCGTTGTTCACGGCTCTTTTGCTTTGACCATTTGTGCTTCGTGGAGAGAGATATTTTCTAATTAAGCCAGACACACTATCTTAATTGACCTGAGATCTGATCATAATGCAAGAGGAGGTGCAGAGGAAGTTGCAGGATCTGATTACACTAATTGCGATGCGTGCTGCGTGCACTTACACCTTGCAAAAGCAAGGGCACAATCTGCAGTATAGATGTAAACAGACCACAAGATTTCAAGCCACAAAATTGCAAATGGCTTCAACTCCAAATTCAATGGACGAGTTTTACGATGCAAGACTTCAAAATCTTACTGTAAAGTTACTGTTCATATGGATAATTTCTGTTGATATTAAATGTGTAATAACTGATTTTTCTCCAGGAGAAAATTATTATTCTAAACATATTACTTTACTTTAACTCTCCTTTAGCTGTTTTTAGTCTCTCCAACTCCTGAGGGAAATATGTAGCTCTTTGGATGCTAAATGCTCTGCTATGTCCATCAGCTAGTCTCTAACTGTGTCTGCCTGGCGGATGGTACTGAGCAGGTAGTGTACAGGTGGTTTTTAGAGCTTCAGAAAACAGCTTGAAAATGTCGCTACAATATGACAGCAGTGAGACTAAAGACTTAGGACTTACTCATAAGTTTCTGAGAAAAAAGTTGTAATATTATGAGAATAAAGTCATATGTTTCTGAGAAAAAAAAGTTGTAGTATTATGTGAATAAAATCATAATATTATATATAAGTAGTAATGTTCTTTTAGAGGGGAAATATAGCAGCCTGCTACCTGTGTGAAAATGAGGAACGTGGGGCTTTGTTTCTCTTATTACTACTTTCTGTCTTTAAATAGTATGACTTTATTCTCATACTATGAATCTCAAAATATTATCAATTTATTCTCAAAGTCTCTAATTTCTCTTCCCTAAATTTGGCCTTAATACTCATCATAGAAAGTCAATGTCCGTCCTACTAGTCTATTTCTATGGAATATACAGAGAAAAAACACTGAATGGTCATTTAACATGCATTTAACCCTATCCAGTGAAGATATGTAGATACACTCTTTATGTTACTTTTAAAAGGATTTAAGTGTTATTTTCTGCTGTCCCACGTGTGTGAATTTAAATAAAAAGCTATATTTAGAACATACAGGAGCACACAAACAAATACACAACAATAAACCCACCACAGTCTGGTGATTGACTTGAATGACTTCATCTCCTGCATGGATCTTCTTACAGCGGTCAGCCGGAGACTACAGAGACAGAAGAGAAACAGACGACTATGAATTGATCCGAGCTTATTGATCGCTACATACCAGTGCGAGCATGTTGTCTGACAAACTGTACTTCAACAGGCTGCTGAGGGAAGAACTTGCAGAGTCATCACGATGCTCTTTGATCCGCTGCAATGGATCTAAATATTCAGCTTCTACGGTAAGAATCGGTTTTCTACACTCTTCGACCCCCCTGGAGTGGTGGGGAATCCACTTCACTAGCGTTTGTGAGAAGTGGTTTGTTTATGTCACAGGTAAAACTAACTGCTTAGCTGTAGTTTAGTATGTAGATGTGTGAAAATGGGATTATTCGCCTCCTCTTACCCCTTCGGTAGTTCCTGTGATGACATGGAGGCCGTCGTAGGTTGACTTGATGTACATTCCCTGATGGACAGAGGGAAGGAAGAGGCTTTAATTTAGCACTGTAGCTAAAGTATTGCACTTTTCTAATTCTGACTATGGCATTCCAAAGTTTGATAGCATTTAATCAATTCCAATAGCGAGTAACTGAAGGCTGAACACAACTCAAATATGTCTCATGACCTGCTGCCTGAGAAGCTAAAAACACTACAGGTTTTAGTGACAGCCTAATTAAAGGGTAACTATATTCCCATGTTTCTTTGTGTAACTGACTAATGAAGACAGCAATTCCTGAAATTGGTCCAGCATTGAGGGAGAGCGCTGTAGACGACAGCCACTCATGGGCTGCAATGTTATCCTATTGGGGCAAGCTTGCACCGTCATTTATGTCCACTAAAAGTGCTTGTTTTTGGCATGACAAGCTCTGATTGTTAGGTCTGATATTATGGAAAGAGCCTCACTGAAGGAGAAGTCTGAAATCTGACGATGTGTTGCTGGAAGACAATGGTGGAATAGTGGTATACATCCATGGTGGAAACCAGAGAGCCTGCGGCAGAGTTTGTCAGGTTATCTGCAGGTTTCAACGAGTCAAATTTAAGACTTTTTGAGACCTTTTAAAGACCACTATGAATGCAATTTAAGACCGACTTCATCTCCATACTGGCAAGAAAGTACTAAGGATATGAATGAAAATTGGAATATCAATGTGATCACTACTGAGTGTTAAGTCCAGAGCACCTAAGCTTTTAGTGGAGGTGGAGCTTCAAATGCTGTCTGGAGGTCGACTGGAGTTGATGCTCTAGATCCCGATGTGGAACAATACTGGCTGATTGCAGGCATTTTGCATTTGCTATTTAGATGATTTCCACAATGTGGATATAGTCTTTGAATTTGATGGCTGCCCGTATTTATTTGAGCCAGAGTACACTTTTTATAATGTTGTCAGATACTTGAAACAACAATCTGAACCCGTCAGAGGCAAAAACAAGCATTTTAGTGAATGCGGCGTTATATTGATGCAGCTCGTTTCCCAGCTGCCGGTTTCAGCACTGACCCCCCAATTTCAAGAATAGTTGTCACTATTATTCACTTAGGTACCAGGTTGAAAAATGCTTAAGTTACCCTTTAATGCATATCCTGCACCTACAGCCTGAAAATCAGATGAGCAGCAGAATATACAAAATGTTATTTAAATGTATCTGAGCCTCTAATTCAACAGCTGCTGCCTTCTGTAAGTCATGAAATACTTCAGCTACCAGTTGATCAGGTTCAAATGTGGATATGAGTCGAAATTCAGATTCTTAAAATGACGCAAGGTCACAAACAGTCTTTGGCTGAATACATGCAGCAGCTGCAGAAAGTACATCAACAGCCAAACTTTACTGAATCAGCATTAATTAGCTGCCGCTGATGTGATCTGTCGCTGGTGATGTCTGTCATTTTAACCAGCCACAGTTGGCTAAAACCTACATGTTTCCTGTTGCTGTCTGCTAATAATAAGAGTGAGGACACATTCAGTAAAAGGTTTGATATGATATTTGTTAGCAGCAGAGCTTAACAACTCAATATTTTGCCAAACGGGAAACAGATCCAAATTGGAAGCGACTAATCTCTATCTGACAGTGTTATAAGTCTCTCAATGTGTTGGAAACTGTAACTTGTAAAAGCAGCTTATGCAATAACACCATTATCAGGCACTAAAATTCTGCATAAAACCATCAAATGTGTTTTGTTTGGTTTGTTGGTTCTGTGTTTGCATGAGGATATGTTGTCCATCCTCTTTTGTAGAGATTCTGCCACGACTACATAATGTTTGGATGTGAACAAAACTGATTTCTGATTGTTTCCTGTTTTCCAGAGTCACACACTCACACACGTGGTCACATTTTCAACATTCAAGTTGGAGAGAGTAAGAAAGGGTATTGAGGCCTGTACTACAAAGCAGGATTTGCAGTTAAGTTAGTAACTTTGGGGTTAACCCGTCATGGTGACAGTGGATCACTTCTTACTGGGGTAGATCGCCGTGGTAACTGACCATATTACACAGGGAGTTTTTTGTGAGATTACTAGGCTATAACCCTACAACAGCACACTGCTGTAATAATCTGGTGGGTATTTTACGGCAAAATCACAGTTCGCTGCAGTAATACTACAGCAACATACTGCTATATCACGGTGATATGATACCATAACTGACTGTGAAGTAACAATATACTGTATAGCTGTCATTTTAATATAATTTACTGTAAAAATGACACACTGACTTGCTGTTAAAGTAATGCAGCTAGTAGTTTACAGTAATTTACTGTCAACTTACAGTCAAATATTTTAGTGTCCGTGCCATTATATACACAGAATGATTCGCAAAAAGACAAATATAACCTGAAATACACACAAACAAAAGAGAGGATGCCAGTTTATAAAATATTTAAGTCTAGCACACACATACAGACACACACAGAGTCTTTACCAGGCCTTCAGAGGGTTTGATGTTGGTGAGGTGAACCAGCTCGAGATGGGCTGATTGAGAAACCAGCGGGTCAGATGACACACACACAATGTGCTCACACACCTCCGACAGAGTCTTGCACTACCAGAGAAGAAGAAAATGACGACAAGACGAGTTACAACACACAGAGCTTTTATAAAACAGGTTCAGCAGCGGTGCTTTATTAGAAAACAGAGGTGAAAACATTAACAACCTGCGTGTGTTTTACCAAATGACATAGATACTGTATAAACCACAATTTGATTTCTCTTTGGATTTACTGAAAAAAATCAACATAATTTCCCTCCTAATCTGAATACGATGGCTCAGAATTAGAGGCTACCACTATTAACACAGCTGGGGTGTATTACTGGTGCTTCCTGTAGCACTTTAAAGGGGCAATTCACCCAAATTACAAAAAGCGAACTCTCCTCTTCTCACTTGCCTCAAGTAGTATCCAGCTATGAGGACAGTTTTGGTTTTACTTGCTCAGTTTTTTTCAGATATGTCTGAACTGAGGTGAATTTAATTGTGGTGCCTACAGCGCTGAAAAATTAAGCAAGCAGAAACTCCACACAACTTACAGTGGACAGTTTTAGGGACCATTTCCTGGGTAGAAAGCAGTTAGAGTAAAAAACAGCTGACAGAGTATTTTCTGGATAATCCACAGCAGTGACTCCTAAACTTTTTAAAGAGACATTTAAAACAGACATAAAGCTTCCTGCAATAGTGACAGTGAACTCTAGAATATGATAAGCTTCAACGTACTTTGGATTTTTGCTGCATGAGCATCACCATTTTTTCTTCCCATCTTTATATACTTCACAGGACGTTTTGCTGAATATGAATGTGGACAGCCTTTCCAGCATCAGAGCCCTCTGTCATACACATTTTTCACGGCAGACATTTCGACTTGACGTAGCCGTAAAAGAACAGGTGGGACTAACAACATTAACAATGGCTCCATTCCATCAATTACTGCAATGCAATGCAGTAATTAGTGATCGTATTAGTAACACCTGTGTTTAACAAGTCAAAATGACTGCTGTGAAAACGGTCAATTAAATGTTGGCTGCCCCCTAGTTCAGGAACCACTGATCCAGAGTAAAAGGGACACATTTTTTTTTCTAAATGTCAAATGTAGTTTAATTTCATTGTGTTGGTATAGAAGCTCAGAGATGAATATCTCGAATATGTCCTGGACAAATGAAACCAAAACTAGCTGTATGGCTTAATAAAACTAGGAGTAAGTTGAACCAACCACTAAAAGGAATTAACATTTTGGGAAATGCTTATTTGCCATCTTGCCAACAACATGAGAACATCAATATCATCACATGTCTGCAGCTTATGCCTCAGTTAATGTTTAAACTATAATTATGAGTAACCATTCATGCGAGCCTCCGAGTTGAGTCTGAGTATCCGTCAGTGGCGATCTTGGTGAAAATGACTACAGGAAGTGTTGATAAACATAAAATGGCTGCAAAACCACCAGCACTGGTAGTGCAGATAGAGCTAAATAAAAATAACACTAATACAATCAAATCAGCAGATTTAAAAGGCGTTATATATGCTGCTTGTATCTGGTTAACAAACCGCTCCAAATATGTCACAAAAATCTAAGGTTATTGAGTTTTCTTTTAGCAAAATCCTGAAATTGCATCTAGTAAACAGCGGTGTACGTCTAGGTAATTTATTGTGAAAGCTAAGAGTGGAAGGAGTGAATGTGGTCTGTGCTGCCCTTGTCTCGGTTGTCTAGGTTCATAGCGTATGTCCTTGTCTTTTCATGTCTTTTCTGCATGTGATTGGTTGATACCTTTATTTGTGATACGAATAAATAAAGAAAACGGTTCTTCTGTGTGACAGTGAAAATAATATATTGACGTGTGAATTTATCACACACAAAGAACAACCCCAGCATGTAAATACCTTAAAGCTTACAAATTAACACATTATATTTGTTTATTCTTCTGTGCACCGTCCTCGCTGATCAGCGCTGAGGACAGGAAGTTACTGTGCCATGCTGTTATTAGTGTTTGGACAGAGACAGGCTAGTTGGTTCCCCTACTACCTGTCTTCATGCTAAGCTAAGCTAATCACTTCTTGGCTGTAGCTTCATATTTAACAAAATGATATCAGCCTTCTCATCTAGCGTCCTGCAAGAAAACAGATTTCTTTAAAATGACTTTAAAATCCTAGATTTACTAAAATACCAGACCCAGCTGGAGTTTCTGTGTTTGTGGAGCATACAATACTCTGGAGTGCGGGAATGGGGGATCTTAAAAATAAAAATGGGACGCCGCCCATCAACACAGAGCAAATAAGCGACAGCTGGCTGAGGAAGCAGGACTCACCACATGAAGGATTTTGTTCTCCGTCTCAAACACCGTACAGTCCTGAGGGAAAAGCAGAATTTAATGTAGCGCGAGCAGAACATCCTGTCTTGCAAACGTTCAAAAACACACACCCTCTAACTGCTCTGTGTACTGTCTGGGCCTCACATTACTGAACCCTACACCTGCACACTCTATACCCTCGCAGATAAAAAAAAAAAAAAAAACACCTACGCAAACAGACGCATTTATCTTTTATTTACACACATGCACACATCAGTCATACAGAAGACAGACTGTAAATAGCAAAGAATTGAGTCTCGCTCGAGGATGCAGAGAGTCTGAGGCTGCTGCATCACACCCACACACACACCGTTCATAGGGGGATATGACAACCATGGCAGAATAAGAGCTATCAGCCTTCAAAAACACACACAAACAATTCCACACACCTGCTGTACAATGGTGGTGAGCTCCAGGCAGAGCTGAATGACATTATTTCGGGTTACTGAGTAGTCTGCCACTGCAGCAAAGGGAGACCTGGGAGGAACAGATAACACAGCAGTATGTCTTATAATGTTCCTGCTGCATTCGATCACGTACAGACGAGATGGACAGGAGCATTGATGGAGAGACAGATACTGTGTGCACACATACATACATTTATAGGAAGTACTTTTACGACTCATTCATGAGTGAATCTGAGATGTTGGATGAAGAAAAGTGTGCACACTAAATGCTCACCTACATATGTTTTTTTCTTGGTTGCATAAGCAACCCTATGAACAGCTACAATTACTCAAAAATGATTCATGAAATGTCCATTAGTGTCCCTCAATAATATGTAAACAAGGCAGAAGAGAGCATGGCTCACATACCCCTGCTCACCCCACTCCCACAACAGTCAACCATCATACCATGCTTTCGTTTTTTAAAATCAAAAGACTTCTTTTTTGGGCACCCAGGACTTCTAACCCCCAAAGGACCACACTGTCAACCATCATACCAAATCTGAAGTTCCTAAATCGAGTACTTTCCAAGTTCTGCTCTGGAAACGCCAGCTGATGAAGGACAGACAGATGGACGGACGGACACAAGGTGAGCTATATACATTGTCTACATTGTCGCGGGAGAATAAAAATTGAAATATCAACTTTACAGACAACTGCAGAGTTTGAGGCGGCTCTGTAGGTCATAGCTCTAATAAGAGAAAGGCATCCAACCTCAAGAATGAGCTCAAAAATAAGACCAAACTCTACCAGCTCAGAAATCCCAACCTTTACAGGTACGCTCAGAGGACACAGGAGAAGACATCTGGCTTCTTTACAATAACAGTACTCCCACTGAGAGGAATGGGACACTGCTTGAGTGGATGGATGAATGAAGCCACATAACCAGGTACAGTAAATAGGCCATTCAGTCCTGAGTGCACCAGTTCACACACGTTATATAGACTACTTGTCATAGCAATCCAGGTTTTGGCAACAAACCAGAAAAAGCACAGTTCAGGCTGTTGACTGAAATAAACAGAGTGAGGAAGGTTATTAGACCACTGTGGATTTATTATGCTGCTTTGCCACTGGCACCATCAATCCCCAAAGTCTCCCACATGTTTGTTTTCACTGCACCCTTTATTCGCTGAGAGAAGAGGCTCTTTAAAGCCCTTTTTTGTGCCAATACAATGTTTATAAATGAGGCCCCGGGTGCATTGTAACATAATAGACTATTTAGGTGTGAACAAGGCATTAATGATAAGGAGCATGCTGCAGCTAACGCATACAATGTCATCTTCATAATAACACACATTCAGGCTCAATGACATACATGCACAGTACATTATGTTTGCAAACAGTAGTGCAGGAAAGATCATTTACATTTACTTTTACTAAAAAAAGTAAAAGTTCTGCACTGAAAATGTAAAAGTATAGTAAGGAAAAGTGAAGTTAAAGCATTAAATTAAAAGTACTCAATGCAGAAAAATGCCCCCTGTGACTGTTACTACATCATTAGATTATTATTACTCATTAATTAATATAAAAACAGGATTTTACCGTTGCAGTTGGTTGATGTGGAGCTTAACTGTTTTGAACAGAGCAGCAACTATCTATTATTTTCATAGTGGATTAATCTGCTAATTATTTTTTCCATGAATTTAATTAATTCTTGAATTTGTAAAAATACTGAAAATAGTGATAAACACTGTCAGAATTACCAAAAGTGACACCTTCACATGGCTTCAACATTGCTAAAGATTTGGGCTTGAGTTTGCTATGATATGATTTAGGCATATTTTTATGCTAAATGCAGTAAGGGGTTATGGACAATAACTGTCATTGAGTTGTGTTGTTAATTGATTTCTAATGATAAAAATATATACAGTTGCATAAAGCAGCATATTTGCCCACTCCCAAGTTGATAAGAGTATTAAATACTTGACAAATCTCCCTTTAAAGTACATTTTGAACCAATATAAAAATGTGTGATTAATTTGTGATTAACTGGACAATCATACAATTAAATGTTTCAATTGATTGACTGTAGTGGAGTAGAGTATAATATTTATTTCAACCACTGGTTGCACCACAGTGATGAAATGAACCCACACACAGACAAACACCATTACTTTTCTTCATTGTTCTACAGACCCAGATTAAAATCCGGCCACAGCCTCCAGTGGATGCTGTATCTGAGGTGTGTGTGATTTGGGTCACTATTATTGAGGCTGTGTGCTATATACAGTATATAGCAGCAGGACCTGGAGGCTACACACTGTTGGCTAACCAACCCTCAGAAGGCAATTATGAGCCAAGACAACTAAGTCAAATCTGAACACACAGACATGAAACACATATTTTTATATTCAGTGTGACTTACGCGTTGCGGGCATATCATCATATCCCATGTTCATTGTGAAATTAACGCCCAGAAATGCGCTTGAAATCGTAGAAAAAAGACGCTCCTAACTCCCGAACTTGCCTGAGAATTATCGCGTTTTTAGGTTTTCTTCAGTATCATAGTAATTCACTGATGGTTATCAATTAATCCATGTGCACAACGCAAACAAGACCTGCTAATAGATAATTCGGCATACTTTTAATGGTGCCAGGTGGTCAAAATGTAACGAAATATAAGCTACAAAAACAGTGCTCTACTCATAGCTAACGAACTGACTCCATAGCCATATTATACTTCCTGTTTACAGCTCCCTAAACATTATGGGAACTGTAGTTCCACAAGTTAGAGAACAATTATCTCCAAAATATAAGCAATTATAAGTGACAAAACCAATTAATATGAACTTTGGAAACCACTGTGTAGCAAATGTTTGTTTGTTTTTTTATCTGAAAGGAACTACTAACTCCGGCGGTTAAATAAATGTAGAGGAATAAATAAATAAATAAATAAATAAATAAGGAAATAAGGAAATAAAGAAAGAAAGAAAGAAAAAAATCAAATAATTAAATAAATAAATAAATAAAATATTTATTTGTTTGTTTGTTTCTTTGCTTGTTTATTTATTGGTTGGAAAACCTGAAATGTAATGGAGTAGAAGTATAACATAAAATGGAAACAATCAAGTCAAAGCCACATTACTTGAGTAAATGTACATCGAATATCATCACATTATCAACTTTGAGCTAATTCCCACTGGGTAGTATTGATTCTGCCCTATCCCCTATAGTTTGATAAAAAAATGTAGTTTTCTCACTCACTACATTGGTTAAAAATACAAGAAAAGTTTTTACACTATCGGCAAAACACATCACACATGAACTCTAATAGCTCTCTGTAATAAACTCTCTGACCATGTCATAAATTCATAAGTAGGTGTTTGAAATGTGCATATTATGAGGAAATGAAGAATGCTGTAAATTTCAGTCATCGTGGAATGATAACATCACTTTCCTCAGTGGCGGATGTAAAGCCCTCTGTCCAGTGATGTCTGTGCAGAGATGAAAGTAGTGTTGTGAATGGTGAAAAGTGCATATGTAAGGACACAACTGGGTATCAGAGGCAGGGAAAAGGGATCTGTGCTGCTATACCCAAACAGCTATTTCATACATGAAAAGGTTGCAAAATGCCTTCTCAAGTCATTGGAGGAACTAGAATATCCTGTACATTTGCTGCCTAAGTGCTGAACTGATGTTGCACTTTTCCTGCATCCCTGAGAGGTCTAATAGCGAGCAATCAGGGGGAGATGAAAGCTCAGCTTTAACATGCTTTATGTTAATTTGCTGCTGGTATAAACCCTCTAGGAAGAAGTGAGCTTGTGGGTATTAATACAAGATAGAATGTAGCCTAACATGCTTGGAAATCATAACCTTTTTCCACATCGTTAGGGTCCATTAGTGAATTCAACACCCCGCAGCTCAAATTCAGCTTGATTTACTTGCTCATTTGCTATTCCAAGGCAGTAGAAATCAATTTTGCAACACAAAATTTCCTTGAAATAAACGCTCTGGAGGGATCGTATGCATGTTTAATTTCCCCGATGTGCCCTCACACAGCTGGAAAATGTTTTATTCGTCCCGTTTTTCATGTGTAACATGCAGGATAAAACCATCAAAAGGAGTATTTGACAATGCATGAACACATATATGTCTCAGAAATGAAGACGGGAGCATGAAGCTCCGGCTCTGCTGAGTCTATCACTTTCTCAATGTCGCTTTGCCATTTACAGTTGCATCATCGTGAGTGGGCGAAAGCGTGTGTGCTTGCATAAGTGTGTGTCAGTGCGCGCAGATGTGGGTGTGTGTCTGCAAAAGTGTGTGTTTTGTACAAAGTGCGTGGGTGTTGCTCTGGGTCTGCTCGCAGACGTGACTCTATATGCTTTTGTGTGTCTAGATGGCCGAAGGACAGATGTGGGTGAGCGGCATTTCAAGAAGCCGATGTCAAAGACCTTTCGTTCTGTATCTGACGTGCGTGTTGTGTGCAGGAGATCGTGTGGAGTAATGAATAAATGAAGTGACAGAGAGGAGAAGAGAGAGGGAGAGAGAGAGAGAGAGAGACAGAGAAACAGTGAGAAAAAGGTCTGACATTATTCCTTCGGAAAAACAACATATTTCACAAAAGATGTCAACAACCACCAGCTGCAGGAGAGTTTGTTCTGCTTTGTTGGAGCTTTGAAAGAGAAAAAAAACTTTTACAGCCGCCGGATCGACAGACTTCAACAGAGGGAAGATTTACAACTCTAGCTTCCACATGAAGCATTAAACACATTCTGCAAATAATGATTAAATTGATGTATTACTTGTTTAGGCCATGAAATGTTTATGTCTATAATGTTAAATCCAGTGGTACATGGCCACCAAGTCCAGCGAGACCAAAAGGGGCGTGTAGCTCCACTCAACTGGTCACTCAAACGGTGTCGTACCCTCTCGTTGAATGCACGTGATTGGTTCCTGGTTCGCACAGGAAACAACATGGCAGCAACAATCCACCAAAATTTACCTCTGAAAACATTTTAATGGAGATATAGGTGATGCTGAAAGTGGTTTCATTTTAGAATTAAATTGCCTTGTTTCGCAGCTTGGTCCAAGTTTTATGAGCTGATGTGTCGCGCTGAAGGGTGTCATTTGCATAAAAGTCTGTTCTCACATTTTCATTTAGATAGAACAACAGCCGATGAGGAAACTCCAACACTCGACTGATCAGTTGTAAAAACCGACCCTCTGCAGCCTCTACAGCCAAAAAAATGACTTCAACTCTGCCACTTTGACTACATTCTACCTTATCTTATCTTATCTTATCACAAACAATTAATCAATAATAAAAAATGTTGCCTAAAGATTTGTTAATTTCGGTCACTTATTTGATTAATAGTTTCAGCTCTAAAATACATGCATGTAAATACAAAACTTTTGTAATTACTAAAATTCAGAGATATCAGGAATTTCAGAGACAGTGTTTCCCTCTTTGGTGAAAACAACTACAGAAGTTTCAACAAACTGCAGTTATATTTACATAAAATCCAACATTAACACTAATACAATGAATTCAGCTCATTCAAAAGGAGCCACACACTGTCTGCTGGCATCACATAACGAACCACCACAATTGGAAACACCTGCGGCTTTTTCATGGAAGACATGACATATAATTGTCATTGTGTTATTAATAAAACCAGCGCTTTTCCCTACTGACGTAGCAAAAGTAAAATAATGAAAAATCTGTAAGTTAACTCATCAACAATGAGAGCATCCCTGAGAACCTGTAAACACAATACCTGTCCAGCCAGGCTAACAGGCTCTTGGCGGCGGTGATGAGATCGACCACGGAGGTCAGCAGGTCATTGGGGAGCCGCCGTGAGGACCTGCTCTCTGATTGGCTGCTGCGGCGGCGGCCGGAAATGAAGTTCTGCAGGTTTTTGGCCGAGGCGCCGAGTTTGTGAGCCAGAGTCCTGACGCTCTCCGTCTCCAGACCTGAGTTCTACACAAACACAGAGACATAAACGCAGATTAGCTGAACCTCCAGGCACTGAACCACCATGAATACTAATCAGGATCTTATTTGTCAACATGTTTACCAGCTTTTCTTAAGGAGTCTGGTGCATATTAATGACTTATGTTGCATATTTGGTACAGAGATGGTCATCAACTCTTTCCTTGTTATTCATGTTTACACAATTTGTACGCAGGAATTTCCTGAATTATGTCACATTATTGAACAACAGACAATAATGACTAAACAAGAAGGAAGACAATGCAACATAATTCACTTTTTTTTTTTGCATGCTCTCCCCATGTTAGTGTGGGTTTTCTCCAGGTTCTCCGGTTTCCTCCCACAGTCCAAAGACATGCAGATTAATTGATGATGGTTGTCTCCGTGTCTACAAATGGATGGATGGCCTCTTTCCTATCTGTGAAGTTCTTACATTTGAACAAAACCTCCGGCACTCACAGATAAAGTGCTTTTGCCACGCCTCCTTAGTTGTGAGAGGCGTTGTCTGGGCGTTGCATTCACAGATGAATCCTACTGTGTAATCCTGATTGGTGTCCGTGACTCACCTGAGTATTTAAAACTAGCTTCATGTCTTGAGTCATCATGCTGACGAAGGCTTATTGCTGAAACGCGTGCGTTTGTTTGCCCAGTATTGTTGGCAATACTTTTCAAGATCTGGATATGTGCTCGCTGTTATTTTCTATTACATTTGAACAAGACATGACACTTTCCATTATCCAGGCCTTCATTCATCTCAGTTACCGGTCCTTTAGGGATTCTGACATTGATTGCTCCAAAGTTACATTCAATAAATACTTTTCAAATTAAAATGTAAAGATCACATGTTGACACACACTGGAGCTTGTTTAACAACTTTTGTGCTCAACTGTTTGCAACTAATTCAATTATTTTATGTGAGCCAGGAAGAAGGAAAAAAAATAAAAATGAAGCTGGTCATGACACATTACCCACTTAGTTTATTTACAATCTGACAGCCTCCCTCAGCAGCCAGTAATTCTCCTCCAACCTCACTGTAGACCACATTATTACAGGTTGTCAATTTAGCTTTTTGGTTGTACCTAAAGGAACAGTATGTAGCATTTAAGGGGATCTGTTAGCAAAATTGAATATAATATTCATAACTATGTTTTCATGTGTGTATAATCACCTGAAGCTAAGAATGGTTGTGATTTCATTGGCTTAGAATGAGCCCTGCATATCTACATAGGGAGTGGGTCCTCTTCACGGCGTCCGCCATGTTTCTACAGTAGCCCAGAGCACACAAACCAAACTGGCTGTAGAGAAACTTTCACGTTTTTTACCTGAAGGCCACCGTAGTGAAACTGGGTAAACTGTAACGTGAGCTGCAGAGTGTAAAACTTACTCCTAAAGTAGTGTAATCTGCAACCACGCCACTAGATGCCACCAAATGCTACGCACTGTACCTTTAACAATGAAAGTAAGTCGAAAGTAAGTAAATACATTCATCTAAGTACTGTATTAAAGTACAGTTTTAAGGTTATGTATGTACTGTATATATGGGTAGCATATTTCCATTTTCTACTACTCCATTGCATCTTAGATAATTGTTCTTTTTACTCCACTGTATTTTATTTGACCACTTTAGTTACTGACCAGATTCAGATTAGCAATACAACATATAATCAACAAATGATTAAGATATGACTTCCTCAGCAGAATATACACAAACTATAAACCAGTATATAATGTATAAACTATGTAAAGTATATATAAAGCAATTAAAATGAGCCTGAGCTTTACCACTTGCAAATTTAAAGTGGTGAACAAAATAATGCATCAGTAATTAGAACACAATAAGATAAGATAAGATAGATGAGGTAAAATATTCCTTTATTAGTCCCACAGTCGGGAAATTCACAATAGCATATTATACATTATTCTGTAAGGGGCCATGCTGCATATTGGTACTTTTCTGCTTTAAGTATATTTTTATTTATTTATTTTTTGACAAGAATAAGTTTTACTTGCAATAGAGTATTTCTATCCTGTGATATTGCTTCTTTTACTGAAGAAAAAGATCTGAGTACTTGTTCTACCACTGTGTAGTTAACCTGTCTGACCCCCGTGGAGCCATTTTGAAACTTTACTTCTTAGTTTGTGATTGCGAAAACTGGGAGATGTAAGGACCTGATGCAGCACGTTCACAGTTTACTTTGTGCAATCTGTCACGCTGTGCATTCGAGCAGAACACGAATACATTAAGAGCTGCAGCAGTAAAGATTGTTAATGAGAGTCGGGTACTGCACTGAAGCACGGACTCACCAGAGCACAGAGCAAGTCGACGGCCTCCAGAATGAGCTCCTGGTGTCCGATGCGGGAGACTCCCAGCTCCTCCAGCTCGGCGTGGCTAATCCTCAGCAGCCTCTCGCCGCACACACCGCCGCGCTCAAACACGCACACGTATTGCTGCAAGCAGTCGTCCAGACCTGGAGCAAACACACACATTATTAGAGTTACTCCCAATAAATACACTCAGATTTGTTCCGAAATGAGATCACGACCGCAGTGGAAATAAATCTTGACTGAAAACTGAAAACAAAATGTGATGTTTGTTGTTGATTTGTTGCTTCTATCAAACACCTCTGTAGCCAGCACACAGTAAACCTGCAATATCCTGAGTTGGCACCACATTTTCTTTATTTTGCGATGATGCATAAGTCATTCTGTCTATAATTTAATGCTAAAATCCATAAGAGTTGAAAAATAAACATGTTTCAAATGACTATTAACCTCTTTAAAGAAATTTCAAGGATTAAGCGTTAAAGGAAAAAGTGAGACTGCTGTTTTAGAATCAAGTAAATGCTTTTTTTGCATTGGAAAACACTTAACTAGCAAGATTTTTTGCATGTGTTGCAAGAAAGACTAATGACTGTAAACCTGCATAAACATGCTTTTGGCTCATCTGTGGCAGAAACATGCTGTGAACATCATCACATTTACGTTGACATGACGAACTGACTGTTAGCAAACAGTTGCTCTCTCTTCACTCTCTTTTTTAGCTCAAATGTGACTCTCTGCCTGTGGTTTGGTGCTGATCAGGTAGTGTACAGCAGAGCAATAAGACAGAATTGGTAAATAATAGTAAGTTAAGTAATTGTAAGATAGATAATAGAGCTGGACTGCAGTTGATCACTACGAGCAACCCATTTGACATAACATATCATCATACGAGTCATCGCTAATTAAAAATATTAATATGCACAGTTTTAAAGGAGACATATCTCATTTACAGCTTCATACTTGTACTTTGGGTTTCTACTGAACAGCATTTTCTGATCTAGGCAGCCCACAAAAAACTGAATGGGTTGTCTTATTTGACAGTTTATGGGTTGGTAGATACTCCAGATGCTCAAACGTGTGCACAAGCACTGAAAAAGTGAGTTTTCCATTATATGCCACCTTTAAACAAAAATACAGCAAATTTTGCTGTGAAAAAGGGAAGTAAAGGAAGAGTTACGGCTAAATAAGGTCAATCAACATTGTTAAATTTTTAAAGTTTTTTAAGGACTAGTCTTTTATTATTGTTAAATTGTGGAAACAATGTTGGTTGAAAGGGTTTTTCTCTATTATTCTAACTGTAATCCTATCTTTTTTTAATGCAGTTATGAAAATAGATGGGCCCTATGCACAGGAGGGGACTCTCATCCCAACAACATCGTCACTCTTTATGACCCGTCCACAGCAGAGACACTCTTCAACACTCCCTGATCGATAATCGGATACATCCCTATTTTTAAATTATAGGTTTCAGGCTGCACTCCAGAGGCACCAATCAGCTTTTATTACCATAGTTTTCACCTGCGGTTTCCCTCTTCAGCGGCAGCCTACAGGGAGGACAGATTTCTTTTAGTGTGAGACACATTTTTACTGCTGCTTACTCTGGTTTGTTTCAGATAATACAACAGCTGCTGTGTCATGTTTTTGAGACATTTCAGTTTGTTTGCAGTTTTGTATATTTCAGCCCAACGCTGCTCCAAAACCACAATAGGATTAGGTAAACGTATGAAATGCAGCCTGTTTTGAGAGACACCTGAATGCCACAAGAGGCATTTTAGGCCTTCCTTTGTTGTGTTTTCCATTTTCTTTTTTATGTGAGGCAGAAAATATGTTTGAGACCTGTTTCACCGTTCAGTGAGGGTACAGAGAGAGAAAAGACAGACAGACACTGGCTATTTCTCTCTAGATAAAGATGATAAACACTATTTGGACTTATATTGTAACAGTCTAACAGTTTTATAACCCATAACTGTACTGAAGCTCTGAACTTGAGAGGACCATTGCAGTGTGTTTGCAAATTTTAGCTCATAATGACTGCAAATCAAGTTTTTGCTGAACATTTTCATTTCCATTCTTCTCTCTACAGCACGAAAATCAACTTGTAGAGTCTTGAAACTCGTGTCTGTCGTTAGTCTTACGCTGTCAGTGCATTGTAATTAAAAACCCATATAACAACGACATACCTTTGACAAAAATTATAACTACACTGTGATGGATTACATAACTTAAACAGCCTTCAAGAGTCTGCTAATTGCTAATCAATTTTCACCTTCAGTGGAAACAAATGAATACAAGAAGTCCTCCAAACTACACAACAAAGCATGCAGTTTGTCATTGCCTTTAATCCAAATTAGTGTTTTCAGACCTGGTTCCCCAACTTTAAGGACAACCTTTGTCACTTAATGACTGTTATCTGATCTGTTAGTATTTTGCTTTTACATGCGACAAAGGCGGGGCTCGAAGCTTTGTGACGTAAAGTGATTACCAAAGGGACAAAAACTCTGCAGCTGGCAAGCTAACTGCTAACTCGCTAGCCACCTCGGTCAGATTTGCAATGGCTTCTAGATCTCAACGCGGTCTCATGGGAAGGCATATAAATAGCACGACATTAAAAGGACATTCAGCATGTCATGAGAATGCATTTTGGCCTTTTTGTGTGTCATTTTTACAACATGCAACAAAACTACAGTAACGGCTGCTGTTAGGTTTAGGCAACAAAACCACTTAGTTAGGTTTAGGAAAAACATCATGGCTGGGCTTAAAATAAGTCTGTAAACAAAGTAAAACATAACAGAAATGTATAGAAACAACATAAGAGAAGTATGGAAAACACGACACAAATGTCACAAACAAAACTTTAAAATAAGTCAACAACACTTTACCGGCCTCCTAGTTAAAAGTCCCATTTTTGTTGGACCCATTCACCTCCATAAGCAGTCTTTCACTAGAGCGTAGCATAAGCACATGGATGCATTTACATTGGTGTACACATGACACCAAACGCAAGAGCGGTGTTCTTATAGAGCACAAAATGACTTTCGATTACTGTCATTCATATGCCATTAAGTGCAAAAATGGGATCTCCCCTGTTTTGCTTACTTCTCCCTGACATTTTGTTCATTGTTGCACACTACATTGTTAAAAATGATTCAAGAAAGAAAATACTTACACTTTGGTAACAGGAAAATAACTTCACGCAGCTTGTACTAGGACTGCGAGACATAGCCAAAATCTTCTATCACGATATACAGTATAGGGATGCTTAATCAATAACCCTCCTTAACCGATTATTAACTGTTAACCGACAAGATTAGTGCCTCTCATGCAGCGGTGTGCCAGCTGCAGTATATGAGCACAGACAACTGAGTCAACAGTTCACCATCAGGAGAGTTACTGTAGCAGCCACGGTGCTGCGTTCACTGTCTCCAGTTCACCATCAGGAGAGCTACTGTAGCAGCCATGGTGCTGCGTTCACTGTCTCCAGTTCACCATCAGGAGAGCTACTGTAGCAGCCATGGTGCTGCGTTCACTGTCTCCAGTTCACCATCAGGAGAGCTACTGTAGCAGCCATGGTGCTGCGTTCACTGTCTCCAGTTCACCGTCAGGAGAGCTACTGTAGCAGCTTTTCTCCTTAAAGTGACAAACCACTCCTCTACAATTTCTCAGCTTTTTAATTAATTACTATATTTTCTTTAAACAATTTAACCAATAGCGTTAATTGGTTAAAATGATTAATGTCAGTTGTCGGTTAAACGGCTAATTATTAGCATCCCTAACAATATAGGTAATTTCATAGCTCTTTAACGGTATATATCACAATGTTTTCTGATAATTCAACATATAGATAATCTATATCAAATAATCACATCGTAAAGCTTATACTGAGTGTTTTCCTATTTTAAGAGCTTGCAAAACAAACATAAGAGTTTAAGTTGAATTATAGAGAAAAATAAACGAATATAGGCCTAGCCTTTATTGTGATAGAAACAATATTTTAAAACACATTTTATATGGTTTTTACAAAATACATATCACCATATTGCGCAGCCCTAGCTTGTACTATCGACTCCTGTCTCAAACTATTTCCTCTTTTGTGAAACGGTTAATACTCAGGCAGAAGAGAGTTAAATAAAAGTGAAGGGTGCAACACAACACAGCTAATGAGGTATGATGGCATCCTCCATTTGGGGCTCTCCATCCCCTCAGAGGTCAGCACCGTCAACACCACGGAGCAAATTCTCGGGTCAAAGTTCACCAAAGCCGAACTCGAATACTCCAAAGGGCCTCAAAGAAACTCTGCACGCTACCTGAAGAGTCAAGAGACCGGAACAAAGGCGGTAATGGATGGGTAATCAGGCAGCCACCCAGGTAAGACTTTACTCTCTGTTGGATTGTGTAACATCTGTGTTGTGAGTGGGAAGGTCTCCCTAGATCTGCAAGTGAGTGAGCATGTAAGTGGGTGGGTGCGTGCTTTGTTAATGTGCACAAGTGTGGTGTGTGTGTGTGTGTGTGTGTGTGTGTGTGTGTGTGTGTGTGTGTGTTGGTCTGGCCTGACCAGGTTTGCTGAGTCAAAGGAAAGCAGATCAAGACAGAGCGGCTCAGCTGCAGCCCCCGGCTCCCTAAACAATGAATGTATCCAGCATCTAACCTCTTAACAAACAGCCAACTGGCAAACCACACACACACACACACACACACACACACACACACACACACACACACACACACACACACCTCTGAGGAATGAGCATTGATTTCCCCCGCTTCAAGTCCCTGCTTTATAATACACTCATCTATCATAACCACACTAACAAAGATGGGTGAAAAAAAAAGCAGGATGGGAAGAGAAGTTGAGAAAAAAAGGAAGACGGAAAAGAGGAAAATAAAAAAACTCATAAGCCAGCTGCTAAATTGCATGCAAACTATTTCCACACACACACACACACACACACACACACACACACACACTTTCCATCCCTCATCAGCGAACAGCATTTGTCGCTTTCGGCACCCTCCCATCGCTTCCTCCTCCTCCTCAGCCTCTGCATCTGAAGCTTCAATGAAGCGTCTCAAAATGCCATATATCAAGTTAGGAGCCCGAAATCCATCAAAATTTCAAAAAAACATGTCACTGTATCTTTTTCAAAACATAAATAAAGATACCTTTTATGGTCTACTTGCAATCAACTTTGAATATAAGGCATCATCTATTCACCATTATCTCATTTTAGAAGGAAACTAGACAGATTGATCTGGACCCCCAAGCACCTCAAGTCGATGAGCGATATCTTGGCTCACAGCTCCAAGACAAGCATGAAAGGACTTGATAAGATTAAAGACAGACATCAAACCACTCAGATGTGATTTGTGTGGCTTCCAGTTTTAACGTTAAGGTCACTTGAGGTGCACTTTATAGGTTCAGAGAACGACTGAAATATCTGATGAGAGGATACCTTGTGAGATATGTACAGTACGTCTACTTTATGCTACTTTGCAATGTTTCTGAGAAAAATACTGCTCTGTACTTTATTATTTTTTCAGCTGTGCATATAGTGTGGTTTCAACAACACTGTAGCAACACTAGCTCCTACAAAACACGTATGTGGTACTTGCTGTGGAAGGGGCCGTGAGACAGACCTTTCCAACAGGAAACTGAAGCCGTTGTGTCCATCTATGCTCTCACCAAAACTCTGAGCAACAGTCCCTAAAATCTGGTGGCTTTTTGCGGAAGCACACACAGCAGCTTCAGTTCCCCGTCAGAAACATAGACTATAGCTGTCTCAGGGCAAGGTAAACCAACGAACACTGACACTGATATTGATTCTTTTAGGTGCCTAAATTATTTGCTGCTGTACAGCAGTACATTTCTTTGCTCCCTCCTGTCTTACTCCTATCTGTTTCCCCAAACTGGTGGCATGCCGACCGTCATCTACTATATCGGTGAAATGGTTAGAAGAAATATTGATAATTAATTAAATAGCTGAGGAAAAAAAAAAACTCAAGAGGAGCTAACGCTCCTGGACAGTGAACTCTAGACAGTGAACGCAGCACCGTGGCTGCTACAGTAGCTCTCCTGACGGTGAACTGGAGACAGTGAACGCAGCGCCATGGCTGCTACAGTAGCTCTCCTGATGGTGAACTGTTGACTCAGTTGTCTGTTGGGCTCGTATACTGCAGCTGGCGCACCGCTGCATGCGAGGTACAAATCTTGTCAGTTAACAGTTAATAGTCGATTAATGAGGGTCGGTTATTGGATAAGAACATTTTTCAAAGCTGGCATCCCTAGTTCACAACATGGTGACCAAAAAAAAAAAAATAATTATTGCAGGTTTAACTACCCAACAGCATATAAATAATTAAAACTAGCTTCATCTTAACCTGCTACAATATTAAAATGCTGCACACGTTACTGAATCAATTATAGATAATGAATAATCCAATAACATACTAAACAGGAGTACTACACCTTGCTGCTCATACATCCATACTTGTATATTTCAGACAACTCTGCATCTTTCGTCATACTGCTATTTTTACTCAAGTAATACGTCTGAGCTCGTTCTTCCTCTCAGAGCGTGTGTTAATGAGTGTTAATGGCGGTTGGTTCCTAATAGACGTGAAGCTGATTAAAACAATGTTGGCTCTCGCAGGCAAAGTGTTACTATAGCTGAGAGAGGCAGAGAGAGGCAGAGAAGCAGAAGGGGAGATGTACACTGTGTAGCAAAAGTTCACTGATAATCATCATCGCTTATCGCTGGCAGTGAGGGAGAGCGTGAATGCCCTGAATACTGATGAGTCAAATTGTGAGCGACATCAGCGAGCACACACACCCACGCAGACTGAGATAGAAACTAAAACAGTGCTATATAGTTAATATACAGCATAATGACTGCTGCTGCGTGAGATTCACTGTTTTACTGCAGCGGGTCACAGACTTTTTGTCAAATAAAACCCCACAGCGCTGTCAGATGAACACCCCTTCATCAACGCTGACATTTATCTTAACCATGTCTCCGTTACTTTCAGCCATTTCAGCATTCATCCATTACTTTCAGCTAAGGTTTTCAGGTTTTCATGCAATTTTTAAGCAAATTATTTCCATAAAGGCTGCAATTAGGGATGCTAATTATGTAAAATTTTCTTAACCAATAACCGACCCTTGTTAATCGATTATTAACCCTTAACTGACAAGATTTGTACCTCATGCAGCGGTGCGTCAGCTGTAGTATACGAGCACAACAGACAACTGAGTCAACAGTTCACCATCAGGAGAGTCACTGTAGCAGCCACGGTGCTGCGTTCACTGTCTCCAGTTCACCATCAGGAGAGTCACTGTAGCAGCCACGGTGCTGCGTTCACTGTCTCCAGTTCACCATCAGCAGAGTCACTGTAGCAGCCACGGTGCTGCGTTCACTGTCTCCAGTTCACCATCAGGAGAATCACTGTAGCAGCCACGGTGCTGCGTTCACTGTCTCCAATTCACCATCGGGAGAGTTACTGTAGCAGCCACGGTGCTGTGTTCACTGTCTCCAGTTCACCGTCAGGAGAGTTACTGTAGCAGCCACGGTGCTGCGTTCACTGTCTCCAGTTCACCATCAGGAGAATCACTGTAGCAGCCACGGTGCTGCGTTCACTGTCTCCAGTTCACCATCAGGAGAGTTACTGTAGCAGCCACGGTGCTGCGTTCACTGTCTCCAGTTTACTGTCAGGAAGCATTAGCAGCCACGGTGCTGCATGTAGTTTCACGGACATGCAGCCACTTTCCCAGTAAAGTCACATTTAGTTTAGTTTAGCAGGTTGTTAACAATAGCGATTGTCCGATAAACGGTGTGTGTTTTTTCTACGTTAGCTTGCTAAGTTTGCTATAAAATAGGTGTGAGGCGTCACGATTGACCGCGGCTTCATCTCCTGATCACAACCATGTATCCATTAGTTGGATTAAATGTTTAGCCTATTCATTACTCACTGCTTTTCACACATTCTCAGCACTTGTTGTGGTGTTACAGCTGACTCAATATGCATTTTGTTATTGTTGTTTTTAATTCAAATCCTAATTATTATTTTTCTAATTAGTTGTACCCCCTGGTAACTGCAGAAGTACCAGCTAGGGACCAAGACACTCCTGGTTGGGAATCACTGTTCCTTCTGTATAATAAAAGTAAGTAAAAATGCAAAAATGTACCCGCTCACATTTTTCTATAAATTGACAATCACAAGCTGTGTGTGTCTGTGTGGGTTTGTTGTATAATGGTGTCTAATCTGTACAATCATGCCCTCATATCTCTGGATGTACAGTAGTGTGTGTGCATGTGTGTGAGAGTTTTCATGTGTGCGCATGTGTTTGACTGGTACAGAAAGAGTGTGATTCATAGCTGACTCACACACTTAACTCCCACAGAGGCACACTTTTCACAACAGCAGGCGAGCCAAACTCCCACAAACACCCTCTCTCTCTCTGTGTCTCACACACACACACACACACACACACACACACACACACACATCTAATAAAACTAGATTTTGCGGTGACTTCTGGGATGTTCGAGAGTCCTATAAAAGATCTGGCCCTCCCTGTCGGGTTATGTGTCATCTGTTCCAAGCACTCTGAAGCTCGGTAACAATAAAAATGTAGATGAGCGCTCACTGTGTTCCTGGGATTCGTAAACGCAGAGTGTTAGAAGCCCGGCGGATATCAGAGGGGATTTTATGGCCGAAAGGTTGCCAGTTTAAATCCCAGCTTGTTGTCTGCGGTGACTTTGCATGGGGGAAATTAAGCAAATTCCTCCATTAAAAACAATTTTTTTTGTGCCTTTTGTCTGTATGTTCTTGCAGTTGCAGAGCGTCTATGCTGTTGTTTACTATACAGTAAGTGTTGCTTTTCTGGCTGACCTCAACTACAAGGCCGTCTGTCACATCAGTCTTTTTCCAATATAATTAAGCAAGCCAAAAAAAAAAAAAGCAACAGCCTCGTGCATGAAAAGTCAGTAGAAGGAGGAAGTGAAGGCAAGAATAATCCTCCAGGCAACACTAAATCAAAGAAATGTTCGTCATTTTCTCCTTGGAAATTCGCATAAGTCAATAAACCGAACATGCCATACAGGATTGCCTGATGCTGGTAAATGTCTGCTCCCATCTGTTATTTATAACTGAAAAATGTCCATTAAATTTGGGCCATTTCTATGTGCACAAAAAGCTTGTAATGGAACAAAATTATTAAAATGCAGATAACTTCTTTGAGGTACAATTACAGCCCAAAACAGAGCTGGCTTGAGGTTCATTAAAACAAAGCAATCAATTTCAAAACAGCATAAACTAGATTGTTATAGCATGATTTTTAACCCTGCAGGCAAAAATATGTGTTTTTACAGTTCCTCAGGGCTATAACAACAACAAAAACATCATTTTTCTTAACTAACTACACACTTTTGGTACACTTAGATAAATGGTGCAGTTCCTCTCAACACCAGAGTGTTTTAGCATCTTTACACACATTGTTTTGGGGTTACAACCATGGACTGTGTATAAAGATGGACGACGCATCTCCACCAGGCCCCCAGGAAGAGCCCCAGGCATTGATCCCAACATGGTTGTAATGGCCAATGCTGGTACTGCAACTTCTGTGTCCGTCACGTGATATCACTGGGCCCAAAAAGACTTTTTCCCATAGACCTACACTAAGAAGGAAACATCTGCAACTCAGCGAATATTTGTTTTTGAGGTGAACCAACTCCACAGTATGAACAGTCTAATAGTCCTTATTTAAATCGTTGGATCCAACAAGTTATAAAACGCACTAATAGCTGAATCCAGAGTTATTTCCTTCCTCTGTTTATGTCTCTGGAGACCCAGACCGTGACGATAATCCAAGCCGTGACGTTGGGACCCCGAGACTGAGCCAAGTGATCATGCAGACACTACTGCGCATATCGGACATGCGCACTACAGTCCAGTAAGACCAAGAAGATCCAGGTACTTTTCCAGATCTGGAACACTACCCATTGACTTCTTGCACCACTGAGCAACTTTCATAGGAATGAACAGGGCCCCGCCTCCTCAATGCTGTAACCAGTTCTCTTTATACATCCATGGTTTCCAGTTCCTCCCACTGTACAGAAGTGAGGCCAAAATATCCCGGATATGGGAGCTGCCATGTTGAGATTTTGACCTAATTTGGAGTTGGCACAGTGGTGATCCGGAGATGAAGCTGCAGTCAATCATGAAGTCTCACCCCCATTTTATAGCAAACTTATCAGAAGACTAAACACAAACATACAATAATTTACATCAGCGGGATAAGATCTACCCAAAATGACAGAAACCATCTTTGGGAAAAAGTTATTTGACGCATATTTTGACTTTTTAGTTCTTGTCCCATCCACTAATATGGAGGAGGCAGGCTTTATAAGCTATACTGCAGCCGGCCACCAGGGGGCAATCAAGACATTCTGGCTTCACTTTTGGAGAGCTGTCAGGTCACATCCATCTTTACATACAGTCTATGGTTACAAACCCACTGTGTTTCAGATTCACACTTAAAATACAAGTTGCCTACAGATTGGACCTAACAAGCTATTTCTGTATTTCTCCTGTAAATTCTTTGAAGGCTGTTGGAAACTGACCGACTTGACTGCAGCTTTCTGTCTTCGCCCCCTGCTAACGCTGCGTGATCTCGTCTACTTTCCATGTGAGGCGCACTTCATCTCAAACGAGCCTACTGTTTGTGGTTGTCAGCTGTTCTCTTCTGCTGGTCACATCCATCCAATAACACAGCGATACACCTACGTTGTAAGTCTATCATCTTGCTGCTGTCTCTTCTTTAAATAGGATTCGCTCTCTGCCTTTAGTACGTTCATGCTGCTGCCCCTCCACCTCCCCATCAACGCCGAGCCCTTGCAGCTTCATCAGCTTCATCATTTTATGAGCCTCATCACCACCACCAGTGTCTGGACTCCACGAGGGGATTTATCTCGCTGTTGCACAGGGCAGACGCCCCTCAATTACAAATCTCCCTGTACAGTCTAAAGACTTTCTGTCAGGACTTAATTATCACACATCATCTGTTATCATCAACAATTATCTTTTCTTCATGTCTCTCCTGATTGAAATGTCAATTAACAGTATAATTGCATAGATTTGTCTCCAATAAGAAAGCTTTCTAAACCTCTTACCTCGACTCTAATAGTTCTGCCTGTAAGTGCTGTGGTAGCGTAGGGTTTAAAATAAGAAAATTTAACGCAACATTAATTGATGCATTTAAAAATGCTGCTACAGTATGTAAATGTGCTATCGTAGAGCTGCATTATGCCGGAGTGACTTTTACAGGTCTGCCTGGACTCGCTGGCCTCCGAGTGACCGAAAAACTTCCTTTGCACCACTTGTTTGCTCAGTACACAGCAACAACCACAGACTTTTCTGATGCAACATGACGAAACGTTGTAAGTACTCTAAATCCTCAAGAGTCATGTCTGCACCTTAAAAAGAAAAAGTCTAAAAGGATCAAACCCACAGACCTAAAATCGTCTGATCCGACAGGCTGAGAATATCTCCTCCCATGGCAGGTCATCAGATGCCGTCAGGGCAATTATGCTGCCGATTTCCGAGCCTGCCGATCAAATCCACGCAGGGGAAATTAGGTAAAAAACTTGGCTCGGCTTCCACAAGACATGGGGCAAAATTCCCAGCAAGTTCTCATATTACCACTGAAGTGTACCACTCCCATATTATTTCAGCCTCAGACGTGCCAATGCAACGCTGTCGCCAAATCAACAAACCTTTTGGCCCCAAACGCCTGTGTGCATATGTGCATGCTATTGTACACACACACAAATATAGTATATCATGTTTCCCTCTGTCGCCACAGACACACCCAAGAGACCCAGCAGAGGCGAATACCACACTAAAGCACGCCACGTGTGATGTGTACGTATATTGTGTGTGTGTGTGTGTGTGTGTGTGTGTGTGTGTGTGTGCAAGCGCAAATGTCCGAGGACCCGGGTGGAGCCTTCTGTTCAGAGCGGGTGTGTGTATGTCTGTCAGCTGTTCAGCACAGACGGTCTGAGACGAACAACTCACCATCCACCCACACACACACACACACACACACACATACACACACATGCACGCACACACACAGGAGCACACACAAACACATGCCATATGCACATGACCAACCAATAACCCGACCAATGATGAGGCTCTGAGACACAGAACATCATGTAAATAAATCTTTGTCACGATTTTATTGAAGCGTGTGAGTCAATAAAATCCCTGACCTGCTTTTTATGCAACAAGCAGACATGATGAATAACAATAATTTCTAATATTAGTTATTGTTATTAGTCATTTTTTTCTCAGTTTATGTGGAGAGTGGGACTTTGGCTCAGGCTGTGTTTTGTGATGATACATCTTGGCGCTGAGTTACGATATGTGAAAGATGTCACTGATTGACCTAATGAGGGCGCTGTTAAAGGTCAAAAGGACAGTTTTAAAGGTCCAGTTTTTTATCAGCTTCTGTGGGAAGATGTTTATAACATTACGCTGGCTGGCCTGATGGGGGCGCTATAATTTAAGGTCAAAATTTCAAACTTGAAACATCTTTACTGCTAGAAACAAGTGGACAGAATTCGCTAAACATCTTTCTCCTTGTACAAAATGTATCTAGAGGTAGGCGATATGGTGTGGTTATTAATGAGATTGTTCAGTGTCTTATTATTATTTGAAGGAAGTGCTGCCAAATCTGTGTTAATATAGAGCATTTCTCTAAATTTGTAATCTCTGAGGAAATTCTTTAACAACCATTAGTCTGTAATTAGGAAAGGCAGTCTAATTCAGAACCCATTTCTGGCTTGTAAATGATAAGTTTACGTACTTGTCACCATTGGAGTCCAGCGTGACTGCTCTAAATCCAGCTTCCATTCTCCAAAAACTAACTTTTACGACCACTTTTTTTTGGCTTGAGGGTGTCCTACACTAAAAAGAGAGATTTGGGGAGGAGTATAACTTTAATGATACAATCCCTAATTTTGTTTTAGCACCTAACAACGCCCCCAGATCCCATAAATTCCCTTGAAACGCAACTGTGAACTGTTTCAAACAGCTGGAAACCGGAAGGCGTATCGACTGCCAAGAATATCTCCAAACCTAAAATAACTTTAAAAACTAAATAAAGTTTGACCTTCACATAGCCCCTTTTTTGCCACACAGGACATATATTACTTTTTTTAATATAACTAAAGTGTTGGCATCACAGCAGAAACTCAGCTATTAATTCAAACTAAATGAGGTTAGATAATAAATCTGATTAACTGATTGGTTTAATGTTGGAGCTCTTTGGCAGGTGTTTTTTGGGGAGGCCTGGGTGATTTTGTAATGCATGTTGAGCCAAAATGAGTTGTTACCAACATGTTTCTAATATGTTGGCAATGTCTTGTGTGTTGTAAATAAAAGGTAAATGAAAACACAAACATGCTATCATTGGTGCAAAAAATCGAGGGACACTTTCTGAAGGACTGACATCAGATCTTATTATTATTCTTGATTATTTTACTTGATTTATTTAGACATCTAACTCCAGCGTAACTGTGGGGGATGCAGGAAATGTCGAGTAAATCATATTGGCCCATTATTCATAGAAATAACAAAGGCTACCAAAGAGCAATGAGGATGCTAGAAAACACAGTGTATCAGCAATAGCCTTTTCTTTTTAATGTGTAAAGAGTTTTTCAGTGTTCACACAGGCCCCTGGGTACAAACCTAATCAGCCCGACTGTTGAATTATGAATGACTGTAATCTCTATTCTGATCACTGCAAGGTGTCACAAGTACTCTTGTAAACAAAACTCAATTACATTTTTGGGATAAATACTCATTTAGGTTTTTCTGTGTTTTTAAGATTGTTTTTGTTCACGTTATTCCCTAATCTCAGTTTGACCACACTTAAGATGACATGAATTTACAAATTTAAGACTATTGTCAGTCTACAAGTAGAGAAAATACTACTGCTTTGTTAGTCCTCACATGTTAAAAATCTCATCTGTCAGCCAGAGGGGTGGCACACTGATTCCCCCGTATCAGAGTGAAGGAGAAGTTATACCTTCCAGCTCAGTCAGCGTGACATAAATTTCACCATCAGAGGGTGTATGCGTACGCTCTGTATGGACGAAGTGGTAGTGTAGTGATCTACTGCTATGTGTGGACAAAGTGGACAAACAAAACTATCATGTGTTTGTGGTGTGTCCATGTACGCGTCCACTTAGGAGTATAACTGAGGCTCTAGAGGGTGGTAGATAGTTGGCTTGTTAGTATCACAACCTCTGTATGAGGTGACTGTTAAACAACATCAAACAAATACAAAGAGACGCATAGTGGCCACGAAGAGATGCAAAACAACTACAAAGAGACACAAAACTACAACGAAGAGACACAAAATGAATACTAAAGAACTGCAAAGAAATGCAAAATGACCACAAAGAAACAAAACAATCACAGACACTTCAAAAGACCACAAAACAACCATAAACAGACACAAAATGACTTTATAGACATAAAACGACCACAAAAAGACGGAAAATGACTACAAAGACATACAAAACAACCACAAAAAGACACAAAAAGACCACAAAACAACCACAGAGATAGAAAATAAACAAAAATGATGCAGCCACATCACAAAGAAACAAAACGATCACAGAGACACATCAAAAGACCACAAAGAGACACAAAACATCCACAAGAAGACATAAAACAACCACAAGGGACACAAAACAACCACAACGAGACATGAAACGACCACAGAGACATAGAACAATCACAGAGATACATAAAATTATTTTACAGGGACAAAACAGGCACAGAGAAAACAAAGACATAAAACAAAAGACATAAAACCACCGCAAAGAGACACAAAATGAATCCTAAACAACCACAAAGAAACACAAAATGATCACAGAGACACGTCAAAGGACCAAAAAGAGACAAAGCGACCACGAAAATACAAAAAACGACAACCAAGACACCGAAAACAACCACAGAGACATGAAATAACCACATAAAAACACAAAACGAACACTAAACAACCCCAAAGAAATGCAAAACGACCACAAAGAGACATCAGTGACATAAAACATTTAATGCATCCCATCTCATAATCATTATTGTAAATAGCAGCTATTAACTGAGCTGATTTTACATTAGAATAACTGACATTCATTTATTACACTAAATAACACCACCACCATCCATTCAAAAGATCCAAGCAGTGAAGTTTGGCTGGGTTTCCTCTGTCACTCACACATTACATCATCACCCACTGATCATCAGGTGCCAGGATGATGCATGCACACACACACACACACACACACACACACACACACACACACCTCCCACGCAGCATAACATCTTGCCATCCTGCCTCTGTCTCCCCTGCATTACTGTTCATCAGTCATGATCACTCATGTGTATGTCGTGTGTGTGTGTGTGTGTGTGTGTGTGTGTGTGTGTGTGTGTGTGTGTGTGTGTGTGTGTGTGTGTGTGTGTGTGTGCGTGCGTGTAGCCTACCTTTCATCCAGTCCACCACCTGGCTCGTGCTCCATTTGCTCACCGGCTCCATCACCAGCGCCATCGAGGAAACTTTGCGCCGACTCTCCGTTGCGCGCAAGCGGTGTTATTACCCCCAAAACAAAGCTCTGTCAGCCGGGCACAGCCCCCCCCCACCCCCCACCCTCCTCCCGCCCTCCTCCTCCCCCCCTCCACTCCTTCCCTCCGCAGCCAGGTGACTCCTTTTTCACTCTATCCCGGTCCGGTCCTCCCGCCCCTGGCTCAGCCCGGTGTCGTGTCCCGTTAACGCAGCGCAGCCCTCAGTACGGGACAGCCGGACGCGTGTGCAGCGGAATGCGGTACATTCCCCTGCTCGATCCGGTGTGACATGTGTCTCTTTCCCTCTCTTTTCCTCCCCTCTTCCCAGTGCGCCAGTCCGGTCCTCCCGGTGTGTGTGTGTGTGACGGAGATAGGAGTGTAGGTGTGTGCGCAGCCGGTCCGTTACCAACAGCAGCAGAGATAGATAGTCACACTGGACTCAACACCCGACAGCATCTCTCTCTTTCTCTCTCTCTCTCTCTCTCTCTCTCTCTCTCTCTCTCTCTCTCTCTCTCTCCAGATATGATTAAACCGTGCACGCGCCCCGTGGGTGGCTCTGCGCGCACAAATCAGTGTATTTCCCTGTGGAGCGAGAGAACCTTCCAGATATGATGGGGAAAAGATATCCTCACAAGATGTTTAATCAGGCCATGTGAGTGCATGAATACAGTGTGTGTGGGGGACATGGGGTACCTACACACTCTGTTTCTGCTGCTTTATGAGGAAACTTAATGAATCCTCAGCTCACCTCACCACTCCACTCCACTGATAATTTCTCTGCTGAGGATTCACCTGTTCCCACTCTACACCAGCTTCTCAAAGGTGCAGTGTTCAGGATATGGCAGCATCTAGTGGTAAGCCTGCAGATTGCAACCAGCTGAAACTTCTGTGTGTCAAGCATGTCGGAGACCTGTGACGGCAGGAAAATGGGATTGTTCCTACACCATGTTGTCTGCACGTCCTCGGTTCGTTCGCTCTTTGTGCCCAACACATTTTATTTTCTTCTATTCTGGCGCAGACTGTTTATGTAGGGTTTTTTGTAATATGGACCTTCATCAGGTGTTTAAATGCGTACTTTTCCTTTTGCTGTTCACGGTAGTAAAGCTACAGTCTCAGCTGTACATAATGTTGCTGCTCCTGCGTTACAGGGGAAGAGAGCGGGACGACATGTTCATCACTCACGACACGCTGCCGCAAAGGCGGAAACGTGTCACGCTGATGTAGCACACATGCGCAGTGGAGCTAATTTTACCCAGACTGGGAAGACATCGAAAAAGTCAATATCTGTTTTGAAATCACACTCAACACTCCTTTAGCTCTGGTGACTCTGTGATTATTTTGCGTGGGTTATTTTTGGTTAATTGGCTCTAACATTTGATTGGTCCATTTTGCAAGTTATTTCGGCTTTGTGTAAAAATGTGTAAGTTTGAGATGTTTAGTCCACTGTATGTGAGTAATTGTCCAGTGCCTGTTTAGAGTTAATCAACAGGGTTAAATAAGAAAAGTTTTCCAAAAGATGAGTTTACAGCTCTGTGTTTTATTGCAGTGGAGTAATCCTTAACATAAACCCACCTGTCTGCAGAAACCTGGTTTTTGAAAGCCAAAAGAGAAGCCCAGGACAATAACAAAAGGCTGAGCCTCAATCAGAAGCGCTCAGGCCTCCGGGTGATACCTGGCAAGCGGGCAGCTCTGGGCTCTTCCCTATTCGCTCGCCGCTACTGAGGGAATCCTGACAGGCTGCACCTTCCCCGCCCTCTGGGCATGGTTTCAGCGCTTTCAGTGGAGACGTCTCTAGCATCTCAGAGCAGAGAATACTACTTATTTTTCCATAATTTTGAAAGCGTAATTTTAAATTTTAATCATTCAAATTTGGCTGGATGGTTAGTTACACAATTTTCTATGGTGTGACAAACCCAGAATGCATATTAATCTTGGCTTTACACTGACTTTAAGTTTACATTACTAAGCAACTGTGACCCTAAACACTAAAATTTTTTTCTCTCTCTAGATTACATGGTGGAGAGGAGGTCGTGTTGCTCTGGCTCTATCTGTTTGGCGACACCTGGAAGATGCTTGACATCCTCCTGGATCCACCTTCTCACATATGTTCACGTTATTTGTTTTATTTTTTGTTATATGGATTGTCTATGTTGTATTTTCATTCGTCCTGGGAGAGCCATCCCTCCTCTGTTGCTCTTCCTGAGGTTTCTCCCATAAACTTTTCCAATGAGAGGGTCATTAAAGGTACAGATTGTAAAGATGGAGCTGATTCTGTACAGCGGACGTTGAGGTTCGATGGGTATGAGACCTCTCCTCCACCAAGATGCCACCATTTTTAACATTTTAAACATTGTCTTTGCACTGGAGCTGTTCATGTGTGACATTATGTGGTTTTTTCATTCTTCTTTTGGCTCATTTGTACCAAGTGTGAGTCACATAACATTGTCTACAGAGAAAATATCTCCCTCTCAACTCACTTGTGTCTCAAGACGCATTTTTGAAAAATCCACCAGTCAAGCGCAACGTACAATCAATGCAACAGGCCTTTTTGACAGCCGACATTTTTGACTTGTCATAACAGAAGAAGTAAGTCGTGACAGTGATATTTACACCTGTTTTTTTCTTTTCCTACTGTCAGTGTCCTGCCTTTAAAAGCCTATCAAGTGATGTTATCTGGAAAGTGGTCCAATCCAAAGAGAGTGGGCAGGTGGTTCGTTCACCTGATTTCACCTGTGAAATTTTTCCTCTGCCATAAAAACCGCTTTTCAGCAGCAACATTTTTTCTTCAGTATCAGTGTCATTTTATCAGTTGAAGTGCCAGAAAAAAAAGGTAAATCAGAGATCTTTTCACTCACTCAACACCCCACATCTTACTGTTTCCATCTTCAGTTTAATCTTCCACCAAAATCCCAAAATCACGACACTGTTTAACTCATACTGGATTCATCGCTGCAGTATTCGACTGTTGACTGTAAAGCTGTTCCCAGTCGCACTAAACGATCATTCTCATACATATTAATGTTCACCAGTGGGATGTTAAGCTGACATATTGTAGTAATCTGAGTCAGTGCAATCATATAATGAAAGTATGATTAGAACATTAATCAATTTATTCAAATCATTAAAGATTCATTGCCTGCGCTACATTAGCATGTGTGTGTGTGTGTTAAGAGAGGATCTACTCACCTTTCAAGCATCTCACACACATATATTACATTAGAGTGCATTGTACACACAGTTCAGTAATAATGAAAGGAAATGATCCGATCCAATCAGGTTAATTCTGATTTGATTCACTGCAGCGTCATCCCCTCTGTAGGTGGATGGATGCACAGACTCTACAGAGGCTGTAAAGCAATGAGCAGAGAGGACGGATACACTTTTCTGTCCCAACTGAGACCTCTGCTGGTGACAAGTGTTGTTGATGTTGGTCACATAGTGTGATACAACACTTGAAGCTCTACACTTTGACACACTGGAAGCTATGTATTGAGACTCTATCTGAAGTTACCTGAGAGTTGTTTTTAAGTTAACTACCATGAAAGCAGGTACACATATTCCCCTGACCTTTCATCTATCACCAACTGCAGGTCTCAGCTTATCCATGTTTGGGTTGTGGGGGCAACAGCTCCAGTAGGGAACCCCAAACTGGGGGATCCCGAGGAGTTCCCAGGCCAGTGTGGAGATATAATTCTCCACCTAGTCCTGGGTCTTCCCATGGCCTCCTCCCAGCTGGTTGTACCTGGAACACCTCCCAAGGGAGGCACCCAGGGGGCATCCTTACCAGATGCCCAAACCACCTCAACTGGCTCCTTTCAATGTGAAGGAGCAGCAGTTATACTCCGAGTCCCTCGCGGATGGCTGAGCTTCTCACCCTCTCTATAACGGAGACGCCAGCCACCCCCCTGAGAAAACCCATTTCAGCCGCTTGTACCCGCGATCTAGTTCTTTCTGTCATGACCCAGCCCTCATGACCATAGGAAAGAGCAGGAATGAAGACTGACCGGTAATCGAGAGCTTTGTCTTCCAGCTTAGCTCTCTTTTCATCACAACGGTGCCGTAAAGCGACTACAATACCGCCGCCACTGCTGCGATTCTCTGGCCATGTTTCATTGTCCCCTCGCTCGCTAACAAGACCCCGAGATACTTGAACTCCTTTACTTGGGATAAAGACCAACTGCAGGTCAAAGTTTTTACTTGTCATTTATCTGCAAAATAACTCCCTCATCTTTAGGTTACTTTGTGCTCAGTACTAATTTTCAGCATGAAAACCCAGTAAACTAAGAAGCGTAGACTGTAAATAAGAAGTGGAATGTAGTCACAGAGACATCACCCACTGGTTTGTGGACTGCCATTTTGAAGCCTAAAGTTTGGCAGCCAGTTAACTTAACTTAGTTTAACTTAGCAAAACTGGAAGCAGGGGGGAAACAGCCAGCCTGGCTCTGTTTATTGAGATTATTGCTTTACAGAAGTTTACGGACCGGGCTATTTCCTGACCAGGACCAGAAATAGTAGAGCGGTAGATGAGAAGATTGATACCATGCTGACCTGACATGGAAGTAAGGACTGGGGAGGTGGGGTTGGACTAGGCTATATGACCTTAGACTGAGGAGATCTGACTACTACTACTAGAGTCCTACACCTGCAGTACCTTCAGTACTAGAAAAAGATATAACATTAAAATATCCATACAGGCTACTTGGTAGGAATACATGTGTAACAGATTCATTCAAAAGTGTTTTTTTTTTTTTTTTTCTTTGGGGGGGGGGGTGCAAATCAACAGTTTAACATCATTTTTTTTTTATTTCTTATTTTAAAACGTTTTTCTATTCCCTTCGGTATTTCTGTAATCTCTCCTTTTTTTTGCAGCCGAAATTCACTCATAGGTTGCCATTTCTCAATCAGAGGTATCATAGCAATACTGCCACTTGCTTCAATAGTCCAACCAATTAATACTTTTCTCCCATAGATGTGCACCAAATTAATTCTTAAAGATACAGAACGAAGCAGTTCAATGCAACACACATGGTTTCATTTCCAGTTTGGGGATGGTTGGCAACTGTAGACTGAAGAGAGAACCAAAAGCAGAAATCTAGAGTTACCAAACATTATTCTCTTTCTGATCTACACTGGACTGTACTGCAATTCAAGTATTACGCCTATTTGTAATCCTGTGTTTCAAGAGAACTACTTCCTTACTTGTACTGCTGTGTTTACAAGAACTGTTCACAATCTTTGACCACTTTACAGGAAGGATCATAAAAACTGTAGATGAGGAAGTGATAAAGGGGATTAGAAAATATACGAACATTCATCGAAACATAACTTTCTCACACTGAGGTGTCAGGGACATTATTAGATGTTATTTACAGTAATAATGTGAAAGAAATCACCATAGCGAAGAGAGACAGATGTTGACATCTAAAAACCAGCAGCAGATTCCAACTAAAAACATTTCGCTGATTGCGCAGGGGCGTATGTTTCACTAATATTGAGAAAGCAAAACGTTTTTTCTGAGAAGAAAGTGAGTCATTGTGTCAATTGGCCATACACTGAGTGACAACACTATTATTTTAAAATTCTGGATAGTTTACAGTGGATTTTTTTTTTTTTTACAGTAGCTATTGCACCAACAGGCCATAAGACTCTACTTTAACACCAATGACTCGCTCAGCAAAGACTTGACATGCTGACTGCTCAGTTTTCTGGATTTTAAAACTTTTTTAATCCAGCTCAAATAAAATAAATTTAAATACAAAAGTAATATCAGAAGGATCAAAAGTCAAGTTTGTTGACTGGTAAGGTTTGTTACCACCATATTTCACTACTGCTTGAAAAATAACCAACTAATAAATGAGTATGTAGTAATGGGCCATTCTGCTCCTTAAGTATATATTATACTTCTGTGCTTTCACTTCTACTTTTGAATGTGGGACTTTTACTTATTTCTGCACTGAGGTATTACTTCAGCTAAAGTAAAACATCTCAATACTTCTTCTGGAAAATTTCACTTTAATTGCTGATCAGTTATACTGTAATTCTTATTCATGCCCAATAAAATAAATCAATATCATCTATGTATATAGTTTCTGAATACATTATATTCTACACACATCTTTTATGTCGGAAACCTGCTCGTTACAAAAAACTAATTACCATGATTATTCCGCCTCCACCTCAAACTGTTTTAATGAATTTGAGCTGTAAAATGTCTCATCGGTCCTCATTTTCTCCGACTGATGAAGAGACTGCAACTATCAGGCGGCGGAGAAGAGGAAGTGCTGGTTCTTTGTTGGACACTTTAGCACTTCATTAGTCATTAGTTAACTTTTTGGAGGAAGTGAATGAAACCACAGCTCCCTGTATGACACAAAAAAGAAGCACAAGTGGGAGGATAGCTTACTTATTAAAGGAAATGAACATTAGTTTTAGAGGTCTTTAAATGTCTCTCAGAAATTTATTAATGTGTTTACATACATAAAATAAGCTAAATTAAAAGTGTAACTGTTACCCATAATGCTTTTATTACCTCTTGGTTAGACTACTATAATACTTTGTAAGTGTTGTCTCTTCACTGGCTGCATTTAACACAAAATGCAGCTGCACGCCTACTGACTGGAAAAAGAAAATGCCATCACATTATCAAATTATTGTTTGCAAATTGATTTTAAGATTCAATTGCTTGTTTTTAAGGCTTTAAATTGGCTGACATCACCCTATCTTTCAGAACTATTTGCACCTTCCTATTCCTAAATATATCAGTTTTGATGCAGCTTGACCTGAAACGCAACTACATTTCACCGATACGCACAGGCGCCTTTGCCAATCTGATTTCCCTAAATATATTAAGCGGAGATAATAATAGACTTGTTAAACTTGGTGATGATCTTTTTGAGGGTTTGAGTGGCACCCACCGCTTTCAAGTCCTTGGCAAGCCTGGCGTTTTTAGACATCTCTGGCAACAAACTGCACCACATGACAAAAGATCATTTAATATCACAGCATCTGCCGAACCTGCTCAAGCTGTCATCTCTGCACCAGCTGCAGTTAATACAAAATGCAGCTGCACGCCGACTGACTGCAAAAAGAAAATGTGATCACATTTTCGCCAGTTCTGACCTCCCTCCACTGCCTTCTTGTCCTTATCCGGATTGATTTTAAGATTTTATAGCTTGTTTTTAAGGTTTTACATGGGCTGGCACCAACCTATCTTTCAGAATTATTGCACCTTAATATCAGCTGGAGCACTGAGGTCGACCAATCAGATGCTCCTGGGTGTCCCCTGAATTAGACTCAAAAACAGAGGCGACCGAGCCTTTGCGGTTGCTGCCCCTAATCTCTAGACCAGTTTACACTAAATATTAAAGCTGCTCAGACCGTAGAATCATTTAAGTTGCTGCTGAAGACACTGGTGTTTGATCAGGTTTATCTTCTGTTGCTCTTCTCTTTCACTCCTGTTAGGTGCACATTATGGTTATTGTTGTTTGCGTTGTATTTGTATTATTATGTACTCTACATATTCAGCACTTTGGTGTTTTTAAATATGCTATACAAATAAAGTTTGACTTGACATGAAATAGCATATACATATAACGGTGAATTCAGCAATCTGAAAATACTAAATAAAGACAAATCTGGCTCAAAACAAACATTTAACTGAATTTCTTCTTTTTTCAATAAAAGCAGGAAAGAATATACAGTTAATTTTAAATTTGTGTGACTGCTGATATCAAAAAGTGAAGTCAAAAAGTCAGCCCTGCCTTCTACTCTCACTTCCTCACTTCATCCATACGAAAGAGGACAGAGACGACAGACAGAGGAGAAGCTTCTCATGTACATTCTCTAGTACATGGTAAAATATATCATTTCCACTCTTCTGAGGAAGGAAAGGGAGATAATTAAATTACAGAATCCTGTGGATGAGACACCAGTGATTGATCAGCTCTTCTTGGTGTGACACAGTGAGTATCAGAAACCATTATTAAGTCCTGGTCATGTATGATAAAATTTAGAGCTAAGATATTCAGACGATATACTGCACCTGCACGTGGTTATCATTCATGATACTTTGTTTATTACTGGTTTTGATGGTCTTTATTTGTTTGTTTTATTGGATTTTCAGGCTCACCTTCTCCAGTTTTATGTTGACAACTTTCAATTCCTTCATGTAACAAAGATTTTAAAATGGCTCCCGGAGTGAAAGAGGACAAAACAATGCCAACAGGAGGATCTGAATGTTTTAAACTTATTTTTCTTTTGCTGAACATCAGCAGTTTTACTGTCCCAGTCACAGGATTTTACCTGCAGTCTTGCCACCTCAGTTACAACAACGCAATATGTACCAAGAGCAACCTCAAAGCAGTTCCTTCAGATATCCCTTTGACGGCGAAAGGATTTGACTTGTCTGAGAACAAAATCTCAACAATACAAGTATCAGATTTCAAAAATCTATCAGTTTTGACACATCTAGACCTGAAACGCAACTATATTTCGCAGATATTTCCAGGCGCCTTTGCCAATCTGATTTCCCTCAAGATATTAAATCTAAATAATAATAGACTTGTTAAACTTGGTGATGATCTTTTTGGGGGTTTGAGCAACCTCACAGAGCTCAGGATTAATAGAAATCGCATCAAAGTGGTGGCACCCACCGCTTTCAAGTCCTTGACAAGCTTGACGTTTTTAGACATCTCCGGCAACAAACTGCACAGCATGACAAAAGTTCATTTAATATTACAGCATCTGCCGACCCTGCTCAAGCTGACGGTCTCAAAAAACGATATAACTACTTTTCAGTCGTATGAACTGACAAACAGCTCGCTAAAACTCACCGCCCTTGATTTGTCTCAAAATCCCATTGCAGTCTTTAGGATCACTGCAGATGTGTTTCCAAATCTCACCTGGTTAAACATCGGTGTCTCTCCTACAAAGCACCCAATGATATGGGACATTCGTAACAAGACTTTTTTTTTAGTCGAGTGTCTACTCTTGATATTAGTGGGATTCAAATGACTTCCGATGGCATGAAAGCATTAGGAGAGAACTTCAACTCCTCACTGACTTCTCTGAGGATGAATGGAATGAGACATACACGCCTTACAGCACTAATCAACATTTCCTGCACCATCCCAACAGTGTCCTCAATCCAGCTAAGACGTAACAACCTACTTTATGTCAACTCAAATTTCTTCCAGTTGTGTGCTAACATAACAGAGTTAGATTTGGCAGAGAATCCAATACAAAACATTAGCGATGTGGCCTTCAGCGCTCTTCAAGGTTTAAGGATCCTAAGTCTGATGAAAAACAAACTTCCATCCGTTCCAGCTGCCATGAGGAATATACCAACTCTTGAAGAGTTGGATCTCAGCAAGAATCAGATCAAAACACTCGGATGCAACGATTTCGCCAATCTGACAATGCTCAGGCAGCTTAGCCTTCATCAGAACTCACTCTTAGCTCTACAAGAGTGTGTTTTCAAGGATTTGATAAGACTGCAAGTTTTAAAGCTACAGAACAACAGCATCTCCAAATTGGGAAACGCTTTTAAAAAATACTTGCCAAATCTTAAACAACTGCGTTTGAGCGAAAATAAACTCACCGCCATTAAACGCGGGGAATTCACAGGCTTGCAGTCTCTCCAGAACTTGACATTAAATCAAAATCAAATAAGTACAATTGAAAATGGGTCTTTTATGGGGTTGACGAGTCTTACTGAAATTCAGCTGCAGGCGAATAAAATAGAAGAAAAAGAAATACGTAAAGGTGGTTTCAATGATCTGATCAATTTGATAAATTTGGATATGAGGGACAATAATGTTAAATACTTTGAGAGTACAGCATTGTCTCATCCACCATTTTCTAAGCTGTCCCGTCTGGAGACATTGGTTATTTTTGGAAATCACCGCAGGAAGAAGTCCCTGCTGCCTAGCAACTTCCTTCAAGGTTTGACTAATCTTTTGTATTTCAATGCCAGGAACATTCAACTTCTATCTTTGCACAAAGACACGTTTATTTACACACCTAAACTGCAAACACTTGACATCAGCACAAATGACCTCCGGGATCTCTCTCCAGATTTGTTTTACCCAATTCCAAACCTTAAAAGCCTCTACATATCTACAACAAGTCTTCAGTCTCTAGATTTCTTCATAGATGCCAACCTTACCAAGCTGGAGTTCCTGCAGGCAAGAAAGAATCAATATTCAGTTTTCAGTGAAAAAGTAATAACGTCCCTACCGGCTCTCGTTTACCTCGATATTCAATTCAATAGTTTCACCTGTGACTGTGATAACGCCTGGTTCCGCAATTGGGTAGTAAATAATAAGCAAACACAAGTTTTTGACGCCTACAACTTTGTGTGCAACTATCCTCCGGACCTTAAAGGTATGAGACTGTTGGAACTAAACGTCCAGTCCTGCACAGTGGACATTGGGTTCATCTACTTTATCTCCACCACATGTATGACCCTTCTGTTTATGGCGGTGTCCTTCACCTACCATTTCCTGAGGTGGCAACTGGTCTATGCCTACTACCTCCTTCTGGCTTTGCTCTTTGACACAAAGCATAAAAACAAGCAAGCTGCCAATCAGTATGACGCTTTCATCTCCTACAACACCCATGACGAGCCATGGGTCATCGAACAGCTGCTGCCGAAACTGGAGGAAGAGCAGGGCTGGAAGCTATGTCTGCACCATCGAGACTTCGAGCCAGGTGAGGCTACACTTTGCACCTGACATTAAAGCTTGGGTCGGTACAACATAGTCTCATGGCAGGTTGTGAAATATTCTTGAAATTTAATCTATTTGATTTGTGTGCATATACACAAATTTCTCTTTTTCTAGTGAAGCTTTGCTTGGCTTTGAACAACATTTTTTTGTGCGTTTTCCAACGAATTTCCAACAAAATGTGATGCACTTCAAAATAAAATTACTTAGTTGGGTTTAGGAAAAGATCAGCTTGGTTAGGCTTAGGCAACAAAACTACTTAGGTTTAGGAAAAAATCAACATGGTTAAGATTAGACAAAAAAAAAAAAATACTTAATTAGGTTTAGGAAATGATTGCGGTTTGGGTTAGAATAATACCAGAAGCAGCATATTTTAAGTACAGAAGTTACTTCTGGCAAAAAATTGAATCGAAGGCAACTGGATTTAGATTTGTCTCTGAAGACGTTTCGCCCCTTATCCAAGTGGCTTCATCAGTTCGAACGCTACAATCTGACTAGTCCCCACTAGTCTGACCAAAAGTTACATAACAAAAATACTTAGCTAGCTTTAAGAAAAGATTGTGGTTTGACTTAAAATAACTCTGGAAGTGCTGCAACTTAAGTACGGAAGTTACATGACAGATAAATTAAAGATGACTTCTGGTTTCACACAGGACACGACCTCCTCTCTCCATGGTATTCATTGCTTTTTTATAATACTTTACTTTATGTTACATAGATTACATAAGACATTATTGAATACATTTAGTTTCATGACTATTTCACAAAGAACTGTTGTGTGACTAGGCGGGACGGTACTGCTGAGAAACTCGCAAAATTAAATTAAATTTTAAAATGCTCCAACTGAAAATCCCAGTCCAGTGTTGCCAACCTTTTCCAAATGAAAGTAGCAGCACTAGATCCAAAAGTCCTTAAATCTAGCGAGAAAGTCACCATGTCAAAACATTTCAGGCCTGAATTTAAAATTAACTGTATATTCTTTCCTGCTTTTATTGAAAACTGAATGAAATGAAATGATTGTACTGTGACAGCCACATTTAAGATTTTTTTTTTTTGAGAGCATTTGTTCATTTGTTCATTCATTTATTAATTGCTGTTGGGATGTAATGAGAAATTCATCAAATATAACAAAAAAATGTAGGCACTGTCAACCCTACCTTCAGACACCTTTGGCCATGCTTGTGGATTGGCTCTTGGTTTGGCAATGTCTGTCTGTTGGTTGGTTGGTACAGAATTAACGGCACTGTTCAGTTCAGGTTCAGGTTCAAGTGGCTGGAGAACAAAGGCATGAAGCAACGCCGGCTATCTGACTGACTGGCTATCTGACTGACTGGCTATCTGACTGACTGGCTATCTGACTGACTGGCTAGTTTATGTACTAACAGGGTAATTGGGGAATGAGGCACAGGTGAGCAGGTGAGTGTCGGAGTCAGGTGACCAGGATGAAGGAAGTCCGGGGGCATCTGGTGGACAGCTGGAGAATGGCAATAATAGAGAGAGAACTGTAATTCAAATATAATACCACTAACTTCAAATATCTGCAGTGCATTATGAGCTTTTTAGTCCAATGGTAGTAAAAAAAAAAAAAAAAAAAGAAAGTGATATTTTAAGTGATATTACTGACAATTTTCCACAAATCTGGCAGTCAATATGCTAAGGTGTACTTTTATGCATCAGCCATAACAGCTGTTTTGTACTTTCATCTGTACTCCAGAGGGTGTCACCATAGTACTTTTTGTACTGCACCATCAGAGGAACTACTGAGGAGAATACTCTCCTGACCCTTTTCTTCACCTTCTTCCTCTTCCTCAGGTAAACCCATTATAGAAAATGTCACAGATGCAATCTATGGAAGCAGGAAGACCATCTGTGTAATCAGTCACAGATACCTTGAGAGTGAGTGGTGCTCCAGAGAGATCCAGGTGGCAAGGTAACATGGCGGCCGACTTTAAACTTCTCTGTCGAGACACACGGCAGTGTAAACCTCACTAACTCTGAAGCAAGGCTGTGTGATTGGTCACTGGCGATGCTTGATGTACTGTATATTTGTCGGGTCTTTAGTTATGCTGTTAACATGAATTGTTGCATGTGTTAAACTCCTGTTTAGTCTTTCAATGCAAAGCCATTGGACAAAAAAGAAGGAAAAGCTCTAGTTTATCACAGTTATTTCTGACATATTGTAGGGAAATGATGCTGTTATTGAGTATCTCTCTCTAATTTACCCCTTGCATAAAGTCAAGTTTCCAAATGTAGCACAAATTTCAACCGAATTTCCAATAAATCTGCTAAAGTATGACAAACTATGACAGAAATGTCTGGAGACTGAGATCACACCAGCTGACACCAAATTGGGCCACTTCCTGCCCCCTATTATCCGGCGCCCTTGCTCAGACCCCACCATCTTCAAACTCACCAACACATCTGATAAGTTTTGTTACTGCATCTTGCACAGTGATAAAATCCATCCACAGCGAAGAAAATATTAATATCCACACTTAGCAAAGTACTTAAAACCACCTGTGTGGTAGTTCCCAGGACGTAGGCGCCTCCAAGACCACGTTGTCATGATGATACCCACACAGATTCGTTATAATACCAGCCAATTGCTTTTGCACTGGTTTCCCTTCACTACTGTTACATGCCACATTAGGATGTTGGTTCATCAAGACAGACAGATGTTGGTGGTAATTTTCCAGTTGCATGTCATTATATCATGGTAAAGGCAAAGGGCACAACCAGATGTCATAGTGAAAAGAAATCTTCAGCAGACTCTTCATGTACATCTTCATTTCTCACCCTGACTGTTTCCATTGCTCATTGCTATTTCTTGTTTTTGATAAGCCTTAGGCAGACATTAAAACATTTTTGCAATATTTCAGGGTTTTTTCAAATCTCTGTTGTTTCCACACAAGGTTTTTTAATGCGCAAAATGGAAATAAGCAAGTTTTTGCAGATACTGAACCAAAATTATGCTTTTGTGTCAAATGTAAGTAGTTAAACTACCCATTTATGTTTCTAAATCTTCAAATTATCTCAGTAAACTGTCATCATGGACACTCCTATGATGTTAAAACAAGTCTGAAACCTCGGGAACTGATGGAAGAGGCAGAGAAAAAAATCTAATAACTTTTAAAAATGATGTGTTTTTGTTCTGTTTTGATAGATGGATCATTTTCCAGAAAAATATCAAACATTTGATGGTTCCAGCTTGTCAAATTTTTCTGTTTCACATATAGTATATCCATTGCAATAAATCCATTGTATCCATTTTTTACAATTTTTCGACATTTTAGAGCCAAAGTGTTGAGCTAATAATGTAAAGAAATATGATGCGATGTTGTCTTCTCCCTCATCTATCAGTGTTTTTCCTCCTCGTAGCTTCCGTCTGTTCGACGAGCAGAAGGATGTGCTGATCCTGGTGTTCCTGGAGGAGATTCCCACCACTCAGCTGTCTCCTTACTACCGCATGAGGAAGCTGCTGAAGAGGCGGACCTACCTGAGCTGGCCTCGAGCCGGGGAGCACCCCGAGCTGTTCTGGGAGAAACTCCGCCAGGCTCTGAAGACCACAGAAGATCTCGGAGAGGACAGGTTCCTCCTCACTGTGGTGGACAGACAGTGATGAAAGGAACTATAGCACAAAAGTATAGTTCACTGGGATCTTCTTTGTTTGTTTTACCACTAAATTGCCGTAAAGTCTGAAGGAGGCTGTTGGCGTTACTTTTTAATACCAACTACATCCGCTGCTCTTACAGGTCTAATGGAAAATGAGGAGTCACAACTTGAACAGTTTCCGACCAAACTGGATGACCAAGTTATGACTAAGTGAATTAGTTTTTCCATAATGAGCCTCTCCAGTGGGACAATGAACTGATAATGACACATTATATTGTAAATATTGTGTAGAACACTGAGGGCTGACAAAAAAAGAAAAGAATAAATGATGTAAATCCAAAAAAAAGGACTGACAACAGATTGGTCCCGTCTAAAATACTTTAGACAAATAAAACTACTACTCCTATTACTCACTGGTTGAGTTTCAGTTTGATATGTGTGCAGATGGTTTCCAGTACAGCAGGAGGGTGAAAAACATGTTTCCACAACTTATTATTTAACTTATTATTTACAATTTATTAATTTAACGTATTATTTTTATACTGTATATATGGATATTTTCAGTATTTAGAGTTGAAGCAACTGGCTAGTAAATGACCTTGCTTAGAAAACCGTTTTAAGACTTTTTAAAATCTTATAATCTGAAATGCTTAACATTGATTATGGACAAAAAAAATCATATTGTGTAAACATATGGTTTGTTTTTTATTCTATCCTAAAAGACGGAGCACAACTGTGTTAATTGTAAGCTTTTTCTTATATTACTGTATAAATGTTATATTTATATATGACTTTATTACTACTAAGGGCCTTGGTCGGAGGTTATGTTTGTCTGCAGGTTCACTCCAGAAGTTTGTAATAGATTTGAATGAAACTTATGGAGGGATGGGGTGTGGTATGTGTAGTATTTTGATCAGCTATAACATGAAGACCACTGGGTATAACACGTGCAGTGTAACTGATGAAGTGTTGATGACGTGTTGTTGTAGAGTCGCCATGTTTTCACATCAAACTCTGTGAAATTAGAGCTGAGTTCGTCCAAAGCACACTTAATTGTTGGAAAGACTCACAACAGTTTTGGTGAATTTTATTTTGTTTCTGTCCAGTTTGAACAAAGTGTTTTAAGATGCTCCGCTACGTACGGCTGATCTCAACATAAACGGAAACACAGGTGATAATCGTCTTGTTACATTATTCATTATCAGCCCAACTATTGTCTAATACAAATGCCTAATATCAAATACAAACACAGATTTTCAACTCTATTCTTTGTCTTTGTAATAATAGTACTATTATTAGTTATTATTATATATACTATTATATTATGTCTACTGCGTATTTCAAAGTACTCACCTTGATTTAATGCACTCTAATTGAAATTCTGACAGTATAGTATTAAGATGAAATCTGCATTGTACAGCTGATATATGTACATGACTGGTCTGCGGCTACGCAGCCCCATACGCAACAACCTGTGATGCACTGTGTGCTCTGACACCTTTCTGTCATAACCAGCATTGACCTTTTCAGAGCTACAGAAGCTCTTCTATTAAATCGGACAACATGAGCCAGCCTTCACTCCCCACATGAATCAATGAACCTTGACCCTATGACCCTGTTGCCGTTTTACCGGTTTTCCTTTCCTGGACCACTTCTGGTAGGTCCTGACCACTGCAGACCAGGAACAACCAAACAAGAGCTGCAGTTTTGGAGATGCTCCGACCCAGGCGTCTAGCGATCAGTTTGGCCCTCGTCAAAGTGGCTCACATCCTTATTCTGCCCATATTTTTCCACTTCGAACTCCTTAACTTCAAGGACAAAATGTTCACTTGCTGCCTCATATATCCCACCTACTGCCAGGTGCCACTGTAACGAGATTATCAGTGTTATTCACTTCACCACTCGGGTCATAATGTTAATGTGATGGCTGATTGGTATATATGTGTATATTGGTGCCTTCAAATGGAAGTTGTGAACTCGTGTTTACGAGATAGGAAGTCGTGTTCATGACATGCGTTGCATTCAAGTGGTTAAGTCGTGAAGAACACCGCTGCTAAGCTACGGCAACATTAACATTACTGTTTGAGTCTAGAAGCCACAGAGGCTAACAATTTAGCAAGCTAGCTAGTGAATAACGTAACAAAGGAAATGCAAAGACATGACATGAGGAGAAAGATGAGGTTGTTGAGAATATCAACATGTTCCTCAGACATATTGTAAAATTATCAAGAAAAACGACATATGGCTACATTTACAATATACTGTACAATATTAACTTATTATTCACCGATAAATGAACTTTCATGGGCTCCACCATTTCTCACAATGCCAACAAACCCGTCACAAGTCATAAACTCTGAGCTTTCAGAAACTTTCCACTTATGAAGTTGTGAATGTAATATGAGGGGGCGTTCATATGGGCCCATCTCGTAAACACAGTAAACACGACCCCATTTGAAGGCACCATGCATTGCTTGTTTTATATAGATGTAATTAAATTCTTAAATATTATTATTTTTAAATATTCTAACTGTTGTACTGAAGGCATGAAATGTGTGGACATGGTGAATGCAGAGATAAAAAGACACATGTATTATCAAGCATCTCTGTTTTAATAAATCCTTTCACAATATAAATTACAATCAAAACTTCCCACTTTCACATGTCTCTGATCTCAAAATGTCATCAACACATGATAAACAATGTTCTGATCATTTTTTGTTGATGCTCTGTCACTTGTGTACAGTTTACAATGTATTCAGAATACTACACGTCCCTGTTTATAAAACAGAACAAATATAACAAGATATAATATCATATTTTAATAAAAATCACATGGCAGTCCCCATCAAGGTTATTGGGTGCATGAAAGCATAAGAATTTGAGACAAATGCAGCAGGTAATAACTGCTGTATAGTGCTTATGCTGATGGCCAGGTTTCCGTCACGTTGATCTTCCTCCTCCTTCCACTACAAAGTAAAATGGAAACGCAAAATATAATTTTGTTAAGTATTTGGTTAAATGAAAATAATGTACAGGAAAAACGACATTAAGCACGTTGGAGAGACACGAGGGTACTCACTCGATGCACTTCATCCCTCTCTGAGTCCACTTGGCCGAAGGGTCAGCACACAAAAACTTCCCCGGAACGTGGAATCTGTGGGAAAACAGGATGTGAATGAGTGATCAAACACAAAACGGGCTTCGTTACACGTTACACAGAAACAGCTTCGCTCCCTGTGGTCTCATTCCAGTTTGTCTATTAACCCCCCCCACAGTACATATTTAACAATAACAGGGTCCAAAGTAGCGTCTCTCAGAAAGTCCGTCATGGCTGGTTTTGGGTGAAAAGCAAGGGAGTGTTTAGATACACGAGATAACCCACTCTCACGCAAGAATCCGGATTTGTTTGCTTTCATTTCAGTCAAAGCAAATTTATGACCAAATTCAAACACTAAATACCTTCACTGCATCTTTGTTTGTGGTTATAAAAATGATAAAGAAAGCAAAATCTGATTTCCTTGCCTGCAGTTTGAATATAACTTATATTGTTGATATGACTGAAGGATAAATTTGCAAATGACACACATAAGATATGTTGATAAATAAGACATAAAATCCCACTCTCACCTCACCTCTTTGTTTTGTTTTGGCCTATCCAGCCTCTCAGACTTTAATAACTTGTTTGTTCTGTCACATCTCTATTGCAGGTACTTTTCGTGGGTAACTAAGTTGGAAAAAAGTCTGCAATTGCCTCTATACAGTAATACATCATAGTATATTTTACTATGCTGGTATAACAACATATTCTAAGCAGAGCTCCAGTGACCTATAAGTTATGTGATTAGTCTTTCAAAAGTAGCAACTATTTTGATGATCGATGAAAATCATTTTTAAAAGCAACAAAGTCTGATATTTGATAGTTCCAGGTTCTCAAATAGGAGAATTTACATTGAAGCAAACTGAATATTTTGGGGTTTTTAACGATTACTGGACAAAACAAGACGTTTGATCACATCAACTTGTGCTCTAGAATAAGGTGATTTGCATTTTTTTTTTAGTAATTTTCTTCTAAAATTGTACGTATTATTGCACATTTTATGTAAGGCTCAACAAAAACACTATTTTAATATCTATGTGAGGTCGTTTCTACCTGTTCATGTTGCCCTTCCTGTGCTGTTAGTGTTGAATTTGCAGAGTTGTAGTCTGACACAAAGATCAAGTCCTTAACTCACATGATGCTGTTGATGTCACAGGAATTGTTGATGGTCTGGATGCTGTAGCCTATCAGCCGTTGGCATGGGTACCGGCGCAGGGTGTACCTCATGCAGCAGCTTGCTGCAAAGACACACAAATTAAGTTACTTTTTGCTTTTTTTTTTAACCCTGATTTGGACTAATGGACTGTTTCTTAGAGCTTTGAAGATCTACAGATACTTGATGTACTACAAAAATATAAAGCCAAAAACACAGGACTTTTCTTTTTCTAAATGCATCTGCATTTGTCAGAGAAGACAGAAAGGATAATGCTGTAGCTGAAGGACTCACCTGACTGTGTGCTGCCGATGAAGGTGGTGAGGATGACGAGGGAGCACAGAGCTGCCAGGAGACAAGTTTTGCTGCTTGCCATGGTTTCTTATAGCTGGAGTGCTGTTGGCTGTGCTGGTCTCAGTTTGTTGCTGCAGTAGTTTACAGTGAGAGGTGTAAAGAGCCTGAAGGAATTCAGTGGGAGTGTGACAGACTACACAACGCTCACTCCTTAAGTAGGGCATCTCTGGGATTTTCCCGTGTTTGGCAGGATTGTGTAATGCCACATGCCATTGTTAAGAATGTGGAAATGAGCCAGGAATGCAGCAAGGTAGCCTTCACCTGCTGGCGCTATAACTTCCATGTAGGACAGGAAGTGTCCATTTACAGGCCATGCATACAAATGATTATTAGTCATAAATATACAACCTTCCTCTTCAATGTAACTTCACCAGAATTTACGAAAAAAAAAGGAGAACAAAAGTCACGTAATTAAACAAAAGATACCATAAATAATAAATACAAGTGCATCAAGCATTATTTAACTACATAAATCAAATAAGCTGCTACTTTAACAGCAGAATAAAGCCTCACCAAGGCAGAGATGTAAAGACAATAAAAACTAAAGCAGCTTCACCCCACAAACACAAGCTAAAATACAAGTAAAATAGTGATTCTTAAAAACACTTCAAAATAGTACAAATACAAATAATAATAAATAAAATAAAATACAAACACAATAATAATAATGCTAATGTTTGCACCATTATTGCTGGATGTGGGAACAATAAACTGATGCAGGTTGAAAGGTCTGATTGATAACAAATATTTTAAAAAAATATAATAACACATCCACAGAGCCTTTAGGAAGGTGCAGAATAAAAGTATAGCTTCTCCTGAAAAAATGTGATTGTTAATCAGTCATTTAAAAACTTGCGGTGGGTTCAAAATGAATGTTTTGTTTATCTCTGTGGAAGATATCTGACGTTTGGTTCCCGCCTTAGCAAGGGCTGTGAGCCAATAGTAAAACAACGTTGGCATCACATGGTGTCACTGTCACTGTTGTCAGTTAGTGTGGAAAAAAATGGATAAATGGCTGAAACCGATGGCAAGGGCAACGACTTGTGAAGTAAACTCAATGGAAACTGAGGGAGAATGCGACATCTAGTAGCTGAATGTTATCAATATCACCTTTAAAAGTTTGCATTGCATGTTTTCCAAGGAATGAATAACCTGGTAAGGATTTGAATACGATAGGAAAATATTGCAGAATTTCACTGTGGTCGATGATGATTGGCACCAAAAGTCATTTAAAAATGTGCTATGTGCACACTCATTGAGTCATTGGGCCATGACGTTAAGCTCTCACAGCAGGACTACATTTTTCTCTTTACTTCCCCTTAGAAGTTATTCAGTAACGGCCTCCCTTGCAGCAATGTGAAAGGCATTTCATCATTGCGTAGGTGTGTGTGTGTGTGTGTGTGTGTGTGTGTGTCTTTCCAGGATAGAAAAGAAACATAATTACATCTGAGAGGTCAGATAACGTCAACATGACTGTAGTAACGACTCCTCAGTGAAACTCAATGGAGTGTTGAACTATCAAATTGACCTTTCTACATGAGACGGTATGAGAAGTGATACGTTTGTTTAAAAAGTGAGGAAGTGGAGCATGTAGTTTAGATAGCGAAGCCCGACTAAAAGAAAGGAAAACAGAGGCTTTTTGCTGAGAAGAAAGTCCCTTGAATCCCTCATCAGATGTATTAAACCTGTTTTTGTTAGATTATGCCTGAAGTGGCCAGTATTCAACTTTGGAAATTTGTGTGAAGTTAATGTGACGTGTGTGTGACCAGTCATTATATCTTGCTTACCTCGTAGTTGAGAACTCATTTTCTTTCACCTGCCATTAAGTTTGGTAAATTCATAAATATTCAGGAAGAAAACAGATTGCATGAGTTGAGTGAAGTGGAAAGTGAGACCCAGCAGTCAACGCTGGTTTCAACTGACTACGAAAGAAAGAAAGAAGAAAGATATTCCTTTATTAGTCCCACAGTGGGGAAATTAGTTTTCACCTTCACACAGTACATATACATGTCAATGGAGAGATGTCAGAGTGAGGGGGCTGCTCTGACAAGCGCCCAGAGCAGTTGGGGGTTCGGTGCCTTGCTCAGGGGCACCTCGACAGTGCCCAAGAGGTAAACTGGCACCTCTCCAGCAACCAGTTGGTCTTGGTCCATGGGGGACTTGAACCGGTGACCTCCGCGTCCTACCCAATACCTTACGGACTGAGCTACTGCCGCCACGATCGTCTCTTATTGTAACCATGACAACAAAGTTCTACTGATCTCTGTGCCTAAGTAGCAACTTTATCCCAAACTACTAAAATAAGAATTATTTGAACCCAAAACTTGATCCGCTACCCATAAACCTTTCACGAAACCTTGTCATCTATGGTGCAGTTAAGTGCAAATACTGAATGGTAAAAGGACGCATTCACATTCACCCATTCAGACACACATTCATACACTGATGGCAGAGGCTGCTAAGGTGCCAATTTTGCCCGTCAGGATCTAATTTAAATACTGATTCATCTCATTCACATACGATGGCCATGCCAGTAGCTCAGTCCGTAAGGACTTGGGTTAGGATGCGGAGGTCACCGGTTCAAGTCCCCCATGGAACAAGACCAACTGGGTGCTGGAGAGGTGCCAGTTTACCTCTTGGGCACTGCCGAGGTGCCCCTGAGCAAGGCACCAAACCCCCAACTGCTCTGGGCGCTTGTCAGGAGCAGCCCCCTCACTCTGACATCTCTCCATTGACATGTATATGTACTGTGTGAACAACAGAGTGTAAAAAACTGAATTTCCCCACTGTGGGACTAATAAAGGAATATCTTTCTTTCTTTCTTTGGGAGCAATTTGGGGTTAAGTGTCTTGCTCAAGGACACATCAACATGTGACCAGAGCAGCCGGGGATTGAACCACCAACCCTCCAGTTGGTGGTCGACTTGGTCTACCCTCTAAGCCTCTCATGCAGCAGTGGCTGCACCCCAAGACAAACACAGTTCATCTTTTGGAAACATAGCAACCAAGCCCAGAGGGAAACGGTTGTACTAAAACTTCTGTGTCTGTCATGTGATGCGATTAGGCCCTTTTTCCCATTGACTTACATTCCTGCTATGACCACTTGAATACCCCTTTTAATAAATTATTAGATCCAAATGTTGTAAAATGCACTAATAGCCAAATGAGACCCAGACTGAGGCTGGAGGCTGGAAAGGAAATCTATGTGGGCCCAAAGGATGAGGGATTCATGGTGTCGGAAATCCATTTGTCTTTGTTTTGACTTTGATTTGAGTTAGCGAGCATGCAGGTTTTGGTTGTTCAGTAATGGCATGTGCGACAGGTTAAGGTTAGGCATTGACCACAAATGGCTATGGTTAGGACAGGTCTCTGGGCAGCGAGTCTCACACGTTTTTTCAAGACTTTGCAAGTTTTCACAATTTGTAGGTTACCTTATCAACACAGTTTATGCTATGTTGGCTAGTGACTGAGACCATAAACATATCATCAACATATTCTCACACAACAGTTCATATGATATCTTATGAAAAAGTTAGTCCTTTTTTGTTCATTTTCCCACAAATGTCCATCAATACGTGTCAAATTTCCAACTGTTACATGCCTACAATCTTTTCAAAATAAACTTGCGTCTTCACAGGAAACAACTTCCTTAGGTTAGGCAACAAAACTACTTAGTTGGGTTTGAGGAAAAGATCGTGGTTTTGCTTCAGTTAACACCAGAAGTAGCATGACTTGACAAATAAATCAAAGTTGACTTCTGCTTTCGCACAGGACACCAGCACCAGTTTCCTGGGCAAAAGTCCAGTATTTTTTAGACCCACCCATTCACCAACCGACCTCCCTATGCGGTGTTCACAATTTTTTTATATTTCTTGGTTGACAGTTACATAAATTACATACACATTTATTTTTCTGAGATGTACACAAATTACAATGCATTACTTTTCATGGTTATTTCCTTGAATATCAGATCAGCCTTAACTCATTAAGAAAATGTTCACTGGGGTAATAAATCAAGTGAGAAGTAGGGTCATTTTCTCAAAGACTATACAATCACACTTCTTTTTGCAACCAGAGGAGAGGAGAACAGTTTAAGGCACTTCTGCATTGGCTTCACTTTCAGACCACTTTCAGGTAGTCAGAAGTCAATTTACACCTAACCAAACCATAACTAGTACATTTAGCATTTAAAGAACTTTATCTCACTGTTAAACATTTACTACATTTCCAGAAACTTTTTTTTAACTTCTCATCTTTGAGTATCTTAAAAAGTAGTGAAATATACAACTTCCATGCCTAAAAATTGTTCACTTTGGACCCAAAAATTGGACCCAAATTTAGTACTTTTGCCATGCAAATCCTTGAATCAATACTTAGCAAGGCTTGATTACCATAGGGGCAAAATGAGAAACTGCCCTGGGGATCCTGTAGGCTCCAAGAGTGCGGCCTTTATTATTTCAGTGTATATCATGCTTGTAGGTGGATTTTACAAAATAAAATTATGCTTGAACAATTTACAAATTCTTTGGTTGATGGTTGAGCCTTGATGTTAATTGCTATGTACCCAGGAACAGTTAAAACATACTGCATGTCATTACAGGGCGGGTGCTTACGTTACTGACACACCAAATGTGATTGCACATAATGGTTTTACAGCAGGAAAATAGGCTTTGATAGTTTGCGTCATAAAACAACAGGTGAATGACTTTAATGAGGATGATGATGATGTGGACTTCAGCCTTTTTAAAAATATCTTCCCCTTTTATCTGAAATCACTTTCAGATATCTACTGTATTGCTCACGCTTTGTTTTACCGTCTACGCTTATAGACCGCATTACTGGAATTGCATTGCCAGGCAACAGCTTGGGTCCATGTTGACTTCCTGTCTTGTCAAAAAGAACAATGTAAATGCATTTTGATATGCACACATAAATTATCTTGCACATGTGCATGATCATGCACCCAGTGTACACCTACAAAAAGTAGTTTGCATGCAGTACAATTCTGTCTCTATGTTATGAGACCGTTACTCGTCCCTTTCCTTTACTATATAAAAGTATGGTCTATGCTTAAATATCCAACCATGGTCAATAAGTATTAACTTTTTAAGGTTGTTTTCACAAATGTTGGGTTAAGATCTGCAGAAGTCCTACTCTTTCTTTCTTACAGTAGCTTTGTGTGCATCAAACTATGAATGATTTTCATAAAATCTCGCAGTTATATTGAGGGAATTTTTGAAAGATCACCAGTTAATAATCAACTACTTATATATAATAAACCCCACAATAAATGAAACATTCCATTAAGGCTTTTAAATTGTATTCCCATAACAGACTCAATCAGGGCGAATAAGGAACAAAACATGCCCAACCTCCTGTGATCATTATGACGTGCTGTTTTCATGCGAACTCTTCTTGCATAATAGTTTCCCTGAGTTTGTAATATATTTTTATACCACAGCTTCTGAGGAGCTAAAAATAGCAAACGTACTTAAAATAGATCATGAAAGTGGGACTGCCCAGGAATGTGAGCTTGTGTTTACAATGCTGAAGTCTGAGCTGCTACTCCCTTGTTTCCGTCACAGAGATAAATTACAGAGCTGTGGAGGAACAGGTGTAAAACACGCCCACAGTTCACCTCATCGGTCCAAGTTTATAACGGGTCATTCTGAGGCAGAAATTCACTTATATGGGTTGAAGAAAACAATGACTTTCTTAAAATAAGACCTGACAGGATCACTCTTTGCAGCCTCAAGGTTCATTAAACACTGACTGTAAGCTTATCTTTTGTTGTGGTATAATGGTAATGAATGTTATCAGCCACGGAAGTTTGCACAATCAGCGTGAGACTGTGGGCTGCTCCCGTACTGTAGGTCATATTACACATAAGACAACACAAAAAAAAATACTTCACGTTTAATTTACTGCTAAAAAAGAGTGAAGTAACCCTAATCAATAGGATCATTCGTAATGGAAAAAAAAATCTCTTCCCTTAGCTGTAAAGAGTTATTTTCTTCATTGAAGCACATTTATTCAGCTCTCATCAACTTTATTTGTAGCAGCAGTTGCAAAATAAACCAATGCAAGACACTTGTCCAGTACCAACTGGTCAACCCCTTCTCACACAAAGGCCTATAAATAGCACAACATTAAAAGGACATTTCACATCATGAGGACTTATTTTAACCCTTTTGTGTCATTTTTATGCAACAAAACTAACATCCACAGTTAGGTTGATGCAACAAAACCACTTAGTTAGGTTTAGAAAAACATCATGGTTGGGCTTAAATACGTAAAATACGTAACATAAGTGCGGAAAACACCACACAAATGTCACTAACGGAACTTGCAAAAAAAAGCCCACCAGCTTCAAACACTGGCCTCCTGCTGGCCTCCTTTCTAACAGCCAGCAGGGATCTGATTGCATAGAAATCTATGAGAAAATGAGCCTACTTCTCACTTGATATGTTACCTCAGTGAACATTGTTAACATGAGTTTATGATCTCAATCTCTAGTTTCAAGTCTCCTTCAACACTTTAGGGCGTGGCTACTTTGTGATTGACAGGTCGATACCACAACATTGTCCTGTCTGGGAGTTTTCCGTGTTTTCATCTTATAAGTTTAGTTAATTTAGTTAATTTAGTTAATTGTCACCTTTTAGTCACCTAAAAAATGTCTTATTCAGCGTTCGGTTGTACTTAGCTTCACCCTGTCACTTCTGGTAGCAAAAGACCAAGATGGCCGTAGCTCAAGTCTTCAAAATGGTATTCCCTAAACTAGTGAGTGACATCTCGACCAACACTGGCCTCCTGGTTAAAAGTTGTGTTCGCACCTCCTCTCCCACCCACCATAAGCGGATCGCCAGATAAAGAAAAGCTTTGACGTAGGAGCTTTAATCTATGGTAACAAAGCTGTAAATCACACCAGGTAGAAATATGAACTTTGATCCTAATTGCATGTTTGCTCGGCAGATGGAGGATTAAGGTCAGATAACAGTTAATGGATAAAATGCAGTCTGGTATGAAATGTTTCTGTTTTTTTTTTTTTTTTTTTTTTGTCAATCTGAAGTAACCATTACTGCTGCATCAAAATAAAATTGAATCACTCTCAGGGATCTTGCGAAGGAAGTGTAACCTGCTCAATGCATACACACAAAAAACACAATATACTGTGAAAAACAATTCAGTCAAATGTACGGAAAGAACCTGCTGTGTAACCGAACACACGCTCAGACAAAAAACAGTTATATCATTATAGGCCCTCCCTCCGAGATCACTATTCCCGGCAGTGAATCCCCTGAGTACCCAAACAATACACAACCACTTCACCTTCACACCCATTCCCGTAATCATTCAGCAAGATCCACAACTTCTCCTCTCTGGTGAAATGAGGCTGCTTTCTATTCTAACGCTGGCTTTTCTTTGGGTGGCTATTCAGGCAGCAGGTAAGTTATTGTTTGCAGAACAACAGATTAAAATGATTGCAGGATGATATGGATATTGGCCAGTTTCTGCATGTTTCTGCATGTGTTTTGCCCACATTTATCTCATCTACTTGCTGTCTTTATGTTGAAGTGACCGCCTTGTAAAGAATAACTATGATGTATCTGCAGGAGGGATATTAGAGTTGTTGATCACTTCAAATGAACAAAGAATCAAAACTTTTAAGAGAAATTTTTGAACCAACTGCGATTGGCTCAACAGCCATTTGCTTGGGATGTAAAATAGATGATTTGAAGCTCTCTTCTTCATCATAAAACTTCATCTTTTTCAGGTTTGTTTAAGGCTGCACAAATCAATATTTTCACATGGATCAAATGATGATGTCCGTTGTTCTGATGGCCCATTGCTCCAAAAATACACACTCTCTCTGCAACAAATATAGGCACATAAGCAGAATAACGTCATCTGGCCTTCCCATCTCATTGCTGAATCATTAGTTGGTTAGATTTAGGCATGAGGACTGAGATTATTTAGGTTTAGAGAGAGGCAGAGTGGTCATGCCTTCACAATGGTAGGAAATAAAATAGGAGGGTCCAATAACGCCATTAGACAAAATTATTATCTGTTCGGTTTAATGGGCTGTCGGGTCATTTTTCAGACATCAGGGTGTCGTCAGATTTACTTTGGGCCACAGCAGGTAGCTGGTTTTAGGCAAAAAAAATCTGATAAACACAGTGTAATACCTACCACTACCTGCACAGCAAATAGCTGTTGTTGTGGGCTAATGTTATACCAGTGGGTAACACCAGGGTCTGAGAAGTGAAGCCAATGCTGAGTACCTTAAACTTACATTCTTTCTAATAGTCAGCAGGGGGCGACTCCTCTGGTTGCAAAAAGTAGTCTGATTACAAAGAACTCTCCAAAAATGAGCGTACTTCTCACTTGATTTATTACCTCAGAAAACATTGTAAACATGAGTTTATGGTCTCAAACGCAAGTTTCAAGTCTTCCTCAATACAGCATGATGTTCACTTAGTAAATTATGGTCCCCTTTAGAGTCAAACAGACCATAAAGCAGGGGATGATTTGAGGCGTGGCTACCTTGTGATTGACAAATCGATACCACAATGTTGTTCGGTCTGGAAGTTGTCCGTATCTTCGTCTTACAACTTTAATTAATGTAGTTAATTTTAACCTTTTTAGTCACCTAAAAATGTCTTATTCAGCGGTTGTACTTAGGTTCACCCTGTCACTTCTGGTTGTAAAAGTCCAAGATGGCGATGGCCAAAAACCAAGATGGCCGTAACTTCAAATCAGCATTCCATAAACCAATGAATGACGTCATGGTGACCACGCCCACTTGTTAGATACAATACTATGTACTGTGTCTGCTGGATGTATGAATAAACTAACAAGTTAGCCATATCAGCTTCATAAGGTGCTAATAAGTCAATGTTGTGTTTATAGTTTATAGTGGAGAAAATCAACACTGGCTTAACATATAGTGGCTCCTCGAGACCATCCAAGAAAATCAGTTTCCCATGCAGAACTATGTAGAACCATGTTTCATTTTATGTGATCATCATCTAGTTTAAATAGTAGTTTACATGAAGTTTGGGTTTGCTGATTGGTTTGACACAATGCAAAAATGTTTCAGCTGTCACATCTGATATCAGTTATAACTTATTAGTAATTTGTCTACCCAAAACACAGGAAGACCCGAGCAAAACAGCACATAAACCACAAACTAAACCACACAAAAGTTGTATGAGCCAACAATCTTCCAAGAAGTTATGAGAAATTGGAAGTCGCCTGCTAAATCATACAAATGATTCAAATATCATTTGATTATTCTGCCTGTGTGCGTGTTTGTGCAGGGCATCATGGATGCTGTACAGCTTTCTCCAAAGTCCACGCTGTGAGCTCCATTGTAAAAAGAGGAGGGACGGTGCAGTGCCGGCGGCAGGGCATCACAGAAGGGTGCAGCATTAATGCAGTGTAAGATTACATTTCCTGCTTTGTCCTCTCTCTCTTTGTGTATTACAGCTCCTTGAACTTGGCTGTCTGTTTCCTTCCCCTCCAGGTCCTTAGCTTCCTTTAAGAATGGCCCATTTCAAAGTTTATATTTTTCACATTTCCCATCATCACTGCCTACCGTTTTTACTTTCCAAAGTAATATGACTAGAGGTGGACTCATTTCCAAACGAGTTTTGCAACTTTTGCTTGTCTCTGTCTCTCTTTGTAGTGTCATAACGTGGAAACGTCGCCAAGTGTGCGTGGACGCGATGCCTTACAAGATGCAAAACCTTCTTACAATTTTATGGTAACACAAAACACACACATGGTCACACACATAAAGATGGGTAACAAGCTTTCCATTTCAGAAGTACCACCCCACAACACTGTGGATTAAATTCTCACTCAGTATAATATTATTATAATATTAATATTTTCATCCCTGTACTACGACCTCAAACACAATTGTCAAATCTTTGCAACAATAACTAGGCACAGCAGGCCTGTCAAGGTCTGAAAGTTGAAGCATTATGTATGAGGCTGTATAGAGTGCAGCAGGGATGACATCTTTTTAGGCCAACCAGGAAGTTAGCATCGCCCTGGTTCCCTCAATGAAAAGCCACTGGGATTTTTCCATTACATTTTCAGTTATTGTGTTATGGTGCAGCTACTTGGTCCCAAACACAGGACACTGACAGAGGTAGGTGAAGGATAAGGAGGTTTATTGCAGGACGGCAGGGAATGGAGGTGGAGTGGAGAGGGCAGATGGCTGGCGGAGGCAGAGAGCAGAAGGGCGATGGTGGATGGCAGACCAGGCTGGACAGGTGGATGAGTGTGAGTGGTGTGGATAAGATTTACCAGGCAGGCAGATGAGACACGAAGGGAAAAGCAGTTTATTACCAGTAAAAAAAACAACAGAAGGAAAAGTCATTAAAATTCACAAAACCAGACAGGCCTGGAGAGTACCTGAGAGAGAAACTACCACAGTAACTGCAATGCTGGAGAGCTGATGAGCTGATAGCAGGCAGGTGTGTTGCAAGAGCAGGGAGGGGAAGGGAGGTAATGAGCAGACTGATGGCAACTGTGTAGGCTGAACAAGAACCACCCACGCACACAGGTGTATTCAAATCTGCATATTATACTAGTAGTATGCACTGATTTGGCCATGTAGTATGCAGTATGTGAACAAAAGCAAAACCTGCAGTATGCTAAAAGTACCCAGATGAGATACTGATATGGAAAAAAATCTCCAATGTGCCTCTTCCTCGTCCACAATGCAAAGCGCCGGAACAGGACAGGCTACCGTTACAACAATAACAGCTGCCAAACACCACCATGCTTTCATCACTAAAGTCATTTCTAAAAATTTGTGAGGCGAGAAATTAACCATGTAGATTTTGAATGTTGACAGTTTTGCACTATTAGATAGTGAAACGAACATTTGCTCCAACATTTTTGGAGTTTACCTCGCCAACCGACCAGTCATGTTCACAGACCGCTATGAACTGGCTGGAGCTGTCTCTAGACGAGGGGCTTTTATTTCCTTGTTGACGGATAGTTTGGTTAAATATTACAACACAAATGTCCATTATAAATTAAGGGGAACCTGCATTTCTGTCTTTTTGGAGTTGAAAAGCTCCACAACTGTTCACAGGCAAAGCTCGCCAGCTGGCCAGAGACACTCATGGACGGCTACAGAGCGGCATGTCCGGGACACTACACACAGCACTGAGGCTTCTAATGCTCTCAGTTGTCTGTTGTGCTCATATACTGCAGCGGGTCACCGCTGTATGTGAGGCACAACGGTTAATGGTTCTTGGTTAATGGTCAATAATTGGTTAACAAGGGTCGGTAGTATGTTGTAGGCGGTTCCAAATACAGCCACAGAGACCCCCTTTACACCTGGTATTAAAATGCCTTTTAGCTGATCGGATTGCAATCAGATAGTAGGATATTCCTTTAATAGTCCCACAGTGGAGAAATTCACAATGTGGTTTATTTATCAATTATAATCGCCACAGTGTTGTGTGGTTATCTGTGCAGATGTATTACAACACACATAAATGCCAAGATATTAAAAATGGCAAACTAACAAAATCCTTTCATTGTCTTTTCTTTCTACTCTCAACCTGATACTCACCTAAAGTACACTCAAAATCTATAAAACATGCCAAAACTTGCCCTGTTACTGCGACTTAATGCAGGCATACCCGTTCTTGTGTTTCTGTCCGACAGCAACAGAAAACCTCGCAAGGGAGTGAGAAACCACAGACGCCTACACAGGAGGAAGACTACATCCTGTCCACAAACTGTAGACAACTAGTCCCCCCATGTCATTGATACTGCAGTATTAATAGTCTTCTGTAACTAAACTGACTTTCTTGTACGTCTAACAAAAAGTATCTGCCTCTGACGGTAATGCAAGTTGCTCTGGAAAAGAACATCAGTGGTGGAAGAATTACTGTCTTTTACTTAAGTAAAAGTACAAAAATACTGGCATCAAAATATAGCAGAAGTACTCATTATGCAGAGGGCCCATTACAGAATAATATATATAGAATAAATCACGACAGGGGTAACTTAAATTACTTAATAAACTTATGGCTATCTTGTAAATTTCCCCCTTGGGAACAAGAAACTCTTGTCTTAACCTATAAGCTAATTATAAATCCTAATTATTTATTTTGTTTACTGCACACATAATGACAAGTTATGATAAAACAGTTTTGTTCCCATAGTGTATGGAGAGCAACGATATGGCCAAAACAGCCCACAAACAGATTGTATTCATGGACAACGAGAGTCCTGACTCTCAAAACCGGAATCGCGATCAAACCTTTTATGAAAACAAACATGACATACAACAGCAATGTTATTTTTTGCACTACTTTGTGCTGAAAAAAAAAAAAACATGGATGAAGTCATGGAGACGCATTAAATAGACCTAAACATTTGTGTCATTGCCACAAATCAACACATTGGTCCTTCATTTCTGAGGTCCATCTACTACTTAATGCTTCGCGTTTTGCGTTAGCTGCTTCCACCATGATGGCAGGTGTTGTCCTTCCTTCTTCAGTCAGCTCGGTTCTCTGTTGGCTATCGATCTTTCCCACGGGATTGCGTCATCAGCCATCCTCTGGGTTTCCCCCATAAGTCCAAACATAAAACATGTTTATTATTTACAATTTAAAGTCAGCTTGGTTTTTAATTGGCTAACCCTAACCCTCACCTGTGACTACCTCATCAGCCGTCCTCTGGGTTTCCCCCACATATCTGATCATAAATAATGAACATGTTTATTATTTGCAATTTGAAATCTGTGTGGCCAGGATGGACCTCCGAGCAGATCAGCGATGCAAAAAAACACCTTTAACATACTTCACCACAGGAATATCTGGCAAGATTATCTCTTGAACCATCAAAAAAATCAGGGCTTTGCTGAAAATTGTAAAGGGGAGGGGAATCTGGCCCAAAATCGGCTTTATTCTCATGTAGTCTGTATTAATTACAGCAGCATTAATTACAAACACTGCAACCTAGCCCTCCAAGCTAGATTGATATAAGATGCTACATGGGAGGGTGTTGCTACATTGCACTAAATACACACACAAAAATACAGATCGAACGTTTGAATAGTATGAAACACTTGGAGATTTTAGCGCTCTTACCTTCACATAAACAAAGGAAATAAATCTGGATTCAGCTATTTGTGTGTTTTACAACTTTTAAGACCTACTGATTTAAATAAAGGCTATTAGAGTGTTCATACTGGGGAGTTGGTTTATCTAAAAAAAAAATGATCCGCTGCGTTACAGACATCTCTTTCTCAATGTAAGTCTTTAGGAAAAAGTCTTTTTGGGCCCAATGACGTCACATGGTGGACCTGGAGGTTGTAGTACCACCACTTGGCCACTATGAACATTGGGCTCAATGACCAGCGCTCTTCCTGCAGGCTTGATGCTGACATGATTAACCTAATATCCATAATGACATATGCTCTCAACTTGTGTTGGCAAACCCCAAAAATGTCACATTAAGCTAACATTATTTTTTATAAATGCTGACCTTATTTTTTTATGATAACGTTACATTTTTTTTTGACGTTACATTTAAAAATGCCGTCAAACAGAGAGAATTTCACATTATACTAACGTTACTTTCTTTAGAGACATTACTTTTTTTACCCTTAAAAAGTGCTGGGGGCTTCTCTGCTCTAAACTCATGCTGCTGTGTGTTGAAGTGCCGCATACAAAGTCACCTGTTTGCAGTCATTTTACTGGTTTAAAAAAGCTGCTCAAGAAGCTCAAATGGTCACAAACAGGATATTTTATGCCACAAAACTGGATAACAAGTTGTCATAATAGATGTCTGTACATACGCCAGATTTTGAGTGAGTAATTATTAAAAGAAACCTTGTCAAACTTTGACTTTTGTAAAAGATGTGAAGACAAAGACAACTCAAGAGCCTTAGGATAGACAGTCATGGTTTCCACTAATTACGTCTTCAGGTTGAGATTATCTAAGAGTACTGAATGTCTTTAATTAAACAGTAATGTCACTGTAGAGCAGGATTTTAATGGGATAGTTTACATGTATTATGTATCGTGCTGCCATCACACATGCACATGTAAAGTGTGTGGGGATCAGGGTTGGAAATTAGCACCAGCCACCAGCCAAATACTGATAAAATATGCATGTAGCATCTAGATTTGCTTTACTCACCAGCCAAAAAACAATGATAATCTAATGAACTGTTGGTAGACTTTTAATATTTTGTGCAAATGCGGTGGGCAAATATGCTGCTTTCTGCAAATGTATGTATATATTATTATTGGAATCCAATTCACAATACAATAACAATGACAAATACTGTCCTCACAGGTACTGCATTTAGCATTAAAAATATGCTCAAATCATAACATGGCAAACTCAAGCCAAACAGACTTGACTATGACTTGCCCCAAACCGCATGTGATTATCATAAAGTGGGCATGTCTGTAAAGGGGAGACCTGTAGAACCGATTTTCATTTACATATCTTGAGGTCAAAGGTCAAATGACCCCTTTGAAAATGGCCATGACAGTTTTCCTCACCAAAATTTAATGCAACTTTGGAGTGTCATTTAACCTCCTTTGCTACAAGCTAGTTTGACATGGTGCTATGGATTCCTTATGTTTCTAGTTTCATCTTCACTCTAGCTTTGAGCCTGCTACAACCTCGATCAATTGCATTAATGCATTAAAAAAATTAGCGGTGTTAAAACACATTTGCTTTAACGCTGACAGCCCTAAAATAAACAGCTCGACAAATAGTTCAACAATTTATAAAAGAAGCTGATTGGCTTACTGTGGTGTAGGGGTCGGAGGCTGACTCTTGTTGGACTACTTGCTCCTGGCCAAGAAATAACAACTCTGTAAAATGAAAATTTATCATTTGTACAGTTCAGTTTGTGTACGGATTAAGCAAACATATATTGTCTAAATTGTTAAATGTGAGCTTTAGAGGTTCTGGCCGATGATTACTTTTGAACATAGCTGTCTGCCTCCATTTCCACTCTTTATGCTATGCTAAGCCAGGCTAATAGACTAGGCTTTTTTTTGCATGATATGAATGCTACAACAGTTTACATTTATGTAAAGCATCTGTATTGCTTATATTCAAGTAAAATGTCTTCATTTCAAATATAAAGTTTCCTGTCTAATCCACTGTCCACTGTCTAATTTGTTTCCTCATTGTTGGCAATCACTGAGTTGTTTCCACCTGGTTATAAGGACTACACACTTCCAGTAACCATGGACAGAAGAAAACTCTCAGCCAAATGAAAACTGAAAACATGCACACAGATATTGGAGGCTGATAACTATGACTATTTAAAGCTGCAGAATAAAATATTTTTTTCCTTGTAGTACGAGGTATTGAAACTTAAAAGCAAACTGTCCTCTACACATATTTGCCAACCTTGAGATATCAACATTAGGGAGGTCCTCCCCCAGAAAGATTTGAGTTTCACACTTTGTTTCCTGCATCCTTGTGACTTTAAAATAATGAAAATAGCAAAATAATAAGTAAAAGTGGAGACACCAGAAGAAAAGAATCCAGTGGCAGAAGTGATAGTCAATGCATATCATTAGAAAACATCAAGGATTATTTCTAAACTTTATTATAGATCAATAAAATGTCAAGTTAAAACTTATGTCAAACTTAAGTGGGAAAAGAAATTGAGCATCACAATCTCAGAAGAAGAATGGCATCAGATGCGTGGAACGCTACAGACGTCTACTAGTTCAAAAAAATGGAGAGAATTTCATCCATCAATCGCTTATCCGATTTAGGGTCGCAGGGGGGCCGGAGCCGATCCCAGATGATTGGACGAGAGGCGACGTACACCTTGGACAGGTTGCCAGTCCATCACAGGGCTGACGCACAGAGACAGCCATTCACGCTCACATTCATACTTTACAGTCATCAGTTAAGCTAACCCGCATGCCTTTGGACTGTGTACCGTCGTTTGGCCACTATGAGCACTGGGATCAATGAGCGGCGCTCTATCTGGAGGCTTGGTCTACCAGTCAACAACATTAGGTGTCACTGTATTGTAGTCCAGGTGGAAACAGTAAGGCTTATACACACTATACAGTGCCAGAAACAGGTTGTGCTAACGAAAAAAAAAAAAAAAAAAGATTTGGAAATTTGTCATAAAGTGGGAGAAATACAGAGGAACCGTGACCCTGGGAGGAAACCGAGAGAGGACAATGAAAATTGTGAGAATCGGGAGAGTTGGCAAGTATGCCTCTATAGCAGTCAGCAGTGGGTCAGAGGAGACTGTAGTAGCCAGATAAATTTGTTATATTGTCTTTTAAGATTTACAGTATATCTGCAGTACACCTTTGAGCCACACAAGGGACCCGTAAATGCTCATATAGGACGACATGCAGCAAAAGGCCTTAAGCTGGATTCGAAACCCAGGCCACTGCTGCAAAGACCCCATGCTCATACTGATCTGATAATTGTACCCCTACATATAGCATTGAATCAACATATGAAAGGCTAGCGTACATCATGTTTGTTTTACTGATGAGTTTCTCATTTATAAAGTATTTAACATGTGTATATGTTTTTGATAAGACATGCATAAAAGAAATGATTTATCAAATGCATGTCTTCAAAATGGCTGGTTTATCTACAGTATATTCAAGATAATATAAGGTGATGCAGAAATGGCAGTAAAAATGGTCAAGAATGTTCAGGTGAGGCCTATCGTGCACTGGGTCATGATGGTTTGTCATTTTTAAAAAGGGTGTCTCCAGAAAAACAAGGAACACTGAAGTAGTAAACTAGTTTAGTGAAAGTAATCATGCTCCATGATGTCACTTAATTGGTTCAGGCTCACTTTCCATTGCCAACTACACCTACGGGTGCCCAGTGTTTTCCGGGTGGAGCTACAATAAAGAAATATTTGTAGAAAATTGCTGATGATGGTTTAATAATCTAATAGGCTTTAATAAAGGTTCATTCAGGGTCAAACATGTTCTTAGCCCATACAAAATGAAATATATTCTGTGCTTTATGGAGTAATGGGACACTGTTCACACAAGTGGGCTTCATCCGTACACTGACAAATCAAGAATCGTTAATATTCAAACATCTTTGTTTGCTAACACGTGACGCTAGCTAACCTGATTAGCATCTTACCACAGAGCAAAGCAAGGAGTTGTTGTCGGCCTCAAATGGATTCAGCTGCTAGTGAGGTCTTCCATACTGTTGAATCCATATCTGACATCACCTCTCTCTTGTTTTTAGCTTTGGAAATGTAAAAAAATACGAAACTCCCCTCTAAACATGGAGGATATCTGCTTGCAGGTTCCACACACTGCTGAACACGACACGCCTCTTTCACCTAGTTCTGGTTGGCAACACAGGATTGGACAGTGGATGTTCTAGGGCGGGCTTAGTGAAGGGCAACTGACCAATGAAAAACTCCCACAAAAAAGATACTTTGTGCCTTCAAATGGAGCTTGTGAACTGGTGTTCACAATGTGGGAAGTCGAGAACACAACATGCGTTGCGTTCAAGAACACCGCTGCTAAGCAACGGCAATATTAACGTATAATATTAAGTATTACCTGTCCGACTTTAGAAGCCACAGAGGCTAACAATTTAGCAAGCTAGCAAGTAGGTAACATAATGAAGGACATGCAAAGGCATAATAACAGAGGAGAAACATTTTCCTCAGACAATATATGTGAAATATATGTGTGTGTGTGTGTGTGTGTGTAAAAACAATATGACTAAAATTACAATATACCCTACAGTACTGATGGATAAATGAACTTCCATGGGCTCCACCATTTCTCATAACGCCAACAAACATGTCACAAGTCGTGAACTCAGAGTTTTCAGAGACTTTCCACTTACGAGGTCGTGAATACATGAGGGGGGCGTTCATATGGGCCCAACGCATAAACATGGTAAACACGACCCCACTTGATGGCACCAAGAACAGCAATAAATTGAGGTTTGTATAAACTAAGGTTACTCTGTCTTTTCAATATCTCTCTAAGACCAATTGAAGCCTTTTGTTACTAAAGTGTATTTTAAAAGACCAAAAAATTAAAACTACAAATGGCAGATGCACCTATTTGGGCATATTGTGACTACTGCATGGAAAAAGTCATTGCAAGAGGAAAAAGCAGTTATACATCATTTAGTCTGCAAATCTAACAAGTAAGAGTTGACATCAAAACAAAGTGGGCAACAGTTTCATTTTTTCCAGGTTTATGGCAGTTTTAAAGCAATCAGTGAAACAAACAAGCACATACACGTAACAGCTGGAATAAAAAAGATATTTAAATACAGTACACAGAGAGAAAGCAATAGTTACTTCATTAAGAATATGAAGGAAATATTAATAACATGCGTGCAAATGTAAAGGCAGTGATGTGGTGGCAGTTATGTGTGTGCATGTGGCTACAGTATGTTTCTGGTACAAAAGGCAGTTTTCTTGTTTTATCATGAGTTTACAATTTCTCTGAAAAACAAGAGGGCTGACAGATAGATCAGTCTTGGAGACCATTTCCATGTTTCTTTCAAAATCCTCAAGCAACAAACAAATTGTGGCACACAAAGACATTTAAATGCATGTACAGATACATACAGTAGTGCCTGCACTAAAGCGTTTTGGTCTGGTCCAGTCTGACACCGTGTGGAGATGTAGGGTCAAATTAAGATTCAGTACATACGACGCAGAGACTACAACATAAAAAGGCACCATGGATAGAAAGATAGATCGCCATGCAGGGCTGGTAGTGTTGTGTGCAGATGTGTGCGTGTTTTCTGCCAGACAGAGTCCTCCAGAGTTGTAGTCCGTGTATCCCATCATGCATCGTCTTCCGAGCGTTTGTCGCACCTCAGCCTCTCTCGCTCTCGGTGCCGCTGGATGGCTCGCCAGATGCGGCAGATGACTCCACCCCTAAGGGGAAGAAGGGTTAATCATGGCAGATTGATGTATGGTGGTGACAAAATCCATCTTTCAAAGAGGAAAACCTACTTTGGCTACTCTTGGAAGCTGATTAGAATTCATATCTGTCTTATTGTGTTCATATTTCATTTCAGTCTTTGGTTTTTGACTAAAAGACTTATTGTGTGTAAAAACAGAAAAGGGACAGAATGAGGTTTCTTGATGTCACAAACAATACAGATCAATACTAAACTGTCTTTGAAAGAAAAGTAATTTGAGCAAAAGCCATTGAGCACATTATCTGGTGAGTGTAGACTGTACTATATAGACGGATAAGACTGTGTAGATGAAGTGATGAAGCTGTTGAAGTTTACTCATTTAGTGGCTGGATAGTTAGCTAGCTAGCTTGCTAATTCCACTTTCATGCCACACTGGATACCGAAATTGAGTGCACATTAGAGAAGTTTGCCTCTAGAAGGGAGCCCGCAAATTGAGAAAACTGATCTGAGATCTGCAAAACTCACACGAGACTCGCTGCCAATAACCTATCCTAATCTTAACTATTCAACGTCAATGCCTAACCTTAACTCTACGAGGTCAATGCCTGACCTTAACTAATCAAGGTCAATGGTTAACATTAACTATGCAAGATCAATGCCTAACCTTAATCATTCAAGGTCGCTGTCTAACCTTAACTATTCAAGGTCAATACCTAACCTTAATCATTCAAGGTCACTGTCTAACCTTAACTATTCAAGGTCAATGCCTAACCTTAACCATTAAAGGCCAATTCCTAACCTTAACTATTTGAGGTCAAGTCCTAACCTTAACTCTCTCAACCATAACAGTCTCACGAGAGCTTCCCCAGTTTAATGGCTCCTTTCTAGCCACCCTCCCCGAAATTTGCTCAGGTTTCGGCATCAAATCTACTTGGTTAGGTTTAGGAAAAGATCGTAATTTGGGTTCTGGCATAAAGCCTTAAACTAAAACTTCTTGTGTGCAAAATTAGCCAAACAGTCGAGGCAACGAGTACTAGCCAATCACAGCACAGCAGGGCAGAACTAGGTGGAACATGCATCAAACCTAAAACCTCTGACAGGTCTTCAACCTTGCTAAAAATCTGCAAGGTGAGCTATAATAACAGCATGTCAGATCCCTTTATCACCTGTATTAGCAGTGAGATGGCATGAAGACTGGTAGATTTGAGAAACCTGTGCCTCAAAATCCAGAAGACCATGGAGGGTAAATGTTATAGAGACAATGCATCTTAAAACCTGTAGATTATGTGCATATAATTGTTTCTTAAAGAATTATGTTTTTTGCCTCTGCTTGTTTTGATAACATCTGTCAGCAGCCAAGAGCAGCTTGATTTGATGTTCCTTTCTCTCAAAATGTGTTGTGACAGGATTCACAGATATGATGAGTAGATACCGCAGACGTAGACAGTGGAGGTCATCTCTGGTAACGTCATTGAGAATGTCAGTCAGTGTGTATTCCTCCAGCACAAACTACAATACAACACATCAGCCATCAGTTTAAAACCACGCTAAACATACAGTGCTGTGGTTCTACTAATAGACAACAGAGACTAGACCTTATCGATGGTGTCGGCATCTGCCCCCTGCTCTTTCAGCCAATCAGTGAGCTGCTTGTCCGGCTCGTGGTCTGCTGGGATGTGGAAGATGGAGGGAGGGGAAATGTCTGACAAAAAAACAGAGACTCAGAGTGGAGGAGACTCACAAACAGAAGACTAATCAGTCAGTTAATCAGCGAGTTTACCTGGTGGTCTGTGTCTGACTCTGGCCAGCTCCAGGTCGTGTGTTCTCTGCTGCAGCGTTGCCTTCAGGACCTGCTGGTACTCCTTCTCCTTCTGCAGCAGCTCTTCCAGCAGCCTGCAGCAACAGTGACATCTGCTATAGTAAGCATTAAATCTCACAACAGGGAGGGCTGGGATGGATGGTGTAGATCAGGAGTAGGCAACCTCAGGTATGGGTGCCACCATTAGCATTAGCTTAACCAATGGCATACTAGCAATAGAGTGTCTTTTGGAAATGCTGAAGTGCCCTCTTGACTCTAAATTGCCCATACAAAAAAATGTCACTTCAGTGACAGTTCAGTTTTTTTTAGTTTTTCACTACTAATGGTAACATTTCTATATTATATTAATGCTTAAATATGGCAAATATTAGTTAAGGTCTCACTGTGGAGGTTTTTCTCTTCTACTGTTGTGACCCTGCTGTGCCATCATCACCCTGCGGTATCTAGTGACATTCATCACAAGCAGCCCTGCAGCTATCATATTCGTGACATGCTTACATGCATGTGTGTTTGCACATTATGGGTGTGTCTGTGCTTGCAGTCACACATTCCTGTCACCTCTCCCACCGATACGAGTGAGAATTTCATCATCATGACGTCCATTCACACAATGTGCTTGTAGTTTTTCCGTGTTGTAATCTTTGAATGGCACTCCCTCACTGGATGTAACCACATCATAGGAAAAACTGCATCATACAACTTAACTGACATGTACTGTAGTTCTTGATCATGTCAACTTCCCACATCTTCAGCTTCTTTAAGTGTGTGTTCGTACCTGTTGGTCTCCTGCTTGAGCCGCCCCAGCTGTGCACCTAGCTGATGATGCGAGCGTTGGTGCTCCTGGGAGTGGGCGGAGTTTACCGTGCTGACCGCCGAGTGGGTGTGGTCAGGTGTAGTCCCGGGGTCGTCGGCGTGAGGAGCTAAAACAGGACCGAACTCCGCTTCCTCTTCATCCACTTCATCTTCCTTCTCTGCTCCCTCACACTCTGACGCCGGGCCGAAGTGGGTCTGCAGCTCTGTCAAAGGCAAGTACTGTGAACTACTTTCTTGTAATATTACATAAATATTAAAGAGTAGTGAAGTCATGTATGTGTCCACTAGATGGCGTTAAAACTCAGGCCAGGCTTCTGACCTGGTATGAGGATGGTGATCGCAGCCTGCACAGCTCGGCGGATGATGTTGTCCATAGCAAACATCCAGTGAGGTTTAATGTGATGGTTCCTCAAGACTTTGTTTACCTGAGAACATCATAGAAAAACAAACAAGGTCAGATATTCAGACCTAAGACAATTCAATAACTTCACAAGAATTAGGTTTCATTGGAAATGTTTGGATAAGTCAAATTAGCTCCACTGTGTGTAATCTTATGTAACACAGTTTTTCACACACTGGGGGGAAGTATTTATAATTTTGGGCATTTTGAATGTTAGAGTTTAATCTGAAACATATTTTTTCCTGAGATTAAAAATGATGTAAGATGTAAGACAATTTCCCAACAATTTTGCTTCATCATTTCTGATGAAACTAAACCATTCTGCTAGGTTTGGTTCACAGGAAGTAGAGTTGGGATTTCTGGTTTCACCCATCGGTACATAAGCTGCCAACCGGCTCAACTGACATTTGTCATTATGACTCGTTCTAATAAATCAAAAACTTGTATGTAACATGATTAACACAATATTATGTTTTAGAAACAGACTACTAAACAGTCATATGTTTCAATATTTTAAATTCATATAAAATAGAGAAAATATAATAACTTATAAAAATTCTGTATTGGATAAATATCATAATTACACTTGATTGATTGATGACCTGATTATTTCTTTGGTGTTTAAAACTCTGGCACTCTCATTTTTGCCAGAAAATCAGCAAAAAGTTCAACATGGTTGTCAGCCAAGTTCATTTCATAAATATTACTGAAATATTATCTCACTATAGTGAAACAGTGGGTGTTTAATAATGTTGTTTTTAATTACATATCATTATATCAGCTATTTGTATCAGCCTACAATAGTTTGGACATGTGTTATGTGGGATTGTTTTCTGTGTTTTGCTCATTACAGACTAACTTGCACCTCTGAAGGGGTCTTTTAACATGCTGCCAGTGCTGCACCATGTTGCTGTTTTCTGATGTGCTAACACCAATTACAAAGGCCAAATCCCTTGTAAAACAGCATGTATGCACTGTGGCTGTGTATGTGTGTGCTGACCGAGTCCTGGAAGCCAAAGAGCACCAGCTGTATCTGGTTGATAGAGGTGGAGTCGAAGTCCAGGTCCAGCTTGAGCTTGGAGATGGTGGCCGCCATGACGCGCCTCTCTGGTGAGTGGATGAAGTCTCGGAGGATGCAGATAATCTGCTTGATGTGTTCGACGGACAGCTGGAGCTCTTCACTGCCCTACACGAACACATACATGCGTATAAACACGTATTTATATACAAAAATCAGTGTATTTCAGCAAAGCATTGAGTTAAGCTTACTGAGCCTATGAGTGTAAATGATGATGTAGTGATAAAGATTAATGGAAGTAAATGGGTTTACAGAGTTTAACTACAAAGGTAAAGACACTACACATGAAGCACAACACAACACAACACCTCTTGAATGCTCTTATTTGTAGGATTTTAAAATGTGTGACTTTGGTGTCACCCAGTGGTGGGGGTTATCAGAAAATGCAGACTCAAGTTTTACATGAAACTATCATGTGTACTAACGGGTTAGAAAACTCAGCTGAATTGATGCCTTAATAAATGTGAAAGAAACTGCATATGTACTTGAAGTCACATGTTGTATTAACCTGAGCCTCATGCAGTCCATCTGATTAGGGTTCAAGCCCCGAAAGGGCAGAACTCTGCTGAGTTTGTGCCGGTTTATTATTGTTATTATTTTTATTTATTTTGTCAAACTTTCTCATGTGACGGTTGAGTTTATACTGAGCCAAATGGAGAAATGCACAAAAAGCTTATGGATGTTTTCATGAAAACCACCCATTCTTTATATTTACTTTAACTTTAAATGACCATAACTATTTCAGTTTTGTCTTTTGTAATTCAGAGGTTTCCAGCAGATAAACAACATGATATAACACAAGACAACATATTACAGTGTATCAGTAAAGAACAGGTAACAATACAAATCTAGGCTCATATAGTGGTTAACCGAAGTAAATAACCCTCAAATTAAGGAGGGAAAAAATGGAAAAAAGAGGCACAAAGTATAAAATAAATGAAGTAGCACATTTTTTTAAAAAAATAAAAGGTTTTATTCTGTTATGTTTCTTTCTTTATATACAAAGAAAAATGAGACCAGACTTTATAAAACCTTCAACCTTGTAATTAAAGATTCAAAAGAGGTAATGTCCATCATTGGCTTTAAACATTCATCAGAAACAAAACAGGCCTTGTCATTGTCTTTCAATGGCGGAGATGAATTTGTTATTTGTAGAACTGCAGATTATATCATTATTATTAATATCACTGGCCTTATGTTCTCTTAATTTTTTTCTCAGATGACTGCTTTAAGCAAAGTGCTGCAATTTAAATGTTTTCTGATTTTAGTAATAATTTGTCCAGAGTATAGCCTCTCCCCTGTGCAGGGCATTATCATCACATTTTTCTAAATGTTGATTAATCTCTATGAGCTTTTGCTCTGTACCATTGCCTTTATTGACACAATGCTGCTTTTATGCAGCTGTCTTACCAGATATGTCCTAAAGATAAAATAAGATAAGATAAGATAAGATAAGATATTCCTTTATTAGTCCCACAGTGGAGAAATTCACAACCTTGTAAAAATAACAATGTCACTTCAGTGAGACTTTTACTGGGTCAAAAAAAGAAGTAATATTACATAAATACCTATTTTTTCAGGTTTTAACCACTATTGGTAACATTTATATATTATATTAGTGCTTAAATATGGTAAAGATGAGGTAAGGTTTCGCTGTGGAGGTTGGCGTGCCGGCATTTTACTTTTTTTTTTTTAGTATTAACATGTGGCGTTACCAGTGTCATAAATGTTCTAATCCTGAATATTTGGTGTGATTTCATTTCTGTATATTTGACTGTGAATATGTGTTGTCATCCTGTGCGGATGACAAAACACGTGTGACAAAGTGAGGGACAGGAAATACATTTTATTGTGAAGTAAACTTTAGTAAAGTGTTTTGTGAAATGTTCAGTTGCGTAAATAAGCGAGTGGTTGCTGCGAAGCCGACCCTCAGCGTAAAGCAGTCTCATGTTGTCCTTAAAATGTGGTTACTGACAGAAAGTGATACGAAAAAATAAGAAAAATCAAGACTTAAGATATCTACAACGCTATGCAGGGCAAGAAGAGTATTATTTACAGATCAATTTACTTACATACTTTTGTTAATATTTTATGAATCTGGCTCCTGGTGTGGATAAATAAGCAGTTAATCTTGGTCATAAACACACCTGGATGTGGTTCTCCTTGAGGTTGGAGATGACCTTTTCCTGGTCGTCATTGAGGACCTTGAACAGGATGGACCGTCTCTCGCTGTCCTTCTTCAGCAGGAACAGACCGCCGTCCCTGTCTTCAGGGGAGGGGGGGCACTGCGGTCCTCCGACACTGAACCCTCGTCTGGAACACTGACACACACACACACACACACACACACACACAAAGAGAGAAAGTGATCTCACTGCAGTATAAAATAACACATAAAGCACACAACTGATTTACAACAGCGTGACGCGCCGTCCGGTTTATTTACAGATACAAGCCTCTCCTGGCTACTATGTGTGCCCAGGAAAGTGCAGAGGCAGCATGAGTCATCACGGCAGGTCGTGCACGTCCGTACGCACACATTTGCGTCCGTGCACGTGCGGGTGTGCGTGCAATGGTTGCGTGTGTGCTTAGCTGCCAGCAGAAGCTTGTAAACTTATCAGACCTCATTATATCAGTGTTGTAAAAGGCAGCGGAGCACACTGTGGGCACAATAAGGCCACCTGCCACCAAAACACACACTCATGCACATTCATTCACATCCTCTCACATGATCTGTACTGTGCCAGCAGGACTTTGTCTGCAGGAACACATACTTTTAATATTGTAAAAGTATGTAATATATTAGTTTTGCATTCAGAATAAGCATGACTGTTAACCCTTTAAAAACAAGCGGCTGCAATAAATCGCTGTTAGCATGATCCTGTTTAAACTGAGCTAAAATAAAAAATATAAAAGCTAGAGCATCAACTGTTTTACAGCAGAAAGCTAAGGCTTCTGTGTTTAGCGTCATCATGTTGAACGCTTGTGATCATTACGTTATCTGTAGTACAAAACGTGCTTTAGCAGACCTGGGCATTATACGGCTCTCGTGATGGTTCTGCCCGACCCGGGAGGTCTCAGACAAATCACACAATTTTACTTATGAAGCTATAAAATAATCTGAATGGAGTTTGTTTGGTTAGCTTCTGTGTTGGAGTCAGTAAATATATTCTTTATGCAAATTCAGCAAAACTGTAGCAGCTGAGAGAAAAGGGATCGAAGATATTTAGGAAATCTAAGCCCCGCCTCTGAATTTTGGACCACAAAGCCCTGTATCAGATTGAGCCAGCTCACCTGAAACACTCGTACACACCTCAGGTAGTTGGAGTTGGGGGGTTTGAGCAGGTTCTCGGAGCCAGAGCTTTTCTTCTTCAGGAAGAAAACATCTTGTTTGGAGTCACAGTCGGGACTCACGGAGCCGTGTTCACTGCTGCTGCTCCCGGTGGCCTCGCACTGCAGCTGCACTGGCAGCGACACGTTGTGGATGTAGTCTGCAAAAACCATCAGTCAAGGAAAGGTTATGGAGTACATGGAAATCCAGAGAGGTTTTTCTACAACACGTCATGCACATCATGAGTCAATCATCCTCTCTGCTGCTGTGAGGTGTAATTCAGTGCATTAATTAACCTGACGGTTTGAAGGCGATCTTGCTCTTCTTGCCCTTGGTGTTGTGTCTGACAAAAGTGTCTCTGAGGAGGTCTGAGGTGATGGCTCTCTTGTGAGGGTCAGGCTCAAAACAGCGCAAGATGAACGACTTGGCCTCCAAAGACAAGGACTCAGGAATCTCCGGGTGGATCTTAAACATGCCCACCTGAAACACAAAACCACAGTCACACAAAACAAATCACGGCCCTCTATAATAAATACATATTTCTCTGTCTTTATTCAACATGTACAAACCATTACATGTACACAGAGTCAACTGTACCTTAAACATGGCCGCCTGCGGTTCTCCCAGCTCATGAAAGGGCGGTTTCCCAGTGGCCATTTCTATAATGGTGCACCCCAGGGACCAGATGTCAGCCGGGGCCCCGTACCCTCGAGGGCCCTTATCAATGATTTCTGGAGCCATGTACTGCAGAGTACCTGCAGACAGAGAGGCAGATGGTAACAGAATAATTATTTCTAAAAGATAAGGAGAGGCAATCAAGTCATTTAGCTTCAGGGTCAATACATCGACTCACTAAATGAAGATAACATTTTGAAATGTGGACGTGGCGACAGCTGGATCTTATTTAGGAGTCTGTTACAAACCCAGATTTAACCTCACTGGAGGTCTTGTTTCAAAAATCTGTAATTAGTGTGTACATGGCTTGCATTTGAACACAGATTATGTACTTTAACCATTTGCTTTTGAAAGACAAACATTTAAACAAAGTGGTTTTGTAAAGTAATAAAACAACATCACAGATCATTTTAATGACTGAAGACGTGAGTTATTTCAGTCCCAGAGAGGAATTTATTAGATATTTTATTCCATCTGTGAGTATTTTGTCTGCAGTCAGTAAATCTGAGCAGATTTGGCATTTGTGGTCTTCTCTAAATGCAGATGTAAACAGCGAGAGACAGAGAGAGCTATAAAAAGATGGAGTCTGAGGAGAGACAGATAAGGATACACACACACCTGCTAATGAAAGGTAAACACCCTTCTGCCTCTGCTTGATTAGCTAATCTCATTACACACCTCGCTGGCTGCTGGAGAAGGCCAGATGGCCAATGAATGTGTATGGCCATACGTGTGCACATGCACGTTCGCACACACTCGTGTGTCTGAGTGTTTCCATAGAGGCTGATAGTGGCTCTTGACATTTTGAGGGTCTTTTGATATTTACACTTATAGACTGCAACATTTCTGTGACTCCATTTATGTATCAAAGACTGAATTACTGTCTTACGATGTGTGCAGTTTCTTTCTCTCTATGCCATGACTGCAGCAGTCTAGTGTTTTGTATTAGACAAAGCTTCATGTGGTGGTTATTTTTGTGCTAAATTAGCTGATTCTGGGTATCTGCAGGTTTCATGAAGTCAAACTTAAGACTTTTAAAGACCTTTTAAGACCATTATGAATGCAATTTAAGAACTACTTCACATCCATACTGGCAAGAAAGGACAAAGGATATGAAAGAAAACTGGAAACCCATAATTACTTGCATAGTAAATTAATTTATTCACTGAAACACAGCAATTTTCCCAGCCTTTGTTCCAAGTTTTCACAGTTTTCTTACCAAATAAATAAATTAAATACTAAATATAAATAAATACAAAAAAAATGGAAAGGAATTACTTATAAATAGCAGACAAAAAGTACCTCATATACCTGGATAATATAATATACGTTTTGTTATGGCATGCTCAAAAAATGAAACATTTAAAAGTGAGATAATTGTATTTAAGATATTTTGTAAGATTTAAAGACATTTTGAAGCTTTAAATTCAGATTATTTGATTTTAGTCTTTTTAAGACCCCACAGGAACCCTGCTGATTGTCCCTTTATGTTAAAAAAAGAGATAGATTTTATCATTTTAAACCTTCAATATTAGTCTTAAAACCACAATTGTATGATTATGATTTTTATTTCAGATGTTCACACCTAGAAAACATTTCCATTGACTACACTGCACTGTTAATATTTCAAATTTTATATGGGTCATGTAAACCGCATATTCTGGTTGGATATTTCCAAATTAGGCCTTATTGAATGGAGCATTTTTCTAATGAAGACTTGCTGACAATATTCAGGTTTTAGGAGGATTCTTTGAACACGTATACATGGATTCAGAATATACAGTGTGTCTCGATTAGGAAATCGTCAATTTGCGACAAACAAACCTCTTGTCTGTTTGTGTTTTACACAAACCAACTAAACGACAGTTTGCAGAGATGCATGTCCAAAAGAAAAACACACATTTCTGCTCTGAAAGAGAAACACACCTACTTTTAAGCATTGTGAAAGACTTGGATATTAACAGGTTTTTGGATATGCACAAATTTCAAGAAGCGGGAGGTCCAACAAATTTGCCACCGGTTAAGCTTATCAGAGTATCCATGGCTACATGAAAACAGGAATATTTATGGAATATTCATTTTCATTAGCCATGTCATGTGTAGCTTTGCAGGAATATTATAATAATTATATAATATTTTTTTGTGCAATATTTTGTGATGGAGGTACCATAATGATTCCATGAACCCCTTGTTGAAGTATATTAATTTATCTAATTTTACTACTTGGTTACATATATATTGTATATATTAGTGCTGTCAAAGTTAACCCAAATTTGTTTTAACGCCACTAATTTGTGTATCGCATTAATGCAACTTGTGATTTGTAGGTTGTAGCAGGCTCAGTTTTAGAGCTAGTTATCGGTATCATATGAAACTATGTCACACCAGCTTGTTGCAAAGGAGGATAAATAACGCTCCAAACTTGTGCTAAATTCTGGCGAAGAAAAACTGGCATGGCCATTTTCAGAGGGGTCCCTTGCCCTCTAACCTCAAGATGTGAATGAACATGGGCCCCAATTTTACACTATAATACAATAAAATGTATGTTTTTGTGGACAAGATAATAGCGAGACAACAATTGAAAGTATTGTAGAAGAAGAAGAAGTTACCGGTGAATGTCTCTGTGCAGGGGTTGACTCCTGCTAACCGCTTCGAGGTACCAAAGTCTGAGATCTTCAAGACACCACTATAGGTGTTCACCAGCACATTATCACCCTAATGGAGAAACAGCAGCTGTTTACTATCAAATCATCACCACAGTGACACTTGTTCCAACCACAGACTGTGTTTCCTTGTACCTTGATATCTCGGTGGACAATCTGGTTGTCGTGGAGGTATCGGAGCCCCTCCAGTATCTGTCTGGTGTAGAAGATGATCGTCGCCTCCTTCAGCGGACCCCATTTAGACCGCAGCAACGCTGACAGGCTTCCTGGAGAAAGGAAGAGAAGGAGTGTCCAAAACCTATCATGAAATGGGAAGATGACCAAGCAGTTAGAGAGACCGCCCAGCAACCGAGAGGTCACAAGCATCGATCTCTGAAATAGACCATCATGAATCCAGAATATCTGCCTACCTGCACAGAATAAAATTATCACTAAAGCACAAAGTAGACAGTATTTTAGCAGAAATTGTCTGTTGATGAGGTGAATGAATGAGTTTCTAAGGATTGGTGGTTTTCCAAAACAAACACTTCTGTGTGTAATTGTTTTACCATCTTTCTCTGTGGTACAAACGCACCTCCAGGTACTTGTTCCATGAAGATCTTGATGTAGCCGTTCTCAGAAACGGAGCCCAAATACTGGACAATGTTCCTGTGCTTCAGGTACTTGTGGAGGGCAATCTCTTCATGAAGGGGCTGGGAGTACCTAATTCACACACAGAGAGAGAAGAAAGAACCAAAGAGGCTTTTTCCCTTTAAATATCCAGATAAAGTTTGCTTACAGTGCATATTCGGTTCAGGCACTGACTGTAATTTGTATCCATCTCATGAAATCAATCATTAGTATGTAATCCATGTAATTATGAACCAGGAAGTATAAAGAGCAACAAATTCCACGTACTGTAGGCAGGGGGTCAGGGTGGATGGGTGGGTCCAAAAACACTAGACTTTCACCCAGGCAACACTTTCTCACTCCAAACTCCTCAAATACCGCCACATGGTCAGTGCCCCTTGGCATCGGATACTTGCGATACTACCTCTCCTGTGTTACTTTTGCATCCTTTCAAAATAAACTTCTGTTTTCACAGGACTGGACAACATGACCATTTAGTTAGGTGTAGGAAATGGTTGTATTAACGTCTCTGCAAAGAGTCGAAACTCCTGTGTTTTTCTTGACTGCCACCATTTTGGACTGAAATATTTAAATTCTATATATTACATATACATATTCATAATATTTTATTGTTCAACACATTTCCATAGAATATGACAATAGAATAGACTGTTTTAGTTTTGTACGGCACTTATAGGCAGATTTACTAGCATCTACAGTCTAAAATAGCGAAGGCATAGCTTTGCTGCCGCTGCTGATGTTGTAATGGAGCGAACAACTGACTTTCACTTCTTCGTAATATACGTTCTTTGCTAAAGATAGTAATGAGTTGCATGACTGACGTGACAAAATAAGTCAACGGTACTTTTGGTTTCATACAGGCTATGACCAGCGGTCTCCTGGTTGAAAGTCCTGTGTTTGTTTGACCCATCCATCACCCATCCTATCTGCCCGAAGCAGATTCTCACGCTCTTTATACTACATCACATACACTGACCATCTAATAACGATAGATGTTGTCTGGTTACGGCATCAAACTGTATCACATTTTTTTATTACTAGTTAACTAGTACAAAGATATTTATTAACACACAAGATATAACATTCACTATCCGTTGTGCTAGAATTTTGGTGTAAAATTGCTCTTTAAGACTTTTTGTTTTCTCTTAAGAGGACTCTGATATGCTGTTTATTTGTGGTAATTTGAATCAAACAGTTAATTTAGTGACAGTAAAACCACATGGTAAAAGCAACTTTTTCCAGCGCTGAACGTGGCAAACATTGATCAGGGTTACTACAGGTCATCATCTTTCTACACAAACACACTACCTGCTGTCTCTCTCAGGGATCTCTTTGATGGCGATTCGGACCTGGTTGCTGAGGTCTCTCCCAGCGTACACCACTCCATAGGTGCCCCGCCCCAGCACCACCCTGTCCCCGGTCTCATTGGTGTCATACTCATACTGTAACACACAGAAAAACACATGTTCTCAATCAGTGACTTCATCAAAAAGGAGCCAGTTGCTTAAACTTAGTTTAAGACTAGTTTTGGTCTTAGATCATCAGGTCAGACTAGTCTAATTAAGTCTGTCTGTTCCACAAATATTAAGACTGACTTCATTTAAGGAATGAAAGTTAGCCACCTCTCTTCCTAACGAACCCTGAGGGTTGCTATGGCAACAAATCTGTTTATCCATTACTTTTAGTTAACTACTTCAAGTGTTGCTTGTAGCTAATTTTTAGCTAACTATTCACCTGCTTATTAATTACTTTTTGACAACATTTAGCTAACTATTTCAACTGGTTATCCTTTACTTTTAACAAACTACTTCAATAATTCATCCATTAATTTAAGCTATTTCTCCCATTTTCCAATCACTTTTATCCATCCTTTACTTTTTGCTAGCTCTTTCAACTGTTTACCTTTTACTTAACTATTACAATAGTTAATCCATTCACTTTAACTTTGAGCTAAGACTTTTAACTATTTACCTCTTACTTTTAGCTACCTTTTCGCTCACTATTTCATTGTTTATCCATTACTTTTAGCTCATTTTTAAGATAAGATGAAGATAAGATGAACCTTTATTAATCCCCGGAGGGAAATTTTGTTAACTACTTCAACTCTTTATCCAGAATTTTTCTGGATTCTTGTACCATATTCTTGAATTATTTGTGAACTTCATCAATAGATCTAACAACCACTGGATTTATTGTTGCCTTCAAATGGAGTTATGATTACCGTATTTACGAGATGGAAAGTCATGTACACTATATGCGTTATGCAACTGCCCCATAAAGCTATAAATATAGATATTTACTGTAAAATAATGGCAAAAATTATGACCTCCAGTGTATCTCCATCTCCTTCCCCCTCCAGCTCCACAGCGTTCCCTGTACCATCTGATATCATCTCTTTCACCATGGAGCAGAACCTGAAACATGACATTATAACATTATTACAGCCAATTCATGGCCATGGTTCAATGGTTTCATGGTTCAATACAATCGCACATACCTACTGTAGGAACACAAGCGCAGACAAACACACACACACACCTACACAGACACATCTAGAGGTGTGTGTCCTCACCGACCACACTGCTCCTCAGTGGAGAAGTAGATCTGGAAGTCGTCTGAGTTATCATGGACGTAGAGGAAGCAGCACCGCTCATCAAACTTACTGATGCTGCAGACAGAAGAATTAGTGTAGATGAAAATTTTGATTAATTTTCTTCTCTTCTGTCTTTTTTATAATACATCTTTTCACACAATTAAAAAAAACATATTTAAATGCACTCTTACACATAAGTTTTACTGTACAAGTGAAAATTTATTTACAGTGTTTTGGCAAAATTTTGGTCATACGATCATTTATTTTGAAAAGCAGAGTTTTATAAATACAGTATGTAGGACTTTTCAACCAAAACTTACAAGCAGAAATTATCTTTGTTCTTCTTAAAGTAATAAACCCAAATTAACAGTCACACAGTTTGTGTTTTACAGTAGCGACATAATGTCCAACATGCCAAACAGTTTGGGAACATTTGCATTTTATTCACCTCCAACTAAATATTCATACCTAATGCCTTTGATAGACATTGCGGTGAAGTTCCACTCATGGATCCCTTTCTGTAATGAAAATGAAGTAAATTTTTTTAAATTTTGTTTAATTATTTTTCACAGTTGTGCAGAATGGTCACATATCCAACCATGGCTCACTCAAGGTCTTATTTAGAAAAGGGATAACAGCATGTGTGATGTTCCTTCTTGATAAAAGATGTCAGGTTCCAAAGGTTGGGCAAAGTTTAACTGAATTTCCAGAAAATCAGCAAAAGAAAATGCTAATAAACTGAGGTTTTTATTTCTGTTATTCAAATATTAGGATGTGGATTTCTCCTTTCCCATTAAACCAAGAAGAAAAGAACACAACGAGATGATGTGATTAAAAGAACGCAAATTACACAGCTTGTTTTTTTTTACCTGTTTGTAATTCATGCAAGTCTATGATCAGTAATTGACAGTAAACTTTACACATATTGGTAAATGATCTTTCATTGTTTAATGGAAGCTTTTGGGAAGCGTTGGCGGTCTGATCCACTCACAGCCATCTTGGGAGCATCAAGCTCCTAATATTGCATGAAATTTAGCTTTTCACTCTAAACCAACACCAACACCAATCACCGTGTTCATATACTAGCTTTATGTCTTTGAGATAAAGCTATTCAGATCACATTTAAAAGAAAGAATGTATTTCTCAAAACTGTTAAATATTATTAAGTCCGCTTATAGCAGAATAGTCTTTTGATCTGTTGCATAAATATTAAGACTGACTTAATTTGTGGAAGGAAAGTTAGCCACCTCTCCCCCTAACTAACCCTGAGGTGAGATTTGCCATTACTTTTAACAAACTTTTACCTAATTATGTCAACTGTTTAACAATTACTTTTAGCTCATTTTTAATAAACTATTTCAACTGTTTACCCCGTTTTTAAAAACACAGACTTTTCAATCTCAACCAAGCGTAAAAACTTTTTTCCCCACTACCAATCATTGTGTTCATATACTCAGACAGAAAGAAGCTTTTGAGCTAAAGCCCTGCAGATTACACTTAAATGAAAAACAGTTTCTCAAAGTTATTAAGTATTATTAAGTCTGTTAATAGTGGAACACTCTTTCCAACTTTCCCTGATGAATTTAAAGTGGAAGTAACTGATGTTAACTCTAGCTATGTATTAGCTATTAGGTATTAAAATAGTGTAAGAAAAAAAAAAGTCGGCAATACATTTTTTATTTCTTCCCTCATTTGGGGCACCCCTTTGAATGGATGGAGATCTTAGCATTCGCCTATATGGCCTATGCCTAGGACCGGCTCTGGAAGCATACTTAGTGACATGTAATTGTCAATGATGCAATGTTATGAAATGCTGTGTTGAAGAGGAAGAGGGTTATGTGGTTAAAAAGTGATGTTCTCACCGTTTCGGCAGGAGAAACATGCCAGATAGAGACGTTTTTCTCTTCAGCCTCGTTGTTAATGGACACATAGGAGGGCTGGTACACCTTAGTTGGCTCCAGAATCAACACCTGTAACACAAAGAGAAAAACATGTTAGACAACATGTTAGCATATGTCTCTGAATATCTGATTGAGTGTGTTTGTTGGCGTATTCGCATTTGTACTGGAAACCGCAGTCGATTGGTGGTGCCCTGCGTGGCCTCGACAATGATGTCCATCCAGAAGTTGAGTCTCTCCCGCTGAGGAGAATGTTCCACCGTCTGCTTCTTAAACCTCTGGATCAGCTGCAGGTTCTGCACCACCGACCGCAAATACCTGAAAGAAAACACACATAAAACTAATCAAAGGAAAATATTGTTTCTCAATTCTCCCATTTCTCCAAATTTGTTGGTTAGTATTTTGACTTTTGTGTCATGCTTATGGTCACTGAAAGGATACTGGAACCATTTTTGTAATCAAGAAGACATCACAAAAATAATAGTGAAAACTGTGGATTTTCTGAAGGGGGTCTGACTAGCTAACCATTATCAGAGCCTCCTTTTAGTCCTCCTGTAGTTAAGTGGTCACTGGTATTTGAAAATGCAGAATATAACACTGCCTAAAACACAGTTGTTTTGATTAATAAACATCCATTTTATTGGACAGGACTCTCGCAAGTTCAAATCCGGCTTGGGGCTCTTCTGTGTGGTTTGCATGTTCTCCCCATGTTAGCATGGGTTTTCTCCGGGTACTCCGGCTTCCTCCCACAGTCCAAAGACATGCGGTTTAGGTTACTTGATGACTGTGACTGTGAATGTCAGCGTGAATGGTTGTCTGTCTATATGTGCCCTGTGATGGACTGGTGACTTGTCCAGTACCCAGGGGTACCCAGTACCCCGCCTTGTACCCCACCTTTGCCCAATGCCAGCTGGGATCGGCTCCATCCCCCCATCCCCCCCACAACCCCTAATGAGATAAGCGGTAGAAGATGGATGGATGGACTGTACTTCATTGATTTGCTGAGTCTATTTTGAGTCATTATTCTGTAGAAATAAGAATACTTTTTACAGGCAACACACAGTTCTCCTTGAATACTTTAATTGTACTGATAACACACGTGTATTGATATTGTACCTTAACAGTACAGTATACATAGAATAGAAACATTATTGTGAATGTGAATATCTTTACCAGAGAGGCGGCTTGAGTTTGAAGAGCTTCTCGGCAGCCTGAGTAGCTTTAGGGATGTCGTTAGCTAGCATGCTAACGGTGAAGAATTGTCCCACGTCCCAGTAGTTATTCATTTTCTCCAGGGAACCTTTGCGACCCAGCAGACTGTTCAACCTCACACCTAAAGACATCAGATTAAAAGTATGAAAACGTAAAATATATTGAATATATTTTGAATTGCTGACACCTGTCAAGGTCCTCCTAATTTGTAAGGATCACTATCATTAACTAACTTCAGTTTTGTAATATATGGCCCGTTTGCGTCCATTAGCTTCTCTTTATATGGGCATTTGTCTTTAACAGATTCTTTATACATTTCCAAATTCTTTATTCTTCACTTTTATATATATGACAGTGTACATTAGCACACAGTTCAACTTAAATGCAGCAGGCGTTGTAGCTTTGTAGCTAGTTTGTTTTGTTCACTTTACTTTGGCTGCTACTAGCTCTACTTTACCCTTAAAATTATTTGACTGAACCCAAAAAGACACAATTTCAACATGTTTATAATCTGAACAATGAATGCGGTAAACAATGGGTCATTGAAAGCAACAGACACATTTGAAAATGTTCGTATCGGACGGTTCCAGCTTGGTTTAGGCATTGTGTGCTGACTCGATAAATCAGTCAGTGGTTCAGGATCCTCCTCTTACCTATTTTCCTCAGTTCAATGGAGCTCTCAAACTGTTGCCCAGCCACTATGAGGAGGACAGCCAGGTTGATGCCAGAGTAGAGAGTCGGCTGCAGCTCAAAACCTTTTCTGTACCTGCACAAAGGTGAAATGCAGATTACATATTTTTGATAGCATATGGAAAGGATTAGAGTGCATTAACGAGTGAGTGTGTTCTCACCACTGTATAGCGTTGTCCCTGTTTTTGGTGTCTTTGCAGTCGGAGTCCAGGAAGATGTCCTTGTATATTCGTCCACAGAGGCAGAACATGTCCGGCGCTGGATGTTCGCACGACTGCAGCACCTGCAGCATCACTCTGAGAGCCTGCTCCCTGTCACCAGGACTGTTCCTCCTACACACAGACAGATGTGTAAATTAATGTTAAACAACATCCACTCTTTAATGCAGAAATAGCATTAAATATGTCACTTAACCCTAGAACACTAACGTTAAAATAAGTCACACCATCACCAACGTTGGGTATATTTTACCCAATACAATATCCTTGATAAAATGCAGTTTTCATCAATTTATGTAAAAGTACAACACTGTATGCCAAATTGTAGTACTCTTCTTTAATTTCAAAATATGCAGTATCACATAAATTAAAAAAAAAGGTACCATGGCGGACCCTTTAAAAAGGCAGCAAAATTATTGAAAAAACAGGTAATCCTGAACGATACATTTTAGAACAAAAAAACAAATGGAGCTGGGAACTTGTTCTTCGGTCCACTTATTCCTAGGACATGTGGGCCTTGTCTGGTGAAGACACAGTCTTAAAGTCGTAAAATATGTTACTCTCTATCACTAAAGTCGGGTGAAAATCACCCGAACGCATGCCTCTTGAAAAAACCATAGATGGGAGGAGGGAAACAAACATACAATTAATAACATCAGTAAGCAGCCTGAAGCTACCCAAGGACCCATGAAACTCAGACAATGGCAACACAATGAAAATCACATAACAAGAATTGTGTGGGTGAAAATCACCCGACGTTAGTGTTCTAGGGCTCTAGCTTAACACCATATCGGACATGCGCAGGAGGACCCAATAAGATCTGGAAGACCCCAGAAGATCCGTGCACTATTCCAAGAAGTCTACCGATTAACTGAGCAACTTTCATAGGAATGAACGTGGTCCTGCCTCCAACGCTGGATGCAGTTCTCTCTATATATCCATGCTCTGTCAGCTTCACAACAGCACTTCCATGTTCCTACCTCACATGTGACTGAACTAACCAATCAGGGACTAGGATAAATGTGAAAACCACAGAGGTAGATTCAGCAGATTATTGTAACTGTTTTAAAATCACTAATTAAATTATTTCTACATGTAAATATGTAAATAAATAACTGTGTAAACATAACTCACCATAAACTCAAATACATGAATTAACCTTACTTCTGAAGTTAATATTTCCTCTCTTCCTTTCCTTTCCTTTCCTTTCCTTTCCTTTCTCTGGGCCTGAGTTTGAATCCAGCTTCTGTGTACCTGTTGAGGGCGAAGGCGTAGTGGAACTGGATCATGGGCTGCGTAGCCAGATCACAAGTCGGCAGCATCTCCAGAGTCTGCACCAGTTTCACCATGGCATCGTAGTCCTGGTGGTCAGATAAGGGGAAATCATATTGTGTGTTGTAACTCTGTTTAATATATTGCTGTTGTTATCCTTTCTCTATTTTAAGTGTGATTATACCTGTATGTCTCTGTAAGAAAACAGCAGGTTCATGACGATGTCCTGGGTGAGGACTTCTGTGTTGTCGATTCGGAGTTTGATGCGGGAAAGCTCCTTGGCCAGCTCCTCTCCCTGGTACTTCTCTCTGGCCTTCCTGATGTCATTTAGCAGGGTGTCCTTAAAGGATGCACTGCAGAGATGAGATGAGAAAAACTGGGTAATTAGTGATTAATTAGTAAATTGCATTCTTGGGAATAGCCAGCTTGGAAAATGTTTGATACAGGAAACATGGAAACAAAGAACACACAAATGAGCTGCTGATTATATGCCACATTCGTACGATGTATGTAAAAAAATAATCAGGGAAGCCAAATCTGTAAGTCTTGAAAAGTCCTAAAAAGCAATAAATTCAGTTTATTCACAAAAAAAGACCTTAGACTGCATCAAAAATCCTGCATTTCAGACACGTAATATAGCAAATACTGTCACTATTGATCTAATGTCCTGTAGCTAAAACGTTCATCCTCTCACAATGGGCAAAATGTGCAAAAAACTTGAATTAACTTAAATAGATTTATCTTTTTCAATGAATTAATCCAGCGATTTTCTGCCGATCCAGATCCAAGTTACATAAATTAAAATAAGTATATAGGAATTATTGTCATATACTGTTGGGAAATGCAAAAAATATGTGATATAAGAATAAAAAATTGGACCAATTTTTGCCCCTCTGGTTTCCCATTTTACTTTCATGCTTTGACAGGTATGATCATGAAAGAGATATTAAATTGCATTATATGTGGCATTAACATGGTCTTAAAAAGTCTTTAATTTAACTTGGTGAACCCTGCAGAAACCCGTTTCCATTCTTTTATATATATAATTTTGTATTACCTACATTTTATCTGATTTTCACACACTGCAATATAAATCCACAGATTTTGGGGGGAAAAAGTAAAAACATCATTAGATCATACATTTGTAGGTCCATTTAGTTATTACAAACCAAGATGCAAGCTAACGGAAAATGAATTGCAGCTGCATGTTGCATGTGCAGTGAAGCAATCCACCTACATGTGAGTTTAATAGGATAACTTGCGTATGATCATGTTTATGTGTTAACTGTGCCTCACCAGGAGGTGACATGGATGTCCTTCAGCAGGCTGGTGAAGCGGTCGGTCAGGGGGACGCAGAGCGGCCCCAGCAGGTTGTCCCAGCTGGGCTGCATGTACTCACTGGCCCTGCGCTGGGCGTCACTCTCACAGCACATGTACTCGTGGTTAGGAGTCACGATGTAGGGGATGAAGTAGTAGTTACCACTGGATGCCTGGAAGGAGAAAAGGAAATGTTTTTTTGTCAAAGAGGATTCAGATTTGACTGTAAGTACCGAAGTCGCTAATGAAAGACAGGCCGGATGTTGATGTCAGGTGTACAACGACACAAGGTAGAGTAAGGGATGGAGATACTGGATTATAGCGTGATTAATGAGGAGGACCAGTACACTACTGAGATTGTTTGGTAACATCAAGGTTAGCTGAAGGCACACATGGCTGTTAAAGCTGAAGTAGGCTACATTTTTTGGCATCACTGGGCAAAAATGAACCTTTCAGCATGTTGTAATTCAAGTGTTCTGAGAGAAAACTAGACTTCTGCACCTCCTTGTGGCTCTGTTTTCAGGCTTTAAAAAATCTAGTCTATGACAGTTTGACCAATCACAGGTCATTTAAGAGAAAGATAGCGTTCATATTGGCTGTGCTCCAGCTGGTGGGTGATGCTTAGGATTTTCTCAACATGGCTGCCGGGTCACAAACTTTCTCCTTTTACAGCTAAACAGTACACTACAAGATGATTCTGCAAACAGGTGAAATAGTCATTACAGCAACTGAATATTGATTCATATTTGATCAGTGCTGCGTAGTTTGACCATTTGATCGGAGTCTGTGAGTGATTGACAGCTGCTCAGAGGCTCCAGCTTGTATCTGATTGGTTGTTTTCCTGTCTGTGAAATCTTGATGCTGTTAGGAGGCCGGAGCGCACAGAGGCACATGTTTTTTTTTTCCAGGTTACCTGTTTCATGTGCTGCTGTCAGGATACGGTGACTGTTTTTTAATCATGTTCACTCCAATCTTGCCTAGTACAGCTTTAAATATACAGAACAGCAAGAGTGAACCAAAATTCAGCAACATTTTGAACTAAGGGGGTGAGCAGCCCATTTTGAATGTAGTACAATATATGTGAACTTGACATCCTCCTCTGGAGAGCACCACAAATGGTATCATCTCATCTAAGAAGAGTTTTATTTTCACAGCAGCTAAAGAGGAGCTACTCATCAGTGTGTCTGTCGTGTCTGAAACTCATTTTATCCGTCTTTGGTTTTGTGAGTTACACACTGTTGTTATGGTATTAATTTGCCATTCACACAACATCGCATGGTGAGGTCAGGGTTTTTTTTTTTAGCCCCTCCTCCATGTTTGTTAATATTGTTAATCTGTGAGAAAATCTCCCAGCATGCCCTGGTGTACCTACTTTATTACGCAATCCAGAGCCTCTGTATTCCTGAGGCAACTGAACCCAGGGAAAGGCTAACGCTGGAGGACGAATGGCCTTCTCCACACACACACACACACACACACACACACACACACAGATAAACACGATACATATGTTAAAAATCACTAAGATTAATGTGTGTGTATGTGTGTGTGTGTGTGTGTGTGTGTGTGTGTGTGTGTGTGTGTGTGTGTGTGAGAGAGAGAGAGAGAGAGAGAGAGGACAGAATGAAAGCATGTCCTAAATGTGTTTGTACGCGAGAGGATGAACGGCATTTGTCACGAACATTATTCCACAAATAGCACGAGACAGTGTGTGCACATAAATCAGTGTAACACACACAATCACGTTTCCATGATTTTTGAGGACCTTACAGTAATTTCCTGGACACTTATCCTAACCCTTAGTGTAACTACACTTGCCTAACCCTTACCCTTAACCTACCTAATCACCCTAAAATATAATGTTTCACATTATGGGGATGTGCATGTCCTTGTTTGTCCCCAAAGGGAAGGCAAGTCCCCACCATGCGACTGTGTCAACAGATTCATGTCCCCACAACATATAGTAATACAAGGCCATATATATACACACACACAAACACACACACACGTAAACTTACTGTGTTTTTCTGTGCCACCATGTCCTGTAAGGAGACAAAACAAAGAGCATATGAGAATTAGGGCTGCAACTAATGATTATTCTCACTATTGATTAATCCGTTGATTATTTTATAGATTAATTGCTTAGTTGTTTGGACTATAAAATGTTCAAAAATTGTGAAAAATAAGTAAGTAAAACATACCATCACAAGTGAAACATCAAACAATGACAGAACCAAAGAATAATTACAATATGAGACATAGAAACAGAGAGACAAGCCAAAGGAAAACAATCACATAATGGGGCCTATAAAAAGGCTGTAAAGATGGTTTTTAGTAGCCGATTAAAGCTGTCCAGCTCTAATAAACTGGAGGGAGGTGATTTCAGAGCTTTAGGGCTAATACAAAAAAGGCCCGATCATCATCATCGATTCTGCAGTTGAAGCAGGGGATGGATACAAGGCCCGAGATTTGTGGATCGGAGTTGATCTCTTTATATGCAGACAATGCAGACCTAAAAAAGGGCCGTCTATCTGCTCCACAGAGTAACAACAAATAGACCCCCTATTCTTGACATTTAACAACACATAGCACGCAAAGGAGCTTCCAACTGTCTTTGTGTTGTTCAATCTGTCTAAAAGTACTACTTTATTTACTGTAAGTTCAATTTTGAGGTACTTGGACTCCATTTTATGCTATATTATCCTTGTACTCCACTACATTTGGTGCGGAAATATTGTGTATTTTACTCCTCCACAACATTTATTTGCATATTATTTGGGATTGGTGAGTGTGTATTGGTACTTTAACACAAATGAAGGATGTGAATACTTCTTTTTCATTTACAACTAGGAAAATAATAATATGATAATATTAATTAATATATATGATAATATAAAATAATAATTTAGCTAACCTTTAGCAATGGGCTACCTGTGACATCCCCAGTTACTATAGCTTTAACTTGATCTATCTCTCCTGCTAGCAGTCTCGCTATTTTAACAGAAATTATACATTTTCATCTCATAATAATTTCCTTTAAAGTAAAACATAAGCCACAAAGTCTGATTCTGATCTTAACTCAGTTAAACATGAAGCTATTGACTGTGTTTTCCTTTTCTAGGGCAGAATACATTTCATGATAAAATGTATTTTGGATGAAAATACTTCTACTACCACTGCTGACTAAAATGCTAAAAAGCAAGTATCACCTGACGTACTGGGGCTGACTACTTCTTCCACCACTGATGCTTACTATTAAAAACATTCCCACTTCTGACAAGGTCAGAGGTCATGGATCCACCCTTACATCTTAAATGCGTCAGTGTGTTACCCAAGGGTGATCAGTGTTTCCCAAAGCCCTAGACAACGTCCTCAAATGTCTTGTTTTGTCCACAACTCAAAAATATTCAGTTTACTGTCACAGAGGTGTAAAGAAACCAGAAAAAAAAAATGTTAAATTGATTATGAAAATAGGTGGGGATTAATTTAATAGTTGATAACTAATCGGTTAAGATTGAATGAGAATGGATTCAAAGACTGGACAGCAGCGCTACGGTGTATATTCTTGTTTACTCTTGAGGTGTACTGCCATGTTACCACTTCAAACAGCTGCCCCCTCCCTTGCAGCACAGTGCATGTGCTGCACACATACTCCAATATGCACACACACTAGTCTGTAAATAACACAGCCATGCACTTTGTTCTACGGAGCTGCCAAGGAATGGCATCCATGACCTCTAAATACACTGACATGAGATACAAAGAGGTGTGTGTGTGTGTGTGTGTGTGTGTGTGTGTGTGTGTGTGTGTGTGTGTGTGTGTGGGAGTACCTTCAGTGACTGGGCAGTGTCAGGGTCAGTGTCGTGGTAGAGGATGACGTTGTTGGCCATGTCGAAGCTCTCCCTCACGCCAAGATGGTAAAACAAGGAGGGCTGCCGAAACACATCGCTCATGTCCACGACCGCGATGTCTGGAACGAGGGAGACGGCCTCAAGGATGAGCATTAACAACAGAAAAACATTCTCGAACCATTAGTAACACACTCTGACACACTACAGCTTTAAGGGTGCGTCTGATCTATGACCTCTGACCTTATCAAAAGTGGGAATGTTTTTAGCAGTAAGCATCAGTGATGGAAGAAGTACTCAGCCCCAGTGCATCAGGAGACGCTCGCTTTTCAACGTTTTAGTCAGCAGCTTGAGTAAAAAAAAACAATACTCAGTCACTCATCCCAAATAATGTGCAAATAAATGTACTACATGCTAACAATTGCTAATTAATGCAAGTTGATAAAGAACATATCACGCTAACATACTCACAATGGCAAGGCATACTGTTTAGCAGGTAGGCTAATGTTATAATGTTTACCATGTTCGCCATCTTAGTTTAGCATATTAGCATGCTAACATTTGCAAATTAATAGAGGTTTGATAAAGAATGTATTTAATGTCTCTCCTCAGATAGTCTGCTTGTTTTTGGTTGATGAACTCTAGGTTTTCTTTAAAGTCCAGAACATCTTCTTGTCATATTAAATCCAGTGTTTGTAGTTTCCCGTTGAGTGAAAGAAGGAGCTTTGTCTCCCCTGTAGCAGCTGTAGCGGTGGATGTGTACAGGTCGTATGGTCTGTAGATAGCTAAGCAGCGAGTTTTCCCCTTGTTTTTCTCAGGTGAATGGCTGTCAGCCCCATCCTGACTTATATGTCGTAGCAGTTTTCTCAGGCGGTACATGCCCACATTATAACGCTCTGTAAAAATTTTCTACTAAACTCGTGAGCTAGTGAACTTTCCCTGCCGATGTTGTGTTGAAGTCTATTCCCCCATCAAGCAGTGTTTCTTTTCCAGGGTTATGGTGCCTTCAAATGGGGTCGCTCAGAGTTCATGAGTTGTAACGTGTTTGTTGTCGTTGGCAGAAATGCCAGAGGCTGTGGAAGTTAATTTTTCGGTGCATAATAAGTTAATGTATTGTAATTTTAGTCATATATTGTTTTTCTTGGTAATCTTACAAAGGTCTGAGGGAATATTGATATTCCCTATGGCCTCATCTTTTCCCTCTGTCATTATAACTTTGTGTTTAATGTGTTATGTTTCCCACTTACTAGCTTTCTAATTGTTTGCCAATGAGGCTTCTGGACTCCGACAATAACATTAATATTGCCGTTGCTTAGCAGTGGTGTTGTCATGCCTTAACCACTTGAACGCCATGCATATAATGTACACAACTTCCCATGTTGTAAGCACAAGCTCACAAATTTCATAAGAAGGCACTAAAGGTAAGAAAAACACATATCGATGGGTAAACAGTATTCAACACAATGCCTGTTTTGTAGTCAAGGATGATCAGTCTGCTCAGTCCTGCATCCAATAGCTGTCACATTTCAAAAAAACCCCACAAATGTCAACCTCATGGTGGCTCTAGAGGGAAAAATCAAGGGTTCACCAAAGTCTCTGAGATTAATCCTCTGGGGACCAGGAATTTATCTGCACAAAATCTCATAGCAATCCAGCCAATAGTTATTGAGATATTTCAGTCTGAACCGAAATGATACGAGCTAACGTGGATATTAAACATGCAATTGCTATTAGATGGTAACTGGACTTATAGCGCTTTTCTACTCTTCCAACCTCTCAAAGCATGCAACACTACATGTCAGCATTCACCCATTCACACACATTCATACACTGATGTTAGAGGCCGCTAAGGTGCCAACTCTGCTCTCGACCTGCTCTACCCTCTGAGCCACAGCCGCCCCACAGTTAGCATTGTAACTGTCGACTGGTGATAAAAATCAATTTGTATTGCAGCCTGCTGTGTATACAAAGTCTCACAACAGACTCTCAGACATGTCATGTCAGGAAAACCACAGTTTACCAGTCCCACCCTACATTGTGCATGCTGGCTCTGTAATTTACTGGGAAACTTGAATGGCACTGAGCCGTAATTAATGCTATTAATTCCATCTGTGTTTAACCTGCTATGACTGAAACTAATAGCATGCTTCTTCTGCGCCTATTATACCAAACAGCAACCAAACATATCTAAAAGACAAAGGAAAGAGATTTTGTGGCTGTCTTCATCATCCACTCATATTTTAGTCATTGTATTAGCAAATAAATATAGCCTAATATACGCCCCATAAAGAGTCAGCTATAGATTTAGCCTGATTTTACAGAATTATTGAAGTATTGCAATGCTATGGCTTCTAATGTTTTCAATTTTTATTTTGGCCAGATTTTTAGGCTACACACATCCTTCTGTAGCCTCTAATGTGCAGGCTATAGTCAAAGACATGGCAATCTTGCTCTCTAATAATGTCCATAAACACGCCATATTTAAATACCTCTTGTGGCAAAAAATGCTTAAACATTAGCAGCAGATAAGGCTTCATGTTTTTCAGGTTTTCACCGGGAGCCAATGTGGACTGAGACTTAACATTTCTTCCCTTTCAATCACATTATCTTCTTTTTTTAAATAAAACACTCACACACAATTTTCTCCTCTGAGTAAATAAAGGTAAACATTTGTCATTGCTCTGAAATTGTCCCTCAAACGCACCATAATTTAATCTAATAACAATAATCTGTCTCATACACAGAGAATGGTGATGATGCTGTGTGGGAGTAATTATCCTTATAATTGTCATACTGCACATATAATAATTTGTACATTCCCAGCAGGAGTTTGGTGATTTACTGGTTAAATGACATAGATGTTGCACACAGCACAACTTTTGCGCAACTTATGCGCATAAAACATGAATTTTTAAGATGAATTGTCCCGTTTTTAACCTCAGTGTGTCTCATCTTTTGACCTGTAAATGACCAAAAGTCATACTGTTTCATTAACACGCACCTGCATCGTAGAAACTGTCCAGCACTGATGTTTCTCCGAAGTCCAGCCGTCCGAAGGTAACGGTGGTGAGCAGCGCGCTCTCCGCGTCGCAGGCTCTCTGCAGACACTGCAGCGCTCCGGACTCCGGGCTGCTGGCCATCACCGACTTCAGCCCGTCATTCAGGACGTACACCACCCGCAGGGAACGCTGCTTGGCCGGTGGGCAGGGGCTGGACACCTCGCCCCTCTCTCGGTCCCGTTCTACCACGCAAACCCCGGCGGAGTGCTCTCCTCCCATGTCGGCGACCTGTGCGCTCTGCCCTGTATCCATAACGGGAACCTAGGAAGTGTTTCTGCTTTATCTCCTTCCTTCGCTTTCCGCCTCTCCCTCCCGTTACTTCCTTGATTCTGTCCGTCTCCTCCGTCTTGTCCTCCTCTCGTTCACTTGTTGCGCGCCTGTAGTCGCCGGAGAGGAGCGCGTCTGAGTTTGTCCCCCCGCATCTCCGCCTCATTAACTCACATCATCTGCCGATTATCTCGCACCAAGAAGTCCGCTTCACCCAGACTGGATCCGACTAGATCCACGAGGGAGAGGGGGAAATGTGGAAGGAGTGGGAGAGACAAAATGCACCAAGACGCTACTCTCCTTTCAGTCTGTTTTGATGGGCGACGTTAAAACTGCAGATTTGAACCGTGCTGTCACACAGTATGAAATTTTATCGCGTCTCTCCGGTTGTCTAAATATAAACCTTCTGGTCTCATCCTGTAGCCACGTTATTCTCATATTCACCTCATTCAGCACAGATTGAGCTTTAACGTTTTCCTAGTCAGTTATTTATTAGGTTCATGAAGTTCAATATTGTTTTGGAAAGTCTTAACAAGCAGAAAATAGAAACCCAATATGGATCCGTTACGCGCTGGTGGCACGTGTTAATACCGGCCAGTACTGACAGCCAGAGGCCAATAGATCACATCCTGACAGGGGACACAAGGTCCCTGTGATCCCAAAACGGGGTCAGTGCCATTGGCCCTTTACTGGACACCTACTGGAAAGCTTTTAATGCGTCCTTGAAGAACCACAATGCTATTATTGTGATCATTTTAGGTCTTTTCTGAGAGAAATAAGTAGAATCTTCACAGCAATTATCTCATTTTCTTCATCTTAACTATTTTTTTTTTCTAACTTTAACTACTTTTAAATTTAAAGAGGACCTTAGGGATGTTAATAATTAACCCTTCAACTGATAACCGACATTAACCATTTTAACCAATTAACATTATCGGTTAAAAGAAATGTTAACAATTAATTTAAAAGCTCATAAAAATGCAGAGGAGCGACTCATCACTTTAAGGAGGAAGGCTGGTCCACCTTAAGAGAGAGTTGGCGCAGGAAGTTGGCTCTGGACTTCCAGCTGAGGAGTTGTAGGTTGTAGCCTCGTAGCATTTATTCACCAACAAATAAACTGTACACACACTGTCTGCTACAGCTATGTTCACAGCTATAACGCCACCAACAAACACACTCACCACCACACACACGTGGTCTGTCGGAAACTAGCTGAAGTTATGCTACAGCGGGCACAAAGCCAGGACAAACGCTGTCATTAATCCAGGCAAACACATGATTGACAACCTGCTAAACTAGAGTACATGTGCTGTGAGGACTTTTTACTGAAAAGTGGCTGCATGTCCACGACACTACACACAGCACCGTGGCTGCTAACGCTCCTGATGGTGAACTGTTGACTCAGTTGTCTGTTGATGCTCATATACTGTAGCTGGTGCACCTCTACATGCACAAATCTTGCCGGTTAATGGGTAATAATTGGTTAACAAGGGTCAGTTATCAGTTAAGAAAATTTTTCAAATTAGCATTGTGAGAGGACCTATTATGCTTTTATATTTTCCCCCTTTCCTTGTGTGCTTTATGTAGCTTGTTGTGCCTGTTTAAGGTCTGCAAAATTACAAAGCCCAAAGACAACACCACTGGGAGTTACTCTCTCCAACATAAAAACTGCTCCTGAATTACCTGAAACGCCTCGATTGAAGACCCGTCTTTTCTTCCATAACATGGTTATGTCACCAAGTAACATATTTGCATAACAGCTAGTTTTAACAGAGCTAGTTAAAGCGGAGCTGGAGCGGAGTCTGAAGAGTCTGGTTTGGTTGACCAATCACAACAGTGTAGGCAAGCTGACCACCTGAGAAGGCAGAGGGTGAACAGAGGTGCTGCAGCACAGCCGGTATCAGAAAAGTAAAGCATTTTTTGTGCATTAATGCATGTAAACATATTCTAGTAGAAACCCAAAATACAAGTATGAACCTGAAAATAAGCATACAGCAATAGGGCCTCCTTAATACAGCTGAGGATAAAATGATCTTCTGGATATTTTGGAAGTAAATAGACTGGACAACAACAGCAGTAGTGTCTAGTAAAATGCAGAAAACTTGTTCGATGGTTAACTGTCAGCAAAGGGAGACCAGCTGACCAACCTGGCTCTCTTTGGATGCTCAGAGGACTCTTCAACTCTCCCTTCACCTTCACACATTCAAACAGCTCTACTGGTGGCCATGGAGCTAGCAAAAAGGTATTTTAAAGGCTGGAAGACACCCAATCCGCTGTGCTACAGGAACTGGTTGCCTGTGACTAATAATTTAAAAGGTCAGCATAAATGGGAAGAATCTTGGGGTCACTTTTTTTAATATCATGACTCAACTGTACTGCATTTCTTTTGTTAAACAATCACGTGGTTGATCTATTGTTATGAGCTTTTGTGGGTGCAAGCATGTGTGTGTAGGTTTAAGTAAGATTTTCTGTGGTTTCTGTGTTGTTATTAAAAATGTCAATAAAAACACATTGAAAAAATGTTAACATGCTCTGCTTTTATGTTCGTGATTAGCTGGTGTTGGTGTATACCTACTGGCATTTTATAATGTGAAAATGTAAAATTTGAAGGTTTTCCTACAATTAAGTAAAAAAAATGTTTTCAGTAACAGGCCTATATCTAAAAACTACTGCATACTGCAATAAAGTTGATTGACATGGTGTCTTTTACACATTGTCAGGATTTTTTTTTTCACTTATGCTGTTGCAGAAATTCTGCAGTGGTTTCAGTGCACGTTAAGGCTGATTCAGGACTTTCGCTTCTCTTTTTGGTCACTCGGACGTCCAGTTTCCATCTGTCACCCGCACAAAAACGCTGCTCCATAACAGTTATTGATAAAGGAGCAGCAATTGCCTGTATAACAGTGTAAAGAGGAACAAAATGGAACAAAATAGACAATACTGTATGTACACATTTTACCAGCAGACAATTCAACCATGTTTGGTATTAAAAAACCAGAACAAACTATGCACATGTACAGTACATAATAGCATCTTTATTACACTGAAATATAAAAGTATATATATTTATCACTATCCTGGAGAGAAAGGACCAAGTCAAGAAAACAACCTGTAGACTCAGTTGTAGCAGTTTTCTCGTAGTCATATGAAAGAAAGAAAGACAGAAAGAAAGAGAGAAAAAGAAAGATTTGGAGTCAAGAACAGGAAGGCCACAGTGACGGGTTGCCATAGATTCTGTGCACATATAAGGAAGAGAGGCAAACAGCCGTACATGCTACCACACATACACACAGACATGCACCCATATTGTCTTTTACCGGTGAGGTCCTTTCGCTGACTACATTCCTCAAACCCTGTCTTTACCCTTCAGCTGCTGCCAAAAGAGCACCGGAAACATCAGATACACATAGATTCGATTTGGGGGATGCGACCAGCACAGCTGTTTGCTGAGGTTTCTAGAGTCGTGGTGCAAATGTGCAAAAGCAAAAAAAATAATGTGTTTTGGTCCAGATGGGCAAAGCTCTTCATCTGATATATACCACAGATAGGCATGTTCATGCAGTGACGTGCTTTTCTTTGCAATCATTAGCAGTCAAATATCACAGGGCAGTATTAGATGTTGTTAAAGAAATTGTTTGACATTGTTGGAAATATGCTTCTTTGCTTTCTTACTGAGAGTTAGATGGGAAGATTGATACCACTGTCATGTCTGTATGGTATGTATAAATGTACAGCCAGGAAATACTTAGCTTAGCATAAAGACAGCTGAATGTAGCTTGGCTCCATCAAAAGGTAACAAACTCAGCCCACCAGCTCCTGTAAAACACAATAATTAACTTATTATTTTTATTTCATTCATACATTTTATTTCATACTTAGAAAGGATAAAAGTGACAATTTGTGGTTTTAAAGGAATAGAGTGCTCCCTGTAGGCCATCCCATCAGTTAGCATCGCATAGGTTCCCTCGACAAAAATTATTGCAGAAAATAAACTGTGTCAAACATATATTTATGATATCTACACATTTTGCTGGGCAAGATAAACTCCACAAATAAGTGTTTCCCCATGTTTCCAATCTTTATGCTAAGCTAAGATAATTAGCTGCTGATATTTAGCATACAGACATGATAGTGGCATTGATCTTCTCATCTAACTTTAATCAATGAAGTGAATAATTTCCCAAAATGTGCAACTGTTCTTTTAAATAGCATCTATAGTGTCAACACTTGTCTTGTTGGTTAGACGTCATTAAACTGATAGGGGTGATGTGCTTATATTAACGGTGGACTATTTGACTGCAAATTAAAGACAATGTGACACTAAGAAGAAAAGGGTAAAGGAAAATGACCAAATGCTAGTGCTGTTAATGGCTGATGCTTCAAAAATCCTCCGCCTGCAGTGTACCATAGAAACATCAAGCTCAGTGTGTCGAACAATGCAACTCTAAAGCTAATGATGTGCCTCAAAGTATAGACTTTGATCAACCCAAAATGCTAACTGTAATCTTGTTCACTGAAGAAGTCATGATCCGGTCAAAACAACCTCACTTTTTACGAAAATGTCCCTATTATGAAGGTTTAAAACCGCAGTCCTCACATGGATGGAAAACAAACACACACACACACACACACACACACACACACAGATAGGAGGCGAAGGCCGCAGAGTGGATACAGACCAGCACAGAGGTCGTCTGAACCAACCGGGCAACAAAGATTGAGTTCAAAGTTTCCTTCACACTTAGAAACAAAAAGTACCAACGAGGTTGCCACGGCAGCCTCATCGTTCCGTAACCGCGGCAACACACAGCCAGTCAGTACCTGTGGCACAGCAAGCTTCGACAAGACAGCGGTAAACGCAACGAGAGAAGCCTCTTTAAAAGAAAAAATGAAGAAGTAAATGCAGGATAAGGCGGTGTCAGAGGGGAGAAGGTGGCTGATTCCATGGTTCTGTATGGTTGCTGATGTTGATCGCGACGATCATTTGGCACAAACTCTGTTTTGGCTGATGTGTCTCGGCCAACAGTGAGAATGTTTTCAAATGTTGGCCTCCGATGTGGTGATTAAGAGGATGATTTAGTTTTCATTTCGACAGGCTCTTCTTTATGTGCTCTACTTCCATCTGTCAAACAAACACAGACGTAGTGTGATTTAATTTCTTGTACAGTTAAAGACATCTAGCTGCTGCTTTTACAATCATTTCTAGATGAGGTTACAGTAGGTGTTATTAATTAATTAATCAGTTAATTATTTAGTCTACAAAATGTAACAATATTCTCCTAATAGCTTGTTTTTTAATGACCGAAACAAGAAAGTATTGAATTTACAGTGATAAATAACAGAACAAATGTCTTGAATATATGACTTAAATCATTATTCAATTCTGAAAATTAATAATTAATATCACATTGATATAATTAATATTATGTCAATCAACTGTTATCAATTTTTTAATCAGCAAACTTTAGGAATTATATCTCAAAGACATCCCTGATTTTTTTTGGTTACCAAAAGTTATGTTCTGTATTTTACTGTGCTGTGGTGCTGGTTTAATTTGAATCCATTCAGCATCTGGATCATATCATTTTAACATATTTATCTTATAATTATTGTTTCAAAATTTATTAGAGGATAAACCCCTTGAAATGCACCATCTGGTTTTCAAGGGGGTCCTTGGGCACAAAGCACAAAAGTCAACAAACATTTAAACACATGAATAATGATGATAGAAGAAAAAACATAAATTCAATAACAAAACAATCAACACAGTAACATCAACAAGACAAACACAAAGGCTCTTCCTCATCCCAAACCACACCAACTTAACATGACAACAAAATAAACAAACAAAGGCAAATACAATTAAAAGCAAGAACAAATAGATTTAAGATAAGATTTTATTGTATTTATCTTATTTTTTCTACTTGACTAAGAGAATATTTCCAGAGCCTTTGTACACCTGAACAAATTGCAAATAAAAGTCTCGACTAGGTAAAATTAAATTAGGATGTTTTGCAGCCACAGAAGCAGCATTTCAGGAAAAAAATAAACAATAAAATAAAATAATAATAACATTGGAGTCTTTAAGTGTATCGCCAATAAAATGTGTTTTGCCAGTTTTGTCAGCATTGATATATTTCACAGTCAGGCCGACATTATTTTACAGTTTAGATTGTCATCGTCCGGACAAATTGATTAAATGCAATGACTGACATCTTGTGATACTGACGTCATCTGAAGGAGGATTTAACTTGACCAACTCGGCATCTTGCTCAAGGGCGCATAGTATTCAAGGCAACTGGACAGTCCCTCTAAATCTTTGGCTAAAGCCAGTTAAATTCTTCCAGGCTAAACTGAAAAAAAAAACTTTATTCATGGACCTTGTGTGGATGTCCACATGATAAACAAAGCATTATTCATAACTTGTGTGTGTGTGTATACTATATACTGTATTTCTATATTATTTCTTGGGTACTTGATAGGAATTTTAGTGTTGTTTAACTAATCTAAATCCAATATATACAGTACATACACATTCATGATATTTACCAAGATTACTATTGCCATTGTTGCCATTCATTTGAGAACATGCTTTGTTTGTCCCATAAACAAACATCTGAACTGTCTTTAGGAGTCTCACCTGTAAACTAACACGAATCTTCTTTTCGTCATCCAGCGCGTTTGTCAACTGCTTCATCTCCTGCCTGAAATACAACACAAACACAAAAAATATTTATATTCAGAGGTCAGTCAAGAACTAATCTGAATCGAAGTTTCCTAAAAAATACATCGCAATTGCTTTTGGAAAAAACATAATTGCTGCAAACCACCAAAATGTAGCCTAACACAACATGAAATGGAAAAAAAAATGTTTGCTCTGGTGAAAAGTGAGACTATATGAAATATTAAATATGCACGTTTCAGTTTCTTAATGTATTTAAGTATTTTTATATTGCTGAAGAGATCCTATTCATTTGATTTGATTTATTTATTTCTTTATATGTTTTCTTTACTTTTATATTTTGCCTGTATATAAATATAAATAAATACATATATAAAACATAAATAAATAAACAGATAAATAAATAAATAAATAACTATACAGATAAATAAATAAATAAACAGATAAATAAATAAATAAATTTCTTTACATGGCCGAACCAGGATAAAAACATTTCTGCTACGATGCAAATAAAATCATACAGTTAATAAATAATAAATGAAATATATAAATAAAATGCGTTTAAATACCCACAATAATATACGAGAAAAACAATAACAATACAACAGGTAAGATGTGTTGTTAATAAACCGCTCAGGTAGCGTTAATAAAAGATTGATTTTGAGAAGTGATTTAAAAGATGTCACTGAGTCTGTACATATATACTGTGCGTATGACGTACCTGTGCTGGCTCTTCAGCAGTTCTACGGAGGACCTCAGGTCTCTGAGCTGGTTCCTGAGTTCCTCCAGCGTCGGGGGGGTTAGAGGCGAATGCCGGAGCTCGGGGGAGGGGCTCAGACCCGAGGAGGAAGACGGGGACGCGGGGCGATGGCCGGCGTTCGGCGGGGTCAGGACAGAGGGCTTGGCGGGCAGTGGTGCTTTACTATCAGGTACCTGAAGGCAAATGTAAACGCAAAGCAGTGATACTACGAATTTCAAACATTAAAACAGGGGGGTCAACACAAATGTCCGCTTCCTGTTAGTGGACAGAAGGACAAGTACATTGTAAATGATCACAATTCCCTCAATCCGGCTCAAAATACAAAGAGAAGTGCATTTAACAGCAAAATTGGAATGAATTATTCATTCTGGCTTAAAAAGTCATAAATTCAACTTAATATCTCATAACTTTGGCTTACTATGTCAAAAAATGGACATTATTTACTTAAAATCTGGACTTAATTCCCATAAAAAGTCATAAATGTGACAAAATATCTCAAAATCAAGCCTTGAAAATGAAAATTTCAGTGTTCACATTAAACATAACATAGCATTGAGTTGTATTTTTTAAGTTTGACTCCCCAAGTTTAACTTAATTCTTTTAATTATGACTTTTCTATGATGATTTGATTTAATATCTCATCATTTTGACTTTCTACGTCAAAATTCTGACTGATTTTAACTTAAATTTGGACATAATTCCCATTGAAATTCATAAATGTGACAAAGTATTTCAGAATTTAGCCTTGAAAAAATTAAAATGTCATGTTTCTCTGCAATTCTGGGCCAGTTGGACCCTTTGGCGGGCCGATTCTGGCCAGTTTATGGTGAGACTTTACGGTAAAAAAAATCATTTAAGTGCTGAGAAAATGCAATTCATAACATCTACATTTTTAGGTCAAAATCCATGCGTTGAGGAAGACTGAGATTGTTTTGCCAACTGACAAATATCTACTTTTTAAAAGCTGAATTGTAACATAATACTTTAAATTATTATTGGACCCCTCTGTGATGAAATATAACTTCATATTACTAAAAAAAAAAAAAACAATACTGTCATCTGTTAACAAACTGTAAAATCATAATTAACCAGCCTGTTGTTTTAACAGGTTCAGAAAGATGATAATATGTGGTGTGGCGCCCTCTGCTGGATGAAATAAATACTGCAAATTGATGGTGGTCTTACAGAGATGATGGGGACTCCTTTCCTCAGGGAAACCTCTACAGGTCTGGAGGGGACAGACTCCAGCTCCTCCTTCCCTTTGTCCTTCTCCTTTCTGTCCTCCACTGCAGGGGAGTCCAGGTCGATGCTGGACAGGGAAGACTGCAAGAGAGACAGGAATCATCAATATGGTCAATGCTGCTCTTTGACTGATGCTTCATTATCGAGTGTTACGTCCAGAGAACCTCAGCTTTTAGTGTAGGTGTAGCTCCAAACACTGTCTGGATATAATTTTGTTACAGCTCAAAAAACAAAACATTTAAAAGCACAATAATGCATTTTTTTTTAAATAAAAGTAACATTAATGAATTTTTAAGACCTGCCAAAATTCGATTTAAGACATTTTAGGGCCTTAAATTTAGGTTATTGGACTTTAGACCTTTTTAAAGACTTAAAAAGACCCTGCAGGAACCCTGACGAATAATAATAATAACGATAATGAAATATATAAAAATATATAAAAAAATATATAAAATAATAATAAAAAATCGTTAAGAAAAAACTTTACTGTACTAATTCACAATCTACCCAGCACTATATAAAATAATTCAAATTGGCTTCACCTTTACCAGCTGTAACAGGTCATGAACGCATTAATTTTATTTATTTTACGTTTATTTAACCAGGTAAGTTAGTTGAGTGTAACTGAATATATACAGTATAATATACATTATTTTGAAATGGGCCTTCTGCATAATGAGTACTTTTACTTTTGGTACTTAAAGTATATTGAGAGGTTAATACTTGACTAATGATCTGAATACATCTCGGTCAATTAACTTATCAATTGTTTTGATTTCTTCAGTCGATTAGTCGTTTTTTTATGTTTTTTTTCCTGCTGAATGACTTAATTCTAAGAAACCTATGAGCAAAAGATTTAAATTGGTGCATTTGTGTGATTTTTGGTGGAAAAACTCTATTTTACAGACCTGTCGATTAATAAATTCCGATAAAACTACTAATTTCTCTGGACAGGTTCGAGGGCAACCCTACTACAAACACACTTACGGGTGTGATGATCTGCGAGCGAGGTCGGCGGTCTGTGACTCTCGGCCGCGACGCTGTCGGGTGACTCAGCTTCTCTGTTGACGCCACCACCGCGTCGAGGTCCACGTCTGCACAAACACACATCAGAAACACACCTTGATCATCGTCGGCAGGTAAAGTCTCACCTGCGACAGAGAGAAAAGCGCTCTGGCAGTTAGCTGAGGCACCATATCTGGATCTCATTGGGTCGATGCTCCTGTCAGTCAAACTCACCAGCATCATGTGACCTGTCAGGGGCAGAATCTGGTGTCGAAGCCCCGCCCTCAGACTTTGGGCTTTCACACCTGAGCAGGTAAACCATACAACAACATTAGGCTGTATTCGCTCAGGAGTATACAGGATTTGTTTTCGCCTGTGTGTGTGTGTGTGTGTGTGTGTGTGTGTACTGACGCTAGAGTGGGCGGTCTTTCAGGACGCCGCGGGGGTTGGGAGGAAGAGGAGGTGCTTGTCTTTGGGGGGAGGGGTTTCTTGGGAAGGAGAGACGGAAGGGAAGGCTTGGGGATGTCGCCAAGCTTCACCTCTTCGCCTACACACACAAAATCATACAACACTCGGATGTTCACAGGCAAAAATAACTCAAAATACAAACATATTATAGAACATAAATACATACACACACATGCATAATACGGCGAGGGCAAGGTGAAGGTAAAGGAAGTGAATCTGACCCAAGAGGACAAAAGCAAAATCAAAGATTGTTAAAGAATAAAAAGAGAGGAAGAAGGTCAGGAGTCGCCCACGGCTGGAAGAGAAAAACAAAACAAGAAGCAAAGAAAAACTCTTGAGGGCGACAAAGACCAAAGAGGATCAGGAAGATCAGGTCAAAGTGGTGGTAGTAGTATTGGTTTATGAGTATGAACGGCAGTTAGTAGGTGATTTATTTGATGTTGTACTCTTTTTTTTCCCCCATTAAGTCACAATAACCTCTATTTTATCACTACAGAAAACATACTGGGAACTTATTTTTCAGTATTTATTATACTGAAAATCACTCCAAACAGCATATTATTAAGAAAATGACATTATACACAGGAGTCTTTGAACCGTACAGGACTGACTGACTGGGGTAGTAATGTTTCCATTAACAAAACATTTACTGTGAAAGTGGCTGCATGTCTGCGACACTACACACAGCACTGTGGCTGCTACAGTAGCTCTCCTGATGGTGAACTTGAGACACTGAACGCAGCACTGTGGCTGCTAACACTCCCAAACAGTGAACTGGAGACAGTGAACGCAGCATCGTGGCTGTTAACACTCCCGAACAGTGAACTGGAGACAGTGAACGCAGCATCGTGGCTGCTAACACTCCCGAACAGTGAACTGGAGACAGTGAACGCAGCATCATGGCTGCTAACACTCCCGAACAGTGAACTGGAGATAGTGAACGCAGCATCGTGGCTGCTAACACTCCCGAACAGTGAACTGGAGACAGTGAACGCAGCATCGTGGCTGCTAACACTCCTGAACAGTGAACTGGAGACAGTGAATGCAGCACTAGTTTTGTATTAATACGACAGTATAAGACAACTGGAAGCTTGTTTTTGTTGAGACCAACACCACGGTGCCCAGAGCTTCTTGTTGCACAGAGATGTTGATGTTGTTGATGATGTTTCTTCAGTCAAAGCTTTGTTCCTTCACTTCACAAAACATGCTGCAAGTGATTTTTTCTACTTTTCTTGTCTTAACAGAAACCTGCTGCTGAATAACTGAAAAACAATCACCATCATCCTGTTTCATGCCGATATCAAACCTCCATTTTATGTAGTGAAGCTTTCCAGCAAATCAACTGCTGGATTAGTAATATTAAGCGTGTTAGTTAGTGATCTGTCCATTGCCAGCTGATCAGATCAGCAGAAAGTTGTAGGCTGAAGGTGAGCCGAGCAGGGCCAAAGCGGTCTAGACTGTACCTCGATCCTGGTCTCTCTGTGGCAGATGTTCAGGTCGCTCAGGAGGAACCTTCTTGAGGTCTGACTTTTTCTCTACAGGTCAGAGTTTTCAAAGTTTTCTCTCCGTTTCTTTCTCAGAACATAAAAAGACTAGAGAGGAAATCAATAAGAGGTACTGTACCTGTGGTGTGTTTAGCTGACGGTGCACTGGGAGGAGGTGGTTTCTTTGGTCTCTGGAGACACACAGAAACATGAAAAAACTCCATGTATTATGTCTTTGAGGCTTTCTAGGCTTCTCATATCACAGTAACCACACAAAATTACCTCTTTTTCCACTTCTAGCAGCTTAACAAAGTTATCTGGGAAGACACCTTGCCTTCCCCCGATCTCCCCCTTCCACCAGCCTGCATCAGCACACTCCTGGACAAAAGACAGCAAAGTGTTGCAGTGCAACTGTTAAGTATATTTAATGTGCACCAGCATGCAAATTGTTCCGCACAATCAAATCAAACTAACCAAATGATGCAGGAGTCAAAGCACACACACACACACACACACACACACACACACACACACACACACACACACACACACACACACACTTACCTTGGTGATAATATTGATGATTTCTCCCTCTTTGAGTGACAGCTCATCTTCATTTTGTGCTTCATATGGGAAGAGGACTTTACAGAGCTCTCGCCCTGCCAATCAAATTCAAGACAAGAAAAACAAGAGAGTGAAGGAGGTTTTCACTATGGGAGAGATGTTTTTTTTTGTTTTTACAAATTTTTATTAAAAAAATACCCAGAATATTTAGAAAGAGCAGAGTTTGGCCACACTGACCACCACAGTTTAAGGTAATTAAAGTCATCTTGTGAGGACAGATCAGGAGATTTTTCTCGACCCCACTACCTAAAGTTTTCTTTTTGCACTGTAACTTGCATATTACACCTATATATGGACATATACTGTATATGGTACGGAAAAACACATATATGTACCTACATAAGTATATGAGTCTATGTGTGTCAGACTATAGGTCTGCATCCAGCAGTATATATCTCCATATCTATATCATCCTTGTAAATATAATATTGAATTGTATTTTCTATTTATTCCATAACTTGTATAATACCTAGCCCCACATAAAGAAGGACCTATTTTGTTTTACTGTATTCTAATTAGAGGTTGACCATAAGTGTTGTTCAGTAAATTTACTTTAAATAAACATAAGTTATGAAATTATGTGTATCGTTTGTAATTATTTAGCTGTTATATTTTATCAGATGGGTGAAAAAAGAAAACCAGCCAGAGATATCGACAAAAAATATGTTTATGACTGCATCTCACTGTGCAATCCTGTTTTGTATAATGCCAATAAAGCTGAGCCTTGGAACCTTTTAACATTTGATTATCATGCATATTTTTTGCTTTATTTATGTTTTTAAATCAGCCGTCGCTATTTTAATATTCAAAATAAATACAAGTCAGTTCCTAGATTTGTGTTTGAAAAATAAAATCTGTGAATAATTAAAATAATGATTTTGTATTAAATAAAATACAAGAAGGACAGTATACAACAGTTCTAATCACACTATGAAACCCTTTATCGTAGCATGGCTTTTACAAAATTGTTAACAATTTGTGTGCACAATTAATACTAAATAATTTCCTGATCATGAGATTACAATGTCTGATAAAGCTCAACTAGCTGTAAAATATGTTTTAGCTCAATAACTGCACACTGTATTTTCAAAGCGGTGGCTTCACACGGCGACGTTACAAAACTGTGAATGCTTTTGCATGAAAGATGGGAAGTGATCTAAAACCGTTCACTGACACTTATGTCATTTATGTTGTTGTTTTTATTATTATTGTCTATTTATAACAGTCAAGTTGTAACTTCTCACCTTTGGCTTTGCCGTCAGGTTCAGTCTTCATGGTTTCCGGGGCAACGCTCGCTGCTTTCCCCTCATTCACCTGAGTGAAGAACAGATGAAAGAAAACAGTTACTTTCAGAAATAAATCTCAACTTCAGCACCAACATCTGCAGCAGATATCATCATTTTATAACCAGCGAGGCAATTTACATTTTTTTTTTTTATGTAACCACTCTGGGTCGGTTTGGGACTTCCTGTGCTAGCGTGAGTCTAACCAACGTCTCTAGAGAATATCGTGTCCTGGTTTGAGTCAGCTGTGGTTGGTGTGATAGTGATAGCAGAGTTTACTCAGTGGTACACAGAAACTCTCTCTCCTCCCCGTATCATCATTTAGTGACTGCAGTGGCTGATCGATTAATCTGCAGATTATTGTCTAGATTAATTGTTTGGTCTATAAAATGTCAGAAAATTGTGCTAAAAATGTCCATCCCAGTTTCTCAAAGTCCAAAGTAAATATAGTTTTGTTAGTTTAAAACCTAAATATATCCATTTTAATATGACATGAAACAGAGAAAATCTTTTCCATATTTGAGAGGCGCAAAACAGCCTTTTCTGCCATTTTGGCATGAAAAATTACTTCATGATTAATCATCAAAACGGTCGATCAACTAATTAGTTAAGTGACTAATTGTTGCAGCTCTAAGTTGATGTCTTCCACAAATTTTTAAGTGCAAATTCTGTAGCATTTACACTAAAAACTGCTATTTCATACTTTAGATGCATACTTTAGATTCGGTCAGTTCCAAGTCATCAGGGTCAATTCCAGCTATTGAAATGTAGAAATAATTGAACATAACATCATTTCTTATGTTTGGTCAGTAATTAGAAAAAGGGTAATGGGTAAACATTTAGTAGATTTAGTACCATTCTCTTTGAGTCACAGAGCGAATTAATTAACAAACTTAGAAAACAAGCAAGAGCAAGTACTTAACAAGACTAAGTCATGTCAGCCGCTCTGTGTCTCTCTGAAAGAATGCTGACAATGCAAACATGCTGATGTTTAGCAGATAATCACTTTCACCATCTTAGTTTAGCACATTAGCATGCTAACATTAGCTAATTAGCGTTTAACTGAAGTGCAGCTGTAGGTATTTTGGATATAAATTAAGTATCGGGCAAATTTAACTTTTAAGTTGCTTAAAGTTTTTAAAAGTTAAAAGTTGCAGTACAAAGTAGGAAAGAGTGCAAATATAAAATACCAGCAAACAGATATGCAAAATATACATAATTCCAAAAAAATAAAAAAGTATTATGGTAAGGAAGGTAAGGTACTCTTATCCTAAATACTTCAATAAATATCCTCAGGCTTGATGGTGGCTCTAGATGAAAAGTTAAAGAAGCTACAAAATTAATCTGTGGATCATGAATGAAAATTTCATCACGATCCGTCCAATAGCAGGCGTGACTTAAAAAGCTAATAAAAAAAACTACCAAAACAAAATCATGTAAAAATGAACTAATTTCACAACTGAAAAGTGTAAAAAATAAAACCACACACTGAATGACAAAAAATAAACAATTAAATGGAAATAATCACCTCCCTCCAGTGAGCAACACTGTCCCAGCTCCAACCTAGCCAGCTAATTAGAGAGGATGAGATCGGATTTAGCACAAAAGCCACGAGCTGACTTCATGATGAAGGGTGTGTGTGTGTGTGTGTGTGTGTGTGTGTGTGTGTGTGTGTGTGTGGTGTAAGTCGTTAAAGGAGCTGTTGTTGTCCGGCTGGAGTGGATCCCTCGTCACTGTTTGTGGAACCAGGGTGGCTCTTCCACAGGAAAACACACACACACACACTTACAAGACCCCGTCTGTCCCGAACACACACACAGCTCTGTTCTGTTCGACCCGACAGAAAAAAAAAAACCCCTCCACACCTCCTCCCCGCCAGCTTCTCTCCTCTCTCTCTCCGTCTACACACTTCCCCTTCTTCTCTTCTCTAATGAGACCCATGTGGTGCCACAAGCATTGAGACATCATTACAACATCACAGAGACCTTTTCATGTATCACATGTTTCTGGGCCTCTTATAGGCAATGAGGAAGTATTCACATTCTTCACTAAAATACAAGTACTAATACCACACGTCCTCCATTGAAAATTTTACTCAAATAACAACATGTATAATGAGGTAAAAGTATAATGAGGAAATGGAGAAATGCCCCGTGAGTGTATATATGTATATACAGTATATGTGTGTATATAGTGTGTGTGTATATATATATATATATATATACACTATATATATACACTATATATATATTGTTGACTACTGTTTTTTCTGCTTTGTATAACAGACCACTGCTATTCACAACAGACCATTGCTATGTATAACAGACCATTGCTATACATAACAGACCATTGCTATACATCCCAAGCCAACTCCCTACAGACTGAGCTACTGCCGCCCCCACTGCTGACCACTGCTATGACTACAGCTGATCTGTGACTCTGGAGGACCATTTTTGTCAAATGACTGACTTCTAAAGTAATTAGTGGTGTAATGAATGGGATAATGTAAAGTGAGCCAGTCATTTCAGCAAAATAAACCCCTTCAGGACCTCACGTTGGGGTCCTGCATTGCCCTGTCGGGGTTTATTTCGCAACAATGCCTGGCTCGCTGTACATTATCCTTTAAATATAGTTTATTATTATTACATATACATAATATTTAAGCAGCTCTTGTTGTTGGTTATCGTTAACGTATTTTTAACCATTTTATATTGATCTTCATGAGAAATAAGTTTACATATATACGCCGTATATAGTTATATAGTATTTGAGTACTTAGTTACATTCCACCACTGAGGATAGGTAATAGGAATTGACCAGTAAGAGCTGACATCAGGGATACAACTCTTTTTGGAAAGACTCAGTTTTAAACTTTCACCACTTTTAGTTTCACAAAGAAAACAGGGAACCGTTTTCTTGTTTAGTGCAGGTGCATTTGCAGCTGCATTTCCTGTACTGTACTGAACATCTGGCTGTTTAAAAGAACTGTAAAACAAAGTGTGACCAGAGGCAAGAAATGCAAAATATAAAGCATATACAGCGTCAGTTTTCTGAAGTTACCCTACTGTAGCTTTCACAAGGAAAGTAGAACAAACCTTATCAACCTTTACTGGTCCGTTTAAGTGAGGACATTTAAACAACACACTAATGTGGCATTTATGTCTTTGTAAGTTTAAGTTTTCATGTGACAGATGTTTTAAAAGTATCAAGCCTGTGAAGGTGACTTCTTTAATGACCCGATAAAAACAGTTTTGCTCATATGGGGGCAACAAAACCATCTTTAAACACAACATCAACATACTAAAGCCTTTAAATAGTAAATATGTTAGCAAACAGTTGCATATTTACACTTTGCCTGTCTGCTGTTTGGTGCTGTACAACCGACGCATGACATGGAACGACGCTGATGAGAGCGGTGAGAATGAACCAAAACGGTGAAGTCGAAGTAATGAGCTGAAAGACACTAAATTCACTTTCACAAACCATAGTCTGTTTGACTGGTCCGAATCAGACTGAAATTGATACTATTGGTTTGTTTTCTGTTCAGTCTGGTTCGGTTTAAGTGTTCATATTAAAGTGGACCAAAATTTTTAAAAATTATTTGCTGAGGAATTTGTACGCAGAAGCAGGACAGAAGCTTTTTTTTTTTTAAATTTTGACTCAGCACGGATCTACTGCATACACTAGGGATGCAAATTTTGAAAAAATGTCTTAATCAATAACCAACCCTCATTAACCGATTATTAACTGTTAACTGACAAGATTTGTGCCTTGCAGCGGTGCGCCAGCTGCAGTATATGAACACAATGAACTGAGTCAACCGTTGACCGTCAGCCACTGTGCTGCGTTCACTGTCTCCAGTTCATCATCCGGGAGCGTTAGCAGCCACGGTGCTGGATTCACTGTCTCCAGTTCATCGTCCGTTAGCGTTAGCATCACCGGTGCTGCGTTCACTGTCTCCAGTTCATCGTCCGGGAGCGTTAGCAGCCACGGTGCTGCGTTCACCGTCTCCAGTTCATCATCCGGGAGCGTTAGCAGCCACGGTGCTGCGTTCACTGTCTCAAGTTCATCATCCGGGAGCGTTAGCAGCCACGGTGCTGCGTTCACCGTCTGCAGTTCATCGTCCGGGTGCGTTAGCTAGCGTTGCCGGTGGCTTCGTGCCCACTGTAGCAGAAGTGTATGTGTATATGGTAGCTGTAGCAGACAGTGTGTACAGTTTATTTGTCAGTGAATAAATGCTACTAGGCTAAAAGCTACAACTTATGAGCTGGAAGTCCAGAGCCAACTTCCTGAGGCTGACATGTTACATATTCAGGGTATCTGCAGCTTTCAACAAGTCAGATTTAAGACTTTTTAAGACCTTTTAAAGCCCATTATGAATGCAATTTAAGACCCATTTCACGTCCATTTAAGACCACTATGAATGCTATTGATATGGAGGATATGAAAGAACAACAATATACTCTATGACTGATGCTTCGTTATAGTGTTAAATCCAGAGCATCTCGGCTTTCAGGTTGTTGGATTTTACACTTGTTTTAGACTTTTAAAGACACCGCAGGAACCCTGATATTAGAAAGTAATCATACAATATCATTCAAGTTACTCCCTGTCAACAGCCACCCCAAAGCCTTGACTAAAATATGGAAATTTTATCAGTTTATTCAGTTTTTCAGCATGTCTTTATGGAGATTCTGCATTTGGTCCTTTACGACAGAAGTAGTCCAGTGGAGGATCTCGCCTTAGGGATGGACAACCCTTCCTAAGCTTTACACTGTAGACGTTTGTTTTACATTAAAGAGTCAGCTGATCACAAGGCTGAGGGACTTTGACTCACCGCAAAGAAAAAAATCTGAAGGAAAAACTGAAAACTTCCCCTTTAGCCAGAATGAAAGCTCATAGATGTTGAATACTGGCACAACGTGCAACATTACTATAGCTGCAGAGTGGGACTTCACTTCACCCACTTCACAAGCAGCTGACCTTCCTGTTCAATTATAAAGGTGACGTGGCCTCACATGACTCAGCATCCCCCCCCGCCCCCATCCCGGAAGGAGACGCTCTGCTGTCACCTCCTCCAGAGCCTCATTAGAGAGCAACATAACAGCCTCCCGCTCAGCAGGACAGGCTGACAAACATCCTTCAGAACAAACACACTCACTCTCTTATATGTCTGCAGGAGCTACAGGACGACTAATATGGGGTTTAAAGGACTTTTTACATGCTGGTTTTTGTTTTCTTCACCCACTTCAGTCATATTGTTTCTATCCTGTGTCTCTCTCTTTCTTCATCTATTAGCCTTAGTGCTGTTTGGCTACTCAGATGGTGACAAAAGAGTTTCAGGCCAAATCTGATTGGTGACATTAGCTTATACATCATGCATATTTTTGGAAAGGTTTCTCATTTAGAGAACAAAACAAGGAAAATAAAACGAGTCTGGGTTTTCATAAAGAGCTTTGTGTAAAAGTAAAATATGCTTTTAAAGCTTTTAGGAAAACTGTCATAGTATAAAGAACACACCATTTTAGAAAAGGCAATATTAACACATTGATATTGCATGCAAAAAACTGCATGTTTATTGCCCCAAACTGCATGTGATTATCATAGAGTAGGCATGTCTGTAAAGGGCAGACTCGTGGGTACCCATAGAACCCATTTTCATTCACATATCTTGAGGTCAGAGGTCAAGGCACCCCTTTGAAAATGGCCATGCCAGTTTTTACTCGCCAAAATTTACTGTAAATTCGGAGCATTATTTAGCCTCCTCCGTGCAAGCTAGTATGACATGGTTGGTACCAATCAGTTTCTTAGGTTTTCTAGTTTCTAGCTTTCAAACTGAGCCTGCTACACCTCCGAAAGTTTGAATAGCAGTTGTTATCAATACTATTTGCACAACATAATATCGCAATACTCGTGTATCAATATTTTCTTACACTCCTTGTGTCAGGACTAATGTTTTTAGAGGAAAACCTAAACACTTAAATATCTTTTCTCATTAAAATAGTCAACTTTATGAATGTGGTATTAGAAAGGTCCGTTACATTACAAAACCCCATATTTTCTTCCGACTTGTGGTTCAAGATATTTTTGGTTTCCATTTGCAGAGCTTTTAAGATGTCTGAATTTTAAATTTCTTGAACTTACAAAGGTCTGCAAATAAAGCCAAACATATCTGCACCATCAGAAACCAATGGAAGGAAAAAAAAAGATTTGTAATTGTGGTGACCTTTTAATTTGATATCCATAAACTTGACCATTTTTATGAGAAGTACAGTATATCAAAAAGTATTTATTGTATTCCTGGCAGGGCGAGACAGTATTTTGACCTTCAACAGACACACAACTCTTTATAGAAACAGATATTGATTGTGTAATCTGTATATGAAACATTTAACCTGCTTTCTGCATAATTTATCAGTAAAGTTATCTCCAGTGACCACGCCAAACCTGAAACTCTAGTGTCTAAAAAACAGCACTGAGGCTAAACCACGACGCTTGAAACACTGCTTGATCTCACAAGAAAGAGAAGAATGTGAAAGACAAGAGGATGAAAATCAAGCCAATCCAATGGGTGAAGAGAGCAGCAGAAAGAGAGAAAAGGTGACCCTACCGTCCTCTCCTCTGGTTCCAGTTAAACACAGACAGATGCAGCTCTGCTACATCAGCGCCAGCAGCAGCAGCAGCAGCAGGAGACAGCGTGTGAATATGTAAACGTCAGTGAAAAACTGTATAACCTCCCCTCCTCGCTCCCTCTCGCTCTGCCCTGTAGAGCTCTCACTTCTGCTTTGCTTGTCAAATCCCTGCAGGATGTGTGTGTGTGCGTGTGTGTGTCAACATAAAACCACTTCCTGTGCTGTAAAACTGAAATGAAGGAAGGGGAGGAGCCAAGGCTGGGACTTCCTTCCTTCACTTCTCACCATACAATGATCCCAGTATCAAAAAATGTATGAAGTCAGTGAGTCTCACCTTGTCCCCGTCTGGGTCCACCTCCATAGAGCGTGGTCTGAGCCTGATGGGCTGGTCTTTGAAGATGTCACCAAAGCCAAACCCTCGGACCTACGGGAAGCAGAAACAGGTGAACAATGAAATTTAACAGAACATTTTCCCAAAAATCTGTGGTTTGAATTTCAAACACTGACCCCTGCTGGCCCTGAAAGTAAAACTTAGGGGAAAAAAAGTTTGGATATTTGTGTTTAGTGGATTATTTCTCTGTTGTTACTATTGGTGCCTTCAAATGGGGTCGTGTTTACTGTGTTTACGAGTTTGAACGCATGTTGTATTCACGACCTTTAAAGTTTGTAAAAGCTCAGAGTTCAAGTGGCATGTTTGTTGGTGTTGTGAGAAATGGTTGAGCCGATGGAAGTTAATTTATTGGTGCATAATAAGTTAATATTGTACAGTATATTATAATTTTAGTCATAAATTGTTTTTATTGGTAATCGTATAATAAGTCTGAGGAAAATGTTGATATTCTCAATGACCTCATCTTTCTCCTCTGTCATTATGTCTTTGCATTTCCTGCATTATGTTACCCACTAGCTAGCTTGCTAAATTATTAGCCTCTGTGGCTTCTAGACTCGGACAGTAACGTTAATATTGCCGTTGCTTAGCAGCAGTGTTTGCCACGCATATAGTGTACGCGACCTCCCATCTTGTAAACATGGTAAACATGCCCCCATTTGAAGGCAGCATATGCTAATTGTCATTGTATTCTTCATCACTGGGAAGCCTGTTTATTTACCTTCACAATGATGTCCAGCTTATAAGGATCATGCATTTGTGGGATGAGCAGCACAGCTGATTATGTCGGCAGCGCCAAAGAGAAATTTGCCAAAACGCTCTGCCAATGCTAAACAGACTATTCTCCTGTTGTTACCAAGGTAGCAAATTATGTGATGTCAAAATCATGTCAGAGAGGAGCTGATTTGAGATAACATTTTGAACCGAGCCATGCTGGTTTGGAAAAAGTTGACTTTTCAGAATAAAACAGATCACTTTGTGATCCTGTGGTCTTGTCTTGTGGAGCCTGATTGGCAGCACTTACAAGAGAATAGTCTGTTTAGCACTGGCACAGAATTTTGGCAAATATCACTTGGGCGCTACCCACATAATCAGCTGTGCTGCTCATCCCACAAATGCATGATCCTTACAAGCTGGACATCATTGTGAAGGTAAATAAACAGGCTTTCCAACGATGTAAAATACCAATTAGCATTGTAACAACAGAGAAATAATCCACCAAACACAAATTTCCAAACTTTTTTTCCAGAGTTTATGTAGTGTGCTTCGTGGGTGGCAGCAGCTGCAGTCAGCTTGAATCCACCACAGTTTCCGTGGGTTTACATGTGACCTAGAGTTAACACTACCGCAGCATAATCCACTCTTCTCCACTGTGTATCTGTATGCTCATATTGTTCCCAAAATACGGCTGAATACACAGCTTCAACTTGGCCCCAGCCAGGGCTGGACTGGGACAAAAAGTGGACCCTGGCGCCGGTCCACAGACACCACCCATCTTCACATTCGTATATCAACGGTGCCGCTCCCTGGAAACACTAAAGCTGTGTAATGAGCAAGAAGGAATTAAGGAAGGTTTAAGAGAGGAAACATGATAAATACCTTCAAGGAGTGGCACTGCAAAAATTGTATACTGCATTGTGATGACCAGGGTTTTCTACAGGATAAGGAGCGGCCAGCCAGTGAGTAACAGTAGCCAGCTAAGGGAGTCCCTGAAAGCCCACATTTAGCCCCTCTGGTACTTTAATGAGCGTCCTATCTGACTGTAAACATGTAATAAATTATTGTAAAGGAGAATCAGGCTTCTAGCGAATGTTAGCCCACATAGTCTGTAAATATTTATTAATATTAAAAACTATTACTAACTGATCAGAAGTTAAGGCCTAGCCCCTCATACAGCAGATTCAGAAATATTTAAAATAATGCTTGTCATGAAAATGACAAGTACCTGTCTCACACCATTAAAGCTGCATTAAGCCACAATATTTTTGGATAATTTGGCAGAAAAAATCCATAATAACCTTTCAGCATATTGTTTTCATCATATGTCCATCATATCAATTATTTATTGATATGATGGACATATTTCTGGCTTTACTTTTCTATTATGTATATACTAATTTATTTTATTTGTATTAATACTGTTTTTAAATCTATGCTTCTTGTCTTTTATTGCACTATCCACTTGCTGCTGTAATGTGTGAATTTCCCCACTGTGGGACTAATAAAGGAATATCTTATCTTATCTTATCTTATCTTATTGTAATTCAAGTCTGTTCAGTGAGAGAAAACTAGACCTCTGCTGCTCCTCATGGCTGTTTTCAGGCTTTAAAAAAAATTGAGCTTGTGACAGGAGACCACTTTGACCAATCACAGATCATTTTGAGAGACAGAGTGTTCCTATTGGCTGTGCTATGGTCATGTGAGTGGTGCTTGGCATTCTCTCATGAGATGGCTGCTGTGTCACAAACTTTCTCATTTTACAGCTAAACAGTAACTACAAGATGTTTCTGAAAACATTTTATGTGAGAAATAGTCATTACAGTAACAATATTGATTCATATTTGATCAGCGCTGTTTAGTTTGACCGCTTGATTGGCGTTTGTGAGTGATTGACGAGTGGCTCTCATACACAGCAGCTAGACAGCTGACCTCACATCAGCTCTGATTGGTTGTTTTCCTCCTGTCTGTGAAATCTTGCAGATGCCGTTAGGAGCACCAGAGGACACAGAGACACATGATTTTTTTTTTCCATTACCATGATGCTACTGTCAAGATATAGCGACCGTTTTATAAAAAATGTAGTCATATATGCTCCAGTCTCGCTTACTGCAGTGGTTTTGTTTGTCAGCTCTGTGTTGGAGAAACAGCACCATCTTCCTGTTTCGTGTCATAAAGAAACACTGCTGCATTTCCAGCTACACTGTACCTCATGTGAGGCTCACAGTGTACGCCACGGGGCATTAACATTTTTTTTTTTTTTTTTTTTCGCAGACCTAAAATAGTTTCAGATCTTGCGGAGGATAACTCTTGTCTGATGATGGTCTTAAGACCAGTGTGAAGAATCTGTTGTTTTGCAGCAGAGGAGGAAAGTGTCACCCATCATCCTCTGTTCTGTACATCATGGATTACCTTCTTGGGCTGGATTTCTCCTGACCCCGTTTCTGACCGACTGTCACCTCCATCACTTTCACTGCCGGGGCTGTCCTTACCTACACACACACATAGAATAGATGACACATAATCAGCACTCCTGCAAAGGAAGATTTAGTAGAATACTTTTCATTATTTATAAGAAAATGTCATCATGCATCAAACGTTATTAATATTACAACTAGAGCAAGTTGCTTATTTATATGTGGGTACCTTCCCACCATCTGATTGGCTGAGACTCACTGGTGCGGGTGTTGCGCAGCTCCTCCTGCGAGGTGTCTAAGGAGGGCGTTTCCGACTCCGTCAGGATAACTTTGGTGAAATTGGAGGGAAACATTCCAGTCTTCCCATTTAGAAATCCCTCCCACCAGCCCTCCTCTACCTGAACACACAACACGCAGCCTTTTAAAGGTGAGCTATACAACAGTTGTGTTTGCCTCTGACATTTATTCTGTTACATCTTTTTATATCTTTCATACCTTTTAATCTCCTGTTTATTTTATATTTTACTAATTCCTAGCTTCTTCCAGATTATTTTACTCATTTTAAATGCTGTTTATATGGAGTATCTCCAAGTCAAAGACCTTTTAGGATCATTGTGATTGCAATTTAAGACCTTGTTCATGTCCATACTGGCAAGAAAGTACTAAGATATGAAAGAAAACTGGAACATCAATATGGTCATTGCTGCTATATGTTAATGCTTCGTTACCGAGTGTAAAGTCCAGAGTACCTGGACTCCAACTGGAGTCAATGCTCTAAATCCCAAAATTGGATTTAAGACATTTCATGAGATTTTAAGACATTTTAAGCCCTTGTTGGATTTCAGACTTTTTTAGGCTTTTAAAGACCCTTGGGAACACTGTCTCATACAGTGTGAGTGTCTGATCTCACAGGGGATCTGCAGGACATTTAAAGACCTTTCTGAATGCGATTTAAGACCCATTTCACATCAATTTAAGACCACTATGAATGCAATTTAAGACCTAGAAAACTGGATCATCAACATCGTCATTACTGCTACATGACTGATGCTTCGTTACCGAGTGTAAAGTCCAGAGCACCTCAGCTTTCAATGTGGGTGGAGCTCCAAACGCTGTCTGGAGGTTGATTGGAGTTGATGCTCTACATCCCGACAGGGAACAATACTGGCTGATTGCAGGCATTTGCTGCTGTTTTTTTTTTTTTACAACTGCTTTATGTTTTTCTGACTTGGCATGCAACTCCAAAGACATGCCCTAATTATTATTTTTATTTACCAACATATCTCATTATAAAACAATTAATAAAGGGAGGCTGATTTCTGCCAACTGGCCGTTATGCTGCTTTATAATGAAAAGCTCCATTATGAGTCCAATAAAGTGATCAGTCTTCTTACCTCCGCTATGATCTCAATGACGTCTCCTATTTTCAACTCTAGCTCATCTTCATGCTGAGGCACGTAGCTGAACGCCGCTTTACACCTCCGCTTACGGATTTGCTCTACTGTAAAACACACACACACACACACACACACACATATTTAAGGCTTACATGCGACATAATTGGCTCCGGCTCTTATACATAATCCATGACTTACAGTCGAGCAGGTGTTCACTGACTTATTAAAAGCCCTCACAGCTGAAGACTGACACGCCGACCTTTGACCTTTCACAGTGCTACCAACCAGGCGCTTCCCACTGGCCATGCAGTTGTTTGTCTTACTCTCATTGTCCTTCTCATTACTCTTGACTCACCCAACACCAGCTACAGCATTAAGACGCAGTCCTGCAGTTCCTCGTTTGTCCACAAGGTGTCACTGCTCGTGTTAAATGGCAGGGTGTGTTTGCATGTACGGTATACTGTATGCAGTAGTGGAGGAAGTATTCAGATCTTACAATTAAGTAAAAGTACTAATAACATATTGTTATAAATACTCCGTTACAAGTAAAAGTCCTGCATTGAAAATGTTGTAAAAAGTATGTAAGTACTGTATAATCAGCACTTAAATTATTGTTGAAGTTGATTGAGGATAATATTTTCTATAAAGGACTGAAACTAATAATTATTTTGCTGATGGATTCATTTACTTATTATGTTCTTCATTAATCAATTGATTGTTTGGTTTGTGAACATTCAGAAAATACTAGGAAATGCCGTCACAGTTACCCAGAGCCCAACGTCACACCTTCACCATGCTTTGTTCCATCCAACCAACAGTCTAGAGCTGCAACGATTAATCGATTAGGTGTCAGCTTTTTAATTATTGATTAATTGGCTTTTTTAAAAAAAATCCAAATTCTCTGTTTCCAGCTTCATAAATGTGAATATTTTCTGGTTTCTTTCCTCCTCTATGAAAGTAAACTGAATATCTTTAAGTTGTGGACAAAACAAGACATTTGAGGACGTCATCTGTATTTTTGAAAACAACAATTTATGTTTTACGTCTAATTAATATTGTGTCGGTCGACTAATTGTTTCAGTTCTACTTTCACATTTTCATATTTTTGTGTGCTAAAATCCTAATTTGTAAAGTAACAGATAATTGAACTGGAGTAAAAAGTACAGTATTTCCCTCCGAAATGTAGTGGAGTAGAAGTATAAAGTGACATGTATGGCTGCAACAAACAATTATTATAATTGTTGATTCATCTGTGGATTATATTCTTGGTTAATCAATTAGTTCTTTGGTCTATAAAATGACAGAAACTAGTGAAAAATGTCAGTCAGTCTTGTTTTGTCCACAACCCAAAGATTTTCAGTTTACAGTCATAGAAGAAGAAAGAAACCAGAAAATATTCTCATTTAAAAAGATGGAATCAGAGAATTTTTACATTTTTCTCTAAAACATTAATCAAACTGATTAAACGATTATCAGAAATATTTAGTGATTAATTTAAAGGTACTGTTTGTAACGTCTTACGTGTATAAATCAATGTGCCTTGGTTTCCCATCTGGACACCGGAAGCCTCCGTTGGTCTCGAAGAGCTTCAGCATTTATTTCTGCACAAACTACAACTTCCATCGAACATTGACTTGATATTTACAAAGCTAAAACTGTCGTCTTGTTTCCTGGTGCTGCGTGACGTGATGGAGCTCTGGAGAGAGTAACGTTATCGTCTCTCCTCAAGCCGTTAGAGTGAACACTAGTATCAGCATCGATTGAGGAAACACCTTCATTTGGTCAGCTAACATTACTGCCAAGCAGGTTAAATATAGACTGATATTGTGGTTTTAGCTGACAATCATGTGTCGCCCTTACAGATGCTCGTCCATATCTATGTAGTGCGAGCACAAGCGCGAGCAACAGGACGCTGACTGTCGTTGCCTTAACAGCCACAGGTGTCGCTGTTTGCAAGCAATTTCTGATTCTTACACTGAGGCCCTTTAATAGTTGACAACTAATCGATTAATCGTTGCAGCTCTAGTGGCGTGAGAATAAATTACTCAAGTAAAAGTACCTGTGCCAGTGCTGTACTTCTGTTACATTCCACCACTGTGCACATCTGTATATTGAATGAATGTACGAGAAATCCATCCATCCATTATCCATCCAAGCCGGATTCGAACCTGCAACCCTCTTGCTACCACCGAGTACGAGGAACGCTTGACCCAAATCCCTCCTCACGCTAATAGGATCTATGTTTGAGACTGCAGACTTAAACCTGCCTCATGATTAACATGTATGAATGTGTGTGTGTGTGTGTGTGTGTGTGTGTGTGTGTGTGTGTGTGTGTGTGTGTGTGTGTGTGTGTGTGTGTGTGTGTGTGTGTGTGTGTGAGTTGAGCACCTTTCTTGCCTGGTCGTACACTGAGGTCGGACACGGGACTGGCACGTCCGTTAGAAAGGTCAGATCTGATCATGCTCGCCTGTCCTCCATCCCTCTTTCCTTCTTTCTTTAGCTCCTACAAGGGAGAGGAGAGAGGAACAGGAGGTGATTAGTGGAGGAGGAAGAGGAGGTGAGGAAAGAGTAAAAAAAGAAGAAGTTCAAGTGAGAAAGTATAAGAAACAGAAACAAGTCAAGAATGAGGCAAGACAGGATGGAGAAAGAAAGCATTAAAAAATACCTCTGTCTGAATGGCATCTTTGTTAAAACTAAAACTTGAGATAAGATAAGATAAGATATTCCTTTATTTGTCCCACAAGGAGAAATTTCCAACAATTGACCCTGTACATCATGACAAAAAGCACAAAACCATAAAATGATGATAAGTGGATGAGTGGATCACGAATATGACACGAAACAGGAACTCCTTTCACTTTAACTGAAACTAATGCACCACACGATGACTAAAACCTGACTGAGATCAAATAAAATTGGTGAATTAGTCTAAATTATGACTTTATTATAGAATAAGAGGCCATCCAAAGTTGGACATGACTCATACAAAACGATGAATAGCAAAGAAATTTTAAAAAATATGGTGCTGACAGTACATTTTCACTGTCTTCTGTCAGCATCACTATGACAATGATGTGTAATTAATGTAGTAATCAATAAAAACATGAAAAATATGACAAATTCTAATCTATTTTAGGATAAATTTGACAAAATTATGAAACAAAAAATCACAGTGGTACAAAAATAACTAAAATACAAAAAAATCATCATTTAGACAAATGAATGTGTTAAATTTTGTAACTGAGCTGTCGTCCATCCAGAGACCCGCCAGGTTTCACCTCTTATTGCCAAAGAAAGGAGCAACGTTTGCTTATAAAAATGGTACTTTTGGATTATGATCGTAATATTGGATCACTAATATTGTAACATAGAAATAAAAGGTAATCTCACAAAATAAAATGTAATTATAAACTATTTGTATTGTGAATTTGTATAAAAATAAGAAACCCACTTAATAACAGTCTTCAAATCAGTACCCTTATTTGCAGCATGAACATATACATCAATAAACAACTCAACAGCACCAAAATAAACTTAAGCGTGTGACTGCAATTGGACTAAAATGCTGGTGATGAAACAAAAAAGTATGAAATTGTCAACAAAAAAGTCTAAAACTCTGCATGTCTTAATGCAAATATTTGTACAAATTTCTCATACTCTCACTTGTTTTTAATTTTATTATGTGGTTAGATTTCTTTACATGTATTGCATTTTTATTGTAGCATTATGTACATACTTCATATGTAATATACTCCTTTATTTCTATTTTCTTACATTTATTTATATTTATATCAGAACAACTGTAATGTTCCAGTTCCCCCGAGATCAATTAAACATTTCTGATTCTAAATTATGTCTGCCATGTACTGTAAATAATTTCTGCACATAAGTCTGTGAATGAGTGCTACTGCATACAAAAGGTCAAACTTGCTTATGTATTCAGTATTAAACTACCAGTGTGTATGAGCCCCCCTGCTCAACCCTGCACTGTGCTGCAGTTATTAGATGTCAGCATCACAGGTGAGCCTCCCTGTTTACCTGCATATGACCAGCCAGACCTGGTGAAGCAAACACAAACACTCAACCAGAGTCCCACCCTCTCCCTCGCTCGCTGCTGCAACCTTTCCCTCTCTGTCCACGTGACATTCACTTGCATAAAAAAAATCACAAAACAGCACGCGAAACTGACCAAGAGATCAAAAAATACGGCGAGCGACACACGGCCCGCCGAGCGGGCGGATGGGACGACCGCAACCAAGGAGGCGTTCACACGCAGACACCCAGAAGAACCGGACATGACGGTTCACATCTCCCCACCACATTCATCATGACACTGTTTCATAAGCTCCGGCCCCGTGGCGAACACAGCTCAGTGAGGCATACTGCTGTACTGACTCACAGAAGCTAACCCCGGCCCTCACACTCTGCTTCTGTATGGCCTGGTGTGGCGTGAAAGCCTTAATGAGCCTCTGAGATCCAAAAATATCAACACCAGAAGATGTTTCCTAGACAACAGCCGAAGCTCATCTTAGGCTAAGAACCATTTTAGGAGCTACAAAGGTTGGAGACCGGACATGACGCTGAAGGAAAAAAAGCAAACTAATTTGGCACTCGGCAGAGAAAAGATCCACCTTCTCCGTAGTGGAGAGGCCAATTAATTTCTGACATGTGGTATTCGCACTCCTCTTCCAACAGGAAGTGATGGGTTAGAACTTAAGGCAAAATTAATAGGATTTTCCTTAAACAAAAATAATCCTTCTCAAACATCACCTATGACCGACTAGAAGTGTGTCTGTATCTACAACCTGGTCTCACAGGAAGAGCACGGCATTATAAGGACATTCGGTTGTACACAACACAACAAAACTACAGTTAACGGACGCAGTTAGGTCTCAGGCAACAAAACCACTTAGTTAGGTTTAGGAAAAACATCATGGTTGGGCTTAAAATAAGCACAAAAACATGACAAACATTACTAACGTAACTTACAAAGCAAACCACCAGTCCTGAACACCAGTCTCCTTATCACAGGTAGGAATGGGTCATGATTTTTGCACATTTCTCTTGTATTAACCATTGCAAATGCTGCCTAGTAGTAACGTTACTGCCAATAAAACGTGTTTGGCACGTTCAGTTCGGCTGAACCCTGGTTAAAAGTTTGTTCCGCCATCCCGCCATCTTTCTCACTTTTTATTATGTTATTCATACACCTTTTCATGCGTAACCAGCTGGTATCTGCAGAGACCCTGACCTCTGCCTGTATTTCCTTTTCTGGGTGTCAACCTCTATAAAAACCTGGGCGACCAGGCACAAGATCGTAAGCGCACATTCAAGAGGAAGCTATAAAAATGGCGGCCACAGCTCCGGAAAAAAAACACGGCAAATTTAGTGAAACACCTATGAAACACCAAGCGGACGTCTGGGGTTGGCATTCAACATAAGTTTTTTTAGCCTTTCTCCTCCCTCTAAAAATATATAACTGTATTTATAATTAAAGGAATAGGGTGCGAGCCGAGCTGTTTCCCCCTTTATGCTACACTAAGCTAATCGGCTCTTGGCTGTAGCTTCAGCATACAGACGCTGAGAAATTATGTTCCCATACAACTAAATGAAACTTATTTTGATGCAAATTACATCTATTTTTGTCAAAAATACGTTTGTAGTCCACTTAAGGTCAAGGCTGACTTATTTTAATTTCCGTCTCTAGCTTAATAACACAACAAATGTCATTTTAAGCCAGTCCACAATGTTTTTTTACTAAACTTAGTGGTTTTGTTGCTGTTTTTGTCACGATGTGAATCGCATGTTTAAAATGTTTTTAAACTGTGATTGTAATCTGGGAGAAAATACATTTCCCACAAAAAGTAATTGAGAATGCAGTTTAGTTGTATGGGGACACAAAACAATCCTCTCATCTTAGTATTGGCAAGAAAAACAATAAGCGCAGTTCGTGTTTGGTCGGTTTATTGGTGTATTTTCACTGACTGAATGAGAGCTGTGAGACTGAACCAAAGCTGGCAGATTTCTTTGTTTTTTTAACTGTTAATGTTTTATTATTTCTGTCCACTGAGGTCAGGTCAGTCAGTTATCTTTCCACAACATTTGGTGTTTGCATTTGTTAAGTAGGCTAATGCAGTGTTAATGTAGAACCAGGAAAATACACATTGATTCTGCAGTCAGAGTGCAGATGGACTGGCTCTAACTATGCATGCCTTCATGTACTGCAAAAACAGATCTGCACATTCATTCAGAAGCTCACATGCACAGACACACTGGAGAAGGAAAAAAAAAAAAAACACTTTGAACTTGGAGACAGCAGCCAACCTACGCAAAAACCCACAGCGGCCATTTGTTAGCCTACAGCTCTCATTATTTTATGAGTGGGGGTGGCGGTGTTTACTAGCTGTTTGGCTTTATGCTTCATGAAAAGCGACATAAAATCTAAAATCCATCTGTTACCTATTAAAGCTGCTTGTTTTCAATAATTAGCATATTTGAATTTGGGACCGGAGACTGATGGCTGCACACTTTTCCAAAAGAAACGAAAGCTAACTGGACTGTACTTGGAGGCCTTTGTTACTACTTGGACTGGACTCATGCTCTACTGCAATTCCTCCAGTGGGGATATGGAGGTAACCCAGAGTAAGAGGAAACCCAGCTGAAAAGAGGAGAGGAAGACGTCGTGATTCATCATATCTGAACAGGAAACACCTGCACAATGTTGGTTGTGTTTGTCTGTATAATGTGTCTGACAGTAAGTCTGTAGCTTACACTGCACTGCTTTAATGCAAAACACTGCTTTGTGTGTCCTCTCTCACACGACCTCTGACCCCTTTTTCCTCCCAGGCACAGATAATGCAAAACAATGCAGTGTAACATCCACTGTGTTAGCACGACAACAGAATCAGAGACAGTGAAGAAGTATGGGGAAGCAGAGCGAGCTTTGCTTGGAAAAATCATTGTGAAATGCAGAGGAACCATGACGCAAATTATTATTTCCCTCTTTTCATATACCTCATCGTTATTTCACAACTCTTCATACTGGCACATTCAGAAAGCCATTTACACAAGATGTTAAAGGTATGTTAACATACACAGTGGGCTCAAATTAGGCCTGAAACAATTAGAAACAGCTGTAATGTCATCGGTAATACAGTCTTGACTGATTGATAACTGATTTAGGGCTGCAACTGTCAGAAAATACTACAAAATACACAATATACTGTAGTTTCTCAGGGTCCAACATCTTCAAATGTCTTATTTTGTCCAATTAAAAATAAGACATTTAAATAGTTGACAACTACTCGATGATAATTAATCATTGTAAATCTAAATTGATTGTCTTTTTCGTAGCTAAAATGTCAAACATCTCCTTGTTCCATCGTCTCACATGCAGATTTGAAGAAGAAGATAGTCCTTTATTAGTCCCGCTAGGGGAAATTCAATTTTTTCACTCTGTTAACTTATACACACACATTCACAAACAGGTCCATATACATGCATTAATTGGAGAGGTGTCAGAGTGAGGGGGCTGCTCCTGACAAGCGCCCTGAGCAGTTGGGGGTTTGGTGCCTTGCTCAGGGGCACCTCGGCATTGCCCAAGAGGTAAACTGGCACCTCTCCAGCTACCAGTTCACGCTCAGTTCTTGGTCCATGTCGGGACTTGAACCGGTGACCCTCCGGTTCCCAAGCCAACTCCCTACAGACTGAGCTACTGCCGCCTGTATACTGCTTAAATACTGCTTTATTTTTACATATTTAATGTGTTTTATATGTCACTGAATTAGCTTTTGGTTGGACAAAGCAAGGCATTTAAAGACGTTACCTTGGAGTATAATATGATTATCAACATTTTCTGACATTTTAGTTAGTCAATTTAATAACAGAAGTTTAAATGTATGTAATTTAAATGTTATTCTCAACTAGGAACGACTAACTTCCATTACAAAAGTAATGAAATAAAAATAAAAAGAATGTCAACTTCTGCATGTTTTTTGCTTAAGTTTGCAGTTTTTCAGACATCCGCAGTGACTTTACTTCTTAAACGTGACTAATCCAGCTGCTCGTCTGCACCGTGAAGGACGAGCAGAGCATGTGATTGTGATTCGTAACACCTGCTTATCTAGAGGTCAGATGATTACAGCACTTCCCATACACTCAGACCCCAGGCGACATTTTCATGAGGCATTTGAGGACTGTAGGAACATTTTCATAGTTCTAAGATCATAATTTACAAGAGAGAAGAAGAATCCCACTTTTTATTGTGTCCACACTGAAAGAACTTGGAGCGATTGCAGATTTTGGATGCCGTTTTGAGGGACTTTAAGTCTTTTCAGAGAAGGTACTCTCCCAGCACAAGAGGAACATGGGTGATGTAGTTATGGTGACTGTCAAACAGAGTCAATGCAGCACCAACAACTGACATTTTCAAAAGCCTGTCGTGTAAATGACAGACAACACAAACAAACGCTCGAAGCCGTTGCAGTAATGGCAACTTGTTTGCTTGTTTGCTTCCGGTACTTCCCCAGATTTGTGTCTTGGCGGTGCGAATGCAAACGGGGGAAAAAAAGGCCTTGAAGATGTGTAGTTCTCAGGAAAGCTCCCCTCAGGGACTCCCCAGAACTGTTCAAAAACGCCTATTGATTAATCAATTAACTTAAAATATTCATCTGGCTAATCAAGGTGAAAATAAACGTTAGTTGCAGTCCTAATTTTCTGTTGTACTCAGTTTTACAAAGCAGCAATATTAAATGGTCCTTTTTGAGAAACAGCAGCTGATTGTGTTTCTAAATGCGCCCTGCAGAGTTTAAAAGATATGGTTAATGTTTCCGTTTCCCCAGCGAGCAGTTTGGTTTTTAGATAACAATCTGTTAGCTAATAATAGCTCCAGGCTCTAACTGTTTAATTTATTCGCACCCTGGGTGATGCGTCTTCACTAAGCTTGCATTAATACTTGGCAGTCTTGTGATATCCGTAACATGGGTTGCTTTGCTAAATTAACCGTCCAGTCCACAATCAGCGGTTTGTTAACCTGAGCTGACCCTGAAATTACAACTCTCAAAAACACCTTTCAAACTGTCTCTTACCGAGCAACTTAATTCAGTGACTTGCTTCACCTTAATAATCTCAGTCGTGCCGGGTGTCAGCCATGGCGGCACCAGAGGGGGGTTTCTCGCATACCATCACTTCCTGTCCCCTTTTTAACCTGTCTGTCCACATCCCCCACTTCCTACACACACAAGCACACACACATTCATCAGCATTGCAAAGCTTAATGTCACTGATTCCCATAACTGCAGTCTTGTGACAGACCAGTCTGGTATTACTGCATTACTCACAGCCTCTCTGTCTCACACACACACACATGAACACACATGAGTGGGACTTCGCAGGCCCGTCGTCCGGCGCCCTGACAGTGAATGAGAGCTGTGAGATTCAGTCAGCACAAATAAAGTCTGGCTGCACAGCAAACCACCTGACAACAGACCGACTTCTGCAGCAGCGCTGTCAAAATGGGAACGCTGTTCTTTGGCTTGTGGCATGATTCGACTTCCCCTCATGGTACAGTGAACAAGATACTTCCCTCTTCTCATTACCGCAAGCACACTCTTTTACTACACGTACTCTCACACCTACATGTCTAATTTATTCCGAGTCACTGGCAGAATGGAAGTAAATTGTAAATCTCGCCCTGACTGCCCCACAAATACAATTAGACCCGTAACTAACTATTTCATTGTTGCTGTATCTGCTTTTTTATTGTTAATCTATGACTAATTGTCCATCACATGTTCCCAGAGCCAAAAGCGACATCTATAAATGTCTTGTTTTGTCCAATCGATCATCCAAAAATATCAAAGATATTCAGTTTTCTAGATGATGAAGAACCAGCACATATTCACATGTGAGAGGCTGGAATAACTGATTTTTTGGGAGCATTTTTTTTCTGAAATAATGACTTAAACTATAAATCGACTGTCCAAATTGCAGCTTATCATTCTTGGGGGCTGTGTATTGGCAAGAATCTGGCAATACAATAGATACCACACTACAGCGGTTAAGATTTAATACGCGCTCTCATCCCAACTCGTCAACACTTCGTCCAATCCCTTGGCATCATTTTTTTCCATTGCACAAAACACGTAATAATGAAGCCTTCTGCGTCGTGCTTATTGTTGTGAATTACACAAAAAAACTTACTTAGTTTTAGCAGAATCACTGTAGTTAGGTTTAGGAAAAAACGACATGGCTGGGCTTAAAATATGTATGTTTGTAATGTGAAAATGTGACTGGACGTTGTGAAGACGGGACACAAACGTTAAAGTGAAACTTGAAAGCCTCATGTTGTCCGACCCATCCACCTCCCCTCCCGCCCATCCTGTGTGTCTCTGTCGCTCATTAAAGTCACCACAGCATTTTCCCTGAGCGTTTACTGTTGCCATGGATGGGTTGACATTATATTTTATGGAAAGCGTTGAAGGGTGCCTTGTGTGGCGGCAGTGAAAACACAAATCAACAGTATTTGACGCCCTGGGAATGAGAACGGGCTGCATATTGTGATACTGTAAGATAGGCGATATATTGCAGTTTTTTAAATCTAATTTTAGGAAAACTGTCATGTAAAGAATATTCACCGCCTGAATTAACTTTTTTGCAATCAGTGGGACATGAATTTGCATTTATCACAGTCCCCGTAACATCCAATATCATAACATGCCACGAATCTATGCATATAAGCCATTCATCTGCAAATGCTTATCCTGGCAGGGGTCGCAGGGGAACCGGAGCGGATCCCAGAAGGTGGGGTACACCCTGAACAGGTCACCTGCCCATCGCAGGGCACATTCACGCTCCCATTTCACACCTACAGGCCATTTAGAGTCAATCAACCTAACCTGCGTGTTTGGACTGTGGGAGGAAGCTGGAGAACCCGGAGAAAACTCCCGCTAACATGGGCAAACTCAACACAAGCTGGATTTGCTGTGAGGTGCCAGTGTTTTGGAAAATTGATTCAGTATCACAAAACATTATATGGCAATACTTGATACCTCTTCATAACCTAATCGTTTTAACTCTGATTTGTACAGCAAAGGATTTCGAGTACAATATCTAATAGATGAATCTATAATTTTTCGTTAACGTTTACATTTCTGCAGTTTCGGGTTTCTAAACACTCCCACGTGAGTGTTTCGAGCCTCATGTTTTTGCACCATCACGCACTGTAAGGGTGTAGTCACAGTTTTAGCAAAAACACGTTCAATGTGACAAGTCAGCTTGGTGTACGAAAGACAGAAAAGTAAAGCTGGAGGGGAGAGAAAGAGGAAATCGTGAATTAACAAGTCCACCACACATTTTTAGCTTTTTTTTATCCTTATTAGTGTTGCCAGACACTGCCAGCTCAGGATAGACTCCCAATGAAGTATCTCTAGCCCTTCAAGGAGCCAGTATACTTCATTAGAAGTGCTTGTCAAAGAGCTTCTGAAAACCCCCCCAACAGACCTTTCCGACTTTGGAACTGCGGGGGCTGCGTTTGACAGTTTCTGTGTCCGACATTCACACCCACTTCAGTTGATCTACGGTGAAATCCTGACCACAAACTCAATCTTAACGTAACTCTTTGTCTGCTTGAAATACAATCCAAATTTCCACCCTACACTCTCATACTTTACAAAGAAAAGTGTGAAAAGATGTCACCTATGAATGAGGTACGGGTGTGAAAGCACACACAAACACCCCAACCATGCTGCAGTGGCACACTGGAAACTGCATGTTTACTCTGCTGCTATTTATGGAGGGCCTCTTGTGGGTTTATGGAGCGTGTAAGAGACTGAGAATGAGGGGAGAAAATACGTTGTGATTACTCACCCTGACAAAGTTATCTGGGAACAGGCCCCTGCGTCCGCCCAGCTCGCCCTCCCACCATCCACCATCGTCCCGCCGTATGTTCACGATGATGTCGCCCACCGTCAGGCTCAACTCATCGTCCTGCTGGGCCTCATAGTCGAACTCCACCACGGCCTCCACTGGGCGGCGTAGAGGATGAGAAAGAGACAGTAAGCAAACCGCAGTACAAAGGTCAAGACAGTGCAGAGGTGTCACATTGCTCTGTATTTACACAGTGGTTTCCTTCGTGATGATTCTGCTGGTTTTATTTATTGATTTAAAACTGTGACAAACACAGAACAATGGATTTTTACAGTAAAATGTAATTTACTCTGGCCTGCAGAGACTGTATTTAATTCCTCTTTGGTGCAGGTCCAAACTCAAATGCATACAAGCAAATAAGGGACAGAGAACTCCTCGAGGGGGAGGTGGAATTACCAATGCTGTCATGACTTGAATGGTAAATTCAGCATAATGTACATTTCCACTGCACTTATTCCATCAGCACAACAATATAGTCGTATTAGGCTCACCACTCTGTTCCTCAGAGTATCGCTTTCAAACAGAAAGACCGTTTTCACTCGCTAATTAAAAGGGGCCCCGTGGAGTGAAAGTGTGTTTCTGGCTGAAAATCAGACTATCCACTGGAGGAGAATGAATCAGTGGCTTCCGCCAGTGGCCCAAAACATCATCTGTTTTACTTTCAGGTGACTAGCAGATATAATAGCCGTTATGACGGGAGCAACCGATACAATCATGTGACATTGTTATTGATATTTCCCATTTCAAGCTGAAAGTTTCTTTTAAAGTCCTGATGGAATGACATTTGCCTTTTAACATTTTTAGATAGTCTTCTATTTCCTAGGCCTTTTTTGGCATGTTGCTGCACTTCTTTGCTTGTTACACCACAAACTGTAGATCAGCGGACAGGAAACTGGCGGCATGACTGTTGTGCGTATCATGTGCATCCATGACAGCATAAAATACGAGCATAATGCTACACTGTGCAACTAGTGGTCAAAAACTCCATGAATACCTTAATTACAGCCACTGATTTTGCTGATCTTTCAGTCAGTATTCATCCTACTGTCGGGGAAACTGAACACTTGACTTGCATTAAAAGGTCAAGGTTCAAGAGTACTTTCACTGTCACATGGTTCAGTACAACAAGACTGAAATTCTGGCTTCAGACAGTCAAGAACAAAAAAAACAAGTATAAGAATATGATTATTATTATTATAATACCAAGGGCTGTCCTCAACCAAACAAATTATTAGTTGACTAACACTCATATGATTTTGTCAGCTGATCAATTAGTTGATTTAATCGGCAGATCTGTGAATCTAAGTTTCTCCACAAAGAATAAACCAGAAATGTGCTCATAGGTTTCCTGGAAATAAATCATTCAGAATGAAAAAAAGCATAAAAACAACTAATAAACTAAAGAAATGTTAGTCAACAACAGATTAGTCGTCTAATCAACAGACAACAAAGAAGGGACAGACCTTATGTATGCAATAAAATAAACAACATAAATAAACAATAACTGTTGCTATATAAGGTACTGACAAAATGTACTAAATGTTATGTATGGATGATGTAGTATAACTACATGGTTACTGCACAAGGCTGTAAACAAGGTAGATTAAAAAAAAATGCAATTATATAGTGTAACAGCAACTGAAGTGTTTCAGTATGAAATATGTTCAGGACGTGTTATATCTCACTGACACCTTAACACTAATCAAAAATATGGCAAACTAGACATGACAGGAAATAATAAGAGTGAAAACAGTGTTTCTCTGCTTTGGAAATGATGCTGAGTTTATGAAGAAAACACAGGAAGATGCCTTGCTGAAATTTGTAAAATGAAAATATCTCTAAACATCACACTAGGGATATTCAAAAGTAATCATTTAACCGATAACCGGCATTAAGAATTTTAACAGATTAATGCTATCGGTCCAACGGTTAAAAAAAATATTAATAATTGATTTAAAGGATGAGAAAAAAGCAGAGGAGCGGCTCGTCACTTTAAGGAGAAAAGCTGGTCCACCTTAAGAGAGAGCTGGTGCAGATACAGGAAGTTGGCTCTGGACTTCCAGCTGACGAGTTGTAGCTTGTAGCCTCGTAGCATTTGTTCACCAACAGATAAACTGTACACACACTGTCTGCTACAGCTACGTTCACAGCTATAACACCACCAACAAACACACACTCACCACCACACACACACGGTCTGTCGGAAACTCCCTGAAGTTACGCTACAGCGGGCACAAAGCCACTGACAATGCTAGCAGCGGCTAATGTAATTGTCAGACCATCACTATTGTAATGGTGCCTTCAAATCGTGTTTACAAGATGGGAAGAACACGACATGCGTGATCCTCAAGTGGTTAAGACGTGAAGAACACCACTGATAAGCAACAGCAATATTAACGTTACTGTCCGAGTCTAGAAGCCACAGAGGCTAACAATTTAGCAAGTTTGCCAATGGGTAAGATAATGAAGGAAATGCAAAGACATAATGACAGAGGAGAAAGATGAGGTTGTTGAGAATATAAACATTTTCCTCAGACATAAAATGACAATATGTTAACTTATTATGCACCGATAAATGTACTTCCATGGGCTCCACCATTTCACGTCAACAAATACGTCACAAGTCATGAACTCAGAGCTTTCAGAAACTTTCCACTTACAAGGTCGTGAATACGACATGGGGGCGTTCATATGGACCCAACTCGTAAACACGACCCCATTTGAAGGCACCATTATTCTGGGTAAAAACACAGCTGACAACCTGCTAAACCAAAATAAATGAGCGGTGGAGACTTTTACTGGGAAACTGGCTGCATGTTCGTGACACTACACGCAGCAGTGTGACTGCTAACACTCCCGGATGGTGAACTGGGGACAGTGAACGCAGCACCGTGGCTGCTACAGTAACTCTCCTGATTGACTCAGTTGTCTGTTGTGCTCATATCCTGCAGCTGGCGCACCGCTGCATGCGAGGCACAAATCTTGTCATTAACAGTTAATAATCGGTTAACAAGGGTCGGGTATCAGTTCAGAAATTTTTTCAAAATTAGCATCCCTAATTCACACACAAAAAAACACCTTGTGACCGCTTGTGTAGCTGCTTATACTTGTAAAAATATACTTAATGTGTCATATCGCATATAGCTTTCTTAACTCTAACCCCTCTCACACACACACACACATACACACACACACACAACCACACACATACTGGCCGCCAAGGCTTGATCCTTGTCTAAACTGTGCGGGCAGCTAAAGGAGGGCCAGGCGGGGGAGTTTCGGGGGTGTGGTAACCATGGGAACAACAGCATAAAAGGGGTAGCTATGACTCAGACTTACTGGTGGCTTCCTCCCCTAAATGATCCCTCATTCACTCATGTGTATGGTACAACGTTCATACAGGCAAACACCCAACATGAGGACACTGGCCAGAATCGACCACAACACCAACACTTCTTGTGAAAGCAGTTGTGTTAGTTTAAGTGGAAGGTCAGGGCGTCGCTGAGAGTTTACTAAGAAGGAGGACTTCCGCAAGACATCAATATTAAGCAGACAAAGCACATTGTAGACAAAGTTGGCCTGGTGCACAGATGGGAGGATATGAGTCTGGCGTGAGATAACCAAGAGAGATTAACCGCAGATGAGACAGCGACGTGGCTCAATTACCATTTTCATTCCTTGCTTTCAGTTGTTACTGGGGAAGTGGCACATAGCACATAGTGGAAGTGGACGCTTCTTCAGTAAGGAGAAGTGAATTGATAGCTTGTGGCAGTTGTCTTGTAAACCGCATTACAGTACAGTACGTCTGAGTGGCAGAATGGGACGACACACTGCGGTCCGCCCACCCGTTCACGTCAGTCAGCGACACACACACTGCCGAAGAAGACGACAGCTTGTGGCTCTGCACATCGCTGAGTGCAAAGACGGGTGCAAGTTAAAAGTGACACAAAGTTAATGCCAAGGAGGCTCTAGAGTGGAGCTCAGTCTGGTGTGAAGCTATGCAGAAAGAGTGGCTCTGAGCCTGACAGTATACACAGTATACACTGGATGTGATTTTACAAAGCAAACAGCCTTCATTTTTTTATATGATGTACAACACAGCATGATGGAATAGATCACAATTCACCAAGAACATTTTACAGCAATGTAATGCTCTGTAAAGCTAAATGACATAAACTCATACTGCATAAATGCTCCAGGGATGATGTATTTCTGTAGGCCGACCAGGAAGTTAACATCACCCTGGTTTCCTCTGACAAAAGGTTTTGGATTATCTCGGAAAAAATCCAATATTATATAGCTCAAAAAACGTACACACACAAAGCGTGAATGCAATCGCCAGGATTAAAAAGCTAACGTTAGGCTACACACAAACTATACCACAGTCACATGAGCTCAGGTGTACACAACGAGGCTGTGAAGGTGTGATGGCATTTAGTAGTCATATTATCCACTTGTTAGCAACCGCCTTATTTAAGACAGGTAAAGGGTTCAATATTCACAAGTGGGATATTTACTGACGGATTTGATATCGTAGAACAAAACTTCAAAATTGAATTTTATTTTTTCATTTATTTAGATTTCTTTAAACTCTCATTGTTATTATTTTGATTATTATTTATTTTCTCTCATTTAAATATTTTACTTTTTATTTATTATATTATTGAATATAAATATATACTTATCTATTTTTATTTTGTTCTATTTATATTATTATTATTATTTTAAAAATTCTCCTCCCTTGTTCTTGAATGCTTTGTTTTTCAATTTGCAGTTACTATCTGTTATTATATGTATATATTCATTTATTTATTATAGTTTAGGTTGTTGTAGTCATTCTTCTTAAGGAAACAGTAACAAGCATGATTCAAAAGAATACCTGTAGAAACAGCAAATCTCACTGATTCTCGTTTACGTATGCAGGTCATATAGAGGCATCAGTATTAAATTGAGACTGTCTTATAACCTGTTAAAAGTTCCTCATAGTAACTTTACATGATAATAAGTATGGTGATATTCTATATTTGTCTGACTGTCAACTAAGCCCATGAAAACACTGAAATCAGTGAATTTATCCTATAATTAACTATAGTCTGTGTATTCAAAGCCTGATTTACCTCCACTCTTGTCCAAAAAAACTATTTAAAAACCCATCAGTGAGCCACACTGTTGCACTGGGTGACATGTTCCTTCATTACCATGAACACACGCTGTAGTTTATTTTGATTCAATCCCATATGCACTGTCCTGCTGCTTTAAATACTCACTCCAGCACCAGATTTCACAGCTGAAATTAGCTCACAACCAATACAGTATTTACTCCTGTTTGAGTAGCATTTGCAAAACTCATAGACCTCATTTATACCTGGTATACAATTACACATGCTGCCTCAGCAAAGGGTATATAAACTGAGCCCATCCAGTAGCATTATCTTGACCTGTGACACAAGTTTGCAGAGATCCGATCAATCACAATGCTTATTAAATACCAGCAAAAGCCCAAGATGAGATAACACATCCAGATACAGACTGCATGTTAATACAGGGTGTAAATAGAGTCACAGTGACAGAGAACAGAGAACAGACCTACAGGCTACAGCTCTAAGAAGCTAAATAGCCTCCTTTAGCTCGTTGTTATGATTTTATGGCCTGCTCATTTACTGTAGATATATGGTTCAGTCTCATTAGAAACAAACAAGAATGCATTTTAGTAAAATCAATAAAAAATAGGTCTGCAAACTTGCATATAATAGAGCTGCAACAATTAGTCAATTAATCAGTCGATCGAAAGAAGATCAATCTGTTATTATTTTGCTAATCGGTTAATTGTTTGGGTCACTTTTCAAGAAAAAATGCCAAACATTTGGCGGTTCCACCTTCTCAAATATGAGGATTTGCCTCATTGTTTGCATCATATATAATGTTAAATGACATATTTTTGTTTTTGAACTGGAAATATACATCAAGAACATCACTTAGGGATGCCGTTTTTTTTTCCTGCTACTTCATACTGTTTTGTAGACTTAATTAATTGAGGAAATAACCATCAGTTCCTACTTGTATACACTTAAAGTTACAGTTTGTAGGATTTGGTGACATATAGTGGTGCGTTTGTAGATTGCAACCAACTGAGTACCCCTCAGCTCACTCCTCCCTTTCCAAGACTACAATAACGTGAGCCACCGAGTGTAAAACTGACAGTTCGATCGCTCAGAGAGCATCCTTACCACAACCACACTACTTTAGGAGCAGCAGAAGTCAGGCGGCGGCTCATGATACCACAGTTTTGCACTCATATTACCACAGTCTCACAAGCATGTCAGGGAACTATGGTGGGCTCCAGGTAATGTGAAAGTCTCTCTCTAGAGCTAGTGCTTGATTTGTCCATTCTGGGCTACTATAGAAACATGGTGGACTCCATGAAGACAACCCCTCCCTATGTAGACATGAAAGACTCATTCTGAGCTAACAAAAACACGATTCTTAGTTTTAGCCGATTATACGCTAATGAAAACATAGTTGTGAATATTATATTGAATTTCTGCTAATAGATCCCCCGAAATTCTACACATGATCCTTTAAACACTCATGTTGGGGGTAATATGTTGCTTATGTGTGAAAAAGGTTAAAAATGACAGACAGGAGGCCTTGACAGTACAAGACACCGATTATCTGAAAGTGTGCAGACAAAACAAAACTCCCACTCAAGTGGTCACATACAGGAACTGAGATGGACCTGTGGCGTCCCCCGAACAGCTGCAGTCAGTTTAGATAAGAGGAAGCTACACATACAAACACACCGAACTCTGGAAAGCCATGCTGACATTTCACTGGTTCACAGCAGACCTGTGTTTAGTTGTGGGCATGTCTCAGTGCTGTCGCTGATGATGTCAAGAGCAGCTGCGTTTTTTCTGCCTGTAAAACATTCACGCTGGACTGAAGCCCACTGGGAGTCAAAGCCACCCACTCCAACTGTGGATCAGATCACAGACTTCAGCAAATTCTCCCACATTAAAGGGAAAATTCCAACTATTCCCCGCTCAACTCATCAGTCTGTTGCAAGTTATTTTGTGACAAAGTGTTTGCAGCCTACTCCCTCAACCTGCATTGAATATTTCTTGCTCCCAGCACTCCCTTTTCCCCTAGATGGGAACTTTGTGCATTCAACTTTTCAGTGTAGGTGGAGAGAGACACAGCACAACAGAAGCAAGAGAGTGAGAGTTTTTCAGTTTCGGCTGAGAAAAGTGACTTTTAATGACATTGCATTGCTTTCTGTTAAGATTAATTAAAATAGAGAAACTAAGCTCCTTTAACAATGTCTACATGTTAAACCGTTAAACCACTGACTACTACACTGAGGGACTGAAGGACACAGTTTTAGACAACAATGACATTTATTTCTCCTTGAAAACTGCAGCAACAGCAGAATTACAGAAGCATACCCACTGTAAGTCTGATATTTTGTCTTCATTTTGTACGTTATCTATAGGAACAAGCAAAGAAATAACCAAAGCAACAAAATGGTTCCAAGAATGCATGTAAAACAACAAACAAAGGGCTTCACTGTCTCTCCATTTTGTGGACTATGGTTTTGAAGCCTCCAGTTCACCAATTTGGCTGTTGACATCTTGGTTTTTGCAACCAGAAGTGGGAAGTGACACGAGACGGTGGAGCTAAGTACAACCTATTCCTGAATACAACATTTTTAAGTGACAAAAATGTAATAATTAACTTTCATGAACTGAAAACACTGTGAAAGGGTTAAAGTTGTGAGACAAAAACACAGAAAACTCCCAGACTGGACAATGCCGTTTTAGCGACCTGTCAATTACAAGGTAGCCACGCCCTAAAGCATCCCCTGCTTTATGGTCTATTTGGCTCTACATGGGACCATAATTTACCAAATGAACATCATGCTGTATTAAAGAATAGATAGACTACATAAGAAGTGGACATAGTCATAGTGACGTCAGCCTTGGTTTGTGAACTGCCATTTTGAAGCCTTGAGTTCTGAATTTTGGTCATCATTTTGTAAATTTCTCCACTGTGGGACTAACAAAGGAATATCTTATCTTATCTTATCAGGGTCTGGGTTTTTTGCAACCAGAAGGGACACGAGAGGGTGGGGCTCAGCACAACCGAACACTAAATGAGACATTTTTAGGTGACCAAAAATGCATTCCCTGTTTTATGGTCTATTTGACTCTAAATGGCACCATAATTGACTAAATGAACATCATGCTGTATTGAAGAAGACTTGAAACTAATGACTGCGACCACAAACTCATGTTTACAACATTTACTGAGGTAATAAATCAAGTGAGAAGTAGACTCATTTTCTCATAGACTTCTATCCACTCTTATACTTATTTTTGCAACCAGAGTCTTTAACTAACGAACATATGATTGAATTTACACATTTCCAAAAATGTTACCCAAAAATGAACATTATAAATATGTATGAAATGGTGGAATTTATGGCAGGGCTGTTTTGTTTAGATTGTACAGGTGTACCTAATAAAGTGGCAACTGAGGAACTATGCAAGCAATAATGTAAAGTCATTGAGGTAAGTCCTTCATCGCCCTGTCTGGGTTTCTTTCACAACATTACCTGAATATTGTCCCGCTTATTACACGGCTACTTACTTAAGAAATCCCTAATTTGACAGAAAAATGGTCCTCCACAGTCTGAGATCAGAACTGTGGACATAGCAGCGGTCTGCGGTCAGGAAAATAACTGACTGTATGAATGACTGTAGAACGCTGTGATTGACCAATCATTAGTGTTATAACTTTAATTACAGGTTAAAAACAATAAATAGTAACTTATTTTTCTAATGTCATGGACGGATTATCCCACTTGGAGCCCCCATTTACATCCCCACACCCACCTCCTTCCTTGTATACACTGCAAGACCTTTTAGATTTATAAAGAAATGCGCACCCTATGAATGTAACATAGAAAAAAACACTCTAAGACATAGGGCTTTATTTTTAGGTTTTATCTAAGGACCTGTTTAAAGGCCCTTGTAATTTCCATTTCAGCTCATACTGTAATTAGTGGTGCATATTACAGCCAATTTTGCAATTAATTAAACAACCACAGTGCACACACAGTGAATCTGGTCTGGACCCCTGGGGAAATTGCCTGCTTTTCCCAGTCGGTCATCCAGCCTTGACGGTTGTGTTTCCCTTGAGTCTAGTAGCTGTGCGTTGTTTGTTTACATGCAGCAGAGGCAGAAGTCCAGGAGAAAGTATGCACACAAAGGGAAGGGACTGACTATCTTCATTACTGGTTAATATTACAGAATTTTCACTTGATCAGTCATAAATTAATCTAGGCTGTCAAAGTTAACATGATAATAACATTAATTCGTTTTAACGCCACTAATTTCTTTAATGCAAATGATTTTTTGGAGGTTGTAGCAGGCTCATACTAATATCATATGAAACTAAAAATCCTGAAGAATCCATTGTCATACGAGCTTGTCGCAAAGTAGATTAAATAACGCTCCAAAATGATGCTTAGGAAAAACTGTCATGGACATTTTCAAAGGTCCCTTGACCTCTGACCTCCAGGTATGTGAATGAAAGCGGGTCATTGACGAGTCTCCCCTTTACAGACATGCCCACTCACGATAATGAAACAGAAAGTAACAGCGAGCATGTCTCCAAATCTTGAGTATCGGGTGCCAGGCAGCAGCTGGAACAGAATGAAGCGGCGGGCAGCTTCGACCCACCAGTCACTGAACGTTTATGGCATTTAAACAGTACATCATTGATAACATTACAATGTACAGTTTACAAGCATAGATTATTTATTTTTCTGTGTTGGGTCCTTTTCTCAATTGAGACTACAGAAAATGTTTATGAATTACTGGTATTATGTGTTACCATTATATTTTTGGTCATTTTGGTCTTGGGATTTCTAGATGTTCTTTGTTACAGTATTTAAAACTGGTTTTACATTTTGATCAGTCACACTGACGAAGGCTTATTGCTGAAACGCGTTTGTTTGCATGCACAATATACTAAAGATGACACTTTATTTGTGAATGCCGAAGATTTGTTCCTTAACTTTGTAATAATCACATGCAGTTTGGATCAAGTCATAGTCAAGTCAGCACTCTGACACACTGACAGCTATTGTTGCCTGTTGGGCTGCAGTTTGCCATGTTATGATCGGAGCAGGGCTGCACGTTAGTCCAGTGGTGGAGGTGCATGTTCGAATCCGGCTTAGGGTCCTTCTGTGTAGAGTTTGCATGGTGTCCCCATGTTAGTGAGGGGCTTCTCCGGGTTCTTCTCACAGTCCAAAGGCATGCACATGACTCGCAAATTGCCTGTAGGTGTGAATGTGAGCGTGAATGGCTGTTTGTCTCCATGTGCCCTGCGATGGACGGACTGGCGACCTGTCCAGGGTGAACCCTGTCTTCATAAAAGTCAGCTTGGATTGGCTCCAGCCCCCCGCAACCCGTAAAGGGATAAGAGATTGAAGTTGGATGAATGATTTGAGCATATTTTTTTAAGCTAAATGTAGAACCTGTGAGGGTTTCTGGACAGTATTTATCATTGTTTTGTGTTGTTAATTGACTTCCAATATACCGTATATGCATATGTTTGTATAAAGCAGCATATTTGCCCACTCCCATGTTGATAAGAGTATTAAATACTTGACAAATCTCCCTTTAAGATACACTTTGAACAGATGTGAATCACAATTAACCACTTAAAATCATGCAATTAATCACGATTAAATATTTTAATGTATTTACAGCCCGTAAATCAATTAAAATGTTAGGTCATCCAAGAGAATATCTTTTGCAAAGAAAAAGGAAGTGCCATTTCCAGCCCTGCATGGTATCTGTGACAACATTAGCCAATTCCTATATGCACTTAAATGACTGATTACTTGCCCACCAACCCTGCAAGTAATTAATTTTCATGCATTACGTGGAGCAGCGCAGAGCTGTGGGAAATGATGGCGATGATGCGAGGAGGAATGTCACAGTCAGGCCTGTTTCCTCCACAGAGAGACGGGAGAGTCAAACACTGTGCAGCACAATGGGCACACAGACAGAAACAGAGTGAATGTAAACGTGTCAACATCTGCAACTCATCAATGTGACCCGCTGTATTTTTTCTTTTCTTCCCGAAATCGCATCCGCACGGCCGCGCTGCTGCTGCACACACGCCCACGCGCAGCTTTCTAATCATGAATTAAAAAAAAAAAAAAACGCGTCGGAAACGCGGAGAAACGCCAACCCGGTGCGGTCAGGTCGGCATTGTATGAGGCGACGTCAGTGGAGGTGAGGTGAGGTGGGAAGGAAGGAAGGAAGGAGAGAGGCTGAACCCTGCGCGCATCTGGACCGAGCGTTTATTCCTACCCATCCAGATGCGCAGAGGCGCCGGAGGCTATTTTAGGACATCCTCTAAATTAGAAGCAGAATTTTAAAAAGCGTTGCATCTCACCCATTTATGTGTCCCGGTGTGCTGGTAGTGCTCCTGTAGGCTGGTTGGTTAACAGGGAAGGCGGTTCTGTGCGCTCTCCGGGTCCCCAGCCTCCTGCTCGTACTATAGATCCGCTACAGCAGCGCTGAAACAGGAGGAGCGTCTGATGAAACCATATTCCTTCCTCTTTTTCCCTCTCTCTCTCTCTCTCTCTCTCTCTCTTCTCTCTCTCTCTCTCTCGGCAGAGGAGGCTGAGCGAGGACACAGAAAACGGAAAAGCGCTGATGAACAAATCTCTCTCTCTCCCTCTCTCTCTCTCTCTCTCTCTCTCTCTCTCTCTCTCGCTCTCTCTCTATCCCCCGTTGCCTTCAGGTGCACCGCGTAAATTCGGACTTCCCACTTTGCTTCTTCATCACAGCCAGAGAGCTATGTGACGCCATTTGTTGCACCATGCGTGATGCGCCCAGAACAGATGGTGTTGACAGTTACTGGCAGATTTCTTTACTCAAAATGAGCTGTTTTACATGGAAAAACTGCTATAGCAATGTTTGTTTTTGTTGTAGTTGTTTTTCTTTTTGCAAATTTTGTCAAGTAGACTCACACCTCTTTTGGATGGCAGAAATAGTCTAAATATTTTTTTAAAAAAATTGTTTTTTTTTTTTTTTTTCTGTTTTTATGCTTTACTCACACGCATCCCTACTTATGTCATTGACTGCCGCACCATAGACTGTATAATAAAGATGGAAGACACAACAGCTTCATGGATGTATAAGAGAACTGGATCCAGCGTTGGAGGTGAGGCCCCATTCATTCCAATAGAAGTTGCTCAGTGGCACATAAGTCAGTGGGAAGACTTCCAGGACTGGAAAAGTACCCGGATCATCTGGGTCTTCCGGCAAATACTATGCTTTAGTGCGCATGTCCGATATGCGCAGAAGCGTCCGTTTGTTCACATGACTCATGCTCCCCGTAGATCATAAACCCTGCAATATAATAACAACTCATTGAAATCGGTTGAGAAATGTAGACGTTATAGTGCTTTTTACCCAGAAAAACGGCAGCTTCCCAATTCTCTAGTATAGGGTTACAGGTTAGCATGAATTGAATTATGTAAAATTATTTCAATAAATCTGAGAAGGTATCTCCAAAATAAATCTTAATAAAAATAAATCTCTCTTAGTCTACTTCTTTCGGATTTTTATCATATAAATACAATAAGCAAATGATTTGATGGGTTTAATTAATTGTTTTGTCTATAAAATGTAAGAAAATAGTTAAAAGTGACCATTATAACTTCCCACAACCCATGATCTACAAATATGAGTTCAAAACCCAGAGAGTTTACTATCATGTCTGAGTTTGCTTAAAAATGTCTAAAACAATGATTCAGTTATAGAAATAGTCACAGATCAATTTTCTGACAATCAACCAGGCCTATTGTATAACTGGCTAATCATCACACATAATCTATGTATACACATGTACTGTATGTACTGGTATGCTAGCTAGTGTACAGAGGTACCTATTGTACATGTACATACAGAGAATACCTAGAAGATCAATAATGAGATGTAGTATTAAAACAGTAATATTACATAGTAATAATACAAACTGAACAAAAATACTCAACACTGGATGCAAAATAAGTCTTGGTCAGGAATAACGACAACAAAAACTATTTTGCGAATAATAATGTTTTATTCCAGAAAATAGCGAAAATAGACTCATTATAAAGCTTATAAATAAATAAAAGGTTTTGTAATTCTCCTCTCTATTGTTAAAATGGTTGAAATAAACAAATAAATTCTGTAAATTGTAACCACCATTTTTTTCAGGGTTGTCCATGCATGTTTCATTGAGAATGGCAAAATTTACAATAGTCCTTTGAAGGCGGCATCCTTCTAAACTCAAAGCCTCGCACCTGTGTGGCCCAAATCTCGCGATAACTAAGTATCAACAAACAGTATACCCCAACACTGCGCTGTGAAGGGGTTCTTGCTCACATGGTAAACTCAGAATGACTAACTGGCATTTTCCTTTATTTTACTGTACAATCACAATAAGGTGGATCTAATTAAAATATAAGTATTTTTAATTAACAGACACCTTATCAAACATGTAAGATAGACACGCCATGCTACACTCTGCAGTGCTTTGTCCCCTCGTGATCTAACTACATGCAGGAGAGAATGAATATGCTGGCAGCAGCAGAAAGGGTGATGAAATGATGCAGTGATAGTGGAGAGATAAAGAGATGAGGAATTTAGATTATTTTTTCACAATCAGCTTGAGTACAGTGACAGAACGAGCTGCTGTACAGTCAATAAAGAAGATATGTTGTAGCAGAGAACAGAGAAATGTCATTCATATGACCAACCGGAGACAGTTTATGTTCGTGGATGCAGCTCAGGTATCTGTGGCAGAGACAGATAATACATGCCTGACCCTGACTTGAATAGGTAAATGATTTTGTGGACAGTACTGCCAGGCCAGCCATTAGGAATTATGGACAGGCTTTTCAAATTAGACCTCTCGTCCACCCCGACTCCAGGTCAACTTCACCTGTCATACCTGTTGCTTATTCACGCTTATCTTTGGCCAGAAATCTGGCCATTTCCTCTTTGATCCGTTACTTTTTATGTTCTCACTGTACTCTGGCTTTTATTTTTGAGGCCTTGATCAGGGATTTCCACAAGGACCTGGAGTAGCCACCAGGAGGACACCAGCTAATGTTGTTGGTATGACCTCCTGCAGAAAAAAAAAAAAAACAGATTTAGTTCCTCTGGCACATTTTGGTACCACTATATACACTGATCTTAATCATTACATATTTGAATGAGTTTGCCTACCTGACAGTAAACATGGAGTGGATTATTGTAAAGGAGAATTAGGCTCACAGTGTGTAAATAGATCACGTCTATTCCAGACCGATCAGAACTATTATAATTCAGAATCAGTGGACTCTTATTCAGTGGAAAACATAAACACAGTTATTTTAACCCTCGGAAACCCACCATAGATATGTCTTTTTAGTGGATTAGGGAGAGGAAGAGTTAATTAAGAGGATTACTGAGACATAGGGAGAATCATTCAACCACTGTGTCACCTTGGAGAGGAGGGAGGATGTCTTTGTGTGGAAGGACACCGGATCACCTGGAGTAAACCCATAAGGGGTGGGAGGGTGTTTGGTAGGGGAAGTGTAAGGAGGAGATGAGGTATGTTACTCCCCTCTTCTCCTTATCCTTCTTCTCCTCTCATCTTTTCAGTTCCTCCTTTCAACTATTGTTGCTCCTCTTTCTTCTGTCTCTCCTCCTGCTTCTTCTCAGTCTTCAGCCTCTTTTCTGCCTCCTTCTTTTCCTTCTTGCCCTTTGTTGGGTTTCAGAGTGAGCAGCCTAGAAGGTCAACACATTTCTTGATAAGGAGCTCTTCTTCTGATTGGCTCAGTTTGCTGTAGCCGATCTTCCTCCATCCGTCTGCTCTGTTCTTGCAGCTCTCTTCAAAGTCTCCTCCTTGGCAGCCAGCTCGCATTTCATCTGGTCTTCCTTAGCTGCGAGTTTGATCTTGCAGCCTGCCTCGCTCTGGATGAGAGCCTCCTTTTCAGACGTTATTGTGGCTCATCTTCCTGTCGAAGGCCTGTTGCACAGTTTGGAGCTCTGCGACTGCCCCCTCTTCTCTGTCATGTTCCCACTCCACACTGACGTCCATCAGTTCATTTTCAATCACGATTGGCACATCTGATACACATCTGATACTGATGTCCTTCTTCTTGCCAGAAAGCAGTGGCCTAGTTGAACCCCTCCACCTTGGCTTTGATGTCAGTTAGCGCTTGTTTGTGAAGGGTTCTCTCTGACTGTAGAGCCTTCATGATTTTTGTTTTTCTCCATTTGCCAACTGGATTCCTGGCTGGTCATCTGCTCCTTCAGGGCAGCATTTTCTGTGGCCAGCGCACTGTTTGTGCTTTCAGAGTCCAGTGGGGTTCTTGGAGCTGCCTGGCCCGCCACCTCCGTCTCCTTGAGCTTCCTCTGAGCTTCTTTTCCAAGGGCTCTTTCAGATTTTGAGCTTCTTTTCCTTTTTCCTGCTTCCAGCTATCTGCTCGTTCTGGGCCGCATTTTTGTTTTTTCAGGTTTTTCTGCAACTGTTTGCTGAGAGCAGCAGCTTCAACCAGCTCTTGTCCATTTGACTGAAAGACACAAATGCCTATCCTAACTTTGGATGCACACAAAAAGAGAGTTGAATGTACCATAGCCAACTACATCTGCTTTTAAAGAGCTTTGTAAAGCTACTTTTTCGTAAACACTCGCCAAGTTTATCCTTACGGCATATACACAGACAAAACGTTCCACATGTTTTTACTGCCAATAACTTCAGTTTCAGATCACTTTTTGGGGATAAGGTTAACCCTCAGAGAGCCATAATAGACCAGTTTTAGTCCTTTTTAGGGGGTACAGGGGGTCTTTAGGGGGAGATAGGTCAACAGTAGATGTCACACAGAAGCAGCACACTTCATCTGAAAGTTATTCTAGTCATAAATCAGAAATAAACGCTAATGAATGAATGAATGAATTAAAATAAATTGTTAAATTGTATATGATGGTCATTCCCATGCTCACTTATGTCCTATAAGTTCTTGTAGCACTTTTTGGGTTGATACCCTTTGTTAAACAGAGTTGGTGCTAAATTTAACCATTTTTACAACTCAAGAATTGATAAAAATTATCAATAATCCCTCCAAAATACCACATTAAGGCACCAAGACCTTGAGGAACACCATAGAAAAAGCCATGCTGTGATTTGGGAACAAAAATAATTGCATTTTGGATGGCAAGCATGTCTGTTGTGCAAACTACTCAGAAACCCCCTTATTTTCAATCTAGCCAGCAAAGCCATCCATCCTCTGAATGCTCGAGGTCTCTATTTTGAGGCTGTAAAGTTTCATGAGGCTGTGATTATCCTGGAGGTCACCACAGGTCATTTTGTACAGTGACATAAGGTTTAGAAAATGGTCTCACTATGTGAAATGGCTACTAGTCTCAGCTTTACAGTGATCCCTAATTTATATAATTTCAAGATTGTTTAAGGACCCCAGAGTGTAGAAATATTCAAATACTGTACACAGGTTTTTTTGCATGCAACATTTATATTGCATGCAAAAAACTGCATTGGTCAAGTCTCACTACAATGAAATGCTCTTATGGGGACTGACACCATCACATATGAATACAGTTGGGCTCATTGGATTCACAGAATCTCAGCTTTACAGTGACACCCAGTTTATGTAATTCAAGACTATTTTGTGACCCCAGTATGCAGAAATATTCAAACTCATCATTTTAGAATATGCAGAAAGAACACTTTTATTCTGCATTGAAAAAACTGCATGTGATTATCATAAAGTGGGCATGTCTGTAACGGGGAGACTGGTGGGTACCCAGAGAACCCATTTACATTCACATCTCTTGAGGTCAGAGGTCAACGGATCACTTTGAAAATGGCCATGCCAGTTTTCTTCTCCAAAATGTAGCTATTAGTTTCATTATTTGACCTCCTTCCTGACAAGCTAGTATGACATAGTTGGTACCAAAGGATTCCATAGTTTTTCTAGTTTTGTGGGATATCTGTACCTTCACTATTGCTCTAAAACTGACATTTAACTTGTACTGTCAGTGGTATAAGTCTGCTAGTAAACTGTTGTACTTGATCCCAAATAAGGGTCAACCATGAACCTTCGCATGGGCCTCCTTGGACCTCGGGCTGGGGGACACCTGTACCCTTTGACCCCCTCCTGACGGCGGACCTGAGCACCGCAAGAGTGTATCTAATGTCTAGAGTACCCATGGTTTAATGCCAGTAAAAATATCTCTCCTGTGGGTGTAAAAGTGTGTAAAAGGTATCAAATTTACTATCATATTTGAGGTGCTGTGCCCCCACAATGAAGTTACAACACAGGTTGCTTGTCTGTTATTGTTGCACCATTCAGTTACACATCCTGTCACCAAAAAGTCCCAGGTTTGATCCCCCATAGCCAACAAATCCATTTAGCAGTGAGGCTTCTGAGTAGTGAACCAGCTCCTCTTTGAAATCAAAATAAAATGTAAAAGATGTGGTATTATGGTCTCTAAGGGTAACAGATATTCTCCCACGTAGATGCCATCTGTGCTGCTGTAGCGAGCAGCTTGCCTACAGAGGGACAAATTGTTTCCTTATCCAGAGATAGAGGTTATTGTCTCCAGAGATGAGATGTAATTTTTAACACAAAGCTCTAAGGTGACACCATCTGGGACAGTGTTGCTACTGCATGATGTGCTGAAGCCCCAATTAAATTTTGCCACCTACTGTACATGTGGAAACACATAAGCACACACACAGTGAGATGCCTCAGCAGTGCTGACACTTTTTCTAGCACCTCCATGTCTCCCTTGGACATATTCCTTGTCTGATGGCATCTGAAATGTTGGGACTATATGAAAATTATTGGGGCGAAATTTTATGTTTGACCTAATAAAACATTAAGACCCTCTCCATGGTTCCCCCCCAGGGCCAGTTTAAGGCATAGACCATGTAGGCAGTCGCCTATAGGGTGCCACATTCTGGGCATAATAATAATAACAATAATAATAATCCATCCATCCAACCGCTTTTCCCGTTAGGGGTCGCGGGGGGCCGATCCCAGTTGGCATTGGCCGAAGGCAGGGTTCACCGTGGCCAGGTCGCCAGTCCATCGCAGGGCACATAGAGACAGACATCCATTCACACTCACATCCACACCTACGGGCAATTTAGAGTGATCAATTAACCTAAACAGCATGTCTTTGGACTGTGGGAGGAAGCCGGAGTACCTGGAGAAAACCCAACAACATGCAAACTCCACACAGAAGAGTCCCAAGCAGGAATCGAATCTGCGACCCTCTTGCTGTGAGGCAACAGCGCTAACCACTACACCACCGTGCAGCCCATAATAATAATAATAATAATAATAATAATAATAATAATAATAATAATAATAATAATAATAATAATAATAATAATAATGTAATAATAATAATAATAATAATAATAATAATAACATGCCAGTGGGTGCCCTTCATAATTTTCTGCATTGAGGTAACAAATGAACAAACAACAACAACAACAACAACAACAATAATAATAAAATGAATAAATAAATAAATAAATAAATAAATACACTTTTCACTCCTGTAACACTCTTTTTCACATTTTTTAATCTGCTTGGTTGAACTTATTTGTTAATGCCAGCCCTGTATATAGAAATATGTATAGAAATATAAATATATACAAAATGAATGAATTAATATATATTATACATTATATAGATCATGTATATTATATTATATATTAATATTATTTCATATATTTCTATATATACAAATACATACATAGATAGAAAAATTAGGACTCATATTTGTAAGCATAATCTTTCTTAAAAATAGCAGTAAGGATAATTTAATAATAGTTTAAATCAATTGTTAAAAATGCTCTACAAATGAATGTTTGTCTTTCTCTTAAAACAAGAAACAGTGAGACAGTTTGTTGCACAACAATTCCTACAACAATGGCAAACTTTTTAAACAACACTACCAGAAAAGCAGGTTTGTGCACTGAAGAACACATTATGTTTCATAAGCTGTTCATAGATTTGACACTCCCAGTGACCAGGATTGATTTTAAAGTTCTTTTACTTGTTTAAAAGGCTTATTATTATTATTATTATTTTATTATATTATTATTATTATTATTATTATTATTATTATTATTATTATTATTATTATTATTATTATTATTAGTGTTGTTGTTGTTGTTGTTGTGTTTTGAATCATATTCTGCCAAAATAACTTAATAACTTAAGGTGTCAAATTAATGTAGTGAAGCATAAAGTAGAATAATCCTTTCTAAATCTCATGGAATAGAAGTATAATTTTTTTAATTATGTTTTGAATGAAAAATGTTGTTCTACAAACTAACCTAAGGTGTCAAATTAATGTAGCCTTGTGAAGAAAAAAAGAGAAATATTTCTCTCTAAAAAGTCTAAATTATCATAAAATGAAAGTTAAAGTACAAATACCTCAATATAAAGTACAGTACTAGAGTAAACGTACTCGTTCGCCTGCTGCTGGTGGGCGTTACCTTTAAGAATGCGTACGTGACTGATTGTGTGATGACGTACCCGGAAGTGTTGCGACCCTATAAGGACACGGCTGAGGAAGTAGCGCAGTAGCCAGAAGACGCGGGTGTCAGATCGGCGGTAAGGTGAGTTACTGACATTGACGCACCTTTAGTCATTTATATATTATAAAGTCAGCTACTTGTTGAGCTGCATCACCTTTTACGCGAGTAAAACGCTCAGCCGAGAAGATATGGAGGACACCAAATGAGCAGCTAACTAGCTTAACTCAACTGATGCTACTGATGCCACCTGCCCCTCTCTGCCGATAATATAATGCTTCGTTTGTAAATCCCTATTACAGTTATGAAAATGTGATGAGGAAGTATTAAGAAGTATTACTGATGCCTCACCCTCCCTCCAAAAAACTGTAAATTAGCGCAACCAACGATTAAAAATAAGAGCTGGAGATGCAAAACTGTAAAAACGTGTCTGGAGAAAGAGTTGACATGTGGAGTCATGATGCAGCAATATGTGGCAACTCCCCAAAGGTTTCTTTACACCCTGTTTTCACATTTAACACTGTTTATTTCATTTAAATTCAAAAACTCGTAGCTGATGCTCATAAGCAAGCTCATAAGGTTTTTATAATATGACAGGCCTGCATGATGAGCTAAAACATTAGTTACAAAACTCGACTGATGCTGAACTTTTGCTGGTATTGAGAAAACGTTTAATCCTTTAATGTGTTAGTTGATTGTCAAAAAGTTAACTGGTATAGATTAGTGATTAATTTGATAATTATCAGTCATAAATGCCAATATTTGCACAGTCTAGCTTCTCAAAATCTGACAATCTGCTGCTTTCTTGTGTTCTCAATTGAATATATTTAGATTTAAGACTGGTACGACAAAGACATTTGGAGAAGTCACTCGAGGAAAATGATGAATTTAATTGAGAATTAGCAGATTTATTGATAATGTTGCAGCTCTACTGGTGGCACTGCATATTAAATGACCTCATATATTGTTGGCATTCTGTATTGTAGTTTCTTGTTACTTGTAGGCAGTCATATAACTAATATAGAGCCTATTTTTTAGCTTTAAGAAGCATGTAGAGCTTGTGCAATCCAACAAATACTTACTCCTGAGTTTTTTGAGAGCATGACTGAGCGTTTCTGGCTCGTGCGTTATACTTAATATCAGTGTCTCTGGAATGATCAGTAGTTATTTCCTGCTTCAGCTTAGTAATGAGGAAGTGGATTGATTAACCGGTAAGTGTGGTACATGTTGCATCAGTCTTCTTCTGCAAGTGAGGAAACTAAACTGAAAACAATAACCTGAAAACACAGGGGTTTTGTCTGTTGAAACAGTCCTTTCTTCCTAAGCCTGTGACTCAGTGTCGTCTATGTCTGCTGTTTATAAATGAAACAAAGATATTGCTGTTGTGCTGTGGAAACAATAGCTAAAGGTCACTTTTTCCAGATATTATCTTGTCTTGTTTTGTAAGTATATGTGTATAAAGTGAAGGTCAAATCAGTTCTTGGATGTCATTTTAGACATTTGAAATTTAGCAAGTAGACAGGAACTGCAGTGAATATTCAGTAGCATTCATTTTTTTTCCTACTTATTAGTTTGACTATAAAATGTTCAGAACAGGGCTGTCAGTCATTTAAATTAGTCAATCGCAATTAATCGCAAATTAATCACTATTTTACCTGTTCAAAATGTACCTTAACGGGAGATCTGTCAGGTTTTTAATACTCAGCATGGGAGTGGACAAAATGCTGCTTTATGCAAATATATGTATATATTTATTACTGGAAATCAATTAACATAAATCAATGAGTCTCAGAAAACATAATTATTGCTGTGACCACTGTCGCAGTGAGTCTTTGGAGTGAAATATATCACAAAAGGAAAATAATAATAATAAATAATGTGTTATGTTATTTTATATGTAAATATGTATTAGGGCTGTCACTCGATTAAAACATTTAATCATATGATTGTCCATAGTTAATCGGGATTAATACATCATCACACACATTTTTATCTGTTCAAAATGTACCTTAAAGGGAGATTTGTCAAGTATTTTCTATTCTTATCAACATGAGAGTGGACAAATATGCTGCTTTATGAAAATGTATGTATACATTTATGATTGGGAATCATTTAACGGCACAAAACAATGACAAATATTGTCCAGACACCCTCACAGGTAAAATGCATTTAGCATAAAAAAAATATGCTCAAATCATAACATGGCAAACTGCAGCCCAACAGGCAACAACAGCAGTCAGTTTGTCAGTGACTTGACTGTGACTTGCCCCAAACTGCACGTTTTCTCCTTAAAGTGAAAAACTGCTCCTCTGTGTTTTTCTCTGCTTTTTAATTAATTGTTAATATTTCTTTAAATCATTTAAGCGATAGCATTAATCAGTTAAAATGCTTAATGTTGGTTATCGGTTAAACGGTTAATTATTAATATCCCTAATTCACATATCTTGAGTTCAGAGGTCAAGGGACTCCTTTGGAAATGGCCATGCTAGTTTTTCTTCACCAAAATTTAGCATAGTTTATATAATAGCTCTGTACTTAACGTCCATGTATAGGTACGATGTTGCCACGTAAAATATTGTGATACTGCCCCCCCCCCAAGACCTGTATTTCATACTGTATATAAAATAATGTTTTTAATGCTGCTGCAGTCAGCCTGTTGACAGAGAAAACACTCTCCACCCTGCAGACTTACAGGAACACTTAATAGTCATCTCAATAGCAACCCTGTTAGAGGCCTAACTCACCACACATCCTCTCCCTCCCCATCCTGTTTTCTTTGCTTTTTCCATCTTTGTATTTGTGTATCTAATACACTCACCTCAACTTCTCCATCTCCCTCTCTCTGTCGTTGGAACAACAGCAACAATGGATCGAGTGAGGTCTGCGTTCAACAACATGGTGAGTGTTTAAACTTGTATTTAATAATTGGAGACCTTTGTAACCACTTCGTCGCCCATCCTCCCATGCGCCTGTGGGAGCAGGAACACATTGCTCTCAGAGTTTTCACTCTTATCCTCTCCTATCTCTAGATGAAGAGTGAGCGGTACAGCAGGTTCACTCTGCAGCCGGCCGAGGACGGAGAAAGACACGTCGAGGTCAAACTGTCAGATGACGCCACAGAAGCCGAGGAACAGGCAGTGGGCTCCCCGAGCTTCAGGCCTGCACTTCCACGTCAAAGCCGGACCACTTTTTGCTACCTGGCCCTGGGTACCCTGCTGATATTTGTCATCGGTAGGCCACGCTCGTGATTATCATCTTTTATACGCGGCTTTGTTGAATACTCGATTCTGATTGGTCAATCACAGCATGTTAAGTCTGTTATTTCTTTATAACAGACCCTTGCTATAGGCGCAGTTCTGATCTCAGACTGTGGAGGACCATTTTTTTGTCAAATTATTGATTTCATAACTAAGGACCTGACTAAACCTCCTGTAGTGATCACATCTCTCTGGGTCAAACTGATCACTATAAACAGATGATTATTATAAGCAATTCCTCTTGCAGATTAACATCTGATTGACATTAAATTTATTACATGAATATGAAGCAATGAAACAGACAGCGCTGCTATTGACTGAATTTCATTCATGGTTCAGGTTCATGTCAGTGCCTTAAATAGAGTCATCGCTCTACTTTGTAAAGCACCTTATGACAACAACGCAGTTTAGGAAACAGGCAAAAAGAGGGACAAAGAAGAGTCTTGATCATAGCTTGTTGTTGTTTTGCTGCATTTTAAAAAACAGGAGACCAGAGCAAAGGTCTGAGAACTAGGGTGTTGTTTCCCACTGTCTTATTACTATATTTTAATCCAATTGTCGTATCGCTGTATGTCCTCCAGGCTACGTGCTTGGTTACATCAGCCATCGTGAAGCTCAGGTGGAGCAGGTGAACTGTGGCACTGAGCTGGGAAAAGTAGAAAATCCACAGGAAAGAGCGCCAGCTGTTGTCGCGCCAGCTCCAGATGTTCAGCTGGACTGGAAGGACGTCACCCAGCTCCTCACGCAGAAACTGACCAGCCAGGCCTTTGGCAAAACTCTGAGGTACACAGACTGTTCATGTGCACACCTTTATATTACACTCAGGTTTACATCTTTATAATGAAGGACAAACATACCTTACCATCCGAACACCCAACAATCAAACAGACTACTGCCAGTTTAAAGAAGATGAAGAGTCCTTCCAAAGTAAATCTTGTGCTACTCTGTTAATGATTTGTGCTAGCCCGGTGTAGTTTAGGGCTCAATAGCCTTCAGCTTCTTGTGAGAGGTAAAGGAATAATAGATATGAGTGAACTGGCTGAGAGGCACCAGAGAACATTTTATTTTTAGAGTATTACACTGCAAGACAGGGGAAGGTTACAATGAGCAGTAGTAGTATGAGTATGTACTGTAAAGGGTGAACTATGAACTAGGGATGTTAATAATTAATGATTTAATGAACCGTTTAACTGACATTAAGCATTTTAATTGATTGACGCTATGTGTTAAATGTTTAAAAGCAATATTAATAATTAATTAAAAAGATGGTCCACCTTAAGAGAGAGAGATACAGGAAGTTGGCTCTGGACTTCCAGCTGAGGAGTTGTAGCTTGTAGCCTCGTAGCATTTATTCACAGACAAATAAACTGTACACACACTGTCTGCTACAGCTACGTTCACAGTTACAACGCCACCAACAAACCCAGACTCACCACCGCCACACACACGGTCTGTTGGAAACTCGCTGAAGTTCATGGAAGTTCATTGACTTTTTCAAAATTTGCATCCCTACTATGAACCATCACTGTAAGATGTTTTGCCAAAGTAGAGCACAGACATCCACTTTAATTATCAGTTTCAGCACAGGAAGCAGAAAGGTCTGTACACTAATTCTTCTCCTCTTGGGTGTTTCTGTCTTATGTGGGCCACCATAAATGGAAAGTTGCACCCTACTAGGTCAGGTATGAGCACACATACAGGAATTTGAGTGTGGTTATTTTGCTCTCATTGAACATACACAGAAATAAAAATACAGCTAAAATAAGGACAGCAGCGCTGAACAATTGTACAACAACATACAATGTCCGCACATTGCACTTACGTGTAAAGCACATTGTTTTTCACACTATGTATGAAATGTGCTTTTTAGATAAAGTTGACTTAACTTTCTCGTACTGTGAAAGTAAAACGAGGGCGGACATTTAAAATAAGCACAGGATGTGTTCCTGTACATGTGAGTCACCTGCTGGCCTTTTTTTCTCAGAAGTGAAGAACCACAGTGTCTTGAAAAGGTCATTTGTTTCTCTGCAGCGACATCGATCTGCCCAGCCGTTCAGCAGGAAGTGCTGAAGACAACAGCCTGGCAAAGCTCATCTTTGGGGAATTCAAAACAGCAGGGATGGATCCCTGGACTGACATCCACTACGTTCAGCTGCAGACGCCAGACAGGTTGAACTGATTCTGATTGTTTTATTTAAGGGATGTTTCTTTTAAATGGTGTGATGGTGATTTATAGTTAAAGTCCAAATTATTAAAATGATTAAAAAAAAAAATCTCACTTTTTGTTGGCCTGTTGGGGGCACTGTAATTGAAAGATTCATGCATATTCATGATTATACCCCTGCGACAATGTATAGTGGTTATATAGTGCTCTGCGTGTCCGTCCATCCGTCCTTCAGCTTGCTGTCGTTTCTGGTTCTGTAGTTGTTGTTGTTCTGTAGTTTTTGGGAGTTAGAAGTCCAGGGTAACCCAAACATTCTGAAATTTACATACATTCATACAATACACATACATTCAGTATTTGACTTACTTAAACTTTCCACCCTGGAGCATGAATTATAACTTAACTAAGACTGACAACATTAAAGCAAATGAATGGTATTGTAACAAGCTTTTGTCCTCTCATCTGCAGCCAGCATCCAAACAGTGTCAGTTTTGGTTCAGATGTCTTTGAGCCGAAAGGGTATCTGGCCTACAGTGCTACTGGGAAAGCTGAGGTGGGTCAATACAGTCACACGTTTATAATGCGTTTGTTTCTTGTTTAAATTTACCTCTATTGGAAGTCTTTAAAGGAATATGTCACCCAAAAATTGACCATTTCTTTATCAGTTACTAACCGTGTGTTACGTTGAGTTCATAAAGAAAAATGTGTTTTTTCTTGCATGCCTCCTCGGTTAATGAAGAATCAAAAATTTGAGAAAAGTATTCATGAATTGAAGTAAACTGGGGCTACAATAAAATAAACAAACTATATCAAAACATCTGATTACAGCCTATCATACAACTCATGCAAGTCTTATTTATCCAGTCATGTGCTCGCCACTTTCCAAACAAATGCATCTTTGCTAAAACCTTACTATTTAAACCACTTCCACATGAACAGTTTCACACTTGTTTAACTTAGTAAACTGATATTTTATAATTATGCTGTTGTTGGCCCCCATTTACTTCACTTCATCAAGACTTTTCTCATTATTTTATTTTTATTTTTATTTGTATTGCTTGCTGTTGAGGCATGCAAGGAAAAACAAAGTTTTCTTTAAGAGTTCATGGTAACACAGGGTGAGTGATATACAACTGATCATCTTGTGGGTAAAGTGTTCCTCTAAGTCCCAGTAAACTGGGATTTGTTGCTTTCAGCTGTTGAATGTAGCATCCTATCTGACTTGTGCTTGTGTTCGTAGGGCAAGTTGGTGTACGGCAACTACGGTCGCCTGGAGGATTTGGCTGTTCTGCAGAAGAAGAACATCGAACTGAAAGGCAGTGTGTTGCTGCTCCGAGCTGGAAAGATCAGTTTTGCCGAACAGGTGACTGCTGATTTGACACCCTCTTATGCTGTTTTTTCATTTTTGTTTTTAAGGAACTTCGCTGAGAGCTTGTTTTCCTGTCTCTGATTGTGTTTCTTCAGGTGAATAATGCTGCCGTGAAGGGGGCAGCTGCTGTTCTAATCTACCCTGATGCTCAGGATCACAAGTATGTAGCGAACACGGCGCTCTATGGACATGTAAGTTTGCATGTACTAGTCTTGCAACCATTTGTGAAAAGCTAATGAACTGAGCGGCACATTAAGTCTTGATTTGAAACCACTTGGTTCAGCATGGTGATTTTGTGTATCCCCGTTCAGGTCCATCTGGGTTCAGGTGACCCCTACACCCCTGGTTTCCCATCCTTCAACCACACCCAGTTCCCTCCAACGCAGTCCTCCGGCCTCCCCAAAATCCCAGCCCAGACCATCACCGCCAACATGGCTACAGCTCTTCTACAGTAAGGACATAAATACACACACTCTGAAAAAAATACTCACACAGTAACGCCTACAATACGTATGATTTTATTTATTTTGATTGATTGTGATCAAGCTTGTTCATCTACCAGCATTTGTTGTTATAGAAATACATTGTAATATTATATTACATTATATTATTACAAGTTTTTCACTTTCACATTTGGTTGCACCCTTTATTATAAATCAGTGACCTTGCATACTGACCTCAAATCTTTATTAGCATACCCTAGTTTTGTGTTGCTGTAACGATTGACAGTGACTCAAAACGTGATATAAAAAAAAAAAGAAAAGAAAAAGAAAACATAACAGTCAGCCTTGATATATTCATTTGTGGAGAGTCTGGAGGTTATTTTTTAGTGGGTGTTTTTAATCACGTTTTTCTGAGAAATTTTTGTATTTCTGTTTAAATTATTTTCTTTATTAAATATACATTGTTCAGCCATAACATTAAGTCAGCATGGGCATCCTGACTGGTCTTCAGCTACGCAGCCTCATACGTAACAAACTATGATGCCTTTCTATCTGATGCCTTCACTCGCCACATGCATCAATGACCCTGTTGACGGTTCACCGGTTTTCCTTCCTTAGACCACTTTTGGTTCACTTGCTGCCTAACATATCCCACCCACTGCCAGGTGCCATTGTAATGAGATTATCAATATTATTCACTTCACCTGTCAGTGGTCATAATGGTATCGCTGATAGATGTAAATTAATTCTTTAAAGCAAATTTTTTCCATTTCACCACCTGTAGAATCATGTTACCCCGATAATAATAATTAGACCTTAAATTTGCATTGAACGCAACATGCAATTTTTAGGTTAGGTTACATTAACTCACATCTGTTAACGCCACTAATTTCTTCAACACATTAATGCAACCTCCACCAATCTTTAGGTTGTAGCGGGCTCAGAGTGATACTGGCATCATATGTGACTAGAAAACCTCCGCTGGTACCAACTATGTCATACTAGCTTGTTGCTTACACTAAATCTTGGGGAGTTAAAAGCTGTCATGGCCATTTTCAAAGGGGTCCTTTGACCTCTGACCTCCAGATATGTGAATGAAAATGGGTTCTCTGGGTACCCACCAGTCTCCTCTGTACAGACATGCCCACTTTATGATAATCACATGCAGTTTGGGGCAAGTCAGCAAGTCAACACACTGACAGCTGTTGTTGCCTGTTGGGCTGCAATTTGCAATGTTATGATTTGAGCAGATTCTTTTATGTTACATGCAATACCTGTGAGGGTTTCTGGACAACATTTGTCATTGTTTTGTGTTGTTAAATGACTCCCAATCATAGATATATACCATACATACATTTGCATAAAGCAGCATATTTGTCCACTTCCATGTTGATGAGTATTAAATACTTGACAAATCTCCCTTTTTAAGGTACATTTTAAACTCAAAAAAACGTGTGATTAATCTTGATTAACTATGGACAATCCTGATTTTTATTGATTTACAGCCCTAATGCATATTTTTAAATTTCATTTTGTGATATCTTTCACTCCAAAGACTTAACAGTGGTCACAGCAATAATTATGTTTTCTGAGACTCTATTCTGTAAATAAATTTGCTGAATAAATGTAGAAACTTCAGTAAACTCTTTCTGTCCTCTCTAGGAAAATCGGTGGTCCTGAATCGGATGCAAGCAGCGGTTTTAAAGGTGGCCTCTCATCAGTAGATTACAGACTGGGAGGCAGCGAGAACATCACTGTTAAGGTGAACAACGTGCTGGTCAACACAGAGATCCACAATGTGTTTGGAGTCATCAAAGGACTTATTGATCCGGGTACCTTTTCTCTCTCCCTATAATCATCTACAGTTTTTATTTTGTTGTCTTCGTCGTACATCTAAGATGACGTTTTGGTGTCTGTTTGTGAATCTGCAGATCGCTATGTAGTACTGGGAGCTCAGCGAGACACCTGGGGTAAAGGTTATGCCAAATCCACCGTTGGCTCCTCCATCCTGATAGAACTGGCCAAGGCTATTCGCCAGATGGTGGAGAAAGGTAAAAAAAAATACAACACAACAGACACAATACACAAGGGGTTCAGGGATATGAGGTGTCTGCAGTCTGAGTCAGTCAAAACAACTGCATAGTCTCTCTCTTTTTATTATTATCCTGCAAAAGTCTCTCTCTAGTGGTTTGCCCATTCTGGGCTGCTGTAGAAACATGGCGGAGCAACATGGTGGCCTCTGTAAACAGGACGCGCTCCCTATGTAGATATGTCCTCTTTTGCAGACTCTGTCTCAGAGTTTCTTCTCCTGTGTAACATGAATGACGTGTGTTGTTTTTTTCCAGATGGGTTCAGGCCCAGGAGAAGTCTGGTGTTTGCAAGCTGGAGCGCCGGAGAGTACGGAAGTGTTGGTGCCACCGAGTGGTTGGAGGTAAAATTACTTTGACTTGGACTTAATAAAAACTAACTAATAGATAATGTTCTTTAAAATGTCTGTGTTTGTTTTTAGGGTTATATGTCCTCCATTGACAAACGTGTTTGCACCTACATAAGCCTGGATGGAGTGGTTATGGGTAAGTACAGGAAACACTTGTAAGCTGCAGTACATCTTAAATGTTTTCTGGCATTTTGTAAATTGACTGAATTTATCTCCCACAAGGTCGTGGGAGTTTTATGGCCTCGGCGAGTCCGCTGCTCTACAGCCTCCTCGAGAACACGATGAAAGCGGTAAAAACACAACAGCACCCCACTTAATGCTGATCCAGTCCTTTGAAAGAACAGTCATGTTTGCATTAACCTTAATTTGCCTCGTCCATGCAGGTGAAGAGCCCTCTTGGTTCTGGCACTGTGTACGACATGGCTGGAAGAAGCACCTGGCAGGCTAAAGTGTAAGTAGATAACCACCAGTATGTAAAGCCAGGTTTTCATTCAAGTTTCCTACTGTAGCTTTCAATCACTTTGTCGGGACAGTTTTGTAGTCTTAAGACATTGAACTCTTGCTTTAACAGCAAATTTGAAAACCACACAAGTGTAAGAATGGGAAGCGTCGGAAAAATATCAGTGCTGATAAGATAATAAAGTTTTGGTACCAATACAGATGCCTTAATCTGAGAAATTAAACATCTTTTTCTGTAAAAGCCACTTTTATCTGTTTAGACAAAATTTACATTTGAGAATCGTGGCTTGTAAATAAATAAATTACATCATAGTAGTTCTCTAATGAAGGGGGCATATGCTTTAAGCCATTTCTTAGCAGCAGCTTTTGTTGAAGATAAAAACCGTCTCTGCCTGCTGGAGACTGTTTCTCTTCTTCTGCAGCACTTGTCTTCATACAAAAATAGTGCCAAGAATTGGTCTGGAGAGGCCAACCGGTTCTTGATGCAAAAGTCTTTATTTTGTCACGGAAACAAATGTGAATCGTCAGTGTGAACGAAGGGCTGATCTTTACATGGCACACGTACGTATTTATATACCACGAACTGGATGAAAACAAACGCCTGCTCTCTCCCAGTCTTGACTGGTTCTCTGGTTTTACCTCAAAATCCCTCTCTTTGTACTCTGGTATATTTTGGGCCTCGAAAGCCTGAAGGTTTTTTTTTCTGCCGACTCCGTTGTCCCCTCGTCTAGGAAACAACAGGCGGTCCTCCCTTCGCAGGCCAGCTTTCTTTCCCCTCACTCTATAAGGAGAACCTGGCCCTTATCTATTCATGTGCGTCGTTGTATATTGTTGCTTCTAATGCATCAGGTACCCCTTTTATTTATGTAAAATTAACATTAGCTTATATAAAAGAATACATGATATTTTTTGATTGTTTAGTTTATATTTTTATCAGAAAAAAAAATAATTTTTCATGCAAAAATTTCAGAAAATTATGTTTTCAACTTATATACCTACCCATATTTCCTGCTTTTCTGTGTTTTTATATCCTATTAAACTGATTATCTTTGGGTTTTAAACAAAACAAGACATTTACAGAAAGGGTGTCACCTTGGGCTTGGAGAGCTGGGATAGACATTTGTCACTGTTTTGATGAAATTTTTTAGAATAATGAATTAATATAGAAGATATTCAGCAGATTAATCAGAAATTAAAGTAATGGTTAATTGCAGGCCTACGTTATGGTGCTAATACTTTACATTACGATGTGTGCAGACTGAAGCCAATGACAGTGGACGACCCCGCCTATCCCTTCCTGGCCTTCTCTGGAATCCCCTCCATCTCTTTCCACTTCACCTCTCTTGATGTGAGTCTTGATACGAAACAAACAGCTGATATTTACTGATGATATTCTATATGTTTATTCGCCTACAACAAATGAAAAATGGAAAGGTTAAGATGTACCCAACTCTCCTGTTAGTAGAGATAAGTCGATAGGTGTAGCAAAGCTTTTAAATCTTCAAAAAAATATAGCATCACTGTTTGTGGGTCAGCTGTCCCTCATCTGCAAGTTAATATAAAGATAATGGGAAAAAGAAATGATGTTATAACCTTCCTCAGACTAAGTTAGTAATATAAACCTAAGATCAGATGGTAAGTATACATCATATATCTGTTCACATTTCTGGCTTTACTTTTCTATTATGTATATACTAATTTGTTTTATTTGTATTAATACTGTTTTTACATCTATGCTTCTTGTCTTTTATTGCACTATCCAATTGCTGCTGTAATGTGTGAATTTCCCCACTGTGGGACTAATAAAGGAATATCTTATCTTATCTTCCTTTTTTTAATGTAAAAATAAGATATACCTTATTAGCATAAAAAGGTTGCAACATAAATAGTTTACTGTCCTGTTCCCGGTTTAAACAGGACCCCATAACCTGTCCTAGTTTATGCAAGTGAATTGCACAAGTTTGCAAAATTATTTGGTACAAACTGATCACAGAACAGCAGGCTAAAAAACATAATTGTGCTGTTTTTGTGCAGTTTGCTGACATCTAGTTGATTCTGGTTGTTACACTCTTGGTTTCTTGGTGCTAATTTGTACGATGTATTGAAATTTCCTCTAAAGACTGAGGCCTACTCTTATTATGGCACCAACCTGGACAGCGTGGATCACCTCAACTACGAAACCAATCATCATACCAGCGACATGGTGGCGGTGGCGGCTCAGTTTGCCGGCCAGATGGCTCTGCGACTGGTCCACGACCACCTGCTCAGCCTGGATGTGGGCCAATACAGCAACGTCCTCACCAAGGCTGTGGGCCGAGTCAACCTGCACATCAACCAGCTCTCAAAGGTCGGCCCTCAGTCAGTCTGTCTCACATCTGTAATGCTCTTGTTTGTTTCCCTTCTTCAAGGAGGCTATGAATTATGTTTTTGACATCTAGCTATCAAGACCAGAAATGATTTATGCTGATGTTTGTTCAACTCTTTGTTCTGTAGTCTGGTCAGCTGAAGGAAGTGAGTCCCAACTGGCTGATCCGTGCACGCGGATCCTTCCAGCGAGCTGCTAGCAGCATTAACAATGACATCCTCAACACTGACTTGAATGACAAGGAGGCCTGTCGGATCCTCAACGACAGGATCATGAGTGTAAGATGCACACTGTGACACCTCTGCTGCATATTTAAAATGTTGTAAATTAAATTTTCGAAAGAAGCGTTGATGGCAGCACTTCCCCATGGATTTATTATATCATGAAATTGGTAAAATTTACAATAAGGATGTAACAATTTTGAAAAAAAATGCTAATTGAGGTTATTTTGACTGATACTACAATATGATTTATGATACTAGATGGGTTAATCATTTTTATATCATTATTCTAATTTTCTTTGACATATTACAAAATTACCTTAACACAGTTATAGTATGATTTTTGCAGGCATCTGTACCAAATACAGATGTGTTCTTAAGTCTGTAGAATATGATGCATAGTTTGACAGCTCTTGTATGTACACAAGCACTGGAATTGTTTTTTTTTATGATATGTCCTCTTTATCACCTGACAGATGTCTTACGGTCTTCTTTTATCATTCCAGGTCGAGCATGCCCTCCTTTCTCCGTACGTGTCCCCCATTGAGACCCCCTTCCGTCACCTCCTGCTGGGTCGGGGCTCCCACACCTTGGCATCCATCGCTGAGACCAAGGACACGGTGGAGCTCCACACCCAGCTGGCCCTGGCTACCTGGAACCTGCAGGGATGTGCTAACGCCATGGTGGGAAACATCTGGGACATCGATGAGGAAATCTAAAGGAGGACGGGAAGTTGAGAGCGTGTATGTTGTGCGTGTTGTTTAGAATTAAATTTGAGGTAGAGCAGAGGAGCTCCAATATCAGCACTTAAGCACAAGCTGTCAATCAGAGGTCTAAGCACCACCCTTTAAAAGCAGGCCACAAAGATCCAGGAGGACATAGAAACGTATAAAACATGCTCTTAAATACTTGAAGTAATAGTAATGCTACTGATAAATCTGCCTTCTCTCCTCCTGGCTCCACATTCAACCAATCAGAGCCTTTGCTGTGACCTCTGGCCAACAAAACACTGAGAAACCTTATTCGTACTTCCGTTTTTTATCAGTGGCAGTGCCCACTATAAAACTATTGTTTGTCTTTTTATACGACGTTATCGGAAGCAGTGCCTTCCATAATTATGACGGTTATACTGTCTAATCCTCCGGCAGCATCTGCTACAGAAATGACTCCTCAACTGTTGCTGACAAAATGGTATGATGGCATATTAGGGCCATTTAAGGTGAAAAAAATAATATTAACAATAATACAGAGCAAAGGGAGGGGGGTAATAGTCCGAGAAAATAACTCAGAATTTCCAGGATTAAAGACAGAAATTTTCGAGAAAAAAACTTGGATAGTCTCTGAGATTTAAGTGGTAAATTTGAAAAAACTGACAAATTTTCGAAGAACAAAAATGACAAATTTCTAATGGAAAAATATGAGAAAACGGACAAATTTGCGAGAAAAAAACTTGGAGTGGTAGATTAAGTGGTAAATTTGAGGGGAGTAATAGTCCAAGATTAAAGTCAGAAATTTATGAGGAAAAAAATGGATATTCTTTGAGATTTAAGTGGTAAATTTACGCTACAAAAACTGACAAATTTACGAGAAGAAAAACGACACATTTACAGAAAAAAACATGGATATTCTCTGAGATTATAAAGTCAGAAATCTGCGAGAAAAAAAGGCAAAATTTGCGAAATTAAAGTATTTATTATAAAGAAAAAAATATGAAAATAGAGGAGTACTATGCGTCACTGTGTCACTATGGTAACGCAGTGTGTTCAGAGCTTTTAGTATTAGCTGAAATAAAAGACACATACCTGTGTGTATTCAAAGACAGAAGATGCTCATCTCTACTTTCCCGTAACTTCTATATTTAGTACTTATGTTCATAAAAGAAGACATTAAGAACATGAAAGACAACGTGTATATGTATCTTTCAGGACCTTTGCCTCACTCAGAGGTTTTTATAATCTTGCAGCTTTGTGAGTTTTTTTTTCTTGTAAATGTACCACTTTAATCTCGGAGAATATCAAAGTTTCTTTCCCCATAAATTTATGACTTTTAAATTCTGAGATTTTCCTCTGAATGTAATCCCCTCCCTTGGCTCTAACAATGACGCTAACATGCCGTTGTAAAATGGAGCCCCTGATATAGTTAGATTTTTATTTATTATGGCCTTCATTTCTTCCTTTTTGTGTGGTGGGTTATGACTTCACAAGAAAGTGGCGTACATTAGTTGCGCTTTACTTTGTCATCAAAATGGTTATTTAAAAGGGAGAAATGAAGGGTAGAAGAGTGTTTTTTTTCCTGCTATAGTGGCAGTTTGGGTTAAAATCCAAAACTAGAGAAGGAGCAGATAGAAACTCTTCATCAACAAACCCAGAAATGAATTAAAACTGGTTTTATTCTGTGCTCGGTGGCAGGATGTAAAGTTAAAAAAAAAAAAAAAAAAAAAAGGTGATTGATTCATAATTTGCAAGAAAGCCATTTATGTTGCACAGTCTACTTTGGAGCAGTTTATAATATGACAAAGTTATTGGGAGCAGAGTCTTCCATATTTAAAACTCATTATCGGGAGCAGTGTCTTCCATAATGACAAGCAGTGATGGTAGTTTTTTCCTACCAGTGTGTGTGATTTACATGTGTATTTATCGAGAGCAGTGTCTCTCATATTTCACTTGAAGGGTGGAACAACTTATCGGGGACAGTGTTTCCCAGAGTTTTATACTTGACAAATTTACTTGTTTTGTTTTTGTGTGTCTGATTTTTCTTTTCCAGTTTTTTTACTCACATTTCTGCAACAGAATTTGTTCGATTTTGGTTTTGCTTTGCATCCAATCAAGAAACTCGATAAACAAACACACAGAATACTGAAATGCACTATATTTATTATAGTTGTCAGGCTAGTTTTCCCAAATCTCTTGTGTTTCTTTGTGTTAGTGACTTTAAAGGTAACACAGATGCTGCACCTACATATTCGTTCACTCCACAAGTCACGCCTGTCTTTGCATGCGTTTTAGTGACATATTTCCTCTTCACTGCATGTGTCTGTATTACTTTAATGGTGTCTTTTGCGGTGTAGCTCAACAGACCTGAACCATATTACACATCCCTCAAATTAATTTATTATTATTTTTTTTTTAATCCAGGCTACTGATCGATATTTATTTCACCATTTTCTTCCCACAAACGTTAGTCTGTAGTTTTCCCAGAATACATCAGGCCTCCGAAATGGCAGACACAGTTAGCAAGCTAGCTAGCTAGCTAGCAAATAGTCATGCACCCTGACGCCATGATAACACATGCTGAGTCACAGCCCCCTCATTTGCGTAATAAAGTATAAAGTAAAGAATATAGAAATAAATAAGTTTGGGGAAATAAATAAGGGGTGAAATGCCCAGGGAAATCGTGCATAAATAAATACATGCATACATAAATAAATACATACATTGAACAATAAATAAAATTAAATGCCGAAATACAAACATGGATAAAAATAAATACATAAATAACAAGGAAACATAAACAAGAGTTAGTAAATAAGGGAACTAATATAAAGACAAAACAGAAATATCAATTTATGGCTATTAATGGCTACATTAATGACATTTATTAATTGAGTTATTTATTTATTCATTTATTTTTGTTAGTAAGTAAACATGTTGATAGGACATTATCAATCATTACCATTCAAACTAGATTATGAACTCCAGTATACCTACATTCACATCCACCTTCTTTATTTTAACATCCACTCAAGACCAAACAATGTTTCATAATTCAGATTATTACATGTTGGAGTACATTTGTTTCCTGGTGTCACCTCTATTGAGCTTGGTCTTGTTACAGCCTGTTTTTACTTTCCTACAAGAAGTTACAAGAATTAAAAGTATGGTTACTTAATCCTAAGAGCGGAAACTGGGTGGTTGGGGAAATTCATTTTCTGCTGACTGTGTAATAATACTGTGGTGTTTCAAAACCTGTTTTTTGAAATCATGTTTCCGTGATCTTCATGTTCAGCACAAACGTGTAATAAAAGCTTTTGGCTTAGCATCCAGTAAATCTAAGTCTGATTTCAATTTCCATCATGGTAAAGGAGGTAAATTCATCACACAGTTTGTAAAAGCAATTTGCCTTTTTCTGATTCAGGTCTCTTTTCATCGTTCTTAGCATTCTCGGCGCAAAAAAACCTAATGAATCAGTTGGTACCAACCATGTCGTACTAGCTTGGCTAAATAATACTTTAAACTTGCGAAGTTGACACTTGAGCAGCTACAACAGTGAATGTGTTGGTGTTTTTACTTAAAAATTACTCAAATGATTAGTCAATTGTCAAAATAGTACAATGAAATGGTTAACTGATTCGTTCATTCATTCATTTATTTCAGCTCCTTATATTTGGTTATTAAAGAATTATGATCATTATATAAACTTGTCAGTGCTCTCTCGATAAATACTGTTTGTAAATTACAAAAAACTACAGCGGTCAAAACTTTTTACATAATAACTTGTGATTTTTAGGTTGTAACAGGCTCAGTTTTAAAGTTACCATCAAGATACTGGTATCATAAAACTAGAAAACCAAAGAAATCCATTTATTTGGCTTTCGTGAAGGAGGCTAAATAACGCCCCAAACTTGTGCTAAAGTTTGGCGAGGATTAACTGGTATGGCCATTTTCAAAGGGGTCCCTTGACCTCTGACCTCCAGATATGTGAATGTAAATGGGTTCTCTGGGTCCCCACCAGTCTCCCCTTTACAGACATGCCCACTTGATGATAATCACAGTCAGTTTGCATCAAGTCATAGTCAAGTCAGCACACTGACACACTGACAGCTGTTGGTGCCCTGTTGGGCTGCAGTTTGCTATTTTATGTTATGATTTGAGCATATTTTTTATGCAACATGTAGTACCTGTGAGGGTTTCTGGACAATATATGCCATTGTTTTGTGCTGTTAAATGATTCACAATAATAAGTATATACATACATTTGCATAGAGTACTAAATATTTGACAATCTCTCTTTAAGGTTCATTTGAACAGATAAAAAATATGTGATTAATTTGTGATTAAATATCGTAATTGATTGACAAACCTAGTTTTAGGATGTTTTGAATTGTATATAGCTTTTTTTGATACTGGCAGCAAAGTGTCCGTAACACAAGGAATAAAAAAAATGAATATGTATTGAAAGCTGGCATCGAATGCTCGCTCAGGTTTGCGCTTTTTACGTATTCTTTGACCAGACTTCTGATTTAAATTGCAGACAGGGCTGCACATGAGGCTGCACAATTAATTGAATTAATTAATTAATTTATCAAAATTGCAATATGGCCTCCTGCAATTTTCAAATCGCAGGGGGCGCAATATTTGTTAAAAGTGAAATGTCTGTCTAAATCCCACTTTAGATGCAATACTGTGGCGCTGCAGAGTATTACATTCTTAAAATCTCCCTTTTATGGCACGTTTTAAACAGATAAAAATGTAGTAATTTGCAGTTAATCATGATGGACAACCATGCGATTAATCGCAATAAATTTTTGTAGTCGATTGAAATCCCTAACACATTAAATGATACAGTATTTTTATATTATATATTTTATATTTATTTCACAATTAATAGAATTATTGATACAATATAAACGTTAATAAATAGGAAATAAATTTTGCGAATTATTTATAATATTTGTAATTATTAAAAATTTGAGAATAGTTGAAATTTTAATTGTCACATTTTACAATCTGTTAAACCTGCGCCTTTATTTTGAAGCCTGAACCTCCAAACAGGAAGTGCAGTTATTTTGGTGATTCCGGGCATTTCCGGGCCAGCCGCTCTCTGTGCGCTGATGTTACGCAGGGTGACGCTCTTAAATCCAGACAGGCGCATTGAGGAGCGTCCCGGAATTAACGGAGAGAGAGAGAGAGAGAGAGAGAGAGAAGAGCGATAACGGATCCGCTGAATTTAACAGAATCCCCGATAAACAGCGCGGCTTCCCGGCGGGCTGAAGAGCGGCGGACGGAGCGAGGACGGACCGGAGGAAGCGGGACTGCTCCCCCGTGAAGCCCGTCTTCACAGGTCGGTACCCCGGGGTTGTGTTCCTTTCTGGCAGCTTGTTAACTCTCTCTGTGAGCGAAGATGCGACATGTTGCACCAAACAAAATACGATAAATTCATCAATAAGACGAAGTTACCGTGTTGAGGAGTGAAACTGTGATGGTGAGATGTTTACTGACTGACAGGCAGGTGGACACTGAACGTGACTGAGGCTAATCAGCTTTAGCAGCAGCCTGATCAATTAAAATCTGCTCCGTAGAGATGAATAGATCTCCTCCTTCAACATGGTCAATATCCCTGTAGATGTTTATTGCTATGAACACATATTTACTTTTTAAAAATAATAAATATTCGTGTCTGTCACTCCTCAGAGCCTATAACCTAAAAGTGTTGATTTCTCCAGCAGTCTGAGTCCATGTCCACCCCCAGAGGATTTCAACCACCAAAACTGTCTTGAAATTTTTCATATTTATTTATTTATTTATTCAGTTAATAGTTATTAGTTTTTTTCTTTTATTGTGTTTTTATTTAACAATATGAAGATCTGAAAATTTAGATATATTTTCTAGTCCTCTGCACACTCACACAAATCTTGTAAGCAAAACATAATAACATGTGTGCACAAGATAGAAATGAATAATGTTTCAGGATTCAGTGGATAGCTGAATGATTTGAAGCCTGTAACAGCGCAGACAAATCAGTTCAACACGACTGTGTCTTCGAAAATAAGTTGATTTTTTTTATTCTGATGAAGACACGGGAGTCCCAAAACCTTTTAAATCAATTTAATATTAATTGTAGAATATAAACACCCTGCTGGTTTCTAAAACCCCAGAAGAAATGACTAGAAAAGATACAGAGGTCATGACCTCTGTGCCCTCAGTTGTAGCTACAGACCCTGATTGAGACTCTAGCGGAAACATTCAAATCTCAAAAGAAGAAATAATTACATTATGGTCAGCACTCAGACCTGTAATCTGGTTATGAAGACACTCATGACTTAACATAACTTGTCTTCAACTCAAGGACTTGAGGCTCGAGTTTAGTTCTGGTTTATTAATCACTGGGGTCAAAATAAATAATGTATCTGTCTCTCATCATTTTAGACTCTCTTAATATGTTTTCTGATAGTAAAGGCTGTTTTTCTCTTCTTCGTGTGTGTGTAGATGTGGGTTGTCTCCATCCATGGCCTCCTCCAGGTGACCTCCAGTGACCTCAGTCACTCCTGACTGCAGCGTTAAACTCCTGATCCACCAGAAGACGTCTGCAGGGTGAGACCAGTGAAACACACACTATATGAGACCAGTGAAACGCACACTGTATGAGACCAGTGAAACACACACTGTATGAGACCAGTGAAACACACTGTATGAGACCAGTGAAACACACTGTATGAGACCAGTGAAACGCACACTGTATGAGACCAGTGAAACACACACTGTATGAGACCAGTGAAACACACTATATGAGACCAGTGAAACACACACTATATGAGACCAGTGAAACACACTGTATGAGACCAGTTAAACACACACTATATGAGACCAGTGAAACGCACACTGTATGAGACCAGTGAAACACACACAGTATGAGACCAGTGAAACACACAATGTATGAGACCAGTGAAACACACACTATATGAGACCAGTTAAACACACACTGTATGAGACCAGTTAAACACACTGTATGAGACCAGTGAAACACACACTGTATGAGACCAGTGAAACACACACTGTATGAGACCAGTTAAACACACACTGTATGAGACCAGTGAAACACACACTGTATGAGACCAGTTAAACACACACTATATGAGACCAGTGAAATGCACACTGTATGAGTCCAGTGAAACACACACAGTATGAGACCAGTGAAACACACAATGTATGAGACCAATGAAACACACACTCTATGAGACCAGTTAAACACACACTATATGAGACCAGTGAAACGCACACTATATGAGACCAGTGAAACACACACTATATGAGACCAGTGAAACACACTGTATGAGACCAGTTAAACACACACTATATGAGACCAGTGAAACGCACACTGTATGAGACCAGTGAAACACACACAGTATGAGACCAGTGAAACACACAATGTATGAGACCAGTGAAACACACACTATATGAGACCAGTTAAACACACACTGTATGAGACCAGTTAAACACACTGTATGAGACCAGTGAAACACACACTGTATGAGACCAGTGAAACACACACTATATGAGACCAGTGAAACGCACACTGTATGAGTCCAGTGAAACACACACAGTATGAGACCAGTGAAACACACAATGTATGAGACCAGTGAAACACACACTATATGAGACCAGTTAAACACACACTGTATGAGACCAGTTAAACACACTGTATGAGACCAGTGAAACACACACTGTATGAGACCAGTGAAACACACACTGTATGAGACCAGTTAAACACACACTGTATGAGACCAGTGAAACACACACTGTATGAGACCAGTGAAACACACACTGTATGAGACCAGTGAAACACACACTGTATGAGACCAGTAAAACACACACTGTATGAGACCAGTGAAACACACACTGTATGAGACCAGTTAAACACACACTATATGAGACCAGTGAAACACACACTATATGAGACCAGTGAAACACACTGTATGAGACCAGTTACACACACACTGTATGAGACCAGTTAAACACACTGTCTGAGACCAGTGAAACACACACTGTATGAGACCAGTTAAACACACACTGTATGAGACCAGTGAAACACACACTGTATGAGACCAGTAAAACACACACTGTATGAGACCAGTGAAACACACACTGTATGAGACCAGTTAAACACACACTATATGAGACCAGTGAAACACACACTATATGAGACCAGTGAAACACACTGTATGAGACCAGTTACACACACACTGTATGAGACCAGTTAAACACACTGTCTGAGACCAGTGAAACACACACTGTATGAGACCAGTGAAACACACATTGTATGAGACCAGTGAAACCCACATTGTATGAGACCAGTGAAACACACACTGCATGAGACCAGTGAAACACACACTGTATGAGACCAGTGAAACACACACAGTATGAGACCAGTGAAACACACACTGTATGAGACCAGTGAAACACACATTGTATGAGACCAGTGAACACACACATTGTATGAGACCAGTGAAACACACACTGTATGAGACCAGTGAAACACACACTGTATGAGACCAGTTAAACACACAAAAAAAAAAAAAATGTATGAGACCAGTGAAACACTGTATGAGACCAGTTACACACACACTGTATGAGACCAGTGAAACACACTATATGAGACCAGTGAAACACACTGTATGAGACCAGTTAAACACACACTGTATGAGACCAGTTAAACACACTCTATGAGACCGGTGAAACACACACTGTATGAGACCAGTGAAACACACACTGTATGAGACCAGTTAAACACACACTGTATGAGACCAGTTAAACACACTGTATGAGACCAGTGAAACACACACTGTATGAGACCAGTGAAACACACAATGTATGAGACCAGTGAAACACACACTATATGAGACCAGTGAAACACACACTATATGAGACCACTGAAACACACACTATATGAGACCACTGAAACACACTGTATGAGACCAGTTACACACACACTGTATGAGACCAGTGAAACACACACTGTATGAGACCAGTGAAACACACACTGCATGAGACCAGTGAAACACACAATGTATGAGACCAGTGAAACACACTGTATGAGACCAGTTAAACACACAATGTCTGAGACCAGTGAAACACACTGTATGAGACCAGTGAAACACACTGTATGAGACCAGTGAAACACACAATGTATGAGACCAGTGAAACACACAATGTATGAGACCAGTGAAACACACTGTATGAGACCAGTGAAACACACACTGTATAAGACCAGTGAAACACACTGTATAAGACCAGTGAAACACATTGTATGAGACCAGTGAAACACACACTGTATGAGACCAGTGAAACACACTGTATGAGACCAGTGAAACACACATTGTATGAGACCAGTGAAACCCACATTGTATGAGACCAGTGAAACACACACTGTATGAGACCAGTGAAACACACACTGCATGAGACCAGTGAAACACACACACTGTATGAGACCAGTGAAACACACTGTATGAGACCAGTTAAACACACAATGTATGAGACCAGTGAAACACACAATGTATGAGACCAGTGAAACACACTGTATGAGACCAGTGAAACACACACTGTATAAGACCAGTGAAACACACTGTATGAGACCAGTGAAACACACAATGTATGAGACCAGTGAAACACACACTGTATGAGACCAGTGAAACACACACTGTATGAGACCACTGCATGAGACCAGTTAAACACACACTCTATGAGACCAGTTAAACACACACTGCATGAGGCCAGTGAAACACACACAGTATGAGACCAGTTAAACACACACTATATGAGACCAGTTAAACACACTGTATGAGACCAGTTAAACACACACTGTATGAGACCCGTTAAACACACACTGTATGAGACCAGTGAAACACACACTGTATGAGACCAGTTAAACACACACTGTATGAGACCAGTGAAACACACACTGTATCAGACCAGTTAAACACACACTGTATCAGACCAGTTAAACACACACTGTATGAGACCAGTTAAACACACACTGTATGAGACCAGTTAAACACACACTGTATGAGACCCGTTAAACACAGACTGTATGAGACCAGTTAAACGTTAAAGGTTTTTAAAAGTCTTAAATTTGGCTTGTTGAAACCACAAGATCCCCGTTAGATCAGTTAAACACTCACGGTATGAGACAGGGTTCCCACTAGTCTTTAAAAGTCTAAAAATGTTCAACAACCGCATTTAAGGGCTTAAAATGTCATAAAATCTCATGAAATGTCTTAAATCCAACTTTGGGATCTAGAGCATCAACTCCAATTGGAGTTTGGAGCTACACCTTCCCTATAAGATGAGGTGCTCTAGACTTTACACTCGGTAACGACGCATCAGTCATATAGCAGCAATGACCATATTGATGCACCAGTTTTCTAGGTCTGAAATAGCATTCACAGTGGTCTTAAACTGATGTAAAATGAAATATAATGAAAAATAAAATTACATCCATAATGGTCTTTAAAGGTCTTTAAAAGTCAAAGTCGAAGTTAAATTCAACTTGTTGAAACCTGCAGATCCCCTGTGAGACCAGTTAAACACTCACACTGTATGAGATTAACAGACACTATCTTTCTTTGTTTTAGCTGAGCCGCAATGATTAATCCATTTGTTCTCAACTACTACATTAATCGGCAACTATTTTGAAAATTGATTATTTGGTAATTTGAGTAAAAAAAAAAGAAAAAAAGTCTAAATTTTCTGATTGCAGCTTCGTAAATGTGAATATGTTCTGGTTTCTTTACTCCTCTCTGACAGTAAACTGAATGTCGTCTTAGGCTTTGGGAAACACTGATCACAATTTTTCACTATTTTCTGACATTTTATAGACCAAACAACTTATCGATTAATCAAGAAAATAATTGACAAATTAATCAACAATGAAAATAATTGTTAGTTGCAGCCTTTCTTTGTTTTACCAGCACTCTATAAAGAGGAGCAAATGAACTAAATATTGCCAAAGAATACATACAAAATGCATTTTTTGTGTATTATTAGAATATTGCTTTTTAGTGACAGATATATTGGGTCATCATTAGAGACGTTTATGATAATAGTCAATTGACAGAAAATTAATGGGCCAGCTTTTCAGATATGACACTTTAGTGTTTTTCTTCGTCATATGTGGCAGTAAATTGAAAATAAATAAGATTTTTGCGCTTTATTTATTCTTTATTATGTGCATTCATTATGGAAAATTGTTAATAAGGACAGAAATGAATTATTACTGCTAATTATTACAACCACTGTCCTATTTATCCCCATGTCAGCTGCTGTTGAAATTATTCTCTTCCTGTTTTATGTAATTCAGCAGTAAATTTACCAAACTACAGGATCGCTGCTCCGAAAACTGTTTTGTGGTGTCTGTAATAAGTCGGTGCTTAAATCAGTTACGAGAGAAAACCAAGAATATATAGCTGCAGAATAAATCCTCCTCCTCCTCGTGCAGGGAAACATCAGTATATCTGAGTGAATGTCAGGTATGTGAAGCTGAGATGAGGTGAAGCAGAGTAAAACAGCTCTGCTCCTCTTTCCATGGATGACACTGAATGGAAGCTAAATTTAGCTTTCCTATATTTAGAGCATCGCCCTCGATAAAAACTCGTGCACACTGAGGGATGAAAGCTCTGATTTTGTTCTCATTTATGCCACAGATTCATACACATGTGAAATGTACAGGCGTATATATTGTACGTGCCGATGAAATGTTGCTAATAATAGCTCTGTATCTCAGTCTTGTCATTTTCCTTCACAATGAATATACACTAGAACATTATTTGTGTTTTCTATCTTTCTGCCTTGTTTCTAAATGATCAGCAGAAGCTAAAAATCAAATGTTCATATTCATATTGTGTGTTCAAATGTTCAAATATTCGTTACCTCTAGTTCTGTTTGAAGTATCGACAGTCCATACCGTTCTCATTGTGCCACCCAGGAGCGTATCCACAGTTTTTTCTTTATTTTTCTTTTTGCAACACAAGATCGCCAACATCACACACAGCACTTCTGTCGCCATGACTGACAGTTGCTTCAACAGCCTCCCCGATGACCTCGGGCATGAACGTGAAATACGACATGCCGTGATTTGTGGTCATACGTGTAGTTTTGCCAGTCACCCGACCAAGACACTGCAAGACTTTATGGCACTGTGGTAGCTAGATCTGACTGTGCTCATGGTCAAAGACAAAAATATCGTTAAGTCTGATCCCGGCATTAGTGTGTCACAGCTGGCATGCAATACCAGGGCCATCAATGGATCAGGGTCATAATTAATGTTATTGATTACACCTGTGTTTACCCTGCTATGACGTGTCCAAAGGGCTGCTATGAAAAGGGTATATTGGTAGTTGATATTTGCAGGTATTTGTTCAGAAACTAAATTATTGGACATTTGACAATAGGGAAACGCGGCCAGAAAATTGTGAAAAATTCCAATTATACTGTAATCTTTATTTTTATTTCTATATTATCAAAGTTATGTCTTACTGTTGCTTGTTTTGTCAAAGCAATGGCCCAAATCCCAAACAATACTCAGTTTACAATGATTTCTTTTTTTTTTTCAGATTTACCACATCATATTTCCGTCTTTTATAAATATTATTCCTGTTGGAGTTGATGTCAAGCTTAGCTGCTGTACCATCTGCATGTCTGCATCTATCACATGCATGCTGGGAGCTGTCTCCCTGTTATTTCTCTTTGGCTCTCTAGCCATTCATCCATTTACTCATCCATCTGTCCACCCATTTGTATCTACATTTCCTCCCCTCTTCCCTCCATGATTTCTCCCTCTCCCTCCCTCTCTTCCTCTTGTTAGCGCTGCTGAATTATTTATCATCAGACAGTGGGCTCGGCTGCCGAGCCAAGAGGAGTTGGAGAGCTAGAGCGAGGAAAAGATAGAGAGAGAAAGGGAAGTATGGAGGGGTCCGACGCTGCAGGAAGCCGTGAGTCAGCAGGGAGAGAAAGACCTGGTGGGAGGGAAGCTGGAGAGAGTTCATAGATAGCTTTAGGTGATACGACGGGAGAGAGAGTGGCGTCAAATGCCTCCTGGCGTGCTGATGAACGTGCGTGTGCATGCGGCCATCGATTTGATGCAGAGAAGGTCATGGAGCCGGGAGGAGATTAGCAAACTAGACTGAGCTAACGCCTCCTCTGAATAGCAGCTAGACAGAAAAAGAGGAGCCAAAAAAAGAGAGAGAGGAGGCGAAGGACGAGAGGAGCTGCTACAGTATGGGGGAGAGCTATATGTACCGGCGACTCCCCTACACCAGAGGAGAGGAGGAGGGGGAGGATGAGGACGAAGAGGAGACAGACGGGAGGATCAGAGAGACAGTCGGGGCACAAATGGTAAAATGTGAAGTTGTGGGTGGACATGCAGCGATTCTTCTTTTCTCTCTGTAATTACAGCATGTGTGTGTGTGTGTGTGTGTGTGTGTGTGTGCGCAGATGTTGTGTGACGATGCAAGTGTGTTTGTCAAGGTGTGTATTGATAGTGACTGAAGAGCTGCAGCTACAAATTATACTTCTTTTTGTTTTGATTTAAATTAATCGTTTAGTCCAATGATCCCCAATCTGCTGCTCTTCAAATGTGACTTAACTAATTCATTTTAGCATGCTGTTATCCAGGATTATTAACAGCATGTTGTTAATAATCCTGTTTATTCTCATCTGATCTGATCTGAAAACAGTTTGATGTGTTAATCCTGGACGAATGTTATCTTGAGTAACAGTGTGCTCTTATTTTGAATTAAAGCCTAAACCAGAAGAGTTGAAACCGTGATCAGTGTTGATATGATTGGTTGAATGCTGATTGCAGGTGCATGAGGTATAGGTGTGTTGGAAACCTTCCCAACATGCACTGGGGCAACAGATACATGGCAATAAGTCTCATTTTATGTGGTGAAGCCAAGTGAAGCCAATGCGAAAGAGCCTTCAACTTTCTTCTTTCTAACAGCCAGCAGGGGGCGACTCCTCTGGTTGCAAAAGAAGTCTGATTGTATAGAAGTCTATTAGAAAATGATCCTACTTCTCACTTGATTTATTACCTCATTAAACACTGTAAACATGAGTTCATGGTCTCAATCGCTAATTTCAAGTCTTCAATAAAGCATGATTTTCATTTAGTAAATTATGGTCCCATTTAGAGTCAGATAGACCATAAAGCAGGGGTATAGTTTAGGGCGTGGCTGAATGTCTTCATATGTATAGTAACAGAAGTTAAATGTGTGTGTGCAGATGCAGTGTGAGGAGGGGACCGAGTGGCTGCTGGAGCTGCTGACAGATGTGCAGCTGCAGCAGTACTTCCTGCGGATCCGCGATGAGCTCAACGTCACGCGACTCTCCCACTTCGACTACGTCAAGAATGAAGACCTGGAGAAGATCGGCATGGGACGCCCGGGTACGTCCTGTCGGGACCTCTTCCCATTTTACTGTTTCAAAAGGAATAGCTAGTGTATATTAGACTTTTACCAAAAAGCACATTCAAGTTTATTTGTGCTTAATGTAAGTTCAAAGTGTGAATTAGCTAAAATCTAAATATAAGATGTTTTCAGTGTTTGTGATTGTGTCGGTGCAGGTCAGAGGAGGCTTTGGGAGGCAGTCAAGAGGAGAAGAGCCCTTTATAAACGCAAGTCCTGGATGAGCAAGGTGCAAACACACACACACACACACACACACACACACACACACACACACACACTCTTATATATTATATACACTGAAGACTGCTACCGTTTGAAACACTGCAGCGTTCCCTGAAAGAAACATGCCAATAACAACATTATTCAGAGCAACATATAGTGAAAATGAAGTGATTTTAATATTTCAACAACAAGCTGGCTGCTTTTCCAGTCACAGTCTCCAACAATAAACTTGAGTCTCTCCTGTGATGGGAAATCTAACTTAAGGTACACTGATGTGATGTTATATATTGTATATATACTATATACTGTGTATATATATTTGTGTAGTTTGCATTAGTGTAGATTTTGTTGTTCGGTTTAATGTCACATGTATTTGTCACCTTATTATCCACCATTTCTGTAAATGGCAAATCATAAATCTTGTAGTTTATGAGCATAATAATGAAAACCTGTGGCAACCTGCTTCTGGGCTCGTAGGTGTTTCCGGTTAAACGATCCGACGCCGACCCCCAGCAGTCCCTCCCTCAGGGGGCGTCTTTCAGCGCGACACCAGCCAACAGCGAGCCGGCGGCCTCGCTCACCTGCCTGATCAGAGAGTCGGAGCTGCAGCTGTTTGAGCGGCTGGGAGACGGCACGTTCGGGGTGGTGCGGAGAGGAGAGTGGACCGGACCCAACGGCAGAGTGGTGAGATGCAGTGTGGAAACACTAACAGGGAAACACATAACGTGGCGATGAATGTGCAGAGTGGAATGAAATGTTTGTCTTTCTAGTTGTCAGTGGCGGTGAAGTGTCTGAAGGCCGGGGTGTTGGACTCTGACGGTCTGGACGATTTCATCAGAGAGGTGAACGCCATGCATTCGCTGAGCCACCAGAACCTCATCCGGCTATACGGCATTGTCCTCACACAACCCATGAAGATGGTAAAGCACACACATTCTCAAACATGCAAAAGTAGACACAAATTAGATAAATAAGAATGAACAGATTGTTTTATTTCCTATGTTGGTGTGTAGGTGGTTGAGCTGGCCCCTCTGGGTTCCCTGTTGGATCGTCTGAGAAAGCGTCAGGGTCACATCCTCATCTCCTCTCTTTGTAACTACGCTGTGCAGGTCAGTTAAGCACCAACAAGATAAATCACACGAGGATATGGCAGCGATAAACCTTCAGTCTCATCCAATATCTTGTGCAGTGCCTAGAGATGTATGGCTGGTTAATTCCCAGCAAACCACTAATGCTACTCTCACAGTGGAGTTTTTCCACAATGTGGATGTTAAAAAGTGATGCAAAATACACTGAAAATACTGTAAGACAAATAATTATGCAAAATGAAGTTTTGTTCTAAAACATCAGTCATTTGGAAAAAGACACTGCAATCAAGGAGCAGTTTAATAATTCTTAAGTATAACAAACATCTTCACCCAGTGAGGGTTATGTTGTTATGTCGCTCTCTTGCTTTTCAGAGGTGGAAGAAGCCTTTAGATCCTTTAGTAAAAGTACTAAAACCAAACTGTGAAAATACTCCACTAAAAGTAAAAGTCCTGCATTTAAAGCCGTACTTAATTAAAGGGATAGTTCAGGTGTTTTGAAGTGGGGTTGTATGAGATACTTATCCATAGTTAGTATATTTACTACAGTAGACGGCGGCTGGCATGCCCCCAGTTTAACAAACAGACTTACCGTGTGACTTTGGTTATTTCAGATGCACCAAAGTTATACAGTAACACAAATAAACTTAGCGATACAAGCAGCGGTAGACCTACAACTCCTGTGTAATGTGAAGTAAAATGAGTGTTTATTTCAATGGAGTCTGGTTGCTTTGAAGAGAGCACAAATAATAGCATCAGTTTCCTGTTGGAAACATAGACTTTAACTGTCTCACAGCAAGGAAAAGTGGCATAAATATTCTAAATATAGCACAGACTTAAACTGATATTGATTTTTTTCTTTTTAGATGGGCCTTTCTTTTGGGTGTCTAAAATACATTTTGCTGCTGCCCCCGTCCACAGCACTACATTACTTTTCTCCCATGTCAGTTACTCCTGTCTGCCTCTGGGCATGCTGACCGTCATCTACTGTAGGTAATACACTAACTATGGATAAGTTCCTCGTACAACCCCACTTCAAAACTCCCAAACTATTCCTTTAACGAAGTATTATCAGTAAAATTTACTTACAGTATGAAAATAACAGTAGTCAGTCTACAGTAAAATGTTTCCAGTCAGTGTTTTATTATTATATATGATGTTTCTAGATTAATATTACTGCTGCATTAATGTTTAACTTGCATTTTACAGCAGTAGATATTTCTATAAGATTCTCCTGTGTTTCAGCCCTTTTTTCAGCTTTGTGATGATGCATTTTCCAGCTGATCCAAGAGGCTTTTTAAATAGATTATTTAGCTAAAAAAAAAAGGAGAATTTTCACTACATCCTGCAGTTTATCATAAAAAGCTGTTAGATAAATGTAGTGGAGTAAAAAGCAAACATATTTTCCACTGAGATGTAGTGGAGTAGAGGTATAGAGCTGCATAAAATAGAGGTACTTATTTAATATAATATAAGACATAAATACAAGTACCTCATCTCTGAATGGCTGCGTAGGTGGCGTGCGGCATGGCCTACCTGGAGCAGAGACGTTTCCTCCACAGGGACCTCGCCGCCCGCAACGTTCTGTTGTCCACCAATGAAACTGTGAAGATTGGAGACTTTGGCCTGATGAGAGCGCTGCCAACACACACCGACCAATACATCATGGAGGAGGGCCACAAAATCCCTTTCCCATGGTGAGAAGAGCGTCCCGGTTGCCCTAAATTATTTTGTTTTGTAGTCAGGTTTCAGTGATTCAAGCACTTCCTTTCCCCTGTATTTCTGTCCTCGTGTCCCTCCAGGTGTGCTCCGGAGTCTCTGAAGTCTCGAACTTTCTCTCATTCGTCTGATACCTGGATGTTCGGGGTCACTCTGTGGGAAATGTTCACTCACGGACAGGAGCCATGGCTGGGCCTTAATGGGAGCCAGGTGCATGCATATGCACATGCTCATATTTTCTAGTTTGCCATAAAAATTCAGGGAGGAATATATTCACATTTTGGATAAAAAAAAAAAATCTCTTCTTGTAACCCGCAAAACAATTGCAGCTTCTCGTAAAAATCCACCAGGTAATAATGATCCTTCTATTATGTGTCTGACTGTAGATCCTCCACAAGGTGGACGTGGACGCTGAGAGGCTGTCTAAACCAGACGACTGTCCTCAAGATATTTACAACGTCATGCTGCAGTGCTGGAGCCCCAAACCTGAGGACAGACCGACCTTCATCGCCCTCAGAGACTTCCTGCTGGAGGTATGTTTAAGTCTAACCAGGATTCCTGAGCCCTTTGCATTAGCAGATAATGTAAATCATAAGAAAGATGTTACTGTGGTACTAGGCACATGTGAATCTGAAATTTGATTTCATCTGCAAAATTAGTTTAGAGGGAAATTTGTATTCTCAAAACTGAAGCTATTCTGCAGTGGTGGAAGAAGTATTCAGATTCTTAGCATACCATCCTGTTGAAAATACTCTGTTTCAAGTAAAATTTTACTTAATATAAAATAAGTAGGCCTATTATCAACCATGTACTGCAATTAGCGTATTGTTTTTGGTGGTTAGCAGATGAGAAAGGGTTGGCTTCTAATAGGGATGCTGGTTTTATTTATCGGTGAAACGGTTGATTATTACCATCCCTTCTAAAGACAACAAACTGACATTATTTAAACTAAAGATGGCGCATTGCAAGCTCCAACAATGGTATGAAATGGTTCACTCGTCTCCTATGTAGCTGAATTTTCTTTTACTAACATTACATATTTACACAGCTAACAGCCATATTTAGCACGACGAAAATTACTGAGCTAGGCCATTCACGAACATTAGTTGATGTTAGCTTAAGATTTTGGCTGTTAAAGGTGCTAAATATGAAATTGACGGCATTTCTATTGCTCATCATGTAGCGACAACTGCCGTTTGTAGCTTCATGTCACTGGTTTCCTTTGAAAATTAGTTTTCCATTCATAAATACCCCATAAGTACCTATATTAAGTTGTAGAGAAATATCTAAGTCTTATACATCCCAGAAAGTTCATATTTCACAATCGTATTTACCACTAAATGTGTTCTCATAGCTCCAAAAGTAGTTTTGCAGGAAAGCAATGCACCGGGCATACAAAAGACAGTAAAGGGAAAGCAAGTGGAAACAAATAAATCACCATTATACACAATGACATGAAGTGTTTGTCTATTATGATCGTGCTGGAGACAGTAATAAATCATCAGACTAACTTTAAGTGCGTATGTGTTCTGCAGACCATGCCGACGGATATGAAAGCTCTGCAGGACTTTGAGGAGGAAGACAAACTCCAGATTAAAATGAACGATGTCATCACCATCATCGAGGGAAGGTCAGTTTGTTCTGCAACACGTGCAGAAGAATATCATTGAAAGAAAGCACTGGTTAAGTTACTGGTTTTGAATGTCACGCTTATGTGTGTACTGGGAGTGAAGGTCATTGCTGTTAGACAACAAACGCATCTTTTGTTGACATTGGATTCCTTACATTGCAGAAAATTACTGCAATTACTGTCCTGTTACTGACTCATTATAGAAATATCATGGCTTCTTTGTGTGGTTAAATGAAAACCCACATGTTAACAATTATTATTGCTTGATTTATGCAAGTGTATTCATGTGACAGTGTTGCACTCAGGAAAGTCACGCTGTTGTTAAATATGAGATTATACAATTCAGAAGAGCAGTCAACATGTCGTGTGGTTAACAGAGTAGAAGGAAGGGTCTTCATTATCTTCTTGTTTGTGTGTTTTCAGGGCAGAGCACTACTGGTGGCGAGGTCAGAACAGGGGGACGCTACGTGTCGGGCAGTTTCCCCGTCACGTGGTGACGTCAGTCGCCGGTCTGTCCGCCCACGACATCAGCCGACCGCTCAAACACTCCTTCATCCACACTGGACACGGAGACACGGACCCTCACAGGAGCTGGGGACATGCAGATCGCATAGACAGGTTAATAATACTCACTACAAAGAGGGAATTGAATGGTTTATTCTTTGTCTCTTTATAATGTCCAGCTAAAAACACACTGTTAACTGTGGAAAACAGCCATTGTGCCCGTATTATCGCAGATATTTCTGTGCTAATTTCCACATTTTCTTGCTGGTTGTTGATTTAGTCATAAACTCTCAGCTTCTGGGGAGAATAAATTCAAATATTTTACAAGAAAACGGTAAAATAATATAAAAAATCTGAATAAATTAACATAACATTGTGTAAAAGTAACAGATTGCTATTTTCTTATTCCTTTAATTATCTTTTGACTCCCTCAGATTCCTCTGATAAACTGAAGATTAAACTAAAAACAGTTATTTAGCAACAAACTCTAGCACATGTACATGACTATACTGTATGCTGTCAAGCTTGAACATGTGCTGTTGTACTGTATTTTTTCTCCACTAGAGTGCAGCAGTGCATCAGTTCACCTACAGATGATGCACTTGTTGAGGTTTAATTATAACAGGCTCAAAACCAGAGCAACTGCAGCAAGAACAGAAAAAACCTCAATGTTGAAATCAACATTTTTACTGGCAGCAGCATAACAAATAATATTTATTGGCTGTAGTAAATATAAAAAGACAAGAAATAAAAGATTCAGTTGTTACTTCACCCATATATAAACATGTTCCTCATGTAAACTAATGCTGAATTAATTCATGTTTACAAATTTAATGTATTGCCTTAAATCGGATTTACTTGTCTGCTCCCTTCCAGTCTGTATTTGGGGAACCCCATGGACCCTCCTGATGTCCTCGGGATGGACTCAGGCACCGCAAGGCCGACCAAACTCCCCAACCGCTCCAAGAGTAAGAAACATACTGCAGACTCAGTGGTGGGATGTAACCATGTACATTTACTCAAGTACTGTACTTAAGTACAAATTTAAGTTACTTGTACTTTCCATTTTTTGCAGCTTTATACTTTTGACTTCACTACATTTGTCTGACAGCTTTAGTTACTTTTCAGATTACAGTTCCTCATCCCCTTCTTTTCCTGTGAAATCTCTCACTAAAGGATGAAGTGTTCCTTTATGTTTTGAGAAAAATCCCTTACTTCTTAAGATATGGAAACTATTTAAAAACCCTCTTGGATCAGCTGGAAAATGTATGAAAAGTTTAGAGATACGCAGACGACAAACATATGATGAATCTTATATAATATGATGCATTTCTGTAGAATAAACTAGCCAACAGTACTCAGGGCTCCAGAGTGCAACTGAATGTTTTCACTGGCTGCACTGGTGCACCTGACAGGTCTGTCTGTCTATGTGTTGTGTGTGAAACCACGTCCTGTAGACTCCTCAAGCAACATCACTACCTCATGGTAGTTCAAAATGAGGAGAACTAGAGATTGCTTTTTATCAAGACAAATGCTGCAGTGCCCGTTACACCTGTCCCCGGCCCTGAGCAGCATCGCCATAGAGCCGGATTCATTTCACAAGAGGGAAAACCAGAGTGTGCATGACACTGTTGTACATTTAATACCACGAGGCAACTTAAGTGCTAAGTTCTTCTCTGCTCCGATGACGGTCAAACAGAACTGTGTGTACACATTACGTTATGCTACTCGTATACCAATGTAATATTTAAACGTGGATAACTGACGGTACTGTAGGTAGACTATTAAACTTACTATCGACGCGTCTAGGTGATCTAATTTTCCCTGATCATGCTGCACTGCGAACAACAAATCAGTGTTGTCAAATTAGCGGTACAAGAGCTTAACGGGAGGTGCCACTGAATTAAAGCCATGATGCATTCAGGCTCTAAGATGAGTATTGGACAAAGGTAAATTCTAACGTTATCATGGTGTATTCAAACATAATCTTGTGAAAGGTTTTTGTCTCGAATAAATCCAGTTTGAAAGATATGTTTTCACAGGAGTATAAATAGATAATAGAGGGAATTATGATCTGTATGAACTTCCTAACAAAAACCAGTATGGCAACTGTAATAAAGGAGTGGATGTTGAAGTGCATCGGATTTATTATTGAACTTCTGTTTTTTAACGTGGCATCGAGAATCATGGAATTTCACGACTACATTTTGGGTATTGTGACATCCTTAGTGTAGGCCTATGGGAGCTGGCAAAATGCTTAAAATGTGTTATTGCAGCACCAAAATGCGTGGCGTAAAATTTTGGGTGCTCTTAAATTATGTCAGAGAAGTAAGTATTTTAATTTAGCTTGTTTCCTTTGTGTCTGAGGACATGTAATGGTCATTTTATGATTTACGAGGTTATTATAGCTCACATTCATGTAGAAAACTGAGGTAATTTTTCTGTCTGAGTCATTTTAAGTCACTGAGTGAATGTAAACTAAATGCCTAAAACTCTCTTTATCAGAGCAACCTCCTCCTCGTCCGCCCCAACCTGCCGTCCTGCTGAAGAGTAAGTGTTTCTCTTCTGTAGTGTTAATGGGTCTCTTAAATACAAGCTTCTTGTTTCCTGACTCTGGCGTTTGCATGTGTGTGCCCAGAGCCGCTCTACGACTCTGTGATGGACGATTACGACGACGACGACGACGACACCAGCGCTTCGTCGGGGCTGAAGAGGCTGGGAGTGTCCCTGGGGCTGAAGCTCCGACCGTGGGAAGGGTCCGCCGGCGTGCGCCCGGCCAAAAGCGAGGTGTCGCTCATCGACTTCACTGACGACAGCTTCAGCTCCACCACGCCCTCACCGCTCACTGAGACGCGGCAGCCGGATGAGGACACACTGAAGGTACAGTTGGAGAGTGAAAATACTCTAATCTTTTAAGGTCGGGTTCACACCTAAAGGTCTGGTTCCTGAACCAAACCAGGGCGAGGATGAAATATTGCTTCAGTTTCACAACTGGTCTGTGTTCACAAAGGTAAAACTCAAACAGTCCAGAAACTGTGAACAACATCGTGTTGGAAATGTCATTTGATTATTGGTCAGACAGATCGCAGGAAAAAAAACAAAAAGACAACAAACCGCTCCTAATTTTTAGCTGGATTTCGTAAATCATGGAGCACCGTCAGGTTCTGTTCATGTTGGTGTCGATCTGGAGCACATCTGCAGCAGTTATTAAATAATTTATTAATGCAGGCATACCTCTGTGTTCTTATACACCGTCTGGAGTAATTGAGTAATGTTCTCTTCTGCTGAGATATTCAGGAGGCATCGGACTGCACCATGAGTCTAGACTTTTCGCCTGACACATTTTGTTAGCAAAATAGCCACCGGTGACCAAAACAAAAAAAAAGGAAATGTTCTTTTAAACAATGAAATGACAGATAAAATGGTACACTTGCTGTGATTGGTTTGAATGGTATTCACACCAGAAATGATCCACTCCAGACTTGACAGCGCACCGAGACCAGCCCTTCGAGGCAGATCGGGAAGCAGTTGTTTGGTCCGCACCAGGGTTCGATTCCTGCGTTCACACCAACCCAAATGAACTGTACCAAGGGAGAAAACGTACCGAGGTTCGGTTCAACCAGACTAAACAAGGCTGATTTGAACGTGCCCAAAGTAGAATATGTACAGATAAAAATAACACAACTAGAGAAAACACATCACAAACATCACTAAAAAATGTGACAAACGTCAGTCACTTAACTTTACTAACGTAACATCACTAACTGAACGGCACTATCTAACTTAGAAAACGTAACTTACAAAACAAAACAGCGGTCAACAACGGCCTTAAAGTCAGGTGTGAACGGGTTTAGAAGACTTTAGAAGGGTAAAAGCTGCTCATGTGATAATGAAAATGATTTTTTTTCTCAGACTCCAGCAGTCACTCTAATCCACCAAACTTCCCAGTTTCATTCATATTTATATTCTGAGGGGTTTATTCACATATCATTTAATGCACGATTCATGGAACATTTCATTCCTAAAAATGTGGTGAAAATTGATATTTTTGTACAGCTGTTGACAGTATTTTTGGGTTAATGGATTGATAAAAAGAGATATCTAAAACCTTTGACTCTAATATGTCAATAAAATCAAACAAGTATTTTGAACTTTCTGGGAACTGTTCTGGAAATGTAAAAATAGCACATATTTAATAAGATAATGCATCATTTGAATATTTAAACATTCACTTTCAGAAAACTTGTAATACCAAAAATAATTGCCTTAATTTAACTAATCAAATGGGGAAGTTTCATTGTGAAAAATATTAATTATTTTATTTTTTTACTCTATTCCCCCTGGAGTATCTCCCCTTACTTTATTTGTGATTTAGACGTTATTATTTTTTATTTATTTATTTTTATTTATGAATAGTGCATGTTAATAAACACTGCTGTTAATCTGTCTGTCTGTTAGTCTAAAGATTGAGATTACAAGAACTGTATGTTGAAATCATTTTAATCATGCAGAGCAATAATAAAAATAGAAAATAATATTAATGTCAGTAAAAAACATCTTACAGGTGATTGATATGTTGACGATTGTGCAACATTATTGTGCTGCATTATTAGGCAATAAACATGCAAAGCAGAGGCATGCTCTACACAGTACACAGGCATGAAAAATGAAATGATAAAATTATCCATGCAGAAATGTTCACAGAGGACAAATACTGAGAAAATAAATGCACTTATATGCATTATAAATGGTAGAAACATGTGCAGCAGTTATACAATAATTACAATAGCCACTATTGGACATACAGAATAGGCTGATGGAGGTATAGTGTGAATATGGCATATTATAAATCAGATACATAGCCTTCATGAATAGTCATGTAAACAACTTCTGGTTAATCAGATTTTCTGTGTTATAATTGTGTTTTCTTCAGATTAGTATTTAATATGCTAACGGATTAGCTTGCTGCTGTAGCTGTTGTGCTAGCTCAGTCTGGCATTTGACCCTTTTGTGACAGTGTGGTCGGCCATAAATCCCCCTGCGGTTGATGGGAAGAACGATGAGCATTTTCTGGCGCAGCACATGCTGTTTCACATACTTTCATTATCACAGCCACAATCACAGGACAGGGAGCGGTTTGAGATTTCCATGCATGATGTCCCATTTGATCTAGTCATCTCAGCTACCTTGTGACCCTCTGGTTCTCCCGTCGCACGCCAACACACACAGAATGTAGTTGGGCTCCGGCATTGCATAACCTAGTAATATGCATAACCTATAGAAGTCCAGTCAAAGGCTACATCACTCTTTTGTGTTCTAGAAAGGAAGTCCAGCCTTTAGCCTGAAAGAAAGAAATGTCTTGAATAGGCTAGACCTTTGTCTATGATGAGCCCGGGGCAGATGCAGTGTGATGGGTTTCAGCTCGTTGATTGATCATGTGCACATTTGCACGCTTTAGTTGTTTATTTTGGGTTTCACAGGAACTTTTCCTCTTTCTCTCTCTTTCAATTTGTTGTTTATACATGTTTACAACCTAAAAATGATACTATCTTTGCCTTTTATGAGGTTGTTTCGCAATAATCTGTGCTGTCTAAAAATATCTGCAGTGTTGGCTCCTCTCTGTCTTCAGTTCATGGACCACACACAGCCCAATTAGGTCTCAAATGGGCCAGAGCAGTGAAACCATTTCATAATAATTTGGGATGCTAATAATTAACTGTTTAAGTGATAACCATATTCAGCATTTTAACCTATTAATGCTATCAATTAAACGGTTAAAAGAAATATGAATGATTCATTAAAACCCTGAGAAAAACGCAGAGGAGCGGCTTGTCACTTAGCTTTTACCTTCGTAACATTTATTCACCGACAAATAAACTGTACACACACTGTCTGCTATGGCTATGTTCACAGCTATAACGCCACCAACAAACCCACACTCACTGCCGCCACACACCTACACACAGGGTCAGGCGGAGACTTGCTGAAGTTACACTACAGCGGGTACGAAGCCACCAGCAACGCTAGCAGATAGCAGCTACTTAAACACACACAGTGTTTGTCAGACAATTGCTATTGTTAATACAGGCAGACACAGCTGACAACCTGCTAAACTAAACTAAATGTGCAGTGGGAACTTTTACAGGGAAAGAGGCTGCATGTCTGCAACAATATACACAGCACTGTGACTGTAATCCCCTGAAGGGAACTAGTAGACAGTGAATGAGATCGTGACGAATGCTCCTGAACGGTGAACTGTAGACAGTGAACGCAGCATGTGACTGCTAATGCCCCTGAACGGTGAACTGTAGACAGTGAACGCAGCATCGTGACTGCTAATGCTCCTGAACGGTGAACTGTAGACAGTGAACGCAGCATCGTGACTGCTAATGCCCCTGAACGGTGAACTGTAGACAGTGAACGCAGCATCGTGACTGCTAATGCCCCTGAACGGTGAACTGTAGACAGTGAATGCTGCACCGTGGCTGCTAATGCTCCCAGAAAAAAAAACTAAAACTAGCAAACACTCTCTGAAAACTAAACTCAAATTAAATCAGAAAGTCAAAACTCAAATAAAAATGGCCTAACTCTACTTGCTATGCATCACATTTTCTCAGCTTCTCTGTCGTCCATCCTTCTCATCCTCAGGACACTCCATCCATCCTGGACTGGCCTCTCCCTCAGCCGGCTTACGACGAGGTTGCTACGGAGCTCGAGGACCAATCGGAGGACCAGGAGGTGCGGTCTATCAACAAGGGATTTGCTGAGGAGACCTCGGTCACGCCCGGCGGCGCTATGACGGGCAGGAGCGAGTCGCAGTCAGCTGATCTTTTCCAAGAACTACAGAGAGAGGTAGAGAAAGTGATGATTTTTCTCTGTGATGATAAACACAAACACATGCTAATATTCCTCTGTCTGTCTGTGTGGGTGTAGGTGATGGTGAAGCTGCAGGTTCCCATGGCAACGGGCCGCTCCCTCCCCTCCTCCCCCCTCCCTATGCCCCTGGCTCCGTTGGGCCCCCACCGACAGATCTACCTGCCTCCTCCCTCCCCCACCTCCACCTCCTCCATCTCCTGCTGCTTCGAGGACCGGCCGGTGCTGCCTCCTCGCAGCCCCGTCCCCCCGCTACGTCCCTCCAAGCGCAACCTCTCCACCCGCACCGCACACCCGCAGGCCCGCTCCAGCTCCATCTCCCTGGGCGACGAGGAAGACACGCCCCCTCAGATCCCACCCAGAGACCACGCGTACTCTCAGCCGGGCTCCCGCTCCTCCTCTCCCCTTCCACTGGTGCCGCCGCTCTCCTCCTACCCTGTGGCCCTGCCTCCTCCTCCCCTCTCTGTCTCCCCACGCCGGTCGTCCGGACTCCTGGGTCCTCTTCTGTCCTCTAACTCGTCTTCCCCCCCCGACTCAAGCCACATCACATTCCTCACGGCTCGTAGCTCGTGGTTCCTCCTACTCATCCAGCTCCTTACTGGATCCTCTCGCCTTTCGTGAAGGGCGTGGCCTATCCTCACTGATTGACAGCTCCCAGAGCTCTGCTCCCGCCCCATTGCCGGAGCGGCCAGCTTTTTTGGAAAGGTGTGTTTCTGATATCAAATACTCTCCAACTAGTTCAGTTAGCCAGGGAGCTAGTTATAGGATAGCTTGCTACCTGTTAGCGACAATAGCTAATCCATCGGGCTACTCTCTGAGGTCACTTTCATTTGTGCTTAAAAACACAAGTGTTTGTCTCTTTATATGTCAGATTCAAGTTTATTTGGACAGCTTTAAGAGACTTTTGCTGCTTGCCGCTTAATACGTTATATGTTAGTATCAGAATCACTTTATTAATCCCAAGGGGAAATTGCTTTTTGTTGCAACAGCTCCTACTTAAAGTTTACAAGTGTTAAAAAGAATACACGCATCTTAAAAAATAAAAATATAAAAATATTTAAAAACATATTTAAAGTGACCCACGAGTTATTGCACTATATATCTTGTACATAAATGAGTCCAGAGGCCAACCAACTGACTCAGAGTGTCTGACGCTCAGAGTGAGGAGTTGTACAGATTGATGGCCACAGGCAGAAATGACTTCCTGTGGCGCTCTGTAGTGCATCACGGTGGAATCAGTCTGGTGCTGAAAGAACTCCTGTGTCTGACCAGTATGTCATGGAGTTCATTGAACACACTGTCCAAGATGGCTTTCACTTCACTAAAGCATCCTCTTATCTGACACCACCGTCTGATGGTCCAGCTTCACTCCCACAGTGTCACTGGCCTTGCAGACCAGCCTGTCTGTTGTTTGTAGTTGACTGTATATATAGATGAACGATGTGTCTCCACTTCCTCCCAATGTACAAAAGTGAAAAACATCCCAGATACGGGAGCTGCCATCTTAAGATTTTAGAGAGTTTTTAGAGTCCCGCCCACACACTGAGCCAAGCTGGGGAGCTGTCATGTCATCCGTCTTTATACACTCTCTGAGAATAACTACTTAAAAAATTCTGAACTTTCCCTTAAGTTTTCCTTTAAAGTCTAACCTTAGTTAGACTTAGTAAAACTCACATAACACCCAGAGAGAGCAGTTGTCACTCAATACAGAGTGAGGAAGCGCTGTTTGACTGACAGCCTGACTCAGGCAAAACAAATCTACATATTTCTCTTTACCCAGGTTTAATCCACTTCCTCATCTTCCTGTGTTCCTCACAAAAAAGCTCACCTTAGGGTCCATTTAGTAGAAGTTGTGGAGTTTGATCATATCATATAATCATTCATTAACAGGTGGATTTCACTAGTTAATCAATATATAAATAAATTAAATTATTATAAGTGGTTTAGAAATTGATAATATTTGTAGTACAAGCTTTGATTCAGTATATAAATGAAAGTGCATCTGTTCAAAACATTGATTTAAAAATAAAAAAAGTGTCACCATGTGTTGTTTCAGATATGGAGCAGCCAATATGGCGGCAGTCAAACCCATGATTCAGCATCCCGGCGGAGCCAAACCAAACTCCTCCCACAACAACAACAATGGCGGAACAGCAGCTCCCAGCATGCAACAGGAGCAGAGCGTCGCACAGGTAAGGGAGAGGAAAGTAAAATGCACAGCATGTTTTGTTTTCTCTTTTCTTCCTTATTTAAATATCATCACATTGTTTTGTTATTTTCTTAAATGCCACATGCAGATAAATCAGTCAACTTTTTGATAACATTAAAAGTTCCTCTTTAATTAAATCCCACATCCCTCTATTAATTATTAATTTATAAGCAGCAGATTCTCACCACACTCAGACTTTATCTTGTTCCTCCACTGTCTGGATGGATGATTACTAGTTTCAACACAGTTTGACAGTGTGTATTTGACTTAAACATGCTTTTGGGTAATTAGTGTTGCGCTTGATGAATTACAATGTGAATCATTGTACAAGTGACTCAGCAAGTTTATTAAAACTGTGTTGTGAGTGTTTTGCCCCTAAATTAGTATTTGATATACATTAATATATTAAGCATGAAGCATTTCTTCTTTTTTTACAAATTAGAGGATTTTTTTTTTTATCCTTTTCCTTACATGGAAGTTACCATTGTTGAAAAGACAATGTGTTTCCGTTAACTTCATTCCTCCATTTATAATAAGTTTATGGTGTGACTGACAGGTCCAAGGAGCTGTACATGGTGTCACGCTGGAGGAATGTCAGGCAGCTCTGCAGAGTCACAACTGGAGCGTCCCTGAGGCCATAAATCACCTGAAGGTACACTTATCTGTCCACACATCTGACGTGTTCTTGAGTAGATATTGTTACCAGGTTGCCTAAAACGAAAGAGTTAAATAACATTTGTGGCAAAGTTAAAGAGGACCTATTATGCTTGCGCGTTTTCCCTTTCCTTTAGTTTGTTATATAGTTTTTTTGTGCATGTAAAAGGTCTGCAAAGTGCCAAAACCCCCCACAGAAACACTGCTCCTGAACTGCCTGAAATGCCTTGATTAAAGTGCTCCCTCTCTTCTGTAACATTATGATGTCACTAAATAACACATTTGTATAATACGTGCCTAGCGGCTAGTTTGGCACGCCTTCAAACAAAGCTAGTTAGAGCGGAGCTGGCGTGGAGTCCGAAGAGTTTAATACGGTTTGCAGAATTGTCATTCTGCAAGCATAACAACATCACGTTTGCCCTTATATAGTGCATTGTGCATACTGTATTAAAAAAAGTCTACATACATATATACAAGGAACAAATAAGGCATGAAATATTGATAGTAAATTTCAGCAATTAAAAGTATAGAATCATGAGCAAAATGGAGCAATAAAAGTATAATAAAATGGCACTAAAATACAACTAGCAAGTAACATTACATTACAAAATGAAAGCATGTAGAAATATTTTAGCTGGAACCCAGAATACAAGTATGAACAGTTAATGAAACCAAAAACAAAATTAAGGTAAGCATTCAAAATTCAGTCAAACGATTAAATGCTAACACAGGTGGAGGCTGAGGAGGTATGAAGAAGGCAGCAGCGTAGCAGCGATACCGGTTCTACCCAGATGCCCAGCTAAAACAGTCCCAGGCTGATTAAAAATACATATAGGACAGTGCAAATTAGCAAATTCCAGTTCACGCTACACAACTAAAATGCCTCCTCTCGCCGTGTGTTATAGGTGGAGCAGTTGTTTCGTTTGGGTCTGCGGTCGAGAGCCGAATGTGAGGAGCTTCTGCAGCGCTGCCAGTTAAACCTGGAACAGGCCAGCAGGCTCATGCTGGACACGTACGGACCACATCGAAACAGGTCAGTAAAACTAAACAGGTAAGAAAAAACAGATGAAAAACAGCTGCACACTTTGTCAAGGCTCTTATGTAAGTTTGAGTCTGCAAAATGAAAACAATGCCAGTCTGTTCTATACAGTATGTGACAGCTGTTTTCCCTCCCAGATGTACAGTATACATCTGTGTGTTTTCGGAGTTTGATTCAGCGATAGTTACAAAACCCTCCCACGTTTCTGTGACAACACAACCACATAAAGGATGACTCATCCGACCCATCTGTCTGGTGTTTTAAGAGATGTTAAGTCTGAGCGCCCATATGCTCTCAGAGCTTCTCTGAGACGTTTTGCACTTCAGTCAGTTTAGTGGTTGTCACATGTTTCAGTCTGATGGTTGTTTGAAACCAGAACAAGAAGGACATTTTCCACAAGTATGGTGTACCTCAGGGGTCAATTTTGGGACCTTTTCTTCTCTCTCTTTATATGTGATTTTTTTTTTATCTGTAGATAAGGCATCTCTTAACATTGTTACACCAATGACATTCAATGGTACCTACCTACTGCTTGAAGTTTTTATTTCTTTAACTTTCTTTTGGTTTCTGTGAGCTTACTGGTTTTTATTTTATCTTAATATTTTTACGTTGAAAGAAATCGTTCAACAGTTTGGGAAATGCTCTCATTTGCTTTTAGATGAAATGATCAATATCACTTATGTCTGAGCAGTGCCCTAAGTATTCAGCTCTGATAACATACAGATATGACAGCATTATTGACCTTCTCATCTACAGTAACTTTCGGCAAGAGCCAATAAATGTATTTCACAAAGTATCAAACTCAACCTTTATAGCTTTATGTATCTGTTGCCTTACATGAAACACTGAAATATGGTTTTTGAAAAGTGTCCCTCAAAAAAATGTAAATATTATTATTAAAGCTGATTTAGCTGATTTTTTTGGCCACTTGAGCCCACTCATTTGGATTCCTGGTTCTGACTACCTGATCAATGTAAGTCTAACATCTAACATGTATTCCCCTTTTAGCTCTGTTTTTGGTCTCCACCAACACTGTGTTGTTCACAAGCCAGCTCGTGGCTAACTTTGTCTGCTCTTTGGTGTTGAGCAGGCAGCGTTCAGTGTCAGTTAACCAGAGTTTCTTTATCTGCTGCAACTAGAATCCAGTCTGCATGTAGAAAACCAAAACAATGAGCTAAAAAATGCTTTAAAAACTGTCTATAGAGCTGAGAGGAAGTAAAACATACGTTCTAGTACAACAAAACTGCATTGTGGATTACGCTTTGAGGGAAACATATTTTGTGGTGGTTTGTTTTTGACCATGTCCCCTGTGAAACCAGAAGTCACCATTCACTTATTTTTAGGGCTGTCAATCGATTAAAATATTTAATCGCGACTAATTGCTGTCCACAATTGTTTATAGTAATTGTTTGTCCACAGTTAATCATGATTAATCACAAATCACAATCACATTGTTTCAGTTGGTTGCAATCTGCAACCTCATCACTAGATACCGCCAAATCCTGCACACTGCACCGTTAAGATTTTGTCATGCACACGTGTAGAAATTAGGGGTGTCACAGTCCATCGTTCTGGAGCGAAATTTCCATGGCAGCTCTGTGTCGTAAATTAATCAAACATTTTTTTGTCTGTTCAAAATGTATCTTAAAGGGAGATTTGTTGAATACTCTTATCAACATGGGAATGGACAAATATGCTGCTTTATGCAAATATATGTATATATTTATCATTGGAAATCAATTAACAACACAAAACAATGACAAATATTGTTCAGAAACCCACACAGGTACTGCATTTAGCATAAAAATATGCTCAAATCATAACATGGCAACAACAGCTTTCAGTGTGTCAGTGTGCTGACTTGACTATGACTTGCCCCAAACTGCATGTGATTATCATAAAGTGGGCATGTCTGTAAAGGGGAGGCTGGTGGGTACCCATAGAAGTCATTTACATTCACATATTTTGAGGTTAGAGGTCAAGGAACCCCTTTGAAAATGGCCATGCCAGTTTTTCCTCGCCAAAATTTACCTCAAGTTTGCAGCAAGTTTTGTTGCATGTTTGTTTTGTTTTATTCTATTTACAACATTAACCATGCATTTAAATATGTGGCCGTAAACCGGGAGAAAATATGTTTTCCTTGAAATGTTATTGACAATGCCGTTTAGTTGTATGGGAATGCAATTTAGTAGGAGACAGGGTTGTAATTTCCTGTGGGTACATTATAAAAACAGTAATCTGTCAGAATTAATGCAGCTTTAAAAGTTTCCTCTTTTACACTATCCTAAAGTTGAGTGAAAAACTGAATTTTCTCCTCAAACATCTCAGTAGAGGATTTGCAGTTATATTATTGATTTTCTAACCTTGCACATACAGTATGATGCCGTCTCTCTCTGTATGTCTCACAGGAAGTAACCTCAAGAGGACAAACTTAGCGGTAATCAAGCGCTTACGAGCTCCTGATGTAACTCGGATCGCCAATACAGATCTGTGTGGATGACTCACCGCTCAAGCACTCGAGGCACAACGATGCTTTTTAATGAATGGAGGAACATAAAGAAGTATACTGTACCATGAATACCTGCTGTTACCTGTGTCATACACACATGCATGCTCATCATTAGCTAACAGGGCAGCTTTTTGAATGAGTCACATGTACTTGAACATTTATGTTTTTTTTTATTATTATCACCTGAATAATGAGAAGTTTCCACTCATAGCTACCGCGTGTGTGTGTTTGTGTGTGTGTGTTGTGTGTGTGTGTGTGTGTGTGTGTGTGTGTGTGTGTGCGTGCTTAAGCTTACATTTCTGTTTACGCGCTGTAAATGCCCATGCCTTTCTGCTGTTAATGAAGCGATATCAAATCAGGGAAATGTCAGCTAGTTGTATGTTTTTATGATAAGATGCTGTATTGTTTCGCACTTTACTGAATGTGTCGACACACAAGCGGATATTTTTGAGGACACATAAACTGCTGGTCAGAATAAGATTTATCTAGATAGCGAAGTGATAAGATACTGATACGGACTGAAAGAATATCAGGTATTATTATTATTGTACCATTTGTGTTGTAAACAGCTTTGTAGGCTTTATAAAGATGTGACTTTGTAGGCAATGAGATGCCAAAAGAAAAATGTGAAGATATCTACCATCTCCTTATGAACACAGGGTGTTAGGCACAGTTGGACCTCCATGAGTTAGATATTTAATTAACCTTAAATTGATGTTCAGTAATTCTTCCTGTGAAAATAACTGCTGCATGATAATCATAAACACATGCTGAAGAGCTTAATTCACCTGAATAAGTAGGCAAATGCTATTTGTGCATGTGTGCTTAGCGCTGCAGGTAGTGACAGCAGCTGACGCCCAACTTCTTGTCTGTGTCTGCGCAGATATTGATCACGAACGTGATCAGTTACTAATTATAAACAGCTAAACAGAGATGGGAATGGATAACTAATCGTCCATTCTTGCAGCTACTTTGCATGTAAGAGAGCATCAGTTACAGGTCGCTCTCTCCTTCGAGATACAACTGAGAAAAGTCAAACACGTGTTAAAATGATAAAATACTTGTGTTTCTGTGTTTGCGTCTCTGCATGCCAGCGACATGTTGTCATCCCAGCTCGGCGCATACTGACGCTTGGTCTGGACCCCGTAGCGACACTTTCTAATGCACCCTCAAAGCACCGGGCACACTTTCTTGCTACTGGTTTATTTCAAGTTTTTCTCCAAATGCCTCATGAAAACTAAACATAAATGCACAATATAAACAAGAAATTAAAGAGAATATGTTAGCTTAATATAAACAATAGCATAAAAAATATCTATATTACATAGCTACGAAAAAGGGAATAGTCTTCTGAGTTCCTTATAAATAAATGAAAGTCCGTCATGACTAGACGTTGACTGAAAGTGATGGGTTTTTTTATGGCCAATGCAGACCCCTGCATATATATATCTATATATATATATATATATATATATATATATATATATATATATATATATATATATATATTTATATTTTTTTTTTTTTTTTTTTTTTTTTTGCAGAATCAGCACAGCCGATGGCCGATATATGATGCTGATTTCTTTTTTTGTTGTTTTGTTTTTTGTGCCAATAACTTGGCTGGTTTTATTTTTTTCCTCCATCTGACAAACTACAAACAGCTTAATAATAACAAATGATACAGAAAATGTCTAAAAATCAGCCTGATTAATCGGTCGACCTCTAGTCATGACCAGCATTTCTTCGTTCACCAGAGCATTAAATTATCAGTGCTTGCTTTCCGATTATCTGAGTCGTAGTCGTGCGAGAGCAGCCGAACGAGACTTGAGCTGCGACTTCAAAATAATGTGTAAATAACAAATGCAACATAAATATAGTACATTCTCAATTTTGACATTGGTCTTAGAAAAGGTTAATGACTTATATGAATTATGTAAGCTAAACAATATAATGGCAATTAGACAACGTGTCAAACTATGAGGCTCCCCTACCGTTGACGCAGTAAACACTTGGTTGTGAATTCAAACACTTCCTTTGGTTTGTGCTGCAAAACCACTTACTTAGGTTTAGGGAAAAAAAGCTTGTGGTTTGGGTTAAAAGTACTGTTTGTTCAGTGAAAGTGAAACTTAACGTTGTGAACACAAAGACTAAACATTGGTTTCACACAGGACATGAACAAAAGTTTGTGTGACATTTTACCTTAAACTTTTTCCTCATTTTTTTTGTGCGTTTTCCGACAAATGTCCAGCAACATGTGATGTACGTGTCAACTTATATCGTCACAGGAAACACCTTGGTTAGGTTTAGGCAACAAAACTATGTAGTTAGGAAAAGTTAAGAAAAGGTCATGGTTTGGATTAAATACATACAAAGTGATTTCTTGGGATAAATCCGAATTACATTGCATTACTTTTCGTAGGCACAGCTATGAGCGTTGAGAGTCCTCTCGTCCCTCTTGTGTTGGTTTTTCTGGCGCTTTTCTCTGAAAGGGGTTTACACTGTAGTTACTTGAAAGCACGTCTCATACAGAAGCTGAACGGTGTCTTGTGCGTTGCCATCAGACTACGAGGGGCGTGACAAAGCATCGGTATTTGGCGGTCTGGGAATGAGGACGGTCTGGTGCCAGACATCCTTTCCTCTTACGCTCAGCTGTGAGTGACTCTGCTGTATGTGACACTGACTGCATTACACTGTAACATTAGGGCAGCTTATTAATGAAAAATGCAAATATGGCCTCCAGCGTTTTATAATAAAGTGAAATTTGAGTCTTTCTCTGTGTTCTCTGATTATTACATAAAGCTAACAGTAAAGTCTTCAGTCATGCTTGTTCCATAGATGAGCGTACAGATAATACATTACAGTCATGGTCTTTGTGAAATCACAAGAAAATGGCGTTTGATGGAGAGAACAGGACTGGTGCCTCAAATTAGCCGTCAAAGTGAACAGCTCTTGTCACAGGGGTATGGAAGACCTAAGCTGATTTATAATTGACTAAATAAATAGATACGTAACAACAAATATGGTCAAATAATCTGGAAATAAATACATTTTTAAAAGAAACAAGATTTCGCTTGGATGCCCTATAAGTTTTTTAAGCATAAAAATTAAATATTTATGCACAGTATACATGTAAGGTTTGATGCAATTCTGCTAAAGGAAAAATAAAACCTGTTGACGTGAAGTAAATTCAACTAAAGAAGAAGATGAATATAACATGGTCTTTTCAATTTTTCCATATTTTATATTTCATTTTTCATCTCATATTTTTCCATATGACATATTTTAAAATTTTACCTATATTTTAACTTATTTATTACTATTTTTTATCCCACTTGAACCGCTTATGTCGTTAGGGGTCGTGGGGGTGCTGGAGCACCCGGAGAAAACCCACGCAAACATGGGAGAGCATGCAAACTTGAACCTGTGACCCTCTTGCTGTGCGGCGACAGCGCTAACCACTGCACCACCGCGCAGCCACTAATAATTTAGTTTTTGACCTCCATAACCGTAACTAGACACAACCTTGAAAAGTGAATAAGAGTCAATTAAGAGGAAACCCAAATATTCAAATATGTATTTTGCTTTGATTACTTGAAATTAGTGACAAACACATTTATCACTTTGAATTTTTTTTATTATAATCAGAGGAGTGCAATCAAGAATCATATATATATATATATATATATAAAAAATGGTAGTGGTTGGTATGTCTTCACACAGGAAGTAAGTCCCGGAGTAAAAATGTTTACTAAAACTCCTGTTACACCAGACCGCTGTGTGCAGAGTGACAGGTTCAAACAGGGCAGGAGTCCTCTCTCTAATGGAAGTCTTGTCTCTTGCCTCCTCGGGGATCAAACCTGTGACCTTTCCATTATGGGACCATCAGTCCACTCCCCCCTCCCCTCCATCTCCCTCATTCCCTCACTCCCTCGCATCCTAAATTGATCGCAGCTGCAGTGCGTTGTGGTGCGATTGCTCGGCGTGATCCCTGGACTCCACCGGCCGCTCGCTCTGCACTTATTTGCTACAGCAGTAAGCACTCTGTCACATTCACTGATGATGCATGGGAGACACCATACACAGATATACCATCCGCTCATACACATGCACCTTTTGTGTCTCACGCACACAAATACAGAGACTCGTGTAACTACGAGGCGTCTCTGCTTCACAAAAATCACTTCATATAATAGGTGTTTGTGTGTGTGTGTGCATGTGGGATTATGTATGTTTTTGTAATGTGAACAGGAAATAAGAAAAGAGGCTATATTTTCTTTGTGTGTTCAGAGCTTACAGGTGTTATGCCAACACTCATAGTTTGTTGGAAATGATTCTTACCTGCTCTTTTACCTTAATTTGTGATTTGTCTTTCTATTTTTTTTAGCCAATTTTTATCCAGGAGACCCCATGGGGGTTTATTTTGGAAAAAAATATGTCCAGTAGCTGATTTATTTAACCGGTTAGAATTGCAAAATGAATCACATGTGACGTTTGTAAATTTGAAACATAATTTTGCAAGAAAGAAAGTCGTGAAAATACAAAAGTGGTGTAAGTGACGTCTCTCTCTCTCTCTGAAGCTACGATATCTGTGTGTTTCGTACTAGGTTGAACTCAGTTTGATTGGTCTTTCTCCTGATAAAACGACCAGGAGTCGCTGGATAAAACACATAGTTTACTGAGCGGTTTCACACAAAACTAAATGATACTGTGACAAACTGTCACTTTCTTGCCGTGTTGCCAACTCAGTAAGGAAAGCAGCTGTTCGCCATCCTGAAAGTCGCTAGAAGTCACTAAATTATGTCATCACTTGATTTGCATAGTTGACCATGTGCTTGAAATTGTAATGGATGCTGTAGGAGAGACGAGTAACGTCATAGGAGACAAAAAGTGAGTAAAAACACCCTAAATATGTTTATAACGACAAATTAACTTTCTTCTGTTGATTCTTGTTTTTTTTTAAATGCCACAATTCCAACCCAAGTCTAGACTGTGAAACGTCGAACTAGCCAGACAGATGTTTGCTTCTGTCACAGAGAGGTAAACACACAGTGGACGAGGTGAATAAGTGACTGAGGCTGTGAGAGTCATATGCAGTGACAAAGAAAATCAGCCAGCGGCAGCTTCATGCATGGGTGAATCATTTTGCCGTCTGGATGTGGAGGGATGAACATCTCCTGCTGGTGCTGCAGCTATGAGGGCCTGCTGGACGAGGACTGGGCCACCTGTGATTGCTTTGCAGTGGGGGAGGGGTCCACGGCAGCACCTGCTGCTCGTTGAGAAGAGTTAGAGCGATACCTGCTTCACCTCACAGCCTCCAAAAGTCTCCAACAACACCAGAAAAAGTTGCTAGATTTGTTGCTTGTCGCTTTTTTGAAAAAGAGTTATTAGAGGAGACTGCAAACTGACTAAATCTAGTTGGCAACACTGCTTTCATGACTTGCAAAATTATGTTTTGAATTTCCAAACGTGTGGTTCATGGTGCAGTTCAAACAGGATGAAATAATTATTTGTTTCTCTACATTGACTACCATTCATATTTTTCCAATATAAGGTGGCAGGATTTAGGCTCTCTATATACAGTGTATGTGAGTCAGTTTCAGTACATGTTTACATTCATAAGTCAAGCTGTATCTGTGATTCAAGTGGGCAGTATTCTCATGTTATGGGACACGGGTCACCCTGTGAGTTTCTAGACCCAGTGCAGCTCTCCTGTTCTTCCCCTGCTGTGTTAGATTGTGAGTTTGAACTATTTTCTCACAGAATACCGTACTAAATATAGCAAATTTAGGTGCATTTGAAAACATCTTGATTTAAATTATTATCACAGCCACATAATGCTCTGCATGTTTCTCAGCTGTATCCGGTTTGTGCTGCGAACACCACTTTGGTATATTTAGGATTTAATTTTTCTTTACTGAGGTGTTTGAGGGCAAAAATTGCCCCAGATTCCTGAAATCAGCAGCATAAATCCCATCTATCACGCTGTGCATTTTGATCGGGTGGCGGGAACTACCACAGAGGAGTTTACTTTGCATTTCTGTACAGATTTGCCACCATGGTAGCAGCACAATAGTGCAAGATGCAGTCAAAATGAAGACCAAGTCTGAAGATGTGTGTCGTCTGAGCAACTGGTAGTAGGGGGTAGGAAGAGGGGAAGGGGCCATTGGCCTTCAATTTAACAGCCTGGTTTGGCACAGCGCAAGATGGTCTCTAGTTAAGATAAGATAAGATAGTACTTTATTGATCCCCAGCGGGGGGAATTCGGGTTAACAAAGAGTTAACTTCTGTATCGAATCTGTGCATCAATACGCACCACTCTGGACATTTTTGCTTATTGCATCTTTCCATTGATTTTGTGTGCAATCAAGCCACCGCTGTCTAAAAATTACTCACACTTTGAGCGGTAAATCTGCCTCCATTTTTGTAGACATTGTGCACAAGCAGTGCAAGAACAGGACGCTTAACAGCAGTGACTAAGAGGAGCAAGACTTAAGAGTTTCTCAGTCAATGGAGATAATTTTAAAAAGTCTATTTCAGGGAAAATCAAACAATAAATCAATAAATTTATGGTCATTATGCAAGCACGGCAAAATAGCAGCTGTGTCACCCTCAAATGGTGCGTTGCATTAAAAGACTTCACACATATTTACAGGGAATAAAATAAGGTATGAATGAGATAAGGATAAAAATCAGCAATAAAAAGTACAAAGAGTACAAGCAGTAACTACAAAAATATAAAAATATGAAATAAAATACAATAACAATAATACAACTAACAGGTGTGCAAGACATCAGCAGCAGCATGTGGAGTGATGGGTGTTGAATGAAGTGTAAGTAAAGACTGCTTGTGCTCCAGTGATTGCAGCACATCAGTCTTTTCAGACTGAGGCGATGTCTGAAGTCTTTTCATCGATGTCAGACTCGTCAGCTTCATAAATGGCCTTTTTTATTCTCCACGTGTGTTTGACTTTATTTTACCTTGAATAATGCTAAACATTATTGTCAAGTCTGCCGTGGGCGAGGGCCTTGGGAAAAGGACTTTGTCTTCTCATTATGTCATTTTCAAATCAGTCATTTTGAAAGTGTGTGAGAGAGAGAGAAATGGGACTGGAGGTTCAAATATTGATTTTCTGTATAACGATGGTGATCTTTGCTCCTGCTAATGACAGCACCTCTTCATATATGTCAACCTCTGTGATTGCTTATTGACAGCTTCCTTTTAACTCAAGATTTATCTCTATGGTGGGGCAATGTAGGGTGAAATTACAGAATGATTACATAGATTACCAATAAGAAATCTTTGAACTCATATGATTCAGTACGTGCTTAAATATCATCCAGTCATATTTGTGTGTGTGTGTGTGTGTGTGTGCGCACCTGGTGAGCATAGCTGATAATGTGCTAGTCAAATGATGTCTTGGCTTAAAAGTGAGTTTGCATTTTCTCCCCATGTTTGGGTGGGTTTACTCCAGGTTCTCCAGTTTCCTCCCACCACCAAAAGAAGAAGAAGAAGAAGAAGATATTCCTTTATTAGTCCCGCTAGGGGAAATTCAATTTTTTCACTCTGTTAACTTATACACACACATGCACAAACAGGTCCATATACATGCAACAATTGGAGAGATGTCAGAGTGAGGGGGCTGCTCCTGACAAGCGCCCCGAGCAGTTGGGGGTTTGGTGCCTTGCTCAGGGGCACCTCGGCAGTGCCCAAGAGGTAAACTGGCACCTCTCCAGCTACCAGTTCACACTCAGTTCTTGGTCCATGTCGGGACTTGAACCGGTGACCCTCCGGTTCCCAAGCCAACTCCCTACAGACTGAGCTACTGCCGCCCCAATAAGAACAGATACTACGCTTGATCTTAGCCAAAAGGCCGAGAAGCGATGCATCATATGCTGTGAATGATGTAGTTGAATGTTAGTGTGCATGTAAACATACTACTTGACTTTGCTTAGAACAAGGAGTACAACATCTACTTTTGTCATTAGTCAAGAGGCGAAACCATTCAAACATAATTTGTTGAAAACGCAAACTCAAGAGCTCCATCTGAAGGAGTTTATTCCCCAACCTCAATTCACACTTTGCTAGATTGTCTTGTGTGTTCCTGAGGACTCATCTCCTGTATCTCAGGGTGGCGACAAGTAAACAATATAAAGGTTTGAACCCCTCATTTGAGTTGCAGGAAGGTGAAGCTGCTTTTAGCCATTATGGTCCAAGCCTCTGGAACAGCCTTCAAGAGGATCTTTATAATGATATTTAAGAACAGAAACAAAAAAACATATATTTAGTCTCGCTTCCATGCAGTTTTAGTGATTTTGTTTATACCATTTTATACTCATTTTGTTTAATGAACATTTTAACACTTTGCGTAGCTGCTGATCATTACAGCGTTTGTCGATTTAGTTTGGGTTTAGTGGGACAAATTTCCCCAATGGGATCGATGAAGTGTAACTTAACAGTCGTTTTGAGTGTACTGATGAGTTGACTCCCTCTGCTTGCCGTCTGTTATCCGCTCTTTTGAGTCCAATCCAGTCGATCACATAAATGTCAGACTTTGAGAGAGGAACAAACCGAGGCTGATACTCATTACAGCTTCAGTGACACAGATCTGGGCCAGAGACCATGCTGTCCTCTCATTGTTTTGGGGCTGTTTGTTGTTGTTGTTTTTGAACTGTGACTTAGAGGGCAGACAACTTGGAGACAAACAAGGCTGCCAGTCTGTTTGTGCTCCTGCCAGAGCTGACCGAACACAGGCAGCCATGCCTGACTGGGACTCTAATGAGAGGACTTGAAAGGGTCAACATCTTAGAGGAAATGAGCGAGCCAGACCCAAAACACACACGCCCTCATAACTTCAATTAGACACTGAGTAATTGCACATTTTTAGGATGAGACAGACCACAGCAGAGCGCACACACCGAGTTTTCTCCGGTGACCAACCCTAAATCACTCTTTGTATGAGGTAACCTCTGCAGGCAGGTGGCTTCGTTCGCACCATCAAGGTGAAAACAGGCAAAAACAATCATCTACATAGAAACTTTTAAATAACAAAGTATCCTCAGCCTATCCGATGAAGCTCTACGTGGCCGTTGTGATGGCGGGAGTAAAGAAGGAAGATACGTAGTATAAGGTGCGATAACGTCCATGTAGGGAGTAGGGATGGGAACGGTTCAGGTAAAAATCCAACCCGTTCGGTTTGCTGTTCACGGTTTGTTTCGTGTATGTATCATTCGGTTCATTTGAAATAGATTATGAGGCTGATTGTGTAATTTTGTCATCCCATTTATTGTCACACTAGAAATCAAGGCCTGTGGAAAAAGGCTGGGATGTGCAGTATAACTGAAGCTGTGGTCGTGTGTTGTTTTTGGCTCAATTTCAGCGAGGGGCGGACCAGATTTTACTGCTCATGTGTTGTACCTCCAACGATATAACGCGTTGATGACGTGTGACCCAGCCTCCTTCCTTGTCAAACTTCTCTGTTGGCAGACATTGATGAAGTGCAGAGTACGGCTGTCATTCTGTGAAGGAAATGGCGAATGGACATAATAAAGTTCAGGCAGAGGATCCAACAACGTTGTTTCACTGTGCTGTGTGGGAGTATTACGGATTTCGTGTTTCGTGACAGTGACAGGAAAAAAGTGGTGGATAAAACGTATGTAAGCACTGTGCAACACGTGTGGTTTATGCTACTTCCAATATGATGAAATCATTTACGGAGATATCACTCCGGTGTGTCCGTTGATAGCACAAGGAGGAGAGAGCCGTGGAGGAAAGAGCAACTCCTTCTCCCAGCAGCATTTAAACAGCCTCTACATGCAGAATCAGAGCAAAAAACAGAACTAAAGCATCAGGGATGTTTATAGTGAAAGATATGCATCCAGTCATGGAGGACGCTGGATTTCAGCCTATAGGGTACGAGCCACACTATAATATGTCATCTCTAAGACACATCAGCTACACAGTAAATCCCGAACTGCACTTTCTGTTGATGGCCTGAGCCTATAATTTGTTTTTTATTTATTAATTACTTCTAAATAATACAGTGGTACTTGTTCCTTATGTTAGCCTAGTCTACTTTTGTTCAGACAAATATTAGGGACGTGGACCGTGTCATTATATTTATCTGAAAGTCATTATCAGGAGAAACCGGGGGCGATTGTCACAAGGGGCAATTGTAACATCTCAAATATCTCCAATTAGAAACAGAACCATGAAACTCATTATGCACATGGTCCGAAATAGTCCCTCTCTGCCTGCCAAAGGACACACTGAAGGCTCATATCTGACAAGACTTTTGAGGTATAAAAGTATTTTTTTCATCTACAGTATACTGTCTTAACCTTTGATGTCTATGAATCCAAACCATTGTGTTAAAATTTGAAATCTTGAAAAGTCAAATATTACGCCGACACCATCAAAATGATGTCCAACTTATTTGATTATTATTTTTTTTAAATAACTAATAAAAAGTGTTTTGTGTTCAGTTTAATTGTCTATGTCAACTCAATACATCATGTGTTTTCAGGCCAGTCCAGTGGTTAAGCCTCTTGCCAGTGTTCACTTCAGTTCAAGGATTCAAAAAGAAAGTTCTGCCATATTCGCTGAAAATAAAAAAAAAAAAACTCCCCAAAGTGTAAGAAACCTCAGGAAGAGCAACAGAGGAGGGACCCCCTCTTCCAGGATGGACAGGTGTACATACAACACTATTGTGTTGTATGTACAGAGTAACAGCACAATGAAAATACAACATAGACAATCCATATAACAAAAAATAATACAAATAACGTGAATATATGTGAGAAGGTGGATCCAGGAGGATGTCAAGCAGCTTCCCGGCATCACCGAACAGATAGAGCCAGAGCAACACGACCTCCTCTCCACCATGGAACCTAGAGAAAGGACCAGATTTTTGTTTTTAGGTCACAGTTGCTTAGTAATATAAACATTTGACTTCTAATGTTTCAATCAATACTGTGACTCTAACGTCGCTTGTAAAAAGATCTGATGACTGTTAACAAGTCGAATACAAATACAAGTTACCTACATAAAAACTGCATCCAAACACATCAAGAGGTTTTTGAGTAATGACTTATTTGGTGTGAGAGACATACCAACCCTCTTGATATTCCCGGGAGACTCCTGTTTTTTCTTACCCGGACAACAATACAGCTACATCAGATGTTGTTTCCTGGCACAAAAGAGCTGCTGGCCACATGCTTGGTTTGACCAAGCCCCATTAATCCCAGTTTTCGTAGTAGCCAAACAGCAGTACTACAACTTCTGTGTCTTGCCTTGGGAAAGAGATGTCTGTAACTCAGCAGATAATTTTGTCTTGTTTGCAAGCTGTGACGACAGTGTGACGGCTGTGACCCTTTGACTGAGCAGACGCCAAAAGATCTGGATATTTTTCCACTCGGCATTCGAGCCATTTTGGCTTCATACACTACTGAGCAACTCTCATAGGAATGAACGGGGCACCGCCTCCAATTTTTATATTTTGATTGCATTAAACAATTGCATAATTGCCATATATAACTTCTAGCCATATGATGAGTGCATTGTATACTGTGCTGTACTGTAATTTTGATACCATCATGAAAACTTTTTAACCACTGAAGACCTTTGCAGCTCCAGTCTGAGTTTGGCTGCTCTGTGAAGGAAATAAATATAGCAATTTTTCTGGCACTTTTCTCAAGGGGGTGACTGACACCTCATATACTTTCCTTGATCAAAACACACAAACATGACCCACTTGAAGGGAGTGTGATTTCAAGCAATCGCCATATGGGAAGGTCTCTCAGAGCAAAATGGATTATTATGAGTGAAGATGCAATGCAGGGCAGCACCGGCTCTGGTAAGAGGGGCACTTTTGTTTATAGGATTTTTAACAAAACTCTTGAGTGCAATTAATGAGTGCAAATACTGAGACAAGTTTTCTTGGAGCACCAAAATATTGAAATAACAGGAGCATCTACATTTGCAACACGGTCCAGTCTCACAGCAGTTTGTGAAATAGTCACAAAATGTATTTGATTTGATTCGTATTCATATGGTGCCTTCAAATGGAACTCGTGAACTCGTGTTTACAAGATGGGAAATCGTTATACTATACCACACTATATGCATGGCGTTCAAGTGGTCAAGTCGTGAAGAACACCACTGCTAAGCAACGGCAATATTAACGTTACTGTCCGAGTCTAGAAGCCACAGAGGCTAACAATTTAGTAAGCTAGCAAGTGGGTAACATGATGCAGGACATGCAAACACATGACAGAGGAGAAAGATGAAGTCGTTGAGAATATCAACATTTTCCTCAGACATTTTATAAAATTACCAAGAAAAACAATACATGACTAAAATTACAATACACTGTATAATATTAACTTATTAATAACTTAATTACTTATAAATGAACTTCCATGGCTCCACCATTTCTCACAATGTCAACAAACTCATCACAAGTCGTGAACTCTGAGCTTTCAGACACTTTCCACTTATATGGTTGTGAATATGACATGAGGGGGGCGTTCATATGGGCCCAACTCATAAACACGGTGAACACGACCCCGTTTGAAGGCACCAAAAGACACAAATTTCCTTCTTTTTTTGTGATGGGATGGTAACAAACTAAGGTTTAGAAAAAGGCTGTGGTTTGGCTTAAAATAAAAACTTCTTATGAGCTGTCCTCGTGTTTTATCAAGAGTACATGCCGGGGCTGCAGAGTTGAGAAAATCCTTTGACAAATAGAGGATGTTGTTATCCTGCGAGACAGCAGACATGGTAAAAACTTGCAGGGAAGAAGAGCTAAAGTGTCGAAGGCTTTCTGCCACCTACTCCACTTTAATGCGATTAGATGTTAACTGCATGCCTCCTTTTCTTCAGTGCCAGCAATGATTGTGTGTAGGACACAAGCGTGGTGCACTGAAATTTTATTTAATTTGATCCGATTGGATTGCATTGAAGGAAGGAAGTAATTAGATACTTATATAAATATTTACAGAGAAAGAGAGAGGCAGAGGGAGACGGGGTGAAAATGACTCATCCTTGAACTGGGTTGAAATCGATTGTGTCAAACGGAGAGGAAAATGTTTTCTCCCTGAGGAGAGGTAAAAGGACGGAGTAGAGGCAGGAGGTGCAAGGAAGGAAGTACAAAAAAGGCCTCTCTCCCAAAACCAAAACAAAATCACACAGAGGTGCAGAAACACACTCTGGTATGAAGCATAAATGTTTATGCAGTGTGCAAAAAGCTGAGACACAACTGAGACCAGCCAGACAACAACTCAGACCTCGCGAATGTTTTTGTTTTAGGTCGTATTTGACCTTTGTATCCACATATTATTTCTAAAAATCTATCTGATCTTGCGGATGTTTTCCTCTGGAAAACATTAAGAAACATTACATTTCTGCAGCCGTTTCTGCACACTTTCCTTTAATTTGCAATTATGCAGATCTGCTTGAGGGAATTTATCACAATTTGCATCACATGTTAAAAATCAGGAATGAAAAATTGACCTAATCAAATATATATACAGTAAGAGGTGGCAAGAAGAGGATGAACAGGAATTTCAGCCCAAATCAGGAATGTCTTCTTCCTCTAATCTCATCTAATCTTCGTCACCTGTCCTCTGATGAGCGCCTGAATTCCCTGCCTGTCCAGCTGCTCCCTGTTACTCATTAGCTCCAGTACACATATCAGCTGTGCCTGATGCTGACTTTGAGTCTTTATCGGCCGATACTCAAACAGCAGCAGGCAGTAAAGCTGCTGTTGTAAACTATAATTTGAGCTTTTAAGTGTTGGTGGTGCAGTGGTTCACAACATGTTAAACATGTGTTTGAATATGTGCTGGTTATAGTGGTAGATGTGGTGATGTTGCCACCCAGAGCCATCGGTTCGAGTCTGTGTGAGTGCCGTTTAATCAACTGATTATTTTCTGAAATAATCACGTGGTTTGGGAAATCACTTTACCAGAGTTTTCAAATGTGTTTATTTGTCCAAAACCATCAGATATTCAGTTAACAATCATAGAAAACAAGCACATATGAGGATGCCTCTCAAAATACTCAATGACAAAGAAATCCTACCAAAATAGGCGCAGATTCATTTTAAAATGATGATGATTAATCTACTAAATGTTTTTGCCATAAAATGGAGAGGAAACAGTCTTTGCTTCCTTACATTTCCAGACTTATTCACTGTTTTGATGATGAATGCTTTTTCACATTTATCTGCCTTTAACTTCTAACTTTGTTTCCTTCATCTGTCGTCACATTGTCTTTTTTAATCAAATAAAACTGCTTTACCACATTGCACAACACCCTGAGTTTGCACATCAGCCGTCCGGCTTGCATGGGGGGGGGGGTGTTTCACCCAAAAAAAAAAATAAAATCCACAAAAAAGGAGAAAAATAATTAAAAAAAAAAAAAAAACTAAAATTTGAAGTTTTTGGAGGGGGGGGGGAGGAGGGGAAAACAGGGAAAAAAAAAAAAAAAAAAAAATTCAAAGTCCACACAGAAGATCTGCACAGAATATTTAAGGTTGGACCTGAATAGCACTGAGTGGATAGATATCACCCAGTGGTGTCCAGTATAGTGAAGTTATTGTCAGTTTTGGTGTGTATGAGGTCTACTGGGATCAGTGCTGGTGTGACAGCTGGAGGGTGGGAGGACCTGTGAATGCGCCCCTTCACACACTTCAGAATAGAAAAGGACTAAAGATATGGATGCTAAAAAAAAGAACTTTTAAATTTCACAAGTTTTGGGGGATACTACTAAAAATTAAAAATACTAAAAAAAATATTAATTAATGGGGGAAGAATCTTCCTTCCTAGATATTACAAAGAAAAATTTTTTTTCTGAAATGTTATGTTTAAATAAGGTAATGGTGCAATATCTTGTTAAATATGTGCTAATTTGAATCCATTTTCCAAACAGAAATCAAAAAAGTAGTCAAATAAACACGTAAATTTTGGGTGCTGTTATAAAAAAAAAAAATCCAAAAACAACATCGAAATTTTTTTGGTTATTGACAGTACCTCAGTTACAAGGACTAAATACACCCTCTGTTAACTTGGAAACTCTTTGGCTTTTGCAGAGGTCAAATCTATGACCTTTACTTTACTTAGCATTTCATGCTGTATTATCCACTGAGGTTTAGTTATAACGAGAAATACCTTCAGGCCTGCTATTATTGATTGTCAGAGCAATCGTCTGGCTAAAGCTGTTTTTATCTGCTGCTCCTCTGTGTTTGCTTATTTACATGAGGATCCTCTTGACTCTGTCAGTGGAAGTAACAAGCAGGACTGCCAATATAATTAATCCACGGCTCACGGTAGTGACTAATAATATGGAAGTCAGATCAAGTGATAAATCGGAGTTTCCACTGAGCGTGATCACCGTGAACGTGGATTGTAAATGTGGCTGATGATATTTGGACGGAAGACCTGTGCATTCATAAAAACAGTGAAATATGAAAAAAACCAATGTAAGGCTGTTGTAAAACAGGAGTTTAGAGGACAGAGGAACAAAGATGGCACAGTATTTATTCCAGGTTTAAGTCTCATTGGTTAGAAAACTAATTTTTGTACATGAATTAGTAGTTTAAGCTCCCGAGTTAATAACCCATAAATATTTATTTTATGGCTGATTGGAATCCTTTTAAAAATTCCTGAATCCAGATTATGATCCAGATAACCACCAAAATGTAATTATTAATTATTATTATTAATTATTGTTCATTATGCCATACTACAGACACCTGGGTGCTAATAGCATCTGCCTAACAAAAATTAGACAAAATAATTAGAGACCCAAGTTTAAAAGGATAACACACATGAACCAGGGCCCTGGGGAGGCAGAGAGAAACAGGTGAGTCCTGACAATGGATTTAAAAAAGTGAGGCTCCAATCATTCCTGGGAGCTGATACTACAAGTGTGGCTCCAGCTGCGAACAGACACAATCTCCCATGCTTGTCAGCTTTTGGGTGAAGATTGAGGAGAATCTGATGGTTGGTTGGACTGGTACAATTTATGGCTTTGAATGCTAGGATGAGTAAATACAATGTAGAATGACAGACATTGTTTTACAAACAAAATCCAAAGCACACACCTTCATCCATCCATCCATCCATCTTCAACTGTTTATCTCGTTAGGGGTTGCGGGGGGGCTGGAGCCGATCCCAGCTGGTATTGGGCGAAGGCGGGGTTCACCCTGGACAGGTTGCCAGTCCATCGCAGGGCACATAGAGAAAGACGACCATTCCTCACATGCACACCTACGGGCAATTTAGAGTCATCAATTAACCTGCATGTCTGTGGGAGGAAGCTGGAGAACCTGGAGAAAACCCACACTAACACAGGGAGGACATGCAAACTCCACACAGAAGGACCCCAAGCTGGATTCGAACCTGTGACCCTCCTCACAGAGCCGGCCGGTGTAGTCCACAACGGACAAACCAAACACTGGCTCCAGATCGGGACATTCACATCATGTTTTTGCGTCGGTCGCCGGAGCAGTTTCAGATGGTCACAATCTGCAACCTCACCACTAGATGCCGCCAATTCCTACACACTACAGCCTTAATGATTGCAGAAGTCACAACAGCAGTTTCTGCTGAAACAGCTGGAGCACACATGGCTAAATCCTGCATAAGATTTTTTAGATTAATTTAGTGCTGGAGCTAGGAGCTATATTGCATTAATGCATAAGAGTTTAGATTGGGTATTATATTCCTGATTGATCACCAAGAAGAGAGGTCATATGTTCTGCATTCTTCCTGTGACAGACTTCAAAAATAATGGATTTCCAGTTTAAACGTTCTGTATTTTAATACCCATTCACAACGGGGATATAATGGGGTACAATAGTTGCAGATGCTAACAACTGATGTGCATCCGTCAGCAAAATGTTCTCTTTATATGTAAATGTGTACATCACATCAGACATGTATAGAGTTTTCAGCTAGCTGGGCGTTCAGCTGACGGTTCAAGGCTACAAATGGGCTGTAGGTATGAGGTGGCTCCTATATGGACAATAGTCAGTCAGAAAGAGCACACCTGTTGACTTTCTTCCATATACAGCTGCTGATTGTTGCAACGTTAATCTTGAATCCATCCATCTTCAACTCCTGCTTATTCCACAAGGTCACATGCTGTACAGGACGATACAACAATAGAAAATGATTTGCATTTGATAATTAGCAAAGCCAGACTACATACAAAGCCTCTACAGAAACCTGTACTCACCAGGCACAAAAGCATTATAGCAACACATTTTTCTGTGCTTTTTCTGTCACTGTTGGGGCAGAAGAGCCATCGCTCAGTCCCCATGAATCATGAATCAGCCTCTGATGACCCACAAGAGAGAAGTCACATTCATACATGACAACTCCTCAAAAAAATGTGAACAGGGTGAAATTGGACAAAAGAGAGGGGTCCCAGGAGTATTTCCCCAGCTCCTTATTAATTTCAGTGCCTGTGGCTAAAAACGCCCCAAGTCCTTATTAATTTCTGACCCTTATTTTAACCCCTACTAAAATTTAATTGGTTGTGTGATGAGGAGCCTGCAGATTCTGCTCGGAAAAGTTTGTAGTGGTTTTAAGTTTTTCCATATCTTCCACATCTCAACTTAAAGGACTGAACATCTAACGAGTCGAGGAAAAACAAACGTGTGAAAGTGAGCAACAGCTAATGTCACGCGTACAAAGAAGGGCGGCTAATTAGCAAAGGTTTCTTAGTCAACTAACACTCATACGAGTTTGTCGGCTAATCCATCTGTAAAACACAAAGAATCACACAAAAGCACAACTTTAAATCTTGTGTTTACCAGAAATATGCTAATAAGTTTCTTGGAAATAAGTCGTTGAGCATGAAAAAAGCATAAAAATGGCTAATCGACAAAAGATATCTTATTTGACCAGGATCAAAATGACCGAATAGCCCTAATATAAAGCCATTTATAGATTATGATGATTTTGGAAACAACTCACCGTCTAGGTGATGATATATCACTTATATATTATTTAAATGATTCATTATTATTACTTGTATTATCCATTATTATGTGTTATATCTAAATGAACTCATTAACATAATTGTTAATTATTCAAATAATTGTATTATTTATTATATATTATTTCATTATTTACACTATGTGATATTCACCTTTGTTGGACTTTGTAATTAGCAATCACATAATTTTCATTACATCCAAATCTGAGCCATATTGAGGTAACTTTGAGTTTTTGACAAGACTTTTGGCCAATCCACTTCAAGTGGATTGGCCAAAAAGGTGGAGAGGCGTCAGTTTGCTTCTTGGGCACTGCCGAGGTGCCCTTGAGCAAGGCATCAAACTGCTCTGGGCGCTTGTCAGTGGGGCAGTCCCCTCACTCAGACATCTCGCCATTAATGCATGTAAATAGGTCCTGTTTGTGCGTGAATGAATTTTGGGCTCTGTGTGTACGGTGTGAAAAATAACTACAGAGTGAAAAGATTTAATATCCCCTCAAGGGATCAATAAAGTGTGTCTTCTTCTTCCTAAATGAACAAACCCCTCTGTAAAAAAATTAAGAATACAGAAAGAAATGAACCTGGAAAGTCTGGTGGATGTAAAAGCTACTGGAGTGAAGATTTCTGGCTCGGAGTACAAGAGAAAACTCATTTGGAGAAAACAGCTGTTAAAGATATGGATTAATAACATGGTCAATAACGGCACATCACCACTTCACTGGTACTGTCCCACCCTTCACAATAAAGTCCCCGAACACAACCACTGAACAAACTAGTTGCTGTTTGCCGCCAAACTAATGTACGGTGGCGAGTTACCAGCTGTGGTAGTGTGAACACAGTAGAGTGGTTGAAAACTAAAATCTTTCTATAGGCCTTGATTTAGGGCTGCACGGTGGTGTAGTGGTTAGCGCTGTCGCCTCACAGCAAGAGGGTCGCAGGTTCGATTCCAGCTTGCGGCTCTTCTGTGTGGAGTTTGCATGTTCTCCCCGTGTAAGGGTGGGTTCTCTCCGGGTACTCCGGCTTCCTCCCACCATAAAAAAAAATGATGTTTATTATAATTAATGATTAAAAATTTTTTGGGGGTGGGGGTGTGTGTGTGTGTGGGTGTTTGTCTCTATGTGCCCTGCGGGACTGGCGACCTGTCCAGGGTGTACCCTGCCTTCGCCCTATGACAGCTGGGATCGGCTCCAGCCCCCCCGCCCCCCATGAGAGGAGGGTTGAAAACTAAAGGATCTTTCTATAGGCCTTGATTTATAGTGTAACAATACACGCCACCAAAAAAATATACAATCGGCCTCATAACATATTTCAAATGAACCGAACGGTACACACACGAACCAAACCGTGACTAGCGAACCAAACGGTTCAGTTTTTTTACTCGAATCGTGCCCACTACTTGTATATATAGATCATTATAATAATAATCTTCTCCTTTCGGCTGCTCCCCTCAGGGGTCGCCACAGCGAATCATCATAGAGTTGATTCACATGTTTGGTTTTTGGCATGTGTTTTACGCTGAATGCCCTTCTAGACGCATTTCTCCGAGCTTGGGACCGGCACAACGGAGACACTGGCTTGTACCTCCCTTGAGGTTGCATTATTAATAATAATAATAATAATAGATGTTGGGATGTTTTTGCTCCACTAGTCTGAAAGAAGACAAATTATAGAAGCAAAATAACCCCAAATCTGCATGAAAATATTTTTCCTGTAATGTCTTGCCTCAAGAACTCTTATTTTTAGTTGTTGTTGCAGATTGCCCTCTTGTTTTCTCCTGCAGCGACTGAACAAACGTTACTTCATTTCCAAGAAATCACCCTCTGTTAAGTCGAGGTGAAGCCAGTTGGCATGACACAACTATGAAACCCCTTTGGGTGCTGAGGATCTAATGCTAACTTTTAATGAATTTTTCTGTGAAATTCTGCAGATGCAAATAGATAAAGTTATAGAATAAACAGCTAATTGTGTATTTTGGATGTTTTCTTTCCATCCGTTCTCAAAAAAGACAAAAATAGTGCAAAATGTGGAAATGAATTAGTGCATGAAAAACAATATTTTTGCCTTGTATGGTAAAAAATAATAACTGTGATTGTTGTAATTTTCATAACTAGTTCTGATGGCTCTGTACAATAATAAAGAAAACTCGACATATCTTTATGTTAAAAGGACAAACTGAAATATCCATCACTGTTTGTCTTTGTAGTACTTTTCAGCCAACAACACTGGACCGTCTTTCTATCTTTCTCCTCTTCTGGTCTCCTGTAATCACACGCCAGTACTTGCCAGAGGTCGGAGTGTCACCTTGTGGGCTGGAGATTGGAGAGTGAACTCTGTGTGGTGCTGGATGATGTGGGTAATGGTGTGGATAAATGGATACTGATGCTTTTCCCAACTCAGTCACTCACTCACGGCCAAACGAAGTCCCCCGGCAGAGCGAAGAGGAAGAACCTGAGAAGGATAGAAAGAAAGCACAGCTGTCAATATCACTCATCTTCTTCTTAATAAAAATAATTTAACAAAACGCTTTGATTGAGGGATATTTAGTCCACACTCGTCTCCTTTTTTCCCTTCATCTGCTTTCCTGTTCAGTCATCAATTTACTGGCCATCATCAAACTGGAGAACCAAAAGCATTTCACTTTAATCTCTGATGAAAAACGTCTTTGGTTGTCCTCCGTTTGATGCTGGCAGCATGCGAGATGATAAGATCCATACTCTCTCAAGGAAACGCTTGTTGCATGGTTTCACCGTTGAATTTTTACATTATGGATCTAAATGTTATTATTTTCATCCAACTGGTGGGCTCATTGATCTAATGCCATATAATATAATGTGAACTCCAGTCTATAACGCAGCACAAGAAGAGACCCGTAGGGCCTGGGGCGATCCCACCTGACTTTACTGTCTTTCAGAGGCTCTAGCAGGTTCAGTTTTAGGGCTCGCGTGAACCTACACACTGTTTTCAGTTCACCTTTTTGGTCACCTAAAATTGTCTTATTCAGCTCTCGGTTGTACTTAGCTCCACTGTCTCACCGCCAAAAACCAAGATGGCGACACCCAACATCTTGGACTCAAGGCTTCAAAACAGCAGTCCACATCTATGATGTCACAGTGACTACATCCACTTGTCTGCTTTCACTTACGCTAAATAAAACTTAATGGCCCTCCCAAATGTTGAATAACCAACATCATGTGGGGTTGTAGTGGAAAAACATCTCATATCAGTGTCTTTAGGCATTTCAAGGATGTACTTATTTCATTAGCACAAGTTGACAGCTTGTCTCGTAGCTTGTTGACGCTGGCCCTCTCAGATGTTAGTCAGCCGCAACCATGGAAAATACCCACCCAGAGGCCTGAGGATTAAACACTGTTATTATATTAAATCCACCCAAAAATAACTTTATTTTTTTCACTTGAAAAGGGCGAAATAGATTCATGTTCATGAACTCTGATTTCAGTGTGAGGTGGGGTGAAAGAAGTCATATTTACCATAATAACAGCGACGCTGTTTGCTTCAACAGTACAGGATTGTTGTCTACCGATACTTTGATAATAAAAAATAAATGAACAACTTATCATTTAATGTTTGTATTTTCTTTATGACATTTACACACATACCAGAGACATGAGGCCTTTCCCATTTCCGAAATTGTATGGCTTGACTCCTCTCCTCAACTCCTCTCCTCGACTCCACCCTTGACTCCTCTCCTTGACTCCTCTCATCGTGTCTTAGTCCCGCCCACAGGAGAGAGGCAGCAAGTGAAATGTTTTTAGAGATGTGAGATGTCTTTTCCTCTGAAGCAACACGTGAAGCGTTGAATCTGATCACAACTTTAACAGCTGTTTACATTAAGTTAAATGTTTGAGGGAACATTGAATTATCAGCCTCATGTGACTGAATGGAAATGATGATAAATGATGTAAAAGATGTAAAAGACAAACCCTCCTTCTCTCTGACTTTAACAGTATCCTTAATAAAAGTTAATGGAGAAATAACAGATCATGAAAAGAAAAATCTTTCTAATAATTTAAGAAAGTTGACGTCCTCCAAGATGGCGCATGGAAATCGATTTCCAGGTCACAAGCCGGAAGATCGAGGAGACGAGGAGGCGGGAAAACAGGAAATGAGATGCAGCTCAGGTTAATAATCTGATTACTCAAAAAAAAAAAATGTCTTTGTGGTTTCTTGTTTGTTATAAATCAGGTTACTGCAGAATCCTGGGAATAACCAACCCACTTAAGTGCATGCTCCACTGTATTGCTCTGAATCTGTGGTGTCACAATACATGACAGGATGACCTCACGAATCAGTAAAGTGTGTTTGATTTCAGACGTGTGGAGGTTGACGTCATTTTAGCAAAAGTCTGGACACATTTGAGCTCCTGAGATTAATAACATAATATAAAATAATAATAAACAAAAAAACATAAACCGCCTCCTATAATGTTCCACACCTTTTGTCTTTTACGTCCTCAATCAATACACTCTCGTCCCACCTAAATGATGGATGGAAACTGCCAAAAGAAAGAAAGAAAGTTAAACAGTTGTAGATAGGGAAATTAATACAAAAGTAAATAAATAAAGAAGGAAACTTAAAACAGAAATATCAATTTATGTCACGCTTTATCAATTAATGTAATTAATAATTTAAAATTATTTTGATACATTTAATGGCATTAATTTATTGAAAATTTTATTAAATAGTTTATTTATTCATTGTTTTCATTTGGGCTGGTTTCATCTTCCATGCACCTACACACACAAATTAAGATTAAGACATTTACCAAGTCAAGTCAATTATATTTATATAAATCAAAATTACAAATCACAAATAAATGTGCCTTAGGGGGCTTTATAATCTGAACAGCATGTGACACTGTGCACCGTTAATGCCCCTGTAAATAATCCCCTTTAACAGGGATGAAACAACATAAGTAACAACATAATGAAAATACAAAATAGACAATGTATGTTAATAATAATGTGAACATGCTGTATATGAAAATATGGATCCAGGGGGATGTCAAGCAGCTTCCAGGTGTCGCCAAACAGATGAGCAACACAACGTCCTCTCCACCGTGTAACCTAGAGAGAGGAGATGTTATACAAACACAGGAATCAATCTCAAGCACATTACTCTCACAGATAGGGCCACACAAACAAACACACAAAGACAGACAATAGTGTCCTTGATACATTCATGCCAATAAAGCACATTGAACTGAATTGTAATTGAGAGAGAGAGAGGCAAGCGGAGAGTTAACCGTCTACTCCACAGACACAGCGGTGGCTCTCTGAGAATCGCGTCTAGAAGGTAACAAATTGCGAAATCTGATTTGCAAAAACTTGCATAAACTGTCACAAGACTCGCTGCCCAACAAGCTATCCTAGCCTTAACTATTCGAGATCAGTACCTAACCTTAACCACGTCGTCAGCCCAACTTGCTTTCTAGCCACTATAATATTTTCTCATATTTTTATGCCATTTTCCTCTAGATTTATGTTTCTTGGCTTTTGTTTTATTTGATAATATAGCAGACAGACAATAAAGGGGGTGCACCATAGGTTTTAAAACTTTTCAATTTCATTGTCTCTTACTATGTTTATGTTATGCAACAGTACACCAAAGCACATTTCTCTGAAAGATGCAGTTCTTTCTGATTTGACAAATTTTACTGGAACCATTTAATAACCCCATGAAACCATAAAAATTATTTAGGTAATTTCATGGTGGGAAACATCTTACTGAACACAGCTTTCGGGTTAAAGCAGAAGATAAGGAAAAAGGAGAGATTCAACATCATCGGTTATGTTTTCTATCCGTGTCCTCTAATTGATCAAAGAAACCTTTTTCGCCTTGAGGAAGGAAGTATAGTTAATCCCGCCTTCGTGTCCCAGCACTTGTCACTCATCTTGATGAGCTTAAGATGACATCTCGCTTGAGGCCGAGTTGATCCACATCCATAAAGAGACAGGAGCAGCAGAACCAGATGGTGAAAATTTTCAACATCTGCAGTACAACGTTGAGTGATTCTAATTGTGTTTGTCTGTGGCATATTAAAATGTGATGATTTGGCTCTTCCTGCTGTCTGCTGTTAAAGTGAATCCATGTAACTACAATCTAACAAACCCATTTAAAGCACTTCAGCACTGGCTTCACTTTTCAGGAGAGGAAGTTTCTGCCTGGCATCTACAACCTGACAGTGTCTTCCATGCACACTCACGGTAAACATCTCTTAGCGCCGGGAACATCAAAGAAACGTTAAAACTGAATTAACTGAATGTACCTACAGTCTTATGATACAGTTAGATATTATTCATGTGGAAAAAGTTGCATATCAAGGCTTTGATTTGAAAATAACGAATGCTACAGTGAATCCGCATGACTGTGTATATAGATCAGATCCTGATGGTCGAAGTTGGCATTTGGCAACAGTGTATTTTCTTCCTGAGAAGGCTGAGGACCTTCAATGTGAGCAACAGGCTACTTCAGATGTTTTACCAGTCTGTAGTAGCCAGCTTTCTGTTCTTTGCCGTGGTATGTTGGGGGGGTGGCATCAGCACCAGGGATGCCACCAAACTGAACAAACTGGTGAGGAGGGCTGGGTCTGTGGTTGGATGTGAGCTGGACAGTCTGGAGGTGGTGGCAGAGGGGAGGACCAGGAGGAAGCTGGAGTCTATCCTGAAGAACCCCTCCCACCCCCTATATGACCAACTGGTCCAGATGAGGACTACATTCAGCCAGAGACTGATCCCCCCTCGGCACACTACAAACCGTATGGGTCAGTCCTTTCCTTAGGTGGCCATCAGGCTCCATAACCAAGGTCTGACCCCCATGTGACTCTGATCATCTGCTCCGTATTTATTCCTGGACCAAATGTATATAATTACATATAATTATATAATTACATATATATATATGCTACGCATATACAATACCCACCACCTGCTGCACTTTACTTATTACTGTTACTTATTTATTTTATTGTCAGTTTCCTTCATTGCACCTTCTCTTTTACTTTTTACTTATTGTATTCATCTGTACTGTTGTTGCTGCTGCTATGACACCCGAATTTCCCTCCGGGGATTAATAAAGGTTCATCATATCTTATCTTATCTTATGAATGTGCGTGGAATGGGTGAATGCTGTAAAACGCTTTGCGTGGTCGGAAGACTAGAACAGTGTTATATACATGCACGTCCATTTACCATTTTCAGCTCTGTGAAATAAAGCACACTGTGCCTGAACCATCGAACGCACCTTTTCAAATGGCAACTGCAGCCCTCTCATTATGGCACATGGCTGTCGTTCCCACTTTTCAGCTCAATGAATGCTCAGTGCTTAGATAGAAAACTGAGATTACAAGCTTTTACAATAAACACTAACACCGGAATGAATGAATGAATCCTCTCAAGGCAAGCCTTCCACATTGCCATATTGACCGTGATTCACTCGCCACTTGCAATCAGATTTTTTTTCCCTCTTGTTGTTGTTGCCCTGTTGCCTGTTTGCTGTCAATTTAAGTCAATACAGCTTAATGTCACAACTCTTACTATTAATGAACATTATTGAAAAAATGTCCAAATACTCACTGGAATTGATAAATATGACACACTAAACCCTAATGTGTGCGTGTCTGCGTGTGTATGGATGTGTCAAACCTCAGAAATATCTCAATATTACATCCATATATCGACTGTCATTTGAGCATTTTGTCAAAAACTTGCAGGATTTCAATCCATTTCATAACCCTCAGCTACAGTTACACCACATGTTGAGGTAATATTTGATAAGTGATTCAAGAGATCAGATTTAATGAATTCACATCACTTCATTTCCCCACTTGACCTAGTGATGAGTATGCAAGTGATGAGTATGTGTGTATTTATATATGCACTTCGTGGCCTTGAAAACTGAGCAGGTCCATCTCTGGTTTTAACCAGATATTACCATTTATTTTGTCTTTTTGAAGCCTGAGGACACAAGAAGAGCATGAAGTAAATGTAATGGTATTTCTATACAGTGCAGTGGTTAGAGTTGTTGCCCCACAGTAAGAGGGTTGCAGGTTTGAATCCGTATGGAGTTTACATGTTCACCCCGTGTTAGCATTGGTTTTCGCCGGGTTCTCCGGCTTCCTCCCACAGTCCAAAGACATGCACTTTAGGTTAATTGATGACTCTAAATTGCCTGCAGGTGTGAATGTGAGTGTGAATGGTTGTCTGCGATGGACTGGCGTCCTGTCCAGAATTAAAAACACCAAATCATGACTTTTGATATAATCAAGCCTGACACTGTATATGTGTTTTACATTACTACCTCACCCTTTGACCACATCACACATGACATTACACACACGCAACAAGTCACCATCAGTGACCGATGCAGTTTCCTTTTAACCAACCAGTAACAAGGAGCGTCATCTCTGCAGGTCCCAGTGAAATGAGACCAGTCTGATGACTGCAGGCTTGACAACTGCACTTTGATTTGAGCTCAGCGCAACTCCAGTGTAGCACCAAGGTGGATGTAGCTCATTGTAAAATCTTGTTATTCTTCATAATGTTTTCCTAAATCCACATTTCAGTTTCAAAAGTAGGTAAGATTCGATTTATTGGTAAATTGCTGGTGTTTCTGGTGTTAGCTCTGTGCAAGAGTTAAAGGGGGTCAGGTTTAGAGAGGAAATGATGCTGATTGTGTCGTGATTCATTTGATTTTATTTGTATGTCAACAGACCTCATGCTGACAGGTCCTATGATTACTTAACCAACAGCGTATCTGTAATAAATTCATCAAAGACCCTCATTGCATGTTTTTTTTCCTAGGGCTGATTTTGTGCATCAGGTGGGGGAAAGAAAACGTCACGAAAGTTCAAAAATGACATTGTTTGGTTATGTCCATTAAGAAGAACAATAAATCTTGTTGTTGAATTAGGCTACAGATTATTACGGGTTCTTTGATTTCTAACATGAAGTCAGTGTGAGCCAAACTGTGATTCGCTGCTTTTACGTAAATGCATTCAATGATCACATTGTCCGTGAACTTTTCAAACACTAACACAGTACTTTCAAAATGGCTGAAAACATTCAAAACTGAGTGATGGGAAAGTTCATGTGTTTCTGCTTTTACTATATTGAAATACATTGAAAATCTTAACAGAATATTTAAATTGGAATGAAAACCTACCAGGAATCCTGTTAATAAAACATTTAGGAGGATCTATTGGCAGAAATGGAATATAATATTCATAGCTATGTTTTCATAAGTGTATCCTCACCTGAAACAAAGATTTGTTGTGCTTTTATTAGCTTAGAATGAGCCCTTCATATCTACAGAGGGATCCTCATCATGTTGCTCCACCATGTTTCTACAGTAGCCCAGAACAGACAAACCAAACACTGGCTCTAGAGAGTGAAGTAGGCTCATTTCCTCATAGACTTCTATACAATCAGACTTCTGTTTGCAACCAGAGGAGTCGCCCCCTTCTGGCTGTTAGACAGAATGCAGGTTTAAAGCACTTCAGCATTTCTTCTCAGACCCAGAGTTTGACCACTGGTCTCACAATATAGTGAACTGTTGGACTGTTGGTTCAGTGATATTACTGTTTAAATAAAAGTCAGCAGATTAAGTGATAATGAAAATAACTGTTAGTTATTTTGCTCTGAGAGTTTTCATTCTGTGCATCAGCTTTGAAAATTAACTCATAGATTTAACGTCTTACCAGGTATCGAATCTAAAAGTCTTTAGACTTTGCTGCTGACCCCTGCTGACTTTGAGTTGCTTGGATGTGTTTTAACCTCTTAAGACCCGAGCTCTTTTTTGATATGCATTTTTGATGTCTCTTTGCTATTTGGGCTTATTGGAAACTGATAAGTATCAAAACTAAGCATCATCTTTTGACATAATGTAGTTTTAGAGAAAAATTATGTCCACATATGCGGACACTCGTTCTGAATTTCCATAAAACACAATAAAGTCACCATTGTGTAATAGTGCAAACCTCTATATGTCAACTCTGAACACAGCAGTGTTTTTCCTGACTGCTTTTGCATTTATTAATAACACTTGCAAACATGTTTTTTTTTAAACATTTTGGAACATCACAGTACAATTTAACAAAATGAAAATGTTTTCCCCTTTTGGACAGTCATAGCAACAGTTTGGCTCATTTGAAGTGCTGCAAACAGTTGCAGGACTGCTAGATGGTAGTGTACGTATCCTCGTACGTGTACACAAGACCCCAGTTAAATAAAATTAAGTATTATGTTCATATGACCCAAAATGTGATGTCATCGCATGTGTACGCCAGGTCCTAAGAGGTTAAATAGGACCTATTAGGCTTTTGTGCTTTTTCTCTTTCCTTTAGTGTGTTATATTCTGTGGTTTTTTATGCATGTAAAAAGGTCTGCAGCACTACAACTCCCAAAGTCCACACAAAAAGGAGTTACCCTCCCCCACAGAAACACTGCTCCTGAACTGGCTGAAAGTCCCGCCTTTTCTTCCATATCTTTGTGATGTCACCAAGTAACATATTTGCATAATACCTGCCTAGCGGCTAGTTTGGCACGCCCTCAACAGTGCTAGATAGTGCGGAGCTGGAGCAGAGTCCAAATAGTTTGGTTTGGTTAACAGAGTGTTTCAGAGGCTGCAGCACAGCCGATGTGAGAAAAATAAAGCGATTTTTGAACATTAAAACATGTAACTATGTTCTAGTAGTAACTAGAATACAGATATGAACCTGAAAATGAGCGTAATTGGTCCTTTTTAATGTTGGAGCCCTTGTGCATACAGTGGGTCTACTTCTGTGGGCATGTTGGGGAGACATGTCGCTCATAGGACTCTGTTTCCTAAGAATTATATTCATATAAGCAAGACATTTGCAAGTTTGCAGTAAACATAACGCTGCCTGGATCACGTTCAATGGAAACATTTTGTTCCAAAGCAGATATTAGTGCAATAATATACCCCAGTAAAACCAAGTTAACTCATTTTGGAAGGCAATGGCAAACGATCAATTTGTCATTTAGGTGAGAGCTTACTCTAAGATTAAGTTGCAAAGGAAGGATCTAATCTATATGCAACACTTTCCCCTTTTCGGCTGGTTTAATCCTTCAGGCCAACCAGGATCTCCCTTTGAAATGGTCAAATATGTCTGTATCTGTGTTCCTGTCGGTGACAGAGGAAAAGACACCTGCAACAAGTAGTGTAGAATAAGAAAGAGCAGAGGAAGCAACAAGAGTGGGTCTGGGATGGAGCCAATACCATTGATTCCCATGCTTTTGACTGTTAATTACATTGCTTGACCCCTTGCATCAAGCCGTGACCCAATCAGCCAATAAATCACTCTGACACTGGAGATACAGATCTATTTGTCTATTGTCTTGATTCCTCAGATAATGGTTGGCCTATAGAGTATTTCAGTTGTTGTCCTTCTGGCTGTAAGTGGCTGATCTTTCAGCCACCTTTATAGATTCTCTCCTGCACTCCTCCTGACATGAGGGACCTGTGATTCCTTTTAATTAAATGCATGTATAGTAGTATTGATCATGGAGGTATACTCTGGTTAATGTGGAGAAATGCGGAGTCCTGTTGTCACAAAGCTTTTCAATCACTTCTCCTTCATTTGCAGTGTGTTTTTATCCCCGTAAATATTGTTATGCAATGCTTTCATTGATGGTGGTCTGAGACTATGACACACATGCACGCACACACAAACACGCACCGCCCCGCCGCCTCATGTTGCGGGTTTTTGTCCCCCAGGGCGTTAAACGGCGCTGGGAGTGATAAAAGCTCAGGCGCACTTAGCGCTGGACCGGTGGCCGCGCATGAAAAGGAGCGCTCCTCGCCGGACCCGGAGCGTACGGCCTCAGGAGGGGCGGATCTAACGTGACAGCACCGGCATCTACTCTCTGAATCCTCACTCATTCGCCAAGTAGCTATCACGAACTGGATAGCCCAGCAGCGTCTACACATCCTGTCCTCCTTTTATTGAGAGCTGCCACATGCGCGCACGGTGCAACAACAGAGGAATCCCCAGTGCGCTTTCACTTCTCCAGATGGGCTAACAGAGTCCACAGCGCCGAGACCGGATGGTTCAGTCCTGTGGTGCAAACTTCGGGCAGGTGCAAACTTCGCGGCTCAGCCAGGTATGATCGTTTGCAACGTGAGCCTGAGCTGTGCGTACTGTCCCGGGGGAGGAGCCGGTAGCACGGCTGCGACTGCGACGGACGCGTACGAGGAGCTGTCCGGTTCTCTCCCTCCTCCGTCCCTGAGTTCGAAGGGGCACCTGCTGGTTGCGGTGTGCCTCGGCTTCATCGGCACCTTCGGGTTCCTAAGTAACTTCCTGGTGCTCGTGCTGTTCTGCAGGTACCGGGTGCTGCGCACGCCCATGAACCTCCTGCTGGTGAGCATCTCTGCGAGCGACCTGCTGGTCAGCGTGTTGGGCACCCCGTTCAGCTTCGCGGCCAGCACCCAGGGGCGGTGGCTGATCGGACGCGCTGGGTGCGTTTGGTACGGGTTTGTTAACGCATGCTTAGGTAAGCAGCTGTTTCCATCTTCTTTGGCACGTGTCACTCACTGGAGACACACTTCAGGTTATTTATTAACGAATTAAATCTCACACTCATTTTTCCTTCTTATTTTCACCACATAAAAGACATGAAATGTTGATTTTGCCACTAAGTCAGACGGTGTCTCTGCGTATTTTGGGACATTGCTTTCTTTACTCAACATATTAACCCTATATGTTACTGAAAATGTGAAAATCCAGTCTGCAAAGGGTCTTTTTCTCCAACTTGACCAGTGCACACCATGCACTTTCATCCAAAACGATTTCTCAAGCACCAAAAGTCACAGCATTTAGTCAGTCCATATCTTTAAATCGGAATTTAAACATGAAAATTAACAAATTCGTACTTTTCAGGTTTAGCAGCAGCGCGCTCCCTCACAACATGTCACTGTAGATTTGCTCTGCTTAAAAATATTTGCTTGCAGAAGCATGAATCAAGAAAATATGCTTTGACCGCCTGCAGCAACAGGCAACGTAAAACTAACTCAGAAGATTAACGGCATGATTAAAATCCTGTTAACCAGTTTCATTCTGCGGTTAATTTCAATTACAATCCTATTAAATTGTGAGGGCCTTTGCTGTTCCCTGCTGATTATGTTGAGTTTCCTGCAGACATAAATATCATGATGTGTCATAATTCAGATTTAGTCTAGTAAACTTTACATTTTTGGTGATGATGCAGAAGAGGAAAAAAACATAAAACGTGGAAAAAGCATTTCTGGTCATATCACATAATAAATCTGCTGTTGTTTGGCTCTTGTGTTGATGCTCAGACGTTGTGTTAGCTGCTTAAAACCGGACTACAACCACCAGACAAACCACCTTTCAGTTTTAGGACAATCCTTCTAATTACTGCCACCTTGATTAATGTCACTCCTCTGCCAGGAAACTGTAGCATCCTGATTTTCTAACCCTTGAAGCAAAGACAAGAGGACACAAAGATGATGATTGGGGCTATTTTCATGCTCTCACTGTTTTTTTTTTTTTGTCTTTGTAGTCTTAAGGGACTCTGATTGATGTAAATGAACTAAAAGTACAGACCTGTCTTCTCCTTTACTCACTTCTCCCTCTTTTACTGCTCTCTTGATGCTGTGACTCTTAAATCTCTTGTTTTCTCTTTGGGGTCTGGACTTGAAGTACTGTCAGGTGCAGTGAGGTGATGTTCTGAAATAAGACTTTTCCTCTCTGGAGTCTGGAAAGTAAGGTGCAGTAAACTGTTGGTGTTGCTCTTAATCCGTTGTTTTCTCTGCAGATTCTGGACTTGCAGTACGATGTTGTTGTTTCTCTGTGGAATCTGGACTTGAAGTAATGTGTTGTTGCTCTTAAATACGTACTTTCCTCTTTAGAGTCTGGACATGCACTGAGATGTTGTTGCTCTTGAAATCAATGGTTTTCTCTGCAGATTCTGGACTCTCAGTGAGGTGGTGTTGCTCTCAAATATGTTGTTTCCCCTCTGGAGTCTGGACTTTAATTAAGGAGTAGCAAGGTGTTGCTGCTTTTAAATCTGTAGCTTTCTCTGCAGAGTCTGGACATGCAGTGAGGTGTTGTTGCTCTTAAAAATCAGTGGTTTCCTCTGTGGAGTCTAGACTTGGAGTAATCTGCCTGCTCTCCTCAGACTATTCATGACTTGGACTACGTCTTCTATCTTTTCCCATCAAATTGAACAATGCTGACTCAATTCCTCAATAAATCCACTATAGAGCTACTGACAGTCCACAGCTTAAATGCAATCCTGGATGCTACAATCACATCTTTCCACAACTTGACATTCACTCCGTGATGAGACAGACTGAATCTATATAATTTGCTTGTTTAATGTGGCTGTCGAGGAACCACTAACCAATAACATCAACCTGTATGTGAAATGATCATAGGCTCACTGTCCTGAATGAGATGCCTTGAATTCTGACCTGCTCAGAGGGACATCCTACCTTAGCATCAGATATTTATAGGAGTACTTTGGTCAGAATTGATCAGATTGTGGGAAAACAAGACAAAATACAGCCCATTTTGCAAATGTCCATAAATAACTTATAGGTTCAAGCTGTTTCACATTGCACTCTGGCTGATGGAAAGACTGTAAGCAATGATAAAAACAGTGTAGTGAAAAGAGGTTCGATCAACATGAAATTTATCATCTTTAGTGTAAGTGAGCGACTTTTTAAATTTGATCCTTTCACCTTTCAGAAGTGAGAAGGGTTTAAACTTAATTGTGTGTGTTTTGTAACTGGTAAAAGTGCTGCCTGAGGAGGAGATTTAGCTTCAGTCGCATTGCCTCTTTAGAGTTGTTATTTAGCTTCAGGATCTTTGTATGCATTAAGTTTGTGAAATAGCTGAGCAAATGTTTTTGGATGCAAGTGTTGATGTAGTTGGACTAAAATGACCTGTTCAGAGTTCCTGCAGAGCTCAAGACTTTACAGACCTTTTTTAATACCACATAGAAACCAATTTAATACGTGTTTCACAAAAAAGTTCGAGGGATAGCACAGACGGTATTGCCTAGAATTATTTATTATTATATCATGTTTTTTCAGTACTTTATCTCAGTCAAAAGATCTAATGACACAATTCATGAAATTACGGTGAACTGAATAAGCTGTAGAAAATGGATGGATGATGGATGGTGCTGATGGTGCTGTTAGCAGCCACAGTGCTGTGTGTCACAGAAATGCAGCCACTTTCCCAGTAACAGGCTCCACATTTAGTTTAGTTTAGCAGCTTGTCGGCTGTGTGTCTGCCTGGATTAACGACAGCGATCTGACAAACAGTGTGTGTGTTGGTGCTACGTTAGCAGCTGCTAGCTGCTGGCTACTAGCGTTGCTGGTGGCTTTGTGCCCCCAAACACATAGTTGGACACAAAGACCAGTTTTAAAAACTTGGTTACTAATGCTATTTAGTTTGCATGTGTTTTAAACTAATGCGATATTTTGAGGCGATATTCAATGCAAACAAAATAAAGCAAAAGAAGCAAATGTGAAGTTAGTTTGTTGCAAATCTGCACATCTGTATGAGTTGTATGACCCTATACAACTTCAGCTAGTTTCCGACAGACCGTGTGTGTGTGGTGGTGGTGAGTGTGTGTTTGTTGGTGGTGTTATATAGCTGTGAACGTAGCTGTAGCAGACAGTGTGCTTACAGTTTATTTGTCGGTGAATAAATGCTACGAGGCTACAAGCTACAACTCGTCAGCTGGAAGTCCAGAGCCAACTTTCTGTATCTGCGCCGGCTCTCTCTTAAGGTGGACCAGCTTTTCTCCTTAAAGTGATGAGTTGCTCCTCTCTCTGTTAGGAAGCTTATAATCAATCCTTGTCTGGTCAAGTTGACGTCTCTATGCGTCTGCCTTTCCTACTTTCTCTATTTTTAACTGTCTATTTCTGTCTATGTCTCTCAGCCACAGTAGTCCATCATCATAATGCTGCGTGGAGCAACAGCTGTAGGGATATATGAAAGTAAAAGCTGGATGGTAATTATTAAAGACAGACATTAGTTGCAAGTCTTTTGAGCATTTGCTAAACTAGCATGAAGTGAAGCATTGCCACCCTACTTTCAATGTATCAGCGATGCAAGACACAGCTAGTCAGCTGCTTAGCCGTGAAAACTAACTTATTCAGACATATAGAAGATACTCAGTGTCAGTTTCAGTCACACTTTAAATTAAATTATTTTGAAAAACAAGGATGCATTGCTTTCTGTAGAGCGGAAACGATTATATTGATCCGTACATTGACAGAAGTGGCATTGAGTTCCACCAATGTGACTCCAATTGCTCTTCTGTTATACTGCTGAGTTTCCCTTAACAACAGTCTGAAACACAACAGTGACCAATGTCAGGATGTCTCGACTTTAGGCATATTTTACGTAATCACTTGAAATGTTATTGATTAATAGATTTTTCAACAAAATAATCTGCAGGTTAATGAAAATAATTGTCAGCTACATGAGATATTTTCTTTCATGCTGTCACACTGTTGTTACGATACTTTCCCCTCTTAAAGGAACAGTGTGTAACATTTAAGGGGATCGATTACAAATGGAATAATATTAATATAAATTAACTTAATTAATTAAGTGTGTTTTCATTAGTGTATAATCACCTGAAAATAAGATAATAGAATGAGCTGTTTATATGTACTTATGAAGCGGGTCCTCTTCACAGAGCTGGCTGCCATGTTTCTACAGTAGCCAAAAAAGGGACAAACCAAATGCTGGAGCACAAGAGCACAGGTGTCAAACTCAAGGCCCGCGGGCCAAATCCGGCCCGCCAACTCATTGCAAGGACTTGCAATGAATATATTATGCTTATCTTACAATTCTATGCCGCTTCACAGAAGTGCGCTGTACTTAAACTACATGTCCCAAAATGCATCTTGAGTTTGTTACATGGTTTCCAGCAGCAGTAAAAACTAATATGAATAGTACCAAAATGTCCAAGAAAAGAGATTTGATGCAGGGGGAAGGCAATTTAATGAGAGATGGGAAAGAGAATACATGTTTGTGCTTAATGGAGACAAGCCAGTATGTCTTCTTTGTATGTGAGCAGATGTACTCTGACTAGAAACTTTTAACAGTTTAGAAGAGCTAAGAAGAAGAAAGTTTTCTATTTGTCACATACATGACATTTGACCTCTGCATTTAACCCATCCTCAGTATTTTAGGAGCCGTGGGCTGCTGTGGGAGAGCAACTTGGGGGTCAGTGTCTCGCTCAAGGACACTTTGACATGCAGACTGCAGTAGCCGGGGATCGAACCGCCAACCTTGTAGTTAAAGGACGACCCCCTCTATCCACTGTTACAGCCACCCCATGCAGAAGTCAAATTTCATGTATGTACATGTATGTATATGACAAATAAAGGTTTCTTCTTCTTCTCTCAGCTTCTTCTCTCTTGCTTTGCCGTCAGTTGGATCTGAAACAAGAGAGAAGAAAAGAGGGAAGAAAAGAGGGAAGAAAAGAGGGCGACGGAGGTGAGGTAGAAGGTAACAGAGAGAAAGAAGGTAATACAGAGTTAGAGAGACAAAATGAGAAAGAGAGAGAGACAAAGGAACAGTGGTAGACAATGAAAGATGATTAGCTCCTGTGCTGACTCAAGCACAGGACACTGGGTCATTCATTTTACCATAAATCTATTCCACACCATTCCAGAGCTTCAGGCCTCAGGTGAAAAACCCATTAAAGTCCATGGTGGAGAATCAAAGTGGGCCATGTTTGAATCAAAGCTGATGTTAGGGAACTGATACGTTCCCACCGAATCCCCACCAGGCTCCGAGGAGAGATTGTGCAATCATTACAGGAAATGAAAGGAAAAATGGTGGCTGTTAAGAGAAATTTCCCTGTTGCTGAGGTAGCAGACCATTCATATTAATATAATCCACTAGCCTGGAGAAGCCGTGGGTGCTGCTACTTTTAGGATTTATTTGCCCACGATTATATCATCACTTTGTAGTTTTGACACAGATTTAGTTATCTCATCCTGCAGGTTATACAGTTTATTAGTTAATTCTGACATCTGATTAGTTACACATTTGTGCAAAAGCAATATTGAAATCACAAGATACGAACACAAGACTAATAATTACATGATCACAAAAGGACAAACTGGTCAAGCTTACAAGCAGATGAGCCCATGATTATGAGAAAACAGATTATTCAAGCTTAATATTTTTTTTATGTTAAAAGGGCTTATTTCTACTTCTGCTTATTTTCAGGTTCATACTTCATGTTAACATGTTAACATGCTTTAATGTTCAATAAACACATTACTTTGCTTATACTGGCTGTTTGAATATACCTGTATTCCCGCTCTGTCTGAAATACACTGTTTTGGTGCCTGTCTCTTTAAAGGTGGGTTGGTAAGCACTTCAGATACCCAAATGTATATGTACAAACTTATTTTCCCATACAACTAAACTGCATAACCAAAATATGCTTTGAGGGAAACATATTTTCACCTGGTAGAGTTGCAATATAAAACAGTTTTAAATGTGATTAACATTGTAAATGGAAACAAAACAATTGCAACAAATCTACTTAGTTAGGTTTAGGCACCTAGATAGGTTCAGCCCAGTGTTTTGCCATTAGTTTCGTTAACACATCCTGACAAACATTATTATTTAACGTAACTTTCAGCTGTCGAAGTTAATGTGATAATAACAAATTTGTTTTAGTGCTGCTAACTACTTTAATGCATTGATGCAGCTTGTGATTTTTAGGTTGTAGTGGTTTTCAAGCTAGAGTCAAGATATTGATATCATATGAAAATAGAAAACCAAAGGAATCCGTTGGTACCAATCATGTCATACAAGCTTGTCACGAAGGAGGTTAAATAACGCTCCAAACTTATACTAAATTTTGGTGAGGAAAAACTGTCATGGCCATTTTCAAAGTGGCCCCTTGACCTCTGACCTCCAGATATGTGAATGTAAATGGGTTCTCTGGGTACCCACCTTTACAGACATGCCCACTTTATGATAATCACAGTCAGTTTGGCTCAAGTCATAGTCAAGTCAGCACAATGACACACACAAGTGTTGTTGCCTGTTGGGCTGCAGTTTACCATGTAATGATTTCAGCATATGTTTTATGCTAAATGCAGAACCTGTGAGGGTTTCTGGACAATAATTGTCACTGTTTTGATTTCCAGTCATAAATTTATCCTCCTTTTGCATTCAACAGCATGTTTACCCCCTCCCTTGTTGATAAGAGTATTAAATACTTGACAAATCTCCCTTTAACGTACATTTTGTACAGATGAAAATATGCAATTAATTTGCGATTCATCGAGATTAACTATGGACAATCATGCAATTAAATAATTTAAATGATTGACAGCCCTACTAATTATATAAAAGCTCGACACATATGGAAATGTGCTTGTGTCTTTTTTTTCATTTTAACTCAGTTCAATATTTTAATAAATTGATCCCATGTGATCTAATCTTTTATTTTTTTTCAGCACAGTATGCTAATCTGTTTGACCCAAAAGGGTCCATGTGGAGTCCATGTGCTTTACCTAACCACAGAGCATCAGTAATGAATGCAGAGGGCTCTTACTCCCTCTTCATCCACCTGCACACGAACACACACACACACACACACACACACACACACACACACACACACACACACACACACACACACACACACACACACAGTGACAGTCTTAAAAATAATGGGAATGATTTTGTGTTTGTGTGTTTGTGCATGTTGTATGTCTGAATAAATACTGTGTGTGCGTGTGTGTGCGTATGTGTCAGCCAATCAGAATCCTTCATTATGGATAGAGGTGCAGTGATTGTCTGTAATCAAAGTCTTCATCCCAGCGAGACCCAGCGTAATGGAGGTGAAGTGCCCGAACAGCACAATAGCACGTATGTGCTGATTAGCTCTGATTTAAGTCTCAGTCACTTCAGCAACAATTTACTCCAATGGAGCTCATTCATCGATTAGTAATTAACATGCAGTTAAAGGCTGTCTGCCTCCGCTCCCGTGCAAATCACTGTTTCTCTGCAGATTTGTTTCAGTGTGAACAGACTGAAGATGTAATTAACAAGAGAATCAATTAGCTCACATCATGTTTCATGGAAAATAAACTATGGACATAGAAAATTATTTGTTTTATATACAATGTGCAATTTTTAGTTTTCAATTTCATAAGAGCTACAACAAAAAATACATTTGTAACAATATTGATAATCGTTCACATAATTTTTCAAGCAAAAATGCAAAATATGGGTCACATGGGTTGCATGTTCATATCCGGTTTGGGGCTCCTCTGTGTGGAGGAGCTCTCCGTGTTAGTGTGGGTTTTCTCCAGGATCTCTGGTTTCCTCCCGCAGTTCAAAGACATGCAGGTTAATTTATGACTCTAAAGTGCAGTGTTTGTTGTTTTACAGACCAAATGATTCATGATTCAAGAAAATGATCAGCAAATTAATCAATGATGAAAATAATATAATGCTGAATGATGGTGATTCTTTATGAAGAAACTCCATTTACAGATCTGTTCATTAATCAACTAATTGATTAGTTGACCAAATCGTATCAGTGTGTGTACAGTTTATCTGTTGGTGAATAAATGCTATGAGGCTACAAGCTACAACTCCTCAGCTGGAAGTCCAGAGCCAACTTCCTGTATCTGCGCTGGCTCTCTCTTAAGGTGGACCAGCTTTTCACCTTAAAGTGACGTGCCACTTCCTCTGCATTTTTCTCAGCTTCTAATGAATTGTTAATATTTTTAGCCATTTAACTGATGCCGTTAAAATGGTTAATGTCCGTTATCAGTTAAAAGGTTAATTATTAACATTCCTACTAAGATATTACAAGTAGCCATAGAGCGTGTTGGCGTAACAAGCATGAAATACCTCCGAACAGCTGACATGTTTGTTTTTCTAACACCGTGCTGATGTAGAGTTGAACTGAATAGATCAGCCCCATTGTCCAATACCCGATCCAGCAATCTGAGTCAGTTTTGGCTTGATATTTAATATTAGTATTAGATCAGGGTATCCCGAATTTATGCCAAAGTATTTTGTTAGCCTCCTACTGACTACTTTTTCTGTACTTCCCCTTCCTCAGGCATCGTCTCCCTGATCTCCCTGGCCGTCCTGTCCTACGAGCGGTACTCCACCATGATGAAACACACCATAGCCGATGGCAGAGACTACAGCCCGGCGCTGGGTGGGATCTGCTTCTCCTGGCTCTACTCTATTGCCTGGACTGTACCTCCGCTGCTGGGCTGGAGCAGGTACGGGCCCGAGGGTCCCGGCACCACCTGCTCGGTGGACTGGAGGACCCAGACGCCGAACAATATCTCCTACATCATCTGCCTGTTCACCTTCTGCCTGCTCCTGCCGTTCTGCGTCATCCTCTACTCCTACGGCAAGCTGCTGAGCGCCATCAGACAGGTGCGACTTTGTTCCAAAGTGGGATAATTATGCTTTGTTCAGAACATAATGCTGACTTTGTTGGGAGTTGTAAATCTCAGAGCAAGTGTTAACGAAGTACTAAAAGCACTTCACGAATGATTGGAGGAAAGAATGTATATTTATAAATACCTCAAATACATAATGCCTTCCCTTATCTGATCCACTACTGTATCAAAAGCCTCCAGCCAGTCTGGATGTTCAGTCAGGGGCTGTGAAATTGGCAAGAGAAATGAAGCCACGCATCATCTGGTTTTAAAGAGGACCTTTTGTGCTTTTTTCACCCCTTTCCTATAATGCACTATCTAGTTTTTTGAACCCAGTCTCACGCCAAAGTGTCTGTCCCCCAGAAGGAACGAGTCAGTAGGTCCGTTCGAGATGAACTTTCCATTGCCCGGACAGCAGACCGGATCAGGCGACACGCTGCAGTCAAGTCAGACAGTTTCTAGACATTTCCAGCAGCCTTTAAAGAATGTACAGGAAGTCACAGAAACAGTTAAATCCCATGAGAGCCGCATGGGCCGCTTGTAGTTTGCAGACCACGTTCAGAATTGTTTATATTTTATTGAAAATGAGTGTGTATCTGGCATTGGATTCTTTATTATAGTATGTCTGCACATGTCAGCACATTGTAATGAGCACTCGTTTTGTGTTTAGGTGCTTATAAATAACTTTCATTATTATTATTTTTATCAGCCACATAAGATATGTTTAACAGATGAAACCTTCATTGCACATGAGACTAATATCCTGCAATCTAGTGTTAAATATTCCAATTACACAGGAAAGTTTGCACTTTCTACTACAAGTGGTGTTTGTTATCAAAACTCAGAGCTCAGGTTAACCAATTATTAACCGCTAACCGTCAGGATTGCTGTGTTTCACGCAGTGGCGCTATGTGACTGCCTAACGAGCCGCCCAGCTGTGACTACAAGCCGGTGCAGCTTAAATCCATCATTTATCAATAGTTGCAGCATTTGAGTAAAACAAACTGAGGCCCCCGCTTACCCGTCTGGGAGAGTTATTGCAGCAGCCACGATGTTGTGTGGATCGTCCCAGTAAGTCTTCATCACGTCATTTAGCTGCAGGGGTATCAGCTGTTTGTGTGCCTGGCGCACTCATTGAACACAGTGTAACTTTAGTGTCCACTCGTGAGACAGAGCGTGTGTGGCGGCGGTGAGCGTGGGGTTACCGGGGGTGTTATAGCTGTGGATGTAGCAGTAGCAGTGTGTGTACAGTATGTCAATGAATAAATGCTACTGCGCCCATGTCTTGCCAGCCGCCTGCTGATTACGGTGAAGGTTGTTAGGTGGTTAGTTAGCTGCTCATCTGAGTTTTGCTTAGCTTTTTATTTGATCTTTAATGTTCATTTTAAACGTTAATTGATTAAAACTCTTAATGTTGGTTATTTGTAAACGGTTATTTATTAAAGTCTCTAGCACCTGGCACTAAAACCCGCGGCCGCCATGATCTCACGAGGTTATCGTTGCCCAGCGTGACGTCAGGATCAAGTCGAACTCAAATCTAACCGGTATGCGCCGATCGCTGGTGATCGATTCTGCGCTGGCCTGGCTCATCTCGAATAAGCCTGGTGTCACGTATTGCATCACCGAGACATTATTCATATTACATTCCTGCATAAAGACGGCGTGTTTTGTAGTTTAGTCGTGTCGTCACGTCACAGATATAGCATGTTGTGTAGTGACGGAAGTGTAACTTTGGAGATGGTCACGTAGTATAACAAAAAAAGTTACCTTAGTTACGTTTGTCAGTTGTTTCTCAACGTATGGAAAAGTTGTTTACATACATGTTTTACTTAGTTTATGTACTTATTTTAAGCTCAGCTATGATGCTTGCCCTTAAACTGTCTTGCTTGATCTTATGTCAGCGACCGTGATGATTTCCCTTAACATCACAAAATGGTTTTCTTGCCTAAACCTAAGTCAAGGGCTCAAACGGAGCATTTCAGAGGGTGAAAATAGGTGCAGCAAAAATAAAATGTTTTTTTTTTTTATTCAATTTACAAGCATGTAAATATGTTCTAGTAAACCCTAATGGGTCCAATTAAAACAATCTAGGTTTGACATCTCCACAAAGTTGTGCATTAAAGCTGCCAATACCGATTTACTCTTTTGTTTGCTGACTCCCGGAGACGCCACTGTGAGATTTTTCTAGTGTCAGAAGCTTATTTGCCAAATGTAATTTGAAACTTGATGCAAGAACAGTAGACACAAGAGAGGTAAATCCAATTTGTGGATGACATCCATAATTTGTATTCTGATATTGTTGCTTAACAGATAGCGTCTGCTCCTGCTGTGTATTCCTAAAAGCATGATCTGTGCATACGAAAGTTTAATTTTTAAAATGGCGGCACTGCATTATGCAGACATCAGGGATGAAAGGTGAAGGTTCGGGAGATGCATGCTTGCTTGGAAATAATGTATGTTTTGAGGGTTGACTTCTTTCCGTTTCTGCTTACCTGACATAAAATATGGTGCAAGACATGATGGAAATATGCTGTTTATGTGTTTCATGTCTTAATTTGAGGAAGGTTACAGTCTCCTCATCGTTCCACACAGATTTGATGTTTTCATCTTCTGTCATTTTTCTCTCTTCAGTGACGTATGGCAAAGTCACTGCTTCATGTGCGTTAGAATTTATTTCTTACAGTCATTTCTGTTGCATTTTGTTTTTATGCTTGTTTTTATTCATTATGTTTTCTGGTTGTCCGTCTCATCCATTCTTGCGAATGTGATATATCAAGTACGCCTTGAGCTAACTTCTTCAATTTTGGCACAGATGACCACTTAGATGAACTGTTTAGATTTTGGTAGGTGAAGGTCAAAGGTCAAGGTCACTGTGACCTCAAAAAAGTGTCAAATGTCTAATAGGACAAAATGATGAAGTGATGCTATTATGGACAGATAATGACTGGTTGGTAAAGGCGTGTTAGTTATCGATACACCAACTTTTCCTCCTTAACCAAAAGAAAAGTTCCACTCAGGTTATTTTAATGAACAAATTTAAGATGCACATAAAATCAGGTGGATGGAAACACACTTACTGACAGAAACTGATAAATTATAAAAGTATCCTGATCGATTCGGCTGTGTGAACTCTCCTTTTTCTCTACTTGCTGGACTGTGATTTTATTGGTATATCTGTCTTCAAGCCTAATTTGAAGTGCAACCTCAGCTCACAGTTTCTTCCCACTACCATTTACAGAGCGCTAACCCAGCTAATGATACGGAGCACAGTGTTAGTCCAGGCAGAGCGCTTGCATTAGCTGATTGGCATCAGCTGCTTCGCTCTAGCTTCACCCTCATTCATTAGCTGCTCAGCTACCAGATGACGAGCACACCCAGTCACATTCATACAGGTGTACACTTTGGCCACTTGTCACCATTAAGGTATGGTCAGTGTGATAAAAAAAAAAAAATTGCCCTGCACTCGGCCTTGAACAGTGACGTGATAGCTACACCAGGGGTTCGCAAAGTACTATTAAAACTATTTCTCAAAGGACTGCATCTAATTTTTATTCAAGGTCAGAGGTCAGGAACAGTTGTTGACAAAAGAACATTAATCAGCTCAGTTAACACAGGTCTACTCTCTCGGTAGGTTACTCATTATCGCAATTAATATCTTGTGATTGGGCCGGAACAAAACTGAGGCAGACACGGCTCACGTTTATTGTTTCTGACTCTAGTTGTCGAACATTCATCTGGTGACAGGATCGCTCTGAATGACCTCCAGCTCCACTGTATATCCAACTTCACTAACACTTTACTGAGTCTGGATTTACTCCTACTCCGCATGGTCCTGATGTGGACCTTGGTCCGGACTTTGAGACACCCTGGTCTTCACTATGACCAACGTATGAGAGCAATGCTACATTTTCTAGTCTAGCAGTGTGAAAATGCACTAAATATAATTATGAAACACATTAGAATAACATCTCCATTTCCAGACACAGTGTTCCAGTCACATCTGCCTGCGGAAAAAAAAGATAAACTGACTTAAACTGTAACTGACTTATAAACTGTCCATTTCAATAGAAATTAATCTGAAAGTTTATAGGCCGGAAATTGGGGCTGTCAGTTAAATATTTAATTAATTGCATGATTGTCGTCGATTAATTGCGATTAATTGCTTATTAATCGTATATTACTGCACTGTAAAGGACAGAGGGTGTTGCATCTCAGATTGTAAAGCCCCCTGAGGCAAATTTGTGAATTTAGGCTATACAAATTACACTGTCTTCACTTGATTTGACATTTTTCTATCTGTTCAAAATGTACCTCAAAAGGAGCTTTGTCAAGTATTTATTAGTCATATCAACATGGTAGTGGGTAAATATGCTGCTTTATACTAATGTATGTATATATTCATTACCGGAAATTAATTAACAACACAAAACAATTGTCCAGAAACCCTCACAGGTACTGCATTTAAAAATCTGATCAAATCTTAACATGGCAAACTGCCCCCCAATGGGCAGCAACAGCTGTCAGTGTGTCAGAGTGCTGACTTGACTCTGACTTGATCCAGACTGACTGGGATTATCATAAAGTGGGCATGTCTGTAAAGGGGAGACTGGTGGGGACCCAGAGAACCCTTTTACATTCACATATCTGGAGGTCAGAGGTCAAGGGACCCCTTTGAAAAGAACTATGGCAGTTTTTCCTCACCAAAATTTTGCGTTGGAGCGTTATTTAGCCTTCTTCACAACAAGCTAATATGATATGTTTGGTCCAATAGATTCCTTAGGTTTTTGCTCTGGCTTTAAAACTGAGCCCACTACAACCTCCAACCTTTGAAAACCCGGAAATGTTATGTGACCATACCTTTACATCTGCAGATATTATAAGATATTATAAGATATTATATTATATAGATATAACTCTAAAAATGGTCAATTCGTGTTCTAATCTGACTGTGTTGCTTTTCTTGAGTTTGGGGTTGCAGTTACACAAAGTTGAGAAAACTAGGTAAGAGCAGTTGGAGGAAAGCTGAGAGTGGTACCTTCCTTTGGGTGAATTTAGAGTGAAGTTAGAAAGCTGTAGTTAAGGGACGGGAGAGCAGCACACAGGTTTTGTCTACAGGCTGGTGTTAATGATAATGTTAATTATACTCTGCTGAGGCATTTCATTAAACCTCAAGGCTACAGACCTTCACGCCCACCATCAGCTAATGACAAGAGACAAAAGCTCTTCATTTAGCTGTGTGTCTGTGAACTGTATCTGTAACTCTGTGTGTGATGTACCAGGGCTGCAGCGACAACTCATTCTCACCACAATGCATTAAACACAGCAGCTTGGTCAGTACTCTTAATGCTACAAGTGGCGACATCTCCTATTGTTGAACGCACCTGATTGGTCCCTGGTTCTCTGCTCGCCATTTCACTTCTGTCATTCCGTCTGAATGATCCACCAAAATCAATTTCTGAAAACATTTTAAGCAAGATATAGGCTATGCCCCTGCTGAATCTTGTGTCATGTTAGAACTACATCACCTCGACAACTTGGTCCAAGTTTTGTGAGCCATACATGTTGCTGTGGATGGGCTCATTCACATAAAGTTGATATTTTTCAGCTTTATGCAAATACAGACCCTGTACAACTCCCTCCATGCACTGGGCGACTGCTACTCTTGCTTTCATAGGAAATTAATGGAAAGCATTGAGACACCTTTCATTGCCACATTGGACGGAAATGCGCCGTAAGGTCTCGGTAGCTCTCTTCGGTTTTGCATGTCAGAAACCATGTGTCAGTATATGTTCATTGCATGCTTAGTGTCCTTTCAAAATAAATGTCCGTCTTCACAGAAAGTTTAGGTCTAGGCAATAAACCCATTAGCAGCTCATGTGACAAAATGTCAAGTTTTACTTTTAGTTTTGCATGGGACATGAACAGCAGCCTCCTGTGAGAAATCCCTGTTTTTGACCCATCCACTGCACTTCATACCACATCAGCTTACTCTGACCGTGTAATAATGACACAGGCAGTCTTATTGCTTCTTATTCATTGTCTATGTAAGCAGCTGTGCAATGCATTCTGGTAGCGCAGCGTTGGGTTTCAGGAGACAGACCATCATGTTAGCCGCTCCTCATTTGCATAAAGTTGAGGTCTAGGTTACTTCATACATATCAGGGGCGTCCGGTGCAACTTTCTGCCTCTGGAAACTCACAATATCTAATAGAAGAAAGTTCCCAGACGAGCCAGCTGCAGCCCACGAGTAAAAGCATTCATCCAATCCGGGACCCAGTGCCTAGGGGCAGCCCCTCAAACGTTCAGTGCCGACAAAACGTTCAACCCCTCATGTCCAAAAACACCCCTGTGGACACATGAACCACAACATTGGAGTTAGTTTAAAGCCCATTACATTGCATGCAGACACTGTAAAGAAAGCCTCTGTGTGTTGGTGTCAGGCACAGAGGAGCTCTGAGGGTATTTGATGCTTTGCGAGTGAGAACGGGTCAGCAGCGACCACAGAAGACAACAAGAGCATGCCTTCATACTGTATTTTGTAATGTGGGGCTGTCCTGGCTGTATATGTCTGTGTTTGTAAGAATGTGAATGGTTGATGTTCATTTGCACGAGCTCACTTTTGCCTTAATCCTGATGATAAATGATTTCCTTTATGTGGCAACTACATAGTACACATACAGACTGTGTCTAAGAACTAGGCCTCAGTGTTTGGTTGTGTGTCACATGTCTTCTGTTTGTGTGAGGTGGTTTAATGTGTCTGTTAGCGACTGTGAACCACACTCTGTGTGAGCCCCGGGTCTTGATTTGTTGATACTGTTTACACAAGCATTTCATTTGCCACTCCATTTGCTGGCTCATGTGCCAATTCTCTGTTGGGTCTCTGCAAGGCCTGCAAGGACTCTGAACTTTTATTCTACTGAACTTTTATTTTGTTGCATTTTGGACCAGGGTCTCGATTAATTGAAATTATTTGAGATTGAACAGAAGGGATTAAATTGGTTATGATATCCTCATGTCATAAAACTTATCCTTCATCATCACCAAGGTAACAAACATCATCATTTTCAGCCTAACTGTGATGTTTTTACTAAACCTAACCAAGTAGTTTCATTGCCTGAACCTAACAAATTAGTGTGTTTCTATTCACAACGTTAACCACATATTTAAAAGTGTAATCTGGGTGGAAATAAGTTTTTATCGAAACATAACTGAGAATCGGGTTTAGTTGGATGGAGATGTAATTTCTGAGGAGACAGGGTTGATTGAGTGGAGCATTTAGCTGCTGAAAAGCCAGATTAGATTTTTCCCTCAGGAAACCAAAATAGAGCTAAAAGGTGGACTTAACATTCATCCAGGGGACACAAACACAACGCAAAATGAATGTTAATAGACCCCAAAAATCGTTCTAACTTCTGTGACCGTTTTTGTCTGTTTTTTTTTTTTTTACCACATTAAATGAATTGCTGAACACAATAAACAAATTATATTACAGTCAGTATGCGGTTTTGGCAGAGAACTGTCTTTATCTCATGTTTTAGTTTTGCAGGTGCTCGGAGCGGCAGGTAGCGCAGCTGATTCAATTCATAGCTCATGGCGATCCATTAAACTATCATCCTAATTGCCAGCAATTCAACTTCATTAAAACAAACATGTCTCCAGAATCGGAAAACAAGATTCTTACAGATGACTGCCTCAGTTAATGAACTGATAACAATCCTAATCATTTTCACAGCCACGTCATGAAGCGATGATGATGAATGTTGTGCGATGATCTTCTTAATTAACCACAAAGAAATACAACTTCACGGGGAGACAGGCGAGAGGAAATACTCAAGGTGATCGAGATTAGCATCAGGCAGGGAGTGTGTCTAATTTCTGCTGTCTGCACATTGTTTATATGCGTGTGTGTTTGGGTTTGGCTGTGTGTGTACTGTTGTCTCTCAGCAGCCTTGGTGTTAGGTTACCTGGGGGGAAGATAATCCCTTGTCAACACAGCATGAATTTCTCTCAATTGCAGGGTGCACACACACCCGTAAAGTCATTCCCAGAGTTTTGCAGAATGCGATTTAATCTCTTGTGTGTGTTTATATTGTATGTTGAAACCTGAGACACTGCACAAGAGAAAGAAGTGAGAGGGGCGAGTTTCCTCAGGCTTTCACTGTGAGCTTTATTTGTGATTTGTTTATTCATAACCATTTTGTTGTTATTAAAAAAATCGCACAGCACTTTGTTTAGCACTGATGAACATTTTGATGCAGTTGTGCATTCATCTGCACGTTCCTCTGTCTGAATTATATGATTTACTGACTTTTTCATATAACGGATATTATGGTAATAGCTCGCATTTGCAAGAGTGATTATATCTGCATCAGAGCTTGTAATACAGCAGCAACAGTTTCCTCTCCTCAATAAACACTCTTCTATATTGTCTAATCAAAACAGTAAATGAACCACGTTCTGACCATTTTAGAAGTGCTTTTGATACGTCGCCCAGGATGTTCACATACGCCGTTTGTCGCTACACCTACGCAAAGTAATGCTACGTAATTCATACCCCATGAAATCAATTAGTATTTAATCCATGTAATAGTGAATCAGAAAGTAGAACGAGCAACAAATGCTGCATCGGGAGAGGGTCAAGGTGGACGGGTGTGTGAAATAAAAAGCAGACTTTCACCCAGTAGACCGGTGTTTGTATCCCGCATGAAACTAGAAGTCAACATTAATTTGTCACATAACTTCTGTACTTAAGTGACGCCACTTCCGTGGTTATTTTAACCCAAGCTACCATCTTTTCCCAAAGCTAACCAAGTAGTTTCCTGTGAAGATGGAAGTTTATTTTGAAAAGACTATATGCATATAACAAGAGGAGTTTGACACTTGTTGCTGGACATTTGTAGGAAAACACACTTATATTCTTAGGAACAGTTGTATGAGGACACATAGCCTGTTAAAAATGTTTTTAACATGCTTATTTTTTTTTTTTTTTAAGTGCAGTGTTCAGTGATAACGGTCAAAATTTCAATTTTTTTATACAATACAGTTGGCTTTTAAATTCTAGCCAACAAGTGTTTATATTGAAATGAAAATTTTCATCCAGCCTGACGGGGTCGACAATGCACAAAGTCCGTTCAAAGTCAAATTATGCTGCAGTCATTATACATTTGTACAGTACACCTAGTATTGATTTATTTCTGTCTGTAATGTCTTTTAAAATGTTTATCTGAAAAGTGTTACTCTCACACCACCTCTTCCCTACGGTTTCAACAATTATTACAGAAGCAGCTGTTGTCTGAGTCTCAACTCGATCTCAATTCAAACTGTTAATTAAAGAAAAAAAAAATCAAAATCCCTATCCTGTTCTCTTGGTAAAAGAGAGAAAGAAGCTGTTTCATCTCTTTGACCATCCTTGTACATAGAAAGTCTTTTAAATTATGTACTTTTGGGGGGATATTTACTGCCAAGATTTGTAGTTTGTGTGGATATTGAGCTGTTCTTCTACAATAAGTTTTGCCGAAAACCAGCAGCTCTAGTATTATACTGTAAATAAGTTTCAGGACCTTGGTCTTTTCCCTATGTTTGGCCAATTTAAGTTGTAGACTTTAAGATTCAGGGTGGATTTTCAGCCCTTGCTTCTGCAATGTAATGTAATTTTGTCTCCTTCCTCCTCCTCCTTCCCTTCAGTATGATGGACAGTCAGGCCATTGATTTTCTACCTATGGACATAGTCACCATCACATCACCCACTGGTTTGTGGACTACCATTTTGAAACCTCGAGCTTGGCATTTTGGCTGTCACCATCTTAGTTTTTTGCCACCAGAAGTGACACGAGAAGATGAAGCTAAGTACAACCAAACACTGAATAAGACATTTTTTGGTGACCAAAATGTTTTAAGTCACTGTGAAAGGGTTAAAGTTATAAGAAGAAAACATGGGCAACTCCCAGAACGGACACCGCCGTGGTATCGACCTGCCAATCACAAGGTAGCCCCCCCTAAAACATCCCCTGCTTAATGGTCGATTAGACTCTGAGACCATAAACTCATGTTTACAATGTTTACTGAGGTAATAAATCAACTGAGAAGTAGGCTTGTTTTCTCATAGACTTCTATACAATCAGACTTCTTTTTGCAACCAGAGGAGTCGCCCCCTGCTGGCTGTTAGAAATAAGAAAGTTAAAGGCATTTCAGCATGGGCTTCAGTTTTCAGGACTGGATGTTGCCCACTGGTCTTAAATTATAAGATAAGTTTGGTAAAGAAAATTGCTTTATATTTAAAACATTTCCAACATTTTTGGAAACACACATATATGCTGTCTTGCCAGAAGTTAGAGGGAGGGATGGATGCTGCTATCTAAAAGGTAAATATGAAGCTAGAGACAGCAGGCAGTTAGCTTAGCTTAGCATAAAGCCAGGTAAATTCAAAGGTGACTGCTCCTCTAAAGCTCACTATTCAAATCATTTGTTTACTCTGTACAAAAAGGCGTGTAAAAAGTGTAAAAACATCTTTGCGTTAAGCTTGTGTACACCCAGGTTGGTTACTCGCGGTCAGAAACATGGAGGTGATTTCCAAATAGGTGTATCAGTCACTTGCTTTGACATAACCACCATTTTTATAAGGTAGAGCATGGATTTATTTAGTGGAGGTATTTTGCTGGCATAACATTAATAATGTTATAAGTTAGTATCTAATCTTACACCACTATTAAATATGGTCTTTCTTACGAGGGAAACGCACAGCGGTCGTGGCTTACTCACTGTAAACTGGATGTTTGTTGCACTTCTGTGGTGCCTTTTTCTAATATCTTTACTTCTTATTAAATCTTGCCACCCTGATGGCCCCATGTGCAGCATCACTGGTAGTGACAGTCTAGAAAGATCAAATGATGATGATGATCATGTGGCAGTGTTTGGTGTATTATTGACCTGACCCTGTCACTTGTCGTATCCTCTACACTCTGCCATTAAGCATGGCTCCAGGCAGGCGGGTGCAGAGGCAAAATAAAAATATGAAATATTCTTAAGACGTCCTTGACAACCCGTCGGGTGACACAGCACCTGTCACCGGGATCGAGAGGGTGCAGATTGCTCAGAGTAACATGGAAGTGATGATGTAGCTCTGCAAATCATGATTCACAGGGGTCAGCTCAAAGATAGAGACCCTGTGGAAACATTTAAGCTGCTCTGTGCTTCGGGAGGACAGTCGGGACTTATTAGGGGTCATACACTAACGCATCTGCTGGTTTGAAGTTTCTTTTCTACTCATTACTTTAACTCTGTCTATTAGTAAATTATAAAACACACACCAGCAAAAGTTTTAAAAATAATTTAAAATATTATTTATATTTTTTTTTTTTTTTTAACTTTTTATTGTATTTTTTGACTTATCTCAAGGCTGGATTTAAATTAATTTGTAGTATGACAGTCAATGACATTTTTCATGTCGTAATCCATGACAGCAAACGCCAGATTTTTCGCCACTACAGCGAAGTGTGTCCAAACTAAAAGTTAGGTAAAAATTTAACTTTTAGCAGCAGAAGGGCGACCAGGCAATACCCCCAGCCCATCAGTTAACAGAGTGCTGTGACTCCTGCGCTGTGCTGACCAATGTTATAATGAAACGCATGAACACGCCTCCGAGCTGCTGCTTGGTGAGTTCAATACTCAGACATCTGAGACTTGTGAGCAAGACATGTATGTCCTTTTAGAGCTAAAAAAATTACTAAATTCATGTCATCACATTATTATATTTCTCTTCCCCTGACGTCTGTCCTGACTGGCTGATATTAGATAAGATGACAACCTGTGACTGTGATAATTTAAGTATTTGTTTGTTCTCTTAATTGGACTTTATGACATTTGAAGAGACATTTTATTTCCTCTGTAAGTTGTTGGTAAGTTATGTAATCTAAAGTAAAGTATGGTAAAGTATAATTTGTACCTCAAAGGGTAAAACATCATAACCACCATTATGACTCTTTAAAGAGACAGTGTTTAATATTCATAGCTAGGTTTTCATTAGTGTAGAATCACCTGAAACTAAGAATCATCATGTTTCTGTCTGGAGTCCGCCATGTTGCTCCGCCACGTTGCTACAGAACAGATAAAGCAAACATTGGCTCTATAGAGAGCCTTTCGTGTTTTTGCATTACCTGAAGGACACCGTAGTTCTCTGACACACCTGTGATATTGCAGTAACATCAGCCGCAGCATGCAAAACCGTGGTACCGCCAGCCGCCGTCGGACTTCCGTTGCTCCTAAAGTAATGTTATTATGGTAAGGATGGCCAATGAGCTAGGTGGACGGTGGTGCTAGGGTTTTACACTCAGTGACTCATGTTACCACAGTGAGCAGAGGGGTACTCAGTTGGTTGCAATCTGGACCACATCACTAGATGCTGCCAAATCCTACACACTACACCTATAAATTGACAAATTGATCACAAAAATAACTTTTAAGCAAAGATGTTAAGGGAACAGTTTGTAATATATGTTTAGTTGTTACATTGCTTTAGTGTATATCCATCCATCCACCTGCAACTGCTTATCCCGTTAGCATTCACGGGGGGCTGGAGCCGATCCCAGCTGGCATTGGGCGACGGTGGGGTTCATCCTGGACAGGTCGCAAGGCACATAGAGACAGACAATCATTCACGCTCACATTCACACTTACGGGCATTTTAGAGTCTTCAATTAACCTGTACGTCTTTAGACTGTGGGAGGAAGCCGGAGAACGCGGAGAAAAACAACGCTAACATGGGTAGAACATGCAAACTCCACAGAGAAAAGCCCCAAGACAGATTCAAACCTGCGACCCTCTTGCAGTGAGATGACAATCTCCACTGCACCATGCAGCCCTGCTTTAGTGTATATTCACCTGAAAATAAGAATTGTTTGTGTGTATTTACGTATGGATCGGATCCCGCCATGTTTCTACAGTAGCCCAGAACAGACAAACCAAACACTGGCTCTAGATAGACTTATTCATGTTTTCACGTCCACCACCGTCGTTCTCCTACACACTTTGGCACACATAAGTTTCAGTTGGTTGCAATCTGCAACCTCACTGCTAAATGCTACCTAATCCTCACACTGCACCTTTAAGTAAGTAAGAATGTGAGATATGAACGACACTGTGAGAGATGCATTTTTGGCTACTTCATGTCTTTGCCTGTGGCTTTTGCACATACAGATACTCAGCTTTATGTTACACTTTGCATGGAAAAAGAGTAGTCACGCATAAGTATACGTAGTGACTGTCTGAGCAGCCCTGAGCTACTTCCCTCAGAGGAGAGTTGGCATCTGTGGCGTTGGTTATGTCCCGCTGAATCTCATCTGTGTATTGCCCTCTTTTATGAATATTAAAGAGTTTTTTTTATGCGGTATTTATGTTGGCAGATGAGGATGTGATTGTTTGAGTTTAAATGTCACTTGTGCGTTTGCAGCTCCTGGAAATGAAAAATAGATTAGGAATAGATTCAGTTCTGTTGTCTCTCTGTCGATGCATTGAAAGGTGGATGGACTGGATGTGTCTTTGCCCTCACTCAGGTCTGTGGTTATAACAAACATCTGTTTCTAGCAGGAGACAACTTATCCCTCTCTGGGTGTTGGTGGCTTTTTTTTGCAAATTGGTTTTACTACAGTGTAAAACCAATAAATGAGATCTGCTGCTCAGACAGTTTCATAATCCGGGTTTTCTGAACCAGTTAGAGAGAACAAGGAGAGAACAAGATAATAAGAGCAAACAGCAGGAGGGCAGGTTCATGCCTGAAGCCTCCCTTTGGGACCGTTAAGTCAGCCACATCACGAGTGTCTCCTTTCTATCCAGCATGATATGAAGAAACGGGAGGAGAGGCAGGGAGACTTCTGCAATTGGCTCTATTGATAATCATAGTTACAAGCACTCATTAATATCCATAATGCTGTATAATGTGTTGTAATGTTATAATGCGCTTATTACTTAAGGTGGGTATTGTTTGCTTTAGGTGAAGTAAAAACTAATTTTAGAATATTTTGTGTTTTTTTATATTTTTATTTTTTTCTTTACTCAAGGCTAACAATGACCGACTATTGTGACCTATAAACATTATAATGCATTATAGAAAGATAATATATTACAACTATGACAATTATATTATAATTATATTATATTATTATATTATTATTATATTATAATTATAATCCTTGCAAAAATGTATCAAGTATTGTGATAGTTGACCTTATAATTCATTACAAAATGCCTTATAATGCGTGGCTATAAAATATAATATGAAATGTGCTATAGGCAGATTATAATGTATTGCAAGTGTAATAAATGCATTATAGAAATGGGCATAATTGAATGTGTTATTTAAGAAAAACCTGATGCTCTACTGTGGTAAAGTTGTGTGTGAACAGTGTAATCATTTGTTAAAAAGTTACCTTCGTTTAACAGCCATCATACCCATCATATGATCCAACTGAAGGATGTGGGTTGTGTTTTCTGCTGCTGGGTGTTATTTGAACTATTTGTTCAGAGTATTGTGCATAAACTGGCTCCAGGTACAGATCATACTTACAGTCAACAAATAAAATCGTCTCCTGACCTTTCGGGCTGAATGAGTTGCTGCTGAAAATGTATAGTTGATGCGTTTTTTTTTTCCCGTGGCAGGTCCGCAGCGTGAGCTCGGTGGTGACCCGTCGCAGAGAGCAGCGGGTGCTGATAATGGTCGTCACGATGGTGGTGTGCTACCTGGTCTGCTGGCTGCCCTACGGAGTGGCAGCTCTGCTCGCAACCTTCGGCCCCCGTGACCTTTTGACCCCGGAGGCGACCATCACGCCGTCGCTGCTGGCTAAGTTCTCCACAGTCATCAACCCTTTTATCTATGTATTCATGAACAAACAGGTGAGTCATCGCCTCTTGTCGCCTCTCTCTGTCTTCCTTAAACTAATCTGCTGTAGATCAGAGTCAACAGCAGGTTGCATCTAATTATCTGCTTTATTTATTTATTTTGGTCTCAGACATCCGGACCTGTACGCTATATGAGACTCACAGCCAGAGGAGATTAACGTAGGTGCGAGCAGACCTCCACGCTCCATCTGCTGGCTCCTCATTTACACCTTCACACAGAAACACACATTGCCACATCCAGCTGTGAGCACACAATGCAAACACACTAAAAGGCATGCACGTCCAGATAAAAGCCAGAGGTGTGATATTATAATCACGATGTGGACGCCATTACAGCATCAACACCCGGCCACCGCCTGTGAAGTTGACATTGCTGACATTCAAGCGCACAGCGGGAAAAAACATGAAACAGAGAGAGGAAGTAATCTGGTTGATGCCAGCGGCCGCTCTAATTGACAGCAGAGTGAACTTCAAGGTGCTTCGGGTGGCGTTTCACCTTCAGTAAATCATTATCGCGGTCATTAGAAGATTAGTTTAATTAATAGCTGAAAACAGATATGAGCATCTCAGAAAAGATGGCTCCTGCATGACTCCACGCAGAGTAGGACATTTTGACAAGCTTGTCCTTCTGTAAATAATGGAAACGGTACACAGCAGTATTCGGTTGTAGCTGTAGTACTCATGAAGTTTACACTCTTTCTGGTTACATGTCTTGATGAAGGATGGTGATTGATGCAGGAGGAAGCAATAATTAATGTTGGAAGGAAAGGAAGGAATAATCATCTGAATAAAAGAATAAAAGAAAGCAAATTAAGACAAGAGGCAGAGGAATGAAGAGATGAAAACTTGAGGAAGGACCATAGAGAAAGTGGGAGGACTGAGGACTAAAAAAGACAAAGTACAGTTAGCTGTGGTGGGAAAAGAAGAGATGGTGAAGGTAAAACAAGTACAAACATGAAGGTAAGAGGAGGGATGGTGGGAAGTAAAAGAAGAAAAAAGGAAGAAAGAAAGAGGAAGGATGAAAGAAAATGTTTTAGACAGAAAGAAAAATGAAAGAGGAACAAAGAATGAAAGGACAGAAGAGCGGAGGAAACAAAAGGAAAAGGAGTGAGGACAACGAAAAAGGAAGGATGAAAGAAAGGAAGATAGACAGAAAAGTGAACAAGGGAATGAAAGAATGGACAGAATGAAGGACAGATTAAAAAAGAAGGAATTAGGAAAGAAAGAAAGGAAGACAATAGGACAGAAAAAAAGAGGAAAAGAAAAAGGAGGAAGGAATGAAGCAATGAAGGAACAAAGAATGAAAGAAAGAAAGGATGGAAGAATGAATAAATACTTAAAGGAATGAGAAAAGAATGAAGGAAAGGACAGAAGGATGGAGGAAAGAAAAGGGGGAGGAAGTAAGGAAGGAAGAAACAAAGAATGAAAGGAAGGACAAAAAAGGAGGAAAGAGAAAAGTGAAAGAGGAGTAAAGGAGGAAAGAAAGAAAATGGAAAGAAAAAGAGGGGAAGAAAGAGACAGAGAAGGAGAAAGGATGGAGGAAGGAAACACACTGAACAAAAATATAAATGCAACGCTTTTGTTATTGTCCACAAATTTGTCTAAATGTGTTAGTGAGCACTTCTCCTTTGCTGAAATAATCCGTCCACCTCTCAGGTGGCGTATCAAGATGCTGGTTAGACATTATTGAACAGGTGAGCCTCAGACTGGTCACAGTAAAAGGTGGGCCAATGGGCCTCAGGATCTCGTCACGGTATCTCTGTGCCTGCCCATACCATAACCCCACCCCCACCATGGGCCACTCGATTCACAATGTTGACATCAGCAAACCGCTCACCCCCATGACGCCTTACAGAGTGTCTGCCATCTGAAAACCGGGATTCACCTGTGAAGAGGACACCTCTCCAAAGTGCCAGACACCACTGAAGGTGAGCATTTGCCCACTCAAGTCGGTCCAAATTCTTTGGTTATGCAAACCGATTGTTGCATCAGCTGTCAGACAATCTTGCGGGTGAAGATGCTGGGTGTGGAGGTCCTGGGCTGCTGCTCCTTTGGAGACGGCTTATGGTAGAGAAATGAACATTATGTTCACGGGCAACAGCTCTGGTGGACATTCCTGCAGTCAGCATGCCAAACGCACACTCAGCATGGTATAGTGCTGTGTGATAAAACTGCACATTTTAGAGTGGACTTCTACTGTGACCAGTCTAAGGCTCACCTGTGCAATAATCATGCTGTCTAATCAGCATGCTGATACGCCACCTGTGAGGTGGACGGATTATTTCATTAAAGGAGAAGTGCTCACTAACAGATTTAGACAAATTTGTGAACAGTATTTGAGAGAAATAGGCCTTTTGTGTACATAAAAAAGTTTTAGATGTTTGACTTAAGCACATCAAAAATGGGTTGCATTTATACAACAAAAGTGTTGCATTCATATTTTTGTTCAGTATAAATATAAAAGAAAGGAATGAGGAAAGAGGAGCAAAGGAAAACGCAAACAGAAAAATGAGAGAAGAAAGAAAAAGGAAGGAGGAAAGACAAATTGAAAGAGGAGCAAAGAATGAAACAGAAAAGAAGGAGGAAGAACTAATGAGAAGTTATAAAATGAAGACAAAGCCGTGTTGAATGTCAAAGACGGCAGCCAGAAATGGAGGAGGAAAAATGGAAAGAAGTGAAGGCCAATTAGATAAAGAGCAGAAAAAAAGGCAGTAAAAGTAGAAATGAATCAGACATAAAGATGAAGAAGAGGCAGGTAGAGAAAGAGAAAGGTGAGGAAGGAAGTTCCCCTTAATCTCCAGAAGGTAACGCAGCTTTGATTTTGATTAGCATTCGATGTTACTATCAGGGAGCGACACACTGCGGCGGTGACCTTTCCTTCTTCTCACTCTCCCTCCTTTATCTGTCTCTATTTATCTGCCACTAGCTCCGTCTGTCTCCTCCGCCGGACGGCCTGTCTCTTTGGAGCTCGGGAGACATTTAACTTTGTTTGATGGTGACAGAGTTGTCATGGCGCTCTGCTCCTGATGTTTTTAATTTCTGCATGTGTGATGATTAAGCTGCTAACTGAACTTGCAGACAAACGTGCAGGACGTCACCGTCGCCGCACTGTGTGGCACTTTCAGTCTTCAGTTCCTCCCAGCCCATAACTATGGCAACAGTGTGTTGAGGCGAGTTGAAGACTTCAAGCGCTGCGCAGATTCACGCCCCACACCTGAGCTGTACATCATCACAGGCATTACACTGTTGATGTCTGTGAAAGTATTAACTTTTTACATTTTTTTGCAGTGGTGGAGAGTCACAAAGTACATTCACTCAGGTAGTCATTCAATTTTATGCTCCTAATATTACACTTTTTACTCCACTAGGTTGATGTTGCAACTGCAGTAACTTCACAGATTAAGATTATACAACAACAACAACAACAAAACATGTGATTGATGTATATAATGTATGATACTGTGCTACAGATTAAAGTATCAGACAGTATAGTAGCTGCAACATTAAAATACTGCTTATCTGTCAAAGCACCAGTAATAATATTTAAATAATCTGATATATATATGATAATATAACTCTTTGAAAGGGACCCTTCTGTCTATCAAGAACACTTACTTTACTATACTTTAAGTTAGGGATGTTAATTTTGATAACCGACCCTCGTTAACTCACTATTAACCATTAACTAACAACATTAATGCTTCACATGCAGCTGCAGTATACGAGCACAACAGACAACTGAGTCAGCAGTTCATCATTAGGAGAGCTACTGTAGCAGCCATGGTGCTGCGTTCACTGTCTCCAGTTCACCGTCAGGAGAGCTACTGTAGCAGCCACGGTGCTGCGTTCACTGTCTCTAGTTCACCGTCAGGAGAGCTACTGTAGCAGCCACGGTGCTGCGTTCACTGTCTCCAGTTCACCGTCAGGAGAGTTATTGTAGCAGCCACGGTGCTGCGTTCACTGTCTTCAGTTCACCGTCAGGAGAGCTACTGTAGCAGCCACGGTGCTGCGTTCACTGTCTCCATTTCACCGTCAGGAGAGTTATTGTAGCAGCCACAGTGCTGCGTTCACTGTCTCCAGTTCATCGTCTGGGAGTGCAGCCACGGTGCTGCGTATAGTGTTGCAGACATGCAGCCACTTTCCCAGTAAAAGTCTCCACCGCACATTTAGTTTAGTTTACCGGGTTTCCAGCTGTGCGTCTGCCCGGCGTGACGATAACGAGTGTCTGACAAACACTGTGTTTGTGCTATATTGAGCAGCTGCTAGCTGCTAGCTGCTAGCGTTGTCAGTGGCTTTGTGCCCGCTCTAGCGTAACTTCAGCTAGTTTTGTATATTGAATAGCGGAGGGAATCAGCAGGGGCACCATGGAATAATATTATCCTAACAGTAGTGCATGTGACAAGTAATTTGAAAACAACCAATCAGAGCCGAGCTGGAGCCTGCCCTCTCTGAGCAGCGTTCAATCACTCACTAACTCTGACCAAACGGTCAAACGCTGATCACATACATATCAATCAATATTCTGTTCTCTATTTCTCACCTCAAATACTTCCAGAAACATCTTGTAGTTACTGTTTAGCTGTAAAATGAGAAAGTTTGCAACCACTTCAACTGTAAGTGATCTTTATTTTGTTTTCAGTCTGTAATAATGCCACTCTATGTAACTTCACATTGTGAAATAGAAACTACCTTCGTGACCTTGGCTCCGGGTACATGGAAGCTTTTCATCCCCACCTTAGATACCATTTGTTTGCTCTGTTGCACATTGTGGCATTTATTTCAACCACTATGGTGATCGAGAGCGTGTTGACATGCAGCAGGGAACATTGTGGTTACGTACTGTATGTCCTTGGTACCTCTGCTCCCTTTGTTCTTAATGTTTTGGTGGAGTGAAGGCGTGCACTGTAATAGCGAGTGCCAGCATGATATTAAAGGCAACAATAAGCAGTAACGTTTCTTTATTACATCCTGTAATTTCAGGTATGTCAACTTTTCTTCTTCAGACAAACCAAAAGCATATCTTTTTTTTTTTTTTTTTAAATGTACAAGCATGTGACATTTATCACCAGTAGTTGTTGAGTCTACTGCAGATACACAAGCACATACTGTATTATTGCACACAAACATGTCTGTTTGCCCTCAAGACACACAGATTTAGAGTGACAAGTGAGGATTTGGTCATTCCTCAGTTTTAAAATCCCTATCTGTGCCTGGTTTTACCTATAATCCCTTTTGACATCAGCTTGTTACTTCATTCTTCTGTTTTCTGTTCATTCACCTCCGACATCTCTTTCTCCTTCACACTTTCTACCCAACTTCACACACTTTTGGTTTCCCCCGGGGTTTTGCTTTAAAAAAAAAAAAAAAACAGCTTTACCCCTCCACGCACAGCTCTCATGTACGCTTTGAGTCACTGGAAAATTTAAAACGTGCTAATTTTGAAAGCCGCATAATTTCCTTGGGGTAACTGAAATTAATTGGCTCATATATGATGAATTGTCCGCCAACTGCTGAAGTATCTTAGTTAAAAAGCACCACAAACTGGTCTCATTTGTCATATCAGTCAATGGGTGGAAACATGCTGGAGGAAACACTCTGATGTAATGAGATGCACTGAGGTTTCATGTTTCACACTGCGTTTGATCTGCGGCGCCCTGGGGAAATGTAGTAGACTTACAGTATACGTGTGGAAGCAGAGAGTATACTAAGTACACTACGTTTATCCAGGGGAGCACGCTGCCTGCTGGACTCCCAACATGGAGGAAGGAAGACGGATGACAGTAGAAATTTACTACTATTATATTACTGTTATTATTTTTATGATAACATTTAGACCAATTATATGTGTTACCCTGCTACTACTATGACTATTGCTGCAAGATCACAAACATTAAGTGTATTACTTTATGTATATTATATTATTTTTCATGTGACTACTTATACTACTAGATTACCATTTCTACAATTTGCCTACTGTTACTGCAGGTTGTCTACTTCTACTCCTGCTACTACTCCCACTACTGATACATTCATGCATACTGTGCTGGACAACAGCTACAACTACAACAAGTACTTACACTATACTGCTACCATACTATAGTTTAATTGCTGTTATTCTACTTCGATCTACCAGCACCTTGCATGGCAGCTCGCTATTCTATATAAATGTTGTCCTTTTGCTAATGAACTACAACTTTGACAGTTACTTCTCTGCATTCTTCTACTACTATCACATACAGTAATACTAGTACCACACAATTCAACGGCCCAGTCACACAGCAGTTCATGAAATAGTCATGAAATTTAATGTATTTTTTTTTTTTTTTATGTAGACACGAATTTCACTTTTTTTGTGATGTATGAGTCAAAAAACACTGGACGTTCACCCAGGAGGCCGGGGTTCCTGTCCCGTGTTGATCTAACCCGAACTGTGATCTTTTCCTAAACCTAAGTAGTTTAATTTTGAGAGACTTCTATAGCTACCGATATATTATTTACTTATTGTTGCTACCCCTATAAAGTATTACTTTGATTATACAACTACAGCACTCAAGATACTTTGAGCACAAGTTGAACGCATCTCTCTGAGTTATTATCCCTATATATTTATTTTAGTGGTATCTGTTTGAACCCTTGTCCATAAATTAGCAATGGGACGCTATAGGGTTTTAATGTGACAAAAAAAAAAAAAAAAAAACTCTGATGAAATCGCCTCACGACTGAGCCTGATTTAAAAAATAAAGGATATTATCATGTAAGAAAGAACCGACTGCTGCTTTTTATTTAGGGGCCCTCTTTTATTTATTTGGGGCGGCAGTAGCTCAGTCTGTAGGGAGTTGGCTTGGGAACCGGAGGGTCACCGGTTCAAGTCCCGACATGGACCAAAAAAACTGAGTGTGAACTGGTAGCTGGAGAGGTGCCAGTTTACCTCTTGGGCACTGCCGAGGTGCCCCTGAGCAAGGCACCAAACCCCCAACTGCTCGGGGCGCTTGTCAGGAGCAGCCCCCTCACTCTGACGTCTCTCCATTAATGCATGTATGTGTGTTTCAGGTCTGCATGTACCATGTATGAGTTTAACAGAGTGTAAATTGAATTTCCCCATTGTGGGACTAATAAAGGTAGATCTTCTTCTTCTTCTTCTTCTTATTTATCCTTTATTGATGCAGAAGGACCTTATGATTTAGGATTACCTTATTTAAAATTGTTTTTCATCAAAAAAAATGTTGTTTCATTAAAAAAAATGTAAGGTTACATGATTCTAAGTTTGATGATTATTGGGATAATACCCTGAATCACAATTTTAGCGGGCAGGATAACTGTTACATGAAATTTTCATATCGTACCATGAATACCATCAACCCATGAGCATCTGAGCAGAAGGATATGTAAACTACTTCACCTTGTTTTTCTGCTTCGCTCCTCCACCACCGGGCTCTCCGATTGGCTGCTATTTATAGGATTCAGCCTCTTTAAAGAGAACCTACTGTGTGCACACTTGTATTTTGGGTTCCTACTAGAATGTGTTTAAATGCTTTAATGTCCAAAAAACACTTTACCCAGCCCGGCCTGCTCTGATGGTCAGCTGGCCCAATGTGATTGGTCAACCAAACCAAACTCTTCGGACTCCCCTCCATGCAGCTCCACTCTAACTAGCTTTGTTTGAGGGGGTGTCATGCAACTGTGTTACTTGGTGACATCACCATGTTACAGAAGACCAGGCAGGACTTCAATCAAGGCGTTTCAGGCAGTTCAGCAGCGTTTCTGTCGGAGAGAGTAACTCTCTTTGGCGTTGACTTTGGGCTTTGTAACTTTACATGCACAAAAAACTATGTAACACACTAAAGGAAAGGAAAAAAGCAGAAAAACGTAATAGGTCCTCTTTAAGTTTATTTAATTTATCGGGACAAGTCAAGTCTCTTTATTTAAAAGAAAAGAAAGCATTTGCATTCATGTTGACGTATGGTGTCTTTCCTGGCTGAACTACTGGTGTCCTCTGTTAATACCATTATCACTATTATTCCCTTTGTGTACAACTGCTACCATTACTGAACTCTTAATAACGTCAGTAATCCTGTGTGTCTGTTTAGTTCTACAGGTGTTTCAGGGCGTTCCTTAGCTGCTCCACCCCTGAGCGAGGCTCCACCATAAAGACATTTTCACGGCCGACCAAGACGCTCCGCATCATCCGCCAGGAGAAGGAACACCACGTGTCCACTCCCGCCCCGTCCACCGCCCTGCCCACGCCCAACTCCATCCGCGAGTTCTCGCAGAGAGCCAACCAAGTGTCTCTGACTCTGTCCCCGCCTCCATCGCCGTCGAATCGCCGCTCCGCTGCTTCACGCGACCCTGCTGCTGTGGCCCCCAAAACCAAAGTGATTCTAGTGGCTCACTACACAGAATAAAAGCAGAGAAACAACAAGCAGCAAGTGCTGAGCAGGGCGCAGGTCTCCAATTAACACGCTAATCCTCTTAATAGTAGAAAAGTCAGAGCCGCAGTGGGAGCCTTAATAGGAGCTGGGATGTTTTAATCCCAAAACGGTAAACGGGAAACACAGAAAATGCCAGTTTCATGCTGTTTACCAGAGGCACTGCAGACACATAGAGGAAGAATAGGGCTAAGCATAGTGCTTCATGTTAAGATTACACACCAAGAAAAAAAAAACATAAATGGGTCAAGCTGTTTCAGCTCTTTGCTTGCACTCGTAATCTGAGAAGTTATTCAGGAACAAATTGGAGAAGCACAGCATCCTTTGGTGGAGATTTCATGAATTGTTTTGTCGTTTTTTTGTTTCGTAAACGGGGCAATGAGATATTTTGTCGGCTCAAAGCGTGTAGCTACTGTTAGCAGGATTATTCTTTCTTTTTTCGGCGATAATTCGTTTGAAGAACGGGGTAAGCGTTTCCATGCCGGAGGATTTGATACAGAGTATTAAAAATGTGTTTAACAATTTCATGTAATTTAGTGAGAACTGAGGGTTTTTTTATTATGCCTCACTTTGCTGGGACTGTTATGAAAGCCATTAAAAAGGGACACCAGGTTATTAGGGAGGGACATGTAAAGAGATTTCACTGTTTTGAATTATCTCAATGTTTCTGAATCTGCTGTTTCGCTTTGTTTTGTGGAAACATGGTTTTGTTTCTTCTCCTGATGTATTTTCATTTGCTCATGCGACATAAATGAAATCATGCCACAAACAGATTTAACTGTCTCAAGTCTTTTCTATTTACTTCACCCAAAGTGTGTGTTGGTGTGTGTGCGTCTTTCCTCGGAAACTGGAGCTCTTCTTCCTCTAAATGTTGATTAATCCATGAATTATTAATGCAGGCATTATTTACAGGGAGGGAAACAGATTAACGTTCTACATTACAGCCTTCGTGTCGGTGAAAACAAAGCATTTGGAGCGTTGGAGTCGAATATTACAACTGACCGCCATGAATGAATGATGAGCTGTGGGCTGCAAACACACACACCACGGCAAAAAGTCAATAATACGCATCTCGCTGCTTGTCTGTTCAGAGTAAACTTTTTGGGTATACAAGTCCTGCAGGATTTAAAAGTGGGTGTAAAAATTTAAATCCTTTGCAGAGGCCATGGTGAACCTGAATTCAAGGTGGTGGTTTTCACAGCACAATAAACTTTAATAAAAAAAAAAAAAAAAAAAACTCCCCTCTGTCCATCCACATCCTCAGTGGTGTCCAAAAAGTTAGATTTTAGCCAATATCTCAGACATCAGCAGCTTTTCATTTAGACATCAATAGCTCATTGATTCATGGCTCCAGTGAGGTCATTTTGGGATTTTAAGCCACGTTCACATCATATGGATGTTCAGAACGAAGGTTGACGTTGAGTTGAGCACTATATCCATTAAATAAGATAAGATAAGATAAGATAAGATGAACCTTTATTAATCCCCGGAGGGAAATTTGGGAAAAATGTGAGTTTAATTATCTTAAATGACGGACTCTGACAAGAGGCTTCAGCACTTGTTTGATTTTTAGCTTCTTGTTTGGGGTCCAGATGACCCAGTGAAATGGTATAATCCAGGAAATCCAAGGTGAGTAAAAGATCCAGGAGTTTACGCAACACGTTCGTCACATGCTGACACTTTGCTAGACCCCTTGGCGTCAATTTTCGGTCTCAGTAAACCTGTTTAACTTTGTGAATTAACGCTGATGGCAAGTGACAAAGTGCCTGTATTTAACGCCCTGGGAAAGAGAACGGCTGATTTACAACACAGGATTTTACTGTGGAAAGTTATCACAACAATTTCATCTTCTGTCTTGACAGTTGAGAGGTAAACGGTATAGAATTAACTGTTCACATGCAGCTCATTAATTTTTTGTTATATTTTTTAAATTATTTTTAAGCTTAATTTTCTTTTTTTGACCTTTTGTATTTGTATTTCTCCTTATGTTGAAGTCCATTGAATGAACCTGTCCTGCCATAATATATTTGTTTTATTTTTCATTATCTGTGCTGTGTGTGCAAATAAAACGAAATTAAATAAAATGAGTGAACAGGCTGCCATTTTTCCTCACGCAGTGCTAAAGTGAGCTGGAAATTAAATTTCTAATAAGTTATTTGGATAAACTGGCCCTTTCATAGCATTTCTCTAAACATTTATACAAACAGGCCCTGAACTTTTTTCACTATGAATACAATCTTTCAGAACAAGGCTATTTTATGTGTATGTGTGTCTAAGCAACTAAAAAATGAACCACACAGCTACAGAATCATCACATGCAGAGACACAGATTACTTAATCAAACAGATGTACTGATGTACGTATGGATTAATTATCTGTTCCAGACATCCAAACAATGGCCCTTTATGTGATATTGCATAATAAACTGTTGTTGTGATGGGATGTCAGGACACATTTTAATCAAATTATACTGAGAAGTTGCATGCACGCTGGAGGCCTAACACTGGTCAGCTCCAGCTGCAATGTTTTGTATTTTGAGTGGGGATCATCCATGTTTTATTCATGGATGTATAAAGAGAACTGGATCCAGCGTTGGAGGCGGGGCCTCGTTCATTCCTATGAAAGTTGCTCATTCGCGCATGGTCTGGAAAAGTACACAAATCTTCTGGGTCTTCCGGATCTTACTGCACATCTGTCTGCTCGGTCTCATGACTCGCTCACAGGATCCCAAAGTCACGGCTTGCGCTGTCGTCATGTTCTGGGTCTCCATTGAAATAACTCTGGATTCATCTATTAGTGCGCTTTACAACTTTTAGGACCTAATGATTTAAATAAGGGCTGTCAGAGTTACAGTCTCTTTCTCAATGGAAGTCAATGAGAAAAAGTCTTTTTGGCCCAGTGGCAGCATGTGATGGAGATGATGTAGCGCCACCGTTTGGTCACTACGACCATGTTGGGATGAAGACCGGCGCTCTTCCTTCATCCTTGTGTTTAACACACTGGACTTGTGAACCCCACTGCTCTTTAATTACATGATCCCCAAAAAGACCATCACACAGAAGTCCTGTACGGTGGCAAATCAGTGTCACATTAAAAGTTTATCATTATAACAAGATGTTTTTCACATTATAACAAGATATTCTTACATTATTACAACATATAAACTTATCACATTATAACAAGAGACTTTGTTTGTTATAATAATATAGTATGTATCTTATCTTCACTTAGGATATTGTTATAATGTTTTATTTTATATCCATGTTATAATCGTATATTGTTATAACAAGAAAAGTTTCCTGTTTGAATTGTGAAATAACATGAAAATATCTTGTTATTAGAATTACCTTTTCACATTATAATGTGAAACATTTTAAAACAGCAAGTCCTCATGTTTTAACAGGAAAAGCAAAGAAAACAAGAAAACTTGCTGTAACTTGATAAGTTTGTACTGCAGAATAATATGGAAATATCTTGTTATAACAAACTTTTCATGTTATAATGTGATACTGATCTGTATTTTTGTGTGGCAGCAATAAGCTTCCATCATCCTATAATATCATTTCTTATGTGTTTATATTTCTGGTGTTGTATACTCAGAATTGCTCTGTATGTGTCCTCAGTTGTTTATTTAGAGATTTGTGTGCTTTTCAAGCACAGCAAAGTTTCATTTTTGCAGAAAATGATTTGTCACCCATCCTTGGGACCCTGTTCCGCCTGAGAGATCCAGTTGATGAAGTACAGTAACACATGATAGGTTTAGAGCAGGATAATTATCACCATGGAAATGAGAGTCTGCAGTCCAGCCTCTGAGATAACCTCCATAAAGAGAAACTTCACAACTGGGTTGTTTTATGCGGTCTAATATTATCAGTTCATGATATTTAATGCATGCTGTTGTCCCCAAAAAGCACAGCGCCCCAAATCAGATTAACCTGGCCATGTTTTGACCTTTTTTTTCTGCTCTAAAATTTTGGGCAGCACTAATTATGACTTTCCTGTGACATCTGCGACATTTTTTACAATAACACATTTCTAAAAGTCATTTATCCACATGCTGAAGATGAGACAGAAAGGATAGATGAGCTAATTTTCATGCTGTGTCCCTTTTGTCACCAGAAAACAGAAAACACTCTGCAAAGCAGAAACAATAGGACCTCCATTATTAATAATTGATTGCTTGACATGTCCTTAGCGTGTCCCATCTCTGACTCAGTTATAACTGGATTGAGCATCTCGCCACATCGCTGCCTCATTTGTAACTGACCAGATCCACTCCTACTGGGAGTTGTACTGGAAAAGCGAGTGTTTATCTCCTCTAAAATCACAACATGCATCCACATTAGAATGTGCAGTCGAGTGAGTGAAACTTTGTTGTTGGGGGGGAGTGCGATATTTTGGTGTAGGGAATCTGTGCAGTTTTCTTGAACATAAGTTCTGGTGGATCTATGGGTGTTAATGAATGTTAACTGTAGTTTACGGATATATTGTGTACAGTATATGGACCTGCGTTCTCTTGAATCTTAAAGACAAATTTCTCCAAAGGGAGACAATAAAGGCTTATTTCATCTTATCGTACCTTAACAACCTTACTGTAGTGTTTAATATACTCAGCAATAAAAAAATATAAAAAATCTAACAAACATGGCCAGTTATTTCTCCTTGAAATTTCTATTTAATTCATTAAGGTTTTACATTTATAAAACTTTGCCAGAGCAGAAAATAAATTTTCATGTGCTCAACAAACATGGTTTACTTCAAGTGAATGGGTGTCATTTTTGCAGCCAGTTCACACGAAAAGTGTATAAATGCTACGATAATGCACAAGGCTTAGGTTTAGTGCACAATAAATATGCCTCTCTTGATTTCCGCTGGTCTTTTGTACCACCATCTTGTACTTACTGCAATGTAAGAGCTTCTGCGTCTAAATGCTACGCTAAGAGTTAGCGATGTAGTATAAAAAGTGAGAGAGACAACTTATGGTGGGCCGGTGGAGGGGTGCATTTGCCCAACATGCCCAACTTTGAACCAGGAGACCCGTGTTTGAGACCATTGTGGACTGGTGTTTTTGTTTTCTACGTTACCTTAGTGACATTTGTCATGTTAATTTGTTTTTTGTTGACGTTTCTGTATGTTTTACTTAGTTTTACTTACTTATTTTGAGCCCAACCATGACTTTTTCCTAAGTGATTTTCTTGACCCTAAGTTAGTGCTTTTTTTTGCCTAAACCTAACTGTAGACGTTTGCACATTTAAATTACATGCAAAAAGCAGCATATAATTCACATGTGAGAACACTAATGACGTGGAGTTTCCATGTAATGTCGTGGTGTTTTACAACTTCCCATGCCACCGGGTTACGTTTTTGAGTCAGTTCCCAGTTCTTATAGGCTAAAACATCCACATTAATTTCATACAGCTTAAGAGATGTATTTGTCCCATATGCAACACATTTTTTTTTCACCCTGTAATTTAAGCATTTTAAATCCTGGTGTGATCTGACCATTTGTTTCAACTGGAACCAAAAAGTTCCCACTTTAGTTAAGTAAATTATTGTATTTTATTGAGGCATTTTGGTGTATGCTTTGTGCTTATTTTAAACAGACTCTTTCTTTTGGGATCCACTGCTGAATTGAGGCCAGGCAGCGTAATCAGCTGGTGCTGACTGTGTAGCAGCTGCAGCTTGTTTAATTGATTGGACTCCATCAAGTGTGTTGAATAAGAGGTGGAGTTAGACTGAGTTTGATTCAGCTTTTTTATTATTTTTTCTTTGTTTTTATCTCCTCTATCATTAAATTTAATAGATATGTGAAAAGACCAGTAAAGTCACTGAAATGACCATTTACATTTACCTTTTTGTTGATTCATTCTTCCCTGTAGGTGATGCGAATGGTATCCTCCAAAGATATTTAAGCTCAGGATTTAGGCAGTGCTTGTATTTTGACTGTGGGAGGGGGACTCTAACACCTTGATTTGAAGAGTTTGATTGATTTGAGTTTTTGAATGACACTATAGTTGCTTGAACAGACCTGAGTTTATTGAACCAAATCCACTTTGAAACCTGAATTGTGCTGTTCTACCGCCACCATGTCAGCCCTTTCAGAAAAGCCAAACCTAAAAGTTACACTACAGCCAGAAATGAAGCCAGAATTAAAACTCAGTTTAAAGATTACAAAGAATCTGCAGTGGTCTGCCTAGACGTCGTGGGATTGTGTCTGTATGTTTGCTGTAGTTGTAACTTGCAGAAATTATTCTCTAGTTTGAGTTCATAAAATAACTAATATGGAGATGAAACCACGAATGCTATTTATCATGGCGATCACAGCCTATAAACACTTTAATAATCAACCCTGTCATGCAGAAGAACATAAGTATTGGGGAGAGACTGTACAAGCTGAATAGACTGGCCTGGTTTTTATTAAATGGGGATCTCATCTAATGCATCTGCATCCTCTAAATCCTGTTTTAAATTAAGCTCACTCAACTTCCCTGTTAATTTTATTTGCATCCATGACGATTGGGGGAGAAAAGCAGTGTTCTATATAAGAAATGATCTAAACACGTTCTCATCCCAACTCGTAATGCCACCTTGGCATCACGGCATCGCTTTATTTTAAACCTCTATAGTTGGGTAATAATTTGGATTTTTATAGCGCATTTCAGGTACAGGAAAGAACAAGACGGTTGGGCTTGAAACTACTATGTTTGTACCGTGAAAATGACACTGAACGGTATGAATGGCACACAAACGAGTACCTGATGGTAATGTGAGTCCCGGGACACAAACAGTGGCCTCCTGGATGAAAGTCTTGTTTGTTGGACCCATCACCTCCCTTCCCCATCAAGTGGACTTTAAAAACACAGTTGCTGAGAAAGGGACTGATTTATGCTTGCTTGCACCCGCAAGTGTCACTAATGTCCAAATGGCCAAAGTGACATCACAGAATGTCGGATGCCGCGATGAGAAACCTGCATGTAGAGCAGGGATAGCCAAGCCGCAGACCCGACCTTGTGGGAGGTCAAGGTTCAACACTTGTTCAACAGATGTGGATGACGAGGAAGGCGGTGCCACGCAGCTACAATCAGGAGCTAGATGTAGTTTTTACCCCCAAAACAGAGAAAACATGGCAGAAAAGCAAAAGAAAACATACAATTTTCACGACGATTGGGAGGAAGAGTTCTTTATCACGACAGTGAAAGAAAAATGTGTGTGTATCATTTGTGGGACGACTGTGATGATGGCAAAGTGACACTTCTCTGCTGTCTCCGACATCCCGCTGGGATCAAGTACAATGGTTAGAATAGTGTCGGATATGTCTGCAAACTTGACAGAGCAGCTGGACCGGGATCTGGTCAAATGCAAGTGGTATATGTTTTGAATCTTACACAAATAATAATTTGTTAAAACATGGGGCAGAGTTCATGATTTGTTAAAAAAAATGTTACAAATGTATTTTAGAAGTGATCATTTTTACAAAAATATAATGTGATTTTGAACCAAATGCTCCAAATATTCTTATTCAAACAAAACTGTCAAGACAAATATAAGAAGAAGAAGAAGAAGATATTCCTTTATTAGTAATTAGAAATTCAGTTTTACACTCTGTTGTTCACACAGTACATATACATGTCAATGGAGAGATGTCAGAGTGAGGGGGCTGCTCCTGACAAGCGCCCAGAGCAGTTGGGGGTTCGGTGCCTTGCTCAGGGGCACCTCGGCAGTGCCCAAGAGGTAAACTGGCACCTCTCCAGCAACCAGTTGGTCTTGGTCCATGGGGGACTTGAACCGGCGTCCTCCGCGTCCTAACCCAAGGCCTTACGGACTGAGCTACTGCTATACAAAAATATCAGAGATGTGATTACTTTGACTTTCAAATATTGAAAAAAATGAACATAAATAATGTTATGTGTTTAAATATGTTTCCTATTATGTGAAATCATTCTTAATTTTTTATTGGCATGTGATTAATATTATGGTGTTTGGGTTTGAAGGCACAATCATCATGTGCTAAAATCTGTTAGGGAAAATATAGCCGAGGCTTTTTAAAACTCTGGTTCCATCATAAGAGGGTGTTGTTGTCTATTAAAGTATTAAACAGACCAGTAGAAGGAAGTAATAATATCTAAGTCTCTTCTCATATACTGTATAATTATCATTAAAAGGTGATCTGTGCAACTTTATGTTATTCAGGAAGTTTGTATCAAACAAGTAGCCCTCCGTACTACTCAGTACTCTTGAAGTAGTTCTCAGTTTCAAAATGGAGAGTAGAAAAAATCCAAACATTTCTTCGTCACGATTCCACGTCAGCTCATGTCCATGCGGAAACTATATCCAAGGCTTTACAGCATGACTACCAGTCAGAAAAGACCAACCACACATTCAGATCTCACTGAGGTTGTACTACTTGGTTAGAGAGGCTAGAGACCTACTGATGAGTGACACCTCATTCAGCGTCATTTCCTATCAACTCCTACTTGATATTGAGAAGCTGAGATGAAACAACCAAAACACCAAGAGAACACTGATCACACACTCAGTCAGAACTGCAATTAAAATGTGGGGCTTATGTTTTCAGGGTAGAGAATTGATTCCTCAACCCCGGGTGCATTAGCTCTTGATAAGGAAGTGGGATTATGGATGCTTAAAATCTGCCAAAAGTAAGTGATTAATGGGGCTATTTATGGTCAAATTGTTTTAAAAACAAATTAATACACATCAAACTGTGAATATGGTGCTAAGAGAGTGAGAAAAGAAACCGAGCGATAGAGATATTAAGAAAAGGAGAGAGGAATAAGAGAAATGGATAAACAGTTATTTAAGCTTTTAATTATTTACTCAAGCTTTAATTATTCAGGGAGATCTCTTTAGCATTTTCTGTCATAAGGGAGAACTAACCTCTGTTTTCAGAATCCAGTTTGTGATTTTGGTTTAAAGATGGGTAAGATAAATTCCAAGTATTAATGCATAGAAATATCATTAGTTTCAACTCTTGTGAAATGCATTTATTTTGTCTGGTTTGAAGTTTACAACACTTGAAAATAAAGATATGGAAGTTGTCATAAGCCAACAGTAACCTGAAATTTGCTTGCAGTAGGACTGATTGCATACAAGATGGTATCGTCAGCATAAAAGTAGACATTGCAGCTCTGAGTGGAAACATGTTTATGTAAACAGTAAATAACAGAGGCCCTAATATTGATCCTTGTGGGACACCTTTAACATAACTTTGGAGACTTGGTTTGAAACCACCCACAACAACACTTTGAACTTTACCTATACTTTAAACAAATATGATAGACATTTCTTAGCTTTGGGAAGACTGCCGCTTAATACAAATATAAAAAAGATGATGTTCTCACTGATTTAAAGTTCAGTTTCACACTGATGTTAAATTAACTATCAAAATAATAATGTCCATCTTTGGGGTATTGCAGTAATAGTAGCAATAATGATAAACTTTATATAGCACATTTTGTACAATAAATGCAGCACAAAGGGAAAATAGACATAGAATGAACATTCAAAACAGGAAGAAAATGATTTGATGTAAAATCCTATGGGAAATAAAAAAAATAATTTTAGAATTAAGATGAAAAAGAATACATAACAAGATGAGAAATAAAACCCACTGAATATTAAGTTAAATATTAAAAGCACAGTACCCATATTTGCAATATGCACATTCATATCAATAAATACTGCAGCAGCATGAAAAGAGCAATTCTCTTTACTCTGTTCTCATCTTTTCTTTTCCACATCAGTGGTGGAAATTTGAATTGAAACTAGGCCAATGATCATTAATCCGGTACCAAGTACACGTAGAACTGTTCTAGCTGAACAGCAGGCCAACAGCACAGAAGTGGGGGGGGCGCGGGCGCTGTCTTCTGGATCGGACCCCGGGGGGGGGGGCGTTCCCCCGCTGTGCGGGGGCGGCTGTGGCGTCGCCCCCGGCGCTCCCGCGCGGGCCCGCCGGGGACGGGGCGGTGCCCTCCGCGCCTTGCTCGCCCGGGGGTGGCCTCGGGGGGGGGTGGCCCGGGGGTTGGTTCCGGGTTTGGGGGGGGGGGCCGGGGGGGGGGGGGGGGGGGGGCCGGGCGGGGGGGGGGGGTGCCCGTGCTCGCGGGGGGGGTGTGGTCGGTTGTGTCGGGGTTTCTCTTGGGCTCCGCTGCCGTTTCTTCCCCCGGCTGGGTTTCTCCTGCTGTTTTTGGGGGGGGGCGGGGGTTTCGGCGGGGGGCGTTGGGGGTGGGGGGGGTTGGGTAACTCAGGGTAAATGCTGGAACTCTCGGCATGAAAACACAAGACGATCTGGCAAGAAGGAATGGGGAGCGCAAATTAAATACTAGTGAGGGAGAGATTGACTATACAAGGGGGACAAAATAGGGGGGGGAATAAAGAGGAGAGAAGGGGAAAGGGGAAAAAAAGGAAGGGGGGGTTAAAAGGAGGGGGGAAAAATAGGGGGGGAAGAAAGGGTGGGGGAGAGGAGAGGAGAGAAAAAACAAAAAAAAAAAAGAGGGAGGGGGAAAAAAAAAAAAAAAAAAAAAAAACCAAAAGGGTCTTAAGGGGGAAATTTAATAAAAAGCAATATATAATCCCAAAACACGATGAATGTTCTATCTAAATCATGCCAACAATACACAGAAGCCAGTATAAAGAGTTCAGGTCAAGCAGGCCGTTCCTCCCCATCACACTTCAGCTTTCTCCATCATTGCCCATGAGTGTTGAAGTGTCTCAGAAAAACTATAGAAGACCTTTCCAAGACACCCACCCACAGACTCAAGAACAGGGGTGGGCAATTATTTTTCCTGGGGGGGGTCACGTGAGAAAGATTTGTCCCTGGTCGCTTTTTTGACAGAGTCTCTAGAGGGGTCTGAAAACTCCTTAAATATAGCGACAAAATCTCCAAGTTGGCAACACTGCCGTCTCTGAGGTGACGTTACTTCAAACATCACTCACGGCAATTTACATCAATGTCAAGCGTGAGAGGAAGAAGCACGCTAACAATACACAAGCATTTCAAAACAAAAGCTGCTTTTTTTTAATATTGATTTTAGAGAGGGCTTTTTTCTCATTTCTATTGATAGTGATAATGGTGAAATGGGGAGACAGAGGGGATGACACGCAGCAAAGTTTTCCGGGCAGGATTTGAACTTGGAGCCGCTGCAGCAAGAACTTCAGCCTTTGGCAAATGGGCGGTCTGCTCCACCAACTGAGCTAATCAGCTCCCCAAAACAAAAGCTTCTGTACTGTTGTTTTGTTTTTTTTTTTTTTAGCTTTGTGAGTAAAATTGTGTAGTTTTCTGAGACCTTCCAGGAAAGACAGAACCATCACAGGGGGGCCTCCTCCCAGCGACTTGAAGTCACATAGAGGCAGTTCAATCAACCTTTCGCACCCAACTCCAACGCCTATCCCTGCGAGTGGTGAACCCACAGGGTGACAGTCCGTGTAGATTTTTTTGGGCTGCGCGCTGTTGAGTCCTGTTTATCAAGGCCTGGCCATTAGGTGCTCATCAGCCAGCTCCCCTTCCACGTCTGGCTTGCAGAACCATTGCTATAAATGAGGTGAGCCCAACTAAATCTAGCTGATACTGTTCTACTGCCTGCACCAGTTCCAGTACCTCCCATGCCAGAGCGGTGACGTTCCACATTTCTAGAGCCAGTCTGAAATGCTAGCTGTCGGCACATCGAGGTCCATGCCTTTGCCTGCCACCAGGAGCCCAACGCCTATCCCTGCGAGTGGTAGACCCACATGGCGACTGCTCCATGTAGTTTTTTAGGGGGGGGACTGTGCCCGGTTGAGCCCCGTGTGTCAAGACCCAGCCCTTTTACGAGTGAGGTGCTCCAACTCCTTTCTGGCCAATACATAGAGGTCAGTGAGTCACTCTTGGTGTTGCCCCAACCCTGGGACCATTTTGCCTTGGGAGACCCTGCCAGGAGCTACTGCTAGGTACCTCCTGGCAGGAAGCTAATGATTTATTTATCCATAATTTATCTATCCAAAATCACCAAACTAAATATTTTCAGTCAATCCATTGAAACATGTCCCCAAAATGCCAAGACGTATAACTGGTGGGACATTTAATGTGCAGTTACTGAGAGGCTACATACACTGAAATGATAAAACACTAAATAAAACAGACAGACTGGTCTCACCACTCAAAATTAAACCAGCTGAAGTGACTTTGCTTGTCGCTGATCACGGCTATGATTTTGACAAATCAGTTGTGTCCTTCTGTTGAGTGAACAAGGCCTTGAACCCGCGAACTGCCACTGGCGGCTATAATTTAATTTTTTTTTTTTTCCTGTTGGCTGCATATAACGTCAAAGTCATTTCATTGCGCCTTTGTATGCTGATCTCATCCTATAGCAGAGACTGAATGAAGCAATGTACTTGTTGTACTTGTAACATATGAAAGTAAGCCTACTTACCACATTGAATGAAGTCTTTATATTTATTTTTCATTTGCTCCCATGTCTGCTTCACACCGCTGAAAGAATAAGGCTAAAGTCATCATACACATGAATACATATGGAATACATAAATGTAATTATAGTCAGATCTGCTTCTGCTCTAGATGGGGTGGATTATGTTATTAGCCTATTAACTTAACACATTCACACAACTGTGTTAGTCGAGATTATGTTTTTAACTTCGTATTTGTCTAATATTATAGGTTGCTATAAAAAAGGGACATTAAAAATAATATCCCCAACAACTACCTAATTCCAGCACCAATTCTTTTCAGAAAAACACAAGACAAAAGGCCTCCGAGATATAACACTGTCTATAAGTTTCTGCTGGGATCTGCAGACCTCCAGCTAGTTTATGGGCTTTATCACATAACAGTCTGTCAGTACAGAGGAGGTCTCTTTAACAAAAGAAAACTCCACATACTATATCTATATCATTACAACAATTAAAAAAACTAAAAATTGAAATTTTAGAGAAAGGTAATGCAATCGGCTCAGAAAATACACAAACCATCAGAACAAAACCGGTTGCAGAAACTGTCTTGCAAATTAGAGAAGAGCCAGAATATCTTGATGTATTTCAGCACTAATTTACAATTTCAAGAAAGTAGGAGTAGTACCCCGCTAAATTATCCACCTTATGGCAAGGCCTGAGGAAAGCATGCCTGAGAGAATTCCACTATGCATTAATCTAAATGGGTCAGACTGGATACTCCATCATCAGTGATGGTCCACTTCAAAGCTAAGATATAATAATTTCATACAGGGGAAAAATCTCAGGCCGGAGCTAATTCTACTATACAACCCAATAACTGGTAAGAGTCACAGACTGGTTACTGGCCCTTTTTAATTACAACAACATACAAACAAAACAGGAAAAATGTACAACACAGACTACAATACAACCTGGTCATACACTCTTAAACACACACAAAAATTAAAATACAGCACATACCAACAAAACTTCAGGCCTTATGTTTGTAATTATAGTCTGCCTATAAAAAGTAATGCACTACAGTTCTTCATATACATCCCATGGCATCAGTTCATATGCAATCCACGTAATCTTGAACCAGAAAGTTTAAAGAGCGACAAATACAGCATAGGGAGGTCAGGCTGGGTGGGTCGCCCAGGAAGGCCACTGTTTGTGTCCAGCCCACTCTCATTCAAATAGCGAGGCTTTCGGTTCTGCCACACTATGCACCCACTTGTATTGGTACAAAACAAAGACTTCCCATACTTACATTATGCCCCTTCCGGAGTTAATTTAACCCAAACTCCAATCCTTGCCTAAACCTAACCATTTTGATCTCGTTTTGATGCCTAAACCTAAGTTGTTTCCTGTAAAGCTTTATTTTGAGGAGACTGTATGCATGTAACAAGAGGAAACTGATGCTTACTGGACCTTTGTCCCCAAAATTAGGAACGATTTTTCATGAGATATCATACTGTTGTATGAAGATAGGTTGCCTGAGTTTGTGGACTTGAGACAAATGAGATGAATGTCAGCAAAACTGGCTCATATTACTAATTTTCAGAACCACTTGCAAGCTTTCGAAGGCAATATGAATCTTGTTCACTAGCTGTAAAAGAGCCATATATGCAGAGTGATTTTTTTGTGTAATCCACACTGGTGTTCATACAATATTTTATACAATAGCAGTTTCCATGGACACTGCAAAAATATGGTTAAATAGTGGTTTCATAATAAAGCTTGTTAGGTCCTCATCAGTAGGGCTATCATTACTAACCTTCCATATTCACAAAGAATTCACTGATCTTGCGAGCTATATCAAAGCAATTTGTGATGGATATTTTCCCATCCATAAAACTAGGGGAAGTCTTGTGGATTTTTTCTTATGTAGTTCAGAATTTTCTTTCACATTACTTGCATGATTTCTTGAACTAATTACTGGAAAAAACTTTTTTTTTTTTTGCTGCTCCAAGCAAATTTTGCAAAGATTTTATTTGCTCTTTTTGAACTAGTTATGAAGGGGAAGGTTTTAGTAAGTGTTGAACTGATAATTTCATAAATTCTGTGTAAGATGTATTTGCACCACTCTCTACATACAGTATACTTTTTCACAAGTTTCCTTCTCCGACATAGTTTTAAATTTATGTTTGCTACTTGTATTTTCTATATTTTTCTGAGGCAGCCTTATTGTTTGTCTTATTTCCATTAGTTGTGGGGAGTTAGAAGAATTGAAAGTGTTGTGAAATATCAGTGTATAGTATTCCTGAATCTGACATTCTGAACTTATCAAAGTTTCATATTTATCAATCACCTTTGTTGGTTTACCATTGGATACAAATAATTTGTGCATAAATTATTAAAAAATCTTCAGCTGGAGATTGATCTTCCACCTTTAAAAAGAATGTAGCATGTTTTTCCTTCCTTATTTATTAGCTCCAGTGAATTGTTCAAGCTATCATTAAACAATTTATGACTGTGTTTCGTCTGTATATATAAGTATAATAACAACAACAATAATAATGATCTTCATTTATAGAGCCCTTTTCAAAACCCATGTTACAAAGTTCTCCAAGGCCAGCACAAGAAAACAGACATTTAACAGAAATAAGTAAGGAAATTAAATCTCAAATAAATTCAGAAAAGGTTTTAACAGATTTATTCAACCTTCAATTTCAATAAACAGTCTTTTATCAGAATTGAGGGACAAATCAGATTTATTCAAAAATTTACATTTTTTATGTATGAAAACTAAAACACAACCTCTGATTTTACATTCCCTCCCAAGGTGAACAGAACTGTATGATGACATTTCACATAATTAGTTTCTTCAGTCAGCCATGTTTCTATTAACGGGACTCAATGTAAGTATTAGAAATTGCTTAACAGTGACACCTATGGCCGTTAAGTCGGTGACAGCATCCCGTTGCTCGCACTTGTGCTAGCACTTTGTAGACGCAAGCGAGCATCAGTCAAAACGGTGAGGCGACACAAGACCGAATGTGACTGACGAGTATGTTAACTTTAGCAACATTAGTCACATAAAACCTTAATATCAATACATATTTCACTTGCTTAGCAGTTATAGTATGTTCCGAGGAGTCTGAGTAGTGGTGGAGGCTGATTGGTTGTTGTGATTAGGCGACTCCATTTCTAACCGAACGTTAGGTATGGTTGCACTCTGTTAGCCTTGAAGGCACTTGCGAGCGTGCATTACGTCACATCCGTTGGATTTTTCAAAAAATAATGATAATAATGAAATAAAATAAAAATGATTAAAACATTTCAACGTGTAAAAACTTGACATAAGGTGTCTTTTAAAGCAACTACTGAAAAGTAGTGGTTTTGTATGTCCCATCCTCCCTCTTTGTTTTGTCGTGGCTATGCGCTGCTCATCTGTAATCACAGCTGTGAGATGATGTTTTTGCTGTAAACAAGACTTTAAACACACTAACACATGCGCATACATATTCATGCACATTCACTCATTTTGTGTTTGTCATTTTATTCTTAGGGGGCTCTGAATGAGCTCCCACTGGAAATGTCAAAGGGCACGTTGAGTAATGAGAGTATTCATCGCAGCAAATTACACTCAAACACACACATCTACACCTGGGCATGCACACATGCAACGTGAGCAAAGAGCCATGTGGCACTTGTTTATTATCCTGCCATTCGCTTCCTTCCATCATCCCTCTCCTTTGTCCTTCTATCCATCCTGTGGCTGACCACGACGCTGAAGACAAATGCTGCTGCTCATCCTCACCTCATAAAAACATCCTCGTCAATATCCTTGACCTCTTTGGGTCCTGCCTGAATGTGGACGCTCCCTCTCTTCTTTGCTTTTTTTTTTTTTTTTTTTTTTACTTGTGTAGGAGTCATGTAACACTGTGTGGTGTGGATACAGAGAAACGCTGTGGAAACAAAAGATATGCTTCCAGAAATGCAGATACACGTAGAAATGAATAAATATATAAGGTGAAAACAAATAGAAATGCTTCAGTGCTGCTCTAAAAGCACATTATAATGAAAACTAGGCAGGAAGACATCCAGAAATGAAAATACATAAATATTTATTGCCTACCTGGAAACCTTTTGCATCTGTGTAGCCTCTTACATCTGAGTGTCTTCCATTTTTGTGACATTTATGCTGTCCAGTTCATGTTTACATTATTTAAGGATGCATAAATTTCAAAGAAAATAGCACAATTGATGATGAGTGTAACGCTGGTTAGATTCTTACCAGCTGTGAATACCTTGGCAAACAATGAACATGTCAAGCCAAGCTCTGCTGGACTATGATGATGATCCTGCAATAATCCTGTGGAGAAAATTGTCATACTAATTGTGCCTCTTCCCACGTAGGTTGTAGAAGATTATTCTTCTGAGATTTTTATTCAGTATTGTCTCATGCTCGTCTTTTACTGGGAATATGGATTTGAGCATTCATTTCCACATGACAAAATGCACAAATATTGTTTGATGGCACACATTGCTGCAACAAAGTGAACCTGTTAGGAAATAAGCTGAGCTATGTGGATAAAGGGAAAACGGCTGAAAGAAAAGTAGGTAAGCAGTAGCTCCCTGGTGATACTGGTGATGTATTCAGGTACACACACATGATCCTCCTGCCACAACATTTTCACTCCACTCTTCACACATATGGGAGAAACAAACACTTTAGAAAGTCTCTTGAGTCCTCCGTTCCCACTTCTGCTCCATCTCCTAGTGCCTGATGGGCATCGTCCAATCCCTTACTGGTGCCCTCTAGTGTCTTCCAGTGCATCTGGAGCTTATTATAAGCACCTTCCTGGAGTCCAGCACTTCATCTGCAGTTTGCCTGCTTCCCCATTAACCACTACATTTGACAGTCAGGCTCCACACTGAAGCCACTGGCCCCAAAGTCTAACATTACAACATATTTTCATAGGATAACTTATGAAAAGTTGTTTTTCTAGCATTCCCCTGCAAACGTCTTTTCTTTGCACATCAGCGAGATTCTCATGTCACAAGATCACGGGAGAATCACAGGATCACATATCACATGAAAATCCATCTCATCAGGCTTCAAGTACTGTGTGTGTGCCCGGCAAGCCAGATCATGGACCAATTAGCGTCCATGAGTGCTACTGGCATCTACAAGCGTGGCTTAGCTGTGTGAGATGACTGTTTGATCTAAACAAAAATGGCGGCTCCTGAAGAGGTTAGCCTAGATGCTCCAATAGCATCATTTATATAGAACAGGAGAGTAATTCTTCATTGAAAGAAGAGCAAAGAACGGCTCTGAAGGTTTTTCTCCATGGAAAAGATGCTTTTGCTCTTCGCCCGGCTGGCTTCGGCAAGAGTTTGATTGACAGATCAATCATCCAATTATCTGCCAAGTACTTCTTCAAAGTGCCTGCCTTTTCCCAACAAATCATCTAAAGGGCCAGAACATGTTGAGGGTTAGGGTTAGGTTAGGTTTAGAAAAAAAAATTATGAATAAAATACTTATATTTCAACTACTTGGTTGAGTTTAGGCAACAAACCTACTTATTAAGGTTTAGGGAAAGATTGTGGTCTGGGTTAAAATAAGTTTGTTACATAAAATAATGTACATGGCGTTAAGCACATAAGTTATGTAAAACAAAAGTAAGGTAAAATTAGTCAACATTAACTTGGTTTCACACAGGACACGTGAAACAAACCATTTTGTTTGTCTCGTCCATCCACCCCGACCTCCTCCCTATGCAGAGCTTGTCACTCTTTATACTACGTCACCTGACTTCGTTAGCGGCAGCCCTGCACCTCCTGGCTCACAATTACATGGGTTATATACGAATGACAGTGTGAGAATAGCCTGAACATTATCATGTTACTGGGGCTCAGCACAGGGAACAACAGTTACCCTCCGTGGGTTTCCTGCAGTCACCCAGTTGGTGCTGATTAATCATCCTGTCAGCCACTTCTTTATTATCACTCTTTATAAGAGTCGGCCATTCAAATTCAGCGAGGAGGTCAGGAAGATGACCAAACAGGACTTCAAAAGGCAACGTAAGCACCCCAAACTAACAGTGTAGTGCTGCTGCGTTTTCTGTGGTGTTCTTTAATGGCTGACAACTCTAGGATTTTTTTAAGCTGATCTTGTTCTGCACTGGCAAATATCACTTCTTACTCTTTAATGATTGGTTTGCACTCCATACTCAAAACCAAAAGAAGGCTCAATCTTGTAAGATTGCTGTCATGACTTTTACATAAAAGTGATGGTTTTTCAGACATGACATAGCTTTTAAATTGCCATCATGTTTACGAAATAACAAGCATGTCTGAAAATAGCTTTATTGAACTTCTTCTGCAAAGACAAGGAACAACCATCTCTGAGTAAACAACAATGACACCTCATCTGATATTTTCCACAAAGAAATTGACAATTACAAGTCTTGCTCATTACCTGGATAATGCCATCTCTTCAGTGGTGATGGCAGCATCGTGCTTTTCTGCAGCCGTGACTGGGAAGAAAACTGGAGTCAAGATTTCCATTTCACCAAGTCGGTGACGAGCAAGGCCTTCAAGGTCCAGGATCTGGCAGTATCTAGCAGCGATGTGAGGAGACTGAAACCTACCTCCCATGTGCCAAGCGTGCTGGAGAGCTATGGTGGCCGACGCAAAAATGCAGATGCCCCTATCTATCCCCTATCTAGAGCCAGTTGGAGCAGAGCCAGTGCGTAGAGTGTGGATGGGAAGTGAGTGGTGAAGCAAGACATCGAGAGCACCGGCAGCAAGTAACATTATCAACTTTGGGCCACAAACAAAGAAAATAACTATTTTTATACTAAAATGGCTGTAATTAATAATGCATCAAAATGAACATTGATTTTCTTATTGTCTCCCTTATTTAAATGTTTAAGTAAGTCTATTTTTGCTTTGATCGCCTCCACTTTGTCTTTCTGACGAGGGTTAAATGTGAAGGGCCCCAGGAGAGAGGAGGAGGAGCCATCTGTTGAGGTTTTTAAACAGCTGCTGTTAAGATGTGAACACACATAAACTGGAGGCACTGTGGCTCCAGATGGCACAGCTTCATGGCCAAACATGGAGAAGTCTGAAAGCACCCACAGGAAGAGACGCACCGACATCATTCAGAGACACGAGCTCACATATTAAGACAAATTTATTAGAATGGACTTTGTCACGCCGGGCAAATGGCTGCTCCACTTTCATGCCCTTTCAGATTTAATTTTCAGAGCGTTCCATTACTTTGCTGTAATTAAATGTGGAAAAGGACGCAGAGAAGGAGGCAGAGCAAATTCTACTCTCTTTGGAGAAAGTTTGGAAAACGTCCTTACTAAACTACACTTGAAAGAGTAAAACAAAAAAAAAAAAAAAAATACATGAACATGCACGTCTGGCAGTGTTTTTAAAAAGTGATTAATATTTAATCAGACAAACTGTTAGCAAGGGATGTTTCCCCCTTTGAGAAGTCATTTGATGAATGACTGCCCCAGGCGAAGGATGGCAAGATAAACACCAGAGTATCACCAAGACGACAGCTGGAGGCGGGTAGATCTATCACACCAAGGTTGCCACGACAACCTGTCGCCAGGCGACCGCTCGGCGCCGCTCGGCTCAGAGAGACGTGGCCCTCAAGCAGCACGCAGAACATCTAATCACCAAGTTATAGAGCAACAAGAGGAGGAAACAAAAGGGGGAAACTTTTTGAATGAGGACAAAACAAAAACACTGAAGGTGTGTGTGTGTGTGTGTGTGTGTGTGTGTGTGTGTGTGGGACATGTGGCCTTCAAAGGCATTTAAACACGTCTTGGTTTGTTTTTCAAGCCCCAACAACCAGATGAACCGTGCATGTAGACCTCATGTGGAGAACGAAACAAAATTACATTTACATAATAATGTCTGCGTGTGGATTCTATAATTGTTTCCAACATACCTAATATCTCTGAGTAATTAATAGTAATTTTCATGTAAATTTGGTATGAAATTAGTTCATGGGATTTTGTCTCTGGGCGACCCTGCTTCACAATGATAAGACAACACCACCCCACCTCTCTTTCTGTCTCTACAGTTTTGTCTCACTTGTCCTCGCTAGAACCATTTCTCTGTTTCCTCAGGGAACAAGAAGAACCTTAATGATTGAACTAGAAAAAGAAAAGATCCTACTGTATGTCTTCAGCAGGAAAAGCTCACTTGCAAAAAATCCCTCACCATATACAGTAGAAGTCAAGCAGTCTGTAAATCAATTTAGCAGATATTCTTGTCAAAAGTAACTTATAAGTGGTGAAACTGACTGCAATAGAAAAACTGTAAATACACCACTTTGAAACAATAAAAATGCTTTCGGTTTGCTTTATCCTTTTCGGAAATGAGAGAAGTACCAAGCGTGTACAACCATTTTAGCACTTCCCTCGTCTGGAAGTCAATGGGATTTTAGTGAGATGCCTGAAATAAAGTCTGTGGTTAACACAAGCGAGATTTTAATATAAAATATTTCCAGTTAATATCCCTCTTGTGAAATTTTTAAGCTTTTATTCGTCTTGTAAAAGGCGGCTGCTGGCAGCGTGATGACAGCCTCGTGTCTACTCGTGTTCATGCGACTGTGGTGTAGTTCGTTTATAGCCCAACATTGCTTTTTACTTCTGCCGATTACATTCACACTTCAAAAATCATAGCAGTGGTGTTCATTTGTGGAGATAAATCTTGCTGAGCAAAACCTGTACGTAGCAAACGTTTGTTTGCCCCAGAGCTTATTTTCTGCAATAATCCAAAAGCCAGAGGAAAAATCCCATTGGCTTTTTGTCGAGGGAATCACGGTGACGCTATCTTCCAGATTGGCCCACAAAAATCTGTCATCCTGGGAGCACTCTATTGAAAATTAGCTCAGTATGGGTAAATTTAGCTTTAATCCGAATTATGAAGCGGAAATTACCTTTAACTATTCGTCCACAGATATAACCCAGTCAGCCAGGAAGAACACTGGACTTACTACAAGTTCTGCGCTCATCACATGATGCCATTAGGCCCAAAACTACTTTTTTTCTGTAGGCTTACATTGGGAAAGAGACATCTGTAAATCAGTGGATAATTTTCCTTCAGGTAAGAACACTTGAATAGCCCTTACTAAAATCATTAGATTCAAAAATTTGTAAATGCACTAATATTATACTAATACATGAATACTATTAAGTTAGGAAACACTACTGTGCATGCTCCATGGGCCCAGTGGATGTGGAGGATCGCCAGATCCAGGTAATTTTATACTCGGAAGTCAAACTTTTTGGCTTCATGTGTCGCTGAGCAGCTTTGAATGAGGCACAGCCTCCTACGCTGTATCCAGTTCTCATTATACATCCATGATATATCCTCAGTGTAAGCATACTTTATACTAATAAACTCCTCTCTTGATGATTATCCAAGAGTGTCTATAATACACAGTTTAGCCTTGGGAATTAATTAACTGAAAGCAAGCAAAAATAATATCTATTTAAAACATTTCATAATGACACAAAAGACACTAAAAAGACTCAATTAAATGCTAACTACACACAAAATGGCACTACAGTGAATGAATATGAATACAGAGTTTGACAGGGGTGTGGGGTGCCTTGGTAGCACAGTGGTTACAGCACATGGCATTAACAACAACGTGATTCCAACATTGGGACATTTGTTGCATGTGACACCCCATTTTCTGTCTGTGGGGTTTTTGAAATTAAAATAGTGTCCCGATATACAGTGACATGTACATAGAAGACACAAGCAATGGACAAGCTTGAGCACCCACCAAAACCTTTAAAAAATTATCAAATTATTGCGAATCACCAGTTTCAGAATGAACTAAAAATATTTCTACACCTCCCAATGGGTGGTTCTGCATCTGCCTAGGGGGATTTATCACACCAGGTCAGAGATAGCAGCTCGGTGTGGGAAATAAGGATAACCTTGGTGGACCTCTCCCACTACCGTTTTAATGCACGGGCTAACTGGGGCACAAGCACCAGGGCCTCTCGACGGAAAAGGGTCCATGAGAGTTTGGGTGGAAAATAAATAGAAATAAAATTTATAAGGAAAAACACTACGGGGCATACATCGGGATCCTACACACATAAAGACGCTGTGGCAGCAGGATTTTTACTCTGACACAAATTGTCAGGGGAGTAAAAAAATAAAAAGCTTTTTCGAGCATCTCACTGAGACTGTGACTGATGCTCGTAAAGGGAAGGAGGTATGATAATATACTCTCCATCTTCTGTGTGGAAGCATGTATGTGTTATATGTGGGAAAGGGGGCCCTTGAAAAAGTCATAACCCCAGGGCTCACGGTACTTTAATGCAGGCCTTACTCCCCGGTGCTGGCTGGCCCTCGCCGGGCTCATTTCCTCCGCTGCGACCAGCTCTTGGACAGCTTGGAATGGGGTGAGCATAAAGGTGGATCGTAGCTCTGTAGCGCTCCTGTCGGCAAACCACCCAACCCATCAAGTTCTTCATAGATCTGGCCTCTTCATTTTGCTCTCAAAGTGGACCAGATTAGGTGCCCCTGACTCCCCTGGAGGTTCTGATTTCCACCAACCATCTCACAAAATCCTGTGGGAAACACTGTGTGCCTCTGTAATTTCAAGCAGATATTTGTTAATACTTACTAAAGGAAGCACAATTAAGTGACTGTGACAATCATCACCTTGGTGACATTCACAAAATTTGGGCATCCATGGGCAAAATCACAAATCAGCGCCTAAGTGATGATATAAGAATCGAGATTAGATTGAAGTAAGTAAGGTGTGTGCCTGGTTTTACGTTTGCGTGAGAGGCCGTGACATGCATGAGCATGTTTAGTGATCATAGACAGGTTGGTATTACTCTTTCTCCTCCACATGAGCCGCATTCAGCGCATTTAGTGCCCAATTCAGCAGCTCATAAGCTCCCAAAGCATGATTAACTTTGGACACAATCAGAACATTAATTATAATTACCTTTCATTTCAAAGTAAGGCCTCTAGCCCTCCACAAGTTTCTCTCCAGGTTCTGTAACACTCTCCTCACTCACGCCCACAGGCTCACCTTACTTATTACAGTTATTAGCTTTCTTACCATAATACATATTTTCAGATTTACTCTTTTAGCACCTGAGGCTGAGGCCAATTCTCTCTTCGTTTAATACAGTTACATTTAAATCATCCACATACTGAACAATTTTCGTTTGTCTCTCTATAAACCAGATGTGACTCCCGCAATATTATTATTATTATTATATTATTATCAATATTATTATCTAATATATATATTTCTGGAGAAGCAGACACAGCGCTTCCACCAGCAGTCTGTACAATAAAGGCGACAGCGGACAGCCCTGTCTGACAGACAGACGTCCTCAGAGGAAAATCCCCCACCAAAATCCCATTACATGTTACTTTGCTCCTTGCCCTGCTGGAGAGGAGTCGGATCCAGCCGATAAAACCCGGCCCAAATCTGAACCTCTCCAGGTAGTTTCTACTCACAGGATGCATGGAGGTCCTTCCTTTTCTGCCTCCTCACACACAGCGGTAACAAACAAGTAGAGGACAACACACATGCTGCTCAAAGGTGACATGCCGCCACCAAAAACATTTTCAGAGACATCACATGCTCACAGGATCTCATCCCAACTGGTCACATACTGATGGTTTGTTTAGACCCCTCGCGTCACTTTTCAGTTGCAGTAAACATGTGCCTAATGTTGTAAATTAAACAAAAATTCTAGGTTTAGGCAATAAAATCACTATAATTAGCATGTAACCATGATCTGGATTAAAATTGCTCTCTTTTTTGGAGTGAAAATGTGACGGCATAAACACGGGATACGAACAAACGAATCGCTCCTTGTAGATATTGAAATGCCCATCTCTTTCTTTCTTTTCATCCATGTTTGCTTTCAAATTGTGATTGCAAATTCATTCTGCGGCAGTAGCTCAGTCTGTAGGGAGTTGGCTTGGGAACCGGAGGGTCACTGGTTCAAGTCCCGACATGGACCAAGAACTGAGTGTGAACTGGTAGCTGGAGAGGTGCCAGTTTACCTCTTGGGCACTGCCGAGGTGCCCCTGAGCAAGGCACCAAACCCCCAACTGCTCGGGGCGCTTGTCAGGAGCAGCCCCCTCACTCTGACATCTCTCCATCTGATGCATGTATATGGGTCCTGTTTGTGCATGTGTGTGTTCGGGTCTGCATGTACCGTGTATAAGTAAAACAACAGAGTGTAAAAATTGAATTTCCCCTAGTGGGACTAATAAAGGAATATCTTCTTCTTCTTCTTCTTCTTCTCAGCCTTGGTAACAATAACAATCTCACCTCTCAACTGCTGTTTGCAAGGCCAAGAATGAAATTTCAATCTCAGTTTGAGGATAACATGCAGGTTTCTTGCTGTCTGCGTTGGCATCACCACAGAATTATAAATGCTGATGTACAGGCCTTGGAGCAGGCATCCTTCCCCCTGAAGAAACACCATTTCAGCCTTGCCCAAGTTGAGCTTTAGCTGGTATCCAGCCAAGGTATCTGTCAGATGAAGCCATGCTTCATTGTCGGTCTGATAATCTGATCACTTTGAAACACTCTGAAGTTTCATTGATTGAACCAAATTTTTTACGAGTTAACAAGACATTAGATTTTGTGGTTCTTCACACTTCACGGCAAAGACCTCAAACTGACAGACACACAAAGATTCACATTGTACTCCTTTGCTGGGTGTCTTGTGACAAAGTTGCATGAGTCAAAGTCAGATTTTTTTAAATGACTCACTAGAATGAGTTAAAGTGCAGCAGGTGTCTAAGTCTTTGAAGAGCAAAGCAAAGTCAGGTAGCTAGAAAGTTGGCGACGGGGGCCAGAAAGGAATAAGAGTACTGAATAATATGAGGTAAAAGTTTCCCTCAAATCCCCTCATAATATTGCGAACTCTTCTTCAGTCTAATCCTGCAGATAAACTGTAGAGCCTGTGTGAATTTGCTGACTCTGTGTTCCTCTGACCTTTCTTTCACTGATTGTGAACGCAGATGAATCTACATACAGTGATGATGCATGGAGGTCTCACATCTTCGTGGATGTTAAAAGTAATACATCAACACCGAGCACCAAAGAGAAGAAGTGAGCATGAACTCTCTCTGTGTGCTTCCTTTGCCAAACAAGTCTAATATGTAATGTGCTGCAATAGCCTGATTTCGTGGGAAGTCATATAAATAGCATGACATTTTAAGGACATTCTGCGAGTCACGATGACACATTTTAGGCTTTTCATGTGTCATTTCACACCATGGGTTTATTGTGAAACAGCTTTTTCCGCGTGTCATTTAATATATGGCGTGAAATGACACAAAATCAAGAATGCTGTTGTTGTTATTGCATATGATATGACTTAAAATACCGTGTCAATCATTCACTATTTGGTGTTTCATACTATACACACGGTCAGTTAATGTGCCTTTCTTTGTATTGAATTGAGTGACAACTTCAACATACACAGGCCGGTTTCCCCGTTCTGCGCTGCGTCTTGGCCGATTCACCTAGGGTTTATAAATCACTCTGAAATTTCACACTGAGCTATGATTTTTGTTCGGAAACTGCATGTGAATTTATTAAAAAAAATGATTTTGGCCCTTATGAATGCTTGCACACCCCTGAAGAAGATTTGTGCAGGGAAAAAATTATTTGGACAGACTTCAATTTCTGCAGATTTCTACCTGTGGAAATATGTTTGACCAATGAGATCCTTTGTTCCAAATGATCATTCCGCATAATAATAAGCCATGGGCTTTGATTGTTGCACAGAAAGGCTGATTTTTGGAGCAATGGACCGTCAAAAAATGGGCTTTTGTTTGCGCAACAGACTGTCCATCAAGTGGGCTTTTTTTTTTTTCGGTCCAATGGGACATTTTGCAGACTTTTGGTGCTTCAGAACAACGATGGGGGGTTCCCTTCTAAACACATAATAATGTGCTACCAACATGACTTCTTCAACAACCAAATAAAGGACAATGCATGGCTTGAGATTGCCTAGCAGCTGGGATACAATGAAGATGATAAGAATAAGCAATGAACGTCATATTTTGGTCTAGCCACAACAGCTAGCATTAGCATCACATTTGGGGTTCAATTAGTCTATGTATTGTGTTAACGTTAGCCCTTAGACACTGTCCGGACAGGTTTTTGTTGTGTGGAGTAGACACAGCACTATTTAAGAGCAAACTCATTGACGAAAACACGGCAACATTGAGGATTTGTCAACACTTGTTAAGGCCTTGTTGATGAAGCCAGCTGCAGTCAGGAAGATGAGGAAAAGTCTCTTTTTTCCTTCATCCAGTTTAATGCACAGTGCTTGTACATTGGAGAGAAATATTCCTGGTAATAGAGTGCTTGGACAAAGGTGAGGGCTCCTTTTCCCAAAATGTCCAGTAATTGCACTGAAGAGGTAAAAATATAAATCCACGGCTGCCTCCCTGATGCTACAGTACTCCTGAGCTCTTCTCTGATTAAAGAGCTCTGGTACTGTAGTAAAACACTGTATTAACAAAAAACAAAACTGAGTGCACCATCACACCGAGGCAGCCATCTGTGGCGCCTTATAAAATCAAAGATGCAGTTCACAGGGATGCACAAATCCCTCCACCTGGATAAGGAGGTGATTCTTTTCTTTACAGATTTTTTATTTTTGGGGGGCATTTTTGCTTTTATTGGCCGTTTTCAGACTGGAAGAGTGGGGAGTGAAAATGAGGAAGAGAGGACTCAAACCGGAGACGTTACGGTAAATGAAGTTGCTCCATGGTCGCGATTCTGTCAACCGTGTGTTTCGTAGGCCTACCAAACGTATTACCATACACTAAACTCCTAAATATTTAAAGTGAGGGTTCTCTTAATGAGAGTAATCCTCTTTTACTCCTTACTTTACTCGCAAGATGGCGAGAATTTCTCCAAAACCAAACATCTTCATATGCTGGCCGGTCCACAAGTATTTCATTGTCCCATTTCCTGTCAAACACATTGTGCTGTTCAATCAACCCACACAGCTTCTTCTCTTTAGCATTGCATCAGCTACAGAACACAGCAACATGTTTCCCATGACTTTCTTGCATCTTTGCTTTTAACCTTTTTATGAACAAAAATACAACTTCCACACCACAGTACTATTTACAATAAAGAACACTAAGCGACAAAACAAAAACCACATAGTCTATGTGCAAACCCAAAATATAAAACCGGGCGTATGTTACTTCAAAGCAGACGTAATATGTAATTAACCAAAAACAAGAACAAAATAAAACCCTCATAACTATTGGAAAAAAGTAAAACCTGCAGGGTCAGCAAAGATCAAAACCAAACCAAAATAACTGCAGGAAAAAAATCAAAACCCTGAAAGATAAATACTGTTTAAAACTAAAACTTTGTAGACCCAAAGCAAATTGAACCATAGCAATATCGAATACCAAAGCAAATATGTATGCGGTAGAACTGAAAATGACGAAGAACAAAGGAGATGCCCAACCCCTATAGCACTGCTAAATATAACAAAACAAACATTTAAAAAAAATAAAATTAAAATACACAACAAATAAAGAATACAAAAAGCTAAATACAACAACCCAAGATGACCCAAAACAAAAGAGAGGCCATAAAAAAGAATTAAAGATAGATAAACTGAAATACATACTGAGTAAACAAAGAAAACCACTAACTGCTTTTGAAAAACCCTTTAACAAAAATAAGAACTAAAACCAACAAAAAAGATTTTCAAAATAAAACATTTACTTTTTAGGTTGGTGTAAACCAAAGTTGCATCCTCTGCTGAGCTGTTCGTATTTACTTCCACTCATTGAGGCATTTCTGTACATAGAGTTTGCACATTTTGGTGACGTTCAGATTTCCTCAGTGTACAGCTTTGTGGTACTCTGCATACTCTGTGGTGACTCTGGGCCCTCTGATCAGAGTCGTGTTGAGCTCTGGGATTGTGTTGCAAGGTGACATTTTTCCTAAGAACTAAGAGGGAGATTCCCATTCGCCTCGACGGACGGCTGTGTGCGTTAATATGGGCCTAACTCTTAAAGACGGTAAACACGACCCAATTTGAAGGCACCAATACGGCATGATGAGGAGCTCGATGGGAGGCAGGTGTAGGTAATCGGCAGTAATGGAAGTCAGGAGGGAGCGCCACACCCACGGCACACAAACAAATAGAGACCCAGCTTAAGGGGTGAAACACCAAGGGAAACACAGGGAAAGCCCACTGAGATTGTGAAAGCCATTCTCCTGATCTAACGGTTTCCATTCAGCCCTTTGATTATAGTATTATTGCTGTAACAGAAACTTGGCTACCTGCATTTATGGTGCCATCAATCAGTGGAATAGCTGCCCTCTTTACATACATCAGTCCTGTAGCAAATGCATTACTTCAGCAGCTCATCAATTTTTCAGTGTTGGTCATGTATAATATTTTGTTCTTCTCCCTGATAATGGACCTTGAGGCTAAATAATTATATAGATGTAAATGAATGTAATGAATATTAGGAAAATTTGAATGACTGCTTTTTTAATGCAAGGCAGTTAAAAGTGAATGAGTTGAACATAGCGTAACATAAATAGGATGTTGTATAAAGTATGTTTATGATAAATATGATGTACTGGATTTCAGACCCCAGGAAGACTAGCTGGTAAGCTAATGGAGATCCTTTTTAAATAAAATAAAAATGAGACCAAGTCTTTCAGTTGGCCGTGGCCATATTACTTACAAATACTTGACTTTCCATGTTGTACAGTAAACACAAGCTCCATTTGAAGGCACCACACTGTATATCAACCCCCGTTCTCCAGTCACTCAGCTCCACATCATTGCAACACCCACCGTGAATCACACACCTCAGCCTTCCTGTCACGCCCTCCCACGACCTCTCGCTCCCGCCACGCTTCAGCTCAGTTCACTCTTTCACCCCTGCTCTCTACAATAAATCCTTCATTCCTCTCAACCTGCTGTCCTTGTCTGCATTTGTCCACCTGCACCTCTCATAACAATTACCACATAAACTCTGCAGATTACTCATTGAGAGTGTATTGGCACTGGGTGCAAAACATGGCACATCATTAATAGAGTCCTGGGTGTTTTCTCAGCAAAATCTTGAATGGTCAACCTAGTAAAACTTTTAACACGACTTAAAGCAGCGTATTCCTGACATGGTGCAAAATTATCGCTTGATCAGCACCTTGCGGACTGTACAAGCCCATACTGACGTTTATAGAAAATGACTATGTAACCCTCACCTGCTGCCTACCTGTTCTTCCTCCGTATAGATGGGAGCTGCAAATGCACTTTTACTAGTTCAAGGCTTTGTTCTGCTACCTCATATCTTATCGTCAAACTGCAGACACTAATATATTATAAGTATTTTATACACATTTATATACAGTATAACTCCCCTCTGTGTAGATATATACATATACACAGTGTATGTGCATACATGTGCATATGTTCAAATACACACATTCACATAGTTTTGAAGAAACATCAAATTCAATAATGTAAGGTGACATACAATCAATATCTCCAGAAAGCATAGTCAGTACATATACACATAAGAAATATGAGGAGAACACTCAATAAGGTGTCTCCAACCACCTACCTTGCTTTGTTGCCTCTCAGCGCAGAGCATCACTCAGCAATACCCCCATCTCTCGTTTCTTAATGCAAGAAATTACACAATGCAGGCATGTGTATCTCCTTTATACTTAATGTCATTGCTAGCATTCCAAGCTGAAGTAAATCAGTATTGTAGGTTGATGTTTCAACACAACTTACTCTTATTTATTTCATTCCCAGGGCATCAAATACCAACACTTTGTCACGTCCATCAGCATTTGATAGCGCCACACAAGGCACCCTTAAGTGCCAGTATGAGACGCACCAGCTTTCCATTAACTACAATGTAAACCCTTCAAGGGCAACAGTAAACACACAAAGAGAGTGCATTGGTGACATCCTTTAAAAAGTGAAAGGCATACACAAGGCAGGCAGGATTGGAGGCGGCCTGCCCACAAGCACAAGGTATTCATCCAGGAGGCTGCTGTTCGTGTCACATTACAATCACGTGTGTGTGTCCCGTGTTCACAACGTCAAGTCACATTTTCACATCACAAATATAATAACATTAAGTCCGACCAGGTTGTTTTTTTCCCTAAACTTTACCCACCTATCTTATGGAGCGTGCCAGGCTCGAGGTGACTTGAAAGGCACATCAGCGGCCGGAGCCCTGAAATGCCTGCCTCCGACGGAGAAATCAGTCCCCGACCAGGATTGCTCTGAAAACTAAATGGACAAAACAATAAAGTGCCCCATGGAAAGCCTGATGCAGCCAAGCTGGACACTCATCTGTATAGTCTGAGGAAGCTGTGCAGACACTTCATGAAAACTACGGAGACCATCTCAACACAAAGAAACGCTGGCTTACACATTAAATCAGTTACCCAATCAGCTAAAGCTGGCATCTCATTCACCTTGTTACATCTTTGCATTTGTTTATTTGGTCTTCTGTTGCCTCAAATGGGTCCAAGAACAAGGCCCTCATCTCCTTAAGGTACACTATCTATATGTAAATATTAAGTATAGCCAACCCCTCATCAGACGGCCTCATGGTTGCATCTGTTAACATTTAAAATAAATTACAAGTGTCCAGTATCCATTGTGCAGACTGCTCCAGCTGCCACGCCATGATTTAAAAAATCCAACTTAAAAAAAAATGATATATATAGTCCTACTCACCCTTCTTAAATCACCTTAATGTGTTCCCTGCCAGAGTGATATCCTCATGTAGGGGTCTATGATCAATGCTGCAGCTTTCCTTCCCACCATTATCAGAGAGGCATTCATTATCCATGAGTACAGTAGTAACTTGTGATCCAATCTTAAAGAGAAATATGAATCCAATATTTTTGTCTTTAAGCACCTCTCCCTCCAGCTGCTTCTTTGGGGCCAAGACCATCAGATTTTCTGAATACATGGCCCGATCTTAGACCACGGTGTCTCCTCCCTGTCTGTATGTCTCTGATTACTGCGAACATAGTTTAAACAGTTATTTGTGAAATGCATAATTTGGGACGTAATTTGTGTTAGTTTATTTACAAATTTCTGGATCGTTGGATGCTGTTTCGGCCTTGCAGTCCACGGATGGAGCTTCAGATGACGGTGTGATTTTAGATCAAGCCCCCAGGAAGAGAATCAGACGGTGAAGCAAATTTTTTATAGGGTCTCAACATGCTTGCCTCCTTTTCTCTGCTCCGCTTTATTGTTATTTTTTCTTAACACAAGATCACCAACTTTAAAGTTGCCCTCCTGGCCCTGTTCGATATTTCTTCAACATGTTGCCTGATGATCCAAATTAAAACTTTTTACATTAAAAAAATCGTATTTACCTTTGGCACCTCAGAAGGATACCTTGCCTCCCTCCCAAACACCAGATAGTAGGGGCTGTGGTCTGTGGTGAGCTGTCTTTTAGTGCGAAGACCAAACATGGTGGACTGGAGGAAATGGTCCCACCGTTTGGGGTGATTAGCCACCAGTTTGTTCAGGGACCTCAAATTGCAGAATTCAAGTACAGATATGATAATGTCGAATCATTACCTGTTTATACCCTATATGAGCAGGAAGTAAACATTTGGTTTGGATTTTATTAATGTGCCGTTCAATTTCTGCACAAGGCCATTGATCTGTGGACGGTAGGGTGAGCACAGGCTTCTGTCAATGCCCAGCTTCTCACACAGGCCATAGTTGACCTTGAAATGATCATTTAAACAAACTTAAATCAGCAGGAATAAGAAATAAATGAGCACAGCAACAATTACAAATTGGTGATTCATAAGTCTTTTAGATGCACCAAATTTGTAAAAGAAATCAAGAATACAACTGGTCGCCTCATCTGCTGTTTTGCTCTTTAGCGGCTAGGCCTTTGCCCATTTGGTGAAATAATCAACCATGACACATACAGTATGTGCTGGTTGGCATTATCTGTCTCTGTGAGTTTACCCTCTAGGCCCAGATCCCATTTACCTGGGAGAAAAAAAGATATGAGCATTACAATAAATCATGCTGACGTGTTGACAATATCCCATTGTTTCCTGTACCTCGATCGGATCAAACTCCTGCTTCTTGTTAATGTTGGCTCACTTGGACTGGTACTGTGGACACAGCAGTATAAACAGAAAAAGATCATTTCAAAATTATGACAAATATGTATGAATTGAATCTTATGCTACATTAAATTGAACACTGAGTATGTCTGTGCAGACATTTTCCAAAAATATACATGCTCTACTTTTGACCCTGAATGTGCATTCAGTCTCTTCATTTGGAAGATACCAACTCATCCACTTGTGAATGTCATCCTCCATGCCAGGCCACTAGTACAGTAGTTAATAATTGCACCATGGGTTTTCTCCACTTCAAAGTGGTCACCAATATGGCTGCAATGGAGCTCCTCAAACCACTTTGGCAAGGTGATCAGTTTTGAGGGTTTTTTTGCACCTGTAGATGGAGTACAGTTCTCCATCTGGTGTTTAAATGTCACAATATTAGATTTATTGGGAGTTTTCCCATAGCAGGTGATCATTGTGTTCGAAAGTGTACAAGTGTATATATGGCATGCATCCTTACCCTTTATCCTCCTTTAATGACATACAGTATCTTTCTTTGCTGGTTGACCCCTCAGGCTACCAGTTATGGACTTTCAAATCCTGGGATCCATTTTTTCAACCACCATCTGTCCCTCTTTCTGCACCAGCACCTACCTCTACCTGTCTCACCAGTCTACTCCTACTCCTTCCTACGTCAAGGTTCAAGGTACTTTATTTGTCATTTGTCAATTTCAGCAAAGCAGTTATTGGCAAAAAAATGTTTGGTCTCAGGTTCCTTCAACAATGCTCATCAAATATCCATCCATCTACTGTGTCTGCAACCGCTTGTCTCATTCGAGGTCGCAAGGGGGCTGATGCCAGGTGACATTGGGTGAAGGTGGGGTACATCCTGGACGGGTCGCCACATAGAGACAGGCAACCATTCACGACTATTCATGTGTGATTGTAAGAAGCAGCCAGAGAAAACCCACATTTACACTTGGAGAACAGGCAAACTCCACACAGAGGGGGCCCCAAGCCGGATTCGAACCTGCTACTCCTTTGCAATGAGGCATCACCATGCAGCCCCTCATAAAATATGTATATAATGATCATAATAATCATTTAAATAGCACCTTTCAAAACACAGTAAAAAAAGTCCTTTACAATAAAAACAGAACAGATTTAAAACACACTAACAAAAGGTACTAAAAGCCAAAAAGTAAACACATAAAAATCCAAAGGATAAACAACAAAAATGTCATTAAACACAGAAAATCAATTCTACAAAAGGGAGTTTTTAGAAGAGGCAGCAGAGTTTTCAGCCCTGATCTCCTCAGGCAGGTTATTCCACAGTCTAGGTGCCCTGACTGCAGAGGCTCTGTCACCTTTGTGTATGAATCTGGACCTTGGAGCTGAGAGAAATGTCACATCTGACGATCTCAGAGTGCAGGAAATGATAAAGGGAAATAATAGCTATGCTAGGGCTTTGTGAGTGGTAATATTTTAAAATCAATTCTAAAAGCAGCAGGCAGCCAATCTATGGAAGCCAGGCTCAGTGAGATGTGGTCGTGTTTCCTTGTCCAGGTCAAAATCCTAGCTGCAGAGTTTTGGATGAGCTGGAGGCGTGAGAGGGATTTTTCTGCTGACGCCAGAGAGCAACGACTTACAGTAATCTAATCTAGTTATGAAGGCCTGGATAACAGATTCCACGTTTTGGGGAGAAACAAATGGTCTGATCCTTGAATTGTTTTTGAGATGATGAAAGCATGCACTGTCTTGGCGTATGAACAACAACTATGTCTTATGAGCATTTAACAGCAGGACATTGATGGACATTTATAAGGAAATATAACAGGAAATCACACAAGTAATCACATGAGTCACATAAGTTCTACCAATCTTCTTGCCCTCACCTATTCACACACAGAAAATTAATATAACAAAGACAAACAAGCAAAATAGCATCCGCAAGGCACGAGGAGAAAATAAAATTGGCTGAAAACCGCCCCCCCCCCCGCACCCCACACTGCAGCTTTAAGTAATCGATCTGAATACAGGCTAAAGGGGAGCTAACAAGCAGAGACGATACAGCACAGTGTGTTTCTGTATGGCAATATGCCTCTCTGACTAACAGAGAGAGGAGGAGTCAGCGATGATTCAATACTGAAACGTTTATCCTTCACATGCTGACGTCTTATAACCGGTGACGTGCGCTGAAATATTTCTGCACATGGAGAAATGGCCTTTTAGCACGACACCTGCTGTGCATCTGCTTTTTCCGCCGTATCATCAGCTCACTCACTTTCACTGCCTCTTTCTGTCCTTGACTTTGTTAGTTTTCTTTTACCTTCTTTCTGTGTCTTTCACTTCAATCTTGCTCATCTGGATTTGCGTCACTTTTTTAATATCAGTAATTGGAAATAAGAGTCTTCACACCAGCTGGTACCAGCTTCCAGCTCTGAACACAAGGTGACAAAAGCAACAGCTTTTCTATTTAGGTGAGGCAGCATCATGCTGACATACCATTAAAGCTTGTAAGTCATTTCTAGCTGTCCCATCATATAGACGATGTAATGTGTCTCAGACTCTGTGGCAATGCAAAATTTACTTCATTTTATTCTCCCAAAGTGTTGGTGGAGTTTTAATTTCAAGGGATGGTTAGAATTAAAGCTGTGCTTGTTATAACTTTCATGTTGCCACCAGCTTTTGCTTTAATTTTATTGTTGCTGATTGTTTTTAATGAATGGATTACTGTATATTGTTTTTGTATTTTGATTGCACTATGAGGAATGTCTGCCCCTTTTTGAACACAAATGGTATCAATACAGAGCATGAAACTGATGTGCTGCAGAGAGAGTTTGTAGTTGGGCTTTGCAACCTGTTCTCATCCCAGCTTGGTCAGGACCCCTTTCTTACACACTGGATAGACCAGCGCATCAAACTAATCTCCGATACTCCACCACGGTCACAGTAAACATAAACCTAAACTTGCTTAGGTTTAGGCAACAGAACAACAAACACCTAATTAGGAGACCCATGTTCGAGACTGTTGACCAGTGTTTTGTTTTGTACGTTAGTGACGTTACGTTAGTGACGTTACGTTAGTGACGAAGACGACATGTTAGTGACGAAGACGACATGTTAGTGACGATGTTACTTTTGTGATGTGATTTCTGTAGTTGTATTATTGTTTCCGTAAATGTGCAGTTCGTTTGGGTTTGTGTGAACGCAGTAATCAAAACCTGGTGTGGACCAGTCGCTCCCTGATCCACTTTGAAGGGGTGGCCTTCATCTGCCATCAACTGAACTCTGGGGCAGTTTATTTCTGGTGTGAACACCATTCAAACCAATCACAGGAAGCGTAACATTTTATCTGTCATTTCATTGGTTAAAAGAACACCTCCTTTTCCTCTTTTGGAGACCGGCGGCTATTAGTTTGCTAACAACCACCATGAACAGAACCTGACGGTGCTCTATGATTTAAGATGTCCAGCGAGAAATTAGTAGCAGTTTGTTGTCTTTCTTTGTCCTTTTACCCACCATCTGTCTTACCAATGATCAGATGACATTTCCACTATGTGAATTTTAATTACAATTTCTGGACTGTTTGAGTTTTGCCTTTGTGAATCCAAACCAGACCAGCTGTTAAACTGAAACAATGCATCATCCTCACTGGTTTGGTTCAGGAACTGGACCTTATAGGTGTGAACCTGGCCTCAGTTTCCCTGGGAATGAGTACAAGCTGAGCTTTTACAAATAAAGTTTGATTTCTGGACTGAAACTGGGATTCTTTAGCTTTCTCTGCTGTTTAGGAGAAAAGATCTGTTGAGTTCACAGTTACATGATCAGAACAGTTAGGATGATAAACGTAAATGTTTCTAGATTAATACTGTAAAATCTCACATAAAAGCCAGCATTCAAATTATAATCATTAGAGAGCAAGAATAGCATGGCTACACTGCTCTGATGGTGGTGATGGTTGTTCTGGTCCAACAGCAAATGAAATCAGAAAACAGGTAGACATATTACTGCAATATGATAAAATATACCTCTAAAAAAGGTCATCAGTTCCAAGTAAAAGCCTGGTTCTGCCTGCATTTGATGTCAGTTAAGGCCACTTTTCAATAATTAAGGTGGTATTAAAAGGTCTTGTGCATAAATAAAACAGCTAATGACAGGACAGAGGTGTACAGGACGAGCACTAATCAGTTTGACAGCGTGATCTATTGTTAGTCTTCAGCAAATAATCAGCCCTGACAGCGGTGACGGGCGTCTGCTTTGTTTTCTCCTGTACGGTGACAGCCACAAGAGGGAGTCCTGATGGTGTGTGTGTGTGTGTGTGTGTGTGTGTGTGTGTGTGTGTGTGTGTTGGTAGCCGTGCAGGGGGTCTGCTGGAGGCAGAGTGACTGATTAGGAGTGACAATCTCTTCCTCTGTCACACAAACACAGATGAGACCACATGCCATCATTCACTGGTTTGTCTCAAGCTGTCTTCTCTTTGATTTGTTTCTGGTTGTTCTCTGCCACCCTGCAGGAGTCCAAACACAGAGGTCAAGGTGGAGACCCGTGGACTTTTTCTTTATACATGCAGTGTGCTCTCTTTTTACATAAAAAAAAATGAGAAAAATTGATCTTTTTCTTCACCTCTGCCTCCATAGGAAACACATTCTCCACTAACCTTTCACACATTTGGTCCATCTGATGTAACAACTACCATTAGTGTCACAGAACTCATGTTTTTAAAGTGGTTTATATTTCCAAAGGGAGTCACAGCAGTCTTGTGTAATGGTGCTCAGTTTTTTCTTTCATTATCTCCTCTCACTGAGACTCTGTGCTGCCCCTCAGTGTTCGACGACAGATGCAAAATTCAAGTTCAGGGTCTTAAAGGGTCGAGACAAGTCACAGGAAAAACATGTTTCTCCTTTATCTGCCTTGTTTTTGAATATGTAATTAAAAGTTAATTTAGTTCCTATTTGTTTGTTAGTTTGTTGTAGCCAACCTGGAAGCTAAAATGTCCCTAATGTCTGAGTACTAGATACTTTCATGGGTGAAATTTCATGCTGTTTGGTCTTTGGAGCTGGAAAGAGGCAACTTTCATTTTTACTTTAAAGCAGGTGACCATCGAGACCAGTGATTCCCCTTTTCTATCATTGAGTAATCAACTTAAGTGACATATTTTATATTTATTTCATATTATATTCAATGCATAACAAAATAAGCCTGCATAACAGCTGATATACTCTATAATTAACAAACTATGAACACAGTAACTGCAAGAAATTGAGTTTTGAGCAGATTATTTCCTGTGAATATTGCCTCAGAGATGAGTTTTTTTTTAAATCAAGAAGGCCCTCATGAAGCTTTGGCGACCTTCAGAACCAGTGATCTAGTCTTGGTAGTCTGGAGATTTTATGTGTCCAGGTTTTGAGGTAACTGCCTCTGAATTATAATTTGTCACCGCAATACAAATGGCTTGCCATTTCCTTTATGGTGCTCACACCACTGAGCGCAACAGTAACATGTATAATTTTTCCAAAGCCACACTATTTGAACTTTCTGCTGACCTTTTCACAGTCAACCTCATCCCATTATAACAGAACAAGACACTGTGATAAATGGTAACATGGGGAAAGTTTCCAGAGACATGATACTGAAGTAGTTTGATTTTAATGATTGATGATGGGTTTTTTTTTTGCGTCAGTGTGAATAAAGTGACATATTTTCGGAGGTGTCATCACTTTCTTGCAGAAACTTTGCATAGCATTGCATTATTTCTCTTTTTTTTGCACAGATTAAACCTACGCTTTCATGCCTTTCCATAATTCACTTTGCTCTATAAGGTCACAACAGAAATATATGTAATAAAAGGGACATTAGATTAAAACAGTATCTTTAGGTCAATGATGTTTTTATACCAGTCGCTGGGTCATAAAAATGATGAAGATGAAGCTGCTTTTCTAGTGTTTGCCACTGATGATCTCCAGTGGAAATGAAGTTGGAGCACTTGTGCATTTTCAGATATTATTAGAAGGTTAATTACATAAAGGCACAAATGTCTTACAGCAAAACAGAAGAGGAACAATACAAACAAACAGAATTGTGGACAGAAAGGAGTCATCAATATTGTGCAGTTATGACTTTATCACCTGCAGTGGAGGTTTTTACGATAGCTCAGAGGGTTTGCACAAATCAAACAGCACAACAGTAAAAGTCAAGGTGAAATAGAAGAGGATATACTGTTATAACAAGGTTAAGGGTTTAGTCTGCAAGCACATTTATGTGACCTATAAGAATGGAGGAGGGGGAGGATGTTATCACCTACAACTCTACATGTCATGGAGCAGCCACGCCGACAAGCCGCTGACCATAACACCTTTCAGATCTTGAGGCAAATACACCATGTAGATATACTAAAGTTACACATAAAAATGTTTACCTTTGTACTTTTCCATAAATGTACAAACACTGGTGGATACCGAGGGAGAAACCACCCCCCTTGGTGCCCCAATGTTAAAAAAAAGTGCCTTCTTAGATGCCCCTATATGGTAGATAAAATGTGATAAAGCCCTCTAAGGAGCCCTAATTGGAGAAATCATGATAAAATGTCCTTTAGTGTGCCCTAAAATGGAGAAAATGTGATAAAGGCTCTACTAGGGTGGCCTTAAATGGAGAAAACGTGATGAATGGCCCTCTAAAGTGTCTTTAAATGGAGAAAACATCATAGTGCCCTCTAGGTCGTTCCAGTTGACAAAATGTGATGAAAGGCCCTCTAGAGTACTTCTAAATGGAGAAAACAGGATGGAAGACCTTCTACAGTGCCCTTAAACGGAGAAAACTTGATGAAGATCCCTCTAGGGTGCCCTAAAATTGAGAAAATGTGATCCACCCCTGCCCCTCAGTCAGCCTGAGTCTGCCGCTGCATACAAGGGCATTAGCCTCAAAGTACTGCATACTTAAAGTACCAAAACTAAAAGCACTTACTATCCAGAATGGCCTATTTGAAAATACTATATTATTGGATTATAATTATTGATAAAGTCACCATTTTATCCATTGTCATCAGATATTTCCATCCTTTTAGAAGCACATGCTGGTTCAACTTTTTAATGAAGAAAATTTGAATCCAAGAATCTTGAAGAAATGTCAAACTTTTATTATCTTTAGTTGTTTAGAAGGTCACTTGCTGTCAGATTTGACTGTCTTCAAAATCTGTATCTCAACATCCTGAAAGGTTGAGTTGGCATTTCTGGGACTGCCCAACCTTTATCTCAGATTATTGAATAGATTCAAAAACTTTTTATTCTACTTCTTCTTATTTGTCCTCAAGTTTGTTTTACAGTTTTTCAATCTAGATTAGAGAATGTAATAGATTTATCACCTAAAAGTCCATTTGCAGCTGCCCATATGGATTATTAATCATATCATTTGACAGGATTTACAGTAAATATGTACTCTAATGAACAGACAGATCCTGCTTTAACGGTGCATGAAAGCAATGCCAATGTTCTACAATTAAAAATGATCCAGGTGAGCATTTGGTCGTCCTGATATAGTTGATTCCTTATGTGAATAAATGTCAATGCCTGTAAACCAGCTAACTGCAGGTAACAAATGATGCATCCAGTGGCCCTGATCAGCTGCTTCCAACTAAACAAAAGGACGTAACCTCTCCTAACCCCCAAAAACATCCTCACCATTTCACCTCATCTCTTGACATTATTTTTTGCAGTTATATCTTTGGTAGTAGGACCCAGCGCAACGCTGATGGCGAATTCTTGGATAAAGTCCTTTGCAACCGTCTAAGCAGCACTACAAGAGCTTCCCTACAGACCTCTGAAAGGCTGCTGCTGTTGATGTGTCTGAGAGTTATCGGATCAATAAAGTCAAGTCTCAGCATGAGAAGAGTCACAGCGAGCGCTGTGTATTCGGAGAAAACCAGCATGGCAAGACATGAAGTCAGAGAAGCGTAAGACGATAGCAGAGGGGCAGAGAAACCCCTTAAAAAACAAGCTGTATGAAGCCGTCTGTGGAAGTTCAAGTTTTGTTTGGCTTTGCTGACAAGCCAACCTGAAAATCAGCTTGTTTCAGACATCACAATGTGAACAAGACTGTACAGAGTAATGGTTTAACTCAAATGACTGTGTTTTAAAGGGAAAGAAAGTTAACACTGATACTATTTGTATATTATACACCCTGACAACCTGGTCTCACAAACGCATTTACATGGCACATTCTTCATGTCATGAGTACACATTTTAGTGTGTCATTTGTACACCATGCAACTTCACTGTGGTAGCATCCGCACTTAGGTTCAGGCAACAAAACCACTAACTTAGGTTTAGGCAACAAAACCACTTAGCTTAAGAAAACCATTAAGTTTGGGCTTAAAATAAGTACGTAAACTATGTAAAATACATATGGAAACAACTTAACACAAATGAAAAAACAAAAAATGAAACCTTTTGTACCTTAAGGCCCACTTCTGATTGTTAAAAAAAAAATTCCAGAGGATCACTTTCCAAAAAAAAAAAAAAAAGTAAATGACCAAAATACTAACAATAAACAAAATCCTAATAACACCTGACAGTGGGTGGGATATATTAGGCAGCAAGTGAACATTTTGTCCTTGAAGTTGATGTGTTGGAGGCAGAAAAATGGGTAAGCGTAAGGACGTGAGGGACTTACAAGAGACAAGTTGTGATGGTTAGATGACTGGGTCAGAACATCTCCAAAACTGCAGCTCTTGTGGGATGTTCCCGGTCTGCAGTGGTCAGGACCTACCAAAAGTGGTCCAAAGAAGGAAAACCGTTGAACTGACCACAGGGTTATGGCCAACCAAGGCTCAATGATGCACATTGGGAGGGAAGGCTGGCCCATGTTGTCCAATCCAATTGAAGAGCTACTGTAGCTCAAATTGTTGAAAAAGTCACTGCTGGTTCTGATGGAAAGGTGTCAGAACACAGAGTGCATCACAGTTTGTTGCATATGGGGCTGTGTAGCTGCAGACCGGTCAGGGTGCCCATGCTGACCTAATGTTATGGCTGATTGTGTTTAATTTAATTTAACCATTTGCCAGTACCACCGCAGCCCACTAGATGGCGGGCTGTGGCCCACCAGTGGGCCGCACTTGAGAATAACTGCCATAAGTAATATACTTAAGAGTACAGAATCAGAGAGAAGAAACTCTTTTGGACTGAAAATGCTTATCTTATTTATAAGATTGTTTTGTTCAACACAGACCATTTTGGTAGAATATGGCAGCGGAACAGAAATCTTTTTAGTTGACGTTTTACTGGCATCAGGTAGTCGCTTTCAGTCCATAATGGCAGAGGCGTAGCTCTGCTGCTAGGTGCTGATGTTGCCATGGAACAAACAATTGACTTTCACACCTTGACAATATGTTCGTTGCTTAAACTAAGATGGTTATCATGGGAAATATTACACCTACTAGGATCAGTATGTTAGCAATGTTGTGGCCTTGTAAAGCTGCCAGCATGGCTGTAGATTCTTTGCATTGTTCAGTCTCTACTTTTGAGTCCCTTGACTTTATGGAACTAAATGACTGGAGTACCCTTTAATTGAATTCTTACATACATACAAGTGTTGAGTCTACATCAACCTACACATATAAGAGCAATGTTACACCTGAACACCAAAAGCATGTCTTTGCTTTGCAAGTCAGGTGTCAGTGGACTATTCAGTGAATGAAATGCAAAAACAGCTTTCTGTAGCTTTTTATTAAAACATTCAAAATGGAAAAAAAATCTTTACATAATCCATCACTGACAAAAATAACGAACAAATAAAAAAAATGAGAGATGCATAGATACAGAAGCAAAGCCGAGCATTGAGAAGCCATTACACATTCGAGTGGTTTGAGGAGGTGGAAACTGGAAAGCAATAGGCCAAAGCAACAGGTCTAAAGCAGCTAAAGAGATGAAAACATTGCTGGAACACCCTCAGCTTTCTGAGCGTGCTCCTACAGCTGGAAGCTATGTGTGGATGTACGTGCATGTACTCGCTCCTTGGGTCCATAGACTTCTCTCGTGTCCCGTATCTGGTCCGGGTAGGACTGACTGCGTGCTGCGTGAGGCGGAGAGTGGCTAAGCTGCAAGAACGCACTGGGACTGTGTATTCATGTCCATCTGCATGCATGTGTGTGTTAGCATGTTTATTTCTTGCGGTAGTCGTCTGCATAGGCTCTGTGATCATCCTGCTCAGGGAACTGGTCTCCGTAGCGCCTCAGTATGTCCTGAAGGCTAGGCATACCCTGTGAGAGTGGCGGGTAGGACATGTGTGGCTCTTCCTGGCCGCTCTGGTAGGGCTCCGCTTCGTACTGATCCTGCTCCTGCTGCTCCAGCTGCTGCTCGGTCTCTGCTGCCCCATGGTTGTGGTCCTCCTCAGCGTGATGCTCAGGCTGGGCCTCAGGCTCAGGCTCGTAGCGGCGCAGGCGGCAGTCGCGGTCGTACTCAGGGTCGCAGTGTGGGTTGGAAGGCTCCATGACTCCGTTGCGGGTGCCGTCGGCATTCAGGTGGGGCTCGTAGGCCTCGGCGGGGTAGGGGATGCGGCGGTGAACTCCAGAGCGAGGCTCAGTGGGCTTCACGGGGTAGCATTCACGATCGTAGCCAATGTAGCAGTCATAGCCCTCCTTGGTTTTACCTGGGGGGCCCAGAGGGTGGCGCTCCTCCTGAGCTGGCTCCTCATAAGTGGGATTTGAAAACGGGAACTGCTGCCTGGGGGTGGGAGGGCCGCGGCGATGCATAGCAGCCGCCGCCTCACGGATGGCCGAGAAAGGATCGTTGGGGTTGGACTCTGGAGCAGCCTCCATGCGGGACGCATATGGGTCTTGACCTTGAGCTTGGGCCATGAATCGGCGCAGCATAGCATATTGGTCATTAACTGGAGGAGAAGGTGGTGCGCTAGGCTGGCGGTACATAGCAAAGGGATCAGTGACTCTGTTAGCGTTAGCGTTAGCATTAGCATAAGCATCTCTAAACATGGCGTAGGGGTCGTTCTCTGCTGGAGGAGGAGGAGCACGAATGGCAGCAGCCTCATCTTCTTCCTCGTTTTTGTATGCATCAGGGGGTGTGGCAAATCTTGTGGCAGTAAGAGGGTTGCAGCCTTCTTCATAAAGAGGGTTGCAGGATCCAGGGCCAGCAGGTGCAGGGGGATTAGGGGCACGAGGCGCCTGGAGGAACACATCATCATAAATCATTATAATCAAGACATTGATGCAAATGAAACCACAAATGGAAAACAGCTGTTAAACTGTATCATTACAATTAAGCATACCACAAGGGAGGCAGCGTGGGCACAGAGGGGATCCCGGAGTGGATCACAGTTTGGGTACTGCATGTAGAGACCAGAGGGGGCTTTCTGCACTAGTTTGGGTTTGCAGCTGGGGTCTTTCTTAGGGTCACAGCCGAGGTGGGCGTAGGAAGGCAGGGGTCCGGCAGAGGGTGCGTACCCGTGGGCCGCCCTCAGGTGGTACTGCAGGCACTCCACGTCATCAGAGGAGCAGATTCGCAGCAGTTCGGCCTTCTGCTCCTAAAGCGTGATGTGAAATGCATGAAGCATGAAACGACTGCATCTTGTTTACAGCTGCTATATGCATATTTTGTCAAAACTGAAGGCAATAGAGCTGCAGGGATGACATATTTTTGTAGACCAACAAGGAAGTTAGCATCGCCCTGATTCCTTCAACAGAAAGCCAATCAGATTTATTCCGCTGAGTTTTGGATTATTGCAGAAATTAAGCGCTGTGGCTTAATACTTACATGTTTTGCTCATGTTTGCAAGATAATCTCCACAAATGAACATCACTTTAGTGATTTTCAAAGCGTAAATGCAATCATTAAAGCTAACATTTGGCTATAAACAAACTACACTACGGTCACATGAACACAAGACTGTGCAGGAGGACGAGTTGGCATGATGGCGTTTGGTAGTCTTATTTAGCTGCCTTTTTTTAAGACATGTTAAAGCTTCAAAACTCAGTAGCGGGATATTTACTGACATATTTTATATTGTAGAACAAAACATTAAAACCTCTTAAGCTTGTTTTAACTACCTGTAAGTGCTAAAATGTTAATTTATTTGTGGGTTTTAGGACTCATTCCTGCACCTCTCTATCCAGGTGAAAATTATTGCTGTTTGGTTGTTGTTTTCATCCCTTCGTTGTAAGCATTCTCTTATTAGATCACTGTGTCTTCTTTAAAACCACCACAAGGGGGCACCAAGGTCTTAGGTTGAATATTTGGTACAGGTGCGACGCTCTGCAACAGCCTGAAGATAAGTAAATTGCTGCAACTCAATCTATTCATTACTAAATATACTAAAATACCTAAAATGCAATGTAATGGTATTATGTGGTGGTACTTTTGCAGTGAATTGTATTTCTCTGGAAATGTATTTGATACATCGTATCCTTCTAACCAAAAGGTGACATTAGACTGAATTCTTCAATAAACTGGAGTATAACATAAACACTGTCTGGAAGCATACCTTGGAAAGGAAAGGCACTGCGGACGGAGCGTAGTAGTAATACCCGGACTGTGGGTCCTTTGCTGGAGCAGCGGTACGGACGTACAGTGGGGCTGGGGCCTTCACTGGTGCCGGGGCAGGGGTGGCGGCTGGGAGCACCAGGGGCAGGTAGGGGCTCTTGCCCTGGACCAAAGCAGCATACAGGCAGTAGGCATCCTTGGTGGGGTCGCAAGTTTTCACTGGTGCAGGTTTTGGGGGCTCCGGCTTAGCTTTGGGCCTGCTGGTGTAGGTGGCCACACAGTTGGGGTCATCGGAGTCAGAGCAGGACTTGTAGATGTCCCCCAAGTGGCGCAAGTAGGCCTTGTAGGAGCGACGTCCTTCAGCGCGGTTCTTGTTCTGGAGGTAGGCCAGGTAGATGCGGTCCATCTCCTGAACCTGAAAAGGGAGGAAGAGATTATTGGTGAGCTGACTCCACAACAAGCCAGAGCCTTACTGGCCAAACCAGTTCCTTAAACTTGCATTCTTTCTAATATCCAGCAGGGGGCGACTCCTCTGAGTGTATAGAAATGATTGATTTAATACCTCGGTAAACATTGTAAACATGAGTTTATGGTCTCAATTGATAGATTCAAGTCTTTCTTCAATACAGCATGATGTTCATTTAATAAATTGTGGTCCCATTTAGAGTCAAATAGACCATAAACTAGGTGATACTTTAGGGCGTAGCTACCTTGTCATTGACAGGTTGCTACCATGGCGTTGTCCGGTCTGGAAGTTGTCTGTTTTCATCTTACAACATTAACTCTTTAACAGTGTGTTTTCACTTCATGAAAGTGAATTGTAACCTTTTTGTGTCACCTAAAAATGTCTTATTCAGCATTCAGCTGCCCAGTTACCCATTATGGGCTTGAATTGAACTGACTACAACAGTATTACATTTTAACGGCAGAAAAGCAATGGCAAATGATAACTGAGAAGACAGGTGGATAATGGAGAGGTGGCTTATGCTGCGGCAATGATTTAAAGTTCAATGGATTCTATGCAACCTGAAAGGAAAACCTGCAGACACTACACAGCCATGAATAGTAAGTAGATAGTAGAGCACAGAGCCCTTTGTAGTGAAGTAATAATTCCTGAGGGAAATATCTGGCTCTTCAGCAGCTAAATGCTCCATTATGTTCACCAGCTTGTCGCTAACTTTGTCTGTCTCCTGTTTAATGCTGAGCCAGTAGCGTACAATGTGTATATCACTAAAAAACAGCCACCTGCTCCATCTAAAAACTGCAAGGATGGGAGTGGTAAAGCTGAACCAAAACGGTAGAGTTGTGGGCCACAAAAACCAAAACAACAAGCTTAAAGATGTTAAAACGCTCCATCAAATCATATTCTGTATAAAATATCGTGATAATCTTTGTGACGTCACCCATACGTTTCCGAAGAGCCGCTGTGAAGCTCCAAGTGGGCGGCTCCAGCCGTCTCCTGGCTGATTAAAATATGGGGTACCCACCTGTCACTCAAAGTGCCCACGCCTTTAATTAATGTCTAAATTTAAGCCTTAAAGAGATTCAATGTAAGAATCAGAAATCGCTTGTTAACAGCGACACCTGTGGCTGTTAAGTCAGCATCCTGTTGCACACGATCGCCCTACATAGACATGAACGAGCATCGGTCAAAACAGGCAACACACTTAAGCTAAAGGCCAGTATTACTCTACGTTTCACCTGCTTGGCAGTAATGTTAGCTGAACAGACGGACGTCCCCAGTGTTAACCTAACGGTTTCAGCCTCACGATCATGGTCAGAAGATACAGGGGAGACATCGGAGTTTTGGTCCGAGCTGATAACATTACTCGCTCTGGAGCCTCGCCACATCGCTCAGCAACAGGGAAACAAGAAACCGCTGTTGTCTGGAGGAGCTGAAGCTTTTATTTTTGCAAAAACTTCCCCTGTATGTTTAGTTGACACTGTCAGAGCTAACTCTGCTGCAGTGTGCAGTGTGCCCATGCATGAGAGGTGGAGAGAGAGCGAGTGAAGGCAAGGAGGCAGTACAGAGAGTACAGTACAGTCTTCTGACCACGGTCGGGAGGCTGAAGCAGGAAGAGTTAACACAACACGGGCTTCGCTAGATATAACTTTGTGGTTTTGGTGCTTCCATGTAGTTTGTGTTGGAGTCTGATGAGCGTAGCCACATGTGACCAATGATTTATACATGTAAGAAGTTACAAACTACCTTTAATATAATTTAAAAGGGTGAGTTATATAGAAATTCAGCCCCCGTTCAGTTGTCATGAATGGGGAAATGTTTTAAATATTAATTTCTGCTTTAAGGTTGGACATTTTAACATGGGGGTCAATGGAGATTGACTCTTGGAGCCAGCTTCAAGCGGCCACTTGACGGACTGCAGATTTTTGGCACCTCTGCGTTTTTGTGGGTTTATCACTAGGAGTGACCCCTTTCACATTGCTCAGTTACCTGACTCATCGTTGATATGGAAATATTGATAAAAACTTTATTATTGGGATCCATTGTAACATCTCTGAGCCACCTTTATCAGCTACATTTACTAGACTACACAGAGGGCTTTGTTTCATACTAAAAATATAGACTTAAGGTGGACTATCCCTTGTTTTTGTGTGTGTTACTTACTGCCTCCTGGTTGCCGTTGTCGCTGAAGTACTTGTACCAGTTCCAGAACTCGGAGTTCTGTTTGTACCAGCTGATGTTCCTGCGGTTGCGGATCAGCCTCCTGTGTGACTCTGCAGCTGCCGCCATCTCCCGGATACTTTCCCCCACTGAGGCAGAACAGAGAATCATCTAGTTCAAGGACTTTTTAAAGTTTATAACGAGGTATTCAAGGCCTCTGATTTGTTACATTTAGGGGTTAGACATCATGTTAAACCCTCATTTCTTTTTACTTGTCAAGAAGATTACTGCTATATAACATCTCAGGGTTAGACGTTGCATTGAGGCGAGGCGAGGCGAGGCGAGGTGATGAATTTGGGAATTGCTTTTTAATCAGAATTCATGGACTCAGTTTTGCACTTTCATGGTCTTTCACCCCTGGCAAATCGCCACTGTGTACTCTTTGGAAACAAATGTGCATGTAAGGTACAAATATTTACCATCTCTTTTTGGCTTCTGTACAATCGGTCCAGCCGACAGGAACGCTACAGAAACAGAGAGAAGCAAAAACAGATGTAAAATCCACAAGTTGCTGAAGTCAAGACTAAGTCTTGGAAATTGCTTACGCTTTCTATTCTGACCCCTAGATGTGTCTGCAAAACATAAGCAGTGATATGACATTAAACCTCAAACACTTACTGGTAGATATTATTCATTAAATGGGGCAAGGGTAATTGGGTGTTCCCGAAGTGCTGGCGACTGCAGCAGCTCTTTGTAGATTTTATAGGTGAGCCTGTAACATCACACCCCACGCTGCGCTTTCAAAGAGCTGTTTGTGCACACATACATGTATGTGCACCGTTTGACCCCATGCAGCTGAGAGAACAGCAGATTCAGCTCTGCTCCAGGTTTCTTTCATCTCCACAGGGAAAAGGTGTTAATGCCTTACAGAAGAGGAAGAGGAGGAGGAGAGGAAGGAGGAAGAACAAGAGGGGAACAGATGACAGATTTAAAAGAGATATCCAGAGGGGATAATTCAGGGCTGTGTGGCGCATGTCGGAAGTGGAAAAACATCAGTTGTTTTGATGAGATTTGATGGGAATAATCAGGAAGATGTGATGCACGCTGTAGTGTGGAAGGTCACACATGCAAACAAAGGCATGAATTTACAGAGAAAAACAGACTAGAGGACTGAAGGTAGGTGACTGGAGGTGATGGAGTGATGTGGAGGACCAGGAGTAGGGTGGGCCAAATGATGCTGCCTCACTGTGCATCCGCTGTATTGTTTTTTACGAGCCTATAAAAAACTGGCTGGCACATCTGGAAACAGCAGCGCTTAAAGAGGGCAGTGGAGGAGGTGATGCTGACAGGTACTAATTTTTTACAGGACCAGGAATGATGAAAGCAACTTCTCCTCCTACTACTCTGTTTTTCCCCCTTTTAACCAAACGGGAAAGATGAGACTTGCCCCTTTGTAAATATGCCAATCATCTAAAGAGCAAACTGGAAACAGGTGGTGGAGGAGCAACCTGCCCTCATGTTGAGACATTACAGATGATATATGAGCACCACAGGCTACTGTATGTTAGACTGCCACATCGTGATATATAAGCTGAGTTACAATCGCTCTTAGCGAGTGTGGCGATGACGAGCGTCCGTGTCCATGAACTGGTGAAGGGCAGAAACCCAACTAACCCTCAGCCTTGGAATGTAGGTTGTGAAGCTATAACTCCAATAAAATCTATTCATGATGAATTTTAAGGTAATGAAGCAAACAGAGGCACAAAATACAGACCGTAAAACATTAATATCAAGCAAATGATTTGTGGACAATCTGCTAAAACCAGCGATGGGAAGTAACTTAAGTACATTTATTTAAGTACATAAGTATAATTTTGACTTCAGTATTTTCATTTTATGCTACTTACTCATGTGCTCATTTCATCTGAGAGCTATAATTACTGCAAAGATCAAGGTTTTATATTCAAAATAACATGATCCACTTACAATATCTTGTGGATTAAGATAAGATAAGATACAGTTTTCCAAGGAAACCCCTTATTATAACAATTATTTGCAATCGACAATCAGAATTAAGTATATGCTCACTACCATTTGTAGTTTTAGCCTTTTCAGCTGTTTGTATTGTAAAAGTTTTTAATCCTCCATGTGACTCTTGTCTTCCTGTCCCAATGAATTTAAAATGACCAGTTTAATGCTGATATTTAAAAAAAAAAAAAAAAAAAAAAAAAAAACAATGAACACATTGCTCCTTATTCAGATCGTTGGCAGAAAGCTCTGAACAAATCATAACAGGTTATGAAGTACATTTTGCTGCCAATACATTTATACTAATGTAAATAATCTGAATGCATCTTCCAGCATTGGCTAAAACTTTAAATGTATAGTTATTTTATGGTTTCTCGTGCTCCCAAATCTGTACCAATCAGTGGAAAGGAGACTGATTATAATATGCATACTGCGATATGAATAGCTCCCTCAACACCATGATTATCACTAACCAGTTGTCATTTTGAATGAAGTGAAATTACTGCGTGTTTGAGTTTATAATTTCTCATTCACAATACTTTTTCTCCAGCATTTGGGGGGGCATGTGTCGAACTAAATGGAGCTTTTCATTCACAAAACATTACATAAGCGTCATCATCAGTCAGCGTCTGCAAAATTAATTACTGTCATTTTGGGATTTTTTTTTTATCAAAGTGTGGCTTTGTTGTCTTGAAGAAAACCTCTAAATGAGGACTAATTACTGCCGTGTTTCCGCTAACATTAAGAGATGATAGCTGTCATTTTTCACCAATGTATCCTTGTAATAATCAGGACTTGAATGATTCATGCTCAGCCATAGTGCAGAGTGGTCTTAATAATTCATCCATTCATTCAGTGTTATAATCAGTAAAACCTGATGGATGCTCGCTTGAAATGTTAGTCTTCTTTCTGTCTCTGTTTTGTATGTTTTAATATAGTCAGTTGAGACTGACAGTGGTGAAAAGTACAAGTAGTGAACTTAAGTGCCATTTTATACTTCTACTCCACTGTATTTCTTTTTACACCATTACATGTATTCAACAGCTGTAGTTATAATAATTTATAGTAGTTTATAGTTTATAAAATACTGTTTCGTGTGTTTCATCTGAAGCAGTTGATTTATCAGTCGTTCCACAGATAATAAATCCACATGTATAAAATACCTAAAATTAGCTTTTCTGGAACAGTAACACTCACAAGGCTTACATGTACTTACATACTTACATTTACACGAGTAACATTATTAACTGTTTTACTTGTAATATATTTACTGTCTAAGTATTTTGTCCACTGCTTGTGAGTAAACCGTTTTAGTTCACCATTTATTCAAGCAGTGTACTTAAGTACTTTAGTATTTCCATTTCAGGCCACTTCTCAGGGAGCTTTTGTTCTTTTTACACCACTACATGTATTTAACAGCTGTAGTTACTTGTTGCTTTTCAGTTTAAGATACAAAACCCATAAGATACGTGTCATCACTATAAATCAAACTAGAACTGAAACAGTTCGACTAATCAATTAGCTGACCAGCCGAATATTAATGCATGTATAAAATACCTAAAACTAGCTCCATCTCTGCAACAGTAACACTCACTGAGTACTTTTACTTTGATTTTTTTCTGACATTACATACAAACTTTTACTTGAGTAACATTTTCAACTCTCTTACCTGTACTAGAGTATTTTTAGTCTGAGTACTTCTTCCACTGCTGATGATTTCATAGTTTAGACAGTTTTACTTCACCATGAAAGAGGTTATATTATATACTAGGACTGTCCTCGACCAAAAAAATATTCTTGACTAACACAAATACAATTTTACTGACTAACCAGTTAGAGTTTTTCCACAAAGAATCACACAAGACACCACTTGAAATCTTGTGTTTACCCGAAATGTGCTCAAACATTTCTTGGAAATAAGTCATTCAGCATGAAAAAAGCATTAAAATAACTAATCAACTAATCGACTAAGAGGGTCAGCTCTGCCACTGTATATACTACTATAGTAATGATCTGGATGGTGACAGATATTTGACGTACTGACCCTGTTGTGTGATAATGCCTGATCCCCACTGTGTACTCACCAGGTAGCAGAATCACAGCCAGCAGCGCTGTGACGAACACGCCAGTGAAACTGGTTCTCCTCCGTCCAACCATGACTTCTCCTTTTCCTCTCCTGCCAAAGACACCGACATTTAAAATGATGCTCTCCTCCCAAAAACTCCATCACCTCTGTGCCTTAAAATCTTGGCACACAACAGGGAATTGCAGCTTCTTGTTGCCAATATCCAAAAAAACACAGCATTTCACATAGATACCTCCGTATGTGCACACAGCGTAGAGTGTAAAATTAATTTTAGTCAAGCTATTTCCACTAATTCCTCACATAGCTGTATTTTTAGATGCAGATCTTCTCATATGTTTGTTACCTCCGAGAGTGCAGAGAATCACTGGTGCAAGGTGTTGACCCCAGTCACAACCTGAGACCCCAGACCTGATCTAGTATTCACCTGGAGAGCTGCTGAAGTGCCCCCCTGCAGCTTGGAAGTGAACTCTGACTTGGAGGCCTTTAAACAAACATGTTGCCACAAGGTCTCCTGGCCAGGCTGATGCTACTGGGATTACCATTGTTAAAAACAGAAGCCAGGTGTTGCTCAGCAGGCAAACTTGACTTCAACCTGAACTTGAATCCCTCCTAAGTGCTTTAAAGTAAACACTTAGAAGAGCAGAAGAGCGGTGTTTGTTTTTCGGTCTCTTACCTGTGGTTATCTTACGCCTGTCTGCGGATCCAGATGTGGACTCAAATGAAGCAGACAGACCAGGTGACTCAGTCCACCTGGGCTCAAACACGAAGTGTGTGTGTGTGTTTGTGTGTGATAGAGGGTCCCGGTGCACCCTGTCCCTTCTGACAGACTGCCCTGACGAAGAAATCCGGCAAGGTTTTAAACCGAGCCCGTTCATTAACGCTTGTGCAGAAAAAACACAGGCAGGGACCACCTGAGGGGGTCAAGGGCCACCTCGGCACCACGCCTGATTGGTTAGATTGTTCCGAAAGTTTCAGCCAATTGGAGGCACCGTAATTAAAGACAGGAAAAGAGAGAAGGTGGGAGGGCTTGAAGCAGAGACAGGAGACGTGGAGAGATGGGGTATGATGAGTTGTCTCAAGTGGCGTTTTTTTAATTTAACGTGATTAATTATTTATTCTAAGAGTCGCATTTAAAGTTAGAAATCAGACTCTGGATCTTTTTTTTGGATGCGACGATAACTCCAAAGCAAGAAAACAGAAAGACAGAAAGGGAGAGAAGAAAGAAAACATCAGGAAGTAATGAAGGGGAGCTGAGGTGCCACATAAGCACTTCTCAGAGACCCTAAATGAGGGCCAAACCACAGCTTCTGTCTAAACCTGAACACACACACATGCAGGGACAGCTGGTCTACACATGAGGAATTTGATAATCTACAGTTTCCTCCTCAGTTTAACTGTGTTCAGGCATGCCAGCCTTGTAACACACACACACACACACAGTGGTTTTAGTGGGTCTCTGAAAACGCCATGTAGTTGTGATGAGTGATGCAATATCAGCACATCTGACTGCATTAGCCTGTAATTTCTATATAAAACTCGGTAGTATTATGAGGTTTGTGGCAGGCGGCTTCTGAGGAGGTTTTATTACATCTATGGGGAAACTGTGATCTGCTTTTTCACACCAAAAGTGATTTAACCCGAAATAAATCATGTTTGTTGAGGGCAAAATTAGTTTATTAACATTATCAAGTATAGTTTAGAGAGGAGATACATTTTTCTATTATTTTTTGGATGTATTTTCACACAGGCTAAACTTCTTTATTTCCCTATTTTATGTAAACTGAGATACAAGCAGTGGTGGAAGAAGTACTCAGATCTTTTACTTAAGTAAATGTAGTAATACCACAGTAAAATACTTTTACAAGTAAAAGACTTGCCCGGTGGCCATGTCTGAGCCCAATCACTGCAGAACTTCTGAAGTGTGTCCCAATTTTCGTGCGTTTTCGAGCATCCCGAGCCCTTTAAAAATGCATTGTGCAGTAGGGTAATTACACTCTCTACAAAATCAATAGGTACTTTAATGGGTAATACTTTCAGCACTTTCTTGCACGGGCCCTAAAAATGGTTTCCCTGGTTTGACATGGAAGAACTTGACCGGCCTGCGCCGAGCCATGAAACGCCGACTCTGAGCCAGAACCAACTTCACGAAATCTTGTAAAACCTCCCAGATGAGTGGAGGGTTTCAATAGCAGCACATTAATGCACATGGCTTTGGAATCATATGTTAAATAATATAATAATCTTTATTTGTAGCACCTTTCTAAACATAGTTAGAAAGTGCTTGCACAGATAAAATACATCCATCCATCGTCAATCATACAGACAAAATGAAAACAACAAAAGAACAAAACGTTAAGACAAAATAATGTGAATACTAAAACCCGCAACCAGTGGTATCAAACAATGTTACAGATAACACGTAGGCCAAAGGAGGACTATATAGGTTGTGGAGAAGGTGAAGCAAGCTGTTGCCTCATGGGGTTAAAAAAAAGCCTTTTTATAGAAATGGGTTTTTAAAAGAGATTTAAAATTGATTAATAAGCTAGCAGCCGCATGGTGGTGCAGTGGTTAGCACAGCAGGAGGGTCGCAGGTTCGAGTCCGGCTTGGGGCCCTCCTGTGTGGCGTTTGCATGATCTCCCCGTGTCATTGCAAGTTTTCTCCAGGATCTCCGGCTTCTTCCCACAGTCCAAAGACATGCAGTTTAGGTTCATTTACTCTAAACTGCTGTAGGTGTGAATGTGAGCGTGAATGCTTGTCTGTCACTGCGATGGACTGGCGACCCGTCCAGGGTGTAACCCGCCTTCGCCAAATGCCAGCTGGGATCAGAAGGTGGCAGCTTTAAAAGTTAACAATAAAATCTTAAAATCAATTCTAAATCTGACTGGCAGCCAGTGAAGTGCAGCTAAAACCAGAGTGATATGCTCAAATCTCCTCGTTCCAGCACTCTCCAGCTGCAGGCGATGTGAGTTTTGGCTGAGACCAGGGTAAAGAGTGTTGCAATAATCTAAACGGGAGGAAATGAAAGTATTGACCAATCCATTGAGGTCTTGAGTGGATAAAAATGGTTTTATTTTGGAAATATTTCTGAGGTGCAGGAAGCAAGATTGCACCACCCTTGTTATTTGAGCCACAAAAAAGTCTATGGTCAAATAAAACACCCAGGTTTCTTGCAACTGATTTGATGTTTACTGAGAGGGAATCTTGTAAACTGGAGTTATAACTGAGGGGTCCAAACAGGAGAACCTAATAAAATAGATAATCACATATAGGTGTCATGTTGGGGCGTCCAGTTCACATACGTTTGGCCATGGACTCTAGCCTGATTAATCACCTGCCCTGAACAGATCTGTCTCTCTGTGGTAAAATCTGCACTATGTACTGTAGAGTACAACACTGCGCTACATGCCAGGTGTGAATACATTAAACTGCTGTTATATATTTTCTTATCTTTAAGCTGACACATGCAGCTGCAGCTTTATGTGGGCCTGCATATATTATAATGTAAAGTTCATACAACAGTCAGCTAAAGGCTGATGCAAAGAGATTCTCATCTTAAAGTCAAATCATAGTTTTTCCATTTTCCCTATTTGTAACATCTGTAGAGTCAACACCTGAAGGCTTTATTAGCTTTGTATTTTTTTTTTTTTAGCATTTCCACATTTTTTGCAGCTGCTCTCCTGTCCCGTCGTGCCCCAACTGAACATTTAGTGGTCATGTTAACACTGTATCTCGTATGTAATTAAGTTTGCGAACAGGTGTTTTGCAGGGCCCACAAACCTACAATCCAGCCAGAGAGCAGATTCAAACACGACGACGCCAAAACCATACTCATAATTTTCTCTAAAGCTGGAATGTGAGGGATCCTCAGAATTCACAGACACCTGGTTTACCAAGACAGCTTTTTTTTGTAAAAACGAAAAGTCTTTATTTCAGTATGGCGGTGAGTGACGTGGGAGGAGGGGGCTGTACAAATAAGAGATAACTTGTAGTTAGAATGAGTCCATTTTAATGTTTCTTATGTACACATTCACAGAAACACACAGGTCAGACGCTGTCGTCACTGCAGGTCATCGTCATCGAACAGATCCTCAAAGTCTGCAGGCAGTAAATAAAGAAAAGGGAGACAAAAAAGACGAGAACAGGGTTAGAATTAGTCCAGCTGTTTCCCCCAAAACGCCAACATTCTCAGCTAATCGTGCAATATATCATCATTTTAACTCCAGCGTCGAAGTTTAAAAACTAAATCATCTTGTATGAAGTTTAGTGGACACATTCTTCAAATGTGGCCAAATGCATTGGAACTGCATACAAGCAATCCACATACGTTAGCGTTTTCTTATCACAACAAAGGACTCCAGTCGAGGAAATTATCTCGAGACAAAATTATAATAATACTAATAAATAACTAAAAAGATTTCCTAGTAATTTCGAGTAATTTCAAAGCTTTTCTGCCTATTTTCTTTGCATGCCTTGTCCACACAATGAAACACTACATTCACAAACTCTGGTGGTTTAATAGATTACCCAATCAACAGAAAATTAATCATCAACTATTACCTATATTGATTATCTATCAACTATTGTTTAAGTCATTTTGTGGAGTAAAACTGCTCAAAATTCACTGTTTCCAGCTTCTTAAATGAAAGAAATTTATGCAACTTGACCTTTGACAATATTTTTGTTTTCTGTTTTTAACTGTTTCCAGACTCTTGTTCAAGCCACAGACAGAACTTAAACCACTGACATCCTTGTGACAAAAGCTGTGAGTTTGTGGTTGAAATGCCAAAAGGTGCTTTCAGCTGTCTGCTGCAAGGATTTTTTTTTTTTTGGAATGAGCTAAATATATTAGATTGCTGCCATTTATCAGCTGTACAGTAAAATTTTACATATTTACATACATTTTCCAGAATGTTCATAGGCTCAGAGTGAGGCTACGTTCCAAATCACATACTTTTTCTGCTTACTCGGTACGTACGTACAGTACAATAATACAGTAATTCAGCACACCAGGGTGGAGAAACTCTTTATTTCATGTCTCCGTTAGAGGTTTTATTTTTTAATATTTTCTCATAATCAGCATCAGCCGATGTCTGAGCATATTAAGCCGATTATCAAGCGGGCACATCTGCGGCAGCCCAGTGTTGTTGCTGTAGAACTTCTGACACCGTCCCTTGTGTCAATCAAATTGCCGCCTACCGGCAGACCTCAGTAGTGGGTTAACCTTTGCATTATTGCATGAGAAGAACATCATCCTAACTGTGAGAAACCATGCAGACACAAACTGCAGATCAGAGAGACAGACCATAAGTGTTTTTATTGTTTGTTATTATCGAGCTGTTGTTGTTTATCAGGTGAAGATTGTCCCACCAAGAAAAAAAAACAATCTACCTTCGGCCATAAAAGTCCCATATGAGTCGACCTCTAGTCTCTGTGGATTCCAGGAACAGGACATTCCTGTTTTGCCTAATAAGGGACAGGCAGTGAGTCAGACAGCTTGCCCCTTGGCTACCCATACCCCCTTGCAACTTTTAACACGAGCCACTGCCGCACCAGGGACCGGGAGTCCACGTTTCACACTGTTCGGCTGACCTTTTATCACAGCTTAACATTACAGTGCCATGTCCACGTGAGTACACGACAACCCGAGCTTACAGAGCCCAATTAAAGGGTCCCATTAGTGCTCTATCTGAAGAAGCATTACGGGAAATTACAAGCCATTTACGTTGCATCATTTTTAACACGATATGTCACTCATCCTGCGTAGCAGCTGTGTCTATTTCCATGGCATCACAGTACTTTTACACATTACATTACACACATTATTAGCATGAAGGGCCCTTATGGGACTCTCTGATAGCGCCACATGCTTAGCACTGAATGGCAGTTTTAGCAGCGTTAACAACCCAAGTGATGTTAGGGAGTGTGTATGAATGTGTGAGTGTGTTTTAAAGCAGCTGACTGGCGAGGCGTCCCGCTGAGATTCAGTCTGACAGCAACTATAAAACTCAGCTTCCCTCTTTTCTTTCATTCCCTCCTTTTTTAACAATCAGCCCTTTTCTTTCTAGGTCATGTGCTGCTGAGCCCAAATTGTTTTGCCTGCAGCCGACGCTGCAAGACGGAAAACAGATTATCTTTTCGCGTGTGAAATGGGTGTTTACAAGGGAACAACAGGATTTTTGAGGGTTAATTTGTGAAGACAATGTGGTTAAGGCATGAAACTGGATAATGTGTTTACACTAAAATCCCTGCACTTCCTATGTAGTTTGTCAATAATCTGGTTTCTCCCGTTTACCTTTTTATATTCTTCTTGGGAAAAATGTTGGAATATTTTAAGTGTGTTTAAGTTAATATAGTCTATTAGAAACTTTCCCACTTTAACAAGTTTTTTTTAAATAGTTGGAGCTTTTTTACTTTACTGCCTACATGTGTTTGAGCAGTTCAGTCGTGTGTTTCAGTTTACAGTTTAAGTTCGACTTTAAAAGAAAGTTTTACATGTGATCAAGTTTCTCTAAAAGAAATATATATGTTAACCAGGTTTCTGTTAATCCCTTGATCATTAAAAGGGAACTGTTTCTCATTTAAATGACATTACAGATATCACATTACTACCAAACATCTGGAACACTAAGATAGATGAAAGAAGATGAAATGCATGTAAACGCAACCATTCATGTCTAAAGTTGCTAGTGTCTGCTGACAAAGGTGGGGAATAAAGCAAGTGGACAGATCAGGAAGCAAAACATAAAGGTTCACTTGTTTTATTTACCAACACTTGTAACTAAAGGGTTTTACTTCTTCACCTCACACTTCCCCATCAGACATGAGCCTTAAAGACAAAGGAGTGAATTTAAGCGTATTCTTGTTTAATTTCTGCTCAACTCTGTAAGCTTCCTCCTTATTGTACGTCCCCTGCTGACATACACTGCTACTATATTCAAAGAATAGATGACTTAAGTGGTACACACAAAAAAGACAAAGGAGAGAAAACTGTTGCTTACCATTAAAGAAATCAGAGTGCACTGCTTTTTCATTGGCTGCCAGGTCCATTAGCAGGCCGCTGCTGCCTCCTGCCTGTTAACACACAGTAGTACAACCAGTTTTAAGGCATTAGCAACAAACTCACACACACATTATATTAAATGTAAACGACAGGGATAGAAAAGCTACTTGGGGACAATGTGGTAACAGAAATGGAAAAAACATAACATATTTCTCGTGGTAGGACATAGACTGTACATTATACAGAGGAGGTACGTTTTGTATTGTATATATTTTTAGTACTTATATTTTACAAACTTGAAAACAGAAACTTGTCCATATTCATCAATGTTACTAGTTATGATCTGAGCTATATACAAAATAAAATACTTGATAGTAGGGCATAATTTGCAGGGATGCACCAGTCCGACTTTTTCAACCCCGATACCGATAGTGATACCTGGGCTTTGGGTATCAGCTGATACCGAGTACCGATCCGATACCAGTGTTTAATTAATAAGATGCATGTCTCACTGGGTAGAAGTGACTGGGATCATTCTCTTCTGTGTAAGTCAACAACCGGAGTGAAACTTAAACTTTCCTTTCTCAACTAAAACAAAACTTCACCAATAAATACATAGATATAAATGTATTTAATTGTTCTTTATCTTTAAAACAATAAATCGTACACCAGCCACTTGGTAAAAAAAAAACCTTCAAAAATAAGAGAATTACTGCTTGTTAAAATAATAAACTGCACACCAACAACTTGGTAAAAAAAATCTTCAAATGAACAATTTTTATTTATTAAAATAATACATTGCACACCAGCAACTCTACAAAAAAAAATTTGAACATTTTTTATTTCTTATTAAAATAATAAATTATACACCTGCAACTTGGTAAAAAAAAAAAAAAAAAAAAAACAGCTTCAAATTGAACTGAATTATTTCTTATTAAAATAACACATTGTACACTAGCAACTTTGCATTACATTACAGGTGTAAACCTTATTAATGCAGCAACAAATCGGCCAAAACATAAACAGGAATTAAAATTACGGTGTATAATTTGTATAGTATATAAACATAAAATTGAATTGAATAGATGAGCCCACTGTCACAGATATCTGATCCAGTATCAGTACCGGTGCATCCCTAATCATTTGTGCCAAGTGGGTAAGTGTTGTGGCAGGTTGTAAATGCTGTCTGAACGAGTGTATATTCCACTGTAACTTTTGTTGTGAAAATAGAAACATTTCCGTGTTACTAGTTATCATTTGAAGTACAGTATGTACAAAATACACTTGATAGTAGGGCAGAGACTGTGTATTATGGAGGGGGTTACATATTATGGTGGACTGCGTGTCCAGTCTGGTAGGATAAGTACTTTTCATTTCATCTTTATTTGTTCTGCTAATGCTAGTGCTAAAAAAGAGCTATGGAAAGAGCTATATAAATGTATTATAGTATTATCGTGATGAGTATTATTAATCACCAGAAAGGCTGCAGATCAACGGAATGTAACAGCAGTCTTTTCAGAACATTAGCTGCATCTCTACCGTCACTTAGCTAGCTAGCATTAGCCAGTGTTTTGGACGATTATGTTGCTATTTTTCGGTCAAAATCTGTTAACTCGCCTCGTCCAGATCCACGTACGGTCCGGCTCCTTCAGGAAACATCTCGTCCACCGCGGGTTTCATTGTGTTTTAGGATCAGTTCAGTAGCACTTATGGTTTAAAAGATGTAGTAGATTCGAGTTTGTGACTAGCTAGGCTAGGCTAGGCTAACAAAACAAGCGTGTGCAACACTAAATTGTGCTCGGCTGACTCTTCCAGCTTGATCAATAATTCCGCTCTTCGAAAAAAAAACACACACACTGTAAAGTGTAAATGGAACCGTTTTCTCTATATATGGAAAAATAAATAATGGATCTATTATGCGCATACTGTATACAGAATGTCACCAAATATGTTTGCTGCATGTTTGCACATATGACTTTGAATATATGTGTAAAACATATGAATCTCAATCTCAAACATGTCCATATATGTAAAGTTAATTGTATCGATATTTAATGTAAATTACATTCATATCTCATATATGGCTATATATCAGATTTTTTATATGGGATATAAGGAGCTGTATAGGAAGAAAATCTAGCTTTACATTTAACAGATAACTGTTTACAATACAACAGCAGTCTACTGCATCAATTTTACTGATAATTTCAGATTACAATATACTGTTATAGACAGTAAGGCAATCTAGGCACTCCAAAATACTAAAACAAGTGGCAACAAGGAAGGAAATATATTAAAAAGCCTTTATTGTAGTGGCTAAATTATTAAAAAGCCAACATGTTTTGATCAATGTAAGTCTTTGTCAGGGCTTAAAACAAACAGACAAAGCAGATGAGGCCTCACCTACAGTAAATGGTATCAACAACCAATGGAGGCAATCACATGATCACTATAGTATTACAAAATAATACAAAACAGCACAAAGAAATAACACAGAAACAAGTAATTTATGTCTATTAGTATTATTATGATGTATATATATATATTTCTTCTCATTGGCTTTCCTATTTGTTTTGCAGCTTCCATTGAAAGTAGATGTAGTTTAACTGATGATAGACATAAATTACTTGTTTCTGTGTTATTTCTTTGTGCTATTTTGTAATATTCAGTTAGTTGGAAGCTTAGTTATATCTTAATATGTAAATAAAGATGTGTAAATAAAAGGGTTAGGACATTTTCTTTGTGTCAGATGTTGCAGGAGTTTCTGCAGAGACAAATAAAGGTGATACATATCACAAGACATCAATCCAACATTATACTGTATCTGTATAACTGCGACATGGTGTTTTTAGCGAGGTCATGTAAAAGCTGCAGGCCTCTCCGAATTCTCACTCACACCTGGACTAGACTTGAGTTGACCTGTGAAACCTGTCTGCTGGAGAGTTAAAATCTCAGGTAGCTGATCACCTGGAAAACAACTTCAGCTGGAGAAGCAACTGTTGGATAACTGAGCTGAAGGAAAGGCTAAAGGGAAAATCTCCAACTACACCAACCTGCTGAAAACATGGCCGCTGACGGAGCCCCTGCGGTGGAGCACCTGCTCACAAGAGGTAACTCCGAAGGTAAGACACCTTTTAATGCTAGATGTGTTTATTGATGTTCTTTAAATCCTTACAAGTGTATAAGATATCAATTAAACTAGAGAAAGAGAAAAAATGATAATTTTAAAGAAGTCATACATATTTGAAAAAGGATTTATTTATGTCACTTTACATGAAGATAACACAATCCTACAAAAGGGCTACATACTCTACATGTATTCTATACATATGACAACACTACAAACAGTGATATACTTGAGAAAAGAAAAAAGTCAAAGTATTCATCTTTAATTTCTTGCATCTCATTTTTAGTCTATATTAATTTCCCCATTTTCCTTTCTGTCTGTCTGTCTGTCATTCCTTTATATTTACTCATGATATCTCAATAGCCTCCTCCCTGCCCTCTTTCTCCCATCCTGGTTCCTTCCAGCCCCCTTTCAGTGTTCATGTCCCTCATTGGTCTCGTATCCCAGGGTGTCTCCAAGGTGCTGGTGGGCGAAGAAGGCGCGAGCCATCTCGTTGATGTGGTTGTAGGCACCGATGGATCGGAAGTATTCAACGTAGTTCCAGAAGTCAGAGGTGGAGTAGGGCCAGTAGGGAACAGCTGGTGGTTCTTCATATGGCACTAAAGACACAGCAGGTAAGACCAGTCGACGACTTAAAGGATGAATCCACCCTCATCATGTGTCACATTACAGTGGTTATTAATCTACATCTGCCTGATGTTCAGGTTCAGTTCGTTCAGTCAGTACTGAAAAATTCCTAGAATGCCTTTACAAGACCTTCAGAGAAAGGGCGTGAGCTTATGTAGGTGAAAAGCGATAAAGTTTCTGAGCCAAACCTCAAGTTACAAATGCAAAACATGTTGTGATCAGTAGAATGTTACTTGTGCACTAACACTTCATTTTATGTCTGCAAATTTCATGGTAATTAGGTGATAATTTGGAAGTAACCTATTTCGAATTTCTTTGAAATCACTGCCAAATTACCCCAAAATTTACCTTTGACAGTTATTCCAAAGAAATTCCAAATAGGTTACTTCCAAATTAACTAACTATCACTTAATTACCACAAAATTTGTGGACCTGAAAGAAGTGTTACCGAAAAAATATACAAGTGAAGAAAGTGTGCACAGAAAGAGTGCTCTCTGTTTTTACATAACCATTTCAAAAAAGGAACATATGTATCCTAAATTTAAAAATCAATACTGTTACTACCTCAAAAGTAAAGACTTATTATTATGTTTAAATTTTTAATATGTGCTCTGCGTAAAATGTGTTCATGACAGTAGGAAACAAACCTTAATTATTTTTGAAAGCACAAAGATGGAAAACTATCTGTAATATCTGAGTCATTTTATGTTTGTTGCAAAATATGTAGGCAACTAAATGGAGATGTGTTATTTATATATAGTACCTCCTTCTGGGATGACTCTGGCCTCTGTGAGGAGAGAGAGAGAAAAAAAATTAACATTCCCAAACATTCCAAGGCTTCCCATGCATAAAGACGGGATTCAAGAGCGGAAAACTGAAAACTGAGCTCTCTCCCAGAGGACTAGGATACCTTCTCCCTCTTCAAATATTATTCTTGACCATTTTGAGCACACACACACACACACACACACACACACACACACACACACACACACACACACACACAGTCTAAAGAATTCATCCTTGGACAGAGACCTCTTTGTAAACATGCAGTCACCAAAAACAAATGATCTGCTATAGATCCAGTCATATCTGGGATCATACACAATTCCTACACAGCTATACACATTTATGCATATTTTAAGCCGGGTTTTATTACTTCACCACTGTGTTTTTACTGTGCAAACAAAATTAACTTAACCTGAAGTATCATTTACCGATTAAAAAATGAGAAACTTACCACTGAGATGACAAGCAAAGAGGCAGAGGAGAACACCGACCCAGACCAACAGCTTCATCTTTACCTCCTAAACAAACAAAAATGCACATGATGCTCTTGGTATTTAATAACTGGTCTTTAAACTTTAGAAACCTTCATTGACCCCAAAGGCACAATTTAATCGTATATGGTGATACAATTACAACACAGAACAAAGACAGTTTATCAGTATGCATATAATGATTCCTAAGTCCTAAAAAATACTGTGTTCTTGCAGTTTACCATAGTTTTGTGAGAGTAAAATGATATTAAGATGTTTACCTGTAAATGGTTTTCGTAGCCGTGCAGAGAGATGCTGCTGTTGATCTGCTGGTCAACTGTGGTCTGTGGTATGTGGAGCTCAGCGGAGGAAGAGCCAGTGGACCTCCACTACACACACACACACACACAAACACACACACACACACACACACACACACACACACACACACACACACACACACACACACACACACACACACAGCCAACATTTGCACAGACATACTATATTTACACAGAGACGTCCATTCTTGGTATTTCCAGGTGATCTGTGTACTATGAACTAAAACAGAAAATTTTGTCTTTTTTCTAGGTTCTATAGTGGAGAGGATGTTGTGTTACTCAGGCTCTAGCTATTTAGTACGGAGAGGAGGTTGTGTTGCTCTGGATCTATCTGTTTGGCATGGAGAGGAGGTTGTGTTGCTCTGGTTCTATCTATATGGCGTGGAGAGGAGGTCGTGTTGCTCTGGTTCTATCTGTATGGCGTGGAGAGGAGGTCGTGTTGCTCTGGTTCTATCTATATGGCGTGGTGTGGAGGTTGTGTTGCTCTGGTTCTATCTATATGGCGTGGAGAGGAGGTTGTGTTGCTCTGGTTCTATCTATATGGCGTGGAGAGGAGGTCGTGTTGCTCTGGTTCTATCTGTATGGCGTGGTGTGGAGGTTGTGTTGCTCTGGTTCTATCTATATGGCGTGGTGAGGAGGCTGTGTTGCTCTGGTTCTATCTATATGATGTGGAGAGGAGGTCGTGTTGCTCTGGTTCTATCTATATGGCGTGGTGAGGAGGCCGTGTTGCTCTGGTTCTATCTATATGACGTGGTGAGGAGGCCGTGTTGCTCTGGTTCTATCTATATGACGTGGTGAGGAGGTCGTGTTGCTCTGGTTCTATCTATATGACGTGGTGAGGAGGTTGTGTTGCTCTGGTTCTATCTATTAGATGTGGAGAGGAGGTCGTGTTGCTCTGGTTCTATCTATATGGCGTGGAGAGGAGGTCGTGTTGCTCTGGTTCTATCTATATGACGTGGAGAGGAGGTCGTGTTGCTCTGGTTCTATCTATATGGCGTGGAGAGGAGGTCGTGTTGCTCTGGTTCTATCTATATGACGTGGAGAGGAGGTCGTGTTGCTCTGGTTCTATCTATATGGCGTGGAGAGGAGGTCGTGTTGCTCTGGTTCTATCTATATGGCGTGGAGAGGAGGTCGTGTTGCTCTGGTTCTATCTATATGGCGTGGAGAGGAGGTCGTGTTGCTCTGGTTCTATCTATATGACGTGGAGAGGAGGTCGTGTTGCTCTGGTTCTATCTATATAGCGTGGTGAGGAGGTCGTGTTACTCTGGTTCTATCTATATGGCGTTGAGAGGAGGTCACGTTGCTCTGGTTCTATCTATATGGCGTGGAGAGGAGGTTGTGTTGCTCAGGCTCTATTTGGGCTCAAACTTTGGTATGTTTATTGAATGATCATCACTCTCATTCAGAGCAGCGAGCTTTGCAGCATAACTTAGACTTCTTTGTCAATGAGCAGTCACTAACTGTGTACCTTACTCAATTTTCACTGTGAAGAAGAAAGTTTACAGTGGGTTAAACATTAAAATATGAGACTTAACGGACAACAACCCCATATTTCAATGTTTAATCCACTGTAAACTTTCTTCTTCCCCACAGTAACTGTGGAAGTTTTGGATATCTTCTCACTTGGGACAGAAAATATTAGAAGTCTCTTCCCACTGTTGTTCAGTTAAAGTACAACAAATAAGTGAAGAGTGACCAAATTGATTAATGCAGCTTTAATATAGTTAGAATTCACCCGCTTTTTTCCATCACCAAGAATATGCTTGTTTCATTGCAGCACAATTTACACAATGTAACATGTCTTAATATCACGATACAATATATTACTAGTAACTCTGAGGAACAGTTACAACATGATGATTCTAGATAGATAATGGAAGTCAAAGCAAATTATATTGATATTTGTTTGCTATGGTAATTGCAGTAAAAGGTATTGTTGATCCAGTGTTCAGCCCTGCCTCATGTTGTGACTGGTTACAGCTGAATGTCTCCATGAATCCCTAGCTGTCCTTACAGAAAAGCTGATCTGTGGCCGTCATTCTGGACAGATCAATCCCTTCGTCCATCAGCAGCGTTTTTGCGTAGCTCACAGTCTCTGGAGGCAGGAAGCGAGACCGGCTGAGGATCCAGGCGTACTCTATGTAGAAAATGCTGAGGATGTTTGTGCAGGAGTACACGACGGACAAGGTTGTGTAGTCAGTGGTCAGAATCCAGTAAGGACTGTAGGGTGCAACTGGGAGGAAGTCAGAGACATAAGAGAGGCTGATGATGATTGGTACAGCAGTTTATTAACTGATTTACAAAATAAATCAATGCAACACAATATGCTACAAGTACTGTGAAACAGAGGTGCCTGAGCCAGATTAAAAGTCCAGGTCAGCCCAGAGGTGAGGAGATTGCAACCAACTGAAGCTTCTCTTGTGTGGAGAGCTACGGTGGCCGACGCAAAAATGTGATGATACGAATGTCCCTATCAAGAGCCGGCGTTTAGTTTGACCATTCTGGGTTACTCTAGAAACATGGCGGTCAGCTATGTGAAGAGGACCCACTCCCAGATTCTTATTTTCAGGTGAGTATACACTAAAGAAAACATATTAATATTATATTTTAATTCTGCCAATAGAGCCCCCTGGGTGTTATACATTGTTCCTTTAAGTCTGTTTCCAGGTTCTTAGGGGAGAACATTTTTCATCTTTGAGTATAATTTTTACATTTGATTTAATGTTTTCATTTTTTTCTTTTTTGCATGTACAACTGTTTAGACATGCATATCCATAACTAACGGTCAGATTTTTACAGTGGTACACACATATTGGGATTATGGTCCAAAGTGCTACGAAGCATTTCCTTTCAGAACACATCATAAATAAATGCAAGTATCACCTGCATACTGATATACTGATACACAACAGTTCCAGAGATTTGAGGTCTTGTCTATTTTTAATGCGAGCCATTAAAAATAAAATAAATCAGTGTGAGTGATGTTTGACAGTATATTGACATCATATCAGCGACACTGCTACGCTTTCGATGTCTATGTGTAAAAAATGTCACACATGAAAAAAAATAAAAATGTACTTTTAAATCAACATTTCAAAATAAAAGCCTTCAAGCATTTTTTCTGTGGACAGAGCAAAAGGCTTTTTTTCTAGAAATATTTGCAGGACAGTGTAGAACATGCAATGACTATGAATGCTCCATGAATGAATAAAGTACGGGGTTTTAATTGTATATTATTACTATTATTTACAAATTACCACGTTCTTAACCTTTCTCTGTCTAAAATAAATATACATGACATTTTTGATGGAATTAATTGGCCATTATGAAAGGCAAACTCTATGTAGACTGAAACGCAGCTAACATGCAGCTGGTGTGAACATGGATGCGTGAATTATGCAGCTGTTCAGTAACGCAGCCGCCATGCGCTCATTAAGTTCCCTGTGTGTTCAAGCCTGAAGAGTCTATAGCTGCTGTGCTAGCGGCTCTGTGAGGCTGCACTCTGGCACAATGGTGCCTTGAGCTAAATGCTAATGCTAACATCTTCATTTACCTTGACTCACCCTGAAAGGCCTGCCTGAGGGGTCATATATATATATATATATATATATATATATATATATATATATATATATATATATATATATATATATATATATATATATATATATATATATATATAGCTCCTGGCAGCTTCACAAAAAACCTCCCAGATGTCACTGACTAGTTATGTTTCTATCCAGTAATGGACTCATATTTTGCACCTTATCAGTTGCAGAAATGCATTAGGCAAACTTAAATTCTACATGTATATACATTATAATCCTTTATAAATCTTGAATGCAACTATTAACATCAAATAAATCTTCAGTTTCACCTTGTCACCTTAACAGTTGCACCTATGATTTATTGCTCACTTTGGCTGAAAAAGGACATAAACATCTACTGATGACCGGATGGACCAGAACAGATGATGACGTATTTCACAGACAGACACACAGACTCGTCATTGACTCTGCATTGAGGCTTCCGCATCATTCACAAGCTATGTGAGCTGTTTTAGCAGGATTAGCTCAGTGATGACTGGGAAGTCTGCTGAAAAACTACTTTTCTGTTCAATTTTCTGTCTTTTTGAAAAAAACTTTTTAAGGAGCTGCATTTTAAGATTTAACAATATTATTCTGATATAAATATTATCTCTAAAACACAAGAAAAAAAGTCAGACAAGACTGCAAAAAAGTGACAAAGATGAACACAAAGATGACAGCAAAGGTGACATCAAGGAACTAAACATATAAAGAGGATAAGGATGAAGAAGAGAGCTTACAATATGAGAAGCCGACTCCGAGTCTGGCTGGGTCTTTCGGGTCTTGGATCATTGCTGTTCCTTCTGCTACCCTCACCTTGTCTTTACTGAGAGAGATACAGGAAAACAATTCAGCTTTATTAAACTAATATCAGAGATGCACTAAATCAACAGAACAACATGCCAAATTTTCAAATGAGGAACAAACGAGATGAGTAAAACTGACAGTAATAATTTAAGTAAACCAGTAACGCAGCAATCAGAAAGACAATTGTCTGCCTTCTCCCAGTATACAAATATACATATATATTGTATTTAATATTATATACATTCCTCTGTTCAATAATACTGCATATATAAAATGATGATTGCTCCTTGTATGTTTTAATCGTGATCCAGTCAACACATGAGCATCAAAGTTGACCTGAACTTTGAGAGGCTGATGATTATTGAGCTTTAGATGTTCTGGTATCCAGATTTTGTAACCTACTGACGAAGCCATGCAAGCTGTTTCCAGCCTTGAGTGGTATCAGTCTTCTCATCGAACTCTTTGTAAGAAAGTGAATAAGCACATTTCCCAAAATGCTGAACTATTCCTCATAGTCTGATGGAAAAAAAAATGCACTAAACTTGTGGTTTTGTCTCCCAGGTAGAATCTCTAACACTGAACATCAAATCTAATTATTGGTCAAGTCAAAATAAATAATAAAAATCCCTCAATACTCACTAGAACTGAGAGTTCAGCACCCGAATGGTACCGTCTTTCCTCATGGAGTAGTTGGCCTCGATGCACTTTCCTTTCTCGAAGGAAGCAGGGAGCTTCTCGATCTCGTACCACTTGCCCAGATACTGTTAACAGGGAGGCTTCATTAGCTTGGTGTTCAGTGCTCAGTAAATGTGTGAATGAATGCTTTTATGTGTGTTTACCTTTTCAAGGTTGAAGTTGGGCTGCACCTTGGGGGTAGAACATTGACCCCAGTGATAGGTCTGTGCTGACACCAGAGGGACCAGCAGCAGGAAGAGGTAGACTGCAGACATTGTTTCTAAAAGTACAAAAGTATTCGCTTCAAAATAAGTACCAAAAGTAAAAGCCCCATCTCTGTATCTTTAAATCAAAATGTATTATATTCGCCACATACATATAGGTACATGCAAGAAATTTGACCTCTGCATTTAACCCGTCCTTAGGAGCAGTGGGCTGCTGTAAAGTACCCGGGGAGCAACATGGATACTTCGACATGCAGACAGTAGGAAACAGAGATCAGACTTCAAGCTTGCGGTTCAAGGACACCCACTGTACCAACTGAGCTTCAGCTGCCCCAAAAAATCAATTGGCGCCTTTAAATGAAACTCATGAGCTCACGTTTACAACATGGAAAATCACACACTCATTATGCTTGACGTTCAAGTGGTTAAGTTGTGAAGAACACCGCTGCTAAGCAACGGCAATATTACCGTTACTGTCCGAGTCTAGAAACCACAGAGACTAACAATTTAGCAAGCTAGCCACTTGGTAACATATAGGAGAAAGATGACATTGTTGGGAATAATGGGAATAACATTTTCCTCAGACATATTATACAATTACCAGACTAAAATTGTAATATGTTAACTTATTATGCAGCACAAAATTAACTTCCATGGCCTCTGCCATTTCCGATAAAGTCAACAAACACATCACAGCTCGTAAACTCTGAGCTGTCAGAAACTTTCCATTCAAAAGGTCGAGAATACCTCAGGAGGGGGGAGTTCATATGAACTATCTATGAAATAATTTGCTATAAATCAGAAAATTGTGTTGTATTGTTACAAAGTGCATATCTACAGACCAGTTGCAACAATAAAACAATCATATTAAGCCATATTACTCCCACCCATGTGGAGAAGAGAAACCCTGATGATTGCTACACAGCAATAAGTTTATTATTTTGAAATGGAAGCACTAACTGAAGGTCAACTTTAGACTGATAACCTGTTTAAATGTCTGGATTTATTAGGACTTTGCCAGTTTTGCTACTGTTGATTTTCTGAAAGCCTTTAAGATCAGTTTCTTGAAATGTAGGCTATAAGTCCAGTTCAAATGCAATTTAAATAGAATGAGCATCTGTTTAGAGGTATGTAAGTGGTATAAACATGATTCAAATTAAAACGTCTGAAGGTTGAAAAGTTTTAGAATGTAAATATTTCCAATGGTGTTTAAGAGTACAGATGGATGTGAGGATGTGCTTAAATGTGAATGTGCGTTATGATTATTGAGGGTGCTCTTGGATCTTCGTCTGTAAGGGATCACTGCCTCAAAAGGTTGGAGAGCTTTTGCTCTGGGCTGTCCTGCAAATAAAGAGGGCTGTAGAGGGAGCCAGTGGCACAGACTGGAGGTGAAGGAGCGAACAATGGAGGCGAAGAAGAACAATTTGTGCTCGTGGCGGCGGTGCAGGTGCGCTCTCCTGGTTAACCGTGGTGCAGTTGTCGGTCAGTGAACGACGTGAAGCTGTCGTAAGTACATGAGGGATGTTTGCCTCGGTTCAGCGTTGGGACTGGGCCCGAGATGAAGACAGACTTTCATTTCTTAAGCTCGTTGATAAGGCAGTTCGGACTGCTGCTTTGTTTGTTGTCAACATGGACGGCAGCACTTTGGACACGTGGAAGAAAATGTTTTCCGTTTGCCAGCGGGAAGCAATGCGTCATCGCGGATTTTTATCTGACTAATCAGGGGTGTATGGGAGCAGGGTGAAGGTTTACGGGAGGTGATCGTAGACCGGGAAGCGTTGAGGTCTGTCGGTTAGCAGGAGGAACGAGCAGCAGTGATCTGCGGGCCTGCAGACAGACGGACAGTACCCGGAGACCAGGGCGCAACCGGGGGACAAGTCCGAGGAGTTTAGATGCATCCAGGATGTTGTACCTGTTGGTCGGACTGAGTACGCAAGTAGGAAGGGATGGAGGTGTTTTCTTCCCCCCGGCAGTTCCTACAAACTCTGGACTATCTGCAATGGAGCAGAGCTGATTGGTTTCTTCGGTTTGACTCCGTGGTGCAATCCGGGGTCCTCACCTGTGTTTTGGGCATCCGAGTTACTAGAATCAATGATCCGTCCTTGCAGTTCGGCGATGGTTTGGGTCAAGCGGAGTCACAGCCGGATGGAGAGGTGAGTGTTGACGAGTCTGCTAATGTTTATTTCTCTAGCATATATATTATTTAATATACTTTGCAAGGGAATGAGAAGGAGAAATGCGTAAAAACCCTCCAGGGGCTTGAAAAGTGTCATTTTCCAGGCAGCATATCGCATGAAATAAGTACATTGATGTAATATACACGATTGGATTTGTATGCCTCTATCAATAATTTTGCACGCAGTTTAAAAGCAGAAACATAGTTTAGCAAAGTACTTGACAACACATTTTGTAGGACTGTATCTATAAAGAAGTAAAGCACCGGCTCCTGAGACACATCTGCCCAAATCTAACAACCACATCTTTTTGTGCATCTCTTATGACAGAAATAATGGATCATAATAGTTAAATTAAGATCCATCGGCTAGTGGAGAGAAGGATTAAAGGGTTATTCTTGTTAAATGTTCTGTATCCTATTTTAGTGAATATTTTATTTAGAAAGTAGCCTAATATAGGGTTAGAGTAGACTTAAAGATGCTGAGTTTTATTTTTGTAGGAACATATTGGGTGATGTCAATGTAGATTGGTGTGGCCTACAGAAATTTAAAGTTTTTATTATGGTCTAATTTGTAGCTGTTATATGCATTTTTGTTTTGGATTAATGTCAGATAATATCTGTCGATCATAACCAAGCTGTCAGAAAAGAAAACGCATAATGTTGGCTGGTGTTATTGCTATCATTTAAAAGTGTAGATGTGTTTCTGTTAGGCCTTGATAATTTCAGATCAAAGGGTGAAAGCAGCAGTGGGTAGAAAGTTTATGGCATTATTGGGCAAACGTTTCATAATAAAATTATTGTAATTCAAGTGTTCAGAGAGAAAACTAGACTTCTGCAGCTCCTCATGGCTGTTTTCAGGCTTTAACAACATTTACCGTGTGACGGGAGACTTTGGCCAATCAAAGGTCACTTCAGAGAGAGCGTTCCTATGGAGCGATCCTATTGGCCGTGCTACGGCTGGTGGGCGGTGCTTGGTATTTCTTCAACTTATCTCAACATGGCTGCAGGGGTCAACTTTTTCATTTTATAGCTAAACGGTAACTACAAAACGTTCGGAAAACATTCAAGATGAGAAATAGGCATTACAGTTTTCTCTCAGATCACTTGAATTTGAATGTGCTTGATGGTTATTATGGAATTTTTGCCCAATTATATCTAAAACTTTCTGCCTACTGCAGGTTTTAACCTAAGTGGACCCAAAAGCTCAGTCTGTGGAGGAGGGTGTTGGCGTGCTTCATTTCTTTCTTCTATTGTTCCCCATAGCGATGTAAAATGTGTGATAAGGATTTCATGGTCTTGTGAAGTAAGATAAGATGAAATCGTGCCAGAAAAGCCTTTCTTTCGCTCAGTGCTGCAGCGGATATTTTCTTTTGTCTCTTTACACAACACATGTTGCCTCACCTGTTTGTCTGGTTTCACGTAACAGCTATGCCTTTATACAGGCCTACAGGTTACTTGTTTTCAGTAGATGCTACTGAAATAAAAACAAACATTACGTTTAATAGTTTGTCATGGGCTTTTAACTTAATGTTTAATAAAAAACCTGTAGTTAAAGTAAAATACTATAGGACCACACTGGCTAAAACCAAGAGGAAATAAGTTCTTGAATACTGCAGAAAACAATCAGTTATTTAAAAACTTCACCGTATTGCAAAGTAAATATTTATCCTGTTAATTCAGCGTTTTGGTATAATTCAGCGATGATATGAAAGTGTCTTACCTCAGGTGTGTGGGGATTAAAATGCCAGGAGGAGGTCTGGTGGAGTCTGCAGCTTCTGATAGAGAAACGTCTCGAAGCGTCTGAGCAGACAGACTGGGAGTGTGTTCAGCTGACGTCACCGCCGCAGCACGAGGCAGCTTGTTAGTGAAATTGTCGTCATGTGCACATTCCCACGTTGTGAAAATGCAGACACTGTCAGAAGGGTTAAATATGTGATTTGTTCAGTTGACACAGTAAGTTTACTTTTAAGCACACTGCATCTTCATTATGGAGACTCATCTGGGGGCGGCAGTAGCTCAGTCTGTAGGGAGTTGGCTTGGGAACCGGAGGGTCACCGGTTCAAGTCCCGACATGGACCAAAAACTGAGTGTGAACTGGTAGCTGGAGAGGTGCCAGTTTACCTCTTGGGCACTGCCGAGGTGCCCCTGAGCAAGGCACCAAACCCCCAACTGCTCGGGGCGCTTGTCAGGAGCAGCCCCCTCACTCTGACATCTCTCCATTAATGCATGAATGTGTGTTTCAGGTCTGCATGTACCATGTATGAGTTTAACAGAGTGTAAACTGAATTTCCCCATTGTGGGACTAATAAAGGCAGATCTTCTTCTTCTTCTTCTGACCAGGATTTTATGATTTATATATTTCCATTTTTCTCAAAGTTGTATGTAAGATTTTATGCGTTAACAACAACTTTTAGATTATTCGATAAAATTAGAATTTATGTCTGCCTCTATGTTATCTAATAAGTAAAAATGTATTTTTCCAGTTCCATTACATTTTATTTCTTTAATTTTGACTGTTTTTGTTTTAGTTTGGGTATTTTATTGTCTATATGTTTATTTATTTATTTTTCCCATGTAAAGCACTTCAATATTAAAAGTTAATATACTGCACATAAGGTTTATTATAAGTGTCACAGCCTACATTAATGTCTCCCATGGTGTCATTCATGATGCCACCATCAGATGTCGCCAAATTACAAGAAAAAAAAAACTAAACATATACAGTAGTGTATCTAGTACTTACCGGCTTTTTGCTGCCATTTTTTATGCTGTTTTTGTAACATTTTTTGACAAACTATACTATGATTATTTTTTTTTTACACATTTAAATGACACATGCTATACATGCTATAGTATATTAAAAAATTTGAAAAAAGTTATGGTATAGATGTCAAAATGTGAAAAATAGTATTTATAAAAATATGAATGTCAGCATAATGTCAAAAAAGTTGTAGTATGTCAAAAAATGTCATGAAAAAGACAGTATACTATGTCTAAAATATAATGGAAACAATGTTAAAGAGTAGTGTGTTGAAATATTTCTGATGAAATATAATGTCATGAAAAATGTCATAGTACAGTATATTGTACAATGTGTGGAAAAAAGTCTTAGTACTGCATGTCGAAAAATATGAAAAGTCAGTATACTATGTATACTATGTATACTATGTCAAAAAAATCAATGTCAATTGTTTTAAAAACTCATAGGATATTATGTCAAAAAAGAGAAAAAGAGTCACAAAAATTCAGTGGGTTTGTGTACCTATGCTAGTGACTGTAACAGCTGTGAAACGACGAGAAAATAATATTTTATTTCTTTTTTTCCGCTCTGCTCTCACTAACACCGTTCGCTCTTTGTCTCTAGCTCTCTTGACCACTGCTGCACTCGTCGCTTGCTTGTTGAGTCAGGAGGACGGGCAACGTTCAAAGGTTTGTTCACAAACACCAAGCAACAATGCTGCATACATACATGTAAATCGAGCTCTATTTTTCACTTTTCTACCATGATAGTGAGCTAGACAACGTTTTCAAGTCAGTCGTGACAATATTCACCATTATCACGTTAATGGGAAAACTCCCATGATCAACATATTTTGTGTTTTTATAATGATCTGTTATGTATTCATATATCGTCCGATCTGTTGTCATAGTATGTCAAAAGATGTCTTAAAAAAGTGAGTGAGGTTTTTTTTGTAACAAAAAATGTCATATAAAATCATAGTACATCATTGTGTGTGTCATTTTGTAGTACTTAAAAAATGTCGTGAAAAAGAAGTATAATTGTATAGTGTGTCAAAAACTATTTTTTTTCGGCAAACTATACTATGACTTTTCTGACTTTTTTGACATAAAAGTAAAAAAAGACGTACTATGACTTTTCAACATACTATAAATTTTCTGCAAACTATACTATGACCTTTTATGACTTTTTTCTGATATACTATACTATGAACTTTTATGACTTTATGCATCATACTACATGATGACTTTTCAACATACTATGTCTTTTAAACATACTATACTTGAATTTTTTAAAATACTTTTTAGTCATAGTACTGTATGTAGAAAATATTTCATGAAAAACAGTGTCATAGTACGGTATGTCAGTTTGTCGAAAAAAATGAAAAATGTCAGTATCTTGAAAAACTAAATGAGATAATAGTCATAGTATGTCGAAAAGGTAAATGAGATAAGTCATAGTATGTTGAAAAACTAAATGAAAAAGTCATAGTATAGTATGTTGATTTTTTTAAAAGCTAAAGTAAAGCATGTCGAAAAGTCATAGTTTAGTTTCTTGAAAAATTTCTTGAAAAAACTTATAGTATGTCGAAAAATTAAATGACAGTGTAGTATGAAGAATTAAAAAAAGGTATAGTATAGTATAAACATCATAGTATAGTATGTTGAAAAATTTCTCGAAAACACGTCATATAGTTCGTGGATTCATTGCATGTAAGAAAAAGTCATAATATAGTATGTTGAAAAATTTCATGTAAAAAATGTCAGTATGGTATGTTGAAAAATTTTGTCATTTTGTAGTAAATCAAAAATTTCATGGAAAAATGTCATAATATGGGATGTGGATTCATTTCATGTAAGAAAAAGTCATAGTATGTTGATAAATTTCATGAAAAAAGTCATAGTATAGTATGTCGAAAAATTTCACGGAAAAACGTCATTTTGTTATAAGTCAAAAAATTTCATGGAAAAACGTCATAGTATAGTAGAGGGATTCATTTCATGTACGAAAAAGTCGTAATATAGTACCTTGAAAGATTTCATGTAAAAAAAAAAAATGTCAAAAAAAATTTCACGAAAACACGTCATTTTGTAATAAGTCAAAAACTTCATCAATAAACGTCATGGTATAGTTCGTGGATTCATTTCATGTAAGAAATATTCATAATGTAATATGTTGATAAAGTTCATGTAAAAAAGTCATAGTAAAGTATGTAAAAAAAACAAAAAAACAAAAAAAACAAAAAACGTATTTTGTAGTAAGTCAAAAATTTCATGGAAAAATGTCATAGTAAAGTATGTAGATTCATTTCATGTAAGAAATAGTCATAATACAGTATGTCGATAAATTTAATGTAAAAAAAAAAGTCATAGTATAGTATGTCAAAAAATTTCACAAAAAAACGTCATATTGTAGTAAATCAAAAATTTCATGGAAAAATATCATAATATGGAATGTGGATTCATTTCATGTAAGAAAAGTCATACACGTGTCAAACTCAAGGCCCGCGGGCCAAATCCGGCCCGCCACCTCACTTTATGTGGCCCGCGAGGGCTTGCAAAGAATCTAGAATGCATATCATTCAATTCTATGCCGCTTCACAGAAGTACTGTGTCTTTAAACTTCATATCCCACAATGCATCTCGATTTTGTGACATGCGCACTGTAGCGTCTCAGTATCAGCGGTTTCCAGCAACAGCGCTGTGACGCCTACTTAGCGACTTAGTCGCTATATTTAGCCAGTTTTCAGACCCCTCTAGCGAGTCTTTGAAAAAAAGAAATTAGCGCCAAAATCTAACGAGTTTATCTGGTGTTATGGAGAGAGCAGGTATCGTTCTTCCTCTTCTCAATGAGCAGCGGGTGCTGCCGTGGACCCCTCCCCGGTCCCAAAGCTCTCATAGGGGGCCCGGTCCTTGTCAGCAGTCCCTCCTAGCTGCAGTCAGAGCTGTTCATCCCCTCCGCATCCACACTGAATGAATCCTGCCTGCACAAAGTCGCCGCTGACTGATGTAAATGTACAATTCTGGGAATCAAGCCCTGAATTTAAAAAAAAAAAAAAAGTAAATTTTTGTCTTCAGAGCTAGTTATTAAATATGTTATTACTAAAACTAATACTAATCAAATTCAGAGGCAATTTTATAATATGATCTAGAGTAGATATATTTATGTAGTCTTACAGTTAAAACCGGCCCTTTGAGGGGAACCATGATGCTGATGTGTCGGTCAAAACGTTAATTTTTTTTGATGTTGTAAAAAATCATGAAAACGGTCGTATTATAGCATGTAGAATGATTCTATGGTGAACAAAAGTCATTTCATGAAAAGTTGAAAAATTTTCCAAAAAAAACGCCATAGTATAGTATGTCGAAGTTTCTTGATGAAAACGTCAAATTTTTTTGAAGTTGAAAAAAATCATGAAAACGGTCATATTATAGCATAAAGGATGATTCTATGATGAACAAAAGTCATTTCGTGAAATGTTGGAAAATTTTACAAAAAAAAATGCCATAGTATAGTATGTCGAAATTTTTCGGTCAAAACGTAAAATTTTTTTGATGTTGTAAAAAATCATGAAAACAGTCGGAGTATAGCATGTAGAATGATCCTATGTTGAAAAAAAGTCACTTCGTGAAATGTTGGAAAATTTTACAAAAAAACGCCACAGTATAGTATGTCGAAATTTTTCGGTCAAAACGTAAAATTTTTTTGATGTTGAAAAAAATCATGAAAACGCTTGTATTATAGTATGCAGAATGATTCTATGGTGAACAAAAGTCATTTCGTGAAATGTTGAAAAATTTTACCAAGAAAAAATGCCATAGTATTGTATGTCGAAATTTTTCGAAGAAAACGTCAAATTTTTTTGATGTTGAAAAAAATCATGGAAACGGTCGTATTATAGCATGTAGAATGATCCTAGTGTGAAAATAAGTCATTTCGTGAAATGTTGAAAAATTTTACTAAGAAAAAAACGCCATAGTATAGTATGTCGAAATTTTTTGATGAAAACGTGAATTTTCTTTGATGTTGAAAAAAATCATGAAAACGGTTGTATTATAGCATGTAGAATTAATCTCTGGTGAACAAAAGTCATTTCCTGAAATGTTGAAAAATTTTACTAAGAAAAAAACGCCATAGTATAGTATGTCGAAATTTTTCGATGAAAACGTCAAATTTTTTTGATGTGGAAAAAAATCATGAAAACGGTCGTATTATAGCAGTTCTAATGATCCTTTGGTGAAAAAAACGTCATTTCGTGAAATGTTGGAAAATTTTCAAAAAAAAAAAAACGCCATAGTATAGTATGTCGAAATTTTTCGATGATAACGGCAAATTTTTTTGATGTTGAAAAAAATTATGAAAACGGTGGTAGTATAGCATGCAGAATGATTCTATGGTGAACAAAAGTCATTTCGTGAAATATTGAAAAATTTTAAAAATAAATGCCATAGTATAGTATGTCGAAATTTTTTGATGAAAATGTAAAATTTTTTTGATGTGGGAAAAAAGTCATGAAAACGGTCGTATTATAGCAGTTCTAATGATACTTTGGTGAAAAAAACGTCATTTCAGGAAATATTGAAAAATTTTACAAAAAAACGCCATAGTATAGTATGTCGAAATTTTTCGGTGAAAACGTAAAATTTTTTTGATGTTGAAAAAAATCATGAAAACGGTCGTAGTATAGCATGTACAATGATTCTATGGTGAACAAAAGTCATTTCATGAAATGTTGAAAAATTTTCCAAAAAAACGCCATAGTATAGTATGTCGAAATTTTTCGATGATAACGGTAAATTTTTTTGATGCTGAAAAAAATCATGAAAACGGTGGTAGTATAGCATGCAGAATGATTCTATGGTGAACAAAAGTCATTTCGTGAAATACTGAAAAAATTTACAAATAAATGCCATAGTATAGTATGTCGAAATTTTTCGATGAAAATGTAAAATTTTTTTGATGTTGTAAAAAATCATGAAAACGGTCGTATTATAGCATGTAGAATGATTCTATGGTGAACAAAAGTCATTTCATGAAAAGTTGAAAAATTTTCCAAAAAAAACGCCACAGTATAGTATGTCGAAATTTCTTGATGAAAACGTCAAATTTTTTTGAAGTTGAAAAAAATCATGAAAACGGTCATATTATAGCATAAAGGATGATTCTATGATGAACAAAAGTCATTTCGTGAAATGTTGGAAAATTTTACAAAAAAAAATGCCATAGTATAGTATGTCGAAATTTTTCGGTCAAAACGTAAAATTTTTTTGATGTTGAAAAAAATCATAAAAACGGTGGTAGTATAGCATGTAGAATGATTCTATGATGAACAAAAGTCATTTCGTGAAATGTTGAAAAATTTTAAAAATAAATGCCATAGTATAGTATGTCGAAATTTTTTGATGAAAATGTAAAATTTTTTTGATGTGGGAAAAAAGTCATGAAAACGGTCGTATTATAGCAGTTCTAATGATACTTTGGTGAAAAAAACGTCATTTCAGGAAATGTTGAAAAATTTTACAAAAAAACGCCATAGTATAGTATGTCGAAATTTTTCGATGATAACGGTACATTTTTTTGATGCTGAAAAAAATCATGAAAACGGTGGTAGTATAGCATGTAGAATGATTCTATGGTGAACAAAAGTCATTTCATGAAAAGTTGAAAAATTTTCCAAAAAAAAACGCCACAGTATAGTATGTCGAAATTTCTTGATGAAAACGTCAAATTTTTTTGATGTTGAAAAAAATCATGAAAACGGTCGGAGTATAGCATGTAGAATGATCCTATGGTGAACAAAAGTCATTTCGTGAAATATTGAAAAATTTAACAAAAAAACGCCATAGTATATGTCGAAATTTTGCGATGAAAACGTCAATTTTTTTTGATGATGAAAAAAATCATAAAAACGGTGGTAGTATGGCATGTAGAATGATTCTATGATGAACAAAAGTCATTTCGTGAAATGTTGAAAAATTTTAAAAATAAATGCCATAGTATAGTATGTCGAAATTTTTCGATGAAAATGTAAAATTTTTTTGATGTGGGGAAAAAAGTCATGAAAACGGTCGTATTATAGCAGTTCTAATGATACTTTGGTGAAAAAAACGTCATTTCAGGAAATGTTGAAAAATTTTACAAAAAAACACCATAGTATAGTATGTCGAAATTTTTCGGTCAAAACGTAAAATTTTTTTGATGTTGAAAAAAATCATGAAAACGGTCGTAGTATAGCATGTACAATGATTCTATGGTGAACAAAAGTCATTTCATGAAATGTTGAAAAATTTTCCAAAAAAACGCCATAGTATAGTATGTCGAAATTTTTCGATGATAACGGTAAATTTTTTTGATGTTGAAAAAAATCATGAAAACGGTGGTAGTATAGCATGCAGAATGATTCTATGGTGAACAAAAGTCATTTCGTGAAATGTTCGAAAATTTTCCAAAAAAAACGCCATAGTATAGTATGTCGAAATTTTTCGATGAAAACGTCAAATTTTTTTGATGTTGTAAAAAAATCATGAAAACGGTCCTATTATAGCAGGTAGAATGATCCTCTGGTGAAAAAAACGTCATTTCGTGAAATGTTGAAAAATTTTCCAATAAAACGCCATAGTATAGTATGTCGAAATTTTTTGGTCAAAACGTAAAATTTTTTTTAGATGTTGAAAAAAATAATGAAAACGGTCGTAGTATAGCATGTAGAATGATTCTATGGTGAACCAAAGTCATTTCGTGAAATGTTGAAAAATTTTACAAAAAAAACGCCATAGTATAGTATGTCGAAATTTTTCGGTCAAAATGTAAAATTTTTTTGATGTTGAAAAAAATCATGAAAACGGTTGTATTATAGCATGTAGAATGATTCTATGGTGAACAAAAGTCATTTCGTGAAATATTGAAAAATTTTACAAAAAAACGCCATAGTATATGTCGAAATTTTTCGATGAAAACTTCAAATTTTTTTGATTTTGAAAAAAATCATGAAAATGGTGGTATTATATGATGTAGAATGATTCTATGGTGAAAAAAAGTCATTTCGTGAAATGTTGGAAAATTTAAAAAAAAAAAGGCATAGTATAGTATGTCGAAATTTCTTGATGAAAACGTCAAATTTTTTTGAAGTTGTAAAAAATCATGAAAACGGTCATATTATTGCATGCAGGATGATTCTATGTTGAAAAAAGGTCATTTCGTGAAATGTTGGAAAATTTTACAAAAAAACGACATAGTATAGTATGTCGAAATTTTTCGGTCAAAACGTAAATTTTTTTTGATGTTCTAAAAAATCATGAAAACGGTCATATTATAGTATGTAGAATGATCCTGTAGTGAAAAAAATGTCATTTTGTGAAATGTTGAGAAATTTTCCACAAAAAACCGCCATAGTATAGCATGTCGAAAATTTTCGGTCAAAACGTAAAATTTTTTTGATGTTGAAAAAAATCATGAAAACGGTCGTAGTATAGCATGTAGAATGATTCTATGGTGAACAAAAGTCATTTCATGAAATGTTTAAAAATTTTCCAAAAAAACGCCATAGTATAGTATGTCGAAATTTTTCGATGATAACGGTAAATTTTTTTGATGTTGAAAAAAATCATGAAAACGGTGGTAGTATAGCATGCAGAATGATTTTATGGTGAACAAAAGTCATTTCATGAAAAGTTGAAAAATTTTAAAAAAAAACCGCCATAGTATAGTATGTCGAAATTTCTTGATGAAAACGTAAAATTTTTTTGAAGTTGAAAAAAATCATGAAAACGGTCATATTATAGCATAAAGGATGATTCTATGATGAACAAAAGTCATTTCGTGAAATGTTGGAAAATTTTACAAAAAAAAATGCCATAGTATAGTATGTTGAAATTTTTCGGTCAAAACGTAAAATTTTTTTGATGTTGTAAAAAATCATGAAAACAGTCGGAGTATAGCATGTAGAATGATCCTATGTTGAAAAAAAGTCACTTCGTGAAATGTTGGAAAATTTACAAATAAATGCCATAGTATAGTATGTCGAAATTTTTCGATGAAAATGTAAAATTTTTTTGATGTTGTAAAAAATCATGAAAACGGTCGTATTATAGCATGTAGAATGATTCTATGGTGAACAAAAGTCATTTCATGAAAAGTTGAAAAATTTTCCAAAAAAAACGCCACAGTATAGTATGTCGAAATTTCTTGATGAAAACGTCAAATTTTTTTGATGTTGAAAAAAATCATGAAAACGGTTGTATTATAGTATGCAGAATGATTCTATGGTGAACAAAAGTCATTTAGTGAAATGTTGAAAAATTTTACCAAAAAAAAATGCCATAGTATTGTATGTCGAAATTTTTCGAAGAAAACGTCAAATTTTTTTGATGTTGAAAAAAATCATGGAAACGGTCGTATTATAGCATGTAGAATGATCCTAGTGTGAAAATAAGTCATTTCGTGAAATGTTGAAAAATTTTACTGAGAAAAAAACGCCATAGTATAGTATGTCGAAATTTTTTGATGAAAACGTGAATTTTCTTTGATGTTGAAAAAAATCATGAAAACGGTTGTATTATAGCATGTAGAATTAATCTCTGGTGAACAAAAGTCATTTCCTGAAATGTTGAAAAATTTTACTAAGAAAAAAACGCCATAGTATAGTATGTCGAAATTTCTTGATAACGTCAAATTTTTTTGATGTTGAAAAAAATCATGAAAACGGTCGGAGTATAGCATGTAGAATGATCCTATGGTGGAAAAAAAGTCATTTCGTGAAATGTTCGAAAATTTTCGAAAATTTTCCAAAAAAAAACGCCATAGTATAGTATGTAAATTTTACGTACCTCCTCCAGCTGGACCGCATTGAGCTGCAGTGTGATGCGGAAAGTCGCGGTCGGCACCAACGGCTCCCTTTGTCAACTTTTACCGTCAGCCTGATGAAGGCAGGTTCCCAGAGATTCAAACAGTTGCTAAGAAAATGCTGAGCTCGTTTGGCTCGACATACATGCGAGAAGACGTCCAAGAACCGCCTGAGGACCAGATTAAAAGACTCTCACCTGCGTGACGTCTGCGCATCAGAACCACTGCTTTAGAGCCAGAACTGGTCTACTGACTGTAGTCCAGATCTCAGAGCCACCCTTCAAATTAGTGCGGACAAGTTATATGTTTAGTCTTCTGAGGTGAATCACTTCTATTATTTTTTTTTTTTAATGAATATGCTCTGAGTCTTTTCAATCCATGGATCATTTGCTCTTGTTTTTTAACTGACAATCAAACTGTCTCTTGTATAACAAACTAAACTGTCTTCATATTTATTGATAACAAACATTAGGGTCTTAAGAAACAAATATACAAATACTCAACATTAAATATTAAAAGCTAATTTGGTCCAGCACTCATTTTTCCATTTCATATTTTTGTTTTTTTTTATTTTTGATGTTCAGTTGAAATGAAAGAAGAGCTGATACACAGGTTGATATGGCCTCCAATAAGATACCTGTTATTCTGTTATGTTAATGGTTCAAAGAGTGTCAGGCTGAATGGTCGGCCCCCACACATTTTAACCTCACCAAATATGGCCCTCTTTGCCAAAAGTTTGGACACCCCTGTATTATAGCATGTAGAATGATTCTATGGTGAACAACAGTCATTTCATGAAATGTTGAAAAATTTTACTAAGAAAAAAACGTCATAGTATAGTATGTCGAAAATTTTTGATGAAAACGTCAAATTTCTTTGATGTTGAAAAAAATCATGAAAACGGTTGTATTATAGCATGTACAATGAATCTATGGTGAACAAAAGTCATTTCGTGAAATGTTGAAAAATTTTACTAAGAAAAAAACGCCATAGTATAGTATGTCGAAATTTCTTGATGAAAACGGCAAATTTTTTTGATGTTGAAAAAAATCATGAAAACGGTCGGAGTATAGCATGTAGAATGATCCTATGGTGAAAAAAAAGTCATTTCGTGAAATGTTGGAAAATTTTCCAAAAAAAACGCCGTAGTATAGTATGTCTTCTTCGATGAAAACGTCAATTTTTTGATGTTGAAAAAAATCATAATGGGTTTATTATGTAGAATGATTCTTTGGTGAACACGTCAAATTCTTTTGAAATGTTGGAAAATTTTACAAAAAAAAAAAAAAATCATGAAAACGGTCATATTATAGCATGCAGGATGATTCTATGGTGAACAAAAGTCATTTCGTGAAATGTTGGAAAATTTTACAAAAAAAAATGCCATAGTATAGTATGTCGAAATTTTTCGGTCAAAACGTAAAATTTTTTTGATGTTGTAAAAAATCATGAAAACGGTCATATTATAGCATGCAGAATGATTCTATGGTGAACAAAAGTTATCTCGTGAAATGTTGAAAAATTTTATTAAAAAAATGCCATAGTATAGTATGTCAAAATTTTTCGATGAAAATGTAAAATTTTTTTGATGTTGTAAAAAATCATGAAAACGGTCGTATTATAGCATGTAGAATGATTTTATGGTGAACAAAAGTCATTTCGTGAAATGTAAAATTTTACAAAAAAACGCCATAGTATAGTATGTCGAAATTTTTCGGTCAAAACGGCAAATTTTTTTGATGTTGAAAAAAATCATTTAAACGGTCGGAGTATAGCATGTAGAATGATCCTATGGTGAAAAAAACGTCATTTCGTAAGGAAAAAAAAGATAGATGGTTTGGGGTGGGGACGGGTTTGCTGCAGAAGATTCTATAGTGAACAAAAGTCATTTCGTGAAATGTTGGAAAATTTTCCAAAAAAAAGCCATAGTATAGTATGTCGTAATTTTTCGTTAAAAACTTAAAAAATTTTTGATGTTGAAAAAAATCATGAAAACGGTCGTATAATAGCATGTAGAATGATTCTATGGTGAACAAAAGTCATTTCGGTCAAAATGTAAAATTTTTTTGAAGTTGAAAAAAATCATGAAAATGGTTGTATTATAGCAGGCATGTCCAAAGTCCAGCCCGCGGGCCAATTGCGGCCCGTGTTGAAATTTCCACCGGCCCGCAGCCTTTGTCATAAATTCAACAATATGCGGCCCGCCACAATATCGGTGCGAAATTGAGGAGGTATGCAGCAGACACCTCATCTCTGGCTGAGGAGTTTTAATGCCGCTTTCGGCATTTTTCAGCTGTTGAATAGGAGATCAGGCTGTTTAACTCTCCTTTCTCCGTCGACTCCTTTCTCCGATGACGCTCCAGACCTCCTCCAGCTGGACCGCATTGAGCTGCAGTGTGATGCGGAAAGTCACGGTCGGCACCAACGGCTCCCTTTGTCAACTTTTACCGTCAGCTGGATGAAGGCAGGTTCCCAGAGATTCAAACAGTTGCTCAGAAAATGCTGAGCTCGTTTGGCTCGACATACATGCGAGAAGACGTCCAAGAACCGCCTGAGGACCAGATTAAAAGACTCTCACCTGCGTGACGTCTGCGCATCAGAACCACTGCTTTAGAGCCAGACCTGGTCTACTGACTGTAGTCCAGATCTCAGAGCCACCCTTCAAATTAGTGCGGACAAGTTATATGTTTAGTCTTCTGAGGTGAATCACTTCTATTATTTTTTTTTTTTAATGAATATGCTCTGAGTCTTTTCAATCCATGGATCATTTGTTCTTGTTTTTTAACTGACAATCAAACTGTATCTTGTATAACAAACTAAACTGTCTTCATATTTATTGATAACAAACATTAGGGTCTTAAGAAACAAATATACAAATACTCAACATTAAATATTAAAAGCTAATTTGGTCCAGCACTCATTTTTCCATTTCATATTTTTGTTTTTTTTTTATTTTTGATGTTCAGTTGAAATGAAAGAAGAGCTGATACACAGGTTGATATGGCCTCCAATAAGATACCTGTTATTCTGTTATGTTAATGGTTCAAAGAGTGTCAGGCTGAATGGTCGGCCCCCACACATTTTAACCTCACCAAATATGGCCCTCTTTCCCAAAAGTTTGGTCACCCGTGTATTATAGCATGTAGAATGATTCTATGGTGAACAACAGTCATTTCATGAAATGTTGAAAAATTTTACTAAGAAAAAAACGCCATAGTATAGTATGTCGAAAATTTTTGATGAAAACGTCAAATTTCTTTGATGTTGAAAAAAATCATGAAAACGGTTGTATTATAGCATGTAGAATGATTCTATGGTGAACAAAAGTCATTTCATGAAATGTTGAAAAATTTTACAAAAAAAAAGCCATAGTATAGTGTGTCGAAATTTCTTGATGAAAACGTCAAATTCTTTTGAAGTTGAAAAAAATCATGAAAACGGTCATATTATAGCGTGCAGGATGATTCTATGGTGAACAAAAGTCATTTCGTGAAATGTTGGAAAATTTTACAAAAAAAAATGCCATAGTATAGTATGTCGAAATTTTTCGGTCAAAACGTAAAATTTTTTTGATGTTGTAAAAAATCATGAAAACAGTCATATTATAGCATGTAGAATGATTCTGTAGTGAACAAAAGTCTTTTTGTGAAATTTTGAAAAATTTTACTAAAAAAAAACGCCATAGTATAGCATGTCGAAATTTTTCGGTCAAGACGTAAAATTTTTTTGATGTTGAAAATAATTATGAAAACGGTCGTATTATAGCATGCAGAATTATTCTGTGGTGAACATTGTTCAACAAAATTCAATTCTACGTATTTTTTGAAATCATGATTTTTTGACGTTAAAAAAATAAGTTGTATTATAGTATGCAGAATGTTCTATGGTGAACAAAATCATTTCGTGAAATGTTGAAAATTTACCAAGAAAATGCCATAGTATTGTATGTCAATTTTTGAAGAAAACCAAATTTTTTTATTGAAAAAATCATGGAGGTGTATTATAGCATTAGATACTAGTGAAAATAAGTCATTTCGTGAAATGTTGAAAAATTTTCTAAGAAAAAAGCCATAGTATAGTTGCAAAATTTTTGAAAATTTTTCTTTTGTAAATCATGGTTTAGATGAATTGGTGAAAGGTTGAAATTTTAAAAAAAACATTTATTCTAAAATTTTTTTGATGTTGAAAAAATCATAACGGTGTATTATAGCGTGAGGATGATTATGGTGAACAAAAGTATTTCGTGAAATGTTGGAAAATTTTAAAAAAATGCCATAGTATAGTATGTGAATTTTTGGTAAAACGTAAAATTTTTTTGATGTTGTAAAAAATCATGAAAACGGTCGTATTATAGCATTCAGAATGATTCTATGGTGAACAAAAGTTATCTCGTGAAATGTTGAAAAATTTTATTAAAAAAATGCCATAGTATAGTATGTCGAAATTTTTCGGTCAAAACGTAAAATTTTTTTGATGTTGTAAAAAATCATGAAAACAGTCATATTATAGCATGTAGAATGATTCTGTGGTGAACAAAAGTCTTTTTGTGAAATTTTGAAAAATTTTACTAAAAAAAAAACGCCATAGTATAGTATGTCGAAATTTTTCGGTCAAGACGTAAAATTTTTTTGATGTTGAAAATAATTATGAAAACGGTCGTATTATAGCATGTAGAATGATTCTATGGTGAACAAAAGTCATTTCGTGAAATGTTGGAAAATTTTCCAAAAAAACGCCATAGTATAGTATGTCGAAATTTTTCGGTCAAAACGTAAAATTTTTTTGATGTCGAAATTTCTTGATGAAACCGTCAAATTTCTTTGAAGTTGAAAATAATCATGGAAACGGTCGTATTATAGCATGCAGAATGATTCTATGGTGAACAAAAATCATTTCGTGAAATATTGGAAAATTTTACAAAATAAAAAACGCCATAGTATAGTATGTCGAAATTTTTTGATGAAAACGTCAAATTTTTTTGATGTGGAAAAAAATCATGAAAACGGTCGTATTATAGCAGTTCTAATGATCCTTTGGTGAAAAAAACGTCATTTCGTGAAATGTTGGAAAATTTTCCAAAAAAAAAAACGCCATAGCATAGTATGTCGAAATTTTTCGATGATAACGTCAAATTTTTTTGATGTTGAAAAAAATCATGAAAACGGTGGTAGTATAGCATGCAGAATGATTCTATGGTGAACAAAAGTCATTTCGTGAAATATTGAAAAATTTAACAAAAAAACGCCATAGTATATGTCGAAATTTTGCGATGAAAACGTCAATTTTTTTTGATGTTGAAAAAAATCATAAAAACGGTGGTAGTATAGCATGTAGAATGATTCTATGATGAACAAAAGTCATTTCGTGAAATGTTGAAAAATTTTAAAAATAAATGCCATAGTATAGTATGTCGAAATTTTTCGATGAAAATGTAAAATTTTTTTGATGTGGGAAAAAAGTCATGAAAACGGTCGTATTATAGCAGTTCTAATGATACTTTGGTGAAAAAAACGTCATTTCAGGAAATGTTGAACGCTGTGACGCCTACTTAGCGACTTAGTCGCTATATTTAGCCAGTTTTCAGACCCCTCTAGCGAGTCTTTGAAAAAAGAAATTAGCGCCAAAATCTAACGAGTTTATCTGGTGTTATGGAGAGAGCAGGTATCGTTCTTCCTCTTCTCAATGAGCAGCGGGTGCTGCCGTGGACCCCTCCCCGGTCCCAAAGCTCTCATAGGGGGCCCGGTCCTCGTCAGCAGTCCCTCCTAGCTGCAGTCAGAGCTGTTCACCCCTCCGCATCCACACTGAATGAATCCCGCCTGCACAAAGTCGCCGCTGATTGATGTAAATGTACAATTCTGGGAATCAAGCCCTGAATTAAAAAAAAAAAAAAAAAGTAAATTTTTGTCTTCAGAGCTAGTTATTAAATATGTTATTACTAAAACTAATACTAATCAAATTCAGAGGCAATTTTATAATATGATCTAGAGTAGATATATTTATGTAGTCTTACAGTTACAACCGGCCCTTTGAGGGGAACCATGATGCTGATGTGTCGGTCAAAACGTAAAATTTTTTTGATGTTGTAAAAAATCATGAAAACGGTCGTATTATAGCATGTAGAATGATTCTATGGTGAACAAAAGTCATTTCATGAAAAGTTGAAAAATTTTCCAAAAAAAACGCCATAGTATAGTATGTCGAAATTTCTTGATGAAAACGTCAAATTTTTTTGAAGTTGAAAAAAATCATGAAAACGGTCATATTATAGCATAAAGATTGATTCTATGATGAACAAAAGTCATTTCGTGAAATGTTGGAAAATTTTACAAAAAAAAATGCCATAGTATAGTATGTCGAAATTTTTCGGTCAAAACGTAAAATTTTTTTGATGTTGTAAAAAATCATGAAAACAGTCATATTATAGCATGTAGAATGATTCTGTGGTGAACAAAAGTCTTTTTGTGAAATTTTGAAAAATTTTACTAAGAAAAAAACGCCATAGTATAGTATGTCGAAATTTTTCGGTCAAAACGTAAAATTTTTTTGATGTTGAAAATAATTATGAAAACGGTCGTATTATAGCATGCAGAATTATTCTATGGTGAACACAAGTCATTTCGTGAAATGTTGGAAAATTTTCCAAAAAAACGCCATAGTATAGTATGTCGAAATTTTCCGATGAAAACGTCAAATTTTTTTGAAGTTGAAAAAAATCATGAAAATGGTCATATCATAGCATGCAGAATGATTCTATCGTGAACAAAAGTCATTTCGTGAAATGTTGGAAAATTTTACAAAATATAAAACGCCATAGTATAGTAAGTCAAAATTTCTTGATGAAAACAGCAAATTTTTTAGATGTTGAAAAAAATCATGAAAACAGTCGGAGTATAGCATGTAGAATGATCCTATGTTGAAAAAAATGTCATTTCGTGAAATGTTGGAAAATTTTCCAAAGAAAACGCCATAGTATAGTGTGTCGAAATTTTTCGATGAAAACGTCAAATTTTTTTGATGTTGAAAAAAATCATGAAAACGGTCGTATTATAGCAGGTAGAATCATCCTGTGGTGAAAAAAAATGTCATTTTGTGAAGTGTTGAGAAATTTTACAAAAAACCGCCATAGTATAGCATGTAGAAATTTTTCGGTCAAAATGTAAAATTTTTTTGAAGTTGAAAAAAATCATGAAAACGGTCGTAGTATAGCATGTAGAATGATCCTATGTTCAAAAAAAGTCACTTAATAATTATGAAAACGGTCGTATTATAGCATGCAGAATTATTCTATGGTGAACACAAGTCATTTCGTGAAATGTTGGAAAATTTTACAAAAAAACGCCATAGTATAGTATGTCGAAATTTTTCGGTCAAAACGTAAAATTTTTTTGATGTTGAATAAAATCATGAAAAAGGTTGTATTATAGCATGTAGAATGATTCTATGGTGAACAAAAGTCTTTTTGTGAAATGTTGAAAAATTTTATTAAAAAAACGCCATAGTATAGTATGTCGAATTTTTTCGATGAAAACATCAAATTTTTTTGATGTTGAAAAAAATCATCAAAATGGTGGTATTATATTATGTAGAATGATTCTGTGGTGAACAAAAGTCTTTTTGTGAAATGTTGGAAAATTTTACAAAAAAAAAGCCATAGTATAGTATGTCGAAATTTTTCGGTCAAAACGTAAAATTTTTTTGATGTTGAAAAAAATCATGAAAACGGATGTATTAAAGCATGCAGAATGATTCTATGGTGAACAAAAGTCATTTCGTGAAATGTTGAAAAATTTTACTAAGAAAAAAACGCCATAGTATTGTATGTTGTAATTTTTCGAAGAAAACGTCAAATTTTTTTGATGTTGAAAAAAATCCTGAAAACATTTGTATTATAGCAGGTAGAATGATCCTGTGGTGAAAAAAACATCATTTCGTGAAATGTTGAAAAATTTTACATAAAAACGCCATAGTATAGTATGTCGAAATTTTTCGATGAAAACGTCAAATTTTTGTGTTGTTGAAAAAGATCATGGAAACGGTCGTATTATAGCATGCAGAATGATTCTATGGTGAACAAAAGTCATTTCGTGAAATGTTGGAAAATTTTCCAAAAAAACGCCATAGTATAGTATGTCGAAATTTTCCGATGAAAAGGTCAAATTTTTTTGAAGTTGAAAAAAATCATGAAAATGGTCATATTATAGCATGCAGAATGATTCTATCGTGAACAAAAGTCATTTTTTGAAATGTTGAAAAATTTTACAAAATGAAAAACGCCTTAGTATAATATGTCGAAATTTTTTGATGAAAACATCAAATATTTTTGAAGTTGAAAATAATCATGAAAACGATCCTATTATAGCATGCAGAATGATTCTATGGTGAACAAAAGTCATTTCGTGACATGTTGAAAAATTTTACAAAAAAACGCCATAGTATAGTATGTCGAAATTTTTCGATGAAAACGTCAAATTTTTGTGATGTTGAAAACGATCATGGAAACGGTCGTATTATAGCATGTAGAATGATTCTATGGTGAACAAAAGTTATTTCATGAAATGTTGAAAAATTTTACAAAAAACCGCCATAGTATAGTATGTCGAAATTTTTCGGTCAAAATGTAAAATTTTTTTGAAGTTGAAAAAAATCATGAAAACGGTCGTAGTATAGCATGTAGAATGATTCTATGGTGAACAAAAGACATTTCGTGAAATGTTGGAAAATTTTACAAAAAAACGCCATAGTATAGTATGTCGAAATTTTTCGATGAAAACGTCAAATTTTTGTGATGTTGAAAAAGATCATGGAAACGGTTGTATTACAGCATGTAGAATGATTCTATGGTGAACAAAAGTCATTTCGTGAAATGTTGAAAAATTTTACTAAGAAAAAAATGCCATAGTATAGTATGTCGAAATTTTTTGATGAAAATGTCAAATTTTTTTGAAGTTGAAAATAATCATGAAAACGGTCGTATTATAGCATGCAGAATGATTCTATGGTGAATAAAAATCATTTCGTGAAATGTTGGAAAATTTTACAAAAAAACGCCATAGTATAGCATGTCGAAATTTTTCGGTCAAAATGTAAAATTTTTTTGATGTTGAAAAAAATCATGAAAACGGTCGTAGTATAGCATGTAGAATGATTCTATGGGGAACAAAATTCATTTCGTGAAATGTTGAAAAATTTTACTAAGAAAAATGCCATAGTATAGTATGTCGAAATTTTTTGATGAAAACGTCAAATTTTTTTGAAGTTGAAAATAATCATGAAAACGGTCGTATTATAGCATGCAGAATGATTCTATGGTGAACAAAAGTCATTTCGTGAAATGTTGGAAAATTTTACAAAAAAAAATGCCATAGTATAGTATGTCGAAATTTTCCGATGAAAAGGTCAAATTTTTTTGAAGTTGAAAAAAATCATGAAAATGGTAATATTATAGCATGCAGAATGATGTTATGGTGAACAAATGTCATTTCGTGAAATGTTGGAAAATTTCGTTGGAAAACGTCAAAATTTCTTGATGAAAACAGCAAATTTTTTAGATGTTGAAAAAAATCATGAAAACAGTCAGAGTATAGCATGTAGAATGATCCTATGGTGAAAAAAACGTCATTTCGTGAAATGTTGGAAAATTTTACAAATAAACGGCATAGTATAGTATGTCGAAATTTTCCGATGAAAAGGTCAAATTTTTTCGAAGTTGAAAAAAATCATGAAAACGGTCATATTATAGCATGCAGAATGATTCTATGGTGAACAAAAGTCATTTCGTGAAATGTTGGAAAATTTTACAAAATAAAAAACGCCATAGTATAGTATGACGAAATTTTCCGATGAAAAGGTCAAATTTTTTTGATGTTGAAAAAAATCATGAAAACGGTCGTATTATAGCAGGTAGAATGATCCTGTGGTGAAAAAAATGTCATTACGTTATATGTTGAAAAATTTTACAAAAAAACTCCATAGTATAGTATGTTGAAATTTTTCGGTGAAAACGTCAAATTTTTTTGATGTTGAAAAAAATCATGAAAACGGTCGTATTATAACATGTAGAATGATTCTATGGTGAACAAAAGTCATTTCGTGAAATGTTGGAAAATTTTACACAAAAACGCCATAGTATAATAGTATGTCGAAATTTTTCGATGAAAACGTCAAATTTTTGCGATGTTGAAAAAGATCATGGAAACGGTTGTATTATAGCATGTAGAATGATTCTATGGTGAACAAAAGTCATTTCATGAAATGTTGAAAAATTTTACATAAAACCGCCATAATATAGTATGTCGAAATTTTTCGATGAAAACGTCAAATTTTTGTGATGTTGAAAAAAATAATGGAAACAGTCATATTATATTATGCAGAATGATGTTATCGTGAACAAAAGTCATTTCGTGAAATGTTGGAAAATTTTACAAAATAAAAAACGCCATAGTATAGTATGTCGAAATTTTTCGGTCAAAACGTAAAATTTTTTTGATGTTGAAAAAAATCATGAAAACGCTTGTATGATAGTATGCAGAATGATTCTATGGTGAACAAAAGTCATTTCGTGAAATGTTGAAAAATTTTACTAAGAAAAAATGCCATAGTATTGTATGTCGAAATTTTTCGAAGAAAACGTCAAATTTTTTTGATGTTGAAAAAAATCATGGAAACCGTCGTATTATAGCATGTAGAATGATCCTAGTGTGAAAATAAGTCATTCGTGAAATGTTGAAAAAATTTTCCAAAAAAACCACCATAGTATAGTATGACAAAAGTTTTCGATGAAAACGTCAAATTTTTTTGCTGTTGAAAAAAAACATGAAAACGTTCGTATGATAGCAGGTAGAATGATCCTGTTGTGAAAAAAACGTCATTTCGTGAAATGTTGAAAAATTTTACAAAAAAACGCCATAGTATAGTATGTTGAAATTTTTCGGTGAAAACGTCAAATTTTTTTGATGTTGAAAAAAATCATGAAAACGGTCGTATTATAGCAGGTAGAATGATCCTGTGGTGAAAAAAATGTCATTACGTGATATGTTGAAAAATTTTACAAAAAATTACCATAGTATAGAATGTCGAAATTTTTCGATGAAAACGTCAAATTTTTTTGATGTTGAAAAAAATCATGAAAATGGTCATATTATAGCATGCAGAATGATTCTATCGTGAACAAAAGTCATTTCGTGAAATGTTGGAAAATTTTCCAAAAAAAAGCCATACTATAGTATGTCGAAATTTTCCGATGAAAAGGTCAAATTTTTTGAAGTTGAAAAAAATCATGAAAATGGTCATATTATAGCATGCAGAATGATTCTATCGTGAACAAAAGTCATTTCGTGAAATGTTGGAAAATTTTACAAAATAAAAAACGCCATAGTATAGTATGTCGAAATTTTTCGATGAAAACGTCAAATTTTTTTGATGTTGAAAAAAATCATGAAAACGGTCGTATTATAGCAGGTAGAATGATCCTGTGGTGAAAAAAATGTCATTACGTTATATGTTGAAAAATTTTACAAAAAAACGCCATAGTATAGTATGTTGAAATTTTTCGGTGAAAACATCAAATTTTTTTGATGTTGAAAAAAATCATGAAAACGGTCGTATTATAAAATGTAGAATGATTCTATGGTGAACAAAAGTCATTTTGTGAAATGTTGCAAAATTTTACAAAAAAAACGCCATAGTATAGTATGTCGAAATTTTTCGATGAAAATGTCAAATTTTTTTGATGTTGAAAAATATCATGAAAACAGTCGTACTATAGCATGTAGAATGATCCTATGGTGAAAAAAAAGTCATTTCCTGAAATGTTGTAGAATTTTCCAAAAAAAACGCCATAGTATATTATGTCGAAATTTTTCGGTGAAAACGTAAAATTTTTTTGATGTTGAAAAGAAATCATGGAAACGGTCGTAGTATAGCATATAGAATGATTCTATGGTGAACAACAGTCATTACGTTAAATGTTGAAAAATTTTACAAAAAAAAAGCCATAGTATATGTCGAAATTTTTCGATGAAAACGTCAAATTTTTGTGATGTTGAAAAAGATCATGGAAACGGTTGTGTTAAAGCAGGTAGAATGATCCTGTGGTGAAAAAAAACGTCATTTCGTGAAATGTTGAAAAATTTTACAAAAAAAGGCCATAGTATAGTATGTCAAAATTTTTCGGTCAAAACGTAAAATTTCTTTGATGTTGAAAAAAATCATGAAAACGGTCATATTATAGCATGCAGAATGATTCTATCATGAACAAAAGTCATTTCGTGAAATGTTGGAAAATTTTACATAATAAAAAATGCCATAGTATAGTATGTCAAAATTTCTTGATGAAAACAGCAAATTTTTTTGATGTTGAAAAAAAATCATGAAAACAGTCGGAGTATAGCATGTATAATGATCCTGTGGTGAAAAAAATGTCATTTCGTGAAATGTTGGAAAATTTTACGAAAAAAACGCCATAGTGTAGTATGTCGAAATTTTTTGATGAAAACGTCAAATTTTTTTGAAGTTGAAAATAATCATGAAAATGGTCGTATTATAGCATGCAGAATGATTCTATGGTGAACAAAAGTCATTTCGTGAAATGTTGGAAAATTTTTCAAAAAAAAACGCCACAGTATAGTATGTCAAAATTTCTTGATGAAAACAGCAAATTTTTTAGATGTTGAAAAAAATCATGAAAACAGTCGGAGTATAGCATGTAGAATGATCCTATGTTGAAAAAAAAGTCATTTCGTGAAATGTTGGAAAATTTTCCAAAAAAAACGCCATAGTATAGTGTGTCGAAATTTTTCGATGAAAACGTCAAATTTTTTTGATATTGAAAAAAACCATGAAAACGTTCGTATTATAGCAGGTAGAATGATCCTGTTGTAAAAAAAACGTCATTTTGTGAAATGTTGAAAAATTTTACAAAAAAAACGCCATAGTATAGTATGACGAAATTTTCCGATGAAAAGGTCAAATTTTTTTGAAGTTGAAAAAAATCATGAAAACGGTCATATTATAGCATGCAGAATGATTCTATCGTGAACAAAAGTCATTTCGTGAAATGTTGAAAAATTCTACTAAGAAAAAAACGCCATAGTATAGTATGTCGAAATTTTTGATGAAAACGTCAAATTTTTTTGAAGTTGAAAATAATCATGAAAACGGTCGTATTATAGCATGCAGAATGATTCTATGGTGAACAAAAGTCATTTCGTGAAATGTTGAAAAATTTTACTAAGAAAAAAACGCCATAGTATAGTATGTCGAAATTTTTTGATGAAAACGTCAAATTTTTTTGAAGTTGAAAATAATCATGAAAACGGTCGTATTATAGCATGCAGAATGATTCTATGGTGAACAAAAGTCATTTCGTGAAATGTTGGAAAATTTTCCAAAAAAACGCCATAGTATAGTATGTCGAAATTTTCCGATGAAAAGGTCAAATTTTTTTGAAGTTGAAAAAAATCATGAAAACGGTCATATTATAGCATGCAGAATGATTCTATCATGAACAAAAGTCATTTCATGAAATGTTGGAAAATTTTACCAAAAAAAAAAGCCATAGTATAGTATGTCGAAATTTTTTGATGAAAACGTCAAATTTCTTTGATGTTGAAAAAAATCATGGAAACCGTCGTATTATAGCATGTAGAATGATCCTAGTGTGAAAATGAGTCATTTCGTGAAATGTTGAAAAAATTTTCCAAAAAAAACACCATAGTATAAAAGTTTTCGATGAAAACGTCAAATTTTTTTGATATTGAAAAAAACCATGAAAACGTTCGTATTATAGCAGGTAGAATGATCCTGTTGTAAAAAAAACGTCATTTTGTGAAATGTTGAAAAATTTTACAAAAAAAACACTACAGTATAGTATGACGAAATTTTCCGATGAAAAGGTCAAATTTTTTTGAAGTTGAAAAAAATCATGAAAACGGTCATATTATAGCATGCAGAATGATTCTATCGTGAACAAAAGTCATTTCGTGAAATGTTGAAAAGTTTTACTAAGAAAAAAACGCCATAGTATAGTATGTCGAAATTTTTTGATGAAAACATCAAATATTTTTGAAGTTGAAAATAATCATGAAAACGATCCTATTATAGCATGCAGAATGATTCTATGGTGAACAAAAGTCATTTCGTGAAATGTTGAAAAATTTTACAAAAAAAACGCCATAGCATAGTATGTCGAAATTTTTCGATGAAAACTTCAAATTTTTTTGATGTTGTAAAAAATCATGAAAACGGTCGTATTATAGCATGTAGAATGATTCTATGGTGAGCAAAAGTCTTTTTGTGAAATGTTCGAAAATTTTACAAAAAAACGCCATAGTATAGTATGTCGAAATTTTTCGTTAAAAACTTCAAATTTTTTTGAAGTTGAAAAGAATCATGGGAATGGTCGTATAATAGCATGCAGAATGATTCTATGGTGAACAAAAGTCATTTCGTGAAATGTTGAAAAATTTTACTAAGAAAAAAACGCCATAGTATTGTATGTTGTAATTTTTCGAAGAAAACGTCAAATTCTTTTGAAGTTGAAAAAAATCATGAAAACGGTCATATTATAGCATGCAGGATGATTCTATGGTGAACAAAAGTCATTTCGTGAAATGTTGGAAAATTTTCCAAAAAAAAAAGCCATAGTATAGTATGTCGAAATTTTTCGTTAAAAACTTCAAATTTCTTTGATGTTGAAAAAAATCATGAAAACGGTTGTATTATAGCATGCAGAATGATTCTATGGTGAACAAAAGTCATTTCATGAAATGTTGAAAAATTTTACTAAGAAAAAAACGCCATAGTATACTATGTCGGAATTTTTTGATGAAAACGTCAAATTTGTTTGATGTTGAAAAAAATTATGAAAACTGTGGTATTATAGCAGGTAGAATGATCCTGTGGTGAAAAAAATGTCATTACGTTATATGTTGAAAAATTTTACAAAAAAACGCCATAGTATAGTATGTCGAAATTTTCCGATGAAAAGGTCAAATTTTTTTGAAGTTGAAAAAAATCATGAAAATGGTCATATTATAGCATGCAGAATGATTTTATCATGAACAAAAGTCATTTCGTGAAATGTTGGAAAATTTTCAAAAAAAAAAGACATAGTATAGTATGTCGAAATTTTTCGTTAAAAACTTCAAATTTTTTTGAAGTTGAAAAAAATCATGGGAATGGTCGTATAATAGCATGCAGAATGATTCTATGGTGAACAAAAGTCATTTCGTGAAATGTTGAAAAATTTTACTAAGAAAAAAACGCCATAGTATTGTATGTTGTAATTTTTCGAAGAAAACGTCAAATTCTTTTGAAGTTGAAAAAAATCATGAAAACGGTCATATTATAGCATGCAGGATGATTCTATGGTGAACAAAAGTCATTTCGTGAAATGTTGGAAAATTTTACAAAAAAAAAATGCGATAGTATAGTATGTCAAAATATTTCGATCAAAACGTAAAATTTCTTTGATGTTGAAAAAAATCATGAAAACGGTCGTATTATAGCACGTAGAATGATTCTATGGTGAACAAAAGTCATTTCGTGAAATGTTGAAAAATTTCACTAAAAAAAAAAAAAAAGCCATAGTATAGTATGTCGAAATTTTTTGATGAAAACGTCAAATTTCTTTGAAGTTGAAAAAAATCATCAAAATGGTCCTATTATATTATGTAGAATGATTCTATGGTGAACAAAAGTCATTTCGTGAAATGTTAAAAAATTTTACTAAGAAAAAAACGCCATAGTATACTATGTCGAAATTTTTTGATGAAAACGTCAAATTTGTTTGATGTTGACAAAAATCATGAAAACGGTGGTATTATAGCAGGTAGAATGATCCTGTGGTGAAAAAAATGTCATTTCATGAAATGTTGGAAAATTTTACAAAAAAACGCCATAGTATACTATGTCGAAATTTTTTGGTCAAAACGTAAAATTCTTTTAATGTTGAAAAAAATCATGAAAACGGTCGTATTTTAGCATGTAGAATGATTCTATGGTGAGCAAAAGTCTTTTTGTGAAATGTTGGAAAATTTTACAAAAAAAAAGCCATAGTATAGTATGTCGAAATTTTTCGGTCAAAACGTAAAATTTTTTTGATGATGAAAAAAATCATGAAAACGTGCGTAGTATAGCACGTAGAATGATTCTATGGTGAAAAAAATGTCATTTAATGAAATGTTGGAAAATTTTACAAAAAAACGCCATAGTATAGTATGTCGAAATTTTTTGGTCAAAACGTAAAATTCTTTTAATGTTGAAAAAAATCATGAAAACGGTTGTATTATAGCATGTAGAAAGATTCTATGGTGAACAAAAGTCATTTAGGTCAAAATGTAAAATTTTTTTGAAGTTGAAAAAAATCATGAAAATGGTTGTATTATAGCAGGCATGTCCAAAGTCCAGCCCGCGGGCCAATTGCGGCCCGTGTTGAAATTTCCACCGGCCCGCAGCCTTTGTCATAAATTCAACAATATGCGGCCCGCCACAATATCGGTGCGAAATTGAGGAGGTATGCAGCAGACACCTCATCTCTGGCTGAGGAGTTTTAACGCCGCTTTCGGCATTTTTCAGCTGTTGAAAAATTTTACTAAGAAAAAAACGCCATAGTATTGTATGTTGTAATTTTTCGAAGAAAACGCCAAATTTTTTTGATGTTGAAAAAAATCATGAAAACATTTGTATTATAGCACGTAGAATGATTCTATGGTAAACAAAAGTCATTACGTGAAATGTTGAAAAATTTTACCAAAAAAAAAACCAATAGTATAGTATGTCGAAATTTTTTGATGAAAACGTCAAATTTCTTTGAAGTTGAAAATAATCATGAAAATGGTCGTATTATAGCATGCAGAATGATTCTATGGTGAACAAAAATGATTTCGTGAAATGTTGGAAAATTTTACAAAATAAAAAACGACATAGTATAGTATGTCGAAATTTTTTGATGAAAACATCAAATATTTTTGAAGTTGAAAATAATCATGAAAACGATCCTATTATAGCATGCAGAATGATTCTATGGTGAACAAAAGTCATTTCGTGAAATGTTGAAAAATTTTACAAAAAAACGCCATAGCATAGTATGTCGAAATTTTTCGATGAAAACTTCAAATTTTTTTGATGTTGTAAAAAATCATGAAAACGGTCGTATTATAGCATGTAGAATGATTCTATGGTGAGCAAAAGTCTTTTTGTGAAATGTTGGAAAATTTTACAAAAAAAAAGCCATAGTATAGTATGTCGAAATTTTTCGTTAAAAACTTCAAATTTTTTTGAAGTTGAAAAGAATCATGGGAATGGTCGTATAATAGCATGCAGAATGATTCTATGGTGAACAAAAGTCATTTCGTGAAATGTTGAAAAATTTTACTAAGAAAAAAACGCCATAGTATTGTATGTTGTAATTTTTCGAAGAAAACGTCAAATTCTTTTGAAGTTGAAAAAAATCATGAAAACGGTCATATTATAGCATGCAGGATGATTCTATGGTGAACAAAAGTCATTTCGTGAAATGTTGGAAAATTTTACAAAAAAAAAAAGCCATAGTATAGTATGTCGAAATTTTTCGTTAAAAACTTCAAATTTCTTTGATGTTGAAAAAAATCATGAAAACGGTTGTATTATAGCATGCAGAATGATTCTATGGTGAACAAAAGTCATTTCATGAAATGTTGAAAAAATTTACTAAGAAAAAAACGCCATAGTATTTTATGTTGTAATTTTTCGAAGAAAACGCCAAATTTTTTTGATGTTGAAAATAATCATGAAAACAGTCGTATTATAGCATGCAGAATGATTTTATCGTGAACAATAGTCATTTCGTGAAATGTTGGAAAATTTTCCAAAAAAAAAGCCATAGTATAGTATGTCGAAATTTTTCGTTAAAAACTTCAAATTTCTTTGATGTTGAAAAAAATCATGAAAACGGTCGTGTTTTATTATGTAGAATGATTCTATGGTGAACAAAAGTCATTTCGTGAAATGTTAAAAAATTTTACTAAGAAAAAAACGCCATAGTATACTATGTCGGAATTTTTTGATGAAAACGTCAAATTTGTTTGATGTTGAAAAAAATCATGAAAACGGTGGTATTATAGCAGGTAGAATGATCCTGTGGTGAAAAAAATGTCATTTCATGAAATGTTGGAAAATTTTACAAAAAAACGCCATAGTATAGTATGTCGTAATTTTTCGGTCAAAACGTAAAATTCTTTTAATGTTGAAAAAAATCATGAAAACGGTTGTATTATAGCATGTAGAAAGATTCTATGGTGAACAAAAGTCATTTAGGTCAAAATGTAAAATTTTTTTGAAGTTGAAAAAAATCATGAAAATGGTTGTATTATAGCAGGCATGTCCAAAGTCCAGCCCGCGGGCCAATTGCGGCCCGTGTTGAAATTTCCACCGGCCCGCAGCCTTTGTCATAAATTCAACAATATGCGGCCCGCCACAATATCGGTGCGAAATTGAGGAGGTATGCAGCAGACACCTCATCTCTGGCTGAGGAGTTTTAACGCTGCTTTCGGCATTTTTCAGCTGTTGAAAAATTTTACTAAGAAAAAAACGCCATAGTATTGTATGTTGTAATTTTTCGAAGAAAACGCCAAATTTTTTTGATGTTGAAAAAAATCATGAAAACATTTGTATTATAGCATGTAAAATGATTCTATGGTAAACAAAAGTCATTACGTGAAATGTTGAAAAATTTTACCAAAAAAAAAGCCATAGTATAGTATGTCGAAATTTTTTGATGAAAACGTCAAATTTCTTTGAAGTTGAAAATAATCATGAAAATGGTCGTATTATAGCATGCAGAATGATTCTATGGTGAACAAAAATGATTTCGTGAAATGTTGGAAAATTTTACAAAATAAAAAACGACATAGTATAGTATGTCGAAATTTTTTGATGAAAACATCAAATATTTTTGAAGTTGAAAATAATCATGAAAACGATCCTATTATAGCATGCAGAATGATTCTATGGTGAACAAAAGTCATTTCGTGAAATGTTGAAAAATTTTACAAAAAAACGCCATAGCATAGTATGTCGAAATTTTTCGTTAAAAACTTCAAATTTCTTTGATGTTGAAAAAAATCATGAAAACGGTCGTGTTTTATTATGTAGAATGATTCTATGGTGAACAAAAGTCATTTCGTGAAATGTTAAAAAATTTTACTAAGAAAAAAACGCCATAGTATACTATGTCGGAATTTTTTGATGAAAACGTCAAATTTTTTTGATGTTGTAAAAAATCATGAAAACGGTCGTATTATAGCATGTAGAATGATTCTATGGTGAGCAAAAGTCTTTTTGTGAAATGTTGGAAAATTTTACAAAAAAACGCCATAGTATAGTATGTCGAAATTTTTCGTTAAAAACTTAAAATTTTTTTGAAGTTGAAAAGAATCATGGGAATGGTCGTATAATAGCATGCAGAATGATTCTATGGTGAACAAAAGTCATTTCGTGAAATGTTGAAAAATTTTACTAAGAAAAAAACGCCATAGTATTGTAATTTTTCGAAGAAAACGTCAAATTATTTTGAAGTTGAAAAAAATCATGAAAACGGTCATATTATAGCATGCAGGATGATTCTATGGTGAACAAAAGTCATTTCGTGAAATGTTGGAAAATTTTCCAAAAAAAAAGCCATAGTATAGTATGTCGAAATTTTTCGTTAAAAACTTCAAATTTCTTTGATGTTGAAAAAAATCATGAAAACGGTTGTATTATAGCATGCAGAATGATTCTATGGTGAACAAAAGTCATTTCATGAAATGTTGAAAAAATTTACTAAGAAAAAAACGCCATAGTATTTTATGTTGTAATTTTTCGAAGAAAACGCCAAATTTTTTTGATGTTGAAAATAATCATGAAAACAGTCGTATTATAGCATGCAGAATGATTTTATCGTGAACAATAGTCATTTCGTGAAATGTTGGAAAATTTTCAAAAAAAAAAGCCATAGTATAGTATGTCGAAATTTTTCGTTAAAAACTTCAAATTTCTTTGATGTTGAAAAAAATCATGAAAACGGTCGTGTTTTATTATGTAGAATGATTCTATGGTGAACAAAAGTCATTTCGTGAAATGTTAAAAAATTTTACTAAGAAAAAAACGCCATAGTATACTATGTCGGAATTTTTTGATGAAAACGTCAAATTTGTTTGATGTTGAAAAAAATCATGAAAACTGTGGTATTATAGCAGGTAGAATGATCCTGTGGTGAAAAAAATGTCATTACGTTATATGTTGAAAAATTTTACAAAAAAACGCCATAGTATAGTATGTCGAAATTTTCCGATGAAAAGGTCAAATTTTTTTGAAGTTGAAAAAAATCATGAAAATGGTCATATTATAGCATGCAGAATGATTTTATCATGAACAAAAGTCATTTCGTGAAATGTTGGAAAATTTTCCAAAAAAAAAAGACATAGTATAGTATGTCGAAATTTTTCGTTAAAAACTTCAAATTTTTTTGAAGTTGAAAAGAATCATGGGAATGGTCGTATAATAGCATGCAGAATGATTCTATGGTGAACAAAAGTCATTTCGTGAAATGTTGAAAAATTTTACTAAGAAAAAAACGCCATAGTATTGTATGTTGTAATTTTTCGAAGAAAACGTCAAATTCTTTTGAAGTTGAAAAAAATCATGAAAACGGTCATATTATAGCATGCAGGATGATTCTATGGTGAACAAAAGTCATTTCGTGAAATGTTGGAAAATTTTACAAAAAAAAATGCGATAGTATAGTATGTCAAAATATTTCGATCAAAACGTAAAATTTCTTTGATGTTGAAAAAAATCATGAAAACGGTCGTATTATAGCACGTAGAATGATTCTATGGTGAACAAAAGTCATTTCGTGAAATGTTGAAAAATTTCACTAAAAAAAAAAAAGCCATAGTATAGTATGTCGAAATTTTTTGATGAAAACGTCAAATTTCTTTGAAGTTGAAAAAAAATCATCAAAATGGTCCTATTATATTATGTAGAATGATTCTATGGTGAACAAAAGTCATTTCGTGAAATGTTAAAAAATTTTACTAAGAAAAAAACGCCATAGTATACTATGTCGAAATTTTTTGATGAAAACGTCAAATTTGTTTGATGTTGACAAAAATCATGAAAACGGTGGTATTATAGCAGGTAGAATGATCCTGTGGTGAAAAAAATGTCATTTCGTGAAATGTTGGAAAATTTTACGAAAAAACGCCATAGTATAGTCTGTCGAAATTTTTTGATGAAAACGTAAAATTCTTTTAATGTTGAAAAAAATCATGAAAACGGTTGTATTATAGCATGTAGAAAGATTCTATGGTGAACAAAAGTCATTTCGTGAAATGTTGAAAAATTTTACTCAGAAAAAAACGCCATAGTATACTATGTCGAAATTTTTTGATGACAACGTCAAATTTTTTTGAAGTTGAAAATAATCATGAAAACGGTCGTATTATAGCATGCAGAATGATTCTATGGTGAACAAAAGTCATTTCGTGAAATGTTGGAAAATTTTCCAAAAAAACGCCATAGTATAGTATGTCGAAATTTTCCGATGAAAAGGTCAAATTTTTTTGAAGTTGAAAAAAATCATGAAAACGGTCATATTATAGCATGCAGAATGATTCTATCATGAACAAAAGTCATTTCATGAAATGTTGGAAAATTTTACAAAATAAAAAATGCCATAGTATAGTATGTCAAAATTTCTCGATGAAAACAGCAAATTTTTTTGATGTTGAAAAAAATCATGAAAACAGTCGGAGTATAGCATGTAGAATGATCCTGTGGTGAAAAAAAATGTCATTTCGTGAAATGTTGGAAAATTTTACAAAAAAAACGCCATAGTATAGTATGTCGAAATTTTTCGGTCAAAACGTAAAATTTTTTTGATGTTGAAAAAAAATCAAGAAAACGGTCGTATTATACCATATAGAATGATTCTATGGTGAACAAAAGTCATTTCGTGAAATGTTGGAAAATTTTACAAAAAAAACGCCATAGTACAGTATGTCGAAATTTTTCGATGAAAACGTCAAATTTTTTTGATGTTGAAAAAAATCATGAAAACAGTCGTAGTATAGCATGTAGAATGATCCTATGGTGAAAAAAAAGTCATTTCCTGAAATGTTGGAAAATTTTCCAAAAAAAACGCCATACTATATTATGTCGAAATTTTTCGGTGAAAATGTAAAAATTTTTTGATGTTGAAAAGAAATCATGGAAACGGTCGTAGTATAGCATGTAGAATGATTCTATGGTGAACAACAGTCATTACGTTAAATGTTGAAAAATTTTACAAAAAAACGCCATAGTATAATATGTCACAATTTTTCGGTCAAAACGTAAAATTTTTTTGATGTTGAAAAAAATCATGAAAAAGGTTGTATTATAGCATATAGAATGATTCTATGGTGAACAAAAGTCATTTCGTGAAATGTTGGAAAATTTCCAAAAAAAACGCCATAGTATAATATGTCGGAATTTTTTGAAGAAAACGTCAAATATTTTTGATGTTGAAAAAAATCATGGAAACCGTCGTATTATAGCATGTAGAATGATCCTAGTGTGAAAATGAGTCATTTCGTGAAATGTTGAAAAAATTTTCCAAAAAAAAACACCATAGTATAAAAGTTTTCGATGAAAACGTCAAATTTTTTTGATATTGAAAAAAACCATGAAAACGTTCGTATTATAGCAGGTAGAATGATCCTGTTGTAAAAAAAACGTCATTTTGTGAAATGTTGAAAAATTTTACAAAAAAAACACTACAGTATAGTATGACGAAATTTTCCGATGAAAAGGTCAAATTTTTTTTGAAGTTGAAAAAAATCATGAAAACGGTCATATTATAGCATGCAGAATGATTCTATCGTGAACAAAAGTCATTTCGTGAAATGTTGAAAAGTTTTACTAAGAAAAAAAACGCCATAGTATAGTATGTCGAAATTTTTCGATGAAAACGTCAAATTTTTTTGATGTTGAAAAAAATCATGAAAATGGTCGTATTATAGCAGGTAGAATGATCCTGTGGTGAAAAAAAAATTTATTACGTTAAATGTTGAAAAATTTTACAAAAAAACGCCATAGTATAGTATGTCAAAATTTTTCGGTGAAAACGTCAAATTTTTTTTGATGTTTAAAAAAATCATGAAAACGGTCGTATTATAACATGTAGAATGATTCTATGGTGAACAAAAGTCATTTTGTGAAATGTTGCAAAATTTTACAAAAAAAATCACCATAGTATAGTATGTCGAAATTTTTCGGTAAAATTGTCAAATTTTTTTGATGTTGAAAAAAATCATGAAAACGGTCGTATTATACCATATAGAATGATCCTGTGGTGAAAAAAATGTCATTTCGTGAAATGTTGGAAAATTTTACGAAAAAACGCCATAGTATAGTCTGTCGAAATTTTTTGATGAAAACGTAAAATTCTTTTAATGTTGAAAAAAATCATGAAAACGGTTGTATTATAGCATGTAGAAAGATTCTATGGTGAACAAAAGTCATTTCGTGAAATGTTGAAAAATTTTACTAAGAAAAAAACGCCATAGTATTGTATGTTGTAATTTTTCGAAGAAAACGTCAAATTCTTTTGAAGTTGAAAAAAATCATGAAAACGGTCATATTATAGCATGCAGGATGATTCTATGGTGAACAAAAGTCATTTCGTGAAATGTTGGAAAATTTTACAAAAAAAAAATGCCATAGTATAGTATGTCAAAATATTTCGATCAAAACGTAAAATTTCTTTGATGTTGAAAAAAATCATGAAAACGGTCGTATTATAGCACGTAGAATGATTCTATGGTGAACAAAAGTCATTTCGTGAAATGTTGAAAAATTTCACTAAGAAAAAAACGCCATAGTATACTATGTCGAAATTTTTTGATGAAAACGTCAAATTTGTTTGATGTTGACAAAAATCATGAAAACGGTGGTATTATAGCAGGTAGAATGATCCTGTGGTGAAAAAAATGTCATTTCATGAAATGTTGGAAAATTTTACAAAAAAACGCCATAGTATACTATGTCGAAATTTTTTGGTCAAAACGTAAAATTCTTTTAATGTTGAAAAAAATCATGAAAACGGTTGTATTATAGCATGTAGAAAGATTCTATGGTGAACAAAAGTCATTTAGGTCAAAATGTAAAATTTTTTTGAAGTTGAAAAAAATCATGAAAATGGTTGTATTATAGCAGGCATGTCCAAAGTCCAGCCCGCGGGCCAATTGCGGCCCGTGTTGAAATTTCCACCGGCCCGCAGCCTTTGTCATAAATTCAACAATATGCGGCCCGCCACAATATCGGTGCGAAATTGAGGAGGTATGCAGCAGACACCTCATCTCTGGCTGAGGAGTTTTAACGCCGCTTTCGGCATTTTTCAGCTGTTGAAAAATTTTACTAAGAAAAAAACGCCATAGTATTGTATGTTGTAATTTTTCGAAGAAAACGCCAAATTTTTTTGATGTTGAAAAAAATCATGAAAACATTTGTATTATAGCATGTAGAATGATTCTATGGTAAACAAAAGTCATTACGTGAAATGTTGAAAAATTTTACGAAAAAAAAAACCAATAGTATAGTATGTCGAAATTTTTTGATGAAAACGTCAAATTTCTTTGAAGTTGAAAATAATCATGAAAATGGTCGTATTATAGCATGCAGAATGATTCTATGGTGAACAAAAATGATTTCGTGAAATGTTGGAAAATTTTACAAAATAAAAAACGACATAGTATAGTATGTCGAAATTTTTTGATGAAAACATCAAATATTTTTGAAGTTGAAAATAATCATGAAAACGATCCTATTATAGCATGCAGAATGATTCTATGGTGAACAAAAGTCATTTCGTGAAATGTTGAAAAATTTTACGAAAAAACGCCATAGCATAGTATGTCGACATTTTTCGATGAAAACTTCAAATTTTTTTGATGTTGTAAAAAATCATGAAAACGGTCGTATTATAGCATGTAGAATGATTCTATGGTGAGCAAAAGTCTTTTTGTGAAATGTTGGAAAATTTTACAAAAAAAAAGCCATAGTATAGTATGTCGAAATTTTTCGTTAAAAACTTCAAATTTTTTTGAAGTTGAAAAGAATCATGGGAATGGTCGTATAATAGCATGCAGAATGATTCTATGGTGAACAAAAGTCATTTCGTGAAATGTTGAAAAATTTTACTAAGAAAAAAACGCCATAGTATAGTATGTCGAAATTTTTGATGAAAACGTCAAATTTTTTTGAAGTTGAAAATAATCATGAAAACGGTCGTATTATAGCATGCAGAATGATTCTATGGTGAACAAAAGTCATTTCGTGAAATGTTGGAAAATTTTTCAAAAAAAAACGCCATAGTATAATATGTCGTAATTTTCTGATGAAAAGGTCAAATTTTTTTGAAGTTGAAAAAAATCATGAAAACGGTCATAGCATGCAGAATGATTCTATCGTGAACAAAAGTCATTTCGTGAAATGTTGGAAAATTTTACAAAATAAAAAACGCCATAGTATAGTATGTCAAAATTTCTTGATGAAAACAGCAAATTTTTTAGATGTTGAAGAAAGTCATGAAAACAGTCAGAGTATAGCATGTAGAATTATCCTATGTCGAAAAAAAAGTCATTTTGTGAAATGTTGGAAAATTTTCCAAAAAAAACGTCATAGTATAGTATGTCAAAATTTTTCGATGAAAACGTCAAATTTTTTTGATGTTGAAAAAAATCATGAAAATGGTCGTATTATAGCAGGTAGAATGATCCTGTGGTGAAAAAAAAATTCATTACGTTAAATGTTGAAAAATTTTACAAAAAAACGCCATAGTATAGTATGTCAAAATTTTTCGGTGAAAACGTCAAATTTTTTTGATGTTTAAAAAAATCATGAAAACGGTCGTATTATAACATGTAGAATGATTCTATGGTGAACAAAAGTCATTTTGTGAAATGTTGCAAAATTTTACAAAAAAAAATCACCATAGTATAGTATGTCGAAATTTTTCGGTAAAATTGTCAAATTGTTTTTGATGTTGAAAAAAATCATGAAAACGGTCGTATTATACCATATAGAATGATCCTGTGGTGAAAAAAATGTCATTTCGTGAAATGTTGGAAAATTTTACGAAAAAAACGCCATAGTATAGTCTGTCGAAATTTTCCGATGAAAAGGTCAAATTTTTTTGAAGTTGAAAAAAATCATGAAAACGGTCATATTATAGCATGCAGAATGATTCTATCATGAACAAAAGTCATTTCATGAAATGTTGGAAAATTTTACAAAAATAAAAAATGCCATAGTATAGTATGTCAAAATTTCTCGATGAAAACAGCAAATTTTTTTGATGTTGAAAAAAATCATGAAAACAGTCGGAGTATAGCATGTATAATGATCCTGTGGTGAAAAAAAATGTCATTTCGTGAAATGTTGGAAAATTTTACAAGAAAAAACGCCATAGTATAGTATGTCGAAATTTTTCGGTCAAAACGTAAAATTTTTTTGATGTTGAAAAAAAATCAAGAAAACGGTCGTATTATACCATATAGAATGATTCTATGGTGAACAAAAGTCATTTCGTGAAATGTTGGAAAATTTTACAAAAAAAACGCCATAGTACAGTATGTCGAAATTTTTCGATGAAAACGTCAAATTTTTTTGATGTTGAAAAAAATCATGAAAACAGTCGTAGTATAGCATGTAGAATGATCCTATGGTGAAAAAAAGTCATTTCCTGAAATGTTGGAAAATTTTCCAAAAAAAAACGCCATACTATATTATGTCGAAATTTTTCGGTGAAAATGTAAAAATTTTTTGATGTTGAAAAGAAATCATGGAAACGGTCGTAGTATAGCATGTAGAATGATTCTATGGTGAACAACAGTCATTACGTTAAATGTTGAAAAATTTTACAAAAAAACGCCATAGTATAATATGTCACAATTTTTCGGTCAAAACGTAAAATTTTTTTGATGTTGAAAAAAATCATGAAAAAGGTTGTATTATAGCATATAGAATGATTCTATGGTGAACAAAAGTCATTTCGTGAAATGTTGGAAAATTTCAAAAAAACGCCATAGTATAATATGTCGGAATTTTTTGAAGAAAACGTCAAATATTTTTGATGTTGAAAAAAATCATGGAAACCGTCGTATTATAGCATGTAGAATGATCCTAGTGTGAAAATGAGTCATTTCGTGAAATGTTGAAAAAATTTTCCAAAAAAAACACCATAGTATAAAAGTTTTCGATGAAAACGTCAAATTTTTTTGATATTGAAAAAAACCATGAAAACGTTCGTATTATAGCAGGTAGAATGATCCTGTTGTAAAAAAAACGTCATTTTGTGAAATGTTGAAAAATTTTACAAAAAAAACACTACAGTATAGTATGACGAAATTTTCCGATGAAAAGGTCAAATTTTTTTGAAGTTGAAAAAAATCATGAAAACGGTCATATTATAGCATGCAGAATGATTCTATCGTGAACAAAAGTCATTTCGTGAAATGTTGAAAAGTTTTACTAAGAAAAAAACGCCATAGTATAGTATGTCGAAATTTTTCGATGAAAACGTCAAATTTTTTTGATGTTGAAAAAAATCATGAAAATGGTCGTATTATAGCAGGTAGAATGATCCTGTGGTGAAAAAAAAATTTATTACGTTAAATGTTGAAAAATTTTACAAAAAAACGCCATAGTATAGTATGTCAAAATTTTTCGGTGAAAACGTCAAATTTTTTTGATGTTTAAAAAAATCATGAAAACGGTCGTATTATAACATGTAGAATGATTCTATGGTGAACAAAAGTCATTTTGTGAAATGTTGCAAAATTTTACAAAAAAAATCACCATAGTATAGTATGTCGAAATTTTTCGGTAAAATTGTCAAATTTTTTTGATGTTGAAAAAAATCATGAAAACGGTCGTATTATACCATATAGAATGATCCTGTGGTGAAAAAAATGTCATTTCGTGAAATGTTGGAAAATTTTACGAAAAAACGCCATAGTATAGTCTGTCGAAATTTTTTGATGAAAACGTAAAATTCTTTTAATGTTGAAAAAAATCATGAAAACGGTTGTATTATAGCATGTAGAAAGATTCTATGGTGAACAAAAGTCATTTCGTGAAATGTTGAAAAATTTTACTAAGAAAAAAACGCCATAGTATTGTATGTTGTAATTTTTCGAAGAAAACGTCAAATTCTTTTGAAGTTGAAAAAAATCATGAAAACGGTCATATTATAGCATGCAGGATGATTCTATGGTGAACAAAAGTCATTTCGTGAAATGTTGGAAAATTTTACAAAAAAAAATGCCATAGTATAGTATGTCAAAATATTTCGATCAAAACGTAAAATTTCTTTGATGTTGAAAAAAATCATGAAAACGGTCGTATTATAGCACGTAGAATGATTCTATGGTGAACAAAAGTCATTTCGTGAAATGTTGAAAAATTTCACTAAGAAAAAAACGCCATAGTATACTATGTCGAAATTTTTTGATGAAAACGTCAAATTTGTTTGATGTTGACAAAAATCATGAAAACGGTGGTATTATAGCAGGTAGAATGATCCTGTGGTGAAAAAAATGTCATTTCATGAAATGTTGGAAAATTTTACAAAAAAACGCCATAGTATACTATGTCGAAATTTTTTGGTCAAAACGTAAAATTCTTTTAATGTTGAAAAAAATCATGAAAACGGTTGTATTATAGCATGTAGAAAGATTCTATGGTGAACAAAAGTCATTTAGGTCAAAATGTAAAATTTTTTTGAAGTTGAAAAAAATCATGAAAATGGTTGTATTATAGCAGGCATGTCCAAAGTCCAGCCCGCGGGCCAATTGCGGCCCGTGTTGAAATTTCCACCGGCCCGCAGCCTTTGTCATAAATTCAACAATATGCGGCCCGCCACAATATCGGTGCGAAATTGAGGAGGTATGCAGCAGACACCTCATCTCTGGCTGAGGAGTTTTAACGCCGCTTTCGGCATTTTTCAGCTGTTGAAAAATTTTACTAAGAAAAAAACGCCATAGTATTGTATGTTGTAATTTTTCGAAGAAAACGCCAAATTTTTTTTGATGTTGAAAAAAATCATGAAAACATTTGTATTATAGCATGTAGAATGATTCTATGGTAAACAAAAGTCATTACGTGAAATGTTGAAAAATTTTACGAAAAAAAAAACCAATAGTATAGTATGTCGAAATTTTTTGATGAAAACGTCAAATTTCTTTGAAGTTGAAAATAATCATGAAAATGGTCGTATTATAGCATGCAGAATTATTCTATGGTGAACAAAAATGATTTCGTGAAATGTTGGAAAATTTTACAAAATAAAAAACGACATAGTATAGTATGTCGAAATTTTTTGATGAAAACATCAAATATTTTTGAAGTTGAAAATAATCATGAAAACGATCCTATTATAGCATGCAGAATGATTCTATGGTGAACAAAAGTCATTTCGTGAAATGTTGAAAAATTTTACGAAAAAACGCCATAGCATAGTATGTCGACATTTTTCGATGAAAACTTCAAATTTTTTTGATGTTGTAAAAAATCATGAAAACGGTCGTATTATAGCATGTAGAATGATTCTATGGTGAGCAAAAGTCTTTTTGTGAAATGTTGGAAAATTTTACAAAAAAAAAGCCATAGTATAGTATGTCGAAATTTTTCGTTAAAAACTTCAAATTTTTTTGAAGTTGAAAAGAATCATGGGAATGGTCGTATAATAGCATGCAGAATGATTCTATGGTGAACAAAAGTCATTTCGTGAAATGTTGAAAAATTTTACTAAGAAAAAAACGCCATAGTATTGTATGTTGTAATTTTTCGAAGAAAACGTCAAATTCTTTTGAAGTTGAAAAAAATCATGAAAACGGTCATATTATAGCATGCAGGATGATTCTATGGTGAACAAAAGTCATTTCGTGAAATGTTGGAAAATTTTCCAAAAAAAAAGCCATAGTATAGTATGTCGAAATTTTTCGTTAAAAACTTCAAATTTCTTTGATGTTGAAAAAAATCATGAAAACGGTTGTATTATAGCATGCAGAATGATTCTATGGTGAACAAAAGTCATTTCGTGAAATGTTGAAAAATTTTACTAAGAAAAAAACGCCATAGTATTGTATGTTGTAATTTTTCGAAGAAAACGCCAAATTTTTTTGATGTTGAAAATAATCATGAAAACAGTCGTATTATAGCATGCAGAATGATTTTATCGTGAACAATAGTCATTTCGTGAAATGTTGGAAAATTTTCCAAAAAAAAAGCCATAGTATAGTATGTCGAAATTTTTCGTTAAAAACTTCAAATTTCTTTGATGTTGAAAAAAATTATGAAAACGGTCGTATTTTATTATGTAGAATGATTCTATGGTGAACAAAAGTCATTTCGTGAAATGTTAAAAAATTTTACTAAGAAAAAAACGCCATAGTATACTATGTCGGAATTTTTTGATGAAAACGTCAAATTTGTTTGATGTTGAAAAAAATCATGAAAACTGTGGTATTATAGCAGGTAGAATGATCCTGTGGTGAAAAAAATGTCATTACGTTATATGTTGAAAAATTTTACAAAAAAACGCCATAGTATAGTATGTCGAAATTTTCCGATGAAAAGGTCAATTTTTTTTTAAGTTGAAAAAAATCATGAAAATGGTCATATTATAGCATGCAGAATGATTTTATCATGAACAAAAGTCATTTCGTGAAATGTTGGAAAATTTTCCAAAAAAAAGACATAGTATAGTATGTCGAAATTTTTCGTTAAAAACTTCAAATTTTTTTGAAGTTGAAAAGAATCATGGGAATGGTCGTATAATAGCATGCAGAATGATTCTATGGTGAACAAAAGTCATTTCGTGAAATGTTGAAAAATTTTACTAAGAAAAAAACGCCATAGTATTGTATGTTGTAATTTTTCGAAGAAAACGTCAAATTCTTCATCTTCATCTTCATCTTCAACCGCTTATCCGGGGTCGGGTCGCGGGGGCAACAGATCCAGCAGGGGACCCCAAACTTCCCTTTCCCGGGCCACATTAACCAGCTCTGACTGGGGGATCCCGAGGCGTTCCCAGGCCAGTGTGGAGATATAATCTCTCCATCTAGTCCTGGGTCGTCCCCGGGGTCTCCTCCCAGCTGGTCGTGCCTGGAACACCTCCCTAGGGAGGCGCCCAGGAGGCATCCTTACCAGATGCCCGAACCACCTCAACTGGCTCCTTTCAACGCAAAGAAGCAGCGGCTCTACTCCGAGTCCCTCACGGATGACCGAGCTTCTCACCTTATCTCTAAGGGAGAGGCCAGCCACCCTCCTGAGAAAACCCATTTCGGCCGCTTGTACTCGCGATCTAGTTCTTTCGGTCATGACCCAGCCCTCATGACCATAGGTGAGAGTAGGCACGAAGATTGACCGGTAGATAGAGAGCTTTGCCTTCCGGCTCAACTCTCTCTTCGTCACAACGGTGCGGTACAGCGACTGCAATACCGCCCCCGCTGCTCCGATTCTCCGGCCAATCTCACGTTCCATTGTTCCCTCACTCGTGAACAAGGCCCCGAGGTACTTGAACTCCTTCACTTGGGGTAAAGACTCATTCCCTACCTGGAGTTGACAATCCATCGGTTTCCTGCTGAGAACCATGGCCTCCGATTTAGAGGTGCTGATCCTCATCCCAACTGCTTCACACTCGGCTGCGAACCGATCCAGTGAGCGCTGGAGGTCACAGACTGATGATGCCAGCAGAACCACATCATCTGCAAAAAGCAGCGATGAGATCCTCAGCACACCAATCTGCAAACCCTCCTCCCCCGACTACGCCTTGATATCCTGTCCATGAATATCACGAACAGGATTGGAGACAAGGCGCAACCCTGGCGAAGGCCAACGCCCACCGGAAACGAGTCCGACTTACTGCCGAGAACCCGGACGCAGCTCTCGCTTTGGGAGTACAGGGATTGGATGGCCCTGAGAAGTGACCCCCTCACCCCATACTCCCGCAGCACCTCCCACAGTATACCCCGGGGGACCCGATCGTACGCTCTTCTCCAAGTCTACAAAATACATGTAGACTGGATGGGCATACTCCCAGGCCCCCTCAAGGATTCTTGTGAGAGTGAAGAGCTGGTCCGTTGTTCCACGGCCAGGACGAAATCCGCATTGTTCCTCTTCAATCTGAGGTTCGACTATCGGCCGGACCCTCCTATCCAGCACCCTAGAGTAGACTTTACCAGGGAGGCTGAGTAGTGTGATACCCCTGTAATTGGCACACACTCTCTGGTCCCCCTTTTTGAACAGGGGAACCACCACCCCGGTCTGCCACTCTTTAGGCACTGCCCCCGACTTCCACGCAATGTTGAAGAGGCGTGTCATCCACGACAGCCCCTCCACACCCAGAGCCTTCAGCATTTCTGGGCGAATCTCGTCAATCCCCGGGGCCTTGCCACTGCGGAGCTGTTTAACTACCTCAGTGACTTCCCCTAGGGAAATTGACGACGATCCCCCATCAGCTTCCAGCTCTGCCTCTACAAGAGAGGGCGTATCAGTCGGGTTCAGGAGTTCCTCAAAGTGCTCCTTCCACCGCCCGGTTACCTCCTCAGTTGAGGTCAACAGTGTCCCATCCTTACTGTACACAGCTTGGATGGTTCCCCGTTTCCCCCTCCTGAGGTGCCGGACAGTTTTCCAGAAGCACCTTGGTGCCGACCGAAAGTCCTTCTCCATCGCTGCTTTGCCTCCTTTACGGCAGCGGCTGCCGCCCCACGGGCCCGTCGGTACCTTGCAACTGCCTCCGGAGTCCTCCGAGATAACATATCCCGGAAGGACTCCTTCTTCAGTCGGACAGCTTCCCTGACCACCGGTGTCCACCACGGTGTTCGAGGGTTACCGCCCCTTGAGGCACCTAAGACCCGCAGGCCACAGCTCACCGCCGCAGCTTCAGCAATGGAAGCTTTGAACATCGCCCACTCAGGTTCAATGCCCCCAGCCTCCACAGGAATGCTAGAAAAGCTCCGCCGGAGGTGTGAGTTGAAGATCTCTCGGATAGGGGCCTCCTCCAGACTTTCCCAATTCACCCGCACTACACGTTTGGGTTTACCAGGTCTATCCAGAGTCTTCCCCCACCCTCTGATCCAACTCACCACCAGATGGTGATCAGTTGACAGCTCTGCCCCTCTCTTCACCCGAGTGTCCAAAACATGCGGCCTCAGATCAGATGATACGATCACAAAATCGATCATCGATCTTCGGCCTAGGGTGCTCTGGTACCAAGTACACTTATGAGCATCCTTATGTTCGAACATGGTATTTGTTATGGATAATCCATGACTAGCACAGAAATCCAATAACAAATGACCGCTCCGGTTCAGATCAGGTAGGCCATTCCTCCCAATCACGCCTCTCCAGGTACCTCCATCGTTGCCCACGTGTGCGTTGAAGTCCCCCAGCAGAACAATGGAGTCCCCTACTGGGGCCCCATACAGGACTCCATTCAGGGTCTCCAAGAAGGTCGAATACTCTGAACTGCTGTTCGGTGCATATGCACAGACAACAGTCAGAGTTTTCCCCCCACAACCCGAAGGCGCAGGGAGGCGACCCTCTCGTTCACCGGGGTAAACCCCAACGTAGCAGCACTCAACCGGGGATTTGTGAGTATCCCCACACCCGCTTGGCGCCTCACACCCTGGGCAACTCCAGAGAAGAATAGAGTCCAACCCCTATCCAGGAGAACGGTTCCAGTCAAATTCTTTTGAAGTTGAAAAAAATCATGAAAACGGTCATATTATAGCATGCAGGATGATTCTATGGTGAACAAAAGTCATTTCGTGAAATGTTGGAAAATTTTACAAAAAAAAAATGCGATAGTATAGTATGTCAAAATATTTCGATCAAAACGTAAAATTTCTTTGATGTTGAAAAAAATCATGAAAACGGTCGTATTATAGCACGTAGAATGATTCTATGGTGAACAAAAGTCATTTCGTGAAATGTTGAAAAATTTCACTAAAAAAAAAAAAAAAGCCATAGTATAGTATGTCGAAATTTTTTGATGAAAACGTCAAATTTCTTTGAAGTTGAAAAAAATCATCAAAATGGTCCTATTATATTATGTAGAATGATTCTATGGTGAACAAAAGTCATTTCGTGAAATGTTAAAAAATTTTACTAAGAAAAAAACGCCATAGTATACTATGTCGAAATTTTTCGATGAAAACGTCAAATTTGTTTGATGTTGACAAAAATCATGAAAACGGTGGTATTATAGCAGGTAGAATGATCCTGTGGTGAAAAAAATGTCATTTCATGAAATGTTGGAAAATTTTACAAAAAAACGCCATAGTATAGTATGTCGAAATTTTTTGGTCAAAACGTAGAATTCTTTTAATGTTGAAAAAAATCATGAAAACGGTTGTATTATAGCATGTAGAAAGATTCTATGGTGAACAAAAGTCATTTAGGTCAAAATGTAAAATTTTTTTGAAGTTGAAAAAAATCATGAAAATGGTTGTATTATAGCAGGCATGTCCAAAGTCCAGCCCGCGGGCCAATTGCGGCCCGTGTTGAAATTTCCACCGGCCCGCAGCCTTTGTCATAAATTCAACAATATGCGGCCCGCCACAATATCGGTGCGAAATTGAGGAGGTATGCAGCAGACACCTCATCTCTGGCTGAGGAGTTTTAACGCTGCTTTCGGCATTTTTCAGCTGTTGAAAAATTTTACTAAGAAAAAAACGCCATAGTATTGTATGTTGTAATTTTTCGAAGAAAACGCCAAATTTTTTTGATGTTGAAAAAAATCATGAAAACATTTGTATTATAGCATGTAAAATGATTCTATGGTAAACAAAAGTCATTACGTGAAATGTTGAAAAATTTTACCAAAAAAAAAGCCATAGTATAGTATGTCGAAATTTTTTGATGAAAACGTCAAATTTCTTTGAAGTTGAAAATAATCATGAAAATGGTCGTATTATAGCATGCAGAATGATTCTATGGTGAACAAAAATGATTTCGTGAAATGTTGGAAAATTTTACAAAATAAAAAACGACATAGTATAGTATGTCGAAATTTTTTGATGAAAACATCAAATATTTTTGAAGTTGAAAATAATCATGAAAACGATCCTATTATAGCATGCAGAATGATTCTATGGTGAACAAAAGTCATTTCGTGAAATGTTGAAAAATTTTACAAAAAAACGCCATAGCATAGTATGTCGAAATTTTTCGATGAAAACTTCAAATTTTTTTGATGTTGTAAAAAATCATGAAAACGGTCGTATTATAGCATGTAGAATGATTCTATGGTGAGCAAAAGTCTTTTTGTGAAATGTTGGAAAATTTTACAAAAAAACGCCATAGTATAGTATGACGAAATTTTTCGGTCAAAACGTAAAATTTTTTTGATGATGAAAAAAATCATGAAAACGTGCGTAGTATAGCACGTAGAATGATTCTATGGTGAACAAAAGTTATTTCGTGAAATGTTGAAAAATTTTACAAAAAAACGCCATAGTATAGTATGTTGAAATTTTTCGGTGAAAACGTAAAATTTCTTTGATGTTGTAAAAAATCATGAAAACGGTCATATTATAGCATGCAGGATGATTCTATCATGAACAAAAGTCATTTCGTGAAATGTTGGAAAATTTTACAAAATAAAAAATACCATAGTATAGTATGTCAAAATTTCTTGATGAAAACAGCAAATTTTTTTGATGTTGAAAAAAATCATGAAAACAGTTGGAGTATAGCATGTAGAATGATTCTATGGTGAACAAAAGTTATTTCGTGAAATGTTGAAAAATTTTACAAAAAAACGCCATAGTATAGTATGTTGAAATTTTTTGATGAAAACGTCAAATTTTTTTGAAGTTGAAAATAATCATGAAAACGGTCGTATTATAGCATGCAGAATGATTCTATGGTGAACAAAAGTCATTTCGTGAAATATTGGAAAATTTTTCAAAAAAACGCCACAGTATAGTATGTCAAAATTTCTTGATGAAAACAGCAAATTTTTTAGATGTTGAAAAAAATCATGAAAACAGTCGGAGTATAGCATGTAGAATGATCCTATGTTGAAAAAAAAAGTCATTTCGTGAAATGTTGGAAAATTTTCCAAAAAAACGCCATAGTATAGTATGTCGAAATTTTTGATGAAAACGTCAAATTCTTTTGAAGTTGAAAAAAATCATGAAAACGGTCGTATTATAGCATGCAGAATGATTCTATGGTGAACAAAAGTCATTTCGTGAAATGTTGAAAAATTTTACTAAGAAAAAAACGCCGTAGTATTGTATGTTGTAATTTTTTGAAGAAAACGCCAAATTTTTTTGATGTTGAAAATAATCATGAAAACAGTCGTATTATAGCATGCAGAATGATTTTATCGTGAACAATAGTCATTTCGTGAAATGTTGGAAAATTTTCCAAAAAAAAAGCCATAGTATAGTATGTCGAAATTTTTCGTTAAAAACTTCAAATTTCTTTGATGTTGAAAAAAATCATGAAAACGGTTGTATTATAGCATGTAGAATGATTCTATGGGGAACAAAAGTCATTTCGTGAAATGTTGGAAAATTTTACAAAATAAAAAACGCCATAGTATAGTATGTCGAAATTTTTCGATGAAAACGTCAAATTTTTTTGATGTTGAAAAAAATCATGAAAACGGTTGTATTATAGCAGGTAGAATGATCCTGTGGTGAAAAAAATGTCATTTCATGAAATGTTAAAAATTTTTACAAAAAACCACCATAGTATATAGCATGTCGAAATTTTCCGGTCAAAATGTAAAATTTTTTTGAAGTTGAAAAAAATCATGAAAATGGTTGTATTATAGCAGGCATGTCCAAAGTCCAGCCCGCGGGCCAATTGCGGCCCGTGTTGAAATTTCCACCGGCCCGCAGCCTTTGTCATAAATTCAACAATATGCGGCCCGCCACAATATCGGTGCGAAATTGAGGAGGTATGCAGCAGACACCTCATCTCTGGCTGAGGAGTTTTAACGCCGCTTTCGGCATTTTTCAGCTGTTGAAAAATTCTACTAAGAAAAAAACGCCATAGTATTGTATGTTGTAATTTTTCGAAGAAAACGCCAAATTTTTTTGATGTTGAAAAAAATCATGAAAACATTTGTATTATAGCATGTAGAATGATTCTATGGTAAACAAAAGTCATTACGTGAAATGTTGAAAAATTTTACCAAAAAAAAAAGCCATAGTATAGTATGTCGAAATTTTTTGATGAAAACGTCAAATTTCTTTGAAGTTGAAAATAATCATAAAAATGGTCGTATTATAGCATGCAGAATGATTCTATGGTGAACAAAAATGATTTCGTGAAATGTTGGAAAATTTTACAAAATAAAAAACGACATAGTATAGTATGTCGAAATTTTTTGATGAAAACATCAAATATTTTTGAAGTTGAAAATAATCATGAAAACGATCCTATTATAGCATGCAGAATGATTCTATGGTGAACAAAAGTCATTTCGTGAAATGTTGAAAAATTTTACAAAAAAACGCCATAGCATAGTATGTCGAAATTTTTCGATGAAAACTTCAAATTTTTTTGATGTTGTAAAAAATCATGAAAACGGTCGTATTATAGCATGTAGAATGATTCTATGGTGAGCAAAAGTCTTTTTGTGAAATGTTGGAAAATTTTACAAAAAAAACGCCATAGTATAGTATGTCGAAATTTTTCGGTGAAAACGTAAAAATTTTTTGATGTTGAAAAAAATCATGAAAACGGTCGTATTATAGCATATAAAATATTTCTATCATGAACAAAAGTCATTTCGTGAAATGTTGGAAAATTTTACAAAATAAAAAATGCCATAGTATAGTATGTCAAAATTTCTTGATGAAAACAGCAAATTTTTTTGATGTTGAAAAAAATCATGAAAACAGTTGGAGTATAGCATGTAGAATGATTCTATGGTGAAAAAAATGTCATTTCGTGAAATGTTGGAAAATTTTACGAAAAAACGCCATAGTATAGTATGTTGAAATTTTTTGATGAAAACGTCAAATTTTTTTGAAGTTGAAAATAATCATGAAAACGGTCGTATTATAGCATGCAGAATGATTCTATGGTGAACAAAAGTCATTTCGTGAAATGTTGGAAAATTTTTCAAAAAAACGCCACAGTATAGTATGTCAAAATTTCTTGATGAAAACAGCAAATTTTTTAGATGTTGAAAAAAATCATGAAAACAGTCGGAGTATAGCATGTAGAATGATCCTATGTTGAAAAAAAAAGTCATTTCGTGAAATGTTGGAAAATTTTCCAAAAAAAACGCCATAGTATAGTGTGTCGAAATTTTTCGATGAAAACGTCAAATTTTTTTGATGTTGAAAAAAATCATGAAAACGGTCGTATTATAGCAGGTAGAATGATCCTGTGGTGAAAAAAATGTCATTTCATGAAATGTTGAAAAATTTTACAAAAAACCGCCATAGTATAGTATGTCGAAATTTTCCGATGAAAACGTCAAATTTTTTTGAAGTTGAAAAAAATCATGAAAACGGTCATATTATAGCATGCAGGATGATTCTATGGTGAACAAAAGTCTTTTTGTGAAATGTTGGAAAATTTTACAAAAACAAATGCCATAGTATAGTATGTCGAAATTTTTCGGTGAAAACAGCAAATTTTTTAGATGTTGTAAAAAATCATGAAAACGGTTGTATTATAGCATGTAGAATGATTCTATGGGGAACAAAAGTCATTTCGTGAAATGTTGGAAAATTTTACAAAATAAAAAACGCCATAGTATAGTATGTCGAAATTTTTCGATGAAAACGTCAAATTTTTTTGATGTTGAAAAAAACCATGAAAACGTTCGTATTATAGCAGGTAGAATGATCCTGTTGTGAAAAAAACGTCATTTCGTGAAATGTTGAAAAAATTTACAAAAAAAACGCCATAGTATAGTATGACGAAATTTTCCGATGAAAAGGTCAAATTTTTTTGAAGTTGAAAAAAATCATGAAAACGGTCATATTATAGCATGCAGAATGATTCTATCGTGAACAAAAGTCATTTCGTGAAATGTTGGAAAATTTTCCAAAAAAACGCCATAGTATAGTATGTTGAAATTTTTGATGAAAACGTCAAATTCTTTTGAAGTTGAAAAAAATCATGAAAACGGTCGTATTATAGCATGCAGAATGATTCTATGGTGAACAAAAGTCATTTCGTGAAATGTTGAAAAATTTTACTAAGAAAAAAACGCCATAGTATTGTATGTTGTAATTTTTCGAAGAAAACGCCAAATTTTTTTGATGTTTAAAATAATCATGAAAACAGTCGTATTATAGCATGCAGAATGATTTTATCGTGAACAATAGTCATTTCGTGAAATGTTGGAAAATTTTCCAAAAAAAAAGCCATAGTATAGTATGTCGAAATTTTTCGTTAAAAACTTCAAATTTCTTTGATGTTGAAAAAAATCATGAAAACGGTTGTATTATAGCATGTAGAATGATTCTATGGGGAACAAAAGTCATTTCGTGAAATGTTGGAAAATTTTACAAAATAAAAAACGCCATAGTATAGTATGTCGAAATTTTTCGATGAAAACGTCAAATTTTTTTGATGTTGAAAAAAATCATGAAAACGGTTGTATTATAGCAGGTAGAATGATCCTGTGGTGAAAAAAATGTCATTTCATGAAATGTTGAAAAATTTTACAAAAAACCGCCATAGTATATAGCATGTCGAAATTTTTCGGTCAAAATGTAAAATTTTTTTGAAGTTGAAAAAAATTATGAAAACGGTCGTAGTATAGCATGCAGAATGATTCTATCGTGAACAATGGTCATTTCCTGAAATGTTGGAAAATTTTACAAAATAAAAAATGCCATAGTATAATATGTCAAAATTTCTTGATGAAAACAGCAAATTTTTTAGATGTTGAAAAAAATCATGAAAACTGTCGGAGTATAGCATGTAGAATGATCCTATGTTGAAAAAAAAGTCATTTCGTGAAATGTTGGAAAATTTTCAAAAAAAACGCCATAGTATAGTGTCGAAATTTTTCGATGAAAACGTCAAATTTTTTTGATGTTGAAAAAAATCATGAAAACGGTCGTATTATAGCACGTAGAATGATCCTGTGGTGAAAAAAATGTCATTTCGTGAAATGTTGGAAAATTTTACAAATAAACGCCATAGTATAGTATGTCGTAATTTTTCGGTCAAAACGTAAAATTTTTTTGATGTTGAAAAAAATCATGAAAACGCTTGTATTATAGTATGCAGAATGTTTCTATGGTGAACAAAAGTCATTTCGTGAAGTGTTGAAAAATTTTACTAAGAAAAAATGCCATAGCATTGTATGTCGAAATTTTTCGAAGAAAACGTCAAATTTTTTTGATGTTGAAAAAAATCATGGAAAAATTTCGTATTATAGCATGTAGAATGATCCTAGTGTGAAAATAAGTCATGTCGTGAAATGTTGTAAAAATTTTCCCAAAAAAAAAAACGCCATAGTATAGTATGTCGAAATTTTTTGGTCAAAATGTAAAATTTTTTTGAAGTTGAAAATAATTATTGAAACAGTCGTATTATAGCATGTAGAATGATTCTATGGTGAACAAAAGTCTTTTTGTTAAATGTTGGAAAATTTTACAAAAAAACGCCATAGTATATTATGTCGAAATTTTTGGGTGAAAACGTAAAATTTCTTTGATGTTGAAAAAAATCATGAAAACGGTCATATTATAGTATGCAGAATGATTCTATCATGAACAAAAGTCATTTCGTGAAATGTTGGAAAATTTTACAAAATAAAAAATGCCATAGTATAGTATGTCAAAATTTCTTGATGAAAACAGCAAATTTTTTTGATGTTGAAAAAAATCATGAAAACAGTCGGAGTATAACATGTATAATGATCCTGTGGTGAAAAAAATGTCATTTCGTGAAATGTTGGAAAATTTTTCAAAAAAACGCCACAGTATACTATGTCAAAATTTCTTGATGAAAACAGCAAATTTTTTAGATGTTGAAAAAAATCATGAAAACAGTCGGAGTATAGCATGTAGAATGATCCTATGTTGAAAAAAAAGTCATTTCGTGAAATGTTGGAAAATTTTCAAAAAAAAACGCCATAGTATAGTGTGTCGAAATTTTTCAATGAAAACGTCAAAGTTTTTTGATGTTTACAAAAATCGTTAAAACGTTTGTACTATCACATGTAAAATGATTCTATGGTGGAAAAAAGTCATTCCGTGAACTGTTTGAAAATCTTACAAAAAAGTTATAGTATAGTATTTCGAAATTTTTCAATGAAAACGTCAAAATTTTTTTGATGTTGAAAAAAATCATGAAAACAGTCGGAGTATAGCATGTAGAATGATCCTATGTTGAAAAAAAAGTCATTTCGTGAAATGTTGGAAAATTTTACAAAAAAACGCCATAGTATAGTATGTCGAAATTTTTCGATGAAAAAGTCAAATTTTTTTGATGTTGAAAAAAATCATGAAAACGGTCGTGTTATAGCATGTAGAATGATTCTATGGTGAACAAAAGTCGTTTCGTGAAATGTTGGAAAATTTCCAAAAAAAAAAGCCATAGTATAGTATGTCGAAATTTTTCGATGAAAACGTCAAATTTTTTTGATGTTTACAAAAATCGTGAAAACTATTGTACTATCACATGTAAAATGATTCTATGGTGGAAAAAAGTCATTCCGTGAACTGTTGGAAAATATTACAAAAAAGTTATAGTATAGTATGGTAAATTTTCCGATGAAAACGTCAAATTTTTTTTTTTGAAAAAAATCATGAAAACGGTCATATTATAGCATGTAAAATGATTCTATGGTGGAAAAAAGTCATTTCATGAAATGTTGGAAAATTTTACAAAAAAAAGCATCGTATAGTATGTCGAAAAATTTCACGAAAACATGTCATTTTGTAATAAGTCAAAAATGTCATGGAAAAACGCCATAGTATAGTAGGTGGATTTATTTCTTATAAGAAAAAGTCGTAATATAGTATGTCGAAAAATTTCAAGCTAAAACATCATATGTATGTCGAAAAAAACATAGTATTTGTGTCGATAAATTTCATGCAAAAACGTGATATATAGTATGTTGAAAAATTTCACACAAAAACATCATAGTATAGTACGTCGAAAAAATTACCTGTAAAAACGGCTTAGAACAGTATGTCAAAAATTTCTTGCAAAAACATGTTAGCATAGTATGTCGATAAATTTTCGGCAAAAACGTCATAGAATTTTATGTGTAAATTTTTGTCATAGTATAGTATGTTGAAAAAAGTTATAGTATATTATGTCACAAACTATGAAAAAAGTTCATAGTACAGTATGTCGAAAAAACTTTTTTAAAAGAATGTCATAGTACAGTATCTTGAAAAAAATCAAAGTATAGTATGTCGAAGAACTTTGTCAAAAAAACATGTCAGAAAATTAAATGTCAAATAAAAGCTAATATGTTGAAAAAAAAGTCAGTACTGTATGTCAACAAACTAAATGAAACAATGTCATAGTATGTCAAAAAAGAAATTGTCATATATTAATTTTATGAAGAGAAATTAAAGTATAAATAAACGATAAACTTTATCTTAAAAAGTATGGTATACTATGTTAAAAAAAGTCATTATAGTATGTCGAAAAACTAAATGATAAAAGGTCAGAATAGTATATGTCTATATCTTCCTATAGTATACTCATATCAATAGTTTGGGTGTTTTGAAGTGGGGTCGTTTATAGTTGGTGTATTACCTGCAGTAGATGACGGTTGGTAAACGGCATACGGGTGTTACCGCAAGGAAGCTAAGCAATGCAGCGCCGCATGTTTTTAACCTCCTAAACGAAAAAAAAAAAGGAAAACGAAAGAAAGACTTTGGTTAGTTTGAATTCACCCAATAACACAAACTAACTGATGGAGGCGGCGGTAGACCAGCTCATACAGCCCCATTTCAAAACACCCAAACTATCCCATCATGCTGCAGTACAATAAAAACCATAAAGTGTTATTTACATATGAAATTATGCTATACTTACCCCTTGAAAATGAAGTGACAGTGGGTTGTTTAATTAGTCCCATGCAGAAACCAAACCGACATAGGAACTTCATAAAGATTATTTATTTCCAGTGTTTGCTGAGGAAGGGTTTTGCACCCATGTTTTGCTGGACACAGGCGAGATGTTCACTGTTCAGAAAACATCGTCTCATGCACTTTCAAAGATAACTTTGTTTTTCTCCCAGGTTTTAAGGGCCCATGCATTTTACTGCACTTGAAAAATACGGGGGGGGGGGGGGGGGGGAGTGAGTTCAAACCAATGAAACACAGACACTAACATACATTTGAATGCTCTAATGTTGATGTGAGTAACTAAATACAGGAAAGACCTCACAACAAAAAAACATCTCTGGAATGCCTGTGAGATTATTCCTAAAAATGTTTTTGTCCACTGTTGGTAACAACAGTTTTAAAAAAGGGAAGAAATAGGCACTTTTTCTTTGTGAGATAAAAACAATGTGTAAAAACTTGCTTTTTGGACTAAAACTGGACAAAAGTTTGGAAATAACTACTGTACCAAGCATTACATACTATAGTATCAGCTTTTCATTACTGGTTTTTCAGTCTTTATGTGATAAAACTATAATAGTCCTCCAGTCCATCAAGCTAATATCTGGCTGTTGTGACTGCACTGTGAAAAACAAACTTCCCACAGCGCCCAGCTCAGAAAGCAGCCCTCAGTTACATCCATATACTTCAAGTACAGGCAAAAAAAAAAAACACATACATATTGTTTTGAAAATGACAATATTGTCACAAGCTAGTGTTAGTCCAAAGAGAGTAATACATTCTTCATACCGCTTATAATAGGAAGAACTGAACCATGATTCCTTAAAATAAACCTTCCTCCTGCATTCAGTAATAGTCAAGTTGACCTTGCGACCTTCTATTAGTGCTGTTTAACAATCCAGAGTCTGTTTTTGTCCCATTAACACAACAAAAAATCGATTCACATACGTATTGCGATTTTGAAATAGATTTTTTTATGCTAGAACTGGTGTATTTGCTTCATTTGAGTCTGCGCAGAAGGAAGTTACCGCTTTCATTGTTGTAGTCTAACATGACGCTAAATCCGTTCCGTATCCGTCAACCAAAACAAACCACTGCAAACCACAGTGAGCTGAAGCGAGAAAATACATGACGGCGGAGTGTGTGCATGGATACGATATGCATCCTCGCATTTTAAATCCAAAGTGGTAAACACTACAGCTAGACATCGCAGCTAAAGCTGCATGCTAACTTTGTCATGGACAGGTAACGTTATTGTATTGCAGTTATGTGCAGTCAAGCCAGCCGTCACTCTCATCTCCGTGGTCAAATCAGCAGACGCTACAATTGTAAAGCACCCGTATACTGACATTCATGTATTCATGCAATCAAACGGCCCCAGTGGAGTTGACCACGGATGTGTTAAGAGTTCAGAGATAGCGATGAAGTTAGCGCAAGTATGCATGCGTGACTACGTCTGGTTTTCAAAATAAGGTGTTAACAAAGGGAACTATACGTACAAAATACATCTATGGAAATAAGATTGATTAGACTGATATATATGACTTCAGGACATCTCTGATTACATACATGCTGAAAATCAAACATTTTTACTGCATCAATTTAGATATTTTCCAAATTAAAAGACCCTTGAATGTATGATTCAACTTTTGCCCATGGTGTAGTGTTACTGCGCAATACTTAAAAATCGCAATACATATTGAATCGGGAGACAGGTGAATCGTCCCAGCCCTATTGTTATAGTAACAGCAAGTCACATTCTTCCGTTAGTCGGGTTTGATCTTGCAGGAGGAAGTCCGTCCACATCTGTTCCAGTATGGTCAACAAGTCAGTGGATTTACACACATAAACATCTCTTCAGCATTATTCCAGTAACAATCACGTAAGCCTATACACAGTATGTACAGTAGATACATAAAGTATACTTTGTAGAAAAAATAATGTGCAGTAACCTTAGCTAAAATACCCACATTCGTACATTTACGCATTCATTCAGTTTTGTTTTGTTTTTTTTTTTTTTTAAATCCTCACAAACGCTCTAGGTAAGACCACTCTTGCCGTTTCACAGATACTGGTAGAACCGTGAGCGGACAACTTGTGCTCCAGACAGTTTGTGTGGGTGAGCGTCCGCCCCGAGGCTAGCTTTGTTTTTGCATTGCAGCCCGCTACCATTAACATGCTCCCCCGCTAGCGGCTGTGCGCCCGGAGATGCAGAAGGAGAAGGTCTTTCAGGTGCTACGTCCTGAGCTTCTGAATGATCATCTTCAGGAACGGCTTTGGGTGCAACTTCCACGCTTGAATCAGAGCCTCGACACCGCTCTCTAGTGATCCAGTCCCGGATGGAGAAGTCCTGCGAGGAACACCTGGGCTTGAGGCGGTCCAGAGCTGAGAGTTCGGCCGTCTGGTCCACCCCGCCCTGCTCCCTCCAGTCGTTGATGACTGCCAGCTCGGCAAAGTCTCTCTGCCCGCCCATGGTGTGTCTGCGGCGGATGTTCTTCTTCTTCCCACGAGCGTCTGGGGCTCGGGTCTTCTGGGTGAACATATCGTCAGCAGATGTGCGTAACCTGAATTTTAGCCGCTCTGTGATTTTGAGGTGCCAGGCCGGTTCGGGGCGCTCCGACTCGCTGCGTGAGGACGAGCTGAGGCTGCTCGTGGACCGCCCTTTCTTCATCACCTCCAGGACTCTCGAGAGCCGCGTGGAAGACTCTGCTCTACCTTCGCTACGCTCACCACTCCCAGCAACACCCTCCACCGATGATTCACTGTCTGTTTTCTGTCTTAGCGACCACCGTCTGGAGAGGGTGTCGCACTCAATCATCCTGTGTGAGGGGAAAAGGCGCCGCGCTTCCATTTTTGGCGTGGTGCTTCTCTCTACTGCTCCACCTCCTCGTGGTTCAGTCTTGTCCAGACTCTGCTCTGGGCAGGGTGTAGACTGGCTGCTGCCACTGCCTGGGGCAAAAACGGGGAAGTCACTTTCACTGTCTGTCTCCATGGGTCGTCCCTCACTGATGAGCTCACTGCGTTCGTCATCTGCCTCCTCACCACCCTGCAGCTCTGGACTGAGCGCGCTGGACTCCGCTCCAGTCAAGAATGTGATGGAAGAAGTGGTGGAGTAATCTGAGGTGATGGAGCTCACCTCTGCACCGGCGGACGCTCCCGGACCTGCTGCCAGTCCGACACATGCTCCAGCAGGAACGTCAGTGGATGCTCCGGTCCACTTTTTTGGTCTTGACCTTGACACAGATGCTCCAGAGCTCATGGTCCCAAGATCTGAGGTGTTCTCATCGATTTGGGATGGGGGATCCGACAAGGAGGATTTGGCCTGAGGAGTTGTTTGGTAGCCAGGGGATGGGGAGGGGGAAGGTGAGGGGTGTCTGGGAGGAGTCTTGTCCTTCAGGAATAAGGAGTTTCTGTGCTTTGCTTTAGGTGTGAGCTCCACAGTTCTCCCGTTCTCTTTCCTCTCCTCTGGTTGCTTTGCGTTGGGTTTTGCATTGGGGCTGGGACGAGTCTCGCTCTGCACCTCAGTCTGGAGGCCATAGTGGTTCGACTTCTGGCCAGGGATTTCCTTCTTGGGGAACACGGCGTCCAGATCATCATCTGAGCTACTAGGCTGCGGTTTCTCCTTTGATTTCTTTCTTTTGCGGCTGGCTGCAGCAAAGATGGAGGAGACTAGGAGCTCTCGGCTGCACTGGTCCTTCCCTGAGCCCCAGGAACCCTGCAGAGAGAGGAGGAGGAAACCGAAATGAGTATTTCTGATGATGAGAAACACAAGGAGGGAGCACGTCAAAGAGAACAAAAACCTTCACCCCCTGCCTGGAAACTTAAACCTGTACTCCACCTGCTCCCATGAAGCACCACAAACCAGAGAAGTGGACAGAGAGAGGAACATTATTAACAGGGAGCACAGTATTGTTTCCATGCGAGCCTTGAAGCAGAAGCGGGAGAAGCAATAGCATCACACAAACTGAAGCACCCTGCACCAGCCTGAGCTGTGGCATGACTGGCTGAAAGCTGAAGAAAAGCATCCACATAACAGCAGTGCGGTGATGACAGAGTCCTGCTTTTGCTAATGACACCATCTCAATTGATTTCTTTCTAGTTCAAAATGAGGAACTGCATAATCCTGAGCTCCTCAGCCACAAGTCTGATGTGTCATGAGGCAGAAAAGAGGCTATGGCTCAGTCAGTCAGAACTGACAGTCATTGCATCAACTTAAAGGTCAGTTCACCCAAATTACAGCAAAACTTGGAGGCTCTCTCTCTCTATACCTCACTTGCTCCTGACCTCACACTCCACGTCGCTCAATCTCGCTTGCCCTCTATCTACCTTGCCCACTCGCTCTTTTGCCTGCTCACACTAAATCTTGCGCTCCTCGTACTCTCTCTATCTGGCCTGCTCTCTACTGCGCTCGTTCTCTCTCACACTCCTCTCACTCTACCTTGCTTGCTCCCTCTCTACCCCGCTCTCTGCCTCGCTCGCTCCCAAATCTACCCCGCTCGCTCGCTCCCAAATCTACCCCGCTCGCTCGCTCCCAAATCTACCTCGCCCCCCCCCACCCCCCCCCCCCCCTCGCTCGCCCGCTCCCAAATCTACCTCGCTCTCTCTCTACATTGCTCGCTCGCTTGCAAATCTACCTCGCTCTCTCTCTACATTGCTCGCTCGCAAATCTACCTTGCTCTCTCTCTACATTGCTCGCTCGCTCGCAAATCTGCCTCGCTCTCTCTCTAGCTCGCTCGCTCCCAAAGTTACCCCGCTCGCTCCCAAATCTACCTCGCTCGCTCCCAAATTTACCCCGCTTGCTCCCAAATCTACCTCGCTCGCCCGCTCCCAAATCTACCTCGCTCGCCCGCTCCAAATCTACCTCGCTCGCCCACTCCCAAATCTACCTCGCTCGCTCGCAAATCTTTCTCGCTCGCTCCCAAATCTACCTCGCTCGCTCCCAAATCTACCTCGCTCGCTCTCCACCTCGCTCGCTCCCAAATCTGCCTCGCTTGCTCTCCACCTCGCTCGCTCCCAAATCTACCTCGCTCGCTCCCAAATCTGCCTCGCTTGCTCTCCACCTCGCTCGCTCCCAAATCTGCCTCGCTCGCTCCCAAATCTACCTTGCTCTCCCTCTACCTCGCTCGCTCCCAAAGTTACCCCGCTCGCTCCCAAATCTACCTCGCTCGCTCCCAAAGTTACCCCGCTCGCTCCCAAATCTACCTCGCTCGCCCGCTCCAAATCTACCTCGCTCGCCCGCTCCCAAATCTACCTCGCTCGCCTCCACCTCCTCCCAAATCTACCTCGCTCACTCGCAAATCTTCCTCGCTCGCTCCCAAATCTACCTCGCTCGCTCTCCACCTCGCTCGCTCCCAAATCTACCTCGCTCGCTCTCCACCTCGCTCGCTCCCAAATCTACCTCGCTCGCTCTCCACCTCGCTCGCTCCCAAATCTACCTCGCTCCCAAAGTTACCCCGCTCGCTCCCAAAGTTACCCCGCTCGCTCCCAAATCTACCTCGCTCGCCCGCTCCCAAATCTACCCGCCGCCGCCCCCCCCCCCCTACCCGCTCGCTCCCAAATCTACCTCGCTCGCCCGCTCCCAAATCTACCTCGCTCGCCTCCCAAATCTACCTCGCTCGCCTCCCCCCCGCTCCCAAATCTACCTCGCTCGCTTGCTCCAAATCTACCTCGCTCGCTCTCCACCTCGCTCGCTCCCAAATCTACCTCGCTCGCTCCTCCACCTCGCTCGCTCCCAAATCTGCCTCGCTCGCTCTCCACCTCGCTCGCTCCCAAATCTACCTCGCTCGCTCCCAAATCTACCTCGCTCGCTCGATCTCTCGCTCTACCTCCATGTCGCTCTACCTCGCTCGCTCAATCTCTCGCTCTACCTCCATCTCGCTCTACCTCCATCTCTCTCTACCTCTCTCTCTCCCTCGCTCACTTCCGCATCTACCTCTCACTCCAACTTGTTTGGTCTCAATAACTCTCTCCCTCTCTAACTCACACTCGACCTTGCTCGCTTCCAATCTCGCTCACTCTCCCTCTCTACCTCCTTTCTTGCTTCCAATTTCCCTTGCTTGCTCTCCCTACTTCTCTCTCCCTCGCTCAGCCCCACTCTCTCTCTCGCTCCCAATCTCACTTGCTGTCTCTCTACATTGCTCGCTCTCTCTCTACCTCCCTCTACCATTACCTCTACCTCCCTCTACCATTACCTCTACCTCACTCGCTTTCTACCTTGCCCTTTCTCTCTCTACCTCACTCGCCCCCTCTCTCTAGTTGTTTGATGCTATATTAATGCTCTAGACATTGTACAGACCTTTAATTGACAGTAAGGCTATTTGTTTTGTTATTTATGTACAGTAGGCTACTGTATGTGCTTAGTTCAAAGTTTCCAGTTCATTTTGTTGATCTCTTTCAATAAAATACAATTGTTGGAGCTTGGATCATAGCATGTTTTTTGTGTTTTAAAACATACTATACTGTACAGTAGCATCTAACATAAACCCTGCTGACAAAAAAAACACAAGAGTTAGGTGAGAATTTTTTGTGGCTATTTGGGTGAAACAACCCTTTAAGTGTAGGTCGTGATAACCATTTGATGCTGACCTTAACTGGAGGGAGAGGTGATGTCACCTACCTCCTGTCTTCCTACACTACCAGTGGCCTAAGAGGGTTAACGGGCGCACACACACTCACCTTTGATTTAGCTGAGTCACTAGTCGGTGAATCTGTGGGTAAAAAGAGAGAAGACACGGGCACGTTAGCTGATCTTACAACACAGATGAACACATTGATGAGATGCAACATGGGAAAATGAGTCGGGGAGGGAAAAAAAGCAAACAGCTGACGAGAAGAATCATGTGGCGTGAAAACACACGACAGACAAGACAAGTGAGCACATACATGAGCAGACAACAGGCCATGCTTCACAGACGGATGAGCTCTACGTTACACTCAGGTCCACAGCTGCATGGCATGTGACCTTCTTCCCCAACACACCTCAACATTTTTACAAGCATTTCTAAACTGTTTACAGATCATTTGGTAATCACTAGCAAATACAGTAAATATGTTATAAATGTGTGCAACAATAAACTTAGCTTACAAATGTAATCAGAATGCAATTGTTGTCATCTCTTATCAGATATGATATAATTTATAATCTAATTATTCTATATTACACAAATTAATGATAAAAATAGGAATTATAGCATTATCTATATTTATAAAGCATTATTGATTATAATTTCATTGTTTAACAGTAAAATAACTATTAACTAAGTTTAATTATTAATTTACCATTTCTAAATGATGGTTATTAAAAGTATAATATACTGAGACAGGTAAAGAGGTAAAACTTTAGTTTTAACTTTTAAAAGAAAAAAAAAGCAACGATTAGAGAAAAGCTAAACATAACTTTGTGTCGACCAAAGTTATTTTTTCCTGGTTATTATCTCACAACTTTTTTTGGACCACTGGTTGAAACACAACAGTTGACAAATATGTAGGTCAGAAACTGTCCGATCAAAAAGTAAACAAGATAACGTATAATAGCAGCTGTCAGTACGCACTACAGACACATTTTCACTGATAATAAACCTCACAGACTATGATGATGTTTTTTAGCTGAGCTGACGAAGCGATGTGAGATGACATGAGCTGCCATGACAACAGTGACACGGAGATGATGGAGACGGCTATGGAAGAAACCCAAAAAAAAAAAAAAACAACATCAACAGAGAAGTGACGGGGGTCACAGAGGGGCTAGCTATATGAAAAGAGGGGACACTGCATGAGAGAGAGAGTGTCAGCAAGGAAAACCTTTAATCAGTCCTCACCTGCTCTGTAATCACATCTACTTATATCATCCGTCAAGCTAAAATTTGCTTTGGTTTGTTTGTGTGACATAGCCAAGCCCCCCCTATACACCCCTTACAATACAGATGATGGCACAATATGCAAGTGCACACTGACCGGTGACGTAGAAACCATACCATGCTATCTCTCCTGTTGGCAAGCTTGCGAGACAGTGAGGAGAGACAGCGGAGAGCCGTTCAGACAGTAGCACCGGCCTGAGTTAGGTATACTCTGATAGAAAACCCACAGTACCATGTAGCCGCTTCGCTTCCCCTTTCCGTCACGGTTTCTTTCTGTAACGCCATTTTTTTTCCCCCCTCTCTCTTTGGCATTTCTTGCACTTAACAGAACTGCGGGTTCCTGCAGACTAGGCAGCTACACTGGGGGCAACAATCCTCCTTCTTCCTACAGTTCCAGCTGTCCATCACGGACATTATAGAGTCCATCAGTGTCATCATGGTGTGATAGACTCCTCCCACTTGGCCTGTGTCAAGATCAGTATGTGTGAATGCTGGGAAAGCCTTTAGGACACCCGACAGAGCCTCACTAGAGACAGAGGAATCAGAGGTCGCCTTTCACTGTAAAAACATCTATTTCTGACGTGGGAAAGAACATGCCTTATTAGTGCAACAGTAGGCGGGATAAAGGGAGGGGGAAAACAGCCCGCTTGAGGGTTGACTAAAGCAAGGTATTAAAGGGCAGAGGGGTACAAACATCTAAGTGTTTAAAAGACTAAGAAATACCGAGGAGGGGGGGGGGGATCAATCTATAAAAGCAAATGAAGAAGCAAGACAATTTACTGCATCCTTTCAATGATGCAAATAAATCGCCCACTGAAACCCACATAGGCATTCAGAGTTAAGGTTAGCCATAGACATTTCTATCTAGTGGCAACAGCCAAAGAAGCAAAAAGGGGAAGCTTGGCCTGGGGAAGAAGCAGCGTTATCACCAACAATAGTTACTCGTTCACACACCGGTCGCTCTTTGACCACAGCGCTCAGCGGAGAAAGGATAGAGAAAGATGAACCCACCAAAGAGTCGGCCTGCCAAAGGCAGCGTGTTACCTGATACTTCACCCTGCGATGTGCCCGTACGGCCGATGTTGGTGAGCAGGTGGTCGATGTTGGGGACGGGCTGAGACTCCACCGCGCTCTCATCGTGGGACACGGTCTGAGAGGAATAAATGTAACACTGTTAGGAGCAGATTCACGAGGACGTTTTTTGAGAAATTTTGCAGCCCTAACGCCAAATTCACACCAGAACAGCGGCTGTGGCCGTTTGATTCAATGGCAAAATTTAACTTTTAGCAGCAAAGAGCGACCAGCAGAAAACCTGCAACCAATTAGTAAACAGATACTGTGACTCCGGTGACATGTTGACCTGTGTTATCACATCACCAACAGAATGCCTGAATTCAAATGCGATTTTCCGTCTCCTTAGTCATTAACACTACCTCGTGATCTAAATGTTTTCATGTATCTTAGAGCTTCTCTGCCAGTTAGACAGTTTCTTCCTCCAAACGTCTGTTAACTCTAGAAAAACAATCTAATTATCCTCAGTTTCAGTTGGAGATTCAAGCGCCCCATTATGATCCAATGTAGTGTGGCTGACTAACCCATTGATTATATAGGAAGCTTTGTGTGATCAATAACAATGAAGAGTCTGTCCCCATGATTAATTTGATGATATAAAAATTCTCCACAGCAGTAGTTACTGACACTGAGTTTTTAGGTGACATCTAAGAAATCTGTTGGTGCCAACCATGTCATACGAGATTGTCATGAAGGAGGTTAAATAACGCCAACACTGTGGCATCAGTGGACATGTTTTCCACCACCTCTGATATAAACTACAATTCACACTGATTTTTCTTACTCACTCAGACAACACAAATGTTAAGTATTTTCTGTTTGAAAAGTGAAATAAATGGCAAAATGTGAAGGTCTATTTGCATTTTACTAGGGCACACAATCTTGTTTGAACACCACTCATTTCTTCAACTCTGTTTTCGGACTCTGTTTTAAAGCCAGTGAGGATACTGATACCATATGAACTAAAAAACCTAAAGAATCTACAGGTCATACTGGCTAGTTGTAAAGGAGGGTAAATAACGCTCCAAAGTTGCATGAAATTTTGGTGAGGAAAAACTGTCATGGTCATTTTCAAAGGGGTCCCTTGACCTCTGACCTCCGGATATGTGAATGTAAATGGGTTCTCTGGGTCCCCACCAGTCTCCCCTTTGCAGACATGAACACTTTATGATAATCACAGTCAGTCTGGATCAAGTCATAGTCAAGTCAGCACTCTGACACACTGACAGCTGTTGTTGCCTGTTGGACTACAGTTTGCCATGTTAAGATTTCAGCATATGTTTTATGCTAAATGCAGAACCTGTGGGGGTTTCTGGATGATATTTGTCATGGTTCTGTGTTGTTAATTTATTTCCAGTAATATATAAACATACATTTACATAAACAAGCATATTTGTCCAGTCATGTTGATAAGAGTATTAAATACTTGACAAATCTCCCTTTAAGGTTCATTTTGAACTGATAAAAAAATGTATGTAACTATGGACAATGATGCGATTAATCATTATTAAATATTTTAATCAATTGAAAGTCCAAGTTATTGTTATTATTGTTAAAGGGATCCTGAGATTTTCACTGCCAATCGCTGGTTCTTTGTAATTATTGTGCATACGATAATAAAGAAACTTGAGACCTGTTTTTTGAAACTCCTTTTATCATATCTTGTGTATTTTGGCTTGTTTTTTTTATATATGAATGAACTGCTTTTTTATTTGCAAACTCAATTGTCTAAAATTTCCCCCTTTTAGGGACAAATAAATTATTTTGAAGTGAACTGAAGTCAACCCTGAGAAGAGGACAGGGCAGGAAAGAGAGTAATTTAATGGCACTGACGGCTAAACTCACCACTGGATCTCCGTTTCCATCTTCAGTGAAAAACCAGTCATACTAGAAGAAAGAAAAAAACATTAAAAATTAAGTCTTTGTGTTTTATGTGTGAAAATTTAGTTTAATATCTTAATAGCAGTTACAGACATGATGCTCACATTTTGAATGAGGGCCTCCACTATCCTGTACTGGTCTGGCATGTGCGTCACCATGTGGGTCATGTTGTCCTCGGTGGTTCTCACCAGAGTGGGACCGAACACGATGGCCAGGTTCCTTGGTTCCATCTAACAAACAAGAAACAGAGTTTTAGTACTTAGTACTTCTGTTTTGAAAACAACTGTTGTAATATTATCTCCAATACAAACAGTACAATACAGACAGAAACAATACAAGACAGACACGAAATGAGAAAAAAAATTGTATAATCACAAAATTTAATTGAAACTAAAAGGAAATATATACAGTATATAGTGTCACACTGGCTGTTTTTAATGTCGCTGATCAAAACTTAATGAAGAAATATGATAAAATACACACCTTATTCTTCTCTGAGTTTTCAGCCACAGTTTTGAGATGAGCTGAGAGGAACTTGAGGGTCTCGTAATGATGATCCGGCAGCTCATGAAGCTGAGTAGACAGAGAAACAGACGATATATAGTTATGTAGGTAGGGACACGTTTGACAACGAAAAATGTCTCTTTCTTTTCTAACACGTTTTTTGTTGCGTAATAAGGACTTAATGAGGTTTAGAGGTGCGATTAAATATTAAATTAATCACCAGCTATTTTGATAATTGATTAAGTGGATTCAGCAATTTTTGTTAAGAAAAAAAAACTCTTATTTCAACATCTTAAATGTGAATATTTTCTTCTTTATTTACTCCTCTATGACAGTAAACTGAATATTTTTGAGTTGTGGACAAAACAAGACATTTGAGGAAGTCAGTTTGGGTTTTATCTACATTTTTCACCATTTTCTGCCATTTTACAGACCAAACAACTTATCGACAAGATTAATCAACGGTGAAAATAATCGGGAGTTGCAGCCCTAATGAGGTTACAGCGCTCTAACACATGATATGAACAGGCTGTAAAAATTAAAACCCAAATGCTTTAGAAATGAAGAAAGGAGCTAATGAATAAATAATTCAAATAATGAAAAGGGGATAATGTACAATACAAAAAAAGGATGAAATGAATATTCAAAGCAACTCACCAGCCTCTTGAGCACTTTGAGTCTCTCCACTGGGTCCTCTGTTCTGTTGGCGTCGATAAAATCTGCGTACCTGTCTGCAGGCAGAAACAAAGTACAGTCAACGTTTTAGTGGGTTGCGGTTCTCATTTTTGGCCACTAGATGGTTTGCACATCTTTGGAAAAAGCAACGTACCATTGGTGAACAACGGCTCAGGAAGTTTACGGAAGAAGGACTTGAGTAAACTGCTGATCACATTCAGGTCCCTCCATTTCTGTAAAACATGAGATGAAGATGTGAAGGGTAACTGTGCAAAAAAAACCACACAACAATGAGTCACATCCACTATCCATTAAAAATACTAGATTCTGCTTTGACTTTAACTTACTGTTGCTCTGAATGCCAAAAAATACATAAAACACAAATATAGAACAAACTTTAATTTAATTTGAATGGTTGCTAAATGACACGTCACTGGCAAGTAAACAGTGATTTGGATTGTTCTGTGTGCACACATCTAGATAAAACTTAAAAATACTTCAACCTTGCATAAATTTTATTTCCCCAAACAATAAAGGGATAGTTTGGGTGTTTGAAGTGGGGTTTTATGAGGTACGTATCTGTACTCAGTGTACTGCCTACAGCAGATGACGTGGAAACGCCAAAACACAACTCGTATCTGTTTCTTATACGTGGCAAATATATGTTTTGTGCTGCCCCGTCCACAGCTGTACATTGCTTTGCTTCTCTGTGGTAAGTGGTAAATGGACTTGCATTTATATAGCTCTTTTCTGTCTTCTGACCACTCAAAGGGCTTTACACGATTCACTCATTCGCACACACATTCGTACACTGATGGTAGAAGCTGCCAAGGTGCCAGCTTTGGGGTTAGGTGTCTTGCTCAAGGACACATGGACATGTAGCTGGAGCAGCCGGGGATCGAACCACCGACCTTTTGAGCCACAGTTGCCCCCAGGTCGCCACAGTGCGGTAACTCCTGTCTGCTCCTTCAAGCTGGGGGTGTGCCAACCGTCATCTAGTATAGGTAATACACTGATTATGGATAATAACCTCATACGACCCCACTTCAAAACACCTGAACTATCCCTTTAAAGGACAGCACAGCACCATGAGACTCCAAGGTGAAATTATTTAAAGCAACACGGATCGATCGAGCGCCACTCACATCATCCTGGATATCGATGTCATTCATGCCCTTGTTATTGAGCTCCTCCTGCATGTTGGAGATGGCGGCGTTGTTTCCTGGGACTCTGTAGATGCCTGTGTACTCCAACCCCCTCTCCTCCACCAGCTTACAACACACCTCCACAATCAGAGGCACAAACTAGAAAACAGAGAAATATAGAAAATGTTTATCTTACTGGACTACAGTACTTTATTACTGTGTGGAGAAAAGCAAAAAAAGATTGACTTCTAAAAGAAATGCATACACAAAAAACACAAATTGCTTAGTAGAGATGCAAAAGATATTTGACAGGTAATTATGATTTTCTACTTTGTTTTCCACAATGTTATTCACTCTTTCTGGTGTTTTATTACAAGTAACATCAGTACAAGTTACCTCTCCAACATCAGAGGGTGTAAGACTCAATACTTTCTCACTTTTTGTGGCAGAGGACTGGCCTGCACAACACCTCATCATCATTATCGCTCTATTTGACATCGCTGAGTGTGGAACTATGCTATTGTTTGGAATTTAATTTGTGAGCCAGGACCCCAAATTTGGGCAACGGGTACCATCTTAGGGGAATAATTCTCGTAGTTTTGGCAAGACATACACCCCTAGTGCTGGGAAATATGTGATAGCATCGTAGCAGTGCTAAACCCATGCCAAAACACTCTGTTCAAAAATTATTGACCCTGTCGCTTTGGAAATTGGAGGGAATATAACTCAGAATATATTTTACAGAAAAGCTGTTAAAACAAGTATTTCTACGAATGTTATCCATTACTGGCAATGACCCCACAGTGACTATACATGATGTAACACACAGGTTTGGTCTGTACATAACCAAATAATGAATACCATGTTTACATAGATTGATAATGTATATCCTTCAGTAACAATACGGAAAATATTACGACTGATAAAACTTAAGAAAATCCTCCAAATTAGGTTTTCAATCTTTTGGGCAACATTTTGTGCTGGATTTAGGGAATTTATACAACAGTTAATTAGTAATTTGAACAAATCCATGTAATTAAATGTGTCAGGGTTTTGTTTTTTTAAAATAAATAACAGACAAATATTTTTCTAAAATGAGTTGTATTTTATATTGGCCACTTTTCAGAAATGCTTATGTTAGTGTGGTGTTAACACGCTTAAAGCTGCTACTGATGCAAGCTGTCACAAACTGTTTAATATGGATCATACCTTGCAAAAAATCACTATGAGCATTATTTCATGAAGATGCACCCAGCATCTCTTCTGGCTCATGGACTAATTGTGTCTGTGTGTCTTTATTTACTTGTTAGACCTTTGGTTTGTCTCTGTCCTCAACAATGTCAGGTTTTTATACTTTCTATGTTCCAACATTAATACTGTGCTATCACCAGATATTTGTCACATGTACACTTGTAAATGCTTATCTCAAAAGGCCAATAAAAATCAGTACAGACCTTGTTGGTCTGTGCAGGAGGACAGTCGTCCAGCCTCACTCCAAACGTGACTCCAGGAGACGGCTTCTTCTCGAAAGGTTTCCTCATCAGCCCCGGGATGCCCTTCCTCCACGTCCCTTTATCCTTGGGAGGGCTGGTGTCATCTGCAAGCCCAGCACAATGACAGTACCTTTCTTAGTTTCTCCTCGACTCCTTGGTGGTGTATTATTGATAATATTTCAGCGTACTGGGATCCCTTAACAGTCTTGAATTACATAAATTGGGTATCAGTGTAAAGTTGAGACTCTTGTGGATCCAATGAGCTCAACTGTATTCATGTGTGATGATATTAGTCCCCATAGTAGCCAATTCATTGTAGCAAGACCATTTTTTAAAACTAGACATCACTGTATAAAATGACCTGCGGTGACCTCCAGGATAATCACAGCCTCATGAAACTTTACAACCACAAACTAGAGACCTAAAGCATTCAGAGGATGGATGGCTTTCCTAGCTAGACTGACAATAAGGTTTCTGAGCAACAGACATGTTTGCCACCCATTTTCTGGAAAATGTAATTCTTGCAGCAATCTCCAAATGTCAAGTTTTTGACTCCAAATCACAGCACGGCTCGTCAAGGTCGTGGTGTCTTAATGTGGTATTTTGGAGGGATTTTTGCTCATTTTTAATCAATCATTCTCAAAAGGTAAAAATGGTCAAATTTAGCAACCCAAAATTGCTGCAACAACTTATGAGACAGAGCATGGGGATTGCCATCATATGCTTCTAATAAACAATTTATTTTCATTCTGTATTCATTAATTTTAATTTATGTCAAGAACAACTTGACACAGTGCTGAGCTGCATCTGAAATTAATCTCCAGGATCCAGCTTTCAAATGATGTACACCACTTTATGTGACATTACTGCTGACCTGCTATCTCCACCCAGTGACCCCTGTATCCCCCTAAAAAAAGACAAGAACTGTGCTAAAGAGGGGTGGAGTAGAGGAGTATGGTGGAGTATAATAGAATTGGTTGGCATCAGAGTGTATTTTCTTGCAAAAGACATCAAATGCTAAGAAATAAATACATAGGATAATGTGATTTGTTTCTTTTCCTACCTTTGTGCATGTTCTTCCTCTCCTGCTCAGGTTTGGGTGCGAGTGGACTCATTGCTTTGGTCTCTCCTTTACCTCCCAGCAGCGTCTGTCTGATGCTTAGCGACTGGCGTGAGGGTTTGGGCGACGGCTCCGTCTTGCTGCCTGTCGGGCTGCGAGCGGGTAAGACACGAACACAAAATGAGCTTTCCAATCGGAGCGAAAGTCATCCAGAAATGTGCAAAGTTCGCCCTCCTCTCCCCGTCATCCCCTCCCTCTCAAACTTACCTCATCAAGGTGTTGTACTCCTTGATCTTCCTGCTGATGAGGTCATGGCTGGTGAAGGCCGCATTCTAAAAACAGGAAAGGAAAAGGAAGGGAGGAAGGAAGGAAAGAGGAGCAGAGGAGAACGGACAGAGGACACAATAGGTGATGGTTAGGGCATCAGGTGCAGCACCTCCCTTCACATCCCCACCCCTAACAGGCCGTAACGGATCTTTATATAACCTGCTGCTCTCAGGTGACACAGGTAAGATCATTGGAATGTCACAGTAAGGGCAGTGTGGTTAAAGAGAGGGGAAAGATAGGCTTCAATTTCTAATGGAGGGCATATAGCAAGAAATGTCCAATATATATTCTCATTATATGCTCAGTAATGTTGAGATAGCAGCTAACCACCTGCAGGGTATCGAATGAACAAAAACAATGGACAACAACAAGAAGATTTTCTTATCTTAAATCTTGACTTTTTTCCGTGTTGATTACTCGCACGATTCGGGATTCATCAAACTCTCAAAACTGAGCAAACTTGTCATAAAATGCAAAAAAAAAAATCGCAATATATTGAATCATAACCCCGTATCATGATACGTATTGCCAGATTCTTACCAATGCACAGCGCTACTGATGAGAGCCACTTGTTCATGAGATGGTGCTCATTCATTAGAGTTGATCATTATAGGGCTGCAACTAACAATTTTCATTATCCATGAATGAAGTAATTGTTCTGTCTGTGAATTGTCAGAAAGTGCCGATCGCAACCTCGCAAAAGCCGTAGTTGACTCATTTGTTTTAATCACTGTCAGATATCAGCAGATAATCACACAACAAATTTAGCAGCATCAGTCGTGGTATTCGAAGTATTAACAGTACAGCTACCAATGGCCACACTGTGACAGTCCCAGATGGTCTGACAAAGTATAAAAAAAGTCTTGCTGAAGCAAAGTGGGCCATGACTTAGATGCTTAGATGGGAGGAGGACAAGAGGAAGTGACAGTCATTGTAGGGCAACAGGATGATTATGTAGTAGGTGAGGTCACTGTCAGGTGTGATATAACAGAGGATGTTCACCTGGATGGCACCCTGAGGCAGCTGTCGTCATGAGAACTACTGAACTGTATAAGTTGATTGACGATGCCAATACAATCAATAACACTAAAAAGATGCTGCACCGGGTGTGAAATTAACACCCGCCAAGCACCGATCCTCCACACCGGCAGGTAAATGTTTGCACCAACATAATCATGTGCTGCTGATCCCTCCTCTGTTGCTCTTCCTGTGGTTTCTTCCATTTTTTTTGTATTTTTTCCTTATTAAAGGGTTTCCTTAAGGGGGAGTTTTTCCCTCTCTGATGAGAGGGGTCACACTGTAAAGGACAGAGGATGTGGTATCCTGTATAGATTGTAAAGCCCCCTGAGGAAAGTTTATAATTTGTGACCTAGTCCGACCACTCAAAGCGCTTTACACTACATGTCAGCATTCGGCCATTCACACACATTCATACACTGATGGCTCGACCTTTAGGAGCTGGAGGAGCCGGGGATCGAACCGCCGACCATCCCGTTGGTGGCGGTTGCCCCATTATTTGCAGTATAACTTGCAGTTTCTTTATTTACACACTTGACAACCACAACGATTATCTCTGTTGCTAAAAACCCACCAGCTTTGCGCTAACTACTGCAACGTACAACAACAGAGGAAGTTGTTCTTCTTAGTCCGGCTTACAGCGTTCAACACATCCACAAACATTAATACTGCATAAACACTGGCTCCACTGGATCCTAGAAAACATGTTAGACCAGTACCTCTTGGAATATAAACTAGAACCTAGAACTGAATTTCAAATTAACCTCTTCTGTTAATTTAAGGCATCCCTGAAAACAAAACAGTTAACAGGAGGAAATACCCAAAATAACAAACAAACAAACCATGCTGGGAAACTGTAGATTAATTTTACTTTGAGCATGTTACACTGCCTGTAAAATCGATATAGTGAAGTACATTATGTACTGACAAAGATGTATGTGAAACAAAAAAAGCAATTTATTATTTTGGCCAGTAAAAAATATGCTTAGCCAGTGAATTTTTAATCTACCAGCCCGTTTAGCAAAAAAAAGTTTTGAATGCTGGATTCTCACCTCCTCATCCAGGTTGCTGTTCTCCTGTATGACTCTGATCCAGGCCAGCATGTCCTCCCGGTCTTCGGCCTGGAACAGGTACTCGCAGTCCGACGTGGTCAGCCGCAGAACGTTCTTGCGCTTGGTGTCGCTGTATGAGATGTCAATCAGACAGGCCTTGATGCTGATCGGCAGCGGCTCGTCTACTGCTTGGCAGTTGGCATGAGCCTGCCCCTGTGCCTTGTCTTTATACAGGCAGAGGTAACGGCCTCTCAACACGGCGTACATCTGTTTCCACGGACGCATACCTCCTCCGACACGCTGCAGAAACAGGTCATGAAGGAGACAAGGTTTACAAAGCAAAATGGAGGGAATTAAATAGTAATCTTTCTGTAAAAGGTCCTATTGTTGGCATTGTTATAGCACATAATCACTGCCTAGAGGAAAATATGAGACCTCATACAAGCAGGTGAAAGGCAGCTATGAGTTCAAATTGGTCCAACAGGTTAAATATATAGAACAGCATAGGGTCAGACAAAGATATGCTCTGGAAACGAGGGCATGTTTTTAAACCAAGTGTCACAGTAGGTCACGTAAGGCTTCTGTGTCAGTGTGTGAGTCATATGATGAGATGGCTTTTGTATGTAGAGACGGTCCACACCTTGCCCTTGTCTGTGTTCAGCTGCTTGAAATGCAGCAGACCCTCCTTGGTGGCGTCACAGAAGACGTCTGATGAAGAATCCCTCCTGGACCCCGAGTCTTCGGACGATCTGTCCACCGCCTGTGATGGATAGAAAATAACATAAGGCCTAGAAAACACCTGGAAGACTGAAGTGTTTTGTTGAAGAACTTAAATCATCGAGGGGAACAGTGATGCTTGTGACCTTTTTAGTTTAAATATCTTTTGTTTTGTTTTTTAATCCAGGATTCCTAATGAGATTGAAAATCTCATTTTTTATGCTAAATGCAGTACCTGTGAGGGTTTCTGGACAACATTTGACATTGTTTTGTTGTTGTGAATTGATTTCCAATAATAAATATATACACACATTTAAATAAAGCACCTTATTTGTCCACTTCCACGTTGCTATGAGTATTAAATACTTGACAAATCTTCCTTTAAGGTGCATTTTGAACAGATAAAAAATGTTTGCAAACTAAACATGTATAAAGCAAGCTTATTTGTCCGATCCCACGTTGACAATAAAAACTTGACAAATAAAAAATGTGTGATTATTTTGTGATTAAATATTTGAATTAATTGACAGCCCTTGAAATTTCACATAAAGTAACAGACTTAAAACAAACAGAAAATAGCATCAACCAATGAATTAGCAGTGTCATTCAGTGTTCAAATAGTCCTTTGTCTTATTTTTACAGCCGTCCATGCTTATAAAACAGTCTAGTTTAGGGTGACTATAGACGAGAGTGCAAAATCTTGAAGAGCACTTTCACCAGAGACGGTGTGGGTTCTAGTAATGACGTATATATAGTAATTTGTCTGCAAGACCAAACACGTCAGTAGAGAATCTAGATAAGGAGGCAGTTTGTGTTATATGGCCTTATAAAGAAAAATGTACCAAGAATAGAAGGGTGATCATCAGTAGAAGACGAGGGTTGAACTATCCAACTCTAACGCTCTTCAGTCACATGTTTATAGGTTGACGTAAATACAGAGAAACATCAAGTGATGTTTGATGTTGCTTTTACAGCCGTCCCTGTTTTCCATATTCACATTTCAATGGGAGAAGTTTTATCTTCTGGGTGTGAACTAGTGAGCTGATAAACCTTCATGCAGGATAATTCAGCCCTGAACAAACCCATGCTTGATAATGAAAACTGGGGATTGAACTCACCTTCCTCAGACTTTTCAGACCAGGTATTAAGGACCTCCTACTAGGAAGAGAAGGAGAGTTTTTTTAATTAATTTGACCAATGTTTTCCCATTAAAATCTATATAATGGGGTTGTTTTTGTATTTGTGATGACACTGTGGTGGGTAGTACTTGCCCTCTGCTTTCTTCCCGGTAGTTATCCAGGCCTTCATCGTACGACTTGGATCGCTCTGTTTTAGTACCCGAATCTGACTCAATAATTGTGAGACGGAGAGAATCTATTAAGAGAGGATTAAACAATTATTCGCAACCGTTCATAACCCATACTGGCATGTTCAGTAATAGCTGCTTATATGAACATACCTTGGTCATGTGACAGCTGGCGTCGAATGAGAGGCGACGGAGAGGTGGGGCTGGGTGGGATGGTGGTGATGATGGGCGTTCCACATATCACAGCAGATGCAGGGATGTGTGTGCTGTCCTGGTCAGTACTGGGACTAGATGGTTCATCTGAGGACAGAAAGAAAGGAATTTATGCTGCATTCATGTGGAGTTGGAATAATCAGAAAAATCAGTTCCCGACCCCTCAAGTTGGAACCCGGAAAGTCTGCAAATTATTATTATTTATTTTTAACGATTTGCCAAGCTGATGCCATATTACGCAGAAACATAGCAGACAAAAGTATATGTTGGGTTGACTTTTATTTGTTATTAATTCAAGTGTTGCATACCAATTTTTTTTTTCACACATGAAAGTTGTAATATGAATTAGGGTGTAAACATTAGTTGCTGTCCACGTAGAGTGACCTAGATAAGTGACAAAAGTCATTTATTAGCATTAACCTGATAAAGCCGAGTGGAAAATTGCAAAACGGAAATGGCACAAAGAAATCACACAAAACCCAAAATGGCCGACCTCTTGTAGCATGACCCTGAGAGACTTGTAGACATGTGCCTCCCAAATTTCGTACAACTAGGTGAAACGTACCGTGAGGGTTGCTTCGTTGAAATTATGTAGGGGATGCTATCGAGCCCCCTTGCCACACCCACGCACAACAACCATATCTGTTAGTGAGTGTGCTAAATTGTTTGTTTTTAAGCAAACCTAGCCCCTCAAAAATAACTTCCTGTTTCATGACGAACAAGTGCCGTGTCGCTATGGCAATGGCATTTCACAAAAACTCAAAAGCTTCCCCATCTGGCATCATGAAAGTCTTACCAAAAAGCATATTTTAGTGATTTTGGGGAATGTACGGGTGCAGCAGCAAGTCAACAAATCACTACTGGCAAGTTTCAACCAAACAGTCCAGTCCGCTACACATTAGAATGGTTGTTTTTGTGTTTCCGTTAACAAAATTTGTGGATGGTACCAAGAGGACCACTTCATTCTTGGTACCAGCTTGACCCCGATTTTTTTTTTTTTCTTTTAAATGGCAGCTCACAAAACTATACCAACACATTACATACACAAGGCTGTACAATTGACAAAGAGCCGATCCTGTGTCTGGTTGCTGTTTAAATGTGTCATTGAGTGTCCTGTGATCAGCTGAAAACCCCACCTACACTGACGGGGTACTACCTGCAGTGGAAACACAACTAGAGAAACGCACTGGTACCAAAAGTGAGTTGAATTGAGCTGTACCATGCAGTAGAAAAGCAACTTTACTTGGAAAGATAATAAAATACAACACATCCTCTTAGTAGCATCCTGGTCGTTTCCACATTACGACTTAAAGCTTCCAGCTCTGGAAATACGACCATCTGAGGAGCACGTGAATGCAGCATTAGTTACTGGCAACTAAACACTGAGCATTTGAGGCTGGAACTGACTGTTAGCTAAACCCCTCCCCCTAACAGTGACTGTCCAATCGTAGCTTAGCAGAACTTACTTTGCATTTAGAGAGTTTGAAAAGCGGTGTGTTTTTTATAACTTTTAAAACCAAAAACACAAGCGTAAAAGTGTAAAGGAGTGAAGGAAGTTCATTTCCTAGGAAGGCAAAGTCATAACATGACCCACCCTACTCTGCCTCTGATTGGTTGGTAAATGTTGATTGTTAGGTTTAGGCATGAAGAATGAGATTGGTTAGCTTTATACTATGAATATCAAGGTAAGCCACTCAGAGGCAGAGTAGGGCGGGTCATGCTCTTGCCATCGTAGGAAAAAAATATCCCCAGTAATTCCCCACTGTGTGGAAGCATGCTCTTTATTACTCCTGCTAAACATACAAGTTTGGCATAAATTCAGCCATAGTCTGCAACAGGAAATATCATTCAGTACATTACATCATCCAAAAACAAAGGCTAATTCATCTCTGTTATCTCCACTTGAATAAACATTTCTGCAGACAGCAATAAAACGCTGTGATAAAGACGTAAGAAAGCAAAGTGATGCAGACAGAGACGCAGTCAGCCAGTAGATGAGTGTTTCTGCTCCGATAAGCTAGTGCACACCTTCCCTTTAAATACACACATGCTGGGTTGTCAGCTAACATTACATCATCACAGACACGGCCGTGTCATAATGTCTGATGTGCAATATCAGCAAGATGGCAAGCCCTAAAAACAAATGAAGAGAGGCGTACAATGAATCATATCTGCGACTGTGGTGATGCAGGAAGGGCAGGTGAAACCTAATGCGCCACTACCAACATTAACACTCTTTACATTCAAGTAGAGCATGTCATATGTTACTTAACTTGCATTACACTGCCTTCATTACAAGTCAAAAAGAGCAAGAGCAAAAATGCATCTAAATGATTAAATTCCAACCAATGCACTGCACTATACAACTACACAACTTTAATATGAAACATCTGATCGCCTTATTAGTTGTGTACAGATCACTGCTGTGAAATCTTTCTCCCCTCAAACCTCAATATGATGAGATTGGAAGTGTTGATTAAAGCTGCCCTGGCCTATAAAAAACACACACCAGTTTTGAGTTAGCTGTTCTCAAGAAGCATTGCCTGATGTGAATCATGCCTCGCACAAAAGAGCTCTCAAAAGATAAGAGATAAGATAAGATTGAACTTTATTCATCCCGAAGGAAATTGTTGTGCCTACGATCAAGAATTGTTGACTTATATGAAGCTGGAAAGGGTTACAAAAGTGTCTCTAAAAGCTCTGATGTCCATGTGTCCGTGTGAATGGAGAAAGTTCAGCACTGTTGCTACTCTCCTCTAGACGTGGTCGTCCTGTAAAGGTGACCAAAAGAGCTCAATGAGGTGAAGAAGAATCCTAGAGGGTCAGCTAAAGACTTACAGAAACCTCTGGCACATGTTAACATTTTTGTTGACAAATCTACAATAAGTAAAACATTAAACAAGAATGGAGTTCATAGGAGGACACCACGGAGGAAACCACTGCACAAAATATTGCTGCACGTTTGAAGTTTGCTAAAGAGCACCTGGATGTTCCACAGCACTACTGGCAAAATACTCTGTGGACAGATGAAACCAAAGTTGAGCTGTTTGGAGGGAACACACAATGCTATGTGGAGAAAAAAGGCTCAGCACACCAACATCGAAACCTCATCCCAACTGTGAAATATGGTGGAGGGGCATCATGGTTTGGGGACCATGACCATCTGTCCACCAACCACAGCTCAACATAGGATGGGTGATGCAACCGGACAACGACCCAAAGCATAGTAGTAAATCGATAACAGAATGGCTTCAACAGAAGAAAATAGGCCCTGAGCACTGACCTCAACGAGCTGCTGTGACATGACGAGAGAGCGATTCACACTAGACATGAACTGAAACATTTTTGTAAAGAGGAATGGTCCAAAACTCCTCCTGACCGTTGTGCAGGTCTGATCTTAAACTACAGGAAATGTTTGGTTGAGGTTATTGCTGCCAAAGGAGGGTCAACCAGTTATTAAATCCAAAGGTTCACATACTTTTTACACCCTGCACTGTGAATATTTACATGTTGTGTTCAATAAAAACATGAAAATATCTCATGTTTGTCTATTGTTGTGACTTACATGAAGGTCAGGACACATTTTATGACCAATTTATGCAGAAATTCAAGTGATCCCAAAGGATTCACATACTTTTTCTTGCAACTATACCTACCAAAGTTCATACATCTAGGTGAAACATGGGCGCTATCGAGCCAATATGCAATATCTGAGCACGAAACTCATGTCGGATACTGTATCTATTTCATGCACATCTGATGCATGTGCCAAATTTCAAGAGAAACTGAGCAGCCCAAGCACCTTGTTTTTGCACTCAGACAAACTAGAATAATCCTTACAAGATTAATAGGTTGTTAGTGCTCTGGCTCAAATTTGATTTTACTTTACTGGAAAAACTGCATTTTCCAAAATGTCAAACTATTCCTGTAAGATCTGCTCAAATAAAAACTGCAACCATCAATGTGGAAAAAAAAAAATACTTTCCCTTTCACATTTTGGAAAACAATGCAGCACATCACTGGTGTTAAAACAGAACGCTGGGAAGTGCTGATGATAATGATAATCTAATGTTATCTGGAAAGCAAGAGCTGAGGTGTGTTTGTGTATATAGAGGGAAATGTTACTGGAAGAGGATATGATTAACACCTGCCGGTTCTGGGGCATGAAGAAGCACAAGAGCTGCTCTAATTGGCTGCTGGTGAGTCACCAATGACGACGCGACCGAGGATGCGAGGTCGAGTTCAAGCTTGCTGGGTTATATCAGCCGATAAGTTGGCAGAGATGTGAAAAGACAGAAGAAACAATAACTAAAATGATTTTTTTTTTAAATGTTCATTTGGTTTAAACACACTGACAAGTACATGGAGAGCTCAGTGATACTGTGATGATTTCGTTCAGTTTCTGAGACGCAGAAAAAGTGAAGATTTCTCCTCAAAAGGGAGGATGTGACTTTTCTCCTGTACTTTAGCGGCACCAGTTGTGTTCTGTTCCCAGTACAAAATGTTTGGCAGACACCTAATGTACAGCAGTTGTTCCACTTATTGTTTGGAGCTGTACTACGAAGCTGCAGGAATGCTCTTATTTCTCTGTTATGTCACAGCCCATTAGCTTCTTGGGTTTCTCTTGCTGTTCAACACGGGGGGAAATCTGAGACATTTCAGAGAGTGGGTGGGGGGTTTATTGCGTTGGAGAGCAGCTCTGTGTATGTATGTGTGTGTGCTGTCCTACTCAGATCTCAAAGGGTGGATTGAATACGTCACGGTTGCCTGCAGAACAGTGTCACGCTGTCACGTAATCACACACCTGACTCGATGTCACCCTGAGTTCAAAATGCCACAAGGAATCAATTTGTTTGAGCATTTAAATATCTACATAACATCTTCTGTGACTGTAACAGAACAGGACAGTAATATGCCTGAAATACAAATGATAATGCCTTCATGACCTGGGACGAGTGGATGTTGTTTTTGTTTACTTAATCAAACACAATTCTCAGGGATTCCATCAGTGTATTATTGATTTTTATGTTTTATATAAAAGAAAATGTGCTATACAAGTAGTAAACTCCTTTAAACGGATCATATGTAACCTTTTACATGTATAAATCGTTTTTTATTGCGTTTGTTGTGTATTGTGTGAATTGGTTGTAACCTAACCTAAAAAAATGAGACCTTCTGCAACTTTTTGGGTTTCCATTATGATTGCTTGCATATAGATTGCTTCTAATGTGAAGAACCCGGGCCTGTTTTCCTGAAAATCCAACAGATGTGACCACTAACGCCAACAAATGACCAAACCCCAGCACAACTGAGACTCCACCAAAGCACAAAAAACAAAGTTATATCTAGTGAGGCCCATCTTGCAAAACAGGAACATGACCAGCGTCCGCTGAAAACTAGTGTTGTGGGAGTGTGTGTGCATGTGGTGAGTGGTGAAGCAAGAGAGAGTGAGCAGCGGCAAAATGAGTGAGTTAGTTTTGCTTTGAGAATATCAAGGGAATGTACAGTGGAAATTACGGTTTGAGCAGAAATTTTCTTTCTTCCCGCTGCTGAGGTGAAGTGGGGGTTTAAATCTGGAGAGTAACGTTATCGACTCCGGTCCAGAAGACCAAAACTATGGTTCCCTCTGAACACGGTCGGGGGGTGAAGAGGAAAAGGATTTTTGGGGGAAAATTTTTTTGGAAAAAAAATTAAAAAAATATAAAAATATTTTTGGTTTTGGTTAAAATAAACGGGAACAAAAGAAAAAAAAAGGGGGGACGGCTCGACTGGCTATAACGACTTTATGATTCTTATAGAGTCCCTTTAAGGAATAACTTGTGCGTAGGTTGTGTGTACGTTAGCAGCTGTTGGTATGTGCGATTCAGAAAGAAAGAGACAGAGAGGGCGTACATGTTATTAATTACAGCTGTGAACGCAGGATTAGCCCCGAAGTTTCATCAACATCCCACTGCCCACCGTTGTTTTGCTTTTTTTTTAGAATAGAAATAAAACCCCTTTCGTTCATTTTAATGTTAAAGATCAAAGTAAGTGCTCAACATATTTCCTTTTCTTATAAAAATGTCCGGTGTAATTAGTATCAATTGTCACAAGTTCATTAACCGTGGGAAAATTTCCTCAATGTGAAATCCCTAATTCTATCAAGCAGCAAAATCCTCAGGGTATTTCCTGTGAGACACAAGACTACCATTATTTCTGATGATTTGATGACATTTGGACACAACAGATGTTCTTGTCCTATGATAAGTAAGGCCTCAATGGAAAGACTTGATTTTCAGTGCATTTTTATGGCTGAATGCAGTAAGTCCTAAAGCAGAAGGGAGCTTCGGGTGCTTTTTTTGTAATTTGATTCCCATAGAGAGAGATACTTAAATAAAGTGTTATGCCCCGCTAATACTGGACAGAAATACCAGATAGGCCAACTTAAACTGTGGATTTTGAGATTGTTCACCGTGTAGTGTTTCCCCAGGATGGCTCCCAACACTTATTTCGCGTATGTACTGTGTCATAACGGCTTGTATAGCCACCATCCTCTTTCGGTTTCCCTTTTTGAATGACAAATGCAGACTACCGCCCCCTGCTGGTGCAGAGGGTTGAAGCTTTGTCTGTGGGAAGTCTCAGACGTTGCTCTATACACTATACTGTGAACGTTAAGTCCCTGCATGAAAACCCCACCAGTTCCACCTTGCATGCAGAAGATAGCATACAGTACCGCATATTTACCCTCCATTACAAGTCACAAAGAACAACAAAGATCTAAACAATTAAATGTCTGCAAATGCACTGATGCAAATCTTAAACAGCACAACTGTAATATGAAACATCTGATCTGTTTGTTAGATGAGCACATTTTACTGCCATGAAATCTGTCTCCCCTCAAACCTCCAACATGCTATAAATACAGTAATATCCTCTCCTTTGCAGCTGCAGCTGAGTTATATACCACAGCATGTAAATCCCACAAAATTTCACAATGGAACCAGTACCAAGCCTATATAATAGAGGTAAATCGATTACTGATGACTGCACAGCCTCCAACAGTCACACAGAGATGTACATCACCATTTTGCACGGAGGCTCCATACATAAAGTAAAGGTATAGGGGAGAAATAAGTCATCTATCAAATATATAACGTTATCATTTAAAAAAAAGGAAAGGGGAAAAAAAAGCTAACCTACTCGCTAACTAACCAATTTGGGTTTTTTAAAAAAACAAAAAAATAAAATTATTTAGAATAAGAAAAAAAAAAAAATAAAATTAAAGAGGATTTAAAAAAAAAAAAAAAAAAAAAAAAAAACAAAAAAAAAAAAAAAAAAAAAAATAAAAAAAAAACCCAAACAAGAAATAAAAAAAAAAAAAAAAAAAAAAAAAATAAAAAATAATAAAAAATAAAAAATATAAATATCGCTTGACCTCTACTATGAAAAGTATTGTCTATGTTTCATCTATGGTATATAAGGTCTCTATCATTTTAGTTTTTTCATACTGGGAAAACACACTGGGAAAACAACACTTTTTTTAAATTAAATTGAGTGATGCAGTTGCACAAGCAGTTGTACAAGGACTTCCCCTGAAAGTTTCCTGATTTGTATCTACAGCATTTCCTGATTTAGATAAGGAAATATCACATCAATACATGACGAAGATAAAGATCTGGCCATGCATTTGATGCCAACTTTTGATGCTATAAATACATTTTGGTCTGTAGTCAGATTATCAAGGTTCAAAACACCAGCCCTAACTTTTCATCTACTGTATATACGGGCTGGGTATCATTTTATTTTTTTTAACATACTAGAAAATAACCCTTTTTTGAAATTAGAGTGACGCAGTTGCACAAGCAGTTGTACAAAGACTTTGCCTGAATAAAACACAGTCTAAAGCTTCCTGATTTGCATCTACAGCATTTCCTGATTTAGACAGGGAAATATCGCATCAGTACGTGACCAGGAAAAAGATCTTGATGATTCTTAAAGCATCAGTATTGTACTGTTAGCACAAGCAGCTGTGCCAGTACTTTCTCGAAATATAATTTTAACTCACACAAACGCATGCTGTGTAATTGTTCTACTCTGACAACCCTGTCATGGCTGTTGCTATAGAAACTGGAAGAGTTTAACAGGAAGGCGGTATAGAGACGAGTGCAGTCTTACCTATGAAGGGGATTGAATCCAGGGAGTCGTCCAAGTTGTTGGAGCCAGACTTGTGTCGTGTGTCTCCGAGCCGTCTTAGATGCATCTCCCTGAAGCTGTCATGAGACGTCCAACACATCGCTCCATCTGCAGAGCCTGCCTTCAACAATGGTGGCGACTTGTGAGTCACTCCCTGGTTGTCATTAACAGCCAGGACATACGACGGAGGGCGGATGTGGGGAGGTCCGGAGTTTTTGTCCCTTCTTAGGACAACGACTGTCGCATCCAGTCCTTGCACACCCTCTGTAAGACTGCCGTTAGTCCGTAAAAGGGCGCCGGTGGAACTGGAGATTTCTCTGACTTTTGGCTTTTGGGTCACAGCTCCATTAGTGGTGGAGGAAACAGAAGAAGAGGCAGCAACTACACTTTGTCTCTGCAAGGGCAGTTTAGAGGAGGTACCAGAGCAAGAGGAGGACCTGGCTGCCAAGCCAGCCTCTGACCTGCTCTCTATTTTCAGACTGTCAGCCCTGTTTCTGAGCTGTAGGTGCAGAGGAGAGGGGTAGCCCAGGTGGTTGCCCACGATGTTAGCTCTTTGGTCTTTAAGAGGGTCTGTAGTTTTAGTGGAGGACAAGGCAGGCGAAGGGTCTGAGATGGAGTTTTTGACAGGCAGACGTGATGGTCTCAGTATGACACTGTCTGTCCTGAGAACAGAATCCGTCGTACCTTTAGTAAACACAGGAGCAGAGTTCGATAATCCACTTCCTCGCCCGTCTCCGTCCTGTCCAGTGAGACTCCTGTTCAGATGAGGTAAAGCTCTCAGGCCTGCTCCTTGCCTGCTAGCTCTGGCTTCTTCTCCCCGACACAGCAGCAGTCTGTCCTCCAACGCCACCTGATCTCCAAAGACAGCCAACCCACTAGTTTCCCCAGGCTGCTGCCCCAGGTAATCGCAAGACCGCGCCCGAGGTTTGGGGACTCCTGCGGGGGTGGAGAAAGGCAGAGCATCCTCGGAAGCACTCCGAGGCCAGTTCCTGTTTGTCCTCTCTGCTCCACCTCCGAGCCTCTCTTGGGAGACGCTACGTAATGGAGTCGCTGCAATGCTTGCATCCACCCCGCAGTCATTGGAGGTGCTTCTCCGTCTGACCTGGGAGCTCAGTGCCCCTCTTTGACTGGTGCTCGGAGGAGGAGGTGTACGTTGCTGGGCGTAAGCGGAGCTGGAGTTGGCAGCCGCACGCAAGCTGTCCAAGCGCTCCTGGATGGTGCGGCAGCCATACGTGTGCAGCCTCTTGGCGTCTATATAGTCCTTATAGGTGGTGTAGTTTTTCCAGTCAATGTTTTGGTGTGGAGAGGTGGAGGGCACTGTGGGAGAGGGCGAGTAGTGGTTGGCGCTGGGTGAGATGGCAGTGGAAAAGGTGTCTGGTGAGGCAGCGGTGGCCCGTACAGATGGAGATAATGTGTCAGAATAGATTGGACCAGGTCTTGAGGAAGGAGAGTAGACTGAGCTTTCTATGGGACGGGAAGAGGGGTACTGCAACTGTGCACCCCCAGGTACTGAAGGAATAAGGGGTCTTGGTCTAGCTGAGCCAGAATCTGCTGAAGGACTGTACCGGTTCTCCTCTGTCCTGTGGCTGGGTCCGGCCCGAGCCACCCGAGACCCCCTCTCAACTGTATCAGGAGGCATCGCCGCTGTCCTCACATTCTCATTAAAGACACACGCCACAGTCTGAGAATTTGACGTCGGCTGGGGTGGAGGAGATGGCGGAACAGGGATTTCAACACGGTAACTCTTTTCCGCAGACCCCCCTCTTCTTCCTGGTCCCTGAGCCGGCCCTTGGGGCGTCTCACTGACCGTGCCGGGTTCCGGTGCCTGAGCCATGCCCACGGCCTTAACTTCTATCCGAGGGTAGCATATAGGAGGGGGCTCGGGGATGTTCTGGGCATTTCCGCTGTATGCATCATTTCCTTTGAGGTATGCATCCTGGGAATACGCCTGCAAAAGATTACATGACATTATGTCACTTCAGTTGCTGAGAAGTTGGAAAGCTAAACTAGATCACGTTAAACCCCGGAGAGCATCACACCCAACCAGAGACAGGATACAGTAGAACAGGGAGCGCTGTAGACCTGCTGGTGAATCAGACTTCTGCAATAAAAACTATTACTACAAATGCAAATCCAAGAACAAAAAGACTGTTTTAGTAAATAGATCTAGATGACGAATTTACAGCAACATAATCTCATTTATGACTTCATTTGTCTTTGCCCTTCACATACAGTATCCATCTTTTGTTTCTGAAATACCTCATCTGCACCACAGCAATGTGGTTGCTCACATTTTGACAGCAGAGAAAGAGCAGTAATCCACTGGTGTCATTTATTGACAAAAGTCTCTGTGCCAGCTGATGAGATTATCAGCAAAGCAAACACTGTTACTGCACTCCCTCCAGAGACCTGTAAGTGACAGATAGACAACTGGAACCAGCCCGTCTACAACAATAAAACAACAGCATGCTAAATGTAGACACAGCGCTCCAGTGCAATTTCTCCAAATCAAACACACTCTGCTTCGGTTACAGTTTCTCAATCTTTTCCTAGGAGACTGCAAACAAATGTTACAGCACGCCATGGTACAAATTAACTGCCCTGAGAAGTAACAGATGTGGAAGAGTGGGAAAAAGGGATAGCCAGAAAGGCAAATAAGTAGAGAGAGAGAAGGCTGGAAAGTCCAGAATAAACCCACGGAGCCAGGAGTGATGATTAAGCTGGCAGGGGCTTTACCCACCTTTGGTACTGGAGAGTGTGCCCTGAGGCATGAGGACAGAGCGAACGGGGGACGCCTCCGTCGGCTGTTGACAGTTAACGCTACTTCTGTCAGCATGGCTCCACAACTGTACTGTCCCTGTGGCAACTAAGGTACTTCCCTCGATATAAGCTTGAACAAAAACATTCAGATTTAACTACTTATAACCCTGCGTGGATGTCTCCTGGTTGAAGGGGCTACATTTCCTCATCCCATCAGCACACAAGCTCTTGAGAAAATGAAAGGGAGAGAGTTGAGGTGTTGGACTTTAATCGATAACACTCTACCTGAGGTGTCAGGTTACAATTGCACTGACAGCAACCGCAGTAAGTCTGCTGCTTGGCACCTCCCTCTGGATTTGTCATACAGTTAAATAGAAACCAATTTCCTCAATACGGAAAGTACAGACCAACGTGTTTGATGTCTGCTGACATGTGAACTCACATCATTTGTTTTTATAGTACACACACCTTTCCCTCAACCTGCTATTCAGGAAAATACCAAAGAATAGCCTGCATATAGTATATTTGGGGTTTTAGGGGTTTGCCAGCTTCTACAAACAAGCTGTAATGGGGTCATAAGAGAAACTTAAAAGGAGTTAGTATAGTGTCCCGTCTTACCAGAGCAGTGATATCCCTGGAAAACTGCAGTCCACAGGTTAGAGAAGGGCAGGCAGAGAGAGAAAAGGGGAATAAAGAGAAGCACACAGGTGAGCATAAAGAGATGAGAGGTACAACGCCATCGATGGAGGTGAGACAGGCAACTTCTCTGACTTCAGCGTAGGCTAAAAATACACCCGCTGAGCGGACGCATCAGTGGAAGAAGAAGAAAAAAAATAAAGCTGAACTCCTTCTCAGACCTGAATATCTTCAGAGTTGCTCTTCATCCCCATTATTTCCTTCTCTTACCCCACGTCTTCCTCCACCCAGCTGCAGTCACAACACATGTTTTCGGCTTTCTCTCCCTCAGCATACTCAGCATGTCTTCCCTTCGCTGTCACTCTCACCTGCTCACTGTGGTACCTCCCCTCCCCCTCCCTGCTGTCTCAGTGGCTTTCGCACAACAAAAACACTTTCTACGAGCCTCTTTCATCCTCCGGCTCATCTGTCAGACGCCGCTCTATCTATCAAATGTTCATTTTTGGGTGAGCATAACAGCACGCTTGCCTGATCTGCGCTGGCTTCCTTCCCTCGCTCACTCACTCACTCCTGTAAACAGTGAGCTGAGAGGAGTCAGCTGACTGCAGCTGCACTCCCTCTGGTCGGGAGTGGGCTCAGTGTCTCCAAAAACACAATACAGACAAACATGAACACATTTAGAAACAGACAGACACATCTATAGGCAACACCACATGCGTCCTCTTGAAACCACCCAAAACAATGTTTTCTCCTCATATAAACAGGATAAAAAGGTCACACGGAGCAGCATTCATTCAGACAGTTTAAAGAAATGACTTGATTGTGGTTCTGACAAGCATGTCAACTGAAATCATATACAACAACATTTGCCTGTTAAATCACATCATGTACCTTTAATTTTACTTTAGGTTCGTAGCACATTGTGCAACAGTTAAAAACTGTGTGATGGCAGCCAGAGTTTAACGAACTGTGAAGTGAAAACAATCCTGAGAAAGAGCTAATTGCTTCATTCGAATCCCTCAGCCTTGTGAGCGCTCAGACTCCTTCCAAAATGCCAAAAGCAAGTTTCTGTGGCTTCTGGTGAGCTGCAGCCAGCAAGCTCACAAGCTATGTGAGGAATTTAGCAACACAGTGGGATCTGACTCAGTTCTCTGCTCCAACTGAGAATTTCCCAAATGGAGGTGAACAGCGTGTTTGACGTGGCCTGACACCGGTTTTATCGTCAGCGGGGCTCTGGACCCTGACTGGCGGCGTGGGCTGGCTGCTTGCATCACTGAGCTCATCAGTGTGATGGGTAGAGCGGGTGTGGAGCTGCGTCATGAAGTCTAGCTCTGCTCCTTCTCTTATTAGCTTTTTCTCACTGGAAAAATCAAGCTCACATTTTTGAAAACCACCCTGAAAATATAATCAACCTGACATTTGACAATCAGTCACATGGATCAACCCTGTGATGTTCAGGTCTCTCTAAATATAAAAACATGATCATCCGCTCTTAGCTACAGTCCTGTCTGGAGCCCAATGAACTATTTATGACTTGTATCCGCTAGAAGCTAATCTGCTAAGGTACAGAAAGCTTGTCAACACCACTCTCCATTTTCTTAGGGAGTTAGTCATGAATCTACGGATGTCGCGAGGACAGATACTTCGGTTCCAAGTTGATGCCAAAATTTTGAAAACATGACACTACTCATTTTTCTACAGCAACACAGGTACTGTAGATTACGGTACCAGACTAATGGCATCCCGAGACGATAGAAAATGTTCCCGATAAAACACTGTGAACAACGAATCTGTGTTAAAATCGGCAGGAGAGCGCTAGATAGCGTTAGCAGTTAGCCGTTAGTAGCCAGTGGGCAGCACAATCCTGCTTGGCTAAATAACGGAGCAAACTGCTAACGTATATTAGGATTGCACTGAGTTACATTATGGTGTGTTCAAGTTCTGTTCATAAAAAAATGAGTATTGTGCAAGGGAAAATTATAATGTTATGATGTGTTTTGTGAGAAACTTGAGGCCATCAGTGATTAATAAAATCGACAAAACCAATAAGAAAACGTAATAAAGGAATGTATGTTGAAAGATATGGGATTTATTGTTTTGTTTTTACTAAGGTGTCGACTCTGTAGTGAGAATCGTGGACTTTCACTGGTATGGGTATCGATTTCTGGTATGGTGATGTGAGTCAGAGGTCAGTATCACTTCATAGAACGTTTTCTGGCTACGCATGCAGGGAATCTGCAGCTTTCAACAAGTCAAATTTAAGACTGTTTGTGACCACTATGAATGCAATTTAAGACATGCTGCTCTAATACCTTCTATCAGGGAAGCACAGCTATTCCTTCTGTTACGGAGTGCTCAAAAAACAAAACATCTAAAAGCAAGATAATGTATTTCTTTTGACATTAAAGTAATGTTAATCAATTTTTAAGACCTTGAATTTGGGTTTAAGCAATTGTTTTATATTTTGGCAGAAAAAAACTGATATTGGTTAAGTACTGAGGTGGAGCCAGGCCATGCTTAGCTTAGCATAAAGCCTGGAAACATGATGAGAACAGCTGTGTCTGGTTTATTTAACTTGTAAACAGGAATAGAAAAGTGACAACCTTTTGGTTTCAGGAGGTGTTACTTGCTGGATCTATTTCTTGGCGAACAACAGCTGCATGAAGTTACAGGTTTCCAGGTTTGGTCACATTGTTCCTACACAGAGACAAAAGTCTGTGCTCACTGACCATATCTGACAAGTACTGGGTGGGAATCATGTTTCTCTCCCCAAAACCAGAAATTGTGATTTTTAAATGTTCTGTGCAGTTACAGGTTAAATACACAAGACACAACCAGGATATGCCCTTTTTGGCCAAATTGAAAATTTACATTTTAATTGCAATTAAACTAACCTTGATAAATAACTGTTAAATAAACAGAACATTTTAAAAAGGGGAATTGGTCTAGTATTAAAATTACATGATTTTCTGCTGTATAAAGTGCAAAAAGGAGCATTTTTGAGCACACTTGCAATATTTACTGTTGAATGAATGCTTACCAGCTGCAAAATGTCCTCATCCTTTGGCATCACACAGAGTTCCAGAGAGGCATCGCTGATGGAGGCAGGGGTGAGGGGGGACGAGAGAGAAAGGAAAACTGTTATAACGCAGAGCTCAAACTCTCAAAAGTCACAGCACTTTGAGTTTAACTTGTAAAATCAAAACTTTAATAGCTGCAGTTTAATGAAGTGTGAATGAAAGTTATACATGTGGGCTTGTCAGAAATGAGGAAATAATTCTCTCTGGAAACTTTTTCCTAACAAGTTTCACAATGGCTCTGTCTCATTTTCTGTGTTGGTCCACAAACATGCAGGGGAGTGTTGGCAGCGAAGGGATTCAATGGAAACTCAGGCATCAAGGTCTGAGTCAGGCTTTCACTCCTTGTCCCTTAAAATAAACCATAAAATTAAATTAAATTAAAACGCATATCTTACCTGTTCTGGATCAAGGCTATGACTTGCGAGTAGGTCTTCCCAATGATGCTCTCTCCATTCACCTTCACTATCCGGTCCCCTGGACAGAATCACACACTAAATTACAAACCTGCTGTTTACTGCTAACTAGAGGTCGACCCATAGTGGATTTTTAAAGGCCGATATGATAATGATAGTTTAGATGACAGTCGATTAATTGGCCAATACCTAATCTACTGTTTTGGAGATTGACTGTATAACAGACTGTACAAACTGGATAACTGATCACTGAACATCAAAGTAATAAATACCTAAATAAATACCCAATATAAATCTGGATATATATTGGAAAGATAACTTTTGATGGGAGAAATAAGCTGAAAACGGGTCAGATATGACACAAATAACAGTTGAAATAATTTAAATAATAAAATCAGCTGTTCACCAGGACCACAAAGGGTCAGTTTCTCACCAGAAAAAATAATACATTCAAGGTTTTTGGAGTGTTATGGCAAAGTTTTGCACCTGGAATGTAATTCCTATTCATTTTGCCAAGTTGTTGGTGTACAATTTATTATTTTAACAATAAATAACAAATCAGTAATTTATATCTATGTATTTATTTGTTACATTTTGTTTTACAAAGTTAGGAAAACAAGCCCGTAGTTGCCTTATGCATAAAAGAATGATCTCAGTCACTTGCGGTTGCTGGCGGGTTTGCTGTGGTCTCCTGTCTGTTTATTATTTTAATAAGTACACACAGTTACCCCAGAATACTCAGTTACACTGGAGGCTGTGGTGGGATTTGCCCTTATGGAGCGCCCGTCGGCGAAAGCTAAAAGGTAGGACGTGTTTTGGAAGTCAATTTCCATCGCTAGCTAGCCACTGCTAGCTCGATACAACGAGGACCGACTTCAGATGTCCGGAGAGACCATTTGCCAGCGGCATGGGCTGCATATTTTATTTATTTATTTATTTTATTTTATTTATTTTTTTTTGAGGGTTTTTCCAGTTTTACTGTAGTGAGAGAGACAGTTGTGAAATGGGGAGATGACACGCAGCAAAGCGCCTGGCGTATGGGGCGCCCGCTCTACCGACTCAGCGCCGTTGTGGCCTGTACACGACTGTCTAAGGCTGCTTTCCTTCTGTGGGATAGTTTGCCGGTGACCGGGCAGGCTGATTATCCATCCATCCACCTTCAAACGCTTATCCCGTTAGGGGTCGTAGAGGGGCTGGAGCCGCTCCCAGCAGGCATTGGGTGAAGGCGGGGTTCACTCTGAACAGGTCGCCAGTCCATCGCAGGGCACATAGCAGGCTAATTATTGTAAAGTTAAAGAAAAACTACTGGAGGCGTTTGGCCTAAGCCCTGGAACACACTGCACGCCTGACAAGCGCGAGTGCAGAAATAAGCAAGTTAGCATGACTATGGTGATATGGCTCACTGAGAGGAAACATTCCACAGTTTCTTGGCCGGACTCGACCCAGTTCAGAGAGCTAAATGTCACGAGCAATGGGCTACTGACTTGGAAGAGGCCCTAGTAATGACCATGGAATAATAGACCTTTTCAGTCATACATTTTCATCATCGTATCATATCAAGATTGTGAACCCAATATCGTGTATCTTATTGTGAGCTGAATGAATCGTCACACCTCTGCTAAAATGTGATTAAAACTAATATGCCTTTTCATCATACGACTAAGACTAAATCTAAAATAGCTGCCAAAATTAACACTGGGGTCAAACTCTACTGCTAACAGCAACATGACAAACTCTGCTCGTCTGTGTGGAATCCAGTTAATACGGTTATTGACCAAAGGAAACCGCTCTGGAGCAGCTGCTTCCAGCACAAACACACATCTGTGCTTAGATCAAAAGGAGAATACCAATACTTGTTTATTTTAGGCAGGGATCCATGTCCATTCAAGTTTTCTGGAGATGGCCATCTTACAGGAAGAGAGGCGAGGTGAGTTTAGGAGAGAAACAAGATAATTGTGGGAAAACACTGCACTCCCTCATCCCAGGAGAGGAGGGCGAACAGATAAAAGCAGACAGTTTAGAGGGCTTGTCCTGGCCACTTAACATTTCCTGTAATACAGAGTGCTAATCTGGCAATAACGCTGGCAGAGCTTCAGCTGTCACCTCCATTTCAGGGAAACTAGAAGGAGTTGATTCTCACCAGTGATTCATGAATCAATAAGAAACAAAGTGGGAGATGGAGGAAAAGAGGTTGGAATAACAGTGAGCATGTTACACTTTGTTCAGCCTCCCACGAAGGAGCCATCTGTTATTTTGTAACTCGTATCTGTTTTGCCTGGCGGGTTACAAGGAAGTGGAATTACCTACAGTGCAAACGTGAAGAAATCTTGGCATCAAACGGCGCTTTGAGGTCAGACGTGAGACGGGAACAGTTAATCATAAGATCATCCAGCTATCAGAAGCAGTGCAATGATCTCCATAGAGACTGTGTGTGTGTGTGTGTGTTACATGTGTGTACCTGTACAGAGTCCAGCTCCGTGGGCGGGGCCTCCCTCCTTCACTTGCTTGACGAAAATGGTGTCCATTGGCTCCAGACGGTTCCGCTGTCTCCCTGGCAACAAGAGAGCACATGCGCCGATTGGTCACACACAGTGAGGAAGGAGAAAAAGGGAGGCAGCAGAAACAGAACGAGGCCACGTTACACTGGAACTGGAAACTCGGCTGCTGCAACACGGTGGCATCAGTGTTTTCTGCAGCTTTTCCACTTGTGATATAAACTACAATTCACACAATCTCTGTCACTCAAACCACACAAACGTGAAGGATTTTCTGTTTGTAAAGTGAAATAAATGGCAAAATGTGAAGGTCTATTTGTGTTTTACTAGGGCCGTTAAGTTAACGTAATTTGCAATTTTTAGGTTGTAGCAGACTCGATTTTAAAGCCAGTGTGAAGATACTGGTATCATAAGAAACTAGAAACCCTGAGGAAGCCAATGGTAGCAACCATGTACCTAGCTACTATGTGCTAGTACTATGTACTCTACTATGTACTGTAATTTGTCATGAAGGAGGCTAAATTACGCTCCAAAGTTACACAAAGTTTTGTAGAGGAAAAACTGTCATGACCATTTTCGAAGGCACCCTTTGACCTCTGACCCCATAAATGTGGATGTAAATGGGTTCTCTGGGTATCCACCAGTCTTCCCTTTACAGACATGCCCACTTTATGATAATTACATGCAGTTTGGATCAAGTCATAGTCAAGTCAGCACTCTGACACACTGACAGCTGCTGTTGCCTGATGGGCTGCAGTTTGTAATGTTATGATTTGAGCATATTTGTTGTTAAATACAGTACCAGTGAGGGTTTCTGGACAATATTTGTCAGTGTTTTGTGTAATTAATATCCAATAATAAATGAATATATATGCTGTATTGGCATAAAACAAGCATTTTTGCCCACTCCTATGTTGATAAGAGTATTAAATACTTGACATATCTCCCTTTAATGTGCACTTTGAACAGTTAAAATATATTTGCGCTGTATGTGTCATTAACTACGATTAACTATGGACAATCGTGAGCTCTGCAAAATGTCTTTTTCTTGGTCCTGATCAGCATTATTTCCAGAGCTTTAAATCAAAAGACACACTCTCCCTCAGTGTGATTGGAGACAAATAAGCTGAGAGATTTAATGAAACAACACACAAGGAGAGACTAACATCCTTTACATCTCAAACACTGCACCGGTCTCTTCCCTGTGCTATCACATCCCTCCGTTGACTCCACTCTGCCATCAGATGTGTCCTGAGCTGCAGAACAGGACGGAGAGGAGGTCAGAGTATGCTGAAAATGCTACAAGCAAACAGGCCACAGGGGAGTTTCATATGGCCGAGGAAGGGACAGCATGTCATGTCATGTCATGTCATGCACAAGGCAAGCTAGTAGAAGGAGTCCAGCTAATTAAGACCAAGTAAAATAATGTTAAAATACATGTATAATATGTGATTTATAGCTATTATGTGCAATAAAGAGGGATGTTTGTGCATCTGATTAAGACTGTAAAAGACGGCGAAATCATCTTTCCCTGAGCCATAAGCCTCAATCTCAGCTGGCCTCAGCTGCCTCTTAGAGCCTAGAGGCTTTGGTGAAGTGCAGCATCAGAGCATCCATGCTAGTGTGCACGCTCTTTTCATGAACGCCCTGCTTCACGTTTACACAGCAACAGATACATGCATTCACGGCCCAGTGCAGAACAGCTGGACTGGAGCAGATGTGGGTTAAAGTGTTGCTGAAGAGCGACTTCAAATGTGAGAGTTGTTTAATCATACGTTTACTCGACTTGGTTTGGAAACCCAGACCTGCAACATGATGGTCTGAAAGCCCTTTTCTGTAAAATCCTGACAGCATCTTTATATTTCTGGGTTCCTGTTGGCAGAAAACATGCCAATGTTTCTGGTATGAGCTGCTGGAATCAGCGTGTCACCTTAGATGTCCTTCAGTGACGATGGCATGACAGTAAGCTCTCTGCTGCCTCCCTCTTGTGGCTGAAAACGTTACTGGAAACACTTTAATTTGTGACGTTCAGTGTTCTGATAGAGAGGTAAACTGTCCGACATCTAAGAGCAACAACATCAACAAAGTGAATATAAACTAGACTGACACTCTGGCCCATTTACAGCTGACAAAGACGATGTAATCATCACCAAAACATACTTCTACAAAATGAAAGTTCACAGGTTTGATACCAGTCATAGCCAATGTGCCCTACTGAAGTGTCTGGAGGTGAGGTATCTGTAATGCTGGGTACACACTACACAAAAATCAAGCTAATTTTGGGCCCAATTTCCCCCTCACGACAACGGTCAGCAATGCCCAGATTTTTTGAAGGTTCTTGCCAGATATTCATGAAGAATTTTGCTGGTGTTGCATGTACATTACGTAACCTTTTTTTAACAGAAATAAAAGTCATTTAATTCATTTTGGCTCAACAGCGGTGTATTATTAATCCATAGGTGGACGACGGATAATACAAACTGAAAGTGAACGTGTCTACTCCGTACGGAGTCTCAGCTCAGAGCAGCAAGTGTCACACGGTACAAGACCGAGAGATGGCAGAGGATGTGATGTTGATCCGAGAGTTCAGATTTAAACCCAATACAATAAGAGAACCGTAACGTTGATGAGACCATCGCGGTGCAGACGGCGTAGCGGTCACAGCCGGTGTGTGTGGTGGAGCAGCGGCAGGTGGAAACCTACAGCGAAAGCTCAACCAGAGAGACCAGACACACACGGACGTTAAAGATCTAATTTAGCGCTCTACATGTATTAACTGAAATCTCTTCTGGTAAATTATCTGGTGTAATCGGTACCATCGGTGTTGTCACAAGTTTATTAACCAGTGGGAAAATTTCCTCACCGCCCTGATCTGCTCGAAAGTCAGACAGATTTCAAATGACAAATATTAATAAACATGTTCAATATTTCCCATTAGACACCCTGTTGTGTGTGGGGAACCCGAGGAAAAAAACTTTTACTGTTTGTTTACACTAACGCCACATTTGATAACGAGAGATTTCACAAGATTTCCATTTGTTGTTCATGAATGGAGTGTGTTAGTGTGTGGTGTGCTGTTTTGGCTAAATCGTTGCTCACCACACACTATAGGAACAACACTGTTAAATTTAACATAACATGTCGTTATGTGTGGGCTCCTCTCACATTTTCAACATCTGGTAAGATTTGAAAAACCTTTTAGTGTGGGCCAGCCCGCCTTAACCTGCTCATTCACTGTGAAGCCACTATTAAACACAGCTGCAGGCTGGTTTTTGATCCAGTAGACGGCAGTGCTGCACATAAAATGATTCATCTTTCTTCGTGAGGAACAATGTGAAAAATGTCAGGGGCAACGCTGTATTTCCATTCACTGGTCTCACAAAATGACCTGGTGGACGATTGCATGACAACAACTTATAAATAAATGAAAACCGTCAGCGGCTCTGTTGCAGCCCCTCGCAGAGCATTTATGTGTAACATCACTGACACGATGTAGGACACGACTGACCCGAGGTCAAGGTACAGATGTGAACAAATGCTCCCTCTACCTCCCAGCCCTCTTTCTCTCTGTGTACTCGGCAAACTCCCAATCTCAAGCCAGTCTCACCGAGCTCCAACTCTGCAGCACAAATTGGATTTCTGGAAGTTTCCGTGCCACGCAGCTGGATGAACAGGATTAAATGTGGAAATCTAAAGCTCTGGATATTTTTTTAATGCTCCCAACTGTCTTACCGAAGCATAAACTGCTGTGTGGATTAATGAAATACATCAGCCTGCCTCAAAATGACTTTGGCTGGTCCAAAACACAGTATGAGAGTCGAGTAGCTTCAGCTTCTTAACTTACACTTCAATGCATCATTTTATACTCGTAAACAGGTGTATGGTTGAACTTCAGCTAAGGCCTAAATTATTTTAATTATTGCAGGTATTTTCCTCAAATAAAGGACACATAGTTGAAGTTTACCACATCAACACCACTCAATACGGTATATTACTGTAAATAAACTAATTTTCTTTTCGAATTTATGCCTGCTTTAGTTATTTATGATAAATTCTTTCCCATTTGGCATCTAAAAGACTGAAACAAGTCAAAACGTGAACACACACAGCTGACCTGCTAAACTAAACTAAATGCGCAGTGGAGACTTTTACTGGGAAAGTGTCTGCATGTCCGTGACACCAAACGCAGCACAATAACTGCTAACGCTCCTGGACGGTGAACTGGAGACAGTGAACGCAGCACCGTGGCTGCTACAGTAGCTCTCCTGAAGCTAATCTGTTGACTCAGTTGTCTGTTGTGCTTGTATTCTTAAGCTGGTACACAACTCTTGTCAGTTAACAGTTAATAATTGGTTAACGAAGGTCGGTTATCGGTAACGAAAAATTTCAAAATTAGCATCCCTAGTTTGTACAGTTTTTTTTCCTCCACGAGTGAATCGTCCTCTCAAACTAATCAATCAAAAAAGAAATAAACCTAACAAAGTAACCTCCGACACCGAGCAGATGACTGCTTCATGCGCACACGTTTTAACAACACACTTAATCTTTGGGCTTGGCGGGGGGGTATCAAGTATTTTCAAGTCAAAAGGCTCAAATCCAAATGAAGTCACAAGTCATTTGTGCTGAAGTCTAAGTCAAGTTGCAAGCCTGTTTTGTTTTTATCAAGTCTACAGTCCAAATGTAAGTTGAGTCCACACCTCTGGTCTTATATGACAAGAAAAGCATCAAAACTTCACATTTGAAAGGCAATTCATCGTTCATCAAAACAGTTTTCAAGCACAGGGAAGCATAAAAAATTAAATTATATATGAAGGAAAAAAAAACTTTCTTTTCCTTACTGTAACTTTTATAAAACCCTATCTGGTCCCATCTAGCCGTGCACAGTCGACGGCCTTCCCCTGGCTGGATGTCAGCGCTGCTCTCTCTGGTTTGGCGCTCGTCCCCGGCTGCACAGCTGGGCCCGGTGGTGTCGGCCAGCTCCCCGCTCCCCCGTTGTTTTGGGTTAGATAATGTTATTCTTCAGAGGGCTGGGCCCGCTGCCCGCTCACTGCATTAACCCTGGCGTAATACAACCTCCAACTCGCTGCTCTTAACCATTTGTGTCACTCACTCGCATTTACTAATACCACACCCACATGTGAATGTACAAAAATATACAAACACCTCTGCAGATGTGTTGCTTGTTCTTCGCTCTGATGCCGTTTTTCTCTGACGTTCCAAACACTTTAAAAGGAGGACGACTGTGTATTAGATGGATATCTGTGTTGGGTCTCTTCCAGCTGAGAAACATAAAAAAGGGGACGCACACAATCCTGGCATAGTGTATCCCCCCACAGTGTGGGAAGGTCAGATCACAAGCACACTTTACATAAATCCATAAACTCCAACTTCCTTCAAAAGAACAGCATGCTTCATTGTCAAACCCCTCAAAGAAACGGTGAGATAAGATGAAGCCACCAGGAAAACAAATACTGTAATTCTGTCTTTGTTTCTCCCATTCCCATGAAGAACCGCTCAGTGCGGTTCACACACAAACCAGTCCAAACACAACTCCACTTTGAAAGCTTAAACGCTGCTAAAACAACCTGCCTACTCCAATCCTGACCCCCTTGAAAAGCGCAATAAACCCACATCCTTACAAACTGTGTCAAAAGGCTTTTTGTCAGATGGCGAAACGACTTCTAGGTGCCAGTCTCAGACGGACGGGCCTCGTTTCACTAATCGCTGCACTTCGTGAGGCGGCCACAGCTTTGTGTCAGAAACCTCAGCACACGCCGCGGGGGAGGGCACGTCAATACGCCTTAAAGCCTCCGTCATTACCGACTCTGTCAAGTCAGCACTTTGTCCTCTGGCATGTAAGTAAATACTAAAAATTACATTCCCAGACAACTAAACTGCTTGTCAATTACGCCTAAATGGAAACTTATTGTCTCCCGGATTATATTCGTTTTTGATGTATCACAAATTACTAGATACTAGAGACTAGGTGTTAGACATTATAATATGTTGTCTGTCCTGGTTTTAAAGGCTGAATCTGTTCTAGCTGTTCTACTATTTGCATTTACCCTCTTTGTCATTATGTCCTCAGTACTGATGGGCAGCAGAGAGGGTAGAGCAGGTTGTCCATCAGTTGTAAAGTTGGTGGTTCAATCCCAAGCTCCTCTGATCATGCCGATGTGTCCTTGAGCAAGACAATTACCCCAAATTGCATTAAATGTGATAAGATTAGATCCTGATGTGAACCTTGCATGGCAGCCTCTGCCCTAAGTGTATGAATGTGGCTGAATGCTGACGTGTAGTGTCAGGGTTGAGTGGTCAGAAGACAAGAGAAGCGCTATAAAAATGCAAATCCATTTACTGCTGATTATTTCTCAAAAATCTCATTTTTAGATATTTTGTGAAAAGCACCAATAGTCGTCAACCCTACAGCACTGTATCGATATCAAGGTCTTTGGTCAAAAATATTGTGATATTTGTTGCACATCGCCAATCACAAATTTATTACTTACTGAAGACTTTTTTTCTAAAATTCCCAAAAACCAAACACACATAAGCAAAAGTTAAAGGAACGGATTAAACTGTGTGCTCTAATGTCAGCTGCTATCATTAGCATGTGCAGCTAACAGTCTTACTACCTGCAGCAGGGTATCTGCAGGTTTCAACAAGTCAAATTTAAGACCTTTTTCAGACCTTTTAAATTGTTAATGTAATTTACTACTTCAAGGAAAATTAGAAAATTAATATGGTCATTGCTGCTATGACTGATGCTTTGTTACCGAGCGTTTAGTCCAGAGCGCCTCAGCTTTTAGTGTCGGTGGAGCTCCAAACGCTGTCGGGAGGTTGATTGGAGTTGATGATCTGGATCGAGACTTGGAACAGTACTGGCTGATTGCAGCCATTTGCTGCTGGATTTTTTGTTTGTACAACCACTTTATGGTTTTCTGACTTTGCATGCAATCACATGCATTTTGTCAAACTTTCTAAATGACCTCAAACATAACAATAAATCGATTTATTTTACTATAATTCAGACTATAAATACAATAAATGACTTACTGGCTGTCATATACACCACTTCCAATACATCTGTGATAAGATAATATCAACACAAAAATGTAATGTGTAACTGCATATGTTCATGTAAAACCCAGCAGGGCTAAATTCCTGGAAGGCTGCAATCATTTCACAATAAGTCATTCCTTGACTGAAACGTTCCTAACCTCGGACAGACATCCGATGTAGAAACACATGCCTGACACCACTGCTACATCACAACAGATTCATATATATACAACTAGTGTTATTTCCAGCACAGACAGGAAGGTGGTGAGTACTTTCCATCACTTTTTTTTTTCTAGGAATTCCAAATACCAAAATCCACCCAGGGGAAAGACGATATACTGACCACTCGGCAACAAAAAATGTTTTGTTTTCTCTCTGTAAAACAAGCCAAACTATCTACCAAGGGAGTTTAAGTTCAACTGAGGGAACAAGTGACAAACATCTGGAAACAGATGGGATGATTTTAGCCTAAAATACTGTCTCTTGCTTGACGAAATGTGTGAAATGAGCCAACTGGATGTGAATGCAGAGGCAGGGTGGGTGTTTTTCTCTAACGTTCCCAAAAATCAAACACACATAAGAAAAAGTTAAAGGAAGAGATTAAACTGTGTGTTGCAACCATTAGCATGTCCAGCTAACAGTCTTAGTACCTACAGGTTATCTGCATGTTTCAACAAGTCAACTTCAAGACCTTTTAAAGCCCATTGTGAATGCAATTTAAGACCCATTTCACGTCCATACTGGCAAGAAAGTACTAAGGATGTGAAAGAAAACTGGAACATCAGTACTGTCATTGCTGCTATATGACTGATGCTTCGTTACCGAGTGTTAAGTCCAGATCAGTTCAGCTTTAAGTGGAGGTGGAGCTCCAAACGCTGTCTGGAGGTCGACTGGAGTTGATGCTCTAGATCCTAACGTAGAAACAATACTGGCTCATTGCAGCCATTTGCTGCTGTTTTTTTTAACAACCACTTTACGTTTTTCTGAATCCAAAGACATGATGCCAAATGTTCCAAGTTTCAAAGTTTTCTTGCAGAGGGTGCATCAGGTTTCAAATACGTTTCCAGGCACTACAACTACGCACTAAACTCAATGTTCCTTAGGTAACTGAACTTACCCATTTTTTTTTACCCAGTTTTAGCACTGTGACCTTGACCTGACGAAAGCAACGCCGGTGACGTTACTCAGCTTTTCACTTTCTGTGAGGTTTCTCCACTAATAAGCAAACCACTACCCTCGACTGCACGTGACATGCATGTGCTCCTCGGACAGTCGCTATCATTAATCTGGGCAGACACACAGCTGACAACCTGCTAAACTAAACTAAATGTGCAGTGGAGACTTTTACTGGGAAAGTGGCTGCATGTCTGCAACACTACACACAGCACCGTGGCTGCTAACACTCCCAGACGGTGAACTGGAGACAGTGAATGCAGCACCGTGGCTGCTAACACTCCCAGACGGTGAACTGGAGACAGTGAATGCAGCACTGTGGCTGCTAACGTTTGTGGACAGTGAACTGGAGACAGTGAACGCAGCACCGTGGCTGCTACAGTAACTCTCCTGACGGTGAACTGGAGACAGTGAACGCAGCACTGTGGCTGCTACAGTAACTCTCCTGATGGTGAACTGGAGACAGTGAATGCAGCACCGTGGCTGCTTACACTCCCAGACGGTGAACTGGAGACAGTGAATGCAGCACTGTGGCTGCTAACGCTCGTGGACAGTGAACTGGAGACAGTGAACGCAGCACCGTGGCTGCTACAGTAACTCTCCTGACGTTGAACGGTTGACTCAGTTTGTTCTGCTCATATACTGCAGCTGGTACACCACTACATGCGGGGCAAAAATCCTGTCTGTTAACGATTAATAATCCATTAAAGAGTTGGTTATCAGTTGAGAAAATTTTTCACAATTAGCATCCCTACTTGGGACATTTGGCTGCATGGTAGTGTCGCAGGTTCAAATCTGGCTTGGGGCTGCATGGAGTCCATAGTCCAAAGATATGCAAATTAATTGATAACTCCAAAGTGCCTGTAGGTGTGAATGTGAGCATGTCTGTCTCTATGTGTCAGCCCTTCGATGGACTCGCGACCTGTCCAGGATGTAACCCGCCCAATGTCAGCTGGGATTGGTTCCAGCCCTCTGGACATTTGTTGCATGTCAAGCCCATTTTCAGTCTCCCTCTACACAGCATGCCATCTGTCAAATAAAAGGCAAAAATTACAAAAAATAATAATGAAACAAAAACTTAGGAGGGAAAACAGTCAATTATATTTGGACAATTGCCTAAACAAACATCTATGACTCGAGCCTTACTGTTAAACAACTTCTATGTGGGAGGCTGGATGTCATAGTAATAAACAAGCTGTCAGATTTACAACTACTGACAGATACAAAAAAAAAACTGGCCAGGAAATCTACTTGTAGCCACAATTAAATAAGAGAAAAACATGCTACTACTGTAAATGAATCGAGATTTGGGGACTTCAAATCTGCAAAAAGTCAAGAAGTCATTGAGGGCGGTAAAAAAAAAAAAAAAAAAAAACAGAAAGAGAAAGAAAGACGGGAAGAGCTTGAAGCAGAAAAAGGGAGAAAAGAGAAAGACAAAACTTTGGACACAGCTTTGTTAAAGAAGGTGGAGCATTAAAAAGCCCTCTGGAGAATACCGGGGAATTCTGTTTGCTTGTGCTGCATTACGTTCCCTCTGCAGACTTTATGGGAACAAACCAAAAAAAGAGGGGAAATAAAGCTGGTATCTGCAGAGAAAAGTGTTTCACGTTGAATGAAAAACAAATATTTGAACAGATGGAGACATTTTTTTTAATGTTGCTGATGTACCACAGCTTCATAAGCATAGCACAAAATGCCTCGGTCGGATTTTACCCTTCAACAACTTACTAAAATACACACAAAAAAAGAGAAAGAGACACAGGAAAGGGAGAGACAGACAGAGGAGGGAGGGAAGAGGAGAGGAAGTGCGATAGAGAGGAAGATTTGGTATGTAGACAACCGCTGTGAAAGGAAATAAACAGATCCACACACATCATTCCTCCGTTTCCATGTTTCCGCGATGCACCTAACACACTGTATTTCAGTATTTACGGTTGTTTATCGACGTCAGTGTGTGAGCGTCTGTCTCTGTGTGTGTTTTCTGGAGGTTTGAAGTGTTTCCAAGCGGCAACACCCAGCTAGTCAACATGCGGTCAGCAGGCGCCCCCCTCCTCACTCTCCAAACACCAACAGCCTCATCACACACTGGCCAAGAGTCAAGCAAATAAACTGCACTGCAGAGCGCCGGGCAGGCCGGGAGGCTGCAGCCAACATCACAGACCCGACCGGCCACAGAAAGCTGCAGAAAGCAAAAAACGTTAAACCAACTAAACACATGGGATGTGTTATCTGTCTGCGTCTGGGGCGTATACTGTTGTGATGGTGACCAGCAGTGTGCTGGTTTGTCACATAGCAACATCGTTGGCAGGCGACAATGAGAAATGACACCAAAGCGAAATGTAGAAGAAATTTAAACCCACAACAATTCTTCTTTTATTCCCTCAGTCTACGGCTGTGTTGTTTCATAACAGATCAGATCAAAAATGAGCTCAACCTTTTAGCCAACATGGACCAAAAAAACTTCTTCAAGTGCTGACAAAACGTGTGAAATATTCCTGGACACCTGCACAAACTCCATCTTCTCAGGAAGAGCATATAATACCGTACAACTGAAAGGTCCGTAACGGCTACTAAACTGCCCTCGTGGTGAGACTGATTTGTCAAAATGTGATAATTTACAATGAACATATACATTTATTGTGTCTGGAGATCAGAGCAGAGTAGTATCACCTTTTGCTTCATTATGCATCATTATTACTATTATATTATTACTATCCATGTGTATTTGAATCAAAATCCTTTAAAAGTCTTTATTCAGTCTAATTAGGCTTAAATTCCAACTATGTTAAGGACACAATGCAGTTAAAGGGCAGCTTAGCTGTTGCAGCTTTATGTGGCTTTTCAGTTGAATATGCAATAGTAGTATACACATTACAGCCTTTAGACACTGGGAGGGTGACAAATAAACAACAAGAAAATACTGGTCCCCCGGAAATATTTCACACATTCATTGCAGCAGTGATGCAGCACTTTTTCAATAAAAGGTCTGAATAGATTTGAGCAGGCAGTGGACCAACTACCGGATCCTATTAACTAGGGATGTCACGATAACAGAAATCTAGTAGTCGATAACACTCACTCATCACTCATCGTCAACTGCTTATTCGAGGTCGGGTCGGGGGGCAACAGCTACAGCAGGGGTCCCCAAACTTGCCTTTCCTGGGCCACATTAACTAGCTCTGACTGGGGGATCCTGAGGCGTTCACACTAAACTAAACTAAACTACACTGACAAACATTTATGCAAGATAAACAAAACTTTGTTAGCTCTCCAAGCGATACGATTTCATCAAAAGTTTCAATTATAATTCGTAAAATCAGAGCTTTGTTGTCATGGTAAGATACAACCTCATGTCCAGAAGGATCATAAAAACTTTCTGTCCTGTGAAAATGTCAAATGTAAACTTATGAGCTAAGAAGCTTTTCAGCTTTAAAGCAGATAATTGAATTATTTTTTTCAACTTTTTTTCTTAGTTGAAGACATAAAATAGTTTTCTCAAACCATAATGGAACAGTTATAATCAATCGATCAGTGTGGAGATACCTGATATCTATTTCTGACTCCCTACTACCTGTCATCCTATCACCACCACTGCTGAGCCTGCCGAGCGGCAGAGAAGGATTTATGAGAGGCTGGAAGCGAGCCGAGTGACTTCCTGTTGGGGGGGGGGGGGGGGGGCTCTCCTCCACACCAGGATCATTATTCACCATCTATTGGGCTTTGCGGCGAACGGTTCTCATGCACTTACCACACACTACTTAATGACACGGGCACACGCACACAATCACACATGACTTCTTTCAGGTAGAGTCACGTAAAGGAATTCAAGTTCAAGAATCAGCCACGCTAATTCCCTGCAGGGTTTCCTCTTCCCACAGCAGGGCCCTCGTGTGGGAGACGTTTAATGTTTTGAGGCCTGAGTCGGGCGGACGTGGAGGGGTTAAAAAGGGTGGTGGTGAGGGGCGGTGTGAGGAATGTGACACCGAGGGCCAAGAGGGATGATGAGGGACACTTACAGGAATCTCTCAATTTCCCGTCGAGAGGCGTTTAAGAGTCAGAATTATCACAGAAGTGCTGCGCTCACCCTCCTCTAACCCTGGAGTCTTCACTTTCACTGTCCACTCATGCCATAACAATTCACTGAATCACACCTGGTAGGGCTTTGGGTTCATTACAAGCCAAACAAACAGCTAATGAAGATAATCGTCTCCCTTTTCTCCCAGACAGAAAACTGCTGCCAGAAAGGTATCGGTTTGTTTTAAAAAGAACGATCTGGGCTTAGATGAGAAAACACAAACGCTTCCATGAACCGAGAATGTGTAACATCCCTTTTTCCAAAAAAGTAGTTATTTATTTAAACAAAAACACATGGATTATTTCTCTAAGACCACGCTGTTGCTGTTCAGTCGTTGTGCATGTGCCCGTGTACACGTGCTTTGTGTTGCTTTATGCCACTCAGACATGAGACGCAGGGCTGTTTAAGGCTTCAGATGAAGCGCAGCAGAGCGATCCTCCTGCATTCATGCTGGGCTGCAGACGTGAGCTGAATACTGAGGGACTGGGATGATGAGCTGGATGCTCTGAGGAATGCTGAGGCCTCGCCAAGCTAACAGCAAAGCTCTGAGGAGCAAAAGCTTTAAACAACAAGGTGCAGCACGACACCGCCTTCTGCCTGCAGAAAAAACAGCTTCACCTGCAGCATGTTTTTAGGAGCACACCCAGGTCAAAAGGCTGCATTCATCTCTATTGATGGGACTGAACTGCCGAGGCACAATGAGTGCATCTATTTCAATCTATAAGGAGTAAGAATACATTAGAGTAAATGACTGTCAATCCTAATTTGATCCTTATTCTGTGGAGTCACTGAAGAATAACTGGGAGTTAATGGTTTCTGTGCCATTCTTGTTGCAGCACCTGAGGTCCAAGATCACATCTCTAATGCATTATAAAAGACAAAAAAGGTAGTTTTTTCAACACTCACCTCGGCTGCCGTTGTCTTCATCCTAGAAGAAAAAAAACAGACAAAAATGTCAGATGATTTGTGTTTTTATTTCATGCAAGAGTTAATAATTTAATCTTTTTTTTTTTTTTTAAATCAGTGCATTTACAGGTTAATGCACCACAGTTAACTTGAATATATCATGTAAAAATATATGTTGGGAGACTGTTTTACCTCACATGGTAAATCAAAAACACCCACCAACCTCATCATTTAGTTGATCAACAGAAACAATAACAGACAATAAGTTTCATAACCAGTTTCATCATTTCATCATTTGAGTCATTCGTCAAGACAAATATCACACCTTCACTGCTACGAGCTTCTGAAACATGACCAGCTTTTCCATTTTAAACAAAAGAATTGATCATTAAAATAATAGTTCATTACAATGAATCGCTCAGCACTGAATGCAGGCTGAGATGATCCACAGATAAAAAGATATGTGTTCATTATCATTTAACACAGTTACACAGTTAAGACACAATAGGGGACAAAATTCAGTTCAAATTTCTTAGCCATGTTTGTTTTTTCCCATTTCCTAAACACATAAAACCTTAATTTCCCTCCGAGTCCCAGTTAAAATCCACACTCCAGCTTTAATCCACCTCCCCTCAGTGACACTCGTGTTGCCTACGTATCCTTAAAGACTCGATGCTCTCCCTCCCAAAGCTTTCCTTAAGACGGTCTGACCCTCTTCCAGCTAACCCCAATATCCTCAAACTGCGATTAATCAAGAGCTCCAATCCAAGACCCTGAAAGTAATTACAATGAAATGTGATGAATGTACGAGGATGAAGATTGGTGGTTTGGGTTACGTAATGGGAGAACTGGTTCGGGTGTACAGTGAGTGTGACCTGACGGATTGAATTTTAAAGCTTCAGTTTGAATATTTCCCAGAATCCCGTCTTATGATAAGACGGCCACAGAGAACTCAGGACAGTCAGCTAAAAGTCAGACAAAATGACGCTTTAGTTACGTAACTCTATATCAATGTCTCTGAATTAATTACACAAATGAATGAGAATAATGCCAACTTCTTACGCAGGAAACGAAAAGCTAAATTCTACTTTGTCAGTAGCTGCCGGTGTTTTAAGTAGAACTGCATCATACATTTTTCGTGACTTTTACTTTGGAAAATATCTAAATGAATACAGCAAAAATGTTTGATTTTCAGCAGTCAGAGATGTCCTGAAGTCAAACATATCAGTCACTGCCAGGCATTGTTTATTGTTTTTTCTAGCAACCCAAAAATCAATGAATAAAGACATTTACCTTACAAATTAGTGGTATTTTTCTTTTTAATTTATAAGGGACATGTAATGTTTTATACTTCAAGTGAAAATAATCCGACCAATCTTATTTCTATTTATGTTTTTTATATAGACAGTTCCCTTTGTTAACATCTTATTTTGAAAACCGGACGTAGTCACACATGTATACTTCTGCTAACTTCTCCAAGTGCATCTCTAGCTCTCAGTCAGCTTTATATATCTGTGGTCAGCTCCATCGGGGCTGCTTTAATGTATTTATTTAACATAAATGTCAGTATGTGGTGCTCTAAGGTTGTAGCGTCGGCTGAATTTGACCACGGAGATGAGAGCGACGGCCGGCTTAATCGCATATTACTGCAATACAATGACGTTTCCCATCCATATCAGAGTTAGCATGCAGCTTTAGCCGTGATGTCTAGCTCTGTATTTCCTGCAAAGTGTGAAACCCAAAGTGTTTCCATACTTTACTGTATGTGCCGTGTTAACCACGCTGGATTTAACGTGCGGGTGCAGGTCGTATCCACACTGACACCTTTGTTTTGGTTGACGGATACAGAACGGATATGACGTCACGTTACTCTACAACAATAAAAGTGGTAACTTCCTTCTGCCTCCACATTGACCTAAATGAAAATTGAAAAAATCGCAATACATAGGTAAATCGATTTTTGGTCCCACCCCTAATTTCAAGATGAATTTACTGCCTTCATTTTGTATGGTATGCATCTTACTCAATATCTCCAGTTTTTGAGAAAACAAACTTGCTAATGCCAGTTCAGTTCAAGTCCAAAAAACCTTCATATCATTTTATTGAGTTACAGTAAGATCACAAAGCCAGTAGTGGCCGAAACAACACTGTGATACCCAAGAAGGCCTCTGGGAGAAACTGTCTGTTTTTGGTTACACAAATGTCTGAAACTGTCGCGCCACAGCTTCTCTTTCAACATGCAGACCAGAAGCCAAAAGCTATAAACAGAGAGCACTATGCTAACTTTGTAGGAAATCCGTCTGTGCAAACTGAAGAGGTTGTCAAAATACACTTCAGAGAAAAGTAAACCCAACTTATCCTGAATTATCACTTACAAAAACTAATAGTCAGGAAGCCATGATAAGCTTTGAGAAAGCTGACTGGAAACATCAGCCCATTTATTACCATTAAAGAGGCACCGTGGTATTTACTCAAAGCCCTGTAGTGTGTTAGTCTGTGCCCATTAGGAGCCGGATGTGCTGTAACGTCGGGATTAAAACCAAAGGGCAGATTGGTGCTGCTGTTATCCAGAGGACGACTGGCAGAGATCCCAGGTGGGATGATACAAGTAAGAGAGGCTCTGAAATAAAACCTTTACTCACATGACATGTTGTAACACTTCAAATACTACTAGATACTGAAAGAATGTCATGTGTCCACACTGGCAAAGTGGCAAAAATAAGTACCAGAGATATCAATATGTAAATCTAAAGCCCAACGTGATGTCTTAAAATGTCTTGTTTACAAAATATTCAGTTTATTTTCACAAAAATACAAAGAAAAGCAGCAAATTCTAATAACTGAGACACTGAAATCCATTTTTTTGTTGGCTTTTTGCTTGAAAAAGGACTTCAAACTGTCAAAATAGCTGCAGTTTCATTTTCTGTCTATCGACTAATCAGTTGATCAACTAAAATCACTGCAGCTCTACCACAATGTATAGAAATGTGAAGTAGGAAAACCTATTTCAGGTGCCCCTGGTTCTGCAAGTAGAAGTCCCATTCATTTTTCCTGTTGACAGGAATATGCGACTCATATACTTGGAGCATTTTACCTAAACCAACCAACCCAACCACCCCACCCCGAAGCATGAAACTCTCCCAGTTGAATCATCCATACAAAGGCACAACATCCATGTTAGAAAATAGTTTTTTTTGAAAGCAGAAGTTTGCAAACATAAAAACATATGGCAAGAAGTTCACTACAACTCTCAAAGTACCTGTCGTAAGAAACGTCCAATCACCAAGTTTAAAAATTCTGTTATGAGCACTGCTAATGGTAGAAACAAACTACAGCTACAGCTGTGATTCGCCCTCTAAATGACCTCTTCTCCATGGCAACAACAACCAAGACTTAAGGGTATTGTAGTATTTGGTGCCGTCCACCAAACTGATAAAATATAATTTCTCCATGGCAACGACAACCAAGACTTGTGGGTACTGTAGTATTTTGTGCCGTCCACCAAACTGTGCAGACCTCTGCCAAGACCATTTCCATAAGGTGAAAATAATATATAATAGTATCCACTCCTGTTATTCGGACATGCTCCAAAATGTTATTGGTTCCTCCTTTGCCCATGCTACACCCTTCCTCCAGGTTTCATGAAAATCGAGCCCGTCGTTTTTCTGTAATCCTGCTGAAAACAGACAAACAAACTGAACCGAAAACATAACCTCCTAATTTAAAGCGGTGGCCATAACACGAACCTTGAAGAATCGTAACATTATTCAGTTATTCAGTGTGTTAACTAACATTAAAAGAAACATCTGAAATGAGAATAGAGAACAAGGAAAGTTAAACAAAGGAAACTGAGGAGCTTCTCACAGCTGGAGGGAATTACATCAAGTTGTGGCCGGTGATGCAACAGCTTCAGGAGGATCTCAGAACAGCAAGCGCATAATAAATATGATAAATAGTTCATACTGTATGCAGGTAGTAAGCAATGTGGAACTGGGACACATCGCTAACGTCCCAACTGCACTAAGTACTGAGGTGTTCACACAGCAGCTCAAAGTCATGATTCTGGTTATGTTTTCCTTCATGTATCACACAAATCAACCGTTTTTTAATCATTGTAGACTCTAAAAAAACAAGTAAGGCACATTTTATGATTTAAATCTGGAACACTGACCAGTAGTTATAAGTTTTGGGGCCTTGACAGCGAGGCCAGAGGTAGCAAAGAGGAAAAGAGCCAATAAAGTGTATTTGGAGTGAGTCAGTCGAAATCCACAGAACAAGTTGTAATAAAAACGCCTCTTGCACTTTATGTTGTTGAAATGGGATGCATCATAGAGCCAATTTCAAGAGTAAATGAGTGCTGATTTACTTTTTCCAATCAAATGTGTATTGTACAGTTGCTACATGGGTAATTTTAGTCCCAAAAATCTAATTTTCCTTAAACTAAATTAGTAAAAACATCATCTAAATCAAGTTTTATTACTTTAAAACTGCCTGTGGTCTGATATTATTTCATCTGTTTCCAATATAACGTCTCTTTTAGTACAGATTTTTATGACAGTGTCTTAAATTAAGTCAAATCCTCCTACTGGCCTGAGGCTTACATCACTTCATTCAACAGTTTATTTACTTTGGAAACATGAGTATTTTTCAACTGTCAGAACTTCTTGCTTATTTTAAACAGTTACTCAGCTCTAAATTGCATTAGATGACATGAGGGTTGTTTTGTTATATTTAGTGGTGTCATCAGAGGGAGGAAGAGACGACGCCGGGTTACCTTCAGAGAGTTGTGGACGGCAGACTCCGGCGGGTAGACGATGAAGTGTCGCAGTGTGAAGCCGAAGCCCTGGGAGGTTCGGCGCAGATGAAGCGTCTTGGGTCCCGGCCAGGAAAAAGGCTCCTCCTCCGCCCCGGGAGAAGCCACGGCCGACGCCTCGCTCTGATCGCGCCCATCCTTCTGCTTGGCCTGAGAGGAGGACAAACAAACAGGTACGTCAGCGTTGAACTTCAGGACATATTGTACTGGGTGTAGAACCTGCACTGTGGTGATTACACAGACAGAAACGGGAAAGGAGAGGAGCACATTAAAGAGGCTAATTCTTAATTTATTTTGGGAAATATGCTTATTTTCTTTCTTGCTCAGAGTTTAAATGAGATACCACTCTCATGTCTGTACGGTAAATATAAGCTATGGGCTACCAGAGGCCAGTTAGCTTAGCATAAATCAGCTTCAGCCAGCCGTAGCTTCTTATTTAGCAAACAGATTTGAATGTGGTATTGATCCTCTCATCTGACTCTTAATCATGCTGATGAATGCAAAGAATATGGAAAAAAATATGTAGATCAGTAATATTTCCTCAAATGTTTTCTTAATTCAAAACACCTTCAGGTGACAGTAAACAGTTTTTAACAAACAAGCCAACAACTGATAAAAGTTAGAAGAAAATAATCTTCTTTAACAAATTTTTTTTCCTCTTTCTTTCCCCTTAAATCATCATCACCTCCTACAAAGTGTATCTTGGGCCTTGAAACCCAGTTTGTCGGAGATGACGCACCGCTCAGATGTGGTTGTGAAAACAGCGACGCACTGAGCCTAAAACTGCCATTTAAAGGTAGTCAGGTCGAGAGCAAACTCACATCCACACAAAAAAAAAGTACACTCACTCCATTCACTTCGGACCGGGAAATTGTGTACAGAAAATTGGTTTTGCTAAAACAAAGAAAAGTGTGTTTTTACAGACAAAACAGCCGACGGCTAGGCATTAATCTAATTGATCAACATCATTTAATAACACAAGAAATCCCTCTGTTGCTCATTCAGGTTATCAGGCTCAGTTATGCTCTTTCTGCTGAATAACAAAGGTGTGATTTTGTGGCCAAAGTTTCCTTTTAAGTAATAAGAAAGTAAACAAGAGGGTTTACTGTTAACAGATATGTTGCTGGTTGTTTCTGCTACATAAATCACAGATGACATATTGGTTGCAGACTGTAACCTGAAAAAAAAAAGGCTGTTTTTTGACAGAGTGAAACATTTGACCTGCAATCTTTCTTCTGCCTGTCATCAAAAACACTATGGCAGACTGATATTATCACACAAACATACAATATACACAATATCTATACTCTATATTAAAAAAAAAAAATCTCCCATTTCCACTACGTCATTGGTCCATCATGAGATTACTCTACTGCACATTTTCCCATCTAATGCTGTGGATGAAGAGTTTATTTCAACCATTGTTGGAACAGTGGAAGAGGCCGGTTTTGGCTACCTGCTAAATCTCACATGTTTTACCAGTAGTAACGTTACCACTAGGCAGCGCCTGCGACGGTTAATACAAGAGAAATATACAGTATATGTTTTTAGATCGGCCGAAAAGTCGCATTAACTCTTCAATTTTTAAACAACTTAACGGTTTTACAAATAATGGAGAATCGTGACTCGTCCCTCCTAGGCCGTGGGGCACGTTCACATGCATGAACACGCATTAAAGCATGCGCAGCTGGCCTGGCTTTAGTATGTCAACAAGGTAGAGATTACTCCAATACACCTTTACATAGTAAATACTTGTTTGCTGCTACATTAATGTTCCAGATATCATATAGATGACATGAGTCTTGGGAGATCGGATCACATGTGGACAGCTCTGAGTACGTCAGTTCACACCTGGCAGTAGAATGCATCTCCAGAGGATCTCACTTCTCTGCTCAGTATGCAAATGTACACGTACATTATTGCCATCTGCAAAGACCGAATGCACTTCCTGTGCTGAACTTTAGAAGAAGAAGAAGAAATCAAAACAATACACTCGTATCATATCTCTTTGGGCTTTTCAAAGGGTTTGGAAATGGGGGGCAAAACAAGCTTATGTCATCTGAGAACCAACTGGAGATGAGAAATAGTACGAACAAAAGGAGAGCCGTTCATTTAAGGATATATTTTCCTTTTACGTCCTTCTTGGGGACATATCAGGACACATTAGCGTTTACAGTACAAAAAGCATGTGGTCAAACACGTTCCAGACCACCTCGGCAAGTGGTTTAAGAAATCGGATCACAATGTGTCTTGGTGTCACAGAGCTCAAAATATATCCTGACTCTTAATGTCATCCCCAGTTACACAAAAATTGTCTCAAATACCAGCAAACTCATCTACTCTGCTGCTGCGAGCCGTCAAAAACGGTGAGAATAAGAAAATATTAGCAGCCGTTGATTGGGACATCAGATGAGTCCAGGCTTGCAAATACAGAAATGGTAATTTCCCTCAGCACACCAGCATCCTCACAAGTGTTAAAATGTTGGTGACGGGACAAAAATGTAGTCGTATAATTGTGTTCCTATGTTGTGGTTCATGTCAGCGATCGCAATATCTGTCAAAATAATCACGGTCATCATTTAAGCCACATTTGTACAGCCACAAGCGCCACACAACCACACATATGGCTTTAGTTATTGCACATTTGGGGCTTTGCAGGGCTATTTGGCGTGTTTGCACGATGACAGACTTATCTTCTACATTCCTACTGTGACGAACGCAGGATAAAAACAACCCTTAAATGCTGGCAGCTCTCAGCTTGCGTAACATTACGCGTATGCCTGCATAACACAGCACATGCTGCACATCAGCAGAAGTCTTTCTAAGTGATTTTAAATGTTTTATGACAAAAAGTGTTTACGCTGACTCGGTCTCAAATGGCAACTAAGCTGAACATACTGTGAGTCCCAGACTGTTTAGACTCATGGCTCTTTTCCTGAAGATGATGTGACAAAACACACAAACACACACACACAGTATAGGTGGTCACATATTACATAAGATTGCACTGTGATGAAAGCCTGAATAGTGTACTGAAGAGCTGAAACTACCGACTATTTTCATTATTTAGTTTCAGAGATAAATAATCTCTATACTGATAAATTGTTTGCTCTAAACACCGTTTCTTTGGGTCCAAGCTGACATCTTCAGATATCTTGTTTTGTCTGACTAACAGTCCCAAACACCAACAATATTCAGTTTATTATCACAGAAGAAGAAAACAAGCAGGGTACTCACATTTGAAACCAAATCAAAAGATGTTGCCCCAATTTTACTTTAAAAAAAATAAAGACTAGCAGCTGATCTCTTCTCAGTTCTAGCGCTGTATGATGTGATTTTCTGTCCCAATCAAAAACACGTTTAAAGAACACGCGTATCTAAATATATCCCAATAAATTACTGCAAAATCTACAACTGGGTAGCAGAAACGATCATTCATTAATTGTTTAACAGAAAATTAGCCAGCTATTCAGCTATGGCAACAGCTGAGCCAGCAACTAATAGCTAATAGCTTGAACAAGTGCAAACAACAGCAACAGTGGTGACAGAGCGAACAGTGTTAACCTGGAAGGGAACTGGGTGGGTGCTACTCTTTGGTAACGGCGTTCGGGGCGGCGCTATCAGCTGTAACCTCCGTGTCATCATCGCAGAGCAGAGTGGCGGCCGTGAGCTAGCCGGACACGCTCGGCCCGGCTATGTCAATAAAGCATGGAGAAGTTCGGGTTACAACACACACAGACTTCCTTCCCTGCTCAGGCCGACATTACTCCACTATATAGCAAATAGCTGTTTGTTGCTATATTAATGCTCTAAATTTCAAACTCAGCATTTTTATTTAATTAATAAAATAACTGATAGTGGAAACTATCAATAGCAGCCCTAAAAGCAATACATTTCTATATTTTTTTAGGGCGGGGGCATTTTCAAGTCAAAAGTATTGCAAGAGTGCAACATGCAGGACGATACCACTCAGAGTGTATTATCCAGGACGCCAACTTCATTTTGAGTCTACTCTTAGATTTTTTTATTTCCAAAGAACTTAACAACTTAGACGAATCGTTACCGTAAACGTACAGCAGGAAAATACTCCATAACTCTTAATCCTGACGACTCTATTTTTCGCCGTCACTGAGAAACACTGATCTCTCCTGCTGGTCTGAGCCGTCTGAGCAGTGAGGCTTCTGTCACATCCATCATCACAGTAATGACGGAGCTGAACTGCTGCACCGCAGGGCGTGCGTTAGTGGTTACTGCTAACACTACCATAGTGACTCCGGGCTACGAGAGCCTGCCAAGAGTTCTAGCCTCAACCCAGATCTCTCCACAGGCTCTTCTCCTACCAAAATACATCTTAGGTGTGGATCCAAAACAAAGACCTCTGGCTTCTCCATCCACACCCCACCTCGGCCTGTCTGGGAGCAGCACATGTAGGGGCCCCCAGAGAGTGGGATGGGTGTGGGTTTAATGGTATGACTGGTGAAATCACCAACAATACCCAGCGGTGTGGTGCTGGAAGTAAGCCACAGTCCACACTGTAACTGAGAGGAGAGCTGACCGCCCAGCTCAGCTGTTTGTTTTGATTTCATGCTTAAAATGTTGTATTATGCAATCGCTAAGCCGTTTGGCTCAAATGCCACATGGACACACACACACAAATATTTTCCATCTCTCTCTATATAGACCCTTTAAGTGCCGACGTCATGATTATGTCACAGGAAAAACAAAGGAAAGACTGGACGTAAACACGTCCTCAGAGTAGCAGGCAAAAGTTACACATCGAAAATGTCACCTTGCAGGGTTTCTGGTAGCCAACATCCATATTGCACACATTTCAGTCGACAGGCTCTGTATGGAGGCTCCAGCGAGCTAAAATACCTGCGAAGCGTTTCAGAGACAGAGAGAAAATATTGCTGATAGTTTAGCTTAGCTTCCTGCTAACTGTCGTCACAGCTGCTCTCGGAGAAGGATAAACTATTAGGGAGATGGACAGAAAACGTTACTAAGGGAATGTGACGTCGCTGACAGCAAGTCTGCCATTTTTAGGTTAAGAGTGCCATCCGCTGGCTCTTTACTGCAAGTGTCAAAAGATAACGCAAAACACTGCACAGTGAATGAGACTCAAAAGCCAAATTGTAGAATATATACTATATATAGTATACAGTCAGACACAAAAAGGCTAACATTACGGGCTTTATTTTGCAAGGTATCAGTAGATTAAATATGCTGTATTGTACATTTTGCTAGCTAGCTTATCTTTGTATTGATGACTTTAGTTGGCATTTCGCATGTAGAGCTTAATGTCATATATCTATTTCGTTTCTAAATCGGATATCGGCCTTCAAATAGTTACATATATTGACCTACTAACAGGTATTCACTAACCCCAAAATGCATGAGTGACTGTAATGGGTGGCAAACTGTCATGGTCCTCCTAATTCATAAAGACTGATATTGTAAACTAACTTCAGTTTTGTAATATATCACCCCTTTGCCTCGGTCACCTTCTCCTTATATCAGCACTTGTCTTTCTCACGTGGTTTATACATTTCTGATGGTGAACGATTAACAGATGACAGATGAACAGACCGGCGATATACAGTATAATGTATAAAGTCTACCATAGCTGCGTACGCTACGCAGCAAAAATGGTGGCAACACCCCAGGATGCTTCATGATTACCACTCCCTATAGACTAAACTATTAGAGAGATGAGAGAAAATGCTGCTACTAAGCTAAGCTATTGGAAAAATGAATAGAAAATGTTGCTAATAGGCTAAACTATTAGAAAATAGAGATAAAATGTTGCTAATAGGCTAAACTATTAGAAAATAGAGATAAAATGTTGCTAATAGGCTAAACTATTAGAAAAATGTAGAGATAAAATGTTGCTAATAGGCTAAACTATTAGAAAAATGGAGAGAAAATGTTGCTAATAGACTAAACTATTAGAAAATGGAGATAAAATGTTGCTAATAGGCTAAACTATTAGAAAAATGTAGAGAAAATGTTGCTAATAGGCTAAACTATTAGAAAATGGAGATAAAATGTTGCTAATAGGCTAAACTATTAGAAAATGGAGAGAAAATGTTGCTAATAGGCTAAACTATTAGAAAAACGAATAGAAATTGTTGCTAATAGACTAAACTATTAGAAAAATGGAGAGAAAATGTTGCTAATAGATTAGCCTTCTGCATAGCCGCAAAACTTTGGGTGCAGTTAGCAGTAGCTAAACTATAAGCAACATTTTTTCTCCATCCCTGAAACGCTTCACCAGTGTTGTAAGACTCTTTTTGATACATCGGTCTTAACACTAAACCCGCGGTCCCTGAGAGCGACTGTACATATTCAGAAAAACGAGCAAACAAAACTTGCGAGCCAGCGTTAGCTAACGCGTGAAGACAATTATTCTGCCGCCGCCTACTCTCTGCCCACAGAAATATGTCATCATGTTGACTAACAGAAAAGAGGTCTATATTTATATACATGTTGAATTATGCAGCAAGAGAAGAGGCTGCATAGTGCTGCAGTGGCATACAGTCCTATTCAAAAAGGTACGGTACTGTAAATGTGCTCCAAACAAGCTCACACAATTACCTGATAAATACGACTCAATTATGCATGCAATCTGTTCATCACAACAGTCAGGTTTGATCTGCCATATGGTGCCGTGGCCTGCGGGATGGTGCATTTGCATGTCCTGCTTCTTTATGTATAAGAGATGAGTGGATTTGAATGCTATTACTTGTGGACTCAGCTTTTCTCCACATCTTTTTTTTTTTTTTCCTCAAGTGTGAGTCACCCCTGGGTCGTCTGACCTCTTTCACTCCCTCTTGCTTTTTCTTTCCAAACTTTTCTCCCTCTCTGACCGCAGACTTCAACATTAGTCACCCTTTTTCTCCATACTATAGGAAAATATGCCTTCAGTCCCCTACGTTGGACCATCGCTACACAATGACTTCAGTCTGTTAAGCTTCAGTCCAATAAACATCTTCCTCTGACAGCATCCAGCGAAGTGTCACCCTGAAACTCCCAAAGGGACCAACAATAAATGAAGCGCTAAACCCAAAACACACACACACACATTACAAAAGATATCAGTCTGTGAAACAGGACTACCCTGCTGCTGGAGAGCAGGATGACGCACACGAAATTCCTCAGACAGCACAACAAAGTGTAGCCGCCCCTTACCTCTCCTCCCCACCAAACGCTTCCTATGTTCACCTTTATATCTCTGCCCGACACTCATACAATCGAATCCTAAATGCCTCAAAACTGTAGCACAACTTTCCTCCTCAAAATGTAAATTCACTCACAAAGGATGCTCTCCAACTTCCTCACACATTAACTGCCCTTACCCGAGATCGGACACAGTTCTTCCTGGAGGCTTCCCTGAGCCGAGCCCAGGACACGCTGCGATTAGGACTGGTGAGCCCCAGTTCCACCTCTCCCCAGTAGGCTCTGGCCAAAAGCTGGAACCAGAGACAGTACGGCTCCGACAGGCAGCCGTCCACGCCGGCCAGCCGAGCCCAGGGGCAACCTCCGGATGACGGGGAAGGAGTGAGGGAGCAGCATCCCTCGGCGCTCACGTCCACATCCCGCAGGTCTGGGTGATCCTTCAGAGGAACCGGCTTACAGCCCGGTGGTAGCCCGTTCCTCTGGGCCAGCATGGCATAGCCAGGTTTGAGGTGGTGAGATCAAATAGCACAATAGATGAAAACCTCAAAAAAAAGCTCTGGTTTCTGTCCTCTTTTCAACGTACTTTACTCCAAGTTTCTGCTCGAGTCCATTTTGCGCCTGCTCCCTCCCTCGGTCCGTCTTCAACTGTCTATTCTGGTCTCGGTCTGGAGAAACAGGGCGTCCCACAGACACATGATGTTTCCACTCAGCCGAGAGGAGAGCGGCTGAGTGCAGTGCAGAGAGCCCAGGCCGACTGACTGACGCACCCACCCACTCGCCACACAAAACTCTCCCTGAAGTATGCGCACACACACACATTCACACACAGTCACAAACCAGGCGGCCTGGAGTGGATTCTCTTCCTTTCCTGCCTCCTCCATCTCTCTCTCTCTCTCCCTAACTCACCTCCTCCGCTGCCAACCTTTAAAAGTTTTAGATGCAGCGTGCGCCCGCCAGCGGACTCACGTGTCTCATTAATAAATCATGAGAACAAATGAAAGGAGAAGAAGAGACGCACACAGGAGTCAAAGTTAAAGTTGAGTTAAATACGAGGAACATTCAGGAAAGTTTGGAAGCACAAGCAGCATAAGGTTGCTATCTGTCAGGAGACAGGAATAACTTGTTTTCACAGCCGGTGGAAGAAGTCAAGTAGGGCTGATACAGATAAAGAAGTGAATGGGTCCTGTGAAATCTATAAGGCAGAAAAATGCCGACCCCCACCACCACCACCACCACCACCACCACCACCACCACCACTGCATGCCTGCAGCTCATCTGGCAACTACAAAGAGCTAAAGCCTAGGTGGCAGGCTTAGTGGCCAGAGAGACTACCAGGAGCAGCATAACCATACAGTAACTCCGACATATTTGTTAATTCATTCAACAGGGTCCATACGGATAAACTTTATTCCATAAGGATAAGCAATGCAACAGATGTAATGAACATAGGGAGGCTAGTTCAAAGCCAATTTGTAAGCCCCAGCCCGGGTTAAGATTTTAACCAATTTCCAACCAAAGCAGGGCTGTCAAAGTTAACACGATAATAACGCGTTAATGCAAATTTGTGTTAAATACCAATAATTTCATTAACGTGAACTTGCGCTAACTTTTGGCAAGGAAAAACTAGCACGGCCATTTTCAGAGGGAACCCCTTGACTTCAACCATACATCATTCAACATTAATAAATATATACATTAATTTACATAAAGCAGCATATTTGCCCCCTCACATGTTGATAGGAGTATTAAATGCTCAAATAATAATACAAATCCTTTTAAGGTTCATTTTGAACAAGTAAAAGATTGATTAGATAGATCATTTCTTTCTTTGTGTGCCACGTTATTGGTAAAAAAAAAAAAACACACACAATGCATGCTGGATTTGGAAATATAACAAAGCTGCATTGCATAAGTGCTCATTAAATTAATTGGATTTATTGTTTTTTTTGTGTGTGTGTTAATGTGATGAAGTACCTTTATTTTTCAGGTATTTCATTCACGAAATGGGCAAAATTTCACTCACATTTTTCAGCTGAATTTACAGAAAGTTTACTACATCACAAAATACATTTAATTTACGATATAAAACAGCATCGAGTGTGATGGACCGACACACCTCCAGTCCGCCCACAGGTGTTTTCTTATCTGGATGACAAGAAACTGCTTGATTGACAGCCCCCTCACTACTTCTGTTGCATCTGTTAAGGCAGGACGCCTTTATCATTGTTATTAGTTTGTAATGTTTCACTTATTTCCCAGCATGCTTCAACCGGACTTCAGGTCTAACTAGTAGTGACAGTAAACACCTGTGTGGGTGTGAAGGGCCTTGTGTCACCAAGGTCTGGGGATGTTATTTTACAACAATCTGTTACAAACAAGCTCTCAAACTGAAAGATGAAACAATGGGAACAAACCTAGACAGCTGTCACAAACCCAAAAATGACGTTTAGTCACTAAAACTCATGTCCCATAATGGCTAAAATGGCCTTGACCATGACAGTGAAACCCTACCTCCTCACTCAGGACAATCTGCTCTGAATTAGAGCCTGAGCGAACATGTAAATTGAAACTCCACCACCTGCAACTGCCGACTCTTACTCCACGCTCGCTGTGCAGTATTATGTAAGAGGTCAGCCATGCCACAGGGGAATACGTCCACAGTCCTTCGAGGTAAACAAAACCCCACAGAGGCTTGGCAACTGCCTTTATTTCAGGAGCAGCGAGAGGAATGGGCTCATCCCTGATACCTTTCAGCAAATCTCTCCGCTAGAGAGCAGGGCCAAAACATCAATTTAATATTTAATCACATTTTCATCTCTGGGCTCTCTGGAGCTTTTGTGCTGCTCCAACAGCAACATCAGGACTGTGTGCTGTGATAGTTCTTCTGTTACTAAATGTTGAATAAGCCTGTGTGGCTGTACAGATTGTCCTAAAATCAGGAGTTTTCTGGCTCACGTCCAACGACAGCTAATACGCGTCCGTCAACAGCCGCTGTGGTCTGTAAAACCGCTCTGGATGAAATCCTCTCGATGGCCAAAAAACGTAAATGCCGGTCTATTTTAATTCAGAGGAATATTTGCCATACGAGATGGCGGCGACCAGGAAAACAACATCAGGAACCCAGAGGTGGAATGTTCCCTCTCAGCGTTTTGTTATGAGCATCTTGTTACCACATTCACTCAGCTCAATATAGCATGTGGTGTCCTGTATGGAAAAGATGGCAGAAATAGACGTCGCCAGTTGAGTCACTTGACTTGTGGAAGCCAAAACAAGGATTAAGTCTCACAAGAAAGACTATATATGTGAATCATACAGTCTACTGCATTATATATATGTGGATGTGTAAAATATTACAAGCCAACATCACCATTACAGGTACTATTTCCAGCCACAGAATACTTCTTGGCAGCCTGCCATAGTCTAATTTGTCCCGCCACAGTTTCATAATGAACCAAAAATATTTCTACACTTCTCAACGGGTGGGGTCCGCTGGGTTAGGGACGGGCGCTAGCTTGTTGTGGGAGCATTGGGTGAATTGACCGGCTCTCGGTCAGCTTGGAAAGACCCAGTCCCTGGGTGAAGGAGGCTCACGGCTTCAGCGTTAAAGCACTCCTCACCTGGACTTTGCCGCTTCCCAGGGCTGCGAACTTCCAGTACATGTCCACAAAATCCACCCTTTCCACGCTTCACATTCATTGCCCATAAGAGTATCGCGACATTGCATTTTGTGACACTGTACCGATTCTCAAAAACACTATTGATTTTTGATTAATAGTTCACATGCAAAGAACTCAGTGATGCTGGATGCTGATGGTGCAAATACAGATCGTACTGTCCTGATCTGAGTAAACAACAAGTGAACTTTTTATTTTAATTAGATATCATATGGCGGTGTGTTCTTATACTAGGAGTGTTCCTAAACTTAATTTAAAAAAAATCCTAATATAATGCCTTGCTTACCGTATTGCCATATATTACACTAAACTGATTTGTAACCCCTGTACCATGATATGTGTCGTATCATGAGTGAGTGAAAGCGTTCGTCCAATCAGGTGCCTTGTGCTAGCCCTCCTTGTAAGCCATCAGCCCTAATTCACAGTCCTAACTGTCTATGTAAGCAGCCATGCAATGCATTCTGGTAGCGTTTCATGATGGACCATCACGTTGCATAAATCTGAGTCTGTGTGGGAAGACGGAGGCTCTGCTTCCGGCGCGACTGACGGTCTACGGCGATGTCGGCCACCCAACCGGTCTTGAAACATGGACCCGTCTTGTTTACCATGTTTCGAGGGTGAGACTTCTTTGCCGCGTCATCACCAATGTGTTTAGGATTAAATTGTTTAGGCTACTACAAAGCACAACATTGTTTATAAGAGCACAAAGTTCTTCTTAGATCTAGCCTCTTAACTTTGCTCTCTAAGTGCACCAGATTGATGCATTTAACTTTAAAATGTAGCCCCTTAAAGGGTCCGAGGTACAGTCTCACGAATCCTGTGGGGAAACTCTGCATCATATATGTCTCTGAATTCCTGTAAATCTAAAACACATGATAAGAAAAAAAGATCCATCAGTGGAAATCCTGTTTGTTAGGAAGCGGATTTGGTGCCAAGCAGACACAAAAACTAGACATCCAGCCCAGAAATATTGTGCCGTTGTTGTGGCAACAAACCGCACCGCAACAATGCCGGCCGCCGGACTGGGGTGTCCTCCGCCGGCGCTCATGTGATTTCTTGTTTATCAGTGTGTGATGAAGGCCAGAACATAGTGTTGAGGAGCTGATTTGAGACTCGCCACACATCATTAGAGATGAAGATGCGATGGCTTCATGTGCAAATAAAAAAAAAAAAGGGAAAGAAATGATTTACGCGTGTTGTGGATTTAGCTGCGCTCGGTTTGTCTCACTCTGGAACAGGATTGTGTTTTAATGTCTGAGCAGGACTCAGAGCTTTAAGGATAATTCAGGTCATCTCGGGTTGCAGTGTAAACTACAGAGTCAAATTCTGGCATATTAATTAACTGCTGTAAACACAAGGGCCTAGCTGAACGCAAAAGAAAAATCAGGAAAATACTGACTGCCGAATGCCATTTACTGAATAAGACAGCGTACCCTCGATGCTTTTATATTCTCAGGTAGCAACAACTATTAACCTATTAACACCTCAGAGGTCTTGGGTAGATCGGACAGCTAATCCTCAAAAAAGCGTACATGCATTCAAGAAGCACTCTAGACGGACTGAAATCTGACTGAGGTGTAAACGCATCCATCGCTCCACGACGCATATGTAGTCTTTACTCCTACCGAGTGTAACTACATCAGCAAGCGATCTGTGAAAATAGCTGTGTACTAATACTTATATTCACTTCTGATCTCACACAGAAACTGACTCAAGCTATTTCAACACACAGCCATAAAGACGTGTGTGAGAGGACGCTGATCTGAATGGAAATGAATGAGCCAGTAAGGATGCTGCTCGTAGTCTATAAATCTGATTCGTCGATGTGATTCATATGTTATTTAGAGCTGCAACAAGTAATCGATTAACTTATTAGTTGCCAACTATTTTGACGATCAAATCAGTTTGAGTAACTTTTTTTAAGAAAAAAAGTCCGTTCTCTGATTCCAGCTTCTTAAATGTGGATAATTTCTGGTTTCTTTACTCCTGTTTGTCAGTAAACTGAATTGTGGACAAAATTAGATATTTGAGGATTTCATCTTGGGTTTTGGGGAAACACCTATCAATATTTTTCACCAATTTCTGACATTTTATTGACCAAACAACTAATCGACAGATTAATCAACAGTGAAAATAGTCGTTACTTGCAGCACCTCTGTTACTACACTGCTACCAAACAGCTTCAGGTGTACTACCACCCTGATCTGCACATGGTCCAGGAAATAACAAATGTAACTAATGTAACATGTCACTAAGGCACTAAGTGGCGACGGTCCGGGCGAGGGGAGCTGTAAAGCGCCACCTTCACCCCGGGCCTTTCCCGGCCGATCCAGAGCTGGTCCCGGTGCACCACTGCAGAGGAAATAACCCCGGCGAAGACCAGAGTACCCACACACCAAGCGGCCATCCCTGACCCCTGAATCGGGTGAAAGTGCACTGCTGTAAAGGAAAAGGGTGCACTTGACACAACAACGACAAAACGAGAGCGCCATAGCGATAAGGAACTCAGCACGATAATCACATTGTTGATTATCTTGTTTTCATAATTGCTGGAAGCCAAAATCGTAATTGAAATTAGATTAATTGCACAGCCTTACAACAGTGTTTACTCTGATATAAGCAGCAACAGGATGACGGCCATGTTCAAACACACAATAAACTAGCAGCAGCTCTTTAACACCAGCTCGGAAAATGCTTTGAAGAAATGTACGGGATCACACAGACATGCAAACTGTAAACAACAATGTCCATCCCACAAAAACAAAAACCAGTCAGTTGATAAGATCGACTTGAGCGTGGCCACAGATGCATGTGAAATTCTACCAGCGGGTGTGGACAGGCAATACTAACTGACCAAGTCATGTATGTGTTATAACATTTAGAGGTTGCTTGAGGCTGCTGGACCCAACACAGTGCACTTCGGTCTTGGAGTCCCCCTGCTGATAGTTCTGCAAATGTCCTTGTGGCTTCACACAACATGACATGCAGGGCCAAAGACAACATCCAGACTGCAGCTGTGGTGAAATAAAGACAAGGATGTGGACGTCAACAAGCTTTTTAGAGACTGGTGTGGAGTTTTTAGTGGTGTGCTCAAACACCAGGGCAGTCAAGTCCATTTTGTGCAAAGATTCAGCAGCACGCCAACATCCCACCACAGAAACAATCCTTAAAATCCAAACTCTAACAGCCAAACTTGTGTTCCCTGAGATGTGAAACTCGTTTCAGATGTTTACATTTCTGGAGAGCACAACACAATGAAAACCAGGTTGTTTCATGATGCCGTTTCATTTTAATCCACTCAAATCTTCTAGGAGTCTAGGATTTATTAGATGATTATCTGCAGCTCTGATTTGTGTAACAAAAGGGAGAAAAAAGGCCCGTGGTCTGTAAGCAGCTGACAGGATCTCTGGACGGGGATTAAAGACACAAGGCACCGACAGGGCTCGAAAAACTACAATAAGTGATTCTGAAGTCTCCCATTGGTGGTCGTGTGTGACCAACCTTAGATGTGTGTGTGTGTGTGTGTGTGTGTGGTACAGAGAGAAGAAAAGAGAAAGTCTTGCAGGAGGATTAGTTTCGAGTCGGGGTGGCTTTTCAGGACTCCTGGCGGGTGTAAGATCTAATCTGGACATGCTGCATCTGGGCTCCGCGAGGTATGGCTTACTGTAACAAAGGACTGGCTAATGAGGGCCAGAGAACAGACTGCTACCACTATGCGCCCACACCACTGTGCATGCCCATAATGCCCTTCTTCATACGGCCCGGGGGGGGGGGGGATACCGAGGGGTACGAACCCCACAATAGACTACCCTGGGGAGGCAGCAGGCTGCACAGTACTGACTGATCATGTTTCAGACCTCAGTGAGTGTAGGAGGCAGCAGTGGAGTCAGGAACTGCATATGAGGGCCGATAATATAATTTTACTACATTATCATATGCCAAGGAGTAGGAGGAGGGTGTTTTGGGTTTACACATACAAAGCCAGACTTTCCTTCCTGGAGGAAAGAAACTGAGACAGTAAATAAGGACAAAGAAAGGGAGTGAGAGTGTTTGCAGTTGGAAATATTATAAACACACTGCTAAAAGAAATATATTAAAGGGGCATTTCCTTTTAGTCAGTTGAAGGAGAAAACAGAGAAAACAATCAGCCGATGGATTAACTGACTGTGCAAATAAACCTTTGCTGCAGCCCCAGTTTCATGTTTTTTAGATGCTGGTGTGCGATGCACTCACAGTGTGCACTAGCTGCTCCTGTCAATCAATTATATCAGGCTGCAACGTTCATTGTTGATTATGTTGATTATTTTCTTATTAACTGCTTAGTTATTCATCTACATAATGTCAAAAAATGGTGAAAAATGTCGATCAGTGCCAAAGATGACATCCTCATATGTTTTGTCCAAAACTCAAAGCTATTCAGTTTACTCTCTTACACATGTCACATCTTTTGCATCTTCAGTCAACGTAGATGTGCAGCGTTGCTGCACAGTAGCTCACTTGGTAGAGCATCTATCTGCCCCACATATCAAGGCTGAGTCATTGCTGCAGCGGCCTGGGTTATAATCCGGCCTGGGGCCCTTTGCTGCATGTCGTGCCCTCAGTCTCACACCTTCAATACTGTCAATAAATTAAAATACAAAAAAAAACCCTATTTAAAAAGAAAATGTAGTCGAGAGCAACGCTGTTATGGCAAGCTTTCTTTTTTTTCAGGGCTCGCTATAGCACACACCGCAGGTCATGTGATGAGGAATAATCAATCATAGCTCGCAGGTATCTTTTCTTTCTTCCATAACTATCAATGTACAGTAAATATATGGAGGAGAACTTCATCATTTTAGTGCAGGACTACCCAGAGCCTTACAATCTGTCCCATGGACTATTTTACTGGCTTCATCCCTTGAAAGGGTTGAAAGGTCAGCCAAACTAACACAGAGAAATTGGGTGTAAAGCTACTGTGAGGGATTTTACGGTGCTGGAAACGCTTTTGTTTTGTTGTTACTGTATTGTGTTTTGGTCACTCAGGTCGTCATCTTCATCATCGCAGCACAGGTGCAACAGGAGCGTAACCGCCCAAAGCAGCAAAGCTGGTGTTTGTGTACATCCACATAGAGCAGTAAAAGCACAGAAAATATGCACATTTAAGGAATCTGGAATCTGAGATACAACAGTTGACAACTAACTGATTAATAGTTGAAGCTCTGCACTTATCCTGCCTCTAATGTGCACTGCAGAACATAGATATTGCTGCAATATCAGGCCATCAAATGGCTGAGAATAGCTATGACTACGCTCATATTTACATTTTAATTTCAAGGAAAAACCAATGTTTTCCCTGTCTAACAAAAAGAAGACAAATGTCAAAGCTCCCATTAAAAGTCCTCATTATAACATCCACTAGCAGCAACACAATGACTGCCTTTCCTTGTGCATGCTTGTTGTGATGAGGACGTTGGCACCAGCTTTCCTTTCAATTCAAGAAGTATCCAACTCAAACATAAGTCATGACGCAACCACTCCAAAAGCTACCACTTTAACTCCCTGTGAGTCATGCCCATGGCATATTTCTGAGCCAGTACATCGCTTCTCTTCCACTGGCAAAAACAACTATCAAAATCCACACTTTGCTATGGAGACCATCTGTGCAGAGAGCAGAGAAGAAACAAAAAACGTCCAGGAGGAAAAAAAAAAAAAAATACAGGGGCTTTCCTTCAAGACGGAGCTGTGGCTGCAGCGAGGAGAGGTTGTGGGTTGGACTCTCACCCAAAAACTAACAGGCAAGACAAAAGCCCAGAGCCCGGTGGGGGTACGGCGTATTAGCGGGCTCCCCAGTGAAGGAGCCCTGCTTGATCTGGACAATTGTCTCCAGAGGTCCCTCGACACTTCCACACAAATGCCTCTGCCAATCAGGCATTCAGTAGCCCGCTCATTCACTCCTCAGCAGCTGCTCTCAGACAGCAGAAAAAGCAGCAAATATGTTTGTGATGACAGCCGTACCCCACCCCGTCTCAAACACCTCTCAAATAAAAAAAAAAAAAACCCAACCTTCTCCCTGTCGTGGTTTAATTATTGCATCTCTCCTCGTCGCGCAGACAGCGCCCCCCGGGGAGATACCACATGGTTAAAAAGAGGCGAGAGCAGAAAGAGCCTCAGATCATCAGGAAGCGCTAATGAAGACACAGTCGTTCTCCTGTCAGACGGACACAGTGACTGAGATAAGCTTGTGTTTGAGGTCAACATCACCGGGTCAACATTCGTTTCTCTTACCCACCTCTGAACCCCCCCTTCTGTACGACTCATTTTAACAACAACATCATTTTTAGTAACTACATTACACACTACACTACAGCAACAGTCAGAATTACGTCTAAGTCAAGTCAATGCCACACTTCAGAAAACTTGACAGTACTTATTTTTCTACAGTACCACCGGTAGCGAAGACACCGGGAGGCTCCAGACTGGTGATGTTTGGTCGGACTCTATAATGCTGCATTGAAAACAACAAATCTGTGTTGAAATCTTTTCATGATACTGAGATAAGTGCATAATCACGCACTACCGTCTAATCTACATCCTTTGTTTAGTAATTCCTGATTCTAAGCTATTCTCCAATCACCTGTCACAATCTCAGAAATCTTTAATTTCTGCATCTCTTCTTTTATTTCTTTACCACAAATTGCTTTGACGTTTTGAAATTGATGATGTTTGCACAGGATGTGGTGTGCAAAGGTCTTTAGGCTCGTTTCCATTGACTTGTTTGGAGTGAATAAAATCAGCTACAGCATAGTTTGGTCAGAAATTGTAATCTGTAACTGTAATCCACCAGTAAACAGAGTAGAGGAAGAAGTAAAGGTTGCGAACCGGAACCAAAACAAGTCGGCTTAGTCATCTAACCATCTATGATAGAAACCTGGAGAAGTCTTCGGGAAGTTGTCTCAATTTGGCAAGTCTTAATTGTTTTTTCATGTCAGCCAGTATTGATCATGTGTCCAAAGACGAAGACATGTCTGGGAAGAAGTCAACTGCAGAAACAGCTAAACAGTGATTTGAGTTCAATGTTTGCAATGTCAGAATTTATTCAGCAAAGGTGTTTTTAAAAATTGGACATTTCCATACAGCTTTTCTAATGTAATACTTCAAAATGTGCCCAAAATATGTGAATGGAAACAGCTATGTGCTATTTCCAGTGTGAGCACTGCAGCAACCACTTTTAATAAAATTAAGGTTGACAAATCTGTTTAGCAGACCTGTTTATGCCAGGCCTGAACTGCAGTAGCAGTAGCAGGTGTTGCATGAGCGACCAGGGATTAACCTGTGACAGCAGTCTTTATCAATGGGTCAAGTGTAACACGTCAGACACAGCAGGATTTATGTGCTAAAGTGACTCTAGAGGTAAAACAGGATTCACCCTACATAAGTAGTATTCTACCCAGAACCACCATCACCGCCCTCGTCTGGAAACTCCACACAGACACCATCAATCAGACTCTGAGACACGCAGACAAACACCTGATTCAAGACGTGAGGCTGCTAAAACACGAGAATAGGACGTATAGACTAACGTGTCCACCCTGAATGTAAACTAAGTCACTCAGGTCTGAAAGGGCTCCTTTGAGAAAGCGTGACGCCGCCGTCAGCCAACGTGTGCTTCATAAAGAGCCCATATAGCAGCGGTGAAAGCTGATCTCGGCTGAGGTTTGAGGTTGGACAGCTAAAGGGTGGAGGGTCCTCTCATTCCAGGCGCACGCCTGACGGATGCAGAATTACAGAGTATAATGGGTCACAACACACTGGAGGGAAAACAGCACTCATCGTAACGAAACCTCATTCAGTGAGGTGTTCATTCATTAAAAATGGGACAAAAATAGTCCAGGTTGTCTCTGTGTTTTAAGAGCTGGAGCTGGCGTGTGATGGCAAATAAACCAGGCTGGTTTGATGAATGGCTGATATGCGTTAAACAGAACATGAGTGCCACCATCATGGTATGAATGCAAGTGACGCTTCACAATGTCAGCTTCAGTTATTTTCAACTCACTCGACACTGAGATGGTGCTATGGTCCAACTGCTTCACATCGGACACTAAGGTAGCATGAAGATTTAACATTTAACATTATGCTCATTCACGGTGCTCTCCGACCACGTATGTTGTATGTATAGGGAACTAGCTACGTACTTCTGAGACATTATAGCTAGCCCCAACAAAAACAAACTAAATCTACTGTAACACCAAAAATAAATATATAAAAAAAATGAAACTAAGAATATTTGTGCCTCGCATGCAGCAGGCTGCCAGCTGCAAGCCAGCGGATTACTATTGCAACAACACGTCGTCAGCAGGATAAAACTAACCTGTCTCACGACGGTTCGCTCTAGCTAGCTGCTAGCGTTGCCGGTGGCTTCGTGCTGTAGCGTAACTTTCCGACAGACCGTGTGTGTGTGGCGGCGCTGAGTCTGGGCTTGTTGGTGGCGTTATAGCTGTGAACGTAGCTGCAGCAGACAGTGTATGTACAGTTTACTTGTCGGTTGCTACGAGGCTACAAGCTACAACTCCTCAGCAGGAAGTCCAGAGCCAACTTCCTGTATCTGCGCCGGCTCTGTCTTAACGTGGACCAGCTTTTCTCCTTGAATTGACGAGCTGCTCTGCATATTTTTATCAGCTTTTTAAAATACAATTAATATTTCTTTTAATCGTTTAATCAATCATGTTAATCGCTTAAAATACTTAATGTCGGTTATCGGTTTAACAGTTAATTATTAACATCTCTAACTAAAACTAAACCTTTTTGAAAAACTGACACAAACCAAAACTAGCAACACACTCTGACAACTAAATCTAAACTGAAACGAAATCACAAAATGAAAATGAAAATAAAATTTAAAAAACTAATTGAAACTAACAACCTCGCTAGAATCCTCTTATACCCTTTTAAAACTGGATTAATACTGAGAGGAGATTACAGTGATTTCACACATGAGAATATTTAAATTTAATCTACGAGATTGCTGGCACCAAAGCATATTTAGGCAATACAAAAACACCCCCTAAAAGTGATTTATTTACTTCTTATAATTATTATTTATTTAGATTCAAAAGTACGTAGCCTTTGGACTATAAAAGGTCAAACTGCATTTAACAGCAAGCGATTCCAGCTGACTTTCTTTCTGTTTAATGGCATGAAACAGATTTTAACGGCATTTATTTGCCTTTATTTGATATAATGAAAGTATAAAGATAATGGTAACATAAGGAGAGAGCCAGGGTGATGGTATGCGACAAAGATCCCCGGTTGAAATCACATCTGGAACACTGCGATTACATAACGATGCGTCTTAAACCACTCAACCACTACGAAGCCCCATTCCTCCATTTATAACATTAAAAACTGAATAACTGGCAGATAAAACAAGCAAAATGATGAAAAATGTTTGTCGAAATGTTGAAAAAAAGTTTTGAAAATGTCCAGTAAAAAATTATTCCATTAATTGAAAAATCTACAGATTAATTAATCGAGAAAATAATCCTCATCAGGCCAACAGACACGCCAAAGTTGGTACAGAGTGAGTATGAAAACACCTTTGACTGCATCCACCCAGGAAATAAACACGTCATCTCAGCCCGGCTCCTCTGGTCCACTAGTGAAATATTCACAACTGACATTTAAAATTCATAAGCGACTGGAAAGATGCTCCCGAACTCTAAAAATACTCCTTACAGCGTAATGGAGTATGAAATATTCATCTTGATATGAACTCTTTTTCCACGTCTGGTAATCTCGTGTTTACCTCTCTCACGTGCAGCGACTCTAACATGTTCCTGCTGCTGAACTCTGCAGACAAAACAGCAGCTGCTTTTCTCTTGATTGTAATTATCACCGTAGAAACTCATCCCACGTGACGGGGGGTTGAGACGCAGCTCTAAAGACGAAGGATGGGGCTGCATGCCAGACTGGATCACTACCATGTCATGTTTTCTCTAGTGCCCAAACGATGAGTTGGTTTGTCAATGGACAGAAAATTTATTACATATTTATCCTCAACCATGGCAAAATAACATGTATTCACTGTATCTAGCAAGTAACACATCTGCTGAACTAACCTGGTTTACTTTAGGGATACAAACCCCAAATAATGCGGATCAAAAGGATGCTGAAGTAACTATATAATGATGCAGACTTGTAAAGAGTCTGAATTCATGCTTTGTCAGGTCTGTCCGCAAGATGACAACAACAATTTTTAAAATGCATGTTTTCTAAATGGAGTTTGGATCTATAACGGCTAGGCTATGCTAACAGTGTAGCTTCTCCATCAACACTCAAAATAACATCATCTAGGCATAAATATGGCAGCAATGTTGATAGACTATGGATAGTCTGTGTTTTATACACATACGTATATACGTCAGTGACGACAGGACTTTAGGACATCACAACGTCAGTGACAACAGGACTTTAGGATGTCATGACGACAGGACGTCAGTGACAACAGGACGTTAGGACGTCACAACGTCAGTGACATCAGGACTTTAGGATGTATGACGTCAGGACGTCAGTGACGACAGGACGTTAGGACGTCACAACGTCAGTGACATCAGGACTTTAGGATGTCATGACGACAGGACGTCAGTGACAACAGGACGTTAGGACATCACAACATCAGTGACATCAGGACTTTAGGACGTCATGACAACAGGAAGTCAGTGACAACAGGAGGAGAATCTCAGTGGCTGATAGGCTTTCGTGATGCAGCGTAACAGGAATTTCTTGCGCGAGCTGAATTGGTTTCCATCAGAAATTTGCATCTTTGCATTGTCTTTGTATGTATGCTCAGTGACGACACCATTATATCATTATGATTTGAATATATTTGGGGTTTTGAATACTGGTTAGACAAAAGGCATCACTGTTGGATCTGGACACTTCTGTCATTTATAAGCATTTTCTGACCATCCATTTCTCTTATAGACACCACATGGCTTTGGTGCTTCAGCTTTTATGCATATTCTCCTTATATTCTGTCCACTTAAAGAAGAAAATTCATACATTTATATAAACTAAAAGACATTTTAATCAGCAATAATAATGCCATTGCGTTTTTGTAAAGGCATTCGGTGGACTGTAACAGATTTGGTATGAGACAGATCTGGTATTGGTTATGAAGAGAGGCGATCCGCACTGGAGCCAACACTGATGAGGGCTGTGGGACACGCCCTTTAAACACCACACACACACACACACACACACACACACACACACACACACACACACACACACACACACACACACACACACACACACACTGTAAATTACACCACTATTATGAAGGAGTCATTGTGGATGCTCGTAGAGTCTGAGAGAGGAACGGTGTTTTCCTATGTACATATGGCCTCAGCTGGAGGAGCACATACAGTACTGTATCCTCCCCTCCCCTCCCTCCATCCTCCCCTCCCTCCATTCTCCACTTCCTTCCATCCTTCCTGCCAATGGGCGCGTTATGCAGACGCCCTTCGCTGCACTTCATCAGACCTCCGAGTTTGGCTGCGGCGGCTTCGTCAGTTAAGACGCTGACATTCACGCCTAGTAACTCACTTAGTGACATCATGTTGCATCTCATCAAACAGACCACGCTGGTGTTTTTATGTAAAGACTCTGGTTAAGATCCAGTCCAGCAGATAAGCTACAGTGTCTCCGAAGAAAATAAAAAACAGCTGCAGAGCTGAAACAATTAGTCAATAAATGGATTGGCAGAACAATGTGCAGATATTATGATAATGTAGCAGCTGTTTTAGTCATTTTATGCTTGTAGCTTCTCCAATGTTAAGATTTGCTGCTTTATTTTATAGCACTGTAAACCAGATAAATAAAAGACATCAGTTTTGACTGTGGGAAAGAAGGATAATTTTCACTGTCTTCTGACATTTCATGAACTACATGAATAAAGCTCCCCTCCAGCGTATTTTAGCATTTCTGTGATATTTCATATTTATTAGAGTCATTTCCTGACAATGTTGAATAGCCACACCAACATTTTTTAACTTTATTTTGTGCTCAAAGTTAAAAAAGAAGGTTGAAGATGACGTCTGATTGTAGTAGAAGCTACAGGCCATACGTCATCCTCCAAGCTTGTGCAAGTGCTTCTTTGCACTCTCCTCTTTATTGTCTCCTCCTGCTAAAATTAGAGGAAGGCAGCCGATGCCGCATGCTGGTGTTGAGTCCGGGTAGAACGCACCGCAGGACGGATCACGGGTTGCCGGTGGCTTCGTGCCCACTGTAGCGTAACTTCAGCGAGTTTCCGACAGAGAGTAAGTCAGTGAATAAATCTGATGACAAGCTACAACTCCTCAGCTCAGCTAGAAGTCCTGAGCCAACTTCCTGTATCTGGCTCTCTCTTAAGGTGGACCAGTTATTCCCCTTAAAGAAACGACCTGCTCCTCTGCATTTTTCTCAGCTTTTTAATTGATTAATATTTCTTTTAACCCTTTAACCGGCAGCGTTAATCACTTAAAATGTTTAATATCGGTTATCAGTACACCGGTAAATGATTAACATCCCTCGTTGCCATGATACTGAATTATATTTGAATATGAAACAACCCCAATATCTGTCTGAGAAAAAACTTTAACCAAAAAACAGAAAGTAACATGGGCTGGACGGGGGCCTTAAATAACTGGCATATAATGCAAATCGATCGTTCCTGCATCAGTTGTTTTGTGGCAAGTAAAAAACTAAAACATCACGACCTAAGAAAACCCAACAGGAGAGAGTATCACACAGTTTAAGGAAAAACATTTGAGATGTCAATCAGCAGCTTGGCAGCATCTCTGGGAGGATGCAGGTCTGATTTATGGCCCGACTACCTCTGAGGATCAGCGAGACTGTAATCAGAGAGGTTTTTTGCATCTTGTCTGAGCGGCTTTCTAATGTCAGCTGGTAATTCTCACTGAGGTCGGTGCAGGGTTACAGGACCGGCTGGGAACAAAGACGGGGATTTTGATGTAATTTAATTGCAATAAACTGATCAAAAGGATTCTGAAATAACTACATAATGATGCAGATTTGTAAAAAGTCTAAATTCCTGCTTTGTCACGTCTGTCTGCAAGAGAAGCAAACAACTTTTAAAATGCTTGTTTTCTGAGGGGAGTTTGGATCAATCAGTGCTAGGCTACGCTAGTCGCGGCTCCATCAGCACTCAAAATAAAGTCATAGGCATAGCTACAGCACAGCATTGTTACAGGACTTACAGGACTGGGTGGGAACTAAGATGGGGATGGGAAGCTGGGAATACAGACGGGAACAGAGAAGAACTTCAGCATCCTCAGAAGAAAAGGGGCGCTGGGAGCAGTACATGAGATAAGGCCAAGGACTCAAGGTGAAATCAGGGAATACTGATAATCTGGGAGCCCCGAGAGATGCTGGAAAATGGTTTGGACGGCGCGTAGCTGCTGCTATCATCAGCCTGGTCTGCCGGTCAGGGTGGAGTTCAAGAGAGTTCATGTGACCTGCTGCAGACACTCAGACAGACATGGGATTTCTGCAGGGCGGGGCAGGCGTGACCGAACAGCTATGTCCCGTATTAGCTGAGGAGAGAAGAATGTCGTCTTTCAGCTGAGCGCTGACGTCACTCGGTGGAGAATAGTTCACGGGCCGCCTGCTGTTAGATGTTAACAAGTAGCCCGACTCTCACAGCTCCTTCGCGTTTCATTCAAAGGAGCCGATCGCACAAAGATCAAACCGGATCGAAGCATTCTGTCAGTGTTTACTCGAGCAGCATCTCCTTTAACGCCTGACATCAGAGGCTCTTTACAGCTCCCTGCTTTTCTTAAGCCTGTTCTCCGTGTGTCTGTCCAACAAAACCCGGTTATGTAATGAGGACCTGGGCCAGATGAGCTGAAGAAAAGAGCGTTTAGCTCTCCAGCTCTCTCGCCACAGCGTGGAGCAGCTCAGCCATTATTCACTGGAATGTTTTCCTCCCATGTTTGTCCAGGGGGGCCGAGACCCCGAAGCCACAAGGCTGACGAACCAGTACTCTGAATGAGTGTGTCTGTCTGCCTGTATTTTATAAATCTACAGTAAACAGCTGACTAACCCTTTATAGAAACCACTTAATGATAACAGTGTTTAAGCACTCTTTACTAATCTTCCCATCAAACACACCCTTCACTTAACAGTTTAAGAGCCAAATGTGAATTTCTCCACTGTGAGACTAATAAAGGAATTTCTTATCTTATCTTATCTTATCTTAAATAAAATAAACATCATTGTTGCATCAAGGGGACGTCCTGTCTCCACTCAGAACAATATATTTTCATCTACATAAATAAGGGATACGATATTCTCATTTCCTGATTCAATATTATCACAATACTAGGGTGCCGCTACAATATGTATTGCGATTTGATATTACCATTTATTGATTTTTGTTAACATTTTTAACACTAGACCATGGGAAAAGTTGAATCATACACTTCTAGGGACTTTTATTTTGGAAATTATTTAAGTTAATACAGTAAAATGTTTGATTTTCAGCATGCATGTAGTCAGAGATGTCTTGAAGTCAAATATATTATGGATGTATTTTTCATATTCCTGTCATTAACACCTTATTTTAAAAACCAGACATAATCCCATGTGTATCTTTGGCTAGTTCTGCCCTCAGCTCCGTTCTCTTTATCCATCCATGCTCAGCTCCATCTAGGCTGTATCAACATAAATGTCAGTATATGGTGCTCTACAGTTGTAGCATCAGCTGACTTGACCACTGATGGCTGGTTTGACCACACGTTACCGCAATACGATAACATTTCCTGTCCATGACAGAGTTAGCATGCAGCTTTAGCCGTGACGTCTAGCACTGTTTTTCCTGCAATGTGTGAAACCCAAAGTGTTTCCATACTATACTGGATGTGTAGTGTTTACCACGCTGGATTTAACATGAGGGTGCAGGTCGTCTCCATGTGGAACTTCGGCCATTTTCTGCTTTCTCATTTCGGCTCGCTGCGGCCGGCTGTGGTTTGTTTTGGTTGACGGATACGGAACAGATCAGACTACAACGATAAAAGCAGTAACTTCCTTCTCCACATAGACTTCAATGAAGCAAATATATTGATTCTTGAATTCAAAAATAAATTTCTAAAAAATCGCGATATATAGGTGAATCGATTTTTATTCACACCCGTACTTGTTGCAAATACTGTAAATTGTTCTAGGTATGAATAAAAATTAGTTCCCCCACCCACCCCTTATTTATAGTTTTATCACTTTGGATTTAAAACCTTGTAGATACCAGTTTTAACACTGTCACAAAGACAAAAACCCACAAAAATGATAAAAAGCACACAACAAACTTTAAAAGGAGCCACGCCGCAACTTAAAATCCTGCAATGAAACAATCAAGTCCTTATATCTCCTTGAACATGACACTTTTACTCCCTAATTAGTCATTTTGAAATAATCAAACAGTGGAGACATCCTGCAGCTCACTGGATGTGTTAAACATTGAGGACTGTATGAAAGGCACAGCACGTACAGTTGTATAGTTATGTAAAAGTTAAAAACTTCGACTCACTCAACAGCCCAGACTGTTTCTCAGCTGGATGCAGTTACATCAGGTAGGTGTCTGACATGAAGGTAAACCTGACAGTAAACAGCAGTAAACGGGCTGGACTTCACTTCTGGCCTTTGATACAGAACGTTTGTGCTGGTTAAAGCGTACCGTAGGTTCCTAATGACCGAAACTCCTGGCAACGGCGTTTAATTATAGACAGAGAGCACAACTATCACAGCTACATACAAGCTTATATGACATTGTATAGCAGAAGAAAATAAGACGTCCTATAATAAGCCACTGTTACGCCACATGGCTGCTCATTATCATCATCTTCATCCGTTTTCTCAACTTTCTCCCGTCGCCAAGTCACTGATGTCTCTCCGCCAGACATTTTCTGTCATGCCTCATCTGGCAGAACTCGTTGGAAATGAATGAGTCCTTCTTGCTTTTATTTTGAGGCCACACGGGTATGAATGCGTGGTTTGTGTACATTTGGGACACGGGGGGTAATGTGTAAAAAAGGTCTCGATAGGAACAATTTATATATTTATATTTATAACCAATTACATTGACAGTAGTAGGAAACATTACTGCATGCACTGCTGCACAACTGCATCCAAAGTAGTTTTTTCTGAGAATTACTAAAATGTCTCAAATCAACATCCTAAATAATTTTTACCACTGCAGGCACCAAAGTGAATATTTAAATTCTCTGTGGTTATTCATTATTTCACTTTACTTTTTTCACCCCTTGAATGAAAACTCGACGTACAGCAGCCATTAAAAATTAAACACACCACATGCAGCACACAAATAAACACAACCTGTCCCCCAAAGACTCAGCTACACAAACCCAAACAAACTGGAGGCACGATTACTCAGATACTCTAAACAAGAATATGAAAAGTCTGTCTCTAATGTTATCACATGAACTTGTTCAACAAAAGTTGTCCAAAACTGTGACTCAGCAGCGATTGTTTGTGCTGATATGCGATACATGTGAGCTTATGTGTTACTGTAAGCGGCGGAGAGGAAACCGTGTGGTGGTGGTACTGTGAGTCCAGATTGAGGGCCAGATGGCTTCAGCGGCAAACTAAATTATTTGGCACACCCCTCGCCTCTCTGCCAGAGTGGGATTGTGATTGGCCTGAAACAAAATGACCAGATAACCAGCCCACCTATGTGTGGGTGGCTGATTGGCTACTTCGTTGTCTTTTATATATTTTTCTTTGCTTCATACACAGCTTATTAAAAACAACAGGTCCATCTGTGTCGTTTCATTTATTACAAATGGAAACGCCCCCTCAGCACTTGTAAGTTAATCAAAGATAATCAGAGATAATCAGCAAGGTTATGAATAATGTGAACGCTAGCGCTACCGGAGTCAAAGTTAGGTGGAAATAACTGAAATGGTTAGTTTGAAGTTTTTTGAAGCGGGGTTGTATGTATACAAAATTACTGCTGTTACAGCGAAGAAAAATGCATTTTAACCTCTTAAAAAAATCAATATCATTTTAAGTGTATGCTTAATTTGGACTATTTTACTATAATATTATTACTGGAAACTGAAGCCATAATATCATCTTGGCTGCTGATCTACAGCTGCATTGATCGGTTACTTTATTTGTGTTACTGTGTGACGTTTAGATCCAAACTAACGTGGCGTCCACACAGCAGTACACTGCTTAGCTTCCATGCTGGTATTCCTGTCTACCTCAATCTAGGTCACTGTATTTAACGTTAATACACCGACTATAAGGACATACAGTATAAATACTGAATATGTGGCATCGAAGGGCTTAGGAAACTATCATTTTGACGCTAAAACACACATAATTTGACCAAAATCTGAATATTTGGATTTGAATACATAAGGAACATCTCTGAGAAGCAACAAAACTATATTAAAAAAAACTCAAAAAGCACGTATAAAATAATAAAATAATGGACCAGCCCTTTAAATGACCTTTGAAATATGTTTTACGATGATCAATGATGAAGGCCTCAAGCCGAAATGTGGTGCTCTGACAATAAAGTGTTGACGGACGTTTCACCTCTTCGCCGGCTAACGCCACCGATGGCCACTTGCTCATGTGGGTGGGAGGAGGGGCAGCAATGTGAATGAAGTGGAAGTGGTGCGGATCAGCTAGAGCAACTGATTAAGCATTAAATCTGTTTATAATATGCTGGCAGGAGTGAGGACGGCTTTTTCTGGGGACAGGGGGCTGCTGCATGGCACCAACACATATTAATGCTAACTAGACAACAGTATGTGCACACACACACACACCGAGCAAGTAAAATGGCATTAGGTTTCAAGTTTAAGGCTAAAGGTGAAGGGTTAAGAGACAGACGAGACACTTTGCCTTAATGGAGACCTGAACAGATGAAGCCTGTTTATGTGGATGTTGCACTGACTCAGCAAACACACACTTTTATTTACAAACCTGCACCAACTTCCGAGAAAAATACTTATGAATCCATGACTTATTATAGACGTGTAATCTCAGCAGGGACGCTACTTCACACATCACTCATGTCAGTTCACATCAATGTCACGTGTGACAGGAAGAAGCACACTAACAATACATGGGCATTTCAAAACAAAAGTTTTTTTCTTTACTCTTTTATTAGCTTCGCAATTAAAATTGTGTAGTTTGTGTGAGACCTCCTGGGCCAGGCAGATCATCACAAGGGCCATGTAATGCCCAGGCCTGGTTTAATCGATAGCATTAATCAATTAAAGTTCTTCACGTTGGTTAACAGTTAAACGGTTATATCCTCCTATTAAAAGTAGTATTACATCGCAGAGAAGAGCTTTCTGCCTTTAACCTGTTTGACTCCCCGAGTCATGGCAATGATAGCGGAGTGTAAAAGTAGTTGGAGCTCTCAAGCAAGTTGTTCATATCCTATCAATGGTACATGGATCTCTGAAGGGGCCGTCAGCCTGCCAAGAGGGCTGGCGATTCGTGCCAGGACAAAAAGTCATGATTAAATGGCTCGCAAAGAGAAAGTGTAAGGAGACACAGATAGATAGCAGCAGGGGGGTTAGCTAAATCCAGAGCTCATTAGCACATTTCCAGTCTAAACTGGGAAGGACAAATCGAGTATGTGAACGAGAGCGCAGGCCATCATGCAGTCGCAGACAACGTTAAGCTACAGGCGCAACCAGCAAAGGGATGCCCAGTGTCTACCTTATAGGTGCAACCGCTTTAATCCTTTTAGCAGAGCTGAGATCAGCTGCTAAACTGAGCAAACCTTACTCAGTCAATCCCATTGACAAGAATGTTCCACCGTCACGTCAGAGGTCACTCTGTGTGTCTGCTCTGCTGCAGGAGGCCTTCATTGCAGGCAACAAAGGTTTGGGCTCTGATAGCGGTCGACGGCCTAACAGCCTCCAAAAGTCACGCTGGGAGGACATCACCATTTTGTATGGAGGCCTCATACACAAAGGCAGTGGGTGAGAAAAAAATATGTCTTAAATATCCAGTATAACGCAACACTATCAGCTCTTTGTACACAAAACAAGTCATGCAGACAAGGGAGGAAAAGAAATCATTCACTGTTAATTTAACTTGCTCACTGAACCAATTTGGTGCTCTCTCTTCCAAATAATCCAGCCACATAGACCATCCATTCATGAGATAATATGGGACAACTTAAAGATCCTCTTTACCCCAGATATGCAATAACATTAATGGTTTATAAGAGTGCCATTTAACAGCACACGAGATGCACAACAGTGCATAGTAATCCTGGCCAGTCTGTAAGCCGCAGCAGTGCAGTACATCACCCTTTAATCCACCAAATCACGCTTCTGGACATCTACATCTACAATAAATCCCAAGTACTTCAGCACACCCTCCTTTATTACTGTTTGTATACTAGTTTTTGTGAATTTATTATTAATCCCTGATTATCTGCCTCAAGTTTCTCACCAAAAACTATATTTTACAAGATTATATTTGAACACTTGATAATAACGCTTTAATATATCTTCACCCAATAAATAAATTTTCCTACCAGTTAATACGCGTGATAACACCAGTGTTACCGATTACACCGGACATTTTACAACAAAAGATCAATATGTGTAGTGTCTTTACTTTGATGTTTACCATCTGGTGGCATGGCGGCGTTTCTGGCCTGTCCGGTCCAGCTTTAGCTTTCTGGCAAAAGCTTGACCACTCAACACTTAGCCTTATAATGAAGCCGTCACAATGAATTTATCTGCTCGAGGGTTTTGTCACTTGAACTTAAATATGTCGTTTCAGGGAAGACAACTGATAGAGACCTGAGATCTGATCTTGCTCTTTTGCCCATTAAAGTGGAAAACCCCTCCCACGTTCTTGTATCGACTCTTTCTATCTGGTCGTGTCTCATTTTGGCCCTTCCCAGTATGGGGACAGGAACCGCTCTGCTTCGAGGAGCAACTCGGCACTATGTTGGATCCCATTCGGCCCAGAACGCGTAAGACCATCCCAGACGTTTCCTGCGAGCACGGATGCGTTGTGACCTTCACCCGGGGCGTGAAGGTCACGACACATCCGCGCTGAGAACAAGGCGACGTCAGCCCCTGTAACAGGAGACCTCAGCAGTACATGGGAGAGGTGACGAAGGGAGAGAGAGGAAAGGGGAGATTAGTACTACGGTATCCAGGTAACGGTCGTAAACACTGTCAAAGCAAGACTGAACAAATCAAAGCACGAGACTTTGTAATGACATGCTGACAAAGACCAGCTTTTAAACAACTGAAGGGATGGCATTACTGTGTTTATGTGCATGCTGTGTTGTTTTGGCTACTATGCAAAAAAGAAAGTAATCATCATTACCATTGTGGTCTAACTCTGGACTGGATGCACTTTAACATTAAGGACTCCTTTACAATATCTCCTTCTTGCTCAACTTCTTCCTCTTCCCCAATGTTAACTACATAGGATGTGTGGGATGCTGAACAAAAATGATGCTGCCATGAGGTCTTATTCCTATCCTGATGAGGCCGACATATACCGAATTGCATGCACATTCTGCACATATTTTGCCTTATGGCCCACATGTACAAGATCAAGACATTTTGTACTCAGTGAACTCAACATTACAGACATCTGACGGGGGAAAAACACTAAATTGCAATGTACACCTACATCTTTCCTCAGACTGTAAAAGCACATCCTGCGACGGCGCTCTCCAAAAGCACACAGTGCTCTTTTCAAAAAACACTCGGAGCGTGCAGTCTGGCGATGGAAAATGTTAGCTAGTAAAAACGCTGGAAAAGTGAGAGCCTTAGAAATGCATTTGCTGAATACGGCGGCGTAGCTCAAGCTGTCCAGCACGGGTCTCTGAGGAGGGTGACGCAATTCAAGGCGGGAGGGAGGGGATGTTGAGGATTGAGGAGAGGGGGCACAAATATGTTGACTATTATGAGCTCAAGCCCTCCTCCTCCTCCTCCTCCTCCACTACCACGTCCATGGCAGTCCCACCCAACGCTGAGGCCCATCTGGAGCGCCTCGTGACCCAGCTGATTAAAAGCAGTTGGGGCCTTCGGTGAGATACGGCCAGTGGAATGTGGAGGCTGTGGAAAGGCCCAGAATAAGTGTGTCTAAGAGGAGTGTGAATTTCTACAACGTGTGTGCAATACTCTGACGTGTTTGCATGCAGCCATCTGTGTGTATTGCATCACGTGTGTGTGTGCAGCCACATGTCCATTAGTGCCAGCAATCAATCAAATCAGAGGAGAAAAAGCCCTGAAGCTCGGTTGATGGATGACCCCACTGGGACTGATGGGATGGCTGCATGGGAGCATCTCTGCACCTGAATCACAGCTCTACACGGCACTGTTCCTTGACCCCATTAGCCGCGACACACAAAGGCTAATACAGATTTAGGATTGTAGCCATCACCCTCAACTGGGCTTGCAGCAGTAGTCGGGAGTTACACGGTGGTCGGACACACAATTATTACATTACTTGCCCAGCGCCTCCACTGTCGTTTTGCTTTCTTTATCGAAATAAAACCTGTTTAGTTCAATTCTGCACATCAGCACCATGTTATTGATGCTACAAACTGAAAGCAGAAGTGTCTGCTCCATACGGAGTCTAAGACCTCAGAGCAGCAGGAGTTCCCACATACAGGACGAGAGAGAGTTGACAAAATACGGAGGATCTGATGTCAAATCGAAAAGCAAAAGCGTCTATTGGCCAGTATTTTGGATTTAAAGCCATTGCTATAAGGGAAACATCAGGATGTAGGTGGTAATTTGCTGTCGGCTGTAGTCTTCACAGTGTGTTGGGAGTCCAACTTTTTGGCCATGACAAAGGCAACGTGAGGCGATGCAACAGGCGGCCTTCATTGCAGCTAGTTCTTTGATATAGGGTTGGGGTGTCCCCAGCTTAAGGCCCCACAGCAAAAGCTCAACCAGAGAGACCAGACATAAAGCCATCTGACGTTAAAGATCAAAGTAAGCACTCTACAGACATGGAGCGTCATCTTGTCTTGTAAAATGTCCAATGTAACCTGTAACACTGGTGTTGTCACAAGTTTAATAACCAGTGGTGAACTTCCCTCACTGTGACATCCCTACCCTCAACTAGAAACCAAATGTCTCCTCCACTTAGGCTAGCATGTCTCCTCCTGGCTCCTCTACCCACCCATCTGCACCTCATCCACCCCAGACCTGGCAACCCAGCTCTCCGCAGTCTCACCCTCCAAACCAGAAGGTATTTACTAGGTGCGCCCGCCATGCGGCATCACCTACGTCCAAATGAAAACCAGGCTTAGAGTCTCATCGCCGCTGATGAAGCATGATACAATATGAGCTCTCGTCCCAACAGGGGATCCTCCGTGCGGTTAATGTTGAGCTTAACATGTGTTTTACTGCTTAATTGAATAATGAAGCGATGAGAGAAAGGGAAAAACCACACGGCCGAGGTCTGCAGCAAAAGGCTGCCAGAGGGGGATTGTGCGCAAGGCTGAATAGTTTGGGTTTAAAACACTGTGGCTACACGTCTGTCAGTGACACTTCCATTATCTCCCATGCATGCCAAAACTAAATCCTTCCAGGACGACAAAAACTGACCACCCCACCTCATTGTGTCGCACTCTATCCATCAACATGACCACGAAAGCAACTGTTTAAAGTGTAGCATTGTGTTATGTAATTAAATCAGTGCTTCATAATTTAGTTTGCTAATATAAGGAAATTCAATCCTTGTTAACTGGCGTTTTCCAAGTCCATCTGGCAGCCTGTTTTCTTCCCGTAACTGCTTGGATGTTCTGGACGTATTTGTTGCTTTTTCCATCTCATTTGTACACTGTGTTGAATCACATTCAAACTGTGGCGCAACACAATAACAGAGAACGTCTCCTTACGAATTAACATCATTCATTTGCAGGTGTTTGTTACTTTTCGGGAAACTGAAACGCAGAAATTTTTCCCATCATGTAACTTTCTCTCCGATGTGAAGACAACAAAAAAACTGCATCCCGGTCATAGAAGTAAAAGACACTGCTGACGACGTGGATATATGCCAGCCTGGACAGGAAGTGCTGACTAAGTTACACCCCTGTCACTACCTCAGCTGACCCTCAACCGAGAATAAAACATGTCAAAAACTGATGGTAGTCAAAGCAAACAATAAAAAAACAAGCAGCCGTCCAATTAGATTTACGGCCTGGAGACACATATCCTACTTCGTACTATTTCAAAAGATCCTGCAATGGAAACAGTTTGATTCCCGCAACAGCTGATGTGTATCCTGCAGCCCTCAAACGGCTCCAATTTGCACAGAAATACCTAAAATGTAAATATTCCAACATGAAATAACAATATCACACAACACAATTAAATCACAGTTAAATCTAACATGTGCAAAACCATATGGGGACACAAAACAACACACTGAGAAGCCATTTGGCAGAGAGGTCGGAGGCTGTGAAGGAGGACTCGGAGCAGAGCTGCACACAGCAGGTCCTCCAGGCCACGATGACCACACCCAGACCCAGCTGGAAACAATAAAAAGCTCCTCATCTCGTCCTCTTTCCCTCCATCTCCTGTCTTTTACTGTTGCCACTTCTCACATCACTTTCTCACCTTTAGCGTATCAATCTTTTGTCTCGTGTCTCCCTTTCCCTCCTCTCTTTTGTCTGCCTTTATCAGACTGTTTTCTAATCATCCTCGGGTCTCATTTAACAGAGGAGAGGGAGTGTCCACTGCATTCTCCATCACCACAGTAAACACTCAGTCAACTGGGTGAGCCACTCTCTCTGGCATGCATGCACAGGCCCCTTTAAAAAATAATAATAAAAAGCCAAAGGAGCACAGCAAGGGAGAAACAGATGGATGTCATTTGTGTTATAAAGACAGACAATGGCAATGAAATAGCTTTCCTAGAGCGGGCAGAGAGGTATTTGGTTTTGCAAAAATAGCAAATTTGGCACCACTTTCCTCTGGTGACCTTTCCTGTGACGCTGTCAGATTGGTTCTGCTTGCAATTCATCACATTTGATTAGTGAAATCAGCTCATCTCGTCTGGGCTGTAGGTGTGGAGGCGCTCTGAATGCTAATGTCTCGTCAGCGTCGGGACAAAGCGGCGTGTGCACGCTGACCGACACAGGACAGAGGGCATCATTATCATCGTCTGTGCCGCCCCGGCCAACGGCGCACTCTGGCACTGAGCAAGCAGCCAATCAACGTCTCTTTTACTGGGATGCCTCGGGGCCGTGTTAGGAAAACAGGAAAATATGCTAGGCTCAACATATTATGGAGGAGGTGGAAGCACAGGAGAAGGACATGATGGTGAATTTAGACTTCAGATACGTAAAAATGAAAGTTATTGACCCATGTCAGAGAAATGGGATTGTGAAGCTGTGATGGCAGCAGTAGAGAGTATAGAGAGGGTGACCGACACACACCAGTGATCTATGGATTCTCTGTCAGCACTCTGCAGAGGGATTATTCATCCCTCCCTGCTCCACCCTCTGACTGTCTTGCATGATGTAACTGCTCTTAGTAGCTCATTGACTTTAAATGCACCGCAGCAGCATTCAAAACACGCAAAAATAAATAAATCTCCATAACAACAAGCGTGCCGGTGATATTTACAACCTCACCTCGAGAGAGGGAGCATCGGGCGGTAGCGAGCGGAGGGGGGGTTGGGGTTCAGGTTGGGCACAATGTGTAATCACTTCTGGGTGAAAACAAACAACACCTCCTAACAAACCCAGTCACGCACGCACACATAGCTCCGCCCACTGGCGAGGCTCCTCCCGGCCCTGTCTGCATTGCACCAAAGAGAGCTGCATCTTTGCCACGCCAGTTTTTCATCATTCAGACCGAGGACACTCAGCAGCATCCAGCCACTTCTTATTCACAACCTTTGCTGTCTCTCCTTAGAAGAGCACTAGAAATATTACAGAAGAAAGGCATCTTTATGCGCCGTCCTTTTCTGCGTTACCAAGGTTACACTCCAAGGCGTTTCTTGGTTTTGCTGAGTCAAGCATCTAGAGACTCTTTCAGCTTATTTTCTGTATTTCTGCCACACACCTAAACCTTTACAAGCAGCATCCCTGTATGTTTACTGCAGCACATACGCTGTGGGGATTATGTGTCCGTGCAGGCGTGGGGAGGGGGAGCAAGGGGTTACTGTGACAGTATGAGGTGAATCAGCATTCTGTTCACGACTAACTCAGCCACGACTACAGGACCGCTCAAATTTACAACCGCAGGGAGACATCCGACATCAACCCTATAGTCTCTGCAGCTGTATGGCGGGACAATGACGCAGCACTAGCAGCCACAGGAGGGATATCTTACACTTCCTGGTATCAAGTGTGACCTAATTTTGTCGCGTAGAAACTGCAAGCTGATTCATCGAAACGATCTTTGGCATTCTGACAATTTTAATAATTTATTGTGACTCTTGTTTCTCTCCACTCCAAACTAGAGCTGCAATGATTATTGATTAGTTGTAAAGTATTAAATTAATTGCCAACTATTTTGATAACTAATATTTTTTGGAGGGAGTTTTTCCTTATCCGATGAGAGGGTCCCACAGTAAAGGACAGAGGATGTTGTGTCCTGCATAGACTGTAAAAATCCCTGAGGCAAATTTGTGATTTGTGTCTTTGGGCTACACAAATAAAACTGACTTGAATTAATGAAAAATGAAATGAATTTTAAGAAAAAGAAGTCCAAATTCTCTGACTCCAGCTTCTTCAATGTGAATATTTCCTGGTTTCTTTACTCCTCTATGACAGCAAACTGAATATCTTTGAGTTGTGGACAAAATAAGACATTTGAGGACGTCATTTTGAGCTTTTTTTAAATCTACATTTTTTCACCATTTTATAAAACAAACTAAAGGAATAATTGAGAAATAATCAATAGATTAACCGACAATGAAAATAGCTGTTAGTTGCAGCCCTAATCTAAACTTGTCATTGATTTCTGTTACGTTTTCTTACGTATTATCAGAATCAGGTTTATTTCTTTATACACGTACATTGAAATTTGACTCTGGTTGCATGGAGCTCTGCCAATGTACTTACACAAAACATGAACAACAGAATAAAAGAATAAATATAAAATGTCTTCATATAAGCCAAGTGTTTTAAAAGTTTTAAAAATACAAATAGTGCACAGAAATATATATATTATGTATATGCACTGGATGGTTATGTATAGTACTTACCTGTACAGTATGAAATGTCTATTTATACTGTGTACAGTAGGATTTATATTTACACTAACAAGAATGTACATAAAGTGACAGACATGTACAACAAAAAACTGTAAATTATAATCTAAAAATGAGCATTAATATGTTTCTGTAGGCTGACGTCTCGTTCTGGAGCATCTGTGTGTAAACATTAACCCGTCTCAGTGGGAGGTTATTACATCATAGTTTAATGCCTCAGTGCATCCCAGCTCACTGACGCAACACACACACTTTCACCAGTACAAGCTGCATTCATTTCAAAAAGGCATCTTTTCCTCTAGAGGGAGGCTTCACACTTCACAACAACGTCTTAAATGCTGACAACAATGAATACGTCTGCAGTGTGGATAGGAAAAACAAAGCTTTTCCATAATGATGTTTGTTTTCACAGATGTGATCCGGTGCAGTGTAGCGGTAATGTTAACAGGCCTCACATCCACTTTGAACTATATTAAGGAAAGTAATTGGACCATCAATATCGTCATTGCTGCTATATGATTGATGCTTCGTACCGAGTGTTAAGTCCAGAGAACCTCAGCTTTTAGTGTAGGTGGAGGTCCAAACACTGTCTGGATATAGTTTGACTCCACCGTACTCTAAAAGCAAGTCATTTAAATGAAGATAATACATTTCTTTTGAAATGAAAGTAACATTAATGCATTTTTAAGACCTGCCAAAATTGGATTTAAGACATTTCGTGAGATTTTAAGACATTTTGAGGCCTTGGATAGGCCTATGATATGTATGATCATGATATGTATGATAAATATTCATTCACAGAGCCCTGCAAGTCCCTGCATGTCCTACAACACTGTCCTGCACCTATTTCAGAATAAAAGCCTTGTTTTAACAATGAAGGGGTTCTGCCCACAGAAGAAAACATTTGAGGGGTTTTATTTTGAAATGAAAGCAAGTCCATGACATTTCCTACAGCTATAGACATCGAAAGCGTAGTTATGTTGCTGTCGACATACAGTCAGAAGATCACCTTCACTGTCTGACATGTTCTACAGATGTCTAGACTTTGAAACTGTGGTAATGTTGCTGATATGATGTTAATATAGTCAAACTGTCACTTTCACTGCTGCCGTGAAACGTACGGCTTGCGTCAAAAGTAGGCGAGACCTCGAATCTCTACAAGTGACGCCGCTGAGACGGGCGCGAGCAGGCAGTGTGAACGCTCTAACCCGCTAACATTGACTGCGAAATAAAAACAACAGGTAACGCAGCCGCCACGCGCTCCTCACCCCTGCAGTCTGAACGAGGGCTCAGATTTACCCACCACACAACGCCACGTGGCCTCACTGGGGACCACATTGAGATGTCAAGGGGCCGAAGCGAATCCCTCAGATTGATTGATTTTATGCCTGAGAGAAGTGCATAAGGAGCAGGCGATATCACATCTCGGGCTGAAGACTCGAGTCTCGTTGAAACTATAAGCTTGTCAGTTATCGTTGGCGTGCTGCAACTGTCAGGCGGAACAGTTCAACACAGAACAATGTCCACGAATAAAGCCACATGGATGAAACCGAAAGAGCAGAATAACTCTGTTCTTTTTGCATTAGAGAATAAAAGGACTTCCCTGAGGGAAATATGTGCCACATGTGCTACCACGAGGCTGATTAAAAGTTGTCTGCTTGCGACTGATTTGGAAGTTTTATGACTCCCCCTTCCCTCCCTTTTTCCCGCCTCAGTCGCTGCCCCCTCGGCAGCTTTCATATGCTAATGGTCGGGCGATTGTGCGGGCCAACAGCCTGGAATTCCTCTCCACAAAGGAGAAATGGAGATGGAGGAGAGAGGAGAGAAAGGGACAAACAGAGAAAGAGAGAGACCAGAGAAAAGTGGCTGATGCACATCAGCCAGGCTCGCTACGAGTACAAAGAGCCCAAAGGTGGCTTTCTACTCCACTCTGTTACTTTACTACGTTAGTTTAGACTTGCTAAGGGCTGCAACAGTTATTTAAATTACTGATCAAACTGCAGCTTATTTTCTCTAATAGTCGACTAATATTCAGGTGATACAATGTCAGATATTGTACAATATTTCTCAGGATTTTCCAAAGCCTAAAAACATGCATCCAAATCACTTAATTTGTGCAACTCCAAGCCCAAAACCCAGAGATATTATATTTACTGTCATAAAAGACAAATATTCACATTTGAGAAGCTGGAACCAGTGAATATTTTGGTATTTTTGCTAAAAAAACAATTTAAATATTTTTCTGTTTTATATCTAGTTTTGTTACTGAAACATTCTGGATTAATTTATTAGTATGTTTTTGGGTTTTAAGCTGCTGGGTCAATTTTCTCACTATTTTCTAGCATTTTCAGATGTAACCATCAGGGCTACATCTAATGATTATTATTGATTTAACAATTAATAGATTGATAGATAAATAAATGTGAGGGTCCGTCTATGGACTGTGAAAAAAAGGCCATCAAAACTTGTGTCCAAGGTGACATCTACAATTGTCTTATTTTGTTCAACTTAAAGTTCAACACCAAAGATTTTAACTTAATATAATAAAAATGATCATATCATTTTCTTGATCGCCTCCAAAAACAGCACTGAAGGCCACATGGGAAGCCCTCTCTGCTCTGCTGGGTGTGGTCTGGTCCATCACTACAGGGATGTCAGTTGAGGTGGCTACCAAAGCAACCCCCAGACAAAGAGAGGACATACACACCTCCACCCTCCCATCCAGCCAGCCACCTCGACCCAGCCCTTCAGAGACAGAGAGCAGGTGGGCCAATTAGGCTCCCCGGGGTCCCCCCACCCACCCAACCCAGATGGGAGCAAAGCCCTGTATAATTGGTTTCCTCATCTATGAATTATTAATCCTGGTTGCTCTTTGAGGTTTTTGACAGGGTAGGGTCGTGACAGTGCGTCCTCTGACACACAGCCTCTCCTGTTTAACCCCCCAGTGCCATGTTAAAACCAGTCCTCAGAACAAAGTGAGGACACTCAGACACAACAACCAGGGCTGGATCGAAGCTAGTTATGATTCTTTAAGACCATCCTCCATAATGGGCACTTCAGAACGATGCAGCTCGAGTATGCCACCACGTAAAAGTCTAAATAAACATTGAGTTATATCTATATCGACCATATTTTCTGCTAAAACTGATGTTGGGCAGGAAATAATGAAGGGGTGTAGCGATGCTTCAATCTGGATCAATGATCAACCATCAAGTATCATCGATGCAAAGTGAAAACATCAATATATATCGTTACCTTTAACATACACTCTTATTTTGAAAAACATCTCCACTTACATTGAACTACAGGAGGTCTATTCTTAATCTCTTTATTAAAAAGAAGAGATTGTTTTTCATTTAAATGTCTGGAAGAGCCAAGTAGTAAATTTGTTAAATCATAATGTAACCGTGTTAAATATATATATAAAATATGATACTGTGTCATATTACTTTAAGATATCAGCAAAGATATCCCTGTAATGAAACTTGTGACTTACATCCCTAGCGGCAACATTTTGCAGCGTCGTCTGATGATGCATCTCGGGGCAGAAACAGAGTTTCTTTTGATGGCAGCAGGAGATAAATTGGTCAAAATATGGATGAAATTTTATTTACAACTTTAAGTGCAGAATGATACAACCTGTTTCCCAAGAAGTTTTACGGCTGCAACTAACAATTAATTTCACTATCGATTAGTCAGGGATGTATTGATACCAGAAGATTAGCAGTCGACACCAGTACCAGTGAAATTACATGATTCTCGATACCTGAATTGATACCACGGTGAAAAAACTAAATAATTAATCCCACGTACTTCAACATACACTCCTTTGTTACAATTTACACACTGCAAATTAATTATTAAACCCTAATGATCCGCCTCAAGTTTCCCATCAAAAACTAAATTTTACAATATCATGATTCACCCAACACTCATTTTTACTGAATATAGTGTGAACGCCTCATAATGCAACCTCCGTACATTAGCAGTTAGCTCTGTTATTTAGCCAAGCAGGACTGTACTGCCCACTGGCTGATAACAGCTAACAGCTAACATTAACTAGCTCTCCTGGCATTTGTTGTTCACAATGTTGCACTACCAGGGAAATTTTCTATCATCCACAGGGCGACAGTGGGCTGTTAGTCTCGAGCTCAGATCCCTGGTGACTACGGCACCTGTGGTACTGTAGGAAAAACAAGTAAATCGACTTGGTACCAAAGTATTGGTTCTTTTGACATCCCTCGTCTCACATATCAACAAAACAGGTGTCACAACGTCCAAAAGGCCGAGATGATGTCTTCAGATGTCTTGTTTTCTTCTCCTAAAAATAGTGATTACTGAGTTTTATGACTTTTTAATTCTTGGCTTCACTGAGACCTAAATGAATGCCATTGTTCATGAGAATGCTGAAGATCAAACAATAAACTAAATATTTCTGGCAGGCCGACATATTAATAGAGCTGAGGCGGTTATTGGTGGCGGTGTTGTTGATTCCCTGGTTCCTCTCTCAGCCTCACACCAGGTGTTAGGCTGTAAATATTTCATGAGGCCTCTGTGCTGTGCTACTGGCGCACAAAGGCTGTTTTCAGCGCCTCGGACAGCCGAGGCTCTCTGGAAACAGAGGCCTATCAGTTCGGCTTGGGACGCAAACAATTTTCAGCACTGCTAAAATTAAATCAGGGGACGGGGCATACCAGAGAGCGGCTCTGCTGCAACGCTTGACACGGCAAGACTGCTTTAGTCCTCACATCAGGCATTCCACGGCAAAATGAAAAAGGCAGAGGGGGAAGAAAATGCATGAAACAATGAGCTGTCTGTGTGAGTTTCCAGTGAAAAGCCATGTATATGAGATATGAAGTGTTAGTAAGGGTGCCAAGTTGACTTCTGTGCATATAGAGACAAAAGGATACATACAAGATAGCACAACAAAGAGCGCTGTATGACAGAGTGAACGTCCACATTCATATGATCAGAATCACAGGCCAATGAGTCACTCTCTGAACATAGACCAGCTTCGACCTTTGCACCCTTTCACTTAACATCCCATCTCATTAGAAGTGAACATCTTCCACTGGATTTTACAAGCCAGCCTTTCATCTGAGACTGTGACTAAAATTTGTAGTTTCCCAAACCGTCAATGGGAGAAATAATTGCAAGACATCCTAATTTCAAGAGTGTCAAATGTATAAATGAAGCCATTTATTAAATAAAAAATTAAGTCCAAGAATCACTTGATAAAACAAGTTTAGTCTGGAGCCACCTGAGGCTGCACGAGGTGCTCGATCTGCAACGAGCTGGGACACCCAGAGGTCAGCATGCCAAGCGCTCCAGAGTCTCCGGTTCCACGCTGCACTACTGAATGGATTCAGGCTATTAATACACGAAATGTCAGGGATGCCTTTCCTGGAGAACTCCAGAGAGTAATATGGGACAGAGAGGAAGGCAAAACACGGGTGAGGAAGGGTGACCAAAACCTATAGGTAGAATAAGCCTGCTGCACTTCCAGCGGCAGTGAGAACGATTACCTCTGAAGGGGTAGCCTGATGTTTAGAGAGCCTGTCCTTTTAACCAATAGCGCTAATCGGTTAAAATGCTTAATGTCGGTTAACGGTTAATTATTAACATCCCTAGCATGGACGGAGACAGGCGCCGGTCTGCATGACCTGCCGCAGACCTGGTGAGAAACAGAATAAGATTCACTTTGCATTCCGTCCCCAAGCATAATCAGTCCACAATCAACCACCGGTGCTTTCCCCGTGAGCGTACGATTTTTCATTCAGAGATGACTTTTTCCCATCTTCATATCAATGTGCATGCAGTGCCAGCCTCGGGTATGCAGGAAAGTAGAAGTCCGCGAGGCAAAGTATCAGGGAGTAAAGTAAAAAAATTCCATGTATGAAAAGACCCCAATGAACACTAAAAGGTTAATCTTATCTTATCTTATCTTAAAAGCAGACTACTTTAAACAGCGAGAAATAATTCTGTCCCAAACGTTTTGATCCATAAAAGCAGTTGATCACTGTAACCGTGATCAAATACGCAGTTTCTTCCTGAGTCATATGAGTCATGTCATGGAGACGAGCCAAACCAAAGGCCTCGTCGCTGTTGCTTATATCGGAGCGTAACCCATGCAGGGCTCGGGCCGAAAAGGCCGAAAGCCGCCGCTGGCTGCATTACACACAGGCTTGGACTGCCGGAAAGGCGGTAATACGTAGAGACATCAGCCTCAAAATGCTGCCACTTCGGTCCTGTATACTCTCCTACTCTATACGGTAATCACAATATCCCCGGTTCAACATTGGCTGGGGACTTAAGTTGCATGTCACCTCCTTATTCCAGCTCTACTGTCTCTAAAATGCCAAATAATTATATTAAAAAAGAAAAACTACACTTGCCCGATCAGTCTTATCAGTAAAACACTGACCTGATTGCCCCAAGCGCAGTACAGATCGCAGATCAGACTCCAGTTGTTGTTAATCATACAGTCGAGAACTTTAAGGTGAGACATTTTTTTTTTACGTTGCACTACAGAAATCCAAGCTGCCTCTCAGCTGCGTGGACCAAACCCTGCTGTTCCCAGTGGCGCCCTGCCGGCAGCGAAGCTCCCCGATGCCACCTTGACGGAGAGGAGTGAGGGGATCATCAGCAGAAGGCAAAGGGTGCATCCCCGTGCCCATCTGTGAACCCAGCAGGCATCCTATCCGCCGTGGCCGTCGCCCCAGCCGCGCTTCATTAGCAGTATGTTAATGATTCATGCTGCGCAAAAACTCTGGGGATTATCTTAGATGTAACACATACACAAAAAAACAGACGTCCTGAGAGGGTGATGCAGCAGGAAAGAGTTATCAGCAGTCCGAAGCAAAGAGGTCTATCTGGCGCAAGAGATGCATCACCATGGAAACGCAGCAGTCCGACCGGTGGAGGAGAAACCTAAAAGACGACGGAGCAGACTGCACTTTTATTCGCCTCCATCTCTCTTCCTGTGACGGTGTTTGCGCCTCCCTGTGCTCGTCTCCGTCGCAGTCGTACCAGGCAGAGGCAGCCTGAGAATCACAGCGGCGACCGCTCGCTCTAAATCATCAAGCACCAGGCCGCAATGCAGGACATCACCAGGGACAGAATGATGTCCCTCCTCTCTATGGACACAGCAAAGGTAAAAGTCTCTGACATTGCCTCAAGCTGCACCTTCCACGTCTCTCATTAAAGAAACCTTGCATCACCTCAAGATGGTTCAAGCCGCCTGTTTGATCCTGTAGAAACATACAGAGGAGAGCTCTCTGCCTCTAACTGCAAACCTTACTGTCTGCACTTTGCCGGCAATGCGGGTCTCCATCCCACCTGAGTTATTCAATTCATCACACTGGGGGGGGGGCTCCCAAGACAAAATGCAAGAGGAGTGCTGCAGCCCCCACCGCTGCAAAGCACAGCTCGAGAGTAAATGAACGTCAAGTTAAAGACTTCCTGTCACTGTGGGATGTCAAAGAACACACGCTTTTGAGGGAGGAAAATATGCCGGAAATGCACAAAGAGACAATTAGGAAACTACTGGATGCCAGTAAATAGTTGTCTGGGGTTGTTTATGCTGCTTCCACCCTTTGATGCCGTGTGACGTCCAGATGGTTGCGATTGTGACATTAGTGAGACGCTGTAAGCTCACTTCTAATGAGAAACGCCACAAGCACTCAGGAGTAAGGAGCAGCCTAAGGAGGGGTTTAAGATATTATTGTAACTAAGTGTCACTCCAGCCTTGGACTTTTGTCTCTTTCTCTCAATTACAGAGATCCCTTGGATGTCAACTGATCACAAAAGATCAATATCTACTGAGGATAAGTCCATCTAAAAGCAACACACCACTGTGACAACTGTGGCACAGGTGCAGCAACGTAGTTGTTAGGGCTGGGACGATACGCTTATCTACCGAACGTTGTTAATACTCGACCATGGGCTGAATCATATACTTCTAGAGACTTAAAATACATAAACAGACACAGTAAAATAGTTTGATTTTCAGCATGTATGTAGTCAGAGATGTCCTGAAGTCAAATATATCAGTCATTGTCAGCAATTATTTCTAATAATGTCCCGTAGGTGTGAATGTGAGCGTGAATGGTTGTCTGTCTCTATGTGCCCTGCGATGAACTGGTGACCTGTCCAGGGTGCACCCTGCCTTCGCCCAATGCCAGCTGGGATAGCCGCCCTGCGACCTTTAACAGGATAACGACCCCTAACGGTTGCAGATGGATAGATGGATGGGTGCAGGTATCATCCCTGCAGAGATGAATACAGCTATGACATGTTACTCAGACTATAACAATAACTTCTATCTGCACATAGGCTCAAATGAAGCAAATATATTGATTCTGGCATTAAAAAAATATTTCAAAACAAGAAAAACATCTTGATACATAGGTGAATACTTGTCCCCCCACCTCTAGTAGTTGTACAGTTTCATTCAGCAGAAGTTGTAACATGAAGTGTTTTTATGCAACCAAATCTTGTTTAAAATATCAGAGATAGATGCATCACAAAGAGACACCTTGACTGATAATACAGACAAGACAGTGTGTAAGGTCAGGAGGTTACACACACAGTCTGGTCTGAAAGGTCAGCCAAGTCCCACAGGCCACACTCAGTGCCCGACATGGCAACCCTGGGCCCCCAGCACACTATCAATACACCAGTTGGGGAGGGGATCCTCTGCTTGCCCCCCCATAACTCTTCCAGCATTCCCCATTATCAACACACAACCTCTTTGCCCTTCCTTAACTCGGGAGGCCAGAGCTCCAGTGGGACTGATTCACTGGAAAAGATGCTTAATCTTATACTGAAGATAAAATACAAGCAGCGGGATAAACCAAAACCCTTGTTTTTAAGAGCCATCACATAGAGGGAAAAATACATTACACATGACCAAGATAAATCTGTCCAAACCAGCCAGATGTCTCCAGACTGCCAGATTTCTCCAGGCAAAATAAAAACACATCAAAGTCCCTGTTTTTCCATCTTACGCTTAAAAGAAAAACAACACAAATGCTTAAGAAGTCACAGAGATTAAAAATAAAAGCAAATCTACCAAGATCTGCAACAGTGCAGCACTGTTCACAAAATATCTAGGCCAGGCTATTCTCAAAAACGCAGGGCACTGCTCCAAAATAATGAACTACCCTTTAAAGGGATAGTTCAGGTGTTTTGAAGTTGGGTTGTATGAGGAACTTATCCATAGTCAGTGTATAAAATAGAGTAGATGATGGTCGGCACGCCCTCAGTTTGGAGAAGCAAAAAGGAGTTACCATACGGGAGCGAAGCAATGTACTGCTGTGGACGGGTCGGCAGCAAAACATATTGCAGCCACCTAAAAGACCTAAAAAAAAACTATTTGTATGCTATATTTAGAATATTTTCACCGGTTTACCTTTCCTTCAGACATGTATACAATCAGTTTCCAACAGGGACGAGCATTTATCTCTGCTCCCGCCAAAGCAACCAGACTTCATTGAAAAAACAGTCATTTTACTTTGCAGAACACTGGGGCTGCTGGTCTATCGCTGGCTCCATCGGTTTATTTGTTTGTGTTATTGTGTGACTTGGGTGAAGCCAAACTAACCCTTTAAAAACACCACCGTCACACAATAGCATAAACAGACTTCCTGACTGAGGCAGCAGTAGACCAGCATCCACAGTGTTATGCAAGGTTAAATTACTGTTTTATTCTATGGAGTCTGGTGGCTTTGACGAGCGCATAGATGGATACAACGGTTTCAGTTCCCTGTCAGAGAGGGCTGTCTGACGGCATGGTAAAGTTGTAAAAATATTCTAAATATATCATAGACTTGAACTGATATTGATTTGAAGCCTTGCTTTGGCGAGAGCAGAGATAACTGTACATAGCATACACATTTAGCTTTTTAGGTCGGCCTTTCTTTTAGGAGGCTAAAATACGCTTTGCTGCCGGCTCGTCCTCATCAGTACATTGTTTTGCCTCTGTGTGGTAACTCCTGTCTGTTCCTCCAAACTGGGGGCGTGTCATCTACCGTGGGTAATACAACCCCACCTCAAAACACCCAAACTACCCTTTTAAATGAGATGAAGAATTTTGCCAAAATGTTGTTATTAAATGTGTACAATATTCACGATGCAGTGTGTAAAAGAGGATGTGCATTGCTTGCTACCTCCTTTTAAAAAACACTGTAATCACCTCATGTTGGAATAATTACAGACTTAAGACACAATGATCAGTGAATAACATCAACACAGCCAACCGCTGTGATATCATGCAGCAACATGTTTATGAGCTGCGATCCCCCCATCACAATCACAAGCCAGCAGCAGGTCAGTAAAGAGTAAAAGCATGTGCCCTTCCCCCACGTTGAAGCCAATATAATCCAATCAATTCTGAGTTATGGATCTCTGGACGCACACACACAGTGCCACACACCCTCCTACGGTATTCAAAACAACAGGGAGTGCATGCGTGGTTAAGGATGCTGAGGTCATTTCAGTGACAGAAAATAGATGAGGGCGTCAGGCAGAGAAATATAACTCTGTGGCAGTCATGTGGGGGCCTGAAGCTTATTGAGACGGCTGACAGATGAAGAAGGAGAGTTATTACATTTCAGTCAACAGCTGTATCCACTGTAATCCAGTCCAATTTATTAAGACTGAAGGAAATAATAATTAATAATAATTAGAATTAGAATAAAAAGACCCTGATTGACTGCGATGCTGAGGTTTACAATGTGTGCGCAATTTTATTTTGCTTTTCGGAGATGCACTCTGAATGAGTACCAAAGTTAGTTTGATGCAAAGATTTGTACAAATTTAGCAGGAATGTAGCACAGCATGCTCTGTTTAAATAAGAAAGGGAAATAAAAATATTTGGCCCATAAAATCAATGAATAATCGGGAGAAATAATCGTGTAGCCCTACCTTAAATTGCTTGTTTTGTCCCAAAAATTCAAAGATATTAGAGTTACTTAAATATAAAATTGAGAAAAGCTGAAAATCCTCACATTTAAAGAAGGTGTTGAGTAAAATGATTGTTTTATTTCTTGGTTTCAGCACTAGTGATCTTCCAGTTAGCATGGCGGGAGGCCACAAACCAAAATATGTTGCTTTTAAGAATAAAACACTGTTATTACCTGTCAATACTTGTTAGCTCTGAAAATAATCCTCATTTTCATTTCTAAGTCCGCAAATCTGTGTTTTCAAAATGCACCTGTTTTAACTGACAGCGTGTTGGCCTTCTCTTCAGTGACATAAACTCGGTGGTTTTCCTCGCAATAACTGCTAGTCTACAATTAAGCAGTTGTGGTCAATTTGAGGGAATTATATTTACTGTCATAGACGACTTGCTGTAAGTTCAGTCAGTCTTCAGCGACTGGAGCTCTGCCACTCTGTGGCTTCTCTGCCATCCATTCATGAAATCATTCCTTCACCAGGGTGCCCTTGTTCATTTCCACTGCTGACGCTGACAGGAAATAATGTGGTTTCCTGCCAAGACCTCAAAGCTCATAGTCATACGGCGGGTTAAGATATGTTGCCTGATAACACCCTGTTACATAAGGGTCCATTAAAACTGCTCACACTGGTTACGTATGGTTTTACATACATAACAAAAAAGTAAAAGTTCCTCTAGGAGTCATCCAGCAGTCAACTTTATAGCAGGAAACGGCTAAAAGAAACTTAAATCAGACTGCTCGCACCGTTATCTGAAATGTCTGGTGTTTCCCGTGTGAATGCTACATGGCTGCAGTCTATATATCTATTATCTGCGGTACATTACATAATGTGGCTTATAAAGCCTGTGGGGTGTAAAATATGAGCTATGCACTAAATGCTCTTCACACACACACACACTCCTGACTGGTGTATGTCATGTCTCAAAGCCAAAGATAGGGAGCGAGTGTTTTGACGGAGATGCCTTGGGCATGTGTAATGGATAGCGTCTCAGCTTCGCTGAGCATTAGACGGCTTCTGTTCTGCCTGTCTGCCTGCGTCTGCAACCCCCCATCCATCCCCAAACTACTCCGACATCGCGCCATCTTCTTTCTGCCCTGGGACGGGGGCATCCAGCCAGAAGAGGCTGTCACACTGAGCCAATTGGCAAAAGAGAGAACAAAAAAGATGAGAAGAAAAGGACATTTTTTTCCCCCCAATGGTTGAACTTTCAGCTTTGCTGCCCCCCTCTTTCTCCCTCCCTCCACACATCCACCCATCAATCATCCATCCATGCTTGTGGTCCGCCGAACAAGGGCGACTAGGAAGTGTATTCCACACGAGGACGTTCGGTTCGGTCTGCGACATCCTTTCAGTACGGCCTGTGACCCAAACAGTTCTTTATATCTATTACTCGCATGTGGGGAACAGAAATTATAGAGCGCAAGTGACAGTCGTTGATCCCAACATAGTCGGAGTGGCCAAGTTGCATCTTCTGCGTCTGTCACGTGATGCCAATAAGCCAAAAACTGCTTTTCCCCCATAGACTTACATTGAGAAAGAGATGTCTGTAACTCAGCGGATATTTATTTTTGAGGTGGATCAGCTCCCCAGTACGAACACTTTAATAGTCCTCATTTAAATCATTAGGTCCTAAAAGTTGTAAAACACCCTAATAACTGAATCCCGAGTTATTTCCTTCCTGTGTTTATGTCTATAGAGACCCAGACCGGGACGACAGTGCAGGCCATGACGTTGGGACCCGGTGACCGAGTCATGCAACTGAGCGGATGCTACTGCGCATATCGGATATGACCCAGAACACCCACAGACTTCATGCGCCACTGAGTAACATTCATAGGAATGAACAGGGCCCTGCCTCCAACGCCGGAGTTCTCTTTACACATCCATGTAGCAGCCCAAACCCCCAGGAAGACCACCAGGCTGCGCAGCAATTTTTCATAATGTCAAAACGGTGGTATTATAACTTCCATCTCCGTTACGTGATGCCATTGGGCCCAAAAATGATTTTTCCCATAGACTTACACTGAGAAAGAAACGACTGTAACTCAGTGGATGATCTTTTTAAGGTAAATGAACTCCCCAGCGGGGATGTACAATCACCGGGAACTAGTCGAATTTCAAAAATCACAGCATATTACACACACACTCCTGCCAAACAGGTTTTACCGCCAGTAATGTTACTATCAGGCAGCGCATGCGATGGATCAAACAAAGCAAATATATATATAAAAAACAGAACGATAGTTGCATAAACTAATTAATTTTTTAGATTTAATGACCCATCAGAGTATGAACACTTGAATAACCCTAGTCATTAGGTCCAAAAAGTTGTAAAATAGGCCAATAGCTAAATCCAGAGTTGCTTCCCTTCCTCTTGAGGTCAGAGGTCAAGGGACCCCTTTGATAATGACCATGACAGGTTTTTCTCACCAAATGTAGCATAACTGGAGTGTTATTTCACCTTTGTGACAAGCTAGTATAACACGGTTGGTGCCAATAGTTAATAGTTACGTATAATACCTGTGTCTTCACTCTAGCTTAAAAACTGAGCCCACTACAACCTCTGAAGAAATTAGTGGTGTTTACGTTTGACAGCTCTAATATTTACAGTTTTAATATGGAAAATAAATTTAAAACAATTTATTCAATATTAGGCTATTATTTTCTTTGTTTTCCCTGTATGGAAAACATACCAAACCCTGAATTTGTGTGCTGCTCCTCCCCTAAGCGTGACTGTGTGGGCGACTGTGTGGGCGACTGTGTGGGCGACTGTGTGGGCGACTGTGTGGGCGACTGTGTGGGCTTTTAGCAGACTGAAGGATGACATTTAGAGGAGCCATGCCGAGCATGAACGTCACCTCTCCACAAGAGGAAAAAGATAAGGGGGCCACCCGACACACATATGCACACATGCTTGTCCTTGAGTCCACTGCAGCACACGCACAGATTTCCCTTTTTTATCTTTTCCGGGAAAAAAATAGCGACAACAGCTGGGAAGTTTGATTCCGATAAGAGATGCCAAAACAAATGTGCGGCAGATCTGGTGTTTCCACACTGGGGGAAACCCATCAGAGAGCTCCTCCTGGTTATTCCCAAGACACTCTCTCTCTGAGTGTATGTGCTAAAACAGAAGCTAGGTCATGTCCAGGTCAGTGTTGTGTTTGCTGAATAGGAAAGAACCCCGATGAGCTGCATGAGACACATTTGCTTTTCAAATGTATGCAAATCAACATCGTCCTGTCGCTGCTCTGATTGATGAACTGCCACGGCTCTAAACGCTGATAAAAGTGGAGGTCATTTCCTTTTGGAGGCAGTGTAATCTCTTCTCTAAAAAAATGTTTGTTCCTTGCAATGACAAAAATAAACCATCAGACTTTTAAAAAGTGAGATCATAGTGAGCTTCATTAGGGCTGGGATGTGACACTGGAAATGTGAGATGTTACCAGCTGGGTATGTATGAGGAAAAACTAAGAAAAAATAGTCGTTTCCACAGAAAAAATGACACAAACTGACCACTGTCGCGTTCCCCGACCCCTGAAATGACACCGTCCTGACCAACAGCCACATATTCACTGCTTGCAAAAGCGTCAGCTAGAAAACGGATGGCGATTCCAGCACAGTGAATCCATTTTTCCCTCTCTGGCGTTCATCTTTCCACGGGTTAAATATAGCATCACTAAAAACACACGGGAATAGAGGACGGGTGAAAGACAAGCATGTGGACGGGGGAGTGAAAAAAAAAGAGCAGGGGTTTACGGAGCTGGGAGGGGGGCTATATTTAGAGCGAGGCAGGGAGCATCACCAGCGCTCACAACACCGCCACTGGTCTCATCCGCCGACACGAATGAGGGATGAGATCAATACATTTTCTGTATTGCTCCCCTTTACTTTATCCATTATTTTTCTTTCCGAGGCAACGCATACAGTATATATTACAAGTTCTGCTAACTGAAATTACAAATATAAAACTGAAATTGAGTGAGCAGAGATTATTTTTTTAATTAATACAGATGTTTTGTTCGAATAATCATTAATTGTTTCGTCTGCCACGCGTCTTGTTTTGTCCAACCAACAGTCCAAAATCAAAAGAGACTCCGTTAACAATGAAATAAAACAGAGAAAAGCAGCAAATCCTCACGTTTCAGAAGCTGAAAACTAGAGACGTTTTGCTATTTTTACTTAAAAAGGTGACTTAAATGATTCATCGATGATCAAAATAAGATGCCGATTAATTTAGATCTGCAAAGATGAATTGGTCAGTTGTCTGCAATTAAATTAATCGGCAGCTATTTTGATAATCGATTCATCAGTTTGAGTAATTTTTTTTTAAGAAAAATAAGTCAAAATTGTCTGATTCCAGCTTAAAAATGCTTGAATGTGAATAATTTCTGGTTTGTTTACTCCTCTATGACAGTAAACTGGAAATCTTTGAGTTGTGGACAAAACAAGACATTTGAGGACGTCACCTTGGGCTTTGAGAATCATTTTCCCCATTTTACGGACCAAACAGCTAATCAATTGATCGAGAAAATGATCGACAGATTAATCAGCAATGAAAATAATCGTTAGTTGCAGCCCTAGATTCATTATTTTTCTATTGACTAGCTGTTTCAGCTTCCATTATTTAACAATAGCCAACATCCCATTCTAATAAAAACCACATTACTGGAGAGGCCTCGACAAAGGAGCAGGCGTCGACAACCACGACAGCCATAAAGCCAAACCTGAAACGATTAAACGATTAATCGATTGACAGCAATTTTGAGAATCGTTTAAAGGTACAGTATGTAGGATTTGGTGCCATCTAGCGGCGAGGCTGCAGACTGCAACCAACTGAAACTTCTTCCATGTGCCAACCATGTAGGAGGACGATGGGGGCCGACACCAAAACCATGTAGGAGGACTATGATGGCCGACACCAAAATGTGAAAACGTGAATGTCCCTCTTTAAAACCCGTGTTTGGTTTGTCCTTTCTGGGCTACTGTAGAGACACCGACCTGCTCCCTGTGTAGACATAAACAGCTCACACCAAGGTAATGAAAACAACGATTCTTAGTTTCAGGTGATTATACGTTAAAAAAACAGATTTACTATTGATCGGGCCCTCGCCCCTTTGGTGGTTATATCGCCCACATTTGACACGAATCCGATAAACTCTCTATGAGTTTTTGTGCATCAAAATGCAATTTCGCAGCAAAAAAATAACAATAATAATAATAATAATAATATTTAGAAAAACAATAGGGACAGTCAAGTTTTCACATTTTGGTGTCAGCCACCATGGTACTATACTACGACTATCAAAATAGCTGTCAACCAATTAATTGTCTAATCGTTTCAGGTCTACCGGTTGGCTTTATGGCTGTCATGGTTGTCAATATTTTTCTTTTAAATCTCATAAAACGCCTGCTCACCGCTGGGTCCCTAAATATTATATTACAATTTTTGTCAACAGATCCCACTAATGTTACATGCTGGTCCTTTAACACATTTTCCAATGAAAAATGCCCCAAAATTTCAAGTTTCATCTCAGACTTGACTAAAATTTTCACTATTTTCTGACATTTCATGAACTTTAATAATGAAAACAATCATTAGTTGCTTTGTGTATCAATCTTTTTTTCCCCCAGTCGTCTCACTCTGAGATGTAAAGAGCTGAGTCTCAGCTGTTTTATAACAACGCTGTTGGTATCAGAGTGACAGCAGGTCGAGTGAGGTTGGGAATGTGAATGAGGCCAAGAGAGAGAGAAGCAGACGTTATACACGTGGGGTGTTTTTCCCTTAATGATCGGGGCAGCTGGGACTAAATTACCCAGCGTTGCTATCGTGGCTGTGTGTGTGTGTGTGGGGGGGGACACCCCCAATCTCCCTCATTAGCGAGTGGAGATGATGCAGAGGGGTGGGAGGAGGAGTGGGGAGGGTTCATCTCGCCTGGGGTCCCAACTCTCATTAGACCCCGGGGGGGGGGGGGGGGGGCGGCAGCAGTCCATAAGCAGCGAAGCGTGAAAGCTGGGTGAGATTTGTGTTTGTGTTGTGGGAGGCATCAGGTAGATAGAAAGACTTGCCTCGCTCCCGTGTCGAGCCCCAGGCTGCAAACAATCAGGACAAACACACCAGCACTGACTCACAGGTGAATCACACCAGTGTAGGACGTGCGCCAAAAAACAATCAGGTCCTCGGGTTACTGAGAAACTCATGGAATCAAATTCCACTCTCGTCAGGGCGTCCTGGTGATTCAGCGGACGACCACGCACCTGCAAAGTCCTCGTCTTTCACTAAAAATCAGGCTGCGTCTGTGGGTTCAACTGATTCGAAGTGGACCGAAACTTGTGAGCATCAGAGTCAGAAGTTAGCTGAAGACGCAGCTTGTGTTAAGAAGCAATTCATGTATTTTTGATGCTTCTGCTCATCAGCTGGGGATTCGGCAGGCTGTGGTGGGTGTCAGCGAGGGAGAGCTACGCGAAGTGATGGGAAATATTTATGTAAACCTGCTTTTCTGCTGAGTCTCTTTGGCTGGTGGCATCTACAAACACAGCGTGTATGGTCAGTGTTTTTGTGGCTTTGTAGTCAGTTGTCATTGTCTACAATGTTAAATCCAGCTACATGTCCACCAGGTCCGGCAAGGATTAGCCGTTCCAGCAGTGATGTACCCGACTGTGGAATGCACCTTATTGGTCCCTGGTTTTCTGCTCACCGTTTCAAACAGGAAGCAAGGAGAAGAGGACGTGCCGCTCAGGCTCTATCTATCTGGCGATGCCGGGAAGCTGACATTATTCTGGATCCACTTGCTCACACAATTACGTTGACAAAAACGAAAATAACAGTGAGAAAAATATACTGGGTGCCAGGCAGCAGCATGAACAAGAGAAACTAAATCTGCGGCTCTCTCAGATGAAGTAACTTCTTTCATTTACAGGGCAAACAAATGTACGCGTTTCGGCCTTCGCTGACGAAGGCTTTTGGCCAAAACTCGTATCTTTGTTTGCCCTGTAAATGAAAGAAGTTACTTCATCAGAGAGAGCAGCAGATTTTGTTACTTTCACACAATTATGTTCACATTATATGTATTGATTTCTGTCATATGGATTGTCTACGTTGTATTTTCATTATGTTGTTACTCTGTATACATGACATCTATTGCACATCCTTTTTCTTTATTTTCTGCTAAAAAAGGTTTTTTTTTAGTTGGGGAGATTTTCCTTATCTGATGAGAGGGTCATTCTATAAAAGGACAATGGATGTTGGTTGTATCGGCTATACAAAAATAAACTGACTTGACTTGATTTGACATGGCGGCCTGCTCATAAACAGACTATGCCATATTTTCCATTTTAAAACTAGATCACCTAGTTTGACGGCTCGGTGCAAGTTTGTGAGCCGGACGCGTCTCACCGGATAAAGGACTGTTCCCGCCTTTTCATTCTGAAGAGAAATGGCCAGTGAGGAAACTCCAACATGGCTGACCAATAGAGTAACATCATCGCCCAGTAGGTGACAGATTTTGTAGGGCAAGGAGCTGAAAACAACACTTAACAACAACCGTCTCTGTTTACCAAACTGCCAAAGAAGGTCAACGCAGCAACAGAGGCTTCATTTAGCGGCGCACATCCTAATGAAACACAAAAAGTCTTTTGCCTAAAGCGCCACTGTAATAGAGGCCATGACTGAAATGTTAAAGGACCATAAAATTAAGACAGAAATTATGCCTGATCTTGCTGACAGACAACTTGGCGCTATGAGTAGCCCACAGCCACTTCCATTCTGTCAAATCATCTCTCAGAGGAATTGGACACCCGTCTCTTAGAGACTGTCAGATTTATCGATTGAAAGAAACAAGCGGTGCCATAACAAGAAAATGTTCTGCTCAAACTTCTCATCAAGACATTTTAAAACAAATATCTGCTCCTCCTTTACTCCATTAACTGTCTCAAAAACTTGGGCACTGTTACGTTGCTGCTTTTCACACTGATTTCTGTCCTTCCTCAGCTCGTTCTGACACAGTAAGAGGATTACAGCCAAACACTCACACACAGAGCACTGTTGCCATTTTCTGATGATGAATTAATCCAAAACATGCCAACGCCGCAATGCTGTTATGACATGCATCAAGCCCGGCTGGACTATGATGATGATTACGATGATGTAACCTTTCACTGAAGCTACCCTGCGTAAGAGGAAAAGGATGAGCTCTCTACAATGTGCCATTTAGCAAAGGTTTGGCATGCAGACCCACAACAGAGCCAGTAAGATTAGCACTGCAAGTATAAAACTCTCTTTGTGCACTTAAACAGTTGTCAGAGTGAGAAAGAAATGAACTCGGTCACCCCGAACGCTGGCAGATGTGATGTGCTGCGTGCTGCAACACTTAGCTCACACCCTCGCTCCGTTTCTCGCAGACACACTTCTGCAACTTCTGCGGCACGTCACGAGTTTCACCTTTGAAGCTTACGAAGTTACAGTCGCTAAGTAGCCTGATGGTTTTCATGGATGCTTCACATGTATCCAGGTGACTGTTATATCTCAAGCTGCATGTTTTCCACCACAGTCAACTAGTATAAAGCTGCTATTGTGTCAAAAATAGATGCAAAAATGCAGACTATTTCAGGATTATAATTCCCCTCCGTCGCACTGCCAGAGGTCACACACACACAGTCTACTTACAGCATTTAATGTCAGAAATACTTGTGAATGCACCACAGTAGCTAAAGAATGAAAAGCCACCATGCCAGGGCTGTACAAAACCGGACGCGAGACACATCCCTATCCAGAGTCTTACCTCGCAAGACAGAGTTATGGCTGTGTGTTTACTCTCTTCATTGTCCTGTGGTGAATCACTCCAACGTGCTGCTGCTGCCATCATTTCATTTCAAACCACAGAGGAGGAAGAAGTCCTTTAGAGACCACATCGAGGTGAGGAAGATGAAGCCAAAACAAAACCAAAAAAAAAAAAAAAAGGAAGAGGAAAAAGATCCTAATCCACACCGTCCTCCTTCTTCGTGTCCATCAGGGGCAGAAATCTAAACACAAACAACACAAATTAGTGAAATGCAGCCCAAAGGAGATAAGAAAACACTGGCACTCGGGGTGTAATGTGGGGTGGATGTTATAGAGGCTGTGATAATATATATACCACTGTTGTGATTGCATAAAAATGTACTTTTTTAACTCAGATTTTATGCATATGGTGTGTTCTTTACACAGTTTTCCTAATATTACATTAGAAAAAAGAAATTGCAATATATCGCCTTACTTACAGTAGTGCAATATATCGCGATATATTGAATCATAACCTCTGTATCATGATACCTATGGTTGCCAGATTCCTGCCAATACACAGCCCTCCCAGGCAAACTGTCCCATGCAGGTCAGTGCCAAAATATAACAGTTACTTTCCAAGTTTTTAGCCTGTGCATCCAAGTGTAGATAACCATAAGCACCATGAAGCAGAAGATCAGTGTACAGACCAAAAAAGGAAATATTATGGTGGTTTCCAGATGGTTTCCAGATAGTAAAGCAAGATTTTACTGTCAAACACTTCTATCCAATTAATGGAGGGTGCATTTGGTTAAAAGTGGGTGATGGCAGGTGGATATTGGTGCTTTGTTTTGCCACCCTTGAATGCATATCCCACTGCTCTGATTGCATAAAAAAGTACTTTTCAAACTCAGATTTTATGCATATGTTGTGTTCTTTAAACTGTGATAATTTCCCTAAAACTTCACCTGAAAATAGTGCATTCAATATATCGCGATATATTGAATCTTAACCTCTGAATCATGATATGGTTGCCAGATTCCTGCCAATACACAGCCCTCCCTGGCATACTGTCCCATGCAGCTCAGTGCCAAAATAAAACAGCTATTTTCCAGATTTTTAGCCTGTGTATCCAAGATTAGTTAAAAATCAGCATCATGCATTTTGGAAAAATACTAAGGCCATTAAATGTCACATGAATGCTAAATTTATGAGGCAGGTCAACCAAGGACAGCCTACATGAAGAACATTAAGATATTACAGCAAATTATAACTATGTAAACGTCCCTATTGTATCTTCATGCTGGTATCACAGGAGCTTTAAAAATAAAGTACATTTAGATCAATATACAGACCAAAAGAGGAATATTATGGTGATTTTTCAGATGGTAAAGCAAGATTTTAATGTCAAACACTTCTATTCAATTAAGGGGAGGGTGCATTTGGTTAAAAGTGGGTGATGGCAGGTGGATACTGGAGCTTTGTTTGCCACCATTGATTAAATGTCTGATGAGAGACACCAGTCTAACATTATTTGTACACAGGGAGGACAAAACGAGACAAATAAAAGCGTCTCTGCAGGGGAAAGTGGTGCACGTTAAAGCGGGGTTGCAAGCGGTGCAGAAGCGCCACAGCAGCCACCGTGAATTAAGCCATACGCTAAATATAAACAGCCAGGATTTGGATGCTAAATACTGTCTCTCACGACGTGCCACACATACACCAAAATCGACCCGTTTTCTTTATTTTTCCAGTCGCTTTAAGCAAGAACCCCCCACCTTGTTGCTGGGCTGCTGCTGACTAGCTAACCAAGCGGACGACAGGTTGTTGCTGTGGTTATAATTGTGACCAACACAAAAAAAACCTACCTGTTACAAATTCAGGAAACTACTCCAACAAACACATCCATGTCCATGTTTCTAGTAGGGAGTCCGTTAAAAAGCCTCGATCGAGCCAAAGATGGGTTAAAAGGGCTGTCAAGAGATTACAAAGCGGGATATTCAGTCAGAGCTAACGTTACACTGACTGGCCGCTGAGGCTCACTACCTGTTAGGAAAAACACAGTGGAAAAAACACGGTAAACGCCCTTCAGTGTGCATTTCTTCGACAGTGAGACCCGATGAGAAATAAACCTCGGGTGTTCATTCATTTCCCATCATTTCCGGGCTTCAACTCGATGCTAAAAGAGTCGAAATTCAGACAAACAAAGTAACATGTACTCCTCTGTGGTCCCCGGTTGGCGGCGCGACAATCTGTACACTGATAGACGAATCTCCCGACCCTGCTGAAGCCCCGCCCCTCCATTTGCCCCTTCGCAGGGCCGTCGTCCAATCACATGGGTGGATTAAATTTGGAATTTTGAAGCGGGCCAATTGGAGGCGTTGTTACATAACAACCTCAATACAAGAGCTGCTGGAAACTGGTCCATTCTCACTGGCTGTAGGAACTTTGTCTGTAAAGTAACTACGTACATTTACTCTAAGTACTCAACTACAATTTGAAGGTATTTGTCCTTTACTTAAGGTTTTTCCATTTTGTGCAACTCTACTGCATCTCAGAGTCCAATTTTATATTTATGACAATATAATTCTAATGAGGTAAGTAAATTAACTGATTAATAGATGTTTTTTATATACTCCTCTTTTCCTGATACTGCTTCTGTACTTTTACTTGTGATGGAGTATTTCTGATACTTTTATTAAAATATGTGACACACCTGATTGAAAGTTTTTGCGTAGTGTATTTGTTTTACTTTTATTCCAGTATTAACTGTATGTATTCAGTGAAGCTACAGCTGTGATACTATCCTGCTAAAAGTAATATTTTTTAGGATTTGGTAGTTTCTTCCCATGGGAGGAAATAATATTTTTTGGATGCCAAATGATAATATAACACAATACTGTATAACACTGTATAATGACTACTATTGCTTTTTTTAACCTGTTTTCCTGATACTACTTCTGTTATTTTACTTCTAATAGAATATTTTTAAACTGTGATATTGAAATAAAATATCTGAGTACTTCTTACACCCCTGACTGAAAATGTTTGTATAGTCACTACATTTGAGAGGGAAATGCATTTTTTACTCATACATATAATAACAACACTCTTTAAGAGGCCAGTCTGCAAATTACTACTTGTACATTTGATACTTTAAATATTTAGCTTTTAATACTTCTACATTTACTTAAGATTTTGAATGTCGGACTTTGACTAGTGACAGAATATTTCTGCATTTAAGTTAAAATATATTAATACTTCTACCACTAATGGATCAGTGTCCATGAAGACACACTTTTCACTCACCCAGTGCATTTAAATAATCAGCTAGCTGAAAAACACTTCATTCCCACACTCCATCATTAAGCCTTTCAGACCTTTAAAGTGAGTAAATGAAATCACAGGACATCACTATGAGAGACGAGGAAAAGCCCAGAGGCCCGACACCTACGCTGAACTCTCCATTTTCCAAACGTTCAATGGGTGAAACATATTTGCCTATCCATTATCAACTGTAACAGCAGTGTCCTTAACTTTATTATGGTGACATGTAGGGCATGGCAGCCACATGGGACTCCACAGAGCATGAAAAAAAGGGCTGCACAGCTGATCCAGACAAAGACAAAGGCTGACAGTGTTCTGTTAGCAAGCTACTCCAAGCAGCACAATAGAAGATAGGACAATAGGACTCTTTTGACCCACACTGTGGTGAGGTTTCCCCGGTTTCAGAGAGGAGCTATTGTCTAAAGAGCTGGTGCACCCTCATCCAGACAATGGAGAACTTAAACTGATGTAAATGGGACTCTGCATTATGTGATAGTAGACATGAGGTTCATATTTATTTAATGCAATTTGTTTATTAAACCCATACCACATTATTAATGCAGAAAGATCGTATTGGTTTGACATAAACTGTGAAAAAAAGTGAGATTTTCATGTCTTTTAAAATTATAAATCAAGTTTGAACCTATACAAATACGGTGAAAGTGTCAACACACTCGATCCATAGAGAAATACACACAGCCTGTACTGAGAAACTGCCTTTAAACGAGCCGCCAGGATTTCTGGTTGCAGTGTGTTTGTGATGTCACAAATATACAATGAGACAGTGTTGTTTTTGTGAATGGCAACGTGAGGAGAGAGGATTTTAGACGAATGAGCAGCTCACTGAGGAGTTGTCGTCTGCCCTAATGACTGAATGCATGTCTGCTGTATAGTTTAAGGTGCTGCTGGGTAATATAATTGTCTTTCTATGTGTTATTGCTCTCTGAAGCATGCTTATAACTTTATTTTACTGTTTTCTATACTGATTTTTCTAATAATTAACAATAATAATAAAATTTTGTTGAAGCATTTGTAGGCTACTCATTCCTTTATACCAAATGTGAGCCAAACATTCAGCAGAAGAGAGATTACGAGCTCTCTCATGGCAGCAAAATGTTTGGCTGGATTAGGGCATCACATGAAGCCCAAGTTCAAAGCCCAGCAGCGTTTGGATTAAGACAGGTGGAAGTGACTGCAGCACAGCCTGCATAGTAACAGTTTTTAAATGCTCCTTCATGCAAAACACCCCTCAGGCAAGTCATTCATAAAGGATTCTTTAAACTGTAGTTGAGTTTAAGAGGATCACCCTCCACTCCAGGTTGTATAAGTGGATCTGGCACTGAGTTTGATGACTGGACGAATCCCAGCAGCAGTCAATTTATCAAGCCCTCTGGCCAGCCAGTCCCTGATTGGAACACAATGAACACCGGAGAGGATGTTCTTTCTATTTGTGGACCGAGACGCGTCAGTGAAGTATCTATGAAGTTCCAAGTTGGCAGTGTGATTGTTTAGCATCTGCTTGCTAAATTGCGGTCAAATAGCTTAAATGTTTTAGATTTTACACGAAGACCGGTTCATTCATATTAGCAGAAGCGCACATAAAATGTGCAAAATGTCATATAATGACATGGAAGAGGTATCTAAAGGAATAGTTCAACATTTTGGTAAAATATAACACGAGTTGAGATTAACTTTATAGTCTTGTTTGTGCATTTAAAATGAAGCTAACACTCAGGAGACAGTTAGCTTAGCCCGGAAGCAGGGGGAAACAGCTAGCTGGGATTTGTCCATGGTAAAAAAATATAAACAGTACTACTAAAACCAAATGTACGTCTCCAGGAACTAGTCTGGCAGGATTTTGTTACCTTTGGACAGAGTTAGGCAGGCTATTTCCCTGTTTCCACTCTTTGTGCTAAGCTAAGCTAAGCCAACTAGCTGCTGGCTCCAGCTATATATTTATCACATCAATGTTGTCATCTAACAATAACTCTCAGCAAGAGTTAAAAATAAGTGTATTTCCCATGTAATATCGAACTATTCCTTTAAATATGTAGCAACGGCGAGAAGACGGTTAGCTTAGCCTAGCATAAAAACTGGAAACGGGGGGAAATACCAAGCCTGGCTGGGTACAAATGTAAAAACAATCTGCATAAGACCACCTCTAAAGCTCACAAACAAAAATAAATTAAAAATATAAAAATCAAAGTACTCCAGGAAGTCACTGTGCCAGGCTAGCTGTTTCCACCCTGCTTCTTGTCTTTATGCTAAGCTAAGCCAGCCACCTCCTAGCAGTAGTTTCAAATTTAACGCATAAAAGAATCAATCTTCTCAGCTAACTCCTGAGGGAAAAAAGCTAATTAGCATACTTCTTAAAAAGTTAAATTAATGCAGAACTATTCCTTTAACTATGAAGCTACAGCCAGAAGACAGTTACCATAGCCTAGCATTAACACTGGAATCCTGGAAATAGCTAGCGTGACTGTCCAAATATAACAAAAATCAGCTTAAGAGCTCTCTAGCTCCTGTAAAGCTCAATAAATATTTGTTTAAAAATCAAATCTGTACAAAAATCAAAGTGTAGGACTCCAGGAAGTCATTGTGCCAGACTAGCGGTTTTCCCCCTGCTTCCTGCCTTTATGCTAAGCTAAGCTAGCCATCTCCTAACAGTTTCTTTGTATTTAATATACATAACAATGGTATAGATCATTTCAGCTAAGTCTTAACAAAAACAGCTAATTAGCGTATTTCCTACACGGTTAACTTATTCTTTTGAAGACACGAGTACTCCTTCAAATATGAATCTACAACCAGAAGACAGTTAGCTTAACCTGCATAAACACCAGAAACGGGGAAATAGCTAGCCTGGCTTTATCCAAATATAATGAAAAGCTGAGCACTTGCAAAGCTTGTACCACGCTACCTCTTTCCCCCTTCTCCCTGTCTATATGCTAAGCTAGCTGTCTCTTGGATAGCTTAGCTTAGCATAAAGACAATGGGCAGAGGAAACAGCTAGCCTGACACAATGACTTCCGGGAGTGCTACAATTTGATTTTTAGACATATTAAACATTATTTAGTGAGCTTTAGAGGTGCTCTTAGGTTCATTTTTGTTATATTTGGACAGAGCCAAGTTAGTGTTTTCCCTATTGCCTGTCTTTATGCAGACCAAGCTGTAGTTTCACATCTAAAGGAATAGTTCTATGTTTAAATGAATAGTTTAAACTTTTAGGAAATAGGCTAATCTACCTTTTTGCCAAGAGTTAGCTGAGAAGCTAATTCTTGGCCAAAAAAAAAAAATCATATTAGTATATTTCCTAAAAGGTCACACTATTCCTTTAAAGGCAAAACAATAAAATAAGGTTTCGGGAGTAAACATGGTCTATCTGCTGTGCTGGTGATGTGAAATAAAATCCCACCGCTCTGTCTCTAACTACAGGCTTCATATGTCAAACGCATGAATGTGGGGCCATTCAAATGTACAATTCACGTTTTGTTCCTTTTGTGCTGAGCGCAGTTTACCTGTAGCCTACTTTCCGCGGCCGTCCCCATCCTCAGTTCCCCTGGCGGAGCGCTACAAAGCCGCAGCATGTGAAACCTGCCAGGCTTTTTGTCCCATCTCGTTTTCACCAAACTCTGCATCAAGGTGAAAGACAATGGCCTCTGGGTTCCCAGGGCAGTGCAGGGGGCATCAGCGCTGGGATAAGTTAACCACTACCGCCAAGTGCTGATGTTTTATGATAAGGACACACAGGGTTGCAGTGGAGGTACAATGGGGGTCTTTGTGGCTGAGACTGCACAGATAGCACCCAATCAAAAAGCAGTGCAATTTGTTGAGTTTCTTCTCCCTTGCTTATCTCACTCCTCTTCACCTTAGGGGTCAAGGACAAGTAATAAAACATGACTGAATTTAGGGTTCCTCTTAATGTATTAGAAGATGTTGTTTACGACTACAGACATGAAACCTGAAAGCGTTTTCAAAGCACAACACTGAATATGAGTGCTCCAAACCTCCCAGGTCTCTCTTTTGTTTGCAGTCACTCATATTATCCAAATAGCAACTCATTTATCAGGTCATTTAACTTGAAGAGGCCTTGCAGCTGGAACTGGACCATTAACTTTGGCTGCAAAATGTGTTTGGAAAACATGAGGAAAGAATACGGTTACTATAATTTGATATTTGAATTACACAAAAGTTACTGGAACAACAATAAGAATGGCAATTTATTTTGTTTAACTATAGTCATTTGTCCCTGCAGACCCTGGTGGTCTGTACATGGAGCAGCAAGGGGTCTTGGGGTAAAGAGGTGAACAATCGTAGTTAGAAGTCATCTGAAATCTTTACGCTGTTAGAATAATACCTGTGTGTGCATGCGTTCCTGATATGTGATGTGATGGCTGTTTTGAGTTTCAGGTGATTAAGAATCAAGAGTGCGTAGCAACATGATAACACTCTCGAGAGCATGTTGTGTGAGGTGAAGCGTGTTCTGGTCTGTCTGTCGACATGCACAATTGACTCTTGTAGTCACCTCAACGATGGCAACAGAACATACAAAATAGCCGTGTGTGTGTGTGTGTGTGTGTGTGTGTGTACTGAGACTGCAGATATTATGATGTCTAGCCTTTACAGAGATCAAGGGCTTAGAGTTTAATTGCAGCACTACAAAGCTTTCTAAGAACCAGAAACCATCCATCCATCCATCCATCGTCAACCGCTTATCCCGTTAGCGGTCGCGGGGGGCATGGAGCCGATCCCAGCTGGCATAGGGCGAAGGCGGGGTTCACCCTGGACAGGTCGCCAGTCCATCGCAGGGCACATAGAGACAGACAACATATAGACAGACAATCATTCACACTCACATCCACACCTACGGACAATTTAGAGTAATCAATTAACCTAAACAGTCTTTGGACTGTGGGAGGAAGCCGGAGTACCCGGAGAAAACCCACGCTTACACAGGGAGAACATGCAAACTCCACACAGAGTGAGTCCCAAGCCGGAATCGAACCTGCGACCCTCTTGCAGTGAGGCGAGAGTGCTAACCACTACACCACCGTGTAGCCAGAACCAGAAACCGTATATAAAAATTGGACGTATGTACCGTGATGCCAACTACTGGTTTGTGGACTCCTCAAGCCTCAAGTTTGGCATTTTGGCTGTTGCCATCTTGTTTTTTTTTTTGCAACCAGAAGCGTTCCGAGAGGATGGAGCTAAGTACAATGCTGAATAAGACATTTTCAGGTGACCAAATAGATTCTAATTAACTTAACTTTGATGAAAGAAATAATGGCTTTGAAATCAATTTGACATTAAAAAAGTTTTGTTAATCTTCAGTTTGGACTTGCTGGAGCTGTAGCAACTTGTGGTGGGTCAGTCAGGGTAATTATTCAACATCAACATCGAAAATCATAGACTGTATATAAGAAGATGACATCGTCACCGTGACGTCACCCATTGGTTCGTGAACTACGGTTCTGAAGCCTTGAGTTCGGCATTTTGGTCATCGCCATCTTGGTTTTTGGCTGTCACCATCTTGTTTATTTGTAACCAGAAGTGCAGTGAGAGGGTGGAGTTAAGCACAAGCGAACGCTGAATAAGACATTTTTAGACCAGCAAAATGTTCTAATTTTCATGAACTGAAAACACACTGTGAAAGATAACTCTCTGACCTGACAACGCCGTGGTAGTGACCTGTCAATCACAAGGTATCCACACCCTAAATCATCCCCTGCTTTAAGGTCTATTTGACTCTAAATGAGACCATAATTTACTAAATGATCATCATGCTGTATTGAAGAAGACTTGAAACTAGTGATTAAGACCATAACTCATGTTTACAATGTTTACTGAGGTAATAAGTGAGAAGCAGGCTCATTTTCTCATAGACTTATTTTTGCAACCAGAGGAGTCGCCCCCTACTGGCTATTAGTAAGAATACAAGTTTAAGGCACTTCTGCATTGGCTTCACTTTTCAGAGCCGGAGTTTCCAAGTGTCAATGCCTGTTTTAATGACTGACTACTCTATGAACTCTATGATCTGTGAGATTGCATGTAAAAGTAGTTGTTTGTACTTAAAAGGCACCAGGTTGAATTTACATGTCAGTTTTGCCAAATGCTCAGCTGAATTCTCATGTATGTGGTTGTGATTTCCAGTAAGGCCTGATTAAAGTGGGGAACAGACAGATACAGTGTGGTGAGGAGACGCCGTTCAGCCTGCCTGCCTGCTGCGCCCACTGTGTGTTTTCCATGAGTCAGAGTGGGCGTCATCCGGGCGCGGGGATGCCAACGTCCATAAGCTCTCCCCATCTGTCACCAACAGTCCTCTCCTGGTGGCCAGCGCTTCTTTCTTTTATTTATCCATTTCTTTGTTCCCGTGTGCATCACAACAAAACACAAAAACAGAGGATGATGCAACAATTACATAACATTATTACTAGTTTTAATTCAGAGACATTTTTATAAAGGCCTTCTCGACAGTTATGATTACCTGAATTGAGATGAATAATGTTTAGGGTTATTTTCAATGTTGATTAATCTGTTAATTATTTTCCTGGTTAATCGATGAGTTTTTTGGTCTATAAAATACCAGAAAATGGTGGAAAATTTGGATCAGTGTTTCCCAAAAGACGTCCTCAAATGTCTTATATTGTACAAAACTGAAATATATTCAGTTTACTGTATAGAGGAGGAAAGAAACCAGGAAATATTCACATTTAAGAAGCTGAAATCAGAGAATTTTTACTCTTTTTCTTAAAAAAAACCCACTCAAACCACTTAACTGATTACCAAAAATAGTTGGCGATTAATTGATTAGTTGACAACTAATTAATTCATCGTTGCAGCTCTAACAAGGTTCTTTCAATTTAAAGCACACACATATTTAACATTACATGCAAATAAAAATGCTTTTATTCTTAAACAAAGTAGTGCAAAGACAACTGCAAAACTTCAACTTATTACTCAAGAAGGCGGACAAACAGTTTTGTGCCGCTAATGTAAAACTGTGCGTTACTTCTCAAACCTTGTACTTCATCTTCCCGGTCTTGCTGATGACACAGATATGCTGAAAGAGGAAGACTTTAATGTTAGATTACACGTCAGTACATTTCAATCTTGTCCAAAACGCTGCATCTGATGTCGGCAAAATATTTGTTTAAGATCAGCCGAGAGTGCTCTGAGAGCCTCGATATGCCATATACAGTAAGAAAAGAAAGCAGGAAAGGTAATCTACAAAGATATGACACATACATTAATCTAACTCTGGGCGTCTCAGGGGTTCAACTCATATTTCTTGTGTAGGATAAGGACAGATAAGAGGGGAAGCTTTAACTCTGCCTGATAATGAGACCTCCACATTCCACAGGTCACCCCTCTCAAACCTTCGTAATGAATACCAACCCCCTCAAACTTGCACAGGAGACACACACAGTCATACAGTACATACAGTACATGCAGCACACACACACAAAGCTATGGGGCTTAGTGTTTCAGATGAGTCAGGGGTAAATTTGAGGCCACGTCTTTATAGATAGAAAAATAACACAGTTCACATAAGTTTGCACTTACTAACTTCAGACCGAGAAATCTGGATTAAAATAAGGCGTCAGAGGTGGAACAAAGGCAACAGAGTGTACTGTAGGTTGCACTCCCGGCTCAAAGCTCATGGAGAAATACGATGCAAATTTCTTTGCATGGTGGAAAAATGTAAAAACAAATTAGATAGTGACGAGGCCTAAAACTTGTGTCTAGAAGGAACCCACGAATTGTGAAACAAGATGCAAGATGCAAGATGGTTATGGTCCGACATCGACCTTGAATGGTTTAAGGTGCTAAATGCATTTTGATAACACTTCATTTTACTGGTCTGCAAATTTCATGGTAATAAGGTGATAATTTGCAAGTAACCTATCTGAAATTTCTTTGAAATTGCTGCCAAATTACCCCAATATTTACCTCCAAATTTATCAAAAATTACATGATTATAAACACTATTTAATAATTACATTCTGTTATTTCCTAACAGCTGGTAATTTGCATCAAAGCCCAGCGCTCTTCCTGGGGGTTTGGTTATGATCGGTAGTCGATCGGGTAGTTGGGTCGAGTTTTTGCAAGTATTCGCACTGTGCGGATTACCTTCTATACACAACCCTAAAACTTAAGCTAAATGCTCGCAATAACATTGGTAAAAGGCTAAGTCATTTTAGTTGAGTGTGTTAGCATGCTAATTAGTGCTAAACACAAAGTAGAGCTGTAGTTGATGGGAAAGTGATTAGTTTTGCAGGTATCTGATCATAAACCAAAGTATTGGACTGATTCAACTTAATGATGGTGCTATGCAGAAACCACCCAGTCAGATAAAAGTGATTTGGCTTCATGTAAAGTCTCCTCAGGCAGTGAGGATACCTGTTGGGTGAGTTTAGGTTCCAGGTAGAGGAGTGCATGTCTTTGATTTACGGTGTTCAACACCCCCACCACTCCCCCGGTCTCTTTCATCTCTTTCTCTTTAGCTCTTCAAAAGGTCATGTGCTGTGTGTGCAGCAGTAGACTTACATTCAGGTCACGGAAGTATTCATTGTAGTCCAAGGCATAGCCAACAACGTAGTGGTTGGGGATTTCAAATCCAACATCTGTCAGAGAAAACACAGTTAATTCTGAAATGTATTTGGGGTAGAGGGACATTAAAAACATACATTAAGACCATAATTTCACATGACATGCAACAAAGACAGATCAAATCAGGGACATGGTGGTTAAATGATGCTGTATGTTAACCATTAAGCTACCAGGACACGTCGGAAGTTGATACTTTCTGATATGGAGTTTAACGGAAATTGCAAACTGTGCACTACATACTCAATCTGTGTACCATCGTTCCACGTACTTTTGTGTAAATGAACAGGAGTATGGTATGTTTTCAGATGCACAGAGCAGTAATTTACTGTCACTCCCTGAGAGACGTGTAACCATGGTAACTCATGCCAATCTCGTGACCAAAAGGAACTTTTGTGAATTCATTCAAAATAGTTATTACGCCTAGCAAAGTGAAATCTTATACATACAGTTAAATTTAAGTGTTATTGATGTTACAGAGCTGTCCATCAATATCTGCTCTGAATGTTGTTGTCACTACCAAATTGCATTGTGGGATTTTTATGCAACCAAAGTGTCCAGAGTTGCATACTGTCATATTTCACTGGACATAATATGCAATCCGAGTATTATTGGCTTCATACTAAGGTTTCAGACATACAGTACTAAAAACATCTTACATACTGTTTTAGCGTACTAAATAGCATATTTAGACACAATCCAACAAGTTATTTTTTTTAACATTACAGCATGTCAACGTGTTCCAGTAGAAACATAAAATACAAGTATGAAACTGAAAATGAGCATAATCTTTGTAGCTACAGCAGCATATAGCAGCCATAAGGGCAACTGCAACTTACGTTTGAGTCAAAATTCTCTGATTTTAGCTATATATTATAGAATATTTTCTGGTTTCTTTACTCCTCTCTGACAGTAAACTGAATATCTTTGAGTTGTGGACAAAACAAGACATTTGGTCACATCACCTTGGGTTATGATAATGAAAATAATCTTTAGTTCCCTACTAATTTTTGTCATTTATATCCACATCATAGTTTCAGTAATGAATCTCAGGATTTACTGGACAAGGTGTATCACAGTACTACTACTACTTCCATTACAAAAACATCTGATTCACTGCAGTCGACTGATATATCAGACGCAGCACAATAACAGAGTATGAAGCCCATATATCTGTAATAATGTGAGAGGAATAGATGAGCTACTTACAGTCTGTCAGACTTTCAGCCATGTTAGCGACCCTCTTCACAAGCAGACTGAAACACATGAAATACATAATAATTTCCATAATGCCAAATAACTAACCACGACCTATGACTTATCTGTAGTATTTCAAAAGTATTATACGTTGTCCTGCTTTGCTGTTCATTTTAATTTGAAAAACTTCACAGTAACAAAAACCGAAGACAGAACTTAAATTCATGCAACATGCAGTAAACATGAGATAAACTTTCAACATAAACCATGAACCAGGAAAGATGTTTATCTTGTTTCTGTGCATAGGAACAGCCCACGGACACCAGATAGCGACTGTGGACAAGCGATATCTTCTTCTTCTTGTGGTCGTCACACGCTTGGCATTTCCCCTGCTGGGGAAAACACAGAAAAACTGGCTCACCCTGCGACCTTGACCATCTTTGGTTCAAAGGTCTCCACATGCTTCAGAAGGGCCTTCATGGTCTTTCCTGTGTCAACTATGGCCTTAGGGAGGGGAAGAGCAAAGGGAAAGGGAGAGGTGAGGAGGGAGGGATGTGGGACATGGACTGCAGAATGCTTTGAACAGGAGAGAAAAATTACAGACAAATATGCTGAAAGCTTTATCTAACTCTATGTATTTTTTACCAAGTTTTTTCACTAGTGGTGGAAGAAGTACTCATATGTTTTACTTCAATAAAAGTAGCAAAATCACAGTGTAGAAATACTCTGTTAGAAGTAAAAGTCCTGAATTCAAAATTTTACTTTTCAGTTTTTTATTTTTAAAAAAAAACGAAAGTATCAACACCAAAATGTACTTGGAGTGCAAGTACCAAGAAAGTACTCATTATGCAGAATGGCCCTCTTAAACAATTAGTAATTATTATTATATTATATTATGTTGCATCATATTATATTATATTGTATTATATATAAAAAATAACAGACCACAGAACGCTTTGCAGTTAAAATCAAGTATTCAACAGAGCTGTGCAATAATATATGATATTATAAAATATTATATTGTATTATTGAATAATAATTATCGATTCATTAAAAAGTACATTACTTTTGCTTTTACTGCTGAATCTGGTAAAAGTTTAGTTTTTATTATTTACACTGCCGCTTGTGAAATTCACTAAGTAATAATTAATAATAAATAAAGTCCTGTCTTTATCCAATTAATTACATCATAATTCATTTGTTGATAATGTTTCATATCATTAATCTGCATCTGCAAATTAACTAAAATTTTACAATTGTACTTTTTGTATTTTTTATTGTATTGTACTGCAGTACAACATTTGCCTCTGGGATGCAGTATGGAGTATAAAGTACCTTAAAACTGTGCTGATTGTACAGTATTAAAGTAAATGTGTTACTGTCCACCACTGAGATTAATTCATGATAACTCATGAGCACATGCGGTGCATATTTTGCACATTATTACAAGAGCTTTTATGTGTGTGGAGGAACTTTTCAGTGATATGATGATAAGATAACTACTACTTCTACTACTACTACTAAATACAGTTTCTTTGCGTGAACAGCCATCGTGATACTGCGCTTATGTGTTTCTGAACTGAATCTGAAACTTTTACAACCGAAACATGATCTCAAAGAGAGAAGACTTTTTCTTTTTGTCCTATTGTAGAACAAAAAAAACAAAAGAGACGTGGCTCTTACAAGCACAATGGCTTCTCAGTCAACAAGACGCTCAAAGAAGTGCAAACAAAACATGTGAAAGGCATCAGACAAGGTGGAAATGTGAGGGACATGCTTGGCAGGATTAATTTAGATGGGAGGAGGACACTCACCTCAACAATGAGCACACTCTTGGTAACATGTAGAAATGAAGAAAAACATTAGTAAAACATCACCTTTAGAAATTTAACACAGTTCAGAGAATAGAGGCTGGGTTGTTTCTGTAAAATCCACATTTCTTACTGCTGGTATCTATAGCAACAATGTTGGCAGCATCTCCGGCGCCTTGACAAAAACACAGAGCAACTCATTCCCTCCTCCCCAGTAATGAACATCTGTGTCTACAGTGAGTGAAAGTCACTTCGAAGTGTCCGGGCGCTGCACACTTTCCCTGCTGCAGGGTTTCAAATGACTCCTTGTTCCCTCGGCCGGGTGTTTGGGGCTCTTTGTGAGACCAGTGGAGGGTATCTATGGTTCGGTGAGAGTGATCGGAGAGAATGCAGGCGCCCAGCCAGTCTTCTCTCGCTCTACACCTGAACACTGTTACATAACACGACAAGAAAACTCAAACACAACCTGCTGCTGACTGTAAACATACCACTGCATATAGGTAGTTGATCAATAACTGTGCATTGGCAGTTACTTGACTGCATATAGCATCACTGTTTGCGAATTTATAGTTGTCCTCGGATCCCTGGATCACCGGTGTGTGATTCCTGTCAGCAATCAATCCTGACTCTGGCAAAAACATTGTTGATAATCAATCACTGCTACTAAACGTAGACACTGAGCAAACTGCTCTAAAAGCACAGAAAGCTGAAGAGGGCCAATTCAAAGATTTGTGATGGTGTTTATTTTTTACTGCTTTGTCCTGAGGTCAGGTGACAGTTTGGAACAGTATAATTTACAACTCAGAGGAGTTGTATAAAAGCACCTGACATCAGTAGTGTACCAAGAGGTTATGTTTAACCACCATTGGTTTGTTTGTCTGGCTGTTATTTGAATGACATTTTTGGAGGGGCGGGGTGTGGTGGGCTGCACGCTGGTTAGCACTCACCTAGATTCACAGAAAGAGCTATATTACTTTACCAACTGCAGTTACCATGAACATGTAGCAGCAGGCCAGGCAAATTAGGGGAGTACTTGAGAATTCGGCAGAGTTGTTTTCATTAATTTAAGCTGTATCTTTACAGTTATGGTTTGATAATAAATACAAAAAATGCAGCAAACTGCAAAAAAAATTGATGGAGCGTTGAGGCGGATGGGCCAAACAAACACAAGGCTTTTATCCAGGAGGCCGCTGTTCTTGTCCTTGTTCATGAATTTCACTTTTATGTTGTTTGAGTGATTTTGTTGCCTAAACCTAGAGTGATGCCAAGAGGCGGTATGTGACGAGTTGGGATAAAAAAAAAAAAGGCAGTGTGCCTCGCTTTTTCAACCATCTGATCAGAGCCTCAGAGTCTATGCTACTGCTGGAGCTAATTTAATGTCAAGCATGCTAACATGCTCAAACGCAGGTGTGATGAGAAAGAGTCAGAGGATCATCAGACGTATTATAATTCATGCAGAGGTGGACATGAATGGGCGTACCAAATGTCATGGCAATCCATTCAATCGTTGTTGTGACATTTCACTCACAACCACAAATGTTAACCCCATGGTGGCGCTCCATGAGAAGACAGGGGATCCCCAAAGTCATTAGGATTGATCCTCTGGGGATCATGAATGTCTGCACATTTCATCTGTCCACGAGTTGTTATATTATTAATGTGGAATAAAGTGATAGATCAACAGACTGACATTGCTATATTTATAATAAAATACATATATTTCAGAGCAATCTGAAAAGTCGGAAAATTAGATAAAAAATTTGTTTTTCATTTCTTTGAGAATATAAATGGGTGCCATGAGTTTCATCAGCCTCAAGCAGTAATAAAGATGTGCTACAAATTCACGGTGAGTAAAACTTGCATGGGAAAGCCGGTGAATGCTGCTGGCCTGGGTTCACCACACTGAAACCAGAGAGCCTGCTCCTGCCACCACACTCTACAACATAACATTTACTTGTTTCTATGCTGTCATTACGTTACAGATTAATAGGTTTAAAAGGAGCACCACTCTCATAATCTACCTGGAGCTGTGATTCAACGTTTCTGTGTGGGAGGTTTGTGTTTAATCTTTCCATCAAGGTGAAGGATTGTAACAAGAGCGTAGGCAAAGAGGAGTGATTCATGTGTTCTGTGCATGGTGGTGGTCAGCCTCTCTGTTTTTACTCCGACTGACCTTTACCCACTCTGAAAATGCATCTTAGCCACAACACATGCTGACATCTCTGTATTTTTTTAAGCAAACACGTGTTGGCATATTTGAGCACCCATTCAGCTGAGTAAGTGAACTTCATGTCTTATGCCTATCTCAGAGGATGATGTAGTGAGGAAGGATCATTCCTGCAGACTCCTCGGTCCTCCGTGCCAGAGCTCAACAGGGATGAACAGTTAGTAAATCTGCCTCGTGGGAGCATTCGTTTTCCTGAAATGTCAGATTCATGGCCGGGCTGGTGAAGGGCAAACCACTTCAACAAAGTGACACTCGTGAGGTGGTGAGCAGAAAGAGGACGGCATGAAGAGTACAGGCCAAGTGTGGGGCAAAAAAAACACACATTTCAAACTGTGTCACATATTAATTAAGATACTAACTGTGATTTATTTTTGTATTTTGGCTAGAAATTCAATGTATTCTCAGAGGAAAAGACCACGAGTGAATTGTCTATTGTTCACCTGTGTACCTGACAGTTTAACTGACAGCTCCCTCTTGAGGCCAAGGCAGAAATTAAAATACAGACAAGGAGTACTGCCCCATGGACCACACTAATATCCAAAGTAAGACTTAACTAGTGCGTAGTGGTAACAAATCATCAGATGCAAAAATCATGTCAGAGAAGAGATGAGGAGTTTTGTTTTGACACAAAATTTTCAACCGGGCCATCTTGGTTTTGAAAAAACTGACTTTTCAGAATGAAACAAATCACTTTTGGGGACGACTGGCTCAGACGATAGGCCAGGTCATCAATTACCAATCGAAAGGTCGGTGGTTCGATCCCCGTCTGCTCTGATCACATGTGGATGAGTTCTTAAGACACTTAACCCCAAACTGCTCCCAAAGGAATAGTGTGAGTGAATGAGTATTTAGATTAGATCCTGATGGGCACCTTGCATGGCAGCCTCTGCTGTCAGTATATGACTGTGTGTGAATGGGAGAATGCTGACAAATCATTTGATGCCAAAATCCTGTCAGAGAAGAGATGAGGAGTTTTGTTTCGAAACAAAATGTTGAACTGAGCCATGTTGGTTTTGAAAAAGCTGACACGTAATGCAAAGCACTCTGAGTGGTCAGAGGACCAGAAAAGCTCTATATGAATACAAGTCCATTTACCATGTAAGTGGGAAATATATTTACACACACCTTTCCACGCAGGAAAGACAGATCTCGGCTTCCTATGATGTGCAGCTCCTCCGTCGATTGGTCGTTCTGGGAAAGAGAAGACAAAGATGCATCTTTGCTGATTTCTTGCACCTTTGTTTACATGAAATCAAGATTTATTCTTCTCAGCCACCAGAAATGACAATAAATATTCTGTCAGATTGAGAAATAGCATGTTTTCTGAAAGACTTGTAACTAGTGTTTCTCAACATTTTGGCTCTACTGTACAGAACAAACTGTCTGCAGCATTAATGCAACATGAATGCAAAAGGGAGATTTATTGTACGAGGACTCCACAAAATATTTTCCTTCTCTCCCTCTGTCCCTGTGAGAAACACGGCCAAGCAAAAGCTTTGAAGGACGATGGCCTTGAAGTTAGATTTCGTCAGCTACAGATGCATCACTGGGATAAGAGGAGCAGTGACATGGACACAATCCCAGCCCCGGGAGGAGGTCACATGACTGGTAACGCCGTCAGACACTGACCTCTAGCGTAGGAACAGCGACTGCTGCTGTTGATTTGTTGACATCAAAATGTAATTATGATGCTACTTATAAAAGGAACAGTGTATAATTTTCAGGGGGATCTATTAGCATAAATTGAATATAATATTAATAAGTATGTTTTCTTTAGTGTATAATCACCTGAGTTAGAGAATTGTTGTGTTTTCTTTACCTTAGAATGAGCCGTTTACGCTTGTGCACCAGAGAAGTTTCAGTTGGTTGCAGTCTGCGACCTCACTGCTAGAAGCCACCAATCCTACACATTGCACCTTTAAGCTTACAGCCTTTAACTGTTTTGTGATAAACATTTTTTTTTTTATTTTTGTTGTCTTTTGTTTGTATCTGTTGATCTGGGTGGCAAGCTGCTGCATACACTTGTCCTTATAAATAAAGCTGAAATTGTTACTTGAATAAATGCCATGTAGCCCTGTAAACTTCCTTTTTGTCCTATTGGGTGGTAAAAAAAGTATATTTCTTTTGCCTTTAAAAGGATAGCAGTGTATAGGATTTGGCAGCATCTAGTGGGGTGGTTGAAGACTGCAACTGAATGAATAGCTGAATGCCTCCGCTTACTCTTCCCTTTCAAAGACTGCAGACATGTGAGCGCAAAATTGTGCGCAAAAAGCGCAGTGATTCTTATTGTCAGGTGATTATACACTAAAGAACACATACTTTTTAATATCATATTAAATTTCTGCCTACAGAGCCCCTTAAATGTTACACCCTGGCCCTTTAAGGAAACTTGTGACATTATAATATGACCTTGGTGTGGTCTGACTGACCCAACAAGTCTATATATAAACTTGAAACTGTCTATATATAATTAAATTCATGCTACTTAAACCTCTGTGAAATCTAACAGAAACAGTGAATCCTCCCCTGTGCTGTAGAGGGAGAGAAGGAATGTGACCACATGCAGAGAAATGTAAATCACGTCATTGTGGATGTGCTGTGTGTCAAAATACACTACAGAATAATAACTGAGAAGTGCAAAGCAACGTCATTGTAAACATAACTATATCATTCCTCGGTTTATACATTCCAGGTGTTAGACGGGGTCATAAGTGGTTTCTCTTGGCACCAATTAGCAGTGTGGTGTTATTATGACTTGAGCTCTGCAGCAGCTCCACAACCAAACGTCCTTGAGGTGTCCTGCCTGAATGTGCTCTGTCCTCACTAAACATGAGCAACAGTGACATCTGGAGGCCGAGCCAAGAGCCACATACAACACTGGGATGGCAAAGAGGGGAAAGTGTCTCTGGTGCACGATTGACTCTGACAATTAATAAAATCTCTAAATTATTGCTTTTGTCAATTAAGGGGAGACACTCAAATAGAGTAAAACATTTAAATAATAGATAGTTGATTACGTGCATTGAGACAATGAGACAAAGTTTTCTAAAAACTACATGCGTAAATATTCATATGAGACATTATTTTATTAAATTTGTGCTAATTTGCATACATATTCAGAACAGAAATCTGACCACTGGATGAAGTCAGGTTCAAAATTCTTGGTTTATTTGCTGACATATCTGAGTCTGAGGTTTTTACTGAGGGAATTTCAGATTAGTCTTTGTATTACTCCATATTACAGTAGAAAATACTGTCAAAATCCATAAAAAAATACATTTTTGCCATGTTTTTAGGAATAAAATATTCTATAAATTAAGCTATGAATGATATATGAACAAACCCCTCAGTAAAAACCTTCAGAATGTAGATATGAATGAAACTGGACAGGTTGGAGGATTGTTAATGCTACTGAAGTGGAGATTTCTGGCTCAGACTGAAAAATCAGCCATTAACGAGAAAATTCAGACAAAAGACACCCCAGGTGAATATTTTAACTAACAGATATCACCAGTTGATTACTTACATTAAGACAATTATTTTTCGTATTACAAACTTTCTGAAATGTTATGTTTAAATATGTAAATGAGGTATTATCTAATGCTAACTTTTTGTGAATTGAGGAGAAATCTACAGACAGAAATAAACAAAGTAGTAAAATAAACACCTAAATGTTAACTTTGATGTTTTCTTTCCACTAGTCTGACAGAAGACATGTTATAGAAGCCTAAAATCTCCAAACTGACTGTTTTTCATTGCATGAAAAATTGTGTTTTTCCTTCCAGTGTCTCGCCTTAATTTTCTGTGGACTAACTACAGATCATTTCAGGACAACATAATTGTAACACAGAAAGAAAAACAGCTAAATTAAGTATTTTCTTAAAGTAAGAATGGACAAGAAATGAAGAGAGAAAGAGACGGGGAATAACTTGCAACAAAGGCTCTTTGCTGGACTCAAACAGGGGATGCTGCAGGTCCTGACTAATGCCACTAAAAATAAATGTCCATGTTATCAGTCACATTTCATAGCGGGTGGTAATATAAAGCCTGCTTTACTGGACTGTGCGGGAAGTCGTAGTGTTCACCTACTAGGTAGCTCTTGAGACGGATGAACTCCACCCGGGTCTCCACATAATTGTTGGAGTTGCGCCCGAGAACCTTAATGAACTCCACCAGGTCTGCACAGAACTTGTATCCTCCCTTCAGGACACACAACACCATGATGTTGTTGCTGTCCTCGAAGTCATCCATGATGTAGCCGGCCAGACGCTCCACCCTGCAGGAGAAATCACATGCAAATGACAAAGAAATGATTTTTTTTTAAAATCACTTTGCAGGAGTAGTTTAATGTGTATTGTTACCTGTTCATGATAACCCCATGTGGAATGTAAACACTCTCTATGTCTTCATGGTAGTGTTCAGGGTAGGTGAACAGGTCCAGACTGTATCCTGGCCAGTCGTCTTTTATCTGGGACAGACAGCTTACTGTTAGACAGTGAAATACAGAATTAATTTCAATATCTGAGAACGTCCAACAAGTCCTGTTCAAGCACCGGTGGATTTCCAAGGTGTAAAAGAAATATAATCATGAGTGCTACTGGTATTTCTTTGCATAATTTTGCTGTAGGAAGTCATGTTGAGGCAAACCCCTTAAAACTCTGACAGCTCAGCGGCAGGCCCAGCCGCCACTCAGTCTTTCAGAGGTTGTAGCGAGCTCAGTTTTCAAGGTAGAGTGAAGATACTATTACATGAAACTAGAAAACCTAAGGAATCCATTGGTGCCACCATGTCATACTAGCTGAGGAACTAAGGAAAAACGGCATGGCCATTTTCAAAGGGGTCCCTTGACCTCTGACAATAAGGGGGTTTCTGAGGAGTTTCCAGACCAGATGTAAACATTTTTTTGATGCCAAATCACAGCTTGGCTTTTTCTGTGGTGTTTCTCAAGGTCTTGGTGTCTTAATGTGGTATTTTAGAGGGATTATTGATCATTTTTACAATGCTTGTGTGGTAAAAAATTAGCACCAAATCTGTGTAACAAATGCATCAACCCAAAAATATATGAGACACAATAGAGCATGGGGATAACCATCATATACTTCAGTCACAATGTTCTAAGCCCTTTCACAATGTATTTCAATTAATCAATGAATTATTATTTATTACTTCTTAATGAATAGAATAACTTGAAATACAGTTCTGAGCTGCACCTCATATTAATCTCCAGGTTCCCAGCTATCAGATGATGTACACCACTTCTCTGTGGCATCTACTGTTAACTATTGATCTAACCCTGAATTGATCAATCAATTCAAAGAACTTCATTCAGAGAACAGCAAACATGTCATCTTCTTACAACAGCTGAGCAAATAATTACACACAAATATATAAATGTGACCTACATTTCTGCATTCTAGATAATTTGCATGATCTTCTTGTTGAACTTACCACAATTCCTCTTTTCTTCCCGCCGTTGTCCATCTGGAGTTGTGTGAAAACAGCCTTCGCTGAGGTAAAGATTCAGGTTAGGATACAAGGAGCAGTCACCCTCAGTAGAAATACACAGAAACAGTTCACTCTATGGTACTGTATGGACCGGACGACATAATGAAAGGCTTTCCATGCTCCTCTGAAAGGTTAAAGTGCAGGAGAAAGCTAAGACAAGAAGAGAAACTACATTACATTGATTCACCTCCTGTAACCCACAATCACGTCAAGTATTTAATTTCATTTCTGATCCATTATTGCCAGATTTACTTACTGTTTCGTTGCCTTCTTCTCAGCAACCTCTCACAAAAAAAGAGGGGAAATAAAGAGAGTCAAAAGAGACGTCCTGGCCAGCCACATGGGCTGAGGGATCACGCTGGAGTCATTTACGTGAAAGGACAGCGTTGTTTTAGTCATGGAGAATTACGGGGATAATCAGCTGCATGTGATGCTATGCTGGCTTGTGGCCGCATCACAGGCCACTGCAGGAGGAAAACAATGAACAGGAAATATTTGCTTCGGTTTCTTTGGTGTACATTTTATTCAAACAGAATTAAATTGACAACTATTTACTGTTTTGTTCTCCAAGGCAGAAAGGTGAAAAGAAATATAGAAAGACGAATAAAGATTTGTTTTTCATTATCTGGAGCTCAAAATTTAATATCACTAAAATATATGGAGGTGTTACAAATAGTCCTTTAACATTACTTAATATTTTAGAATGAGTACAATACTAGAGGTAGTATGAATGGCAATAGTCCACTGCAAAAGATGAGTATATATAAAACAACTACTGGCCAGACTGCTCTTAAAGTAGTTATGAATTTCAGGTCATTCTGAATGATTCCTCAATTTGCAGTTAGCTCGGCTTTATCTGTGTTTCATTGTTCTTACGAGTGAAAGAGAACATGGAGAATTTTATTTTAAATCCATTTTAATGTCCTAGTTATTGGGAATGTAGATGGTCTTGGACCTCTCAAAGAGGTTGATTTTGTTCTCCAGCTGCTTCATCGACACTTCGAGGCGCTCCCTGTGGGCCTTCTTGGACAGGTTGTCAGTGATGACGGAGAGGCCCTGGTACTCATGGTGCAGCTTATCCCACTTCTTCTTCAGGCCCTGCACGGTGATCCCACATAGGGAAACCCATCATTGTCTCAATAAAATCAGCTTGATAATGTCTCAGGATTCAAGGCATGGATATCTAAAATAAGTGTATTTTAGGACTGGATGTCACAAAACTTTTTACAGCTCAATCAGGATAAACAGCAGTACACTTACCAATTTAGCCAAGCCTTTGATTAAGAATGGTTATCATTTTATTCACATATTTTATTGTATTGAGGTTGTAAAATTTTATTATGTTATTGTTATTTCATTAATCACCTATTCTACTGTATTTAATTTTAAAAATAAATATTACATTTTATTGTTGTTTTACTCATCACCTGTTTTATTGTATTTAATCAAAACAATTTTATCATATTTTATTGTCATTTTATTCATCACCTTTTTAATGTATTTAATTTGCATAATTGTATTATATTTTATTATTTCATTAATCACCTATTTTATTGCATTTAATCTGAATAACTGTATTATATTTTGTTTTCATTTTATTAATCCTGTATTAGTTTGTATTTAATTTGCATAGTTGCATTACATTTTATTGTTAATTATTAATCCCCTATTTTGTTGTATTTCATTTTCAGAATGTTATTATATTTTACTGTAATTTATTAATCACCTATTTTATTGTATTTATTTTGCATAATTTAATTCTATTTTATTGTTCTTTTATTAATTACTTATTTTTGTATTTATTTTACAGAATTTTATTATATGTTATTGTTATTTTATTAAGCAACTATTTCATTGCATTTAATTTGCAGTACTTTATTATATTTTATTATTATTGTTTTATGAATCACTTATTTTATTGCATTTGATTTTTACAATTTTATTCTATTTTATTGTTATTTATATTAATGCAATGTTTACTCCATATTATTTTACTACTATTACTGTTATTGTAGCTTTTTTTGTCTCACATGCATTGGTCTCAAATATTGCTTTGGTCCTTCTTGTTGTTTTCATAGTTCTTTCTTATGTTCAGCTTGTGAGACAGCTGAAGGGCTAATTCTCCAATGTTGGGGGGTGTGAGAAATATTGTCAGTTTATTATTGTTGACTGCAGAGTACAGTACAAATTTATCCTGACTTATTAGGACTGAATAAATGTATTTTCCTAAAAACTTCAAAGACACAAAATCATCAAATTCATTTCCCGTACTCCTCCGGCTGTTTTAGGGTAAGAATTGTAATGGTGCAGCCGAGTGCTGAAGTACCTCCAGGACGGCTTGTTGCTCCTCGTCAGACAGATGTTTCATGGCTCTCTGCCCCCTCTGTTCTTTCACTAAGTTGTCATACTCCTCCTGAGCTCTCCGCTCTTCTTCATTGCGCTGCTGCAGGTACTCAGGCACTTCTCCGTAATGCTGCAATTAGGAAGTGGAAACTTGATCAGATCATCAGGTTAGACTAGTCAAATTAAGGCTGTCTGTTGCACTAATATTAAGACTGACTCAATTTGAGGTTTGGCAACAAAATGTTCGAAGGTCTATTTCAACCATTACTTTTAGCCAACTATTTCAGCTCTTTATCCATCTATTTCATTGTTAATCATTACTTTTAGCTCATATTAGCTAACTATTTTAACTGTTTATCCATACCTTTTTCGATTCTTGTACCATATTGTTGAATTATTTCTGAACATCTTTAATGGTTCTATCAACCGTTGGATTTATGCTGTTTACCTTTTCTGTTATTTTCTCCCATAATTGATGTGATGTTGCTGTTCTCTCCTCTGTGAGGTGTCTTATTTAACACATAATGCATTGTATGACAGACTAGCTAAATCAGTTTTACATTGGTGACTCACTAACAGGTAAATTTATGTGTATACAGCAAGTCTGACCTAAAGTTATATTTAAGGAAAAGACTGGGTCTTTTTTGATGAAATGATCCCTAAGATGGATCATTTCATCAATGAAGACGGGAATTTATAGTTGTTTTTTCCATGTGCTATTTGTCACGTAATAGTCTATGTCTTTCTAAACTTATCCAACTGATGTAGCTGCAGCAAACAATGTCTTTCTCAAATTCTTCTTGTGTGCAGTGATGTGGAAAGAAAACAACCTTTTTCTTGATGTATTTGGGGACAAGTCCTGAATTCTCCAGGAGCTGCTTGTGTCCCTTACTGGTGTCCACCCAGATATGCTGGGGCTTCATTGGCACCAAGGTAACTGTCTTTATGAAGTCTCTCTTGGTGCGAATGCCCATAGGTGGGTTGTCTGTCCTCGCAGGGACGGCTGGTTTCTTCACAGTGCAGCAGGTGTGACGAAGCTCTTTGGAACACTGTGTCTCTGCATGAACATATAAATATGGAGTTAAATAACAAAATCACTGCTCAACACAACCACACACTGTTCAGATAGTCTATAGGAGAACTCACTTTCAGGTAATTTGGGCTCTTTTGAATGCTTCTTGAGGTATTTCTCTGGGGATGGCACCTCAACTTTTGCTGGCCCCATCGTCCTCATTGCATCCTTGGTTGACTTTTCCTCAAGAACAACTGTCGGTCTATACTTGGACATATACCTTCAGATGCAGCACATTGGAGAAAACGCTCATTTGATTTCATAGTCATTCATTACGAACAAAGTAAAACAGACTGACAAACAGCTTTCAATTAAATTTTATTTATATAGAGCCAAATCATAACAGAAGTTATCCGAGGGCATTTTTCTAGACTGTACTCTTTATTTACAGAGACCCAACAATTCCATTCATTTACTTAAATTTCCTTTATTTACATGCCAAAATAAAATAAAATAATTGTGTGTACAAATTAGAGCAAGCTTTAACAGGCAGCCACAATAACATACTAACTACTAATTTCTGACACAAGACCAAATGTTTACTTAGACTGTTGGCCAGCTAATCCCTAGCTACATGGTTTGTTAGCTGCTGTTAAATCTGAAGCCAAAATCAAAGCTAAACTCAATTTGAGGTCATCTTTTATGTGTTATTATTGTTTTAGCAACATTAAACCACTTTGCTCTCTTGTCAGCCTGTGGTCTAGCTAACTACTCTCTGCTTAGTAACGTAGCTAGCTAGTGTTAGCTGGATAAGGCTAGGTTAATTTGACCTACGGTCGTAACGTTACTGATCTTAAAGTACGTTACCTTGGCGGTTTTGGAGTATGAACCTCTTCCTTTGTAACACGATTGTAGACGCTTTCTGGTGGATACACAACTTCAGACATTTTCAAGGTCTTTGAACAGGCCAAGGATTTAAAAGTTCATCTAACAAGCTAGTTAAGTAGGCTGAGCTAACACTGGCTAGAAACCGATAGAAACTGTTTGACTAGTTGCTATGCAACTGCGGTAGCAAACGTTGCATTTCCTGACAGTAGTAAAGCGATTATCTCGAGGTATCTGATGGGTATCTGAGCCATCCACATGTCAAGTCCACGGACTGTGCCTTATTATAGAAGATCCCATTCGTCATCTACACTTCTTTGAATTCATCCAACTAGAACATGTCTTCTTTTTATTCTGCTACGGAATACATAGCTCTGTGCGGCTTGATTTCCACAGATAATCGGCTTTCACCAAAAGAAAATGTGCCAGAATATATTTTGCTACTGATTATGACTCTTGAATTATTAGAATTAGCATAATATTACTATTTTCATATGACTATGAGCCGTAGTTTAGAATTCGGCTCACTAAAAGCCAACATTCCGATGAGCATTGAATGCAGCACAGAGGTGATTTCATGGCGCTAAGAGCAGCAAAATGCTCTCTGCTATTTGAAACGGTGATGCATAAAGGTGGGGTTTTAAGTGTTTCTATCGTTAGAGTTTTAAACCCGTGGTTAGACTGCATCGATCATATACCGTGGACGACATATGCATTGTCTTTGCGCTTGTTGTTGTGCTTTCGAGTTCTCATCGAGGATTCATTAATTTTGTCCCCGGAGACTCACCGTAGTTGTTTATGACTACTGCAGTGGTGCTCTCTTAACACAATGGTCCTTTTTCCCGTTAAATCAACCCCTTTAATTGCCATAGACTCTACTAAAAGATACATAATTGAGTCTGAAGTGCGGAAAGACACCATTACATGTGAGTTATTAAATATATATATATATATATATATATATATATATCTTTTACGATGACAGGTCACTATACTATACTGTCCTGGCTGCAAACCGAGAGCACAGTTATAGCAGCCACATGTAGCAGTGTCTGAAAGTTCAAAACACTAGATGAATAGCCTGCATAATTCAAATATGTTAAAAATAGAGCTGTCTTGGCAGATTTGTCAAGTATTTAAATAATCTTTTCATTATGGGAGTGGGCAAATATGCTTGCTACATGCAAATATGTGTATACATGTATTAATGGAAATCATTTAACAACACAAAACAATGACAAATACTGTCCACAAACCCTCACAGGTACTGCGTGTGATTATCATAAAGTGGGCATGTCTGTAAAGGGGAGACTAGTGGGGGAATTGAGATCAGACGTCAAGGGACCCCTTGCCAGCTTTTTCTCACAAGCATTTAACCTAAATTTGGAGCATGATTCAGCCTCCTAACATGACACGGTTGGTACCAGTGGATTCATTGGGTTTTCTAGTTTCATATGATACCAGTATCTTCACTCTAGCTTTCAGACAGAGCCACCTACAGCCTCTTAAAGACAGCAACATTGGCCAGGATCGCCAGCAATCCTGCAGGTCTCAGAGGGTTAAAATGTCAGTCACAATTCCTCTAGGTCAGAGGTCAAGAGACCTCTTTGAAAATGACTTCTCCTCACCAAAATTTAGCACAAGTTTGGAGCATTATTCAGCCTCCTTCCTGACGAGCTAGTATTGCATGATTTGTACCAATGGATTCTTTCTCACTGTAGCTTTAAAACTGAGTTACAACCTCCGCAAGATCGATTGCGTTAACTAAATTAGTGCCGTTAAAATGAATTTGCATTATTATCACATTAACCCTCAGTAATTACATTTTAAATGTCCTGATTTTTTCACAGGATAACTGGCTGCTGTCTTCTCAATGGGTTTACTCAGTGCATTAAGAGCTGTCAGATGCTACCGGAGTCAATTTCCAACATCAAAATCATGGCTTTCCACCAAAGCCTCCCTGCTGGGGGACAAGAACATCCTGCTCATGGGTGCTCCTGGAGCAGGGAAGACCACAGTGGGGAGGATAGTAGCCCACAGACTGGGACTACCTGTCATTGATATTGATGATGACGTCCTGGAGACGACATGGAAGATGCCTGTGGCTGCCAAGCTGGCAGCAGTCGGCGGAGAGCGTTTCCTGGAGGAAGAAGGCCAGGCTCTGTGTAACCTCTCTGCCTCTGGGTGTGTTGTCTGCCTGACTGGCTCTAACCCTCTCAATGCTTCAGCCATGCAGCATGTCAGAGAGTCCGGACTGGTCATCTACCTGGACGTGGACAGTGAAGACATCATGCAGAGACTCACCAGAATGAAGGTGAACAGGATTGTGGGACAGGGGGCAGGGACGTCCATGAGGGACATCCTGTGTTACAGGAAGCAGTTTTATGAGAAATGGCTTGACATGCGTGTGCTGTGTGGAACAGGGGACACGGTGGAGGAGGTAGCGGAGAAGGTGCTGAAGGCCGTGGAGAGATATCAGAACCATGCTGCTGAAACCTTCGTGTCAACCAGGAGTGATAGCGTGGCCAGTGAGAAGACATACTTTAGTGATGTGGTAGTTGAGGGTCTGGCCACAGATGGAGGCCTTTATGTTCCCAAAAATGGCTTCCCAAACATTGATGCCCGTGAATGGCTAAGACTAGTTCACATGTCATACCCAGAACGAGCGTTAATTTTACTTGAAAAGTGCATACACCCATTGGACGTCTCTGCTTTGGACCTCAGAACAATGATATTCAAAGCATATGGGTCCAACTTTTCTAGTGAGGCAGTTGTACCTGTAAAACATCTCATCCACAATCAGTACATCCAGGAGTTGTTTCATGGCCCCACCGCCTCATTTAAGGACCTGGCCTTGCAGCTGATGCCCCAGCTCTTTGCCTATTGCCTCCCACAGATGTGCAACTACCTCATCTTGGTAGCCACCTCTGGGGACACAGGAAGTGCGGTGCTCAGCGGCTTCAGCAGCCTCAGCGGCACTGACACCCACAGGACCGGGGTGCTGGTGTTCTTCCCAGAGGAAGGTGTGAGCGAGATTCAGAAACTGCAGATGACGAGCTACAGGGAGGGCAACGCCAGGGCCCTCGGCGTCCGGTCAGACTTTGACTTCTGTCAGAGAACCATAAAGAGGATGTTTGGCGAGTCGGGGTTGACGGGGCACCTCGCCGTAGAGTACGGCACAGTCCTCAGCACGGCCAACTCCATCAACTGGGCGCGGCTGTTGCCACAGGTGGGTTGATCACTGAGAATGAAAAGTTCACTTTCTCTAATTTTGACAGCATTTTTGACTGCACACATTTTAACTTAATGTCCAGAGAAAGCACCGTAATCTCTCATGGCTTCTTGTAGAGAACAAATTAAAATCCAGTCCTCTGACTGACTTCAGGAATGTCTTAAATGACAAGAAACCAGTTTTCTACAGACCAAATAGTCAGTAGAAAACGTAATTATCTGACAAGACAGGCCAATTCAGGATATCTCTTGCCACCTAGACAGAGAACAGATCTCCTCACATCTGCCGTAATGTGCATACGTTTTTAGTGGACTTTATTAGCTGTAAGTCACAGAGGACAATCCACAAATGGGCCCCATGATTTCCAAATATTTCATTATTCACAAACACATATTTTTACCGTATATCCACAAAAATAAAGGACGATTTGCAAAAACATGATATATACGCATTTACACTTTACCGAATCGTTACTACAAATACCAGAACCACTTTCAAGAAAGCATTAAAAGCATGATTTATTATTTATTATTATTTAGTGCAATTAACTGCATGAACAAACAGTAAATGATTCTTCTGGTGTGCCAAAGTTTTTTGTCAAGAGTTTGGAAATATAGCATTGTTTTTATGTGAGGTAATGTGAGGACAGGGATTTATTATTAATATTTAAATGAATATAATGTATTAGAAATGTCAATTGAAATGACTTGCAAATTAATCACATTTTTAATCTGTTCAATATGCATCTTAAAGGGAGATTTGTCAAGTATTTAATACCCTTATCAACATGGGAGTGGTGCAAATGTTCTGCTTCATGAAAATGTCTTCATCTTCATCTTCATCTTCAACCTCTTATCCGGGGTCGGGTCGCGGGGGCAACAGCTCCAGCAGGGAACCCCAAACTTCCCTTTCCCGGGCCACATTAACCAGCTCTGACTGGGGGATCCCGAGGCGTTCCCAGGCCAGTGTGGAGATATAATCTCTCCATCTAGTCCTGGGTCCAGGTTCATGCAAATGTGTTTGTATGTATACAAAACAATTACAAATATTGTCCAGAAACCCTCACGGGTGCTTTTATTATCATAAAGTTGGCTTGTCTGTAAAGGGGAGACTCATGAGTACCCATAGAAATCTTGAGGTCAGAGGTCAAGGGACCCCTTTGAAAATGGCCATGCAAGCTTTTCCTCGCAAGAATTTATTCAGCCTCCTTCATGACATGGTTGGTACCAATGGATTCCTTAGGTTTTCTAGTTTCATATGATACCGGTATCTTCAGACAGATTTTCAGACTCTTAAATAAAGCAACATTGGTCGGGATCGCCGGCAATCCTGCAGGTCTCAGAGGGTTAAAATGTCAGTTACCGTTCTATTAGCCATTTCAGAACTGCTATATTTTGACACTAGCAGATTAACCATGTTCTTGTGTACTTTCACATCATTTCTTCCAGTAGATCTCTCCTCAATGACACTATGTTTCCTCCTCTTGCAGGTGGTGTACCATTCCTCAGCCTATCTGGACCTATGCAGAGACGGCGTTATCAAGTTCGGGGAGCCCATTGATGTTTGTATCCCTTCTGGCAACTTTGGAAACACCATGTCAGCTGTGTATGCCAAGCAAATGGGCATCCCGATAAGAAAAGTCATCTGTGCATCCAACCACAACCGCGTCATCACAGACTTTATCACCACAGGCGAGTACGATCTCCGGGGACGACCTCTGGTGCTGTCCCACTCCCCAGCTATAGATATCCTGAAATCCTCCAACCTTGAGAGGTTTATCTACCACGTCTCAGATGGAGACAGCCGTCTTGTCAAGGAGCTGTTCACATGCTTAGACAGACGGCAGCACTTTCAGGTTCCTGAGCCTCTTCTTGGCAGGATACAGCAGGAAGTGCTGGCTGGCTGGTGCTCTGAAGACGACTGCTTGGACGCCATCCAGACCGTTCACACTCTGACGGGCTACCTCATGGACACACACACCGCCGTGGCTAAAGTCGTGGCCGACAGGCTGCAGGATGGCTCGTGCCCCATGGTGCTTTGTTCCACTGCTCACTACGGGAAATTTGCTCCCGCCATGTTCAAAGCTTTACGAATGCAAAATATTCCAGAGGATCCTGTTGAGCAGCTGAAGACGCTCGGATCGACCGCGTCCGGACCTGAAGTACACAGAGACATGATGAAATGCCTGGAGGAAAGAGGCAGGAGAGGACACACTGTTTGTCAGGCAGATTACGGCGTGTTGGTGGAGCAGGTGGAGCGCATGATACAGGACTCCTTCTTGAATGTTATGTAGGATTCGCTCTAGGTAACGGCCACTTAAATTAACATTAAAGGGCAGGTCCATCTGCATTCTTTTCTGTTTTAGTCAAATAGAAACACCCAGGTTACCAGAGTAAACTAATCAGTAAGGTTATGAATAATGTGAACACTAGCGCTAGCTGAGTCAGTGTTAGCTGTGCTGGTTGTAAATAACTGAAAAGGTTAGCTTGGATTTTTTGAAGTGGGGCTGTATATATACTCCTGTATTCTGTGAGGTAAAATTACTGTTTTTGTGAATGGAGTCTGGTGGCTTTGAAGAGAGTGATGTAACGGCTTCAGGTCTCCGTCTGACAGGGCTGTCTGACGGCGAGGTAAAGTGGATTTGGATAGGAGCAACGTAAAAATGTATTTTAGCCACCTAAAAACAACAATTTTTAGAAAATTTTCACTGTTTTACCTTGCTGGTTTAAATTAAAGGGCAGGTCCATCATTTTGTTTTGTTTTTTTGAGGTTTATATGTTATTTTGTAGCTTCCCAGTGGCGTTCCTTATATATTCAAATCCGAACATTCAAACCTTTTGTTAATGGTCAATGTTTTAGTAGTTTCGTTTATTATTATTAATAATAACAATAATAATAACAATGCACCCGCTATTTAAGTGAGAATATATTTTTACAAAGAAGTAAGTAAAGTAAAAGAAAATTTAACAAATAACAGGACAAACTAGAATATGCATTCCCTGCTGAAAATGTGTGTGAATGCTGATAATTGCAAAGCATTGCTGAAAATGCAGAAAGGTGAAGCGACTTGCATAAAAATGTTAAAGCTCAAGTCCATTGTACTGCACTGCTGAAAAACCTTGAAGCTGCAATGTACAACTGGCAGAGCTGGAAGCTGAGCTGCATCACCTGAAGAAGCTGAGAGCTGAAATATATTGCTAGAAAACCTAGAAGCTAAACTGTAATACTGCAATCGTGGTCAATTCAAATTTACCACTATTTACTACCTAAAAAGGTAAAATCTTGCTTAAAGAGACAGAAATTTAAACAGAAAAAAAATCAATCACATAAAATTGAAGAAAAAGTATCAGGTATAAGCAGACATAGTCATAAAATTGATTTTAAAGGCCAAATCCTACTACACGTTCACTCTGATTAAACTATAAAATGGAGCTTTAAACTCAATTTAAAGCCTATTGATTAACTTTTCTCTCCATCGTTACCCAGAGCCCTGGCCCACTAGATGGGGATGTCTACCTCTTGGCCACTGCTGTGTGGAAACACTGGTACAAGCATTGCAGTAACATTATAAGGGTCTAATGCTGTAGTGGGAATTAATCACTGTCAGAAGGTCAAATAAATGAAAAAATAGTGATGTAAAATCAATATCTGCAGTCAGGGAGATAATCATTTTTGTACTCTATGCTGTGATAAACATAGACAAGAAAATTACTTTTTAATTATACACTCACCGGCCACATAATTAGGTACACCTGTTCAATTGCTTGTTAACACAAATAGCTAATCAGCCAATCACATGGCCGCAACTCAATGCATGTAGGTATGTAGACGTTGGTCAAGACAACTTGCTGAGGTTCAAACCGAGCATCAAAATGAGGCAGAAAGGGGACTGAAGTGACTTTGAATGTGACATGGTTGCTGGTGCCAGACGGGCTGGTCTGAGTATTTCAGAAACTGCTGATACACACAACCATCTGTAGGGTTTACAGAGAACGGTCCGAAAAACAGAAAATATCCACTGAGCGGCAGTTGAGAGGACGAAAATGCCTTTGCTATATATATATATATATATATATATATATATATATATATATATATATATATATATATATATATATATATATATAACTGCTGTCTCCTCAGTGGGTCTACTGAATGCACTAAAAGCTGTCAGATGCTACCTGAGTCCACCAAAGCCTCCCTGCTGGGGGACAAGAACATCCTGCTCCTGGGTGCTCCAGGAGCAGGGAAGACCACAGTGGGGAGGATAGTAGCCCACAGACCGGGACTACCTGTCACTGATGTTGATGACGACGTCCTGGAGACGAGATGGAAGATGCCTGCGGCTGCCAAGCTGGCAGCAGTCGGCGGAGAGCGTTTCCTGGAGGAAGAAGGCAAGAAAAATACTATGTACATATAATGACAGACAGTAATTGTACATTAAAAAAAAAGTAAAAGAAAAAAAAAAAAAAAGTTTTAAAAATAAATAAATAATAGAAAAAAATGGACATATCAAATTTATAAATTAAAATGAATGTAATGATGATATTTAAAATAATAATAATATGAAATACAAATGTATAATAAGAAAAATAGAAATAAAAATGAAATGTATCAAAATATAACAAAACATATTATTAATATAGAATAATACAGTATAAAAACATTACATTTATAAATTAAAATAGATGTAATAATTACATTTAAAAATTCACACATCACATTCCCAACAGTTACACAGTACTGTATATCCCTGTGGTCAAGCCGCCATGTTCATACACATGCACAGCGTAAATACAGAGTACAAACTGTGTGTTAAACCCATTTTGTTCTCTTGAGAATTAACAACATTAAAGGAGCAGTTCCACAGTTTGGGGAATTATGCTTGGGTCGAGGAAGTGGCTCCCATTTCCTCCGGACTTCATCAGCAAGGAAGAGCATTGTGATTTTTGTTTTAATTTAAACCCCAGAAACACGTGTAACTGAGGCGTTTCATATACTGTTTGACCAACACCGAGCCCTGCGTCTGCTAAGACATGTCTCCAAGGCCGACACAAGAAAATTACCTTTCTATAAACAGCTTCATTTTGTGTTATTATAGATGTTATATTCTGACTGATTGATTAAAAGATGTCTTCATACATTCATGTTATGCTTTAATGTATTTATTTTCCTCTTATTTGCTTCGATACGCTGGATTGTAAGTAGAACTGAGGGCACCAAGGTCATGTCCTCTTTTTCAAAAGAATGTATTTTGTAAAGGGAAATACTTCCAAATATAAGGCTTCTGGTACAAGAAATATCATTTAAATGGCAAACTTACTGCTTGAGACTGGTGTATTAGGAGATGAATATATGAAAATTGGTGCTCTTGGTGTCCAACTAAAGCAGACATCTGTCAGAGGAAACGTCATATAACACAGAGCAGGGACGGTTTGGGCCTGAGGGTAATTTTCTGCCCTCCGACGTCACGCCATCCATAACAGGAGAGCCCAGAAACGACTCGGGTCTCTGTGGCATCAGTCGAACCATTTAAATCCAGGTGCTGCCTCAGCAGCAGGGAGGAAGATAAGTTTCATAGATCTCCAGGATTGCTTATGACTGCAGTTGTTAAAATAGATGGAAAGTCAGGCCAGATTTGACAAAGCACTTTGCTAGCATGCCCTCTGATCTGGATCACTGTCTCACTCTGAGTCTTTGCCAGAACTGAGAGGAAAACTGCTTTCTTTCTCTACTTTCACTCCTTTTTTATTTTATTTCAACTTTAAAAGTTGCAGCCTGTTTGCTTTTATGGAAAGGAGCTGGTACATCCCACATATGGGGACCCTCCTCTCTTCCCATTGGCTCTCCAGACTTGAGGTCTGTAGTTGATCTGTTACCAAAGTAGGTAGTGACCTCAAGGAGGGGTCACAAATTCAGTCTTAGAGGTGATTTTAGGTGTTTCTACTTAAAAGAACAGGGTGTAACATTTAGGGGGATCTATTAGCAGAAACTGAATATAATAGTCATAACTATATTACATTAGTGTATAATCACCTGAAACAAGTCTTTGTGTTTTCGTTAGTTTAGACTGAGTCCTGCATATCTACATAGGGAGTGTTCACAGAGTCCACCATGTTGCTTCACCATGTTTCTACAGTAGCCCAGAATGGACAAACCAAACACTGACTCTACAAACAGACTTTAATGTTTTTACGCTACCTGAAGGCCACCGTAGTTCTTCGACACACCGCGGTACCGCCAGCTGACACCCCAAGCTCACCTTTGGCTGTTGGACAGTATGGGACCGTCGGTGAGCGTCCGTTGGACTGGTTTTTGCATTGTCCAGCACCGTCGGCTCTGGTCTGCCTGTGTTGGAGGTTTTTCGGTCCGAGTTGAATCGGCAGCGGAGCCTGTTGGTAAGAGAAATCACTCTGATTGGCTGTTCAGCTTAAATCAGTCAGTGAGGAAAGCAAGGCAACGAGTAAAGTCAAGAGGAAACACATGGATACATGGATATTTTCACAGCGACATGGCCATCTGGAATGAAGCCAAGTGGAGAGTGAGAGTGGTGTGAAAATGTTTCATGTAGGTATCATAACAACGGCTTGTAAATCCTCGGCCTTCCAGTTTCCCTTTTTGAATGATGAATACCGCTACCGCTGCCTGCTGGAGTGGAGAGTTGAACGTACGCGCTAACTGGCCGTCAGCTGTAGTCAAAACAAAGGCAACGTGAGTCGATAAAGAGCAGCACTAGTCCTCTGATGTTGAGTTGGTTTGTTCCCAGCTTAAAATACTGTTATTATGGAAAAAACGACTTCTGAGTGAACAGGGTTACCGCGGTTTTTGAAAGGAAGAAGTGAGCAGACAGGTACTCTGTTGCAATCCGCAATGATACCACTAGATGCCTCCAAATCCTACGTACTGTACCTTTAAAAAAAAGTTTTACTCACTCTTATCTATTTTATTTGTTAGTCTTTAAATTATTTAAATATCTATTTATGTTTATAATTATAATTATCTATAACATGTTTCAGCCCATCCATGAAAAAAAGTCCCAGACGCACGATAACACTGTGTAAAATCAGTATTCAATATTCTGTGCAATATATTTCAGATTTCATATTCATATGTGCAATAATGTGAACTCATTCAGTCTATTCTTTATATGTTGTTTCATTACTGTTTACTTACTAATTATACCTTTATTTTTACTTACTTCTTTATTGTGTCCTGTTTTATTTTTCACTGATGCCTGATTGTTGTCTGCACTGCCCCCTTTTACTGCTGGAATCCTGCAAATTTCCTGCTGTGGGACTAATTAATCTTAGACTTTTTATTGTATTTTTGCAGGCAACACTATATTTATAGTATAAGAAAATGTCACTTAAAAAAAGGAAGTGAAAATAAAGCTGTAACATTTGTAATGAAGGATCCCCCTGGCTCTGATGTGACTTCTTTTTCTGCATGTCTGTGATTTCAGTAAAGATAAGGCTAATTTAGGTTATCTGAATATGCGAATATTAAAATACTGCCAGTGAAGGCAGTCGGCTAACAGAAAACTTTGCTCATTCCTCAGCAGCTCACCGACACTGTGGAGTCTATGATCAGTTGTTTATAAAATACTATCAATTAAGTTAACAAGAAAAAACAGTATGATCAGTTATGATTAACTCACATTGAATTCAAATAAGGGCCGTTATCTGAGTTCATCTATGACATGTTCATCCTGCACAGCACCGATGTACTTTGTCAACCAGTGATGAAAATATTGGGAACAAAGAGCACTGGAGGATTCTGACTGAACAGGCAGCCGATTCAACTGTTTGACTTGGCTTGCCAAAAAAATATATGAATAAATAAATACATATGTCATTAAAATAGCAAAACTAATATCAAAAGCAAATGTAGCCATAAATTAATGTATCAAATATGACAATTAATATTTTTGTTTTAATTTGCTTCCTTATTTTTTTTTTATTATTTCCTAAATATATTGACTCTTCTGTTTATGTTTTATTTATGTATTTATTTATTTGTATTAAATTATTCTCTATTTATTTATTTAGCATTTATTTACTTATTTGTTTTCTTATGATTTATTGATTTTCATATTTAACTTAATTATACTTGTTTTCAAATTTATGTATTTATTTATAGCTCTATTTTGTATTCAATTTTAAATGGATTTATTTATTTTAGAATTTTCAAATTCATTTTTATTTATTTTATGTCTATTTTTATATGTATGTCTTTAATTATCTATTTTTATTTAATTCTACATGTATTTATTTATTTTATTTTAAATTTATTTTATATTTTTTAAGCGCATGTATTTATTTATGTATTAATTTCTGCACAATTTTCCCTTTGCATTTCACCTCTCATTTATTTATTTATGTATGCTTTTCTTTTTATACTGTGTATCTTCCCTCACATATCTTTGCATCAAAATGACCCAAAGTCCTCCACCCATTTCCTACATTTCTCCCCCCTACTTTCTTGTGATATACAAAAAATAAATTAAATTTCAAAAGAAAAAACAAGTCAATAATTTCTACATTAACACAACAAGGGCATGCAGCTTATTAGTCTTTCTTTCATTTCCAAGGACAGAGTATCAGAAGAAGGAATAAACTACAGAGGCGTGTGAGAAATGAGTGAAACTGCTGCAGCAGCCCATCGGTTGTTTACTAAAAGCAGTCTGTGGTTTGAAGTGATCCATGAGCTCTGGTGTTATTGGGCTCGTGGCAACCAGATAGAGAGATGGAGAACGGTGCTGTGGGACATCAAGATAAATTACAACTTGCTTTTTTGAATCAGTGCAATATTTTACAATCACCCCTCTCTATATGTAAGTTTCCACGCTTGCAGGATGACAGATTGCTTTTTTTTTTTTTTTTTGCTATGCATGACAATATTACCCAGCACATGCTCACAGACTGGAGGCATCTTTGTGCTTTATTCTTTCTGCCTTCCTCCCCTCTGTGTCTGTGGTTTGCTTCGCTGTGAGCGTCGGCCTTATTAATCAAGCTGCTTGGCAGGTGAATGTGAGGAATGGGTGGGTAAAGTGTGTGAAGGGGAGGAAGGTGGCGTGCAGGTGCATGTGTGTGTGTTGACGGGAAAGAGAGAGCCAGCTGTTGCTCAGCACCTAGTGGCCCACGGCTGGGCGAGCAAGGATAATTGCAGGTACCAGCCTGTTCCCATCTCCTTAATGTGAACCTGTGGCATAATGGAAACTGCTCTTTCACAGTGGAGGGAAATAGAAAGGAGAGAGGAGGAAATTAACGCATCGGAGGAGTTTGGAAAGAGGATCCGGTGAAGCGAGTGGATTTGAGCTTCTGCTCCCCTGATCCCTGACTCTATAGCTTCTTCTCTCTCTGTTGCAATCCACAACGTAGTACTAAGATATACATAAAGAGTATTTTGGTCTTGGCATCATTTTTGGTTTTCAAATGAATCAGAGTTACACTAAAAAGGAAAAAAAGGAAATAGTTTGCTTTAATGTAATATTTTCATCTATCCATTCATCCATCGTTAACTGCTTTTCCCATTAGGGGTCGCGGGGGGGCTGGAGCCGATCCCAGCTGTCACTGGGCGAAGGCGGGGTTCATCCTGGACAGGTCGCCAGTCCATCACAGGGCACATAGAGACAGACAACATATAGACAGACAACCATTCACGCTCACATCCACACCTACGGGCAATTTAGAGTAATCAGTTAACCTAAACAGCATGTCTTTGGACTGTGGGAGGAAGCCGGAGTACCCGGAGAAAACCCACACTAACATGGGGAGAGCATGTACCCAACCCGGATTCGAACCTGCATGAACCTCTTGCTGTGAGGCGACAGTGCTGCACCACCTAAGGGAAGCCTAAGGGAACATTGTGAATTTGAATATACTGAATTTAAAAACATTTTAATCACCCAATTCAGTATGCACTGTGTATGTTTTTAAACTGTAAAATACCTCCAGGGCGCTAAGATTTCCAGTCAAATACAGAAGACATGACCTCAGTGCATGAGTTCACATCACATATTGCAAACATGTACCACAACTTTAATTGAGCAGTTTAGTGATATAGTGGGTTGAGAAGTTGTATATTAGTTATATTATCCTCTGTTAGTATGTATGATACTTTGTTAAACTTCTTTAATTGCACAATAATTTGTTTTGTAAGCGACTTTTCTGAATGTCCCCACTTAGAGAGTGAATTGGATCAAAGTGTCCTTAAAGACAGTCATTAGCACTGGTTTCAGAGGAATTGTTCTTTCCCTTGGTGGTTTAAATAAATACTGTTTCACAGGATTTTCCCCTCCTGCCAAGAATAAAACCCACAGGGGGAACTGAGAATCTTTGTCCGTCTTGGCACCAAAAATCGTCACATTTATAAACGCTGGCATGAAATACTGGCACCAAACACTGGTTCTGAAGTGGAGGTAAAACACTCGCCCACCACTGCAAAGACCTGAGTTAAATTACTGGCAGCAGCGCCGCTGCCTTGGCCAACGTGCTTTGACAAGTACAATTGGGAGTATTTGAGTGGGAAGCCAGTGAGGGATCATGTCCTGATCCAGCTCACATGTTATTTTATATAAATTCATCATGTAAAAGGCTTGAACATACACATTGTGAACTGTATATGAAGCAAAATAAGGGTAATGCTCAGTTGGTCTAAAATGGATTTATGTGCTGAATAAACCCTTACAAATGGTCTAATATTTGTAGCTAATTATATAGAATATTATGTGCTGCAACTGGTGATTATTTCCATTGTCAATTGTCCATTGTTTGGTCTTGCTTTCCCAAAAGCCCAAGATGACATCTTCAAATGTCTTGTTTTGTCCACAACTCTAAGATTTTCAGTTTACTGTCATAGAGGAGTAAAGAAACCAGAAAATATTCGCATTTAAGAAGCTATAATCAGAGAAATTACATTTTTTTTCTTGAAAAAAAGACTCAAACCGATAAATTGATTTTCAAAATAATTTACTAATCTGTGATCTACTGGTTTAGACCCATAGACTGTGTGTAAAGATGGACGTGTCTCCACATCCTCCCACTGTACAGAAGTGAAGCCAAAATATCTCGGATACGGGAGCTACCATCTTGAGATTTTGCCATCATTTGGAGCCAGACAGCACAGTCGTGATCGGGCGGTCGAGCTGCAGTATCACCCACAAGAACCGATCACAGCCGCAGTTTGTCAATAACAGAAACTCACAGCTGTCAATCATAACGTCTCACCCCCTTTTCATACCATCAAATAACAAATTAAAACAAAACTTATCAGAAAAATTAACACTTGAACACACACATCGGTGTGATAAAAGCTACCTAAAATGGCACCATGTAGTTTGGCCCACGTTCTATCCACGAACATGGAGGCAATGGGACTTATGACCTGTACTGCAGCCAGCCACCACAGGGGCAATCAAGATGTTTTGGCTTCACTTTTGGGAAGCTATCATGTCGTCCATCTGTATATACAGTCTATACTTTGACCCTTGTGAGCTGAAAAAATATGTGAGTGTATAGTACAAACCAGTTACATAAAGCGTGAACATAAGCACTGGAGAAAGGAGGATAGCTCATCTTTGGTTCACCCAAATAAGGTGAGGACAAGGTCAGAGTTTCTCAGCAGGGAACTTAACAAATTATTCCAGACATTAAGTAAATTTAATCATGGTTGACTGTGAAACTGCACACGAGGTTTGAGACCTTGTGACCTTTCATTATGAGATGGTTTGAGGATGCCTGTTCTTCTACAGGACAAGTAATCTGATCTGACACAATGTAAACGGCGTGTGCATATCTTTATATGTGTGTCTGTTTATACACTGCTGCATAGTGAAGCGTTTTCCTCCGTGATCAGTGGTTTCTTTCTGGAAGCAAAAGCCAAACAATCAGCCAACACATCTCAACATCGTGTTCACCCGAGGCTTCCCTGCTAATTACCTAAGACATTGATTTGTGCCCCGACATACCTGTGCGAGGAAGAGGAGGAGAGAGAGGAGAGCTAATGAAGGTGTCAACGGGAGCTTGCCACCAGAAGATGATTGTTATTGGATTGAACTCATTTGCATTTTGATGCACACTCGGGGCTGAACAATACCCGGCGTCGGTGCCTATCTGCTGTTAACAGTCTTTGATAAGCACACAGACAAAAAGCAGCGATTCAGTTCAAGGTGAACAAAATAACTGAAGGGTCCTGAAACAGATTACATTTAACTGATGCCTCCATCAGGCTCCTGGCGACCGTCTGCCAGGATCTCCTCCTCGGCGTGATGAAGGAAAGAGAATCCATTTCTCGCTCGCCGAATGAGAAATCAATGACCCCGAGATGGATCTGTGTGAAATGAGATGTGAGCCTCGTCTCGGAGGACTCGGCAGGGCTCGGATTGACAGCTGACTGACAGGGGTTAACTGCAGAGAAGGCAGACCGGCTCGGACGTGTGAAACTGACCCTCTCGGACCCTGTGTTGAGGGCAGGGTTGATACATGTAGGCCGGATGTTGCTGGATTCCCATGACATCCCTGTAATTGACCGTCTGCTGAGCCCCAGACGCCTTACCGCTACGCCTGTCAAGCTCTCCGTTCTCAGATGGCACACAGTTTACATTTATAACAGTGGCAGATTACCACTCACAATGTTAAGTATTTGTTGAAACAGTCGAGTGCTACAGGAATGGGTCCTAAAACGAGTTAGCATTTTAGCACTTGTGGTTGGCTCATCTAGAAGTCAGTGGGTTTTTGGTTAGATGCCTGAAATGAGGTCTGTGGTTAAAACAAGCTGAAGAGATTTTAAGATTTTCTTTAACAACATAAAACATGTTTTAATTTTGAAGTGGCCTGTTGTGAGCTACAGCTTAATAAAAGACTTGATGTTCGGGCATCCTTTGTGCATTTTAAAGAGGGGGTACCTTTTGTGTCAGGTTGAACATGCAGTCTGAAACTAGAATTAGACTCACAGGATTCCCATTTGAGTCCATTTAGTCTGATAATAGACAAACAGTGCGATCACTGAATTGTTCTGTAACATGCGTCTTCAGTAATTATGTTACTAGAAATATAGAAACACTCATGTTAACACACAACACACAACTTGGTAGTTGGATAACTTCTGAATGAATCTGCAAATCTACAATCATTGGGCTCGGCGCGGTTATCACCCCAACGGCTCAGTCGTAAGTGCTCAGGCGGTAAAACTCCTCTACTACTTAGATAACAAGGAAAGCACAGCTGACGCCTCAAAATTATGGCTGAGTGGATTTAAAAAGCTCTTATCAGATGAGACGGACAGCAAACACATCGACGTACGTATCACACCGCTACTGATGTTGAGTCACTCTCCGGAAAGCTTTCTGCCATATTCTTGAATATTTGCCCCGGCTTTGTGTGGTCAAAATGGAGCCTGTCTTTGTTTTAACTAAGATGTAACAATGATTATTTAATTAAGCACTGAACAACTACAGCTCCCATGTGGCTCTGACAGTCACACAACAAGACAAGACATTTTTAGGAGAATTTGATGGTGAATTGGTATTTTACTCTTATTTTTTTGAGAATCATCAGATCATTATGCAAAGATTTTACTCTGCCTCCGTCCGTCCTGCGATATCTCAGGAACGTCTCCAGGTAATTTCTTCCAATTTGGTACAAACGTCCACTTAGACTCAAGGATGAACTGATTAGACTTTGCTGCTCAAAGGTCAAAGGTCAAGGTCACAGTCACTGTAACCTCAGATAAATAAGATAAGATAAGATAAGATAAGATGAACCTTTATTAATCCTCGGAGGGAAATTCGGGTGTCATAGCAGCATCAACACAGTACAGATGAATACAGTATAGTAAAAATTAAAAGAGAAGGTGCAATGAAGAGAATTGACAATAAAATAAATAAGTAACAGTAATAAGTAAAGTGCAGCAGGTAGTGGGTATTGTATATGCATAGCATATATATGTGTAATTATATAATTATATGTAATTATATACATTTGGAATAAATACGGAGCAGATGATCACATGGGGGTCAGACCTTGGTTATGGAGCCTGATGGCCACCAAAAGAAAGGACTGACCCAGACGGTTTGTAGTGTGCCGAGGGGGGATCAGTCTCTGGCTGAATGTACTCCTCATCTGGACCAGTTGGTCATAGAGGGGATGGGAGGGGTTCTTCAGGATAGACTCCAGCTTCCTCCTGGTCCTCCCCTCTGCCACCACCTCCAGACTGTCCAGCTCATATCCAACCACAGACCCAGCCCTCCTCACCAGTTTGTTAAGTTTGGTGGCATCCCTGGTGCTGATGCCACCCCCCCAACATACCACGGCAAAGAACCATCCATCCTAAAAGATCCATCCTACTCTATCTGAGGAAAGCTTGAGGGAATTTCTTCATATTTGCAAACTTTTTCCAAATGCTTTATTCATCTAAGTGTCAACATATTTTCTGCCAATTTGATCCTCCAAAGTGATAGAAATACTAATTTACATTTTATTTTATGTTGACCTATGTTACAAAGGATTTCTTCCTGCCTGAAACACACAAACATGCCTCCCGGCCACGGAAAAGCATAGTTATTATTACTTTCTGCACTTGGCTGCTGCTTGGTGTGAATTAACTTAACTAAGTGGTTTTGTTGCCTCAACTTAACTGTGGCTGCTACTGTAGTTTTATCGTAGGCGTAAAAATCACACATGAAAAGAGGCAAGCAAACAACACGCAAAAAGGTTAAAATGCGTTCTCACGACACTCGTAATGTCGTTGTAATGTTGTACCATTCACACACCATCCCATGAGGTCGGATTTGAATTGTAGTACGTCACTAACAGGAGCAGATGAGGGATTTTGAGGCATGAATTACAGAAAATAACTCCTTGAATACTTTCAGTACAAAAAAATCGACAAAATAAAGGTGGATTTGTCTCACTGTACACACTGTTGCACTGCAGTGTTAATTAAATAATAAAATAAGCACATAGATGCATTTTCTAAATATATTAGTTACAGCCTGTCTGCTCCAACTGTATCTTTACACTTCCTGTTCAGATAATGTGTTTTGCAAGGTAGCAGAAACACTGCTTTGTCCTGAAATCCAAGCTATGCTGCTGTCATGCTGCTTTCACTGCTGTCCTGACATCCGCGTGTAAACACTGTTTTCTGACTTGGCGTCTCTCTGTGCTGTACTCTAGGTGTCTTACTACACCTCCAAATCCAGGCAGGAGGAGATTGACAGTCACACCACAGATGGCTTCCCTTTATTCCTCATCACTTATGCCAGTGCTATCACCTTCTCGGTGATATCCTGCCTGAGGTAAGAAGTGATCAGTGACTGTCACGCGGTGAGCGATTTCCTGACTGCGGCCAAATCAGGGACACGGAGAGCTGTTGTTTATCAAAGTGACTGATACTGGAAAGGTACATGCAGGTTACATGTAGTGATCATAACAGCCTCAACATCGCTGTGTCCGAAGCAGAGTTAATGCAATTTCATTTTTACTTAATGACACAATTTTACCTCGCAAAACACAGGAGCTGCTGGTCTACTGCCACCTTGATCGGATAGCTTGTTTGTGTTATTGTGTGACTTTGGTGAAACCAAACTAACCACTGGGGACCCACACATAAAACATTGCCATGAAGCTGGTGCCAAAAGACTCACAAAGGACTCAAATGCCAGCCTCTGTATATAAGTAGCAGTCCAAAAGCAGTAAAACAAATCCAAAAACACTTGGCAAGATCTGAGGAAAGGTAACTGGGGGTTGGTCTGTAAAACACTAGGAAATCATAAGGAAAACCACAAAAAAACTTCAGGATGGTCACTGAAAACTGGCACAGACAAAACGGAGCACTAAGACTTTTAAATACACAAAAGAGGAAGGGGAATTAAGGGACAGGTAAAGCTGATCAGGGCGGGGAAGGTAATCACGTGAGGGTAGGAAGTGAAGTAACTGAAACAAGAGACGAATGTGAGTATACCAAAATAATAAGTGAAACTGGAAACAAGGAAAACATAACCTTAGAAGTGGGACATGACACTCGCCTCATGGCGCTAATAGTGGTCAAAGTACGTTTACCAGTTGACATTCACCAGTTTTACTCCTCATCTTGCTGCCATTATATACAAGTGTACTCTAGGGTTGCGCTGTTGTGCATGTTCAAAGGTGCACCATACTCACATGTACTGTCAAAGCCTTGTTTTACTGTAAAACAATGTCCACTAAATGTGCACATTTTCAGCAGATTACGCTGTTATCAGGCAATTAAATAGATGTTTTCAGTCACTATTAGCCCCATAGATGTGGGTCAAAAGGGGCCTATTACACCCACTAGTAGGTATTATCATCTATTAACATGGCAGATAACCGAAAGAAAGAACGAAAGAACACACTTGACCTCCAGCGGCCGCAGTAATAACGACAGGAGCAGAAAAGGTCTGACGCTGTAGTATAGACAGTTTGAAACTCAGTAAGGGGCTGCAGGTCTGTGACGATGGACCGGACACCAAACACAGGTCTGAGTCACAGGTTTGAGTGTTAAGTTTCATTTTCACTTTTGAAATGTTATTTTAAAGCAAATGTTTTTCCCTAAACTTAACAAGGCAGTTTTGTTGACTAAAACTAAAGAAGCAGTTTAGATCATGTTCACAATGTTAGAATGTGTTGCTTTTAAGTTTTGCTTTTACTTTTACAATGTAGTAGGTGTAGTAGGCCCATAATAACCCACATCTATGATGCTTAGCAACCAATAATGCCTATTTAATGGCCTGACAGCAGACAAATTTATCTAAGAGGCTACTTTTTGCTGAAAGACACGATAACATCACATTTAATGATTTGATACAAGTCTAATCGACTGAGGAAACAAGCATGTGTGATAAAATGTAAGATAAGATGTAAGGTACAATGCAGAATAATGGACCTTGCCTATGATGCATCTTTATTTATCTTTATTAGCTGTGTGATTTTGTTTGCTACACCAACAACACCCTTTCTCTACCTCCCTGACAGATTGGACAATGTGAGGAACAAGGTGTGGGTGGCCTTCTTCGGCGTCCTCTCCTCCGGCTTGGCTGTTCTCTCCTCTTTCGGCTTGGTGCTTTACTCCGGACTGCCGTTTGTCATTACAGTCACAAACTCTCCTTTCCTGATACTCGATGAGAAAAAGAGCCCTTGTCCCTTTTTTTTTTTCCCAGACTATAGTTTTAAGGTGTAGTTTGAAGTGCAACATATACTGCATTTATATTATAGTGACAATAATGTAAAGAATATCTCTATGTCGATTTGCAGAGCATTAAATTTAACCGTTTCATATGTTTTAGCAGTTCATATTTCGTTGCAATCATGTCCATCACCATCACCGCCCTGACCGACCTCTTCAAGTTCTCCATCGGCTTCATGTCCGACTTCCTGTCAGTGCAGTCGTTCTGCCTCTACACCAGCGCCTCCATCGTGTTTTCTTACATCTACACAATCACCTTCTTTGGAGCCTTCCTGGCTCTAAACGGGAGACGAGAAGCCAGCAACAGGCACTGGCTGACCTGCCTGAAAATACCATCAGACAACAGCGCTCATCATTCTGAGATATATAACATCTGCTGTGTGGGAGGCGGCTATGATAAGAACACTGGAGCAGAGAAAAAACAACCGGCGAATAGTTTCTTTAAAGATTACTACGGCCCGTTTTTGATCAAACCGTGTCAAGGGAGTTGTAATCTTCTTTTATGTGGTATATTTAGCTGCAGGTATTTATGGATGCTTCCACATACAACAGGGGATTGATCTCTATGACCTGGCAGCTGATAACTGCCACGTCACCAGATTCAATATGAAGGACAGGAGGATTTTTCTGATTACGGCCCATCTGGTCATTGTAAGCGAGGAATTCCCATATTGGGAAAAAAACCAAAAGGCACCAATTTCAGGGGCGTGAACTCGACTTTATAAAGCTCAGTTTGTAGATGAGGATGTCTACACGTCCTGACTGGACTTTTATTTTTATACGGGAAAAAACAAATTTAAACCTTAAATATAAAAATTTTTTTAAAAAAAATTCACCTCTTTTTTTTTTTTTTTTTTTTTTTTAAAAAAAAAAAGAAATGGGGGGTTTCTTTTACGTTTTTTATATAAAGAAACCAAAAAAAAAAAAAACCCCAAAAAAAGAAAAAAAAAGAAAAACGGCATCTTTATTAGTCTATAACCAGAAGTTCATTTTCTACGACCAGTATGGCGTAGTAGTGAGCAGCATGATTAAAAACGTCAGCGTGACCACAGCTGTGATCGTCTCTCTGCTGCTGATTCCAGATGCCCTCTGCTCATTGGGGATGACTATTTCGATTGGTTCAGTGACGGCGGGGGTGACTGGTTTCATGGCGCTTTGACGTCAGCCTCGACTCCATATCCATGATCATTTTCACCGTCTGCATTGGCTTCATCGTGGGAGCTCCCCTCCCACCTACTATAGGCAGCCTTTGGATGTCTTGAGTGTCTGTGGATGGCAGGACGTTTAAACAGGGGACTGGTGTCTGTTGGGTGTTCACGTCCCAAAGTGTGTGTTAGTGACATTTTCTTTAGTAATTTATTAATAAAATATTAATATAAAACTATTAATATTCATTTCTGTATTTCTGCTGCATATTCCCCTACATATTTTATTTAGTTTGCCTACATACAATATGATGTTTCTGCTATACCAACCAACCAGTCGGTAAACAGATCCTGTGACTCCTGTGAGATGTTGACCGATGTTACAAAGAATTTCTTCCCACCGCTGCTTGGAGTGAAATTGACGTAACTAAGTTGATTTATTGTCTTAATGTAACTGTGGCCGTTACCGTATTTTTGTTGTGTGGCATAAAAGTCCATCCAGCCATTTTCTTCCACTTATGCGGAGCCGGGTTGCAGGCACAGCAGGCTTAGCATAGGCATCCTTTTCGCCAGCAACGTTTTCCAGCTCTTCCTGGGGGTAAAAACAACACATGAAAATGCTTCAATGTGTTCTCATGACATGCAGAATGCTAATTATACCTCAGAGATTTGATGACTGATGTGTACTATAAATAAGATTTGCAGAATTGGGTTACAATTTAGAGGTGAGTCTCTAAGCAATGTGATGACTTTGGGTTGCGTCGAAGACTGCATATACGTAGGTCATGTGAACATGTATCATTCACAAACCTTACAGCTCAGATCTTCTACAAAACCCCTATTAACCTATCATATGGAGCAGAAAAAAATAGCAGATTTTCCTTTTAGGTAATCATACTTTTCAAATGTCACATTATTTAAAACTGCACGTAATTAAGCTGCAATTTCTCAATTCCAGGAATTGGTGTTGATGACATTTCAAACGTCTCCAACTGGCAGCGCATTAACATTAAGAGCCCACTGCCCATGCAGATGGTTCACACCTAAGAGGAAGGTGCTAAGTCCAGCTTCATCACCGTCATCATCGCCATGACTGATGTTTTAGTCTTTTTCTTTTCTGTATTGCTTTAAGTTCCCTCTCTGCAGCATTTTGGTAGCATCAATGTCTTAAATGAAAAGAGAAAGAAATGTTTCTGTTGGGAAAAGATTGAAGATGATGTTATATTAGGAACAAGGAAGCTGGCATCTTAAACTGATCCTGGCATCTTTGGCAATTAAGCCCAGATGCTAAACAACTACAATTAAACAGACTTGAATTTTGGGTTTGTGACATGCACAGCTCTATTCCTGCACGGACTTTAAAAGCAGATTGGCAAAATCAAAACGAAAACTCTGAGAATATACAGCTGTTTTGATGGACTGCCTGTACAGCTGTACAGGATCGAACTTCCCCAATTATTTTCTGTACGGTGATGCATTGACAGCAGATGCTGGATTTCCCGTCTCAAGCTTGTTTTTGCTTGCAGATATCAAGACTTCTAGACAGGACAAGCAAGCAGGCTCTTGGATGCAGCAATGGTCGACAAATCCACGAGGTCTTCAGGTTCCAACTCCCAGAATCCCCGGTGACCCACGTAGCACGCAGGTCCACTCTCAGCTCCGTCACCCTCCGTCACGCCTGTCTTCCTCGCCCTCCTTCCAAGACGACATGCCTCCAGCCCACACAGCGTGACGTGACATGCCCCTACACCCAGGAGAGACCGAGAGAGAGTAACCTCGGAGCTTGAATTCATATGAAAGAGAGCCACTGATAGATTGGTAGCGTAGTAGAGAAATAGATCAGGTTGCTGCTAATAAAACCCAGATCCTTCAGCGTAGTGTGCTTGCACTAGTGGGCCAACATGTGAAGGAGCAGCAGCTTACCTCAACAATAAATTACTTTATTGATTTGAAACATGTCCAGATTGATGGGAAGGCATGACTGAATTCCCACACCATGTAGGTTTGGAGAAATTGTTGCCGAGTTTTATCTAAGACTAAACAGAACACACAATAGTATGGTTACGATTAAAAAGCACCTTTTAGTATGTTTCTGAATAGTTTGCTTGGTGCAGTGCAGGTGGAGAAACCCAAAGGATATCTATGAAGTCTGCTGCTTTACAGTATTTGATGAAACAAAAAACTTTAAAACTGGATCTAGCTCAAACACTATGAGCTAGATCCAAACATGATAAGACCAAAAGTATGTGGACACCCAAACAATGCACCCACGTGTGATAGTTTAACATCTCTACCCATGGGCGTTAAAGGGTCAGTGTGAGTGAAATGGGGTTGTATGAGGTACGAGGTATGAGGAAGTCTAAAATAAAGGCCCACCTAAAAAAAAAAAAAATCTGTTTGGCTATTTGGTATATTAAGCCATTTTCATCAACATATAAGCCTAAGCAGCAAATTCAAATTTCGATAATTTTAAATTGTTTTGTTTTGTTATGGATCACCTATCGCTCAGTATTGGGATTAGAAGGTATTAAAAATAATTAATGCAGAATCCGACTGGCACTATTGCCCCCCAAACGTGTTGAAGATAAAACAAAGCAATAACAAAAATAAAACAGATATATGGATATTTTTCTCTGCCCTTTTTAGAATCAGTCAATTTTGTTTTTCAGTATCTTTAAATTATTTTGTAACTTCAAATTTAAGTTTTAATTTAATTTTTTTTTTACACTGATCAACATTAAAATAAATAATAAATAAATACTTGAAATGAATTTTATCCATAGGGTTATAGGTCATCCATCATCTGACACTGGGATTTAGAGGTACGTATATTTGGAAAAAAATAAATAGTTATTGCTGAATTCAACTGGCACTACTTGCCCCAAAACAAGACACAAATTAAATAATAATAATAATAATAATAATAATAATAATAATAATAATAATAATAATATGCATGTACAATAACGACAATAACAAATAAACAAACAAACAAATAAATAAATGAATAAATGAATAAATAAATAAATAAACTATGCCAACGTGAGAACAAATCTGAAATTGAATTCATGTTGATAGATCATCCAAGGCTGACTTCATGTGTTTCAGCACCGGACAGCTCCCTCACGGCTCCACCAAACACTGCGCAGTGATTGACAGAAGCAGCGGCCATACGCGCATCAGTGGCGCTGCTGGAGCCCTATGACAGGATGGAGAAGACGGGCTTTAAGGGCGCACAGCTCCCGACGTGTCTCGTCGTGGCTTCGGTAGGCCTACTTAATGCTTGTTGTGGTCGGAAGAGGGCGGAGTGCATTTGCCATCCAAGTGAGAAGCTCCCCGACTCGGTGCCTCCTACAAATATATATAAATATAATAATAACCTGCCCCCTTTACCCCTCCCTTCCTCCTCGGTTTGATTCAGTCTATGTGCCTGTGAGGGAGAGCGTTCACCGCACAGCAAAGCCAAGACAGTCTGGAGAGAGAGAGAGAGAGAGAGAGAGAGAGAGAGAGAGAGAGAGAGAGAGAGAGAGAGAGGGTGGGGGGAAACAGCTGCAAGCGGATACTCAACATCAACAAGCTGGATGAGGCATCTGAAAGGAAGAAGAAGGGTTTAGCGAAGACAGCGAGGGGGTTCCTCACGTTTCCCCCTCCTGCGCTTTTTGGATTTCAGGATCAGAGGCGTGGAGCTTGCAAGAATCTCCTACAAGTGGTGAAGCGATGGTTTAGCGGAGCAATTTGGCAAATTTCTTTTTAATTTACCGCACGCCCGCCCAGCGACACAGTAATTCCGTGCCCGAACATCTGTGGACACCGTTTCTGGAGGGAGATGGCTGTTTTCCGGTTGTCGTTGCTGCTTCAAGTGGGATTTGTGATCGGATCAAACCATAAATACGCGGAATGGTCAGCGCGCGGGGAAGATATGAGAGCACAGGAGGCGATTAACGGCGCTCAGACGCACCGTTGGCAGCTGGCGCATCTCCGTGCGCCTCAGCATCCTCCTCCCGGGGAGACGGCGGAGCTGCCGCAGAAAATAGAGGAGCATCTCCCCAGGGTGGTCACGGCTTTCCTCCACACGGGGGACTCGACCACCTTAAAGCACGCCAACTGCTCGCGAAGGTACGAGCTCACCTCTCTGCGGGGAAGGTCACAAGCCACCCCGCATCTCTCCATGAGCAGCGTGCTGGATACCGTGCTGCACGCCACAAACTTCCTCAACATGATCTTGCAAGCCAACAGGTCCAGGGAGCAGAGTCTTCGGCGAGACATTGAGTGGTACCATGCCTTAGTGAGGAGTATACTGGAGGGAGACCCCAAGATCCACCGGGCGGTCGTCACTTTTAACGCAGATTCATCCGTGGTGGGGCCCTCGGTGCTCCTCCAAGCCACCAGGGCTGGTGGAGAGATAGTCCTCCAAGACCTCTCCAGCGTGGCCCACCACCATCTGCACAATCGCACTGTGGACACAGAGTGGTACCATGATGTCAGAGACAGGAAGAAGCCCAGTTTCCATAAGAGGGTGCTGAGCCAAGATTTCAGATCACTTGACAATTCTTTAAAAAGAGGAGAGAGTTTTATCCCGGACAAGACGCATGTCAAATGGTCTGCGCCCTACCTGGAGTGTGACAATGGGAATTTTGTTCCCCGTTGGCTTCTGACCTTATCGGCTGCTTTCTATGGCCTGAAACCCAACCTGGCTCCTGAATTCAGGTAGGCACACACATGGTTTGAAACCATCCATCCCTCCATTATCTGTAACCAATTCAGGGTCGCGGGGGAGCTACAGGCGATCCCAGCTGACACTGGGCGAAGGCAGGGTGCACCTTGGACAGGTCAACACACTATCACAGGGCTGACACACAGAGACAGACACCATTCACACTCACATTCACACCTACGGGCAATTTAGAGTCAGCAATTAACCTGCATGTCTTTGGACTGTGGGAGGAAACAGGAGAACCCAGAGAAAACCCACACTAACACAGGGAGGACATGCTGGTTGGAAGCAGTAGCCTATAAATAGAAAAGCCAGTTAAAAAACAAACTCAGCAAATTGCCACTAAAAGTAATCTTGTATTAATTATAAAACTACATGTGAGAAAGATTTATGCCAACCTAAAAGTGAGTTCAGGTGCCTCTTCTACATCTCCAGTCCTCTCTTTCCTCCCCAAACATACCACAGCTTCCCACTGGCCTCCCCCTGTTACACCAAGGGGGGTTTTCTTCTCTCCTCCAGTCTGACAAGGCGGCGGATGCTAAAAATAACTCTGGATGTGACTGGATGTAGCAGTGGTGGAAACCTCTGGCTGCAGGCCCTAATTTATTTTTCAAAAAAAAAAAAAAAAAAAAAGCTGGCTCGGCTGCATGCTTTTACTACTCAGGAAATGTGTCCTTTCTTTAGAGAGAGGATGCAAAAACTGGAGTCAGAACCTTCCTGATGAAGAAATGCTGAAATATGTCAGATGTTTTCCATGTCCTGATGCCACCCCTGCTGCAGCCTGCTTGTCTAATGGGCCTCGTTTAGTCCTGATATGTGCTGCAAGTGTTAAGGCTCCTTTATGATCCTGACCAACATCTTCCCAATGAATATTTAATCCAGATCACTACTTGTGTGTGTACCGCCTTCGATGAATCTTTAATTGATACACTCGAGTCGCTCACAGGCAGATTGCAAATGAGTGAAAACCTGCAGTGATTATACTATAATAGGCTATCAGCTACCTGGTGTTATCCCAGACTAAAGCCTCTCAGAGCAGCTTCACACTCTCCTACTGAAGCAATCTGATAACAGCCTGAACACTCATGATGAGCACAACTCCAGTTTATCTGTGAAGCCAAATTCTCTCCGATTTGGTTGGATTAGCTGCAGATTTCTCCAAATAATGTGTTCCTCCCATGGTGCCAAAGGAGCTGGTTGGTTGTCCTGGGATGCAAGGTGTGACTTACGTGGGTGTTTGGTATTGTTTAATGTCCCTGGAGAGTTTTCTGCTCAGTGGCACTAAAAGAAACATCCTGCTGCGCTTCAAGGAGCAGGTGAGCAGCATCCATTCATGAATTTGTTTTCCTGACACAGGGGGAAATGTTGAGTGCAGCACCCATCAAAATAAGGGCATCTCCACATTATTGCACTTTATCATCACTCCTTGTAACATTACTATGCAGTTGGGGGTACTTATGGATAGACCAAAGCAAGTATTTAATGGAATATATTTGACATTTTCCCTCTGTTTCCAGTCTTTATGCTAAGCTAAGCTTCCTATTTAGCGCATAGTAGGCTCACATAGTAGGCGGTTCTCAAGCACCGTTCATAGCTATGCCTACAAAAAGTAATGCGCTGTAACATCCCACAAAATCAGTTTGTATGTAATCTATGTAACTGTGAACCAGGAAGCATAGAGAGTGACACAGTGCGAAGGTCGGAGTGGATAGATGGATCAAAAAGCACCAGACCTTTACCCAGGAGACTGCTGTTGTCCTGTGTGAAACCAGAAGTTGTCAATGTTTATTTGCAACGTAACTTCCGTACTTAAGTAACGCCACTTCCAAACCCAAAACACAAGCTTTTCCTAAACCGAAGTAGTTTTTGATGCCTAAACCTAACCAAGTTGTTTCCTGTGAAGAGATTGTATGCAATTAATGAGCGGAAATTGACATGTATTGCAGGACATTCACAGGAAAGTGCATGAAAAATGGAGGACTTTTCGTAAGATGTCGTGCAAACTGAGTATGAGGATTGTGCATAGCTAGACCTTTGTCAGCACAAAATAAAAGTCAGGCTCCACATATTGTCCATCCATCCATCCATCCATCGTCAACCGCTTATCCCGTTAGGGGTCGCGGGGGGGCTGGAGCCGATCCCAGCTGGCATAGGGCGAAGGCAGGGTACACCCTGGACAGGTCGCCAGTCCATCGCAGGGCACATATAGACAGACAACCATTCACACTCACATCCACACCTACGGGCAATTTAGAGTAATCAATTAACCTAAACAGCATGTCTTTGGACGGTGGGAGGAAGCCGGAGTACCCGGAGAAAACCCACGCTTACACGGGGAGAACATGCAAACTCCACACAGAAGAGCCGCAAGCTGGAATCGAACCTGCGACCCTCTTGCTGTGAGGCGACAGCGCTAACCACTACACCACCGTGCAGCCCTCCACATATTGTCATAGGGGAAAAAACGCTCTAGCTTGTCTGAATATTACAATTGTCTTGACAAAATACAGAGGCGGTGCCAGTCATTGATCCCAATGTCCATAGTGGCCAAACGGTGGCACTACAACATCTCTGTCTATTGTGTGACATCAATGGGCCCAAAAAGACTTTTCCCCATACACTTACATTGAGAAAGAGATGTCTGAATCTTAGCAAATAATATTTTTTGAGGTAAACCGACTCCAAAGTACGAGCACTCTACTAGCCCTTATTTAAATCATCAGGTCGAATTCAGAGTTATTTCCTTCCTCTGTTTATGTCAGTGGAGACCCAGACTGTGACGACAGTGCAAGCTGTGACGTTGGGATCCCGTGACCGAGTTGTGACTGAGTTGTGACCAAGTTGTGACCGAGTTGTGACTGAGTGGACGCTACTGTGCATATCGGACATGTGCAGCAGGGCCAGTAAGACCCAGAAGACCCCTGACGCCTGAGTACATTTCCACTGCGCCACTGAGCAACTTTCATAGGAATGAACGGGGCCCCACCTCCAGCGCTGTATCCAGTTCTCTTTAGCTATCTTTATGCCATCTATTTTGCTATTGCAAAAGAATACTGCGTGAAATAGCCAGCCAATGGCAGGTTTATACCCACAGTCTATATCCGGTCAGTCAGACACAGAAACAACAGAGGCGATCAACCTTTTCATCTACCTCTCTGCAAGAAAATGAATAATGTGTAATTCCCAAAATGTCGAACTATTCCTCAAATAATAAAGCACTGTCAAAACTTTCTGCAGGGCAGCAAATAAGGCGATCTACCAAAATGTCAAACTATTCTTTTAATGACCGAAATGCTGCCTTCAAATCTGATGACGCTGTTTCTTTCTGCGAGAGTTCTGTTTTTTTGAGTCGTGACTCTTGTTGTTGATGAATGAATCTGTTCATGTGTGATGTCGTTTTGGCCAAATCACTGCTTTCCACACACTATAAGAACAAAACAGTTCAATTTATCATACAGTGACCTCATGTGTCAGGTGTCTCGCATCTCACATTTCAACATCTGTTAATTCTGAAAAAATGTACAGATCTTTTAGTTTGGGCCAGCTTTTACTCAGTCAGTTAGCCTTCCTCATAATATTGTCTTAAAGGTGCAGTGTGTAGGATTTGGCGACATCTAGCAGTGAGTTTGCAGATTGCAACAAACTGAAACTTCTCCCGTGTGCTCAGCGTTTAAGACAAATACATTGGCGAAAACATGAATGTCCCTCTCGAAAACACATTGATTGTTATTATCAGATAATTATACACCAAAGAAAACATACTTATTAATATTATATTCCATTTCTGCTAATATATGTCCCTAAATGCTACATACTGTTCCTTTAAAGCTGCTGTAAGCGACAGTTTTTGGCATAATTTGGCAAAAATTCCATAATAACCTTCCAGCTTCTTGACATTCAAGTGATCTGAGAGAAAACTAGACCTGTGCTCCTCCTCGTGGCTGTTTTCTGGCTTTAAAATATCTAACCTGTAAGATTTTGGCCAATCATAGGTCATTTCAGAGAAAGAGCGCTCCTATTGGCTGTGCTCCAGTCACGTGAGCGGTGCTTGGAATCACATCAAGAGATCTAAACAGTAACTACAAGAGTAGTTTCTGAAAACATGAGGTGAGAAATAGTCATTACAGTAACAGAATATTGATTCATATTTGATCAGCACTGCCTAGTTTGATCATTTGATCAGAGTTTGTAGGTGACTGACTTGTGGCTCTCATACACGGCAGCTGGACAACTGACCTCAGATCTGCTCTGATTGGTTGTTTTCCTCCGGTCTGTGAAATCCTGCAGATGCTGATAGGAGCACCAGAGGACACAGAAGGGCATGTTTTTCATGTATTATTGTCAGGATATAGTGACTATAGTTTTTTTTTTTTGCTCAAATCTGCCCTACTGCAACGTTAAGTAATTACTAGTGGAATATTTTCGGCCGCAAAAAAAACAAACAAAAAAAAACACATCAGTTTCACCTTCTCGTGTCCTTTTCGCCATGCATCATCCCTCTCTTAGTTGCCATCTTTGAGACGCTCATATCAAAGTAGCGGGCGGCTCATCCTTCCTGCGCCTCAGCAACCTGCCAGATAAGAAACAGGAGAGGAGGGGATAATATAGCCGCCTCAGACATCAGCTCTCCTCCGCTTCCCCTCTAGATGAATACACAATCAATACAACAATGAATTAATAATGAAAGATGTAGAACAACAAGCCTGCATGGGCCGTCTTGATTCCAGCCTTTTAATGCTGCAGTCACTTCCTGTTTGGCGTGATGATGCCGCAAGCAGCAAGGTGACTTGTTTTTGCCGCATTTGGTGTATGGAAATAAACAAAAAGTTGTTTGTTTGTTGAGCACGCAGGTGCTGAACGCAACTTGTTAGAGCAGGAAAGTGTGGACATGTGTTTGTGATGGATCGACCTGTTGTTTCTGTGAAGGTGTAAGAAATCGCACCTCACACTTCATGTCTTCTCTTCCCGTCTGTCTCTTCAGCTGCACTCGAGGCTCAGGGGAGGCAGCTTAGACCACATAGAGACGACTGGCTGTTTTCAAGCGTGCAGTGTGTAACTGTGTGTGTGTGTGTGCGCTATTGTTGGAGGTTGAGACATTCCTCACAGGATGATACGAGCCATCCTAATTGGCAGATCATTCCGACTTCACGCACAAACTTGTAACTACACAAATGCAAGAGCAGTTTGAGCAAACACACAAAGTGGGAGTACACAGAGAGGGAGGTGGTGTATGTGTCCGGTCAGCACTTCAAACTCACCTTTCACAGCACAGACCTTAATTGCTTTGAAGCTCAAGCAGCAGCATAATCAGACAAACTAGTTGGAACTATCTAAAAAGTAAAAACAAACTGTAAAGATTTTCTTTTTCAGCACATTTCTCCAAAGGCCTAATAGGGTGAGTTGCCGTAAAGTGGGACACTGCCTGAGAGAGCCTAAGTCCCGCCCCTTACAGTAGATGTAGTGGGCTAACGAGACAAGAGAAAGAGAGAAGACAACGTCCTAACTGGGACAAACACAAAATGCAGATTGGAAAGACAGGTCATAAGTGTTGTTCAATAAATGTTTATTTATTAAGCTATTATGTTTTATCACATAGAGGAAAAAAAAAGAAAACCAGCCAAAGATATTGGCAAAAAAAAAAAAAAAATCTGCATTATTTATCGGCCATCGGCTGTCCTGATTCGGTAAAAAATTGGCATTGGCCATAAAAAAACCATATCGGTCGACCTCTAGTTTTATCCAGAGACGTTTGGACTTTTTATCAGCCGGGAAGACGAACCGTCAGACCGAACCGTCAGACCGAACCGTCAGACCGAACCGTCAGACCGAACCGTCAGACCGAACCCTCAGACCTGTTGCTGGTGTGAGTTCAGTTTTACAACAAACTGCAAGTTTCTTGTCATCTTTTAAACCGGCAAACATCATATGTGTGATTCATGGCGGAATTCAAAATGGGACCAAATAATTATTTGTCTCTCTCCGTTGACTACCATTCATATTTTTTCCAAAATAAGGTCCCAAGGGGTCCACTGGAGGGGGCGGGACTTCAGCTCTCTATCTGTCTGTGGAACACCTAAGCTCCTAAGTGGATGTGGGTCTTCTTTAAACAAATAAAAATCAATAAAAGTATTGATATTTAATGTCTTTCTAATAAGCCTAAATGCTTCAAAACTACTATTCTTATTTATTTATTATTATATAGTCTTACTGTTTTGATGTTGTTTGATTCTCCATGTAACATCCACCCGTGAGTCTTGATTTTGTAACAGCAATAACGCTGTAAGTGGTAAAATTACTGAACATGGAGTTGCACATTTAGCCTCGAGTGTTTCCTACATTAATCAAGGTGACGTTTAGGCCTTTTAACCCTCACCTACCTGTGATCCTGAGCAACTGTGCTGTTTTTCTGTAGTAGATATCATATGAAACTAGAAAACTCAAGGAATCCATTGATACCAACCATGTTCATACTAGCTTGTCAGGAAGGAGGTTAATAATGCTCCAAAGCTGGGCTAAATTTTAGTGAGGGAAAACTGGCATAGCCATTTGCAAAGGGACACCTTGACCTCTGACCTCCAGATATGTGAATGTAAATGGTTCTGTGGCTACCCACGAGTCTCCCCTTTACAGACATGCCCACGTTATGATAATCACATGCAGTTTGGGAAAAAAACATGCAGTTTTTTTAATGCAGTATAAATGTGTTATTATTTTGCCTATTCTAAAATGGTGGATTTGAATATTTCTGCATACTGGGGTCCCCAAACAGTCTTAAATTATATAAATTGGGGATCAAGAGACTCTTGTGGATCTGATAAGCCCAACTGTATTCATGTGTGATGATGTTGAGATGATGAGAAAACTTGGCATTAGAGTGCTGAATGTATACCATTTCTTTCATGAGTGATTGCTTTTTTTGGTTTGATTAGGACACATCCTGGGGATTTCAGAGTATCACTGAGTGATGTATTGGCTTCATATCACAATTTATTCCCGAAATCTGAAATGCAAAAAATAAACCACATTCGGCTAATTCACCCTAGTTTCTACTTAGGTGGCAGGATCGTCTTCATTTACGCTTGGCTTAGCGCCTCATTTTTGCTGCACAAGTAAAGTGTGGACAGCCTGACTGCTGTGGGACGCCCAGCCATCTAACAGAGCGGGAGGCCTCGAGCTCCGGCAGGAGCCGGCAGCAGCATCTGCTTAGATGGACACCTTCCAGAAACAAGTAGGAAGGAAACCCCCAAATTCCTGGGGCTAAACATGGTAATATATGATGGTAAGATGAAAGAGAGCATAAAAAAATGCATCCAAGAGGAAAATTAGTGGAGTAAGTATTTCAGAGCAGGACGCTTTCGTACCCGATAGTAAGAAATCTTAAGTGCACCTGGGATGACTCTAACCTCGTAGATTTTCCACTGAACCTGGAGCAAGCATGGGTTAAAGATCCCAAGGTGCTCCATCTCCCACTGCTGACGTCACTGGGACTCCGCTGCTCAGTGAGGCGGCCTGTCAATACGATGCCTTCAGCCAGTAAATGTCAACCAACCACCAGCCTCTCTGGCTCGCTGTAAGGAGATATTGTTTTCCTAATAATGCTGCTAATGATGGGAATAATCCCAGTGATTTTGATACTATTATGGTGATGTAATTCCTCTCAAAGGATTATAAATCTGTAATAATGTTGCAGAAGGTTTATCCTTTACTAATCTGGAGTGCAGATTATAGAGGAGGCCTCAGAATGGACAACAGGACGCTTTGTTGGGTCGGAAAAGAAAGTCTGGTTTTTGCAATTTTTTTGTAACACAAAAAATGGTCATTTATAACAACCAGGTCCCCAAAAGGGCTAACGCTGTATTGGACTTTCTGGACTCCTGAAATGGGCAACATGTGGGGTCTGAAAAGTGAAGCCAATTCTGAAGTGACTTAAACCTGCATTCATCCTAACAGCCAGCAGGGGGCGACTCCTCTGGCTGCAAAAATTAGTCTGATTGTGTAGAAGTCACTGAGAAAACGAGCCTACTTCTCAGTTGATTTATTACCTCAGTAAACATTGTAAACATGAGTTTATGGTCTCAGTCAATAGTTTCAAGTCTTCTTCAATACAGCGTGATGTTTATTCATTATGTATTATTATTATGTATTCTGTTTTTATGTGAACTCTGGCTGCAAAGCAAATTTCCCTTTGTGGGACAATAAAGACAAACTAAGTGGATGAAAAGTGTCTTAAAAATACAGGAAATTCACTGTTAAACCTTGTCCTTTCATGATGCACACTTTTTTACAGTAGATGTCTCATAATAAATATATAACTGTTATAAAGGAGGACAAACACTTAAGGAAAATAGATGAGTTCGACACTATTTTACAGCTTTAAAACATTTGATATTGATTAGAAAATAGTGCTTTAATGAGGCGGATATCCCTTTGTCCCTTTGTTCATTTAGTTTATCTTACTATAATATGTCCACAGAGGGATTATAACAGCTTCATCTTGTTCTATATTATCCTGCAGCTGTCAGCAATATTGTATGACTTTAAATCTAAGGGTAGATATTGAATATTAATGCATATTTAATAAGAAAAGTGTCTGCGATTCCTGTTTCAGAATAATGCTGAATATCACTTGTTGCATGAATTGTAGAGCTGCCATGATTATTAGTAATAATAATTGATTAGTGGATTGACAGAAAATTAATTCAAAACGAGACATTTAAAAACATCACCCTGGACTTTTTATATTTTATTTAAGGGCCAAACAATTAACTGAGAAAATAATAAGCAGATAAATCATTCAAATGAAAATAATCGTTAGTTGCAGCCCTAAAGAATTGTAAGATGAAGTTACCAATTTTAAAGATATTAGAAGATGATGAGGGTAGAAATACCGAGGATAAAGTGCTGTTTATTAAAAACCATCATTAGTTTTCATTCATAATTGTCAGTCAGCCAACAGTCTCCTGTCAGGTTTCCGTTGTCAGCAGCGACTCTGTGTTTGGTCTTCAGAGGAGTGCTTTTAAAGACAAGTGTCAAGAGTCCAGAAGTGCCGGCTCTAAAAAAACCCCAAAACAAAACAAAACAAAACAAAAAAGTCTTTATTCACTTTCTGTGACAGCCGCCTCGCCACAGGCGCTGTGTCTTTTTTTGATTACCAACGACAGAACTCAATAAAATGACCCAGGTCGCAGTGAAACGCTGGTAGACAAGCAGCATCCTGCCCAGCGGCTACACTCACATTAGCTTCTGCTCGTTCTGTCAGCTTAATGCATTTCCATCACATAAGAGACATTTTCCTCGGGAGGGCTCCAACCTTCTCGCATTGTGATTGTTCCATGACATAATGCACGAACTGTGCCCTTCTGAAAGGACAGCCATGTGTTCCTGTCAAGACACTGGGGCGGGAAAAAAAAAAAAGTGCATGCAAGTTCATCTGGGCGTGCAAGTCTTCTGGCTACATGGATAAGCTAAAGGATCATGTTTAAGCTTCTCCTCTCCTTTATATTATCTGCACACAGTCGGTGTAACTGGAGACGTCAGAGATTATTCCTCTGGCTTCAGAAGAAACATCTGGATGCTCCTCATTCTTGTGCAAATATAGAGAATGTATATAAAATGCATGCATGCATATTAAAAATTGACACGCAGTCTTAAAATAGCTTTGCAATTCTGTATTTATGTCCCTCAGTTTTCATTAATTCACAGTGTCATTCATTTATATTATATGCTGCTGTAGTTGCTGCTGTACACCCATATAAACAATTATTTGTGATAAAACATTACAAATGGGACATTTTTGTTGTTTCCCCAATCCCTTACAGTATAAGCAGGATTTGGATATGTAGTATGGGGCTGCAACAAACTTTATTTATTATTTTAATTGTCAATTAATCTGCAGATTAATTTTTCAGTTCATCAATTAGGTGTTTGGTCTATAAAATGTCAGAAAAAATGTGATAAAAGCCCAAGATGACATCCTCAAACGTCTTGTTTTGTCCACAACTCAAAGATATTTAATTTGTTGTCATAGAAGAGTAAGGAAACCAGAAAATATTCACATTTAAGTGAAAGAATAGCTTTTTTAAAGAAATTACTCAAACCGATTAATCGATCAATAGTTGACGATTAATTTAATAGTTGACGAAAAATCAGTTAATCAGTTAATCAATTAATCGTTGCAGCTCTAATGTAGTGTGTTCAAACTGAAAAGTGACATCAAAAAGTTACAGCACTTACGTATGTCAGTTATTTTGGTAGTGTTGATTTTTTGACCCACAATGCAACTGACAGAAGTAAATAGAAGGAAAAGCTGCAATAAATGCAGCTGTTGGTGACAAGAAAAATCACCAGAAAAGAAAACAGAAAGTATTTTATCTCATTTGGTTTCTGTTTTTGAAGTTTAATAGAAAGTTTAATGCTGGTACCAGGTTAGTTGAAAAATCAGTGCCGGCTTAAGGCATAGGCCATGTAGGCGGTTGCATATGAATAGCTAAATAGAATAATTTTTAATAAGTGGGCACCCTTTCTCATTATTGCATTGAGGTAATAAATGAACAAATAATAGAAAGAAAGAAAGAAATACACTCATGTATTGTCTCATGTACATGTCCGATGCGTGCTGCGGTTTATGGGGAGGGTTCTGAGGGGTTAAACCAAGTCTGAATTATACCTAGGGCACCTAAAGGGCTAGAGTCAGCCCTGTGAAAAAATGCAAATAATCACTGAAAAACTCATCATATTATACTCAACCCAGCTCTGTCAAAAGTCCATTTACAAAGCCACTAAACATGTCACATAATTCAATATTAAATATGCGTAGACATAGAAAACCATGGACAAGCAGCCAGCCTATGATCAGTGTGTTGGCAGACTAAGCAGGTAAAATTTGTAAATTAAAATAAAATAAAATTTGTACCACATAGGATGGTTTATGAAAAGTCAGATTATATTCAAATAAACCTCATATGAGTAATATGATTCAGATTGACATAGCACTGAGTCCACCAGCAACGACCATCAGTTATTCTAGTTAATTACAATTAAATTAGCCTATTCCCGTTATTATTCTGTGATATCTCTGTGTTAAAAGGTTCTGCTCCTATGAGCGAAAGCTGTTTTTATACATATATAAATATTGTTTTTGATTGGATGCATTTGGTTGAACTAAATTACGTTTTGTCGGTCCAACCTGGCAACACCGCGGACCGTTTTGAACGGATTTACAGGACACCAGCAGCGAGCTGAGCTTCAGTAAACCACAGCCAGGACACAACAGGGTTCCCGATCAAACACAGCTGATGAGTGAAAATGTGGACTTACCCGTGGTTAGATAGCAGCTGAGAAGGCAGAGCCTCTAGCGGTGAATGAGACGAGTTTGCAGTTACTCAACGCGTCGATTCCTCCTCTTTCGGCGTCGGCTAGCTGCGCTAAGCTAACCGGGACCAGTCTCTCCGCTGGGCCCACGGAGACCAAACTGATACTGACCCCCGGTCAAACTCATGGTAAGACAGCAAACAAGCCGGCATGCTAATACACCACTGCCCCGTTACTTGTTAGTACAAGAAACGTGTATTTGTCTTGTTTTGGTGGTGGCTAGCTGCCTCAGCTCAGTGTTAGCTTAGCCCCTAGCTAAAGAGGACCACACCTCTTTGAAAGCCCTAGTTAGCAAACAAGCTGCGGTTTTTATACATTAATGCCTGGCACTTTTTAGTACAAAACGGTAATGTATGTTGGCTTAATAACAGCAAAAACAGTATACTATGATATGTACCGTGTACTAGGTTAGGCCCATTGCTTGCAGCTGCATTTTCAACCAGAACCAGTGTAATTAAAGAATATGTTGTTAAGAAGTGAAAGGCAATTGATCATCAGCGCCCAGCAGCAACGCGACGCTTCCGCCATTTTGGACTGAAAGCTACCACCAGAAGGCAGGAAGACTTGCAAAGTGCAGTTTATTGTCATGTCCTACCGAAATAGCTTGTGTTGAACAATAAAATGTTATTAATTTAATAAGAGTTTTCAGTTCAAAATGGTTGCTGTAAAAAAAAAAAAAAAAAAAAAAAAAAAAACTGAACACAAACAGAGTTTCATGTCTTTGCTTCTGTACTCTTTGGTTAATTTGTCTTAGGCTTTGTCTAAAATCACAAACTATGCAGTAGATACTGAATATGTATCTATCATTTCAGTTCAACATACTTTTTTTGTGAGTAAACATTGCGTCTTTTCTGACACACTGAGCAGTAATTATCATGTCACTTCCCCACCTGTAACCAAGTCTGCATTAATTTAACATATACAGTATATTAACGTCTAGCAAAGTGAAATATTATACATCCATTTAAACTGAAGCGTTATTGACTTTACAGAGCTGTCCGTCATTGAACGTTGTCATTAGTACCGCATTACATTGTGGGATATTTATGCAGACGTGCTGTCCAGTGTTGCATACTGTATTTCAACAGATATATTTTACAATTTGTGTAGTATTGGTTTCATACAAAGGTTTCAGACATACTAAAAATCTTATGTACTAAATAGCATGTTAGTATGTAATTTTGGACGCAACCTGTATCTAGTAATAATTTATGTCGTCACTTCCTGAGAGCCTCCATGCTGTTAGGAGACGTGTAACCATGGTAACACATGGCATCTTCATGTGACCAAAACAGCAATTTGTGAGAATCAAAGTCTGCATTAATTTAACATATACAATATATTATGCCTAACAAAGTGAAATATTATACTTAAAGTTAAAATGAATTGTTATTAATGTTACAGAGCTGTCCGTCAATGTCTGTTATGAATGCTGTCGTCACTATCGCATCGCATTGCATTGTGGAATGTTTGGTCACATGAGTTTGGCATGGTTACCATGGTTACGTGTATCCAACTGCCAAGGAGACTCTCGAGGAGTGACGATGTAAATTACTGCTAAGTGTGTCCGAAAAGATTCACACTACTGTTAATTCACGCAAAAGTATGTTGAACGATACACATATTGGTATAGTGGAGTATGTAGTTCATAGCATCGGACGAAGCTGTACTGCTTTAGCGCACTAAATAGCATGTTAGCGTGGAATTTAGGATGCAGCCTGGGTGTTTTGGTGCATAAGCATAATGCAGTGCAAAAGCCATGAGACATAATTACTGTATATATAGTAAAAATTACAATTGAAAAGATGAAAAAATGTGTTGTATGCTGTACTGTTTTGTGCAGGAATGTGCATAACAGTTGACCTTGGTTGGACCATGTAATGTTTGCATTTAAAAAAAATGCTAATGTAAATGATATTGCATTTGGAAAGCACTAAAAAATGATTATCTGCGTTGCTCATATCAGCCTTATGTTATCACACTGCAGCCTCTACTGAGAGATAGCTAATAATAGCTGTTAATAGAATAGATTATTATGCAGCCCTTGATGTGGTATTAGTCTTAATCCATCCACTGCACGTCTCTGTGAAGAGCACTGGGTTTACTATGAAATTAACTATGACAAGAATCATATGGATATGTCTCTTCTGTGCTACAATTACTTGAAATTCAGACTGTACCACAGCCTGCTGTTCTGTACAGTGCAGCTAAATTTGCAAATCAATCTCAGAGACCATTTTCTGGGCTGAATAAAAACATACAGCTCAAAGCGTATGTAGGCCTGACACTCAGTACTCATTCATGAATACATCAAAAACTGACTTGTGACAGAGGGCACGCGGAGTCCTTCATTGTGAGAATGTTTTGATGAATATCCTTTTGTAGCCCGTAAGCAATTACCCAGATATATCTACAGTTAACTTCATAATGCAGGGGCTAACATTAGCACAGTGAGACTGGTCTGTCAGAAAGACCGGAGCCCCTGCTGGTGGGATGCTCCTCTCTTTACTGTCCTGGCCTTTAGACCCACAAAGAATGGGGGATGAAAGGAGAGAGCACTCTGTTTCCTGGGGCACCGCTATCTCCTGCTCTCTGTGATAATCCTGTCTTTATGCCCGAGGGCCTCGATGGCCACCACGATGCTTCTGCTTCACGTTGCCAACTCTCAAATTACGACCCAGTCTTTGTGCTGCGTTTTCAGTTGTCAGTTTCAGCCCCACACTTTTTTTTTTATTTTCACAAGCTATTTTATACACCATATGTCCACTTTGGCTGGGCTGCTAAAGATTGCCTGGGGAGTTGCAAGTGGAAGATTGTGATGGGGGAAAAAGGAGAAAACAGGCTATTTTATTCTTTGTATAGACTCTCAGTTTTGCAAGCAAATTGTTAATGCTTGAGCTGCCAGAGAAACAGACATTTTGATGTATCCTGTTCTTGTGCTGTGTGTGATTCAGCGGACTCTTTCCTACCCTTATTGCGTACAGAAGAATTGAAACGGAGGTAATTTCTCAGCAAAACAACCAGCAGTGCAGTGGGAGGAAAAAAGCGAGGTCAGTTTGCCCCAAGGCAGGACCGGAGCAGTAGTTATTAATAAAAGAAGTACAGGCAACGAGAGCGTTGCAGTTGCCTGGCATCCACTGGGAGATGGTTATAGTAAACCAGCTCTTACACACCTAGAGAACATGCCACACCAGCAGTATTCATGTAGTGTGTGTGCATAATACGACTAAGAAAGTGAAAGCTAGATGGAGAGACAGAATATCGGCTTCTGAGTGATGATCAATTGTGTGTTATGTCATGGTTTAAATATTAATAGGTATGTAGATGTGTTTATCGGTGTGTTGTCAATATTTGTAGATACTTTTTTGACATAGTAAGGTGTTTACCTTGCAGCTATGCGCTGACGAACTCACAATAACAAATTGATCTGTGAAACTATATTATTGAATCTAAGGCTTTTTGCTTGTTTTCATCTTTTATTCATCCTGTTAAAACAGTAGTACTCAAGCCTTGATTACTAATTGGGCAAAGCAGGAAAAGCAGGTGATGTTTCGCCAGGTCCCCCAGATCATCAAGGGCCCTAAATGCCCCAGATCATGTGTCAGTTGGTTTATGTTAATTTGATTAAATGCAAATTTGTTTGGGATTATGCAGTCACTAAAGCACAATATCAAATGAATCGATCAGTGTTTTAAAGGACTAGTGTGTATCAATTAGGGTTCTTTTTTTGTTGCAGAAATGGAAAATAATATTTATAACCATGTTTTCATTTGTGTATAATTACTTGTGTTTTTGTTAGCTTAGAATGAGCCGTTTATATGTGCATAGGGAGCGAGTCTCCTCTTCACAGACCCGGCCGCCATGTTTCTACCGTAGCCGAGAACAAACTGCTGTGTTAACTTATCCTGCTAGGCCGGAGTCGATAACGGTACTCGCTCAAGAGTTCACCCCATGGATGTAGGATGATAACTGGATACAGCGTTGGAGGCGGACTTCTAGGCTCGTAAACACGGTAAACACAGTAAACACAACCCCAGTTGAGGGTACTATTTGTTCATGAGAAGAGTCCATTTGAAGTGAACAACTCGAACCTCTTGTAGTATTTAGAGACTTCTAAGTGGAAAGTTTCTGAAAGTTTTGAGATGTTTGTTGATGCTGTCAGAAATGGCGGAGGCCATGGAAGTTAATTTTTTGGAACATAAAGTTAATATGTTGTAATTTTAGTCGTATATTGTTTTTCTTCATAATTTTACAATATATCCAAGGAAAATGTAGATATTCCCGACAGCCTCGTCTTTCTGCTCTGTTATAATGCTCTTACATTTTCTTCATTATGTTACCTACTTCCTAGATGCTAAATTGTTAGGCTCTGTGGTTTCTAGATTCAGGCAGTAAGGGTAATATTGTCATCAGCGGTGTTCTTCACAACTTAACCACTTGAACGCCACACATATCATGTACACGACTTCCCATGTTGTAAACGCCAGCTCACAAGTTTCATTTGAAGGCAGCAAAACTCGCGACTGGGACAGTGTTTACGCTGCAGTTTTGACAGACAGCAGGCAGACAGTCAAAAAACAACTATTTTCAATTTTAATAATTAAATGTAAGAGTGTGAAACATCCATTTTATTGACCTTTTTCACAGGTGTAACCAGTAACACTAATCATCCCTCAGTCCCTTTCAGTATCGCAGTAAGCCATGCCCATCAGGGCCATGTGATTACTGTCATCAATCACACCTGTGTGTGTTTTCTGCTATGACATGTCACAATGCTGCTGCTGAAATGGCCTCATATAGATCAGCAGTGAGCTTGAACAATTTGTCACAGTTTGCAGTTTTCAGTGCTTCTTTAATTACAGAAAACTGGAGCTCTTTCTTCCCAAAAGTGATAAAGCAACAGTGACAACATGCTCCGCCACTTTCTGTCTTGGTGTGATGTTTAGCTAAGTTACCACAAGAGATGGTTTGACTGAAGCGTTACTATGGAAACCAAAACTGAGCAGTGGATGGGACAAGGTGTTAGCATGCCTCGGTGTCCCAGCCAATATCAGCGTTGTCTTTTAGTTGTCCTGGCATCCTGGCATTTCCATTTACAGACTCATAAAGGCAGAATATTCTAGATAGAAATTAGTGATATAAATTGATCCAGTGTGAGTTTGTTGCATTTTTTTTTTTCCACTGATGAAGTTCAGTTTGAGCCGTTGGCAGTCTTTGTCTTTTCAGTTATGCTGGCTATTGCTGCTCATGCTAGCTACCCAGTTCTTTGCTGCTGCTGCTTTATACTGTGTTTTAAATGCATCACTTATAATGAGCCCGTCTTAAAAATTTAAAAGGCTGTGTAAAGGAGATTTGTTTCTAAACACATTGTCAATGTTGGAAAATAGTTACTGAAAACGTGAAAACATTGTGAACATTGTAGTTCTGGATTGTGGAGTTAGATCATTAAACTGTTTTTCTGAAAGCATGGCTCGATGATGCAGTGGAGCCTTCTGAACATGACCCGTCCTCCCCTAGCACTATTTAACAACGACAGCGCACATCTCCTATGTATATTTATGCTTTTTCTGTAAACTTAAAAAAGAAAAGAAATTGACAAAGTGTCAAGAGTATGGAGTACCAGGGCCATGAATGTCTTAGAGACTACCAGGACCACAAAAGCAAGTACTTTGTCCCAGGAAGTGACTTCGTCCAGAGCGTTTCCAAGCCGACCGAGAGCCGGTTGTGGTGCACCGCCTCGGAGGAAATGCTTTGGGCTGCATTCCCAAACAACCCGACAACATCCTCTCAAAACAGATCCCTGACACAGTAAATAACAAGACTAGACAGCAGATCATATGTTTGAGTTTATAGCTGTAAACCTTTTGAATTCTCATGCCACACATTTATGGCATTTTTTTGTCTTGTATTTTGCTGTTTGCTTTGCAACTCAGTTTATTTTTACTGCACAAGTGGCTGGTACAGATCTACTCTCTGATTAAAAAAACAAGGATTGTAGGGATGTGCATTTAGCAAAAATACTATTTATTAATCACTGGGAACTTGTCGACATGTTTTACCAGAAGTAACGTGACCACCAGGTGGTGTCTGTGATGTTAAAAACAAGGGAAAATATATTTTTAAGACAAGGAAATAGTCGCTAAAACTATTTAACAATTGAAAATCATGACCCATGCCTAGATTGTCAGTCTATTGTGCCAGGACCTCTTCATTCATTCATCAAAACTGCAAGACGAGTCGAATGAGGTGTGAATAGGGCTGTTCATTTAATAACTGGTAGTATTGTCCTCTTTTAATATCTGGCTGAGACCACTAAGGACTCTTTAACAAAGTGGCTGTGGGGGAAAAATGTGTTAATAATACAACTCATAGCATTCTAATAGAAGCCCTATTAGCCAGTGATCACTGGTGGAGATTTACACACTCACTCTAAAAGGGAAACCAACCCTGAAACAGAGGTGATATTCATCCTTACTAAAGCTCAGGCTAGAAATTAAAAGAGCAAAGTTAGTTGTGACTGATTTTCTCTGTTAATCCTTTAACAAAATAAAAGCCATGTGAATGTCAATGCTCAAACAGGCATCACTGCAGTTAAAGGTTATTACAAAGTCAGTCACTGGTTTATTGTGAGTGAAGCAGCTCCTGCTTTTGCGTGATTAAACAGATTACAGCATGGATTTAGGTGTTTGCTTTGGAGAAGAGTTGTGTATTTTAAACCCTTTTCCACAACAAAATGAACACATATGCAGGGCGATAGATTCACAGTATGCCGCTGCCGTTGCACTGGCCATTGTGTTTCTTTTCCCAGTGTGTCACGTTCGACATCACGGATGTGTCGGCTTCTTCTTTTAATATCTGTTGTCTCTCTTTCAAAGTTTCACATCAGAGTTGGTGATTGTTAGAACAGTGGAAATACTAACAAAGACAGTTTTTAAGAGTTTTATTTTGTTTCTGTTGAGTTTGAATGAAGTTTGTTTGGACGACCAGTGAGGTAAAATTATTATTATTATTTATTATTAATATTATTTATATATTAATTGTATGTTCTGTACATTAATAAATCACAATTTCACACTAAAGACAAAAGCCAGATGTTAATGGGTGTTAGTAGCTTTTTTTGTCTAAGGGTTTATTTGGTGATTTGTGTTGAAAACGTCAAGTTTTTTTCTCCTTTTCTAGCAGTTTTTCTTTATGCAAGTGGTGTGCATGTATATATGAAATGTCTTTTTTCACTGCTGCACATTGTCTGGGTGTCATGATACTCGTCCTGACGAGCGATAACCCTCGAGCATGTCCTCCACAAAGTTAAAAGTCAGTATATGTTTTCTAACAACACTTAGCCTCGGGCTGCGCTCCATTTTCGAGCCTGCTGTGAGGGAAAGCCTGAACGTGGGCTGGGGTCACCAAGACAGCTCGGAGGTTCTTGTTGAACTGCAAATGTCTGAAATCTTGAATATACTTGCTTGTTTTTTTTCTTGTATACACATACTGTATATACTGTATTCATCCATTGGTTAGTCCTGTGCGCTGCAGCTGTCAGACAGAAAGGCCATATGCCACACCAGTGAAAAGATTCAGAATCAGAGAGACTGACCTTCAGAGTCAGAGGCACTGACCTTTCTCTTCACTGGGCTTTAAGAAGCTAAGTAAGTGCAAATCCTCAGCAGCCCTGTTAGAAGTTCCTGCCTGGCTCAGCTGGCCGAAATGGAGCAGAGACTGCCATCGCTGAGTGTTTTGTTGTGTTAAGTGATCTATCGACAGTTTATCGTCTCCTTGTCAGGCTGAGTTTCAGCCCAGCCACAAGAGAGCAGATGAAGATGTAGACAAATCTCTCTGTTTCTCTTTTACAGTTTTTTACAGTCTTTCATGTTCTTTTCTGAATTTGCATTAGAGCCTGATATGGCACTCCTGATTTGACCGTTATTAAATAGGTGTTATCAGTTGCTATAAGCCTCATAGATGTGGACCAGTAGGGGCCTACTACACCTACTAGGTGGGAAAACTGAAAATGAAACTTAAAAGCAACACGTTCAAACTTGTTGTTAAACTGCATTAAATGTCACGTTTTGAACACAAGCAAAAGTCTTCAGGTGGTCTGTCAGAAACTCGCTGAAGTTACACTATAGCCTGCGGGAAGCCACCAGCAATGCTAGCAGCTAGTAGCTGCTAACGCAGCTAACATTAGTCCGGGCAGATACACAGCTGACAACCTTTTAAAGTAAACTAAATGTGCGGTGGAGACTTTTACTGGGAAAGTGGCTGCATGTTTGCAGCACTACACGCGACACCATGGCTGCTAACGCTCCCGGACGGTGAACTGGAGACAATGAAGGCAGCACCGTGGCTGCTAATGCTCCCGGACGATGAACTGGAGACAGTGAAGGCAGCACCGTCTCCTGACAGTGATCTGTTGACTCAGTTGTCTGTTGTGCTCATATACTGCAGCTGGCGCACCGCTGCATGCAAGGCACAAATTTTGTCGGTTAATGGTTATCGGTTAAGTAAATTTTTCAAAATTAGCATCCGTAGTTTGGTTTGGAAAAGGAAAGTAATAATTCACTGTACACCTGTGTACATGAATAGTTCAGAAGAGGAGTTTTCTAAGCCCTCATCCTCTTAAGGGCGATATAAACAGGAAGTGTAACGTTACCATAGAAATTACTGCAGGCTACAACTTGAGGCCTGTATTTTTACTATATTTTGACAAATTGGCACCATGTATGCCGAATTAACTATTAGAAGTTCTGTTTGTATTATATCCATGGATGTACACCCAACTATCACTGGATTAATTTGATACTGAAGGAAACATGAAAATGTGATGAATCTCAAGCAAGTTCTGGGGAGTCTTTTTTTCTATGATTTCTAAGCTGATTTATGGACCATTAATTGCAATAGGTGTTTGATATAATCATGTCCTCAGAAAGTCACACTGAATCTAAAAATATGTGTTCAGTTTTCTACCTCGTGTCCCACTTCAACTCTACCAGTTTGAAGTTTTGATCATTTCTACCTTTTAAGTAAACAAATACAAACATAAGGTTTCTCTTTTTTGTTTATATGGTTTATTGACCCTTGACCCCACATTATTGACTGTGCTGTACATGGATGGACTGCCCACACTAGCTCTATTAGTAATTCCTGTTTAATACTAGAAGTTGTGGAAGGGGATATTATGGTTGATTTGGTGATTTTATCCATTTTTTAATTCATGAAAATGCTCACACCTGTCCGGTATAGCACTAGTTATTAATTTTCTTTTGTTTTACAAGATGTGTCACTGGTCTACTATAGTAGGCGTAGAAGATATCATAATATATCAGGGCCAGGATCACCAGTATCTATACAGATATTAATACTTTTTATGGCTAAAAGCAGCTAATGTGCTATCATGTAAGGGAGAGGATTATGTCATAATTTATGAGGTGAATGCATTATTAATAGGCTACTTTTGAATGTATTTTATAAGGCTTTTTCTTTTTACTATTCGCTGTTAATTACTTAATCACATGCATGTTTAAACATAAGACAGTTTTTAATGGTAAATAATAAATGTGTGAATTCTCTGAAGTAGGTGATAACTGCAGAAATGCAAGTACTGTCCAGCACTAAGAGGAGTGTTGCTGTGCCCAGGATTTGATCAACCATAACATAACATTTTCCCAAACTTTGAAGAGGATACAAGCTGTAAAAAAAATGCAGCATCCCTCACTTTGCACTGACATACTTAATTCTTCAACAGCCGCGTTAATGGTGTCCTCCTGTCTTGCAGGGGTGTGGTGCGAGTGGACATTAATCTGCAGGATGTTGATATCGACCAGTGCTCCGCTGACGGCTGGTTTGCAGGAACCCATCGATGCAACCTGACCACTATGGAGGTGAGTGTGCCGAACATGCGGATTAGTCAAAGATTGATTTGCTCTGGAAAACTGAACTGTAACGTACACACATTCAGTCACATCTGCACGAAGCGCTAAGTGGAAAAGCAGTAAATCTGTACATTGTGTGATAAATGAAAGGTAATCTGATTTCTCCGTAATGATGCTGTTACCACCTACTACTGCTCAACTAAACGCTATAGGCTGTTTTCTTTAAGTTATGTACATAAAATGTCTTTCAGCAGCTCCTTTTATATAAGAAATATGTATGTGGAATTAGTTTGGCTTGTTTCCAAAGCAGATTAATGCTCAGCAAAGAATCACTTGATATTTATCATTATAAATGTGCCCGTCATGGTTTTGGTCACACCTGAAGCTTTGTGAAATGCATCTGCACCTTGCTATTACCTCTGTCAAGGTTATATTGTTATGAAATATGATGTGTCTGTCTGTTGAAACTGAATGCACAGCTTTGCGTGAAACTAGGTGGACAGATGGGCCCGACATGAGCAACATGACAGCTAACAGAGACCAAATCCAAATCTTGAGTCTGTTACAGGGTCAGGAAATATATTTAATTTAAAATATAAGCAATGATGGAGAGTTGGATATGTGCTCAGTCTTGGCAGAGGAGAAAATAGCCCTGGCCATTTTCATACTGATGAAAAATAGCCTGTCTCAAGGCCGTGGAACATGTGGGCAGAGCTCTTGGACAAGATGATAAAACTCTCAGCGCTCTGCTATTTTTAAGAGGATGTCAAATTTCCACATCCACCATTTTGAATTAGAGAACTCTTGTTCATTTTTATCAGTGGTAGCAAGAATACTGTGGATTGCAATTAATTAGCAACTTGTGCAAATCGTAAGTCAAAATAGTTCAGCTTTTTTTACGGCTCTTTTTTTACTGCTCCAGCAGTAACGGAGCAACATTATTATTCATTAGGAGTCATGTTTATGCTCACCTGGTGAATGTGGGTCTAATATTTGCTCTTTTTTAGCTTTGTTTTTGGTCTCCACCAGCCCCTTAGGGATATAATATATATAATAATATCAGTCTCTTTAGCTGCTCAGTCCTCCACTGTGTTCACCAGTTAGTCTCTCACTGTGTTTATTTGCTGTTTGGTACCAGGCAGTTTAGTGTACAGTTGTTTTACCGGCACTTTTTAGATTAAAATAGCTGGAAATGACACTGTGAGTGTATCAACACAGTAAAATCGCAGACCATAAAACTACACAATTTGAATTAATTAATTAGAGTTGGTGACCCCTCTCTTATAAAAGTAGTCATGTGTTCTATTGTTGATTTAGACGTATTGATTATAGCCGCTTTTACAGATGTGTATTGCCTGAAAATATACATATATATTTTAATCAGTTTAAACCAAGCTTTTCAACTTACATCAACATAGGGCTGCACATAACGATTATTGACTTATCAGTTAATGTAATGAGTATTTTTTTGATAAGTCGATAATCTAACGACTAATTTGTAGATTATTATAAAGATTTTTTTTTATTTTGTCAGGAATTATTTATACATTATTTCCAGCAACCCCATATTCAAAGAATAAAGACATTTCCCTCACAAATTAGTGGTATTTTCTTTGTAATTTATGAGGGACATGAACATTTATGGTCGCGCTAACTTCACCAAGTCCATCGCTAAGTCACCCATTAGCTCTGTTCTCTTTATCATCCATGGTCAGCTCCATCGGGGCTGTTATTTAACATAAATGGCAGTAAATTGGTGCTCTACACTTGTAGCATCAGCTGATTTGACCATGGAGGTGAGAGTGACGGCTGGCTTGACCACACGTTACCGCAAAATGATAACGTTTCCTGTCCATGACAGAGTTAGCGTGCAGCTTCAGCCGTGATGTCTAGCTCTGTTTTTCCTACAATATGTGAAACCCAAAGTGTTTCCATGCTATACTGGATGCGCCATGTTTACCATTTTGGATATAAAATGGGAGGGTTCAAGTGGATCCATACGGACCCTCCACTGTTTTGTACTTGTGGCCAGCTACAGTTTGTTTTGGTTGACAGATACGGAACGGCTATGACGTTACTCTGACTACAACAATAAAAGCAGTAACTTCTATGTTCGCATAGACTCAAATGAAGCAAATTTCTATCATTAAAAAAAAAACGTAACAAATATACGATATATAGGTGAATTGATTTTTTTTTCCTACACCTACTAGCAACCAATAATGCCATGTTGTGTGCCAACCGACATCATGCTTGGCTAAAACTGTGTTTTAATCACAACACATTAATACTTTCTGCCTTCATGTGTACTAAGCTTTCATTTGCTGCTGTCCAGGTAGAGGCTAGCTTCCTGGTCGATGCCTCTTCTTACCTGCCGGCTCAGTCTCATCGTTAAGAGCGATAGATTTTGAAGAGGTGCTGTAGATCAGACTCCTTCATAATGCATGTGATGTAATGGATTGCAGTGAGCCTCTTTGAATAATTAATCACTCTCTTTGTCTGAGTACTTCCACCTTTCCGTGGACAGTCAATGCCAGAGACATTTGACATAGTGTGTGCATGTGTGTGTGTAGGGTGGCTATAAGAAGAGAAATACATTGTTAGTGGTATAGATTTTAGCTGGGTTTGCAAAATAATGATCGTTATGTACTTACAGTGCAGTAGTGTGTTAGGAGTATGCTTATTTACAGCTGAATGATGAAAGCGGTTGTGGTCATGGCATGTTGCAGGATGTGACTTGTGTTGCATGACAGCTTTATCATTAGCAAGAGTGCTCATTATCGCCACATCTGCTCGATAAACAACATACTGTAGATACGGCGAGGCATAGACATAGGAATATGGAGGTAATTTTCAATTGAGCTGCAGTAATGGTAACCACCTCGTTATCTGTTGTGAATGTACGTCGCAGAGTTGGTATCATAATAATGCTATAGTCTTGTGCGAACATGAATTACAGCCATCTTCGCATCTGTTACAGTTAAATACCTGTTCCCCGGTCCTAAAGTGCACAGCCAGGTGATGTGGGAGGCTGATGTCTTTCCTGTTATGAATAGAAAGCATGACTGCAGTGTAATCAAGTGTTGTAGGGCTGTGTGTGTGTGGTAATGTGCTTTGGGAGGGATGCCCCGTATTTGCAAACAGGGATTCATTTTGTATTATTGCTGTATTTTTTTTTCCTCATGCAGGCACTCCCTCTGCATGTGCAGCAGTGTGTTGTTTAATGGGTTTCTTTGGGGCCATTTGGATAAAAAAGACAATCACTTCAGGCTGCTATAGATCCACGTTAGGAGTATTTTCTTAGTTTCATTGGAAACAAAGCAGTTAGTGTGGTGTTGGAGCAGTTTATTTACTCTTTATAACAATTTGCAGCACTTCCACTCACATGTAGACTCTACATTGTGCTTTGCATGCACAGCTCTGACAGGATTCATCCCAACGTCTATGAATTCCTTTCATCGCACTTCCACTGTTGTTGTTGCAGCATTTTAAGTGCCACCATTCCAGCAATTGAATTTGACAAAATGCAGCCGTTCGAGCCAGCCAGCCAGCCGGCCGGCTCCCTGGCCTCCCCTCACATCCTGCCTCTCAAGCTGCTGTTTGCCCAGCCAAGCATGCAGGCAGCCCAAACTCAGATGGAGGCAGATGCTATGGATGACTGATTCACCAGGCAAGCAGAGGAAGGGAAAACAAAATGAGGCTCGGACTGTTGACAAGAAAAATAGAATAACCCACCAATGTCAGAAACCTATGGATATTTGAAGGCAATGCTATTTTAAAATCCAACATTTGTTAACAGTTTTCTGTGATTCTTGTTGAACAAAACCCTACTTGTTTTCACCAGTTATGTCAAAAATCCCACCCAAACTCATACAGTGTCATAGTTAAGGGTCCTCCGATTAGGATTTTTTGGGACAATCGCTGATGATCGATTGCTGGGAGCAGTACTGGCCGATACCGATCACTGATCCCGGGGTCGATTTGAAGCCGTCTATGTATTGTGTAGCATTTTTATTGATTCAGCTATTCTTAACAATTCTTGTATATTGACGGACCAGTGTGTAACAATCAGGGGGATGTATTGGCAGAAACGGAATATAATATTAATAATAGGGCTGTAAAAATGAACGAAATAATAATGCGTTAATGCAAATTTTGATGTTGTAGCAGACTCAGTTTTAAAGAGTGGTATCATATGAAACTAGAACACCTAATGAATCTGTTGGTATCAGCCATGTCATACTAGCTTGTGGTGAAGGAGATTAAATAAAGCTCTGAACTTGCGCTAAATTCTGGCAAGAAAAAACTGTCATGGCCATTTTCAAATGGGTGAAAATGGGTTCTATTGGTACCCACGAGTCTCCCTTTTACAGACATGCCCACTTTTGTTTCCAGTGGGGGGGATTACTTGCAATTAATTTCGATCGTTGTCGTATGTTTTCTTCGAGTGCTCACCTGAAGGCAAGAATGGTTGTGTTTTACCTTAGAATGAGGTATATGTACATAATGAGCGGGTCGTCTTCATGGATCTGGTTGCAATGTTTCAACAGTAGCCCAAAATGGACAAGCCAGACTCTGTTAACTGTTCCTGCTTGAGCCGGTGTCAATAACGTTTCTCGCCCCTGTTGCCCCTGCTCTCTCGCTCTTGCTTCACCACTCACTTCCTTCGTACCCACACGCTCTTAGCACTCAACTCTTACAATTAGCTCTAGAGAGGGTCATTTGCGTTTTTGCATTGTCACCATAACAAACCTAATGCTAGACACCACCAGATCCTCCACACTGGTCCTTTAAGTATTAAAACCAAGCAATGAGAAAGGATCATTAATTGACCACTGTTTATTTATTGACAGGCAACTTGTGCAACATCTTCTGCTCTCTCTCTTGAAGACATTTTTTTCTTTCACAAGCCCCTTTTATATAGAAATCTTGCAATACTGCAGTAAAGAAAACCCCTCATTACCCTGGCTTTGTGCCTCTGTGCTTGTGATGGCAGGGACCCGGAGGCATTATGCTTTTGGGTTGTCCATCTGTCCCATTCTTGCAATTTACCAAGGTCACCTAGAGGGAATTTCGTCAGATTTGGCACAATCATCCACTCAGACTCAAGGATGGATTGATTAGATTTTGGTGGTCAGAGGTCAGGATCTCTGTGACCTTATATCTGTCTCATTCTTGTGAAAACAATATCTTAGGAGCGCCTGAGGGAATAGTATTGCATCTGGCACATACATCTGCTCAACGATGAACTAATTATGTTTGTTGGTCAAAGGTCAAACATCACAGCTCACTGTGACCTCGCAAAATGTGTTTTTGGCCATAATTTGAGAGTTCATGTGCTAATTATGACAATTTTTACAAATGTCTAACAGGATGATACAGTGATGACACTTTGGACAGACATTATTGCAAACTGCAACTTAACTGGTTGGTGGAGACATACAACAGCGAGGTGGGAACTCTAGTCCATACTGAACCAAAGCTGGCATAATGCTGCCCCAGTTGTGATTTAGATAGCATGGATATATGACACAACAGTCCCGCCTTGAACAGGCTGTGTAAAAGGGGCTTTAGAGACACAACTCCAATGAAGCCATTTTAGCGGCATGTAGATAAATCGTCTTGCGTGTTTTGCATCATCTAATTGTTTCTTATCAACCTTTGCAGAGACCACGGATCAAACTATTTAGAACGAATGTCAGTCAATAACGAGGAAGCACGGAGCACCCTTAGAATTGTAGCACAATGCTTACAAGCTTGAAAAGGAGATCGATATCTAGATTGAATAAATAGAAAAACATGACTTGATAAAATGGTGCACTCTTGATAACTAAACTAAACAGTAGACACAGAACAATAAACCATTTCCATATTGTTGTAAATCAGTTGTTTTTGCAAATAAGCACTGCACCATCAAATTACAGGAACTTGCATGCAATGGAAACAAATCAACCAGAATACGCCCGCGCTGCTGTCAAAGACAATATAATATATAGCAATCAATTTTATTATAAACTCTGCATACCAGTCACCTCATGTATTAAGCCAAGAGCAAACATTGTATTTTATTTGATTAACTATACAGTACAGTCCTGATTTATGCCAATCATGGTGACTCATCCAAAGATTATCAACTACAATCTCGACTTAATTTCCCGAAGAAAAGGTGTATACATGCTGTTTGAGGCGGACGTTTTCCTGTCTTTTTTCCTGCCTCTCATCTCTCACTAATGGCACTTCCATTAGTGTGTTTCACCGTTCTTCAAAAGTCTAGGACTTTGCCGCCCTGGGGGCACCTTTCATACGAGAACGTGGCTGTGGATGATGATGAATGTTTCAATCAATTAGCTTATTGCTCAGAACAAGTGGTGGGGTCCTGGGGGACCGTGGGCTGTGAAAGGCAGTGACACATAACCTGAATGATTACTTCAGCCGGCTCGACAAGGGCTCCTGACTCGGCGGTGTTTCTTGTTGAGGGCTGCTGAGTGAGAAGAGTGAGGGCCACTGATTAGAAATGATTAACATTTCTAATCTGAGATGAAAGCATCAGAGTTTGACCGTACAGACAGGAAAGCATTGTGTACTTTATACATGTTAGATTGTGATTATTTATTGAACGTTATTAGAGGTAAAATGTGTTGTTTGTTTTGTGTGTTTGTCATAATACCTTTTGAGTTTTAAATCTAAAAATTCAAGACATATATTTCTCTTATACGTGTTTTCAGCCATGGTACCAGAAAGGCTTGAGGGATGTAATGTCAGTCCACCACTTTGGTTCAGACTGAAATATTTCAACAACTATTTAATGGATTACCATAAAGTTTTGTGCAGACATTCATGGTCCTCAGATGATGAATCCTGCTGACTTTGGTGATTCCCTGACTTTTCCTCTAGAGCCATCATGAGGTTGATATTTGTGATTTTGTGAATTGTAAAAAATTGCAATATCAATAATGGCAATATCATGGCTACACACTCTTCAGGTCTTTGGACGCCAAGTCTGTTCTTTTTTTGTATGAGTTATTTTAATCTGTCATCAGATTTAAAAAATCAACAACAACAAGCTGCTCTGCATTCACTTGCATCTATCTTTAAATTCAGCATCTCTGTGTTCTTTTATTTTGGTATTGTAAAGTGATTTGTGCTGCGATACGAAATACCCTCTTTTGCCTTTTGATAGATGAGAAAGTTTTAAGTGTGCGACAATTTTTGACCAAAAATACGGACTTGGTGCACAAAGGCTTTAGTCTTGCTTGGTAGTTAACCATTCTGTGAGCCAGTTTACATGAGCTGGAATCCAGTTCATGTAGTTATAGCATATTTTCATCACGACATTGAAGTATAAATTACTTTTCCAGCATGCAGTATTTATTAAATGCAATTTTGGATTCATGTTCTTGCCAGATTTGAAGAATTTTGTTTAAAATTTCCCTCATCACTGAGACTTACAACCCATATGGCTGCAAAGGACTGAATATCCACCCCAGAAACACCTAAAACATTATGCATATCCACAAAAACACACATCCCTCCCAAACGCACACACAAAATAGGTGTCAGACCATGGCATGGCAGGAGACTTTTGATGGTCTTGGTGTTTTGTACACTCAGCAGCATGTGTGGTTTATTTTTTGCCTCTTTCTGTTGTTGACGAGCTGAAGTGGATATTCCAGCTCTGTCTTTTGAATCACTGTTGCATCTTGACCTTGGTTCACAAGGTTGTCCTGGCCCAGCCGGCTATCATCTCAATCACATGCCGATTTCTCCGCTGTGTACCTTGTGCTGCTGAATTAATAACGTCATCAGTGTTAACACAACGGCTGCTGTCTGCAGTCACCTTCTGCCTCTCTCAAACAGAAAAGTGCACACCACACACACTTGTTCTCACTTGTAAGGACATTATATTGACTTTTATTCCCTGCAGGCTTGTTCAAACCCCAAACATGACCCACTCTATCCCTAATCCCTTATAAACACTTCTGCATGATTTTAACCAAAACCTTGATGCTTGTTTAAAGAACAGAAAGAACAATAGTTGAGTTGTTGCATTTAAAACCTCAGTGCTGACTTGCAGCCCAAGCTATTCATGTCATGTATTGTTGCTGTGATTTACATCTTCTTTTGTCCTGCAATCTTTACTTGCAGCTGCCTACCAAGTCCTTTATCTGCACGACTACAGAAATACATTTCCAGGATCCTGGCTCGGAATGCCACAGTTCGGAAATTTTCACTCTGGTTAATAAACTCACAACAACACCGGTGTTACCGATTACACCGGATATATTTCAAGAAAAGATTATGCTCAATGTATGTAAAGCATTCACTTTTATATTTAACGTCGGATGGCTGTGTGCCTGGGCTCTGTGGGTGAGCTTTCGCTGCCGAGCTGCAGGTTTCCACTCGGTGCCGCTGCGCCACACTGCGTCTGCTCCCTCCTCCACACAGCTTCATACAAGAAGTTTACTGATTGCCTCATTAACATCATGGTTCCCTATTAGAATGGGTTTAAATACGAAATATTGCCAAATAGGCATTTTTGCTTTAGTTTTGAGCCTCTGTCAAGTGTGAATTATGTGTGAAATCTGACTCTGACTGTGCTGAGACTCCATACCTAGTGGACACTTTCACTTTCAGTTTATAGCGTCCTTTGTCTGACAGTGTATCGACACCATACTTAATATTTTCCAAATTTGAGGTGAAACCTATTGGAGCTGATATTCAAAAATGAACTAAATGGCTTTTATTTCTATAATAAAAAGCCAATGCATTCCCATCACTGCCTAAATACCACCGCTTGGTTAGTGCCCCTCCGCATTGGAGACCGACACATGGGATACCCCTGTGTTACTTTTGGACAGACCAGGGACGGCATGTCAATATACGCTTGTAACATGCATAGTTTTTTCAAAATAAACTTCAGTTTTCACAGAAAGTTAAGTATAGGCAACACAACCACTTTGTTAGGGTTAGGAAACAGTCATGGTTGACTTTATCTTCACTGACTAGTGACTCACGGGATTCACCGGACTGACGATACCAGCTAGTTGTGTGATCAACGACTGAGTGACAGAGTAAGTCAACATTACTTTTAGTTTCACATGTGACGTGAGTCCACCTCTCCGGCATGTCCTAAGTTGACTCTAACGCAACAAATACTACATCGCTTGCTCCGATTGTCAAATAACGCTGCAGGTTGGTTTACAGTGGAGTTTGTTGAAAGCCCGGTTCGTCACAGACTGTTGCTAAAGGGCGCCTCCATGGGTCAGTTTCCGAAGCCAAGGGGTACTTACCAAATGGTGGAGGTATTTGACAAGTTGGGAGTGAGAATGGATTGGAAAAGCAAAATGATGGTGGGGCAGTGGGAAAGTAATGTAATCGGTGCATGCCCGAACACCGTATAACACCGTTAACACCAGTGACACTGGTAACACGTTAATCCTGTGGTAAAGCCTAATCCTGCCAAAAGAGTGTAATGTCCACCTTTGAGTGCACAAGAGCCAGTTATTGAGGTTCATTCATCCCTTCAGCCTGAGAAGTACATATGACAGGTTGAATTGATGGGATTCATTTTAACAGGCTTTGAAAGCTGATTGCCAACTGAAATTCATTAATCAGTATCTCTCACAAAAAAATGATTAATTTGGCCATCAGAAATGTTACTTCATTTGCATGCAAAGGTTTTAGCCCTGGTCACATGAATACTTGTCTTTTGTGTCAGCAACCGTTGTCTGCTAGAAATCCCAAGTGGCAGATATACTGAGCGCAACATTTAAAAAATCATCTATCTATCATCTATCATCTATCATCTAATCAACTCATTCAAGGGTTGTAACATATCATGTAACACAGTAATAAAATCTACTTTAAATGTGCTTTTCAAGATTTTACTCTAAAAGGAGTTTTCTGCTATCATAAACATGTGAAACTTCTATGATGCAATGATTTCTGGTTTGAAAATGTTTAATATACCTACTATGCTTACAAAAGCGATCAGCTTTTATCCCTGATGAATAATAATTAGAGCTGTCAATCGATTAAAATACTTAGTCTTGATTAACTGCATGATTGTCCATGATTAATCACAAATTAATCACATTTTTTTATCTGTTAAAAATTTGTCATGTATTTAGTACTCTTATTAATGTGGGAATGGACAAATATGCTGCTTTATGCGTGTACATGTATATATTTATTAGTAGAAATCAAACAACACAAAACAATGACAAATATTATCCACAAACCCTCACAGGTTCTGCATTTAGCATAAAAAAATGTTCAAATTATAACATGACAAACAGCAGCCCAACAGGCAACAACAGCTGTCAGTGTGTCAGTGAGCTGACTTGACTATGACTTGATCCAAACTGACTGGGATTATCATAAAGTGGGCATGTCTGTAAAGGGGAGACTCGTAGGTACCAAGAGAGCCCATTTTCATCCACGTCTTGAGGTCAGACGTCAAGCGACCCCTTTGAAAATAGTCATGACAGCTTTTTCTCCCCAATATTTAGCGCAAGATTGGAGCGTTATTTAACCTCCTTTCTTGACAAGCTACATGGTTAGTACCAATATATTCATTAGTTTTTCAAGTTTCATATGATACCAGTATTCAGTATTTACTCTAGCTTTAAAAAAAATCAGTTGTTTTAATGCATTAAAGGAATTTAATGCATTAAAACATTGAAGGAAAACATTGACAGCCATAATAATAATCAATACCAGGAATTTATTTGTTTGAAATCAAACTGCACATCCGTGTGTCATATATACACAAATACCTAAGACAGCACATTGTTTTGTATCACATCCAGATGTGCCACTCTTCACTGGGATGTGATTGCTCCCTATGCCATACTGTATGCTCTGTAAACTCCCCAAACCCCTTTGTGAATGTGATCCACGTTAGTTGAGTAACATTTATCTGACTGTTTCTCTGACAGCTTCCCCATCCAAGTGTTCCCTCTACACTCCTTCAACACAAAAAACCACGCTTACCCCTTCATCTGCAGGCTCCGACGCGTATTGTAAGATAAAAATAGACTTTTAGCATCTCGGGAGATCCCCTGCTGTTAGAAACTCGGTATCGTAGTGGGGCAGGGATTCCCTCAAGGGACCTGTATCAAGAGCAGTTTCACACCAGGCCACGGCCCTTTCAACCTGCTGATCTCGTTTCAGCAATTTAAGTGGAGAAAAAAGGCACCAAGCATCCCAATTAACTACATTCCTTGCTATGTTGCCTATTAGAGTATGTTCAGAAAGGAGCCTATAAATAGAGTAATTGCTAATTATCTACAGTGATCTCACCAAAGCTGTGATTATGCTTCAGAGTTGATAAGGGAGCTTGATAGGAAGGAAATAGAATACTGCTGTGCACCAGCAGATTTAAATTCACCCTTCAATTTTGGCAAATCCTGTTGTGCTGGGTGAATTATGCAGCACTGTAGTAAAGTAGAAGAGAGACTAGGACATTAAGTTCTACTCAAGAAGACCAGGAAAGAAAAAAGGCAATAAAAGTGAGTTTCTTTCCACTGTAGAAAGAAAGATTTAAAGGATGAGAAGAGATCTGCAGCTCAGCAGATGGATGGAGAGCTACATCTTGGAAACAGTTTTTAAAAGTTTTCAAAGCTGGAGAAAGAAAAACGAACCTTTTAAAAAATGTTTTTATAGAGGCATAAAAATGAAATATCCAATGGCATGTCCTGCCAACACAGTCTGGGTCAGAGTATTCGAGTATACTTTGAATATTTTCTGTAACGCTGCCTAGATTTCATCACTCAATATCCTAAAAAAATATGGAGGAGTTAGAGTTTGTAAATGCGCTATCTTGTCATCCAAGGACATTTTTGTGTTACCAATAAATAAAGCCACTGATATACAAAATTAAAATCCCAGAAGTAAGATGCTCTGTGTCCCCAGCGTAGTCTCCTAAAAAAAAAAAAAAAAGGTTCCCATACAGTGAAACAATATTGTCAATTAGGGAATGCATTTTCTCTTGATTATGTTTGGATTTGACGTATCACAATTACGTTTAACCAAATCTACTTAAGTCCATGTAGGGATATAAAACGCTGTCAGAAACTTCAAGATTTATCATTTGTGCTGTACAGAAACGTGCAATGCCAACATTTTTTTCTGGCGACTGGGCTGGCGTGGCATGGTCCTGTCTCCTCAGGGGTACTGGAGATGAAAACTTGAAGGTTGAGGGCTGTTGGCCATAACGCAGACGGACGAGAGATCACAGGACACTTCTGGTTTTAACTCTGACCCTCGGCAGTGCAGCCCTTCCTTAACCACCGTCCCGCTAATTGGCTCTGTGGATAATGCTGGAACTCTGAATTTACATGGAAACACTTTGAAGACTTGAGTACACTCGCCTCTGGGCACAGTCTTACATTCGCTGTGCCCAGCCTCAGCAGCACACCGTAAACTGAGGCAGAAAGCAAACACTCAGTCCAGGGAGGATTGGGAGAAAGTGGAATGTAGAGGTAACATTTGTCTAGGGACCCATGAGATTGGATGTGAAATGAGTACAGCAGTATGCTTACAAAGGATAGAAGTACCCTGAGAATGAGTGGGGAATACAGACAAAAAGATATAGAGTGACAGTATTGATTGATTTACATACACAAAACCTACTTCAGTTTAGCTCTGATTAAGCTGTTTATATAACCCTAACCCTGCACTGAGCCTCAGAGTTGCCACAAATAAAGGTGACCACAGATATAAAAGCCAACAAATATATTTTTTGAAATTTTGTATCTATCACTATAATACTATGCAAGGCTAAGCAAGAAAGCTCCTTCTCCTTCGCTGCATTCTCAACTCCTCCTGAGAGACCCCGAGGCGTCCCCATACCAGTAGGGATATACATAATCCCTCCGTTGTGTCCTGGGTCTGCCACGGGGTCTCCTCCTCATTGGACCCACTGAGGAATACCTCCATAGGGAGGCATCCAGGAGGATCAGATGCTTCTGACATCTGGGTCCTTTCAACATGAAAGTGCAGAGGTTCTAGTCCGAGCTTCTTGCCGATACAGAAGATAATAACCATGTTTAATTTCAGACACCCGGCAAAGAAAACTCTTTCTGACTGCAATCAAATTGCTTTGACTGTTAATTCCTTTATTTAAGTCTATATGTTTTGTCTGAAGTTGTTGCACATTTTAAAATATATATAACCTCACCTCAGGCAAAAAAAGTTACAGCTTTTATTGTTGTAGTCTATGTAACGTAAATGTAATAAATATAACTGGTAGATTTGTCTTCAGGGGATCTCTGGCATCATTTTTACAGTATTGATTTAGAGATTTTGCACAGTAAAAGTAGAAGTGTATGATTCAGCTTATTCCTGTGGTCTAGTGTTAAGCAAAAATTGCAATAAATTCTGATATGCAATTGCAATACTTGTCTCAGCCCTAATATATGGAGATATTTATTCATTTCTTTCTCTATAATTTCACTTGAAACTAACATAATTAAAAATGAAAATATGTTTAATTTGTCAAATATTTACTTCACGCAGGTGTACAAAAAATAAGGCTTTACCAGATGGGTGTTTTAAATTACAAGAAGATGTGCTATGTTGTGATGTAGATCATTATTGTGATATGAAATTGGGATAGATTGTGGCCATATCACAGAGCCCTCACTTGAGTCACTTTCAAATATGAAATTAGGGCGACAGGGTTTTGAATCAAAGAACTGTTGCAGTTACATGAGGAGGGTTGAAGTGTCGGGTGAATGGACAGCAGCGGCAGACTTCCCTTTTCTTCATCAACCATGAAACTATTTGTTTCTGTTGTCCCCTGAGGCTGATTTTGAGGATATCCAAAATCTATTTGCAGGCCTGGTCCTTTAGTACTTACTGTCCTTGTTTTGTGTGCTCATGAATGTGTGTGTGCTCATGAATGTGTGTGTGTTTGAGTGATATGTGCAGGATCGTTCATTGCAGGAGTCAACATTACTTTGCATTTTAAAATACAAACGAACAAATATGTATCCAGCCTGGTTCACTTTGACACTTATATAAGCTGTGAATGTGATTATGACAGCAATATCCCAGCGGTGTGTGTTGTGTGTTTACTAGTCCCAGTCTGATGGCAGTGTTAAGCTCCCTCTAGACCACAGTGTTTATCTCACTGGTGTTTAGGCTTTGGTTTTTGGACTGCACCCAAAGCGAGGCCCGGCAGTCCGGGCAGCTCTGCTCCGGCTAAGTCCTGCTCGTTGACCTCGTTTAAAGGCCTGGCTGGCTGTCGAGCTGGCTGTCGAGCTGTCCCTCTGAGCGCAGAGCCACAGCCATGCAGCTCTCTGCAGCGGCTCTTTGTGTGTCTGACTTAGAGTAATGCACAGGCCTGAAATCGCGTTCGGAGTCAGACCCAGCACCAATTTATTTAGCCCAGTCCATGCCTAACAGCTAAACATTTTTTCTTTTTTTTTTTTTTACTATGAAGCTGGCCTGAAGCAAAGATATTGATGTCAAAACTCATTCTTCTTTTGCTCTCTCATACGCAGAGCTACACACAACCACAAGCTCACTTTTCATGCTCTACTGTAACTTATGGACCCATTCATCATGAAGCATTAAGTGACCAGATGTACATTGTGCCCTTTATATTCTCAATGACAGCTAATTAGTCAGAGGGTGGGGTTAGGAAGTGTAATATTAGACCTCATGTACCCTATATATTACCTTTTATTGGCTTAATAATAAGTCTTTTCTCTATATTGTAGTCCTCCCACTGTTATTAGATGTTTCTATCTACACACAATACCGATTGCATGTCTATCCCAGAGCTATTATAGTAAAGTAAAACTATTGGTGTATTGCCTTTTTATGTGAATGTGTTTTAATAGTTGGTCTGGATGGTCTATGTTGTTTTTATGTACTCTTTTAATAGCAGCTTTTGCACATGCGTATGAAAGACAAATGTTTTGTATGAGAGACAGTAAGTTTTTTTAAAATATTGTTGGGTATATATATATATATATATATATATATATATATATATATATATATATATATATATATATATCAACCAAAAAAAGGAGACAGCTTTTCCGTCAACTTAGTGACGTTGAATCACAGAAAACACAAACATTATTCCTATACAGTTCTCCATGTATTTAAAAACATACTAAAACCACTGAGCTAAAACTAGCAAGCACACTCTCAAAACTAAGAACTACAATAAAATAACTAATTGAAAAATTAAAACTATTATGAGCTTGGTCTATCCAGCCTGAAATGGGGATCTCACCTTTGTTGCTGAGATTTCTCCCATTTGTCCTTTTCAAAGGTGGAGTTTTATTCATCATTTAGTGTTTAATTGTCAGAATTATGTTTTAGGCTCCATCAAGCCCATTGGTTCCCATTTCAGGACTTTGCACAACATTTATTTGGCAGAAGATTTTGTCCAAAGGGACGTCCAATAAGTGCATCCAAACTCAAAAGAAAAAAGTGCTAGATGGCATCAATAATTGGAAGTGCAACCCATTCAAATAAACAGCCAAGTCAAAGGGACATTGCAGCAATTTATACCCCAGTTGGGCTGTGGAACTTGCAAGAAACAAGTACAAATAAAAGAGTGGTCATTGCAGGCTGAGATAGACCAACTTTTAGTCCTCAAAATGGGTCAAACTCCAAAAGCCCTGGAGCCTACATATCCCTAAATCCAACTTGTCTCTTTGTTAGGCCCTCCATGCCTGGTTAATGCCTCTCCAAGCCCAAGGCGAGTCAACTCTGGTGGTTCTTTTCTCAGACTTGACAAAGCTCCCCCAGAGCCACAAAATACATTATTTCATTGTTTAACAGAGCAGGTAAAACTCGCTTTTTTTCTTACTTTAGAACAAACACTGTCTAATTTCCCCAGTGTCTTCATGCGCATCCTGAACCGGCAGCTTACAGCACACTGCACATACATGCAAACACAGACAACTGGACTGTATGAGTAAATTGCCCTCCGGTCTAGTCTTCTCCTTCTAACCTCCTTTCTGTGCATTCTGTAGTTCAATCTGTAATTAATGGAGGATGAGCTTTCCTCAGGGTTTATGTTGCACTCTGTAGGATCATTACAAATACCTACAGAGGCCTATTAGTGGTTGATTAGCCACTGTGCTGGACCGGAAGAGCGTGGGCTTATTTCAAAGAGAGGGAGAGTCCTCGGCAGGCCTTAATTAGCCGGCAGAACTCAGCTAGTTCCTGGTTTCCTGGTCAGGTGGAAGACAACTGGCCTCTGCATCAATTAGTGCTATACTTTTAGAGTTGTTTTTCTATTCCCCTGCTGCATGTTACAGAAAGGTGATGGAGGATAACTGCTGTTTGATGCCAGGAGGAAGAGTTTGTTGTACATTTGAATGCGGTCATGCAATGATGTGCAATAGATATGCAGATATAGTGATTTTATAATCAGAATTCCTATTAACCCTCTGAGACCCACAATAGACCTTTTTTTGTCCCTTTTTTGCAAAACCTCCCTTTGCAAAACACCAGTTTGGACTGGAACCTGGAAATTGACCCAACTGTACATCTCAGTACTGTACTTTTAAGTAAAGGCAAAACATATTTTAAAATTTGCCGACCACAAATGAGGTTGGGCGCTGGTGTTGGGTGATATGACCTGGGGCAAGCTGCAACTTGCAAAGTGATAATTTCCCTTCGCACTAATTTTGACACATTTAACTAATCCAGAGAAAACAGTACTTGTGACTCACGTAAGAGCATGTGAGAGGACATTAGGACTCTCAACTTCATCTGCAATTTGCAAGTGATAGTCATTTGTAAATCGGGTAATGGCATTATTTATGATCTTCGTCTAAGTAGTAGTGCTCGCTAATCGCGGTGTTGAAATGGCCTGTGGCTCGCAGTGGTAGTTCTGGTGCATGCTGGAGGACCATCCAAGGGGTCACAAGAGAAATATGACGGGTCATGATGTGATTCACAGGATAGCAAAGACAGAAAACACACTGATTTAGAAATTTCTGGATACTCCGTCCTTAAAAAAAATATTCATTTAGAACACCGAGAAAAATAACTCGCTCATAAACATACAATCTGTGACAAAGGGGGTCGAAAGTAGACACTGCTATATTTTAAAGGTGCTACGTTCAATATCCAGATCATTAATATAGCATCAAACAACTGTTTGCTGTGTAAAGATATTACGGAATAATGCCTACCTGAGCAGAGTAGGGAGTCACTCTCCCTCTGTGTGTTATAATCACAGGTTTTCCTTGCATTGTTGACATAGCTGGCCAGCCATGTGAGCTTTCAGTACATGTGAGCGTGCCCCTCTGGCTAGTTCACGGCCGTTGCTCTGTATTGCACTCATACAGCGGATATCCTGACCGACGGCGTTGTCGCTGAAGTGTAACACCCTCCCTTTGCTTCAGCACTTTTATCATTATTTGCACTGTTTGCATACTTGCCAACCCTCCCATTTTTCCCAGGAGATTCCCGTTTTTCATTGCCCTCTCATGGTTTCCTCCCAGCATCACAATTTGCCCACATTCATTCCTAATTATGGCAAAATTTCACACCTTTTTTCCGTTGTTGTTACCTCAACTTGTTTCTGGTGTTGTAAAGCAGGTATAAGCCCTGCTGCTTTGAACCTGGACAACAATAGAGCTACACCTATGATGTTTCACAGCCAAAGCTGTGCTCGCTGCACATCGCAGCCTGCAACTCCCGAAGTCTGACTTTGCACAACACAGTGGAAACCGCATGTGTGATTGTAAATGAGTGGCGCGTTGTATCTGATAGGACCATCAGTGAGAGACGGAGAGAGAAAATCTCAAGCAGAGGCAAAAAATGAATAAAAGAATCAATACTGATGAATATTAATCTTTAAGAAGTCGAGACTGGTAACCACTTGTTGAAAATATAATTTTATACTGTAGTAAGGGTCTGGTCCAAATCATGAAGCTCCAGACCAAAAGTAAACAAGGGGACTGTCCACTTACTTCTGGCCATTTAGTATTCAAGCCTACTTCCCTTGAGATGCAGTTCTGTTTATTGCTTCAATATGAGTTTAATTGATATTAGATCACTATTAAATTATGAATTAATCACAGCCATGATGTAAGAAACTGCACTCAAGCCAGAGAGCGAGAGGGAGAAAGAAGGAGAGAAACTGTGTGTGTTGTGTCTATTTTTGAGTCCTTGGGCCTTTTTTTGAGTGCTCTGTCGCAGGCAGACCATACCGGCCCGACAGCGTGACGCACACCGTTAAAAAGGCTCTCGCTTGCGGTTACACACGTGTCACCATGGCAATTAGTATGTCGGAGTGCGTGTGATTGATGGCTGCCACAGCTGGCTTGTAAACAACAATGAGCAGCGATGGTGGGGGAGCCTGGGGCGTTTGAGACACAATACAAACATTTGCATATGACTGTCATGAAGAATGAATGAAACAGATCTTATTTGCTTAACTCTGTCAACAGGTAGGTAACAGGAGTAGAAACAGACTTTTTTCAGTATTCATTTATTTTTTATTACAGCCAAGTTATAACTGTTCGAGATTCTGTACAGTCAACACATTATCCATAATCATATAGTTTATATAGATTACTTATCAGTTAATTTAATGTGCTTGTGATCATGTTAAATAACATGTCTTGCATATAGAAGTAGGTCACCGCTAATGTGTGCCGTTTGAAATACTAGAACAATATTTTGTTTCATAATTACAGGTGATTTAGCTGTGCGCGCATATAATGTGTATTTGACAATAATGCAGTCCAATATCGACCATGACATCACTGTTTATAAATCAATAAATTGATTGTTTAATATTAATTTAAATTCTTTTTGTGATATGTCAAACGCATATGAAAAATGTCCATCACAGTTTCCCAGAGACGGAAGATATTTACTTTACTGTCGTATGTATGACAGAGAAAAATAGTAAATGGAACCAGCAAATGTTGGACATTTTTCGCTTTAAAAAGGAACATATCAAAATAATAGCCCATTAATTTACTCTCAAGTGACTAATTGTTTCAGCGCTAAAGTTGAGATCTCAGATAATATTATTTTATTGACTACTTAAAGTTTATATTCAGTGTTTTTCACCAAAAAGCCTTGTTTTGTGTCTTTGAGGCCTTAAAGACGTTTAACCCTAAATGTCTGCATATAGTCACTTTAAATAAAAAACATAACTTTGCATAGGAATGCATGGAATTTGCATGGTGTACATCCATGTTTGCTAGGTTGCAGTCTTTCTGTTACATGCATTTTGCTTGTGCATTTCTATTAACAAAGAAGGCTCACCCCGCTCATCGAAACTCTGCTTCATAGTGCCACTAGTGGTGAAAAATATAGATTGGTACATTTAAGTTGTCTACTAATATCATAAAGAATTATGGCTGTCAATTGATTAAAATATTTAATCTTGGGGCAGGCCCCCAATGTGCCAAGGCTGAGTCCTTGGTGCAGCGGCCCTGGGTTCGAATCTGTTCAAAATGTACCTGAACCCATTAACTGCTGAGGGGCAGCGTAATAAGACGCTCTAAAACCTGAAACCTGAGGATTTCTGAAAAACTTCTGAAAAAGAATTATCAGTGTGTACAAAAACCTTTATTTCTCAGCCTCCGTAGCAGATAGAAACATGAAATAAAAACCATTTGACAGCTTAGACTTTTGGCTTTGGTGGCTTTGTTGTAAAAAACATAACCATTTTTTAAAGAATTAATAAACAACAAAAAGTAAATAAATAAATTCTGACCCATATTACAGTGATGTGTTTACATGTCGCAGTGTAAAATATGTAAAATGTAATAAAAAGTTGCAATGCAAGAACTTAAATGGTCGTGTACAAACAATTGGGTCTGTAACATATAGTCACTATATGCCATTATCTTACTGAAATGAAAATGTCTAAAACAAGCGCCCGTCAGATCTGGTCTTCAAGGTGGAATCGTACAAATGTGGAGATTTGTTGAGTGTTTAATACTCTTTTCAACATGGGAGTAGGCAAACATGCTGCTTTATGCAAAAATATGTATAAATTTATTGGAAATCAATAAACAACATAAAACAATAACAAATATTGTCCAGAAACCCTCACAGGTATGACATTTAGCATAAAAATATGCTCAATTCATAACACGGCAAACTGCAGCCCAACAGGCAACAGCAGCTTTCAGTGTGTCAGAGTGCGGACTTGACTATGACTTGATCCAAACTGACTGTGATTATCATAAAGTGGGCATGTCTGTAAAGGGGAGACTGGTGGGGACCCAGAGAACCCATTTACATTCACATATCTGGAGGTCAGAGTTCAAGGGACCCATTTGAAAATGGCCATGACAGTCACCAAAATGTATGGAAAGTTCGGAGGGTTTTTTAGTTTCCTTCGTGACCAGTTAGTCTGACATAGTTGGTACCAGTGGATTCCTATAATTTCGTATGATGCCAGTATCTTCTCTCTAACTTTAAAACTGAGCCTACTACAACCTAAAAGTTGCATTAATGCATTGAAGAAATTAGTATTAATGCATTATTAACATGTTAACCTTCTAAAAATAATCAAATTTTGATTAAATTTTGTGAAATTTTTTCAAATTAGCATTTTGAAATAGAAATCATCTTCAGTCGATCATAGTATTATAACTTAACCCTTCACTGTGACATTCATCCTAGGTGTCTCCTTAGCTCCTCACCCCCGAGTGGAGATCTTTACACGAGGTCCAAAACCTCCATTTTATGGCCCGTTGATACAAGTCTGGCTTAGATCCCGTGTGACTGATGGCAGGTAGCTGGGAGGCAGGCTGCGCTGTCTGGGCCGCTTCCCCCCGTTACTCTACATCCAAGCCCCTGCATCAGTCACCGTAGCAGGCAGGAGTGGGATGCACTGCCAGGGCTATTCCTGGCTCTCTGTCACACACACACATACACAAAAAATATGCATACACACACATACACACCTGTCTCTGGCTGTTTCTAGTGTCTCTGTGAGGTGGGCATATTAACGGTGGCAGGCAGTAGCTGCAGCACGCTCCACCTGTCCTGACGAGACAACTGTTGGGGAATCAGAGATGAAATCACGTTGCACCCACAGTGCTCATTTAAAACTGCACCAGGCAGATTCTTATGAAGGGATACACAATCAAAATGGGAGACGCCAATATGGTCGAAGATCTATCCTACAGATTCATCCAATTTGCCCAAATAAGATTTGACAGACACAGGATGACTTGAATGAAAACGTTGTTTTGAAGCAGTGAGTGAGTGCGTTATTCATGGAAATGCTGACTTACCAACGTCCGATTTGTCTCATTCAATCTCTCACACTGGCCCAGTTGGTTAATACGATTGTTCAGCGTGCAGTTGACGGCAAGGTAAAGTAGATGTCGAAGGGAGCAGCAGAAAAACACATTTTAGCCACCTAAAAAAAGGTTAACATCAGTTGAAGTGTGCGCTAGATGTAGAATATTTTCACCACTTAACTCGCTATCAGACAGCCCTTTCCAACATGTTGCTCTAGAGAGGGCCTGGCTCTCAGTGTCTGCTCTAATTAGCTCAGTTCAACTTGTGCGTTACCTAACTGAGGGTTTTCATTTTATTTCTATTTTCCTCCATCTTAGTTTTGTGTTTATTTTCACAATAGCATCTGTGTGTGTGGTGAACGGTTGAATCAGCCTAATGGATTACGCAATTTTATTGGTGCTGGTGGCCGGTGCATCTCCAAAACGTCCTAAAACTGCATTTCAAACATCGGACCTTGGCAACATGTCTACCCATCCTCCGGTGCATTGTAGTCGTCGTCAGCCAGAAGAGGAGAGCGTGCAAAACAGAGAGTTGGCGTCGTTGCGTTACTTCTTGTCTCATTTGTGGTCTGATGAACAGTATATTCTGGTTTCATCTAAACTGAGTTGAAAATCAATGCAATCTGGTTGCCATGTTAATGAATTACGTTTGACTATTAACCTGAGAAAGAACCAAAAATCAGGAAGTAAAATTGGCTGGAGAGGGACTTTAAACACGTACAGTTGTCAGAAAAAGTCTTTAAACCTGCAAGTATTTCAATAGAAGTCTTGTGGGCATAATAGGCTGTTGAAGCCTGAATACGTAGTGGCAAAGAACTGTAGACAGGTTTACTACTTAAAGATGAAATTGACCCTGTTCAAGACTGCCACCACTGAAATGAGGAGCAGTGTTCAACACATTAGTGTAGTGCCACTTTAAAATGCTCTGGTCTCTTCAGTGGAATTTGAGGAACTTGTTCGCTGAATTGTAACCTGGTAATTACCTTGCGCTTTTGAGCCCCGTTTGGCCTCTCCAAGGCTTTGACTGAGGGCCTACACTCTCAGCATTCGTACCTCACCAAGGACCTTGAGAGACAGTCAGAAATAGCTGCCTCTTAAGACGTGCAGAGTCCAGTCCACTCTGAAGAGCATCGCTGTGACTGATGCTTCATTTAGACGCTGCCACCAGCCTTGCCTCTGGATCTCACAGTCAGGTCACAAACACTTCATAGCATGTCAAGTGTCAGCCGAAGTACCGTTGCTATTCTGGGCCCGTCGTCGTTTCTTGGGACTCATGAGTCATTATCATCTCTGCTTAGAAAAAAACGTGTGAAAATACGTTTATTATGAACAAATGAGAGGTTTACGTCAATGACCCAAATGTGTTCACACAGAAGATGGGATCTCATCCCCAGAAGAAACAGAATAAATGGTTCAACTTTAATCATGCAAATAAGTCTGTTCTTAATTTAGGTATTAATTATATCTTGTAATTTGGCAAACAGCACACGAAGTCTGCCAAGGATGCCCCTGACGCCCCTCGTGGTTTTCTCAGCAGCCCTCAGTCTGTTTCCTATCAGACTTTAAATCAAATGGAAGAAGCTTTACTAATTTAATATTGAGACAGAGCGAGAAATCTCACAACTTAAATAATTAGACCCTTGTCCCTCCCACAAGACATCTGATCCACATTTGCTGTACTTTTGTTTCAGTATTGACATATTGTAATTGCCTCTACACCGGCATCTTCACACCTATGGGCAATTTAGAGTCGTCAATTAACCTGCATGTCTTTGGACTGTGGGAGGAAAGGCACGCCAACATTAATATGAATAACATATTTTTATTAACTACTTCAATCACAGTAGTATATTGACTGATTTGTTGAAGTTCCAGCCTTGTAAACATATAATAATTATCATGACAACATAACAACGAACTGACAAGCATTATTATGATTATTATGAAGCATTATGAAGCATTATTATGTTACTATTCTTATATTTTTGGTCGTTATGATATTGTTATTCTTTATGGGCTGTTTTTTGCTACGCCTCCTTAGTTGTGAGAGGCGTTGTCTGGGCGTCGGGCAACTTTACATCTCGATCGACCGCCCGGACGAAGGCTTATTGCTGAAACACGTTGCCTAGTATAATAAAGGCTTTGCACAATACCTGACGTTCCACAGTATCTTGTTTGTTAAAGCCAAAATAGTTCAACACGACTGATGTACGGTTCCTCTTTGACACTAAAGTGTCCGCCGTGTTGAGCCTGACGTCATCGTACAACAGCTCAACGTACAGCGTAGCCAAGTTGATGCTTGCTCCAACTGCTCTACTCTTGTGTGTCATGTGACCAGAGTCCATATTATTGCAAATGCAATTAATCGCTCGGCCCGAGCATCTTCTCTGCGTGGCTGATGTACAATATATGTGTTTGTCTTTTCGCAGTGTTTGCCAATCCATGGTCATGGATTTGTCTTGGACAAATACACGTGCCACTGCAAGAAGGGATTCTACCACCCCAACAGAGTGGCTGTCAACGGCTTCACAAGTAAGTCAGCGATTGTTTTGGTGCTTGGATGATGACAAAATTTAATGGCTATTTAATTTTAATGCTTATGTTTCTCAAGCTTGGAAAAAATGTCAGGATGGTTTATTTGTTTAGAATATACTGTACATAATTTATGCTGTAACTCTTGTTTCTGCCTTTTCTTTATTTTCTAAATAATGGTGTTTTGTAAGCCTGTTTGGGGGGGAATATTATTTATGCATGACACAATAATAATAAAATCAAATACGAAATATAGCAAATGAGCTCATTTTATTAGTCCCTGACTCTGACCAGCAGCTGTCACCTTTATATATTACCTTATATAACATATTCATTTTATAACTATGGTAATGAAAGGGGCACGTGTTACTGCCCTGTCTGAATATTGAAGTAGCCTGAGTACCTGGAGAGGCTAATCAGGTTCAAGATGGGAAATATCTTTTTAATGGTAGTTACTTTTCCCAGTTTATTCTGTCTGCTGTGAGTTAATTAAAAACGGCTTTTGCAGACACAGAACCCCAGTGGTTTTCACCTGCCCTCCATCACGCTCACACTTTCATTTCGATCCACTTTCCCTCCCGTCTCATCCCACACAAACCTCATACTGCATGTTCCTTTGAGTCTATTTCAATTGTACCCCTTTTCTCACCCATTTCACCATCTTATTGCATTTTTTTAACCCTAAAATATTTCCCTTCATGCACAGAAAAAGCTCCACGGTTTCTTTCTCAGAGAGCTGTGCTGTCTGCTTCTGCCTGTTTGCTGTGTACACAAACTTGCGTGTTGCATGTGTGCAAGTCTGCATGAAGGCTATGTGTGTGTGTGTGTGTGTGTGTGTGTGTGTGTGTGTGTGTGTGTGTGTGTGTGTGTGTGTGTGTTTGAGAACACAATAATAGAGGAGAGGCAAGCCTGTTAGCGAAGCGTAGTGTTGCAGTCTGGCCCACCATGGGGCCAATAACAAGCCTGTTAATCCACATGGGGACATTCTTGACACTCCTTTGCAGAGAAAGCCAGTGCAACTCACTTTCCTTTGTCTCCCAGTGATCTTCCATTGCGGATCTTGCATATAAATATATGTGAGAAGCTGTTTCCTCTGACTGTCAGTCAGCTGTAGTCGCAACAAACCAATGAGAGCGAGCTGAAGGATATGAGTCATTGCTACGGAGATAAGTAGTCCTTTTGAAGGGATCAATGATGTGCAGAGTCATAGCTTTGAAAAATAGGCCAGTTTCTTTTTAAAGGCAAAATCCCTGCAAATCTCTGAGACAATGGCTGTTTCCAATAAAGCCTCCGTAAAAGCTCTATATAAGTCCGCTATTTGTTATCTATCCAACCATATGGGCATCTCTTAGGGGATTTACCAATAACAAGTCCACTAGCTTCTTGTTGTTCCTGTTTGTTTTTTTACCTTAGTTTAGAGGTTTTTTAGCGTTCATTGGTGTCCGGTACGACTATGTTAGCCTACAGACCGGCTCAGTTTGAAGCCGCTAGTGTCCCTGTAGGCAAGTAACTGAAGTGTTTACTTGCCTGATATACAAACTTGTTTGAAATGGAAACAGGGCTTTGGACAATTACACAACAAGCAGTCAAGTATTATAAATGTCATCCTTTTACTTTGTTATTGTCATGTATAGTTTTTGCATGAAAAATATATTTTATAATTTTTAATATTTGCTTTGGATTTGATTGGTATGTGAAGTTTTAATTATGGATTATAAGCAGTTTAGAGCTATGCCAAAATCATAGCAGGGCAGCAACGACGTGCAGTGAGCAGCCATGCAACGTTTATGCTGCAGCATCTGCTCAGCGAGCTTAAGTCCAGTGATTCTTCGGTGAAGTGCAGCCAAAGAAAAAGTTATGAAAAGTTTAACTTTTAGCAGCGTGTGGCTAGAGAATATCTGCAGCCAATCATTAAACAGATCTTATGACTCGTGTGACATGTTGACCTATTAATGTAAAGACGTTATTCCTGCCTGTATGTAACGTAACAAAACTCCCAGCTGCAGAAAATGGTAATTATTGCGGTGAGCCACACTTTGCCACTGTGTGGTGTGAATTCAGCATTAGGGAGTCAAACGGGTCATAACTCTGTGTCTTATATCTATTTTATGTTGCCGTGAAAATGTCTCCTTCAAACAACTGGATTTAAAGCTGTAAAAAACACACAATTTTACAAGAAATATGTGAACACATCATGACAACTTTACTTTAAGTTACCTTCGCCCAATGCTCGTATTTATTGAATAAAGCTTGAAGGCAACATAATGTAATCATGTAATCATTGACCGTTAATGTTAGCTGTTAGCTGAGTATTTAGCCAAGCAGGACTGCGCTGCCTCCCGGCTGCTAACAGCTAACGTAAATATCGCTCTGCCTCCCACTTTCAAGATTGCATATTCTTACTGAAGGCCGATCAAGTCATCCCAAATAAAGATTACATTTATTTTTCACTTGCCCGACCAGACAACTTCATGATGCTAACACAGACTTAACCTAGCGTTAATGTCGAGTTCTGTATTTCCTTCCCAACCCAGATCTTGCATCCAGCTTAAAAAAAAACATGGTTTGAGTCAGTCTGCCCTGTCTTTAGACTCCCCATGGTCCGTGTCCTTGTCAGGATAAAAATGACTAGGTTCTGGCGTCTCTCTGTGTGCATTTTTGCCGAGGACACTGTAGTTATCAGCCTTGTATGATATGCCAGTGACTGAACATGGTGCTGCAGTGTTGACTTTTCATGCTCACACATATAGATCCATGTCTCTCGTGTTGACACAATGTCAATGAATCCTGGTAAGGTCAGGGAGGGATAAGAATATATTTACTCAGGACGCTTCAGTCTGTCATTGAAGCACTTCATCTCCTTCATCTGTTAATACTGGTCTCATATCCACAGGAAAATTCAATTCAAAGGAATCTTAAGAAAATGATAGCTGCTTCGATTTAAGATATTATGGAAACATGATGAACAAATTCTGAATTAATGTTGTGAAAAAATGAAATATGCAACAATTTCAACTCTTTAAACATTAATGTTTTAGAAAATTTCACCAATTTAGTTTATCCATGGCTCCCACTTAAGCCGCTTGTCCATTATTCTTTTGCGTCCATCCATTATCCTGTTCTTAAAGCAATGAACTGTTTATTCATTAGTTGAGCTATTAATGTCAACCATTTATTCATTACTTTTAGCTAACAACTTCGACTGTTTTTGGCATCAGCTACTAATACCCTTTCCCACCAAAATTAATGCAGATACAGTATGCTTTTTACTTTTTTTAAGCACAGAAAAATACGCTAAAAAGACTTCTTCCCCATTGCTGTAGACGTAGCCGTTCTGTATCGATTACTTATTTAAATTCTCTTTCAGACTCTAAACTAGAGTTTGTGATTGTTGGAACAGTTTTATTTTGTTCCTGTGAAGTGAAGCAAAATGACTGTTTCTGTTAATGGAGTCTGGTGGCTTTGAGGAATGCATATAATGCCTGTTTATTTTCACATCTAACTGGGTGAATTAAGGGTTTATTTTGACCAAACCAGAGTTGATTGTTGGAACAGTGGAAAGACTATTAAAGACGGTTTTGGTGAGTTTTATTTTGTATCCTTCAAGTTTGAGTGAAGTGTGTTTCGATGCTCAGCAACATAAAATAACTGTTGTCTGACTGGAGTCTCGTGGCTTTGAGGAGAGCATGATAATTACATGCTTTGTATGTTAATAAATTGTAATAATTGTCCAAAGGCAGATGTTAGTGGCTTTTTTGTCCAGTTGGAAAAGGACTTAAAGGTTATTTCAACCATTTATCTGTTCTTGTTAGCTAAGTGCTCACTTTGGCTTTGCATGTACTGTCCAGTCATGAAACCTTTTTTTTTTTTTTTTAGATTTTATAATCATAACATAATTTCATTTTTTTAATGTTAGCTGGGCTACTTTACATCTTTCCATATGTATCCTAGGATACCACAAAAGTAATGATATCTGCAGAATATTGATAAGCTTGATCAATACCAATGAGAAGAAGATGACCGGGTCAGTTGCTGAGTTTTTTGGGAATTAAGCTTCTTTATCTCTCAATCTCCTAACCTCTGTTTTTGACAGGGATGGGGAAAAAGGGAAAAGCCGCAGACAATGGTCCCAATGCAGACGAGGGGTCGTCCAGCGACTGCCTGCCGTGCCAGCAGGGCTGCGCCTACTGCAAAGACGACACCCCCTGTGTGGCACGAGAGGACGGCGCTCTTCGCATGGCCGTGCTCTCCTTCCAGTGCCTCTGCATGCTGATTGTCTTTGTTAGCATGGTACTCATCTACCACTTTCGCAGGAATAAGGTATGTATCATTACCAGCTATCAGCTACCAGCTTTTTGGTTCAGTTTGGTACATTTATGGTAGAGCAAGGAGGCCAATTTCCAATTTCAATTTGAACATGCATTTCACAACTCTTGTTGCCTTAGGCTGACATAAGGAACAAAACACTTCATCGTCAAATCTTATGGATGGATATAAGGAGGTTGGTACGCGTCATCAACGTGACATATCCTTGGGGGTACAACACATGCGCAGTACAGTGTGGTCTGCCCTCACCAAAACTGAGCCAATCGCAACGCACGACCGCAGCTTCAGCCACACTGCGCATGTGTTATACACCATATCACTGACTGCCTGTAACCCAGCCTCTTCCCATAGGCCTTGATTTCTAGTGTGACAATAAACAAGATGAAAAAAATACAAAATCGGCCTCATGACCCATTTCAAATGAACCATACACGCCTCGAACCGTGACTAGCAAACTCAACGGTTCAGATTTTTACCCACACTGTTTCCATCCCTATTACCAGCTCATAGCAAACATTCCCTTACAGAGTTGGAAAAAAAGGCTAATTTAGTCTACTTATATATAGTTAAAATGTTTTTCATATAGACAGGCTATGGTCAGACAAAATGTTTGCACCTGACAGTTTTGACTGCTTGCTTCTGCAGTCGGACATCGTCATCCCACCTCTTCAGGCAGGAGGAAAAACTCCATATAACCACCTCACAGATGAAGTCACACTAACATCACATGACACCTCTGAGGAGACTGCAGAACCAAGTAGTTATAACTGTCAAACATTTTGTCTAACCATGACCTGTCTATATGAAAACAGTTTTAATTAATTCCCTTACAGAGTTTGATCCATTTATTGTAATTTAACCGACACTGTTTAATGAGCCTATTGACAGGCATCGTTATGGCGACTGGGACACTAAAGCTTTCTTTTTTATTATTCCATTATCAACATAGTTTCTTCAGATTTTATGGGCTCTTTTCTGTCACCGTTAAGAGTGAAAGTTTGGATATTCAGCAGGACATAAGAGACACAGATTCGATTCACAGTTACAACATCACATCAGTAACGTGTTTGATGTTTTCTGGGCCGTATGGTCATCAGATCCCTTTGGATCAATAAGCCAGTGAATCTGTATGTGGGTGGTCACAATAAAGCTTTGAAATCATTTCAAACAGCTCAGGCACCACAGATCAACTCGGCATCAGCGACTTGGACAGCGACCAATGTGTGCAAATGAGACCATTAAAGAGAATTTACTCTGATTTATACATCGGGCCGCTGACCACATCAAATCTAACTCTGTTCTGACATGTGGCAGTGAGACATGTTGACACGGTTCGAAGGTTCGTACCTGGCTGACAGTGTCATCATTGTCTAATTTAATCACTTTAGTAAATAAGACATTCTCTACATCAGCAGTGGGATGGCAGTGACATTTTCATTGCATCATTTCACAAACACAAACTCTGTATGGAAAGCAAAGATTCAGATTTAGTTCTTGCACTAAAAGCAAGGTATCAAGTCTTCACTGGTGTGGTAGGGTGCTAACATTGTAGGGATTTCTTATTGTAGAGTAAGGCTGTGTTTCTGTGCATGCATTTCACGGAAATCAGAGAGAAAACTTTGGAGTTAAGTATTCAGTGGCTAAACTTTGAGAGTGCTGTCTTACTTTTTATACATTCAACCTTGGCATCTGTTTCTACCACAATCTGCTCAAGTCTTATTCACAACAAATTCCTACAGTTTCTTCCACAAATGCAAGATTTTATTCCGCAAATACAAAAGGTTTCAAGAACTGTAACACAGGGCAGTAAAACAGATTTTCTTCTGTATCTAAGTGTACAGTCACTACTTTGAATGTGACTGTAAACACAGTATATGTCACATTTACAACCTTTTCTCCTACAAAATTACCTTCCCATTAACAGTATTCTCAGTTACGTTTTGAGGGAAACGTATTTTCCCCCAGATTACAGTCTCAGCTTTAAACATGAAATATGTGGTTAATGTTGTAAATTTAGTAAAAAACAAAAACAAAAAAAAAAAACATCATGGTTTGGGTTAAATCACTCTGAAATTGAAACAAAACAAAACCAAACAAAAAAAGAAACACAACAGCACTACTTTGTAGTATTTAGGTAGCAAAACTGCTGGGTGACAGTATGTTTAGTAAAATACAACAAGAATCGGTCAAAGACGAGTATATGACTTGACCGTGTATGGTCGGTGTGTGAATTTGTGGTTAAATTGTTATAGTTGCCGCGCTGCTCCACTCAACCAAAGAACGTATATTGCTAAAAGGTGCAAGTCAATTCAGCGCCCAGCAGTAAAGCAACGCTTCCACCATTTTGGACTGATGTACCCTATCGTTGAAGGCAGCTGATTGGTCCTTGGCTTTCTGTGTGCTGTTTCAAACAGAAAACAACATGGCGGCCTGCTCATAAACTTTGTTATTCCCTCTAAACAATCCACCAGAATCTACTTCTGAAAACATTTTAAGCGAGAAACAGGCTATGCGACCGCTGATTTAATTTACTGAGTTCATTTTAGAACTACAGTAAATCGCCAAGTTTGATCCACGTTTCATGAGCCACATTTGAGGGGCTCGCCCGCTGCGGTCCAGCCAAAAAGGCTATGTACGTGAACGTTGCCTTTTAGTTTCACTCGAGACACAAACAGCACTCTCCTGTGTTTGTTCACCCATCTGCCACCTCTCCCAGTTGCTCTCGTAGTGGACTTTCTTGCTTGCTGCACTTGTTATAATACCACAGTAGCTCGATATACTACGTCACCAGCTCTAAGTCGTATTTGTGATACGCCAAATGCAAACGGAATCCGTAACAAAATATGTTTACCTCCAAGTTGTATGTTGTATGAAAACGTATTTTTTAGAAGACGGGGCTGCACATTTATCATGTTGTGTTACAGAACTCCTGAGCTCAATTTAAATGAAAGTTGGTGATGGTGGTGATTTACTTGCTGCGTTCACTTTCTACCAAAGTAAACTTTTGACCGAACTTCTGAAATCCTCTGAGCCTCTAGTTGCTACTGTCAATTAATTTGCTTAATTAAAGGCTTTGTCTTGAGCGTCAGACGTGAGGATTAGCCTGCAGATTCACCACATTCCTGACAGGGGAGCATCTAGCTGCTCTATCTCCCATACACCTGAAGACACCTGGCATTATATCAACCAGAGTTCAACAAAGGGTCGCTCCCATTAATAATGCAGATAAAAGTTTGAGACACTCCAGGGCTTTGTCATCATTTAAACACCACTTATGTAATCCCCATTCATCTTATCAAACTAAGTTTAAGAGCTTAGTTTCAAAGCTCCTCACAGACTTTGTGATAAATTAATAAAATTCATAAACATGAGTTCATTTGGGTTGCAGATTTTAGTATATCTCAAACAAGATAAACACTCATCTGCTCTACATAGCTGTGGTGAGTGTTTTGTGTTGTCTTTTGTATGTTTGCTTAAATGAGTGGCATAGTTGTCCTCTGCTCTTTGAAAGCCCCCTCAAGCGTCTTGTCAGTTAGGGGACGATATTTCGTTAAATATCTTACACAAGAGGAGCACAGAAAGAGCCTGAAATGGCGAACCCTTCTATAAAAAGTCCTTGAGGCCGGAGCTTTCACTGCACTTTGTTCTCTTTCAACCAACAAAGAAGAAAGCTCCATTCCCCTTTTAGATCCTCCTGGAATATTATGATATCGTGCTGTTTTAGACTTTTAGACCTGCCGCATTAAGAGGGACGGTTCATATTCATCTTGTACTGTATTCTTTTATAATTTAGAGATTGGAGATAAAAATGGCTGAATTTAAAATTGAAGCTGAAGCTCAATCAATATTTTTACATCAACAATGGCTTGAAGTACTGTGTATAATGTAAAAATGTTGTTTGTATTGACAAAGAGTTATCACCTGACTGTTGGTTTCTACAGGGTTACGTAGCATTTTAGCTTCTTTCAGCTGGTTGTTTGGTTGCTGTAAAATGAAAAATCCCAGTTTTAAGCCTGTGTCTGTGTTAAATGTTCATTTATCTCTTGTTATGTGCCAAATATACACCGGTCAGCTATAGCATCAGGACAGCATGGGCACCTTGACCGGTCTACGGCTACACAGCTCCAGACACAACAAACTGGGATGAACTGTGTGTTCTGACACTTTTCTATCGGCACTGCATTACACAGAGCCTGTTGAAAACAGGCAGTTTTCCTTTTGTCTCTCCCTCCTCATCCTCCTATCTAACAGGTGAGGAAGGTGTGTGGAGCCAACAGTCCTCTGCTCTCCAGCTCCGTATCGAGCTAAACTCTAAGCCCGCCCACCTTTTAGCGGTCCAATCAAATACAAAGGATTCTATTTAAAATCTCTCTTGTAACTATACACTGTACAAATATTCTTTCAGTGTGAGATTCATCACTGTATAGAAGTTAAAGACACTGTAAATTCAGTTTCTCTGGGACTATGTATGGCAATTTTAATGTTTTGATGACAGCTCTCATTAACATTGTTACCCTCAGCAGTCAACTGTTTTCAGTGAAACAGCCTTGATAAACCAGCTTTTCTGCATCAAACTGCAACGTTAGGAAATAGCTGGTGAACATACTGTATAGTGCTTTAGCAGTTTGCAGCTGAACAGCCAAATACTCTGTTCAGGAGCTGGTGGAGACCAAAACAGAGCTCAAAGATGAGTGAATATTATATTTGCCAGGTGGCTAAACAACAACTCCAAATGAATGCTAGTGTTGTTCCATGTTGTCTGGATGTGTAAATAAGTCACTGTTTGCTAACACGTTAAATGCAACACCTTTATAAGAAAACGGTACAACTAGGGGTGTGATGATCCATCGATGTGGTTTGATTAAATGATCAGTGATCCAATATTATTGATGCAGAGTGAAAAACACTGACACATATTATCATCTTTAAGACACGCCTTTATTTTAGATTCTGATGGCGCGTCTGTTTTGCTATTTCCATCCAAGCGCACCTCCTTCCTTAACACCTGAACAGTGCTAGCGGCATTAAGGAGCAGTGTTAGCAGTGTGATGTTAGCAAGTACGCATCCAGCAGAGATAGTGACAAATTTATTTAAATCAATTTCTTTTTTTTATTTAAATTAGAGAAATTTTAGTTGCTTTTTGTGAGTATATATAAATGTAATTGATTGTGTTAAATGGGTCATATGATATTGTCTCATTACAGCCACAGGCTCCTGAATTGGTGTTGCGGGTCATGTGATAATTTTCAAATAATAATTGAATAATTCCCAGTGATTTTCGAATAGTATTTTTGCTTGGAATTAACATCCCTATTAAGTATATGATGCATAAATGCTAAGTTTAATAATCAGTGAATTTCTTCTTTTTTGGCAGAGTATCAGAGCATCAGGTCTCGTCCTGCTGGAGGCCATCCTGTGTGGAGCTTTGCTTCTGTACTTCCCGGTAAGCCTGAGACACTTGCTAGTGTGTGTGTGTGTGTGTGTGTGTGTGTGTGTGTGTGTGTGTGTGTGTGTGTGTGTGTGTGTGTGTGTGTGTGCGAGCTCGTATCCTTTCATGTGCTCATTTCTTGACGTGTTTGCTGATAATCCTCATACCATGCTCCTTTGAGCTGAAAACAAAAATCTTCTCCTTGACTGAAGGTTGGCATTCAGTTTGACCTTCAGTTCACACTGTCGCTCATTCATCTAAAACAGAACAAAGTTTCATATCTGCAGCAGTGGCACAGAGCAGGATTGTTTGCCTTGTCAGATAGTGCAGACTTCAGTTCATAAATCATTCCTGGTGTGTTTTTTTGGACGGCTGCGCGGAGCTGCGATAAGCCGGGTTTTCGCAGCCAAGGTGTGCGTGTGATAAAACGGGACTGGCAGAGACAAACATCCCAGGGTTTGTTGGTGACCCCCTGCTAACTGTACACAGTGCTGGCCAACGAACCAGCAGCCTGCAGCACCAGCACACTACCATCTGTTGACCAGCCTCATACAGACTGCACTCATTCAGAACCGCAAACAGAATAAACTCCAGTACTTTTTGTTGAATATTAACCTTTTAAGACTTTGTATTCTTAATTAATTTTCATGCCATTTTTGATTTGGGACTTATTTTATATATATTTATTCTACAGTCGGGCTATCTACAAGAATCTGGCGATAAGATATGTATCATGACACAGGGGTTATGATTCAATATGCTGAGAGATATCACAATACTCCAAGCAATGTGATATTGTGATTTTTGTGAATGTAATTTTAGAAAAACTGTCATTGTACAAAGAACATGACACCATATGTGTACTGTACTTAAAATCTTAGTAAAAGAAAGTTTTCTTTTTAATGCAAACATCGATCACAGTCCCTGTAACATCCAACATCATAAGGCAACTTTGAGAAGGCGAATATCTTTGCAGATTAATTTAATTAAGTTAATTAAAAATCGATATAGCGTTTTTGAGAAAACAGTGTCACAAAAAAAAAAAAAAATCTTCAGCATTGTGGCCATAAAATTGTAGATTGTTATTAAAAGATAAATAGTAGTGTTTGTGTCAGCTCACTGTCTAAAAGAAGAGCAGCTGGTACCAGTGTATCGATATTGCAGAAAATGAGCACTGAAACCTTTTCAAACATTCAGTATTGATGTTAAAACTTAACTATTTTTGACAGCACTAAATAAGGAATAAATTGTTCAACAACTGAAGATGGCTTTTTGTGAGACTGAGACTCTCTCTTCCTTTGGTGTACCAAAGAACTGGATTAACAAACAGTGTAAGAGAGCATAACAATGCAGAGACAATAACTTGTTAGTCATAAGTTGTTGTTGTTGTTGTTGTTATTATAACCTGCATCAGCAAAAATCAGTCAAATAAAAAACAGTGGCATTGTTTGCCAATTTGTGAAGCACCTCAATATTCATGCAGATGACCAGACTGTGTCTAACACCCACATACCATTGATTTACATGAGTCTACCATTATGGCTTCCTCTCGGGTGCGAGGGGCATTGGCTAATTGCAATTTAGTTGCAATCATGTGGAGCTATATGCTTAGCGAAGCAATGCAGGGTAAATGTAATTAACGGCAACTGATTTAGAGCCGGCTAATCAATGCAATTTGCTGCGACAAGGTCCTGGAAAGTAATAATGTTTGAAATATGCAGACTGAAAAGCAAGCTGGGCATCATGTTATTGGTTAACGAATGGATGAACAGTAGATGATAATCCTGTATCCAGCTGGCGGAGTGATGGCACCAAATGCTAAAAATAGATTGCTTGTAAAAAGGTAGGTTGTAGCTATACACTCCACCTTGTTTAGAGATTAGATTATTCTGTGCTAGTGTGCTGAAATGGTCACTATGATGTTACTTTGATAAGATATCTCAGCCCGGTCGTGTATACGCAGCATCTTTCTGCATGGCTCTGTGCACGCTAGATTGATCTCCACCCTGATGCATTTCCATGTCTCCCCTGTGAATCCCACATGAGCTGTGAGGGTGAGACGCATCACTCCTAATCTAAATATAGATTCAGAAATATTCCGCCGCTGCTGCTTCTATTTTAAATAATTCCACTGTTATTAAGCAGCAGGCGATACATCTCATCCTGCTCCCATGGCATTCGGCTTTGTGGAGTAATGCAACCCCCCCCGCCTTTCTCTCCAGTGTGGTGTCACATGCAATAACTTCACCCCCACCCCCCCACCGCTATGAAATGAAAAGGGAGGAGGGAGGAACAGGGAGTGCAGAAGGAGAGAGGCAAAATTATGGCAGTGCCAAAGCCGGCTATTTCCGTCTGGCTGTGGAGATGAGAGAGGGGGTGAGCGGACACGCATTTGTGATTCACAATGTGATCCCTGGATTAGTTTGCCAGCCTTGCGTTTGTCTCCGTGCAGCTTCTTATTGACGCTGCTGGGGAGGCTTAGATGGCAGTAAAGTGACAGAGTTTGGACTGCTGCTATTGCTGCTTGTTTCTCCAGATTCCACCGTCTCCTCCAGTCAAGCCAGAAATACATATAGACTAATGAATCAGAAGCGGCGCTTTGTGGGTCCCAACAGGCCTCAACCTGTCAGAAGACACTGATAGGTGCTTCACAGTAATGGGGGGAAAAGCAAAAAGGTGATTAATTAAACACGATTTTACTTGTCATGTGTCACACAGTAGCTTGCAGAAGAGATATAATATCTGTTAGGGGAACAATGGTTGTAAACTAGTCAGCTTTCAGCCAGGGATGTCACAATACCAGAAATTTAGAAGTCAGTACCAATACCAGTGAAATTCCCACGATTCACAATAGCCAATTAGATACCATGGTAAAAAAACAAAAACAAAACAATTAACGCTAGTGTTAGGAAGTTAAACAGGTCATAATTCCCTATTATCTGTGTTATATTGCCGTAAAACACCTTCAAATAACTGTATGTATTCAAGTTCAGTAACATTTTAATTAAGGTTTTACCTTCACCCAATACTCATCTTACTGGATAGAGCATGAACATATAATGATGTGTTTCATTGCAACCTATGTTAACGTTAGCAGCTCCACAGGACTGTGCTAACAGCTAACTAGCTGTCTTCTAACCGATTTCAACACAGATTTGTTGTTCACAGTGTAACTTTAGAGAAAATATAGGATGCACACGTGGACACATCAATAGTGAGTTTATTACGTCTTTTCAGATTTTAGACGGGTCTGGACTGGTCTGTTAGATGCCCCGATCGCTCGGGCTTCACCCCGCTTGCTATGTCCTTCGTGTTTCTGGACGGGGTTTCACTGGGGTTTCTTCCTTGGAGGGCAGCGCCCAGGCAGATTGCTGGCTTCCCCTGTGCATTTCAACCAAAAAATGTTAGCAAAATTGCAATATGACCTATGAAATTTTCAAATCACTGGATGACGAGAAAATCACAACTTTTGTTAAAGATGAAATGTGTGTCAAATACCATTTGAAATTATATACTGTAGTGCTGCAGTGATGGTTCTACATATCATATTCTACAGACTTAAGAAAATATCTGTGTTTGTACAGATCCTCACAACTCACACCATAATCATCTTAACATGTTTTTTTCAATGAAAGTGAGAAAGATAATATAAAAATGATCATACCATCTAATGTCGCAAATCATATCAGTCAAAATAATTGCAATTAGATATTTTTTCAAAATCCTGCAGCCCTACCCCATAGTGTGGGCCTCGTCCCGAACAGATGCCTCCTTTCTCACAGCCCTGGACCCCCTTAGGGGGTTTGCATCTTTGTCAGCTTCTTTACCCCTGATGAGTTTGCAGCCCTGATTACTCTTGTATAACATTCGTCACTTGATTTTCTGGTGATGTTTCTTCACTTCTCCCCATTTTTCCTACAACTCCTCCATGCTACAATAACTAAAGCCTGTGTTTGCATGCAAGACTGTTCTCCCAAGAAGAACGATGTTTCAGCAAATGCCTCAAAATGATGATGTGACAAAGCCCTCTACCAAACAACCAAGTCCGGTGACGTTATTATGAAGTGATAAAAACTACAGAGGGGGGAGGTTGGTGTGGTTGGATTGTTAGGTTACTGCAGAAAGCTGACAATAACAGTGACTGAACTGCATGTAAACACAGCGTATGAGTCTTATTTTCCCTTTGCTACCTCCTGCCCATCTGTGAGTGCAGGCTGCCCCAGAGACAGCACTAGTTGTCGTTCTCTTTCTGCATGTTCTCCCCTGTGAGACATGTCACGCCTGCCGCTCTGCTGCTTATGCATTCATAAATGTTAACTCATATGTAAAGGTGGTAATCTGCAAGTTTCTATTTTTAATTCTGATCTCACCTTTTGTGTTATGCATTCGCTGCTGTGGCGTTTGTGCAGAGATGACTTGTTAATCAGATTTTCCCTTAAATTCACCCTTGATAAAACCATCAGTTGAGGAGTTTCTGTGGTTCTCATTCAGCTGTGTCTACTTTGCTCATGTTAACTGCCAAGATCTTCTGTTTATTCCATGCAAATGTTCTTGTTATATTAATTGGACTATTAGATTTGAAGACTTTAGTTGTATAACTCATACACAGTACAACATCAACTTGAGGCTACTGTCATTAAACTTCAATATTAAAAATACTGTTTTATGAGGAAAAGTTCTGTCTTGATTTTTAGGACATAGTATTTGCCCTCAGTCTCTAGGAGATTATATGAAACAGAACTACTCTAACCTAGAAGTACTCTGCAACAAGTCTTCCAGGAAATACATAGTTTGTTAGCAAACCTTTCTTAACAACACCATATGAGCATTTGCTGACCTGGTGTTCCTATTAGCAACATGACATAGTTTCTACCAAAATCATTATAAATGAAAAACACTTAGGCAGGTTGTTTCAATTTCCCAGCTGGTCCGGTTTGCGTTCACAAAGGCAAAATTCAAACGGTCCAGAAACTGCTATTGTAAAAGAATATGGTGAAAAGGTTGTTCAATTATTGGTCGTACAGTTGGCTCCTTGTACAACTCAACAGTTGCCTCGACGCGTGTAGTGCTGCTTTGACAAGAGTGTGTGGATGACGCAAAGTTGTTAAATTCTACTCATTTAGTGGCTGGCTGGCTAGTTAGCTAGCTAGCTTGCTAATTCCACTGTGCTTTCATGCTACACTGGTTACTGTGCAGAAAATGAACCGAAAACAGCTATTACTCATCTGCTGATAGCAATTTACTTTCCTACACTGTGACAAGAGTGTGGATGAACCATTAAGTTGTTAAATTTGACTAATTTAGTGGCTGGTTAGTTAGGTAGCTAGCTTTGTAATTCCACCATGCTTTCATGCAAAACTAGTTACAGAAATTGAGCCAAAGAAGAAGAAGAAGAAGAAGATCTACCTTTATTAGTCCCACAATGGGGAAATTCAATTTACACTCTGTTAAACTCATACATGGTACATGCAGACCTGAAACACACATACATGCAGTAATGGAGAGATGTCAGAGTGAGGGGGCTGCTCCTGACAAGCGCCCCGAGCAGTTGGGGGTTTGGTGCCTTGCTCAGGGGCACCTCGGCAGTGCCCAAGAGGTAAACTGGCACCTCTCCAGCTACCAGTTCACACTCAGTTTTTGGTCCATGTCGGGACTTGAACCGGTGACCCTCCGGTTCCCAAGCCAACTCCCTACAGACTGAGCTACTGCCGCCCCCAAACAGTGGATTAGTGTTAGCGCTTGGTCTTAAGGGTCTGTTTGTCACTCCCCGTCTATTGAGACTACAGAGCCGCTTAATTACCCATTTTCTTACGCGTCGCCTGACCTGTAAAACTGGTTTATAAGGTTAGAGGGAAATCCTGGTTATTGTTTAAAGAAACCAACATCACCTGCTGGGAGGAAGTAGATTGTAGGCTTCACTCAGTCTTATCAGATTCACGCTACTCCTGCCTTACTTATTCCAGTAATTTTTACCTCAACATTTAAAGGTTTTTAATCGTTGACCAAATGACCAGTATTGTTGTTTTTCTGGTGAGGACAGTCTATGTAATAGCACTAACCTGGCTACTGTGGACTGCCTAAAATGATGAAAATGCTCTAGGAAGGATTACATCACTACACTTCCCCCCGTGTTAACACAGTCCTATTGTTGGGCAGAGTGGAGAGCGTCATGTCCTGTTCGAGAAAACCTTTGCGGTTTTGAAACCAGTGACCTTTGAGTACTACCCCCACTCCCTCCCCGTCCTTCGGTCCTTGTTTTTCCACCTGTCCAATCTCAGCATTGTCTTGGTGCCAAGCTGGTCCGAGGTGCCACCTCAGCCCAACTCAGGGCAGGCGGGGCTTCACAGCACATCAGGGGGCTAATGAGAAACAGTATGGCCAGGGGATAATGTATCCTGACCTGACAGGCTATGAAACACAGTCTGCTAGCCATTTCTCTCCCGATGCTCTGCTCTGCTTTCCATCCAAGCTGTTCTGACACTTTCAATCTGACTTAAGTGGATCTAAAGAGTTGCTGTTTGCATTTCCAGCCCTCCCTTCATACCCTGCTTTCTTTTTTGCATCTGCAAAGTGCTGCGGAGTCCCCCGAAACATACAGAGTTGCAGTTGAGGAGGCACTGCTGTAGCTGGCGAGTTCCTTCTGTCTACATGAGCAGACAGATAGAAACACAATAGCATCACCACATGTAGGGTGTGCTATTCCCTCTCTGATACATCCCTTTGTGCCTGAGCACGTTGGGAATATCTCTCAGGATCTAACTGGTGATGAGGAGGGAAGGGAATTGTGGGAGGCGAGCGCCAGCCAGCTCTGGTCTTGACTGTGCAGAGTGTGAGCTGGATGTAATTTACACTCGGCCCACCTCAGGGAGCAGCGGGAGCACAAGAAAGCATTACCTCCCTCCAGAAAAATGCCCTTCCCATGTGGCAGTGGGTGTCGGCTTTCATATAAAAATGGATCCATTGCTATTACAACACCCCACCTCTCCCTGCTCCTTCCTCCCTCCCTCTCATACTGAAGGTGTTCTGTAAATTACAAAAAAAAAAGAAGAAGAGATGAGGAATGAGCAGGAGATGATGACCAGAAAAAGCAGGGCATGGGCGGACTGGATGGCTGTCACTATTTCATGTCAAAACATTAAAAGTAGCACGAGTGCGTTGTTGTGACAGAATGATTCCCGAGGCTACACCATCCCATTCTCTACTCAGATGGAGACAGACACACTAAATGGCTGAAAGTCATTTTTCTCCCCTCTAGCTTGTAGCAGTTTCCAAAGAAGCTGTGATAACAAAAGGCTGAAATTAAGCGCCGTCTGTTCTTTGGCTAACTGGCTAACGTTTTCAGCTTTAGTCACTTTAAAATCTTAAAACTGATGTGTTTATACTGCATCATTGACAGATGACTAATATATATTTTATTTTGGCATTTTCATTTCAGTAAGTGCTCCATTAGCATGAGGTTGTTCTTCTAGCCGTCATAGCTGCCAGCCATAATAATAATTCAGTATTCAAACCATAATTTAAAATTTCCACTAAGTCTAAGAGAAGCACAATTTAGAGGCACTGAAACCATTTGGATCACACTATCAGCATCTTAACTTTATAAAGTTCTGACCACATTCATGTACCGATATTAACAATATTAATATAAACATTTCTGAGAGGAGTGGAAGCCACAAATGACCAGTCTACACTGCAATTTCCTGGTTGCCATCTGGTGTCCATCTTTGTGCAGCACAAAGGAAAATTGCTTTATGGCACCAAACAGGAAGATGAAACTACAGTTGAAGAGTTGTGAAGTATCATATATGAGGCAGAATGTTGTTGTTTATGCAAAATGTGGTCTAAATAAGCATCTTTCAGCACATTGTTTGGGTTTAGTGGCCTGTAACTTCACTGATTTAGTTCACTTTTAATTGTATTACCATTTCTTTTAGCTCTGATAAACCCGCTGTATGCTACCTGCCCAGCTTCAAACGACAGACAAAGTTAGTGACTAGCTAGTGAACACATGGGAGCATTTGTTTTAGTAGAAACCATAAACTGTATTTGTAGATGGACGACGCAGCTCCACTTCCTCCCATTGTGCAAAAGTGAAGCCAAAATATCATGGATATGGGAGCTGCCATCTTGAGATTTTTATGTCATTTGGAGCCAGAATCTGCGCAGTAGTGGAGCCACAGTATTGAGGCCCCACCCAAACATCCGCCCAGGCCAATCAAAAGCCGAGCATTGTCGCAGCTTGCTAGCATTAGCCACCTAGCTGATATGTTTGTGGCGTGCTAGCTGTTTGGCTAGAAAGATACAACAACTAACCATGATAATTGATTTATATTTATGACTAAATCTTGTGATGGTTACGGAAAATTAAATTTCATTTCCTTTCTTGAACAATTCCCGAGCCTCTTGCTGCGACCGCCACATTACAGAATTACAGTGTGAAGAATTATTAATAGACACCTGGGCTACTCCAATTCTAATTCTATAATCTTTCTTACATTTATTGATTATCACCAACATTTAGTTTCAAATACTCTATAAATCTCCCCCAGATTACTACTACTAGCTTGTAGTATGTATGTAAGTTTTTCCATAGCAATACATGATAATAGATTTTTAATATACCTGTTCATGCTTTGTTTGTTGACATTTTTCCAACCTATAGCTATTGCTTTCTTAGCTTGTAAGAGAAACAAGTCTATTAGTGTGCAGTCATTCTTCTGAGTGACAAAGTCATTTGGATAAATGCGTCTCACCCTCTTTTTACAGCATCAAATAACATATTAAAAATAAGTGAAAAATGAACACTTGAACATACAGTACATCAGTATAAGAACAACCTAAAATAACAGAAACCATCTGTGGAAAAAATCTGTTTGACTTTGACTTTTTTATTTTGGCCCATGTCCCATCCACTGACATGAAGGGGGCGGGATCTATGTCCTATACTGCAGCCAGCCACCAGGGGGCGATTGACATGTTTTGGCTTTACTTTTAAGGAGCTGTCATGCCGTCCATCTTTATATACAATCAATGGTGGAGACCAAAAACAGAGCTGAAAGGAGAGTGAACTCTGGACTTACATTCATCAGGTGGTCAGAAACACCACTCATAATAAGTAACTTAACTATCTGTCGGTCACACACTCCTACAGAAAGTTACTCTGAGAGCGCAGACCACCAGTTGTTTTTCCATAATCGTGTGGACAAACATAGCCTCATTAGCAGACTTAATTACTGCCCCAAACAAGAGTTATATTTGTAAATGTGGTTATATGATTTCTGGATGACTTCCAGTGTAGTAAGCATTAAGTATTTGGATTTCCAAATAATTCTTGCCCTTTTTATGAACATATAAAATGTATGTTTATTGTCAATGTCTACAGGCAAAACTTAAACAGGTCAGCAGCGTATTGACAGACCGCGGGTATTTTTACTCCTTACTGAGTGCGGTAAAGTCATTTCACGGCAGTGAGGGAGAGGTCTGACATCCTACGTGATCGATACCCTGTGGGACACTGACCTTCACGGTAAAGGGGATCAATCCCTGAAGCTTTCACCCTCCTCATCGACCCCCCCGTGCGAACACACACATTTGCATTTTTATTGTCTACACATTACAAGTTAATTACACACTGCTGCTTTTTGGTGCTCTTTTGCTAACCGCATTAGTCTAATAAAAGAATCCACCCACTTTCTTTTTTTTTAAGTGGTATTTGCTGAATATCTCCTCTTTGCCCTACAGCGAGAGCTAATTATCTAAAGCGGTCTAGCACAAAATTATTTGTGTATGCTCTGTGGTGCATCCAGTCGGGCGTCATATTTTGGTTGAGAGTGTCTTACTATTTTCACATGAAGCCTTTGGGGAATACAGAGTGCCAGAGTTTATGTTTTCATGGCATTTAAGTTCAGCGCTAACACTAGCTGTGTTTATGAGGTAAACCTGGCTGTTATCTGTACTCCATTTAAGGTCATACCTAAGGTTTCAGTATACTTCAAACAAACCAGGTTGTGCAATGTTTTATGTCTTTTCTGAGTTGCTATAATCAAAGGCAGGGTGAAAAGCCTGTGGTCGTAAGGAGAGAGACACATGATGGTAATGGCTCACACTTTCGAATGGTCACTTCTCAAAGACATTCATTGTGTTGGACACATGAATACTGACAGATGTAGTTGTGTGAAGAACACAGTTTGAGAGCACCCAATGAGGGAAAAAGAGGCTGGAGCACACTGTTTGAGATTTTAATTGCAAAACATTACTGTCTTCGTCAAAATGAACACATAAGAAAAACACAGTCAACCTAGAACGGGTGTACAATTGTCATGGGATAACTGGTTGAACAGGATTTCAAATGGGATACTAGATCCAATGGTGGGATTGAGTTTCCATAGCCGAGTTCATGTTTTGTTTTCTTCAACAAGGTAGTAGTTGCTTTTTCTTCAGTATTACCCAAATACTGCCCTATGTAAACTCTGTGTATTGCCAAGAATCTGGTGTTATGATGCGTATCATGATACAGAGGTTACCATTCATTATATTCTGATATTGCAATAGTGTGAGCAAGGCGAACTTACAGGTACAAGCGGCCAAAATGGGTTTTCTCTGGAGGGAGACTGGCATCCCTTAGAGATAGGGTGAGAATTTCAGTCATCCATGAGGGACTCGGAGTAGAGACGCTGCTCCTTTGTGTTGAAAGGAGCCAGCTGAGGTGGTTTGAACATTTGGTAAGGATGCCCCCTGGGCGCCTCCCTAGGGAGGTGTTCCAGGCACGACTAGCTGGGAGGAGGCCCTGGGGAAGACCCAGGACTAGGTGGAGAGATTATATCTCCACACTGGCCTGTTAACGCCTCAGGATCCCCCAGTCAGAGCTGGTTAATGTGACCAAGGAATGGGAAGGTTGGGGTCCCCTGCTGGAGCTGTTGCCCCGGTGACCTTACCCCAGATAAATGGTTGACAATAAGTGATGAGTAAGCAAGGTGATATATTGTGATTTTTTTTTTTTTTAAATCAAATTTTAGCAAAACCGTCATAATATTAGAACATTCCACCAGACAGTATGCAGAAAATCTGAGTTTACTTTTTTATGCAATCAGCATTTGCATTTATCAGAATCCCTGTAACATCCATCATAGTACTGTACCTACTACTTTGAGAGGGAGCATATCTTTGCAAATGAAATGCATTCATTATTATCATTAGTATTGACTAAGTTAATCTTTGCATGTAAACTGTGCGTACAGAGAGTCATGTAATTTGAAAATGTTCTGGTATCGTGACATCCATTATAACATATTAGTTGACTTTATACTCCATCTACTGACCACACTCCTGGTGCGACAAGTGGCTGTCCTCCTCGGTCTGCTTAGTTTCTCTAGTACAGGAGGGAACAATAATTAGAGGAGACTGTCCCCACTTTTTTCAAAAATCAACAGAACAAACAGATAACTGAAAACAAAGGAATTAAATCAGCATCAGTGACTACAACAGGTGAGTTGAACACAGGTAGCCTACAGCAGAACAGCTCCCTGGAAAGCTGCTGCTCGCACCACAGCTGGCTGTCTTGAGTCACCGTCGAATCAACAGGGACTCTCTAGCGGGTAACCAAGCCGCTGAATCTGTGTGTGGAGCCAGCTGGTGGGTGCTGAAATGAGAGATGATTAGGAATGAAAGATAACCGCAAATTAAGTGACTGAGTGTTGATTGAATGAGTAAGTGGGTGAGCGTGTGAATCTTGCTCTTGTTATGTTTGTTCTTTTAGATTCCCATCATCACATAGATGGAGCAATAATACTGTAGATGGATCATGCATTTAAACAACGTAAAGCTACTGGGATGTCTGTTTAGCTATATATGGACTCGTGGACTGTGTGTGCATTTTAGTCTGACAGTTTTTGTCTTAAATATTTGAGCAAAGAAAACACAGTCCTGTAGAAAAAGTAGTTTATTGCAAAGACCTTGACTCTTTCTGTTGTGCGTAGTTGTTTCATAGACAATAAAATGTGGCAAAATGAGCAAAGTGAGCAGCTCTTGGCGACTCCAGCTGTGGCCATCTTGCCAGCGACGATGTCAGCTTATCCCACAATTGCCCAAGAGCTGGAGCATGGATGGAGCTGAGGTGGGCCAAATGAATCCTGGTTGCTGAAACATGACCACCTAGCTTGAACTTTCCGCAGTAGCTAAGGCTAAGAAGCTAGGCTATAAAATGGAAGAGGAAGGGCTACAAGCTAACATTACATGCTAGTCTGTGTAGCCGACTAACCCTCATTTTTTTCTGAAACCTCTGTTCTCTCAGATCGGTATATAGAAAAAGAGTCACGGATGAATGTCTTATATTCCAAGATTTAGACAGCTTTCACGGACATTACAGATATCCCGTTGCAAATTGATGCGGGTGCGGAGGTCATCCAGTGGCAGCCCATCAACCAGGGCTTGTGTACAATTAACTGCAGCGCAAGTCATATTATTTGTCTAATAAGAGTATAAAAATAACTCCAAAAGTCACCAAGCTCTTAAATAAACCTGAGAGGCTAAGTTCAGCTACTCAGATTAGCTGAGCTTTAGCAGACAGCTAGCAGCTGTGACGACACCAATCTGCCACTCAAAGCAGCCACGCCTCTAATTATGCATAACTTCAAGTCTTAATATTAGAGTTTAAAATTAGCACCTGCCATCCACCTAATGCAGGTAAACTGTTGGCAATGGCAGATAAAATCATTGTTATAAGCCCTCAAAAGCATGGCGCTACTAATCCTGAGTGGATGCGCCCCAAACCCGTGTTGAAATCAGCTCTACACGTGTCACCAACTCTATTCTGCCCACACAGCTGGCCAGCAGGGACTTTGTACCTAGCTCAGTGTGCACAGTGATAACCCAAACACATTCCTTATATATAAATGAGACAAAACAACTGAGAATGCATCTAGCATAAATAATTTAAGTGTGTGTGAGCAAAGATGTTTTGCTTGCTAAACCCTTGCGCCAACCTAAAGAGGTGGGGGAGAAAATAAAACAGTCTGGCCGATTATCAGAGGCCTGGAATAGAGTTGCAGGGAGCTAAAGATCTCTAAATGGAAATATAACTGGCAGATTATTCTTAATATGAGACACAAAAAGAGAGCAGCCGGTGGGTAGTTTAGTACTGTGTACAGCACTCTCCCTGCCTCGAAAAACAGGCCTCTCCGGAAGTAAAGCTATAATTTGAATGCTAATTTTCCATGTCACTCACTCATCGTCAACCGCTTATCCAGGGTCGGATCGTGGGGTCAACAGCTCCAGCAGGGGACTCCAAACTTCCCATTTCTGGGACACATTAACCACCTCTGACTGGGGGATCCTGAGGTGTTCCCTGGCCAGTGCAGTGATATAATCTCTCCACCTAGTCCTGGGTCTTCCCCAGGGCCTCCTCCCAGCTGGTCATGCCTGGAAGGGAGGCACCCAGGGGGCATCCTTACCAGATGCCTGAACCACCTCAACTGGCTCCTTTCAACTCAAAGGAGCAGCAGCTCTACTCCGAGTCCCTCACAGATGGCTGAGCTTCTCACCCTATATCCAAGGGAGACGCCAGCCACCCTCCTGAGAAAGCCCATTTCAGCTGCTTGTACCTGCGATCTAGTCCTTTGGGTCATGACCCAGCTCTCATGACCATAAGTGAGAGTAGGAACGAAGATGGACCAGAGCTTTTCCTTCTGGCTCAGCTCTCTTTTTGCCAAAACAGTGTGGTAAAGCGAATGCAACAGACATTGAATGACACCAGATCTAAAATGTTATCCCTGAATTTAGCACAGAGATTTCAAAGGTGGCAGATAAAATTTGTTGGTGGCAGGAAGTGAAAAAAGCTAATTTCAGACCCAGCTTAATATCATATTAAAGGTGAGTTGTATAAAAATTTTCCCCTGTACTGTTGTCATGTAAGAGGACATTAGCTATAGAGACTAAAAACGTCTTTTGTACCTGGCTCTAAACATATTTATTTCTGCTTTAAAGTTAGACATTTGAACATGGGTTTTGTGGGGACTGACTTCGTTTTTGATCCAGCCTCAAGTGGCCTTTAGAGAAAATACAGTTTTTGGCACTTCGGCATTTGCTTCGCTTCTCAGCACCTGAGTTGGGTGATCAGAGAGGCCTTTCATCATACCAGTGGTTCAAACCCCCAACCACAAGTGATGTTCCCATCATTGTCCAGCTTTGTCACATCCTTATAAGTCGTAACTGAGCATCAGTTAAAGACAGTGTCAACTAATGCATCATGTAATGCCAGTTTATAAAACCTCCAATGGGATAGAGAGAACTTCGTTTTTAGATCCAGGTTCAACCCTTGCTAAACCATGAACAAATACATACAGAGAATGAAAGCAATACAACTTTTTTATTATTCAGTTTGTCAGTTACAAAGAACATAAATAAATGAAGCTAGGAATAAATAACAAGTCTGTATTCTCTTAGCTGTCTCCTCAGTGGATAGCCTGTGTGATAAGTTATTTAATATTACTTAAATTACTGTACATATCACCATTTTCCACTGTGAAATATTGCCAAATTGCTGACATTGTTGTTTGCTGTTGTCATGTGGCAGACTACCTGCAATCACTTCTTCTTTGCTGCTCTCACTTCGCTGCAGTGAAGGCAAATGTTTTGGAGCAGCAAAAAAGAATTGATTTTCAGTTTAAAACTTTTAGTTTATGAGTTAATAAATTATGGTATCAGATCGGTGCATAGACTGGCATTCCTGATACTGGATTTGGGCATTTTGGGACGCATTTCCGATACTGATATCGGTATCAGGACAACAACTTTTATAGTGTTTAGTCATAAACCAAAGTATTGGACAAATTGAAATTTACATCCGTCCATTATCTGTAAGGACTTATCTTATTCAGGGTCCTGATGATAGTGCTACAGGAAAATATCACCAAAGTTATCACACTTCATCCTGTGGGCAACATCCACATCCCTACAACCATGTTTTCAACATGACTAAGAATTACTGCTACTGAGCAAAACTATGTTGAGTCACATAACCTGTTATAGTGATACTATAAATTAAGACTGAAGCAATGGAAAATACAACAATATATGATTATGTATGACTATAAGTACACAAAGAATCTGCCTCTCTAAAGCTAATGAACTGTGATGCAACTTATCGCATTATTTCAGATTAAAAACACAATATCAGCCACAAAATCTATAAAAAAAAAAAAAAGCCAAATTATTGCTGGGAACAAGTTTTTCTCAATCGTCGCTCACGTGCACCTTCACGACAGGCTTGTAGCAGTCAGACATTGTGGCCATGATGGTAACATTTTCACTTTCATGGGTCAGACCGGGGCCTTTTGCTTTGCCTCTGACAAATGTCGTGTCAGTACTTTTGGACATCTCACGGAAAAGATCACGATTACACTCTTTGCTGATGTCAAAGATGCCCACTGCGTACACGTTTGACTTCAGCTTAAGGTCAAATGGCACCTGGAACAGTACAGCTATTTTCTTAGAGGACTTTTTTGTAGAAGTATTGAGGAGATCATAGGTGAAGATGCCGACAGATCCTTGTGCTACGATTGGTTTCTTGGCAAACAACGCCTCTCCAGATGAGGACGGACGAATGCGAGGGGGCAGAGGGATGGTGCAGCATCCACTCTTGATGAACACTCTAGAGATAGAAATAGTAGAAACATCTGAATGATACGAGAACAGGTTTAAGAATAAGAAAAATATACTGAGAAAAGAGTTGCAGCTACCTGGGGTTACAAAGAACGTAGTTAGAACTCTCATTGGTAAGTTCGAAGGAGCACTGGCGTTGTGTCGGCATCATTTTAGCAAATGTTGATCCAACTGATAATCCTGTATCTGTAACCCCGCACACAGCATCCAAACCATCGATGACATCGTCCATATCTGCAGTGTGACCACCTGCTCAGACAGACACATTACATGAATTTTAAAGTAATGGAGCATCTAGGAAATTCATGTTGTCACCTGAAATCATTTGGATCTACCTGGCTGTTCTTGCGTGGGATGAACAACGCTGAAGGGCAGCTGAAAGCTCTGTCTGTCAGCCTTGAAGGTTGCCTCCTTATAAAGGTGATATTCTGTCTCTCCAGGATATCCGTCCAAACTAGTTAGATACCTTTTTACAATAAACACCCATGCATAGTACATTGGCATAGTTTTAACAGAGGAATGTGACCTATCCAGCAGGCAGAGACCTGGAAGGTGTTGCGTCATTAAAATCTCTGACAGTAAACTGATCTGGCAAGTGTCCTTGTTGTCGTTGCACAACTGAGAAAATCTTTCTTTGGAGATTAGGAGAAACAAAGTGGAACTAGTACAAATATAATAGAGCTCACAAACTTACTCGGCTTGGTGAGAGTATATATTTTTGTTTGAGTAAGAAGAAGAAGAAAATAAAGTGGAAACCACTTATAGTAGCAAAAAGCTTGGGACAGAATCACTCCTGTACAAATACTGTTTAAATAATTCACTTATAGCAACCAAGTAATCTGCTGATAGTGTTCATTTTGGGTGTTTTCATACATAACAACATGGAAAAACATTTTAAAACTACACTAGACTACCGTTAATTGAATGCGCCCTCGTTAAGTGGATTGCTAATGCCTTGTCTTTTATTTTTCATTTTTCTGATCGTCAGCCAGCTCGGTGGCACACCTGCAGACTGGTTCCCGTTTCCGTCCATGCCGCCAAGCCCCCAGGATATGGCGGAGTATTTGGGCCACACTAAGGGAAAAAAAAACAGAAATTTAATAATTAATATTATTAACATAAATATTCAATTTAATATTTTTTTCTTGGAATATTATGACTTTATTTTTAAAATCTCACTCCGTCGTACCAGGAAGAGCGCTGGTCAATGATGCCAGTTTTTGTAGTGGCCAGACGGTGATACCACAACGTCTGTGTCCATCACGTGATGCCCAAAAAGACTCATCCCATAGACTTACACTTATAGGCTTCTGCAGTGTGGTGAATACAGATTCTTGCTGATACACATGCGGGTCTGCTGTAAGAACACATCTTATGTACTGTGACAGCAGTATTACAAGACTAAAGGCCTGATCACACCAGAAAGTGGTACGGTGACGTTAATCTGCATGTCTTTGGTAAATATTTGGTTCTAGAAACTTGGTGACTATAGTCGCAGAGTTAACTGGTGGACTCTGGTAGCTAACTGCTTTCTTGACAGTCAGTCCAAATAGCTCCTTGGGAGTCTCTCTGTTGTCTCCCTACTGTTCTGTTTACCCCTCCAGTATTTTTCATTGCGCACCATTTCACTCAATAGAAAGAACATTTAAGAGGAAATGCTAACGGTAAGTTAGCATGCTCATTAGCAGCATGGAAGATCAATGACTGTACCAAATGTCTGTCCAGTAGTTGTTGAGACATTTTAATGTAAACCTACAAATAGAGTAGCTGCTGAGAGTGAAAACTATGATCTCGATCACCAAAGTCAGTAGCGTTCATCCTCTGGAGATAAATACCAGTACAAAATGTCATGGCAGTCCATTTAATAGTTGAGGAGAAATTTAATTTTGGACTAAAATGGTGGACCGACTGATTCAGTGGCAAGGCTAGAAGTCGACAGCATAATGAACTTTTAATTGTTTCTGTAATAGCGTAACTGAAGAGATGTCTGAGTTACCCTCGGGCAGTTTCCAGCAGCTCAGGTTGAGGTGTTCTGACAGGTTAGGACTAGAAAGACAAGAAAACGAGGTGACACTCATCGTTCAAACATGCTAGTGAAATCGAAAGTATTTAACTGTCATATGGCCAAATACATTATGACGCTCGTGTGTCAGGAACAAAAGCAGAGGTAGCGTAACTTTGGAAAACCTCCAAGGGAGACTTCCGGTTTCCAGTTTCTTGATTGGTTTCCTACCAACACTGTTTGTTTTAGACATGATCGCGGTTTAATCTTAACCAAGTAGTTTTTGTGCTTAAATCTAACCAAACCATGAGTGGGTGTTGGACTGTGCTAAAAGAAAAATGCAACCCATCTCTCAAAACTGATATGGTGTTTACATATACTTAAATGTGCAAAAATCAAGGTCATTATCATAAGTTCAAACTTTAGTATCGCTAAATTGGAAAACTGTGTCCTCATATCTGCACCATCGTAGTTCAACCCACTGCATAATGCTCGACTTAAAACAAGCAAGTCCTCCCAGTGACGAAATGGTGATGGGGGGGGTCATATTGTTTTTTTCCTTCATTTTAAGACAAAAGACTGAACATTAACAGGACAACACAAAACAAAACAATGAGTCGGTTGACATATGCAATTAGTCGCATGATTTCCATAGTTCATCGCGATTAATCATAAAATAATCACATTTTTTTATCTGTTCAAAAAATTTGTCAAGTATCAATACTCTTATCAACATGAACAAATATGCTGCTTTATTCAAATATATGTATATATTTATTATTGGAAATCAATTAACAACACAAAATAATGACAAATATTGTCCAGAAACCCTCACAGGTACTGCATGTAGCATAAGAAATATGCTCAAATCGTAACATGGCAAACTTGCCCAAAACTGCATGTGATTATCATGAAGTGGGCATGTCTGTAAAGGGGAGACTGGTGGGTCCCCATAGAACCATTTACATTCACATATCTGGAGGTCAGAGGTCAAGGGACCCTTAAGTAAGTGAGTTTGGAGCATTATTCAGCCTCCTTTGCAACAAGCTAGTATGACATGGTTGGTACCAATGGATTACTTAAGTTTTCTAATTTCATATAATACCGGTATCTTAGCATTAAAACTAAAAAAATCCAAGTTGCATTAATGTGTTGAAGAAATTAGTGGCATTAAAACAAATTGGCTGCTTGCTCTAGCTACATATTTGGTGTACATAGCTTGTATGAAAGTGTTACCAATCTAAGCACATTTACCCATAAAGTCTTAACTATTCATTTAAAGGAAGACTTCATTACTTATCATTCAAGTTAGTAATTATCTGCAAACATCTGGTCTAAATTTGCTTCCCTTAATGAAAAGAAAGTGAGAGTTTTGGTGGAATAAAAACATCCTGCGGGCAGAAGGTTGGTTATGAATAATTTCACTGAAACCCTTGAGAGACAGATAAGCCATAGAGGAGTGCTTCCGTCAGCCAGTTAGCCACCGCGCACTCCTCAAAATGTGCCATTGTGCACTTCCACAACTTTCAAAGTTTCATCTGCCTATGGAGGTAAATGCTACTCCTCTCAGGTGTGCTTCTATAGAACACACTGTTCTGTTTTGTAGTTTCCACATGACAGGGCTTTGCTTTGGAGGGCAGATGCAGAGTCGGGTTGTGTTAAGTCAGGTGTCTGGGGAGCCTGGAGACCAGGCAGGCACAGGAACATAATGGTCAGGGCAGACATCCAGCTGGGACGTGTTCACCTGCCTAGAAAACCCGACATATTTCCTCAAAATACCCCCAGTACCAGTTATTAGGGCTGGGACGATACTCCTATCTCCTGATTTGATACTATCACGACACCTGGGTGCTGATTCAATATGTATTGAGATTTTTATTTGATATTACAGTTTATTGTACTTAAATACTTAAATTGATACAGTAAAAATGTTTGATTTTCAGTAGTCAGAGAAGTCAAATATATCAATCACAGTCAGGAATATAATAATTAAATTTTTTTCCAGCAACCCAAAAATTGAATAAACACATTTTCCTCATAAATTTGTGGTATAGTCTTTTTTTAATTTACATTTACAAGGGACATGTATTTTTTTATATTTCTGGTAACTATAATCCAATAAATAATTTTTCACATATATGTATTTTGTATATACAGTTCCCTTTGTTAACACCTTATTTTGAAAACCGGGCATAATCACACACGTGTACTTACGCTAAGTTTGCCACTTGTTTTGGTTGACGGATGCAGAGTGGATATGGCGTCACGTTACTCAGACTACAACAGTAAAAGCAGTAACTACCTTCTACCTCCACATAGACTCAAATGAAGCAAACGTATCAATTCTGTTACGACTGTCAGGTCCTAGGTCATTTTATTTTTTTTTGTCTTTTCATTTTTTCTGTGTTCACTTCCTGTTTTATTTTGATATTCTAACATTCCCTCTGGTTTCAGAGCACTTGACTTCCTGCCTTCATGTTTCCTGCTGCATGAATGACTGACACATCCTGACCTACTTTCCATCACCATTCACCTGTGCTTGATTGTCCTCTCCGCCCCGATGGTGTCCACCTGTCTCTCGTCAGTCCCTCCCTCACTAGTATATAATGTGTCTCCCCTTCCTTCTGTGCCAGTTCGTCTTTTTCCTTTGTGAGAAGTGTTCCAGCCTTATTTTCCTCCTATTTGACCTCTTATGCCTTTTGAAACTCTGCCTGTTTTTTGACCTCACTGCCTAACGTTTTTGATTTGTTTGCCTGCTATTTTTGACTGTGTATCCACCTGTTTCTGTCATTAAAGACGCAAATTGTTTTTTGAAACCACCTTCTCTCTGAGTCTTGCAATTGAGTCCAAACCTGCCTGTCTCTCCAGTCGTCACAAATTCTGGCATTAAAAAATCAGTTTAAAAATTGTAAAAAAAAAAAAAAAAACATCCGATATATCGTTGAATCATTTTTATTAGACATGATGTCTAGCTCTGGTTTTCCTGCAATGTGTAGAACCCAAATTGTTTCCATACTTTGCTGTATCTGTTGTTTTCAACGTGAGGATGCAGGTCGTATCCACGCAGACCCTCCGCGGTTTGCTTCCTCATTTCAGCTCACTGTGGCCGACCGTGGTTGGTTGATGGAGACGGAACAAATATGGCGTCACGTTACTCAGACTACAACAATTAAAGCAGTAACTTCCTTCTACCTCTGCATAGACTCGAATGAAGCAAACACAGTATACAGTGGCATTACAAATCAATTTCAAAATCATTAAAAAAACACAAAAAACATCGTGATGCATGGGTGAGTCATTTTTTCCACACCCCTATCAGTTATGAAATGACGATGGTGCTGTTTGAGCAGAGGGACACTTAGAATAACTGTTAAAATTGTAGCGCTTTAAAAAAAATATAAAGATCTGTAACACTGATCTGTTGAAATGTAGAGTAATCAGCAAATTTAAGAAGTTGGTTTCCACAGTAGATGCTGGCAGCGCTCACTCAGCATTTCCAGAAGCCTTTACTCACACTGTAACTGAGACGAGACAAACGGGGGGAGGCAGGCTGAAGAGTAGTAAGTGTGTTGATAATTGTCTCCTCGATATTGATGTCCATTAGCTAGGTATACAGCACCCTGATCCTCTCAATCCCCCCCCCCACGTGCACGCTTGCATGCACACACATAACACCCGATCCCTCTCCTTTCCCACAGCGCTGAATCTAAGATTCCCAGCACTTAGCATTGATTATTAATGGAAGGTTTGAAAAGAAAAGGGGGGCAGAAACTGATCTTGCTCTTTATGCACACTGACGTTAAGAGATACCTGTCGGGGGGCTCACGGCCAGTCCTCTTCCCAGAAACCCTACTGATGGAAAGTGCACGGCTTGTGTGATGAATGTCTGCTCAGAATTGTGCGGTCAGAGGGTCACGGCAATGTTTGAGGACAATGACTGCGCTTACTTTGGAACATGTATTGACGTTAGTCTGAGCAACGAGGACACCGGGGGATGGGACTTATTGTATCAGCTGTCCAGGGGGAATGGATTGATGGTTTAGTCACAGTGAGCGCTGAGCCTCATCATATTTTGTCATGTTTTCTGAATGTCCTCTTCATAGATGAAAAAATAAAGCTAATAAGAAACATCAGTGGGTGGTTTAAGCTGCACAGAAAAAAACGCTTTTGTTACTTGTCCCAAAAGGTAAACACTCCAGAGTTTGGGAAGTGGCAGGTGGCACCAAATCACAGCGTAGAGGAGGCTGCCTGAAAATGTATTTTCTCGGAGCGAGCTGCTGTGTAGTTTGTCAGAAGTGTCATTGTTCTGGGTATAACAGGGTTTCTCAACCATGTCTGGTCCCATAATTCTCGCTTCAGCACTTCAGCTGAATTGTTGTAATGTGCCAAGTTGTCATGTGAATCTCAGTATGATATCCGCTTGTATTTAAGGAGTATTAAAGATACAGAATCTACAAAGAAACCCCCCATGATCCCACTTAGGTTCTCAACCCCAACTTTAAATTTAGATTTTCAAAATTTTGGTTTAAGTATGTTTTAGCATCAAAATGCCCTTCTTAAACCTTTTTCCCCACAAAACCTGATGCGGTTTCTGCATGATGATGATGCTACATATACAGTTTATATACAGTACCTCCTTATAGTCAGTCTATTAATGTCACATAGACTAACTTAGATGGCGGTCGGCATGCTCCCAGTGTGGAGAAGCAGACATGAGTACCGGCTCAGAAGTTAACCAAGTCTTTTTTTATTACATGATATGCAATATAATATAAAATAATATAGACACTTTATCCGTGAGTGCAGGGGATTTAGCTCCTTTTATTGCTGCTACCTGGCACCCGATACTTACTATACAGCCCGAGACGTGCTTGCTGTTATGTTCTATATATTTATTATTGGAAATCAATTAACAACACAAAACAATGACAAATATTGTCAAGATACTGCATTTAGTATAAAAATAATCATAACATGGCAAACCGGGTGTGGGCATGTCTGTAAAGGGAAGACTTGTGGGTACCCATAGAGTACATTTTCATTCACATAACTGGATGTCAGAGGTCAAGGGACCCCTTTGAAAATGGCAATTACTGTTGTTCCCCACTAAAATTTTGCACAAGTTTGGAGCGTTATTTAATCTCCTTGGTGAGGAATATGACTTGGTTTGAACAAATGGATTCCTCGTGTTTTTTTCATATGTTCCCAGGGCTCTTATGATGCCAGTATCTTCAGTCTAGCTTTAAAACTGAGCTACAACCTACAACAAAAAGATCAGTAAAAGGGACCTTCAGAGACAGAAGTGATGCTGTTTGGATTTGATGAAAAAAAAAAGTCTGACTTATTGTTAGTAAGCGTGAACCCTTAAACTAAATCTTTCTTTTGTGGGTTTGACCAGTGACAACAAGGTGAGATCGCTCCATTAAGAGAAGCTAAATGTGTTTTATGACAAGCATTCAGATCGTTTGGTGTCGAGGGAGGGTTGCTGCTGATAAAACCTCCCCGTCTCTGTCTCATCACAGGCAACAGCAGCCTTAAACCGTCGTGAGCTGTGTTTTCCCTCTGTGGTTTTTTACTCGTCTTCCTGTGCCCTCTTCTGTCCCTGCAGACCTCAAATGTGCGTCAGCAAGTTGCTCAGTGGCGGCCCAGTCTGCTATCTCTTTATCAGCTCCTGTCCCTCTCCCTCTGTTCAAAAAAGAAGCCACGCAGTATTTAGATGTTTCCTTTGACCTCTGAGTACCCGTGGATAGTAATAGACGTCATTTCAGAGGCTTTTCCATCCTGCCTAGAGAAGAATTTAGCATGAAACGCTCTGTATGCATTTAAGATTAATAACTCAGTATTTGCTCTGTGCTACATTCCCTTTGCAAAGCTGCTTCAACTGGATCAAGCCTTGTTTGAGTCAGAAGTTTCTGTGTTTGGTCGGGCCAGCGTCTGCGAGCAGACGAGGATGTGGGCCACCCTTTCTCCCGTGGGGTCCTCGGTGTCCCTCGACTGACTCGAACCTAGCGAGCAAAAATATCCACATGCCTGCGTCTTCTCCGCAGCCTGAGGGAACGTAATAATGCCTCGGCTAATCCGATTAACATTAACAATCCCACAGGGGAAATCGCTGCACATCTGCAACGGACAGATAATTATGTTGCCTCAGATGTTTATTTCTTTTTCGTGTGTTTGTTTTGCCGCTTTTTTATGTCTTTGGAAGACCATCAGTGTTTTTATTTTTTGTAGTGGGCTTGGATGGGCACTACTTCAGTGTGTTTTTAGGTCTTTGTTGCCAACATGGGTGGGTGCCCTCCTCCTGGTCTCAAGGGGAAGCTTTGTATGATGTTAGCAGGCTCAGATAGATTTTGTTGTACTGAGTGATGCCAAGGATGGTTATGAAACAACGCTGCGCTTCACTGACTATGTTTACATGCACACTAATATCTGCAGTCTAATATTATTCAGCTTGTAGGAGCATTCTTCGGACGTGTATACAGCACATTTGGAATATACATCTTAATTTGGGGTTTCACGGCAGTTTTCGACACACTGCCTTTGCCTGTTTGTTTGCACCAATCTGACTTTTTAAATACATAGATATATATTTAATGAATTGTTATTTCTTAATAAAAAGTAGAGAATCATCGGGATTAACAGGAATTATGATTCAACAGTAAACCTTTTAAAAGCAAAAACAAATTGGTCAAAATATAACACAGGAATTAAAATTTCAGTAATGCATGCAGTATAGTGTATAACCATGAAACTGAATTGAATAGATCGACCCCATTGTTACTGATACCCAATTCAGTTATTTGAGTCAGTATCAGCCCGATAACCGATATCTGTATCAGCTTCTCGAACAACAGTTCATGACTTTACTCTTTAATGCATCAGGTGAGTTTATTGAGAAAATGGCTCTACCAATAGGATTTTACTACTGTTAACAGTAGTAGTAACAGCAGATTTGATAGTAGTATTACTTGTACTACTCATAGTATGTACAGTAAATGTTGGTAGTAGAGGCAGCATGAGCAAAATTCATTCTAATGTTGAAACAGCCTCCATTTTTCTCTCTCAGCATTTCATCCATTAAATCTTACATCAGAGGCATCACACTGTACGCAGTATGCCAAAATGCTTCATTGCTGTGTTATGCTATGATCGAAACATTAAGGACTTGTTTACTTGTGCGACTTGAAAGGATATCACAGCGCTGGCTACACCGTTACGATGTGTTTGAGGCAGTTTAGCAGACAAGCAGTGGGGTGCCGTAAGTTACTGTGAGCGTATAGCTCGTCCTGTCTGGAGCTGAAGACCATGCGACGCGGAGTAAAATCCTGGAAAAAGATAATAAGTCGACCTTGTGTCAGGATTGTTTGTCAAATGCTGTTTAGGGGTGGGGATCACCAGAGGCCCTGTGAGGGTTTCTGGACGATATTTGTCATTGTTTTATATTGTTAATTGATTTCCAATAATAAATATATACATATAATTGTATTAAGCAGCATATTTGCCCACTCCCATGTTGATAAGAGTATTAAATACCTGACAAATCTCCCTTTAAGGTACATTTTGAGAACAGATAAAAAAGGTGCTATTAATCATGATTAAATATTTTAATCGATTGACAGCCCTAATTGCGATATATTTTGATTTATCACCTTTTTTCAACTGCTAATTGTGCAGTTTGTCAACGTCTGTTTTATCTAATAAGATATAGTTTGGGGTCATATATGTTGAGGTCAGAGGGACCCTTTTGAAAATGGCCATGCCTGTTTTTCCTTGTCTAAACTTAAATTTGGAGCGTTATTTAGCGTTCTTCCTGTTAGATAACACAACACAGTTGGTACCGGTGGATCCTCAGGTTTTCTAGTTTCATATGATACCAGTATTGTCGCTCTAGCTCTAAGACTGAGCCTGCTACAACCTCTGAGATACAGAATAGCATCCATCGGATTGTTAAGAAGTTAGTTTATATAATAAAATATTAATATATAGTTACAATACTCTGCTGTATGAATTTTTCCCTACTCCTATGATTTGTATAACATGTAAAATTCCCTTTGATAGTTTGATGGTGGCACAGAAAGTAGAAAAAGTTGATATTGTCATTGTAAAACAACTTTTTGAGGAGTTGAGTATGGGAGCAAGTGACTGGTGGCAGTGATACAGAAACCTAAACTGTATGACCCCACTGCTGGATGCTGCAAACCAACATTTTAAATACTGTTCAGCGAGCCGTCCACTGAGAGCAACTTCCCACGACTCTGTATTTAATTTTCCAAAGGACAGAGGGCCCATTATCACTGAGCAAACTCTCACAGTTAGATGTCTCTCTTGCTTACGCTTTACTCTCTTAGTTTACACAATCCTGCGTTATTTTAAGTCTCCTTCTGTCCTCCTGCAGGTCGGGATCCTCTATTTCCAGCCGAGTGTTTTCCGCTGCATCCTGCTGCGATGGGTTCGTCTGCTGGGATTCGCTACCGTCTACGGGACGCTGACTCTGAAGTTGTACAGGTAACAGGCATTGCACACGTACACATCTACACAGAACCATTTGTCCAGCATCGTTGTCCATCCCAGGAAATCAGATAACGTTGACCTCTTTAAGTGCATGTGTTACATCTTAACTCCTTGTAAAAGTAAGAGCCTCATGAAGTGTCGAGGCGGCGTGTTCCTCGGCTAATTCATCACCAGATTGCACATGTTTAGGGGTGGATTCACTGCCTCATTAAGTGGAAGAGGGGAAACGCCAAGTAAAAGTAATTAAGAAAACACGGGGTGCTTTGGCCCCAAATGATCTCCATACATAACGCAGTATTGAATGATGGTTGGCAAGAGACAAACTGAGAGACTAATGTGTGAGAGATGAGAGGAAGGGAAAGGACAGCTGGAGGATATAGTTAGGGAGAGACAAGAGGGGGGTTATCCAGCCCTGAATAGCTCATAATGAGACAGGGGGTCTGCTGTATTTAAAGTAATGCACTTGAAATTGTTCATCCGAGGGGCTTTTTGTCAGGTGAACCTGTCAAAAAGGCTTAATGAAGATGCTGATAAAGAGGATGTGGCTAATGCGAGCGCGAGCCGGGTAAACCCTTAGAGGTGCAAGTTAACATATTGCACAGATCAATTTTTGATGGGGGGCTCATTAGTGGGGAGCGCAGTGGACACTTCATCAATGTGCGTGAAGGGCACAGCCTAAGAATAGCGACGGCTGGTTCATGTGTTTGAGCGCAGTTTAATTCCTGTTACACAGCCTTTGTGTTTGTACGCTGTCATGTAGAAATGCACAGAATAACTGCTCTAAATAATGATGTTTTACAGAGCCGCAGATTTCTGCTGCAAGTTTCATATCAAAACTAAAGGCAAAAGAATATATTTTTAGATACTAGCTCTTTGCTATTGTGTATTTCTGGGCTTACTTGACAAAGTCATCCATATGAGCTTTGACTGATCTGGTAGCCTTATTGGTGCAGCATTTGTCAGTCATGTGACTGTTTTCTGATGTGCCGCTTCTATAATTAAAGAGGATCTATTATGCATTTGTTCTTTTTCTAGGATTGTCAAAGTTAACCCTCTGAGACCCACAATAGACCTGTTTTTTTAAGGGGATACAAGGAGTGAGAAGTGGTTTCGGTATCAAAAACTTTTGACATTTGGACATTTCTGGAAGAATTGCATTTTTCCGTGATTAGATGGCAAGCAGCTGCTGAGAAACCCCCTTATTGTCAGTCTAGCTAGGAAGCCATCCATCCTCTGAATGCTCTTGGTCTCTACTTTGTGGCTGTAAAGTTTCACGAGGCTGTGATTATCCCAGAGGTCACCACAGGTCATTTTATACAGTCAGGTCAAGTTTCAAAAAATGGCCTCACTAGAGTGAAATGGCTACCATGGGGACTAACATCACCACACTTTAATACAGTTGCGCTCATTAGATCCACAAGAGTCTCAGCTTTACAGTAATCCTCAATTTATGTAATTTAAGACTGTTTAGGGACCCCAGTATGCAGAAATATTCAAACACATCATTTTATTTTAGGCAAAAATAACACATTTATACTGCATGAAAGAAAGTGCATGTAATTATTATAAAGTGGGCATGTCTATAAAGAGGAGACTCGGGGGTACCCGTAGAACCAATTTTATGATAATCACATGCAGTTTGGGGCAAGTCATAGTCAAGTGAGCACACTGACACGCTGACAGTTTGCCCTGTTATGGATTGAGCATATTTTTTATACTAAATGCAGGATTTCTGGACAATATTGTTTTGTGTTGTTATTTGATTTCCAATAAGAAATATATACATACATTTGCATAAAGCAGCATATTTGCCGACTCCCCCAAATCACCGTTTAAGGTACATTTTGAATAGATAAAAAATGTGTGATTAATTGGCGATTAATCGCGATTAAATATTTTAATCGACTGACAGCCCAGGTTAAAAGAAACCAGTGTAGACCGTTGGTAATAAAACACATACACAGTAGTTTCTGCAGCACTGTTAACAGTATCACAGCACCTCCTTTACTTACATCATTGTTTGCAAAGCCACAAGAGGTTCATGGTCATTTTAAGGGTTTGGACAAAGTAAGAAAAAGAATAGTCTAAAAGTTTTGGTGTCAAATTCTACCACTGAGGGTTATTACCTGCGGAACATAAAACATTTTACATTATATTTCAACAATTGTATGGAGAGCAATGCATAAACAAAGCTAGCGGTACATTAAACTCAGTAGATCAGAATGTATTAGCAAACACAAGAAAAGAGCTCCAGCTCTTGTTTTTGCTGTCATTTTGTATACTTATACTTAGTGACAGCATACATGATATAATGGTTGCTGAAGGGAATTCTGGGAAATGTAGGAACGCACTAAGACAACTAGGCCTCAGGAAAGTTTAAATAGAAAGATTATTTTTACTACCCGATGCTGTCTTTGCAGTTCAGAATGATTCTACTATAATGTACGATGAGGATTTTGTTGTACTGTTGTGACAGTGAGCTTCGCCTCTCCTCCCCCACAGGGTGCTGAAGGTGTTCCTGTCCCGTACAGCCCAGAGGATCCCCTACATGACCAGCTGGCGAGTGTTGCGTCTGCTGGGCATCATCCTGCTCATCGTCTGCTGGTTCCTGGTGGCTTGGACATCTGCCGTCTGTCAGAACCCGGACAGGAAGTTGGCTCTCATCGACGTGGGCTACACGCCCGACGGACTGCAGTTCAGCATGTGCCTGCTGGATCGCTGGGACTACATGATGGCTGTCGGTAAGCCCAGCTAATGCCCTCTGCCTCCATAGGATGTTGTGAATTCATTAAAATACACTGAACTCTGTGTGTGAGTACCACGGTGAGAGGGTTATTTGAGGTATTCATGGCGTAAAATCAAGAAGTAATTTGTTTGGCGTGATAGCATGTAGAGTTCAAAGAGAGTGGAACAAGAAAAGACAAGCTGGATGAGTAGAATAGTTTGCCTCCATCTACACTTGGCACACGTTTCCCAAAAGTAGACATTAATCCTCTCCACCGGGTGCTCCTCTTTTGGATATTCTCCTGTGTGGTGCATGGAGGAGAGGGCAGCCTGCCGCTGATGAAGGCAGATGAGAAATCAAAGATGCTCGGAGGGGAGCAGCGTCTCTCGTTGAGGAAATCTGCATGCTGTTTTACATCTGCTGACTCAGGCGTAAATGAGAGAGAACCGTGGTCCTTTTTGACTTCTGGGAAAACAGATGGACCCCCAGCAGAGCCTCCACACTGTGATTCTGTATACTGACGCCACATTTTCATTCTGTTTATTAGGAGGTAAAAATAGGTTGGTAATAGGGAAGTGCGAGTCAGCTCTGACGTCACCTACATGCAGCTCATAAATTACACACACGCAGATGCAGTAAAACTTTCTGATTTAGAAATATGCACCTGAAAACACTTACTAATTATAAAGCATTTGACTTTTTTTGCTTTACGAAAAGCTAGTTTCAAACCAGTAAGGATTTATTGTTTCACCCAAACAGGCACAGCGAAACTGCAGCTTCAGCATTGCAATGATGTGTTCATTTAATCAAAAAAATTATATTCCTTTTAATGACGTTTCTCTCATATTCCTGTCGAACCACCAGCATTTTATTTGATTGTTGATGCTCTAAAAAAAAAAAACAGGCTTTTGGTCAAGTCATTTATGTCTGTCACAACTTTTTAAGACAACATATATAACTATATAACTTTAAGTTTCAAGTTTATTTGTCACATATACAGAGTTATCGACCAACCGACATAAACAACAAACCAACATAGCATAAGTGGCAACAGTGCAGACATTACCAAACGTGCCAAAGTGAATGATGGAGTAGTGGGGGGGGAACTTAAGTTTCAGACTCATTAAGCAGTCTGATGGCCTGAGGGGAGAAACTCCTCCTCATTCTCTCTGTATTGCAGAGCAGACAATAGCGTCTCCCTGAAGGCAGCGGGGAAAACTGTGTGTTGTTGGGGTGACTGGGGTCCCCGGCGATCCTCTGCTCTTTTCCCACATGGTTTGATGTAGATGTCACACAGATGGGGGAAGGGGGTGGTCCTGATGGCTCTCTCAGCTGAGCGGACCACCCTGAAGAGAGCCAAGTGATCCCGCTTGGTGCCGTTTCCCATCCAGGTGGCGATACTCCCACACAGGATGCTCTCTGTGATGCAGGTGTCCAAGTTCCTGAGCACCCTGAGTGGGAGTTAAAAGTCCCTCAGTCGTCTGAGGTGGAAGAATTGACTTTGTTAATGGTTAATACATTTTTTTTTGTAATGCTTTATAGATTAGTAAAACCATTGTTGGGCTGCTTCTATTGAGGTTTTTGAATGTCTGTTATATTTTATGTTGTCATCACCCAAAACAAATATCAGATTTTAAATGAGTTAGTCTTTTTTTTTTTTTTTAGTTAGTCGTAATTAGTCACAAATTAATCACACATTTTGTATCTGTTTAAAATGAACCTTAAAGAGAGATTTGTCGAGTCTTAATACTTTTATCAACACGGGAGTGGGAAAATATGCTGCTTTATGCAAATGTGTGTCTATATTTATCATTAGAAATCCATTAACAACACAAAACAATGACAAATATTGTCCAGAAACCCTCACAGGTACTGCATTTAACATAGAAAATATGTTCATAACATGAACTGAAATCATAACATGACAAACTGCAGCCCAACAGGCAACAACAGCTGTCAGTGTGTTGACTCGTTGTTGTTGTTGTGAGAGGCGTTTTCTGGGCGGATGTTTCCTATCGTGTAATCTTCCAGTCTTTTCCCTGATTGGTGGCTGTGTCTCACTTGGGTATTTAAAACTGGCTTTACATTTTGACTGTTCACGCTGACAAAGACTTTTGGCTGAAACACATACGGTTGTTTGCCCTGTAAATGAAAGAAGTCACTTTATCTGAGAGTGCTGGAGATTTTGTTTCTCCAGTGTGCTGACTTGACTATGATTTCCCCCAAAACTGCATGTGATTATCATAAAGTGGGCATGTCGGAGGTCAGAGGTCAAGGGACCCCTTTGAAAAAGGCCATGCCTGTTTTTCTCTACCAAAATTTCTTTCTTAGCTTTTCGAGTGTCATATGATTGATACCAGTATCTTCACTCTAACTTTAAAACTGAGACCACTACAACCTAAAAATTACAAGCTGTATTAATTAATTAACAAATTTAGTGTCATTAAAATGAATTTACACAAACATGTAAATTTTGGAAATGATTACATCTGTCTTTTGTCAGTCAGTTTTAACTTTTTGTCTTTATAATGCTCTGGAGTCCTTTGGTTCTACAAATAGTATAATATTATTGTTGTTATTACATTATTATTATTATTGTTGTTATGTTATTATTTTTGTAACCGGTACCAACACTTGTATCTTCACTTCATGTGTGGAGAGCTTCTCTGTGACCGGTCCACATACATTTCGTGGTCACTGGTAGCCTGCGCCACACTCGTAGAAACAAAAGAGCAGAGGATATTAATGATCAGGGTGCAACGCTGCACAGTGAATATAGCGGAAACTCTGATTACTGTGCAGAAGAACACGGTTTAAACAGAATGAATAGGCATGCAAACTCCAACCTGCACAGTATTCAAATGTCATTCAAAGCCCTAAAAATAATAAGGTTGTATGGGCCTAATATAACCAGAAATGGCTTGGCAAAATGTAGGTTTTGTTTTTGCTTTTAGATATCTTGACCTTCACACGCCCTCACACAACCTTAACAAATACCACTTCTGTGAGTGGCCAGTTGCATCTAATGCTCCCTGTTGTTCCTATTGTGATGAATACATGTGATTCACTCCCCACAGTTCAAGCAGATGACACTATAAATGTGAAAATAATGGCAACAGGTTTTCATGGGGAAAAAAAGCAGCTTGTTTATTGCTGTGGAGCTGCTACCGGGGAGACATTACATGGGGTTGCCATGGAGGTGCACAGGGATTCTGTTATTGTCCAGAGAATACAACCACAGCTGTTGCAAATGAGTTTGATAGCGTGTGTTAAACAGGGCATTTTCCTGTGTACCTGTGTTGCACAACCGTTTGCACCAGCTCCACGAGAGCACTGAACTGTGGAGCGGCCGGTTGGCCTGTGAAGCCCGTGCACCGCATATAAATGATCGCTGGGCCCGTGTGTTCACTGTGTTCACCTCCTCTTTTTCAATCTCGCTCCACAGCCGAGTTCCTCTTCCTGCTGTGGGCGGTGTACCTGTGTTATGCTGTGAGGACGGTGCCGTCGGCGTTCCACGAGCCTCGCTACATGGCCATCGCTGTTCACAACGAACTCGTCCTGACGGCGATATTCTACGTCATCAGGTGAGAACTCCTCCTCCCAGTTGACTCCATTCATTAGTGGATATATGTGAACTAAAAGTCATGAATATCAGAGATAAATTTCGAGCTCCGGCGGGAGGCGGAGAGCTCTGCGCCCGGCAGCAGTGGCTCCTCCTCTGGTCAGGAGCAGAGCTTCGCCTCGCCGCTCCGCCGGTCCTTGCTGGGAATCACATTTCTGTTGTTTCTGGGGTGAAAACAATATTTTGTCAGGATCATCTTTCTTCATCATCCATGAAACAGGTGGGGGAAACAGTTTTGGAAGGTGAATTTTTTTTTAAATTTTTCCGCGTCTTTTGTGTTGTTGTTGTAATGCTCATTTCAGCTAAGAGAGGCTGAAGTGCACCACTACCCCATGTTTTGTCACACAAAACAAAAGTCGGGCTGTCAATTAAAAATATTAATCACGATTGATCACACATCTTTTAAGGGGCTCTTAAAGGGAGATTTGTCATGTATTTAATATTAATTATGCAAGTGTATGTCTTTACTGGAAATCAATTAACAACACAAAACAATGACAAATATTGACCAGAAACCCTCACAGATACTGCATTTAGCATAAAACATATGCTAAAATCATAACACAACAAACTGCAGCCCAACAGGCAACAACAGCTGTCAGTGTGTCAGTGTGCTGACTTGACTATGACTTGATCCAGACTGCATGTGATTATCATAAAGTGGGCATGTCTGTAAAGGGGAGACTGGTGGGGACCCAAAAAACCCATTTACATTCACATATCTGGAGGTCAGAGGTCAAGGGTTCCCTTTGAAACTGGCCATGCCAGTTTTTATTTTTTTTCTAATATGACATGGTTGGTACTAATTGGGTTTTGTAGTTTTTTATGATGCCAGTATTTTCACTCTAGCTTTAAAACTGAGCTACAACCTAAAAACAGCAAGTTGCGTTAAAGCGTTAAAGAAATTAGAGGCGTTAAAATGAATTTGCGTTAACGTGTTATTATTGCGTTAACTTTGACAGCCCTTGTCGAAACACATGGTATGTTGTGTTAGCAAATTAAGTCAATTAAAACTCCATCTGTTTCATAGATGAAAAAAAAAAATGTATCCCGAAATAAAGATTACACAAAACCTTTTTTCACCTCTTCTTAAGTGATGAACAAAACAATTTAGATCAGACAGATTTTATAGATCTCTACTAGGTATATGGCTGTGATTTGGGGACATTTGCGTGAATTGATCCTTTAAACTTAGACACTTACTGGAAAATGTAATAAATACCAACTCATGGCATTGTCATAATAGTCGTGGTGAGGTAATGCCCACCCATCTGGGGCTCCAAGGAGGATAAAACAAACATAATTACTAACAAAAGCCTCTTCTTCAACATGATCCTGTCACTTAAATTCACAGCATGTTCCACATTTACTCCATATTTAATATCATTGTCTTTGATTGCCCTTAGCTGTTGTCGCTTTGACGTTCACGTCCTCCCCTAGATTGTCTCATTTCCATCACATATAGGCTACCGCATGAGGCTCTGTTCATCTGGGAATCGCTTTTTTTATTGTAGTGAAATTGGCCATCTCCCTCCAGTATACATGTCAAATATCTGCACCATGCAGTTTATAAATGAGACGTTTCAGCTGACACCGCCGCCGCCATTCCTAGCTGGAGTCCCCCTAATTGAGAGCTCAGCTCCATCACATTATTTACTAATGAACCATGTCAGAATGATTTATGTCTCTTTTTTTTCAAGACGGCATAAATTGCTCGAATTATTGGCAACCATTTTTCAGTTATAAATTAACATCCATTACCAAAAAAAAATGTAAAAAATGTTTCATCGACGTATAATGTAATAGTTTCTGGGAAGAAATGAGAGTTTTAATTGTTTTGATAGTATTTGAACATCTGGCTCTTTGTGATTATTTTTCCAACCTTTTTAATCTGCCTCTTCAGCCTTGTTGTGAGGCTTTCCTCTGCAGAAAATTGCCAAACGAAGCCCCTAATAAATTGGAAAGTTGCCTGGCGTGGCTAGTTATTCTGACCGGCTGCCACCAGAGACCACAGTGAACACTGGGGCTTGTTAGAGGCATCCGGGGCCCATTTGTGTTACTCACAGAACCGGTTACTTGATCCCACAGTGACCAGTTAAAGCCTCCTTGTTCGCTGATAGTCATCAGGTTTTAGCCAGGTCCAGGTGTGAGTGCGACGAAAATGAAGGAAGCGTTGTGACTGGAGATCGAAGTGTGAGTGATGGGGAGTGTTTCAATGAGATGCTGCAGGCTGAGAGGAGACAGCACGCCAAGATTATAAAATCCTCATCTACAAAGAAACTCCTCACCAAACAGGAACGACAGAAAAAAGCTTTGGGACATTCCTGGACCTTTGCCTTCATTCACGCCTCTAAGCTATTACTGCATAACTGTTCGTTAATTAGCCATATGCCAACTTCAGCAACGTAATGAGCATTCCAGATGACATTTGTTTGGGTAGAGGCTCTCTGGTGGTTGAATTAGCATCCGACAGGTCATACCTTCATACCTTTAGTGCACACGAGGTCTCACAGTGCTGAAACAGCGGAGCACTTTTACTGCTTCAACCTGTAATTTTCTCATTTTCCAAAAACTGCCACACAGCCCAGTGTCTTATTGTCTGATGTATAAATAGGCTGCATCTTGTGGTCAGATCAAGATCGCTCCCCTGTATTGTGAATCCGACTGAAAGAATGAGGGAAATATTGTGTCCTGGCCGGTGAACGGCTCACCCAAGTGGAACATTATACGAGGCTGTGGAGTTGACGCCTAGACAGACAGTGTATAAATCTACTTTGGCTGAAAACACATTAAGTCTGCCGGGCTCCGTCTCTCCCGGCTCCATCTGCATCTAAGAGGTTTACTGCAGACAGAGCGACGTGTATGAATATCACTGCATAATTTAGTCACACTTTGCTGCATTTACTGTATGTAGTTTTCGAATTTGACAATCCACTATCATAAAGATGTTTAGGATGTATTTATTAACAAAACTGTTGTACTGGAGGGAAAAAAATGTGAGCACAGATGTTAAATTACACGGTGAGGTTGAGCAGCGTGATTAATGACTCTGCATTATTATTATACTGTACATACAGTAGTGTAACCACAGAAATAGGAGTAGAAAAGACATTCCCATTCAAATTATCATAGCAGGCAGGGCCGGCTTAAGGCGTTGGTAGTCGTCTAGGGCGCCACCTTCTGGAGGGTGCTGGTCACCCTCTTAGAAAACAAAAAAATGCCAGTGGGCGCCATTCCTCGTTTACAAATGAACAAAGAAAGAAAGTAAGAAATACACTTTTCACCCCTGAAACTAACAAAACACTTTTAAGCCAAATCAGGGACCAGTCATCTGTTTTTATTACAATAAATACTGTTATTAATTAAAATAAAAATCTTCATATTTGTCTAAAACTATTTCAACCCCCCCAGAGCCCTAACCCTACGGCGGCACAAATCCGAATTTTGCCTTTGGCGCCAAAAGGGCCACATAATTAGGTACACCTTGCTTGTAAAAGGTTGGACGCCCTTTTGTCTTCAGAACTGCCTTAATTCTTCGTGGCATACTTTCAACAAGGTGCTGAAATCGAGACTTGTCAGACCAGGCAACGTTTTTTCCAGTCTTCTATTGTCCAATTTTGGTGAGCCTATGCAAATTATAGTCTCAGTTCCCCTTTCATCCCCATTCTGATGCTCGGTTTTTAATTTCTCTCTCTTTCCTGTTTCTCACGTCCTGTATATATCTATATATCATTTGTCTTTACGTCCTAACAGGTTCACTCTTGCTCCGGAGCTCCATCCAGACTGGATGCTGCTGCTGTTCTTCACCCACACCCACTTAACTGTAACGGTAACACTGGGTCTATTACTCATCCCCAAGGTAAATATCTACAACAAACAACTTAAATGTTGCTCTTCCTTTATGGACTAATATTAGATTAAAATAGTTGTATTCTTACTTTTCTTTTAAATTACTGTATATTTTATTTAAGGGCAGTAGTACAGATGTCAGTACATTTGAGGCTTGATATATCTTACTATATTTATGGTTTCCACAAGTCCTTTAAAGTTTTTAAGAATACACATGGGCCATTGAAAGTGCTTGAATTTATGTATTTTGTGCAAGAATGGAAATTGAAGTCTTTTGCTTTATGTTAGTAAATATGTTACAGTCTGCTGTCTGCATATGTGTTTCTGGCAGTTGCGTCACTGTTTCACGCACCACCTGCCTCGATAGTGTGACGATCACATACATAGTGCGTTCATGGGTGATTGAAGTCGAATGATGCAGGTTAAACGGCGGCAAGTAAGCGAGAAATCTAAGCAAACCTTCAGCTATCTGTTGAAAATGTTAATTTTAGGACTCGTGGCTCACCAAAGACATTTACAAAGACGGACTCCATTTGGCCCAGTGCAGAGCCAGCGCCAAATCAATAAAAGTTCACTCCATCGGCCATGCCTCAAACTGTGCCATGTTGGGTCCTTAAATTTGATGGAATTGACCCTGGAAAGTCTTTGATAAGTCATTGAATTAGATGTTTATTCCTCTGTGCCAGAGAGCTCCAGTGGTGTCCAGAAATTATTATAAACATCACGTGGAAACAACAACATACAGCCTCCTGCTGCCGTAAATACTCACTAGAGCAACAACTCTGGATTCATTAAAAACTACAGAGCTCTGCTGTTTTAGGAAATAACTTTCAGCCTTTTTAAAGGTAATAAATGCAAGATGGGTAACACTTCTATTGCCTCCGGATGGCGCTCAACATGGCGACAGCTGAGCTAGGAGCTCATAGCTAATGGTGCAAACAGTGAAAACAAAGACAAGTCTACTGATGGAGCTAACATTGTTAACCTGAGGGGGAACTGGAGGGCGGGTGCTATCGGACGGTATTATCAGCTGAAACCGCCATATGAGAGCAGTGCAGAGTGGCAACTGTGAGCTAGCCCAGCTATGTACCGAAGCAAGGAGACGACACAGAGGTAGAGGGACTTTCTCTATTTTATGCCTCCTCGTCTCCTCTCGCCTCCGTCTTTTCAGCACCCATGACGTATAAAACAGGCGTGACAATGGACAGCTGATGCAGCTGTGCCGCATAACTGATGTTGCTTTAAAAATTATGGCTTCAAAGTACGGATGTAACAATCAGTTTTGCTCTTTGTAATGCCACTCCACCAGTTCCTGTTTGCTGGCACCCACATGAGAGATGATATAGCATCTGAGGCCTATGAGGACGAGCTGGACATGGGTCGTTCTGGGTCGTACCTCAATAGCAGCATCACATCAGCGTGGAGCGAACACAGTCTGGATCCAGAGGACATTCGGGTAAGCAGCGTCTCCTTTAACCTTTCCTCCTCCATTGTATAACCTGGTGATATCTGTTGAATCCCCCAACAATACTGAGCCATGGCAGTTTTTTATTGCAGACACCAGACGAAATGGGCCATCTCAGTTCTATTAATGGCTGTGGCGTAAGGTCTTGCGACAGTCTTTGGGAAAAACGTACCAACGTGAGCAGAGATTTCTGTTTGTCTGTTAGAGCTGAAGAAGTCTCTCGACCAAAAGATTTGGGCCTGTTTACCAGAAGAAATTCATTGTGCTGGATGAGACAGAAATACGATAAATTAAAGCTTCGAGGCTGTTTCAGACCTAACATTAAATCACTATTTCCTTATTTGATGCTGTCCAGGACTGTCCTGTCTTTGCTTTTTTTTCAGCACGCATGTGATCTACCGTAGTGCATCATTTAACAAGCGTTTATAGTTATGTGAATTTGTACTGCATGTTCTCTGTGCAGTAGAATGTCTGCTTTTTTCTGTAACAGTGTTTTAATTAGAAATCCCTTTTTTAAACCATAAATGTGATTATTTGTTTTAAACAGGCAACTGATCGCTTTGCTTTCCCCTTGATTCTTTTATGAATATGTAGGAGGAGCTGAAGAAACTCTACTCCCAGCTGGAGATTTACAAGAGGAAGAAGATGCTGGCGAACAACCCTCATCTCCAGAAGAAGCGCAGCTCCAAGAAAGGGTTGGGTCGCTCGCTAATGAGGCGCATAACTGAGATCCCAGAGTCGGTACACCGGCAATGCAGCCGCGAAGACAAGGAGGGCGGAGAACACGGGAGCAACCGCAACAGCATCTGCATGTTGAAGAAGAACCCCTTCGATCCGACTCACCCGGGGAAGCCGGCGAAGGAGGAGACACTTAAGAACAAGGTGTTCTCCCTCAAGAAGTCCCACAGCAGCTACGACCACGTCCGCGACCAGAGCGAAGACTCCAATAGCTCGGCAACAGACAAGATGGAGGTGACCCCAGCTGAAGGCTCCCTCCTGGATACACTTATGGGCAAGAAGCTGGTCAAGAAGCAATCCAGTGAGAATATGAGTGCACCCAGTGAATCTACAGAATCGGTTCCTTTAGTGTGCAAGTCTGCCAGCGCCCATAACCTCACCGCAGACAAGAAACCGATTCATCCTAGAGCCTCCATGCTGCAGAAGTCCCTCAGTGTCATTGCCAGTGCCAAAGAGAAGACTTTGGGCTTGACAGGAAAGACCCAAAACACAGAGGACAGCAATAAGAAGAGCCAGCCAAAAAGCAAAGAACCAAGAACCAATGCAGAGCCGGAAAATGAGTGCCAAACCAAGATGATTGTCAGCCAGTCGGTTGAGTACAAACAGACGGCGCCAGTAGGCAGGATCATGAAGCAGCCGACTAGCAGCAGCCAGCCTACAATCTCCCCCGATCCAGTCAAGGGGAAAGACCTCTACGATCTATCTGAAGTGTGTCCCTGGGAGGTGGAGGATCTCCCGACTCCATCTGAAAACAAGGTCCAAAAGCATGTATCCATTGCACCAAAGGAAACCACGACGGTTCATGGCAGCAGCACCAAGGGAGGGAAATCTCAGCAGCAGAAGCAGAAAGCGTCTGATCAACCTCCATCGAGTCGGCTTTCAAAGGAAATTCAGAGGACGGCCGCTGTGCGAGCAGAGGTTTGTCCATGGGAAGACGGAGGTGAAAGTCAAGTCGAAGGCTCGAAGCAGCAAACGTATAGTCAGGCTAGTAAACCTGCTAAGACCCAACAGCCTCATTCTGCGACAGAGAGCTCCAAAACACATCGGGTAGAGGTTTGTCCATGGGACTTCGAAGAGGCCCAGAAGACAACAGAGTTAGTACCTTCACCAGACGTGACAACACAAAGAAAAGGCACCTCTCCTGTGGATGTGAAGGAGAGAAGTGCTCTTTCAGATCAATCCAAAACAGGAGGCTCACTCCAGCCTCCATCTTCAAAAGCTGATGTGTGTCCCTGGGACTATGACAGCACTGCCGTGTCCCCAAGTTCAGAGAGGACGCCTAGTCCCTCTCGAGCACCCCAAACCAAGGAATCCCTATCAAAACAGAAGGGCACCCCTTCCACGAGGACAGTTGAGAAAGAGAAATCAAAAGACGCTGATGATGAGAAAAGTAGAACAAAAGCTAAGGACAAGAGTAAATCTTCAGAGAAACACGTGAGCCAGCAAAAAATGGCTGAGGTATGCCCGTGGGATGTAGAGAGTCATCAGGAGGTGCCGGTGATAGAAAAAAGGAAAAGCGCGAACGTCGGAGCAGCCAAAGCAAAGCCAGCTGAAGTCTGTCCGTGGGATTTTGAGGATACGTCAGATAAAAAAGGTACAGACAAAAGTGCTTCTGTGGTGAAACAGAGCAACCCGAATCCTAAAGGCGGAGCTGCAAGTGCTGCTAAAAAGGCAGATGTTTGTCCCTGGGACTTTGAGGATAGCACATCGAACAAGAAGGCATGACACTCGACCTTAATGGACCACTGAAATTATAGGTATTGATGTATACTTTTTTTCCACTTTGAAATCGTTAAATATTACCTTTTACTATTAGTGCGGTGACTTGGAAGAAAAGTTGATCAAGTTCCACAAGTTGCCTTCCTTTCCGAGGTTTTGTTCCTGTTTCCCTATTTTGAAAATAAGTAAAATGTACAAAAAAAAAACAAACAAAAGAAAGTCATGATGAGCATTCCAGATTATTACAGGAAAATCCTGCAGATAAATCTTAGACTAATTATGCAACTTTTGATTCAGCCTTTTCACTTCATGAGCAATGTTGGAAAATCTGCATTCATCATGGTCTGTATTCAGTCAGCGTGGTTCTTTTTGTGCATTAACATCGACACTTAATGGACTTAAAGTGATAGTTTGGGTGTTTTGAAGTGGGGTTGTATGAGGTACCAGAGTAGATGATGGTCAACATGCCCCCAGTTTGGAAAAACAGACAAGAGTTACAACGAAACGCATTTTAGCCACCTAGAAGAAACAATCATGTACAAAAATCTATATCAGTTTAAATGTACACTATATTTAGAATATTTTTGCTGGTTCATCCCTTTCTGATGGGAACTGAAGCTGTTGTATCCATCTGTGCTCTTGCCAAAGCCACTCCATTGGAAAAACCTCTAATTTTACCACACAAAACACGTAGGTTGCTGGTCTACCGCTGCCTCAAATGGTTAGTTTGTTTGTGTTTTTGTGTGACTTTGCTTAGTTTGGATTCACCAAAGTCACGCAATAGCACAAACAAACTAATCAGTCGAGGCAGCTGCAGACCAGCAACTCCTGTTTTCTGCGTAGTAAAATTACTATTTTTTCTTTCAGTGGAGTCTGGTTGCTTTGGCAAGAGCGTAGATAATGGCTTCAGTTCTCCGTCAGAAACAAATGGTGCCTTCAAATGAAGCTTGTGAGCTTACGTTTACGACATGGGACATTGTGTACACGATATGCTTGCCGTTGAAGTGGTTGATTCGTAAGAACACCATGTTACTGTACAGCCACAGAGGCTAACGGTTTAGCAAGCTAGCAAGTGGGTAACATAATGCAGTAAATGCAAAGGCATAATGACAGATGAGAAAGATGAGGTCATTGAGAACATCAACATTTTCCTCAGACATTTACAATAATGAAGAAAAACAATATATGACTAACTTTATAATATATTCACTTCTTATGCACCAACAAGTGAACCTCCATGGGTGCCACCATTTCTGACAACATCATCAAATAAGTTGTGAATGCAGAGCTGTCAGAAGCTTTCCACTTACGAGGTCGTGAATACAACATGAGGGGGGCGTTCATATGGACTCTTCTCTTGAACACAGTAAACACAACCCAGTTTGAAGGCACCTTTAAAATATTCTAAATATAGTGTACACTTAAACTGATATTGCCTTTCTTTTAGGTTGCCTCCATCCACTTGCTCCTATGCTGGTACTCCTGCTTGTTTCTCCAAACTGGGGGCATGCCGACCATCAACTATTGGAAGTAATACACTGACTATGGGTACATACCTCATACAACCCCACATCAGAACAAACCCTCTAAGATATGACGTGACGATAGGAGTTGTAGAGAAAAAGAGGTATGAAATTTTGATGTACAAAACAGCAAAAGTGAAAGCCAAAGAATACAAGAACATCTGCAGAGAGAGATGTTGGTCTTAAGGCGTTAAGTTATTAGTTTGCGTCCAACTCTTGGCACAGAGGGGAGGACTCAGTGAGGAAATCAGTCTGTAGCACTTTAGCCAACTCCATAAATCAAGAACCGAGGACAGACTCTGTTCCTCTTGTACATTTTGTCATCTTATTTTCAACCTCATGGCATGATACCACACAGGACATCACACACCAACCAAACTTAGACATGTTTTTGTTTAGATCTATTTAATTGTAGTTCTCTGCAGATTAAAATGCTTCCAAGTCTGCAGAGATGTACTGTATGTGCCTAACTAACTAGCATTGTCTTGTATCAGTCTGAAATGAAGCAAAGTGGCTTCTCCTTCAGCACTTTGTGACGTTGAATTATATAAACAGCATGCACAGCCAGGTGTTGAGAGTAGTTGGACCCTACCAGTTTAATGTTTTGGGTTTTTTAATGCCAAAAACACTTCTTTTCCTGCTTTCATATGTCCAGAAGCTCATTCAGGGTGGTGAAGATTATATGAGAGCAGCATTAACATGAACGTTTGTCAAAATGGCTCATATGTACACTGTAAAAAGTATAGATAGAGATAGAAAAATAGTGGAGGGATACTGAGGAAATAATTTGCACCAGCTTCGTATATGAATCCAGCATGGGTCTTTGTGTTGGCTTGCACCAAGTGTGTGTGTGTCTGTGGACACGATATCATGAATTTAAAGTGAAAATGTAATTCTGTAGTTGAACCTTTTGGAGTCTCATACGTGATCAAGTCCTGGCAGCGCTTCCTGTCCTCACTCCCTCTATCTCAGACACCGAAACTAACATTTAATTTTACAAGCTGCTCCTTAAAAGGATAAAATTGGTTTATATAACTTGGGTCTTATTTCTGAGTTTTTGTCATGACTCCAATTAATAACAAGAACATTGTACTTGCTGAGGCCTGGAACAGAGTCCAGCAGGGGCAAGAAACACAAGCTTGTTTCTCATTTTCAGTCGAGTCAACCAGAAAGTTGCGGTAACGGTTGCTAGGAGCATTGACTGTATGTGAAGATGGACAATGCATCTGTTTCCTCTCATGCTCAAGTGAAGCCAAATTACGCTGCTGCCATCTTGAGATTTTGATGTAATTTGGAGCCAGAGTTGGCGCAGTAGTGATCACACACACACACCTGAGCCAATCATAAGCAGAGCTGCAGCTTTTTAGCCACCTAGCTGCTACGTTAGCGCTCACTTTCATATTTTTATACAAAATAAAGAAGGCTGTTTTCTTTCACTGTTTGTAGCTATACCTACAAAAAGTAATGCACTATAATTCGGAAATAACCCACAAAATCAAACTGTATGTAATCCACATTATCATGAACCAGGAACGGCGACGCAGGATAAAAAGTGCTAAAAAAACACCAGACTTTTGCCAAGGAGACCAGTGTTCGTGTCCCCTGTGAAACCAAAAGTTAACGTTGATTTATTGACTTTGGTACTTAAGTAACACGACTTCTGTAGTTATTGTAACCCAAACCGCGATCATTTCCTAAACCTAAGTAGTTTTGTTGCCTAAACACAGTGTAATTTAGGTGCACTGATTGCTTGTTTTGCTGGACATTTGTAGGAAAACTTCTGAAAAATAATTCATAAAATATATGATGACTTGTGGAGGATACAGTGAATAAAGTGGTTTAGATAATTTCGCTAAACTGCTTGTTTCCAACATCAACTGATTCGTGTTTCCTGTCTTGTCGCCTTATTTCTATATCTTAGCAAGTACAATGCTATCTCAACTGAAATAATCAGAACTACAAAACTAAAACCCAAGTTTTTATGAAGTATCCTGTCAAGTTTAAAATATTGATATTACTATATGGCCATTATACAGCAGCAGTAGAAGCACTACACTGCCAACTGTTTTTTCTTTGCATTTCTGTATTGAAAGTAATGCATGCTGTTCCCAGTTTAATGCAGTAGGCTAAAGCCCCACTGATTAATGAAGATGATCATTTTAGGATTAGGCTCAGTGACGTGGTTATCAATTAATAATCTGACTAAACCTGTTGAGGGTTTTTGATTTCTTCAGTGTTTTGTATCAAAATGTCTAAATATTCATCATGCACTATCCAAGTGAGAAAAAATAGAAATCTCCCACAAAACAATACCTGCAGTCGTGAGGGAAACTATCAATATAGCATCTATGGTACTTTATGGTATCTTGTGAGAATTACATGGATCTCTGAATGTTGTCACTGATTGTAATTATCTAGAATTGCTGTCAAATCCCTCAATATCCGAGCTCTGTAGGAGTCCTTTACTTGTGGTAAAATTTTAAAAGATGTGTCAGTGAGAATTTAACAAAAGCTGTTTTCCAATTGCTAAATTTCTTTGGCGCAAAACAAGCCGGTGATGAATATTTGCAGCCGTTCTTATCCGACATTTGTTTAATTCTACAGCTGTAACCTTTACAAATAAGATTTAGATGCTACGTCTGAGAAATTACCTCCTCCGCTGACCTGTTGGGGGCTCGTCTGTAATATTTCAAATGTGCAGTTTTTGCCTTACAGCGTGAGATTTGTCACCACCGCTGCTTCATGAGCTCCTTTAGGAACGCTGTCTGAGATTAACGTGCATGGATTGATTGTCATGATTTGATGGATCTGTGTGATATTTATGGAGCACATGCTCGGCATCATCCATTATATACATCGTGATAGGGGATGCAGGATCATACCGGGGGACCCCTCATGTGACGACGACGACATTTCAAAAGCCCTTTATTTCTTATTTTTAAGTCACTCTGGAATCACTGCCACATTGGATTTTTACTGCCCTGAGTGATGAATAATATGCTGTATGATTTATTTGTCCTTGTAGGAAAGCTATTTTAAATGTCTATTTCATGATAATTATCTTGAAAATCTACACAAACTTATTTTGAGCTCATACCGGCTCTGAAAGAACAAGGATTTTAGTGAAATTCAATTAATTTTGTCATTAAAAGAACCATAACAAGCAATATATTAAAATGAGCAAAGAAGGTTTTATTTCTTGTATCAAATCTTTATTTATTTGGGCATTTATTTATACTTTTTACACACTGTGGCAGATGAGATTTCCAGATCAGAGAAACACAATTACATTCATGCTGTCTTAGAGCAGTGGTTCTCAACCTGGGGGTCGGGACCTCTAAGGGGGTCGCCAGATGGTTGTGGAGACTAACATAAAAGAAGATATTAAATGTGTTTGATCTACAAAATCATGAACCAGGGAATATAAAGAGCAATAAATGCCACGTAGGGAGGAGGGGTGTATTTATGTGGATTTATTTGTCGTGCAACAATACTAAAATAATGCCACTTCTGTAGTTATTTTTACCTAAACCATGATCTTTTCATAGACCTAACTAGATTTGTTGCCTAAACCTAACTAAGTATTTTCCCGTGAAGGTGGAAGTTTATTTTGAAAAGACTATATGCCCAGGAGACCGCTGTTTGTGTCAGCATTAATTTATTTGTCATGGGCAGTAACTTCCATATTTTAATAACACATCTCTAGGTATTTTAACCCAAACCAAGATCTTTTCCTAAACCTAAGTAGTTTTGTTGCCTAAACATATCCATGTTGTTTCCTGTGAAGATGGAAGTTTATTTTGAAAAGACTATGCATGTAATAAGAGAAAACTGACACGTTGCTGGACATTTGTAAGAAAATGCACCAAAAACATGTGGAATAATTTTTTGTATGATATCATATGAACTGTTGTATGAGGATACACCAGAAACCCAACCCGTTCTCATTATGGAGGTGTCAAGTGTCAAGTTTTGTCGCGACCGCCAGCGTTTGATAACACCGCTAACGTGAAGAAAGTGCCACGTGTTGCTTGACACACAAAAAGTGAGGAATAACTTTTCATAAGCTGTGGATGTGTAGACCAGTGATATAACTTAAGGAAAAAGCCACAGCGCCTGGAGCATGTTGGACAATGCCTATAGGTGCTAGCTGTTCAAGCTAAACAAAACTGGGGGTCACGTTTCGAAAAGGTTGAGAACCACTGTCTTAGAGCAGAAAATAAACAACGCAATATCCCTCCATCACACCACTTTCTTCAGCATCCCTCAGCTCAGTCATAGCTGTCTGTGTACTAACTCGTGTATACATAACCGCTGTTTCTCTGGAGATTACCATTGTGTTTTAGCTGTATCATCGATGAATCAGTGACAGTTTGAACCTCATATGGAGACCATTGTTCTTGTAACATCTTGACATAGACGACACTGTGTGTTGTAGCTCTTTGTCCACCAGTCGGATCTTTACGTTCATGGTGCGTTCTGTTGGCTAGCTGCTTTCATTTAAACCTCTCTTCTCTCGTGACCAAACCAAGTCACCCGACGACAACTACTACTACTGCTACTACTACTACTATTCAATGCTGTAACGTCGTAAATCTTGCTCTTGTGGCTTCTGCATGAATTCAAGAAAAAAAAAAAATAATAGGACCGATGTTTCACTGCCCTTGATAGAACAAAAAAGAAAAAAAAAATGATCTTTTATGGACTGTTACAAGTTGTATAGTGAGTGATAATGTCCCTAACCCCTGTATTATGTGCTTGTTACGACTATTGCTCTATGACAAGCTTATAGCATCAATATATGGGAATATTTGGTAGATTTATATTGTGTTATATTGTGATAGCATGTACATAAAAGATACCTCCTCTGCAATAAATATTTATATGAAACGAAGTGTGCTCAGTGAGTTTCTGAATGATTTCCGGCAGATCATTTTCAATCTGTTCCTACTTCCTTAGAATAAATTAAAATTACATGTTTTAGACAGCGGGTTTTTCATAGCTAGACCTAGAAAAGTAATGCACTATATTTCATATATATCCCACAAAATCAATGTGTATTTAATCCACATAATCGTGAACCAGGAAGTATAAAGAGCGACAAACGCCACATAGGGAGGAAGGGTGTATTTATTTGTAACGTAACTTAAAGAATGCTGTTTCCTGTGAAGACGGATGTTTATTTTGAAAAGACTGTATGCTGAGCAGATGTTGTGCTGGTGGATATTTGTAGGAGAATGTGCAGAAAATGAGGACTAACCTTATATCACACAATCAATGCATATTTAATCCACATCATGAACCAGGAAGTATAAAGATTGACAAACAGTGAGGAAAGGTGTATTTATGTGTATTTTTTTGTCATGTAACTTTCATACTTAAATATAGTTGTTTACTGTGAAGACAGAAGTTTATTTTGAAAATACTGCATACCCAGGAGACCATGTGAAACCAAAAGTCAACATTGATTTTTTTTTTGTCACGCAACTTCCATACTGAAGTTACACCACTTCTGTGGTGGTCAAAACTACAATCTTTTCCTAAACCTAATTAATTTTTTCCTGTGAAGACAGAACTTTATTTTGAAAAGACTGTATGCCTGTAGCAAGCAGATGTTGACGTGTTGTTGGATATTCATAGGAGAATGTACAGAAAATGAGGAATAACTTTGTTCAGGCTGTTGTCATACACCATTCATAGATATGCACTGTAACATGTATATATCCCACAAAATCAATGCGTATTTAATCTGTGAACCAGGAACAATAAAGTGCAAACACCATGTAGGGAGGAGTACTTCTCTACTACTTCTCTACTCCCGCAGGAAGACGATACAAGACTCTTCCATGATGCATTTGTGCTTAGTAATCATCCCTGTATCAGGTTTGTTTGCTTATTCCTCATGTAGACTTGCAGCTGGAGAAACTGTGGCCTTTAAAAGCCTCATGCATCATAACCACTTCAGGATATGCGCTTCTTGGCGACTGTCCTGAAATGCTTTTATGGCTTGATGTGGTCTTTTTGGACGGAGATCAATGGCGGCTCTGCAGGGAGCGAGAGATACAAGATGCTATCAAACGCTGACTCCAGACCCCTACAGAAAAACTGAGTGCTGCTATTTTTCAATCCCAAAATAATTATTGGCCAAGCTGAAATTATTTATTCCCTGAGCCACAGGGAAATTCATGTCTTGCTCTATTAATAATTTTTCAACCCTCTAAGTCGGCATAATGAGGGATGATTCATGAGTGTCACAAGTACTCTCTACTATAACATTGCGAAAGGGCATTTTGTAAAGCAAACATGTTAGCATTGATTTCTGTTTACAAGAGCACTTTCTGAGCCTTTCTAATAAATAGAAGCTCGACACAGAGTGCTGCAGGGAACTAAAATAGAGAAACATCAGGAAAGAAAACACTTAACTATGAGAAATAACCTGTGACGGGAAGATACGGAAACTATTGATACTCCATATTCATCATGGTGAGACCTTTCCATAAATAAAGAGAGGGTATAACGTTTGAAGCACCTATAATAGGGGCTCTTTTTGTGGATCAAACAAATTTGGAACCACATTGTCTTGAATTGATCCAGTATGTGCTTAATGAAAATTACGAAAATTACCATCAGTTACCAGCACTCTTCCTGGGGATTTGATGTAGATACGTACGTGCTAGTTGGCTGTCAGTTGTAGTCTCAAGTATAATTTGTCTGCCAAGACAAATAGGCGACGCAACAGTCGGCTTTCATTGCCGCTAGTTCTTTCATGCCGATTTGGTGTGTCTGTGCCTTAAATGGCTCATTCTAAGGTAACGAATACACCATGATTATTATTTTTCAGGTGATTATACACTACAGAAAACCTACTTATTAATATCATATTCCATATCTCCTTATATAGCCCCCTACATGTTACACAACAACAACAAATCCCATAAAAACAGCAACCACTTGGAGGGTTCTCCTTCACCCAACTCAACCAACACTAAAACCAGACCTCCCCTCACTACTGGAGCCTGCAGATGGACTGCAAGTGTTATATGCTGTATGTCTAACACACATCCACAAGTTTTATTTATACAAACATTTTCTAATAACAGAGAAGTTCTAAAGACAGAAATAATCTCTTTATTCCAGTGAAACTTCAATAAGAGAACATTCAGTCCTCTGGATCTCCTGTGGTGCATGTGAGAGTGGACATTTGTGTTGTCTTTTTCGGGACAGCGGGACACGTCCTCCAGCGTGGTGGGACCTATTTGTCGGTGCTCGGTCCGTGAATCACAGCCTTTGGTGGGCAGAGGTGGAGGTGGGAGGTGGGGGAGGTGGACGGGCAGGAGATGAGAGGAAGCTGATCACTTTGGCACAAGCCAGCATGCTCCGTCTGACTCATCTGTCTTTCAGATGCAGGGCCGGTGAGGAGGGGGAGGTGGTGGTGTTGGTGGGATATGGAGGACATGTCATGTGTGATGTGGTGGACTCATGACTCACAAGTATGGTTTGTGTGGGTGGGCTAAACCTAGTCGGAAACATATACACATGAAAACACCCCCTCTAGGGACTTTTACCAGAAGTCATGTAGTTTGTTTTGACTCACAGGACTGACAATACTAACGACTCATGTGACTAGCGACTCAGGGACTCACACGACTCACGGGACTGACAATACTAACGACTGGTATGACTAGAGGCTCATGTGACTCATGGGATTGACGATATTAACAATACTGATTACTGATGTGACTAGGGACTCATGGGACTGACCATACTAACAACTCATACTAATGGCTAACGCTATCAATGATACTTATTACTGATGTGACTAGCGACTCATTGGACTGACGATACTAATGACTCCAGTGTCTAACAACTCACATGACTGGTGACTTGCAACTCAAAGGGCTGATGATACTATTGACTCATGTTACTAGCGACTTACATGACATATAGGGCTGGCAATACTAAGGGCTCACAGGGTTAACAATTCTGATGACTCGTGTCTAACGATTCACGCGACTCACGGAACTAACGATAATAATGACTCACTTGACTCACGGGACTGACAATACTAGCGATTCACATGGCTAACGACTCATGTGAATAGCAACTCACATGACTCGGGACTGACAGTACTAAAGATTCCAATGACTAGCAACTCAAGGGACTGACGATACTAATGATTCACGTGACTAATGACTCACGTAACTCATGGGCTAACGATACTAATGACTCAGGTGACTAGCAACTCACGTGACACATAGGACTGATGATACTAATGACTCACATGACTAACATGACTCACATGACTGATGTGACAAAGTAAGACAACAGTTTAACACGGGACATGAACAGCTGAGCTAGACTCATGCTATTAACACAAAATAGTACTATTGGTCGCTGTAACTGCTCCTAAATTTTTTTGTCCTTGAGTCATTTTGATACTGACCTGTTTGTGCAGCACAGCTGCTATTGTGTTGTACATATAACTGCACATACTATTTGTTTATTTGTCTATGGTGTGTGATTGCTGTATTGGTATGTTTGTATTGTTTGTCTTTATTGTTGAAATAACTTTCTCTGCTGCCTTCTTGGCCAGGTCACTCTTGGAAAAGAGATTTTAATCTCAATGAGTTTTCGCACCTAAAGGATATAAATAAATAAATAAATACTATGTCACATAGTCCGACTGTTGAATAACACTGCGGATGGGTTTACACTGGACTTAGTTGAAAGCTTGGTTCTTCACGTAGGTTACTGTTGCTTAAGGTGCACTTTGACTGCAATATTTGGCGAGTTGGGCGTGAGAACGGGTTGGTTTTGCCCCACAGTTTTAATTTAGAGTTTGCTTTGTCATACTTTTTCTGGACTTTGGGTGAACTGACCCTTTCAAGAAACCCTCTTGCACAACCAGAATTGGGTTGAATTTGATGCATTGAGTTCTGACAGTGTTTGACCTCAGCCAGTAGGCAGACGGCCACCCACACAGTCCTGTTCCTCCATCCTCTGAAGCCACTTTCTGGTCTGGACCGAGCCCGTGGTAATGTGAGCATCTGTGACTCACAGAGAGCGCCTCTGCTGTGCTCCTACGCCACCACTACCACCTCCACAGCTGGCAGATAATCCACACATTAACACATTTATGTACTTGCAGGTACACACTCACAGTTCAATTACTTACGCATGAAGAGGTCGTCCAATGATTAATTCTTTGCCAACGTCAAAAAATTTCCTCGTTTGACAGCTGCAGAGACGAACAACTGGAAACACAGCTCATCTAAAGCTTGAAACTGCCGTCAGTCTGATGCTGTGTTTTGTTGGTAGATCAGTTATTAACACCTACTGACGCATCCGTGGAGGACTGATGAGCTAATGTCATGTGAAAATATCCATAAACATGTCTGTGCAACTGATTTTATGACTGAATATATCCAACAGAAAAGGCTTTCATTTGGACTGAGGGGTTGAAACTTAGGATCAGTTGATGCCGAAATTAAGGATGTCTTGGGGACAATGAAAATAGCACCTGGGACACTAATGTACAACTTGTTAATACATTTGGATGGAATATGGAATATATATAATTTTATAGAGAGGTGCAGGAATGAGTCCTAAAACCTGCCAATGAGTTAGCATTTTAGCACTTCTAATTCCTCATCTGTTAGTCAGTGGGTTTTTTGAATAGTTTTAGTCAGATGTCTGAAATGAGGTCTGTGGTTAACACAAGCTGAAGAGATTTTAACGTTTTGTTCTGCGACATAAAATATGGCAGTAAATATCCCACTCATGAATTTTGAGGCTTTCAAGTGTCTTAAAAAAGTGGCTAAATGAGACGACTAAACATCATCACAGGGACTCATCCACCTCACTGTGTATACTTGCATTTATGAGACCATGGTGTGGTTTGTTTTTAACCTAAAGTAAGTTTTTTTTTTTTTACTTCTAATGATTGTGTTCACACTTTAAAAAACATAAAAGTGGTGTTTTAGATTTTCTTGCTGAACAAGGTTGTAGAACTGTTAACCTATAGGTCTCGCCTCAGGGCTGTTGACCTGAGGAGACACGTTTTGTCAACAACAAAATGTAAATCTGAATTTACAGATAGTATTGTATAGTCCACAGTGAAGTCACACCTTTTGTCAATAAAACAGCAGTTAAAATGCCTGCAGACAGCGCAGGATTACACAGCCTTCAGCCAGAGAGAGACTCCATTACAACTGCAGCCACCTAAAAGAAAGACCTATAGCAGAGAACAGCTCAGTGTTATTGCTAACTTGGACAACCTTTCTTCAAGTACAGAAGCATCAAGACAGTCATGGCAGCAACCCTGCAGGACTGGTAACTATTTTCTGTTTGATATTTGTATAATATAAGTTTAGACTTCAGAGTGCCGTAGTGAGAAAACAGGAAAACTGCGCCCTGCTGTTTGCAACAATTTCGTCTGTTTTGCAGATTTCCTCTGAAGGCCTGTTTGATTTATAGCCACTATATGGCTAAGTATGTCCAGGCAATGCATCGTGCACAAAATAATATTACTGAAATTGTTAGCTTAACAGTGGGACCTGTGGATTCTATCTATTAGTGGTGGTAACAGAAGTACTTTAGTTGTGGATATCATGTAAGATTGTATGGTTTCCAAATTAAAAATGAATAAAAAACATATTTAAATAAATATAAAAGAAATAATATAAAAGAAGATGACTACTGTAACTGAAACTACAGCATCCACTATACAATTAGATGAATCTACAAGCCCTCACACAAAATGTCCTGCTTTATTCTCATAGTAAAAATTGTGATGATTCATGCATAGTCTTAAATATTGAGTAATGTATTGAGTAGTAGGGGGTGTTAGCTATACTAATACCTGTCCGTATATTGTTTAATGGGTGCTACATATACTAATACCTTCCCTTATAGGGGGCGTTACCTATGGTAACACCTGCCCTTATATAGTGTTTATGGGGCATTAACCTGCTAATACCTGTCCATGGACTGAGGATCAGACCCATTAAACAGAGAGCTGGTCGGTATGTCCCAATAGGGGTAGATAACTGGATCGAACACCTTATAAAGTGTTTAGGGGGCAGTTCCTATGCTGACACCTTCTTGTCATATATGGCTGTAAGTGTGACGTGAATACCAATGCTGTTCACTCCTCATCCATCGTCATGATCATTACTGCCACAGTCTACCTGTCTGTTTCCCAGCAGCTCTTTGGTGACCTCAGGCAGGAAGCATATAAATGGAGTGGATCTGTACTACGAGCTGAGAGGCACAGGGAAACATGCTGTGCTGATGTTTCCCGGTTCTCTGGGTAAATACAACAACACACCTCTTCTTAATGGTGGAGAGGAGACTTTCTGGCAAGGTTTCTGACACATTATCGCTGCCTCGTGTTCTTTACATGCTCGTGAAAACCTATGTTGTCTCTTCTGCAACAGGATGCACTCAGATTTCATTTATACTTCTGTTGAAGTTTCTGAATAAGGAACGCTTTACTATAGTGACCTGGGATCAACGTGGTTACGGACGATCCCGCCCCCCAGCCAGAGACTTCCCCATTGAATACCTTGAGAGGGATGCAAAGGACGGAGTGGATCTGATGAAGGTCTGTTGATCAGCCATGTGGGGGGATAGTTATTACCAATTTGAATTACATAGTTTATTGGGAAGAACATGAATGTTATGCAGCATAGTAGCAGTAGTATGACATAATTCTATAGATCGAAGGTACATGTCCACAGGAGCGATTTTTATTGTGAGGGATCACTTCGCTTCCTAGCACTGGACACCTGATGGGCTGCCACTAGACACAAGGCACCTGATTGGATAAACCTCATGGGCTACTGCTCCCAGCTTTGGAGACTTTCTCTTCTTATTTTAAGAGAATACGTCACCAAAATATGTTTGTGAAAACATTTAATGCAAGAAATAAGACAAGCAGTTGTTGAATATGTCTTCCCATTCATTGTCTATGTAAGTAGCCGTGCAATGCATTCTAGAATGGCAGCGTGATTCGAGTGACTCTTATTTGCATAAAGCTGAGGCTACTTTATGCAAATGATGGGCATCCGGCGCAATTTGTCACCTCTAACCATTGTCGATCCAAAATAAAGACCGATTCAGCTATTTCATCGGTTATTTCTTTAATAAAATGTTTTCAGAAACACATTTCGGTGAGCAATTTTTGTGACATAAGAGATGAAAGTTTCCAAACAAACCATGTTGGTTCCAGTTTTTTTTTTTTTTTTTAAATACCAAATGGAATTCACCGTCTAGCAAATATGCTTTGATCACCTAACTGAGAGGAATGGAATCTAATTCACACCTGTATGTTCATTATTTAGAGCATTTGTTGCATTTGAGACAACAGACACTTTGTCAGTGATAGCACAGTATTTTTCATTTTATTGACAGGCATTGGGCTTCGACAAGTTCTCTCTCCTGGGGTGGAGTGCCGGAGGAGCCTCCTGTCTGATTGCAGCTGCAAAAAATCCCGACCTGATTATCAAAACGGTTGCATGGTCATCATGTGCTTTTGTTACCCAGGAGGATCTCGTGGGTTACAATGGTAAACTACCAATGCAGTCCCAAACTGTGTGAACTGTCAGCCCAGTCGCACAGCAGTTTGTGAAATAGTCACAAAATTTAAAGTATTCATTCATGTACCATCATCCATCTTCAACAGCTTATCCCTGCCAGCTGGGATTGGCTCCTGCCTATTGGACGAAGGTCGCCAGTCTGTGACAGGGCACATAGAAACAGACAACCTTTCACGCTCACATTCACACCTACGGGCAATTTAGAGTCATTAATTAATTGATAAATTGCATGTCTTTGGGGAGAAGCCAGAGAACCCGGAGAAAACCCTCACTTACATGGGGAGAACATGCAATCTCCACACAGAAGCGCCAAAGCCAGATTCAAACCTGCAAACCTCTTGCTGTGAGGCGAGAGTGCTAACCACTGCACCACCGTGCAGCCCTTCATTCATGTACAGACACAAATTTCACTTTTCTTTTTTGTGATGGCCAGCACATGTTAATGTGAACCAGGAAGTGCAGAGAGCTGCGAACTCTGCATAGGGAGGAGGTCGGGATGGATGGATGGTTCCAAAAACATACTGTAGGACTTTAGCCTGTGTGAAATCATAAGTCAAAATGTATTTATTTGTCTCGTAACTTCTGTACTTGTTATGCCACTTCGGGTGTTATTTTAACCCAAACTACAATCTTTTCCCAAACTTAAGTAGTTATGTGCCTAAAGCTAACCAAGTCAATCTTTTCCTAAACCTAACTAAGTATTTTTATTTTGAAAAAAGTAAATCAGAAATTGACATGTGGGTCATTTGTAGGAAACTGCTCGTAAAATCCTTTTAAAGTCATGCTGAGCGTCACAAAAAAAGGAAATTTGTGTCCATATACACCAGGGGTGAGCAGCAAACAAATACTGTCAGATGTAACCTCTATTTTATCACTACAGGAAACATACTGGGTGTTTATTTTACAGTATTTATTATACTGAAAATCACTCCGAATATTATTAAGAAAATTACATTATATGCAGGAGAACCATACAGGACTGACTGTTTTGGGTAGTAATGTTTGAAGCAACAAGCCTTTGTCAGCTATGACGAAGGTTTAATATTGAAATATGTTTGTTTGTTTGCCCAGTATAGTAAAGAAGACAAGAGATTTTGTTCCTTCTACTCTTACTACTACCTGGCACCCGATACTTCACACTTTCAAAATTTGGAGATGTGCTCACTGTTATTTCCAATTGAGTAGTAATGTTTCCATTAACAAAACTTAACATTTTACTTTACTTTAACACTTACATTTAACATTTAACTCAACATTAACACTTACATTTATTTCTTTCGTTGCATGCAGCTTTGTTAAAAGTCTTTGCTGTAGTTTAGTATCTTAGCTAGCAGCCTCTCGGCTGTCCTCTCCTTCTCATCTCCAGACAATTTCTAGATTTTTCTGCATGCTTTGTCTCAAAGTGACGGTTCTAGTTGCCTTTTTTGAATACAGCCACATGTTTGTTGCAAACTAAACACACAGCTTTACAACCTCCGCTCAAAAATACTTAGCAGTCCATGACTTAATATAAACGTACCGCCTCAGCAGTTACCTCAAACATCACTCATGTCAATTCATATCAATGTCATACTAACAATACACAAGCATTTCAAAACAAAAAGTATTTTCTTTCCTGTTTTTTTTTTTTAGCTTTGTAAGTAAAATTGTGTGTGTCATGGCCAGGTCTGATGTACACAAATCAAATAGATTACATTTTGTGACTATTTCACAAACTGCCGGAGACTGTGTGTAAACTGTGCATGGTGTAATCAATAATAAAACGTGTATTTTGTGTGCTCGGGTTTCCGTGGGAACACATAGGGTGCCGTGACATCAAAGCAGCTCCTGCGGAGTATTGGATGCCCTTAGAAGAGGTGTATGGAGATGGATTTCCTAAAATCTGGGAGGCCTGCGTGGATTCATTGAAACTGTTTGCAGAAAAACCAGGAGGTACTGGATTCATGTTGTTACTGACTCGTTACACAAGTGAAGTTGAAACGTAAACACTAAGATAATGCCATTATAAAGGAAGTTGTTATTGTATTGAGTGCTACATGAATAGGGAGTGGAGCATTCTGGGGCACGCTGCCATTTTTGGAGGTTATGGTACAGATCATCATCTATCACCAGTTTATTCATCTCTCAGTCTTTCATCATCAGAAAGTTATAAAGTACGTGTGAAAGACAAGTGCCCATATAAAGAGAAGCTGACAGAGACAAATGGGCAATATATATAAAAAAAACTGTATTTAGTTAATGATATTGATCCAACCGAATTAGGTAGAACATGACAGTTGGCCACCCATTAAGGTCACTGACATGTTTTGGCATTAGTGAACAGCAGTTATAATATATAAAATATATAAATCATTGGAGGCTGATGTCCAATTTACAAACAGATATACATATATATATATATATACACACACATATACATACCGGTATCACACACACACACACACACACACACATATATGTATATGTTATATATATATATATATACTCTCACCCTTTAGCCTCCAGAAATGGTGGACTTGCAGTCAGTGACGTCACATCTAAGTACTATAAGTCCACCGAGGTAATCTTACAAGTACTGTATACATGTAGTAAAAACAATTCAACTAGCAGTCAAGTATATAACTTGTAAACTAACACTGTACCTATAATTTCACTTGTAGTGTAATTCATATTATAGTTGCAGTACAAAATACAACTTGGATGTAAACCAGATGTGTACTCAAAGTTTACTACTCTTTAAAGTATATTTATAGGTATACTTTTATAAATTAAAAGTGGGCCAATTTACATTAATTTTCTTATTACATAAAGTATTCTTGGAAGTATACTTGAATTATACTTAAGTTCACTTTTGTTATGTTCTAATACTAATGTCAACTGACAAAGCGTAAAAGCCAAAATGCTAACTTTAATGTCCTCTGCTCAGGGAGTATCTGTTTGGAGTTACTGCCCCTAATCAGCTGTCCAACCCTCATCATTCATGGAGACGAAGACAACATGGTGCCACCCTACCACGCAGCGGTTCTCCACAAAAGAATCAAGGGATCACGGTGAGACCACACACACTTTTAAACAACACTATTACAGTTCATTTAAATTCAGGAAACGCGACATATAACATGTATATCCTCTTTTTTGTCTCAAATCTAGTCTACACATGATGCCAGGGGGTAAACACTCTATCCACCTGGAGTTCCCTGATGAATTCAACAAAATAGTGGAAGACTTTCTGGAAGAGTGATTGATTCATTAACATATAAGGGATAATGTCACTGTTGTGAAATAAACCCCGACAGGGCGATGCAGCACCCTGACAACAACAACCCGCTTGTTGTATCTCTGTATGTATTATTACACAGCTACTTACTTAAGAAATCAATGATTTGGCACAAAAATGGTCCTCCAGAGTCTGAGATCAGAAATGCATTTATTGTGTTGCTGGAACTTTCAGTAAATATTTATATCGTAACTGGAAAGAGTCATTTTTCATGTTGTAGGGGTTTCCCCCAGGCAAACATTTACACGTAATTTATTGATGATTTAATTTCTAAATCTGTTTTCAAGAGTTGTGGGAACACCGTTACTAACCACTGCAATATTAACATTACTGTCGACATCTAGAAGCCACAGAGGCTAACAATTTAGCAGCTAGTGAGCTAGTGGGTGCAGGATGCAGGAAATACAAACCATAGTGACACTGCGAATACCAACATTTTCCTCAGATGTAAGATTCCAAAGCAAAACAATATACAACTAAAATTACAATTTATTCACTCATTATGCATCGAAAAATTAACTTCCATGGCCTGCGCCTTTTCTGACAACACCAACAAATACGTCACAACATGTAAACTCTGAGCTTCCAGAAACTTTCCACTTACGAGATCGGGACTACGACAAGAGGGGGCATTTGGATGGACTCTCGAACTCGGTAAATACGACCCCATTTGAAGGCACCATACTGTGTACGCTCCTTCCCGTGTAAACACGAGGTCACGGGTTTCATTTGACGGCACCACGTGTGTCAGGTTTGGAGGATCTCGTGACCTGAGAAGGCGGGAACACTCTGATGAGGACCGGTGGGTGGGAGAAGAACAGCAGGGTCTGACATGACATGAAGGCTACTGCATGAGCACAGTTATTAATTAAATGTGGATAATTGCAGAGATGAAGCAGCAGTTTGAACATATTAGACTTAAGTGTGGTGAGCATTTGTCACTATTTTTTGACATTTTGTACACTAACTAATCCAAAAAGGAAAAATTGATAGATTATAAAAACAGCTGCAGTCCTTCATAAATACAAATAATAAGAACCAGAACCATAGAACTGTAATTAAGGACATTTTTGTTATTCTAAAATAAGTTGAGCCTCCATTTGGCACCTGTTCCTACAACGACTGAATGCACAAAATTATCATAAACTCGAAAGGCTAATCGGAAATTTATCTGCTTGGTTGACAGGATGAGGACAGTTTTGGCTCCTCTTTCATATTGAAGGGCTAACTTTGAGTAATGTCTTTGGCCCAGACCAATGTGCAGTAGTTTTTAGAGATGAACTCTTCAAATATTAGCAGTCGATGTTGTTTTTAGCGTTACTGGAACCTGAGATGGCATTAATCACTGGGCTCCTCCTCTACAAGCAGGGTTCATTGGATATTTATGAGCCAAATGATATCTGCTTATCCAAGTTAAATGATACCAGTAACAGAGATGCGCGGTCCTGTAGAATACAGTTTTACAGTCATTACAGTTATTTGAGTCAATTACAGTGCCCCGTAGATGTGATAGGAAGTCGTGAATTTCCTGTGCCCCATGTTCAAACACTTGTGTTCCCTTGGGGGAACACAAGTGTCCCTTTTATTGTACAACTAGTTATTAATTCATTAAGTGCTTTACTATTTCTGTGACTCTTGCAGTCCTCCATAATGTCCATCCTTTTCACATATACTTATTATTTATTGACTAAACCTCAAACCCCAGCCTCCGCTATCAGAGTATGACTGTGTGTGAATGTGGGCTAAAACTAGACTAGGAAAAAAAGAATGCAATAGAGTTGCATTTACCATTTATTAAAGGCAGAATAACATTACAAGGAAGTCAAACATGACCAACAAAAATGTACAAAAAAACAACATAAATTTTGTTCATATTTTTCAAAAAATCTACTGTTGAGTAACCACACAGTAGAACAAACTCCTTACATAACATTAACATCTCTATTTTTATTTTATTTATTGGCTGCAGACTGCAGAAAGACAACAAAACTTAATCTGATCTCAAACTGGTTCCAGATCAGCTGTCAGTCACAACTGCTGCGTTCTGATTGGTCGGGACACAGAGCCGGAATCTGATTGGTGCATTAAACTTCCGGACAGATTTCCATGGTTTCAGACAAAGTTTTCCGGTTGTGTTGCAGGTGTTCAGGAACAGTACGGATCAGACTCAGGATCAGTTTCTGGGTGACCTGATTGGAGCTGGATCAGACTCTTGATCAGTTTCTGGGTGATCTGATTGGAGCTGGATCAGACTCTGGATCAGTTTCTGGGTGACCTGATTGGAGCTGGATCAGACTCTGGATCAGTTTGTGGATGATGTGGTTGGAACTGGATCAGACTCTGGATCAGTTTCTGGGTGATCTGATCGGAGCTGGATCAGCTTCTGGATGCGGTCCAGGATGATCTGGTTGGAGCTGCAGCAGTCTTCGGGTCCGTACGGGGCCGTGATGGTCAGAACCCCCGCCACCTTCAGCTCGCCCCCCTCCTCCTCCACTGGGATCCGGTTCTTCTCCAGCCACCTGCGGACGCACCCCATCCTCCTCCTCAGCTCCTCCGGGTCCAGTCTGCGGCTCTCTGGGGGAAGGAAGGAGGTCTGGAGACGCTCTGTGGTCTCCTCATCAGCCTCCTGTAGCACCTCCACCTCCTCCACAGCGTGACCCATCACCACCTGCACCGACGCGCTCCCCTCCTCCCTGAAGTTGACCAGGACCAGACTGGCAGAGACCGGGTCCACGGTGAGCAGCCAGCCGCGGCGGTCCTCATCTTTTCCCGCCTTCACCTTCACCTCTTTGTTAACGTAACGGATCCACTGCAGCGGACCTAACAGGGACCAGTCGCACTGCATCGGTCCGCCTGACGGATCAGTATGAAGACAACACAAACACTTTCTATTTACACATCCGAGGAGCGGTCTCTACTGCTGCACGATCTTTAAATTCCTCCGGAGGAAACACGGAGCCGAAATAAAGGTTCCGCTTCCGCTCAGTTGTATTTATAACTTCAATGAACATAAAACTGAACAAATTAAATATCCTCCATTAAATGAACTGACCGGATAAAACTTTCAGTAAAAGGAGAAAAAAAATAATCATTGTTATCGTAACGTCAAAAGGCAGATAGACAGATAAAGTTAAAAACACATTAAATTACAAATGAGTACAAATGAGATTTTGAAAAATAGTCCCACAAACAGAAAATTAACAATGAGTTTTTTATTATTTCATCCACATTTTATTATATATTAACAATAAGTTTATTTACCCTCACACACATATATAATGAGCTAAAGTAATGCAAAAATACTATTACTACTACTAATAATAATAATAATGTTAATAATAATAATAAAATTAAAAATTAAAAAATGTCAACCAAAAGTGGGAAAAAAACATGATGCTGCTTACTGACCTTGAAGTGTCAGATGACTCACTGTCCGTTATATTTCAGCTTCGTAGTTATAATCTGAAAAGAAAAGAGAAAAAATACGCAATAGGCTTTGTTTCTGTACAAATGTTACTAGGTTGTTATGAGCCCGGGGGCCGCTTTTGCAAAATGACAGGAAGCTATTAAAGGAGTTAATAAACAAACATTAATAATATTATCAAATAAAAGAAACATTTAAAGGCCCATAACGCATCTTTTTTTTGAAATTCTTTATTTTGAAATGAACTTATTAAAGGACTAGAGTGTGGCATTTAGGCGAATCTACTGCTACTGTAGAAACATGGCGGCCGGGTTCGAGAGGAGGAGCCGCTCCCTATGAACATATAGGCTCATTCTCTCGAAGCCGGCCGCCATGTTTCTACAGTAGCCCAGATCAGTCAAACCAAACACTGGCTCTAGAGAGGTGCGTTGTTCTCCTACACGCCTAGCAGCGTTTCAGATGGTTGCAATCTGTAAACTAGATGCTAGATGCTGCCAAATCCTACACACTCGCCCTTGAACTTATCTTATGAAGTTAACACAGGGATTGACACTAGGCATATATGACAGATCAGACTGATATTTTATCACATTTAATAGCTGCAGCTGCATTCTAGTTGTATTTTGATGCTTTTTTTGCACTCTGACACATTATTTACATTAAAAGTACCAAAGAAATTCCCACTGTGAATCAGTTTATTTTCACTGTGAATCAGAAAGTGGTCAGTTGTGCATCACTGATCTATGTCATCCACAGGGCAGGGGAAATGAGGTGAAATGAGGAGTCCAGGTGGAGGTGAAACCATCAAGACACAAAGTGTCGATCAAGCTTTCTTTGTGTTTTTGGAGGGATAGCCTGCATGTGAGTGACATCCAGTAATAAAAGTCGTTAACAGCAGCTCAGTAAACGACTCTCATCATCACCGTGATGATGAATATAGGGGTGATTCAGCCCCAGCACTGCAAAAGCAGAGGCGTCAGAAAAGCACCACTCATCTAATGATCCAATTTGTTTTGATTTTAGGTGCAAAAATGTCCTTTTTGACTCACCATCCCCACTCTTCAGTCTTTCACCAGCCACTGCAGCAGCACCAACACAGATGCCAAGCACAAAGCCCAAGGCCAGGACGCTGGTGAGTCACAGTCATACCGACGTGTGTGAATGACGGCTAAATGAACGTTTCATTCAGTAAAAAAAGAAAAAAAAGAAAGGGGCTTTCAGTTGACGTCATGGGCCTAAATCACTCAATTATAGCAATTTCCAGAAGGTAACTGTGCTTTATCTTCACCGTTTCTACCTCCGGGTAGCATGCAGGCAGCTGACGGATAGGAACGAGGCGGCCTCTCTCAAGGACCGATGTGAGATCATTCACTGTTAGTCACTCTCAGTCGCTTGTGCAGGAAATATATGAATCATACTCTGTGTGTCATGGTGCATTCATAATGTTTCACAAGGACAAAAAAGATGAAAATGAAACTTTATCACAAGTAAGAGGCATCAGAAGGCAATTTAACAAGCAACAAATGTAGACTATGTGGCCAAAAGTATGTGGACGTGACATGGTGAGATCAATAAGATTTTCCCAGTTTGGTGTGGAAGAATTTGACTGGTCCCTAACTTCAACCAGTGGTGGTCTTGGATACCCGTGGGGTGATGACCGTATAACACCTAAAACCAGAAGATGATCAACAGTCACATTTTGGGTGTAAGCTTGGGTAAACCTTTTACTTAGCTCCACCTAATTGTGTCATTTCTGGTTACAAAAAACCAAGATGGTGACGGCCAAGAGACAAAATCAAGGCTTCAAAACAACAGTCCACTAAGCAATGGGTGACGTCACAGTAACTACATCTATTTCCCATATACAGTCTATGCAAAGAATGGATATTTACAGGTAACTTATTCCAATCAAAAGGAGCCTGAAACATAACAGCTTCTGATCTGATCAATAAGTAGAGGATCTGATGAGCGCATCCTAGGTCAGGTTCACACCTAAAGGTCTAGTTCATGAAAGTTCATTATAACCTTTCTGGTCAGCTTATTCAGGTCAGTTATACTTAGCTCCACCCTCTTGTGTCACTTCTGGTTGTAAAAACCAAGATGGCAACGGCCAAAATGCCAACTCGAGGCTCCAAAACAACAGCCAGTTATGGACTACAAATATGCACAGTGACTCTAAATAAGCTTGTATAAACAACCGGGTGCAGAATACAGTCTCAGTTTGGATAAAACAGTGGATATATTGTCAGTATTGTGCAGAATATAACAATGATTTACTGTCCTGGTAAAGAAGATGGATGCTTATGGTTAAAGGCAAACAGACATGGGATTAAATCCACTCTACAGAAGCATTGAAGTAGTTCTATCATGAAGCTATAGAGTCTATTGTTGTAATGACTTGCCTTTATGGCAGTACAACCCCACCACACACACACACACACACACTCCTCCACTCATGGGAAGCCTGTGTTTGCAGTCGCAGCCTGAGAGTGAACATGAGTCAGCCTGATAGTACAACTTATTATGAGTGGGCTTCACTACAGTGGGAGCTAAATGGATGAGTCATAGAGAGGCTTTTGGAGGAGACTGTCTGGGTTACAGAATAGATTTATTGATTCATGTTATGTGAGTCCCTGCTTACTCCAGGCCGGGCTATTAAGGTTTGGAATTTGAAACATATTTCACCAAAGAGGATTTCAGGTTCAGATCATGTCTGCTGTGTCCAGAAAGGGCTTCAATTATAATAATCATAAAGAGAATCATAAAATTTAATGGGTCAAAAACTGTATAATACTGTAGTTTGCGCTGGATACTAGTATAGCTGTAACTATATTTTTGTCTATAAAAGGAAAAATAAGTGACAGAGAGCCCAAAGTGACAACTTCAAATTACTTGTTTTTTTCCAACCAACAGTTCAAAACCCCAAAAATATTTAATTTACAATGAAAAAAGCAGCAAATCCTCACATTCCCAAAGCCTTAACTAGAGTGTATTAACAGTTTTGCTCGATAAATGACTAAAATGATCACTATATTTTTGTCAGATATTGACTGATTAACCCCTTAGTTGTCTCAGCTCTAAATGCTCTCAAACATACAAGGATATACATAAAAGTCAAAATACTTAATATCCAATCATTTCTGTTGATTTAACTGTGTCCTGTTTATTCTTTTTTTCCTTAGCTCCTCTTACATCTCTAACTAGGGTGCTGCATAGCGGCACTGATGACAACTGTGATATTTTAAAGCCATAAATATTGATATCATGTTAATAAGACACATATGATAAATTATCCAGTGCCTCTTAAATCACGCTTTTGTACAGTTACGGTTAGATTCTCTCTTCGCCTCCCTACACTAGTCTAATTCATTTGCAGAAAAAAGAGCAAATGATGGAGAAATAAATCATAAAACGAGATGTGATATTGGCAGTGCATGGTTCAAATAAAATGCTGTGGTTTACATTGGCTAATATTATAGCAGGAATTAATTTTTTTATTAATTATAAAATTAATCTATAGGTTATTTTTGTCTATACAATGTCAGAAATAAGTGTCAGAGAGCCCAAAGTAACAACTTCAAATTGCTTATTTGGCCTAACCAACAGTTCAAAACCAAATGAAATCGAATTTACAGTGAAAAAAGCTGGTAAATACAGGTATATTCAGGCAGACAGTATGAGGAAAATAAAGTTGTTGTTTTTTTTAATATTTAAATATATAAAGAGATAGAAACATAAAATACAAATGATGAACCTACTAATTTTCTGTTGCCTTACTAACCAATTATTTGTCTCAGCTCTGCTCTCAAACACACAATGTCAAAATATAAATATCCTATAATTTCAGTTGAAATTGAGTTTATTCTTTTTCCTTTGCAGCTCTGTCATTACTAAGACTCACGGACACCACAAGGACCTCCTCAGTTCATGCATTCATCATCGTATATCAGTGGTGATTTAGACTCTTTTTAGGGGTGCTCAAGTAAATTTCATCTCAGCACCCCTAAAATATAATTATCAAACCCTCTGAGACCTGCAGGATTCAAAAATTTGAAAATTCACCAGAATTCAGGAAATGAAGTGTTTTATGCTCAATATTTACGCCATATTTGTTAGAACAGGATCAATTCATTGTATGTTTTGTCTTTTAATGTGTGTTTGTTGACTATAAACGATATGGGCTCATAGTGTAGTTAGTAAATATCACCACTAGATGGAGGTGTTGATCCATATTTAGGAGTGTTCATAACAACATCAACTTAGACAGAACCGGTTGAGCTTAGAGTCCATGTCTATCAGGGAAAGGCTTCAGCATCAGCTGCTCAACAGGAGGTTTAACACCACCAGAGAGCTCATGTTATATCTTCAGTCCTCACCATACGTTACTAAGGAGGGTCCACAGCACTCCTCCAGCAAAATGCTTAAAAGCCTTTAATCAGATGGTTATTTCAATGTGAAGTACTAAAAACATGGACAATGCTGGCACATTATGAGCTGGCACAATCAAGATTAAACTGAAATAACCATCTGCTTTTTAAATTGTGTGTGAGCTCTAGTGTTTCCCAAAGAGCACCTTCATTACACTTGTTTTAACTTCCTCTACAGACATTTTCTCTTTTATGATTGATAAACTCGCTGTTATTTCCTGTGACAAATGTGTTTTATCTTTCACTTTATATGAGGTATTTCATGATAAGTTTGATGGTAGTTATGTTTTTATTAACGGTGTCTCAATTCTTCTCCCATCTGCAGCACAATGGCATCATGCAGCACGTCAGGATGCCAGGAAGTGACGCCCCAAACTACCACCAGGGTACAGCGAAACAGACCGGAAGCTTCAGGATCAGGAGCAGGTAAACAATGCTCCGTTTATTAGCCCAGCATTGTTCCATACAACAAAAGCTTAGTGTGCTGAGGAGGTCTCCTGATCGCACTGGCTTTGACAGGAAAGAAACTGAAAGAGTCTGCAGCCACGCAAAGCTTTCTGTAACAAATGAGGCTTGTGATGCACAGTGCTGCCTCTGTAGCCTGTTAAGAAATAAAGTGCCAACCAAAAAAAAAAAAAAAAAAAAAAAAAGGGTGAAAATCCTGTTTCTTTAGGGTTGAAAATCCATGAGACTTGAGCCTCCTGCAGAGCTTTGCAGCCCCAAAATGTTTTTGCAGGTTAAACTCCATTGTGACCTCCTTACCACAGATTCATCTTGCAGCAGCTGAAACTCAAACCTCTGTCTGTGGTTCTTAACAGTAAGAGCTGGTTAGACTCTATAAACAAGTAATGTTTGAGGTCTAAACATGAGTCTGGGTCCTGGACCAGCATCACATTACCGCCTGCTTCTATGGCGGGCACTTCTCAATGCTGTCTTTGTTTCCAGATCCATGATAAAGGCTTCAGTAGATGTATACTTACATAAAGCTGGCTCACAGGGGACAGATTTAAATGAGAATGACCAAAATCAAAGCAGCAGAAGAAGCTGAAAACTTTTAGTGTCTAGCTCCAAACATAGCATAATGCAGCTCCACAGCAATGAAATCAAGTCACAAGAAAATACAGTTTTGCAGTACTCAAGTTCAAGTTTGACATTTGAGTTGAGATCAATGAGTACAATTATCCATCGTGGACGTACTGTATATGTACGGTTTATAGTCTATAACTATATTATTTTATTTTTTTTGTGTTTTTTTTAAATCTTGTTTCATTGTTATTTGTCATTCTGTCACCCTTTCCCTTAGCTTTTTGACTCTTGAGCTGCTTATTGTATCTTGTAGTACATTTTTATAGTATTACATCATATCTTATTTTCTTATCGTATATCATATCATATCATCAATATCGTATATCATATTTTCTTATCTTATCACATTGTATCTTCTTATAGTATCATATCATGTCTTATTGTATCATATGGTATTTCTTATCGTCTCTTATCATATCATATCATATCTTATCTTATTATCTTATCGAATCATATCTTATCATATAATATTGTATCTTCTTATTGTATCATATTGTATTGTATTGTATTGTATTGTATTGTTATTGTATCATATTATATCGTATTGTATCATATTGTATCATCTTATTGTATTATATTATATTGTATTGTGTTATATTGTATCATATTATTGTACTGATATTGTATTGTATTGTATCATCTTATTGTATCATATTATATCGTATTGTATCATATTGTATCATCTTATCGTATCATATTATATCGTATTTTGTCATATTGTATCATATTATTGTATCATATTATATCGTATTGTATCATCCTATTGTATCATATCATCTTGTCGTATCTTCTTATATTGTATTGTATCTTACACCAGACACCCACTGGAAAGATTGATTCTGCTTTGCTGGAAACTTTGAGATCACATCAGCCAACACAGGTCAGTACGTTGTTGTCTTCCTGCTGATTTAAATCTTACTGATGAACTGAATGTGTTGTATTGTTGTATATATACTGCTACCAACAGCTCCATAGTTTAAATAACAAACATAGATACTTTGTTCAAAAAGTCTCTTTGATTGATCCTTCAGTTGATTTCCAGATAATTATGTAGTGAAGAAGAGCGATGACTCATCCTCGTCTATAATTGCATGTCTTTGTTAGTGTGACGTTGGCGAGTTCTCATTGGACCAGTTTACTCAGACACTGTGTGCATGTATGTAGTGTTTGCAGGCTAAAGGGCTTCACTGTGGAGGGCAGCAGCAGCTCTCCTCAGTAATTATGATGTAGGGACCATTATAGGGGACTGTGAAATACCAACTGTTAGCGCGTAGGCTGGTTGGTAATTATACTGTGGGGCACTAAATTTGTACCTTTTGTGACGTTTATTGTCTCACGCAAACATTGTACAATAAAAGCAGAGAAACTTTCCAACAAGTTAGAACTTTATGCTTCCATTTACCAATATGTGAATTAAGAAATATCAGGCTTAAAGGCATTTAATTGATTAATCAATTTCCTCCTCTGTGTTGTGGAGTATCTGGAATTCAGCACTTAATTTGCTGAATTACAAATATGGGAATATTTCCATCAGTATTTGTTTGAAAAGTGGGAGGAATCAGAGCAGCAGCACTTTCCTGTTCACCCCATGTCCAGGAAGGTCAAAGGTCATGGTCAGCAGTGTTACATCACCCACCAGAAAGAGGAGATTCAGCATTTTAGTGTTCATTTCTCAAAGACAGTAAAACGTACATCAGCAAACTGAAGGATGCTTAAAACTTCTGGCTTGATCCTGTGTCATCTGGTTGAAAATGGACTCTGACCACTAATCACAGTGCTGTTTTATAAGCCTTTATACTGAGTTATCTATCACATTTATATTCCTAATATACCCTGTAAGGATTTAAATTTGGCTTTGACAGGGATACTGTATATCTTAAAATCACATCCACTCTTGTAGACAGTGGTGGCAGAAGTACACAGATCATTTACTTAATTAAAAAGTTATAATGCAACAATGTAAAAAGTACTCCATTACAAGTAAAAGTCCTGCATGAAAGGTCTTACACAGATGAAAGTGCAGCAGCAAGTATGAAAAAGTAAAAGTACTAGAGTGGACCATTTCATAGTGCTATTTATATACTGTACACACTGCAAAAGTGCAAACCTTATATAAGACAATTCTGGCTATAAATGAGAGCTAAAATGATATTTTCCTGAAACAAACTGCTGCACTATCATAAAAAATTAAACTTGATTTTAGAAAATGTAAACACTTTGCATTAAGAAGTGTATTTGACATATGTATTTAACAACAATACTTTATAGTTCACAATCATTAATATATGCAGATCACGAAAAATAAATATTTTATCTAAGTATATTTTGAGCATTAATTTCAAAATATTAGGTACCAAAAGTAAAATCACTCATTATGCAAAATGGCCCATTTCAGAATCATAAATATTAAATCACTGAATTATAATTAATAAATAATTGTAGCTTGTACAGCACCCATTAATATAATTAGTGATGTCAGCATCTGTACTTTTACTCTTCTGAAGGCAGGACTACTAATGGTAACTGAGTATTTCTACACTGTGGTGCTGTTGCTTTTACTTCTTCCACCACTGCCACGCATATAGTACACTGGTACTGGTACAGCACTAGTACAGCACACTGGTACTACAGTGGATGTAAATGGTTAACAGGCGGTGCGGCGGTCCGTGGTGACGTCACACACTGGTTTCAGCTGCTTTGGGCCGCAGCTCGTCTGATCAGGAGGAGGACAAGTACCACAAACTACTCTCAGCACTCCTTACCCCAACAGATCACCAGCTGCAGCCGGAAAAACATCCTGAAAATGGGCAACTGTCAAGTAGGTGCCATGTCTGAGACGGTGCGCGCTGTAACGCGCTGGATGCAGTTTGTGCTTCTCCTTCAAGTGTGAGCGATAGTTTCAGGTTGACGTGCGGGTTCAAGATTATAATCCAGAATAAACGTTAGATTTCGGGGTTAATTCCCGATAAAATGTTTTATTTATTGCTGATTTTACATCATGGATCGGACACTGCGCCGCCTCTATTCGCCGTCAGCCCTTGCGCACGTCAGATTGGTCATAACACACAGTAATCTGTTGTAATTTCATTTTAAACTGAGAGAACCGGTGTCGGATTGATAATATCTGGTGTTTCTTTAAATGAAAACGTCGCGAATGACACCGTGTGACAGACAACCGTGTCTGGGTTTACGCAGAGGAAAGGGCCACTCCCCTGCGGAATTCATCACAGCTCCGTTACATCTCACGGTGGGAGTGTGTGGATGAATGAGTGACTGTGTGTGTGGAGCGTTAGAGTGTAGAGTCCAGAGATGGGGGAGGGTGTCCTTTCATATAATCAGTCAGTGTGTAATGGTCAAGTATACAGGTTTGTTACTTAAACTCAAGTGCAAGTGTACTACTCTATACTCTATATAAGCACTTGGTAGTACAACCAGTGACGTAATGTTCATAACTAAGTACATTTACTCAAGTTTTGTACTTTACTTGAGTATTCAGATTTTCTACTACTTGATACCTCTACACCACTACATCTCAGAGGGAAATATTGTCATTTTACTGGACTACTTTCACCAGACAGCTTTAGTTACATCACAGTTTTATATTTTAATTAATAATCTGAATCAACTTTATTCATATATTTCTTTTTATTTATTGATATATTATTATTTTGATTTAGCTGCCCAGCAGTTAATTATTTAAAATTTGCCACACTATAACAGCAGCAATATTAATGCCATGTATACATTAATGCATCAATAATAATATACATTATTCTGATATGGGCATTCTGCATAATAATAAATATTTTACACTTTTAATTATGGTATATTTTGATGGTAATACTTGTGTATTTTTACACAGGTGAGATTTTTAATGCTGGACCTTTACTTGTAATAAAGTATTTCTACACTGTAGTATCACTACTTTTACTTAAAAATGTTCTGAGTACTTCTTCCACAACACATCATACAGTACTTATTCAACTTTAGTCAAACAGGTACCTTTACTTAGTTTTTTTTAAGATAATCAGTTTGCATGCTTTTTAAGTAAAGTTAACTAATAAGTATTTAAAGTGACAACAGCTTTATTTAAATTTAGTATTGTAAAGTAGCCCTAGTACCAAAAAAGTACTTTAAAGGTCCTGTGTAATTAACTTACATGTAATTTTCAGGTTCATATTTGTATTTTATGCTTCCAGTAGAACACGTTTACATGCTGTGATGTTAAAGAAAACTTTATTTCCCTCATACTGTCTGTCTGAATCTGCCTGTATTTACACTCTGCCTTAAACGCTCCATATTAGCGCATTTCAATGGAATCGCGTTGCTAGGCAACAGCTTGGGGCCATGTTTACTTCCTGTCAGCTGATGTCATTCACATAAACTGCAACTGGAACAAAGCTGGGATACATTTACAGTGCTTACATTTAAAAGTATGAAATGGTTTTCATATTGTAGATTACTGACATCACAAAGGGACAGAAATCCTGACGCTTGTTTCAGAGGCTCAGTTTCTGAATAGGGGGTGTGTGTATTTCTCCATGGATGGAGCGTTTCGGTACTTTCACATGAGGTAAACTTACTTTACGATTAAAAGACATGAAATTCCCACTTTTTTACAAAATGGGACCTTTAAAGTGCACATACAGCTATTCAGACAACAAACAAAACTGGTTTTCTAACTCAAAATAAAATGATTACATCACTGATTCTGTGAAGATTTGTCATTTACTATACATTGTCATTGTTATGGGTCAGAAAAGTGGCATTAAACCCTTCTTTACTACTGTTGATGATATACTTCTTGATGCCCTGGCTGGTCTGCTCTTTGGTTACTGCCGGTTATTCATGCGTCCCCCACCAAGTTTGTTTAAAGACCCTGAATTCCTCAACTGAAGCATTGTGTCATGTCCTCCCCTCCCCCATCAGCCAGCTGCTCCTGCATCGCTATCATGAGCCCCTCTGAACTTCATTTAAACAATGATCAGTGAGATGTAACCAGATTATTATGAGAAGCTGTTTTTTACTTCCTCTAAATAACAATCTTCTGCTTTTTTTCTCAGCCCACAATCGTGCCCTATGAAGATTTTGATGTTGTAGCCGACATTAAGGCCATCCGCAAAGCCTGCAAAGGGTTCGGTAAGTTGGAAATCAATCAGTTTATGTGTATAGTCCTTTACAACAACCAAAAGGTCCCCAAAGTGCTTTATGCAAGAAATAACAGGAATAAAAACATAACATATTATAATGTTGTTAAAATGTACATCAAAAGGAAAAATGTCACAGCTCTGCTAGGTATTAAAAGCCATTTTAAATTTTAAAAATCCTTGAGATTAGATATAAAAAGTGCTAGATAGGGGATTTGTCTTGTTCCATAGTTTATGTAACATTACCCCAAGTTAGTCCTCTCCAACAAATGCAAATGCCCGGAACTGATTTTAAATAGGCATGGTTTATTTGCATCACACTCAAACAAACATCTGCCTTAAAATTCAGATTTAAGTTTACAATTCAGTTCATTTGTGATCCCCTAAAACGGTGACTTAGGTTCAGATTGCACCAGACACTCACAAAGCTTCACCCTTAGCTCTCACAACCCAGATGAGCCTCACCAGGTCTCCAACCATCCATCTGCAACCACTTATCCAGGGTAAGGCAGGGTACAGCTGTGCAGGGCTGATACATAGAGACAGACAAACATTCCCGATCACATTCACACCTATTTAGAGTCAGTTAACCTAAACTGCATGTCTTTGGACTGTGGGAGGAAGCCAGAGAACCCGGAGAAAACCCACGCTAACAAAGGGAGAATATTCAAAGTCCACACAGAAGGGCCCCAAGCCAGATTCGAACCTGTGACTCTCTTGCAGTGTTGTGCTAACCACTACACCACTGTGCAGCCCCCTCACCATGTCCCTGTACCATTTAATGCAGCTTCAGCTCCACAGCGCCCCGGGGGAAAAGCGTCGCCTCACGCCACCAGTTAGTCAGCATCCAGCCAGCACAATCTCCCCACTAAGCTTGTTGCGTCCTTATGACGTCAACAGCAGCACAGTGCAGTACCTCACATTCACCCCCCGCACCACAGATCATCGCCTCGATGATGAAGCAACAAGCTGCGTAGTACCTGCCAGGTTCAGTTACCCTACAACACCAAGCTCATCTAAGTGGACAATAAAGGTGGACAGTATATCTTTTAGTGTCCCTAACCACAGACTGTTAACGTGAGCCACTACCTGAACCCCAGCTCTTCCTCCTCAACTTGGTATAGCAGACCAGGACATAAAAACCATGATCACCCCACGGCTTATACCTCGATGTTGGGACTTCTAAAATATGTTGACCAGATGACTGCAAAGCCCTATTATGCTTGTGGAGAGTTAAAATCTTGGACCAATAAGGCGGGGCAAGGCCATTAATGGCTTTAAAAACAAATATCAAGAGCTTAAATTCAATTCTAAAATGAACTGGAAGCCAGCGGAGTGAGTAAAGCACAGCGCTGATGTGTTCACGTCTGGAAGTTTTCGTTACAAAGCGAGCAGCAGCATTTTGCTCGTGAGGGAAGACTGCTTGAGATCAACAATAACCAAGTCTCAAGCTAATAAAGGCGTGAACTGCCTTCTCAAGATCTTGCTGATTGAGGAAGGGCTTGAGCTGGAAGACAAAGCTGGTAAAAGCTCATTTCAACAAAAGAGTCTATCTCCTCATCAAATTTTAAAGAGCTGTCAAATGTCACCTCCAGATTTTTTACAGGTGGTTGGAAATTAGAAGCCAGAGCACTAAAGCTTGAGACTGCTACATAGGTTAAGTACCAAACATAATGCATTCAGTTTAACCTTCATTTAAATGAAGGACATTTTGTGACAGCCACTAATACAGTTAAACAGAGCGTCATGCTCCATGGGTAGATAGATTTGTAAATTGTTCACATAACAATGAAAAGACAGATTGTGTTTGGCTATAATTGACCTTAGAGGCAGCATATTAAATGAAAACAGGAATGGACCGAGAACAGAACCCTGTGGCACCCCACAAAAAATGTAATGTTAAATGAATTCTTTTAATGTCCATATTTTTGTGTTCTCTACAGGAACTGATGAGCAGGCCATCATTGACATCCTGGCAAACCGCAGTGCAGCTCAGCGTCAAGAAATTAAAAACGCCTACTTTGAAAAGTATGATGATGTGAGTGTCATTCAGTAATACGCAGGATATTGTTTCATTTTTACCATAACAGCCATTAAAACGATTATTCCACGTTGAATTATACAGTCACAAGCTGTCTCCCTGTGACAGGAGCTGGTGGATGTGTTGAAGAAAGAGCTGTCAGGGAACTTCGAGAACGCCATCCTCGCCATGCTGGACCCGCCCGTCATCTTCGCTGTGAAGGAGCTGAGGAAGGCCATGAAGGGAGCGGGCACCGACGAGGACGTCCTGGTGGAGATCCTCTGCACCGCCACCAATGCCGTCAGTCACAAACCAAAAGCATCTAATGAAATTAAGAGTTAATACGTCAATTAAGCTGTGTGCCATTATGTTGAAATGCTGTGACATCAAAACAGATTTTAAAAAATGTATAAATATTCTTTATTCACTGTGACAGGACATTGCCATGTTCAAGGAATGCTACTTTCAAGGTAAGCCATTTTCAAACTTTACTACATGACGTCATCACATCCATATTGCTGTTATGAGTCTGTATATATCATATGTGGCATAAAAATCACACTATATAGTTGTTAAACATCTCACCCGGTGAATACATATCTAAATGACACTTTTTCCCTTCCTTATATTATGAATACTGGAGAAAATGGCTCATTAATGACTCATTAGGATGCATAACATACTGGACTATTCTTGTTCATACAGTCACACTTTGTTTAGTCAAGGCCCATCCTGCTGCAACTTCCTGTTCACTATGATACCAGTGATGACCGCCGATTATATTTCACCTCATCTTCTTTCTTTACTCAAGGGTTTCTCAACTTATTTTATTTACTTGTTTTTCTCACTAAACTTTATTATAGTATATAGTGCAATGCATGTCTGTTCGTCCTTCTGTTCACACGTCACGCTTGTTTCCAGAGCAGAACTCGGAAACTATTTGATTTAGAAACTTCAAATTTGGCTCAGTGGTTGACAGTTTTGTGAGGATATGTGAGCCATGCTCACCTCTGCCTTGTGTCTCGTTCTCTCTTTAAATTACTGGTGTCTAAAGAGGATAAATACTAGTTTCTCACTGTCACTTCCCAGTAAGGTATTCTGTATAAAAAGTTTATAATAAAAAGTTAATAATCAAACTGAGTGACCGGGGCAAAGATATGTACAAATACTGAGCTTTTTGTCCCATTAGACATTCACAATGTCTAATTTTAGAGGACAATCACATGGATATGGTACAATTTAGTTGTTTGGTTGCATCTGTATGTTATTAAGGATGACTAGGGCAAATTTAAATGCAGATGATAAGTCAATTATTCTATCTATCTAATAATATTAACAAATAATCTAGTAGATTGTTGATTTGTTGAGCTGGCCTCTATATTTAAATCTTCTTACTGTTACTCTTGTAGACTTCATGTGTAGATTGACTAGTCTCAGGAATGTGCTGTGCTTGCTGAGGTGACATAATGTTGATCTTTCACTCGTGATAGATTGTTTCTTCCTGCCACTATTGAGTAACGAGTTGCCTTTATATTTATAGGGAGCAGTGACTGTATTAGTTATTTTTTACACTTACCATTTTCTGATTTCTAATGACTAGTAATTGAAATTGGTTGCAGAATATTCTCAGTTTAATAAAAGTATTAGGTTTTTGGTGACAATCAAAAGATCTTTATCATACAGGCAGGAATCATCATTGTAGACACCAACTGGTGGTACATTAAACTAAAACACACTGCAGTCACAATATTAAGAAGGAAATCGGAAAATGAAGGATAACTGTTAACTTTGATTAAAAGTTATAAACAGACTTCACTGAACATGACAAACTTAAACTGTACAAGAGTATCTCAGGATGGACTTCCCCTTTAAATACTGAGACGTAAAAATATAAATAGTGTGACTTTTTGTTTGTTTACATTTTAGTGCATGAGCGTGATCTTGAAGCAGATATCGAGGGAGACACAAGCGGCGATGTGAGAAACCTGCTCACAGCTCTATTGCAGGTAAGTGGCCTTGACTTTCTACTTCACTCGCGTAACTCAATTCCTCCCGTCTGCAGTGGGACTGAAATCGAGCTCACTCTGCCTGAGTACGATCAGTCCTTATGAACTCACACACACTGGCAACAACCCAGACACCCTCTCATTAGTAAAAAGGAGGCCAGATACAGTTGCTTCAGTCGCACGGAAAGGCCTCACCCCACAGCAAAAGTCTTCTTACTCTTCGTCCTCCAGGGCAACAGAGATGAGAGTTACGAGGTGGACGAGGAACTGGCTGAGCAAGACGCCGTCTGCCTGTTTGAGGTACCGTTTCAATGTTAAATTCATAATCACCCCTTGGCACATTCATCAATTCTGTGCAGCATTAATATTTGCTTTTTCTGATGCAGGCTGGTGAGGGTCGTTTTGGGACAGACGAGTCCACCTTCAGCTACGTCCTGGCTTCCAGAAATTACCTGCAGCTCCAGGCCACCTTCAAGATATATGAGCAGGTAGGTTTGGGTATCACACCATCCACAGATAGCTGCAGTGATATTTCATATCAGACCTGGCATTTCATCTCCAGCTAGTGTGGGAATTGATCAGGGTTAGTGTTTTATTACCCTTGAGAAGTGCTGGTTCACGTGCACGTGCAGACAGACTATCACAAGGCTTTAAGACGTCCTGAGCATCATCAGTTATAGGATTAGGAGGGAATTGTTGACCTGGAAAATGAAATCACTTCTTTGATTCAACTAGTCATTTTCTCTCCATAGCTGTCAGGAACTGAAATCCTGGATGCCATTGAGAGTGAGACTTCTGGGACACTGAAGAAATGCTACATCGCTCTTGGTTAGTATGAAATACAGTGTTGAATACTGAAATACAGTATGGGAAAGTATAGAATTTGATTTTAGCCAGGTCTGGATAAGTATGAAAAAAAACATTTCTGTTTCCAGTCTATTGCCCCTCTTGTGGTTTCTAAAATATATTCAAAAATATTTTTTAATTTTTCCTGTGAGAACCCCAAAGTCCTGCATTTGGAGCAGGCAGTGCCGCCAAAATGTTTACCACTGTGTGAGAGCACAGTGCAAAGGCCAGAGTGAGGTTCATGATGCTGAAAGCAAGACAAGACGTAGACTATGGCGTGCGGCTGAACGCACGCTCCTACGCAGAAACCCCACAAATTCATGTGGTTAAGGGAAGATATGGTACATATACACAGGGTGAACAGCAGTGGTATTTAATGAAAGTCTTCCTTTCTTCCCCTCAGTGAGATGTGCTAAGAACCCTCAGCTCTACTTTGCCAGACGTCTGAACGACGCCATGAAAGGAGCGGGCACTGACGAGGACACCCTCATTCGCATCATTGTGTGTCGCTCTGAGGTAATAGAGCTAAAAGATCAACGGATGGCGTCAAATATTCAAAGCCAGTTTTCCTTTTTTTGTGGGAGAAATAAGGTTAAAGCGCTTTGCTTTGTTTTCTGCAACTAATTTTAGCGTGATGTCACCCTACAGACCACAGCTTTGACCTCATTCTTAACCACCACTTTAAAGGGATAGTTCGGGTTTTGAAGTGGGGTTGTATGAGGCACTTATGCATAGTGTATTACCTACAGTAGATGACAGTCAGCGTACCCCCAGTTTGGAGAAACTGACTGGAGTTACCTCACAGGACTAAAGCAATGTACTGCTGTGGATGGGGGCAGCAACAAAACGTATTTTAACCTTCTAAATGAAAGACTCATCTGAAAAATATATATCAGCTTAAGTGTATGCTATATTTAGAATATTTTTCCCAGTTTACCTTCACGTCAGACAGCCCTTTTCAACGGCAAACTGAAGCCGTTTTATATAACTATGCTCTTGTGAAAGCCACCAGACTCCATTGAAAAAACCTGTAATTTTACCACTGACTCGATCGGTTAGTTTGTTTGTCTTATTGTGTGACTTTGGTGAACACAAACAAACTAACTGATTGAGGCAGCGGTAGACCAGCAACTACTGTGTTCTGTGACGTAAAATTACTGTGGCTTTGGGGAGAGCATCGAAAATGGCTTCAGTTCCCTGTCAGAAACATAGACTGTATAGGTACTGACTGATGAGGTAAACCAAATTTTATTTTAACCACCTAAAAGAATCAGTATCAGTTTAAGTGTATGCTATATTTTGAATATCTTCGCAGCTTTATGTTGCCGTCAGGCAGCCCTTTCTGGCAGGGAACTGAAGTCGTTATATCCATCTCTCACCAGACAGTCATTTTACCCCGCCGAACACGGGGCTGGCTGGTCTAACGCTGCCTCCATTGCTTAGTTTTTTTGTCTTGTGTGACTTTGATGAATTCAAACTAACCCAAATCACACTGTTATTTTATCAGTATTTAATTTCTTGGCTACTGGGTTACTGGGAGAAATCAGGTTATACAGGAAATTGGACTGCACTGTAGTAAGTGTCAACGTATGTCATAAGCATTGTCGTCACCACCGCATTGCATTGTGGGATGTATATTGTATGGTGTCCAGTGTTGCATACTGTAATATTTCACAGGAAATAGTATGTAACTGTACTATTGCACATAATTTACATGCTATTTAGATGGTTAAAACAGTATGTGACATAGTTTAGTGTTGAATTTCAGATGCAACCACAGACTTTACTGCAGAATAGCGACTGTAACCAGGTTACCTCAGAGGATATAAATGATTGACACAATTGTTTTTTCTCTCATGTGTTTTTCTTCCCCAACAGTACGATTTAGAGACCATCAAAGACATGTACCTGGAAAAGTATGACGTATCTCTGAAGGAGGCCCTGAAGGGCGAGTGCAGCGGAGACTTTAAACGCCTCCTCCTGGCTATCTGCCACTGAACAAGCTGGGCGGACGTGGACAACAGAGGCGGAGACAACCGAGTGTTTATACCGAGGGCGCCGCTGTTTCCTGTCTGACTTACTAATACTACTCAGTCTCTCCATGTGACATTATGTAGGGAGCAGGAGGGTGGAAGTGATAGAACTAGTAAATTTGGGTGGCTCTCTTTTTAAACTTTTCCCACCGACATTAATCCCGAAAAAAATTGGGTTTACTGATCTGTCAATTACTGCCCATTTCTTAGTCAATTTTTAGCTCCAGTTCTTAACACTTTTACCAGCATTAACAGTGATGTGTATGTTTTAGTCACTGTAAACAAGCACCAAGATTTCTACGTTTCCAGGAGCCGACTGTAGTCACACTGATGTAATTACATGATCAGATGGTGCGAGTCTTGATGGGATAATCACAAGTTTGTACACTGGGAAAGAGTCAGCTGTATCATTCTGCTGCTGCATTTACCAATGATAGGACATGAGCGTTACATTACCACCACCATATATATAAGTATTATACTGTTTTAGGTCAAATAATTCTTTATTCATGTTTGTTTTTCTATGTCTTTCACCTTCCGTGCCCCAAACCCAGTGACTGTTATGTTTCACTGCGGTTACAGCTAATAATGCAATCACTCCATGTGGCTTGAAGTTTAAATGAAGAAATGTGAATGTTTGAAATGAAGGAATCTTAGCTGGTGCCTTGAAGGACATGCAATGTTATATGATGTTTCTCATTGAAAGACACTTATATATTGATTTACTGTATGTTTCATCATTTAATTCAACTACAAAAACTTGACAAATCCAAATACACCTCACCTTGTTATATATATTTTTTTGTATTTTCTGACTAACTCAGTAGAGTGTTAAAAATACACTATTTAGTTTACTGTTTTAGGTAGGCCAGAGGGTATACGAGAAGAAACCTTTAACATCTGGACAGTCTGATGCCATTTGTGTGTCTCTATACGGCAGCTGAGATTTGTTAAAAGTACCACTATAGTAAGCAATGAGCAAGTGAACTGCAGTACATGAGGTAGTTTCAAGCAGGACTAGTGTTTGTCTCTCTATAGCCAAAGAACTTTAGTCTAACTGCAAATAAAGTTCCCTATAATGTCACCCTGTTTGGCTTTATTTGACCTTTAAATGCTGAAGTTATGCCTGTTTTAAAGAAAGTTATGGTCAGTATATATAGAATTGAAATTGACAAAAAGGATATTTTAAAATATCTAAAATCCAAATGTCACTGTTCTTTTGTGAGATTATATGCCTAATCATTCACAACAACTGCCACTGAATTGTTAATGCATAATGATGCGGTTGTCATGGCAACCCATGAAGGCAGCATGATGTACAGTTACTGAACAACCACTGATGTCAATGACATCTCCATCACTTCAGTCACTGTTAAAGGACACGCCCCCTTCAAGCCTGTCGCCTCTGTATTGTTGCCTTTAAGAACTGTCGGAAATATGAAAATTTAGAATTAAAATTACACGTTAACCCAGAGACTGGGAAAAACATGAGAAACTGCATCAATAATCATAATTTAGTGAGAGATCCAGAACTTGTCATGTTGTTTAATATAACCAACGTTTTCTATTAGTTACTAATAAATATGTAGTGTATATAGATATATAGATAGCTTATGTAGTTTGTTCTATTTTATTGTTTTTATTCTATTCTAATTTTTAGTAGTTGACCTAGTAGTTAATTTTTAGTTTTATATAACCAATGTTATTTCTAGTAGTTACACTATAATTCAGTTAAAACGTATGATCTATTTTACATATAAATATATATAGTTTATTCTAGTTTATTGTTTTTATTCTATTCTATTTTTTAAAAAAGTATTGTTTTATATAACCATCGTTTTTTTGTATTAATCTATTATTTACATTATAATTGTATCATAGCATTCTTTAATAAGTAATTTAAAAATATGCTGTATGTATATTTGTTCTATTATTCTATTATTGAGACTATAATTTCATTCTTCAATAATACAGTAAAACCTTGAGTCCTTAAAACATCAGAACACTTCAGAATTACGACTTTCCGTGGAGCCCCTGAAGGCAGCATGTGTCGTCACTGCTCTGTGGCCCCGCCCCTCGCTCAGACATGCATGTTTGGCTGTAGACCAGCTGTAGACCCGCTGTAGACCCGCTGTAGACTCGCGTTTTTCACTCGTCTCTGTTTATATTTATGAAAAACGGGGCAGTTTTACACGAAGTGAGACTTTGTCGCACATCGACTCAAACACAGGAACACCTCCAGCGCCAGTTTCACCCGCTGGACTGTCTTGAAGGTACGTGGTCCCGAGTGTTTCACTGGCTTTGTTGCTCCTTTTCCCCCTTTTAGCTGGTAATTACAGTCATTAGCATCCATCTTGGTAGAAGCTAATTAAAACCACTGCAAGGAGAAATGGTTGTCCTTTTAGCCAACTAAACATTAGACCTTTGTATGGTTTATGAGGTATATAACTAAGATATTGAATATGCTGATTTAACATCCTTAGCTGTTAAAACACCTTCCTGCATTAAATCAATTCAAGCTAATAACCCTGCTGACCTAGTCGTTGCATTATCGCACTTTATTTAGTATTTTACCCCATGTGCTAGTACTGAAAATGTACATTCCTTCATAGGCTGTGGTAGCTCACTTCCCTGAGAGTAATTGTCATGTTAACACAGTGTGTCAGGTGTTGACATAGTATGGAGGCCAGAGTTATCACTGCAGCATGGTGTGTTTACGTGCTGCAGCCTGCACATGTTAAAGAATAGTATAGTCCGTCTTCATCTCCATGGAGACGTGAAGGAAAAACAGTGATGTCCACTTCCTGCTACAAAAACAAGTAGATAAACTACTTCATAAAATTCTGCCTTTTTAAAATGATGCATCCAGGTGTGAAGCACCTGAACGCATCACCGCTAATACTCTGCAATAACCATATTAGGTCACAACTTTAAGTAAGGTTACAAAACACATAAGTAACACTTGATGAAGTCACTGTGAGCTTATGTGAGTAGTTAAAGGGGCACTCCGCTGGTTTTACACATGAATGTCGTCTGTTGTGTCATATTGGACAAAATAACCCTGGCGATGTCAGTTTTTGGCTTGAGACTCAACCACTGATGTGTAAAGAGAGCTGGATACAGCGTTGGAGGCGGTGTCCCGTTCATCCCTATGAAGACAAAATGGCTTGAGTCCCGTCTGGAAAAGTACCCGGATCTTCCAGCGATCTTCCGCATCCATTGGGCCCTACTGCCCATGTCCGATACGCACAGTAGCGCCCACTCGGTCACATGACTCCGTCACGGCTTGTGCTGCCGTCACAGTCTGGGCCTCCATAGACATAAACAGGAAGGAAATAACTCCAGGATTGGATAATAATGTGTTTTACAACTTTTAGGATCTAATGATTGAAATAAGGGCTATTGGAGTGTTTGTACTAGGAGATGGTTTACCCCCCAAAATGATCTGCTGAGTTACAGACGTCTCTTTCCCAATGTAAGTCTATGGGAAAAAGTCTTTCTGGGCACAATGACGTCACGCGACAGACATGGAAGTTGTAGTACCGCCGTTTGGTCACTACGAACATTGGGATCAATGGCTTGGATGCATGTAGAAGACAGTTGACTGGGTTCAGCTCAACTGGACTAAACAAGGCTGGTGTGAACACGTACTTAATGAATGATTTGACTTAAAATATTGTTTTTTAGATAATAAGGATAGTTAAAGTTAATGCATTTAAATAGAAATACTGGTGTAAAAGTAATTGTGTTGATGCAAAGGAAATCTTTCAATGGAGGTCCTTAAAAATTGTATGAATTTGTTGGCTATATGTTATATTTTATCTTAAATTAAGCATTAGACCAGTAATAGTTATGGAACAGATGAGTACACTATCATTTTCACACCTTGATGTCTTTTTAGTGAGATTTTTTTTGGGAACCTTCTAAATAAACTTGAATTTGACCTTAATTATTAGAAAAAGAGTTACACTTTCTGTACATCATTCCATCATCATATAATTCTGACTCATGTACAGTACAAGGCCATATACAACATAACATAACACAACATAACATAATGGAAAATATTAGATATCTCACCATAAAATAAAAATTTGAACCCTGGTTCTAAAATAAAATTCAGATATAAACATATAAACTATGCTCATTGTTTATTAATGCTTAACTTATGCATGATTCATTACGTTCTAATGAATGTATTAATGTTTCATATATCATGAACACATGAGGCTCAGGATTAATAAATGATTTGGCCGCTGTAAAAGCATTGCTCGCTGCATTAATAAAAGGATTGTTTGTCAATCATTAATAAACAGTTCACCATGAACCTGAAGATGTCATGGAAACACAGTTAATGATTATTATTACATGCAACAGATGTGTTGTTTATTTAATTGCAGGAGGATCAGAATGCTGAATGATTAGTGCATAGGTCTTGTATTCAGATAAATGCATTAGTCACTGATAATTCATACGCATTTATCATAATTGATGAAGTTTCACATTCATGAATGAATTCATGCTTTTCTTCAAACAGAAATTCATATATGAATTAATGTAGCCCACTTAAAGCTTTAACAGGAGCCTTATTGAATCAAGGAGCCTTATTCAATCAAAATCAATAATCATTGCAATTTTTAGTTTTTTAAGAAAATTATTTCTGCAGATAAGTAGTTTACTTTAAGTTCAGATTGACTATTGTTAAATTCATTCTCAGAAGATGAAAGTTATCTGCTAAATAGGGACGTTAATAATTAACTGACAAGCATTTTAACTGATTAACGATATCGGTTAAAGGCTTAAAAAGTGTTTAATAATTAATTTAAAAACGGGGAAACTGCAGAGGATTGGCTCGTCACTTTAAAGAGAAAAGCTGGTCCACCTTAAGAGAGAGCCAGTGCAGATGCAGGAAGTTGGCTCTGGACTTCCAGCTGAGGAGTTGTAGCTTGTAGCCTCATAGCATTTAGTCACCAATTAAAAAACGTGGCTGCTGGGGACAGTGAATGCAGCACCTTAGCTGCTACAGTAGCTCTCCTGATGGTGAACTGGAGACAGTGAACGCAGCACCGTGGCTGCTACAGTAACTCTCCAGACGGTGAACTGGGGACAGTGAACGCAGCACCGTGGCTGCTACAGTAACTCTCCTGACGGTGAACTGGAGACAGTGAACGCAGCACCTTAGCTGCTACAGTAGCTCTCCTGATGGTGAACTGGAGACAGTGAACGCAGCACCGTGGCTGCTACGGTAGCTCACCTGATGGTGAACTGGAGACAGTGAACGCAGCACCGTGGCTGCTACAGTAACTCTCCTGACGGTGAACTGGGGACAGTGAACGCAGCACCGTAGCTGCTACAGTAGCTCACCTGATGGTGAATTGGGGACAGTGAACGCAGCACTGTGGCTGCGTTGACTTTTTAAAGAGAAAAAGATCCAAACTGATTAATTGGTTATCAAAATAGTTTGCAGTTTATTTAATAGTTGACAAATAATTGATTAATCCTTGCAGCTCTACTTTTATAGTGTCTGATTTTGTTAATTTTTGTCATGACAATAAAAGTTTAAGTTTTAATGTTGAGTTATGAGCTTTTTATAAACACACAATATTTTTCAAGTGCATAAAAATACTTTTACAAGAATACACAGAATGTACTTTTAGCAAAAGGGGCACAAAGTAAAATGAGAGTATCAACTGTGTTTTTTCTTTCTTTTGGATGTAAAATCAGTCATAAATCTGTCCATCTAGCCCATATTAACTCCACTTTGGCTGTTTTCCAGGTCTGTCGCGATGTCGTCCGTGTGGCAGCAGGAGCCGTCGGGTTATTCTCCCTGTGTTGAGATCGACTCCAGCTCTGTGAGGTGCAAAGACCGGCTCACCTCTCCGGTCTGGCTGAAGCAGGAACAAGACGACCTCCGCATCATCAAGTGGGAGAACTTTCAAACGGGAGCCTCAGCTGATGCTGTTCAGGACAACACACCCAGCAGCGCCATGTCCGGTTAGAGCACCTTCATGTACTATCTGCTAATGAGACGACGGTCCAGGTGATGGACAGACTGTACTCTTGAAAGTCTTTAAAGAGATAGTTTGGGGGTTTTGAAGTGGGGTTGCATGAGGTCGGCATGTCCTCAGCTTGGAGAAACAGGAGTTACCACACAGAAGCAAAGCAATGTGCCACTATGGACGGAAAACATATTTTTGACACCTAAAGGAAAGATTTATCTCAAAAAAAGTCAGTATCAGTTTAAGTGTCCGCTACATTTAGAGTATTTTAGCCAGTTAATCTTACCACCAGTCAGCTATGTTTCTGACAGGAAGCTGTTATGTACAGTATGCTGTCACCAAAACCACCAGACTCTATTGAAAAAAACAGTAATTTTACAGCAGAGAACACAGGAGCTGCTGGTCTATACTGCTGCATCAATCAGTTAATTTGTATTATTGGATGACTTTGGTTATTCTGGATTCACCAAAATGACACAATATCACAAGGCAGCGACATAATAATAATAATAATAATAATAATAATAATAATAATAATAATAATACATTTTATTTATGTAGCACTTTTCAATAGACTCAAAGACACTTTACACAGATAAAATGCTCAAAAACATGAACATCATAAAAAACTAAAATAAATACACTATAAAACAGACAGCATCACTTACACATTAAAAGGTGAGTTTAGATTTGTGTTTTTAATGTGGACAGGTTGGTGCAGTATCTGTTTGGGGAGTGAGTTCCAGAGGGAGGGGGGCAGCTATAGCGAACACTCTGTCGCCCAGGTCCAGTGCTTGGTTCTGAGTGGTGGGGACAGGAGGTCGGCTTCAGAGGAGTGGAGGGAGCAGGAAGGAGTGTGGTGGCGGAGCAGGTCGGTGAGGTAGGACGGGGTCTGGTCATGGACTTTGAACTGGATGCGTTGTGGGTCAGGGAGCCAGTGGAGGTTCTGGAGGACAGGGGTGATGAGACCACGGGACCGGGGATGGATGGGTGAGCAGACGGGCAGCAGAGCTCTGTATGTACTGGAGTTTAATGAGGACGTTGGATGATGAGCCATAAAGAATGTTGTTGCAGTAGTCAAACTCCTGTGTTTTAAGTCCACTAGGTCAAACAATAACTGAACAAACAAACAGCCAATGATAAGACAAAGTTAAGGTGAAGTGCAAAAATAAAGATGTTTTATTAAAGACTTATAAAGGTTAATGTGGTGGAGATAGGGACAAAAGGGTTGTGGCAAATAAATGAAATCACTAAAACAAAACCAGGCCGAACTAATCATCTGCCTTCTCTGGAAACAAAACAAAAAAGCTGACTAAATTAGCTAAAAAGACAGCGGTGCACAAAACTAATAAACCTTGTGTTTATAGACATTAATAAAACTACATGAAAGAAAATGGATAGGGTACCCCCAAGTCACCTATGTCCTCTACCTCCTCGCCACGAATACTGCAGGTCAACTGCTTCAGGAGATTGAGTCAGAGAGAGAGGCAGCCCACGACAGTGATTGGATAGGTAGCAGGAGACTGAGCCAATCAGCAGCTCTTCACAAGAGGGAGGGGCAGAGCAGTAGAAAGACTCTACAGGCTCATAATGTGTTGTAAAATTGTTGTTTTTTTCAATGGAGTCTGGTGGCTTTGGCAAGATCATAGATGGATACAGCTCCTTCACTTCCCTGTTTAAAAGGGCTGTCTGACGTCAAGGTACACAAGGATAATATTTTAAATATAGCATACACTTAAACTGATTTTTTAAGGTGGCTAAAATATATTTTTTGACAGTCTCGTCCACAGCAGTATGTTGCTTTTCTTCCATGCTGTATCTCCTGTCTGCTTCTCCAAACTGGAGGCGTGCTGACAGTCATCTACTGTTGGTAATACACTGACATGGTTAACGACACCACCTCAAAACACCCAAACTATCCCTTTAAAAACCATTAAGATAATTGTGGTCCCAGTCTATATGTGGACCACCAGCTTCAATTTCTTCATGTCAGTAGTTAATTTTACTGAGGAGGGCAGGAAATAATACATTTTCTTATTAACTGATTTGATCATTTGTCTCTCACTTGACCCAACGTCTGCCAGCCTGCAATACTCAGCTTTATTTAAGCAGTGACTGCGTTGTCTATCCTCTAGCTGCCTCCCATTCAGAAAGCCTGCCCCCACGGGTGCTGCTGACCATCACCAAGCTGCAGTGCATGCTGGAGAGCAAACAGGAGCGCATCGCTGCCCTGGAGCGACAGGTGGAGGACCTGATGCAGGACCGCAAGTTTCTCAGGAGCCAGATTGAAAACCTCACAAGCAACCGCTCGATGCCAACTTTTGCGTCACCCAGTCCGCTAACCGAAGGTCAGTGTCCGAGGTGAAGCCGTGTTTGACGCGTCATATTCACACAGATTCGACGCTCCTATTCATGTCTTTTCTGTTGATCGTACTCAGCTCCTAAACCCAGCAAAGTGCAGCACTCGGAGAACAAATCTCGGAAGAGAGAAAGAGTTTCGTCTTGTTCGTCCGACAGCAGCGACAGCGGCTCCGAAGCGTCAGAGTTATCGGAAGCTTCAGCAGCTTCAAGTGAACACAGGAGGAAGAAACACCATAAGGACAAGAAACGATCAAAGAAAGGGAAGGACTACAGCCGGAAGAGAGGTAATAATCATGTCTTGTCATTAGTGCTCACTGACCATGTCATTTTTTCTCCAATAATTCATGTAAATATTAATATTTGTTATTTAATGTTATTATTTTGAAAAACAATCCTACAGTTGTCAAGGCAGTAAAATAGTTGTGTGATCGCTTCTCGGCCTTTTGGCTAAGATAAGTGTAGTTCTGTTTTTCAGTTTAATATCTGATACGTCCTTAGAAGGGGACAACTGGGGGCGGCAGTAGCTCAGTCTGTAGGGAGTTGGCTTGGGAACCGGAGGGTCACCGGTTCAAGTCCCACCATGGACCAAGAACTGAGTGTGAACTGGTAGCTGGAGAGGTGCCAGTTTACCTCTTGGGCACTGCCGCGGTGCCCCTGAGCAAGGCACCAAACCCCCAACTGCTCGGGGCGCTTGTCAGGAGCAGCCCCATCACTCTGACATCTCTCCATTAATGCATGTTTGTGCATGTGTGTGTTCGGGTCTGCATGTACCGTGTATAAGTTAACAACAGAGTGAAAAAATTGAATTTCCCCTCGTGGGACTAATAAAGGCCTATCTTCTTCTTCTTCTTCTGATGTTAGATGGATGTAGATGACCTGCCTTTTCAAAGTGTAAGGCATGCTCACACATGCGCAAATATACTATTTGCCTCACGTTCACTTCTATTCTATGTGAGCAAAGAGGCAAAAAAAAAAAAATGTGCGTGTTCGGATTCCTGCATTCGACTGAACAGAGTCGGTATTTAGAGCGTGTCCTTCAGTTTTGAATTTACTTGAAATTGGAATAAATCTTGCTTAGAGAAAATATACCTGTAAAGGAAGAAAGTGTTTTCACTAATATTTATTGTGAAGTAAAACGGAGTTAAAATTGACTTGATTTTTGCCACTTCTGTACATGCTCATCAAGACCCTGTATTTGTAATGACTAAATATTCTTCATCACTTCTGTAATAACCATGTAATAACGTGCTTTGCCATTCCTCCCACCAGCCACTGGTGTCCAGTACGTCATCCACCGCTACAAACAAGTCCTGTCAGCCTTCATCAAGAAGAAGAGCATGAGCGAAGCCTTCCGTCATCTGGGAATCGACCGGAACACCATCGCCAACACGGCGTCCATCGCCGAGCTCCATCTGGCTGGCAAAGACATGGTCCCGCTGGTGGGCTTGTTTCGCCAAGGAGAAGAGACTCTGGTCAGCTACGCCCACAGGTGCACCCTGGTCATCGACAGCGACGCCGAACTGTCCCGGAGAATAGACCATATGAAAGCTAACGGCGAGCTGCTGCCCATCTCAGGGAAAAGGCCCAGGGTGCTGCACCCTCACCTGCAGCTAGGGGGCGCTGCAGAGAGCATTTTAATAGGTTGATGATTATTCCGTTGCATGGAGGAGAGGTGAAACATAATGCCTTCATAAAAATGTTTGTTTTTACACCAATCTGAACTGCTGGATTTTAATGTTTTATTTGGCTTTTTTGAAAGTTGATTTATGTCTCAAGGGGACAAAACTATATAGATTATTTTAATATATGCATTTCAACATCCTCATATACATATTTAGGGTGTACATTTTGTACTTGACAGCCATAAAAAGATTTAAAGTTGCTGTCACATTTTTTTTTAAATTATTTTTATTTAAGAGCAGAAGTGAGTGCAGTGTTAGAAACAGCCACAAGATGGCAGTGCTCACACATCATGTTCACAATCACTCCTCTTGTCATTTCCTCCAAAATGGTGGATAGTCAATTTCCATTTTTCCAGCACCTTGTGTGCGTTTGAGGTGCGTTTTTCTGTTCATAGAGTCTGTGAAAATATGTTTTTGTCGACATTATCCTGTGATTCATATGCTGTAATTTAACCGAGCGGTAATAATAATAATTTAATGTGTGTTAATGTTTCTGAACTGTTTGTTCATGGAGATATTTCAGTTGTTTTTTAGTGTCCTGTACCAAGACATTATCACATGACACTACTGTACATGACCTTTAATAGCATCTGTGACCTTTCAGAAAGGGGTCAGTGCATACTTACATACTTTAGACCTCAAAAGTAGGGAGAGACTTTGTTTCCTGCATCCCGGCGACTTAAAGAACGAAAATAACAAAACCATAAATTAAACTGCGGCAGCATTTTCATGTGAAATAGGCCTACTTTTGATTTTACTTTCAGTTCTCAGGAAAGAAAACTCTGCCCCTCTGGCATGAACTAATATTCATGTGTTTTTATACATTCATTCATTTTTTTCTTATTGTATTCTCTATTTCTCTCTCTCCCATCTCTCACTCACTTTAGGTCCCTCTGCTTAGTTCCAACAGTTTGTGCCGCAACACGATGGAGTTTCACTGCGTTGAGCAACTTTGTGCACCGCACGCGAGCAAACGCAGCTCAAATCGTGTTGTCGAGAGCAACTTTTTCACCAGGAAACAGGAGTAGGTGAAGCTGTGTTGTTGTCCAGGTGGAAACAGTAGAGCTCATACACTCTGTACAGTGAATAGAAACAGGTTGAGGAAAGAAAAGGAAAAAAAAATGTGTGAAATTTTGCCATAAATCAGGAGGAACTGTGACCCCTGGGAGGAAACTAGGAGAGGGCAATGAAAACTTATTGCTTAACTTAAGTGCTTATACACAGTGACAGAAACTGGATGAGAGCTACGTGCCAACCCTTCCAATGTTGGTCAGTTTTCATTGTCCTCTCCCAGTTTCTTCCCAGGGTCACAGTTCCTCCCGATTTATGGCACCAGATGTCGTTGCTCGTGACACAACGCAGGTTGAGCTGCGTTCAGCAGCATCCAGCACCCAAAGTTGTCACGTTGTGTTTGAAAGGACCTTCAGTGAGTCAAGACTACTATAAGAAAAAAATACTGAATGAATGAATAAAATCAGCTGAATATTAGTTTATGCCAGAGGGCCAAATTATTTAGTTTTCTTTCCTGAGAAGTAAAAGTAAAATTAAAAGTAGTCCTATTTATTTAACATGAAAATGCTGTTGCGGTGTACTGATTATTTTGTTATTTCTTTAAAAGCCACCAGAATGCAGGATACAAAGTCACTTTTGTTTTGAAATCCTGCCTATTTTTGAGGTCACAAGGTTGGCAAGTATGTGTTGAGATAAGGAAAAAAAGGTGTGAAAATTTGGCATAAATTGGGAGAAATACGGGAGATTTGTGACCCCGGGAGAAAACCGGGAGAGGGCAATGAATAACTCTCCCGGGAATATTGGGAGGGTTGGTAAGTATGGGTCAATATCACTTGATCCCAGGTCAAGGGATGGAGTCACATCAGCACCAAATCGTACGATTTCTGTAAACTAAAATGTGATGATAGAGCGGCATAACTGTGTGTTAAATTTGCTCTCAGAGACATATTTCTATTCTGTCTCTTGACCAGAGGAGTGGACGGCACCAGTTGTTTAGACAGATGGAAAAGCTTGCAAAGACATCCTTGGGCGATGGTAAGTGTCAGTGGCAAAGTGTTGCCGTTGCCTTCACTGCTGTTTGCTTTTCACATGGAGTGACAAATTACTTGTGCAGAGCCATTACAGGGGCTGCACCACGGCTGTTTATCTTTGCATGGGACTCTGTCACTGTCATTCCCATTCACACGCTGGATATCTGCGTATCTTTCACTCTCACAACCCAATCTGTCCGTCCATCCCCCCACTAACCCTCACCCTGAACTCATTCAGTCATTTCTCATCACTTCTTCATGCTTCCTTTTTTCTTTCTGCCTCATCTGTTCACCCAAAACAAAAAAGGTGATAGTGTAGAAACAAGGGCTGTGAGTCGATTAAAATTTTTAATCACGATTAATCACATGATTGTCTTTAGTTAATCCCAATTAATCACATTTTATCTGTTCAAAATGTACCCTGAAGAGATATTTGCTAAGTATTTAATACTATTATCAACATGGGAGTGGACAAATATGTTGCTTTATAGAAATAGATACAAATATATATTTGCTGGAAATCAATTACCAACACAAAACAATGACAAATATTGTCCAGAAACTTTCACAGGTACTGCATATCAAATCCAAATCATAATGGCAAACTCAGTCAGTGTGCTGACTTGACTAATTGCAAATTGCATGTGATTATCATGAAGTGGGCATGTCTCTAAAGGGGAGACTTAATGCAAGTTTGGATCATTATTAAGCCTCTTTCTCAACAAGCCAGTATGACAATAGATTCCTTATGTTTTCTAGTTTCATATGATGCCAGTAGCTTCACTCTAGCTTTAAAACTGAGTCCGCTACAACCTAAAAATCACAAGTTGCATTAAAGTGTTACAGAAATTAATGCTGTTAAAATGAATTTGCGTTAACGCGTGATCATGTTAACTTTGACAGACTTAGTAGAAACATTTCCCGCCAGCCGAGGCGACCTACAGTTCCTCTCAGCTTGCTCGCAGCCAGAGGGGACAGGTGCATGCTGGTCTGCTCAGCAGCGCGAGGTAGAAAAGGGCGGGTGCGTCTCTCTGCCAGTATTCACATCCTCCCACCTCCTGAGGCATGCAAACGTCAGTTCTGCTCTCCTTGTCACCAGCGTGAGCTGTGAAGGCAGGGTTTCTGCAAATCCTCAAATGGAAAAAGGAGAGTAAAGTACAGGATGTTATATATTTTTTTGGTCAGCATGCGCTTTTAAAAAAAGCAGCCTCCACCTGCTAATACTCCAGAGTGGCAGCTGTGGTGTTAATGACTCAGGGTGATGGAGCTCAGAGCTGAAGATGGAGATAGGATGTGGGCCTAATCGAGCCTGAAGCATTCTCTCCTCCTCCCCCGGCCTTTTGACTCACTCTGGTGAGGGGCCAGCTGGGACTCCATTTTGTGTCTTTCCTGGTTGCAGGTGCCACGTCATTGCAGAGTGCCTGATGGGTTCAAAATCAACCTCCTCCTCCTCCTCCTCCCTGTCCAGCTTTCATCCTGACCTTGACAATAAGAGCATCTGGACGTTCTCACACAGAGTAGCTTGTAATAACCACCAATCACCCTCTTAATGATGCAAGTAAAATGTGTTTGAACTGGTGGGTTCAAATGGGCCGGGGTTATGTTGTGTTGTTATGCTGGCAGTGTGGGGCCAGACCTTCTATATGATAATAATAAATGCTTCAGACACATTATTTAGACGGTTTCAAGACCTATAATGGAGCAAAGGAGCTCAGACTTGAGCAATTGATTTTATGCTCTCTGGGGAAAATTGTTCTTGGCTTGAAAAACAAAGAGTTTAAAGTCGCTTTTTCACACTTACTGAGATTATTATAAGGTATTGAGTAACCAGTTGTGGCGGCATCTCCTTGAGCTTGTTGTTTACCCGGCTGACTTTTACTGGTGTGCAAGTAGGAGTAATCCACAAACAAATCTGTTTTGAATCTACATACCTATTTTCCATTTCTGACTACTACTAATTGTTTTGAAGAAGTACATTTTTTGGGTGGAAATATGCTTATTCACTTTCTTGCCGAGCGTTAGATGAAATGATTGATATATGAAGCTATAGCTGGAGCCGCTTATCTTATCTTAGCTTAGCATAAATACATGCAACAAGGAGAAATTACAAGCCTGGCTTGGTGCAATTACCTCCTGGAATCACCTTAATTTCATTTAAAGTAGTATTCCAGGATATAACCCCCCGTAAAACTACATTATGTCCATTTTACACATTGGCTTTTGTACAGATTAAAACAACCTAGACATAACATGTTAATTATTTAGCTTTAAATGCAGTTAGGTAGGTTTTCTGACCTTAAGCCAGTCTAGCTTTTTCCCCTGTTTCCACTTTTTGTGCTAAACTAACCTGGACGCAGAGTATTATTAGCTTAGCTTGGCTTAGCCTAGCATTAACACTGCAAACAGGATGAAAACCTCGCCTGGTTCTGTCCAAAAGTAACAAAATCAACATTGTTTGTTATGGATTAAAGAAACAACAGTTTCCAGTCTTTGTGCTCAGCTAATCGGCTGCTGGCTCTGTTTTCATTTACCTTACAAACCTAAGTGTTAGTGTAGTGTCTTTGAGCTGCTGCCACCTTAGGTAGAAACATTATTTCCATTTTCCATCAAATTATTTTTCAAAATTTACCCTTTGAGAACAAACTGAATACAGTCTGGTTTCCACGTTTAGCAGCTGACATTGTGCTGTCATTTAAATTGCTTTATGTCTGCAGGGTGCATCTGGTGTTTTCGAACATTAGTAGTGACAGGATCAAGCTTTAAACTGATATATTTTCCTAAGCAAAACTACTGGTAATACTAGTACTTGACAACATAGTAGTTATCAGAGTTACTCACATTTTGCTGTGCATTTGCAAGCACACACTTTTAAAAACACTTCTTAAAAACACACTTCCTAAAAATGAACGGACAGTGGATGTGACTGTGACGTCCTAGCCTCGTCACCTTTCTTTTTGCCCTTGGTCTTCCCGCTAATGAAATCTTAAAATAACCTGCACACTGCTGCTGAAAAAAGTGGGTCAGAGCACCAATGCGACGCCAATCCAATACAAAAGCATCAAGTGGTGCATTATGGGTATTTCCCCCTGTGGTAGAAGTGAGGCGGGGGCCGGAGTCTGCGTACCGGTGGGTGCCTATTCTTGTCTCTTTTTCTGCAGTGGCATCAGACGACTGGTGGAGCGGTCAGCAAGCGCTTTTGTCATGCTTTCGTCATCATTTTTTTTTTAATGGGAATGAAAACACACGTTTTTGTTCTCCAAGCTAGCGTCTAATCCTCCTGCTTATTTACTGCACTGGATAGCAGGGTAGCTTTAGTGTATTAGCTCCATCCTGAGCTGTATAGTGGTTAGAGGCACTAGAGGACAGTGTTGCATCCAGTTGTCATGTTGTATTGTTTGTGGTCATCATGACACACACACACACACACACCACACACACACACACACACGCCTTACCGCAGTTGATTAGATCCGGTCTGATGCGTTCACAATAAGCTTCCACTACAGTGCAGGGTGGCTCTTATTACAGCCTTTAAATATGCATATTAAGCCGAAGACACGGATAGGAAAACAGACAAATTTTGTTTCCCTACTGTTTTTGTAAACCCCACAAGCTGTCCAAACAGCCAATGAAATAACAGCCATTAATGAGACTTCTCTTGGCAGTAATAAAATAGAGATGATGCTAATCTGCTACCACAGAACCTCTCTACAATGCCAGCGCTGCTCGATCAACAAGTCTTGAGGTATTGCTGGTGTGCTCTCCATCTGGCTGCCACTGATAAGAACTTACTGGGGGCTGCTGGGTAATAGTCTTGCAAGCTTAAAAGCAGGAGGGAGGTGGGGGGGTTATAATGTATTCTGGGGGACCCTATAAACCAAACGTCGTCTCCCCCCTCTGTACACATTCGGGTAAAGACAGCCTCTTCAACAGGGATGGAAGGCGAGGGAGAGAGGGAGGACATCATGCTGCCTCAGTAGATTTGCCTTGAGCGTGATTTCATTCCTGGAGAGACAAGATGGCTGCACAACATACAAGCAAGCGCTGTCACGTTTATGGTACAATAATCCAAAGCTTCTGCACTAAAGTTGATCCATTTTTTTGCACAGCACCTGCATGGACTGTTGGAAATATGTAAAGCTAGTACAACCTCTATTTTCAGGGTCAAAAGAGTGTTTTTTGGTTTGTACCCCCAGGTGTCCTCAGAGTGACAGTGATGCCTCATGGGAGACCAAAGAGCAAAATGATAAATGGTTATATGCTGTAGGCTCGAGAAGGTTGTTTGTAATATCTGACCTACTGTGCGTACTGTATATTTTGTCGTTGCGTGGTCATTTTATGAATATTTTCTGGCACAACTTGCAAAGATAACCAGTGAAAAAATGAAAAATCATCAGGCGGGAATATGTTTTTTTTTTCTCTCTCTCCTCCCCAGAAACTGGCAGAATCATGTGACAGCCACGTCCATGAACGCATCACTTGGGCACAGATGTGACGTAGAAGTATACGCAAAATGACAGCATGAAGGAACCCCTCCAACCCCACCCTCAAATCCTGTTGGTTATTCGTCCGGTGACGAAGGACAAATCAGACATCTTTGGCACAAAAAAATCATGCCAAGGGGACTGGACACAGGCAAGACACACGACTCAGAAAGTAAAAGCCTCACAATATGTTCCAGAATATTTCCTGATAAGCAGGCATGATTTTGGGTTTGTCCGTCACATTTAAGAGGCCAAAACACCAGAGTATTTATGAGTAGGCATCATCTCAGCGGTGGTGTCTATTTCCTGATGTGTTTCAGCATGACTCAGTCACAGTTCTGTTCCTCTGTCGCTGAGTGAAAGTAAAAAAATGGAGGAGTGAAATGACTCAAACGCTACCGGCCATTAACCGCCGATCAGCGCTGTCACATTATCTGGAAACACAGACAGATGGGAGGTTTGGCCGTAGGGGGAATGCTTTCACTGTCTGCCATGATAATAGTCTTGTATTGCCTACTAGAAGGGGTGAGAAAGATATGCTCTGAAAATGATGGTGATTGCATGCTACACAGTTGTCTCTGTAAATGATCTGAGGTCGAGCCTGGTGGTGTTTTTGTTCCATTTTGGGAAAGAGGGAATCTTCCAGATTAGGGGAAGTTGGGCTTTTCTGTGTATTCTCCTCTGCTTGACCTCTATTATGACAACAGATGTTAATTACACAACGGCGGGTTTGCCAGTGAATCTCTCTATTGTTCTCACACATTGCAGGATCCCTCTAAGTCTTTTATAGACCCACATAACATGCACTGAGATTTTTTTCAGCAGGTTTTTTGGGCACTCTGCAGCGTTATGGCAGATTTTATTGTGGTGTGACCACATGTGTGTATTTGCTCAGTGCTGTGAATCTCAGCTAAAGTTGGCAGCGTTGGAAAACCGAACATGGAAAACCGAACATGGAAAACCGAACATGGAAAACCATGTACTGCAGCCATATGGAGCAAAAGCCCATTCAGTTTAATCAGTGTTCAATATGTTTCCTCCATCAGGGAGTCCCAGCACTGCAAAATAAGCTGAGGCAGGGAAAAGGATTCACTAAAAGTTTACTTACAAATATGTTGCCAAGCGCAAGCTGATGCAGTGCTTCTTTTTGAGTGTAAACTCGCTGATTTCAAACAACTTGAAAACACCAAACTTTTGGGACTTGAAGATGAAAACAAACAGACGTAGGCACTCAAAATCTGGGCAGAGGAATTAACACTGAAGAGCAGAACTAAGGGCATTTGCATCAGCAAGTTATACAACTCCTCTCCACTGGGGAAGAGGGCAAACTCTTAAAGTATGAGTCAGTGTTGGGACGACTCATCATGAGCCCTGCTGATTGTACTTATGTGGGACGGCAGGGGAGTGGGCGGGAAAAGGTCAAAATCAATTTGTTGTTCAGGTTGTATTTAATGCACTGAATTACCTGTGCAAGAGGATTCCTTCAAACACAATAGTGGCTCTATGGATAGCAATGTTGTAGAAGGCCACTGGCTTTGGTCTAACTGATATATCTCAGTGTTTGCCGTGAAATATTGTTAACACTTTCATAATTCCCAGATGACTGTACCTACTAAAGTAATGCACTGCAATTCGTATATATCCCACAAAATCAATTTGCATGTAATCCACTTAATCGTGAATCAGGAAAGAGCGTCAAATGGCATATAAGAATGAGGTCTGGGTGGATGGGTAGGTCCAAAAACACCAGACTTTCATCCAGGAGACCAGTGTTTGTACCTCATGTGACGCAGAAGCCAACGCTAATTTATTTGCTACAAAACTTCTGTACTTAGGTAACGCCACTTCTATTTATTTTAACGCCGAAACATGATCTTTTCCTAAACCTAACCAAGTCGTTTCTTGTGAAACGGAAGTTTATTTTTCAAAATAAATTTCTGTCGTCACAAAAGACTCTGCTCTACCTAGCTTTGTTTAAGGACCTGCCAAACTAGCCACTAGGCAGGTATTATTCTGATGTGTTACTTGGTGACATCACTACATTACTGAAGAAAAGGCGGGACTTCAAGTGAGGCGTTTCAGGCAGTTCAGGATCAGTGTTTCTGTCGGGAAGATTAACTCCCTTTGGCATAGACTTTGGGCTTTGTAACTTTGAAGACCTTTTACATGCAAAAAAGTGTAATAACACTATATAACATATACTATATAATACATAGTATAATGAGTCCACTCTAAAATCTGCAGAGCTGCAGAAGGTGCTATGAAAAATGTCTCAAAGAAGCCCTGTTAAGCTCTGCAATTATGGACGTCTAAATGAAAATTACATCACACAACCTGCAACAAATTCATTAACATGACATGCAAATCAGGGCTCATAAACGGCTGCTATGCTTCCACAGTTAGATTAGCGATGTGTCAAGCTTGTGTTCCTCACCGCTGCATTAAATAGAATGAATTTATGCAAGCATTCATTTTTTTCAAATTTCACCTCAAGGCATTTTTGCCTTCACTCAACTAAAATAATCAGCAAACAAGGTGAATGCATTGCACTGTCCAAATTACGAAAAAAGGAAAATGTATGAGAACAGAAATGATTTAACTCCTTCACCAAAGCAGCAGTAAAGTAAAGCGTCCCAAAATACTCATAATGATCAAGGTTGTCAGGACAAATGAAAGAAAAAAATTCAAAATGGAGTGTCATGCATATATATGGTTGTCCTAGTGATATCCTAATGATCCTTCTATCACAATCCCAATACTCATTTAAGTGGCTCATGACATGCTATATACCACAGCTGGGAAAGTCATGGCCCAGTGGGTCGCCACAATGGCAGCCAGTCATTGACGACAGCCACGTGCCTGTCAGGCATTCACACCACGTCGCCACGGCCACAATAGCCTCATCAGTAGCCTTATTCAATCAGTCCACACAGACGGAGTCGACTCGGGTGCTGCAGAGCCACTGATCTGCATCACAGAGGCGTCACCAATCAGAGCGTCTCCTCCTTAAATCTCCTTGAAGTGATCTCTGATTTCGCCTGATTGTGTTTGACACTGTGCCATTATTCCACTCTGAAGTATGATTAGCACAGGGGGAGGAAGGGACGATGGCGTAGTTTTGTACTGTTTGTATGAATTGTTTAAGCAGCAGTGTACAAAATGGGCGGACAAGGAACGGCGTTTGAGTTAAGGGTTTTGAGTGGCAGGGAAATACATGATGTTTACATACGCGTTTGCCTTTCGGTGACCTTGAAATCAAAGACTCTTTTGAGGGAAATAAATTTAACATCGGTGAAGTCATTCAGGCTGGAATTAACCTTGTAATGGCGGTGCAGGACAGAGCAGAGTCCAGTCGACGGTGATCGATTCCCACGTGCACACACACAAAGAGGAAGAATCAATTCCCTTATCAATCAATCAACCTTCATGAACTGCTGCTTGCCCTTCAATCGCAGCATGTCACCACTGCAGCAAAACTACCGCCAAAAGCATCCAGATGAGCAGGTCATTGCAAATATTCATCCCATTTATAAAGTGGACCTGAAGACTTGGGTAATCTGGTTTTATTTCACAGCTGATTAGACTGTCAGTTTATTAAATAGACATTATCAGTCACTGTAAACCCATAGATATGGGTCAGCTGGGTCCTACTACACCCACAAGTAGGTTTTATCATCTATTCACATGGTAGATCAACAAACGAAGGAATAAAAGAACATGACAGCGACCATAGTAATTATGACGGGGCAGAAGCAGAAGTTAGACGCTGTAGACAGTTTGAAACTCAATAAGGGTGGAGGTCAGGGAGTTTTGTCGCCTAAACTTAAGGAAGGTGTAGTTTTAGTGTCTAAACTTGTTTAGTCACCTAAACCTAAAAAAGTTGCAGTTTTATTGTCTAAATCTAAAGAAGTTGTTGTTTTTTGTTGCCTAAACCTAAACAAGTTGTGGTGTTATTGCTGAAACCTAAATAAGTTGTAGTTTTGTTGCCTAAATGAAAGAAATTGTAGTTTTGTTGCCTAAAACTAAATAAGTTTTAGTTTTTTACCTAAAGTAGTTGTGGTTCTATTGCCTAAACCTAGAGAATCCATTTTGTTTGTGTTCAAAACATGAGGTTTCATTCAGTTTTACAACATGTTAGAAAATGTTGCTTTTAAGTTTCACTTTTATAATATCGTAGGTGTTGTAGGCCCCTAGTGACCCACATCTGTGGTGCTTATAGTGACTGATTACACCTATTTAATGGCCTGGTAACAGTTGAATTAGGTGCAGCTCAACATTTATTTTTATTTTTTCTGTGCAGTGTAAAGTCAAACTCAGTTTCACCAAGAAAACTGATCCTTTAATTTGTCTTTGTAGCATTTTGTACAGGCATTGATCAAACAGAAAATGACAATTCTAAACAAATTATGAAAAGTTTTGTTATTATTCATGTAGAATGTTGATTGGTATTGATTATTATTATTATGTCTAAAGCCAAGAAAATGCACTTAGTTTATGACACAATGCAGAGATTGCCATAATAGCGATGCAGGAGTTCAGTGAGTGGGTGAGAAGACTTGTCATTCCAGTGCCACTTAATTTTCAACAACATAATTGTTCTCAAGCACTTACACTGTTCTGAATCCTAACACATTTCATAAATGATTTGTTCGGCAGAGTATAGGTCTGAAAACATGTCTGGAAACGGCTACTTTAATTTCAGGTAAGACACTAAATCTTTCCAAAGCTATTTTTATATGCTATCTGGCTTTAGTTGTTGTGTTTGACGTCTTCAAGTAGCTTTGGATGTTCATCTCAGAAATTATTATAAAAACAAAAGCCTCCGATAGAGATGTTGCAAAATGAAATCAGCTTTTGCGCTCCCAGTCAAATTGCATAAGCATATGTTTGCTTAGTTTTTAACAGATTTACATCATAATTGTCACTGAATTTATTTTTTCTATCTGTTGTAAGTAAATAGATAACATTTTCCAGCCACAAAGTCACCGGATACTCTTAACTTGATTAAAATTATATAAATCATCACTGTCAAAACATGCATGAAATGAGAAGACTAAAATAAGCACATCAAAGTAGAGGGATGTACAGTATGCAAGAAGGATTATTTGATCTTATGTGTTTGGTGAGATGAGATATCTCAGGGGTACGGCGTCAGTCAGAGAGAATGATTCTTCACGGTGTTGAGACTGGCGGCTGATCGCCGGGTGAGAAGCTTGCAGTGCAGCAGAGCAGTATGTAGGTTACCTGTCAGGAAATTAAGCCTATTAACTGCTTATATAACACGTCACACATTCAGCATGTGGGTTCATCCAATATTTCATACAGTACGTGGCAAAGAGAGGCAGACTTTTGTAAATATGGTGCGCTTATCAGGAAGTTGTTGCATATCCCAGATATTGAACTTGCTGCAGTGTTACTGTTGCATGACGTTTTCATTATAAAAGGCCCTTTTCACAGCAGCCATTTTGACATGTCAGTGCAGGATGCGAACACAGGTGTAATTAATAACATTAATTATGGTCCTGTTCCATTTAGGTGGGTCTGGTATTGTGTATACTCGCTCACTGGAATAGCAGTGACACTAAATAACATGGCACATAAGTAAGTTTATCACTTGGGCTACACATCTGTTTAACCCGCTATGACATGTCAAAATGGCTACCGTGAGGAGGGTGTAATTAAATATATGCTGCCACTTGATGAAAACTTATCATTTGCCTTTTTTTTTTTTAACCACAATCTTTTCTGAAATATGTGCAGGGAGCAAAGCCACAGTTTTGTTTTGTGTCTGTAAATCCATATAGTATGCGGATTATGTCCCTCAGTGTTCAATGCAAAGAAATACATCTCTTTCCGGATTGATAGAAACACCACCGCAGATATGGGAGAGAAGTTATTGCATAGATATAAAACAGTGTTTTATAGATGAGTCACATTGATAATGTTGCATTTTTTCTAACTGAAAAGCACCACAGCATTTTGCTAACATTGGTAGAATGATAGCTGTGTCACATATGGTGCCTTCAAATGGGGTCCTGTTTTCATGATATGCGTGTCGTTCAAGAGGTTAAATCATGAAGAACACCACTGCTAAGCAACGGCAATATTACCGTTACTGAGATATCTGACTGGATAAGGGGACATGACCACTTAGCTTTACAGACATCTTCCATCATTTGTAATGTTTTGTTCTCAAACTGGTCAAATATAGCGAGGCGGGGGACAGGGAGGTGTGTCCAGTCTGCACACTGAGCTGGACCTTTGCCCACTCTAATCATACGGCTATTATGGCCATCAATGCATCCCCCATCCTTGGTCTTGGTTCAGCCTCCAGGAGCCATTTGTAAAGCAGTGGAGCAGGAAATGAGGTTGGTTCGCTGCCGTTACCCAAGCCTGGAGGACGTGCTCCAGGGAGCCTCACTTAAGTCGGCACGTTGATCACGCGGGGTTCCTCCCAGACGGAGAGCGAGGGGGGTCTTTGGTAGGAGGCGGACGAGAATACCGAGTTGCTGTTTGTAATAGACAGAGACATCACTGGCCTTCAGATTTATTATTGGCTTACACCCGGGGCCCCAAAGCCGACTGATTGATGAGGCTTTATGGCACGATCAAAGCACTGGACCTACTGTAGTTCTTTTAAAAATGAAAAATTACATCCTCAGACAGAGAGTTATTGTAGAGTGCTTTCTTGTACCTCATCTCAGTTTCTTCTTCTTTTTTTTCCAGAGAAAACTACAAAAAAGTCTGTCTTCTGTCCCGATCACTTGTTAAGATATCAGAATCAGCTCATTACAGTATGAGCATCACTTAAGACAGCAGTTTTCCTTAAGTGTAAGTGTCATATGCCAGTACCAACCATGTTATGTTCATAAATCTGAAGTTTTTTGACCATTGTCTGTAGTTGGCAAAATCACAGTGTGTAGGATTTAGAGACATCTAATGGTGTGGTTGCAGACTACAACCAACTGAATACCCCTCTGCTCCCTCCTCCCCCCTCCTCCAAGACTGCGATAACGTAAGCCATAGCATGAAAAACCCTGTTCGCCTCGCTCGCGCCCCTCGTTCGCCTCCCTGCTCAGCGGCCATCGCCTCGCTCAGCGGCCATCGCCTCGCTCAGCGGCCATCTTTACTGTAATAAAACTACTTTAGCAGCAACAGAATTTGTGGCTCACGTAGTTCACGAGCGTGTTGGAGAACTAGGGTGGCCTTCTACATAAAAATGCAAAAGTCTCTCTCTAGAGCCAGTGTTTGGTTTGTCCGTTCTGGGCTACTGTAGAAACAGTAAGTAGAGAGGACCTGCTCCCTATGTACTGGCGATATGAAGGGCTCACTCTAAGCTAACGGAAACACAACAATTCTTAATTTATAGTGATTATACACTATGTACTTGAAATAGAGAGAGTGCTCCCCAAAAAAATTATTTCAACTTTGACCTTGTTGCCGCTGACCTTTCAAAGCACAACCAATCAGTACAGCTGCAACTGTTGCTGTTGCCTAGAAACAGTGAATGGCCTCTGCTAGTCTCTGTGCCCTACTCCTCGTTTAGTGAAGAGCAAATCTCTCATCGCGTGACAGCAGCTTAATGAAAACATAGTAAATTTCATACCATTTCTGCTAATAAATCCCTAGAAATGTCACACACTGTTCCTTTAAAATATTAATAAAATACAACAAAATAACCGCTAGCGCTCCATACACTGTCCAGAAGTAAAAGCCAAAACAAAAACACAGCAGGAGCGGCCATATATTTGTTGTTCTGAGCTGATAATCGAGCAGCTGCCATCAATATTTCAGCTATGTGAGGCCTCCATAAGAGTTCACATGCTTTCTTGCAGATTGGGGTCATGTTGCACTGTACTGTACAGAGACCTGAAAGGTGACTTCAACAGACTGACCAACTGGACTGGAGTGGGATTAGTTTTCAGGAGAAGACTTTCTTACCCTCTTGAATCCAAACAAAGCATAAAGTCTTATTCGGTTCAACAAAATCAGAGCATATTGCTGAGCATTCATTATGTTAAACTAGACCTTTACTGTAGCCGAAACAATGGAAAATGAGAAAATATAACTTTTTATTTACTATTCTAAAAGGTAACATAAAATAACTTTCATTATATATATTTCTATGGCTAAGCCTATATGCGCAATGCAAATTGTTGATTAAGTTGGTGCAACAACAATGAGGTGAATAATACAACGATCTAATGTGTTTTGTGAGATAACAAGAGATTTCTCTCTCTCTCTCTGATGGATACACGCCTCTGAGTGTTTAGGGGAAAACAATCACTGTGCCATCTGTTAGTCTGTATGATAAATTAACAGCTTCACTGCTTGAGCAATTAGTTTCTGACAGTTTGAGCAGAATCAATAATTTGCAGAGAAAGTCAGAGCTGCATGAAATCTCACTTTTCCACTACATGAAGAGGTTGTTAAAGGATGCGACTGGGCAATGTTTTACATTATATTATTATAGGTATTATTAATGTAAACAAATTCTTCCCACATACCAGAACACTGATGAAAATCAGTCATGCACAAAAACCTCCACTTATTATAGCTTAGTATTTAGCCCATCATATACTGTATTATCAATTAAACTGCACACATTTTTAACATGTACATGATGCACTTTAATAAGCCATCAAGTCTGCAGCTTTACATGCTAGTAATTAGCTCATTAGGATACTGGATTTAACTTTATAGGAAGCCAAACCCTCATCAAAACTAAAACTATATTTACAGCAATTTCTAGCTTTGTGTACAAAAATCTCAGAATGATTTGTGAGTTATTGATATGCATTATCTCACAAAATGAATATATTTGAGGCAAGCTTTAGATCCCACCACACAGCCCCCGAACTGAACTCTCAGTCCAGCTCTGGCTCAGCCCCACAGCGGCTCTTTGCCCCACCAGTGCTCGTGTAATGGGACACTGCTAAACGATGCTGAGAGGCAGAGCACTCCAGTGCTGTCATGGCCTGTTGCACCTGACTCGCTCCTCGCCGCACTCGCCTGTTGTTAGCTTGTCTCCTACAGGCTAATTTATGACACTATCAGACTCATCGGCTGCTGCTGGACGTCCTCATGCTAAAACTAATTACTTAAACTAATGACTTGAGCCTTTGGTATGCTCTGCAACACTGTGTTCCTTATTCTTGATGTATAATACATAGCAGAGGAGGCTGGGGCACACAGGAACTACACTGCTTCTGCTTGCTAATGGTAGCACCCACATCAAACATGTAAACACACACAGAGTAAGTATGTTGATGACCTTTGGCTTTTTATGTCACTAGATCTGCTACTAATGCTAAAATTGTAGATTTTAAATTTTAGACCTTGTGTATGTTTGGCTGGTCTTAAAATGGCTGCATGTTTACTGGCTTCTATAGTTAAAGCATGCTGCTTCATTTGGATTCCTTATTTGCAAACTTTGGGAGTGGCGCTGCACATTGCAGCTGTGTGTTTACCTGTGCATACTGTATGTGTATGTGTGTGTTTTTGTATGCTTTACCTGACCCATCCATGTGTCTCTCTTTGTTCCCTCTCGCTATCATCTAAAGGTCAGTAAATACTGAATATAGAAATAGGCTCATTACAATTATTTGCCAAGATTTAAGTCTGTGCAGAGCAGTGTGGCTTATGTGTAAGTAATGTTACTGTTAGTTGCTGAGCAGTAGTGGACTACTTATCAGATTTGCCTGGTAAGATTTGTTGTTGTCTTAAGACTTTTTTTTTGTCTGAAAAAATGTTGTGTGTCTACATTTCTTTGACCTGAGCCCTGAACAGATTGCCCTCTTATGATGAATGTTTTAGAAGAACTAGGACTGCCCCGTCTTAATTGATTAGTTGACCAATCAGGTTTTTGGTCATGAATTTTGTTAGTTGATTAGTCATTTTTTATGCTTTTTTTCATGCTGAATGACACTTATGACTTCATCTTTGGTCAACACAAGCTTTAAAATTCTGCTTTTGTTTGATTCTTTGTGAAGAAACTCAGATTTACAGATCTGTTTATTAAATCAATTAAGTCAACAAAATCTTATCAGAGTCGCGGTGCCTTCACATGGTGTCGTGTTTACGGCGTTCACGAGAAGACTCGATACTGACGTGCCCCTCTTGTGGTATTCACAACCTCACAGGTGGAGAGTTTCTGAAAGCTCAGAGTTTACGAGTAGTGATGTGTTTGATGACGTCAGAAATGGTGGGGCCCATGGAAGTTCATTTTTTTAATGCATAATAAGTTAATGTATTGTATTTCTAGTCGTATATTATTTTTTTTGTAATTTTAGAAGAGGTCTGAAGAAGAAAATGTTGACATTCTCAGTGACTTCATCTTTTAACTTGAATGCCACGCATATCATACACACAAGCTATTAGCAAGCCAATTCCCAACAGCCTCATTTTTCCCCTCTATCATTATGCCTTTGCATTTCCTGCATTATTGGTGCCTTCAAATGGAATTTGTGAAGTTGCGTTGACGACACAGAAAGTCATGAACACAAGTTCACGAATTCCATTTGAAACATGCGTTGCGTTCAAGTGGTTAAATCGTGAAGAATGCCGCTGCTAAGCAACGGCAATATTAACGTTGCTGTCCGAGTCTACACAGTTTACAGTCTAAACAGTTTAGCAAGCTAGCTAGTGGGTAACATGACGCAGGAAATGCAAAGACATAATGACAGAGGAGAAAGATGAGGTCGTTGAGAATATCAACATTTTCCTCAGACATAAAATAACCAAGAAAAACAATATATGACAAAAAATACAATATATTGTACAATATTAACTTATTATGCACCGATAAATGAACTTCCACAGGCTCCACCATTTCTCACAACGTCAGCAAACATGTCACAAGTCGTGAACTCTGAGCTTTCAGTTGTGAATACGACATGAGGGGGGCGTTCATATGGGCCCAGCTCATAAACTTGATAAACACGACCCCACTGAAGGCACCATTATGTTACCCACTTGCAGGCTTGCTACATTGTTAGTCTCTGTGACCTCTAGACGCAGGCATGAACATTAATATTGCCATTGCTTAGCATTGAAGGCACAAGTAGTCGACCAAGGATACCTCTGGTCGAGGACGGCCCTAAAGAAAACTTTAATTACTGTACTGTTTTTATATCAGCAAACAGCAAGCAAACAGTCCACATGGGATTTTTGTGCCTGATTTAGCATTAGCATCTTTATCTGTATGCTTCCATGAGTAACCACTTCTCATCTTGTCTCTTTTACAAAAACTCCTTCACTCCAAGTGAAAGTATTTTTCTTGTTGCTCTGTCCAGCGAACCAGATTATCTTGGTCTGTAGACCAGCAGTCTTCTTGTGCCAAGGTTAAGCCGAAACTTTAACCCCCTCATCAGCGTCACAGATTAGTCCTTGTTGGTGTCCCCTTTTGCCAAATGGATCTTCTGTTTCCTTGAAGAGCTTCAAGTAGCCAAACCTTCACTTACACATCACTCAGATCAGAGTACATTTCTACCTGGGGCTTTTTGAAGGCCATATATCTTTGGTTTTCAATGTAAACAAGGTGATTTTTTGGAGATTCATAAAAACTGTATTCTTTCTTTCAAAACCACAGTAATGCATCTGTTAATACATGCTCAGTTATACGTATGCAGTTGTACACTGACTGTGGTTAACACCACATCCCTAACAGCTAACTAATAGTGACAACCAGCCAGTGCTCCGGGGCGGACAACGTTAGATAATCCTGCGCAAACAGGCGCACACCGTCTCCCCTTAGGGGTCATTTCCCTGCAGCCTGTGCTCCCGTTGGAGGTGTCCAGTGTGAGTCCTTAGGTTTCTCCCTGCTGTCTCACGTGTCACAGCATGTTGTCACATATACAGGCAGTGATGTATTATTGAAGATGTCTGCAGGTTACTTAGGCGCTGTACATTAGGTGAACATGAGTGCAATTACCGCACATGTACAGAAGTCTTAATTGCTCTGCATAGGTAACGACTGATAATAGTGTAGGTGTGCCAGTTTTATGTTGTTTTGGAGTGATTTATTTATAGTAACTTAATCAAACTGATTTAAATCATCACACTAATCATAACTAGTTAAGATAAAATAACTGCTGGGAGTGAATCTAAGAGTGGTTTCTCAAGCTGTAGTCCATTTGGTTAGTTTGGTGTGATTCGGTTTCACAGGGCACAAATGAAAGTGGACCAAATTTAAAAAAAAATATTTGCTATGGGATGTATACCAAGGAGCAAATTTATCTTTTTTTGCCACTTCTATGCATGGAAGCGCATACTTTGGTATATTGCTTATTGTTTATCTCAAATAACTTTATAAAGTCACTATTTTAGGACTTCATTTAACATATTCTGTATGTTCTCTTGAAAGACTTATGCAGAAGTCCAGGTCAGTCTTCTCCTACTCATGTTAACCTGTTATTTACCTGTGTCCATCTCAACAAAGACCTGCACAGGCCGCCTGCATTTTGCTTTGCTTTGAAACCTCTTGCAAGTGGTCTCTTACCGATCAACAGAGTATGATTACTGTGTTCACATCTGCCCAAACAAACCACACCGGAGTCGGAATAAAACAGACTAAATGTTGGCTAAAGTGACCACTGATGATAAAAGGAGGAGTGGCCCTCTGCAGCACTGTGCGCTTAGTGCCTCTAACCAGCTTTCCTTTGAGTATGAATGGGCGTCTATATGAGGAAAGGCTCATGCTGCAACAGTGGCTAATTCCTGCTAATCCCATCGTGTCTCCTACCACTTAGAGATGGTTTCCAATGGCAGTCCTGGAGCAGGGGAATTGCTAGTGAGATTAGCTGGCGTTAGCTCCTCCTCTGTGGTTTACCCTCACAGCCAGGCCAGGCTGGCCCACCACTGCTTCCTTCCATGCTAACCTTTTGCACAGAAATGGATTAACTATTTTTCAAAAATGCTTCAAGTCTCATTTAGAGAACAATGTAAGTTTTTTTTCCCAATTTATTCTGGTGTTGTTATGGTTTTCTGTGGATTCAGTTTTAATGCTGTGAGGGCAGCAGGCACCCTTATCTTGAAGGGTTTATGTACAGTGTGTTTGTTTAGGATTTAGCAATGCTTTCCTTTTCATGACAAGTTTGTTGTCTCTGACTAACTTTCCTTTTCCCATTTCCATGCAACCAGCATGACAGCACTTTGAACACAGACAAGCCACTGTTGTCACACTTTTTGTATTTAGAATCTAAAGACAGGTCATAAATGTGTTTTTGAGAAAACACCTTTGGTTGGTAGTTAATAGTTTCTGTGTTCCTGTGTGTGTACTTGTATATTGGGCATTAAGTGTCCTTCAGCTGAGCTCTTATGGGTTAATAAGCACATCAGCCTGTGCAAACTGCAGGTTATACACCAGCGTCCACCTTCCTATTCACTAACAGCGACCCGTGTGCTTTACTTTCACAGGAGAACTCTCCGGAAGATGTTTCCACAATCAGGGAAATCGATTGTCTTTGACAACTTTCCAGATCCCACTGATGCCTGGGACATCATCGAGACAATCGGGAAAGGGACCTACGGAAAAGTCTACAAGGTGCTCAACAAACTCGATGGAAGTAAAGCGGCTGTAAAGATCCTGGATCCCATCCATGTAAGTTTATCTGGATTATGAATGTATTTAAATTTAAACGATATGTATTTTTCTATTTGCATAGTCTAAAGTTCACGCGTTGATACAGTTTTGGATAAAGCCCTCACTCTGTGCCATGTAAGTGTTGTAGTCAGCGCTTGTTAAAGCAGCTATAAGCTTGTGGTGTGCTTGTTTATGCCTTTGGTGGAGGGAGGCACCGGGCCAACAAGTTACTGTCTTGTGGCCTTATATCTGTCACATTTATAGCATCTGTATATTAAGGTTGTAGACACCAGCACAGATTAGATCTGGGCAACTGGGATCTCTTTTTGCTCTCTCTTTATGGTTTGCTTACTGACTATAAGTCAGTATTTTTCCTCTCATGTCTTGTTTCTGTACATCTTTTATAGTATATGTACAGTATACATCTATAAATATCTATTTACAAACAGCATTTTTTAGGGATATGGATCTGGCTTTTCTTGAACATATGATGTATGTGTTCTTAGGTTTAGGTTAGCATTTGTGAGTTGAATACTTTTATTATGCCGCGATAGCTGTGGCTAGAGGCATTATGTTTCTGGGTTGTCCATTGAGTTCAAGGCCTGGAGGGAATTTCCTCAATTTTCATTTGGCACAAACGTCCACTTGGACTCAAGGATGAACTGATGAGAATTTGGTGGTCAAAGGTCAGAGGTCACCGTGACCTCACAAAACACATTTTTGGCCATAACTCAAGAATCTCTGGTAGATCTGAAACAGCATCAGTGCAGTGACTGACCCATTAGCTCAGTCCTTCACCAGATTAACATCATACTACTCTGCTTTATTCTCTGCACAGGACGTCTAGAATAGGACTTTTCTTCCATCTGCAACCGTTATCTCAGCAAATTGCCGTGTCGCTCAGCTGGATGTATCATGGCAGTCACTGATAATTTTCCTTGTGCAGGTTTTTTACAAAGCATTGTTTCAAGACACATTTGGCACCTATGCAGAAGTGTGTGATGGCCTAAAGCAAGAGCATTTTGACACAGAGTAGAGACGTATGATGCTAGTTCTGGCAAGATGAGTCTGATCCATCCTATAAAGAAGAGATTATGCTGTCATTGCATCTCCTCTGTTTGTTTTGAAGCTACAGTGAACTGTATAGCTTATTCAGCAGCTCTAATGAGCAGCCATTTTCTATTAAACCCAGTAAAAGTCTCAGTTTTTTTTTGTGAATGTTACTTTTTCTCATTATTGAGAAATGATTATCTGCAGACCACTAGCCTGTGAGCATCATCATTACCATCATTTTAATCACTGGGTTGATTAGTTCCTGCGTAGACATATTACACACAGAAGTACAGCAATATTGAAAAGTCCCCTCATTGGTTTCAGATTGTGATATTCATGAAGCATTTTAGGAGAATAATTGCGTTTTTTATCATAGGGATGTGTATTCCAAGCAAAAATACTATTCGAAAATCACTGGGAATTAGTCGACTTTTATTCGAAAATCGACGCATAATCCTCAGCCCTCCCCCGCAGCAGCTGTCTGGGGGGAAACAACATGTATCGTCGACATTTTCCCATCTAACGCTGTGGATTAAGAGTTTATTTCAAGTAGGATCATTTTTCATCCATATTGTTGGAACAGTTTTGTATTATGTTTAAATATGCACCAGGACGGATCCGTAAATTTACTTATTGGGGAATTTCCCGGTCATTAGTACACCTTTTAAAAACTTTCGAAAAGGCTTTTTAGAAATAGCTCTATGCATCGCCAGGAAGTGTATAGCAATGACATGGAAGTCTGATTCCCATCTCCTCATATCTAGGTGGCTTTTAGAAGTGAACAGCTTCAAAGATCATATATACCCTCAGAAATTAATACATACCTTCCTGAAGAAAGTCTGTGGAAATATTTTCTATTATCTTTTAGACTATACATATGTGTATTCACTGATCAGCCATAACATTAACAACATTATGACCACTGACAAATGAAGTGAATAACATTGATAATTTCATTACAATGACACCTGGCAGTGGGTTGGACATATTAGGCAGCAAGTCAACATTTTGTCGTTTAAGTTAAGATAAGATAAAATGAACCTTTATTAATCCCCGGAGGGAAATTCGGGAAGTTGAAGTGTTGGAGGCAAAAAAATGGGCAAGCATAAGGATGTGAGGGACTCTGACAAGAACCAAAGTGTGACGGCTAGACGACAGGGTCAGAGCATCTCCAAAACTGCAGCTATTGTGGGATGTTCCTGGTCTGCAGTGGTCAGGACCTACCAAAAGTGGTCCGAGGAAGGAAAACCGGTGAACTGGCGAGAGGGTTATGGGAGACCGAGGCTCATTGATCAAAATGGGGAGCGAAGGCTGGCCCATGTTGTCCGATCCAATAGAAGAGCTAGTGGAGCTCAGAGTGCTGATAGAGTTTCTGCTGGTTCTGATGGAAAGGTGTCAGAACACAGAGTGCATCACAGTTTGTTGCGTATGGGGCTGCGTAGCTGCAGACCGGTCAGGATGCTACAACAGGATATCATCATATCATCTGCTCAATTATAGTAACTGGACAATTATTTATTGATATGCTGGACATATTTTAGCTTTACTTTTCTACTATGTATATATTATTTTATTTGTATTAATACCTTTTTAACATCTATGCTTCTTGTTTAGCATCTATCCACTTTGCTGCTGTAACATGTGACTTTCTCCACTTTGGGACTAATAAAGGAATATCTTATCTTATCTTATCTTATCTTATCTTCTGCCCTGACTGTCTGACAGACCGAAAGCTTAGTATTAAAGAATCTAGTGAAATGCTGCATAGATCTGTGTGCAGAAATCTTTTCTATCCTCTCCTATTTTGTTAACTGAAAAAAAAGAAAATATACAAAAGAAAAAGCACCTGGACAATTTCTATATAAAATGTATATGTATATGTAAATTTTTCCACTGTGGGACTAATAAGGAATATCTTATCTTATCTTATCTTATCTTATCTTATCTTATCTTATCTTCTGCCCTGACTGTCTGACAGACGGAAAGCTTAGTATTAAAGAATCTAGTGAAATGCTGCATAGATCTGTGTGCAGAAATCTTTTCTATCCTCTCCTATTTTGTTAACTGAAAAAAAAGAAAATATACAAAAGAAAAAGCACCTGGACAATTTCTATATAAAATGTATATGTATATGTAAATTTTTCCACTGTGGGACTAATAAGGAATAGCTTATCTTATCTTATCTTATAAAATCCCCTGTCTTGTCAGTTGTAATCACACAGTATGGATGCAACATACAGTAGAAGACTATCCTATAATTGCTTTAATTATAATGTCCTGGATTTGCCCTTTTCACCCATGTTAAGTTCCTCCTCTGGTATAACCGTGTGTTAAATGTGAAGCTGGATACAGGGAACAGTTAGCTTAGCTTAGCATAAAGACTGTAACCAGCTACCTAACTCTCTCCTGGCTCCAGCTTCATATTAATTTAGTCGTATCAGTGTTCTCATGTAACTCTCACCAAGAACTTAACTACCACTGTTTATTTAATCTAGAAAGCTGGTATCACCACCATTAGATCTCTGGCCTCTCTCCTTTTGGTATCTTTTCATGTCACAAAATTCAGTCACGGTTGGTAAACAAAACAGGACTTTCTAGACATTATCTAGACATAGACTCTATATACACTTTATGGAGACCTGCTCTATATGAAAAGTGTCACAAGATAACTTATGATTTTAATGCTTATGAATGGATTGAATTATAGGTGAAAAACATGTCTTTTAACTGCTCTTCGTCCATGTTTTTCAGGATATCGATGAGGAGATCGAAGCAGAGTACAACATCCTCAAAGCTCTGTCTGACCACGCCAATGTCGTCAAATTCCACGGCATGTACTACAAGAAGGATGTAAAATGTGGAGACCAGCTGTGGCTGGTGCTGGAGGTAGGAACATGTCTTATATTTGAATAAAAAAAGGCACTATATGTTTGCCACAACCCATATATTTGACTGAGACCTGAAGTAGCATTAGCCTGTTTACTGTGGCTGAACCATCCAGACAAGAAGTGCAGATTAAATGTCTGGCTGTGCATCACACAGCATGTCTCGCCAGGTATATGCAGCGGTCTCCAAATATGGCCAGGGATTACGTAACAGTTTTAGCCACCCTGGGCAGTCTAGGAGTTTACTTATAGGCCACCTTGGGGATTTGGTCGCTGGCCATAAACATGTATGTGTTAGGAGTGGTGTTGGTTAGCTCTTGAAATGTGGGCTCCCTGCTGAGAGCAGCAGACCAGGGATTTCTGTTTACAGGGAATGTTGCAGCGTATTAGTTTATACACCTACTGTAGCAGGTTGGAGCACAGACACAAATATCTCCTGTAGCTGGTTTCTGTTGTTTGGATTTGGGGCAGACTATGCTAAAATGGTGGAAATAAGTAATTTTTTGAGGTTGTTGGTGCACTTTTTTGTAAACTGTTTTATTAAAGGGAAAGTTTGGGTATTTTGAAGTGAAGTTGTATGAGGTTCTTATCCATAGTCAGTGTATTTCCTACAGAGGGTGACAGTCAGCACGCCCCCAGTTTGGAGAAGCAGACAGGAGTTACCGAATGGAAGCAAAGCAATGTACTGCTGTGGACGGGGTGTCTAAAATAGGTTTTGCTGCCACCGCAGTGCATTGTTTTGCTTCTGTTTGGTAACCCCTGTCTGCTTCTCCAAACTGGAAAAGTGACCGTCAACTGCTGTACAGCAGGTAATACACTGACAATGGATGTCTGGCTCATACAACCCCTCTTCAAAAACCTGAATTATCCCTTTAAAGGGACCATGGTAAATTGGTGACTGAATACAAAATAGCCTGATTTTGAACGTTACTTCACTTGACTTTGAGACTGCTTTCTTGCACCTGCTGACGTACAGGCGAGGCCAGATGCAGGCATGAATTAGTGATATTTCAAGGGGACCTTGCTGCAGCTTTCTTTACATCTAAAAAAGCCTCCAGCTCCCCAGTTTTCCGTCTTTCATATTTCATCGCCTGCTGTGGCCCTTTTCAAATGTCAGCCTCCAGACAAACATGTAATGGAGGTCAACCTCAGAGGTGGAAAAGTGTTTGCGGGGCCCAACACGGTGGGTGAATGTGGGTTTTCTTTGCCTTTTGACTTTCTGACCATGTAATTTGTGTTCCAGCTTTGATAGAGAGCAGTACAAACCCGAGACTTGTGGTAAACACGGTCAGCAAACTTTAGGACGGTTGATAAGAAAGAATGCTGTTGAAATGTCGCAGCTATGGTGCATTTTTAGTCACGCTTGGCTCTCAGGTCGGGTGATCCTCCACTCGGGTCCAGACTGAAATATCTCATTGAATAGTTTAACAGCTGTTTCCATGAATTGTACAGAAATCAATCATGGTCCCCAGAAGATGAATCCCAATAACTTTGGTGATCCACTGACTGTTCCTGTAATGTAGACCTGTCGCAATGTTTATACTGACTTATCGTACAATATATATGGACATGACCTTGATCATTTTTGCTGACCTTGATATCGCCTGTTGTCCTTACGCATACGCTTGTTTCTATAAGAACGTCACCAACATTTTATCTAACGTAATGTCAGAATAATTTTTCTCTACCTTTATAAAACTTGGGAGCATAGCAGCATAGACATTGTGTATATTTGTTATATTTTTTTATATTTTGTTATCATTTATTGTTCTGGGTGTGGTTTTATTTTTGTTATTATGTCTGTATTTATTGAGAATATTTTAATATTTTTTCCCAGTCCAGTTCAGTGATTGAATTAGAAGTTTGTTGCTCGTACTTAATAATATTAGTGATAATACATTTTTTATACAGCACTTTTCAAGACACTCAAAGACACTCTAAACAGATAAAAGGATCATAAAACACGGACATCATAAAAAATACAGTATAAACCACACAGCTTCAATCACATATTAATATCATCATGCTATTATAGTATCATTAAATCAGTGGCATAAAGTGGTCTTAAAATGACAGTAAATTTGTTTATCATAATTATTTATGGGACAATATATCGTCCAACAAAAGAAATAGTCACGAGAGGCCTACTGTAGCACCAACATCTGGTTTGCATTTCAGGTTTGGAGCGAAATGTCTCAACAACTTTTGCCATGAAATTTGATAGATATTATCCACGGTGTCCAGAGAACAAACTGACTTTTCTTCTGGCCCCACCAGCAGCTTGTTATCTGTGATTGAAAGGAAAATGTCTTGACAACTGTTTTCACATTTCACACAGGATACTGAGGATGTTTGTGATTCTCCTCTCACATTATCATCAGGTCAAAATTGTTATTTCTCTGTAAATACTTTGGTTTATGATCATATCATACGCCAAAAGGATGCTTTTATCCAAGGTGCTTGGGAGTTTGAGCCCCTGCCGTTACCATGCTGCCAAAACCTGCCCACTGCAGTGACAGTGATGAAGAAGTTGCAGTAATTTAGCAGGAAGCCTCACTGATTAAACTAAACAAAGTCAAAACAAAGATAAATAGGTTTCCAGCACCGTGAATCCCTCACAGTAGCTTTACTGCTGGATTTCCCTATGTCCCTATGTATGTTCTTGAACTGATTAACTTCTCCATATTTCTTTAACAGTATATTTATTGGGGGTTTTCACTTCTAGCATACAGTGTGTTGGTCAGTTTTGGCAGCAAGCACAGTACACAATCAAATGAATAGAAATAACAAATACAACACAGCAACTGAAACAGAGATAAATATACAGAAGTTACAGAAATTACAGTGTAAAGAATTAATACTGGACACAAGGGCTACTCCAGTTTTATAATCTGTCTTATCGCCAACATTTAGTTTCAAAAACTCCAGATATAACGTCTCCATATTTACCATTACCAAGGTATCTGCCAGCTGTGATTGATTATTCCTCGTCACGTGACGTGTAATGTGTGCTGCTGCGTTCCAAATCAAACAGTTTTGATCTCGGGTGCAGCTGTTGCACCCTGAAAAATAGGCGCTTGGGAAGGCTTGCATGCCGCGGCCATGTCGCTCTCACTTTTGAGCACTTCTACGTTGACAACAATAATTTGAGTGCGCAAAAAATGTGACATGTGAATGGCCCCGTACACACTAAACTACATTAGCGCCCATGGTTAACATTAGCTGCTAAAAATGCTGATATCAACATTTAGCTCAGAGCACAGCTGTGTCTAAGTGTTAGATTTGAATTTGCACCACTATTGCTACTGTTGAAAGTATTTTATTCTTTTATGGAGTAAAAGTTAAAAAAAATATCAGCGCTCACCTACCCATTCAAAACATCACTATACAGTAGAAACCAATTCGACAGAAAACTAAAGGCATGACAAAACATATCAAACACGGAGGAGAAAATTTTTTAAAAAGGATATAATTGAGGGAGGTCTTTATTCGTGTGCATCTTACAATTCCAGTCTACCAGGTAATTACGTGGCATATATTTTGCTTTCCACAAAGAAACCTTTTTTTGACTGCACCTTAAAAATAAATCCCTCCCAGTTGTACTTCTTCTTCCATTATCAGCACTAGAACACAGTGTCCATATTTCTGTAATCCAAGCTCAATGGGCTTTGCATCAGCAGCAGCAGTGTTACGCTAACCCAGTAGATAGTTTTCACCTCTCCAGCTTGTGTTTCTTTCCCTTTTCATCGCCGTCCTTCCTCCTGACCTTTGCAGAGGACCCTGCAACGACTGTGCTCAGACATCAAGTACAATCAACATGCTTAAGGTTCATGATAGGGAAACAAAGACCTTTATCTGGTAGCAAAGCTGTTATGTTGTACTGTAGTGATTGTTTGTTTTGTGTCATGTTGTTCTGATCTTGTTTCTTTGAGTAGAAATACAAATCTGGTATTCACTCGGCTTTGCTACTTTGCTTACTCCCTGTTTCCTCTGTGGTTTGCATTTCCATTTTTTTTTTTAATTTCCCTTGCAAAAATCTGCAGCCAGCAGTCCAAATCTGGTGGCTAATCCTGAGGCTGAAATCACTGCCTGACAGTTTAGCAAGTGACTGTGTGTGTGTGCTCTGAAGTAGATGCACTTGGGGTTTTAGCAGTGAAGAGACAGGAAAGCAGGTTGTCATTCACCATGGTTACTGTCCTCTCCTTTCTAAACTGTAATTTTCCATCCTTTAGCTCTGTTGAGAGGAGCCTTTCTCTGCCCTGCTCTGACAACAGGCCGCTCATTATGAACAGAATACATACAAATTGCATCCTTTGCTTTGTTAGCCCCCCTCATTGGGGTCTGCGAGCTTTTGGCTTTGCCTCTGTAGTGCAGCTCCTTTATGGTAGCGGATGTGGGCAGAGATGAGCAAGCTTTCATGTATGACGGCCTAATTCTGCTTCAAAGATAGCGATGATGGAGCGACTTTTATTCTCTAATTGGAAATAAAAACCTGATTTGGATGTGCATTTCATTCGTGAGCTCCCATGTTTCACCCACTTTGAAAAGCTCCTCTTAAAGATGCATCTCATTTTTTACGATGCAAAAATAAGATGAAATGCTAATGGGATGTCACAGTACCAGAAATGTAGGAGTCAACACTAATACCAGTAAAATTCCTTGATTCTCGATATAAACTATACAGTTTTATTTAGCAGACGACTTTGTCCAAAGCGACACACATCTGAGAGTTCATACAACACGAGCAAGGATCTAGAAAGGAGGGAACAACATACCAACAACAGCTTCAGGTCTGATCAGACACAGTGACGACAGGCAGTGCACAGGGTGTGTAGAAGCAGATTTTTTTTTTTTTATCATGGTCATCATAAACATTATCAACAACGCCATCAATGTTATCATCATCATGAATATCCTAATCAACATCAGCAACATCCTCAATATCATTGTTATCAACATCATCAATAGCATTAGTGTCATTAGGCGCGGAGGGGTTCACGATAGAGCTGGGTCTTTAGCTTTTACTTGTAGCCTCGTAGCATTTATCCCCCAACAAATAAACTGTACACACACTGTCTGCTACAGCTACGTTCACAGCTATAACGCCACCAACAAACCCACACTCACCACCACACACACGGTCTGTCGGAAACTCCCTGAAGTTACACTACAGCGGACACAAAGTCACCGGTAGCAGCTGCTAACGTGGCACAAATACACACAGTGTTTGTCAGACAATTTCTATCGTTAATCCACAGCTGACAACCTGCTAAACTAAACTAAATGTGCAGTGGAGACTTTTACTGGGAAAGTGGCTGCATGTCTACAACACTACACACAGCTAACGTGGCTGCTAATGCTCCTGGATGGTGAACTGGAGACAGTGAACGCAGCACCATGGCTGCTACAGTAACTCTCCTGACAGTAAATTGTTCACTCAGTTGCCCGCATTGCTGCATGTGAGGAACAAATGTTGTCAGTTAATGGTTAATAATCAGGTAATGAAGGGTGGTTATCTCCTTCAAACAACTGGACTGATTCAAGTTTCTCACCAAATACTACATCTATACATGTTTACATTTGAATTAGAGCTGTCAAAGTTAACACAAAAATAAAATTTGTTTTAATGGCACTAATTTCTTTTATGCATTAAAGCAACTTGCGATTTGTAGTGGAATCCGTTTTAAAGGTAGAGTGAAGATACTGGCATCATATGAACCTAGAAAACCTAAAGAATCCATTGATACCAACCATGTGATACTAACTTGTCAAGAAGAGGGTTAAATAATGGGTTCAAAGGGGTCCCTTGACCTCTGACCTCCAGATATGTGAATGTAAATGGGTTCTCTGGGTCCCCACCAGTCTCCCCTTTACAGACATGCCCACTTTATGATAATCACATGCAGTTTGGGGCAAGTCATAGTCAAGTCAGCACACTGACACACTGACAGCTGTCAGTTGGGCTGCAGTTTGCCATGTTATGATTTTATATTTTTTATGGTAAATGTGTCGTTAATTGATTTCCAATAATAAGTATATACATACATTTGCATAAAGTAGCATATTTGTCCACTCCCTTGTTGATAAGAGTATTAAATACTTGACAAATCTCCCTTTAAAGTAGATTTTAAACAGATAAAAAATGTGTGATTGATTTATGATTCATGGCGATTAATAATGCAATTAATCGGGATTAAACATTTTAATCCATTGACAGCCTTAATACACATATTGTGGTAATATTTTTGGCCATACTGTCCGTCCCATTTCAGCGTGACAGCGAGTGAATCACACAACCAAGATAATACTGGACAAGGTCTGAATTTCCTCGAGTAGCCCAGCCAGCAGCAGGATGATCTGAGAGGAGAAATGGGAGAAACTCAAGTATTCAAAGCTGGTAGAATCAAACCAAAGAAGACTTCAAGATATTATCGTTACCATTTGGTGCTTCTGGATAGTCTGAATAAAGATTTTTTTACTTAAATTTCCATCTAAACCAGAAACATTCATTTTTTTAAACTCTTTCATTGTCCTCTCATTTCACCATATTGCTTTGTCGTTCTGAAAGTCAAAAATAAACGGCCTTCATTTACCCCCATTATTTTCTGTCCTGACTCGTCCGGCCCTCGCGCCCCAACCTCTCCAGTCATTAATTGACAATGAGGTGTAAAATGTTATTCCCTGTTTGGACTTTTCAATAAACGGTGTCAGAAAGAAGACACCTCTGCTATTGTGGCCATGTAAACGATAACCCTGCAGTAACAATAGGAGTGTTTTTCTCTGGAGACGATCCAGCGTGTAACACACACACAGGAGTATTCAGCGCTGCAGACATGATGCGACAGAGTACGTCCAATAATCTGGCAGCACATGAGAAACACAGTAAAGGTTTACGTTTGTAAGGAAGCAAACATCAAAGATATTTGACCAACAAGTCAGCACCTGTGTGTTTAAATGGCCGCTGTGGTTTCTCCTGACTGAGTCAGGGGCAGCCCGGTTTCTTTCATCTTTACATTTGTTTCATCCACTTCTTTTACACGTCTTTGATCGACTAGTTTCATTTACATGACTAAACAAGCACCTGACCTTATTTGTAATGGAGAATACCCCACTCAGTATTCAGCGTATTCAGTTTTTTCTTTGAAAATCAAGAGTCCTGTGGACACTCCTGTGGAAGATGTCAAACATGGATCTTTACAGACCTTTTGTGTTACTAGTTTCTCTTCAGATTTTAAGAACCACATTTAAGCAACCACATTAATCATTTTTAGTAATAACAGAGTTGGTGTTATTAGTTATTAATTGTTGCAGTGTGGGTTTTGTCCAGGTTCTCCGTCTTACTCCCACAGTCCAAAGACATGCAGGTTAATTGATGACTCTAAATGTCTCGTAGGTGTGAATGTGAGCGTGAATGGTTGTCTGTCTCTATGTGCCCGGCGATGGACCGGTGACCTGTCCAGGGTGAACCTCGTCTTCTCCCAATGCCAGTCTGGATCGGCTCCAGCCCCCTCTGTGACCCCTAACGGGATAAGTGGTTGCAGATGGATGGATATTAGGGATCTTACCTAATTGTACAGGAAAAGCAACCAGCAGAATTGACTTTGTCACAACCTGGCTCTCAAGGCCATTATTAAACTAATATTACTCCCACTGTTTTTGTATATCCTCACTGACTTTTGCAATCACAGTTATAGTGAAATGATGTGATGCAATTTGTTGGGAATTAGCCTTTAGTTTGGTACGATTTGGTTATGATTGTGGTTACAGAAAAGAACCCTCACGCTGGTTCTGTTTAAATATCTGTATTTAAAGGTTAGGAAATCTGATTTAAATCTGTACAGGATTTAAATCAAACCAGGCCTGAAGTTTCATATATCGTTTCCACTCTGCAGAGGTTTGAGTCTTCACCACATGTCAAATAATTAATGTTCATGTCGAGCATCACTTTCTGGAAGTGGGCACTGTGGCCAAGGTGAGAGCGCAAACGTTTAGCTCTGCTAAATCTAGGGCACTGGACCTCATTAATATGGATTTGTCTGTCTGCCCCGTGTAATTTAATGATGACAGGTGATATGGCAGCAGTGATGTGGACTGACGTCAGGCGTGGCTCGTTGTCAGAGCGCTGTGCTGTCTGCGAAAAGCCTCGGCGGTATTCTCTGCTTAGCTGCAGTTTGTTTGCACGTCTGATAGCAGAGAGAGAGAGTGATTAAGCTCCCCATGTGGCAGCTGAGATACATGCCATCCATCCTGCAACAGCTCTCTTGGCTCCTGATGGATAGGCAGATTGATAGGCAGCTAGAAAACAGATACAAGGCAGGGCGTTGAAAACTTATGCCACTGCTTCGTCAAGGTCAAAGACTTGCTTCACTCTCAGCATTTATTGCATGTTGGGATTACTGAATGGGTCCACCGGGCACAGGCCATGGGGCCCTGTTTGAAGTGACTTAACATTTCTTGTTGGAAAGTCAAGGCGACTAAAAAGAGATGCAAAGCTACTACAAAGAGATGCAAAATGGCTGCAAAACAATCACTGAGAGACACAAAGTGACCACAAAGACATGCAAAACAACCACAAAGAGACACCAAAGGGCCACAAACAGAAAAAAATACTACAAAGAGACTTAAGACAACTGCAAAGAGACTAAACATACAAAATGATCATGGGGCCCCTGGGTGAGTTTCTGTTTGAAGCGACTCTTAACATTTCTTGTTGGACAGTCAATCAAAAGACTGCAAAAAGACACAATGAGACGCACAACTACTACAATGAGATGCAAATCACCATGAAGAGATGCAAAGTTACTACAAAGAGACGAAAAATTACCACAAAGAGAAGCTACTACAAAGAGATGCAACGCTACTACAAAGCAACACAAGGCTACTACAAAGAGACTCAAAGCTACTACAAAGAGACTCAAAGCTACTACAAAGAGACTCAAAACTACTACAAAGATACACATGTCTACTACAAATAAACATAAAGCTACTATAAAGAGACAAAAAACAACCACAAAGAGACTCAGAACAGCCACAAAGGGACACAAAATGACAACAAAGAGACTCATAACAACTACAAAGAGACTAAACACACAAAATTACTACATGTTTGTGTCTAGAGGCCTCTCATCTCAATGCTAGCATTAAACATTTTCGTATTTTCTGATGTTTATAACAGAGTCATGATGCCTTCTAAAATTAACCAGAGCTGGAACAATTAACAGAAACACATAATTAGCAACTATATATTTGTTTACATAATTTATTAAGTACATTCCAGCTACTCAAATATGAGGATTTGCTGCTTTTATCTGTTTTTATATCATTGTAAGTGAAGTTTTCGATATTTTTAATGCATTATTATTTGGTTCTGGCAGCTATAGACTAAACAATTAACCAACTGATTGAAAAAGAATCAATAGGATAATCAGTAATGACAATAATATGTATTAACATCCTTAAATGTGTTTTTTTTTCAATTTTTAAAAAGGTTCACTGTATGCTGTAAGTGGAAGAAGCAGTTTAGTAGCTTCCTGTGGTTAGCTCAATTAGCTGCAGTGAGTAGCACAGAAACACTTTGGTAAAATATGTGCAAAGGCAATCAAGCCCTGTGGGTGGAAGTATAATGAAATGACAAAATGGGTCCCTATCTGAAGATTTGGGCACACAGCCACAAATATTATGTCTGTGTTATGATGCTACTACTGTGCCAGTCAGCACTTTTTTTCATAGGGCTGCAAGGGAAGATATTCATAGAGTAATACATCATTTTTCTATTTAGTGGCCATTATGCAGGGTTTTGTCAAAATGTACTTTAGGTAACATCCTGTTTCTCTGACCATTTTAGGGAAATTACTACTGCACTATAAGCCCTGTGCTGTGCTGTTGTGAACTCTGTCATTTTGAATATAAAATTGAAAAATCCTATAGTTGTGTTAGTGCTGTGCTGTATAAGTTATTTATTAGTAACCTTTTCTAATACGTGCTGCACAATCTCTTTAGTGCAATCGCTGCAGGGGACTGATTCTTATCCTAAATAAGCGCACACCACTACATGTCTACTGCCTAATTATGCTTTCACTTTACAAGTGCTGGGAAATCAGTGTAATTATTCAAGAACAAGTGTTTAATACATACAAAGATATGATGGAAATTTCCTGTTTGACACAAAATGTTTTGCAATGCGGCTAGGACTAAAGATGTGAGTTGAAGTGCAAAATATTCATACCAAATGTAAAAAGAGGCGTTTGTATGTTTAACGCATCTGTAGATGATATCTTTTACCACCCAGAGGTCTGTGTTTACAAACAGTGTTCATATGCAGAATCTACCATTTCTGTTTATGAGCAGCCCCCAGCACAGTGATTGACATCTTGGAGCTTTTTATTTGCTGTGTACCTCTGGCATCTCCCAAAGAAAGGCCCAAATTAAGGGTTATTATTGTTGCCAAGGCAACCGACTGGGTAATTTTCTGCAATTTTCCAAGAGGGATTGCTATTGATGGGGGAGTCCATATCTAGACGCAGTATACCATAATAAAACACATATAAACACATGAAGTCAAACATTTTTGCCTGTGCTGATTTTAATCTTGTTTCCAGCGTAAAATGCTGTCTTATAAATGATGTGTAATTTCTAATATAATTGTTAGCATTGTCTGAAAACATAAAGAGGATGTATTTTATTTGAAGATGATTTTTGCATGTTTAATATTTACTCTGCTTAGTCATCACAGTGTAGATTAAACCATGCACTCAAACTGTACATTCTCCTTGTGGGCTCGCTAAGCTGCCTCAATGAGATAAGCTGCTAAAGATTGACAGAATTACGCCCAGCATCTCTTTTCTCACTATGAAGTCTTATGATCAAAACTTCTTCATCCTCCGATGTTTCTCTGTGTGAAATCCTGAATATCCCAGATGCCCCAGATTTCCACATATTGTATAAGCTGATCTGTAAGTGCTGACTCATGTTGAGTTTTATTTTCTTTGTGGGTTTTTCTGTTTTTTTGTTGTTGTTTTTTTCAGCTCTGCAATGGTGGCTCTGTGACAGATCTGGCTAAAGGCATGCTGAAGAGAGGAGACCGAATGGATGAAGCTATTATTGCCTACATCTTGCATGAGGCCCTCATGGTAAGTCTGGCCTTTTGAATGTGCACGAGGGGGAGACAATGATGTACTGCAGAGCTCAATAGAACAACCTCCCACTGAATAAACTGCCTCAATGAAAAGAGCTTAAACGGGATAATTTTGAAGGCAGGTGCTTGTCAGAAAAAGCTGTTAACCTCTTTTTTTTCACAGGGTCTCCAGCACCTGCACCGCAACAAGACCATCCACCGTGACGTCAAAGGCAATAACATCCTGTTGACGATGCATGGAGGGGTCAAACTCGTGGATTTTGGTAGGCAGCGTGTTTCTTTTTGCAAGCTTTAACACTCAGGATGTCACAATACTTTGGTACAAAGTCGAAATTCTGGAAATGTGGTGGTAGTTGTTTCTCTGCAGTACCACAGGTACCGTCAGGGATCAAGCACTACTATGTGCTACCATGTCGTACTAACTTGTCAGGAAGGAGGTTAAATAATGCTCCAAACTTGCACTATATTTTGCCAAGAAAAAACTGGCATGGCCATTTTCAAAGGGGTCCCTTGACCTCTGACCTCCAGATATGTGAATGTAAATGGCTTCTCTGGGTACCCACCAGTCTCCCCTTTACAGACATGCCCACTTTATGATAATAACATGCAGTTTGGATCAAGTCATAGTCAAGTCAGCACACTGACACACTAACTGCTGGGCTTGAGTTTGCCATGTTATGATGTGAGCATATTATTATCCTAAATGCAGTGCCTGTGAGGGTTTCTGGATAATATTTGTCATTGTTTTAACCTCTTAGGACCTGGCGTACACATGCGATGACATCACATTTTGGGTCATATGAATATAATACTTAATTTTATTTAACTGGGGTCTTGTGTACACGTACGAGGATACGTACACTGCCATCTAGTAGTCCTGCAACTGTTTGCAGCACTTCAAATGAGCCATACTGTTGTTATGACTGTCCAAAAGGGGAAAAAAATTTCATTTTGTTAAATTGTACTGTGATGTTTCAAAATTAAAAAAAAAAAAAACATGTTTGCCAGTGTTATTAATAAATGCAAAAGCAGTCAGGAAAAACACTGCTGTGTTCAGAGTGGACATATAGAGGTTTGCACTATTACACAATGGTGATTTTATTGTGTTTTATGGAAATTCAGAACGAGTGTCCGCATATGTGGACATAATTTTTCTTGAAAACTACATTATGTCAAAAGATGATGCTTAGTTTTTATACTTATCAGGTTCCAATAAGCCCAAATAGCAAAGAGACATCAAAAATGCATATCAAAAAAAGAGCTCAGGTCTTAAGAGGTTAAGTTGCTAATTGATTTCCAATAATAATTATGTACATACATTTACATAAAGCAGCATATTTGTCCACTCCCATGTTTATAAGAGCATTAAAAAGTTGACAAATCTCCCTTGAACGTACATTTTGAACAGATAAAAAATGTGTGATTAAGTTATGATTAATCGCGATTAATCATGATTACTGGTAAGTATTTTTGACTGACAGCCTTACTATCAACATGTCCAAGGGATGCACCCTATTTTTGTGCTGATAATGCCACATTGTGAACAACAAATCCGTGTTGAAATCGGCAGGACAAGAGCTAGTTACCGTTAGCTGTGAGCAGCTGGTAAACAGCTAACATTAAAGAGAAGTGCCATTGGTTTACATTATGATGCTCAGGCTCTAATCAGTAAAATGAGTATTAGCTGAAGGAATTATAAAATCATTATGATGTGTTCAAATGTAATCTTGTAACAATATCGTTTGGGCTAGAAAATTGAATAAATCCAGTTGTTTTATGGAGATGTTTTTGCAGAGATATAAAATAGATAATAGAGAGGGAATTATGACCTGTTTAACTAAAAAACAGTATAGTGTACTGTATGTTGAAGTACATGGGACTTATTGTTTCAATTTTGTTTTTTACTGTGGTATCGAATTGGTATCGGGAGTTGTAGAATTTCACTGGTATTGGTATCAACTACTAAACTCAACTACTGTATACTACTATACTACTATCAACTACTATCGTGACATTAAAGGTCTGGTATGTAGGATCTGGTGGTCTCTAGTGGTGAAGTGAGGAGATTGCAACCAACTGAAAGCCAAGCATGTTGTGCTAAGCGTGTTGGAGAGCTAGAGCTATCTGGAGCAGAGCCAGAAGTGAGTGGTGAAGCGAGAGGGAGAGAGTGGTGGTGGCAGCGAGTAATGTTATCGACTCTGGCCCAAGCAGGAAAAGTTAACAGTTTGGTTAGTCCATTCTGGACTACTGTACAAACATGACGGTGCAACATGGCAATAATAAAAACACGATTCTTATTTTAAGGTGATAATACACTAAAGAAAACATACTTATTAATATTATATTCCATTTCTGTTAATAGATCCCCCTAAATGTTACATACTGTTCCTTTAACATGGTGTATTTTTTCGTACTATCCTCGTCTAATCAATGAAAATCATGTTATGACTCTATTGAACAGAAGAGGGTCAATCCATTACCTTCAGCTCGCAGATATATTGTACCACTGATTAGTTTCCTTGAGATGTTCAAATACGTTTACTCAACCCGACAAGGTAGCAGGCGATTACACTTTTCCATTACAACCCATCTTTCACATTCTCCAGCAGACAGCGGCGGACATTGTTTGCTATTCACTGTGTTTGCCCTGATTTGCTTTTGGGTTTTTCTTAACCAAATGAGGCACTCAGAGCAGCACAAGTTCTTAGATTGAAGGCTCATGATAGGCAAAGTGATTCTGACTATTTCCAGGGGATGACTCACCCCTGTTTTCTTCAGGGGCTGAAAAACCAGCTGCCTGTTTTCATTACAAATAAAATCCCCTCTCAACATGTGGGTAGGTTTGCATTTAGTCTGCTAATTGTGAGCTCCTCTTAAAAGCCTTTTCTTACCATGAAGCACAAAGTGCACAGCTCTTATATAAAGAGGAGGAGGAGGAAGAGGAGGGGTATTAATGGAATCACTTAATATGTGAATGTGAAGTAGCTAATATGAAGCAGGGCCTTCAGAGCAGCTTCTTCCTCCTCACAAGGCTGTCACAGTTTCTGCTGATTTATTTATTTATCAGCAATTTGAAGAATTGAAGCTTCAAGGTCTTTAGGAGTAAAAAAGTTAGAGATGCAAATCAAACTCTGCTTTCCAAAATGTCTACATCTGGTGATAAGTTCGTTGACGTATTAGGGCAATTGTAGGTAAAAAAAAACAACTAAATTACAGAGCCGGGAGAGGGGCTGATATTCAGAGAAAAAACTTAGAAAATACACAAGAAAAAACTCAAATAAATATGATGTTTTCTTCGGAATAGGTCCAGTTCACGGCAGTGTCTCTTCAAAGGCTGGATGCTTATAAAAATGTGTGGGCAGACTTTACAGTGGGAATATATGCTGGCTTGTTTTGTTAAAGGTGCTCTATACGATATTCAGAGCATTAATATCACGCAACTATTTGCTATGTAGAGATATCTGTGTTGTAATCCAAGCTTCGCCATGTTTTGTTGACATCGCTGTGATGGCCATGCGTGCCTTTTAGGGCGTGTGAGCGTGCCCCGCAGGCTCGCTCACACCTGACTGTCATACGGCAGATATCACTGATAACGACATCCAAACTGAAGGCTGCGTTGCAGAAGCGTAGCACCCACCCTCTGGTTCCCCCTCAGGTAAACCCTGTTAGCTCTGTCAGTCCTGTTGCCTGTTTTCATCATTTGCACAGTTAGCATCATTAGCTACGAGCGTCCACCTCAGCCGTCACCATGTTGAGAGGCGTGCAGATGCAACAGAAATGCTCCCAGTCTTGTATTTAGCACCTTTAAGTCATAGTGAAACAACGTCTCAGCATCCGCCTGTGTCTGGTTGCAAGCTAAGTAATAGGGCTAACCTGAATCCTTTGACTCTTCGACCATTGAACTACAGTGAATGCATCTATTTCACTAACGATAGACTACAACTACCCATTTTTGTTGTGATCTAGAGCTTTTGTTTGCTTTAGAAGATCATATCAAGTATTTGTTTCTCTGGCAAAACCTGTAATGAATCTCTAAGACAGGAAGGGTGCAGTATCTATGTTTATAAGCCCAAGAAGAAATGGATTACATAAAAGAAATTGCAAAGTTTCAACTCGCTAAAGCAATCCGACCATCGTGTTAGCATATTCACTGCTGCTCTTATCTCTCTGCTGGGACGGAGAGTAAAATATGAAACATCCTCTTTGTGACAGGAAACAGCAGAGTTTATAATTAAATACAATGAATTAAATACTGGATGCTAAACTGTGGACTTACATGTAGCACCATTACAGATAATGGAGAGCTAAAGCCCAAGTACAGAACAGGAACAAAAATGACTGTAACGTCTTTTGTTCCAACTTTTTTGCAAACCGTTAACATCGCTGACAGTTGAAATTTCCATCAGATATTGCTTATGACGCCATCAGAGAAGAAACAAAAAAACAGGAGCAGCAGTTTAGAAATGGCCCCGGCGTGTATAAAAACTTGCAGAGTGACGAAAACGGCGGACTCGTGCTTGCCTCGGTGCTGCACGCAGGCACTGCGTCACGCTGGGATTAATGGTTTTTCATGCGGAGGGGTGCACGCTACACTAAGCAGCTGAAGAGATAAAGCCCCCGCAGTGACTCATCACCAGCAGAGAAACAAAATAGCAAAGAGATGGACCCCCCCCCAAAAAAAAACATAGCAGTGGAAGAATGAGAGGCGCTGCTCGTTCATGGGTCTCTCATGAATATTCTAATTGACGGCGTTATCTCTGATGATTATTAAGTGTGGCCCACCAGGCTCCACTCCAGGCTAATGTAGTGGAAAGAAAGGGGCAGTGAGAGCTTTAATAGGGGGCTCTGGATCCTTACACGCTCATATACTTTACGTATATTGTGTGTTCGATCGAACTATGGCTTTGTTCTCGCTAATGTGGGTTGAAGTGTTGCTGTGCAGTGGTTTTGTGGTTTGGTGACAGCATGTCGGTATCCCTGTGTTTGTGCAGCTTTATGCATGTATCCCCTCCTGCACATGTTGCTAATCCCTTTTGATGTTTGCCACAGAGCTATTTTCCTCTGCATTGTTCATCTCCACCCCTGGCGTTAACCCACCAGCAGCAACAGCAGCAGTGTGTTACTGCACTGTACCGACAGTAATGAAGTCGTCAAAAAACGGGTACACAGAATGAGCTTTTACAGGAAACAACCGCTGATGCTGTGAGAAATGCATTCATGGTGTGTAACATGTCGTGTTTTGAACAGACATGGGAGTATTTTCAGAAATCGCCCCTTCATATCCTTGACTGCTAAAATACGTTCTGCAGAAAATCAGTCAGATTTTGCATAAACTGTGTGATTCAGATTCACATCAAATACCACACGACATGCTGTACAAGATATTTCTCTTTAGCAGCATGTCGTGCATCAGCAGATCACCGTTTGTTCATTGGTTGCTGCTATTGTCTCGAGGCTCTGCTTTTGTCCTTGTTGCTGCTTCAGCAGAGCCAGCCCTGGGATACATTACAGTGTGGCGTAACACTGATTCGTCTGGACTGGGCTGAAGTCACGATTGTGGGTCAGCATGTTCCTTGTCAGGCTTTGTACCGTACATTAACGGCCACACATGCCCTCTCCGTCTCTCTGCAGTCAGTTATGCTCAATTTATCAGTCTCTGACTGGACTGTTGCAACTTTGTTTTATTTTTATTAGGGCTGTCATTGGATTCAAGTGTTTAATCGCGATTAATCAAATAAGCAGATGCATCACTTTTTTTTTTATCTGTTTAAAATCTACTTTAAAGGAGCTTTGTCGTTTTAATACTCATTCTTGCTTCATGCAGATGTATACATGTATATATTTATTGCTGGAAACCAATTAACAACATAAAGCAATGGCAAATATTGTCCAGAAACCCTCACAGGTACTGTTTAGCATAAAGAATAAGCTCAAATCACATCATTGCAACCTGCAGCCCAACAGGCAACAACAGCTGTCACTGTGTCAGTGTGCTGGCTTGACTATGACTTGATCCAAACTGCATGTGATTATCATAAAGTGGGCATGTCACCCATAGAACCCATTTACATTCACATATCTAGAGTTCAGAGGTCAAGCGACCCCTTTGAAAATGGCCATGACAGTTTCTCCTTGTCAAAATTTAGCACAAGTTTGGAGAGTTATTTAACCTCCTTCCTGACAAGCTAGTACGACATGGTTGGTACCGATGGAGACCTTAGGTTGGTGTAGGCAGTATTGTTGCATATCACGTGTAGATAAAGCTAACATAAGCTATATCCGTAGTGTCTTATTCTGAGAGACGGTGAAATGTTGTCTCCAGCTGCCAAAGCCTGTTTACAGCTGAATTGTATTCAAATGTTGTTCTTGAAATGCCCGGCGAAATCACCTGCAGTCACATAAGAATTTGTAATTCAAAGCAATCGATCATTTGGAGGGAAACAAAACATTGCAGCTTGATGGCTCCGTGTGTATGTGTTTTTTTTTTCCCTCCTTGTCACTATAGTGACAGCTCCATCAACGGGATACGAGAGAGCTCTGAGATCCATTCAGAACCGTATCAGTGAAGCAGCACCCCGCTGTTTACCGTTCACTGTTTCCCTTGTCGCAGATCATCACTTATACCAGCCAGTCTGATGTTTGTAGGAAAAAACACATCAGGAAAGTTACTGAGATAGCACAAATTGTCTCGTCCTGAGTCTATAAAAGTGTGTGTTGCCTTCCCTGCAGGTGTTTCGGCCCAGCTCACAAATACCCGGCTGAGGAGGAACACCTCTGTGGGAACTCCCTTCTGGATGGCTCCGGAGGTACGGTAAATCTGGCCTACAAACGCTCTCATAGCCTCGTCTCTTTCCACTACATTAGCCTGGAGCAGGTCCCAGTGGGCCACAGTTAATAATGATCAAAGAGATAACACTGTCAAATACAATGTGCATAAAAAAAAAAGAATGGATGGCCTCCATCATTCGCTTCCTGTCTAATCATAGCTCAGTGCACTAGCAGTTCATACAGTATACCTTATCATATACAGACTCTAAGAAACGATCTGCTTGTCCTTTACTTTTTATGGTAACTAACAGTCTCCAGTGTTGTGTAAAGGGCTGGCCCACACTAGACGCCTTTTCAAATCTTACCAACTGTTTAAAATGTGAGAGACCCCACACATAACGGCATGATAAATTTTACCTATAGTGTGTGGTGACCAACGATGTGGCCAAAACAGCCAGACCACACACTAACAGATTAAATTCAAGAGTCGCATCTCTCAAAATTGCAGAAATCTCGCAAATTCTGCCGTAATCACATGTGACTTTAGTGCAGTGCAGCAATGCAGCGACGGACAGGAAGAAGACTTTGTGTAGGGTGTACCTGGCATAAGGGACAACATAAAGAAAGGTGGTCTCTCGGCTTGAGGTTCTTGCTGGACAGGAGTTAAATTTGAGACACTCTGTCTTTCTACACTACACTCTATCTTTCTACATACTTGTGTGTGAATAAACAATAGTGTGAATCTTTTCGGACCTCCTCGCTGGTTGGAGACATGTAACCATGGTAACTGGTGGCACCCTCGTGTGACCAAAGGCACGATTTGTGAGAATCATAAAGTCTGAATTAATTAAAAATATATATTCCGCCTGGCAAAAGTGGAATCTTATACTTACACACTTACTACGCCACAGCGCCGTCTGTCAACATCTGCAGTTTCCTGCGGGGTCTTAAAAAGACTAAAAATAAAACCTAAAGTCCAATAACCCAAATTCAAAACCTCTAAATGTCTTAAAATCTCATAAAATGTCTGAAATCCAACTTTGAAAGGTCTCAAAAATTAATTAACGTTACTTTAATTTCAATGCATTACCTTACTTTTAAATGTTTTGTTTTTTGAGCATGCCATAAAAAAACTATAAAGCAAAAGGCATCGCTGTACTTCCCGGATACAATTTATCAGAGCAGTAGGTCTCAGAAAGGGTCTCAGAAAGTCTTAAATTTTACTTACCGAAACCTGCAGATACTCTGGTCTGTTATGAATGCTGTGGTGTCCAGCATTGCATATTGTAATTAATCACCAGAAATAGGATGCAATTCACATACTGTTGCTTTCATACTAAGGTTTCAGACATACTAAAATATCACACATACTGTTTTACAGCACTAAATAGCATAACCAATATCTCCTTTTAGTCGTCGCCACAACCTTTCCCTTAACTTTAACCATGTGATTTAATTGTCTGTCCTAAACCATATGGTAGTTGCCATGCACCAATACTGTACAACTGAAGAATTTTAAAACACTGAACATAAAAATCGTCCTCTATCAACATTTTGTCTGACCACAAGGATGGTAAAATAATGTTTACAATACATGCAAACTAGAAATAAGTTATTTGCCTCATACTGAATTGACATAGTTTGTGTTATAATTTGTTATTATTTTATATCACAAGCATCTGTTAATTTTCTAAAAAGTAGTGGAAACAAGGACACACTACCAGTAAAAGCAGATTGTCTTGACTGTGCAGTGAAATGATTAAATGAGAAGAAGGTTCAGCAACACCGTGTAACACCGTAAGTGTTCAGCAGAGCAGAGGTGTGTTTGAGGTTATCAAACAGGCTGCTTTCATTTATATTTCATTGAACTGAACCCATAGTGGCATCCCATAACCACTCACTTCAACCTCAACGCCGATCAAGATTAGATTAGTTGAACCATTGACAACCACTGCAGGGATGAGATGGGTAAACTTATACTCTCCTACAACCACTGCACCTACGCTAGTGTGGACGCCATCCTCTGATTTGCTCTTCGTAGACAAACTCTGTCACTGGTTAAATCAAAATGGACATTTTTACATGAGGTTTGCATGCCGTGCAAATTGTGCACTAGAGTTACAGTACATGACGTGTTCAGTCAGCACTCGAGGATTTTAATCTCATTTGTGTACAATGTGGATCAACAAAGTTGCCCAGGTTGACTCTCAAGAGTAAGTCTTTAGTTGAGACGTTTATTGATGTCAGGAGTGAGATTTGTAAACCAGGATATTATTATTACAGGAAAAAGATTTTTACTGATTTTTTTCAGGTGTTTTTTTATTCAATACACAGTTTTACCTGTATTCTCAAGAACATCTGGTTGTGTAACTTTGAGTTGGGGGGTGAGTTGTGTCACATCTGCACAATGTTATACATTACGAATTAGCTTTATTTATTAACTTGAGTTATTTTGATCATTTGAAGTTATATTTTACTTTTTACTGTTTGATTATTTATCCTGGTATGAGTATATATTCAGCTTTTTTAAAGGTTATTTTAATCATATATATATTTGGCAATGTTTTGTTATTTTGATCATTTAAAGTTTTTTGTATTTTTTAATTGATATTTGTGCTGTGTTATGAGCATATATTTGGCATTTTTAAGGTTATTTGGTTTTATTATTTAAAATTATTTTTAATTTATTAATTGCTGATTTATGATATAAGTATATATTTGGCTCTTTTCATGATACATTTAAATTTGCATAATAGTCTTTCTTAGGTCTGATATAACTTTTTAAAATATATTTTTTTTGTGCGTGTTCCTTATATTTCTTATGTAGTGGTATGACAAAATACTGAGGGATTTGTTTTCCATAAGGTAAAGTGTGTATGTGTGTGTGTCACCTTGTGTTTCAGGACGTCTTATTGGTGACGTGGTAATGATTTTGTCTATGTACATAAGTACATGCCTACTGGGGATTGTGAAAACAAATTATATTGATTGCAGACAACTGACAATAATAGTGAATGTGTGTTTTTGTGTGTTTGCGTGTGTGTTATGTGTACACATGCATTCCACTCAGAGATGATTCACATTGCTGATTGGGTACCATGTTGCCCGAAGGACATTGATGATAGACTGCGGGTGTGTGTGTTTGTAAATGTGTGTGTTTGTGTGTGCGGACTATATTGCCCTGAGCAGATGATGATGAGACTGCAGTTTTGGCTGAACTCTGTTAAACTCTGTATTAGGTTCCTTTGATATTTTAATATACAGTACATGTTGCATGTTTTTTTTAAAGGGTGGGTCCATTATTTATATGTATTTTTAGGGTTTTATATCATTCTGTAGCTTCCCAGTGGTGTTCCTTATGTGTTAAAATCTGAATATTCAAATTATGGTCAAAGTATGTGTCTTCTCATCAAAAGACGTTTCTAAAAACGTTTTCCCATGTGACCTGGTGTAGGTTCTGCATGATGACGCTGCTACAAATACAGTAGACAGTGTTACATACAGTAGATTATATGGCGGTTTGCATGTTTAGTTTCGAGACCGGAAAACCAGCGCTGAGGCTAAACTATGTACTGCTGTGTGGACGCCACGTTAGTTCAGATCCAAAAGTCGCACAGCAACACAAACAAAGTAACCGATCAATGCAGCGATAGATCAGCAACTACACGTTCAAAATGACTGAGTCTGAACGAATGGAGTCTGGTCTTCATTCCCCATTATAAAGGGCTGTCAGATGGCAAGGTAAAGCTGTTAAAATTTTCTAAATATAATATGACTGATATTGATGTTTTCGGTGGCTTAAATATGTTTTTCTGCTGCTCCCGTCCATAGCTGTTTTACCACCAGATCAGACCAGACTCCATTCATAAAAGCAGTAATTTTACCTTGCAGAACACAAGAGTATTCATACAAACCCACTTCTGAAAATCTGAACCGACCCTCCAATGCTAAACTCAGCACAGCTAACTTTGACTCAGGTAGCTAGTGCTAGCTTCACATTATTCATAACCTTTTTGATTAATTTTGATGAGCTTACTTTGGTAACCTAGGTGCTTTTTGCTGAGTGAGCGTTTACATTTGAACAAAATGGGACAGAACACCAGTGGACCCGCCCTTTAATGTATGATGTGTGTGCAAGGCATGGATGTATTAAGAGAACTGGATACAGTGTTGGAGGTTGATTCCTATGAAAGTTGCTCAGTGGCTTATGAAGTCAAAATGGCTTGACCTCTGTCTGGAAAAGTAGGACTAACATCTTCTGGGGTCTTCCAGGTCTTATTGGGCTCTGGTGCATATCAGACATGACTCGGTCATGGGTCCCAATGTCACAGCTTACGCTGGCATCATGGTCTGGGTCTCCATAGACATAAACAGAGGAGGAAATTACTCTAGATTAAGCTATTGGTGTATTTTACAACATTTAGGACCTAGTGATTTAAATAAGGGCTGTTAGAGTGTTCATACTGTGGAGTTGGTTTACCTCAAAAAAAAAAAAAATTATCCGCTGAGTTATAGGCGACTTTCTTAATTTCAGTCTATGGGAAGAAGTCTTTTTGGGCCCAAAAACGTCACATGACGGACACGGAAGTTGTAGTTGGGATCAATGACTGGCGCTCTTCTTTGGGGCTTGGTGCAAAGGCTGACAAAATAAAAAATATGCTCACGATATATGAAAATTGACTCCCTAATCAGGAAGTAGGCCCAAACTTTACAACTTTAGTCCAGAAGTATGCACTGTTTTCTGTTGTTTTAGGGATATTAGCTTATTAAAATTTGATCTGGCAAACATAACATGACTGATAGCTGTTTCTGTAATTCTGTTACAACATGTTGGTGCTTTCATTCCTTTGTCCTCTGTCCTTCTGTTTGCTGTAGGTAATAGCATGTGAGCAGCAGCTGGACTCAACCTACGATGCTCGTTGTGACGTCTGGTCACTGGGCATCACAGCCATAGAGCTGGGAGATGGAGACCCGCCCCTCTCTGAACTCCACCCAATGAGAGCCCTTTTCAAAATACCCAGGTGAGCCTCCATCACAACTCACATAGCAATCTACCGCCATTACCAGAGGGCTGGGACTTTGACCTTGCCTCTGTCAATTCAGGCTTCCTCTGTTCTGAGTAGAACGGTGCTGATCAGGTTCTAGCTTTAAGGTGACACTGAATGACTATTTGTTATTGCAAAATGATGGTTTATATACACATATTTGAATATTTGAAGACACTAACAGCCCTATTTGTATTTATCTCTCACATGTGTTTCCTATCTACCTTATTTTGGTAGAAATGATTAAAGATGATGTCAAAATTAAGAAATAATAGCGTCTTTATCCTGTTGACATCCAGCATGTTTCTCACACTTCACGCACATAAACATTGTGACTTCCTAATTACAACTTACAACTACAGAATATGAAGGCAAGCACGTATTTTACAGTAATCTGGCAGGAAATGGCCACAGTGTAAAAAGCAAGCATGAGCATGAATATGCTGTATATAATTTACTGTAAGTATTTGTATGCAGTGAATTTATTGAATAGTTGCAAATTATATGGAAATTAAAAAAAACAAAATCCACTATTTTCATATGACAAAAAGTTCACAAAATTGTCCTGATCCATGTAATGTTTGTCCCTTTTTCCCTGATTAATGACTAAAAAGGTTAATCCTTTATGATTGTTTTTACTGATTCATTTTCTGTCAACAAAACAAATTCATTCATTAATTAATCATTTCATCTACCGTATTGAAATATTTGATTTACTTAAATAAAAGTAGTAATTCCATACTTAACTTACAGTTACAAGTAAAAGTCCTGCATCTAAAATCATACTTAAGTTAAAATAAATAAGTTTTAGCATTAAACTATACTTAAAGTACCAAAAGTAAAAGTACTCATTATGCAAAGTGGCTAATTTCAGAACAATATATGTTAAATTACTTGATTATAATTATCAAATCATGTTTGTCACATACAGTGCAATGTGTAGTGAAATGCTTTTGTGCCTATAGATCCAGAAAGCAAATAATAAACATGAAAAATAAAATAAAATAATATAGAAAATATTTTTTTTCAAAAATGGACACCGTAATAACATAGTCTGTATAGCCTGTTCATAACCTGTACCATACCTGACATACATAATACATACTCATGTGGACACATACTATATTTTTATATATCATTCATATATATTTAGCACTCTGTATATACTATATTATATGTTATTTATTACTGTTTATGCACTTCTAGTTGGATACAAACGGCATTTCGTTGCTTTGTACTTGTGACATGTGCAATGACAATAAAGCTGAATTAAATCTAATCTAATCTAAAACAGTGATGCATTCAGGTGTACAAGTCACTAATGTTGTAACTGGTAAAGGTGGACCCAATTTCAGCTATTTTACATACTGCTGAGTAGCTTAATCTGTACAATACACCACAGTTTATTATGTTAATCTGAATCTGCAAAGTAACTAAATGTAAATATAGTGCATTAAAAATGTAGTGGATAAGATATATAAAGAAGCATAAAATGGATAAAAGTACCTCAACATTGCTTTTTTGTGAAGGTGGAAAAAGAAAATGCATTAAATTAACACAACCTTTATTAAGCAGTTGTTGTTCAGCAGTGATTTGTTTATTCACTGCACTGATGCAGACCGTCAGAATAAAAAGACAAGGCATTGCTTCCTTGCTAAAATCCAGAAAAGCCGTCCCCTGCTCCCCAATGCGGCGATTTGCTTCTCCATACAGACAAAGTACAGTCTTTTCATTTCAAATGGCTTTTTTTTTTACTGCTGGCAGGGGGTTTATCCATAAAACACATATCCCATCCATCCTGTGGGTGGAGGCTGAGAGCACAGCCACTCTTTTCTCATCTGTGTGTTTTGTGGGCTGAAGGTGAAAAGTAATTGTTTATCGTCTCCTGATTCCAGTGTGAGAGCTGCATAAGCACTTACCGTCACCGTCATCTCACCGGCACAGCACTTTGTCCATCACTGCTCTGAAATGGTTTGCTACCTACACACACAAACACATCCGGCTGTGACATAGCTGTCCTATGTGTGTGTGTTAGCTGTGGAGGTCGTGCTCCACAGGAGGCATCACGCAGCCTCCTCGCAATCTATGTGACTGCTGCAGCCAGAGCTTCAGGCTGTCTGTTCACACTCCTCACCTCTCTCCTCTCACCGCTCTGGGTTCATTCGTCAAGCAGTCTTGGAAAAAGACGCGCTGAAGGCATTGAGTCATACACACCCCGTCTTATTTAATTTAGGTTAAACACTTAACAGCACCAAATACAAACAGATCATCATCAAGGACAACCCTCATTATGATGTGTTTCCCACAATGTCTGAATACATTTGCTATCCCTTTGTGCTCCTGTTTGCAGTATAGTTCTTATTAAATTGTATGCATATATATATATATAATACAGTGTTCATGTTATTTTGTCCACCGGCGTGTCCGCTATCTTAAAAATCGTAGTAAACTAATTACAATATAAGGCAATCTGAAATTAAAACATTGCAAATTTGAGCTATTTTGCTTGACACAGTCTCAACAATTAAATTAGCTTTTTTTTTTTTTTAAATAGCATTATTTTGTGCTGCCGTTTCTGTTTTTTTGTCCGCCCTCTCTGCAGTGCAGTGTATGAAGTACAGTAGATGGTTTTGTTGTTACTATTAAACAGCAGGATTGCAGGTCAAACACATGAAAACACCAGTTATGCTAGTTAGTTAGTTGTGCTATATTTGGGAGGAAGTTAGCTAGTTGGCTGAGATTTGGTCTGAGGGAAACTGAAGCAAGTGCAAAAGTTAGCTAGCTATGGAGTTAGCTAGTTAGCTGGGATTTGGTCAGAAAGTGAAGTTATGCTAGCCAACATTTGGGCAGCAAGTTAGAATGTGAGCTTATAAGTTAACTGGTTAGCTAGGATTTGGTGTGAAGGAAATAGAGGCACATTAGAAAGTTCGCCAGTAAGTTAGCTAGTTAGCTGAGATTTGAAGGAAATTGAAGCAAGTTGGAGAGTTAGCTCGTAGCCCAAGTTAGCTACTGCAGTTAGCTGGGATTTGGTCAGACAGTGAGGCCAAATTTGCCAGCATTTGTGAAGTTATGCCAGCCAACATTTAGGTAGCAAGTTGATATTACATGTCAGAAAAGTCAAAATAAACATAGACCAGCACAAGTAAGACTTGTGAGTAAGACAGGGATGGATTGGGATGACAGTGTATGTGCATAAGTCAAATCCCTGCTCAGAGTGTCAGACTCAGGAGCAGGTTAAAGATTAAAAGGACTTTCTAATTATGCACATGTAAAGATTTAAGCTTTTATCCTTCATTATGTGCTAAAGAGAAGATTTGAATTTGCCTTACATACTGTACAGAGTGAATTTATTAGAGGACCCTGTGGGTAACGACAAAGTTAACTTAAGTAGGAGGGGTATAAACAGGTTGCTAGAATTAAAATGCATCCTCATATTTGTACCCAGGGGATTAAAACTCTAAACTAGTATAATTTAAGTGTGACTGCCTCCATAAGAACCTATTTGTCTTGAGGAAAACACTTTAATAGTCACTGCATTAGCAGAACAGACTCCAAATAAATGTCTCTTCCATTTGCTGTCTATATTGGGTGTGTTGTGTGATAAACAGGAGACGCATGTCCTCTCATTAGACCAATTTATTGCTGTCAGAGCCAACGTGAAAGAGGCCCCAGTACATTAGCAGGCAGCATTGACTTCCCCACCATTTGCCAGGAACCCTCTTGTAAAAAGGTACTTAAAACACAACGTGGAATTACAGCAAATTAGCTCAGTTGTTAGTCGGCTGTGAGGCTTGACCCCTTAACGACGTGTGTCCGTTTGAATGAGATTTACACAGGAGAAACTATAAGCTTTTAAGATATGGCTATACAGTATATTTGATAGCAAGTGTATTGCTTTTATGTCATAAAATCAGCTGTATCAATACCACCCAGCTATACAGGTGGAACGCCATTTGTTAGGGCCTCAAGCCACCGCAGAAACGCCTCTGGATGTCCTCGATGATGAATCCACTCCGTCATTCCGCTGTGTGCTTCTGCCTTTTGTTCTCCGGCCCGCCTGCGTAAATCCCATCTCATCTTATCTTTCCATTTATCTTTTCCATTCCCTCCTTTAACAGAAATCCTCCGCCTACTCTCCACCAGCCGGAGCTCTGGTCAGACGACTTTAATGACTTCATCTGCAAGTGAGTGTGGATGCTATTGTGTTTGTTACGCCTCTGTGAATAATAAATATTTACTCTGATGGTACATAACCAGAATCTAAATCCATGTATTCATTGCAGTCCTCCTTCACTTCCTTTTCTTCTTCTTCTTCCCCTCAGATGTCTGATTAAGGACTTTGAGCTGAGACCAAATGTGCTAGACCTACTCCAGCATGTGTTCATCAAACAGATTGTTGGCAGAGAGAAAATACTGCAGAAACAACTGATTGAACTCATTGATCTTAACCAACAAATAGGAGTCATTGATAAAACAAGGTACTGTCTTAACGGTAGTTGTATGTGTGTTTTCTGTCCAAAACCTCACATTTGTACTTGTATTTGTGATGCGTTAAAAATGCACAACTTCTGTTAGTCTAGAAGTATGAGCAGTATACTCACACACCATAAAGTGTTTAGATTTGGTTATAAAACCCAAGAAAATCTTAAAGCCTGCAAGCCTTCCTGTCAGTGGATTTTATATGGTAGGCTGCAGCTTATCTTTTGCAGACAGTATAATCCAAATTACCCTCCTTGCTGGATGTTTTACAAGCCCTGTCACTCTAACATAAACAACGGCTCAATCCTGCACCAGCTTCATTCAAGGTGCAGGCTGCACACTGTGTGTCACATGAGCCCAGAAAGTGTATATTGCCCATACGGTCATGAAATGTTAATCCTATTTCTGTCATTTAAGCCATCATGGAAAGACAGACAGAAGCTCAGACAGTAATGACAGGTAACAAAACCTATATGACCCTTATGCCACTGTAGGAGTAGATGATATTTGGCTTTTTTTTTTTGTTCAGTCAGAGCTTGATGTTGTAGTGATCGCCCATGCATTTGCAGTCAACTACATGGGCTGATTTTAGAAACATGCTGCCAGCCTGCCATTGTAAACGTTGTTGTCTGTTATGAATCATGTTGTCATATGTCCCCTTGTTTTTTTCTACCTGTTCTTTATGTATCATCCTGTCATTTGATGCTCTAGTGTAACTGAAGGCTGTAAACAAACTATAGCAGTTAATGACACCAGTGGTCATTAAAGGTGCAGCAGAGTGCTCCAGGGATGATTTTTCCATTGGGTTTTGTTCAGCAAGATAAACTTCACAAATAAGCACCGCTTTTATGATTTTTAAAAAAGTTTTTGAAGATATTAGAACATCAACAAATGATCTGGTCTGTTGGTGTGTTGCCGAGGAGAAGAGAACGATGCTTGTTGCTATGAGGTGGCCAGTAAAAATGGGGACTGAAGAGGCAGATTTTACATTTATTAAGATGTGGTTGAAGTTTATTTCAGTCAGCTGCTGCCTTTCTGAAACTAGCATTTAGTCTCAGGAGTGTAGCAGGAGAAAGGAAACTGTCGTGGGTGCCATGGTTCAGCACTATAGAGTATTATATTTACATTTAGATCTTGATCTAGTTGAAGCTTTGATTGTATTTACACTGTGTAGGGTTTGTTTTAAGTGAAGAGATGTACCATTTTGCCTTAGCAAATACCATTAACAGCACCTTGCACTGCTATAGTATGCGCTTGTGATGCATTAAATTTGAATTTAGATTGCTTGTATTGTCACGTGTCCCTTACATACATTGCTCAGTGAAAGTTGCTTGTGGGTTCTGTGAGCTCTAGGCATGAACGCATCCACACTAAAAAAGGAGGCCACATGAAGACACAGACTGACCCAGATGAGGTGGACGACCTCGCCACCTTAGAAGTACTGGATGAGGTAAGAAAGTTGACAGTCTGATCGTTCATACAACTGTTAGGGCTGTCAAAGTTAACCCCATAATAACACATTTATTGGTTTTAACACCACTAATTTCTTTAATGCAACTTAAGAGTTTTAGGTTGTAGCGGATTCAATTTTAAAGCTAGAGTGAAGATATTGGTCTCATATGAAACTAGACAGCCTAAGGAGTCAACTGGTACCAACCATGTCAGACTAGCTTGTAGAAAAGGAGGCTAAATAACGCTCCAAACTTAAATTTATATTTATGTAGACACAATCCAAGGCAGGTCACATTGATATTTGTTAACTAGAACATTCAGCATAATTTTTCCCCGATCACCTATGCTGTGAGTGAGAAATGAACAGTAGCATCTTTTGCACAAATAACATTTAGAGCAATTTATCACATGTGAGCGCTGCGTTGACATAGTGAATGATACAATCAGTCTCAGTTGCCAGCGGATATTTCCACCCATCCCTCAAGTTGAGGCGCTCTGCTGGTATGAGCGAGGCAGTGCGGCCCTGCTGTTGTTGATGCACCTGTCCTGGCAGCGTCAATTAATCACCGTATGACACAGAGATAATACGTTGACGTACAGTAACAGGCGTCACAGGCCTTGACTTGAGTCAGGACATAAGCTAAAGTGCTTGTTATCTATCATAATGTGGTTCTGACAAACATTTTATTTTGTACCTGTTGTGTGAATCTGTTTCAGAACACGGTCACAGAGCAGCTTCAGAGTCGATATGGACGAGAGCAAATCTACACGTATGTGGGAGACATCCTCATCGCAGTCAACCCTTTCCATAAGATGGACATATACACTCCTCAGGTCTGCTCATATAGACCTCTCTGTGTTTCCTTTACTGTATTTGTGGCTATTTTTCATCCCTCTCCACCCAGAACAAAAAATATAATGTGCTGCATGGACAATTTCCATTCGCTTGTAGTGCAAAATAGCAAGTTTATTTTCTGCCACATTATATCTATGTTATAGTATCCACTACATTCATTTGCAGGTTTTTAAATTCTCTTTTATTTTCACTTTCAACCCTCTTCTCTTCATAGTACACCAAGATGTACATCGGAGCTAAGCGTACAGCTAACCCACCGCATATCTTCGCTGTGGCCGATATCGCCTACCAGTCCATGGTGTCATACAATGCAGACCAGGTAATGTAGTAGCACTCAGTTATTATTTCATAGATAATGACTGCTTTTAACAACAGTTGCAAAGGGTTGGAAATTGGTACATTTCTGAAAATCTCCAAGGGAAGTATGAGGAGGCGTAGGTTGATTAATATTAATAGCATTATTATGGGTATTATTTATTATTACAGCTTTTATTTTCAGTTAGAGGTCATTCATATTTCAACAATCTTTTGTGACTTCCTGTGTACAGTGTATTGTGATCAGTGGGGAAAGTGGAGCTGGCAAAACAGAGAGTGCTCATCTGTTGGTGCAGCAGCTGACAGTACTTGGAAAGGTGAGTCATACGAGTCTATGAATACATTTCATTAACACTGCAGTAATAAAATGAACAGTAATGTCCTTCCCAAGTGATATCTAAATGGGGATAATTATGACTGGGGAGAAATTAGAAAGGGATAAATAATTTGTATGAAGGAGTCTCAGACCACTATGGCATCTTTTCCCCAAAATAGATTGACAGTTGATTTGTGCAACGGCGGTGTGTCCTGAATTGAGGACCTGCTGAATATGAGTGTGAGCTAATAAATAATGCCAGTCATGATTTGCAACCCAATTGAAAAGAAATTTTCCTTTCAGTCTACTCTTTTCATAGAAGGGAAATGAAATAAGCAGTGGCAGTGTCGCTTTTACATGGAAATAACATGACTAGAAACGCACATGGCAGACACGTATGCATCATTTCTTGGCAACTGCATTATTGCTTCCACTATACTGATATATTGAGTTACTCAGCTGGAATAATGTCTCATTCAGGCCAATAATCGGACGCTTCAGGAGAAGATCCTGCTGGTCAACAACCTGGTTGAAGCATTTGGAAACGCCTGCACCGTCATCAATGACAACTCCAGCCGCTTTGGCAAGTACCTGGAGATGAAGTTCACCTGCGGAGGAACTGTGGTCGGAGCGCAGATATCCGAGTACCTGCTGGAGAAATCCAGAGTCATCCACCAGGCAGTGTAAATACCACTTTTTATTTCTGTCTTTTTGTTTAATGAAAGCAACCTCATGACTTGTTATAACCTTCATTTGACAATGACAGTCATAAAAATTTAAACCTCGTCTTGCGTTTCCTGAAAGAACATTTCCAAGAAGGTTATTTTTTCTGCCTGCTGGCCAGGGATCAGCATGTAATAGACTCTGTCGCTCTTCCCTTCACCTCTGCTCCTCCATCTGAAACCGGTGGCATTTGCCTTCAACCTGCACTTCAGTCAATCCGTCTTTCTTTCTTATCATGTGTCTGGGGAGTGGACCAGGTCAAGTGGAGGGGCTAGCTTATTTCCTGTTTGATCAAAGATTGCGGTCTTGCAAGTCTCCTTAGTGGCGCTTCAAAGGCAGACTCCAGTATTTCATTAGAAAACAGACACACGGTTCAGAGGGTTTGATTTGGCTGCGAGCATTGTGTGTAGCTACACTTTTCTACTGCCTGTTATTGGATACTGGTTTTGGGGGAAAAGGCAAACAAGGTGAACAAAGCAGACAAAGCAGAGCTACATTATACAACAGTTGTCACTAGCTGAGTGCTGTGGAGCCCCTAAACTGATAGAATGTAATATAAGGTTATTAGACAAGTCAAAAATATAATTATGAGTGAATTAATTAAAGAATGCCCAAACCAAAGTCAGGTAGATTACCATCTTCATCGTATCCCAGCTGCTGGGCGATCCTAAGCCATTTAATGTCCTTTATTTGGTTGTTGAGGTCGTAGTGTTTGTTGTACATTGTTGGGTGTTGAGAAGGGGACGGACTGAAAAAAGTCAGTGTGTCAGCCCATTGATCCAAAAATACTATATAAATACACATACGTACATAAATAAAAAATGGAAGAAACCTCAGGAAGAACAACACAGGAGGGATCCCCTCCCAGGATGGACAGACGTGCAATAGATGTCGTGTGTACAGAGTAACAACACAATGGAAATACAACATAGGCAATCCTTATGACAACAATTTATACATATAATGTGAACATAATTGTGCGAGAAAGTGAATCCAGAAGACTGTCAATCAGCTTCCCAGCGTCGCCAATCAGATAGAGCCTGAGCAACATGACCTCCTTTGTTTTTAAATCACAGCTGCTGAATCTCCGAGTGTTTGTGTGTTTCCACAGAGGGGAAAGGAACTTCCACATCTTCTACTACATTTACGCCGGCCTGGCTGACAGGAAGAAACTGGCCCACTACAAGCTCTCCGACAGCAAAACACCCAAGTAGGTTTGACACTCCTCAGCCCTTCTCTTAAACACTGTTATTTCCTACTCACACTTCCTACTTCCTGACCTCTGTGTTTCCGTTTTTGACCTGCAGGTACCTGTGTAACGAGCACATTAAATTAGGGCCTGACATAGTGAGCAACACCTTCTACAAGGAACAGTTTGATGCAGTGGAGCAGTGTTTCAAAGTCATTGGATTCACCCTGGAGGTAAAAAGGACAAGATTAATAACTGGCTATAACCTTGATCCCAACATTCATGCTCTCACTGTGTTATATACAGTATATCATGTATGAAAGTCAGTGTATAATTAAAAGACAACAACAACTATACTAAGCAGTGAGCTTTTTAAAAAATAAATGCATTTAAAACTGGTATATTAGTAGTTCCTAAGGTCCACTATGTTGGATTTGGTGGGGCATGAAGCTATAGGCACATGGAGGCAGTCAGCTGTTGGCGTTGTGGAGGCTAATGAGGCCCAAAGAAGTGATTGCCTTTGGGATCTGCACGTCAATAGTACTTATCCTGTAATCACTTGGCAGTACTGGAGGAACAGCCTTCTCTCCTACAGTACGTCGAGTGTATGAAGATGATCTTGGAGGCAAGGTTATCTATCTTGAAATGTTGAGACAGTAGCTGGCCATTAGGAGAGTTCTCCCTTTATGTGTCATTCATTTTATTCTTTCAAATCTTCATTTTTTTGACATCTTCGGTCCTCAGCGATCACATTTTAACATCTCAAAGCCGTTTTTTCGACTCAATGAAATGTAAGATTTGTTAAACAACACTCTTTTCTTCATCTGTTTGGCTGTAGAGGATAACAATGCTCATGCTCGCTGACCAGCTCGTCTATTTATTCCAAACAAACCGCTGTCATTGTAGCTTGAAACAACACCACATCCTATGTGCAAAGACACATTTGACTGGCCAATCTAAATATAATAAACTACAAGTTGCTCAGTGCTTGAATTTAAGTAAACTAAGCAAATATTTGTCATTGGCATAAGTTACACTGCACTTACTTACGCAAATCATTTGCAGTCTGGAAGCGGAGGATGAACATCTGCTGGTACTGCAGCTAGGAGAGACTGCTGCACGACTAGGCCCTGGACCAGACCGGCTGCTTGACTAGCGCCTAGCAGCCGCCTGAGTGCTTTGCGGCGAAGGAAGGGTCGGGCTGCCCGCTGATGCGCCTGCTTGAAAATCGGCTTAATATGCTCAGACATCAGCCGATGCGATCATGAAAAAATGGCAGTTAATCGGTCAACCTCTAGTAATAATTCACTGTTTTTCAGTGTGCTGGTGCTTTGTAACTCTGACCTGTCTAATTCAAGTATTAACAGAGTAAAGCAGAACAACAAACAGTACAGTCTCTTTTTAATTTCCATCCAGATATGCCAGTACATGAGGCTATAAGATGAACCTGATGCTATTTGATATCTTGGTAACATCATACTGTCTCCCAACCTCTGTGGTTTTCTACACTAAATCACTGTCTGTCTCCTCTGCAGGAGCTGGGTAGCGTATACAGCACTCTGGCTGCCATCCTCAACTCCGGCGACATTGAGTTTTCTCCGGTTGCCTCAGAGCACCAAACAGACAAGAGTGACATCTCCAACATTTCTGTCTTGGAGAACGGTGAGAGGCGAGAGAGAGAGATGGGCATGGTGTATGATACGTAAAACCAAACATGAGTCTGAGTTTCCTCTGCTACACTCCTCACCCTCCCTTTTCAGCTCCTCTCTATTAAACTATTGTTCTGTAATAAATTATCCATCGGTGCAGACAGGCTTCAGCAAACATCTGCAATGGTTAGATTTTACAGGACATTGTTTCCCTCTGGTAATGTATTTTCTATATTTAGACATCTGTGCTGACTGGTAATTTACAAAGCTGTCTAGATGAGGTTTATTAATTTGATGAGTATTCCTCTCCAGTTGCACATTTGCTCACCCTGCATGTATTTCTTGCACCCATTGTGCTTCATAAATGTTAACTTTCATCCCATTCCTCATCTAATGTCTCCTCAGTGGCATCGCTGCTGTGCATCCGCTCAGACGAGCTTCAGGAAGCCCTGACCTCCCACTGTGTTGTGGCCCGGGGAGAGACGATCGTCAGGCCCAACACGGTGGAAAAGGCGGCAGAGGTGAGGGACGCCATGGGCAAGGCTCTCTACGGCCGCCTCTTCAGCTGGATCGTCAACCGCATCAACGTGCTGCTGCGACCCGACAGCCACCTAGGGTGAGAGCAGGACCAGAAGATGTGATGTGGTGTGTTTGGCTGTCATGAATGCAGAATGAGGTCACTGCAGGAAGTTTTTACGGATGAAAGACTGTGCACCATAAATGTGATCTTTGCCAACCAGAAATGTATAGAAAGCTAATGTTTTTAGCCATGCTATCAGCTCTAGGATAGCAATGTCAGTCAGCCCCTTTTGACCCACACAGTAATATCTTAACAGCTATTATATTGCAATGATATGTTTTACAGATATTCATGTTCCTCAGACAATTTATCCTAATGATTTTGGTGATCCTCATTTCCTCTAGCCCCTCCAGCAGTTTAACATTTGTGGTTCTGAGTGAAATGTGTCGCCAGCTAATGAACGGATTGCCACAAAATTAATTGATTTGTAATTTGTTCAGTATTTTGTTTTATCACTAAACTAATGACATCCCCCATTAGCCACAGCTGTACTGTGCTAGTTAGCATAGTTGTTGACACCATGGATGTATAAAAGAACTGGATACACCGGTGGAGGTGGGAGCAGGCGCAGTAGCGTATCCTTTAACTCCATCTCCCAACCCTCAGTCCAACCTCAGTCTGGGTCTCATTCACATGAACAGAGGAAAGGAAATAACTCTGGAATCAGCTATTAGTGCATTTTACAACTTTTAGACCTATTAATTTAAATATATCTATTCAAGTTTTTGTATTGGGAAGTTGATTTTTACCTAAAAAGAATTATGCACTGAGTTACAAACGTCTCTTTCCCAATGTAAGCCTATGAGAAAAAGTATTTTTGGGCCCAATGGTATCACATGACCACTAGGGGATTGGTTGATGTGCTGAAGTAAGATGATGAATTGGGTGCTGTTGTGGCTCACTTGGTAGAGCAGGCGCCCTGTGTGCCAGGGCCGAGTCCTTGCCACAAATCCGGCCTGTCGTCCCCTCTGTCTCCTGCTGTCAATGCTGTTGCTGTCAATAAAATGAAAAAAAAATGCTAAAAGCAGGATGGTGAATATGGTAAACATGGCAAACTTCAGTGGACATTTGGCACAAATGACAAAGCCTGTAACTTTTTAAATGCATTCGTCTCATCTCCAGAGAGGATGACAAGGGCTTGAACATCGGCATCCTGGACATCTTCGGTTTTGAAAACTTCAAGAAGAACTCGTTCGAGCAGCTCTGCATCAACATCGCCAACGAGCAGATCCAGTTTTACTTCAACCAACACATATTCGCTTGGGAACAGGTAAGCAGCATCCGTCCTAAACTATCACTCACATCACAGATCGCTTTCTGAATGCTTGAGTTCCTCCCTGGAAAGCACTTTGCATGCATTTTCACCTTGGTTTTCCATCTAAATAGTGATAACTTGACATCATTTGTCACTTTAAGAGAGATGGCAAGGGTAAAATATGCTGCTGTCTCTATTTACGGGAGAATGAGGTTCGTGATTCTCCCTTTGTGCACTCTCGTGGGTGTGTTTTGCCTTGAGGGGGCAGAGAATGGTTTGCTAATGTTAAATGATTTGGTCTCACCCATGGAGAAGAGCTATAAATCATCCCCAACGAGGGTCAATTAGGAGTTGAAGACAGTTAGCATTGGACTTAATCTCACTCTTGGGTATTATTGGCCCCATGCCCAGAAATATATTTGTCCTATACTGCCACCATATAGACAGAGCATAGGGAGCATGCAGTGGCCTGAGATTTACCTAAATGTTTCTATATATGTTTCCACATGTGGGTACATATTGTCCCAATCCATCTGCATCCCTGCAGATTTCCTGATGTGGTTTGTTTACCTCACAGTGTGAACGTCATGCTAGAACAAGCACACTGATTTGATGCTGTTTTTTTTTTTTTCTTCCTCGAATCGAAGTCTCCAGTAATGTTGCTGAGTCATACTAGCAGCTCTGAGAATCAGTCAACCTGATGTGATCAGGTTAGCTGAATATAAAGCGGAGGCCTGAGCTCAGTTTTGCCCTCCAGACCAGATTTATCTGAAGTGGGGGAGGAGAGTGTGTCAGAGAGGTAACGCATTCTGCCGTTCATATTGGCTTGTTAATGGCAGATAGCCAGTTTATGATGTATCTAGTGTTGCTTACTCTGAAGTTTAGGCTTTCTGAGTATTCAAGTATGACATTAAGAAATAAACAGGGTTCTCTTAAAAAAAAAGGTCTAAAATCCAATAACCCAAATTTAAGGCTTCAAAATGTCTTAAAATCTTATGAAATGTCTTAAATCCAATTTTGGCAGGTCTTGAAAATTCATCAACGTTACTTTCATTTCAAAAGAAATACATCATCTTGCTTTTAAATGCTTTGATCACGCTGTAACAAAACTTTATTCAGACAGTGTTTGGAGCTACACCTACACTAAAAGCTGAGGTGCTCTTGACTTCACACTCAGTTACGAAGCATCAGTCATGTCCAGCAACGACCATATTGATGTTCCAGTTTTCTTTCATATCCTTAATATTATCTTGCCAATATGGATGTGAAGTAGGTCTTAAATTGCATTCATAATTGTCCCAAAAGGTCTTAAAAAGTCTTAAATTTGACTTGCTGAAACCTGTAGATACCCTGATAAAGAAAATAGAAAATGACTGATTAGACTAGACAGTGTGTATAAGGGCACTTTCACAAGCTATGGTCTGTTTGGCTCGCCGGAATCAGACTGAAATTGATGCTTTTGGTTTGTTTTCTGTTTAGTCTGGTTTCACATCACAAAATTAAAACTGACCAAGTAAAAAACATAAGTTGCAGGTGGCTCAGGACTGAATGACCGCAAACAAATCTCCTCTCCTCCAATTTATGACGTTATAAGTGTCACTAGGGATGCACCCTTCCAGCTTTTTCAGTCTCAATACTGACAGCGATACCTGGACTTTGGGTATCAGCTGATGCCGAGTACCAATCCTGTCCCAGTGTTTAATTGATAACCTCACTGTGTGGAAGTCACTGGCGTCATTCTTTTATGTGGGAGAAAACATCAGGCTTGATTGAACATTGCTTTCCTAACTTTCCAAACTAAATGTGACAACTAAATACACAGATATTAATATATTTAATATTTTTTTATTGATATAATACATCTACGCAGATCAAATGTCTATAAGAAAAGCAGCCCACAGTGTCAGAGCCACTACTTCAACAGCACAGCCACCTTTTGTTTTATCGAGTACGAGGGACAAACAGTAAGCCCTGGACAGAGGACCTACTGTGAGTGACCTACTGGTGCTAAGAGGATGGAGCAGGTCATAGATGTACTCAGAAAACAAGAACCTTAAATGAATCTTGATTTCCTAACAACACTGTACACCGCACTAAAAACTGAATATCCAGGATCGCCTTGCAAAGAGAAAGAAATTCATCTATCCATTGCATGTCTGTCCAGGATGAGTACCTGAATGAGGAGGTGGATGCTCGGATGATTGAGTACGAAGACAACCGGCCCCTCCTGGACCTGTTCCTGCAGAAGCCCATGGGGATGCTGTCACTCCTGGATGAAGAGAGTCGCTTCCCACAGGCCACCGACCAGACCCTCGTAGGTCAGTGGTCCTCCATTTTTAAATAGTAATCAGAAACAGAAGTGAATGTTCAGCTCCTCAGAGTAAAGAGTCAGATGTTTATAATCACTTGTAGATAAGGTAGGTATAATATATACTTCTGAGATTATATTCTTGGAGGTTTTGGGGATGATTAATCAATATATCACTGGACATTTTAGAGAAATTTGAAGATAACCTGAAGACCAAAAACTTCTGGAGACCAAAGAGGGTCGACCTTGGCTTTGGTATTCACCACTACGCTGGAAAGGTATTTGATATTTGATTTTGTGCACAGGAGTTTTATTTTAAACTGAAAGCTACTTGATGTGCATTGGCCTTCACTTTAAAAGTATTCTCCCTCTGTGCCGACTCTAAAGGTGATTTACAACGCTGCAGGCTTCTTGGCCAAGAACAGGGACACGCTACCGGCTGACATCATCCTGCTGCTGAGGTCGTCAGAGAACGAGCTCACTCGCAGACTCGTCACCCATCCTCTCACCAAGACAGGTAAAGAGGAAGGACGTTCCTCCTCAGGAAACAGGACCAAAGATAAGAGGCGTTTACGTCGAACTTTTACCAACCCACAAACTGTGAAATAGGACAATGCATTCGGGTTTTTGTGTGCTGCTGAGATCAGAAAACGTGGTTCAACAAGCCGTACAGATTTGACTCCCCTTCTGATGTCACTTACCAAAGGTGTGTCATGTTTTTCTCACAAACCAATCAGAGCAGACTGTGCTTTTTTGGGAGGGGGTCTCAACAGACCACTCATGGCCGCCCACTCATTGCTTGCTTGATCCTGTTTACATCGATATAAAATAAAAACCATAATAGCTATGAAATTCATTCTCATTGCAGCAGAACGCTAAGGCTAACACGTTGTATACTCATGATGAAGACAGTACGTTATGTTGTTATGTTACGTTACATGCGGTAAAAACATGGTGAAATGTGGTGGCATCTTGAATGGCTGCGTGAGATCGCTGTTTGCATGATCATTTTTAATCATTGTAAAAATAAAAAACATAACAGCTTAGAGCATTCATTCCTTCTGAAGCAGAAATCTAAGATTTCAGTCACTTAGACTGACGTCATTATGTTATGTTACATGCAGACTGTAACAAAATTATAAAAACACCTTGTTACTCGATCTGCTCATAAAAATGACCAGATATCAAAAACTAAAAAATGTGCATAGTTCAAATAGCTTATGGAGTGTTGGGAAATATTTTGTTCATGTTTCTACACTTGGAAATCTTTTGGATTAAACTTGTTTGCTTTTGTTTTTTATTATTTAAGCATAGAAATACAAGAAAACACTAAACTGATGGAAATACATGTTAGTTCATATTATAGTGGATCCATAATCATTCAATGAGGATACAAATACAATCCATTTTCACAATATTGCAAAAAAAACTATCAACCAGGTAGATTTAGCGAATATGTGATCTCATACTTGGATTATTAGTCACGATATCTATGCAGTCTTCGTTGGTGGTTTGGTGCTGGATCAGTATGTTTTGTTTATTTAATAACATTTTGTGAAAAAAAGGCCAGATTTTTGCATTCTTTTAATTTATGACACGATTTCAGTACTATACATAGGTTGTAGGCATAATAGCAATATGAAGCATTTGAAGATACTCCAAGAAGTGACGCCACAATAAGCAAAAAATACCAGTGTGGGCACTAGTGGTGTTTAAACAGTGGTAATAGGAAAATAATGTGTTTTTTGAACATTACAGCATGCAAACATGTTCTAGTAGAAACCCAAAATACAAGCATGAACCTGGAAATCAGCATGATATGGCACCTTTAAACAGTTTCAAAGCAGCAATTAATGGGTACTTAAAGTAAGACAGCAGGCTATTGTTGCCTATTTTAGCGAGGCTTTCCTCTCTTGTCTGCCAGACTTTTGTTGTAATAAGCTGGCCTTGGCAGCGAGAGTTTCCTTTGTTGGCAGAGCAGGCTGCCAGCTCTGTCATAATCAAATCACAAGGCCAATAATCGCATAATCACTCTCTTAAAGTAGTCTTAAAGCTGTTCCATTCCTATCAGTAACTTACATAAAAAGGAGGACTGGTGGACTCCTCTGCTGCTCCGCTGATGTCATTTAAGTTTTGAATTATCAGCAGTTTTATTTTTAGCGTGTTCATTATTACAGGACAGTTTTCTACTAAAAATAACCTCATCAATTGATAAAGAAATATGCAGCCCTGTTCTTGTGGATGATTCTTACATGTTAGACAAAATCTCTGCTCACTGACTCTCATCCTCTGTTTATTTTACAGGCAACCTTGCCCACACCAAGGGTAAAGGCATAAACACAATGCGCAGCCCGCGGACCCCGACACGCACCATCACCTTCGCCAAGGTACTTACATCACCGTCTCTATTATCGTCTTCATCAAGAACTCCCCCTGAAAAGTTGTTCAATCTATTTCTGCCCTTCTTACTCTCATTACCGGAGCCAGACACCGGTCTTGAATTACAGTTCAGCCTCTCTTGTCTCTACTGTGTTTTTCATTTCAACTTTTTGTTTAACTGTAATTATAGCTTCCTCTATTCTAACCTTTTTTTTGTCTCCTTTTTCTCTTCACATATCTGTCTCTGCATTTTCTGTGGTAAAAGATGGGGGTGTTAACCTTATACAGTTCTTTTTCTTTCAGTGAGGTAATTAACATATTTCCATGCAGTTTGTGGTTTAGTGTGTGTATTATTTTACACCCTTATTCACTCTAGAGCAGGGGTGTCAAACTTATTTTAGTTCAGGGGCCACATACAGTCCAGTTTACCATCCAGTGGGACAGTAAAACCACTGCATAGTAACCTATAAACTAGAAAAGCACTCAGAGAGTGCAGACCTCCGCCAAGCACCATAGTTTCCCCCCTGGTGGTTTCTTCTGGATCTATCTCCTCAAGTATTAAAGCTAGATCAAATTCGTTGACATACTTCAGATGCTGAATTGTCTCAGCTACACGATGCTGCTTGTTAGAAATCTCTACCTCTAATATTAAATGCACAGTAGGCCAAAATGTAAGAGTACCCCCATTTTTTATATAAATTGCTATAAAATCCGCCATCTGGATCAGATAGATATTTGATAGAAGTACTCATTGTAAATCCCTGAGTCAAATTTCATGAGCTTTGGGCAACAATTACCAGAGATATTGAGAAACATTTTTTTTGGGTCCCATTTACCCCAATGTTAACGAAAATTTCAAAGTGATCCAGAATCCAGGATCCGGATCACCCCCAAAATTAAATCAGTTCTTCCTTTTCACATTTTCGACACACCCTGAAAATTTCATCAAAATCCGTCCATAAGTTTTTGAGTTATCTTGAACACAGACAAACAGAACAAACAAACAAACAAACAAACAAACAAACAAACAAACAAACAAACAAACAGACAGATAAACGCCGGCAAAAACATAACCTCCTTGGCGGCGGTAATAACTACACTTCCAAATACCCTCTTCCTGCTAGTGTAAAGAAGTAGAAGTACAGTCTGAAAATGATCACAATTAATGAAAAATACGAAATACAAATACAAGTGCATTTAACTGTAAAATTGGAATTAATTATTCATTCTGACTTAAAAAGTCATAAATTCAACTTAATTTCTCATAACTTTGGCTTACTATGTCTAAAATTGGACATTATTTACTTTAAATCTGGACTTATTTCCAATAAAATGTCATAAATGTGACAAAATATCTCAAATTCGAGCCTTTCACATTAAACACACATAGCTTTGAGTCATATCTTTTAAGTCAAAAGTTTAAATTAATTCTCTTAATTATGACTTTCTATGATAACTAATAATAAATTTGACTTAATATCTCTTCATTTTGGCTTCCTATGTCAAAAATCTGCTTAAATTTAGACATAATTCCTGTTGGAAGTCATAAATGTGACAAAGTATTTCAGAATTGAGCCTTGACAAATTAAAATCTCATACTTTTCTGCATTTTTACACTTTGCAAAGTCATCCAGTGGGCCGGATTGGAGCCTTTGGTGGGCCTCTTCTGGTCCTCGGGCCGTATGTTTGACACCCTTGCTCTAGAGCTCCTTAAATGTACAAATAGACCCAAATGTAGAGGTTTGTATTTCTATTAGAGTCAGTGACGGCTAAATCTTATGTAGATGTTACATAATTGTTTTACAGTTCATGCACAGCAACCTGTTTTCTACAGAAGAGTATCAAGGCCAGGAATAAGGGGGAAAATGAGGGGAAGAAGTTTTTTATTTTAACAATATTTTTATTATGCTTTTAAACATAAACTCAGACAAAACCAGCAATACACCAACACACAGTGGCCACAAGAACTAAACATCAGGCTCAGATACTTGACACATGATATACAAAGAGATGATTGTACACCGTCACATAAATATGGAGTGGAAAATGTCATAGCACCTATTTATCGACTCAACTCAATAAATAAAAGTCAATAACCTTTACGACCCCAAAAATGTCACTTTGCCAATTTTCAGTATTGCAGTCTATCAGATCCTTTAGTACAGTATTTGTAAGTTTTTACAGCATATTTAATGAATTAAGTAGTAAAAAAAATCTGCCATTTCACATTTAGATCTGTATGTAACATATTCCACTGGTGCCACCGCACATTATGAAGTTTTTTTACTTTCAAAAATGAAGTTGAAATGTTGAGAATACAGTTGAAATTTCAGTATATGCGCTAATGCTAGTAGTTGATTTATTCTCAATAGTCTGACATTTATTTGTGTCATTTCACCTTTATTCTCAAAATACAAAAAAACATTCCTCCTCCTCCTTCTTATTCATATTCTTCTGTAATTTTCATTATATACATACAGTCTTGTGTGCATGTTGTTGTGCTAGAATGCTAAATGCATAAACACTTCCCCGTCTTTGTTAGTCCTCTGAATGTAGAGATATATTCTGCTGCTGCTGCTGCTGGATTATCTGTTTATAGCACCAGGCCTCACGCTGAGAACGAAACTGAGAAAAATGACTTCATGAAGTTTTAAGGGGAGATACTACAGGTGAATAGGATAAAACCATCCATCCATCTGCAACCGAGGAAAGTGGAGAACCTGGAGAAAACCCACGCTAACATGGAGAGAACATGCAAACTCCACACAGAAGGGCCCCAAGCCGGATTCAAACCTGTGACTCTGCTAACCACTGCACCAACATGCCCCCAATAGGATAAAACACTTTAACTAAAAGATATCTCCATGAAACTTGATTACCTTCATTATCAGGCAATTAGTTTTTCTATTACAAGTTTTGGGAAATGGTGTAAATATGCAAATGACCCATTACCTTATTAAATTTGTGCTAATTTGTATACACAACAGAACTCTGAAAGCCCGGTTCAAAATTACTGACATGTTAATAATAAATCAAATGTTCTATAAATCAGACTATGAATGATATAGGAACAAACCCCTCAGTGAAAACCTTCAGAATATAGACAGGAATAGATCTGGAAAGTTTGGTGTTTGCAAGTGCTGCTGAAGTGGAGATTTCGGCTAAAAAATTATGAGAAAAAGCCTTGTTTTGAGAAAATGGGTACAGGTGAATAGGGTAAAAAAAAAATAACTAATAGGTATCACCATTAAGACAATTAATTTTTGTATTACAAGTAGGGATGTTAAAAATTAATTGTTTAACCGATAACTGACGGATTAACGCTATCAGTTAAATGGTTCAAAGAAATATTAATAATTAATTAAAAAGCTGTGAAAAACTCAGAGGAGCGTCTCGTCACTTTAAGGAGAAAAGCTGGTCCACCTTAAGAGAGAGCTGACACAGATACAGGAAGTTGGCTCTGGACTTCCTGCTGAGGAGTTGTAGCTTGTAGCCTCGTAGCATTTATTCACCGACAGATAAACTGTCCACACACTGTCTGCTACAGCTACGTGGCTGCTAACGCACCCAGTTGGTGAAGTGGAGACAGTGAACGCAGCACCGTGGCTGCTACAGTAACTCTCCTGACGGTGAACTGGAGACGGTGAACGCAGCGCCGTGGCTGCTACAGTGACTCTCCTGACGGTGAACTGGAGACGGTGAACGCAGCGCCGTGGCTGCTACAGTGACTCTCCTGACGGTGAACTGGAGACGGTGAACGCAGCGCCGTGGCTGCTACAGTGACTCTCCTGACGGTGAACTGGAGACGGTGAACGCAGCGCCGTGGCTGCTACAGTAACTCTCCTGACGGTGAAGCGGAGACAGTGAACGCAGCGCCGTGGCTGCTACAGTAACTCTCCTGACGGTGAAGCGGAGACAGTGAACGCAGCGCCGTGGCTGCTACAGTAACTCTCCTGACGGTGAAGCGGAGACAGTGAACGCAGCGCCGTGGCTGCTACAGTAACTCTCCTGACGGTGAAGCGGAGACAGTGAACGCAGCGCCGTGGCTGCTACAGTAACTCTCCTGACGGTGAAGCGGAGACAGTGAACGCAGCGCCGTGGCTGCTACAGTAACTCTCCTGACGGTGAAGCGGAGACTGTGAACGCAGCGCCGTGGCTGCTACAGTAACTCTCCTGACGGTGAAGCGGAGACTGTGAACGGGCAGCGCCGTGGCTGCTACAGTAACTCTCCTGACGGTGAAGCGGAGATGTGAACGCAGCACCGTGGCTGCTACAGTAACTCTCCTGACGGTGAAGGGAGACAGTGAACGCAGCACCGTGGCTGCTACAGTAACTCTCTGCGGTGATTATTTTTTTGACGGTGAAGCGGAGATGTGAACGCAGCACCGGGGCTGCTACAGTAACTCTGGGGAGTGGGAAGTGGGCACGTGGCTGCTACAGTAACTCTCCTGCGGTGAAGCGGAGACAGTGCGGCACCATGGCTGCTACATTACTCTCCTGACGGTGAAGCGGAGACAGTGAACGCAGCGCCGTTGCTGCTACAGTAACTCTCCTGACGGTGAAGTGGAGACAGTGAACGCAGCACCGTGGCTGCTACAGTAACTCTCCTGACGGTGAAGAACTGGAGACAGTGAACGCAGCACCGTGGCTGCTACATTAACTCTCCTGACGGTGAACTGTTGACTCAGTTGTCTGTTGTGTTCATATATTGCAGCTGGCACATCGCTGCATGTGAGACACAAATCTTGTCAGTTAACAGTTAATAATCGGTTAATGAGGGTCGATAATCGGTGAGGAAAATTTTTCAAAATTAGCATCCCTAACAAGTTTCCCAAAATGTTACGTTTAAATATGCACGAGGCATTATCTAATACTAACTTTTGGTGAATTTAGGAGAAACCTACAAAAACGCAAATAGACAAAGTAGTGAAATAAACACCTAAATGTATATTTTGGATGTTTTCTTTCCACTAATCTGAAAGAAGACGTCATGGAAGCAAAATAGTCCAAAATCTCAAACTTAATCAGTGCTTTAAAAAAAATAGGTTTCTCACCTTAAAATAAAGTGCTTTAAGAACATATTAAAACTTAAAATTTTGCATTCATAGCATTCAACAAACAGCCAGAGTCCGTTTGCTATGGGCAAATAAAAACTTGCTTTTAGTGAATTTGTTTAAACTGTGGTAGCACCTGATTGCGGTGCAGCCAAACGTAACGCTGGAGGCGATTTGCTCACCTAAAAGCAACATTTAAATGAACTGTGTTTGATGAGTTCTTGAATCTATTTCCATTTATCTGCATATGTTCGACAAAAAGCTCATCAAAGGCTTCGCTCTTAAGAGGCACAATGAAAATGCTACAAACAGGATCAGGATGATGGCTTGCTATAAACCGGTTTCCACCGAGGGAATAGTGCTGAGAGCTTCAGATGTCACGAAATATGTGCACATTTGTATGTGTTGTCTTTACAAGGGCAAATACTGTAAGTTTTGGTAAGGGCTTAGCTAATTAGTACATTTTTTTGGTTTGATTTGTCTGATTTAATAAGAGTTTTTGACGTAATAGTTTCAGGCAAGTTGTATTCATGCAGATGTTAAACTTGAATTGGCACTTGTTTTTCTATTTATCCATTTTATGCGTCTCTCTTGCAGCCTTCTCTGGATATAAAGCTCGCACCTGAAAAAAAATGCTTGCTTCCTGTGCCTCTTGATGACACAGTGCTAATGCAAACGGTGATTGGTGATTTTTTAAAAGGAAGATAAAAAGTTGAAAATATGTCTGACATTACAACTTGCTCGATGTTGATCAGCTACAGGTGTGCTTCAGTTCCTAATAGTGTACGTTAACTTTAGCTCAGTGTCCTCATTTCGTCTTCTTGTGCTCAACTACCTGCTTGGCTTGTGTCCTTTAAATGTTCCCTTGCATCTCATGAGGTTGTATGTAAAGACATTAGCCTGTAGAGAAACACACAATACGCCATAAATATTGTGATTTTTGACCATCTTTGTGTTTGTTTGTTCAGCCGGGTGAACCTGGAGACACGCCGTACCACCCGAGAGAAACCACCAACATGAGAACTCAGACAGTGGCCTCCTACTTCAGAGTACGTTATCTATCACCGGTGCTGCTATCTTCATTCAAATGTAGATTTAAAAGTCTGTGTATTTTGCAGAGATGTGTGGTAGATAGCTGTTACATAAACCCTTAATCAAGCTGTCTAATAGGTTTCAGTTTAAGTATTAAAGGGATAGTTCAGGTGTTTTGAAGTGGGGTTGTATGAGGTACGTTTCCATAGTCAGTCTAGTACCTACAGTAGATGATGGTCAGCACGCCCCCTGTTTGGAGGAACAGACAGAAGTTACTTCAGATCCAAAACTAGCACTGTTTTCAAAATCGGTACTATACAAGTAGTACGTACTGAGTTGGCCTTCCCTGATGTCGTACTGATTCTGATCTCCAGTCTGCCTCTCCTACTGTATCCCATAATGCAAAGCGCATGCCATTTTCCAAAAATGGAAACTTGCGAAACTCAGCCTTGCGTGCTACAAAATAAATCAATTTACATTCCATACATACTTCTGACGGCGCAGTATTCAGTACACAGTACATACTGCGTTCGTAAGTAGTAGTTAGTTTTGAAAACAGCCAATGTACTGCTGTGGACGGGGCCAGCAGAAAAACATAAAGAAAAGCTCATCTAAAAATCAGTTTAAGTCTATGCTATATAGAATAGTATAATATTTTCACCATTTTACTTAGCTGTAAAACAGCTATAGTCTATGTTTGTGATGGGGAACTGAAGCCATTATCTATGCTCTCTCCAAAGCCACCAGACTCCATTGAAAAAAAACTGCATTTTACCTCGCAGAACAAGGGAGCTGCTGGTCTACCGCTGCCTCGATCTGTTAGTTTGTTTGTTATTGAGTCAATTTGGTTAGTTTGGATTCAACAAAGTCACACAATAACACAAACTAACTGATTTAGTTGTAGTGGACAATGGTACACCAGCAACTCCTGTGTGCTGCGAGGTAAAATTACAGGTTTTTACAATGGAGTCTGGTGGGTTTGGAGAGAGCATAGATAGATACGGCAGCTTCAGTTCGGAAATGTCTGAAAATATTCTAAATATAGCATACACTTAAACTGATATTTATATTTTTAGGTGGGCCTTTGTTTCATAATAACACATTATGAAAATATATTATAATATAATATAATAATAATATAAGAAGTATGAAAAGTAAAAGTACTCAATGTGCAGTAAAATGTCTCCTGTTAGTGTTTCATTGTTATATATGATGTTTCTGGGTTAATATTACTTCTGCATTAATGTGTATGGTGTATTTTACTGCTGCAGATGTTTTTAACTCCTTTATATCCTGTTGGCTAGTTTAATCTGCAGCAATGCATCATGGTCTATAAGATCATCTTATGTGTGTAGTGTTGCTGTCCTGTGAGAAACATGTACTGTACAATATTTCTATTAAGTTAACTTTTCATTAGATAAACAGCCTGTTTTCAGCTTTGTGATGATGCATTTCTCACCTGATCCAAGAGGCTTTTAAAAGAGTTTATTTAGCTGAAGATGTAGGAGAATTTTCTCAACACATTTAGAGAAAATCACTGGACAGGAAGAGTATGAATTTGAAAAGTAACTAAAGCTGTCAGATAAATGTAGTGGAGTAAAAAGTACATTATGTGCCTCTGAGATGTGGAGTAGAAGTTGCATAAAATGGAAATACTCAAGTAAAGTATAAGTATCTTGAATTTGTACTTCCTCCACTGCACTCTTTCTAGTACTCTCTGATGGACCTGCTGTCCAAGATGGTGGCAGGGCAGCCTCACTTTGTTCGCTGCATCAAACCAAACAACGATCGCCACGCCAACAAGTTTGACCGGGAGAAAGTCCTGGTTCAGCTGCGGTACACCGGAGTTCTGGAGACCGCCAAGATCCGCCGGCAGGGCTACTCTCACCGCATCCTCTTTGTCAACTTCATAAAGAGGTCAGCCGGCTGGGGCCTCACACAGAACAGGAAGTAGATGTCGTGTCAAATGGAAATCGGTGTGTGGTGTATTAGTGTCCAGCTGATTGCTCTGACTGTTACAGGTACTACATCCTGGCTTTCCACGCTCACGAGGAGCCGGCTGTGACTCAAGAAACGTGTGCTGCGATACTGGAGAAGGCCAAGCTGGAGAACTGGGCCATGGGGAAGACTAAGGTAAGTAACTGAATGTAATGATTGCAGAGAGCACACAGTCCCAATAATAGCAAACTTTTATTTTGGCCTGTCATCAAGTTAGTTATTTATGAGAGAGAATCTGCGTCTTGAATGTTTTACACACATTTGCTAAGAAGACTTTCAGAACCAGGTCTGGAGTTTCGTCCTTTTAGTGGCAAGGCCACTTGACCTTTGGTGATGTCCACAGAAATAATTAATTTAATTTAAGGATTAAGGATGATTGCATTTTTAATACATCATGTAATTATCATTGAAATAATTTAAAAAGCTGTTTATTTCACAAAATACTCCTGAAGCCTACAGGCAGAGTTAATACTATTAACAGTACAGTTATGAACCAAATGGATCAAAGATTTGTGGCTGTGTTAGTTATTAAAAATACATTCGTCCTCATAATTATTTCGTATCTGTAATCACATGCAGTTCCTCTTAGCAGGAGGAGAAAGCTCACATTTCTTCTCCGACTTGAAAGACTACAGAGGAGGGTGGAAGGAGAAGGTTTTCGGTGCAAAGGGAATACGATTTTCAGATGGGCGTCAAGGCCAGACAGGCTAGTGAGAGGATAGTGAGAGGGAGCATGGCACAAGACCTGGGTTCAAGCCCCAAAACTCTTATTATCTTAACACTTATTGTTATTAATTTAAGTGACTCTGAGTAAGACATTGAAGAACCAAATCACATTCACTTACTGTATCCAGTGGCTTCACAATAGCATTGACGTCAATTTACATCAATGTCAAGTATGACAGGACGAAGCACACCAACAAAACACGAGCAATTCAAAACAAAAGCTATTTTCTTTTACTGTTTTCTTAGCTCCGTAAGTAAAATAGTGTGGTTTGTCTGAGACCTCCTGGGCGGGCCGAACCGGGCCGGTTCCAGCCTGTGGGTCGTATAATGCCCCTTAAAAGGACAGAAGTGTCAGTCGGAGAGGAGACTGTGAGATATACGACTGTGAGCGTTCATGTAAAGGTATAAATACAGCTAAACAGAGAGGCTCAGTGCTCTCAGCCTTGAACGTTTCATATTGATGGTTGTGTGTAATAAAACTCAGAAAGATGCTCTCTTGTTTTTGAGTCCTATTTTAACAGATACTGCCACCACAACATACAATGTTAATACTGCAGAACAGCACTGACAGAAAAAGAAGACAATAATAAGTTTAAATCTCATTTCTTTCCCTTCTTTTTTCTTTGTTTTTTTAAATACTGGCTTTCACCCATGTTTCAGCATATTTTGTCCTTATTTTGCTACTTTTTCCAACTTAATCATTTCTGTTTGTGAGATTCTTGTGATTGCGCAGTTTCATTATAATGACCACATATAATAGCCATGAAGGCAAGACCGTGCAAATCAAGATTGCACCTCATTCATTAACACTCCACAACCATTTATTGTAGAACGTTGAAGATTGCTTACATGAGAACAGATATTATGTGCGACGCTGCACTCATGCAAACATCAGTAGAAGGAGGCTATTTGCTCTTTTCTTGCACAGCATCTTGATTCACATTGATTTATTTACAGTTAAGATTCAAACTTGTAAGCTGTAGTTGCTCAGAAAAACTGCAATTTGCTGTTCTAGCTTATTTTTATTAGTGAGTAAACCAGTAAAATAGAGTTGATATGGTAAAGTGTTTTATGTGTCTCTACTCTCAGGTGTTCCTCAAGTACTACCACGTAGAGCATCTGAACCTGATGGTGCAGCAGGCCACACAGCGGATCGTTCTGCTCCAGGCCTACGTCCGAGGCTGGCTGGGAGCCAAGCGATACCGCCGGATATTAAAAGAGCGAGAACAGAGTGCTCTGGTGCTGCAGTCAGGTTAATAAACTGTACTCTCTGTTATCCACTGGAACATGAAGCAGTTATTATAATGTGTACCGTGCCAATTCATGCTTTGATTTTTGATTCACACAGCTTACAGAGGTCATAAAGTTCGGAAGAGGGTGGCTGATGATAAAAGCAAAGCAAAGCTGGAGGCCTTTGTCGTCCAGCTTCAGGCTGGTAAGAACAACCTGAGATTGAATCCAACACAATCTTAAGTTTGGTGTGTGTTACGTTGGTTTACGTTTCTCACATGTTGCCTTCTTTAGTCTGCAGGAGCTATCTCGCAAAAAAGAAATACAAGGAGTTGGTAGATGAGAAGAACAAAGCTGCAACCAAGATTCAGGCTCGCTACAGAGGACACAAGGAAAGGAAAAGCTTTAAAAAAAAACGGTATGTGACAGAGACAATATATACACAACATAGCATTGAAAAACAATTTGACAAAGATGTACTCCTATTTGTTTGTAGGGAAGCCAAAGCAAAAGAGAAAGCAGAGAAGGCCCTAAAAGAAAAAGAGGACGAGAGTCCTGAACCAGAGAAGCTCACCAACGAAGAAAATTTGCCTGCTCCTGTCGACAACATGGTTAACGAGGGAGATGAAACTAAGGCAGCTGTAGTTCTCCAAAGCAACTTCAGGGGCTACAAGGAGAGAAAAAAGTTTAAAGAGAGAAAGAAGACGATGGCAGGGGCTGAATTAGAGATACCACCAAATGCAGTAGAAGAGCCTACCAGCAAAGAAGAGGGAAAGACCACCGATAAACAAGAGGAGAATGACGATGACGACGAAAGTACGTACGAAGCAGAGGAGAACGATGACAGTGATCACACACAGGTGCCAGAAGATGACGAGCATACAGAAGTGGCAGATGAAGCAGTGATTGTGGACGCACCGGCAGCAGATGCTGGAAAAGAGGAGGACAAGAAGGAGGAGACGGCTGCAGGGGAAGAGGCTGTTAACATAGAAGAAGAAACTAAGGCTGCCACTGTCCTCCAGAGTAACTTCAGAGGTCACAAAGAGAGGAAGAGGTTGCAGGACGAAGGCAAGATCCCAGCTAAGAAACAGAAAGCAAAAAGCACGACTGGTGAAGAAGAAGTGCCCACGGTAAGCAGCGCTGCACGTGAAGAAGAGGTGCCCAAAGTTGAAACGGCAGAAGAAGAAGAATCAGCAGAAGCTCAAGATACAGCAGATGTTCCTTCAAGTGATGTCAGGTCAGACGACCAAGACGAGGCAAAAGCGGCTGTGGTGCTTCAGAGCAACTTCCGCGGCCACAAGGAGCGGAAGCGACTCGAGGAGGAAGGAAAGATCCCGAAGAAAAAGAAAAAAGATGTTACACCACAACCTCCAAGAGAAGAAGCAGAAGAAGAAGAGCAGGTTACGCAGCCAGAAGCATCAGTGGCAGAACCTCAGCCAGGTGGATCGGACGAGGAAAAAGCTGCCACTGTCCTTCAGAGTAACTTCAGGGGCCATCGGGACCGCAAGAAACTGAAAGCAGAGAGAGAAATGCAAAACAAAGCAAAGGAAGAAGCTGCCAATGATGCAGAAGAGCAAAGTAAAGAGGAGGAGACAGAGGAGGATGATGGCCTTGATGTTACTGACGTGATTATCGAACGTAAAGAAGAGACAGATGCTGAAAAAGAGAGATTGGAGGAAGAACAGGCTGCCGTGAAGATCCAGAGCAACTTCAGAGGCTACAAGGACAGAAAGAACCTGAAGGCCAACAAGCAAACAGCGCAGAAAGAAGCTGCACGACTAGAGAGCTTCTCCAAGCAGGTAACATCATTAAACTGTGGTCAATCAATTAAAATATTTAATTGTGATCAATTGCATGATTGTCCATGAGCAATTAATTGCAAATTAATTGCACATACTTTATCTGTTCAAAATGTACCTTAAAGGGAGATTTGTCAAGTATTGTTTTATACAAATATATGTATATATTTATTATTGGAAATCCATCAATACAAAACAAAGACAAATATTGTCCAGAAACCCTCACAGGTTCTGCATTTAGCATAAAAAATTGCTCAAATCATAACATGGCAAACGGCAGCCCAACAGGCAACAACAGTGTGTTGACTTGACTATGACTTGGTCCAAACTGCATGTGATTATCACAAAGTGGGCATGTCTGTAAAGGGGAGACTCGTGGGTACCCAGAGAACCCATTTACATTCACATATCTTTAGGTCAGAGGTCAACGGACCCCTTTGAAAATTGCCTTGACAGCTTTTCCTCACTAAAATTTAGCGCCTGTTTGGAGCGTTATTTAACCTCCTTCCCAACAGGCTAGTATGACATGGTTGGTACCGATGGATTAGGTTGTCTAGTTTCATATGATGCCAGTATCTTCCTTGGAGACGGACGGTACCGATTGAGGCATGATCAGGTCCTGGAGCCATTGGAGTCGGATTAGCCTGCCATCTGGACACAAGCTGGGGTCTGATCAGCCCCAGCTGGGTCACCTGGAGGAGGGTGTATGATGTTGAAAGACTCGAAACACCTGATGAGTCCAGGAACATCGCTGATGATGTGTCCAGAGGCATCAGCAGATGTATGTTCACAGGTCACTCCAGCTTAAAAACGGAGCTCGCTACAACCTAAAAATTGCCAGTTGCGTTAATGCGTAGTGGCATTTGTGTGATAAAACACATTTTTCTTTCTATGCTCATATATAGTTTTTTCCAACAGATCAAAAAGACTTCTCAGGACTTCGTGGCCCTACAGCAGAAGTTGAATGAGATCATCCAGGCCCATCAATCAAACCCAGAGAAGAATGGCATGTTTGTGAGAGGAAAAGCAATCAATGGCTATGCTCCCCAGATTCAGCAATCAGGTAAGATAATTGAGATTGGCTCTGTGAAAAACAGATTAGAAAGCAATAAATATAATTCATAATACTGGCGCGACTTGACCCCGAGGTTAATGTGCATTCTTGGTTCTGTTTTTGATCCAATCAGATAATTAAGGAAGGCAGGCTGCCTGTCTGACGAGGACATTTATCTATTTGGGTCTGTCCATACTTCATTAGTCTTTTTTGTTGTGAGTTTACATGTTCACCCAAATAAGTCAGAGTGCAGCTTTGTCATTTCCTGCCACACAGAACAGAAACGAAAGGCTTATTCTCAAACCATGATTGTAAATATTTTGGATTTGAGGCAGGAATTGCTGTTTGTTCAGTATTTCAAAGTTAAAGGTGTGTGGGCTTGTGCCAGCTATTTCCTTGTTTTCTTTATGTAAAAACAGAGATTTTATTACTGCCTCCTCACAGAAGATGGTGATGTTATCGACGTCCTCCTTTCTATTTTTCTCGTGACGCTCGATTAGATCAGGAAACGTAGGAAAGTCAAGTGCCAACACAGGAAGCGCTTCTCTACCTAATGTGTCATCAAAAATAAAATTTGATTTGCACAGGTGATAGGTGTAATTGCTTTCGAGGGTATTGAGTGGGGGGAGATGGCAAATTGAAAGTTCACCGTCTTTGCAAAACGGAGCCGGCAGCTGAAATGTCACCGTCGTCCTGGGTTCAGGTGTCTTGAGAAGATAATGTAATAATTATGTAATAATACAATGATTGCCTTTTCTTAGCTGGGATCGTGACAATTCTTGATCTATTTATATATATATATTTGAGTGTCATTGCGACATAGAGTGAGCTTACAATATCTTTTTAAGTGGTATCTGTCTGATTGTCAGCATTTAAATTAGGTTTTTGCATTATTTGTAATGAAATAGTGTGGGCTACTAGAGAGTACGAAATTGTTTGCAAAAGCACAAAGTCCTTCATAGATCTAGCATTTTGTAATTGTTCTGTGCACCAGATTGATGCTTTTAACTTTAAAAATTGCACAGTTTTCTTACGGGGGAGGACGCCCCCCCCCCCCAGAGGGTCCGAGGTCCATCCAAGACAGTCCCACAAAATCCTGTTGGAAACACTTAGTTAAGCCAGAGCACCGATGTACTTTACAGAACTGTCCAGTTAGCCAGTTTTGTTAGCTTTCAACAGAGCTAGGCTAGCTGATTCCCTTTGTTTCCAGTCTTTATGCTAAGCTAAGCTAACTGGCATGACAAGAGAGTGGTGTCAATCTTCTCATCTAACTCTAGACTATTTCTTCATGTGATATTACATGTACAGTAGTTGCAGCTTTGCGTTTTGATCTGCTTCTGTTTGATTTTTTATTTTGATGGCATATATATATATATATATACAGTATATATATATACACATTACTCCACAGAGTGTTTCCAGAGTAGAGTAGAGTAGAGTAGAGTATAGTGGTCCTTTAATCTGGGCATGTTTGCCCTTTACAGGCTTTTCTTTAGTGCAGCACGATGCCTGAGGTAAAACTGAATAAATTATCTGTGTTATTTCCAAGGGCTGCTTCAACTCCCTCTTAAATTATGCTTCTTTCAGCCCCGCTAGGTCATTTCTCCATCGACAGTCCTAAGCTGTAAATTTCATTGACACAATAAACCCTCATCAAAATCATTTGTGACACGCACAATGAAAGCAGAGGAACGCCAGTCACATTGTTCTTCATGGGAAAGGTCGTCAAATGTTAATCGCGTTTTGTGAGCGAAGCGTTTCCAATAATTATGGCAGGAATTAATAAGAGGGTGTGCGAAACTGGCTTAAGTTGTTTGAGCAAATACAGTGACCTTTAGATGAAGTTGTTCAATAATAGTACAAACTTTTCACCTCCTTTACCTGAGAGCTTCTGCACGTGATGGATTGCTGTGCTCATGAACGGTGATTTATATTGAGCAACGAGCAAAGGTCGTTGTAATATGTTAATAATTGCAATTACAATCACATGTCCAAAGAGTAACAGTCATGACAAACATGATCGATTGCAACACATCCACTACAGAATGGACGATATATGCATGGAAAGCACAGCTGGTCACCAACACACCTCACACAATACAACACTGGGAATCAAACATGGAAGTTATAGGACGCTGTTTGTTTGTTTGTCTGTGTCAAAGGTTGTTTCACATGATCTCTGCTGGAAAATTCAAACTGGCCAAAGGCCTTAGGGTTAAACTGCAGTATGTATGGAGGTTAGTTCAATAAGCACAACAGAGATGATCACACTCAATAGCCTCTCTCCAATGAACCATGTATGTAATGATCATGATGGTCAGACACACAGTGACCTTTGGCCCAAACTCCTCTAAATCCAAAAAAGCAGATAACTTCATATCATGTTGTTAAAGTGGGGTTGTATGTGCAGTATAGTCCTGTGTTCTGCAAGGTAAAATTACTGTTTTTGTGAATGGAGTCTGGTGGTTTTTGAAGAGAGTGATATTAACAGCTTCAGTTTGAGTCTGATGGTGATTTAAAGCAGCTGTGGACGGGATGTAATTGAAGTGTATGTTATATTTAGAATATTAGCACAGCTTTACCCCGTCATCAGACAGCCCTGAACTGAAGCCGTTATTTCACGGCCTTCAAAGCTACCACACTATTCAGAAAAAAACATTTTACATTGCAAAACACAGGAGTTGCTTTTAGAAGAAGAAGAAGATCTACCTTTATTAGTCCCACAATGGGGAAATTCAATTTACACTCTGTTAAACTCATACATGGTACATGCAGACCTGAAACACACATACATGCATTAATGGAGAGACGTCAGAGTGAGGGGGCTGCTCCTGACAAGCGCCCCGAGCAGTTGGGGGTTTGGTGCCTTGCTCAGGGGCACCTCGGCAGTGCCCAAGAGGTATACTGGCACCTCTCCAGCTACCAGTTCACACTCAGTTTTTGGTCCATGTCGGGACTTGAACCGGTGACCCTCCGGTTCCCAAGCCAACTCCCTACAGACTGAGCTGCTGCTGGAAAGACAGAAAAAGAAATGAAATTATCCCTCCTTAACATCAGCCTCGGCATACTGTAAACTGGCCAATCTGCTAAGCTCTCTCTATAGATAGACACTTTTACACCTCTTAAAAGTTGTTGGAAGGCATTTTGGGAAATGTAGGAAATGAGAAAATATAATGAACTGAATATCGCAGATGTGTGAAAGTGTATTTGAGGTTCAGATTCAGGAGTCACCACCCAGCGTCTTTTAACTGCTTAGTACAATCAACATACAGTAATACCTTTGTCTGATGTTTTTAACAGTCTTTGTTCCTTTTCAGCCGATAAGAGACAGTCGAGGACCCCCCGCAGGACCCAGCAGCCAAAGACCCTCAACACACCAGAGGACTCCACCTATTACAACCTGATTCATGTGAGTCACAAAGAGAGAGAACGATTTTGGACGTTTACTACAACAAAGCTTTGCTGTCAGCTGCCATGTGACACTGTACCCACTCCCCAACGCTGCCGGCTTTCACAATGAACTATTGACCGGCATATTTTTCCCTTTCTGTAGTTTCCTTAACTACATATGTTCCCAAGGCAAGAAATATCAGCCTATTACAAAGTTGTCTGCAAAAGTATTTCTGACAAATAACAGCTTTCTTCAGCAGTTTGTTTTTTTATGTTTTTCTTTATTCTGTGTTCTCCTCATGTAATTATTTGTAATGTTTCATGATTGCAGCGAACAATAGCTCTGCGAAAAATAGCTCTTATTGCAGCACTTAAGGTTTGTGTGCAATCGTGCCAGTTCTGTTTGTTTGACCTAGTTATATACAGTACTATATAATGCACCTAATCAATAATTTAATCAATTAATAGAGACAGATTGATAAAGAGTAAGAAACATTAGCAGTAACTTTGCCATATTTAATAGAAGTGTTATAGTTTAAAAATATGATTTAGCAGGTGATAAATTGATCGCTCGTTTATTAATTTGATCAATTTAATCCTGAAATTGTGATGACATTTAATATTTGAGAAATTACTTTATTGATTGAAAAGTCAATAAATGTAACAAAACATCTAAAACAGTGGTTCCCAACATGAGGTCACAACCCTCCAAGGGGTCGCATGAAAACAGGGAGGGGTGAAACAGGATATCCCAAAAAATATATACAGTTTTTCTAGATGGTAAACTAGAAAAAGCTCAAATATCATCACCTAAAAATCCAGAAACAAGACTATCTTCGCCATGCTAGCAGCTCTGTGAGGTTGCACTTAGGTTTCATTTACACCAAATCAGGCGTTGCTTCCATTCATTTGAATGCAGATAGTGCATTTTACCTGCAGCGGTGGGGTCCACAGGGGGTGCCAAAAGAAAAATGCACCAGCAAAAAGTAGAAACACAATCAACTTTTGTAGAAAGGCAACCCTGCTGTGGCCAGGGAGATGTGTTTCTGTTCAATTGTCAAGCAAATTTTAAGCAAACTTTTGAAATGTTGCAAAGAAGAAAAGCGAGTTTGGCATTTCCGTCAACTGGTTTGGAGCAACTAAACTCAGCTACGGCATAGTTTGGTCAGAAGTTGGCGCTATAGGCTACGTATGGCTGTAATCTGCCAGTGAACAGAGTAGAAGAAGAAGTAGAGGTTGCAAATTGGAAACAAAACAAGTCAGCTTTGCCATCTCCAATAGAAAGATGGAGAAAAGTCTTCATTGTTTTTTCAAGTCAGCTGGTGTTATCCATGTTTCATGTTCTCTGGAGATGAAGACAGTAATTCACACATTATAGGAATATACCAGAGTTATGTTAGTTAAATGTTCGCTGCATCAGTATTTATTCGGCAAAGGCATTTTCATATCCTGTTTACTGTAGCTCAACCACTTTTTCGACAAGCTAACTAGCTAGTGAGCATATAGTCGATGTATTATCTGCACTCTGACCCCATGATGGTACATGCTGAGACAGCCCCTTCATGTGCATTACGTGGCAGAAATGCATAACAAAAAAGCAAATAAATAAGTTTGGGAAAATAAATAAGGGGTGAAATGCAAAGGGAAAATCATGCAGAATAAATAAATAAATAAATAAATAAATACTTAAAAAATAAAGCATAAATGCAAAGACAAAAAAATTAATAATACATTTACAATAAATAAATACATACAAATTAATAAGAATATGGTAATAAATCAAAGGGAAAATTAAAAAGAAGAGTAAATAAATAAGGGAATTAATAAAAAGATAAAGAATCAAATTAAAACAGAAATATCAATTTATGTTATATTTTAACATTTAATGAATAGCTACATATATTTTTAATATTATTTGTGCTGTATTTAATGACACATTAATTAATTAATACTTTTTAATTTTGGCAATGCAATAATGTAGTAATGTCTCAACCAAATTTTCTGTCTTTTTGTCCAATAGTTGTTCAGATATTTCAGTCAGAACGAGAAATATTAACCTCATGGTGGTGCTAGAGGAAAAGTCAGAAGATCATTAAAATCATTAGGGTCCATCCTCTGGGAACCATAAACAGTTGTAGAGATATGTCAGTCTGCTGCTAGCTTGGCTAATATGACTCTTTGGCTAACTGGTCACAATTTGTAAACAACAGCCTTGTGCTTCGTATTCAGGGGCTATAAGCCAAAATGTTGGGAATCACTGTTCTAAAAGCACTTTCTTTAGCTTTACCTGAACACTGAGATTAGGAGTGTTTGACTGACATGTAGTTAACTGTGCTCTGTTTCTCCCCACCCAGCGGTCTGTCCAGGATGATAAACGCAAGCCCAGGAAAGAGGAGTAAGTGTGAAAGATCTCATTTTTAATTTTAACAACCTATCGCCACTGTTTTTAAGAGGCTGGCCTGCTGCCTGCGTGCTCGGCACACCGGGTCAGGAGTAATGACTGAAGCCCAGCACCAACATAAGGACGGCGTCTGGGTCTAAACTTAATGATCTGCAGGATTACACACATCCTCCCTGAAATTAATTAGCCTCATCTTTCATCTCAGTAACATTTGCTAAATATATAAGATGTTTGATGTACATTCCTCAAAAAAACACAGCGATTAGAGGGCGTGTGGATATGTCTTCATGCATATGTATGTGTTGTGTAGGCCACAGGGTGAGCGTACCGCCCTGAGTGAGGGGGTGAAGATCAGCCGATAGGCCTGTGCCGAACAAGAAGAGGCCAGGGTGCTTTATCACAGCAGTCTGAAGAGACACATACGCACACATACAGTGAGACACAGCACTAAACATCAAGGGTAATAATTTGTTAGCAGATAAATAAAGCCGGCGATAGACAGGAGCAGTTTACATGCATCATTAAGAAGGAGAAGGTCAGCAGGAAAGATAGCATCTCTGGCTGAAGCTGACGGCAAAGGAGGATGGGAGACGGGAGAGCGTGGGTGGTAAGAGGAGGGAAAACTGAAGAGGGAGACAGAGGTGATGAAAGTAAAAGGGAGTAAAGACATAGAAAAGGAGAAACACAGAGGCAAAGTTAATCAGAAATATTGATAGCAAACCACAGATATCTATTTGTTATTGCCAATATTAAAGCAATGAGCTATTATATGTCTCTTTGTACCCGTTATCCAAAGATGTGACAAAATTCCAAGGAAAATTGTGGAGTAGAACAGACATTCCCATTCAAATCAACATAGCAGGATAATCACAGAGGCAGCCATGTTTATGTGTACAGTACAGTTCCCATTGCAACCAAGTAGGTCTATCTGCCTACAGTACAGGACACACCTGCTACCTGACAAGCCCTCGAAATGATCATATTTGATTAGGTTCAGGCACCAAGGGGGAGCTTTCCCTTTTTATTAGCAAGTAAAAAAGAAAGTATGAATTGGCCTTAACAGACGTTGATTCACTTCTGTGACTACCTCTGCTGATGGCTTATCAATACAGCGACACACGTTATGGCCCTTCTCATATGTGTTCAATCAAGCAATCATCACTGTCTCTACACCTATTCTATTTCCAGATGTGAACCAGCTCCTGGACCAACCCTGGTTGCGCTATCGTGGCTGAGCCACATGAAACTACAGATTAAAAAGCTACAAAATTTCAAATTTCATCAATGAAAACCAGAAATAAGACTAATGGTGCCTTCAAATGGAACTCGTGAATTTACGCGTTGCATTCAAGTGGTTAAGCACTTAACACAGCTGTTAAGCAACAGCAGTATTAACGTTACTGTCTACAGGCCAGAGTGGCTCTCAGTTTAGCAAGCTAGCAAGTGGGTAACACAATGAAGGAAATGCAAAGGTGTAAAAACAGAGGAGAAAGATGAGGTTGTTGAGATTATCAACATTTTCCTCAGACATATTATAAAATGCAGGAATGTCATTAGTTTTGCAGGTATTTAGTCATAAACCAAAGTATTGGTAACATTTTGGGGGCGTTTCTGAGGCACATATAGTTGGTATGTTTACAAAACCACGTTCTTTGGTATGCAACCTACATTTTATTGTGTAATCTGGGATTTACAATTTTGTATTGTACTGACTAGGGCTTGTACGATTTTGTCGACTAATCGATCAACTGATTTAATCAACAGATCTGTAAAACTGAGGTTCTCCACAAAGAATCACACAGAAATCACCACATTAAATCTTGTGTTTACCAGAAATGTGCTCATATGATTTTTAGAAATAAGTCATTCCACATGAAAGAAGTATTAAAAAACATAGTAGTCAACTAAGACTAAAACGGTCAGTAAGTCGACTAATTGATGAAGAGTTGGCAGCTCTAGTATTGACAGCATGGTACTCAGGACATTCACAAAGGCCAAATCAAACAAAGCTGCATATTTCAGAGGAGACACCACTGTCACTTCAGACTGGTATTTGGCATGAGTTACCAAACTATATAAATAATCACCAGAAACAATGAGGCCTGAATATCTGTTTGACATCTAAGTCCGTCCCCCTAACGTCCATCCATCCCTTCTTGCTGTGCTCCAGTCCAGGAAAGCTGCTGGATGTGGATGACTGCTACTACCGGGAACTGTCCACCAGCAGATCTGAACCCTGCATCTCCACAGAGGACACGTCACCCAGAGGCATGCCTGAGAGACGGCGGTCTATAGAGAGGAGAGGGTCTGCAGACAGGAGGCAGTCTATAGAGAGGAGAGGGTCCACGAGCAGGAGGCAGTCTGTAGAGAGGAGAGGGTCTGCAGACAGGAGGCAGTCTATAGAGAAGAGAGGGTCCACGAGCAGGAGGCAGTCTACAGAGAGGAGAGGGTCTGCAGACAGGAGGCAGTCTATAGAGAGGAGAGGGTCTGCAGACAGGAGGCAGTCTGTAGAGAGGAGAGGGTCTGCAGACAGGAGGCAGTCTATAGAGAGGAGAGGGTCTGCAGACAGGAGGCAGTCTATAAAGAGGAAAGGGTCAACGGGCAGGAGGCAGTCTACAGAGCAGACGTCCGCTGCTGCCAGTAGACCGACCAGAGAGAGGGCTGTCACTGAACCAGCGCCTCCCAAACCTGTGACTGACAACAGGTACGTCCTCCTCTACATGCTTAATTTGAAAAAAAAAATAAAACATAAAGGTCACAGAAATGTCTTCATAACTAATCATAGAGGTCATAGATTTGACCTCTCTGTTGGTGTGTCTGACAACAACTATGAATCCTGTCAAAATGTCAGGCAATGGTCCAGAAAAGAGGAACAATTCAGAGATCTCTTTTTGAAAAGCTGAGTGGGAATGAAGAACTTTGAAGAACCATTTTGGTTTTTGCAACCAGAAGTGACACGAAAGGGTGGAGCCAAGTACTACCGAACACTGAATATGACATTTTCAGGCCACCAAAAAGGTTGTATTAACGTTAATGAACTGAAAACACACTGCCAAAACATGGACAACTCCCAGACCAGACAACACTGTGATAGCGACCTGTCAATCACAACGTAGCCCCTCCCTAAATCATCTTCTGCTTTATAGTCTATTTGCCTCTTAATGGGACCATAATTTACTAAATGAACATCATGTTGTATTGAAGAAGACTTGAAACTAGCGATTCAGACCATAAACTCAAGTTTACAATGTTTACTAATAAATGAGGTGAGAAGTAGACTCATTTTCTCATGACTTCTATGAAACCAGGCTTCTTTTGCAACCAAAGGCATCGCCCCCTGCTGGATGTTAGAAAGAATGCAACTTTAAGTCACTTCAGCATTGGTTTCACTTTTCTTACCCAGTGGTTGCCACCTGGTACAATATCAAGCATTTTAATGCATTTAGAAGATAGCACAAACAAAGATGTCCCCATGATAATCCAGTTAACATTATAGAAAATTAATTTACCTATTTAAGAGAAAATTGTGTGGATTTTTATTATGCTCGTACTGTTTTCCCTTTCTTTTAGTGTGGTATATAGTTTTTTTTGTGCATGCAAAAGGTCTGCAAAGTTGCAAAGCCCAAAGTCCACACCAAAGGGAGTTACTCTCCCCAACAGAAACACTGCTGAACTGCCTGAAGCGCCTCACTTGAAGTCCCGCCTTTTCTTCTGTAACATTGTGATGCCACCAAGTAACACTTTTGCATAATATGCCTAGTTGCTACTGTAGGTTGGCACGCCATCAAACAAAGCTAGTGAGAGCGGAGCTGAAGCGGAGTCTGAAGAGTTTTGTGCTGTTGACCAACCTCAACAGAGCGGATCAACTGACCAGTCAGAGCAGATAATAATAATAAACAGTATAATAATAGGTCCTCTTTAACATAAAAATATCAGTTGAGGATGCCTCAAATTAGAGTGCAGATGGATTACACAACCCTGCTGCAAAGTGGTGGCTTGTTAAGAATTAAGTAAAGATTTTTAGCTGGTTAGTAAGTGTTTATGGCAGCTATCAGGATCATTGTTTATTTGTTTTTCTCAAAAATTCCACACTTGCATTTTATATTCCAGTTGGTCAAAGTGATAAATGCATTCATCCAATGTCATCTGTTTCCAGTCCTTCCAGGCTGCCGTCTCAGACAGCCTACGCACATGATAAATGATTACTGGAGATGATAAACAATATACAATCTTTTCATCTCCTTTCTGTTTTTAATTTATATCTTTCAAACCATCTCTTGTTCTGTTTTTTTTCCTACATTGTGCTCTATCTGTGTTGTCTCCTGTGTTGCGTTGACAGGCGCTCGGTTCCCAGAATGCCCTCCACTGAGAGTCGGACTGACGACAACCCATACGACTTCAGACACCTACTGAGGAAGACCTCCCAGAGACGAAGGCTCATCAAACAGTACTGAACACACGACTGGACTTTTTTCAACCATTTGGCACATAATCTATCAAAATCTGAACATCACAGTGTATCATCATACATCATGCTATAAGATATATGACCATTTCATTCATCACAGCTTCTTAAAAACATGAAAAACACTGACAGCATTGATTATATGTCACCACCAGTCTTATTAATCTAAAGTCAACATAGACAGGATGACGGGAAATGTAAATATTAAAATGTTTTACCATTAAAACTGTAAATGAAGGTTTTATTCGTGTAATCTGTGAACTAGACAGTGCTACATTTGCTCATTGGTCAATACTGTGTTTGAGGTTGTTCATATCCATTTAAACATACTATATAAAATCTATCTATCTATCATGTAAATACAAAAGTCATGCTCTTACACTTGAATACTTTGCATTACTATCCATTTTTGAAGGATGTATCTTGCGAAAAAGCTGCTTCACTTGTAAGAAATGTACATTCTGTCCTCTGCTGTAATCTCTGTTTTGTTCATTTAAATGTAAAATATATCAAATTCCTTGTGATGTTTAATTTATCTTATATTTACAGTAGTGTAGCTGCCCCTCTTCCTTATCCTCCTGAACTCCTAACCAAGCTTTTTTATTATCTGCCCGTTTCCTTCATTCTCGCAGATCTTATTTTTTAAAAGGGGTTCAAGATATCAGAAGCAGCTGTGCCACGTTGAAATCAAACCAGCCCCTGTAAAAACCTCTTATTTTCCATATTAGCTTGAGTATTTGTCTGAGATTCAACCACTGACCTTTATGTGACATTTTAAAGGAGAAAACCCCACAGGGAGTGTTAGTGAATCCCAAACTACATGCTGACTGCACACCCTGACATAAAAACTACAATACAGCCCAAAAAAATGAATAAAAAACACAGTTTTTACAAATAAAATTAAATAAAAAATACTTAAAATGAAAGAAATATAACTCTAAAGCTATAAGAAAAAAAAATCAATGAAAAATACAAAACAAATCAGTGCAAGGCCTCTTTGGAGATTTCATACACAAATATTACAGTATTATCATGGTTTTGCCAGAGGGTTCAGTTTATTTTAATGGGTCTTTTGTGGCATTAAATGGTTGTTGGCGATTGCATTCATAAATCATAACAGATGTGGCTCAGGCTTGCTCTGATGCCTGCAGGCTGTTTGCTCTCGTTCATGTTTAAACGATAAGAAAACGGCGTTGGAGTGTAATAATGTAACGGATAATAATTATCTAAGCCTATCCAAAATCTGCAAACCAGGGTCCATTCATTTTTAGTAGATTTTAGGGTGGAAAAAATCTCGATAGTTTATGAAAAAAAAAAATAATGTATGTAGATGTGCAACAAAGAGAGATCTATGGGAACTATTCTCCGTGAAACAAGTAACGAGTATTAAATACTTTTTGGAGTAACGAACCCCAACACTGACTGGGGAGAGGAGGGACCCTTGCGCGCTCCTCGTAAGTGTCCTCGCCGCCCCGTTGCTTCCTCCGCCGGAGGCGCGCAATTAGAGCAGCCGGTCCCCAAGAAATAGGTCTACACTTGGCGGCCAGATGAATTAGTTGGTATTCACTGTCTGCATGGAGGCTGAGCTCAGCGCGCATGAAAGGGGACAAAATGTTGGGGATGTATGGAGTCACGACGCACGACGCCTCGCGGTTCGTCATGACTTGAAGATGGGATTTCTTTAGTCACGTGTAATTTAGGTTAGATGCAATTAGGCATGGCTCGCGCGTGCTGCAGCGGCTGTAGCTCATAGCAACACTTTGCATCTTGCATTTTGCTGCAGCACATTGTTATTGTATTATAAATTTTCATCCATCTTGCACTATAATATATATATTTTCTATGAAGTGGTGGTGCGCTGACTGAGTGCGCCGGTGAAGTGTGCGGATTTCTCTGGAAGGACGCTGCTTTACGCTTCGTGCACCTGTGGACGCAAAAACAGCACCGTGGAAGCCTTTTCTGCTCCTTTTTTATTTTTTTATTTTTGTTACCACGCGTTTTATTTTTAGGCTCTTTCCTTGCAGCATAACGCGTCTGTCGGATGCGCGGCTGTATTGCCAGCAGTCGGAGAGGTCTGGTCACTTTCAGCACCACATCATCAGCGTTCAGCAGCTCCGGGTCGCAGCGTGTGGATGGGCTCTGTCGGTCTCCGGGTCTCCAGCAGCAGCAGCAGCTCCTAACTACCGGCAACGATGGCATCACAGGGGTTCTGGTCTCTTGGCGGAGATAATGCAGGGGCCAACACCGGGAGTCAAAGCCCCAGTACGCGTGAGTGTCTTCAAACCACCTCTGATGGAGCGGTTCTAATTCCATCGCAGCTTCTCAAACCGGTGCGCAGCGTTTGGTGTTACTGGCGCCAAACAGGCCTGCTGTATCCATAATCGACACATCTGCTTTTACGCATTTTCTTCTTTCATTCTGCAGCATGCATTTTGTCTAAATGGCTCTTTTATTGCAATTTGTATGGCGTTTTTGTGTCTTAAAATTGGACTCTGAACCTGAAGCATCTTTATTTGATTTTTGTCTCCTCCAGCCAGGGCTTGGTGCCAAGCGGCGGCCCAGAAATTATCCGGAGGAATTGGTTCGAAATTATGTGGTATGTTGCTTCACAGGGGAGGGAATAGTGGGTGGTTAGGGGACGCCATTTGGGCGCTGTTATTATATTTATAACCTTGTTGACATGGTAATAAAATAGCTGTTTTTTGTGATGTCCAAAGCGCTGCTGAACGTCGGGGAGGTGGAGAAACCCGCCGAGCCGGCCGCCAAGCAGCCGCCGGAGACTGAGGCTGCAGGCACCTGCGGCTGCAACAAATCCTGCAACTGCACCAAAGCTGCTGTGGTCTTCTCCGACCTCTATTCAACAGGTACAGAAAGCATGCTGTAAACCTGCAGATTAAAACATCGTCGGACTTCTGATCTGTCTCATTGAGTGGCAGCTTGACTTCGCTTTGGATTATCGTTATTTATTCAGCAGGAAAAAACACCACAGACAAGTTATTTCGTAGTGTTGTAATGAAAAAAAATATATGAACTGACATTTTGCAAATCGATTTTTGTCAATTTAAATGTCATTTTATTGATCTTCAAAGGTGATCCGCCCATCGCCTCATAAAAATAAAAAAATGAAATGGAAAAATGGCAGAACGTGCGTAATTGGATGAAATGAACCAGCATCTGTATATATACACATGTATTTCATATCTACAGTATTCAGTGAGTTATAGTGAACATTTTTGCAGTTTTTCGGAGAGGTCACCTTCAGCACAATCTCTTGTTTTGAGGTGCTGATTTTACAGAAACTTCCTTAAATTTTACCGGTGAAGACGTTAAGAAATTTGTTTTTTTAATGTCTTTTTATAGGCATGCATGGTCATTGAAAAAAAAAAAGCCTACACATATGCATCTTAATGTGGCATGAAAACAGGCTTTTACGAGGCTCAGTATAAATCTCAAAATGTCTCCCCTGCTGCTGCTTTATCGTGTTTCCAGACCTGTTACCTGCCATGGACGGCGACACCAAAACAATGACCTTCCTGCAGGAGGTCGTGGATATTTTACTGGCCTACATCGTGGAGTCTTTCGACCGGGAAACGAAAGTGATTGATTTTCATTATCCAAACGAGCTGCTGCAGATGAACAACTGGGAGCTGCAGGGCGAACCGGCCACCCTGGATGATATCTTGATCAGCTGTCGCGCTACTCTCAAATACGCCATCAAAACAGGTCAGGACTTGGTCTGCATGTTGGATGCATGCTTTATAAATGACCAGCTTTATTTTTCAAATGTGCTAAAACCAGTTCGAGTTGGGCATGTTAGGAAATATTTAACATTTAAAACTACACCTTTTACATTTATGTAGGCCTAAAGTCTGGCCTGCTGCATGCCTCTGTCTTAAATGTGTCCAAATCATAACATGCATTTAATGTCTCCTATCTCATATAAATCATATAAAGAGAAATGGACTGTATATAGCATAAAGTCCTATATTATAACACAGAAAAACAAGAATATACAATAAAATCTATCAGAAAATCACTAATTGGCAAATAGGTGAATCCTATCACCATTTTTCTCCATTTTTATTAAATTTATTTTAATGAAAATGTACATAGTGAAGACAGAATAAAACAAAGAAAATAACAGAAAACTATATATATATATATATATATATATATATATATATATATATATATATATATATATATATATATATATATATATATAGAGTGTCTATTTAAAAAAATCATCCTGTCCTCCTCCTCCTCTTCCTCCTCCTCTTCATGGCCACCAGACCGATAAATGCAGTGACGCAGTAAATCTGGTTCACCAAGTAGGAGATAATAGGCTAATAACCAGGCTTCAGAGGCCAAGTCTATTATTCTCTCCTCACTGACACACACCGGAGAACATTTATATACATTTATTCACAGATTTCACCCTCCAAAAAACAAATACACATATCTTTTTTTAGAGATTTTACTTTACTGTAAGCCCTTTAAACAGCTTTAACACATCGCATATAACAGAAATACACACATTTTATAATGTGCAATATTTGTCAACAATTTTAACTGCTTCCATGAAGACATATTTGAAATAATTTAGTGTCTGACTATATTGTCATTCACTCTGTCTATATACTCCAGCATCCATGCATTAACAAACATATCTGCTTAAAACTACATTATAAACATTCATAAGACGTTTAGATCACCTTGTTCAGTTTAGTTTTTCTTGTTTTTTAAAAAAAACATCCACATTTAATTTAGTCGTTTTCAGAGCTGCTTTGTGTGCACTGCAGCCGGTGTTGTAAAACAAAGGTGGCAGTTTGAGTGTTTATACCCTCTGCTAAATTCCTACACTACCCAACATTAAATGCATTCATTCATTATTTCTCAAGATGATTTAAAACATCACTTGCATGCATTTCCAACTTGTCATTAAAACATTTAGAAGATGGGCCTTTTGCACGAACTCAGCATAGAAAGAAGCATACTTCAGTTTTCCAGTTAAAACTGCAGCCGTCTCACACCCTTCCTCTCTTTGCTCCTCCAGCCCATCCCAGGTACTTCAATCAGCTCTCTACAGGATTAGACATGGTCGGCCTGGCAGCCGATTGGCTAACATCCACCGCCAACACCAACATGTAAGTATGTGGCCCCTTCATCATGATTTAAAATGCTGATAATGATAATGACATTGAATTCCATTTCCGGTCCATCCATATGCCGTCTGCACGGGCTGATAGCGGCTTCTTTTTTTCCCACTCAATCATGGCAAATGAAAAGGGTGAAATGAAAGACAGACCCCACCACCATGCTGCAGCCCTCCCACCTCTGCTTTTCATCCCTCCCCCTCACCTCCGATCTCCATGGGGATTCAAGGGGAGAAAATTAGCCCTGAAATTAAATTCAGACTAATCTGGAGCTAATTTTGGTGTGTGTTTTTTGGGTGATAAACTCTGCAAGAGTCAGCCTTGGAAACACTGCAAAATAAGCCTGCTGTTGACACACAGGGGGATACAATTACTGCAGCAAATACACCAAGTAATAGTAGAAAAATACATCAGGAGGCACATACTGGAAATGCACTTTTTGCAAGAATGATGAAAATGAGACACTTCTGTACAACAAAAAGCACATTTTGGCATAGAGCTGCAACAATTAATCCATTAGCTGTCAACTAATAGATTAATTGCCAACAATTTTGGTAATCCATTAATTGTTTTGAGTGATATTTTAAGAAAAAAAAGTCCAAATTCTGTGATTCCAGCCTCTTAAATGTGAATATTTTCTGGTTTCTTTATTACTCTACGAATGAAAACTGAATATCTTTGAGTTGCGGACAAAACAAGACATGTGAGGATGTCATCTTGGTCTTTGGTAACACTGACTTTTTCACCATTTTCTGACATTTTATACACCAAACAACTGATCGATTAATCGAGCAAATAATGAACAGATTAATCGACAATGAAAATAATCGTCAGTTGCAGCTGTAACGTGGAAAAAGAAATGGATCCAAGTACATTTTGTTCAAAAGCATGAATGCAAATTTACATTTTTTTGCCTCTTCAAGGTGAAGCCAATAAATCCAACAATGTCTCTAAAAATATAGCTTTTTATCCTACAAGAATTTGAATAATTTTGTGTTTTATCCACCTCCTCAGTTTCACCTCTAAATACGCCCTGAAGCAGCCAAACTGCAGGAGAAAAAAACGTCCATTTACGGCTGTTTTTCAGGGATGAGTCATGGCACATTTTGTGTAACCAGCCAGCACCATGTGATGTCCCCTTGTGTAACGCAGGTTCACCTATGAGGTGGCTCCTGTCTTTGTGCTGCTGGAATACGTCACTCTGAAGAAGATGAGGGAGATCATTGGCTGGGCGGATGGGCGAGGAGATGGCATTTTCTCTCCTGGTATGTACGGCGACGCCAATCCCGCCACCCCTCTGCTTCGCTGAGAATGGAACTGCCTGTGTGTGTCAATTTGCATTTTGATGACATAAATGGAAGTCGTTTCAAAGCCAATTAGCATAAAATCATTTTTCCAACTCAATCCCCCACCTCGCCACCCTCCAATCTTTAATTCCTCTCATGCATTTCTCTTTGACACGTGATGAGGCGCTATTATTGGAGAATTAGACCGTGATTGGCTCTGACAATGTGGACATCTGGATGCTGTGTCATCTTTCCATACGCTGTAAACAAAGGATCTTTGTTGTCTGATTATTTCAAACATGCAGACATTTTTAAACTCTGTTTCTGAAGTGCAGTATCATTCCCAGGAGACTGTGTAAATCACACAGCCCTCTGTGTCCTCTAGGTGGTGCTATTTCTAACATGTATGCCATGCTGCTGGCTCGCTTCAAGATGTTCCCTGAAGTGAAGGAGAAAGGAATGTCATCTGTTCCCCGACTGGTGGCCTTCACATCCGAACATGTAGGCATTTATGCTTCAATTCAGCTGATAAACATGATCAATATGTGTCTTATTGGATCAAATATTGAGTGCTGAACACTGTGAACCGCTTTCCTGAATCAAAAGTCAAAAATCTTTCTCTCTGGTGCAGACTACAAATAGTTTTGGACATGTTAGCTTTGGCTGTGTGATGTGTGTTGTTTGTGACTTTGTGTCACAAAGCTGACATTACGGAGGACACAAGGTGACCGGTGTGTCTGTCGCCTTCTTCATCTTTAAAGGACATTTGAAAGATGCCGTGAAAACACACACACACCTTTCAGCAGCGAAGCTGTCTGACAGATTTTATTATATATATTGTCTGCTGGGGTACAGATAGATAAACGCAGCCTCTCTTTCATTTATTTCTCTGTTATCTTTTAGAGCCATTTCTCAATCAAAAAAGGAGCAGCAGCTCTCGGCATCGGGACAGAGAGTGTGATCTGCATCAAAGCAGATGAAAGGTAAAGTCGGCCTCTCGCTCCAGCAGCACAGCTGAAAGGTGAAATAAGTCGAATTCCAGTGATGGAAAGTAAACAAGTACATTTACTTAAGTACAGCACTTAAGAGCAATTTTGAGATACTTGTACTTTGCTTTAAGGACCAGTGTGTAGCATTTTGGGGGGTCTATTGGTAGAAATGGAATATGACATGAATAAATATATTTTCTTTAGTATTTAATCATCTGAAATTAAGAATCATTTGTTAGCTTAGAGTGATCTCTTCAGATCTACATAGGGAGAGGGTCCTTTAACTCTAGAGAGATGCTGTTTTTACGTTACCTGAAGGCCACCTCAGCAAAACGCTTATAATGTTTATAATGTTTTAGCATTCGACACAGGCCACTTTGGTATAATATGACACTAGAATAGAAATCATGTAGTTTTACTTTTCTATGGCACTTTTTGGCGGACGTATGGTGGAAGCGGAGCTCTGGCGCTGAGCGTTGATGTCGCAATAGAACAAACAGTTGACATCCACTTCTTGGTAGTGAACGTTATTTGACCGTAGTTCTCCGACACGCTTGTGATAATGCGTTAACGTGAGCCGCAGAGTGCAAAACCATGATACCGCCACTTCTGTTGCTCTTATAGTAGCGTTATTATGGTGAGGATGACCTCTCGGTGAAGCGAATGCCGTTACCATGGGTACTCAGTTGGTTGCAGTCTGCAACCACACCACTAGATGCCGCCAAATCCTATGAATTTTACCTTTAAGATTTGTTCCATTTTGTGCTACATTAGTTCTGAGGGAAATAATGTACTTTTACTCCACTACATTTATGCGATAACTGTAGTTACTTTGCAGATGTAGATTTTACCTGAAACGACACATGATAAGCTTATAAAATATCAAAGATCAAACCGTTTTCATCATTTTTGGCTTGTGACCCCTCTGTCTGGTCAACTGTCTTTAAGAGTCATTTCCTTTCTAAACCTCTCACATGGTCTCACTGAAAATCAAAATGTCACATAACAATAACAGAAAAGATCTGAGAAAAACCTCAAAAAATAGAAACACATTTCTTAAGCATAACTAATATGCTAAAACTAATATCATTAGTTTTTACCTCTTTCTCACTCCATTAATCATCTCACAAGTCCCCAGATTTATCTTGTGACCCTTTAGCAGGGCCTGACCCCAAGTTTGTGAACCCTTAAACTAAACTACTACAGTAAATGTGTATAAAGTAGTTGAAACTAGCTCCACCTACAGCAGTAGAATAGAAGAGAAAACACTGTATTGTCTGCTTTTTAGTTTGCATGTGCAAAATCTGCTAATAATAGGGGTGCATTAAAATACAACATATCCCAACACATTAAAATACATTTGGATAAAAAACACAATACACAACAGAAGCTACATTAAAAGAAGTACCAGGTACTTGATGGTGAGGTTAAATAAATATATATATTAGGCAGGCTGGCTTATAATATACATACTGTATATATTAAAATAGTTCATGACAACAAGGACAAACATTTTTTTAAAGATGTTTACACATTGATGCATCAGTATAAAGCTCATTTTGCAGATAATAGTAAGTAGGATTTTAAAAGCAGGCTTTTTACTTGTAATGGAGAGCTTTTACATTGTTGTCATGGTACTTTCACATAACTAAATGATCTGAATACGTCCTTCACACACTGAACTGAAGCTTGTTTTTCTTCTGCAGTGGTAAAATGATCCCAGCTGACCTCGAGAGGAGAATACTGGAGGCCAAACAGAAGGTACTGTGATACACATTAATAATTACTGCAGATATTACTTCATACATCTAGTTTTCTGGTATTCGGACGAGTGATGATAAAATACTGTTATAATAGCATCAGCTGCTTCATTTCCTGGTTGTTCCTTTGCAGGGTTTCGTTCCCTTCTTTGTGAGTGCGACTGCTGGAACAACAGTGTACGGAGCCTTCGACCCTCTCATCGCCATTTCTGACATCTGCAAAAAGTACAACGTCTGGATGCACGTGGATGTGAGTAAAACTGATCTTTTGCACAAAATGAATCCGCTTCAGCGTCTCCTGTTGCCTCATTTAAAGCTCACCTTAAATGTCTGTGATGCACAATAATTTTAGTGAAGGAATACAGAGAAATACTGAGCTCGCCAGTGGCTTTGACAAATCTATTATGTCTGTCTCGCCTCTAACTGCTCGCGGTTGACCCAGATAGGAGCCAGCCATTTCCTATCTAACACTGGGGATTAGAAAAACTGGAACAGAGGCTGTAAATCATCTCCTCCCCTGACTTTGCCATCATGGGCCCTCTCACTGAAGGAGCTCTATCTATTAATGAAGGTGATTTAGTCCTGACAGGGGGACACCTCTATTAAGAGACATAAATGGCCTTATCTATCATTCCTCAACCAGCTGAGATGGGACAAAATACATCCTGCTTTGTAGTGTTGTGGCGCCTGACCTGTTTTTGTTAGAATATGTGCTTTTATGGATGAAATAAGTGTGTTTTCTTCTTAGTCCTCTCAGTAGTAAACATTATGAGGCTGGGAAGAGAGGGAGCTGGGAGATGCTTGTAAAAACATCCACACAAGCTTCTGACATTTACTGAAAGCTGACAATAGTACCAATGTTCAGAGTGAAGAATTAGACCATCACACAAAGCTGAAACTCAATAGGGAGGTACAGTTATTTTCATTATTGTTCAGTTTGCCAATTATTAATTATGAGTATGCAGTAAGTTAGTATATGATTCAGAATGCAGCCCTGGTTTGATGCTAAACTGCTTGTCGTTGTCTCAGTACTTGTTTTCTGTGCAATGATATTAAAGTTGAATCTAATCCAGAATCTGATCTAAGCTCGGGTTCACACCTAAAGGTCTGCTTTCTGAACCAAACCAATGTGACGATGACGCATTGTTTCAGTTTTACACCTGGTCTGGTTTGAGTTCACAAAGGCAAAACTCAAACAGTGCAGAAATTGCAAACAAAACTCATATTTTGGAAATGTTATTTGATTATTGGTCAGACAGATGGCGAGTAAAAAGACAAAAAAAACACAACAAACTCCTAATTTCTAGCTGGATATGGAGCACTGTCGTGTTCTGTTTATGTTGGTGTTGGTCTGGAGCGCATCTGCAGCATTTATTTAGTTAGTTATTTAGTTATTAAATAATTTATTAATGCAGGCATACCTCAGTGTTCTTATACATCTTCTGGAGTAATTGAACAATTCAGGTCATCTGACTGCACCGTGAGTCCAGATTTGTTCCCTGATGCTCCACATTTTGCTAGCAAACGCACCAATAGCCACCATTCAGCAACAGAAAATATTATTTTAACCAATGAAATGACAGATAAAATGCTAGGCTTCCTATGATTGGTTTGAATGGTGTTCACACCAGAAATGATCCACTCCAGAGTTCACTTGATGGCGGACTGAGACCATTCCTTCGTGGTGGACCAGGAAGCGATTGAGGGTTCGATTCCTGCATTCACACCAACCCAACAAACCAAACCAGGCTTCAGTTCAACCGGACTAAACAAGGCTGAAGTGAATGAGCCCTAAAAAGAAAGAAAATCAAAGCTCTAAAAACCCTGATCCTTCATTTCCCACAATGCAACTTGATATCATAGTATATCGTTAGACCCTCTGCACCTTACGTCACTTCTCAAACTTGACAAAGCTCATCCTTTTCACAAGCTGAGTAACGAATTGACTTGTAAAATGAGTGGAATGTCCCTTTAATTAAAGCTTGACCTTGAAGTTGTATTGACAGTATCACTTGTGTGATTATCGTCTGTGTGTCCTGTCAGGGTGCCTGGGGAGGAAGTCTCCTCATGTCCCGGAGACACAGGTGGAAGCTGGACGGAGTCGAGAGGCAAGTGATATTTTTTTAGGGGTTTGAACACAAACTGACAGGAAGCGAATGAGCATTCGAAGTAACGATGTGCGGTGGTCGTTTCTGTTACCTGCAGAGCCAATTCAGTCACATGGAACCCACACAAGATGATGTCAGTCCCTCTGCAGTGTTCAGCCCTGCTGGTCAGAGAGGAGGTACAGTAGGTCTCATCATCACATACACTACTTGTGAATACTTGGTTTGGTTTTTCTTGTAATTTAAAAAACATTGCGGATGTGATTTTACAGGGTCTGATGCAGAACTGCAACCAGATGCACGCCTGCTACCTGTTCCAGCAGGACAAACACTACGACCTTTCCTACGATACCGGAGACAAAGCGCTGCAGTGCGGACGCCATGTGGACATCTTCAAGTTGTGGCTCATGTGGAGAGCTAAGGTAATTCACACTGTCGCACTTTGCATGCAGTTCTTTGAAATGACTTTGTGATGAGAAAGTAGTCTTCCTTATGTTATGCCATTGTTGGTCTGTGTATGATGTCTGCCTCTACATTATGTTATAAAAATACCAGTGGTTTCTGGGATTTTATCTCAACACATACATTTTCAACCAAACTTCTCTTCATTCTTTGTAACTGGTTGAAAACTACGTATTCACTACTGCTTGGCCTGTGACTCCTTATATTTTTCTGTATATGGCCCACAATCAAAAAAGTTTGGCCTTCTCTGTTCTAAATAAAGTAGTAGTAGTATTTTTATTCAGTCATCACACATAATACAATAAGTATGAACAGTACAATCAGTATTAACAAAGCCAACAGTCTTTGTATTAAGTAGTGACTGAATAGGCACAGATGTTTATATATTCCTAACCTACTGTATATTCTTATCAAATTAAGCTACCCTCAAGAAATAAAAAAACAAAAAATAATAATTCACACTTGTAACCCTCAAAAATAACTTTGCAAATCATTCTTTTGAAAACCAAAAGCAAATTATTCACTCACTCATCTTCAAACTCTTATCCGGGGTCGGGTCATGGGGGCAACAGCTCCAGCAGGGGACCCCAAACTTCCCTTTCCTGGGCCACATTAACCAGCTCTGACTGGGGGATCCTGAGACGTTCCCAGGCCAGTGTGGAGTTATAATCTCTCCACCTAGTCCTGGGTCTTACCCAGGGCCTCCTCCCAGCTGGTCGTGCCTGGAAAACCTCCCTAGGGAGGCGTCCAGGAGGCATCCTTACCAGATGCCCGAACCACCTCAACTGGCTCCTTTCAACACAAAGGAGCAGCGGCTCTACTCCGAGTCCCTCACGGATGGCTGAGCTTCTCACCTTATCTCTAAGGGAGACGCCAGCCACCCTCCTGAGAAAACCCATTTCGGCAGTTTGTACCCCCAGTCTAGTCCTTTGGGTCATGACCCAGCCCTCATGACCATAGGTGAGAGTAGGAACGAAGATTGACCGGTACATCGAGGACAACGGTGTGGTAAAGCGCCCCCAGTGCTCCAAAAGCAAATTACACATTCTTAAATGTGTATTAGCATTGATCCATAATTTGACCCCAACAACAGAAATACTTCTCTTTTTCATACCCATTTTACCTTTTTGTACAGTAAACGTACAAATAGATCAGATTTGCTCTCCTGTAGTGAAAAAACTTTTGTACACCATCTGGGAGTGACATTGGCTCTGAACATTATTTGCATTATTTCATAATATACCAAATCATTAAATTTCATAGCATGGGAACGTATAAACAGTGGATCATTATGATCACAGTAACCAGCCTTACTGATAATACGTATGGCTCGTTTTTGTAGTAAAACATAAAAGCTGATCCCCACAGCGCCACGCAGTAAGAAATACAAGGAAGTATAAACGTTTCAAATCTAACAGATTCAAATCTTTCCTCTGACAGGGCACCATTGGGTTTGAGGCTCAGATTGACAAGTGTCTGGAGCTGTCGGAGTACCTCTACAACAAGATCAAGGACAGAGAAGGATACGAGATGGTGTTTGATGGGAAGGTATGTCCACATTTAACTCTGACTCTACACAAGGATTATTCATCCACATAATCAGAGAAAAGTAGCTAACATTAGTCCGCGTTGCTTATTTTACCGCCGTGTGTTCAGTTTCATTATGGGTGACTTGACTGACACGCAGCATGCTCTTGCTTTGTGTTGGATGAATGCCATTTCTACCTCTAGCTGCCAGTATAATGTGCTGCTATTATGTCTAATGAATAGCACAGCAGCCTGTAATTGCTCATATGCATATGAATAGCACAGTGTCTGAAATATCCTCTACAACAGCCCAAATTTATGTGGATATGATGGGGTTATTAAGCTAAAAACTCTTTTATAAGAGGAGTGCTTGGACACCGGAGTCATTTATAGTGAAAGCTCATTAATGTTTTGAGGCTTATTGTTTTCCTGCTGAGCCACGAACAGCTCAGAGCATCATGGTGAGAGGACGGTGGGAAAAAGCCGAGTCCTCTGGGCAGCGGCCCAGGTGTTCACTTGTGTGTACCTCCCGATGAGCCATTACACCAATCTGATGTTGAATATACGACGGCCGAACCAGCCGGCCTGTGTAAACGAAGCTGGTGTGCATGGCTAGTCAGCTGTTGGTAATGAATGCTTTAGGCAGGCAGGCAGCTCCAGCAGGGCTTCACATGCCAAAATATAGAGCTGTGTTGGCTTTCAGACTTATAGAGAGTATCTGTGGAGGACGCAGCTACCTGTCCGATGCTGGAAACAACTAATGGATTTCCTTTTTGAGCTGAATGCCATTTTCAGACAGAATCTGCTCTGCTTGGAGAAACGGACAGTTGCTTTCAGCACATTTAATTCTGTGGTATCTGTAGGACTCCAGGCAAAAATGACTAAATATGTGTATATGTGTACTGCATGTCTATGTGATGTATATGTATATATATATAATTATAGATATTTATAATTATAGTATTATAGATATAATATATGTGTGTATGATGTCTATAAAAACACTAACATAGCATCTCCTAAATTATTCTTATTGCCTAACAGTCCACTGCTATGTATAACAGGCCGCTGCTATGAATAACAGGCCATTGCTATGAATAACAGGCCGCTGCTATGAATAACAGGCCATTGCTATGAATAACAGGCCATTGCTATGAATAACAGGCCGCTGCTATGAATAACAGGCCACTGCTATGAATAACAGGCCATTGCTATGAATAACAGGCCGCTGCTATGAATAACAGGCCATTGCTATGAATAACAGGCCGCTGCTATGAATAACAGGCCGTTGCTATGAATTTGCTATGTATAATAGACTGTTGCTATGTATAGCAGACCACTGGTATGCATAACAGACATATACAGAGTATTTGAGGAGATCAATAGACCGCTGCTATGAATAACAAATCGTTGGTATGTATACCAGATCATTGCTATGTGTCACAGACCATTGCTATGTATAACAGACTGCTGCTATGAGTAACAGACCGTTGCTATGAATAACAGACCTTTGCAAGGTATAGCAGACCGTTACTATGGATGCAGGTCTGATGTCGGACTCTTGATGATTGTTTTTGTATCAAACTGCTGATTTCTTTAGCAAGTAGTCATGTAATAATTGGTATAATTTAAAGTGAGCCGGTCACTACTGTGAAAGAAACCCCAACAGGGAGAAGCATAAAATTCTGTATGTTTGCAGCCCAACAACAAGCTGAAAGATACAAAAACACTGTAAAACTGAGGTGAACTGCAGAACTAGGTGGCAATAAAAGAAACTTGACTTGAATTTGCAGAGTCAGGTAATAATTCTGTGGGTTCATTAGCAAGAGCAATTCTTTTTAAATTAGACATTTGATCTATTGTTAATATAAAATATGTATTAGAGCAGCTTTAAACATATAGCTACTTAGCTTCTAATTACAATGTGCTCTTAGTCGGTTGTATGTGATTATAGCACCTCTCAAATTATTCCGATGTGTTAAGAGATAATCCCGGTGATTATAATGCCACCACTGGTGGGTGCCAAAGGCATGTTCAAATTGTACACATAAAGGCTTTAATTTTGATACCAGACATTTTAAAAATCAATCATATCATCATGATACAATAAAAGTCTGTAATGTTGGATTATTCCCCAGCCATACATGTGCATGTTTTGCATTCATGACAGTTTATTCCTCTCATCTCTGTGTTCCCGCAGCCTCAGCACACCAACGTCTGCTTCTGGTACCTCCCTCCTGGGATCCGCTACATGGAGGACAAAGAGGAGAGGAAGAAACACTTGCACAAGGTGGGTGAGCAGAGATAAGACGCCTGACTTTAATATCTCCCAAAAACACATTTAGTTTGCCCTACAAGCCTTTTATTCCTATCCAGCTTGACCATCACATGTCCTCCTCATTAGGGACTACAGGGACGTCCACTTATACTTGGGATTAAAGAAATACTTTTCCATACTTAGTATATAGTGACAGTGTTACTCGCAGAAGGAGGGTATCCCAGGCTGGACTTAGAGGGATATTCAGTTAGCTGAAGTGGTGTCATTCAGATACTTCCACAGCAGCAGGGCAGTAATTGTCAATTAGGACAAACAGATGGCGTACATACAAAGAGCTCTCTCTAAAACCTAAAACCATCCTCCATAAATTGTGTGTCATAGCACATCAAACAGAGAGATTTCCCATTTTTTCCAAAGTTTGATTGAAAAAACAACACAGTGGATACGCCTCGCTGAAAAACTCTGACACTCAGATTGAAACTGAAGGAGCTTTCCTCGATTTCCTCCTTACGTCATGACTTCTAAAGGACAACTGGGAAATTGTCAAAAGACGGATTTGATGGAAATCTACAGCTGATTGGTTATTTTACAGAAACTGCAACAGGACACCTGCAAGAGATTTAGAGGGAATAGCTGGTTATGTAATGAGAACTACTGCAATGCATCATATTTAATAAATTGATCATATGTATTGTATGTAGATGAAAGTAGCTAGTAACCATAGCAATAAAAGTGGAGAAGAAGTAAAAAGTACAATATTTTCCTCTAAAATGTGACTAAAGTAGCATAAATTGGATATACTTAAGTGTATTTGAGTACCTCAGATTTGTCCTGAAGTACAGTACAGTACAGTAGCCTACTTGAATAAATGTACTTAATTAGTTAATTAGTTAATTTCCCAGCAAGCCTCTATACACAGCTATCTACTCAAGCTGATTGAAATCATACAGGAATTTTAAAAGTTTATTTTAATTTGTTAATTTAATACTCAGATTTATTAAAATTCTTGCTAGATTGCTGAAAGCGACTGTAAATGAGTCACAGTTATCTCAAGTCTTTAAGCAGCAAACTGTTCATGTCCTTAAGTTGATTAAGGGTCACAGTACTGTGACGAGTACGGTCATTTCTGACTGGCTTCTGTGCAGTGAAATATTGCTGTTGAAGCCTTTTCACTTTGATCTACTGTGTGCACGAATCCCTTCTCCTCCAGTTTATCTCACTTTATAAGTGTCGCTATGGACTTTTCACCACATTGTGGACTTTATTTAACATATTCTGTATGTTCTCGTTGGCCCAGATATCAAGTGTTATGTGCCGTATTGTTTTTTTTTTTTTTTTTGTGTTTTTCTTGGAGTGTCACCTAGCGGGGGCTGCAGCCCCACAGCTGACCCTGCTATTCACCCAGACCTGAATTCTTATGTTCCCCCATTTAGGGTCCAGGGGATGGAGGGAGTAACAAATAGATCTGATCCAGGGATGAGAGGGGCCGGCAATGGATTGTGTGCAAAAAACAAAGTTAGACAATTTATTAACAGTAAATGAAAATTTACAAACTTAAATCTGTTTCCTGTAAAAGAAAGAGCAACTTAAAGCTACTGCTCAACGCTACAACAAAATATAGTATATTCACGATAAGGAAATACTGCCAACGTGACGTCCACACAGTCTCATGGTGCCTTCAACACGTTTACTGTGAGGTGATTTGGCACAACCGTGTTCATCCATTTATTGCAGCTGCACATCTGGGGAGGGCGGCACCTGAGAATACACTGGAGAGGGAAAAAGAAAAACATACACAATAGCACATCAACATCAGTCAGTCCTCATTTTAACCTTTCATTTACCTGTGTCCATCTCAACAAACAGCTTCACAGGCAGCCTGTGTTTTGGTTGGCTTCATGCTACTGGGTCGGATTATGTTCTCACTGCAATCAAACTTCACTAAGATTCACTTGGAAACGGTCTGATACCACCTCTCGCACGCAGTCTTGGACCGGTTGTTTTGGTCTGCACCAAAATCCGATCACTGCACCACAACTGCCCCAATGAACCGCACCAGAGTTTGATTAAAACGGACTAAATGTTGGCTTGTGAAAGCAGCCTTAATGTGCAATCTGAACATCAGATGTCAAATTCTGCTTTCAAAACTTGCTTTGTGCTTAAAAATTTGACCCTACAAGCTCATTTCATTAGTGATCTGGTTTGTTTTGTGCTTGTTTAGTAGCAGATAGTTAGACATACCGGCTCAAATGAACCAAACCAAAGGAATGATAGTTTATACAGTACATGATCTTCTCATCTGTATTAATTCATGCTGTTATTTCCTGGCTCCCTCAGGTGGCTCCAGTGATAAAGGCCAGGATGATGGAGTACGGGACGACCATGGTCAGCTACCAACCACAAGGAGACAAGGTCAACTTTTTCCGCATGGTGATCTCAAATCCCGCCGCAACCTTCGAGGACATCGACTTTCTTATTGAGGAGATTGAACGACTCGGCCAGGATCTATAAGACTCATCTCACCAAATCCTCCCATATGTGTCCCCTTGACGGATGAATTGTTTGTCGTGAATGTACTGGTAAACTTTTTCTTTTCTCTCTCTTTCCTCCAAAGTCGCATATTTAAGAGTATATTTGAGAAAAAAGATCTATATCTATATATTATGTATTGTAGCTTTGCTGTGGACTAACTTGGTCCAAAGCTATGTAAAAGTGCTTCTGTCTGCCTATCCTATAGTGTAGTCGATCCCAGTAAGTGATGTAACTTTATATGTCCTTTTGTGATATGAAATGCTTGTGCAATAAGTCGATGAGGAAGCATTTTATTTTTTAATCATTTCTCATTTGCAGAGTATGTTGTTAAGTGCCAAACGTGGTTGTGATCTATAGTAAACTTTACATTTTAAACTTCTGGTTTAAAACAAAAGAAAAAAAAGCACTTCACCTTACCTCAGCTTAATCAACTGCCTTTACATCTGCACATAGGACTCCGAGACACTATTCTCTTTACTGGTGATGTACAGCAGCACCAGCACATGTTAAATAAATATCCCAACCAGAGCAGGATGTCAGTAGGAAATATGTACAAAAGAAAACATTTCCATCAAAATTACACAACTGCAAAGCCAATTTAAAGCATTTATGAAGCATTGTGCATCACATCAGCCTCTGACAGTTTGGTCCACAGCTTATGATGCTAATTTAGCATATTACTTCTAACTGTTTTTACACACACACTTCTTTTTAGTGTATTTAAGGTGGTAAACGCGTGTTAAACCCAGATTGTTTGACGCCCAGCTACATGCACATATATTTCTAACCAGGCTGTATACTTAGCTGTGTTTTACATGTTGTAATCTGATCTAAAATGAGAATAATCAACATTTAAGAGGTAATGCAAAGTTATAATCCTTAAGATTATCCTTTATTTTTCTATTTTTGCTACAATTAACAGCCAGCATTTGTTTTTTGAGTTGGCCTTTTCCACTTTAAATTCAAATCGCACACCCACGCACAAGGGGACAATTTATTTTACCTAATGATTCAAACTGTGGTAACATAAGGTATCATGTCAGAGTGTTTGTGCCCTAATCTGACTTCTGATTACGAACTGGTCAAAGTGGGCCACTGCCAAGGAGCCTCAGACCCAGAGGGGCCACTAAAGCCCTGAGTTTGTGTGTCAACGGGTTTTGGTAATTTCATTAATTGCAAATTTGCGCACTTAAGAACAATATCAATGGAGCCTGTGTTGTCAGCTAGTTCATGCTAAACCATGTCTTGCAAAATAACCATATATCAAAGTTTGGTAGACTTGTTATTTTCAGCCCAGGGACGTGGATGCATTTACATTACAGTCAATACATGGCGAACAAATGATGTGAAAATTAAGAGCAGCGTTCTTATTGCACACTAAATGCCTTGTGCATTATTGTGTCATTCATACTAATACAAATTATTTATATCCAGTATAGTGCTGGTTGCACTGGACTTCATGGGAACTTTAAGATGACAGGGTACAAGGTGGTGGGGAGTTGGTGGGGGCCCAACAAACAATTCAGCCATGATGGGAACTTTTTTGGGCAAGTGGGCCCAGTACCGACCGTGGCCACTACTCCAAAATCTCCTCGCAGCCCATCATTACTTCAAGTGGCTTCGTTAAGCTGTGTTCACACTACGTTTCACTAGCGAAGTGTCGGCCGTCATTGTGTAGCTTCATGTCACCGGCTTGTAGCCTGTTGGTTTGTCGCTCTTAGCGTGACCACAGCATCACAATCTTGCTTATATCACAATAAAATTTTAAGGATTCTAACTTTAAAGAAACCTCTCATCTATAGTACCATAACTATACTAAAAGCTATTTGTTTTTGGATGAGCCCTTAAAGAAAAGTCAAGGATCTTTAAGAAAACTGGGAACGGGGCAATAATGGTGTTTAGTCTGAGTATTAAAGGAACGTCACCAGACCTGCAGCTACTGCATACCTGACTTCACTTGCACTAAATCATCGGGGAGGAGGAGCGTCTCTTGGCATTGCAACTGAGATTTCCTCTTCATTCATTCACAAGCAATATTCAAGTATAATGGGTCCAATCTATATATATAAAATATATATATGGATGCAAAAAAAAATCTAATGAAACGGTGAATTCAAGTGTACAAAAGATAACGATAATCAAGTTTGCTATGAGTTAGCAAACCTAAAAACATGCGTACTGTAGGCAGGTTAGTTGATGGCAAGTGAACCAGAGGTTCTGTAGCATTTTCATTAGAATAAGTTAGAAAAGCACAACACGGTCGCTCAGTGTACAATCACTTTTGATCATAGATTGTAAATAGTATTTCAAGATGTCCTAAGTACATATCTTTGTGTATACATACGTGTATATAAGACATATAACCAGAGACTATTTGTGAGGTAAAGTTATTCATATTTTCTCTATCTCCAATATAGATTACTTGTATTTTCATCCTGTTTGTCCAAAAGGCTTTTTTTCCTGTGTGTGTGTGTGTGTGTGTGTGTGTGTGTGTGTGTGTGTGTGTGTGTGTGTGTGTGTGTGTGTGTGTCAGAACTTGACTTGGTTTGTGACTCTTTTTGCTCTTTCAAAGATGTTTCAGGGACTGGCTTTAAAGAAACTGACAGATTTCACCTTGAAACACTTCCCAGTCTCGCTCAGAGAGCCTCTGGTGGTGTTTAGGTTTTAAATGAATATGCAAAGCCATTTTTGACTCTGAAGCCCTGTGTGTTTTTTGTGCACAAGTGAATACTTGACGGTATGTGCCAATGTGTACCTTAGTGTGTTTGTAACTGTGTTGCCTTAGTATAAATTTGCCAGTATTGTCTAGTTTTCCTCCTAAGGGGAGGTTGTGCACTTTAGAGTATACACATGACCTAATAACGTGCAATGTCCAATGGTTGTTCATAAGTTGATGTTTAAAAAAAAAAAAAAAAAGTAACTTAAGCTCTTTGGCCTGAATGTGACATGAATCAAGGGTCTGTTGGAAGTTTTTTTTTTTGCCGTTTATACACATAAACGTTTTACTATCTGATGCTGAAATCACACCAGAGCAGTGGCGAAGTGCAGCCTGTGGTGAGCTGCCATGCAGTGTCTATAAAAAGCTGGGGATACACCAAGCCGACGTCAAAGAACTAGTGCCGACCTGTTGCATCGTCTCACATTGCCTTTTTCTTGGCTAAAACACTAAAACAATAGTTGACGACCAATGTAGCACACACTTTCTGCGCCTGCGTGAGATGAAATAACTCTCCACACCAGCAGGCGGCAGTAGTCTGTATTCATCATTCAGAAAGGGAAACCGGAAGATGAGGACAACAACATACAAGCAGTTGATATGATATGTGTGTGAAATAAAGCGCTGTCTGCTGACCAATTGGGAAAAGATAAACTTTCACCTGGAGTGTGGCCAGAGCAGCCAATCAGTAAACAGATCCTGTGACTCCTGACATGTTGACCTGTGTTACAAAGAATTTCTTCCCAACTGACACACTTGAACGCACCTCCCGGCCACTGAAAAATATATTAGTTTTATTTTTTCATTTATTTTTTTATTATTTAGTGAGAAGAGACATAACAGGTGAGCAAGACAAGACAAAAAAACATTTTTTTTATTTTATTTATTTTTATTTTTAAAAAATAATTGGGAGAGAGGACGGAAAGTTTTTTTTATTTTATTCTATTTCTTAATTTTAAAAAATGTAATCATTGTGGTGAGCCGCACTTCACTACTGCCTGGTGTGAATTTAGCGTTACATCCCAAATGAAATTAGCCTCAGTTTTTACATGTTTCAGATTCATTAATCCTGATTTTGTTCCCAGATTAAGATTTGGCGTTCACACTGTGACACAGACAACATCAGATTTATTACAGCGACACTCTTGGAAAGCCAGATGTTTTCTTCTCTTGCTGCTACTGCTGCTGCTTCCTTTGCACGTGCATGCGATGCCTTGCCTATCCAGCTTGTTTGATATCTCCTATATATCTATTTCTCTATATATACATATATACAGTATGTGTAGCTCCTGTAATTAGCTTTAGTGTCCGATGTATAGCTTTAGCCTGTAGATTAGTGCACTGTCGCTCTAGCCTTTACATGTGATTCTCTGCGTCTTGGGCTTCCTGTAAAGTATCTCCGTGCTGCAAGCATGCTAACCTCGCCTAGCATTGTACTCCTCTACCGCGCTTGATCTGACTGTCTCTATCTTCCGTCTTTCTTCTTCTGCTGCTTGAAGACTGTTGCAGCTCTGACCGTAGAGTATTATATCTATCTATCTATATATATATGTGTGTGTTTAGTCCCTCAGCATGTCTCTGAAAGCTCTTCTCTGCTCTGCACCTGTGCGACCTTTTCTCTCTTTCTCTTCCGCTTTCGCCTTCTGGTAGCAGTGACATCGTGTCCTCGCGCTTTCCTCTCTCGGCTGCCGCCGCGCTGTCGTCCTGTTTTGCGTGTCTGAGACGCGTGTTGACTGGTGTCATGGTGTCACCGTTTCTGGTTTTGTTTCACCAAAGGCCCTTGACTCTATGGGATGTATGAGAAACAGAATCAGTAGGAATTTAGACTTGATTGTCCAAAAACTTGTCCAACGCAAGTGTTGTTAGCCTTTAACACAGAGGTATAGAAAATATATGAATATATACAGTATATACCCTGGTTTCTTGCTTACAGGAGATGTTGTTTGAGAACTATTAAAAACCCTAGTACTCAGAGTGCAGTTCACTTTCACTAAATATGGTATGATTTTGAATCATATAATCTGCAAACTGCTGTGCTGGCTTCTCTCAAACATTCATTTGTCCTGAACTATATGTTACTGTTGGGGAAATAGAAATAAATATTGTCAAAACAAACATTACTGGAATCCTTTATTCTTCATTTTCTTGTTTTTTTCTCAGACATTAAGCAACATTTTCAAAGTGCTTCATACCGTGGACCAAAAAACAGTTACGTGAGCAAAATTTGTTGCGTAAGCTGGTCCTTGAACAGCAAAGTGGAACATGAAAAGTGGCACTTTAACAGCACTACAAGATAAGGATGTATCAGCACAGAGAGAGGGTTTGTAATCTCTGCCTATAGCTAGGTGTCCAAACTGGACTCAAAACATGCAGGACTTGTATAATTACATGCAACTGAATGCAATAACCTTTCAAAACTAGTCTTTCTTTATGAGGTTTATCATGTTAAACTTTTAAAGAAAATATTACCCTAAAAGAGAAATGTGGCACTTTTTATATGCATGTCCAATCAGTGCTGGTGATATACATTTCATAGCGTTTATGTTATAATATACTATATATTAAAGTCTTAATGGCTTTTTTTGTTTTTAACACTGGGTAAAATGGTGCTATATTGTTTGAACTCTGATAAAATGCACGAACGTTGGCTTGGTTCCCGATCATTTTTTCTTATGAATATGAATTTTTCCAAATGTAATAAATAATTATATGATATACAGCATGCTATTTTCAATCTTTTACTTGGTAAATTCAGTGTTATATCTTGAAAGACATTCTGGCAGCAACTGAATCGAAGGCAGCTGGACTTAGATTTGTCTCTGAAGACGTTTCGCCCTTTATCCAAGTGGCTTCATCAGTTCGTAACGCAACAGTCTGACTAGTCCCCACTAGTCTGACGAGTGGTCAGACTAGATACCAAATAAAGAGAATAATCTAACACTTTTTTTGTCAGTCATGTTGTGTGTAGAGCAGTGACGCTCTGTTTTCACCAACGCCGGAAGCCGGATGTGACGTTTGTGGGCGTTGCCATGAATACCTGAAACTGTCTGATGGCTGACCACCTGCTCTCTGTATCAGGGCCTTTACGTTTCCAGCAGCAACAATGTCATCCCAGTGCAGCAGAGGGTGTTATAGACGAGGATGTTTTTTACAATGTACATGTTACCGTGTTTTGGTTGACTCGGATACTCCGCCACATTCAGCCGGAAGGAGGCTGCTGAAGATGCCGCAGCTACGTTGTGACCGGCGTGGACCCTCCAGAACCAGAACCTGAGCTACCTACAGCAGTTTGAGGTGATTTTGTCCTCAGATTTTACTAATTTAATGATCTGCCTCTGAAGAAGGAATCAAAGTCTCCAACGAGCCGTTGTTGGATCAGTAGAAAGACTAGCGGACTAACGGTATTTTGGTGAGTTTTATTTTGTGTCTGTCCAGTTTGAGAGTGTAGTATACGATGAGTTAACAAGGCAGTTAAACCTGTCTGAGGTTGGTGTAAGAGAGAAACATTAATTCAGAAAGTGTACCGTTTGTATTGTTCTGTTTAACTTTACGAATGTTTCCTTCATTGACTTTTTGGAGTTTATTTTGAAATTCAGACAGAGCGAACGCGGCGCTCTTCCGCAGTGCATGCTGGTACATGTAGGCACGAGAAGTCCACTTTCCTGTCATTGTAAAAACACTGGGGAATTTATTTCTTAAGTACATATTTTCATACTTTTCTCACCAAAATATAATAATAATGATAATAACAAATACAATAAATAGCACAACATGCATAGTACGGACAACAATAACGTGAGTGGCCCCACTGTGAAATGTGTTTGCAAATTTAGCAAAGATACGATTGATTTTTGTAAATGGCCATAAAAAGATTTTCTAATCAGAAATTATTGAGAGGAAAATGTAAAAAATGCAACAGCTCATTGACAAAATCACGGAAAACCATATTTATGTGCCAAAAATTCAAGCCACATTTGCAGTGCATGCTTATTTTGAGGTAAGGTAAAAAAAATACACTTTATCCAAGAATGGTCATATTTTATTTATTTATTTTAAATAAATAAATAAACAAATAGTACCACTCCAGTAAAAAAAGGCCTCTCTAGATGGCACTGCTGCCCCACTATTTAGTCATTAGGGAGCAACAGGGAGTGTATTTACTCTTCTTCATAATAATGATGGACTGCAAATGTGGCTGGAACTTTTGGCAAATAAAAATTATTTTCCATAATTGACTGAATGAGTTGTTATTTTTACCTTTCCCTCTCAATCAGTTCTGATTACAACATCCTTTTATGTCCAAATGAAAGAAGAAAACATATCCCAAACTATGTGAAAGGTTCCCAGATGGTTTACCTCATCTGTCCCTCTCATACAGATAAAGAGGAAAGTACCACATGTAAGATAATGGGAATGTCTCTGTGACAAAGACTCACAACCAGACTGGGAATTACCCTGTTTGTTTATTCTAGTGAAAAGATAAGAAAATGAGATGTAACGTATGTTTGAAATGAAACATCTGGGCTGCACACTATCAGCTGGCTCTGAGTGAAGGCGCTCAGAGGAAGTGGATGTTATAACATTACAGAAATGTCATGTAATCACTCAGTTAGTTAACTGTTTCCACACAGAGGGGCTCTTTGTCCAATCTAGGTCAATGCAGTGATCGATCCCCAACAGACTTTAACATTATCTCATCATTGAGCCTTCTGCAGACATTATTTTAGCAGGTAATGTGGTTGACAACTCCACCTAATGTTCTTCCTGTATAGCTGTACTGCTGATAGATTGTTGCTTCCTTACATGTTACTGCAATCCTCTACCACAGCTGCATAGCTACTGGGGCTGCACAATATATCATTTTTTTTTATCATAATTGTGATGTCAACTTGTGCGATAAACTCACAAAAACTCAGGAAAGACAGCGATGTTGCACTAAGGGATTTTTTTTTTTTATTGACATTCAACAACATTATTGTATATTGCATATTATCCTCATATTGTGCAGCCCTAGAGGGTATATATTTTATTTAGGCATTTTCAATTTTCAAGTCCCCTTTATTTGCTACATTGTGGGGCTTGTTGGTCCTAGTTGAATAAGATTTCTTTATAGTCAATTAGTCTTTTTTTTCATGCTGAATGACCTATTTCCAAGAAACTTCTAAGCACGTCTCTCGTAAACACAAGATCTGAAGTGGTGGTTTTGTGTGATACTTTGTGCAGTTTTGCAGATCTAAAAATAAATTTACACCTCATCAAATGGAGTAGATTTTATAATACAGAAATGCAACGAATTTCAGCAATATATAAGAAAATCTGATACCTTTCTCATCAGTAGATCAGTACAAGTCAACATTCTTCTGGACTGAAGTTTTGAATGGGCTGACCAACATCAGGCTCTGCTTCTGCTCGCAAGGAGAAAATCACAGGTAAGAAAATAGTCAGACTGTAGTTTTAGCTAGAGGTCGACCAGTATGGGTCTTTTATGGCTGATGCCAATGCTGATTTTTTACAGAATCAGGACAGCCGATGGTCAATATATGATGCTGATCTTTTTTCCTCCATCTGATAAAATATAACGTCTTAATAACAACAAATGATACACAAAAGTAGCTCAGTCTGTAGGGAGTTGGCTTGGGAACCGGAGGGTCACCGGTTCAAGTCCCGACATGGACCAAGAACTGAGTGTGAACTGGTAGCTGGAGAGGTGCCAGTTTATCTCTTGGGTACTGCCGAGGTGCCCCTGAGCAAGGCACCAAACCCCCAACTGCTCGGGGCGCTTGTCAGGAGCAGCCCCCTCACTCTGACATCTCTCCATTGTTGCATGTTTGTGCATGTGTGTGTTCGGGTCTGCATGTACCGTGTATAAGTTAACAACAGAGTGAAAAAATTGAATTTCCCCTCGTGGGACTAATAAAGGAATATCTTCTTCTTATCTTCTTCTTCAAAATTTCTTAACTTAAGTAAACATTTATTGACCAACACCAATGGTCTGTCTCCAATCTGCGTTTTGCGTCTGCACGGTTTCTCCCAATTAGGACGCTGTTCTTCTCACGCGCTGACACAAGAGGCGGAGTCACACATGTCCTACAACAGTTGCTTGCAAGTGCGCCTGCTTAGTAATCTGCTTAATATGTTCAGGCATCGGTCACAGATTTATCGGTCGATCTCTAGTTTTAGCCGTTAAAGCATTCCTTAATTTTTGTTGAATTGTACATGAATCGGTGAAGTCAGTGAACCCATAGCTAACGTAGTTAAGCTGAACTGCAAAAGATGAACTTGGGTCAAAACAAAGATAAAAGCAGTAACCTCAGAAGGTAGCTCTAATGACTTTAACCCCACTAAAGTCTTTTACTATATGTGCAGTACAAATGCACTTAAATAAATGAATGGACCAAGTCTCAGACGCACAGTATGCACATATACAACCCTGTCTCCATACAGCTTAACTACATTCACAATTACGTTTCAAGGGAAACTTATTTACTCAGATTAGCAGTTGCTTCTGAAATCCCATATTAACATGCTTTCAGTATGTGAGATTTTTTTTTTTATTATGTCCGAAACTTAAATGCAAATTGCGTACTATTTCTGGTGACATATTACAGTATGCAAGTGAAAGCAGTGTTCTGTTAAAATAAATGAAAATGTTGTCCCTAAAATCAATGAATAGTCGTGATAGATAATCTCAATGTTGATCAAAATAAGCGTGATTATTATTAGTCCTACTTCTAGTTTAGTTGTGTGGGATTATAATTTTTAGGAGACCGGGCTGACATACTGTATGAAGTCATTATGTGATCCTCCCTCAGCCCACAGTGTGAGTTTTATGATGCTGCAGAGCCACAGAGACAAAATGACTTGTCAGCTCATCCTCCATTAATTATCATCAAGGAGGAATTACCTATGTGTACTCTTGACATCACATTTTGGATTCTGTTGGTGTCACGAGACCAAATTAATTTCAATCAACCTTGACACGCTGCCTCTGCGGACTCTGTTATCTTCCTGACAGGCAGCTCCGCAGAGTGTAAACATTTTGCCTTTACACATTCAAAATTACCTCGAGGAGTATTAAGAATAATGACTAAATGACCAGGCCTGACATTTTCAGATTCGCCCTACATGCTTCCTTCCTCTCACATGAGCAGTTCATCACCAGCCTCACCTGGATGATCTGCTCAGTGTTTGCAGCAACCCTCCGACCATGTGGAGCACATCACAGGCCTTGTAAAGCCCCGCCGCTCTAATCCTACATGTGATTACACAAAGAAGAAACGAGCCGCTCCCTCCAAACACACAAGGGCTGCAGATAGGAGAAATGTAGCAAACATGTCATAAAGTAAAAGTCGGAGAAGTTACTCTTCTCAAACTTTGCTGTGATTTATGAGCAAACCGGCAGATGGCAAAGTCGGGGTTGCTGGCTGCAGAGAGGCTTACCAAAGCATTTTGACAGAAAGGCCAAAAGGATTCTCGTGCTTCTATAACGACTGAAGTCTTTCCTGAAACCAGACCGTGTGTATGTGCGTGTGTGGCGGCTAAGCCAAGCCAGATGTTGGTGTCTGTTGAAATTGGTGGCGCTCACCTCACGGTCTTATGTTGCCTGAACTCTGCCTCTGCCCTAATGTCAGCCCAGAAGCTGGTAGGCCATCCGTTAGTGTTTGGTTTCACTCTGACACCGCTCAGCGAACACATGAAAGCCTGGTCACCTCAGAGGAGAGGCCGCATGCTTGCTTGACAGCAGGAGAAGTTGCAAAGACCCATTTTTCTCTTCGTCCACATGTTGTTTTATTTATCAGGTGTCCAGCCAGGACTTTGCCACTAAACATGGATTGTTGGTTTGGAGGTCAAAAGAAGTCTAAGGGGTCTAAGTGTTCCATCTCATTATTTTGGTTTTACTGTTTTGATTCCCCCCCCCCCCCCCCCCCATAGCATCATTTCCAGACACAGCAGGCAGCTGTTTCCAGTGAAAAAGCTCCGATAAACCCACTGTAAGCTCCCTGCTCAGCACCAAACAGCAGACAAACAAAGTTAGCGACTTGCCTTTGAAGCTGGTGAAGCATTTAGCTGCTTAAGAGCCAGATATTTTCTTCAGAAGTTGGTTGGGACCAGCAGACTTAAGAGAAAAAGATTGATTGTTGGACTTGCGTTCATTTAACTATCTAACTGTAAAGCAAGGAATCTCTATCTTTCTGTTTGCCCTTCACATATCACCACTTATCTGATCGACTTCAGACTTGGTGGGTGCTTTGTTGGGGACTCAGGGTAGTGCAGGGTCAAATTTGGTGCAATTTGGCCAGGTGGTGGGGCTATAACAATTATGTTTTGGTCTGTAACTTATGAACCGTAACCGTTTTTTTTTTTTTTTTTTTTCCTGGTACAGACAAATCTGTCCACATAAGCCACACAGCCATTTGCATCTTGATTGATGTTCCATCATTTTTAATTTTGTCCAAATCAGATTTTTTGCTGCTACTACAAATTTTGAGCAATCGTCACCAAACCGGACGCACATCCCGAGAACCGTTCATCCAGTCAACTTCACACAGCCGAGCGGTCGGTCCATTGTGGACTAACACACCCTCCGAACGGGCACTGCACTAGTAAATCTAATGAGGCAAGTATAATGTTATAACCAAAACAACTAAAAACAAGATGAAAGGTGTAATAAAGTTAAATTATTTTAGAAACACCAAATTGAGTCTAGCGATAAGACAATTTTTTCACCTGCAAATTGCCAAATCTATGGTTACTGGTGGCATCTGCCTCAATAGTATAAATGCAGGACTGTTACACTGTAGTTGAAAACTACTGTACTTTAGCTAAAGGTACTCCATTGAGCCCACTTTGTTACTCAAAGTCAGTCATACTCATTAGCTTCCCTGACCTCACTGTGCACCCTGCCTGCTACCAAAGCATATGCCATGTACTGTTGCAAAACACTGCCACACACACACACACACACACACACACACACACACACACAAACCCCTCTACTCAACTTATTATGGTATATGCAGAGTCATTTGTATGGATGCATTCAGTGAGATAGTTAATCTGTAAGCGCCTGCCGAAGAAAGCAATTAACCTCGCGGACCACCGGGGAGTTGATATGAGTAAGAGAGCATCTCGCCTCCATTTAAATATACACCAGAGGGACAAGCTCGCTCACATTCAACCAACCTATTATTCATCATCAGCGCTTTAAACGGCCTCTTCATGAAGACAGCAAGACAGGCCTCACTCCTCTTTGCATATACATGCGTATATTGTACACACACAGAGGTATTTATTACCACGCCCAGACAGGCTGATCCCATGGCTCTGGAGTTTCAGATTGCCCTTGATGCAGAAATGATTAAGGTCAGCTAAAGAACAAGAAAATTAAATGCTGCATTCCTGGTGATCAGGGAATTCACCAGACACTGGAGGGAACTATGCGGAGCCCCTGCCAAGTCTGTAGAAGGGAGATGCAGCATGTCCAGCATGATTATTTTCAGTGCCAGTTTAGGTTTCAGCACTCCGAAATATCCTACAGAAACTAAGTATTGCTCAGGCTGTAATTTGAAAGAAACTTTTCTTTCTACAGTTCTTGATATATTTTTCGCTGTTTAGTGACATAGAAAATCTCACGAATTTAAAGAGCTTAACGGTCAACTTTTTGTGTTTGTCAGAATCTTTTCACAGGCCGTTCAATATGAATCCCACTTTTGTGTTTGTGGCTACTGACCTGCCAGCCCGTTCGCTCATGCATCAGTGACCTCTCTAATGAGGAGACACAGATGGATGAAGGAGGAGGGAGGAGATAGTAACAGATGAGCGGATGCACAAGAAAGGGAGGATGATGGAGACCAAGGAGTTACTAAGTACCCGGATACACCACTCAGCCGTAACATTAGGTCAGCATGGGCACCCTGACCGGTCAGGTTTAGTGACCGGTCATATGCAACTGTGATGCACTGTGTGTTCTGACACCTATTTATCAGAACCAGTATTAACTTTTTTAGCAATTAGAGCTACAGCAGCTCTTCTATTGGATTACACAACATGTGCCAGCCTCTTCGCTCCCCAGTTTGATCAATGAGCCTTGGCCAATCATGACCCTGTCGCCAGGTCACCAGGTTTCCTTACTTGGACGAGTTTTGGTAGGTCCTAACCACCGCAGATAAGGAACATCCCACAAGAGCTGCAGTTTAGGAGATGCTCTGACCCAGTCATCTAGCCATCACAATTTGGCCCTTGTCAGAGTCACCCACATCCTTACACTTGCCCTTTTTTTCTGCTTCCAACACATTAACTTCAAGGACAAAATGTTCACTTGCTTTCTAATATATCCCACCCACTGCCAGGTGCCATTGTAACGAGATAATATGTTATGGCCGATCGGTGTACGGGTGCAGCGGTTTTGTACAATGTTTGACTTTTAGGTAGACAAGCTTCTCTTACAGGCAGAGGAAGTAGTAGTAGTAACTGGCTGTGTGGTTGTATGGATGGAAATGTCTGTAGAGTGAAATATCTCAACAACTAGAAATTGTTTTGCATTTATGATGACTGTAACAACGTTCATTTGATACGCCTCTGTCACCTCCTGAGTTTGAAATACGTGCCACTCCTAAAATGTTGAAATAGTTTGATGTTATTGTTATAAGGAAAAAAAGCCAACTATTAAGTATTAAACACTCTTAGAGCAAACGTTGTCTGTAATCTCACTAGCTAAATGATGTAACTTCATACTTTTATCGTCAATTCAGGCACAAACAACACCATTCAGTTTCCTGTCTAGAGGAATTCAATTGGTATCATTCAATAGTTCATGCACATGATTTAAGGGTTTTGGCATAAAAGCAAAAGAGAAAGATACGTTTTAAAAATAGCCAGACCAATAAAAATGTCTTCTCCAGTCAGCGATTCCTGGTATTTTAAAACGTTTAGAGCACCAAAGTTTAACATAACTTTGTCCTGTAGAGAAGTGTTTTTCAGCTGTAACTCAATGTAGTAATGAAGACATTTCAAATGCCCAGTGGATTTAATTTCCATGTTTAGACTATTTAATGTGATTAATTCTCAAAAGAACTCAACAAGCTGAATAAAAAAAATCAACAGGATCGTTATAAACATTCTTTGCACCCCATAAATCCACTGTTGAGTACCAGTGTAACACACGGCGGAGGACTGCTGCATCGAACCTGACCGCACGGTCTAAACATTTCCCTGTCCCTGGCTCTTTCAGTAACATGCGCTTCTGATTAAAGCCAGCCTGTCTCCAGCTTTGTCCTTTTTAAGTCAACATCGGAGCAGACTGAGGCCAGGTTTGGGTTAAGAGGGTGTTCACCTCGACCACAATGTGCACACATGATCAAATGATGCAGATGCACATTTAGAATATTAAGTTAAAGATAAAAGGAGTCTTATTAGTCGTATTGGATAGTTTAGTTGTGGAAACAGTTGTGCTTTTTGGACTCATCAGAGATTTGTGTTGTGTTTAAGTAATTTCCTCGCATACCATTGGCTGTTTGAGTGAACTCCAAACACAGAAACCCTCAGAAAGCAAATAAACTCACAACAGATGCATTGCGGTGATGAAAGATGCGTCTCCGTTTTATCCAAAGACACACTGGTATGCAAGTCTGGCACCTTTTGTGTTTTCACATCACAACATTTATCAATTGAATTTCCGAATTCTTTGGTTGATTAATTTATCTTGACTGAAGCATCAGACCTGCTGTAAACTTTTATTAATTCTTGGTTTTATGTTTGTGTCTGGAAATTTGTTTGTTTTGGTTTTCCATTTAGTAACTGATACCGATACCAGTGAAATTCCGTGATTCTTGATATCAAATTCGATACCATGGGAATTAACAAAAACAAAATGTTAAAATGTTAATTATTAAATCCCTAGTTTGCATACTGTCTTTTGTGAATTTATTATTGATCCCTGATGATCAGCCTTAAGTTTATTGCCACACAATATAACAGTATAATTTACCTTTGACCAATACTATTATTTACTGACTAGAGCTTGAGCACATCATAATGGAATTCAACCTCCGAATGTTAGCTGTTAGCTCCGTTATTTAGCCAAGCAGGACTGTACTGTCCTCTGGCAGCTAACAGCTAACGTTACAAGCCCTTCTGCTGATTTCACACAATGTAGCATCATTGGGGAAATTTTCTATCATTCCTGGGGTGCCATTAGTCTCAAGGCCTGACGGTACCTGCGGTACTGTAGTAAAACGAGTACGATCACATTTTCAGAGTTTTAGCATCAGCTTGGTTCTAAAGTATCGGTTCTTGTGACCCCGCTTCCCCCAACGGACTAAAAAGTCAGTTATTGTATGTTTAAGTGTTTAAATGATCTGAAAGAACTGCTAAGTTTTTTTTTTTTGCTAAAACTGGTTAAAACTGTTGTATTTATATATTTATTTATTTTTCGGCCAGCAGGGAGAATTTTTGTCTTTCAAAGTGCCGCCATGATGGATGCCACCTCAGAGCATCGGGCCTCACAACAGTCAGCTGCCAGAGTCCCAGAGTCATGTTTCCGGCCGCTTGATGAATGTAAGTCCACACTCTCCTTTCAGCTTTGGCTTCCACCAATGTAACATGACAGCATAATGAAATAATAATGCGTGACGTAACAGCGTGACGTAACAGCGTGACGTAACAGCGTAACGTAACAGCGTAACAGCGTAACGTGTGTAACAACGAGCGTAACAGCGTGTAACAGCGACGTAACAGCGTAGAAACGTAACAGCGTAACGTAACAGCGTAACGTGCGTAACAGCGTGCGTAACAGCGTAGCACAACGTAACAGCGTAGTGTGATGTAACATAACAGCGTAGCATTATATAACAGCAGAGTGTAACAGCCTAATGTAACAGTGTAACGTCACAGCGCAATGTAACAATGTAGCAATGTAACATTACAATGTAATGTGACAACGTAATGCAATATCTGTAACAATGTAACTAGTGTGAATAAATAACAACAGCCCTTAGCAGACTTTGTTGCATAATGTTACGTAACTAGCATAAACTCAACGTTTACTTTTGGTTTCACTCTGGACACCAACAGCGTCTCTGTGGTAAAAGTCCTGTGATTCCCGGCGACTGGGCTGAGTTTTCAGTACCCACACTGTTTTTTGTCTATTTCCTGCTGTTCCTGTCTGTCCTCGTTTCTTTCTCTGATGTCTCTGAAACTCTTCATGTGCTGTGGGTCTCATTTGATGTACAGTGTCAGACATCTGGAGCACTGCTCCACTTCAACACCTGTTTTCAATTCAGGCAGCCGACAGAAACATTTGATTGTTTCTCACAACTAGACCTTTTTTTTCCTCTCACTCCCATTGACTCACAGGCTATTTGTTATGTTTAAGCTAAAGAACAGCTCTCCTATAGGTAATAGATGGAAGAATAATTTGAACTTGATTAAGACCAATTGAGAGGAAAATACAGTGTAAGATTTTCCAGGTATTATGTCTGCAATTTTGGCACCTAAAGCTGTTGCTTTCAAATAGGTTCAGTATGTCTGAGATTAATAGAATGAGTAACGTCAGAATGTTAAACTTTTACCCTTTAACTTGATGGAAAATAATTAGAAGAATTAAGGCCATGTGAGATGTCAAATGATGTGGCTAGACAGGAATGCTTTATGCTAAATGAAATACATATACACCATAATTATCCAACTAAATTGTGAAATATCTTTCATCTCTGATTGTTGTGGATTAACAAGCTGTGAACAGTGAGATTTATTTTCTGGCGAAACATATGTACATTTTATTTGGTGTTGAACAAGAACGCATATATTGACATGTGCAGGGAGCCCAACCACAGAACAAAAAAAAAATCACTAAACATAATGAAGTGAGAGTAAAAAATGTCAGTGGCTTCGCTGCCAACTCCCTGAAACACTTAATTATGCCTAATTGTTTAGAGGACAGAACACACACAGAGGCAATTAGGAACAATATGCATGGGCAACTCTTCACAGGGAAACAGCATTTAGGCAAAAGAATAACAAAGTACGATGTTTGCACAACACTATGTTAAACTATACGTGTGCAAAGAAGTAAGATAGAGACTATCGCTACTTTTAATTGAATATCAACGCTGCCTACTCAGTGCTTTTACCATATATATGACATATTGTTAGATTTTTCTCATGTTTGACAAATATATGCATTCTATAATGTAAATAAAAAAGTCACGTTTTATAAAAGGCAAATAAATATCATCAAAAATATCATCAAATACCAAGTCCTGCTTATGAAAGATTACGTAGGCTAGCGTGTGTATAGCTCTTTTATGGCTCTTCAAAGCATTAAAAGGATAGTTTGATGTCTTGAAAAATGTATGTATTTTCTTTATGGAGTAAGGCTACATGAAAGGATTGATACCACTGTTACGATAAATATGAAGCTAGCAAAAACAGCCAGTTAGCTTAGCTTAGCACAAAGACTAGCTCCACAGAGAAACGGCTTGTCTGGATCTGTCCAAAGGTTAGAAAATCCACAAACCAACACCTCATTTTTTTTTTTTAACCAAAAAGTGGTGTAATTTTCATGGTCAATAAATAGTCCGGCACATAACCCTCCCTTAAAATTGTGATTGTTTTTATACTACAGGTTTTGTACAGATTAAACAAACTGATCTTTAGAGGTGCTTGTAGGCACATTTTGTTACCTTTGGATGAAACCAGGCTAGCTGTTTTCCCCTGTTTTCGTCTTTGTGCTAAGCTAACCAGCTGAGAGTTAAAATGGAATATAATATTAATAAATATGTTTTCTTTAGTGGACAATCGCCCCCAAAAAAGAGTTGTGTTTTCGTTAGTTCAGAATGAGTCATTTGTATCTACATACAGAGTGAGTCCTCTTCACGGAGCCGGCCACCATGTTTCTTCATTAACCTAGAACAGTAAACCAAACACTGGCCCTAGAGTAGGGGCATTCACATTTCACATTTTCATATTTTTGAATCGGACACCATAGGTCTGCACACTTGGTTGGTTGCAATCTGCAACCTCACTGCTAGATGCCACCAAATCCTACATACTGCACCTTTAAATAGCAAATGTTTTCACTTTGCAGCTGTTGGACATAAACAATCAAGATTTGACGTCTTTATTCGTGAGCTTTTGACGTGCTGGTAGATGTGTTTTGTAACTTTGGACATATCCAGCTGTTTCCCCCTATTTCCAGTCTGTGTACTAAGCTAAGCTAACCAGCTGAGGACGGTATCTATCTTCTAATTAACTCTTCCAGGAAGTTTATCAGCGTATCGCCCAAAATCTTAAAGTACTATTTTAAATGGCTAATGATATAATACAGAAACGTTTATTACATACAGTGCGCAAGTTAAATATGTGTAGGAATGGAAGGATATACATATTAAATGACTCGTACAAAAGTAGGCATGCCACATACAGACATACATACGTATAGAAGCACCACTGCACATGTATGTACACACACTCATACTGTACACACACACATACACACACACACACACACACACACACACACGCCCCATGAAGAATTGGTCACTGCTCAACCAGCCGAAGTACTTCAAGCAAAAGCAGTACTTACAGTATGTTAATCAAATGAGATTTCACAATAAAAGTCTAAACAGGTGATGAAACATACATATAAAACAATAGTATGACAAAATATGTGTAATAGATGAATATTTTTCATATATCAGTTTTGTCTCTTAATTTGGTAAATTGTTGAATCTGCTCTGCAATTCAATATTGTGCAAAACTGTCTTTTTTCACAAACTGTATTAATGAGAAAGGCTTCATCCCTGCTTGGATCACACGGCAACCCAGAGGATTGAAATGTTAGTGCCGCCCTCGTGTGTTATCTGGTTAACTCGTCCGCGAATACAGTCCAGAGTAACATACACCGCTGTGCCGTTCTGGACCGGAAATGAGGCTCTCAGCCCGATACTGGCCCACTCACTCCCTTCAGGCATGTATCCAGACACCTGCTGAGCCACAGGACCTGCCTGCCCACCCTGAACCCCCGCCCGCTGCAGAGTGAGTTTCACAACATTGCAGGAGTGTATCAGCTTCAGGTTGAGGGCTATGTTTGCCGTCCCTTTCTCGTGGAATATAAAGTTCTTCCGGCTGTTTGGCTCGCCTGAGCGGGCCAAATGGACCTGCGGACTGTCGGCGCTGACCTGCTGGAACGACAGCTGCTTATTCCTGACCGCTCCGGAGGGCAGACCAGTCCTGGACACAGTGGCAGTCAGAGCTGACGACACTGCCGAGGGAATCCAGATGAGGCTCAGCATGCTGATCCCGGAGCTGTCCCCAAAGTAGCGGATGTTGCACTGCGATGGAGATGTGATCTCAAAGCTGAGCGTGTCCCCGCTGGCGACGCTCACAGCGCCAGAGAGGGTGATTGAGGTGTCCCTGTAGTTGACACCCGTCTTGAAGGCTTGCATCGCCTCCTGGCCTGTCCCGTTGCGGTTAGTATAGGCGATCAGGGAGAAACCCTCTCGAATGCAGGTGTGGCCCATCGAGTAAAGCGCCTGTTGGAGGATGAACTTCACAACACCGCTTTCTGTGAAGCGCACACCGCGGTTGTCGTGTGTTAGAATGATCATATACGGGTCGGACACTGAGGTCATGCGGAAAGTTGGGCGGTAGCTGGTCTGATAGTGCGTCAGCAAGGACATCTGAGCCGTCATAGCTACGGCACCAGTGTCATGCGACAACCAGAGCAGGCTGAAAGAGGGAGTGGTGATATCATAGATGTGAATGTCCTTGCTCTGGTTGCAGTGTTGATTTGGACTCTTCAGCAGTAGAGTGAAGGTGTGGTTGGGCTCCACCTCGACGCCACTGCTGACGCTGACACCCTGGAAGTATTTCCCATCCGGCTGTTCAATGCGAACCCCACTGAGGTCCAGACCCTCCTCCTCCTGGCTCCCATTGAGCCTCATTCCCAACTGAAGGAAATTCCTGCAGCTGTGTTTTATCGCAAAGTTGTGATCCAACCACACCAGGCCGTGCTGCAGGAACGTCACCTGTCCCGCCTCGTTGGACAACAGATCAATTCTCTCTTTGCCGTGGATGTTTAGCTGAAGCCCGGGGAAGATGTGGGCGCCAGGGGTCCTGGCAGGGGGAACACTCACACTGGCCCCCCAAGACTGGGAGAGTCGGCTCTCTGAAGGCTGACCGCAGACAGAGTCGCTGATAGCGGTGCAGGGAGCAGAAACAGGCTCTCCATCACAATCAGAACAGGCCTGACACTCCTGCAGCTCCTGGTTGTAGAAGTAGTCGTGACCACACAAGCCCATCATCGCTTCTCTCTCAGGGACTCCCAGACACCTGAACCCCCCTGTGTACAAAAGAAAATAGAGAAACCACACAGTAAAGATGTGAAGGAATTATTCTAAAATGAAAATACTAACATGGAAATATTATTTTTTTCACAATTAAGAGATAAATTGTAGGGATGCATGTTATGGATTTCTTCAAGTCAAGTTTATTTGTATAGCACACTTCATGTACAAGACAATTCAAAGTGCTTTACATAAAACATTAAAAGCATTACAGTGGAGTGCAGATGAAGCCTTAAAAAGTACATAAAAGAACAAAATCATATTAAGACATTGCAAAAATCAGAATAAAATCCCATAAAATAACTAAATTGAGTTAAAATGATTAAAAGCCAGCAACAGTCCAGGTAAGTTAAAAGATACCATGCAGATTTCATGCATAGGTGCATGAGAAAATAAATGTTTTTAACCTGGATTTAAAAGTGTCTACATTTGGTGAAATTTTACGTTTTTTGGGTTTTTTTTTGCCTTTTGGGGACATGTTTCAACAGCTTATTTAAAAATATCCAGTAAGTTTGATGATACTTGGACAAACTTTCAGTGATTTATGACATGTATATGATTGGAATTGGTGGCGCACCTGATCCATATTACGTAGTATAAATTTCCCATTATTGGCCAGTAATTTATTGGGCCGATATATATATCGTGCATCCCTAATGAGAACACTAACGGACAGATTTTTTCACACTGCCTCCAATTAGCGGATAAATTACTTTGATTATCTAAAAAAAAAAAAAAAAAAATGAATAAGAAATGTATTACCTGGAGTATTAAGGCACTTCACTCGCTCTCCACAGATGTTTGGCACTTCAAGGCATTCATCTCTGTCCTAAAATTCATACAAATTATGATGGTGAATGTATTTTTAATGTTAATAATAGCAAGATAGCCCCCTCTTAGTCAATTAGTCCACTAATCAGTCATTTTGGTCTTAGTCATCTCAGATTTCTTTAGTCAAATTTAGACATTTTTTATGCTTTTTTCATGGTGAATGACTTATTTCTAAGAAACTTATGAACACATCTCATAAACACAAGATTTAAAGTGGTGCTGTTGTGTGATTCTTGTGGAGAAACGCTTAACAGATCTGCTGACTATATCAACTAATTGATCAGTTGACAAAATTGTATTAGCTGGCCCACACTAATAGATTTTTCAGATCTTACCAGATGTTGAAAATGTGAGACCCCCACATATAACAACATGTTATGATAGATTTCCAGATTCAGAGTCCCGACTAAAAAAGAAATCTTGCAAAATCTGTCGCGATCAAATTTGACTTTATGACATGACGAGCGATAGCCAGGAAGAATCAGCGATGCTAGTTTTTGCACGACTTTGTAATGAAAATTCACGAAGGATGGATGAAGTCTCTGAGACACCGTAAATAAACATTTGTTTTGCTGCCACAAATCAGCAAGTTGGTTCTCCATTTCTGAGCTTCAGCTTACTATTTTATGCTTCACGTTTTTGCGTTAGCTTATGCATTAGCCACGGCCGCCATGGTTATCCCTCCTTCTTCACAGCTTGGTTCTCAGTCAGCTGTTCCCATGTGACTGCATCATCGGCTGTCTTCTGGATTTCCCTCACACAACGGGATATCCGATCCTAAACAACGACCATTTTTAATATTTACAAGTTGAAAACGGTGCGGCCAGGATGTACTTCTGCGTTGATCGGGGGACGTAAAAAACACAACTAACATACCTCACACTTTGGGAATATCTGACAAGATAATCTCTAGAACCATAGAAAAAATCTGGGCTTTGCTGACGATCGTCGGGCCCAAAATCATGATTCATCAATAATTCTCGTGTAGTGTGTAACCAGCATTAGTCGACTTTGGTCGAGGATAGACCTAAATAATGCGTTGTACTGAAACAGCTGGTTTAGTTTTATTTCCATTATTATGTTTGGTCATTGCTACCATATCCTTGAAAACCTCTAACTGATCCCAGCATATGACACCACAACTATCAGCTGAAACCCATTCACACTTTTGTGCACAGTGAGTTGATTTTCACACATCTGATAACACCAGTCTAGTCCAGATAATCAGTCTCAGCATCATGAAAACAGACAGCAGATCAGTATTGTAAAGGACAGTACCTGGCACATCCTGTCTGCAGTTGGAGAACACTGGGATATCAGAAAGAAGCCCGGTGGACACATGGTGCACTTCTCACACTGAGGTGGATCCCTCTGGAAATCACAGAACTCCTCTTGCCCACAGGGTGAAGGGCATCCCAGCAGAGGCTGAGGAAAATGAGCCTCTCCGACTACATCCATCACCTTTGCGTCCACGTCCATTTTGTGCACGGCGTAGGACTTCTGCAGGTGGCTGCGGGCCTGGCTCTGCAGACCCGCCAGGTGGCTCTCGAAGTAGCTCTGCAGCTCGCCCTGCAGGCCCTGGAAGGAGACCTGTTTGATGGTGTCCGAGAGGAGGCCGTACTGGGCCTTCACCACGTCCATCTGCTCGTACATGCGTCGCTGCTGGTCCAGGATCTCCCTCTGCTGGGACAGCAGCGCCTCCTGTTGGTCGGCGAGCTTCTGCTGCAGGTCGCGGATGACCATCTGCTGGGCTCGCAGGGCCTCCACCAGCTTCTCCTGCCCCTTTGCCAGCTGGAGGTGCAAGATGAGGGCATCTTCTGAGGGAACTTCATTCTCCCCTGAGGGGAAAATAATGCAGAATGAAAAGTAGGATCAGACAAGTTCTTATTGTTTAGCACAGCGGTGGAGGAAGTGATCAAATCAGATTAACATTGATTCAGAAGAAATCCCACTGGAACAAAGTGTGAACACCCAGTGACCCCAGTTTATTGGCCTAGCTGGCAAGTGCAATGAAAGTTTCCTGTATGGACCAACATCAAAGCTCTTCACATTTTCTAACTAGACATTTTCAAAGACTGAAGATCAACAAAGTCTTGCTTTGCTTTTAGACCATAATCCCATTTTGCAGATCAGTGGTGAGGGAGAGGGCGTTAAAGTCAATAAAGGGTAACATGCATGGTTAAATTATAGACATACTGTTTCCAGAGCAAGATAATAATTCAACTTCTTTGAAGCCAAACAGAAATGCCTCACAGTGGTTGGACTGGTGCGCAAAGGACATTTTGATATTAATCAGCCCGTAATCACGTCCGTTAAACTACTAGATGATGATGGTGATAGCAGACCTGGCTTGATGTCACATGTGAGCTGGACACCCAAAGGCGCGCCGCCAAGTTCCGACGACGGATATCCAAGCTCCGGAAAATCTCCCAGAAACTGCGCGGCTCTGTCGGACAGATGGACAGGAGGAAGCTGGCTGGCGCTCTCCTCTGAACTACATCCCTCTCCCACACAAGACCTCGCCCGGGGTCTTGGCCGTATCCTCGCCGGCAGTCTGCACTCGATCCCCCTACAGTCTCGGGTGTCATTAGTGGGATGAAATTGTTTCACAAGACCGGCGCAGTCCGCATCGGTGCATCCTGCAGGTAAAACTTCTCTCATCCGCGTACCGCCGCCGCTGCTGATGCTGCTGCCGTCACTGTGCCGCCCGCGAAGTGTTTGGACAGCCGGATAAGCGTCCGATGCTGCTCTCGGAGAGCTCGGGTATGCGTGGTGTTGGCTGGCGACTATCTGCGCCGCTCTCCCCTGCGTCGTCGGGTTAAACTGCCGCGGCGGTCTGGAGGATCTGCTCCCCGGGCAGTGCGCTCCCGTGCACGGTCTTGGATCGCCGGTTTCCGCGCCGTAGCAGTGCGTCCCCCGGCAAATATCTGCGCCAGCTTGCAGCGATGCCCAAGACAGCAGCAGGAGCAACAGCGCTGGCGTTACTAAAACCATTTTAGCTTCAGCTCTATCTCTCTCCCTGCAAAAGAAGAAAAACGCCAGTTAACATTTTGATCTGGAAAATTCTCCCAAACTGTGCATCCTTTCAGATGAAACCTCTCTCTGACAACTGAAAAGAAACTTTAGATCTGCGCTTCTTGACAGAACCTCCAGTACCTTCAGCTCCAGGCTTCGGTGAGACTGGCTTTCCCGACTGTCAGTGTATGGAATAAAAACATTAGACACACGCATTACTGGCTCTCTCCATGCCTGACCCACTCTGAGGGCTTCTGCACTACAATGTCAGTATGTGGCATTCCTAAGACTTAATTAGCATCAGGTTTCCCCGGCCACAAATTAACCCTTCACCCTCCCTGTTCTCCATGCAGGAATTCCCCATCGAGGTAAAACAAGGCAGAAACAATTTCTAAATATAAATATTGGCTAGCATTTCCATGTTAACCGAAAACTAAAGGATATTTTGTCTATTCTCCAGCCTATTCTCCACTTTTCATTTTGCTCACTGTTGACTCCCCTTTGACCTCCTGCTCGTCCCAGTTGCAGAAAAGTGTCTGAATGTTGAGACAGCTGCTGGTCCTCAACCCAGTGTCCCTTCAGGTTATACTGGCCTTGTCAACACTGGGCGCCCCTGTTTATAGACGGAGCCCACAGAGGTCAAACTTTTGTTGAGGGGACCTACGGCAGAAGTCAGGAATGTGAAACCCACAGCTGGTTTTTGGGCTTTCTCATTTTTTAGTGCTTTGGCACAACAACACCTCTAGCGGGAGGTTATCTGAGGCTGGCGTGTGGTGGGATGTTTGTAGTTTGGCAGGTTTTGATGTAAATTTCTGTTTGATTATTTCAAGGTCATGTATGGAGGACAGTTGTTGCTAAGAACAGAAAAAATATGACAAAAGTCCTGTTTGACTCATCTTATAATTTTGATTTGTAATTTTGATATGTATCTCATTTGATTTAACTTAATTCAAAATGTTGGCATATTACAAAATTCAGACTTGCACTCAAATTTGACTTAGTTTCTTGAAGTTTTAATATATTCTCAACTAATTTTGACTTACTGTTTCATAGTGTTGACTTTGTGTCTCAAGTGTGACTTATTATCTCATATGTTTGATTGATCCTTTTAATTATTTTGACTTATTTTCTCAAATAAATTAAAGTTTGAAGTTTTCCTCATTTTAATGTTCTCTCATATTTGTGACATATCTAATAATTTTGTCTCTTTAGGCTGTGATTCGCCACAGGGTTGTACGACAGTGTGGGCCACATTAATGGCCCATTAACTGTGATGATTAATGTCTTTTGTTTCTTTATGGCTGAGCTGTAAAGTTATGTGATTGCCAGTTATGTGATTGGCCACTGCAGTGGTTTCGAATTTTCTGCCACAGGCCACGTTGTTGGGTTTGTTTCGTCACCACCTGCTGCAGCCGCAGCCCAAATGCACCATCCCCATTCAAACCTGCATTTCTGCAGCAAAATCTGATCTGGTGTGAATCCTGCCTTTGTTTTTCACCATTTTGTATTAATAAAACAATTTGATGTACTATCCCATAGTTGTTTTAGTATCTGCTGATGATACATACAAGGCCACTGATGTAATTTAAGATGTACTAATTGTCCAGGCAAAATTCATGTTTAGGTTGATTTTATTTTTTGGGTGTTATTTTTCCCTTCTCTTCACATGGTCTCACAAAATGGCGTTATGTTTTAGTAATTTCTAAGTCATTTTGCTGATGATACATACATACCTTTGTTGCTTTTGTGGTATGTGCAAGTTATGAGATGGAGGGCTTTGAATCTGGCCTGGGGCCCTTTGCTGCATGTCTTCCCCTCTGACTGCCCCTTCAATACTGTCACTGTCAATAAAAATGAAAAACCAAAGGTAGAATGAGGTGCATGGATCCAACAAACACAGGGCTTCCAACCAGGAGACCTGTGTTTGAGTCCTAAAGTGTTGTTGAGTTATTTTGAAGTTACGTTTGTGACGTTTATTTTAGTGTTTTCCATACTTACGCTACTTAGTTTGTGTACTTATTTTAAGTCCAACTGTGATGATTTTCCTGAAGGTAATTGCGGTCGTATCATAGTTTTGTCGCCTAAACATAACCGCGACCATTACACGATACTGACAAGGTGTTAAATGACAATGATACTGAAACTTCCTTTATCCTTAATCCTGCCATTCACTCAACAAGTTGATCAGGTGCTTAGTACCCCCAGTGTCTATGAAAATATATAAAACATAACGACTAATAAAGGAATATCTTATCTTATCTTATTTTAAATAATGACATAACAACAAATAATGACATAAACTAATGAAACAGCTCTTATAATTTTGATTATTATTTCTTTTCTCATCTTGTCAGTGTTTTTTTTTTTTCCGTGGCAGGAATGGGCCTCCATAGTGAGGCCAGTGTGACTCATGTTAATAAAAACAAACCACACTTTCATTGTTTGTTGGATTCTGATGGCAAATAAATCTGGCCAAGCAGACCAGGAGGGACTGATTGGAAACTTAAATTAGTTACATACATACAAAAAAAAAAATCCACTGGTATTGATTTTCCTGGTGTAAACATGCAGAGTAGATCAGCGCTGCTCAAAGAAAGTAAGTGGTGCAGGTTGGTAGCATGAAGTGCTGTCCACCACCCACTGAGCTGGAATGTATAGTACAGCAGAATACACACAGAGGGCACTACAACACTCCTAATGCATCACTTTTCACATCATCAGTGTGACAGTGTGTCCTCTGCAGTACTATATATGACGAATGCTTTATTGTTTTGAAAGGTGCCCACTGGTTTTCATTATCACCCCATTTTCTTTCAGTGCAGAAAAGTCCAATAATGGTTTTTAGAGGTGTGTTGGAGCACTCCCATTTAATATGATGAAGACTAATAGCTTCAACCTATGGCCTCTCTACACCCCACACCTCACCATCTGGGGTTCTGCAATACTTTAAAACCCAAATAACTAGCCAAGGGCTTTGCTTTGCAACCTGTTAAGGATTAACGGAATAGTGTGGAGCATTTACGGGCATCTATTGGCAGAAATATATAAGAATATAATAATATATAGTGTGTTTTTTGTGCATAAGAGTTGTTGTGTTTTTCTTGTCGTAGAATGAATATCTACATACAGATTGGGTCTTCTTCACTGCCATGTTTCTACAGTAGCCCAGAATGGACAAACACTGGGGTTGTATTCAAAACTGCATACTATACTAGTAGTATGCACTGAATTGGTCAAAATGTGATATGTAGTATGCGAACAAAACCAAAATCTACAGCATGCCAGAAATATCCGGACGTTGTACTGATTTGGAAAAAATCTCCAGTATACTTTGGACCAGTGGTACCACATACGCTGTCGCCTCACAGCAAGAGGGTTGCAGGTTTGATTCCAGCTTGGGGCCCTTCTGTGTAGAGTTTGCCATTTAGCGTGGGTTTCCTCCAGGTTCTTCGGTTTCCTCCCACAGTCCAAAGACATGCAGGTCAGGTTCATTGCCGTAGGTGTGAATGTGTTGTCTGTCGCCCCATCGATGGACTGGCGATGTTCCCTGCCTTCGCTTAAATGTTAGCTGGGATTGCCTCCAGCCTCCCTGCGACCCCAAACTGGATAAGCATATTGCAGATGGATGATGGATGGATGAATCCGACCAGTCTACCTAAGATAAGATAAGATAAACCTTTATTAATCCCCGGAGGGAAATTCGGGATACCTTGCCTACTGTATCCCACGATGTAAAGCTGGAGTACAGGCTACGGTTATGACAACAACAGTCAAAAAAGGACTCGGTTTTTACATTTTTTGAAGCTATGTCATCATTGAATAAATGTATTTACACAATATTGCCAGTTTTACAATATTAGATAGCAAATCGAACATTTGCTCCAACATTTTTCGAGTTTAGAAGCTCCACAAACTGCTGTGACAGCTAGCTAGCGCCTGCTGGGGTCGCTACCTCCCCAGCCGGGCAGTCACACTCACAGAGCTGCCTGGAGAAGAGAGGCTTTTATTTCCCTGCTGACGGATGTTTAAGTATCACAATACAAATTTCCATTACAAAATTATCTGCCTTTTTGGTGTTGAAAAGCTCCACGATCCTCCGCGGGCTTAGCTGGCTAGAGAGCCTCCAGTGAAGCTCACAGAAAGAGCAGACTCTGCCAAAGCAGAGAGATACCTGCTGAGACAACATGACCTTTTTTTAACATTTCTCTAATATTTGTTGGGATATCAATTCACTGTTTGCGTAAATTTAGTTTTTTTTTTTATTTACAATCGCTCTATGCAGTATATACTACATACTGTATGCTGCGTCCGTAGTAGTATGTAGTTGGTGGTTTCGGATGCAGCCTTGCTCTAAATGGCGACATTTGCATTTCCACGTTTTCGCATTAGCCACCGTAGTTCTGGTTGCAATCTGCAACCTCACCGCTAGATGCCACCAAATCCAACACACTGCAGCTTTAAATTTCAGCACCTATTGAAAGGCACAAAATTTGAACTAAAATAACAATCTACAGTGTCTTGACTCCATGCTGTGATGTATGATCTTTAGCATACAAGAGCAAAAGACATCAGTATCCGACCTGTTGGACCACCCTCAGTGATTGACTGCAAAGATACAACGAAGCAGAAAAATCACCCCTCTGCTGCCGAGCTCCACAGCCGCTAATCAGCGTATCTGCTTGAGAAATGCTCTCTGAGGCAGCAGCATGCTCGTGTTTAGGAGACGCTTTGAGCTAATGCGAGGCTGCCTACAGTGTCCATCTGTTTGTCAACCCTTGAGAGAGGAAATGAGGATGGTTGGGACACATGCCTGTACCCCGTGTTTGTTTAATACATCATAAGTCATGAAAGGCTCTCAGATATGTTCAAGGTTATTTGGTTTCCCCCCTGTGGTGCTTGGCCTCGCTGTATATGATGACAGGATTTTGCCATAGAGAGGGTGGTCTGCCTCTTCCAGTGGAGCTGACGCTGGTCTTGGGGGAAAATGGGACACAGAAGTGCTAATAATAGCAAAATAATGCAAATGGAAAGTCATATTTTCCTTTTTAACCAGATTTAACCAGATTAAGGGGGGTAAAAATGAGGGCAAGTTGTTCCTCTAAGCATCATTTTGCATTACAGTCGTCATTCCTTGCTACTTTTTGACCTTATCCAAATATTTTGACACCTCTGCAAAAAGAGAAAGAAGATGAATTGAAAAAAGATTTTGTTTTTTGGCATCCCAGGTTGACTCAAGGAGAAATGCAAATACATAGAGCTATCTGTGTCTGCCCGGTCAGATAAGAGCCAGAGGCTATTCATAGCATGACAGCTTGACTCTCATTGGTTCCCCCCCTGAAGATAACCGACCTTGTTGCACCACATCGGTGTCTTAAGTTATTCCTTCCTGATTTTAAGTGAAGAAAAAAAGATGCGAGTGTAAGTGAAAGCAACTTCTGAGATGCCTAGAAGAGGTTTATTTTACTTCATTGAAAATAGTTCTAAATGTATGAAGGCGACACTGAATATTTCAGATGAATTTAGCTCACTGCAGCTCTGCTAGAGTCTGGTGTTCACCGCTGTGACGTGCCATATAACCACCCCTGTCTAAAGACCTGCTGTAAATCAGTCTCAGTGAGGTGAATTATTAACCAAGAGTGCCACATTCCTCGTGCTGAATCAGCCGTTTCCTCGATCCCACCGAGACCTCGCTTTCATTTTTTTTCTTCTAAACACTTCACCATCTACTCAAGTGCCTGTCAGTCAGCACTGTGTTTGGAAGTCAAGGCTCGCAGTTTTCTCCCGCTCTGTCCAGAAACAGTCGCGGTATACAGTGGAGATAAGAAGGCTGTTAATAAGGGGGACGGGCCCAGCGCTGCCCAGACAAGACTGTTGTGAAAGTATTGAGCTTTCAGAAGGAATGCAGTGACAGGTCTAGACCTGAACTTCCGCATTAAGCAGGAAGAAGTCAAGAGTCAAGAGAGTCAGATGCAATCCACATCAACACACCCAAATCTGCCTGTATATGACTGTTTTTTCTAGTGTTGAGCTTTGTTAGACAATAATAATCTGTGGTGGAACTGGTGTCCATGAAGCTTGAAACTAACTGGTGACACAAGGATTAATACATTTGACAAAGGTGAGTCACATCTCTAAGTTGTACCTTTGAGTTAACGGTGAACACCCATAGCTGCTTTCCTCTGAGCGTACTGAATTACATGTAAGTGAATCGTTGCTTTTAGGTGATTGGGCTGTCAAATAAAATCTCCTCCAGCTGGAAGGACAATACAGATAATGTTCATAATTTAGACTGAAAATCTTATCCTGCCAAGTTTAGTGATGTAAAACCTCGTAGATACAGACTTTACAGAACAAAAATTCAACAAAACGGCTATTGTCACCCAGGATGTTTTTGTACTCATGAGATAAGTCTTAATTAGGTTGCTGTACAGCGATAAGTCAGTCATTAAGCTATTCAGATATAATGAAAAGAGTGTTAGTTCATATGTGCTCTTGTCTGTTTTCCAACTGGGTGGACCCCGGCTCTAATTTCAGACTGCTGTATGACTCAATAAGCACATGAAACTGATAGGGCTGGCCCCTTATTTTAAAGCTAATAGTGCTGTCACTGATGATAGGAACATTCTGTACGTTTGGCTATTTGAGATGAGATTAAATCACAGAAAAATGGACCGAGTTACTTATAAGCCATATATCATTGTTGAGTTGGAGTGCTGGAGTAAAGAACATCTTGTTTTTGACTACTGTCAAGCCAGAAAATGCTGCAATATATGTTTAGACAGACTGTCCAATGACTCATGTGCAGCAAAAAAGGTTGAAGGATAGTTCTTTCCATATAAATATAACCTTAATGGAAATTAGGTCCATGTTTGATTCTGCAAAAGCACAAACACCCTTCAGCTAACGTAGAGACGATCTTGTGTATTGTTAAATGTCAGTTCGGATTCTTGGTTTTCATGCCCTTCAGCTCTTTTTTTCTGCTGCCGACTCCCTAATTTGCCTACTTTACAGTAGAGTACATTCACTTCTGTAAACACAGATATCTGAGCCGAGTGAGAGGGAGTTTCTGAACATTATGGTAAACATGCTGTGCTTCGATTCGGCCACTTAGGGTTGTTGTCTGGTTTTCATTTTTTCGCCTGAAACTTGAGTTAGCGTGGATTTATTAAAAAAAATGTGGAAATATATGTGAGATTATGTAAAAGTATGGAAAGGAAAAGGAATGTTGAAGGCTCAAGATGCATTTTGCATTTTGACTTTTTATTTCTTTGGAAATGTGGTGTGTTTTCACAATGCATTGTGCGGGTTTGAAAGGGTGCCAGTTTCCATGCCTGGGCATTTCCAGTTTTATTTATGAATGCTGACAAATCTCATATTTTCTGAGCGGTTTCTGGAAAGAAAATGGTGCAAAGAGGCCGCAACATACTTTGATGATTGTCTTCCTTCAGGATGTAACATCTGAAAGTTCTCTTTTTTTCACATTGAATGCAGTTATTGACAGGAAATGAAATCAACTCATTATTCCCTACGTCTCACTTTACAGAGGACAATCTACACTTGTCATCAGTTTGGTCGATTAAAGTGGAAAACTCGCGTCAGAGCACTTTACGCATCTGTAATGATTCTGTCGAATAGCACCAGTCATGCCAAACATTCTCATCTAGCTATGAAGGTTCCCCAGTATTTGCTGATAAAAATCTTTTGCATGATTTCACAACAGATCCCCGTCATCTCTAATGGCGTGAGTCAGTTTTTTTTTTTTCATGGTTAACGTAATAACTGGGACATGTTAGGAAATAAGCTTATTCACTTTCTTGCTGAGGGTTAGATGAGAAGACTGATACCACTCTCATGTCTGCACACAAAGTAGGACGCGGGAGCCGGTTAGCTTAGCTTAGCATAAAGACTGGAAATGGGGAAGCAACTTGAAGCAATAGTTTCTGATTCTGAGAAATGAGCATGTTCACTTTTTTGCTGAGAGTCATATGAGAAGATTGATACCACTCTCATGTATCAGTCTTCTCATCTAAAATCAAGCATCAATATATTTTTTCAAACTGTTCTTTTTGTCATACTACTTTCATACAGAACATGGATATTATTTGGCGAAAAAGAGACATACCGTATTTTTCGCACTATAAAGCGCACTTAAAATCTCCCAACTGTTTAACTCAGACACTGATGATGAACGATTTGATGGATTTGTGGAAGAGGAATGAGCTGAAAAGTGAGTGTATTGTTTTGTATTTCATGTGTTACAACTGAAAAGTGTTGAGAGTTATTGGAGTTATTGAGTTATTAAATGAACTGAATAAAATTCGACTTATCTGAACGTTTTGTTTCGCTTAATGCGCCTTATAATCCGGTGCGCCTTATAGTGCGAAAAATACGGTACTTGTTTTTCAGAACGAGGTAGATTTTTCTGAGCTTTCATACCACGAATAAAGGCATCGACCAATCACGCTGTGCGGAGCGGGAGTTGTGCCTGGCCCAGCACATACTGGACAGTCGTGTCTAGAAGGAAGTCCACGAATCCCGCAAACCGTGAAATCTGATCTGATATCCGCAAAACTTGCAGAAACTCTCGAGACTCACTGCCCGACAAACTATCCTAACCATCCCTCGCGTTTCCCCAGGTTTTAGGCTCCCTTCTACACACTACGACACAAGATCCAGTCCTTCCATTCTTCTTTTCCACAATAAAAGCCCGAGACATATAATATTCGCAGACGAGTATTCAGCATTTTTGTGGTATTTATTCGTCACTTCCCCAGTGTGAAAAGGCTTTAACTTTAAAATTTCAAACTATTACTGTAAGTAAAACAAACAGACTTTACGGATACTCTAATATGGTCAATAATGACACCAGTTTAAGGTTAACACTTTTTCTCTGGTTCTCATCTGTGTTTTATTTGCAATGTCACTCCTAAAAATGAAAGTAAATGTAATACTTCCTTAACCCATATGCCCTCCTCGGTCATTTTTTACATCTCTCTCATTTTTTTTATTTGATTTGATGATTGTTTTGGTTGTGTTACAGCTTGTGGCGTGAAATTTTCCCAAGAACTTTTCTTTTTAGTGAAATCTTTGAGATCTGATGTGTTTTACTCTGTCAGGTCTTTAATACTCTCTTGATGCATTTTGCACCCTCTGGACACCTTCGTGGCAAAAAAATGTATACGTACAAAAAACAGCTGTAAAATCATCAGACATCAATAATTTATTTATTTTTTTTGCTTTTTTTTAAGAAATCACTTAAACAACTTCAAACTTTCTCAAAACAGTCAATAAGTTTCAGGATTTTAACCCTTTAAATGCCAGTTTAATTATTTAAAATATTGATAATTTACCAAAAAAAACACAAAAAATGAATTATTTTCCATATAATAAATGGATTTGTCAAAGATTAGCAACAAAATTGATTTGATTGCATTATTTTGTGTGTGTACATTTTTGCCACAAAGGTGTCCACTACATAAAAAATATTGATCAATCAAATCAATTTTGTTGCTAATCTTTGACATATCCAAGATTCTAATCATCACCAATGTCCTTTCCCCCTACTATTTATTTTTTATATGGACAATTAACAAATTTTTTTTTTTTTTTTTTTTTATTATCAATATTTCATATAATTAAACTGGCATTTAAAGAGTTAAAATCCCGAAACGTTGTGAGCAAGTCTGATGTTGTTTAAGTGATTTAGAAGGTAGTAAATTTGAGGACGGCATAAGGGTTAAGTTTAATGTTGATACGTGGGGTGAAACATGAATATAATCATGTAATCACATATCATATCAGTTTAGTTCATAAAGAGCAACTTTTGCCTCCATCTTCAGATGCCTGTTTGTTTTTGAGGTCTGATTTATGCTACACTCACCCTCTCTGACTTCTCTTAACAGTACAACAGTTGGGAGCGCTACGTTTGGCCTCTAAAAGCAGTTGCCTGGAATGACCTGACTGACATTTTTTCCTTGCGTGACTTTAAAAATCTGCGTTGAAAGTGGCATCAAACGCTTGCAGTGTTTACATGTTCTGTGTGGCTGTTATGACCAAAGAGCTGACTTGGATTGAAATCATGCTGCAGTCGTCGCAGTGAGTTGTGTTGTATGCCAGTTGCCATAGCACAATAAAATGTGAAGCCGCAGGAAGAAGAGGGGAATAAAAATAATCCAGTGGTTGTATTAAGATTTTTTTTATTAATGAATGTTTTCAATCAAGCTTTGCAGATTTCAGACTGCAATTACTTAAAGTTGTTTTAGCCATTATGCAGAATATCACATACATCGGCCTGCCAAGTGACGTTTACAGACCCTTAAAATATGACATAATGGGAGTGAAGGAAGCAGTAGCATTAAGGTCGCAGGTGGCTGCACATGTCAACATTTCCTACACGATTTCAACATTGCAAATGGCAGGAAGTTCACCCTTTACCACTTCCTCCTGGAGGCCATACCGTTCTCGTAAAGGGGTGGAGGAGAGGGCCCACATGCTAAAACAGTTAGAACAACCCGCACATGCATACGTCATGTGGAAATTATTGTCTGACACTTTAAGCATTTTAGTCATTATGTTAAATACTTTGCAATTACTTGCATGTTTTTTATCTACGGTGTGATCTGCGCAAACCCATTTATGGAATCAGAAGATACAGTTTCTCATCTTCATACATACATGCACACGCCATCTGTTAGAAGTTGGAGCAATATCGATCCATTTCACATTCAAATGAGAACCATCACGTCACAGCGCTGTATGAACTCTTGCCTGGAACACAATCAATCACTCTTGTCTCCTCCGCAGAGGGTTTGCCCCGACTTTTTGCTTTTGATTAAATCTCTGCAAATGTTTTCTTTCTTCTTTTTTTTTTCTCTTGTTGGCTCTAAACGTTTACTAAACAGATTTCAAACTGACGAGTGAAAACAGCACGTTACACTTTGTTACAGGTAATATTTCCATATCTAATGTACCATGACAGCAGAAAGATAGCAGATTTAGTTATGCAAACACTTCTCTGAGGACTAGAAAATCTAATTGTTTGAGATTAACCGGTGAGATGAATCAGTTGGTGGAGCTTATAGGTTAGTGGCTAACACTAACAGGGAGGCCTATTACAAACAATGGGTAAAGAGTGGGAAGCCACTATGAGGTCTGTTGGAGACATAGCCCATATACTGTTGCCATAACTTTAACCACTCCAATCTTTTACTTAACCTCAGCTACATATTCAAATATAAACATCTCAAGTCTTACAGCTACTGTAGACATAACCGTGTTTAGTCATTATGCAACAACACCTCTTTTGCAGACCAAAGCCACGCTAAGGTCTGTAAGTTAGTTGGTGAGCCTTCCTGTTCTTACAAAAATATAGCCCCTGCTCCAAAACCATCAATTCTATTGTCTTAAATGAGTTTTATTCATGTTTTGCTCCAAACTTTTAGCATTCTAACATTATTAATTGAAAAGTTACAGTCGTTAGGATTCATCATCTGGCAACCGTGAATGTTTGAAAAAATGTACCAATCCATCCAGGAGATATTGAGATAATCAACACATTCTCGCTCCCAACTTGACAATTACCACCGCTTGGTCAGTGCCATTGCCGTCGGATACAGACACACTAGGTACTGATAGTTTATTGGATAAGAGAAAATGTTGACCTCATGGAGGCACCAGATGAAAAGTCTGGGGATCACAAAAGTCAGCAGGATTGCTTCCTGTGGGGATTATGAATGTCTGCACAAAACTGAATGGTAATCCATCCAATAGCTGCCATTGCCAGTCCATAAAATCTCAAAATGAAACACCAAAATCATGATGGAATGCCAAAGTGTGGCTGTTCATTAAGTGATGATTAAAAAAAAAAAAATCCTAAGCACAATTACTTTAGCATGACTAAAAGTAGGCCAGTTATACTCATTAACAACCACAGAACCGCTGGCAGAAAGTGTGACTTTAATGTTCAGGTTCAGCAGTTAGAGCAGCAACACTTCCTGTTGAAATGTTCGAAAAGCTGCAGTAGGGGAAATTGGAGCAAATATGATTTTAAAAAAGTTATTTTCACTATATCCTGACAGTAGTACGTGAAACGGGTAACCTGAAAAAAATCTGTGCCTCCTTGGCCTCCGGTGATCCTAACGGCATCTGCACGATTTCACAGACCAGAAGAAAACAACCAGTCAGAGATTCATGAGTCAGTCACCCGCAAACTCCGACCAAATGGTCAAACTGGACAGCGCTGATCAAATATGTTTTCAGAATCATCTCGTAGTTGTGACCTGGCAGCCATGTTGAGATCTGTCGAGAGAATGCCAAGCACCACTCACATGACCAGAGCACAGCCAATAGGAACACTCTCTCTCTCTGAAATGACCTGTGATTGGTCAAAGTCTCCCATCACCGGTTAGATTCTTAAAAGCCTGAAAACAGAGCCATGAGGAGGTGCAGAAGTCTGGTTTTCTTTCAGAATACTTGAATTTCAATATGCTGCTAGGTTATTATGCAATTTTTGCCAAATTATGCCAAAAAAATTGTCAGCTACTGCAGCTTTAACCAGAATATTGAACCGTTACTGGCTCCGCCGCTGTAGGGCATGCTGGACAATCAGCATGCTTTGGAGCTGTACAGTAGAAATGCAGCACATTACACGTCTAGAATTAGTGAAATTAAAACCCCATCAAAGCACCACAGTGACTGAATGAAGTCCCACCCAGTACTTGTCATGGTCCACTGTAAGAAAACAGGGACCCTGTTTTGACTGCACATTCCAACCCATCGTATCATTTACTTTGAGAAAATGTGGATTCAGATAATACATGTGCGAGAGACAGCGTACTGTACATAATTACAGACCTCAAGTGAATCTTGAGGAGTTGTTTTCAGGGAGAACAGTCGGTCCCCGAGCTATTTTGTTGAGGTTAAAATATATAATCCATAGCAATCAAATGCAGCAATTTATAGTTAAGCACATACAAGCATGCATATTTTATTACAGTTGATAAAGTCCCTTTCAGGGATCAGTTTTTGTGGTCAGGCAGTATTCTGATGTAGTTTTTTAGCATACAGTATTTGAAATGTACTGGTGTTGTCTTTCATAGTGAGTGAAACCAACTTAGCAAATTGTTTTCATGTAATGTGAGTGCACAATTTCCACACATAATGGTCTTTAATGATATCACAGGACTGATCACGGTGGAGGATCGAGAGGCAGGACTGCTAATAGAAAAAAATAATGAACATTTTACGCCTAAATTTGGCAGAAAATACAAAAGTAACCTCACACTCTCCCAGTTCAACATGTGTTACAAGACACAACATGTTCGGGTGAAAAATGAATGCCTGGAAGTTATGCATACATACTTTTCTTCCTTCAGTGTGAGTGGAGATGATAACATGGCCTCAGGGCACATATTACAGCTGCAGTGCTGTGTGTCGCCACTGGCTGTGCAACATGTGTGTTTAACACCACACAGATTGGATTTACATCTTCATTCCACATTCCTTCACACGTGTTTGAATGACAACCGTATCTGATCAATGGAAACGCTTTTTGCAGCACCAATCAGTACATTGATACACACCAAAGCTTACAGCTTGATCTTTGTTCTGTTGTTGCTTTAAACAGATGGACGACATTGACGCCATGTTCAGTGACCTGCTGGGGGAGATGGACCTCCTCACTCAGGTGAGCTGAGACGGTTGTCATGACAACTGCTGTCGAGCACTTCACTCCACATATTCAGACTTTTGCTTCTATTTATTTCTATATTTCACTCCTTATTATTTCTAGTTACTTATATAAGTAGTATCCTATTGAGACAACAAATACATACCTAATACAAGTCTTAATAATATAATATAAAAGCTATATTGCTTAGTATTTTTTAAAACATTTTATTTGTTACTATTAGCGTTGCGTTGCTAGTATTTATTTAGAATTTAGTACATTTGTCTTCTTACTAGTAAAACTCTCTCATAACACTTAATGTAACACAGTCACCTAACAAGTCACATTTCAATGAAATAAACGGACTTTGTTGTTAGACATTGCATCTTGAATATTTTGTGAACTGAAAAATTACAACTTTTGGGCATTATAAGCTTATTATGACTCACAAAACTTCCTAATAAGAGAGAAATATAGCTCAAAATGAGTTTTTCCAGCTAATGTGATGAATATTACATCTTATTTCAATAAACCTTACCAAAGTTGACTTGTTCTATTAAACGTTTTTTTAAATTATTATAAGAAAAAACATCTGGCATTTGTTGTTCGTATTTTGTTTGTTTTGTGTGTTTTGAAATAAATTTACAAAAGTAATTGCAAGAATAAAATCAGGAAAAGGAGAAAACAAAAATGTTTAAACTTCAAAAAGAAATTGATTGACTCCCCTGTCTATTTAATTTTCCTTTTTATGTATTTATTTTCATTTATTTTTTTTCTCATTGATTTTTGCATTTATTTTGTATTTATTTTTTATATTATCTAAAACTGTATTATTTTCTGCATGATTTTTCCATTGCTTTCCACCCCTATATATTTTCTCCAAACTTCGTTTCTTTTCTTTACCATTTCTTTTTACATTTCTTTCACATTTTCTCCAGACTGCTCATGGTTAATTCCCTCACATTCTAGACCTTACATAGACTTTTTTCTTTAGAGACAGACGACAAACCCACTAAAACTCACCATCGATCACCGAGACACTCGAGACTGGCAAGCACAACAGACACAGCGGGGGGGAAACACTCTCGTGGTCATCAAACAACCATAAATTACAGTCTCTTTTGGAGGGGAGGTCAAATGGCGTGAGCCCGCTGGAGATTACACATTTTTTGTCAAAGTGAAAAACAGCGCTGATCACTTTGATGTTGTTTTTCTAACCTGCCAGTCATTTTAAATCACTTCCATTTTGCTAGGGCAGCTTCATATAACACATAGAAGCCCTGTTAGGTGTAATACCTAAAAACAGATGTAACATTACACATGTAAACATTATACTTTCTTGCATAATGTTCAGGGAGCCTCTATGTTTCAGAATGTGTTGTGGATTAACTGGCTGAGCCTCTGGGGGTCTTGTGGCTGCACAGATATTATATCCACACTCTTATAAACACAGCGCCTTGTTCATTCTTCCCTGCAGAGTCTCGGACAGGAAACAGTACCTCCTGCGCCTCTCCCCAGCACCGACACCGAAGTCAACCTCTCCATCGGCTTCACTGACCTGAATGGTGACTCAACATTGTGTCTGTCCTGTGTGTAGAAATACAACAAAGACCTGCGTGTTGATAGTTTGTGTTGACTCACTACAGTGTGGCGGTTGTGCAAGGACAGGATATATCACACGTTTCATCACTTATCTAGAAAATGATCCAGATTACGAGCAGTGACGTAAAAATGGAGCAGAACAGCAGTGCTCTGCAGTTTGTCTGGCTACTGTTCAAGAGGTGATTTCAGACAAAGATTGAGGTCACTGTACGTGCTAATTACTCAGTGTTTGCCTTTGGCTTTTATGGGCTGTAAAACAAGCAGGTTAATGTTAAAGCAAGGTTGCAGCATCTGTTGTCATTACTCTTCTTAAAGTCTCCCCAACCTGTACGTCATTAAGTATGTCAGTCTTGTCAAATAATCTTTATCTAAACAGCTCTTCACCACAGATTATGGCACAAAGCTTTCTGATAAACTGAATGACAACAAATCACAAAATAAAAAAAAAGTAGGACCGTCCTCAACCAAATAAGTTCTGATGGTGCCTTCAAATGGCGTCGTGTTTACTGTGTTTACGAGTTGGGCCCATATGAACGGCCCCTCATGTCGTATTCACGACCTTGTAAGTGGAAAGTTTCTGAAAGCTCAGAGTTCACGACTTTGTTGACGTTGTGAGAAATGTCTGAGCGCATGGAAATTCATTTATTGGTGCAGTATATTGTAATTTTAGTCATATATTGTTTTTCTTGGTAATTTTAGATGAAAAATAAATGTCCGAGCCAAAATCCTGACAATCCATTCAGTGCTTATTAAGATAATTCAGCCTGAACTATTGCAACCTTCAGAAGTTTATTAGTTGCAAATAATGGCTTAAAGCATAGGTGTCAAACTCAGGTGGTGTAATTATATTTGGCCCGTGAGATGATATCAAATGTCTTTTAGAGCTGGCCCGACAGTATATACTGTAGCACATGAACCGCTAATACTACAAATCCCAGAGTGCTCTGCTAGTGCGTTAGCATGTCAATGAAAGGGGTCAAGCGTCTCCTCTCACATCTGTTGACGTTCATTAGCAAACTCATGTTACTGGTCACCACGTCAATATTTCATCCACCTCTCCCCAAAAAAAGAAAGCTGGACAACAGGAACTTTAGAGACAGGTGGGAGGCAGAATATTAGTTCACAAATGTAAAGGACAGACCTGTCTGTCTGGTGTGAGGTCCAGCGTGGCTGGAACCAGAGAATATAACATAAAAAGACACCATGAAACACACTTTTTTCCTGCTGCTCCAAAGCACGGACTGTTATTCGTGAAATGATTGGATTTTCATTGAAGGAAATTATTATTTTATTTTGGTTGTTTTATTGTTGGCCTGTAAAAAATGTTTCCATTGAAAATTAACTTGAAAGGTTACAGATAGAGAGAAGCATAAATATCTATTATTTTATTCACTTAAATAAATCATATAATAGTAATAGCATATAAAGTATTTCAGAATTGATCCTTGAAAAATAAAAATCTCACACTTTTCTGCAATTTTTACACTTAGTCATCCAGTGGGCCGGATTGGACCCTTTGGCGGGCCGCTTCTGGCCCTCATGCCGTATGTTTGACACCCTTGATTTAGGGGGATCTATTCACAGAAATGTCATATTAATAAGAATGCTTTCATTAGTGGATAATCACCTGAAAGTGGGAATCGTTGTGTTTTCTTTAGCTTAGAATGAGCCGTTTATATCTACGTAGGGAGCGGGTCCTTTCTACAGAGTCGGCCGACATGTTTCTACAGTCGCCCAGAACAGACAAACCAAACACTGGTCCAGAGAGGGACATTCACATCCACCTTTCAATAGTAGTTAAATAATGGATTATTTACAGCCTTTATTGTGAAAGGTAGACAAGGGACGATGAATGAGGAGTAATTAATTTTAGTTATTTATTTTATTTGCATGTACAATATTAAACCCAGATATTAGATTTGGTGCATTGTACCAGACCATTTAGTGTATTTTTTATTTATTATTCATTTTTATTATGAAACAAAGAGGAACTTGTATAAAAGAAAAGTTGTTAATGTTTCGAGGAAAGCACAAAAAAGGAACTAAGGCAAAAAAAACAAAACTGTTTACTCAGGGGTCAAATATTGTGAAAGAGGTTGTGAATTATTAAATGGCACTTTAATTGCTGTACCTGGGTCAGTTCTGAACAAACAAGCTGGTTTTCTTTGAACGCCAGAGTCCCTCCATGAACTGGAAGACACAGATCTGGATGCACTCATGGCCGATTTGGTGGCTGATCTCAATGCGACGGAAGAGAAACTCGCAGCACAGATGGAAGGTCTGAAGGTGCCGTCACCGCCCTCGCCAGACCTGCCGCCGCCACCGCCTAAAGGCCTGAGCACCCGCCCCACCTCCTCCCTCGCTTCCCCATCGTCACCAGCGAGCAGCACCAGCAGCAATGTTAGCACCCCGGCCTCCTCCTCCGCCTCCCCTTTACCACCTCCGCCTCCTCAGTCTGCAAAGCCTACAAAGGTGAGTCAGCCAGTGTGCAGTTTGTAAGAGTGTGCAATCACCTTTTGACCTCTCTATTACTGGGAACCGGTCCAGAATTAAAAAAGTGAAAGTCAATTGTTTGTTCCAGTGCAACATCAGCGCCTAGCAGCAAAGCTACTCTTCCTCCATTTTGGACTGAAAGCGACTACCAGATGCCACGTTCACCTAAATTTCTCTTCTAGTGTCATATTCTGCCAAAATTGCCTGTGTTAAACTATAAATATTATAAATATAATAAGTATTTTCAGTCCAAATGGTGGCAGCCACTGCAAAACAGAGTTTCGTCTCTGCTTCTGTACTCTTTGGTGAGTTTTAATCAAGGCTTGTCAGAGTAATAGATGATTTTCATTGGTACAGTTTTAAGGAAAATGACACAATGCTGGATGACAGAGAGAAAAGAAGAAAATGACATTTCTGTGCATTGTTAGTCTCTTAAAACGTGATATGACACATGAAGCAGAAAGAGGCAATAATGTCATAATCTCTGTTTTATTGGTGGCGTGTCTTGGTTTACCACGAGAAAGCGCTTCCTGAGCCATGCGTGACAAGACAGTATTGCAACGAAAGCATCACCCGTTCCCAGCATATAAATTTCTAGTGAGTTTCTTTTTGTCTTTGTGGAACTGGGAAGAGTGGTATTGCTCTTATAACAGTTGGACGGTGAGATCATGGCGAAGTGGTTCCGGGACAGAGGCATCTGTTACAGTTAGACAGACTCGTGAGGCGAAGCAGCAGCAGAGTCTGTCTGGAACAGATCAAACAGCCGTGAGGCAGGAAAGAGTAACAGGATCAATACCAAAGGTTGGAGAAGGGGAGGTAAGATGTGGCAGTGGTGGGGGGGCGAAGCCAGACGGGAGCTTATTGCTTTAGCAGGGCTTGTTACCTCATCCTTCTGAGGTAAAAACACCAGCTGTGCTGAGGCAGAGAATGTGTCATTGTTAGGTGGAGGTGTACAACTTCATTAAAACTGCACCGTCGGCAGGATTTTAATGTAAAAACCAGTGTTATGAGCCAAAGTAAAGGGTATCCTATCCCTGCTAATTGAGATTTAGTAGATTAGATCTAAAGTCGCTCCACACACGGGAAGTTATGAAATTAGAATTAAACACCTCCTGAGCAGCACTGAAGCGCTGCATCCACAGCAATGAATTCGCCACAGTTACACCTTTTCCTCTCATTTACCTTTAGCGCCCTGTTTAAGTGGTAGTTAAACATTTGGGAAATACGCTTATTCGCTTTTTTGGCGAGAGTTCCTTCGTCGAGTGATATGTTTCGAGAGAGCTAGGCTAGCTGTTTTCCCCCGTTTCAAGTCTTTATGCTAAGCTAAGCCAATCAGCTGCTGGCTGTGTAGCTTCATATTTACCATATATACATGACAGTCGTAGCAATCTTCTCATCTAACGCTAAGTAATAAATAAGCATATTTCCCAAAATGTCAAACTATTCCCTACATGATTTTGCTCTGTGCTGTTTACTGATATCAAACATGATACTTTGGTGCTGATTTTCCAAAGTATACTTGCTTTTTAAGTTTAAAACTTAAGTTTAAGTTTACATTTAACACAATCACGCTATGCAGTATATATATCCCACTGGCGGATGAACATCTATTCTGCACTATAACATAACGTGTTTGTCCTATTTAGGAGGAAATCGAGGCACAGATGAAGGCAGACAAAATCAAACTCGCCCTTGAGAAGCTCAAGGAAGCTAAAGTGAAAAAGGTAAGATGACCAAACGCTGACTCCTCTGATCTCACATCCACTGGCAACAGTAAACTTTAAAGACATTGTGAATTACGGCTACATGGACGTCACAGTAAAAGACGTAATGTTCAAAGATAGTATGGCTCTTTCTTTCCCTTTGGACGAGCCATCAATCACCGTAATGGATCCAGCCAGCGTCCTGCAGGACGGCACGCTTTCTCCTCTTTGGCTGATGCGTGGACACTTTCTCATCTTCAAAGCAGTCAACAAAAGCACAGGCATGCGGTCTTGCATGCAAAGGTTCACATCAGGATGTGCAATTTTACACAGAACCAAACTAGTTTTGTGCCAGTTGCATGCACTTTTATCATAGGTGATGATACGACTGCCAAGTTCTACACTTCTACTCGTGGCTTGGCTTCTAATTTACAATAATTAATGGCCTGTTTCCCTGTTAAGATAGTAATTATAGATTCTTTGAAAAATCTAAAGGGAAGCAGCAACAAACAGCTTTTCTAAATTGCTGTGTGTGTGGATGCTGAGGAAACACAGACCACTGGCCACTTTCACAGGAACATCTGTCCCAGAGTTGTTAAGCACTGAGGAGCACGGTGCAATCTCAGTGGTTTCAACACAACGATCTGTGGACAGAGGCGCTCCAGTTTCAGATAAACCAGCTGGTTCCGGAGCACGCTTTCAACATGATCTTCTATTTTGTAGATACCCGCCTTGCATGAGGAAGTACTGTAAGAGGGAGAATAATTTGATTTTCAGTGACATTTCATTCAACCACATGCCAAAGGTATATTGTTTTCCAGGGTAAGTCGAGACAGAGGAACATGTGATCTAACACTCTAAATCCTCTTGTGATAACATCTCTGAAACCCCCGTTTTTTATGACACAAGGCGAGCGACTGGCTGACCTTGGCTCTATGAAACTACTCAGCTTCCCAAAGCTGGATTTGTTTCAGATGAGAGGATGCGTGAAGCCATATGAGCCTGTGAGGAAAGCAGCGCTCCAGAGCGAAATTAATCTCAACCAACTTGGGGAAAAGGAGGTGCTAAGACTGCAAAAAAGAGACAAATACAACGGGGAGGAAATTACTACAAGAAAAAAAAAGTTCAACAGAAAGGAGAGACAGAAGTGCTGATGCTCCATCTCTTCCAGTAAAACTAACATTAGGATACAGAAACAACCATTTACTGTGCATGGCCTGCAATTAAACTGGATAATAAACAAGCTGCATGTGCTTCAAGGCTTAATTTGATGTTGCACTCTAGAGACACCTGCTGCTGTCCACAACATGGTTTAACTTCAATCTGGTATGCAGATGACACAGAAAACCTCATGTTAGAACCAAAAACACCTCAACAGGGATGCAAACATGTGTATGGTGAAAAAAGAAACAGCATATAAACATAGTGAAAATAGTCTGTAAATAGCTATTAATATATATACTGTATATACACACAAAGAATAAACAAAAATAAACTTATGTTTTCAAAAGAACATAACAAGATCCATAAGTCAACAAGGAAAAGTTAGGTTTGCAATTTTTATTTAATTCGTTTTGTTTTAAAATTTTATTCAATTACCGGTATGTTAATATTATTTAGTTATTTCTTTTTTATTTACTCTTTTGTAAATGTGCCTTAAACGCTCATCTTGTGTGGACCATGTGGATATAAGTAAATTTATTCTATTTATTTATTTATTTATTTATCATTGCTATTAATTAATTTGTATTCATAAATTTAGTATACCTAGACTACCTGTTGCAGTCATTTTTCTTAAGGAAACAGGACTATTTCCTGAAATAATGAACCCCCCTCTGTACTCTACTCTACATGGTACAGTCCAAGTCCCCTCTACTATAAAGCCCAATGGGAGCTCCCACTTCCTGTTTGACAGTTTGAACCATGACCAGCAGGAAACGTGGATGGGAGCATGTGCAACAAACATTTCGGTGATAGCAGTTGCATTTAACCAATAATTGAATTTGAATCGAGTGGATTAATAAGTTAATGTGGTTGTTGCTTAATTAATGTGATTGATGACAGGATGTCTACTAGAATGGTGAGAAATAACAGCCGGTTAGCATGCTATACCCACATGTGCTTATGGTGTTAATATGCTAAGTAGACATACTGTCATCAATCACATTAATTCATTGATAGAAGTGGCATAAAACCAACAAATGGATTTTAATGTAATGTATTATTAAGTGAATTTAGACAGTTAATGTATGTCTACTGAAATGACTTTAGCAGGTTAGCATGCTACATGTGCTCATGATGCTAACGTAACAAGGTCACATTGTTCTCAGTTGGTGGTGAAGGTGCTGATGAATGACGGCAGCTCCAAGACGCTGATGGTGGACGAGAGGCAGAGCGTCAGAGAAGTTCTGGACAACCTGTTTGAGAAAACACACTGTAACTGCAACGTGGACTGGAGCCTGTGTGAGACCAACCCGGACCTGCAGCTTGGTGAGTTACTGCAGTACACCATCCAATACAGTGTACTGTGTCCAATACAGTGTACTGTGTCCAATACTGTCTACTGTGCCCAGTACTGTCTACTGTGCCATGTGGTTGACACTACACAGACTGCATTTTTACCAAACATATCAACAACTTCATCTGTGTAGCATCTTACACAATTCAGTTCAATTCAATTCAACTCAATTCATTGTGTTTTACACATGACTAAGAAGTTCATAAGATAAATATCAACAGTATATACATATATTTCAACACAAGACAGTAAAAATAATTTAATATAAATTAGATAAAGGCAGTGGAATGTGAAAAGAGGTTTTAAGTTTTGGTTAAAGGTATCAGCAGTTGCTGTTCAATGGGTTGGAGCATAAAAACTAAATGCATGGTGCAAAATAAATGTAAAATAATCTTAAAATCATCACAAAAAATTAGGAAATCAATCTAAAAACTTTAAAATGGGTGTAATGTGCAGCAAACCATAGCTGATTTATGTTTTTATTTTATTTTATTTTTTTGTTAGGTAGACCATAAAGGAGAGGATTGCAGTAGACTAGCTCGCTGGTTATAAAACAGTGTATTAATCTCTCTGTGTCACTGAATGAAATATAAAAAATGGTGACATGAGCCTTAAAGGGACAGTTTATGGAGGATGGAACATGCCAAAATAAATGAATGAATAATAAATAATTAATAATTAAATGACTCAAAGAATAAATAAATATGCCATTAAATTAACCAAAAATAATATTGAAAATTAATGTAGTTATTCATTAATTGATAAAATGTGACGTGAATTGATATTTCTATTTTAATTTGCTTCTTTTCTATTTAATTTACCTTTTTTTTATAACTTTATTTCGAACAATTAAAAATAAATAATAACAAATATAAACAAAAAAAATACAAACAGTAATTACCATTTGATAATTGTATCAGTATACCACCAAAGTTAAAAATTAATCCTCAAATCAATATGAAATATACTGTTTTGTCCAATAGTGACTTATAATGACATAAAAAAGAGAAACCTTTGAATTACTTCTGCTATTTATCTACTCCTCTATTTAATTTTCCCTTTTATTTATTTACTTCTATTTATTATTTTTATTAACTTTTAAATATATTTATCTAGTTTTGCATTTATATTTTAAATTTATAGTTTAAATGTATTTATTCATTATTAGATTGTATATTTTGCATCTCTCCCTTATTTATTTCAAAGACTTATTTATTTCTGTATTCTTATCTTTATACATTTCTTTATTCATTTATCTGTCTCATTATTGAAAATGAGGGGTTGGGGGGGGGGGGTTTCGTTCAAAGTGTGTCATGCTCCGTCGTCCATACAGTTCACCCCCAAATCAAAAATACATATTTTCCCTCTTAACTGTTGTGCTATTTATCAAACAGATTGTTTTGGTGTGAGCTGCCAAGTGTTGGAGATATCGACTGTAGAGACGTCTGCTTTTTCTCCAATATAATGGAAAAAAATGGCACTCGGCTCGCGGTGCTCAGAGTTCCAAAAAATACATTTCAAAAACTCATCAGCATCGTATCTTTCCAGAAGTCATGACGCGGTTACTCAAGATAATCCACAGACCTAGTTGTGAGCTGTTCCATGCAGGAACTATTTTCTCTCAACTACTACACCCGCCAACTCTATCACTTAACACAACTCACACCAAAACAGTCGATACTGATAAAGAGCCCTACAGGTAAGAGGAAAATATGTATTTTTTTATGTTGACACACAGGTTTCTTGCCTGTTTGCTCAGGTCATTGAGAGCTTAATTTTGTGGCTAGTTTCCCTCTGAATCCATAGACTGTAGATAAGAAGTGGATATAGTTACTGTGATGTCAGCCATTGGTTAGTGAACTGCCCATTTGAAGCCTCGAGTTTGCCTCGTGTTGTATTTTTGCAACCAGAGTTGACATTAGAGGGTGGAGCTATGTACAACCGAATGCTGAAAGACATTTTCAGGGGACTAAAAATGTTATAATTAACTGTCAGAAATGACAAAAATGTGTGCAACTCACAGACTGGACAACATCGTGGTAGTGACCTGTCAATCACAAGGTAGCCACGCCCTAAAGCATCCCCTGCTTTAAGGTCTATTTGACTCTAAATAGGACCATAATTTACTAAATGATCATCATCCTGTATTGAAGAAGACTTGAAACAAGTGATTGAGACCATAAACTCGCGTTTATAATGTTTCCTGAGGTAATAAATGAAGTGTGAAGTCGGCTCATTTTCTCGTTGACTTAGATACAATCAGTCGCCCCCTGCTGGATAATAGAAAGAATGCAGGTTTAAGGCACTTCAGCATCGGCTTCACTTCTCAGACCCAGAGTTGGCTCACAGTCTGAGCCGTCAAACTTATAACTCCTACAGTTATTCAGTCTAATCCTGTTTGAGCTGTAAAAAAATTGTTTGTTTTTTTTACATTCAAGCACTAATATCTACAGTATATATAAAATAGCTGTGCTATCAGCATACTGTAGATCCAGATTGAGAAGTGTAACGTGAGCAGATTGTAACATGGTGGCACTAATGGGAAGTGAAGCCCATCCTCACAGTCTGAGGAGCATTTATGACCAATTATTAATCCATCAACAATCCCCATTGCTTTTAATCTGTTGCCACTAGTTGATGTAGCACCATGGTGGTTCAAGCTGTGGTCATTTTATGAGTGTTTTATGTGTTTTACACACTTCGTGACAGGTTAAGTATTTTCACAGGGAAATTAAAAACCCTTTGGCGTACATTTTTAGCGGCAGTTTGGAATAAATCAAAGAAATGCGTTACTAGAATAGAACAACAAAGATTTTATTCACAGAAAATACAGAGGAAACCCTGTGGTGATACTGCTTTTATGACAGGTGATTTCTGGTGCAGAAACACTACAGCAATAAGAGCCACAAATAGATCAGCCGAACCAGAAAACTTAGCTGTAATAATAGAGATAGACTTTAACAATCTAAGCCTTCACTGTGTTTTTATATGAACTGCCAACGTAACACACACACAATGAGCAGGGAGGGATATTTCTTTCAGGTCCAGATGATGAACTGTGTTTTTATTGGCACGACGGCGGCCATACTGCAGCGAGCTCACAATGAAACATTGATCTATCCATCTCTCTCTCCCTCCCCCTCTCTAGTCTATACTCTCTCTATCCCTCTCTCTCTCACACATACAGTATACAGTGTAGACAGGTGGGTTTAATTTGCTGTATCGGACACTGTCAGTCATCCTCTCTGTCATATGGAAATAGAGGCCTTATGATCTCAATCCTCCGTCTGAGCCGTCTGTGCTATATTTACTTCAGCTGCTGGACTTCGACACCATCAGATTCTTCTCTGTTTTCTGTAACAGATTTAATGAGAAACTGGTGGTAAAGTCATTAACCTCTGTGAGTAATAAATTGTAAGTTAATATTATTTTGCTTAAAAGTTATACTGAAGCTATTTTATTGAAGCTAGTTAAGCTGTGAACTACCGAGCTACCAAGCTGTCATACTAATGTCAAGAAAAAGGTTAAATAACACTCTACACATGCACTAAATTTTGGCGAGGAAAAACTGACATGGCCATTTTCAAAGGGGTCCCTTGACATCTGACTTCAAGATACGTGGACTTAGCATAGAAAATAATAAACAAAAATAAGATGCAGGTATCACATGAAACTAGAAAGCCTAAAGAATCAGTTGGTAGCTTGTCGGGAAGGAGGCTAAATAAGACAAGTTTGATGAGGAAAAACTGGCATGGCAAATCTCACAGGGGTCCCTTGACCTCTGACCTCCAGATATGTGAATGTAAATGGTTCTGTGGGTACCCACCAGTCTCCCCTTTACAGACATGCCCACTTCATGATAATCACATCCAGCTTGGGGCAAGTCATAGTCAAGTCAGCACACTGACACACTGACAGCTGTTTGTCATGTTATGATTTGAGCATATTTTTGATGCTAAATGCAGAACCTGTGAGGGTTTCTGGACAGTATCTGTCATTGGTTTGTGTTGTTAATTGAGTTCAAATAATAAATATATGCATACATTTGCATAAAGCAGCATATTTGCCCACTCACATGCAGCACATTTTAAACAGATAAAAATTTGATTTGCAAATACTTGTGATTAATCCCAGACAGTCATACGATTAATTGCGATTAAATATTTTAATTGATTGCCAGCCCTACTTCTAACCTTACAACAAGTACAATCAATATTGTAGATGAACCTCTGAATAGCAACTCAGTTTTTTACCTTGAACATGAGATTTGCTGCCAGCCCACAACAAATGAGGAAATGTGTGTTTCCATTTGGTCAACATGGTTTATTTTTAAAAAGAAAGAAAGAAAGAAAGATATTCCTTTATTAGTCCCACAGTGGGGAAATTCAGTTTTTACACACTCTGTTTTTCACACACAGTACATATACATGCGTCAATGGAGAGATGTCAGAGTGAGGGGGCTGCTCCTGACAAGCCCCCAGAGCAGTTGGGGGTTTGGTGCCTTGCTCAGGGGCACCTCGGCAGTGCCCAAGAGGTAAACTGGCACCTCTCCAGCAACCAGTTGGTCTTGGTCCATGGTCTTGGTCCATGGGGGTCTTGAACCCGTGACGTCCGCGTCCTAACCCAAGTCCTTACAGACTGAGCTACTGCCGCCCCCAACTAATTTAAACAGTGTTTAAATTAGCTGTGTGACACTTTGATTTATATAAAGCATGACATGTAGGTTTAGGTCATTTGACTCATGATCACGGGGGTGCTCAGCGTCTTGTGTCGTATCTGACTAACTATGACAGCTTGACATTTGAGTTCATTTTTAAATGCCTGTAAACCTCCTGTAGCGTGTGGTGTTCTAACAGCGGTTGCAGACCTTTAATCTTTATCAACAAAAAGTCAAGGCAAGTCAAGCCCAATAAACACCCACAGAGCTCAACAGCAGCACCGTGTTCAAACGGATCTGAATTAAATCCACCCATGTGCTCACCATGCACACTATTGAAATGCACCATGTGGTTAATGCAGTTCAAAGGGATTTTTACTCTGAATAACTCGGTCTAGCAGCAAAGTCACACAGTGCATTTAATGATTGTAATAGTCAAACTATGGGGCTGGAGCCCTGGCAGCAATTTATTTAATGCTTACCTCTGCCTCGGCTGCTAACCTGTAATTGGGGACCATGGCTAAACTACAGTCAAATGCCCAGTGCTTTCTGCAGATCTATGGCACTGAGTGTGTGGGTGGGCAGAGAGGAGGACAAGGAGGAGGAAAGTGCACTTAATGTGTTTTCGAGGTTTAAAGCCATTTAAAGTTCTTCCAGCAAAATGGGGAGCCTTGTGTTTTATTGAGCCCCTCCTTGATTCCTCCCATTTCAAATAGACAATTGTACAGCTGTGAAACTGATTTTGAACCGAGCTCAGCTGATTTTAAAGATTTCACGACAGAGCGAACTACTGTACATATGGTAAAGCGTTCGTTTTGATATGTTTTATGGCACAAAGCTGGAACAGAGAGGACACGGTGAACATTAAAGACTGCTGCAGATTGTGGTTTACTCAGATAGATCGTGGTTCACTCAGTGAGATATTAAAAACGTCTCCAGAGTATTGACATTAGTGTTTGAATGTGCTGAAAAAATATTTTTTATGGCTGTGTTTACTGCAGAGGTGGGAAGTAAGCAAGTATATTTATTAAAGTAAATGATGCATCACATCCACCCAGGACTATATATAGTAGTTTGATACAGCACCACATGGTACTACTATATATTAAAATACGGCTGACAATATGCTGTTAATGCTGTAGTTTTACGCAAAAATCGCACCCCCAGAAATTTCTGTGATTTATTATTATTTATTTTTAGTTTGAAGAATATATAACTAAACCGTTTTAACCAACAATCGGTTAAAATTCTTCATGTCGGTTAAGTATTAACATGCCTACACTGTACCTTTTAAAGCCACTATAGACAGAGTACGAAAAGTTCAAACGTTGGCACCCTTTAATTGTAAAAACAGACACCTTAAGAAGTGGACAAATCAAAACTTATTAGTAATTAGAAAGATGCTATAATCACGTAAAAAATGCACACAATGACTTTAATTAGATAATCTAAATGTTGTCACGACTTGTCTGCTGACATGCGAGTTTGCTTTTGTTTTGACAGAACGGACGTTTGAGGACCACGAGAACCTGGTGGAGCCTCTCTCAGCATGGACGAGGGACAGCGAGAACAAAGTCCTCTTTCAGGAACGGGGGGAAAAATATGAGGTTTTCAAAAACCCACAGGTTGGTCTCCCTCATTGTACGCACCTTTATATACCTCTCTGAACATATGATGTGCGTGTGATAGCCACAGTCCAACACTGGCTGGTTCACATATTCTTGGCCTTGGTTTGTGGAAATCTGTCTCCACATTGTTTCAGTTCAGCACCATCTGGCTATTTTCACTGTTGAATTGTTGTCTGAATTATGAGATGTCTTTCCTCCATGCGGGATGACCTCTCACATTTATGTCCTCACTGTAATATATCAGACAAAACGGCTTCGGGCAAAAGAAAGTGAGATCTTGGCATGTTTGTTGATATAATGAGACCCTTTATAATCTCAGAGTATTTAATGGATTCGGTCTGTTGGCAGAGACAAATAGTCGGGTTGGAAAACTGGTGAGATATTCTCATTTTTAAGTACTCCATCATGTCCTCCACATCCCCCCCAACAAAAGACTGATCTGATTTATACAGAACGTCCCTATTGGTACACAGTTTCAACTTTTCACAAAAGCTACCAAAATAGAAATCCCCTTTGGGTTTTCTCTCACCACAATGGAAACATGCCCAGACTATGATATCAAGTCAGACTAACCCAGTCACACAGGGACGAAGACGAGAGTTCAAAGGTTTTTGCTGATCATTTTTGTTTGTTCTAAATTACAGTAAGTAGGGATGTTAATAACTAACCGATTACCAACATTAAGCATTTTTACTGCTATTGGTTAAAGTTGAGAAAAACTCAGAGGAAGTGGCTCATCACTTTAAGGAGAAAAGCTGGTCCACCTTAAGACAGAGCCGGCGCAGATACAGGAAGTTGGCTCTGGACTTCCAGCTGTGACGTAGCTTGTAGCCTCGTAGCATTTATTCACCAACAGATAAACTGTACACACACCGTCTGTTACAGCTACGTTCACATTATAACACCACCCATAACCCACACTCAGCGTCGCCACACACATGATCTGTCGGAAACTCGCTGAAGTTATGCTACAGTGGGCACGAAGCCACCGGCAATGCTAGCAGCTGCTAACGTATCACAAACACAGAGTGTTGGACAGTCGCTATCATTAATCTGGACAGACACACAGCTGACAACCTGCTACATTAAACTAAATGCGCGGTGGAGACTTGGACTGGGAAAGCAGCTGCATGTCTGTGACACCACACGCAGCACTGTGGCTGCTAACTCTCCTGATGGTGAACTGGAGACAGTGAACGCAGCACCATGGCTGTTAATGCTCCCAGACGATGAACTGGAGACAGTGAACGCAGCACCGTGGCTGCTGCAGTGACTCTCCTGATGGTGAACTGGAGACAGTGAACGCAGCACCGTGGCTGCTACAGTGACTCTCCTGATGGTGAACTGGAGACAGTGAACGCAGCACCGTGGCTGCTGCAGTGACTCTCCTGATGGTGAACTGGAGACAGTGAACGCAGCACCGTGGCTGCTACAGTGACTCTCCTGATGGTGAACTGGAGACAGTGAACGCAGCACCGTGGCTGCTACAGTAACTCTCCTGATGGTGAACTGGAGACTCAGTTGTCTATTGTCTGCTCATAAGATGCACCTGCTGCATGCGAGGCAAAAATGTTGTTGGTTAATGGTAAATAATTAGTTAACAAGGGTCAATTATGTGTTACATTTTTAACATTTTTTAAAATTAACATCTCTCCGGGAACCATCACCTTAACGTGGTGGAGAGGTTTGTGTGTCCCTATGAACCTGAGGGCTGTGTTGTCTGGAGCCTAGTGCTCCTGGTAGGGTCTCCCATGGCAAATTGGTCTCAGGTGAGGGGCCAGACAAAGAATGGTTCAAAATCCCCATGAATAACCGAGGAAGAGGAGGAGTGACCCGGCCCGGAGGAAGCCCGGGGCCCCCATCTGGAGCCAGGCCCAGATGGAGGGCCCGTGAGCAAGCGCCTGGTGGCCGGGCTTGCCACGGAGCCCGGCCGGGCTCAGCCCGAAAAAGCGACGTGGAGACCCCCTCCTCTCCATCCTGTGGGCCCACCACCCGCAGGAGGAACCGCTGGGGTCGGGTGCGCTGCCATATGGGTGGCAGTGAAAGCCAGGGACTGCAACGGACCAGACCTGGGCGGCAGAGGCTGGCTCTGGGGACGTGGAACGTCACCTCTCTGTGGGGGAAACAGCCGGAGCTTGTGCGGGAGGTGGAGCGCTATCAGTTAGATCTGGTGGGGCTTACCTCTACGCACAGCCTCGGCTCTGGAACCGTTCTCCTGGATAGGGGTTGGACTCTATTCTTCTCTGGAGTTGCCCAGGGTGTGAGGCGCCAAGCGGGTGTGGGGATACTCACAAATCCCCGGTTGAGTGCTGCTACGTTGGGGTTTACCCCGGTGAACGAGAGGGTCGCCTCCCTGCGCCTTCGGGTTGTGGGGGGGAAAACTCTGACTGTTGTCTGTGCATATGCACCGAACAGCAGTTCAGAGTATTCAACCTTCTTGGAGACCCTGAATGGAGTCCTGTATGGGGCCCCAGTAGGGGACTCCATTGTTCTGCTGGGGGACTTCAGCGCACACGTGGGCAACGATGGAGGTACCTGGAGAGGCGTGATTGGGAGGAATGGCCTACCTGATCTGAACCGGAGCGGTCATTTGTTATTGGATTTCTGTGCTAGTCATGGATTATCCATAACAAATACCATGTTCGAACATAAGGATGCTCATAAGTGTACTTGGTACCAGAGCACCCTAGGCCGAAGATCGATGATCGATTTTGTGATCGTATCATCTGATCTGAGGCCGCATGTTTTGGACACTCGGGTGAAGAGAGGGGCAGAGCTGTCAACTGATCACCATCTGGTGGTGAGTTGGATCAGAGGGTGGGGGAAGACTCTGGATAGACCTGGTAAACCCAAACGTGTAGTGCGGGTGAACTGGGAAAGTCTGGAGGAGGAGCTTTTCTAGCATTCCTGTGGAGGCTGGGGGCATTGAACCTGAGTGGGCGATGTTCAAAGCTTCCATTGCTGAAGCTGCGGCGGTGAGCTGTGGCCTGCGGCCTTAGGTGCCTCAAGGGGCGGTAACCCTCGAACACCGTGGTGGACACCGGTGGTCAGGGAAGCTGTCCGACTGAAGAAGGAGTCCTTCCGGGATATGTTATCTCGGAGGACTCCGGAGGCAGTTGCAAGGTACCGACGGGCCCGTGGGGCGGCAGCCGCTGCCGTAAAGGAGGCAAAGCAGCGGGTGTGGGTGGAGTTCGGAGCAGCGATGGAGAAGGACTTTCGGTCGGCACCAAGGTGCTTCTGGAAAACTGTCTGGCACCTCAGGAGGGGGAAACGGGGAACCATCCAAGCTGTGTACAGTAAGGATGGGACACTGTTGACCTCAACTGAGGAGGTAACCGGGCGGTGGAAGGAGCACTTTGAGGAACTCCTGAACCCGACTGATACGCCCTCTCTTGTAGAGGCAGAGCTGGAAGCTGATGGGGGATCGTTGTCAATTTCCCTAGGGGAGGTCACTGAGGTAGTTAAACAGCTCCGCAGTGGCAAGGCCCCGGGGATTGACGAGATTCGCCCAGAAATGCTGAAGGCTCTGGGTGTGGAGGGGCTGTCGTGGATGACACGCCTCTTCAACATTGCGTGGAAGTCGGGGACAGTGCCTAAAGAGTGGCAGACCGGGGTGGTGGTTCCCCTGTTCAAAAAGGGGGACCAGAGAGTGTGTGCCAATTACAGGGGTATCACACTACTCAGCCTCCCTGGTAAAGTCTACTCTAGGGTGCTGGATAGGAGGGTCCGGCTGATAGTCGAACCTCAGATTGAAGAGGAACAATGCGGATTTCGTCCTGGCCGTGGAACAACGGACCAGCTCTTCACTCTCACAAGGATCCTTGAGGGGGCCTGGGAGTATGCCCATCCAGTCTACATGTGTTTTGTGACTTGGAGAAGGCGTACGATCGGGTCCCCCGGGGTATACTGTGGGAGGTGCTGCGGGAGTATGGGGTGAGGGGGTCACTTCTCAGGGCCATCCAATCCCTGTACTCCCAAAGCGAGAGCTGCGTCCGGGTTCTCGGCAGTAAGTCGGACTCGTTTCCGGTGGGCGTTGGCCTTCGCCAGGGTTGCGCCTTGTCTCCAATCCTGTTCGTGATATTCATGGACAGGATATCGAGGCGTAGTCGGGGGGAGGAGGGTTTGCAGATTGGTGTGCTGAGGATCTCATCGCTGCTTTTTGCAGATGATGTGGTTCTGCTAGCATCATCAGTCTGTGACCTCCAGCGCTCACTGGATCGGTTCGCAGCCGAGTGTGAAGCAGTTGGGATGAGGATCAGCACCTCTAAATCGGAGGCCATGGTTCTCAGCAGGAAACCGATGGATTGTCTACTCCAGGTAGGGAATGAGTCTTTACCCCAAGTGAAGGAGTTCAAGTACGGAAGAATGGAACGTGAGATTGGCCGGAGAATCGGAGCAGTGGGGGCGGTATTGCAGTCGCTGTACCGCACCGTTGTGACGAAGAGAGAGTTGAGCCGGAAGGCAAAGCTCTCTATCTACCGGTCAATCTTCGTGCCTACTCTCACCTATGGTCATGAGGGCTGGGTCATGACCGAAAGAACTAGATCGCGAGTACAAGCAGCCGAAATGGGTTTTCTCAGGAGGGTGGCTGGCCTCTCCCTTAGAGATAAGGTGAGAAGCTCGGTCATCCGTGAGGGACTCGGAGTAGAGCCGCTGCTTTTTTGCGTTGAAAGGAGCCAGTTGAGGTGGTTCGGGCATCTGGTAAGGATGCCTCCTGGGCGCCTCCCTAGGGAGGTGTTCCAGGCACGACCAGCTGGGAGGAGACCCCGGGGGCGACCCAGGACTAGATGGAGAGATTATATCTCCACACTGGCCTGGGAACGCCTCGGGATCCCCCAGTCAGAGCTGGTTAATGTGGCCCGGGAAAGGGAAGTTTGGGGTCCCCTGCTGGATCTGTTGCCCCCGCGACCCGACCCCGGATAAGCGGTTGAAGATGAAGATGAAGATGAAGATCTCTAAAAGTATGGTGTACAATATCCTTGACCAGTTGCATTAAATAAAAAGAAATGCAAAATAAATAAATAAATAAATTCAAAAATGAGTAAAAAAATAAATACAGAATTACATAAACTGGAAAATTAAACAAAAGAGTAAATAAAGGAATTAATTCAAAGATATATAAAGAAGCAAATTAAAACATATCAATTTATGTCACATAAATTAATTAAAGGCTGCATTTATTTTTAATATTTTTGCAACATTTAAAGACTTATTGACATTTATTGAGTCATTTATTTATTTTTGATTTTAGCAGGCTCCGTCCTCCATAACTAAAGTATTTAACATTCACCGTCTTAGTTTGCTATTAGCATGCTAACATTGCTACTTATCTCTAAACACAGTACAGCTGAGGCTGATGGTCATTGGTGTTGCAGGTATTTGGTCATAAACCAAAATATTGGCCAAATGTTCAAACTTTCATGGCAATCCATCTCACAGTTGTTGAGACATTTCACTTGAAACTACAAATGTGAACCTGCTGTTGGTGCTAGAGGAAACATCAGCGGATTCATTTATGTACTTTGTTTTATTCCTACAGAACTTTTATCTATGGAAGAAGGATAAGAAAGCGCTCAGAGACATAAAAGACAAAGACAAGGAGATATTAATACAGGTAAATAAACTCATGTAAACACACAAACCATAAGTGAAATATTTGCTTTTAAGTGGCAGTTGTCCCAGTGGGAGCTCCTCGCAGTGACCCCTTTCATCCTCTCTTCACCTCTGCAGGAGAATTTCTGCGGGACGTCCATCATCGTGCCTGATCTCGAGGGGGTGATGCACCTCAAAGAGGACGGCAAGAAGTCCTGGAAACCGCGGCTCTTCCAGCTGAGGGCCTCGGGAATTTATTACGTTCCCAAAGGGAAAACCAAGGTCAGGGGTCAGAAGGGGACATCGTTTTGTGGCAAAGTTCAGACTATAAACACCCATCGACAGCTAATACTCTAATCCAGGATACATTCAGTTGGACTCAAGCAAGTGGTGAAAGATGAAAGTCCAACAGATATAAACATATTTTTGCAATGTCAACTGAAACCTTAAGAAATATACAGCTGATTTGTAAAGTTGTTCACTGGGACTACAAAGTCCTTGTGTGCAGTATTTCTGCTTGCATCGTTGAATATAACAGCAGCTTTTACGCCCTGCTGGATACCTATTTACTTAAAGTATATCTTACATCTATTGGAAGCACGTACTCCCCAAACATAACATTCATATGGGACATTATGCCCCTACTATTGCACTTGTAATGTAGATTATCAATTAATTAGACAGAGGGAACAGGAAAACTAAAGATCAACTTATAATATAATCTCTTATTTCTTTTTCAGTCATCCCGTGACCTTGTCTGCTTTGTCCAGTTTGACAACGTAAATGTCTACTATGGCAAAGACTTCAAGAGCAAATACAAAGCCCCAACTGACTTCTGCTTTCTACTGAAGGTATGTTTGCTTTAAATTTGGCATCTTATCAGTCTATTTTGCCTCAAAGCCAAAACCCTTTCGCTGTTGAATTAATAAACTGAGAAGCTGCAACTTCCCCTAACTGTAGAGAGGAGAGTGTTAAGAGGCGTATATCCCAATGTATATGAAAGCAGAATTGATTATTGCATGGTAGCGTCTGGGTGTACTGTATGGTCAGCTGCACAGTTGCTTGCTTTGCTGGAAATGCAATAAATAGTTTAATTTGAAGAAGTGAAAGGAGACAGTTTTATACAATTCAGCTGAAAGTGGTGAGAAAAAACTTTTTAAGCAGTTCCTAATATTTATTTAAATTACTGTAAAAAGCACAATGCATTTAATTAAAAGAGTACTGTCAAATTGAGAATATTAACAGTGATGGGAGGTACCTACAGTACTCATTTAAGACCAAAAAATGCTGACTTGACATGAAAAAAGCAAGAATTAGATGAGCTGGTGGTGATTCTTTAAGGGATGTGAAAGTGTGCTTTCTTTCTTTTCCCCTATCTTCTCTGAGAAAGACAAGAATCAGCAGATACCGTCAGGCAAGATGTTGAGGACCAAAGCAAAAAGAGCTTAAAGAGGCAAAGAAACTGAATTACCTACCAGTGAAACACAAGGTTTGAGCTAAAGGAGACTGTAAGGTGTTGCTGGGCAAGGGCAAAGGAAGATGACCTGTCAGAGGACATTTGTGAAGGCCAGCCAGGTTTCACATGGTCACTGGAGTAAGTGCTCCAGTTGTGGTAGATGGTGATGAAGATGATAATAAGTGAAGCTCTTTTCAGCTGCCAAAGTGTTCAGTTAGGGTGTGATTTGACAGACTGGTGGAGTGGAGTTTACAGGCTGCCAAAAACTGCAATTCAAGGATGACAGCAAAACAATTTAGCTTCATCATTTAGCTGTTTTATATTCAGAGGAGCTGCCGTAGGTGATCTCATTCTCATTATGTGTAACTGATACGACATTAAGTGGGAAGTCAAAATGCTCTTCAGGGGAAAACAGTTAATTCTTAGATTAATGTTTCACCCTTATAGTGTGGGCTATAGTGCAAATTTTTGGTGTACACTTATTGACATAAATCCAACATTTAAGACTATTAGAGTATCAACGGTCTCATTTCCAAAAATAACCTGGATTACAGAATGTACTCAATGGCACATGCACTTCCTTTGTTTCTTCATGTTCAGATATGCTGACTGGACTTGCCAAACAACAGGGATTGAACATATAGCATCTATTTAACTGGAGTTGCCTGTAAACACTGATTCTGGACTCACTCTGCCCCCTTGTGGTACCCTTAAAGGGGAACGCCACTGATTTTACACATCAACCATGTTGACATGTGAATAAAGGCTCATTCAGTTTGGGCTGGAAACTAAAAGTTTGAAAATTAAATAAAAAAAAAAATAAATCTGGTGGTGTGAAGTTTGAAAGAAGTGAGTTCACCAGACCTCTGTAACCTGCTCTTCATCTCATCACATCAGCTGCTACTACACCTGAGTCTCTGAGTGAGCTGACAGCTGTTGCATTGCATCATGGGTAACGTAGGCCTCAGGTTTTGCAAAGGAAGAACGATGCATGGCTTAAGACAGACAGTATGTCTGGTACTGTTTTTCCTCAGAATGGTGTAAAAGTGCAATGCATCGTTCAGTCAACGAGTTAGTTAAAACTCAGAGTCAGGGGAGTTTTTCTTTCAGTGAATGCACCAATGAAATACAGTCGTGTCTGGACAACAGCTAGAAAGACAGTCACAGTATCACATGCCACCCAAGAGGCTAATTTTAATTGCATGTTTAATTTGAGCTATACTGAAAGGCAGGTTTGTGAGGGTGAAGAGGACTGTAAAGTAATGTAACTGCAATCTCTTAAAGTGTTTTCCCTTCATTTCTCTTAACAACAACAGGAATGTTAGATCTATAGTTTATAATGAGGAAAGACTTCAACGAAGTAGGTTCTGTACTAACCTGTTGACCATCTGGATTTGTCTCTACAGCATCCTCAGATCCAGAAAGAGTCTCAGTACATCAAGTACCTCTGCTGCGACGATGCTTGGTCCATGAACCTTTGGGTAACCGGAATACGGATTGCAAAGGTAAATTTAATCACCTCCGCATTTAATAATCTGAAAATAATCTCCATTTGACCCAAACTCGTGCTCTATTTCTTTCTTGCACTTTCAGTACGGTGCGTCGCTTTATGAAAACTATAAAACCGCAGAGAGGAAGGCTGCTGTCAGCTCAGTGTGGACGAGCCGCAGCACGCCATCAAGCTCCAGTCCATCGACGCCCTCACCCACCATCAAAGGTAGCACGACACACAAGCTGCCCGCCACTGATGGGAAACAGCCCAGATGTTTACTGATGGTGTTTCTCCTTCTTTGCCAGCTAAATCACCAAGCCAGGCTAATGGCCATGCTCCCAAGCCCCAACCAGGACCTGTTTCTAAGGTACAAAACTCTTTATTAGGGGTCAAACTAATGATTTTCATGAGAAATGCACTTGTTAATTATGATTTAGTCTATAAAATGTGAAACTGTGTGAAATGCCCAAATGCCCAAGTTTTGTCCAACAAATTCAAATAGTTTTATTAACAGTGATTAAAAAAAAATCCCTGAGAATAACAGCGAAAAAGTCATAGAAACATCATAATAGTGTGTTGAATTTTTTTTTTTTTTTTTTTTTTACTTTTTCAACATGTTATACTATGACTTGAATATTACTTTTCCAACATGACTTGTATAACATGACATGACATAATATTTTCGCACTATAAGGCGCATCAGATTATAAGGCGCATTAAGCGAAACAAAACGTCAGATAAGTCAAACTTTATTCAGTTAATTTTATAACTCAATAACTCTCAACATTTTTCAGTTTAATACATGAAATTCAAAACGATACACTCACTTTTCAGTTCATTCTTCTTCCACAAATCCATCAAATCCTTCAACATCAATGTCTGAGTTAAACAGTTGTGAGATTTCGGCATCAAGCATGCCCAAATTCCTCTCATCATTATCCGACAATCCATCCAGCGGTGCAGCTTTGTAGGTTACCAAAGTCGTAATAAAACATTTTGTCGGATCTTTGAGCGCCCTGTACCACATGAAATTGGTTCGAGATCAGTAATCACAACCAGAATTGATACATAAAGCACGCTGGATTATAAGGCGCACTGTCGACTTTTGAGAAAATAAAAGGATTTTAAGCGCGCCTTATAGTGCGAAAAATACGGTACTGTGACTTTTTTCAACATGCCACACTGATTACTTTTTAGAAATGTAATGCTATGACTTTTATGGCTTTTTCCAACATACTATACTACAGATTTATTTTTTTGTTTTTTGTCTGGTACTCTGTTTTCTAAATGTTGACTTTTTTGACTTTTTTTTTTATTTTTTCTGACATACTGTACAATGACTATTTCATAAAATTTTTGACATACTTTTAGCACTTTTTTCGACATACTATAAGTTTCTTCAACAAACTATACTACTACTACTACTTTTTTCAACATAGTATTCTAATGACTTTTTATGACATACTATACTATGACTTTTTTCGACAAACTACTAGAACTTTTTTCCGACATACTACTCTGACTTTTTTTCAAAATACTATACTATGACTTTTTCCCGACGTTTTTCATCATACTATACTATGACTTTTATCAACACACAAAACTATGACATTTTTAACATATATTATGATTTTTTTTAACTTTCTTCGACATTCTGTACTGAAATTTTTAGACATAATATACTATGAATTTTCACAACTCATTTCAACATACTATATTATGACTTTTTTGACATGCTATACTATATTTTTAGGACTTTTCGACATACTATACTATGATCTTTTCAACATGCTGTACTATGACTTTTCTCATCGTAAAATTTTCAACATACGACACTGACATTTTTTTGTAAAATTTTCTAACATTCGATAAAATGACTTTTTTCACAATAGAATCATTTTACATGCTATTATGACTGTTTTCATGATTTTTTTCAACATACAAAAATTTAACGTTTTAATGATAAAATTTTCAACATACCATACTATGACATTTTTTTGGAAAATTTTCCAACATTCGATAAAATGACTTTTATTTGCATTAGAATCATTTTACATGCTATAATATGATTGTTTTCATGATTTTTTTCAACATACACAAATTGACATTTACATCGTTAAATTTTTGACATACTATACTATGACATTTTTTTGTAAAATTTTTCAACATTCGATAAAATGACTTTTTTTACAAAAAAAAAATTTTATATTTTATAAAATAATTTTTTTCTATTTTTTTCCATCAATTTGATTTTTCCACCATTAAATTCTTTTTTTGGAAAATTTAAAAAAAAAATTTTACATGCTGTAATATGATTGTTTTCATAATTTTTTTCAACATACAAAAATTTGACCTTTTACATCTCATAAAATTTTCGACATACTATACTATGACATTTTTTTGGAAAATTTTCCAACATTTAATAAATTGACTTTTTTTTTCACCATAAAATCATTTTACATGCTTTAATATGACTGTTTTGATGATATTTTTCAACATACAAGAATTTGACGTTTTCATCGTAAAATTTTCGACATACTATACTATGATGGTTTTTTTTGAAAGTTTTCCAACATTTCACGAAATGATTTTTGTTCACCATAGAATTATTCTACATGCTATAATACGACCGTTTTCATGATTTTTTTCAACATCAAAAAAATTTGACGTTTTCAGTGAAAAATTTCGACATACTATACTATGGCGGGTTTTTTTGTAAAATTTTCCAACATTTCACGAAAAGACTTTTGTTCACCATAGAATCATTCTACATGCTATAATACGACCGTTTTCATGATTTTTTTCAACATAAATTTTCGATGAAAACGTCAACGTGTTTTGATGAACAAAAGTCATTTCGTGAAAAATTGGAAAATTAAAAAAAAAAAGAAAACGCCATAGTATAGTATGTGGAAATTTTTCGATGAAAACGTCAAATTTTTTTGATGTTGAAGAAAATCATGAAAACGGTTGTATTATAGCATGTAGAATGATTCTATGGTGAACAAAAGTCATTTCGTGAAATGTTGGAAAATTTTGCAAAAAAAAAAAACGGCATAGTATTGTATGTCGAAATTTTTGATTAAAATGTCAAATTTTTTTGATGTTGAAAAAAATCATGAAAACGGTGTATTATAGCATGTAGAATGATTCTATGGTGAACAAAAGTCATTCGAAAATGTTGGAAAATTTTAAAAAAAAACGCCATAGTATAGTATGTCGAAATTTTTTGAAACGTCAAATTTTTTTATGTTGAAAAAAATCATGAAAACGGTCGTATTATAGCATGTAGAATGATTCTATGGTGAACAAAAGTCATTTCGTGAAATGTTGGAAAATTTTACAAAAAAAAAAACGCCATAGTATAGTATGTCGAAATTTTTCGATGAAAATGTCAAATTTTTTTATGTTGAAAAAAATCATGAAAACGGTAGTATTATAGCATGTAGAATGATCCTATGGTGAACAAAAGTCATTTCGTGAAATGTTGGAAAATTTTAAAAAAAAAAAAAAAACGCCATAGTATAGTATGTCGAAATTTTTCGATGAAATCGTCAAATTTTTTTTATGTTGAAAAAAATCATGAAAACGGTTGTATTATAGCATGTAGAATGATTCTATGGTGAACAAAAGTCATTTCGTGAAATGTTGGAAAATCTTGCAAAAAAAAAAAACGCCATAGTATAGTATGTCGAAATTTTTCGATGAAAACGTCAAATTTTTTTGATGTTGAAAAAAATCATGAAAACGGTCGTATTATAGCATTTAGAATGATTCTATTGTGAACAAAAGTCATTTTGTGAAATGTTGGAAAATTTTACAAAAAAAAAAAAAACGCCATAGTATAGTATGTCGAAATTTTTCGATGAAAACCTCAAATATTTTTGATGTTGAATAAAATCATGAAAACGGCCGTATTATAGCATGTAGATTGATTCTATGGTGAACAAAAGTCATTTCGTGAAATGTTGGAAAATATTACAAAAAAAAACGCCATAGTATAGTATGTCGAAATTTTTCGATGAAAATGTCAAATTTTTTTAATGTTGAAAAAAATCATGAAAACGGTTGTATTATAGCATGTAGAATGATTCTATGGTGAACAAAAGTCATTTCGCGAAATGTTGGAAAATTTTACAAAAAAAAAACCCCATAGTATAGTATGTCGAAATTTTTCGATGAAAACGTCAAATTTTTTTGATGTTGAAAAAAATCATAGAAAACGGTCGTATTATAGCATGTACAATGTCTCTATGGTGAACAAAAGTAATTTCGCGAAATGTTGGAAAATTTTCCAAAAAAAACGCCATAGTATAGTATGTCGAAATTTTTCGATGAAAACGTCAAATTTTTTTGATGTTGAAAAAAATCATGAAAACGGTCGTATTATAGCATGTAGAATGATTCTATGGTGAACAAAAGTCATTTCGCGAAATGTTGGAAAATTTTACAAAAAAAAAAACGGCATAGTATAGTATGTCGAAATTTTTCGATGAAAACGTCAAATTTTTTTGATGTTGAAAAAAATCATGAAAACGGTCGTACTATAGCATGTAGAATGATTCTATGGTGAACAAAAGTCATTTCGTGAAATGTTGGAAAATTTTGCAAAAAAAAAAACGCCATAGTATAGTATGTCGAAATTTTTCGATGAAAACGTCAAATTTTTTTGATGTTGAAAAAAATCATGAAAACGGTCGTATTATAGCATGTAGAATGATTCTATGGTGAACAAAAGTCATTTCGTGAAATGTTGGAAAATCTTGCAAAAAAAAAAACGCCATAGTATAGTATGTCGAAATTTTTCGATGAAAACGTCAAATTTTTTTGATGTTGAAAAAAATCATGAAAACGGCCGTATTATAGCATTTAGAATGATTCTATGGTGAACAAAAGTCATTTTGTGAAATGTTGGAAAATTTTACAAAAAAAAAAAAACGCCATAGTATAGTATGTCGAAATTTTTCGATGAAAACCTCAAATATTTTTGATGTTGAAAAAAATCATGAAAACGGTTGTATTATAGCATGTAGAATGATTGTATGGTGAACAAAAGTCATTTCGTGAAATGTTGGAAAATTAAAAAAAAAAAAAAAAACGCCATAGTACAGTATGTCGAAATTTTTTCGATGAAAACGTCAAAATTTTTTTTATGTTGAAAAAAATCATGAAAACGGTAGAATTATAGATGTAGAATGATTCTATGGGAAAAAGATTTAAATGTTGGAAAATATTAAAAAAAACGCCATGATAGTTTTTCTGAAATTTTCCGATGAAAACGTCAAATTTTTTTGATGATGAATAAAATCATGAAAACGGTCGTATTATAGCATGTAGAATGATTCTATGGTGAACAAAAGTCATTTCGTGAAATGTTGTAAAATTTTACAAAAAAAAAAACGCCATAGTATAGTATGTCGAAATTTTTCGATGAAAACGTCAAATTTTTTTTATGTTGAAAAAAATCATGAAAACGGTAGTATTATAGCATGTAGAATGATTCTATGGTGAACAAAAGTCATTTCGTGAAATGTTGGAAAATTTAAAAAAAAAAAAAAAAAAACGCCATAGTATAGTATGTCGAAATTTTTCGATGAAAACGTCAAATTTTTTTGATGTTGAAAAAAATCATGAAAACGGTAGTATTATAGCATGTAGAATGATTCTATGGTGAACAAAAGTCATTTCGTGAAATGTTGGAAAATTTTACAAAAAAAAAAAAAACGCCATAGTATAGTATGTCGAAATTTTTCGATGAAAACGTCAAATTTTTTTGATGTTGAAAAAAATCATGAAAACGGTTGTATTATAGCATGTAGAATGATTCTATGGTGAACAAAAGTCATTTCGTGAAATGTTGGAAAATATTACAAAAAAAAACGCCATAGTATAGTATGTCGAAATTTTCCGATGAAAACGTCAAATTTTTTTGATGATGAAAAAAATCATGAAAACGGTTGTATTATAGCATGTAGAATGATTCTATGGTGAACAAAAGTCATTTCGTGAAATGTTGGAAAATCTTACAAAAAAAAAAACGCCATAGTATAGTATGTCGAAATTTTTCGATGAAAACGTCAAATTTTTTTGATGTTGAAAAAAATCATGAAAACGGTCGTATTATAGCATGTAGAATGATTCTATGGTGAACAAAAGTCATTTTGTGAAATGTTGGAAAATCTTAAAAAAAAAAAAAAAAACGCCATAGTATAGTATGTCGAAATTTTTCGATGAAAACCTCAAATATTTTTGATGTTGAAAAAAATCATGAAAAGGGTCGTATTATAGCATGTAGATTGATTCTATGGTGAACAAAAGTCATTTCGTGAAATGTTGGAAAATTTTGCAAAAAAAACGCCATAGTATAGTATGTCGAAATTTTTCGATGAAAATGTCAAATTTTTTTTAATGTTGAAAAAAATCATGAAAATGGTTGTATTATAGCATGTAGAATGATTCTATGGTGAACAAAAGTCATTTCGTGAAATGTTGGAAAATTTTACAAAAAAAAAAACGCCATAGTATAGTATGTCGAAATTTTTCGATGAAAACGTCAAATTTTTTTGATGTTGAAAAAAATCATGAAAACGGTCGTATTATAGCATTTAGAATGATTCTATTGTGAACAAAAGTCATTTCGTGAAATGTTGGAAAATTTTACTAAAAAAAAAAACGCCATAGTATAGTATGTCGAAATTTTTCGATGAAAACCTCAAATATTTTTGATGTTGAAAAAAATCATGAAAACGGCCGTATTATAGCATGTAGAATGATTCTATGGTGAACAAAAGTCATTTCGCGAAATGTTGGAAAATTTTCAAAAAAAAAACGCCATAGTATAGTATGTCGAAATTTTTCGATGAAAATGTCAAATTTTTTTAATGTTGAAAAAAATCATGAAAACGGTTGTACTATAGCATGTAGAATGATTGTATGGTGAACAAAAGTCATTTCGTGAAAAATTGGAAAATTTAAAAAAAAAAAAAAAACGCCATAGTATAGTATGTCGAAATTTTTCGATGAAATCGTCAATTTTTTTTTATGTTGAAAAAAATCATGAAAACGGTAGTATTATAGCATGTAGAATGATTCTATGGTGAACAAAAGTCATTTCGTGAAATGTTGGAAAATATTGCAAAAAAAAAAAACGCCATAGTATAGTATGTCGAAATTTTCCGATGAAAACGTCAAATTTTTTTGATGATGAAAAAAATCATGAAAACGGTTGTATTATAGCATGTAGAATGATTCTATGGTGAACAAAAGTCATTTCGTGAAATGTTGGAAAATTTTACAAAAAAAAAAACGCCATAGTATAGTATGTCGAAATTTTTCGATGAAAACGTCAAATTTTTTTGATGTTGAAAAAAATCATGAAAACGGTTGTATTATAGCATTTAGAATGATTCTATTGTGAACAAAAGTCATTTTGTGAAATGTTGGAAAATTAAAAAAAAAAAAAAAAACGCCATAGTACAGTATGTCGAAATTTTTCGATGAAAACCTCAAATTTTTTTGATGTTGAAAAAAATCATGAAAACGGCCGTATTATAGCATGTAGAATGATTCTATGGTGAACAAAAGTCATTTCGTGAAATGTTGGAAAATATTACAAAAAAAAACGCCATAGTATAGTAGGTCGAAATTTTTCAGTTAAAACGTCAAATTTTTTTGATGTTGAATAAAATCATGAAAACGGTCGTATTATAGCATGTAGAATGATTCTATGGTGAACAAAAGTCATTTCGTGAAACGTTGGAAAATCTTGCAAAAAAAAAAACGCCATAGTATAGTATGTCGAAATTTTCCGATGAAAACGTCAAATTTTTTTGATGATGAAAAAAATCATGAAAACGGTTGTATTATAGCATGTAGAATGATTCTATGGTGAACAAAAGTCATTTTGTGAAATGTTGGAAAATTTTACAAAAAAAAAAAAACGCCATAGTATAGTATGTCGAAATTTTTCGATGAAAACGTCAAATTTTTTTGATGTTGAAAAAAATCATGAAAACGGTCGTATTATAGCATGTAGAATGATTCTATTGGTGAACAAAAGTCATTTCGTGAAATGTTGGAAAATATTACAAAAAAAAAAAACGCCATAGTATAGTATGTCGAAATTTTTCGATGAAAACCTCAAATATTTTTGATGTTGAAAAAAATCATGAAAACGGCCGTATTATAGCATGTAGAATGATTCTATGGTGAACAAAAGTCATTTCGTGAAATGTTGGAAAATTTTGCAAAAAAAAACGCCATAGTATAGTATGTCGAAATTTTTGATGAAAACGTCAAATTTTTTTTATTTTGAAAAAAATCATGAAAACGGTCGTATTATAGCATGTTTTTCTGATGTTGAAAAAAAAAACGAAAACGGTTGTATTATAGCATGTAGAATGATTCTATGTTGAACAAAAGTCATTTCGTGAAATGTTGGAAAATTTTAAAAAAAAAACGCCATAGTATAGTATGTCGAAATTTTTCGATGAAAACGTCAAATTTTTTTTATTTTGAAAAAAATCATGAAAACGGTCGTATTATAGCATATAGAATGAGTCTATGGTGAACAAAAGTCATTTCGTGAAATGTTGGAAAATCTTGCAAAAAAAAAAAACGCCATAGTATAGTATGTCGAAATTTTTCGATGAAAACGTCAAATTTTTTTGATGTTGAAAAAAATCATGAAAACGGTCGTATTATAGCATTTAGAATGATTCTATGGTGAACAAAAGTCATTTCGTGAAATGTTGGAAAATTTTACAAAAAAAAAAAAAACGCCATAGTATAGTATGTCGAAATTTTTCGATGAAAACCTCAAATATTTTTGATGTTGAAAAAAATCATGAAAACGGTCGTATTATAGCATGTAGAATGATTCTATGGTGAACAAAAGTCATTTCGTGAAACGTTGGAAAATCTTACAAAAAAAAAAACGCCATAGTATAGTATGTCGAAATTTTCCGATGAAAACGTCAAATTTTTTTGATGATGAAAAAAATCATGAAAACGGTTGTATTATAGCATGTAGAATGATTCTATGGTGAACAAAAGTCATTTCGTGAAATGTTGGAAAAATATTAAAAAAAAAACGCCATAGTATAGTATGTCGAAATTTTTCGATGAAAACGTTCAAATTTTTTTGATGTTGAAAAAAATCATGAAAACGGTCGTATTATAGCATGTAGAATGATTCTATGGTGAACAAAAGTCATTTTGTGAAATGTTGGAAAATCTTACAAAAAAAAAAAACGCCATAGTATAGTATGTCGAAATTTTTCGATGAAAACCTCAAATATTTTTGATGTTGAAAAAAATCATGAAAACGGCCGTATTATAGCATGTAGAATGATTCTATGGTGAACAAAAGTCATTTCGTGAAATGTTGGAAAATTTTGCAAAAAAAACGCCATAGTATAGTATGTCGAAATTTTTCGATGAAATCGTCAATTTTTTTTTATGTTGAAAAAAATCATGAAAACGGTTGTATTATAGCATGTAGAATGATTCTATGGTGAACAAAAGTCATTTCGTGAAATGTTGGAAAATATTACAAAAAAAAAAACGCCATAGTATAGTAGGTCGAAATTTTTCAGTTAAAACGTCAAATTTTTTTGATGTTGAATAAAATCATGAAAACGGTCGTATTATAGCATGTACACTGATTCTATGGTGAACAAAAGTCATTTCGTGAAATGTTGGAAAATTTTGAAAAAAAAACGCCATAGTATAGTATGTCGAAATTTTTCGATGAAAATGTCAAATTTTTTTAATGTTGAAAAAAATCATGAAAACGGTCGTATTATAGCATGTAGAATGATTCTATGGTGAACAAAAGTCATTTCGTGAAATGTTGGAAAATCTTGCAAAAAAAAAAAAACGCCATAGTATAGTATGTCGAAATTTTCCGATGAAAACGTCAAATTTTTTTGATGTTGAAAAAAATCATGAAAACGGTCGTATTATAGCATGTAGAATGATTCTATTGTGAACAAAAGTCATTTTGTGAAATGTTGGAAAATTTTACAAAAAAAAAAAAACGCCATAGTATAGTATGTCGAAATTTTTCGATGAAAACCTCAAATATTTTTGATGTTGAAAAAAATCATGAAAACGGTCGTATTATAGCATTTAGAATGATTCTATGGTGAACAAAAGTCATTTTGTGAAATGTTGGAAAATTTTACAAAAAAAAAAAACGCCATAGTATAGTATGTCGAAATTTTTCGATGAAAATGTCAAATTTTTTTAATGTTGAAAAAAATCATGAAAACGGTTGTATTATAGCATGTAGAATGATTCTATGGTGAACAAAAGTCATTTCGCAAAATGTTGGAAAAATTTACAAAAAAAAAACGCCATAGTATAGTATGTCGAAATTTTTCGATGAAAACGTCAAATTTTTTTGATGTTGAAAAAAATCTAGAAAACGGTCGTATTATAGCATGTACAATGTTTCTATGGTGAACAAAAGTAATTTCGCGAAATGTTGGAAAATTTTCCAAAAAAAAAAACGCCATAGTATAGTATGTCGAAATTTTTCGATGAAATCGTCAATTTTTTTTTATGTTGAAAAAAATCATGAAAACGGTTGTATTATAGCATGTAGAATGATTCTATGGTGAACAAAAGTCATTTCGTGAAATGTTGGAAAATCTTGCAAAAAAAAAAAACGCCATAGTATAGTATGTCGAAATTTTTCGATGAAAACGTCAAATTTTTTTGATGTTGAAAAAAATCATGAAAACGGTCGTATTATAGCATGTAGAATGATTCTATGGTGAACAAAAGTCATTTCGTGAAATGTTGGAAAATTTTCAAAAAAAAAACGCCATAGTATAGTATGTCGAAATTTTTCGATGAAAACGTCAAATTTTTTTGATGTTGAAAAAAATCATGAAAACGGTCGTATTATAGCATTTAGAATGATTCTATTGTGAACAAAAGTCATTTTGTGAAATGTTGGAAAATTTTACAAAAAAAAAAAACGCCATAGTATAGTATGTCGAAATTTTTCGATGAAAACCTCAAATATTTTTGATGTTGAAAAAAATCATGAAAACGGTCGTATTATAGCATGTAGAATGATTCTATGGTGAACAAAAGTCATTTCGTGAAATGTTGGAAAATATTACAAAAAAACGCCATAGTATAGTATGTCGAAATTTTTCCGATGAAAACGTCAAATTTTTTTGATGTTGAAAAAAATCATGAAAACGGTCGTATTATAGCATTTAGAATGATTCTATTGTGAACAAAAGTCATTTTGTGAAATGTTGGAAAATTTTACAAAAAAAAAAAAACGCCATAGTATAGTATGTCGAAATTTTTCGATGAAAACCTCAAATATTTTTGATGTTGAAAAAAATCATGAAAACGGCCGTATTATAGCATGTAGAATGATTCTATGGTGAACAAAAGTCATTTCGTGAAATGTTGGAAAATCTTTAAAAAAAAAAACGCCATAGTATAGTATGTCGAAATTTTTCGATGAAAACGTCAAATTTTTTTGATGTTGAAAAAAATCATGAAAACGGTTGTATTATAGCATGTAGAATGATTCTATGGTGAACAAAAGTCATTTCGTGAAATGTTGGAAAATATTAACAAAAAAACGCCATAGTATAGTATGTCGAAATTTTTCGATGAAAACGTCAAATTTTTTTGATGATGAAAAAAATCATGAAAACGGTTGTATTATAGCATGTAGAATGATTCTATGGTGAACAAAAGTCATTTTGTGAAATGTTGGAAAATCTTAAAAAAAAAAAACGCCATAGTATAGTATGTCGAAATTTTTCGATGAAAACGTCAAATTTTTTTGATGTTGAAAAAAATCATGAAAACGGTCGTATTATAGCATTTAGAATGATTCTATTGTGAACAAAAGTCATTTTGTGAAATGTTGGAAAATTTTACAAAAAAAAAAAACGCCATAGTATAGTATGTCGAAATTTTTCGATGAAAACCTCAAATATTTTTTATGTTGAAAAAAATCATGAAAACGGTCGTATTATAGCATGTAGAATGATTCTATGGTGAACAAAAGTCATTTCGTGAAATGTTGGAAAAATTTACAAAAAAAAAACGCCATAGTATAGTATGTCGAAATTTTTCGATGAAAACGTCAAATTTTTTTGATGTTGAAAAAAATCTAGAAAACGGTCGTATTATAGCATGTAGAATGTTTCTATGGTGAACAAAAGTCATTTCGTGAAATGTTGGAAAATTTTCAAAAAAAAAAAAAACGCCATAGTATAGTATGTCGAAATTTTTCGATGAAAACGTCAATTTTTTTTTATGTTGAAAAAAATCATGAAAACGGTTGTATTATAGCATGTAGAATGATTCTATGGTGAACAAAAGTCATTTCGTGAAATGTTGGAAAATATTACAAAAAAAAAACGCCATAGTATAGTAGGTCGAAATTTTTCGAGTTAAAACGTCAAATTTTTTTGATGTTGAATAAAATCATGAAAACGGTCGTATTATAGCATGTAGAATGATTCTATGGTGAACAAAAGTCATTTCGTGAAATGTTGGAAAATCTTTAAAAAAAAAACGCCATAGTATAGTATGTCGAAATTTTTCGATGAAAACGTCAAATTTTTTTGATGTTGAAAAAAATCATGAAAACGGTCGTATTATAGCATGTAGAATGATTCTATGGTGAACAAAAGTCATTTCGTGAAATGTTGGAAAATCTTGCAAAAAAAAAAACGCCATAGTATAGTATGTCGAAATTTTTCGATGAAAACGTCAAATTTTTTTGATGTTGAAAAAAATCATGAAAACGGTCGTATTATAGCATTTAGAATGATTCTATTGTGAACAAAAGTCATTTTGTGAAATGTTGGAAAATTTTACAAAAAAAAAAAAAACGCCATAGTATAGTATGTCGAAATTTTTCGATGAAAACCTCAAATATTTTTGATGTTGAAAAAAATCATGAAAACGGTCGTATTATAGCATGTAGAATGATTCTATGGTGAACAAAAGTCATTTCGTGAAACGTTGGAAAATCTTTTGAAAAAAAAAAACGCCATAGTATAGTATGTCGAAATTTTCCGATGAAAACGTCAAATTTTTTTGATGATGAAAAAAATCATGAAAACGGTTGTATTATAGCATGTAGAATGATTCTATGGTGAACAAAAGTCATTTCGTGAAATGTTGGAAAATATTAAAAAAAAAACGCCATAGTATAGTATGTCGAAATTTTTCCGATGAAAGCGTCAAATTTTTTTGATGATGAAAAAAATCATGAAAACGGTTGTATTATAGCATGTAGAATGATTCTATGGTGAACAAAAGTCATTTTGTGAAATGTTGGAAAATCTTACAAAAAAAAAAAACGCCATAGTATAGTATGTCGAAATTTTTCGATGAAAACCTCAAATATTTTTGATGTTGAAAAAAATCATGAAAACGGCCGTATTATAGCATGTAGAATGATTCTATGGTGAACAAAAGTCATTTCGTGAAATGTTGGAAAATTTTGCAAAAAAAACGCCATAGTATAGTATGTCGAAATTTTTCGATGAAATCGTCAATTTTTTTTTATGTTGAAAAAAATCATGAAAACGGTTGTATTATAGCATGTAGAATGATTCTATGGTGAACAAAAGTCATTTCGTGAAATGTTGGAAAATATTACAAAAAAAAAAAACGCCATAGTATAGTAGGTCGAAATTTTTCAGTTAAAACGTCAAATTTTTTTGATGTTGAATAAAATCATGAAAACGGTCGTATTATAGCATGTACATTGATTCTATGGTGAACAAAAGTCATTTCGTGAAATGTTGGAAAATTTTGAAAAAAAAACGCCATAGTATAGTATGTCGAAATTTTTCGATGAAAATGTCAAATTTTTTTAATGTTGAAAAAAATCATGAAAACGGTTGTATTATAGCATGTAGAATGATTCTATGGTGAACAAAAGTCATTTCGTGAAATGTTGGAAAATCTTGCAAAAAAAAAAAAAAACGCCATAGTATAGTATGTCGAAATTTTCCGATGAAAACGTCAAATTTTTTTGATGATGAAAAAAATCATGAAAACGGTTGTATTATAGCATGTAGAATGATTCTATTGTGAACAAAAGTCATTTTGTGAAATGTTGGAAAATTTTACAAAAAAAAAAAACGCCATAGTATAGTATGTCGAAATTTTTCGATGAAAACCTCAAATATTTTTGATGTTGAAAAAAATCATGAAAACGGTCGTATTATAGCATTTAGAATGATTCTATTGTGAACAAAAGTCATTTTGTGAAATGTTGGAAAATTTTACAAAAAAAAAAAACGCCATAGTATAGTATGTCGAAATTTTTCGATGAAAATGTCAAATTTTTTTAATGTTGAAAAAAATCATGAAAACGGTTGTATTATAGCATGTAGAATGATTCTATGGTGAACAAAAGTCATTTCGCAAAATGTTGGAAAAATTTACAAAAAAAAAAACGCCATAGTATAGTATGTCGAAATTTTTCGATGAAAACGTCAAATTTTTTTGATGTTGAAAAAAATCTAGAAAACGGTCGTATTATAGCATGTACAATGTTTCTATGGTGAACAAAAGTAATTTCGCGAAATGTTGGAAAATTTTCCAAAAAAAACGCCATAGTATAGTATGTCGAAATTTTTCGATGAAATCGTCAATTTTTTTTTATGTTGAAAAAAATCATGAAAACGGTTGTATTATAGCATGTAGAATGATTCTATGGTGAACAAAAGTCATTTCGTGAAATGTTGGAAAATCTTGCAAAAAAAAAAAAACGCCATAGTATAGTATGTCGAAATTTTTCGATGAAAACGTCAAATTTTTTTGATGTTGAAAAAAATCAAGAAAACGGTCGTATTATAGCATGTACAATGTTTCTATGGTGAACAAAAGTAATTTCGCGAAATGTTGGAAAATTTTCAAAAAAAAAAAACGCCATAGTATAGTATGTCGAAATTTTTCGATGAAAACGTCAAATTTTTTTGATGTTGAAAAAAATCATGAAAACGGTCGTATTATAGCATTTAGAATGATTCTATTGTGAACAAAAGTCATTTTGTGAAATGTTGGAAAATTTTACAAAAAAAAAAAACGCCATAGTATAGTATGTCGAAATTTTTCGATGAAAACCTCAAATATTTTTGATGTTGAAAAAAATCATGAAAACGGCCGTATTATAGCATGTAGAATGATTCTATGGTGAACAAAAGTCATTTCGTGAAATGTTGGAAAATATTACAAAAAAAAACGCCATAGTATAGTATGTCGAAATTTTCCGATGAAAACGTCAAATTTTTTTGATGTTGAAAAAAATCATGAAAACGGTCGTATTATAGCATTTAGAATGATTCTATTGTGAACAAAAGTCATTTTGTGAAATGTTGGAAAATTTTACAAAAAAAAAAAAAACGCCATAGTATAGTATGTCGAAATTTTTCGATGAAAACCTCAAATATTTTTGATGTTGAAAAAAATCATGAAAACGGTCGTATTATAGCATGTAGAATGATTCTATGGTGAACAAAAGTCATTTCGTGAAATGTTGGAAAATCTTAAAAAAAAAAACGCCATAGTATAGTATGTCGAAATTTTCCGATGAAAACGTCAAATTTTTTTGATGATGAAAAAAATCATGGAAACGGTTGTATTATAGCATGTAGAATGATTCTATGGTGAACAAAAGTCATTTCGTGAAATGTTGGAAAATATTACAAAAAAAACGCCATAGTATAGTATGTCGAAACTTTCCGATGAAAGCGTTAAATTTTTTTAATGATGAAAAAAATCATGAAAACGGTTGTATTATAGCATGTAGAATGATTCTATGGTGAACAAAAGTCATTTTGTGAAATGTTGGAAAATCTTAAAAAAAAAAAAAAACGCCATAGTATAGTATGTCGAAATTTTTCGATGAAAACGTCAAATTTTTTTGATGTTGAAAAAAATCATGAAAACGGTCGTATTATAGCATTTAGAATGATTCTATTGTGAACAAAAGTCATTTTGTGAAATGTTGGAAAATTTTACAAAAAAAAAAACGCCATAGTATAGTATGTCGAAATTTTTCGATGAAAACCTCAAATATTTTTGATGTTGAAAAAAATCATGAAAACGGTTGTATTATAGCATGTAGAATGATTCTATGGTGAACAAAAGTCATTTCGCAAAATGTTGGAAAAATTTACAAAAAAAAAACGCCATAGTATAGTATGTCGAAATTTTTCGATGAAAACGTCAAATTTTTTTGATGTTGAAAAAAATCTAGAAAACGGTCGTATTATAGCATGTAGAATGTTTCTATGGTGAACAAAAGTCATTTCGCGAAATGTTGGAAAATTTTCAAAAAAAAACGCCATAGTATAGTATGTCGAAATTTTTCGATGAAAACGTCAATTTTTTTTTATGTTGAAAAAAATCATGAAAACGGTTGTATTATAGCATGTAGAATGATTCTATGGTGAACAAAAGTCATTTCGTGAAATGTTGGAAAATATTACAAAAAAAAAAACGCCATAGTATAGTAGGTCGAAATTTTTCAGTTAAAACGTCAAATTTTTTTGATGTTGAATAAAATCATGAAAACGGTCGTATTATAGCATGTACACTGATTCTATGGTGAACAAAAGTCATTTCGTGAAATGTTGGAAAATTTTGAAAAAAAAACGCCATAGTATAGTATGTCGAAATTTTTCGATGAAATCGTCAATTTTTTTTTATGTTGAAAAAAATCATGAAAACGGTTGTATTATAGCATGTAGAATGATTCTATGGTGAACAAAAGTCATTTCGTGAAATGTTGGAAAATCTTGCAAAAAAAAAAAAACGCCATAGTATAGTATGTCGAAATTTTCCGATGAAAACGTCAAATTTTTTTGATGATGAAAAAAATCATGAAAACGGTCGTATTATAGCATTTAGAATGATTCTATTGTGAACAAAAGTCATTTTGTGAAATGTTGGAAAATTTTAAAAAAAAAAAAACGCCATAGTATAGTATGTCGAAATTTTTCGATGAAAACCTCAAATATTTTTGATGTTGAAAAAAATCATGAAAACGGCCGTATTATAGCATGTAGAATGATTCTATGGTGAACAAAAGTCATTTCGTGAAATGTTGGAAAATTTTACAAAAAAAAAAACGCCATAGTATAGTATGTCGAAATTTTTCGATGAAAACCTCAAATATTTTTGATGTTGAAAAAAATCATGAAAACGGCCGTATTATAGCATGTAGAATGATTCTATGGTGAACAAAAGTCATTTCGTGAAATGTTGGAAAATATAAAAAAAAAACGCCATAGTATAGTATGTCGAAATTTTCCGATGAAAACGTCAAATTTTTTTGATGTTGAAAAAAATCATGAAAACGGTCGTATTATAGCATTTAGAATGATTCTATTGTGAACAAAAGTCATTTTGTAAAATGTTGGAAAATTTTACAAAAAAAAAAAACGCCATAGTATAGTATGTCGAAATTTTTCGATGAAAACCTCAAATATTTTTGATGTTGAAAAAAATCATGAAAACGGCCGTATTATAGCATGTAGAATGATTCTATGGTGAACAAAAGTCATTTCGTGAAATGTTGGAAAATTTTAAAAAAAAAAACGCCATAGTATAGTATGTCGAAATTTTTCGATGAAAATGTCAAATTTTTTTAATGTTGAAAAAAATCATGAAAACGGTTGTATTATAGCATGTAGAATGATTCTATGGTGAACAAAAGTCATTTCGCAAAATGTTGGAAAAATTTAAAAAAAAAAACGCCATAGTATAGTATGTCGAAATTTTTCGATGAAAACGTCAAATTTTTTTGATGTTGAAAAAAATCTAGAAAACGGTCGTATTATAGCATGTACAATGTTTCTATGGTGAACAAAAGTAATTTCGCGAAATGTTGGAAAATTTTCAAAAAAAAAAAACGCCATAGTATAGTATGTCGAAATTTTTCGATGAAAACGTCAAATTTTTTTGATGTTGAAAAAAATCATGAAAACGGTCGTATTATAGCATTTAGAATGATTCTATTGTGAACAAAAGTCATTTTGTGAAATGTTGGAAAATTTTTTAAAAAAAAAACGCCATAGTATAGTATGTCGAAATTTTTCGATGAAAACGTCAAATTTTTTTGATGTTGAAAAAAATCAAGAAAACGGTCGTATTATAGCATGTAGAATGATTCTATGGTGAACAAAAGTCATTTCGTGAAATGTTGGAAAATTTTCAAAAAAAAAAAACGCCATAGTATAGTATGTCGAAATTTTTCGATGAAAACGTCAAATTTTTTTGATGTTGAAAAAAATCATGAAAACGGTCGTATTATAGCATTTAGAATGATTCTATTGTGAACAAAAGTCATTTTGTGAAATGTTGGAAAATTTTAACAAAAAAAAAAAAAAAACGCCATAGTATAGTATGTCGAAATTTTTCGATGAAAACCTCAAATATTTTTGATGTTGAAAAAAATCATGAAAACGGCCGTATTATAGCATGTAGAATGATTCTATGGTGAACAAAAGTCATTTCGTGAAATGTTGGAAAATATTACAAAAAAAACGCCATAGTATAGTATGTCGAAATTTTCCGATGAAAACGTCAAATTTTTTTGATGTTGAAAAAAATCATGAAAACGGTCGTATTATAGCATATAGAATGAGTCTATGGTGAACAAAAGTCATTTCGTGAAATGTTGGAAAATCTTGCAAAAAAAAAACGCCATAGTATAGTATGTCGAAATTTTTCGATGAAAACGTCAAATTTTTTTGATGTTGAAAAAAATCATGAAAACGGTCGTATTATAGCATTTAGAATGATTCTATTGTGAACAAAAGTCATTTTGTGAAATGTTGGAAAATTTTAAAAAAAAAAAAAAAACGCCATAGTATAGTATGTCGAAATTTTTCGATGAAAACCTCAAATATTTTTGATGTTGAAAAAAATCATGAAAACGGTCGTATTATAGCATGTAGAATGATTCTATGGTGAACAAAAGTCATTTCGTGAAATGTTGGAAAATCTTGCAAAAAAAAAAACGCCATAGTATAGTATGTCGAAATTTTTCGATGAAAACGTCAAATTTTTTTGATGTTGAAAAAAATCATGAAAACGGTCGTATTATAGCATGTAGAATGATTCTATGGTGAACAAAAGTCATTTCGTGAAATGTTGGAAAATATTAAAAAAAAAAAACGCCATAGTATAGTATGTCGAAATTTTCCGATGAAAACGTCAAATTTTTTTGATGATGAAAAAAATCATGAAAACGGTTGTATTATAGCATGTAGAATGATTCTATGGTGAACAAAAGTCATTTCGTGAAATGTTGGAAAATCTTGCAAAAAAAAAACGCCATAGTATAGTATGTCGAAATTTTTCGATGAAAACGTCAAATTTTTTTGATGTTGAAAAAAATCATGAAAACGGTCGTATTATAGCATTTAGAATGATTCTATTGTGAACAAAAGTCATTTTGTGAAATGTTGGAAAATTTTACAAAAAAAAAAAACGCCATAGTATAGTATGTCGAAATTTTTCGATGAAAACCTCAAATATTTTTGATGTTGAAAAAAATCATGAAAACGGTTGTATTATAGCATGTAGAATGATTCTATGGTGAACAAAAGTCATTTCGCAAAATGTTGGAAAAATTTACAAAAAAAAACGCCATAGTATAGTATGTCGAAATTTTTCGATGAAAACGTCAAATTTTTTTGATGTTGAAAAAAATCTAGAAAACGGTCGTATTATAGCATGTAGAATGATTCTATGGTGAACAAAAGTAATTTCGCGAAATGTTGGAAAATTTTACAAAAAAAAAACGCCATAGTATAGTATGTCGAAATTTTTCGATGAAAACGTCAATTTTTTTTTATGTTGAAAAAAATCATGAAAACGGTTGTATTATAGCATGTAGAATGATTCTATGGTGAACAAAAGTCATTTCGTGAAATGTTGGAAAATATTACAAAAAAAAAAACGCCATAGTATAGTAGGTCGAAATTTTTCAGTTAAAACGTCAAATTTTTTTGATGTTGAATAAAATCATGAAAACGGTCGTATTATAGCATGTACACTGATTCTATGGTGAACAAAAGTCATTTCGTGAAATGTTGGAAAATTTTGAAAAAAAAAACGCCATAGTATAGTATGTCGAAATTTTTCGATGAAAATGTCAAATTTTTTTAATGTTGAAAAAAATCATGAAAACGGTTGTATTATAGCATGTAGAATGATTCTATGGTGAACAAAAGTCATTTCGTGAAATGTTGGAAAATCTTGCAAAAAAAAAAAAACGCCATAGTATAGTATGTCGAAATTTTCCGATGAAAACGTCAAATTTTTTTGATGATGAAAAAAATCATGAAAACGGTCGTATTATAGCATTTAGAATGATTCTATTGTGAACAAAAGTCATTTTGTGAAATGTTGGAAAATTTTACAAAAAAAAAAAAACGCCATAGTATAGTATGTCGAAATTTTTCGATGAAAACCTCAAATATTTTTGATGTTGAAAAAAATCATGAAAACGGTCGTATTATAGCATTTAGAATGATTCTATTGTGAACAAAAGTCATTTTGTGAAATGTTGGAAAATTTTACAAAAAAAAAAACGCCATAGTATAGTATGTCGAAATTTTTCGATGAAAATGTCAAATTTTTTTAATGTTGAAAAAAATCATGAAAACGGTTGTATTATAGCATGTAGAATGATTCTATGGTGAACAAAAGTCATTTCGCAAAATGTTGGAAAAATTTACAAAAAAAAAACGCCATAGTATAGTATGTCGAAATTTTTCGATGAAAACGTCAAATTTTTTTGATGTTGAAAAAAATCTAGAAAACGGTCGTATTATAGCATGTACAATGTTTCTATGGTGAACAAAAGTAATTTCGCGAAATGTTGGAAAATTTTCAAAAAAAAAACGCCATAGTATAGTATGTCGAAATTTTTCGATGAAATCGTCAATTTTTTTTTATGTTGAAAAAAATCATGAAAACGGTTGTATTATAGCATGTAGAATGATTCTATGGTGAACAAAAGTCATTTCGTGAAATGTTGGAAAATCTTGCAAAAAAAAAAAACGCCATAGTATAGTATGTCGAAATTTTTCGATGAAAACGTCAAATTTTTTTGATGTTGAAAAAAATCATGACAACGGTCGTATTATAGCATTTAGAATGATTCTATTGTGAACAAAAGTCATTTTGTGAAATGTTGGAAAATTTTACAAAAAAAAAAAACGCCATAGTATAGTATGTCGAAATTTTTCGATGAAAACCTCAAATATTTTTGATGTTGACAAAAATCATGAAAACGGCCGTATTATAGCATGTAGAATGATTCTATGGTGAACAAAAGTCATTTCGTGAAATGTTGGAAAATATTACAAAAAAAAACGCCATAGTATAGTATGTCGAAATTTTTCGATGAAAACGTCAAATTTTTTTGATGTTGAAAAAAATCATGAAAACGGTCGTATTATAGCATGTAGAATGATTCTATGGTGAACAAAAGTCACTTTCGTGAAATGTTGGAAAATTTTACAAAAAAAAAAAACGCCATAGTATAGTATGTCGAAATTTTTCGATGAAAACCTCAAATATTTTTGATGTTGAAAAAAATCATGAAAACGGCCGTATTATAGCATGTAGAATGATTCTATGGTGAACAAAAGTCATTTCGTGAAATGTTGGAAAATTTTACAAAAAAAAAAAACGCCATAGTATAGTATGTCGAAATTTTCCGATGAAAACGTCAAATTTTTTTGATGATGAAAAAAATCATGAAAACGGTCGTATTATAGCATTTAGAATGATTCTATGGTGAACAAAAGTCATTTTGTGAAATGTTGGAAAAATTTACAAAAAAAAACGCCATAGTATAGTATGTCGAAATTTTTCGATGAAAACGTCAAATTTTTTTGATGTTGAAAAAAATCATGAAAACGGTCGTATTATAGCATGTAGAATGTTTCTATGGTGAACAAAAGTAATTTCGCGAAATGTTGGAAAATTTTCCAAAAAAAAACGCCATAGTATAGTATGTCGAAATTTTTCGATGAAAACGTCAAATTTTTTTGATGTTGAAAAAAATCATGAAAACGGTCGTATTATAGCATTTAGAATGATTCTATTGTGAACAAAAGTCATTTTGTGAAATGTTGGAAAATTTTAAAAAAAAAAAACGCCATAGTATAGTATGTCGAAATTTTTCGATGAAAACCTCAAATATTTTTGATGTTGAAAAAAATCATGAAAACGGCCGTATTATAGCATGTAGAATGATTCTATGGTGAACAAAAGTCATTTCGTGAAATGTTGGAAAATATTACAAAAAAAAAAACGCCATAGTATAGTATGTCGAAATTTTCCGATGAAAACGTCAAATTTTTTTGATGTTGAAAAAAATCATGAAAACGGTCGTATTATAGCATGTAGAATGATTCTATGGTGAACAAAAGTCATTTCGTGAAATGTTGGAAAATCTTGCAAAAAAAAAAAAAACCGCCATAGTATAGTATGTCGAAATTTTTCGATGAAAACGTCAAATTTTTTTGATGTTGAAAAAAATCATGAAAACGGTCGTATTATAGCATTTAGAATGATTCTATTGTGAACAAAAGTCATTTTGTGAAATGTTGGAAAATTTTACAAAAAAAAAAAAAACGCCATAGTATAGTATGTCGAAATTTTTCGATGAAAACCTCAAATATTTTTGATGTTGAAAAAAATCATGAAAACGGTCGTATTATAGCATGTTAGAATGATTCTATGGTGAACAAAAGTCATTTCGTGAAACATTGGAAAATCTTGCAAAAAAAAAAAACGCCATAGTATAGTATGTCGAAATTTTCCGATGAAAACGTCAAATTTTTTTGATGATGAAAAAAATCATGAAAACGGTTGTATTATAGCATGTAGAATGTTTCTATGGTGAACAAAAGTCATTTCGTGAAATGTTGGAAAATTTTCCAAAAAAAAAACGCCATAGTATAGTATGTCGAAATTTTTCGATGAAAACGTCAATTTTTTTTTATGTTGAAAAAAATCATGAAAACGATTGTATTATAGCATGTAGAATGATTCTATGGTGAACAAAAGTCATTTCGTGAAATGTTGGAAAATATTACAAAAAAAAAACGCCATAGTATAGTAGGTCGAAATTTTTCAGTTAAAACGTCAAATTTTTTTGATGTTGAATAAAATCATGAAAACGGTCGTATTATAGCATGTACACTGATTCTATGGTGAACAAAAGTCATTTCGTGAAATGTTGGAAAATTTTGAAAAAAAAACGCCATAGTATAGTATGTCGAAATTTTTCGATGAAAATGTCAAATTTTTTTAATGCTGAAAAAAATCATGAAAACGGTTGTATTATAGCATGTAGAATGATTCTATGGTGAACAAAAGTCATTTCGTGAAATGTTGGAAAATCTTGCAAAAAAAAAAAAAACGCCATAGTATAGTATGTCGAAATTTTCCGATGAAAACGTCAAATTTTTTTGATAATGAAAAAAATCATGAAAACGGTTGTATTATAGCATGTAGAATGATTCTATTGTGAACAAAAGTCATTTTGTGAAATGTTGGAAAATTTTACAAAAAAAAAAACGCCATAGTATAGTATGTCGAAATTTTTCGATGAAAACCTCAAATATTTTTGATGTTGAAAAAAATCATGAAAACGGTCGTATTATAGCATTTAGAATGATTCTATTGTGAACAAAAGTCATTTTGTGAAATGTTGGAAAATTTTACAAAAAAAAAAAACGCCATAGTATAGTATGTCGAAATTTTTCGATGAAAATGTCAAATTTTTTTAATGTTGAAAAAAATCATGAAAACGGTTGTATTATAGCATGTAGAATGATTCTATGGTGAACAAAAGTCATTTCGCAAAATGTTGGAAAAATTTACAAAAAAAAACGCCATAGTATAGTATGTCGAAATTTTTCGATGAAAACGTCAAATTTTTTTGATGTTGAAAAAAATCTAGAAAACGGTCGTATTATAGCATGTACAATGTTTCTATGGTGAACAAAAGTAATTTCGCGAAATGTTGGAAAATTTTCCAAAAAAAAACGCCATAGTATAGTATGTCGAAATTTTTCGATGAAATCGTCAATTTTTTTTTATGTTGAAAAAAATCATGAAAACGGTTGTATTATAGCATGTAGAATGATTCTATGGTGAACAAAAGTCATTTCGTGAAATGTTGGAAAATCTTGCAAAAAAAAAAAAACGCCATAGTATAGTATGTCGAAATTTTTCGATGAAAATGTCAAATTTTTTTGATGTTGAAAAAAATCATGACAACGGTCGTATTATAGCATTTAGAATGATTCTATTGTGAACAAAAGTCATTTTGTGAAATGTTGGAAAATTTTACAAAAAAAAAAAACGCCATAGTATAGTATGTCGAAATTTTTCGATGAAAACCTCAAATATTTTTGATGTTGACAAAAATCATGAAAACGGCCGTATTATAGCATGTAGAATGATTCTATGGTGAACAAAAGTCATTTCGTGAAATGTTGGAAAATATTAAAAAAAAAACGCCATAGTATAGTATGTCGAAATTTTCCGATGAAAACGTCAAATTTTTTTGATGTTGAAAAAAATCATGAAAACGGTCGTATTATAGCATTTAGAATGATTCTATTGTGAACAAAAGTCACTTTTGTGAAATGTTGGAAAATTTTACAAAAAAAAAAAACGCCATAGTATAGTATGTCGAAATTTTTCGATGAAAACCTCAAATATTTTTGATGTTGAAAAAAATCATGAAAACGGTTGTATTATAGCATGTAGAATGATTCTATGGTGAACAAAAGTCATTTCGCAAAATGTTGGAAAATATTACAAAAAAAAACGCCATAGTATAGTATGTCGAAATTTTTCGATGAAAACGTCAAATTTTTTTGATGTTGAAAAAAATCATGACAACGGTCGTATTATAGCATTTAGAATGATTCTATTGTGAACAAAAGTCATTTTGTGAAATGTTGGAAAATTTTACAAAAAAAAAAAAACCGCCATAGTATAGTATGTCGAAATTTTTCGATGAAAACCTCAAATATTTTTGATGTTGACAAAAATCATGAAAACGGCCGTATTATAGCATGTAGAATGATTCTATGGTGAACAAAAGTCATTTTGTGAAATGTTGGAAAATTTTACAAAAAAAAACGCCATAGTATAGTATGTTGAAATTTTTCGATGAAAACCTCAAATATTTTTGATGTTGAAAAAAATCATGAAAACGGTCGTATTATAGCATTTAGAATGATTCTATGGTGAACAAAAGTCATTTTGTGAAATGTTGGAAAATTTTACAAAAAAAAAAAAACGCCATAGTATAGTATGTCGAAATTTTTCGATGAAAACGTCAAATTTTTTTGATGTTGAAAAAAATCAGAAAACGGTCGTATTATAGCATGTACAATGTTTCTATGGTGAACAAAAGTAATTTCGCGAAATGTTGGAAAATTTTCCAAAAAAAAAACGCCATAGTATAGTATGTCGAAATTTTTCGATGAAAATCGTCAATTTTTTTTTATGTTGAAAAAAATCATGAAAACGGTTGTATTATAGCATGTAGAATGATTCTATGGTGAACAAAAGTCATTTCGTGAAATGTTGGAAAATCTTGCAAAAAAAAAAAACGCCATAGTATAGTATGTTGAAATTTTTCGATGAAAACGTCAAATTTTTTTGATGTTGAAAAAAATCATGACAACGGTTGTATTATAGCATTTAGAATGATTCTATTGTGAACAAAAGTCATTTTGTGAAATGTTGGAAAATATTACAAAAAAAAAACGCCATAGTATAGTAGGTCGAAATTTTTCAGTTAAAACGTCAAATTTTTTTGATGTTGAATAAAATCATGAAAACGGTCGTATTATAGCATGTACACTGATTCTATGGTGAACAAAAGTCATTTCGTGAAATGTTGGAAAATTTTACAAAAAAAAACCGCCATAGTATAGTATGTCGAAATTTTTCGATGAAAACCTCAAATATTTTTGATGTTGAAAAAAATCATGAAAACGGTCGTATTATAGCATTTAGAATGATTCTATTGTGAACAAAAGTCATTTTGTGAAATGTTGGAAAATTTTACAAAAAAAAAAAACGCCATAGTATAGTATGTCGAAATTTTTCGATGAAAACGTCAAATTTTTTTGATGTTGAAAAAAATCTAGAAAACGGTCGTATTATAGCATGTAGAATGTTTCTATGGTGAACAAAAGTAATTTCGCGAAATGTTGGAAAATTTTCCAAAAAAAAACGCCATAGTATAGTATGTCGAAATTTTTCGATGAAATCGTCAATTTTTTTTTATGTTGAAAAAAATCATGAAAACGGTTGTATTATAGCATGTAGAATGATTCTATGGTGAACAAAAGTCATTTCGTGAAATGTTGGAAAATCTTGCAAAAAAAAAAACGCCATAGTATAGTATGTTGAAATTTTTCGATGAAAACGTCAAATTTTTTTGATGTTGAAAAAAATCATGAAAACGGCCGTATTATAGCATGTAGAATGATTCTATGGTGAACAAAAGTCATTTCGTGAAATGTTGGAAAATATTACAAAAAAAAAACGCCATAGTATAGTATGTCGAAATTTTTCGATGAAAACCTCAAATATTTTTGATGTTGAAAAAAATCATGAAAACGGCCGTATTATAGCATGTAGAATGATTCTATGGTGAACAAAAGTCATTTCGTGAAATGTTGAAAAATATTACAAAAAAAAACGCCATAGTATAGTATGTCGAAATTTTCCGATGAAAACGTCAAATTTTTTTGATGTTGAAAAAAATCATGAAAACGGTCGTATTATAGCATTTAGAATGATTCTATTGTGAACAAAAGTCATTTTGTGAAATGTTGGAAAATTTTACAAAAAAAAAAAACGCCATAGTATAGTATGTCGAAATTTTTCGATGAAAACCTCAAATATTTTTGATGTTGAAAAAAATCATGAAAACGGCCGTATTATAGCATGTAGAATGATTCTATGGTGAACAAAAGTCATTTCGTGAAATGTTGGAAAATTTTGCAAAAAAAAAACGCCATAGTATAGTATGTTGAAATTTTTCGATGAAAATGTCAAATTTTTTTAATGTTGAAAAAAATCATGAAAACGGTTGTATTATAGCATGTAGAATGATTCTATGGTGAACAAAAGTAATTTCGCAAAATGTTGGAAAAATTTACAAAAAAAAACGCCATAGTATAGTATGTTGAAATTTTTCGATGAAAACGTCAAATTTTTTAGATGTTGAAAAAAATCATGAAAACGGTCGTATTATAGCATTTAGAATGATTCTATGGTGAACAAAAGTCATTTTGTGAAATGTTGGAAAATTTTACAAAAAAAAAAACGCCATAGTATAGTATGTCGAAATTTTTCGATGAAAATGTCAAATTTTTTTTAATGTTGAAAAAAGTCATGAAAACGGTTGTATTATAGCATGTAGAATGATTCTATGGTGAACAAAAGTCATTTCGCAAAATGTTGGAAAAATTTAAAAAAAAAAAAAAAACGCCATAGTATAGTATGTCGAAATTTTTCGATGAAAACCTCAAATATTTTTGATGTTGAAAAAAATCATGACAACGGTTGTATTATAGCATTTAGAATGATTCTATTGTGAACAAAAGTCATTTCGTGAAATGTTGGAAAATTTTACAAAAAAAAAAAACGCCATAGTATAGTACGTCGAAATTTTTCGATGAAAACCTCAAATATTTTTGATGTTGAAAAAAATCATGACAACGGTCGTATTATAGCATTTAGAATGATTCTATTGTGAACAAAAGTCATTTTGTGAAATGTTGGAAAATTTTACAAAAAAAAAAAAACCGCCATAGTATAGTATGTCGAAATTTTTCGATGAAAACCTCAAATATTTTTGATGTTGACAAAAATCATGAAAACGGCCGTATTATAGCATGTAGAATGATTCTATGGTGAACAAAAGTCATTTCGTGAAATGTTCGAAAATTTTACAAAAAAAAAACCGCCATAGTATAGTATGTCGAAATTTTTCGATGAAAACGTCAAATTTTTTTGATGTTGAAAAAAATCTAGAAAACGGTCGTATTATAGCATGTACAATGTTTCTATGGTGAACAAAAGTAATTTCGCGAAATGTTGGAAAATTTTCCGAAAAAAAAAACGCCATAGTATAGTATGTCGAAATTTTTCGATGAAATCGTCAATTTTTTTTTATGTTGAAAAAAATCATGAAAACGGTTGTATTATAGCATGTAGAATGATTCTATGGTGAACAAAAGTCATTTCGTGAAATGTTGGAAAATCTTGCAAAAAAAAAAACGCCATAGTATAGTATGTTGAAATTTTTCGATGAAAACGTCAAATTTTTTTGATGTTGAAAAAAATCATGACAACGGTTGTATTATAGCATTTAGAATGATTCTATTGTGAACAAAAGTCATTTTGTGAAATGTTGGAAAATTTTACAAAAAAAAAAAACGCCATAGTATAGTATGTCGAAATTTTTCGATGAAAACCTCAAATATTTTTGATGTTGACAAAAATCATGAAAACGGCCGTATTATAGCATGTAGAATGATTCTATGGTGAACAAAAGTCATTTCGTGAAATGTTGGAAAATATTACAAAAAAAAACGCCATAGTATAGTACGTCGAAATTTTTCGATGAAAACCTCAAATATTTTTGATGTTGAAAAAAATCATGAAAACGGCCGTATTATAGCATGTAGAATGATTCTATGGTGAACAAAAGTCATTTCGTTAAATGTTGGAAAATATTACAAAAAAACGCCATAGTATAGTATGTCGAAATTTTCCGATGAAAACGTCAAATTTTTTTGATGTTGAAAAAAATCATGAAAACGGTCGTATTATAGCATTTAGAATGATTCTATTGTGAACAAAAGTCATTTTGTGAAATGTTGGAAAATTTTACAAAAAAAAAAAACGCCATAGTATAGTATGTCGAAATTTTTCGATGAAAACCTCAAATATTTTTGATGTTGAAAAAAATCATGAAAACGGCCGTATTATAGCATGTAGAATGATTCTATGGTGAACAAAAGTCATTTCGTGAAATGTTGGAAAATTTTACAAAAAAAAAAACGCCATAGTATAGTATGTTGAAATTTTTCGATGAAAACCTCAAATATTTTTGATGTTGACAAAAATCATGAAAACGGCCGTATTATAGCATGTAGAATGATTCTATGGTGAACAAAGGTCATTTTGTGAAATGTTGGAAAATTTTACAAAAAAAAAACGCCATAGTATAGTATGTCGAAATTTTTCGATGAAAACGTCAAATTTTTTTGATGTTGAAAAAAATCAAGAAAACGGTCGTATTATAGCATGTACAATGTTTCTATGGTGAACAAAAGTAATTTCGCGAAATGTTGGAAAATATTACAAAAAAAAAACGCCATAGTATAGTATGTCGAAATTTTTCGATGAAAACGTCAAATTTTTTTGATGTTGAAAAAAATCATGAAAACGGCCGTATTATAGCATGTAGAATGATTCTATGGTGAACAAAAGTCATTTCGTGAAATGTTGGAAAATATTACAAAAAAAAACGCCATAGTATAGTATGTCGAAATTTTTCGATGAAAACCTCAAATATTTTTGATGTTGAAAAAAATCATGAAAACGGCCGTATTATAGCATGTAGAATGATTCTATGGTGAACAAAAGTCATTTCGTGAAATGTTGGAAAATATTACAAAAAAAAAAAACGCCATAGTATAGTATGTCGAAATTTTCCGATGAAAACGTCAAATTTTTTTGATGTTGAAAAAAATCATGAAAACGGTCGTATTATAGCATTTAGAATGATTCTATTGTGAACAAAAGTCATTTTGTGAAATGTTGGAAAATTTTACAAAAAAAAAAAACGCCATAGTATAGTATGTCGAAATTTTTCGATGAAAACCTCAAATATTTTTGATGTTGAAAAAAATCATGAAAACGGCCGTATTATAGCATGTAGAATGATTCTATGGTGAACAAAAGTCATTTCGTGAAATGTTGGAAAATTTTGCAAAAAAAACGCCATAGTATAGTATGTCGAAATTTTTCGATGAAAATGTCAAATTTTTTTAATGTTGAAAAAAATCATGAAAACGGTTGTATTATAGCATGTAGAATGATTCTATGGTGAACAAAAGTCATTTCGCAAAATGTTGGAAAAATTTACAAAAAAAAACGCCATAGTATAGTATGTCGAAATTTTTCGATGAAAACGTCAAATTTTTTTGATGTTGAAAAAAATCTAGAAAACGGTCGTATTATAGCATGTACAATGTTTCTATGGTGAACAAAAGTAATTTCGTGAAATGTTGGAAAATTTTCCAAAAAAAAACGCCATAGTATAGTATGTCGAAATTTTTCGATGAAAACGTCAAATTTTTTTGATGTTGAAAAAAATCATGAAAACGGTCGTATTATAGCATTTAGAATGATTCTATTGTGAACAAAAGTCATTTTGTGAAATGTTGGAAAATTTTACAAAAAAAAAAACGCCATAGTATAGTATGTCGAAATTTTTCGATGAAAACCTCAAATATTTTTGATGTTGAAAAAAATCATGAAAACGGCCGTATTATAGCATGTAGAGTGATTCTATGGTGAACAAAAGTCATTTCGTTAAATGTTGGAAAATATTACAAAAAAACGCCATAGTATAGTATGTCGAAATTTTTCCGATGAAAACGTCAAATTTTTTTGATGTTGAAAAAAATCTAGAAAACGGTCGTATTATAGCATGTACAATGTTTCTATGGTGAACAAAAGTAATTTCGCGAAATGTTGGAAAATTTTCCAAAAAAAAAAAACGCCATAGTATAGTATGTTGAAATTTTTCGATGAAAACGTCAAATTTTTTTGATGTTGAAAAAAATCATGAAAACGGTTGTATTATAGCATTTAGAATGATTCTATTGTGAACAAAAGTCATTTTGTGAAATGTTGGAAAATTTTACAAAAAAAAAAAACGCCATAGTATAGTATGTCGAAATTTTTCGATGAAAACCTCAAATATTTTTGATGTTGACAAAAATCATGAAAACGGCCGTATTATAGCATGTAGAATGATTCTATGGTGAACAAAAGTCATTTCGTGAAATGTTGGAAAATATTACAAAAAAAAAACGCCATAGTATAGTATGTCGAAATTTTTCGATGAAAACCTCAAATATTTTTGATGTTGAAAAAAATCATGAAAACGGCCGTATTATAGCATGTAGAATGATTCTATGGTGAACAAAAGTCATTTCGTGAAATGTTGGAAAATATTACAAAAAAAAACGCCATAGTATAGTATGTCGAAATTTTTCGATGAAAACCTCAAATATTTTTGATGTTGAAAAAAATCATGAAAACGGTCGTATTATAGCATGTAGAATGATTCTATGGTGAACAAAAGTCATTTCGTGAAATGTTGGAAAATTTTACAAAAAAAAAAACGCCATAGTATAGTATGTCGAAATTTTTCGATGAAAATGTCAAATTTTTTTAATGTTGAAAAAAATCATGAAAACGGTAGTATTATAGCATGTAGAATGATTCTATGGTGAACAAAAGTCATTTCGTGAAAAATGTTGGAAAATTTTGCAAAAAAAAAAAACGCCATAGTATAGTATGCAGAAATTTTTCGATGAAAACGTCAAATTTTTTGATGTTGAAAAAAATCATGAAAACGGCCGTATTATAGCATGTAGAATGATTCTATGGTGAACAAAAGTCATTTCGTGATATTTTGGAAAATTTTAAAAAAAAAAAGTATGCCGAAATTTTTCGATGAAATCGTCAATTTTTTTTGATGTTGAAAAAAATCATGAAAACGGTAGTATTATAGCATGTAGAATGATTCTATGGTGAACAAAAGTCATTTCGTGAAATGTTGGAAAATTTTACAAAAAAAAAACGCCATAGTATAGTATGTCGAAATTTTTCGATGAAGATGTCAAATTTTTTTGATGTTGAAAAAAATCATGAAAACGGTTGTATTATAGCATGTAGAATGATTCTATGGTGAACAAAAGTCATTTCGTGAAATGTTGGAAAATTTTGCAAAAAAAAAAAACGCCATAGTATAGTATGTCGAAATTTTTCGATGAAAATCGTCAAATTTTTTTTATGTTGAAAAAAATCATGAAAACGGTTGTATTATAGCATTTAGAATGATTCTATTGTGAACAAAAGTCATTTCGTGAAATGTTGGAAAATTTTACAAAAAAAAAAAACGCCATAGTATAGTATGTCGAAATTTTTCGATGAAAATGTCAAATTTTTTTAATGTTGAAAAAAATCATGAAAACGGTTGTATTATAGCATGTAGAATGATTCTATGGTGAACAAAAGTCATTTCGCAAAATGTTGGAAAAATTTACAAAAAAAAACGCCATAGTATAGTATGTCGAAATTTTTCGATGAAAACGTCAAATTTTTTTGATGTTGAAAAAAATCTAGAAAACGGTCGTATTATAGCATGTACAATGTTTCTATGGTGAACAAAAGTAATTTCGCGAAATGTTGGAAAATTTTCCAAAAAAAAACGCCATAGTATAGTATGTCGAAATTTTTCGATGAAATCGTCAATTTTTTTTTATGTTGAAAAAAATCATGAAAACGGTTGTATTATAGCATGTAGAATGATTCTATGGTGAACAAAAGTCATTTCGTGAAATGTTGGAAAATCTTGCAAAAAAAAAACGCCATAGTATAGTATGTCGAAATTTTTCGATGAAAACGTCAAATTTTTTTGATGTTGAAAAAAATCATGAAAACGGTTGTATTATAGCATATAGAATGATTGTATGGTGAACAAAAGTCATTTCATGAAATGATTGGAAAATTTAAAAAAAAAAAAAAAAACGCCATAGTATAGTATGTCGAAATTTTTCGATGAAAACGTCAAATTTTTTTGATGTTGAAAAAAATCATGAAAACGGTAGAATTATAGCATGTAGAATGATTCTATGGTGAACAAAAGTCATTTCGTGAAATGTTGGAAAATATTACAAAAAAACGCCATAGTATAGTATGTCGAAATTTTCCGATGAAAACGGTTGTATTATAGCATGTAGAATGATTCTATGGTGAACAAAAGTCATTTTGTGAAATGTTGGAAAATCTTGCAAAAAAAAACGCCATAGTATAGTATGTCGAAATTTTTCGATGAAAACGTCAAATTTTTTTGATGTTGAAAAAAATCATAAAAACGGTCGTATTATAGCATTTAGAATGATTCTATTGTGAACAAAAGTCATTTTGTGAAATGTTGGAAAATTTTACAAAAAAAAAAAACGCCATAGTATAGTATGTCGAAATTTTTCGATGAAAACCTCAAATATTTTTGATGTTGAAAAAAATCATGAAAACGGCCGTATTATAGCATGTAGAATGATTCTATGGTGAACAAAAGTCATTTCGTGAAATGTTGGAAAATTTAAAAAAAAAAAAAAACGCCATAGTATAGCATGTCGAAATTTTTCGATGAAAACCTCAAATATTTTTGATGTTGAATAAAATCATGAAAACGGTCGTATTATAGCATGTAGATTGATTCTATGGTGAACAAAAGTCATTTCGTGAAATGTTGGAAAATTTTGCAAAAAAAACGCCATAGTATAGTATGTCGAAATTTTTCGATGAAAATGTCAAATTTTTTTAATGTTGAAAAAAATCATGAAAACGGTAGTACTATAACATGTAGAATGATTGTATGGTGAACAAAAGTCATTTCGTGAAAAATTGGAAAATTTTGCAAAAAAAAAAAACGGCATAGTATAGTATGCAGAAATTTTTCGATGAAAACGTCAAATTTTTCTGATGTTGAAAAAATCATGAAAACGGCCGTATTATAGCATGTAGAATGATTCTATGGTGAACAAAAGTCATTGCGTGATATTTTGGAAAATTTTACAAAAAAAAAATGCCATTTTTCGATGAAATCGTCAATTTTTTTTGATGTTGAAAAAAATCATGAAAACGGTAGTATTATAGCATGTAGAATGATCCTATGTTGAACAAAAGTCATTTCGTGAAATGTTGGAAAATTTTACAAAAAAAAAAAACGCCATAGTATAGTATGTCGAAATTTTTCGATGAAGATGTCAAATTTTTTTGATGTTGAAAAAAATCATGAAAATGGTTGTATTATAGCATGTAGAATGATTCTATGGTGAACAAAAGTCATTTCGTGAAATGTTGGAAAATTTTGCAAAAAAAAAAAAACGGCATAGTATAGTATGTCGAAATTTTTCGATGAAATCGTCAATTTTTTTTTATGTTGAAAAAAATCATGAAAACGGTAGTATTATAGCATGTAGAATGATTCTATGGTGAACAAAAGTCATTTCGTGAAATGTTGGAAAATGTTACAAAAAAAAACGCCATAGTATAGTATGTCGAAATTTTTCGATGAAAACGTCAAATTTTTTTGATGTTGAAAAAAATCATGAAAACGGTTGTATTATAGCATGTAGAATGATTCTATGGTGAACAAAAGTCATTTCGTGAAATGTTGGAAAATCTTTCAAAAAAAAAAAACGCCATAGTATAGTATGTCGAAATTTTTCGATGAAAACGTCAAATTTTTTTTATGTTGAAAAAAATCATGAAAACGGCCGTATTATAGCATGTAGAATGATTCTATGGTGAACAAAAGTCATTTCGTGATATGTTGGAAAATTTTACAAAAAAAAAAAACGCCATAGTATAGTATGTCGAAATTTTTCGATGAAATCGTCAATTTTTTTTGATGTTGAAAAACATCATGAAAACGGTTGTATTATAGCATATAGAATGATTGTATGGTGAACAAAAGTCATTTCATGAAAAATTGGAAAATTTAAAAAAAAAAAAAAAAAAAAAACGCCATAGTACAGTATGTCGAAATTTTTCGATGAAAATGTCAAATTTTTTTAATGTTGAAAAAAATCATGAAAACGGTAGTACTATAGCATGTAGAATGATTGTATGGTGAACAAAAGTCATTTCGTGAAAAATTGGAAAATTTTGCAAAAAAACGTCATAGTCGAAATTTTTCGATGAAATCGTCAATTTTTTTTATGTTGAAAAAAATCATGAAAACGGTAGTATTATAGCATGTAGAATGATTCTATGGTGAACAAAAGTCATTTCATGAAAAATTGGAAAAAAAAAAAAAAAAAAAAACGCCATAGTATAGTATGTCGAAATTTTTCGATGAAAACTTCAAATTTTTTGATGTTGAAAAAAATCATGAAAAAGGTCGTATTATAGCATGTACAATGTTTCTATGGTGAACAAAAGTAATTTCGCGAAATGTTGGAAAATTTTCCAAAAAAAACGCCATAGTATAGTATGTCGAAATTTTTCGATGAAAACGTCAATTTTTTTTAATGTTGAAAGAAATCATGAAAACGGTAGTATTATAGCATGTAGAATGATTCTATGGTGAACAAAAGTCATTTCGTGAAATGTTGGAAAATATTCAAAAAAAAAAAACGCCATAGTATAGTATGTCGAAATTTTTCGATGAAATCGTCAATTTTTTTTTATGTTGAAAAAAAGCATGAAAACGGTAGTATTATAGCATGTAGAATGATTCTATGGTGAACAAATGTCATTTCGTGAAATGTTGGAAAATCTTGCAAAAAAAAAAACGCCATAGTATAGTATGTCGAAATTTTTCGATGAAAACGTCAAATTTTTATGTTGAAAAAAATCATGAAAACGGTTGTATTATAGCATGTAGAATGATTCTATGGTGAACAAAAGTCATTTCGTGATATGTTGGAAAATTTTAAAAAAAAAAAAAACGCCATAGTATATAGTATGTCGAAATTTTTCGATGAAATCGTCAATTTTTTTTGATGTTGAAAAAAATCATGAAAACGGTTGTATTATAGCATATAGAATGATTGTATGGTGAACAAAAGTCATTTCATGAAAAATTGGAAAATTTAAAAAAAAAAAAAAAAAAAAAACCGCCATAGTACAGTATGTCGAAATTTTTCGATGAAAACGTCAAATTTTTTTGATGTTGAAAAAAATCATGAAAACGGTAGAATTATAGCATGTAGAATGATTCTATGGTGAACAAAAGTAATTTCTCAAAATGTTGGAAAATTTTTCAAAAAAAAAAAAGCCATAGTATAGTATGTCGAAATTTTTCTATGAAAACCTCAAATTTTTTGATGTTGAAAAAAACCATGAAAACGGTTGTATTATAGCATGTACAATGTTTCTATGGTGAACAAAAGTCATTTCATGAAAAATTGGAAAATTAAAAAAAACAAAAAAAAAAACGCCATAGTATAGTATGTCGAAATTTTTCGATGAAAATGACAAATTTTTTTGATGTTGAAAAAAATCATGAAAACGGGTATTATAGCATGTAGAAGATTGTAGGTGAAAAAAGCATTTCGTGAAAAATTGGAAAATTAAAAAAAAAAAAAAGCCATAGTATAGTATGTCGAAATTTTCGATGAAAACGTAAAATTTTTTGATGTTGAAAAAAATCATGAAAAGGTTGTATTATAGCATGTAGAATGATTCTGGTGACAAAGCATTCGAAAATGTTGGAAAATTTTACAAAAAAGAGTAGTATGTCAAATCTTTGTACTATCTATAATTTTTAATATTCGATAAAATGTTTTTTTCATAATCATTTTATGTGTTATTTTTTTTCAAATACTTTCGGTTTGTAAAATTTTCCAACATTCGTAAAATGTTTTTCTATGATCATTTTGCTTATTCAATACACAATGTCATATACTATGACATTTTTGCGTGAAATTGTTCGACATACTCTATGATGTTTGTGCATGAAATTTTAATTTCTATATTGTCTTCTTATGCAATTTTTCAACATATTATACTATGACTTTTTTTCATTTTTTTTCAATACATACAAAAACATTTTTCGACATACTACACAGACTTTTTTCAACATTGAAAGGTTTTAAAATAGTCATCGTGGTAGTTTCCTATGTTTTTTGTAGGTCATAAAAAAGTTTTTGAAAAAGTCATAGTATAGCATGTCGAAAAAAGTCGTACAAAACAGTCATAGTATAGTATGTCTACAAAAAGTCATGGCATAGTCTGTTGAAAAAAAATTGAAAAAAGTCCTAAAAAAGTTATGGTATGTTGAAAAAGTCATAGTATAGCATGTCAAAAGTCTAAGAATACCAAGTCATAGTATAGCATCTCGAAAAAGTCACAGAATAACATGTTGAAAAAAGTCGCACTAAAGTCATAGTAAAGTATATTGAAAAAAAGTCAGTTTAGTATGTTGAAAAAAAGTCCTAAAAAAGCTATAGTATGCTATGTTGAAAAAGTCATAGCATAGCATGTCGAAAAGTCATAAAAAGTCAGTTATAATATAGATGTCAAAAAAAGTCTAAAAAACCATGTTGAAAAGATCATAGTATAGTATGTCAAAAAAGTCATAATATACTATGTTGAAAAAAGTCATAGTATATAATATAGCATGTCAAAAAAAGTCATTGATCATAGTATCGTATGATAGTCATAGCATAGTATGTCGAAAAAAGTCTAACAAAAGTCATAGACTACTATGTCTGAAACAAATCATAGTATAGCATCTCAAAAACTGTCACAGAATACCATGTCGAAAAAAAGTCATTGTATAGCATGTCGGAAAAAAGTCATAGTACAGTTGCGTTCAAAATTATTCAACCCCCACAGTAGATAAGTGTTTTTGCAAGTTTGACATTTATTTTTCATCTTGTTTATAATCACATTAAATAATGACGTGTCAAATAGACAAATACAACTGAAATTACAAAAATATTTTTTGGAATATTCCAATTAATGGCCTTTCTGTGATTACCTCATTGACAAAATTATTCAACCCCTTAGTTATGTGCAACTTTAGTACTTAGTACAACATCCTTTTGCAACAATAACATCCTTTAGACGTGAAGCATAGTTTGACACAAGTTTCTTGCAGCGATCCACAGGTATCTTTGCCCATTCCTCATGAGCAAAGGCCTCCAGTTCATTAACATTTTTTGGCTTGCGTGCTGCAACTGCCTTCTTCAAGTCCCACCAGAGATTTCCAATGGGATTTAAGTCTGGTGATTGTGATGGCCACTCCAGAATCTTCCAGCCCTTCTTTTACAACCAAGCTGTGGTAGATTTTGAGGTATGCTTAGGATCATTGTCCTGTTGGAAGGTCCAACGTCTCCCAAGCCTCAGCTTTGTCACTGACTGCATGACATTTGCATCCAAGATCTCCTGGTAGTGAACTGAATTCATAAAACCTTGCACACGCTGAAGATTCCCTGAACCTGAAGAAGCAAAACAACCCCAGAACATGACTGACCCCCCCACCGTGCTTCACAGTAGGCAGGGTGTTCTTTTCTTTATAGGCATCATTCTTTCTCCTCCACACGTACCGTTGATCCATTGGCCCAAAAAGTTCCAGTTTGGTCTCATCACTCCAGACAACAGTATCCCAAAACCTTTGTGGTTTGTCCACATGGTTTTTGGCATACTGGAGTCGACTCTTCTTGTGCTTTGGAGTCAGTGAGCCAGTTTCTTGCATGGAAGCCATCATTTTGCAGTGTGCGTCTTATTGTCTGGGCAGAAACCTGAATACCTCCCTTTGACATGTCCTGTCGTAGTTCCTCAGCTGTCATCCGGGGATTTTTCCTCCACCTTTCACCTCAGGTATCGCACAGCAGTTGCAGACAGTAACCTCTTTCTACCACGCCCAGGTAGCGTTTCCACTGTGCCTTTGGCTTTAAACTTGCGGACTATGCTCCCAATTGTGTCTCTTGAAATGTTTAGCCTCTTTGCCATCTTTTTATATCATATCCTTGCTTATGAAGTGAAATGACCTCCTCTCTGAACTTTTTTGACCATTCCTTGGACTTCACCATGTTGCAAAGATGTCATTAACTGCCCAGAAGAGCCATGTGTCACAGTCCTTTTAAATCTGCTTAATTGCTGCTCATTAGGGTTCCGTTCACATCTACAGGTGTTTTCATCAGCTGTTTGACAACACCTGATGGAAACCTCTGTTCTTATGAGTGGTGGACTAGGGGGGTTGAATAATTTAGTCAATGAGGTGATCACAGAAAGGCCATTAATTGGAATATTCCAAAAAATATTTTTGTAATTTCAGTTGTATTTGTCTATTTGACACGTTATTATTTAATGTGATTATAAACAAGATGATAAATAAATGTCAAACTTGCAAAAACACTTATCTACTGTGGGGGTTGAATAATGTTGAACACAACTGTATATAGTATGCTGAGAACAGTTATAGTACAGCATATCCAAAAAAAATCATAAAAATGTCATAGTATAGCATGTTGAATGAAGTCGTAAAAGTCTCAGTTTACCATGCCAAAAACAGTCATTGTATAGTATGTCAATAACAGTCCTAAAAAAGTTATAATATATTATGTTGAAAAGATCATCGTATAGTATGTCGAAAGAAGTTGTAAAAAAGTCATAGAATACCACATCTGAAACAAGTAATTGTATAGCCTCACAAAAAATGTCATAGTATAGCATGTTGAAAAAAGTTGTAAAAAAGTCATATACTATGTCAAAAACAGTCGTAGAATATTATGTTGGACAAAGCTGTAAAAAAAGTCAGTATAATATAGTACATCAAAAATAAGTTGAAACAAAAGTTATCGTAGTTGTGTATAGTATGTTTTTAAGATCCTGCAGAACCCTGTTTTGGTTATCATTATGTCATATTCTGTCTTCTCAGGACTTTGAAAATCCTCCGCCTCCACCATTGCCAGAGATCCTTCCCCCACCACCTCCAGACCCAGTCCTTCCTCCTCCACCACCTCCTTTTGTTAGTAAGAGTTCCTCAAAACCTGCTGCCTCTCAGCAATACCTGCCAACCAATTTCCCTCTACCTCCACCCCCAATGGACATCCTCCCTCCTCCACCGCCACCCCCACCCTGCGATGATGCCTCAGAGGCCCCGCCAGACTTCCTTCCGCCCCCGCCTCCGGCTGCTGGCTTTGGGTCACTGCCACCTCCGCCACCTTTGAACTCCCTTCCACTACCGCATCCCCCAGCAAGTTTCAGGGGTATGGACCAGTCTCTGCCTCCTCCACCACCAGATCCAGAATTTTTACCACCTCCACCTCCACCTCAGCCAGTGTTCACAGGGGCTGGAGCAACTCCCCCACCACCTCCTCCTCCTCCTCCACCTGTTGCAGCACCAAGAGCAGTGGCTCGGCCTTCTGCCTCAGTAAAGAAGGTGCCTCCTGCTCCGCCAAAGAGGACTACACCATCATTGCATGGAGGAGGTGGAGAAGACTTCATGTCAGAACTGATGCTGGCCATGAACAAGAAGCGTAGCAATCATTAGCTTCGTGGACTGAAAAAAAAAACTACAAACTGCACCCGACCAACTTCACCAGCCACAAAACTGAACATCTCCAACATGAAGCCAATACAGACTTCATCTGTTCCAGAAAACTGGCCGCTTATCCAAGACATAATCTTGCATGATTTTAGTGAAAAGGTAAATATTCTTCCTGAAGGAAGATATACTTTTACAGAATTGCATATATTGTCGCATTTGCATGGAGGGCTGTAAATAGGGTATAACTCATACTGTATATGAACCTAGAGCCTTAAAAAGCAACAGGACAGCCTCCGCTTGATCATCCTTGAATTTATTTTGGTGTTGAGATGTTTGGAAGTTGTTAGCGTTTAATAATAAACTTAAGAAATGCAGCACAAAGTGCTTTACAGTACGCACACCAATAAACACTGGAGCAACATCAAAAGGTCTCCACTCTCTTCTACTCTCTTTTAAGGTGAAAACACAAAGTATTTAGCCTTAAGTGCACTATATCTAATTTTTGGTGGTCACTGTATCCACACAGTAGAAAATAACATTAACAGCCTTGACTTTGACATTTTGGACCAAATCTTTTCCATCAGCATGAGAGAAATTACTAGAATATACCGTAAAGCTCATAAGATAAGATATTCCTTTATTAGTCCCACAGTGGAGAAATTTACATTTAAAACATAATTATTCTTCACTTAAGTGTTTTCCTCTATGAGAGTTTCTTAAGAGGAACAGCTGACCTTTAACTTCTTGGCCCAAATGGGAGATCTTGCTGCATAGCCCGCCTCCTCTGCAGTCTCTTGTGTAACAAAGGGAGATGACAGGATATGGTGCAGCAGCTCCACCTAGTGAGGGAAAAATAAGACACCAGGAAAAAAAAATGTCAAATAATGAACAGAACAGTAGTGGGCTTTTGCTTTGTTTTTGGATAGTAAAATTGAATAGAGGGTATAAGCAGAAATCCTGAAGTATACATAATATTTATGTAATTATGTAATAACAATAGTATGTCATAAAAACATAGTATAATGTCAAAAGTAATAGTATAGTATGTCATAAAGAAATTTTAACAATGTCAAAAAAGTCATTAAAAAGTTATTGTATAGTATGTCATAAAAATCATGTATGCTATAAAAGTCACAATACAAAAATGTCATAAAAAGTCAAAATAAAATGTACTGAAGACATACCTCAGAAAAGTCATTCATCTCAGCTTTCCTTATCGCTGACTCTGCCATCCAGTTCCTCAGAACATATCTAGGATTTACATCTGCAAGAGAGTTTTCTCAATGAGACGAAGTTGTTCTTAAAAACATCACCACATTACAGAAATACGTAATTCTTTATTATTTGCTGTTTTGAAGCACAGTGCCATGACTCACTATGAAATCTGAAATGATTACATTCAGTATTTCATGTTCAGATCAACACTTATATGTCAGTTTAGTGGCTTACTTTTCATCCTGTGCTGACGATCCAAATCACTATCATTTTGTTGTCTAAACAGATGAAACAAACTTTAATATCCACTTTGATATAATCCAGAAAATAACAACAAACATTACGACATTAATTATGAGAGTATAGCAAGTGTATTCAAGCAGAAAAAAAACCTTATGATCATTTCAAAACTCAAACTAACTGGAGCAAGGTCTGGCCTTAATCTGTACATCTTTCTGCTTACCCGCTGAGCCGGAGAAGGTACATGCTGAGCCAATGAGAGAAGAGCTTATGGGATGACAAGTCTTGAAGAGCCCACATCTGTAACAAAAAAAATAAATGAAGAGGATGCTTTAAAATCAAAATTGCACTTCTGAATAGATACCGGTTCTGCATATTTTTTTCTGTTGCAGTCGCAGCATTTACATGTGGATTACCTGCATACTATTAATGCTAATTCACTATTCAGATAACGAACTGAGATAAAACACTGTCATATACATGCATCTTTAGTCATATTTAGTACCATTTATTCATACTATAGTTTACTTTTATATTTGCTGCTCAAAACACCTAATTAGAAGAAACTTGGGCTGTGACAGAAACACAATAAGACAAATTCCTTTCAATGCCACTAATTTATTTAACTTAATTTATTTTATTTAGTTTTGGTTCTGCTTTATATTCATTCATATTCAAACATTCAAAAGACCTGCCAAAATTGGATTTAAGACATTTCATGAAATTTAGAGGCCTTAAATTTGGGTTGTTGGATTTTAGACTTTTTAAAGACTTTTTAAGACCCTGCAGGAAGCCTGCCACCTCCATGTTGATAAGAGTAATAAATACTTACAAATCTACTTTTAAGGTACAATTTGAGGAAATAAAAATGTGTCATGATGAATCATGGACAACATGCAATTAATCGCAATTAAATATATTAATTAATTGACAGCCCTAGAAGAAAAACAACGTAATAGTGCAATTACAGCCTCACAGCAAGAGGGTCGCAGGTTCGATTCCAGCTTGCGGCTTTTCTGTGTGGAGTTTGCATGTTCTCCCCGTGTAAGCGTGGGTTCTCTCCGGGTACTCCGGCTTCCTCCCACCGTCTTTGGACTGCTGCTGTTTAGGTTAATTGATGACTCTAAATTGCCTGTAGGTGTGGATGTGAGTGTGAATGGTTGTCTATATGTGCCCTGCGATGGACTGGCAACCTGTCCAGGGTGAACCCCGTTATGCCAGCTGGAATCGGCTCCAGCCCCCCCGCGACCCCTAACGGGATAAGCAGTTGACGATGGATGATGTCTTGGATGTGACCACAGCAATGAAATATTAAAGATATCACCACAAAATCTACAAACAGGAAGAAAACATGCTGTAGCTTCGGCTCTACCTGTGTGAGGTTCCTGTTGTGAAGCTGCTGTGCTGTAGCTTCACTGAGCTGCCTGAAGGTCATGGTGAAGTCTGACTGTGTGTCCTCCATCATCTGGGGAGACAAACAACATTTTACACATTAAACTGATTTAGTAGACTGAGATGATGTAGAAGTGTCTATTTCATTGTCAATTACTTGCCTTAAGCAGCAAGGCAATGAGGTAGTCGTCATCCTTCTGTTCACCTAGAAGCCCCAGTTTAGCTTTAAATAGCTGATGAATCCTGAAAAACATGCATTCATAGGACTTGAAAATACTCTCTCACTGCTTGGATAGAGCACCGAGGACAACATAAAGAAGGGACAAATCATTTCATATGGAGCTCACCTCATCTGGTAAATGTCAACATATCCTTTTAAAATTATTTTTGCTCTGAAAAAAAAGACAAGATGACAAGTAACTCCAAAGTGACTGTAAGAAAAGCTAAAATTTCAAGGTGAAAAGAGAAACATGATATATGTATATACTACAGACTGACAGAAGGTTGCTGACCAACATCACTGGCTCAGATTGGCATTTAACTGCTCCGGAGCAGGTTAGGTGTGCAGCATCAGTTACCATGGAGATCTTTCCCGGGAAGAAGTGAACCACCATCATAGGACTAAAAACCCTGGAGGGTTAAACCTAAACCTGTGCTCAGGCCTCTGGTCCTATAATAACCCAGATCTGATCCTAGTCATGTACCAACTGTATTTCAAATACGACTAACAGAAATACTGCCCATCTGTGAGTGTAACCCTTTCAAATATTACTTAACCATTGTCACTAAGGTGGACGGGGGCCATTTTGAATTTCCCGGATTTCAGGATTTGCCCTTCAGATTATTCATTTGCTCGTGTTGTTTGTCAAAGAGAACACGATACAAGTAAAAAAGCTTTTGCTGCAATTTGTGTGAGTTCAAGTTACATTATTACTGGACTATCTGCTTCTGTTTTACTGACGTCTTCATTCAAAGTTAGTAATGTAGTAGTTTTATAGAAGTACTACTAACACTAGTCACATATTACTTCTTGTCATGGTGTTCTTACTCGTCGTGCTGTTTTTTAGAAAGCACAGTGAGAGCCATCAAGATCTTCTCAAGGTTGAAGAATCCGACATTGGCCTGAGCTCCGATGCTGTATCTGCCCTCATCGTCAGATGTGTTGGGAACAAAATCTGCAACATCACAGTTTTGTTTGATATTTGACAAGAACGGGATATTCAGTTATTTACATATGACACAGACAAGCATCATTGTACTCACTGGGGTTATACGACTCCATGAAGCCAAATGGGCCGTAGTCAATGGTGATAGACAGGAGGCTGAAGTTGTCTGTGTTGCACACGCCTGTCACGATAACAGACAACAGGTTATCAATACGCGTGGGTACAAACTGTATGATAAAATGTTCAGCCACATCACGTTCTCACCGTGTGCAAACCCAACCGACATCCACTGGGCAATCAGATGAGCCGTTTCATTTACAACTGTGGAATAAAACACCTAGAAAAATAAAACCAAATACAAAGAATGTAACAAGGAAGATCCTTAAAGAAACAAATGTCAACGGTTGAGATGCAGCTCAGCACTATATGACAAGTTGTTCTAGTCATAAATCAGAAATAAACTTGAATTAATTAATTAAAGTAATTTGTGAAAGTGTATTAAGACTTAAGACAATATGATAGAAGTACATGACCATCTCCATGCTCTATTATGTCTCTTAATTTGTTGCAGCAATTTTTGGGTTGATTTCATTTGTTACACAGCTTTGGTGTTATATTTAACCATGTTTTACCTATCGAGAATTGATAAAAATGATCAATAATCTCCTCCAAAACATCACATTAAGACACCAAGACCTTGAGGAACACCACAGAAAAAGCCATGCTGTGATTTGGTAACAAAAACTATTAACATTTTGAGAAGAATTAAATTTTTCTGTGATTGGATGGTGAGCACTTCTGTTGTGGAAACTGCTTAGTTTTTTTTTTTTTTTTTTTTAATTAATTCCTTAGGTTTTCTAGTTTATTATTATTTTTGTTTATTATTTTCTATACTAAGGCAAGGTCCAGTAAAACCTTGTATTCAGCGAGCAAATTAATAATTTTTTTTTTTTTTTTTTTTACCTAACTTACCAAATATTTATCTGGGTCATCTGAATTGATTGAAGGAAAATGTTCATCAATCACAAAGTTCAACAGCTTTCTAAAATCAACAGAACAAAACATGATGTTACAAGCTGCAGGATTCAGGAGGCCATGAAAAGAAAGCCTGAAAGATCACGTGACCATCCTCACCTCAGGAGATCTGTCTCTCCACTTTGAGCCAAGATTTCTAAAGATCCAATCCGAAACCAGGACTTGGCTAACCGGAGAACAACAGCTCCTGTAAAAAGAATAAAGGAGCTTTAATAAAACAGCAATGTAATTAAACATGAACCCTAAGAGACCCGCTGAGCCGGGGGCCAACCAACTTTACTGTCTTTCAGATACTGTAGCAGGTTCAGTTTTAGGGCTCGTGAAGCTACACAGATACGAAATGACAAAACCTAAGTCCTGAGTCCATTGGTGCCAACCATGTCATGCTAGCATGTCAGCTAGGAGGTTAATAACGCTCAAAATTTGGGCTAAATTTTAGTAACAAAACTGGCCGTTTTCAAAGGGGTCCTTGACCTCTGACCTCAAGATATGTGAATGAAAATGGTTTCTACGAGTCTCCCCTTTGACTGACAATAAGGGGGTTTCTGAGCAGTTTCCACAACAGAAGTGCTCACCCTCCAATCACCAAAAAATGCAATTCCTCCATAAATCTCAAAATATTTTGATACCAAATCACAGCATGACTTTTTCTATGGTTTTCTTCAAGAGTCTTGGTATCTTAATGTGGTATTTTGGAGGGATTACTGATCATTATTTTTCAACTTATGAGGGGCGGCAGTAGCTCAGTTTGTAGGGAGTTGGGTTGGGGAACGGAGGGTGACCGGTTTAAGTCCCGAAATGGAGAAAGAAGTGGTGGGGGGAGAGGGGGGAGTTTAACTCTTGGGGAGTGGGGGGGGGCCCCAGAGAGAGGGAAAAAAACCCAAAATTTGGGGGGGGTGGTTGGGAGGAGCCCCCCTTTTATTATAATTTTTTAATTAATATAATTATATTGTTGTGTGTGTGTATGTGTATTTAAAAAATAAAAAAAGAGTAAAAAAAAAAAATTCCCCCGGACTAATAAAGGAATATCTTCTTCTTCTTCTTCTTCTATAATAGAGCATGGGGATGGTCATCATTATACTGTTCTAAACCTTTATACACTTTTAAAATTCATTTTTAATAATGAATTAATTTGTGTTTATATCTAATTGAATATGGAAAAGCTGCATCTCAAATTAATCTTCAGCTTTCAGATGATGTACACCACTTCTATGTGACATCTACTGCTGACCTGCTATCTCCCCTTAAGATCCCCTATACCCCCCTAAAAAAAGACAAAAACCGCTCTATTGTGGGTCTAGGAGGGTAATAGAGCAGTAATAGTAGTAGTAATAGTAGTAATAGTATTTTTGCATGAACCACTGTACCTCTCTCTGTCTTCACATTGCCATTGTAGAACTGATCCCTCATCACCGGCTCATCACTTACAATTAGACTAAAACAAAGCAAAAAATTATCAGATCAGATTAAAATTTCTAGAGCTGCCCTCAACCAAAGAAATTCTTAGTTGATGAACATTCATACAAATTAGTAGACCGATCGATTAGTTCATTTAAGAGAAAGAATCACACAAAACCACCACTTTAAACCTTGTGTTGGAAAAAGCATGAAAAATGACTAATCAACTAAAGAAACCTTCATCAACTAAAAACAAAACAACTGATTACTAATCGACTAAGCAAAGGCAGCTGTACAAAACATTTCTGCCTTTCTAAAGGGTCAAGCACAAACAAAGAATAATACATAAAATACAATTTCTAAGAGGGTAGTTAATCTTGGTTATTCATCTTAATGCTAAAGAATGTTGAGGTATACATATTAATACAGATACTGGCCTTCTAAAGGGTTCATAAACATGTCAACAATTTTAACAATTTCAAAGTTGTGAATTACTCGGCGTCTGCTAAACATTTTTAATATACATTGTTTCTATCTCTACTGCTATTTGAAATTGCCTTCGTGCCCGCTGTAGCATAACTTCAGTAAGCTACACCTCCTCACCTGGAAGTCCCTGCTCTCTCTTAAGGTGGACCAGCTTTTTTCCTTAAAGTGACGAGACACTCCTGTGTTTTTAACTGACAGCGTTTATCGGTTAAAATGCCTAATGTTGGTTATCAGTTAAACTGTTAATTATTAACATTACAGACAAAACTGCACAAAATCTATGAAGAATACCACATATTAAGGCCTATTAGAAACAAAACAGATCCACTGATATGTTAACCCTGTTTGTTGTCTTTCATCCATCACCTGTCGCTCTCACCTGGCAGTCCTGCTGGTCGGAACGCCCAGGAAGTGCATGGCTTCACTGCACAGGAACTCCCTTACAGAAGAACGGACCACAGCTCGACCATCTCCTGACCTGTGTTAAAATGGCCAAGTTCATACTGAAATTTCTGATTGATGACAGATGCCTCTTGCTGCCATCTGGTGTCACAGACATGCAATTTTGCCAAATGTGGAAAAGTGAAACAAGGAAAGAAAACACAGAAGGAAAAGGGTATGCTAGAAAAATAACCAACAAACCTTGAATAAGGGGTCTTCCCAGAGCCTTTAAGCTGCAACTCCCATACTTCTCCTTTCCTGTGGGACATTTTATAAGGAATATAAGTTAAAGCTTCAACTAGTGATGCATCTTGAACATACAATTCTTTGAATACATGAGAAGCAATAATTCAAACATGTTCTCACCTGTTGGTATACTGGCCAAGTGAATGTGCTCGACCATCGCCCAGCTGACCTGCCCAGTGGCCAAACTGATGACAGGAAGAGAAAATCATCTTGTTAACCTCAATGTCATCTAGTCTCAGATGGGTACAATTATTACCTTTAAGGAAAGGAGCATTGCAACAATTAATCGATTAATTGTGATCTATTGAATTATTCCAACTATTTTGATAATTGACTAATCAGGTTTGAGTAATTAACAAAAATTCTGTTCACCTTTGAAAATTGTAGTAACTGGACATTTCAGTTCCTTAATATGGTGGACATATTTTCCAGACTCTTTATTCCTTTCTGACTATGTATATATTATTCTTTGAGTTGTGGACAAAATAATACTTTTTTGAGGATCTATATGTCTTGTTTTTTGCACTATCCACTTGCTGCTGTAACATGAATTTCTCCATTCTATGAGACTAATAAAGGAATATACTTATCAATAAGTTATCTTAGTTGCAGCCCTGCATCCAAGTTTAATTGACTTTGCTACCCAACTTGCTACCTCAACTTGTTTTGGCTTAATTTAGTCCTCAGTTGATGACTTATCTGTTACAGTTACACTGGATATAACCATTCCTGGTCAAAAACAGAAAATATGCCTATGTGGTTTGATTAAACCTGTAGAAGAATCCAGGTATTAGTATAGAAAAGATGAAAAGAAACTGTGTACACTTGTTATCACATTTTTTTTAATGCATTCTTAAAATTATGTTTTTGAAATTTGATATTTTGCAACTGATGTTAGTAGTTTTAAGTTAATATACAACGCATGCCTGTAAAGGTTAAATGAATCATCACCTGATGACCTCCATATCTGTGAGCAAGTGGAACAGATCCTGACAGCAGTCTGCCACCGCTGGCATAATGCAGGAAATCACCTGACTGCATTACGGCCACATCCAAGTCTAAAATCCCCTCGAGGACGTCCTGGTGAGACAAATTCAGACGTACATGTATTCTTCACATTTTATGGTAAAGACTTTTGAAAAGCAAACTCAAAACCTGCCTTTCTAGTCTGACTTTTAACTGAGCTTCATTTATTTATCTGGCTAATTATTGTATTCTACCTTTATAGTCTGACTTTTAACGGAGCTTTATTTCATTATCAATCTAATTATTGTAGTTTACCTTTTTAGTCTGGCTTTTAATAGAGCTTCATTTATTTTTTCTGACTAATTATTGTATTTTCCCTTTTTTATTCTGTCATTTACCTGAGCTTTACCTATTTATGTGGCTAAATATTCATTGTATTTTACCGTTTTAGTCTGGCTTTTAACTGAGCTTTATTTATTTATCAGTCTAATTATTGCATTTCATATTTCAGTTTTGGTTTTTAATTGAGCTTTATTTATTTATGTGGATATTCATTGTATTTCACCTTTTAAGTCTGGCTTTTAACTGAGCTTTACCTATTTATGTGGCTAAATATTCATTTAATGTCCCCTTTTTAGCCTGGCCTTTAATTGGGGTTTATCTATTTATTCATGTATTCTAGTTTATTCTGCTTATTGTATTTGTTTGGTTAGAAGTTAGACTTTTTATCCCGCCTCGTGGTTTCTCACGGTAAATCGACAATATTTATGCTCGTTTTTCATCAGTTCCTGCTTCACTTTTTAATTGAATACTGTTATTATTGAATGGGGGTTGTAGTATTGTGTGAGGCGCTTTGTTTTGCATTTGATTTGTATAAAAATGGCTAAACAAAGTCTGACTGATTGATGGATACTGCTGATACTACTGTAACATCACCTTAGAAGCTGCTGCCAGTCTTAACGGGCCTTTCAGTGGGGTTGGCATGGATCTGGAGAAAATGCAGTTCTTTACAGGGCGAGAAAAGTCGCCTTCGACTTCATCGATCGGGAATGTTTCTGCAGAAAGAACAGAAAGGAATCAATTCCAACATCAGTTATTGTGAACTCTTTTTTTTTTTTTTTTTTTTTACATGAAAGGAAACACACTTACTCACTCACTCACTACTTACCTATTAGCTTTTTGCAGGACACTCTGAACTGGCCCAGGTTCTGTATAAGCTTTGAAACACTGATGTTCCACCTGGATTTGACAGTGTGTGGCGACAGCTGGCTGCTTGATGCCGTACTATCATGACTATCACTATGGCAGTCAGTACTTTGACAGAAGTCCAGATTGTGTACCGATATGAAGCTGGATGCTGCTACCAGAGCTAAGACTAACACTTTGTAGGGGCTCCACATGTCAAACAGACACAGCCTTACAGGTGAGTGGCTGTACGCACTGATAAATTACAATTTCCAGCTGGTAATCTTAATGCACACAGCATTGGGGGAAGAAAAAAAGTATTATTATCACAGTAAACATACTCATACCATTTACAAGCACCTCAAATTGTACTTTAGTATCATGTACTTATTACTTTACACCACTGGCAAACAACCCCCAATAACTTTAGTTTGCTAGTTTCTATGGGAGGACTCTTCACTTAACTTTTATCAGTTTTAAGGTAATAACTAAAAAAAACAATGACTAAAACTCAACTTAAAGTTTGCTTTTTTAACTATAAGGCGTAAATAAAGATCTAGGTTTATTCTGCATTAGCACACCCCCACATTATAGATTAACTAATAATAATATTAGCTATCAATACAACCTTGTATCAGTTTTAAAGTAATAACTAAAAAACAACGACTACAACTCTACATACAATTATTTTTTAACAACAGCGTGTTTATTCTGCATTAAACCTCCCGAGATTGTAGATTGGCTAATTAACAACAGCAGCACCAAGTTATAGCTAGGTAGCTAACATTAGCTGTTAGCAACCCAGCTATTAGCTAGCCCCAAACATTACGTTGGCGTTAATATTGTCCCGGAGTCGGCAAACAGCTCCCAAAGTATTTTAGTTTGCTATTAAAACAACCGAAGTTCACAAACTTGTATCCGTTTTAAAGTAATAACAAAAAACAATGACTATAACTCAACCTACAATTCGTATTTTAAACAACGGTGTATAACAATAAGGTAGATTTATTCAGCAAAAACTTCCCCAGATTATAGACTGATAGCTAATAAACTAAAACACCGGCAGCAGCTAGGTATCGTTATCTGTTAGCAACCCAGCTATTAGCTAACCCCAAATAGTACAGTGGTGTTACTGTTTCCCGGAGAAATCACACTCCCAGTCTACCCAAGAACTTAAACTCACAAACATTTATTTTGTATTAAGTAATGAACAGAAAACAATGACTACAACTCAACCTTTGTGTAAGTAGTGTGTAACTAACATGGTATGCTTGTTCTGCATTAACACATCCCCAGATTATAGTTTTGAAATCACACGCAACGTTAGCTACAGCTAGCTAGCTAGCTAACGTTAGCTGTTAGCAACCCAGCTACTAGCCATAAAGACCACTGATGCTCCAATAGTCTTTGCAAGCCCCGCTAGCGTAGCTATTTTCCCGAAGACCCTCTACACGGAGACACGCGTTATATCTTCAATTTAAGGAGAAAACAACTGTAGTTTACATCTACTGCTGCATTCGTCGTAGAAAGTTAGAAAGAAAGTTCACAAATGTTTGTCTCAACTCTCTAGCGTGCTCTCTCTACCATATATGGCTAGCGCACTTCCTTACTGTCACGTGGTCCGACGTCACCAACCGTCACCAGGTTACAGATTTCCGGTTCCTGTGAAATATATAACCCATCCCGAACGGGTCCCGAGTAGGAACATGGCGTGCCCGTGGTTGAGGCAGTGCAGGAGGTGGAGTGTCAACTGTACGAGCACGAGTTTCTTAGAAACCGTGTGGCATTTTAACGCTAGATCCGTGCCGTTGTCCACGTCCTCTGTGGGGCGGACATCCTGGAGCTCCACGCCGGGGAATGAGGTGAGTTTTACGGGTGTTAGGGGGGGGGGGGGGACACGGGGCAGGGACTGTCAGATTCAGGAAGGTCACCGCCGAGCTGTCAGCTAGAAAATGAATGAATGGTTGTCATTTCCAGCTACCGGACGTATTCACGTTACGACACTCTCTGTGAGACCTTTCCTGGTTGGGAACTCATTTCAGCTATGTGCCTCTTATTTGTGTAAGAAATTCATAAATGAATGTTGACTTCTGGCTCCTTCACAACTCACTCAGCACACCTAAAGGTCAAGACCTGCTTCTTATATTACAGATAAATTAATCTAACATACTAACAAGTCCCAGTCAAGTCCCTGTCCATTTATATTTATTTCTTTCACTCCTAAGTCATTCATTTATTACTGACTCACGTGTTACTCCACATTTCTTTGCACTATTTGTATTTGTTTACAATCTACAGACCACCTGACTTATATAGTATAGATATGGCCTGTTGTTTGTTAACATTTATTTACACCCATTTTTCAGTTACCTGTATGTACATAATAGTTCTGTGTAGGGGTGTAAGGAAATATTGAGTATTGTAATATGTTTTATGATACCGTATCACTTCTCAAAAACACAGTGCATTCGTAATTACTAGTTTATATGCAAATATTAACTTATGTAATTCATTTTATGTATATGTGTGACAGTTTCCCTAAAATTAGATTTACAAATTGCAATATTGCCTTGCTAACAGTATTGCAATTCACAGCCCTGGTTCTGTGTTTATGTGTTTTTGTTCAGCTTGTAATTAGCTATATGTATATTTCTATCTTCATGTTAGTTGGGACTTGGTGTTACACAAAAAAGTGACCCCATTGTACAAGTCTTTTACTTTTCTTTTAGAGTTTTCTTTAAATTGAATATATTACAATACATTTATGCCTTTTAACAAGTTAGTTTTGTGTGTTTTCTGTCACATATTTGCCTCAGTTATTACACAGGTACAGCGGGGTCACATTTTGTGATCAGAAATAGTGACGTCATGTATTACAGATTTTGGTGTAACACCTGAAACTGTGCACACTGAGAGCAACTTAAAACCAGAGTGAAGTTCAGTCCAGTAAGGCTGGTTGTGATTTCCATAACAAAGCTGCTTCTTTTACAAATGCTAAAAAGAGTAAAAAACTACAAAACATCCTTTTTTTGGATTATTTGTATTTTTCACGTTGTAATTTTGCAGGTTACTGCTCAAATATTCTTTTTGTAAATTAAATGCACCAACATGAGGGTCTATATATGCTTCATGTTTGTTCTCCAAGGTGACAGGAATCAAATTGGAGAGAAATGCTGACTCGGTTGCTCTAAAAATGTATTTAAACGGACTATAAAAAGTCTAAAACCATTTGGTATCATGTCCTTTGTGTTTTCAGGGGCAGCCAGCAGTATTACCAGCACAGACACACTCAAAAACATTTAACTATACCACATCTCTCCCCAGGTGAGTCTAAGGGTATAGGCTGTTGTATCCTGTACATATTAATAATGTATAATAAAATTAAGGCTATGAAAATAGAAGTGACACCCACAGTATGTTGTACCACAGTGATCAAGAGTCAATAAAATGTTTCTGCATATCTCCTGTATTTCTATACAAGTTCCTGAACTTGACAGCGACTGTTTGTTGTCATTTTTCCCTCCAGACACAAGTCACGGTTGCTGAATCCCACGTTACAGTCATGCTGTTGCAGAAAGAGCGTACACAGTGATGTGAAGCTGAAGGACCCCTTCACATTAGCCCAGAAAGATTTAACAAATTTATATGATGACATCAGAAAGGTACATTTTCAGTATAAAACCATGTGCCTCTACATGAGTCTATTAACAGTAAACGCTACTCTACAGCCATGTGGTGTTTGAAATAAAACACAGGAATTTTATTGCTCTGCCTCACAGGAGCTATTTGTATCCAAAGAAGAGCTGAAGTCTTTATGTGATTACTACTTTGATGGAAAGGGCAAGGCCATCCGACCCATGATTGTCGTCCTGATGGCCCGGGCGCTCAATACTCACAGCAACAGAGTCGGGTAAAACTGAATTTTTACCATTTATTGCTAAGCCAAAGATGCACCACACCCTGTGCTAAATTATTATATGAAGCATAATCCAGGGTTTTATTTCATCTCACTTGCTGCCATCTCTTGCCTGTTCTTTGTCCTCTGTAGAGATTTGCTCCCGGGGCAGAGGACGGTAGCTATGATCACAGAAATGATCCACACTGCCAGCCTGGTGCACGATGACGTTATAGACGGGTCAGATAAACGAAGGGGGAAGAGAACCATCAATGAAGTGTGGGGTGAAAAAAAGGTAAGGGGCATTAAATTGTCTCAAAAACCTTTTCTTCTCACTTCATACAAATCATATCATTTGTTTTCTCTCTTCCAGGCCATCTTGGCTGGAGATTTGATCCTTTCAGCCGCCTCCATGGCCATGGCTCGTGTTGGTGACAACACTGTGGTAAAACTGATGTCCCAGGTGATTGAGGATCTGGTGCGAGGTAAAGCACACATTTTTCAAGCCATTTTGCCATGTCATTCAGTAACGTATACTTAAAGCTGTACTAAGCATTTTTAAGCACAGTGGAAGTTGTAACTTGTAGCAAAAGCTGTTTAAAACATTTGAACTTCAAACTGTCAGATTAATAGACTCTATATAGAGATGGACGATACGTCTCCACTTCCTCTCACTTGACTAAAGTGAAGCCAAATATCCCAGATACCTGAGCTGGCATCTAGTGCTACTGAGGTCATTTGGAGCCAGAGTCAGAGCTGCGGTATCGAGGTCATACCTAGCTGCTACGTTAGCACCAAGGTAGCTGTTTGGTGAGAAATACACAACTAACCATAATATCTCTATCACTACATTTATGATCAAATGAATTTATTACACAGACTTTGTGTTTTAGAAAGATCATCGTATAGAAGTCTATGAGAACATGAGCCTACTTCTAACTTGATTTCTTACCTCAGTAAACATTGTAAACATGAGTTTATGGTCTCAATCACTAGTCTCAAGTCTTCTTCAATACAACATGATGTTCATTTAGTAAATTATGGTCCCATTTAGAGTCAGATAGACCATAAAGCAGGGGATGCTTTAGGGCGTGGCTACCTTGTGATTGACAGGTTGCTACCACAGCTTTGTCCGAACTTGGAGTTGTCCGTCTTTTCGTATTACAACTTTAACCCTGTCACAGTGTGTTTTCAGTTCATGAAATTTAATTATAACATTTTTGGTTGCCTAAAAATGTCTTATTCAGCATTTGGTTGTACTTAACTCCACCCTCTTGTGTCACTTCTGGTTGCTACAAACCAAGATGGCGACAGTGAAAATGCTGAACTCCAGGCTTCAAAATGGCAGTCCACAAACCAGTGGGTGACATTACAGTGACTACGTCCACTTCTTATATACAGTCTATGATATGAACACAGCTGGCTAACCTCACTGTCAGAGGACTGAACCATGAAGTTAGCCTGTATTAGGGCTGCCGCCTCTTGGATGACTAATTAGTTGTTTTGGTCTTAGTCAACTAAGATTTCTTAAGTTGATTATTCATGTTTTTAATGTCTGGTAAACTCGAGATTTAAAGTGGTGATTTTGTGTGTCGTCAGAGCCCAAATTTTATCAATTTGTCCATAAACAAACTCTCTGATTTACATCTGTGCTTCCAGGTGAATTCATGCAGCTGGGCTCCAAAGAGAACGAGAACGAGAGATTCAAACACTACCTCGAGAAAACCTTCAAGAAGACGGCGAGTCTTATTGCAAACAGTTGTAAAGCAGTATGTACGTTCTGTTTCCACACATATCACCGAGTTGGAGAAAAGCCTTGGTTTCTCCACTTAATGTGTTTTTGTTGACTGTATTTTCTGGTTCATTCAAGGTTTGCGTTCTGGTAACTTCTGATCCTGAAGTTCATGAAATAGCCTTCAAGTATGGGAAGAATGTCGGCATCGCATTTCAGGTAACCTCTCTCTCTGTTTTATTTTTATCTCTTTTACTCCTTACCAGCTGAAGCATGTCAGCAGCCATCTATAGTTTTATTAAGTGAGACCTAAAGCTTCATTAAAAATGATGAGAGTCCCCTTTACTTGAACGACATGTCAGTACATTTGGTTTTTATCCAGAACTTATTGGTGGTAGAATTACACTTTTAATGTCTATAAGTAAATAAAATGATTCTATGGGTTGATTTTTCTCTGTCTACAGCTGATAGATGATATCTTGGACTTCACATCAGGAGCCAATCAACTGGGGAAGCCCTCGGCTGCAGATCTCAAACTGGGCTTGGCCACTGGGCCGGTCCTGTTTGCTTGTCAACAGGTGAGATCAGTATTTTAGTCAGTCATAATGAGACTAAACATCTAAATCAAGTTACTGTCAGTCTTTACCTCCATTTCTTTCTGTCTTTTCAGTTTCCTGAGCTCCATGCAATGATCATGAGACGTTTCAGCTCTAAAGGAGACGTAGATAGAGCCTGGCAGTACGTCCTTCAGGTACGACCCTGTAAACCAAATAAAAATGTGCAGGTTAAAGCCGTTAAATGTAAGGCCTTGAAAGGTTTTAAATGCTTACAGATCAGGCTTTTAAAAAGTCAAAAAAAGGCCACAAAATGTCTTAAAATCTCACAAAATCTAATTTTGGCAGATCTTAAAAATAATTAATGCTACTTTGGTTCAGAAGAAATGCATTATCTTACTTTAAATGTCTTATTTGTCTGACCTCGCCGTAACAAAACTATAAAGCAGAACCAAAAGGGAGTAGCTGTTCTCCCCGGACAGAGTTTATCAGAGCACACTCCTGTCACATGCAGTCAAAGGCAGTGGTTTGGTTATTAATGGAGAAACCTCACAGACAGTGAAAAGCTGAGTAATGAAAAAAAACAGGTAAAAAATGGGTAAATGCAAGTTCAGGTAGCTCTGGTTAGAGAACAGTGAATTTAGCGCGTGGTTGAAGCCGGTGCCTGGAAACAGATTTGAAGCCTGCTGCACCTTCTGTGATAAAACTTTGAGAAAACCATAAAGCGGCTGTAAAAACAGCAGCAAACGCTGCAATCAACCAGTATTGTTCCACATCAGGATCTAGAGCATCGACTCCAATCGACCCCCAGACAGCGTTTGGATCGTGCGTCTGGAAGTCGGTGGGTTTTTTGAATGATTTTTTAGTCAGATGCCTGAAATAAAGTCTGTGGTTAACACAAGTTAAAGAGATTTGAATGTTTTGCACTTCAATATAAAATGCATCAGTAAATATGTGTCTTACAGCCTCGTTGTTTATACTCGCGCTCATGTGTCTGTGAACCAACATTTATGATTGCATTTACAATTCAAAAATCATTAAAGTGGTGTTCATTTGTGAACATGATCAATAATCTAAAACTCAGTGGAATAGTGCTATTGGCTTTATGTGGAGGGAGCCAGGGTGATGCTGACTACAAAAACACATCGTCCCTGGAGCACTCTGTTAGGGTAGATGAATATTAAAAAATGAGGCTTGTGATATATTTTAAATAAACATAATGTGACCAAAACCATGACACCAGATATTTAAAGTCTTACCTGAGCTGTGTGCTTTCAGGTGATGAGGCAGGAGGGTGCTTTTAATTTGCAGGAGCTGTTGATGACGGACTGTTATGCATGTTTACATGATTAACAGAATAACTCTCTACTCAAGCAGCTGACGCTCACAAAATGCTCCATAAAGGCAATCAGGTGTACATGTTAAACTAGCAGTTCCCAAAGTGGGGTCTGGGGACCCAGAGGTCCTTGAGGGGGGGTTCTTGGGGGTCCCCATGTAACTCTAATGCCCATGAGTGATTACAGTGACACAATTCATGTATTTGGTCATTGTTTTCCTACAGTTTCTGTAATAAAACATCTAAAGGCAAAAATCCTGGGACCAGGGGGGAAAATCTTATCAATGGGGGCTTTAAGGGTCCTTCAGGTGAAAAGGTTTGGGAACCACTGTGTTAAACTGTGAAAGAGAAGCAGAGCTTTCCTGGTACAGAACATAAATGCTCAGGTAGATGAGGACTAAAACAACGTGACCCCTTCTTCTGTCCTAGAGCGATGGCGTGGATCAGACCAAGTACCTGGCGCAACGCTACTGTCAAGAAGCCATCAGGCAGATCAGCATGCTGAGGCCGTCGGCCGAGAGAGACGCCCTCATCAGGCTCACAGAGATGGTGCTCTCCAGAGACAAGTGAACCTCCACTGCCAGGGCTTCACTTAAGGCAGCTACCTGTGGAAGACTCACCCTCTCTCACCCGCTCTCCCATGTTTGCGCCGACCACGGTCAAACAAAAACGGTGAACGAAGCGATGGGAGTATGGTTTGGAAGGGCTGGTTAGCTAAATTAATGACACCGTATATACAAACATACTGTATTTAGTGCAAATCCTTTGATTCAGGTTTCCTGAATGGTATCAACAGATGGTTTTGGAAAAGGAAATATCATGAATTAATGGAGGACGCTGAGAACTCTTCACGTCATTCAGTACTGTAACTGCAACATCCTCCCATGAAACTAGCCAACTTTGACGGACAGTTTGTTACATGTTAGCGTTGAGCTGCGGCGGTGTTGCAACATCTGTGTAATTCCAAACGCAATGGAAGCGAATCATTGTCGTCAGTGTGTCTGTTGGATTGTTGTTTCTCAAGATCCGTCCACACCTCAGAGGCCAAACAGTCATTTGACTTCCTGACTTGTGTTATACAGGTTACCTATTTAATGCAAAGTGCACTGTAACAACTAAGGCCTTAACATCTTCAATGACTATACTCAATAAACCTACAATCATGCTTTTTTATTTAAACCAAGCCTTCGTTTCTTTTTGATTGAAGTGACCACACATGCATGTTGTACATAGAATTGTTTATTATAAAAGACTGTACATTAATTTTTCAATCAACATATTATATGTACAAATGAAGGGTAGGCAGAGATAGATTTCAATATTTCTACCCATGAAATTGAGCTGTTTTTTCATAATTGGAAATTTCTAAAGCAAGCGGGCAAAATATCAAGGCATAAGCTGCGGTATCCTGAAATGGTAAAAACAATTAGGTCATGTTAGATGGTGTGTTCAAGGGCCAACAGATAAAATATGTTATCAGGATGATTCCTAGACCTGAGTGACAGCTGATATTGATTGGCTGATTTTACTGGAGTTAAAATATGTACACCTGTGCAGCCCAAAGGGTTCAACATAGTCCTTGAACCCAGAGCAGGTTGTTGCTTTGTGAAGGCTGAGGAGGTATTAGAGTTGTTTATTGGTCTACATTACATCTGAATTGTCACATGGCAGTGTCACTGCACACTATCCGCTGTCTATCAGAAGCATAGTCCATTATTGCCAGTTACCAATGGGTCCTACAGGGTTTATGTGGATTAGTATAAAGATAAAAACAGTGATGTGACATAATCTTAAATTGCTTGATAAATAAGCCAAAAATGGAATGTGTTCTCTTGCTTCAAACGAATCCAAATGCACGACAAAGTTTTTCATTTTTCTGATTTTAAAGGTGCAGTGTGTAGGATTTTGGCGGCATCTAGTGGTGTGGTTGCAGACTGCAACCAACCGAGTATCCCTCCGCTCACTCCTCCCTTTCCAAGACTGTGTTCCCCTTGCTCTGAGGCCATCCTTACCATAATAACAACACTTTTAGCTCAGTTCACACTTCAAGACTTTCATAGTCATCAGATCATTGTACTGTTCACACTACATGAGTTGCTGTCTTGTAATTGTCTTTATGTTGTCGTGGCTTTCACATCAGGAAGTCACACATTACAAGATGTTTCACTGATGAGGTCTTCACACCGTGATAAATACACGGTAAATGACGTGATATACACACGACACATTGCTGATGTTGATGTTGGTATGTGTTCACAAAATAGCCTGTTTCCTCTTTATTCCTCTGGGTTCAACAACAACGTTGCTCCCTACACATAAAGTCAGTTCCTGATGTTAGAGGCGACGCCTCCTCCCCCAGGCTTCCCCTCAACCAATGTTTCGTGCTCTCATAGTCCCCGACAGGTCCAGATATTTAGCATGCTAGATGTGTGGAATGCGTCTGCAAGGCATCAGCGAGCGTTGACATGATGCTCGAGCGCCTACGTTCAAGCAGCGAGCCAACGCTGATTTGATCTGGGGCTTTTGTCTGGGAGCTCCAAAAATAATCAGGGAGCAATAAAATCAGGGCTAAAGTCATGTAGTGTGAACTTGGACCAGACGGCGGCTGGCGGTACCACGGTTTTGCACTCTGTGGCTCACGTTACCGCAGTTTCACAAGCGTGTCGGTGAACTACGGTGGCTTTCAGGTAAAAACGTGAAAGGCCCTAACTGGAGCCAGTGTTGGGTTTATAGATATGAAGGCTCATTCTGAGTTAACAAACCACAACAAGTTTTAGTTTCAGGTGATTATACACCAATGAAAACATAGTTAGGGTTACACCGTGGTGCAGTGGTTTGTACTTTCACCTCACAGTGGGAGGATCACAGACTTGGGGCCCTTCTGTGTGGAGTTTGCATGTTCTCCCCGTGTTAGCGTGGGTTTTCTCCGGGTTCTCCGGCTTCCTCCCACAGTCCAAAGACATGCAGGTTAATTGTTGACTCTAAATTGCCTGTAGGTGTGAATGTGAGCGTGAATGGTTGTCTGTCTCTATGTGTCAGCCCTGCGATGGACTGGCGACCTGTCCACTGGCAACCTCCCGCCTGACCCTGAACGGGATAAACGACTACAGAAAGATGGATGGAAAACATAGTTACTGCTAGATCCCCCCAAATGTTACACACTGTTCCTTTAGGTTCAAATGCAAATTGTTGTTTATGAGGGTGAGATCATGGGGAAATTTACTTGAGCCTAAAAAGTTCAGTGATTTCAACAGTGTAATAAAAATTAAAAAGGTGAATACATTTACAACATAATGAAGCATAATGGCAATAAACTTAAGATTACATTATATCTCTTATTAAAATTTTGCATGCTTTAACGCCAAGACAGATTTTCAGAAGTAATTGTCTTTGAAATACCATATACATTTCTTAAATTTGTGAATTATCGACAGGCCATCTTATGTTACGAATAAGCGTCATGGAGTCGAGGAGGGCGCCAGTGAAAAATATCATATAATCAACATTCACTGAATTCACATTACAGAAACCCAAGTGGCTGCAGCTCACATTATATACAGCGAACAGTACAAACACTGGACGTGTTTTACATCGACGTTAACATTTGATTTGTTCCATCAAACCAACACTTGTTCATCATTTTTGTCCAGGCAAGATGATGTCGTACATCCTTCAGCTGTGTGACCATCGTCTTTGAGTTCAACCGGCGTGAGCACGTGCAGCCCAAGTCTTTAGAAACTTTTTTTTTGTACATTTTCCATATATGTCCCCCACCCGCCCATATAACACCAAAATAAACTAAATAGATATTACTTTTCATTTTATTTGCAATCAGTAAGGGAAAGAACATTCTGTCATATCAAAAGGGGATCATACAGTTACGTCTATGCATCTCAGGAGTCAAGATTGCAGCGGTCACTCTCTCAGTGGATTATGATATGACTGAATAAATAGACTTTACTGTTACCGCTAGGTCCCTTCAGTCGGCGTAGTGCATGATGGACTCCACGTAGTTACCGGGGAACAGTCCGGTGACGCCGCTGGAGACGCCCTCGAACCAGCCGTCGTCATTCTTCTTGATGACGTAGATGATCGCCCCCTCCATGAAACTCAACTCGTCGTCCTTGTCCTTGCTGTAGTCGTAGATGGCCACCACTGAAACCAGGGAGATGTTTTTTCACATTAGTAGTGAAAGAGTATCCAATGTAAAAACCCCTTTTCTACCACAGCAGCTTTCCCCAAGAACTAGGAATCTTTAGAGGAGCTCACTGCGTTCCAACCAAAGTAAGCAGGGCATAAATTAAGTTCTGGGGACTTTTTACCCCCCCCCAGTAGGCCCGGGTCAAGGGGTACTACGTTCTGAGCATAGAGGAACTTTCTGCCAGAACTAGGAACCTTTTAATTGCATTTTGACTGCAGGGACCAGCGTCTAAATTATGTTACAGGGACATTTTTACCTGTCAAAAAGGCCCAGGTCAAGGGGTAGTACTCTCTGAAAGTACATGAACTTTCCTCCACAACTAGCAACCTTTGAGGAACTCATTGCATTTCAACTGCAGGGACCAGGGTCTAAATTAAATTCTGGTCACATTTGCCAGGAACTTCTTGGTGGAAACGCCGGTTAATGAGACTTCATCTAAAATTTATTTGTGTTCAAACCTTTCTCGACATAGCTCTTGGGTGCCCACTGTGGATCTCCATCAGCGTAAGGGTCGCTGTACTGCACGACGGCAGCATCCTCCTCTTCATAATCAACCGGAGGAGGCGGCGGAGGTGGAGGAGAGTCATCGAACATGGGCATGTCATCTGGAGGCGGAGGGGGAGGTGGAGTAGGAGTATCTGCAACTGTTGAACGGACACAGAAAGTGAGATTTTCCTTGGCAGGTTCAAAAGGTCATGGATCACCGAGTCTGGTGTTGGAGAGGGCGGCGGCTGAATCATGCAGATGATAGAGTGTATATGTCAGGACAGATGGTATATGAATATTAAATTCATCAAGCAGGCTGCATCACTGTTAGGACCACTTAGTACGATGATATACTGTATGTTTAAGCCTCTTGAACTGCACAGGATTTCTGAACACTTCAGTGATCTGATGGTTATTACATGCTGTGTCATGCTGTTTAGTCGGTTAGTGATTTATATGACATTTTGAGAAAAAAAGCTATAAAAAAGGTACGTAGATGGCTTTAAAGGAACATTTTATCTAACACTAGAATTGCTAAGTGTTATTAACAAATATCCACCATAGAAATCTAAAGTTGCTTTCTGTCAAGAAATAAAATAACTATGGTTCCCAACCTTTTTCCTGAACCCTTTTCTGTCATTGAGTGAACTGACGCCCACTAGTCGTAAGTGACATATGGATATTTCATATTATATTCAATGCATAACAGTAACAGTACTGAAAAACTGTATAATTAACCCAAATAGTGAACACAACTGCAGGAAGTTTGTGTAGAATGAGCTATTTCCTGAGAATATTGCATCAGAGATGACGCACATACCTAATAGGCTTCTTTTTTGACAAATTCAGGGTTTTCTTCTCCCTGACACCATGGAAAAGACCATTTGGTAGCACTTAGTTTTCCTAACAGAAATGAATGAAAGGAGATGGAGATGCTCTGACCCTGTCATCTAACCATCATAGTTTGGCCCTCGTCAAAGTCATTCACATCCCATTTTTTTCTGCCTCCAACACATCAACTTCAAGGACAAAATGTTCACTTGGTGCCTAATATATCCCACCCACTGCCAGGTGCCTCTGAGATTATCAATGTTATTCACTTCACCTGTCAGTGTCATAATGTTGTTGATGTTATGGCTGATCTGTGTATATTTTAAAAAATGTCTTACACCCATTATAACTAAAAAGGCTTCACGACCCCCCGGTGCCCTGTGAAGCTTTGATGACCCTTGTGGGGATCTGGACACCCACGTTGGGGACTAGTGAACTAATTCATCCTCAACTGTAATATTTGAATGTGTTGCGGGTTTTGGTCCAGCAGGGGGCAGCAGAGAGTCCCATCTTCTCTAGTTCTGTTTTGCAGAGATATAGAGTATTAAGCAGTTTTCCCCCCTAAACATTATCATTCACCTCAGCTCAACCCTGCAGCGCTACATGCAGCATATGAACACCGAGCATCAGGCAGTGATAAGATCCCCTGTATGAGACTAAATCACTTAAAACAGTAGGTGGCGGCCTCAACAATCTCAGTTTTCCACTGCACATATTTTAAAAAGATGCTTCTTCTGCCCAGAAAGTGAGCTATGGATTACACCCTTATTGCTACTAAGAAGAAGTAACAATGCAGATTAATAGCTGAAGAAATAAATCTGCCTCCAAACAGCAGCTACTTAAAAAGTTGCAGTAACCGTAACAGCAGTCTAAAGAGACACAATCTTGGATGGTTCATTACTGCATACGGACTGTATTAATTGTTCTCAACAGGGGACAGAGATGAACAAGCACAAAGCATGCTGGGTGTTCTGGAAATGAAAGTGGCTGGCACAGATAGGGAGGAAAGTATGTCTTTAGCCTCTTCACTTACTGCTCTCCTGCATCCTGGCCACAAAGCCAGTCAGAGGTATCTGTGGAGTCAGCTGGGGCATGGGGGGAGGAGGAGGAGCGATAGACACTGAAAGCACCGCAGAGGAAAGAGAGAAAGAGCAGCAGAGACACAAAAAGAGAAAGCCCATCAGTCACCAACAATGTATAGAAGACAGTTAAAAGGATAACTCCAGTATTTTTCAACCTGGACCCTATTTTTCCATGTTTTTGTGTCTGGCGGGGACAACTCATTTTGAAATTGATCCAGCATTGAGGGAAAACGCTGCAGCCACCTAACAAGCTGTAATGCACTCATTCGGGGCAACATAGCACCATCAGTTTATGTTCACTAAAGTGTTTGTTTTCCCCACTGACAGGCTCAGATTGTTAGTATAAGTGGCAAAACAAACACTTCAGTGGATGTAAAATGACATTACCACACTACCCCAAATTATTACATTACAGCTTGTTAGGCGTCTGCAGCGTTCTCCCTCAATACTGGTACCAACTTCAAAAAGAGTTGTCCACATTAGACACAAAAACATGTGAAAATAGGGTCCAGGTTGAAAAAAAAAACTAGGTTACCCTTTATAGGTGCACCACAATACACACAACATTGACACAGACCAAAGACAAACTGCAGGAGTTGTGAGCGTTTGACGTCTAATATAACAGGACAGAGCAATGTGCAGCAGAGACAGATTGAGAGCTGAAGTGCTTCATCAAATTACTTAACCTGTTGACTCAGAAACTTTCTAAATTAGGTTTTATAAAATAAAAAATTATTGAAAGAACAGATTAATTAATTCAGCTGTCTGTAGCGGCAGCGTCTCCACAGATCAGACTCAAAAGTTCAGTGAGTGTGATGCGATTTCACATCTGGGGATCACTGAGGCCAGAGGATAAACTGAGGATTAGGTTTGATTTCTGTCAATCAGACACCTCCCACTCTCGGCTTCCAAAAGACGTGAGGGCTGCTGACGGCCACAAGGAGGAGCTGTTTGCATTGGAGGTCCATCAACCTCGACCCAAATCGCAGGCAAGCCTGCTGAACTCCACACAGATCTGTTGCGGTTATGTTCTTTGAAATCTTTACATTTTTCAGACTTTTCTCTTCTGATCAGTTCAAAACACATCAAGCCCAGTGCTTCTGTGAACACACATGCAGGCTGATAATCATCTTAAGGAGATAGAACTAGAAGCACTAGAACCCCCTTTTACATCTGGAAAAAACAAAGCATGTGAATGCCAGGTGTAAATACACGCTAAACACAGTGTGACAGGAATGCGATCGGTCACATCTGTAGGTGGCCTTGCTCGCATTGTCATCCGATCTCAGCCAGGTGTGAATCCTAACAATGTGACCACATTCTTATGGGAAAGAAAATCTTCCCACTTAAGCTGAAAGGTCACATAACTCCACTTGCTCCTGCTTTCTCAAACTGTGAGTACAGGCTAAAACTAGCAAATTTCCCCTTTAAAGAGTGACTTAAAGGGAGTCAATATAAGAATCATAAATTGCTTGTTAACAGTGACACCTGTGGCTGTCAACGACAGTCAGCATCCTGTTGCTCGCTCTTGTGCTCGCACTACATAGACAAGAATCGGCCAAAACAGTGAGGTGACACAAGTGACTGACAGCTAAAACCCACGACCCACAATTTATATGTGTAAGAAGTTACAAACAGTACCTTTAAAAGTGAACAACACCCATCCACGCAGGATCACGCTTATTTATAACAATTATAAACGCAACAGGATCGGATGTGATAATCCACACAATATACACATGTGGACAAAATTGTTGGTACTCTTCGGTTAATGAAAGAAAAATTCACAATGGTCACAGAAATAACTTGAATCTGACAAAAGTAAAAAATAAAAATTCTTTGAAATTTAATCAATGAAAGTCTGACATTGCTTTTCGACCATGCTTCAACAGAATTATTTAAAAAAAAAAAAATAAACTCATGAAACAGGCCTGGACAAAAATGATGGTACCCTTTAATTTAATATTTTGTTGCACAACCTTTTGGGGCAATCACTGCCATCAAACGATTCCTGTAACTATCAGTGAGACTTCTGCACCTCTCAGGTAGGTATTTCGGCCCACTCCTCATGAACAAACTGCTCCAGTTGTCTCAGGTTTGAAGGGTGCCTTTTCATTGCATTGCAAGACCCAGGACCTGCAACTGAGACCAAGCTTTCTGACACTGGCCAGCACATTTGTCTCTAGAATCCCTTGATAGTCTTGAGATTTCATTGTACCCTGCACAGATTCAAGACACCCTGTACCAGATGCAGCAAAGCAGCCCCAGAACATAACAGAGCCTCCATGTTTCACAGTAGGGACAGTGTTCATTTCTTGATATGCTTCATTTTTCCGTCTGTGAACATAGAGCTGATGTGCCTTGGCAAAAAGTTCATTTTTGTTTCATCTGTCCGTAGGACATTCTCCCAGAAGCCTTTTGGCTTGTCAACATGTAGTTTGGCAAACTAGCTTTTTTATGATTTGTTTTCAACAAAGGTGTCCTCCTTGGTCATCTCCCATTAAGTCTACTTTGGCTCAAACAATGATGGATGTGCAATGTGACACTGATGTTCCTTGAGCTTGAAGTTCATCTTTAATCTCTAGTTTTTTCTGGGCTCTTTTGTTACCATTCGTATTATCCATCTCTTTGATTTGTCATAAATTTTCCAGGGAGGTTGGCTACATGGATCTTAAATTTCTCAATAATATGTGCAAGTGTAGTCACAGGAACATCAAGCTGCTTGGAGATGCTCTTACAGCCTTTACCTAACATGGACATTAACATGTTTGTCTATAATTTTCTTTCTAATCTCTTTCTTCTGCTTCCTCTGGTCCATGATGATTGTGGTAACACCATGTCACCAAACAGCACAGTGACTACCTGTAGCCCTATATATAGGCCCACTGACTGATCACAAGACTGTACACACCTGTGAGGCTAATTAGTGGACACACCTTGGATTAACGTGTCCCTTTGGTCACATTATTTCCAGTCTTTTCTAGGGGTACCATCATTTTTTCCAGGCCTGTTTCATGAGTTAAATAATCCTGGTTGAAAAGCAACGTCTGACTTTCATTGATTACATTTCATATTATTACTTTTGTCAGATTCAAGTTATTTCTCTGACCATTGTGAGTTTTTCTTTCATTAACCGAAGGGTACCAACAATTTGGTCCACGTGTGTAAACATACTTAACCCGTGTTATCACCATACCAGGTGTAAAAGCGGATTTGATTTTAGACAGTATCTAGTTATGTTTTATGAAATAGACATCCACATAACGAACAGAGAAATATATTTACATGCTTTTGCATGAAGTTAAAAACTGATTATGTATTGTTAGCAGACATCGGTTGACTGGTTTGTGTCTGCTATAAAATCCAAGGACAAGGCATCAATACTCAAGACAACCCACTGTTAAATAAAATCCTTAACCTGCACTACCAGACTGAAAGGAATACTTCCACCCCAAAATCACCATTTGTGTATCATTCACACCGTGTTACCTTGAATTTTTAAATAAATTTTCCCACATGCCTCCACGGTGAACAGGGAATAAAAGAGAAAAATAGAAAAAGAATTGAAGTAAACATGGGCAGTGTTAAACTACAGCAAAACCACATAAAAACATCTGTTTACAGACTCTCACACGACTCGTTCAGTATAATCCAAGTCTCATTTATCCAGGCGTATACTCGCTACTTCCCAAACACATGCGTCTTTGCTAAAACCATACTATACAAAACAAAGGAAACAAACAGCGCACAGGGCTGGGAGATATGGCCAAAATCTTCTGTCTTGATGCAGATCATTTCATAGCTTGATAACAATATACTGTATATTGTGATACAGCAGGTTTTCTGATAGTTCAATAAATAAATAGTCTATATGAAATAACCACATGGTAAAGCCTATTTCTGAGTGATTTAAATACCTGACAGATGAAAAGGAGAGTCTCATTTAATGAAGAACTTTAGTGCAAAATGAACAGAATTGTTTCAAATCAAACTGTAGAGAAAATAAATAAATATTTCCAGCTATACGCCGACTGTTTACATGCGCGCACACAAATACAGAGTACAGATTAAGACAATAGATGAATGAATTTGATGAGCTCTTCTGAGAAATCTGAATTAGTATGTGCTTGTTATCAAATTAAATGACGTAATTGTGTCTGTGGTATCTCAATAGGCCTTTATGATTTTCATCACGGTATGATAATTAAATTATGCTGAATTATCGCCCAGCCCCACTAGCAAGGCTGCACAAGCGTGACTGTTGCATGCATGCCGTTTATGTTTTTATACAGTTTTGCTGTTGTTAAACATGGTCCCCATATACTTCATTTCATCAGGACTTTTCTCCATTTTTGGTTCTCCGTTCACTGTCGAGACGTGAGAAAAACTTCAAGAATTCAAGGCAACACAGGGTGAGTTACTGACACAAAAATGGTTATTTTGTGGGTGAAATATTCTTTTAAGGAAAAAAGCCAATAATTTTAAGAAGAATGCAATCTTGACCTTCAGGCAGCAGTGACTCACTAATATGAAATATTGGTCTGTGGCTATAAAGGTTAGCTTTCTTTAGTTTGTGATTGTGCATGATTTGGAAAAACTTGTGCTTCAGTGACAGTTGAGGATCAATAAATCAGGCTGCGACTGGAGACAGAAGGGCCTTACTTGAGTTCTGGCCATAGCCAGGAGTGCCTCCATTAATGTGAGGCTGCTGTTGCTGCTGCTGCTGCTGCTGCTGTAGTTGCTGCTGCTGCTGTAGTTGCTGCTGCTGCTGCAAGGAGAACTGGGAAGTGACCGAAGGCGCCCGGCGGTAGGTGCCCGTGGCCGAAACCATAGAGACAGAGGAGTTGGAGGGGTTGTGCCGCGAAATCTGCCGCGAGATGGTTCCAAACTGGGACATTGGAGCGGGGCCCAGACCAGGCCCAGGGGCCACCACTAGAAACACCCAAAGACAGGGGAGGAAGGGAGGAAAGATAGGAAGGACCAGAGGGGGAAGATGGGGGAGGAGGGTTAGACAGAGGAGACGGAGAGGGGAAGAGGAGGACAAAAAAAGCACCCAAAACATGAATCATCAAGACTGTAAAAGATAACATGAGATACTGGAAATACTGATTAGAGCCCCACACCTTACAAAAAGACAATCAATAACCAGTTTAAAGGGATAGTTCGGGTGTTTAGAAGTGGGGTTGTATGAGGTACTACCATAGTGAGTGTGTTATTGCAGCAGACAGGAGTACCAGCACAGGAGCAAAGTAATGTACTGCTGTGGACGTATTTTAGCACCTAAAAGAAAGACCTACCTAAAATAATCAATATCAGTTTAAGTGTATGCTATATTTAGAATATTTTCACAGCTTTACCTCAGCATCAGACAGTCTTTTCTGCTCTCGCCAAACCCACCAGACTCCACTGAAAAAAACTCTAATTAACCTGGCAGAACACAGGAGTTGCCGTTAAATCACACAATAACACAAACTAACTAGCCGTATTCTGTGAACTAAAATAGACTTTACAACTGTCCCACAGTGAGAACAAAACAGTGAAAATACTCAAAATACACTTAAACTGACACTGATTCTTTTAGGTTTCTAAAATACGCTTTGTTGACGGCCCCGTCCACAGCGGTACATTGCTTTGTTTCCATGCAGTAACTCCTAATACAGTGACTGTGGGTAAGTACCTTAGGTAGCCCCACTTCAAAACACCCAAACTATCCCTTTAAGAAAGCAGGTGAGCTGGGGAAGCAACACAGATTGTTAATTGATAATACAGAGATATCTCTGGGGGGTAAAATGAAACAAGAGTCCCAAGTGGTCATCCGAATAAATCCTGCACCTAAGGGTTCTTTAGAAAGGAAAAGATCCAAGGAGCAACGAGAAGCAGCAGCAGAACAGACAGATCAATCAGCGAAAATAACTTATTAACTTATAGATGACTATATCAGCTACTGCAAGGAGGGGAAGAGTTCATGATTGAGTGCACACACGTGTCAAAGAATAACCAAATCATCTTGAACAACAGCAGTGTCATTACAGCAACATTAAAAATCTTCAGATATTTGAAGATTATACAGTAGATGCAGGTGTGTGTGTGTGTGTGTGTGTGTGTGTGTGTGTGTGTGTGTGTGTGTGTGTGTGTGTGTGTGTGTGTGTGTGAAGAGGGAGAGATGTTTGAGTATTTCCTGTTCACATTTCTTGATAACACGCCGTCTCTCAGGAGAGGCTGAGCTCTCAGATGGGGATGGGTGGAACCAGAGGAAGTACAGATTCAGAGGAACACAAGAGCAAACAAACTTCTCCATATTGCCACCGACAGCTGTAATTATAGCTGAAAGAGTGTATTGATGTTCTGAGGGTGAAATGTGCATGTTTCAAGTGATCATCTTGCTCAAGATTACGGCAGTCAATCAGATATAAGCAGCCGTCGCACCAACAAACACAGATAGTAGTTGACAGAGCTTTGCAGAGCTCTGACAGTAAATCAAAACCAGCATCTTTCAGTGATTCAGAGTCAATACACCATGTACTGGTAAATTAAAGCTACATTAGGCAATACTGAATATTTGCAGCACTCAGATGGCTGTTTGAATCATATTATGTGACATCAGCTGTGAGTCTAGCCATCGTAGCACTGAGAGAACCGTTTTATATTCAGTATCTACTACTTCTTAAGTTCTTAGTGACTACCAGCTAATTTCAAATTTACTAAATCAGGTTGCACCATTAAAACCATAGACTGTATACAAGAAGTGGACAAAGTCACTGTGACATCACCTACTTGTTTTGTGAACTACGGTTTTGAAGCCTCAAGTTCGGCATTTTGGCCGCCGCCATCTTGTTCTTTTTGCAACCAGAAATGACACAAGAGGGTGGAGTTAAGTTCAAGCCAATGCTAACATTTTTAGGCGACCAAAAATGTTGTAATTAACTTTCATGAACAGAAAACACACTGTGAAAGGGTTAAAAGTTGTAAGATAAAAACAAGGACAACTATTAGACTGGACAACACCATGGTAGCGACCTGTCAATCACAAGGTAGCCACGCCCCCTGCTTTATGGTCTATTTGACTCTAACTGGAACCATAATTTACTAAATGAACATCATGCTGTATTGAAGAAGACTTGAAACTAGTGATTGAGACCATAAACTCATGTTTACAATGTTTACTGAGGTAATAAATCAACTGAGAAGTAGGCTCATTTTCTCATAGATTTCTATGCAATCAAACTTAGAAAAATAGTTGTGTTTCAGAGTTCTCCGTTGGTCTATTAATTTGGAATGCTAATATCCAATCATGCTAGTTAGTTTAAAGTTGTTAGCATGGCGTTTGTTGTGTATTTTATTGAAATGTAATTTGAAACTTCTCTCTCATTCTGATCAAATGTCAGGTCAGATATGTCGACCATATTCCATTACTTATTCCACTCCTGAATCTGAATAGGTCACATGTCAGCAAGCTAACCTTAGCTTTGTCAGTTAGCTCAGTTAGCTAGCGACACAACTTTGACACCTAGCAGTTACTAGGTGTAAATATTTAGTCATGATTAATCTCCATGTAAGAGTTCATTTGTGTGGTGCAGCCTGTTTTAATTTGGTGACATGCACATTAATTGAATTAGTTAACTGATGCGTTACAACTAGGCTAAGTTTGAATTTAACTGGTGCAACTGGCTCCAGATCGGTCTTCCTGCAAATAAAACAATCTGAACTGTCAAAATGATTTCTCTCTGTCACAGCCTCAGTTATGATGTAAGGTAGAGTAAAAGACATTTTGCCGGATGCAGCTTTAACCACAATCACTTTTCTGGTAAAATAAAGGAATTCAAATTAAACAATACTGGCGCAAAAGAAGTCTCAAAGTCCTTCAGGCAGATGAACTTTATATCTTTGTGGAAACACAGCCCACATCCTGCTACTCTGACGATGTGGATAGTCTTTCTAGATACACAGCAGCAGAGGTCAAGCGTAAATTGACAATTTTACAGATTCTGCAGGCTGTTTTTAACTTTTGCCAGGCCTTAGGTGATATGAGACTTCTTTAATAGCCAATTATAGCAGATCAGTGTTGAATAAGGAAGCACCACCACCACCACCGAGGACTGAAAAAGCTTTCTCACATAGATTGTGACCTGTTGGATCTCCAGACAGAAGAAAATACAGTTTGTTCACACTGCAAGCAAGACGATCAGCAAGCCATTTCCTGCAGATGTCAGCATGTTTATCGACTGAATAAGCCGCCATCAGCTGTCAACAGCCAATCAATTTCCATCCTTCCTCGTTTCCTAAATAATGTTATTCATCTAATGAGTAATAGGTCTACCTAGAAAATGCAAATTATGGGAAGACATTAAAGGTAGAGTATGTAGTATTTGGCAGCATCTAGTGGTGTGGTTGCAGATTGCAACCAACAGAATACCCCTCTGTTCACTCCTCACTTTCCAAGACTGCAGTAACGTGAGCCACTGAATGCAAAACCGTGGTAATGCCGTTTGCCTCGTTCTCACCATCCTTACCATAATAACACTACTTGAGGCACAACGGAAGTCAGACGGCGGTACCACGGTCTTGAACCCTGCGGCTCACATTACAGCAGTTTTACAAGTTTTACTAGCATGTCGGAGAACTACAGTGGTCTTCAGGTAATGAAGAAAAATGTGAAGTTGAAGTCTGAAGGTAAGTTTTTATGTCAATTTTCATGAACTAACGTGGTCTTTAGCAAGCTTCGCTTACTCATCAACTTACAGCATTTCCAGTAGAAAACAATGTACGGGATATGCAGCTTGGGACGCACTTACAACAATACCAGATATCGGGTCTCGGTGACAATGGGCCCGATCTATTCAATTAAATTCTGTTTATATACTATATATGTACATTATATAGTGGAATTTCAGTTCCTGTTGACCAATTTATCTTTTGCTTTAAAAAGATTTACACTTGAATTGCAATTCCTGATTATTTTATTATTCATTATTTGAATCTTTTTTTTTACAAAATTGCTGGTGTATGATTTATTTTTAACAATAAAGTAAAAATGCAGTAAATATATATGATTGTATTTATGTGTTACATTTTGATTTACAAAGTTAGGAAAGTATTACTGAAGTCAAGCCTGATGTTGTCTTATACATGATCCCAGTCATTTCCACCATCAGATCGGTACTCGATATTAAAGCACAGGTATCGTTATCAGGACTTATAGTCGCTACATGCAGCCCAGTGTTTTGGGGCAAAATTTGATGACATGATTGCACAGAAATGTGTGAATGTCTTGCTTGCGGCGTGTACAAACGGTTACACACCCACTCACACACACAGCACCCTTATTTGTGCATCTCCACCATCAGAAGATCAGATCAGGCGTGCTGATTATCCACCGTCCAGGCAGAGGATGCGACAGGAGCAGCCTCAGAGTTTGAGGAGTCTCACCTATAGGTGGTGGTGGAGGAGGAGGTGGTGGTGGTGCTGCTGGAGGGCCGAACCCGGCCACGGGAGGTGGTGGAGGAGGAGGAGGAGGAGGAGGAGGAGGAGGAGGGGGTGGGGGAGGCGGAGGAGCTCCCGGAGGAGCAGACATGGGCGGGACTGAAAGGAGTATTTACATTAGTAAAGTCAGAACAGAGTCTGTCCTAGCCTGCCTCCTGCACCCCGACGCCGTTACATAACATCACATCACTTTACTCAGGAACCCTTTGGGGATGGAGGAGCAGTCTGACTTTGTCAAGGCGCTGGACACACTTCTTTGTGGTATGAACTGAGTGTTTCCACGGCAACCAGCTTGCAGCAAGAGCCACGGTTAGTTCAGTGCTGCTGGCCTCATCCTGGCACCGAGGTACAAAAAGCTGCCACATAAACCTAAAATATTTCCTCTTCAGCTTGAATCTTTTTGCAAAAGTTAAACGCAGTAGTATGTAAGGCGTGTGGATGGTGTAATGCAGTACTATGTGCGGCTTGTGCGTGGTGTTATGTGGGCCTTACTGTTCCACTATAAAGCAGCAGGCCTAAAGCAGCGTGGCCTATTTACACAGTAGGATAGAGAATCAGCTGTGCTTAGGACACAATGGGCCTGCATAATCCCTGTCTGGTAAACATAGGCTTTGTGTGTCGCATAGTCTCACTATCTGCAAATACACATCTCACATTTACACCTTGTTAAGTAATTATTTATATATACATGTTTATATTTAAACAAATAAACTTGTTTCCTGATGTTTATTGCTCCAAATTTCTAGATTTTTAAGTAGATATCAAAAGGTTATGTTATGCATATAGACACAGATATGCGCTTTAGACTTAAATGCATGTAGTAGTATGTGTTATGTAGCAGTCGCTCTGTCTACTATCTGATGAATGCATGAAAGCAAACACTCTCACAGGTATGCCTATTGTGCAAACAGCAAAGCCTGTCAATGTTTAAAGAGCGTTATCTCATTTTGCACAGGTCAAACATGCCAGACTCCCAAGTATAAAAACAGATTTTTTGGGGGAGAATATAATTACATATTTGTTCTTTTTTATACACTCAGTTTTTGGAGCATGGGAAAGGTTAACAAAACTCTCAGCAGCACTGTAAGGCGGGGTGGGGCAGGATTTACTGCAGGCGTTAAAAAAAACAAACAAAAAAAACAAGATTGCTGAGTACAATCCTGCCCTCATTTCATATCAGCAGTGAGAAAGGCTAACTCTCTGCATGACTCTGCAGCTAGCAACGCTCACCTGGTCCAGAGTTGGGGATGGAGGGTGTAGGCACGGCGATGGGAATGCCAATACCGCTGCTGCCGCTGTTCTCCCTGCTGCTGCTGCCCCCGCTGCTTCCACTGAGGGAGGAGAGAGACAGATGAGATATTCAGGGCATAGCAGGTAATACTGCAGATACATGACAGACTCTGCTGCATCTGTGTTTATGTCTTATCTTCTCTCACACTGATCGTTTCTGTCTATTGGTTTCTCAGGACTGAGCTGCAGGGTGACACGCCCAGGTGAGCGAGACATGAGTCACTCTGGTTACGACTTTTGGTCCGAGTCAGTCATAGTGAAAGTAAAGAGTAAGAGTAAACTGGAATATATCCAGAATTATTATTATTATTTCTTCATGCAAACCACATAAATATACAGTAGCTTGTTTCAGATCCTCTGATGACCCAAAACACTTCATCTAATTTACAGTAATTATCACGTGTGGCTTTTTTGACTTGGTCTGAGCCTGACTCAAATGTTGTAGCATTAATGAATGGACTGAAAGCAACACAATAACACATACATAACAGCTTTATGAGAACAGTGTTCCCATGAATTTACATTGCAACATATCAAAGTTTTTACAGAGAGCTATTTTTGATAAATATGTTTCCAATGTGACAATTTTTTGGGACTTTATTTATTGATTTATACATTACTTTGCTCTCCAGGATAGATGCGACTTTCATAATACAATATACTGTAATTTAATAGGACAAAGTACATGCAATAACGTAATCAATATATATGTAAATCCAAAGGCAGGATGTTTATGTGAAGGGGGAAGAAGGAAGAAGTATTAAAAAAAAAGGAAAAAGAAATAAATAAACAATAAAAAATTAAATACATAATAATACAATTTGTATTAATTTGATTAATTAATTATTACTTATTGGTTAATTTATCAGTGACAATTTATCAAGCAAAATGCCAAATATCTGCTGAGTTTCTTAGATTCACGTCATTGTCAACTGAATATCTTTAGGCAAAAAAGTAATAGCAGTAGCTTGTAGCCTCGTTACATTTATTCACTGACAAATAAACTATACACACAATGTCGGCTACACAGCCAATGGTGAACTGGAGACATTATACTGCAGCTGGCGCACCGCTGCACGCCAGGCACAAATCTTGTCGGTTAATAATCGGTTAACGAGTCGGTTATCAGTTAAGAACATATTTCAAAATTAGCATCCCCAAGGAAAACCATTATTAATTAGCCCTAATCAATATCATGATATGAGAGATTTAGGTTATCATAATATTCTAGATGTTTTCTGGTCTAAAAGCTGCATTGCAGTAGAGTAACACATTATTATTATTATTATTATTATTATTATTATTTCACTTACTAGACAGTTCCACTTAAGTGACATGATAAACAAATAACAAATACCAGCCACAAAAGTAAAAACTTTTAACAAACCTCCCTCTATTTTAGTCGATACTGCCTGTCCACAGCCTCTGAGGATATAGGACATGGGAGTGTAGTATGTCAGCTCTGCAGCGGCCTGTATAAGCACAGTTTCACCCTGTGTTTGACCCCAGGGCTCGTAGATCAATGCCCTCGCCCACTAACCCCCCCTCTCTCTGGCCTTGATTCCCATTTCTGCTCCAGCCCCACCTTTTCCTTTTTCTGCCTCTTTCATCCCTGCTTTCCAGCTGATCCTTCTCCCTACCTCACCTCTAACCATCCCTCGACCTCTTCCTCTTATCGCCTGTAAAGTGATTCCCCATACCCCTCGCCCCCGTCTCCTCTGATTCCTTCCATCCCTCTGAACCTGCTTCCTCCTCACCTCCCCCAGCATCTCTTTATCCCCGTTTCCCATCATCCCCCTCTCCTCCTCTCTGATCCATGTCAGTGGAGCCCCAGGGCTCTCCAGGCACAAACAGCAGGGGTTACCCCTCTGAAGGATATTGGTGGCAGTGGGAGCCGAGTGTCTTTGGGGATAAAGGCTAAACAATATCATGTCATCCCTCTTTTGAAGTCAACGCCATACTTCACTCCCCCTTCTGCATGTTCTGGATTTATCCATTCTAATCCCTCTATAACTTAGCAGCTCCTTCGCTAACCAATTTATCTCTTCCCCGGCTTTTGTTTCAAAGCGCTCGCTGTGAAATAAAAGCTCTCCATCTCTCCACCTTCCTGCCTGGCTCGCTCAGCCTCCACTCAACACAGAAGACTGTTTATAAATCAACCGTCTGTAATGCACGGTGAGGCTTTCAAAAGTTCCAGCTCACTTGTTCACAGCTGACAAAACTCCCTGGAGCCAATGAAGAGAAAGACGCTGTTCTCCGGGTAAGGACCAAAAAGCAAAAACAATATGTAAAACCTATGTGCTTCTTAGGCATTGTGACATGATATGACTCGACGTAAGTGGGAAAAATCTGACTTACAAAGTAGCCTAGAGCATATTATAAGATGAGAAAGATTGAAAGCTCTCCACAAAGACTGAATATTGCTATTGAGGCTTTTGGTGTGCATAAATTACCTGAAGGGCATAAAGAGCAAAGATGAACATGAACATGAGGGTTGCTCTAATCAAGCATAATAATCTAATACAACATGATTTCAGCTCAGGGCTCTTCTCAAAGAATGAGTTTAGAAAAGATAAATTACATCAAATTCAGACTTAATTGCTAAACATTTTGAGAACATCTGAGACTAAAATGCTCAGTCATCTTCTTAAGTTTTAAGGTGTTATATAGAATGGGTCACAATTCAGGTAAAGATAATTAAAAAGTGACTGACGTTAAAACCACCACCAGGAGATGATAATTAGCAGGTAAACAGTGCAAAATACAGAGCTCCTAATTACCACACTGGACCCCCCCCCCCCCAAAAAAAAATCAAAATCTACTTTATTTATGATGTAATGTTGAAATGTGCGAAGGTGATCAGCACACAGAAAGGCAGCTTGTGTATCTTGCTGGTGCAACATAAGCACAGTCTAAATATTGTACAGGGTAATCATTATATTTAATGTTTTTGTTAGTTTGTTTTTGTATTTATGCATTCTGGAGTTATGGTCACAGTGACCTTGACCTTTGACCACCAATATCTAATCAGTTCATCCTCGAGTCCAAGTGGACGTTTGTGCTAAATCTGAAGAAATTCATTCCTGAAATATTGCGTTGAGGAGAATAGGACAGACGTACAGACAACCCCAAAACATCCCTCCTCCGCCCACAGCTGTCACCAGTGCAGAGGCAGAAAAACATTTACCTTTCCCATATAAAAAGGCCTCATTATGAAAAAAAGGAAATAAAAGTACTTTAACAGTTCGTATATCACTGGACACACATATGATGGAGTGGAGGAGTAAATGATAGTTGAGGAAGAACAGCTGGCACAGTATAGAGAAAGCAGGAAAGGCAAGTTAAATACTGAAAGATGACAAGAAGATGAAGTGGATAGCTACTTCATTTTTAAATAATTTATTGCATTTTGATGTCTGATTCATACACAAATTCGCACCATCTTAAATTCATCCTGTTTAGTTTGGACAGTCAAAGCAGGAATTAATCAGTGTTTATTTATTTACTGACTGACAGCGTGGTTTCCTAAAACAATGATACCTGAATATGACAGTGTGCTATTTCCCACAGAACGATGTCAGATAATAAACAGAAGGATCACGCAGACGCCTACAGTATATTAGATTTCATTTAGGCCTCAGCTGAGGATGACAGAGACTGATGAGCTGAATAAGCAGAGCCGACTTCAAGCCGGTGTAATCAAATAGTGATGCCACAGCAATATCAGCTGAGCAGGGCGGGCGCAGCATCAGTTTGTTAAAGGGACATCAAGGTGGCTGCAAACTACAGATCAGCTACTGTGATGCTGCTTTAAGCATCTGGAGAAGTTTGGCTTTAACAGATAAAGTAGAAGAACTTCTAGCTTTGTGCAAACATACATGAGTTCAGGGGTGTGGAAAATAAAATATATATACTGTAATATGCTGACTGCGATGCTCATAAATAACAGGCTTTTTAGCTAATGAGGCGAGTCCGCTCCCTCGTAACTCAAATTTGATGAAAGCACCGCCCGCTTTCTCTGCACGGAGACTTCTGGGTAACAATCCTTGAGAGCCGTGTTCAAGGGTTTCCATGCTGTGGTTGACTTTTTTGAAATAGCACTTTCTATCAGAGGCTTTTACAGATATTAATATCAAAGTGATTCAGAAACCCTCCGAGCTTTGTCAGACAAATGCTGGATTTAGTGCAGCAGCGAGGAGGAAGAGGTGCGAAAGTGATCCGAACTGCTGAACTAAGTGAGGCGATTAGAACTATATGACACAGTCTGGACCAGTTGGTTTAATATGGAGAGATGCTTTTCTCACATTACTGAAACACTGAGTGCACAGTGCTCAGTTTAGAGGCGTAGCGGCAACACTAATTCCACTCTTACCTATCCAACAAGGTAGAAGAGAGCATGGCTCATATATCCCCCAATCACCCCGTTCACCCCGTTCACGCAACACTGTCTTCATACCAACTCTGAAGTTCCTAAGTCAAAAGGTTTCTGAATTCTGCTCTTGAGAATGGAAGAGAAGTTGAAAATAATAATATAAAATAGATTAAAGAACAAAATTGATGTTGAAAGAAAATCCGTTTTTGGCCCAATTTCAAGCATTTTTGGCACCTTGGACTTCCAAAGTCAAATAGTTTCTGAGTTCTGCTCTGTAAACACAATTGGAAGTCAAAAAAAAAAAAAAAAAAAAAAAAACAGTTTCTGGCCAAATTTCAAAACAATTTGGGCACCTTGGACTTCTAATGCCCAAAAGCACAACTAGACTACACTACCATTATACCAAATTTGAAACTCCAGAAACTTAAGTATGACACACGAATGGACAGATGGACAGACGGACATGCTGAGTGCTGTATACCCCCGACTACGTTGTCACGGAGGTATAAAAATGGGAAAGAAGTATAAAGTACTGGTCTCACTCGCTGTGTAAAATTAACATTTCAACAGCAGATTTGAGAGACTTTCATCCAGACAGTTTGTTGAGTAAACTCAGACCTCTAACTTCATCATATCAGCGGGGAGCAACAACGTCTGGCTGCTCTCAGTTTGATGTTATGGAGGTTGATGCATATTTGCCAACACTCTTGATTTTACAGGGAGATTCCTGTTTCCTCCCAAAGTCACAAAAGTCCCATTTTTCTACTGATTTATGACATACGTTTTTCCCATTTTCGTTCTCAGCCTGTTTCTGTTGATGTACAGCATCTATGAGCCCTACTGCCTCCACCCAGACGACAATACAGCTACACTAAATGTCGTTTCCTGGTGGAAGAGATGCTCGCGATATAACGGCGGTGCCCAAAATTGGGATTTGCCGTTCTCACATTTCGTCTGAAAGGGCCTTCAGTTAGTGAAAGGAGAAATAAATAGAGAGTACTGAGAGAGAGAAATACTCAAGCATTGCATTCACACAAATTCACGCCAGAGGGGCAAACTATTCAGTTTTCTTTCCTGAGGATTCAAAGTAGAATTAAAGTAAGCCTATTTAACATAAAAATGCTGTTGCAGTGTACTTATTATTTTGTTATTTTCATTCTTTAAAAGTCACCAGAAGGCAGAAAACAACTGCTTTGGTTTTGAAATCCTCCATATTTTGAGTTCTTTATATGAGACTTTATACTGTATATAACATTTTGCTTACACATCAAACACCAACTGGTGTGTCACGATTCTGCTGCTATCTTGGTTTTGTACCCTAGAGTAAATCTGTTTTTGTGCATTCAGAGTACTTTGGAGGTAATTTTATTTCTCTACATTGTAATTCTACTAATCTAATTATTTTAATAACTTCTTTAAATATAGTTACTCTGAAACGTCTGTCCAGGGATTGCAGACGAAAAATACTGGTGCATTTAGAGCAACGTATATTAATGTGCACTATCCCTGTTAAATAAACTAATAAAATAAAAATAAAAATACGACCACTTCTTCTGTCTACTCTGTACTTGCTGCTATTGTTGTTGGAAAACATCCTCTCATTCTTCCTAAAAGTTGTTTTTTTCTTTTAACGTTATTGACTTTTTTTTTGCAGAGTTTTATTTAATATAAATTCTCACACATAAATCAGTTATAAAGAGTCTGTTAATAACCTGTAGACTGGTTTGTGTGTGTTTCTGATCTACCTGTGTGTGCGTTGCCTCTGGTTGAGCGACGCCGTGCGTCCGGGGCTGTGCTGCTGGCCGTGTTGGGCACCTAGTCGGGCGGGGCTGGTCATGTAGTCGTTGGGCACCGTGGGCGGCTTCACTGGCTCCAGCGTCTTGTAGGACGTGTTGCGTCTGCGGCGCCCGGAGATGGGAAAGGCAAATAAATAATAAATCAAGGACAGGAATGATCATAACTCTGTGTTAATCCTACTATCAAAACGGTGAGGCTGTGTTCACCAGAGCGTTGTACGTCTTATCAGTTTACCCAGCTGGATGCTGCAGGCTGGATGTGAGTACATCACAGTTTACTCCTGGAATTAATATCTGATTAGTGCTGCGCAACCGACGGTGACAGGCTTCATCCGGGTGTGAGGCCTGTCTTCCGGTGACAGATCCCAGGCGCCTGGATCCCTTCTCTCTGGCTTCACTTACATCATTTTTGTCATATGAGCCAAAACCACAATCACAACCACATTTGAGGTGAAAAATAAAGTCCCGGGGCATCCTGTTGAATCCGTGGGTTGTTTGTTCACTGGGTTACACTAAATATAAATAAATAAATAAATGCGACATGTACTTTTAACTGCAAGTTCTTGTATCGCCCCCACAAGAGCTCTGCTTTTTTCAATCAGTGTTTCATAATTAGAGGATTAGTCTTCCTTTCATGGTGACTGAAATGGAAATCTTTACCCGAGCGTGCCGCGCCCTGACATGGGAGGGCTCGGCGGCTTCTGCGTCGGCGGATTGGTCCTCGATAGTGTTCCTCCTCTGATCGACTGATTGTTTCCATGTTGCTGTGGTCAGAAGGAAAAAAAAAAACTTATTTAACAGACTTCAGACACTTGTGTGACAAAAATGTTATATAGGCTGCCCAGATGACAACTCTTCAACAACACAGATGTATAGTTCAGGTGGTGATATTTGGAAAGTTATGTAATGCCACTCCAGCTTGTGTTTAACTCTGCTGATTGCAGGTCAGAGACCTCTGGGTTGTTCCAACAAGGCTTCTTACAAAACACTTGTGTCTTGACAAGCCCATGAAAAAAGCATCTGGATTTACAGTATTGCAAATTCCACGAATCTGTTCAGAAATACTTCATAAAGAAATGATAGAGTTGAGTGTATGCCTTTTCTGGAGAGCCTATAAGGATTTTAAATAAACTACAGAACATTAATGGACAACTACACGACATGTAAAGTAAATGACAACATACACAGTTGGTAAACTGACAAGGAGGGTGTTACAGAGCCTCAGGACTAGCCCACACATACACAGGTATTTTTTGTAAAAGAGGTTTTTCCTCTTTAGTTCTAAAAAATGTTTTTTATTGTTTACTTACTCATTGTCAACTGCTTATCCGGGGTCGGGTCGCGGGAGCAACAGCTATCAAGTAAAGTGAATTCAATGCCACCATCTGAAGTGAGGCTGGAGCTAAGTGCAACCGAATGCTGAATAAGACATTTAGGTGACTGAAATGTTACAATTAACTTTAATAAAGTGAAAATACACGCCCCCTGCTGGATATTAGAAAGAATGCAAGTTAAAGGCACTTCCTCATTGGCTTCACTTTTCAGTGCCGGAGGTAGCCGGCTGGTGTAAACATGTAAAGTCCTGTTAGCATCTGCTCTCCGTTCATGGATGTATTTATGACACCGCTGCACGACATGTCGCCTCATTAGTGACGCCTCACAAAGATAATACTGCACACTCTGACGTTGCAAGACAAAAACTGAAAACAGAGTTACAAAAGTGCTGTTTTCAGTGACCTAAAATGCAATTTGAGTGTTTAAGAAAGCCCACAAGGCATAGAAAAACTACGTTTACAAAAATACCCATGTACTGTACGTGTGGACAAGGCCAGAGTTTTCTGAGCTAAAGGGACTACAGTACAAGTCTGTTAATAGGAATAACATGGGAAATGACAAAAATAATTACATGTATAGGGGTTTGCTGTGAAAGGAATCTATCAATAATACATTATAGTAAAATGGGTCATGTGACAAACCAGACTTACCTTGGCTTTTAGCCACTTATGAAGGCGAAGGGAAAAAAGTCACAGAAGAGAGAGACAGAAAGAGGGCATGTCAAAATGGCCATGTCTAAACGGATCAGTAGAAGTCAAAGTAAAAGCCAGCAGCAGGAAAATGATTCCTCGTTGTATTTACACTGAGTAAACATTTAGCAAGACCCAGGCGGGCAGGCCAGTGGTTACAAGTCATACTACCACTGAGGAAAACAGTGTGGCTCCAGAGCTATAGCACCACACCCAGTGCCACAGTCGGGCTGGAAGGAAATCACAGGGATCTGATGGCAGAGCTATTGTGCACACAAAACAAATTTTATATCAACAGGGTGTCTGAGATTGAAGAATTTACCTCTGTATATCAAAAAGCTGCCTCATAAATATGGATTTTAATGTTACTGAGCATCTATTTGGTCAGTTTTTTTGGTACATATCCAGATTTGGACTCAGGTGATCACATTACTGGCAGCGATAAATCCACCTTTGTGCTGTCCTTGTGTGAGCTGATGTCAAAGAGAATAAAGAGCCAACATATCAGTGGGGTTTGACAACTGCAGAGTCAAGTGGCTCATCTATAATGCAGCTTCCCCCAGTGGCCTTTGCAGAAAGCACTGTAGCATCACAAGACCACAAGAGAGAAAGAGAGACGATGAAACCCAAAAGCAAATTCATGGCACAGGGTCAGCATGAAGTGTTCCCTGCCTCTTTAAATACAGAAAAAACACCTTTAGTGCAGCTGTGAAATTTCACATTCAAATTTCTCTCTCCCCACCCGGTTATCAAAGCTAGACGAGATTCACAATCTAGGTCATGCAAAGGCCTACTACTGCCTCCCCTTATCTTCCTGGCTAATGCCGTATCTCTGTTTTGCTGCACAAACCAGACTGTCAGCGTGGAAATGCTTTAGTAATGGCCCAAGTTGAATTACGGGACAGACAGGTTCAGATTAAGGTCGTTATCAAGTCCAAAAGGGCTTAGCATGACGAGCTGGGGTGGAAATCTAGAGCAATGCAGTCTGTTAGAGTTGGGTGAGTTTGTCGGGTCAGTATAAAGGACGCAATCACTTCCTGAGGTTAGGCTAGTCACCAAGGATACATCCCAAAATATACAGTCCAGACAAGATGACTAATATGACACGACAAACTGGCCTTACACAGTGGCTAATGTGTCATTGTATTGTGTTTAAAAGCTACGAGAAACTCAAATTCAACAAACTTGGAAACAGATTCATTAATTATCAAGTTGACTTATCGTGAAATCGAACCCTGTTCATGATATTTATGGTCGCTCATTAAATGTATTTACATTCTGTCATTAGCGATCTCCAGACGCACCATATCACAGCTGTTTTAAGTTACTGCTAAAAGTAAGTTAATGTTATACTAGGGATGTTAATAATTAACCCTTTAACCGATAACTGACATTAAGCATTTTAGCCGATCAACACTAGAGGGTTAAAAGAAATAGTAACAATTACAGCAGTCTTGAGGTCGTTGTGATTTTCATACTACATGACTGACCAGCGACAGGAGGTCACACACTACAAGGTCTTTCAGCAGGAGGAATCCCCAATGAGGTCTCCAAACTATGTTTTGTCACAAAAATGCACAAGAAATACACGGTAACTGACGTGATACCATACGTGAGACACATTGCTAATGTTAGCACTTGTTCACAAAATAGCCTGTTTCCAGCAGTTTCCGCTAGGCTTGTCGCGGTAGGCAGTGTCATGCCCACACACCGATTACATAACGTCCCCACCATCCCCACTGTCATTTTGCTTTTTTAAAAATTTAGTTCATTTTGGTGTATCAGCGTTGTGCCACCAATACAAAGTCGGACGACCGACACCTGCCAAGTGAATGCATCTAAACCACACAGAGTCTCAGCTCAGAGTATCAGGGGTCAGATTTAACACATGGGATGAGAGACAGTTGACAGAGAAGACAATGCGAAGCAAAAAGCAAAAAAGCAGCTATTTGGCAATATTTCAGATTTAAACCCGATGCTATAAGGGAACCATAACGTTAATGAGGCAATCGCCATGAGGAGGACCAGAGAGACCAGACACAAAGCCTTCTGACGTTAAAGATAAAAGTAAGCATGCTATATATATCAACCGCCATCTTTTCTTGTAAAATGTCCAATATAACTGGTAACACCAGTTTATTACCCGGTCCATACTCTTTTTTCACTCGGTGCAACAACAACTTTGCTCCACACTTGTACAGTAAGTTCCTGTTGTTATAGGGGACGCCTCCTCCTCCAGGTTTCCCCTCAACTTGTGACTCGCCATCTCACTGGCTGTAGCTCAGTGCCGAAGTCCCTGTCAGGTCCAGATATTTAGCATGCTAGATATCTGCCAACGTGAAAGCGGTGAGCCAACGCCGAGTTGCCTCTGATCTGGGGCTTTTGCCGTAGAGCTCCAAAAACTCGCAGTCATGGCTTTGTCGAGTACAGAAAATACCAAAACTGTCACTGAAAGATAATCTTGTAAACTGACACAAAGCAAAATATAAAGAACGCAATCTAACTTCTAACACCTGACATCATCCCTGCTGACCAGATTAAACATCAGCCGACTGGAAGATTAAATCTCATCTTTCGTATTAACGCTAAAAAAGCATCATGTCACTGTCAGGACGCCTTGAGAAGCAGGAACATCCTGATCCGTCACCTCCACTTATAACTGATTATGACGTTCATATTAGATTATCTACCAGATGAGTTTCACCTTCTCTTTCCTCCCAGTTCCTCTTTTCTTTTCCTTATTGCTTGTTTGAATCTGCGAACAGCTTGTATTTAATAATGTATGTGAGCACTACATGGTGTCTCTCCTCTGCGTTACAGCTCACGCTTTGGTGTTTTAACTGTGCAAACACTGTGCGAGGCCGTAAAACCAACTCAACATTTAGGCCACTGCAAACACTCAGGCACATGTAGCGAGATTCATAGTTAACTGGAGGCAATAAATGTGATTTAAAGTCCCATTATAGTATTGATTCTGGTCAGTAAGTAAACCATGACTATAGATATTCTATACAAGCCGGGCATCTGACAGCAGCCATCACAGGATGCTATATGAAGTAATATGGAGTATTGATGCTGGATATTGATTGGCTCTTTGGGCTGTGACATGCATAGATGAAAGGAGGTGAGTGATGTAGGACGGCTGCAGGAGTGTGTGTTCCTCCATCACATTCACTAACTAAACGCAGCATTCACAAAGGAGAAAATCCAGTGAGATTAAGCCCAGCGTAATATGTAATGTTCTTAAAATAGACGCATCAAACACTCTCAAAGCAGCCATGAAGCACGATGGTTTCGGTAATTTCACACTATTGTGCAATGACGTAGCATCCTAATTTTGAGCATCTCTCTTATTTAATATTTAAGACAGTAGAGACAGAAGTGTCTCACACTCCTCGCTGTGATTTGGCTTGCTTTTAGCCCTGTGATTATATCATAACAAACTTAATTTATAGCGCACTCTTCATACAAGCGGTGCAGCTTCAAAAAGTAGGAAAAAATTAGACAATAAAAAGAGTAAGTGCTAAAATATACATACATATATATATATATATATATATATATATATATATATATATATATATATATATATATATAAGTATATGTTATACATATATATAAGTATATGTTATACATATATATACAAGTATATGTTATACATATATATATAAGTATATATATATATATATATATATATATATATATATATATATATATATATATATATATATATATATATATGTATGTATATACATATATATATATATTTTAGCAAGTGAAACAAAAAAAAATAATGAAAATGAGACAGTTTAAAAAAATGTAATAAATAGGTTTTCAGCTGTTGTTTTGTTTTGTATTTATAATTTTTTAAATATGAACATTATTCAATCATATATTGATTCCTGACCCTGAAAACAGCAGCTAACAAAACAATCTGAACTCAAAATCTATTTAGTAGTTGCTCTGGAGCTTTCAACCGTAAACACTGGTAAACAACATCTGCTGATGAAGATCAAGCAATACGATAAAAAGCACCAGAGCAGCTGCTAAATGGACTTAGGCTGTTTTGTCAAAAATATAATGTTGATTTAAGATCTAGGAAATATAGCCTACTTTCTTGACAGGAGTTAGAGGTCTGTGCACTGTGGAGTTATAGCTGGATAGCAGTTAGCTTAGCTTAGCCTAGTTTACCATAAAGACAAGTTTCTAAATCTGTTTACCAGCAAATCTAAAGTTCACTAATTCATACCAAGAAATTATAACAGAAAATGTATGAGATTTAATGTGTTAGTAACTTTGTTGTAGTACTCGAGATTGGTCTTGGTCTTGAGAACTAGAACAGAAATGACCACAACTGTGTGGATATCACTAAACCGTCTGTGCATAGTCTGATTTTTATCTTTACTTAAAATTTTCAAAATTTTGGCCATAAATTGTGATCATACCAAATTTGAAGCTCCTAAGTTAAAAAGTTTTCAGGTTGTGCTCCGGAAACAAAATACAAGTCGAAAAAGTCAGTTTTTGGCCAAAATTTGCACCCTGGACTTCAAACCCCCAAAAGGCAAAACTAGACCACACTGTCAACCATCACACCAAATCTGAAACTCCTAAGTTAAATAGTTTTCAAGCTGGATGAAATTGAAGTTGAAAAAAAAATATGTTTTTGGACAAAACTTTGGTCTTCGTCTGGACTCAGCCTCTCAAAATCTTGGTCCTGTCTTGGTCTTGATACTCTGGTCTATTGCTATTGCTACTATTGGACAGAGCCAGGCTAGCTATTCCCCCACGCTTCCAGTCTTTATGCTAAGCTAAGCTAACAGTCTTCATATTTAGCATACAGACATGAGAGTGGTGTTGTTTTTTTCTCATCTCACTCTTAGAAAAAGATCAAAATTCCCAAAAATGTAGAACTTATGTTATAAAAGTACAAAATGACTAAAATAAAGCAGTGAAAACCGGGTTTCTGTCGTGGGAAACACACCCAAATAAAACCCTTGACTCCCCGTTCGCCTTCCATATGACTGATGGGAGCCAACGTAATTCCCTACACAGTATATTGAGAGTGACACAATGGCTTTTAACCTTTTATCCTGCCTTATCAATGCCTCTAACGCTACAGGACGGTAATAGCGGTAATGGCGGGCCTCTAATCCAATCTGTGTGAAAGCTGCAATTGATTGGCTGATTGATGGGGCAGAGGACGCTCATGGGCTCAAAAATGCCTCCGGCCATCAGGAAATGATGTCATTACCGCCACTGCCAGGATGACCCAGTGACCCTTAAAGCGAGCCCTAATGGCAGAGAGAGGAGTGAAAATGTCACATCAGAGTTTATCGCATCAAAATCAGCTTTTCTCCCACCATTCAGATGTGAAAATAAACTACAAATCTAACTGTAACGTCATTGCTCCGTTGAGGTTTTCAAGACACTGGAGATTATGAGGGCGGTCCGAGGCCTAAGAGCCTTTAAAGACATCTCACAAATTTGTTCTCCGCACGCCGTTTTCTCTAAGAATAGAGCTGCTTTCTGAAAGCTACATGATGTAATCACTTTTTTAGTTCATCTCCACCCCCAACCCATTCCCACCAACCCACACTCAAACATATTCCTGTAGGGTCAGAAGGGGTGCTTTCTGAAGATGAAAGACAAAGCACAAGAGATGGAGTGTGAGCCAGAAAACGAGTCAAAGTGGGAGAGAGAAGAGAGCGAGGGAGATAGGAATACCTCTGGCAAGAAAGAGGAGAGGGGGAAGGGAAGAAAATTAGATATAGTGGAAGAACAGTAACACAGAAACTAAAGCGATGGATGGAGATAGATCTGATTGGGGAGCCCAAAAAATACAAAAAAAAATAAAATCAAGTCAACTATGTATCGCAATTTTTTATCACAAACAGTGGAGGGACTGTGTGGATACAACCTGTACCCTCACATGTTAAATCCAGCGTGGTAAACACTGCACATACAGTAAAGTATGGAAACACTTTGGGTTTCACACATTGCAGGAAAAGCAGCTCTAGACATCATGGCTAAAGCTGCATGCTAACTCTGTTTTGGACAGAAAACGTTAGCGTATTTCGGTGACGTGTGGTCAAGTCAGCCAGCTCTCATCTCCATGGTCTATCAGCCGGCGCTACGACTGTAGAGCACCATATACTGACATTTATGGTAAATACATTAAACGACCCCAATGGAGCTGACCATGAGTGTACATAAGAGACTACGGTTTTCAAAATAAGGTGTTAACAAAGGGAACTGTATATACAAAATACATATATGGAAATAAGATTGATTGTATTATATTCACCAGAGGTATAAAACATTACATGTCCCTCATAAATTAGAAAGAAAATACCATTCATTTGTGAGGGAAAAGTTTGATTTTTGGGTTGCTGGAATTTGACTGATAAATTTGAATTCGGGACATCTCTGACCACATACATGCTGAAAATCTAACATTTTTACTGTATTAATTTAGACATTTTCCAAAGTAAAAGCCTCTAGAAGTGTATGATTAATTTTTTCTCATGGTCTAGTGTTAAAAAAAAGTTTGCAAAATCATAATACATCATAATGTTGAAAGCAATACTTAATACATTTTGAATCACCACCCAAGTGTTGTGATAGTATCAGGAGATAGGTGTATTGTTCCAGCCCTAAAAAATACACAAAATCAGGGTGTGCTCACCTTGACGCCATGGCCGACGTCGTCCAGTACAGTGTAGTCAACGGGCTTCCTGATGTACCTGACAGGACGCTCCATATTAGCCGGCGCTATGATCTTGTGGGTCCTCGATGTGTTCTTGTTGGTGGTCAGGATACCGATCTCCCGCCTGGCCACCTTCTCTTTGTGGATGTCCACCGTCTGTAAGTGACAGAGGACAGAGGAGAGGATGTGATCGATGCCACAGTGGAAACACGAGAGACTTGCGGCCCAACAAGGACCGCTGGGATTCAATGAACTCATCATACAGCGGCTTAAGAAGCTTTAATTAAATCATGACATGGTGCTTTTCATCACTGGGGTCGTAATCTTTTTACAACAGCCAGTGTGCAATAATAAAATCGATTGCGGGGGAGACGAGGGCCTGAACAGAATAATGACCGAAGCAGGTGCATCTGAACACGTCAACAATGAATTGATGACGATGAGTTATGGACCCCTGAACCTAGATAAAGACTAATTAATTCAGCAAATTATTAAGATCAAAATACACACAAAAAAGACAGAAAACGCTGAAATTAAATGTGATTGAAGTGTCGCAATAGAGAAACCACTGCATTCATATTTCAGAGGAATAAAATTAAGTCTATTGTGTATTTAACTCACAGATTTTTATTATCAGGAACACGTCTCTTTTGCCAAATGCTCGGACCAAATTGTGATGCATTATTTATGTTCCTCAAGACCAAGGGTGTTTTCCTACTGAAACTGCACCAATGTTCCATTAATTAGCCAGTCCCCTTTATAAAAACTAATCAATTTAAGGAAGCATTAGGAAGGACTGAACTGAGAGTGACCCTTTTTTTTGATACCCTGCACGGTGCATGTTTGCAGTCAGAAAAAAATACAGCATTACACCTTTAATAACATGGCAGACCTAAAGTTTCTCAGTCTGGATTTCTCAAAGTACTTGATCACTATTACTGAATGTTTTTTAAAGATTTATGCGTCTGGCAAATTGTCCATTCATACTTTCATTTGTGCACATATGTGAATCTATGTCATGTATGTCAACCATCAACTGTATTTGTTGATGGCGCCTGATGAGTGCTAGCCTGGATGCAGAAAACAGAGAAAAGTGGCAAAATCTCATATTTGAGATGTTGGAGGCAAAGATTGTTTTGCATCTTTGTCTGATAAATAATAAGTTGATTATCAAAGTGTTTGACAACTAATCTTCTGCCAACCGGCTGCCATAAAGGAGGCATACTGACTATCACGTTCAATAACCACTGACAAATTTTCTACAGAGCTTAATACCGACTCTATCCCTCCATCCATCTTATCCCGTTAGGGGTCGCAGGGGGGCTGGAGCCGATCCCAGCATTTCCATTCCCTGCTCAGCCTCCACACTCCCACCGAGTCGAGAGGAGCCCAGGAGCAGCTGCCCTTCCTCTGAGAGATGAAAAGGCTGCAATGTCTGCTGAGGGCAGGCCAGTAAAACGATGGTCTATCACAGGGGGGACGGAGTCAGCAGCGACCAGCGCCAACAGAGGATTCCTTTCATGCCACAGGGATCTGGAGCTGGACTGAGCTCTGTCTCTGTTCCACTATATGGCCTTCAAGTATCACTCATCCCCGAGCTGAGGGAATCAACAACACTGCTGGATTGTGTGTAGTCCAGCGCAGTACAGTGACCTCTGGACAATATCAAGTCTAATTTTAAACCTGACAAGTTCTAGAGCAAAACGACGCAAAGCAGATTCTTACAGATGCATCACACAGAAATAAGAAAGTGGACTGTTGAAATGACAGAAAACAGAAGGAATCAATATTTCATAACAGGCAAAGTTGCTCATCCATAATTGCTCCCACAGAGACCTCAGATACAAAGGGGAAACATCCGTTCTGTTCCAAAGCCCTGTTGTGTCTGTTTGAATTAAGACGGATGGCAGAGTGTTGACTACAGTCATCTTTTTTAACTCGACCTGCCAGAACATGAGAGGCTCTTAATGTAAAAAAGATCTGTGGTGACGAAGCCTTCCCAACGAGGCGAGCAAACCAATGCACAAATATTCCATTTTAGGAGAAACTCCAGAGTGGAAGGCCACTGCGACCGGATCTGAGCTAATAATTTGAATCTACGGCTCAGAGATAATACCCATATTTCAAAACTGTCATAAATCATGATCGTCTGGATACAACTAGGCCAAAATCTAATCAGTCTTTTTGGCTTTGATTTTGCAGGAGCGTGATGCCGATCAGTGATGGACCCAGACAGAGGAAGCAGTAAAGGAGGAGTAGGGGAGAGCTCAGCCATTCTAGGTCTGGTTTTACTTCTAAAACAAAGCTTTAGCCTCCATCTTTCCTTTTCTTTTACCCACTACCCTTTTTCCTCCTCTCGGTCGATGATGTTTCTGTTCCTTGCTTGTCGAGTGGCCCTCCCTCTTTCCTGATTAGCGTGGCACAGTGTGGGTGTTTGAGCTGCTGCTGCTGCAGTGACCCTGATGAAGACCTGTGTTGACGTTGGTCATTTTAAACACTTACTGCCATGTAAAATAAAGGCATTTTAAATTTGTTCAAACACTCCAGAGTGTCTTGGATTATTTTTGAAGGAGCCTTGCATTTTGTATTTTTTTGAGATGGTATTCCACCCATGCAATGAACCCTTCACAAGACTGACAAAGCTTTAACCCTTTAAATACGGGCCGCAACCGATGTTTGCATGATCCTATTTAATTGATCTAAAATAAAAACCATAACAGCTAGAGCATTAATTCTATTTGTAGCAGAAAGCTAATGCTTATGTCTTACGCATCATATCGTACACTCGTGATGATATCATTATGTAATGTAACGTAGCGTAACATAAATAAAATAAGGCAACACAAACTTTTAGCTTAGGTTGAACAGATTTTAGGAATATGAAGCATTTGAAGATACTCCAAGTCACACAATAAGCAAAAATACCATTATTGGCACTAGTGGGCCATTTCTATTGCAGTTCAAAGGGTTTACCTCATTCCACGTCACTGTGAGATCAACACACCGACCTCTCCTAGGGGCCTTGTAAAGTCATTGTTATCATAAGATATTATGGGGGAAAAGTGCTTTTCAGCCAAAACTCAAAAAGAGGAAAAGTCCCACAACAAACCACCGAAAGAAACTCTAAACTGTTGCTGAAATATCGTGTCTAAATAGGGAAAGCATCTGGCCATGGCTGAACACACTCCCCTTATCAGAGAGCAGCGTGTGGACAAACATCATCACAGCTGGCAAACTGTGAGGAAGTGAGAAGACGACGTGGTGTGAGTTAATCTCCTTCCTGTATGCAGAGAAAATAGCCCTGCTGTAAGAGTGATGGTACAACTGTTCTCAGAGGGGTAAAATACGAAACCGCAGTGAACAGTTGCACCCTGTCGAGAGCGCTTTGCTAATCCACTGACTGGCGCCCAAAGAAGGTTAAATAGATCTGACAAAAACACAAAAGGTCAAAATCGAAAAGCGTATTCAGGGTTGTCTCCTTCCGACTGACCCAGTGAGGAGCTCCAATAGCTTCTTCATAGCCTGTCTCTTCTGTCGACTGCTGCTTCCTCTGACTTCTCAACTGGCACTAAAAGTCTTTACTTGATCCTAATGGTCCATCTGTTTGGTGGAAAGAGACTGAAATCAAATGCATGTTGCCAAACTGAAAGGTGGATGATTCACATGTGTTTTCAACTGGTGTCACCCATATGTTTGAGGCCTGTGGGTGTTATTTTCCCAGAACACTGAGCAGTTTTGGCTACGGTGTTTGGCTTCTCCATCAGCTTGAGGTTTTTCGGGTTTAAATGGCCTCCTCTTCTTGCTGTCTTCTCATGTTTTCACTTCTCTTAATACTCATTGTCAACTCTTTCATACAAGTCACACACTGGAACTAGCACCAACGGCGTCATCATCATCCACACGTTCTAGCCAGACAGGAAAATTAAATCCAGTCTCGATCACTTTGGACTGAAAGACTTATTCCCATTTTGGGATACAAGTGAGTCAACAGTGGTTGCCATGATGAGAGATTCTTGTTGTGTTGTTAGTAGCAACAAGTGCCTAAATATTTGTGATTTATTTCTTTTTCATCCAGATAGTTACCGTTTTGGTAACAGCTGCACTTGGAAAGCTTCAATAAAGCAGCTCCACAGTGGGACACGGAGGTCGGCTATTGTAAATGTTTGAACTTCAACACCCAGTAATGACATCATATCACCTCACTCGATGAAACAGTGACACTTTTACCAACCTGGGCAGTCAGGGATCGCTTTTTGGATACCAGACAGATAATGGCAAAAGATCAAGTTTTGTACATTCAGCTAACTCCTCTACTTAACATCCCCAATTCATGACTTGTTATTGTTTGCCTGTAGATTTACTGCAAGATGAAATGTTGTCCAACAGGAATCTAGACAGAGCCATACTGAACAAAAAACTTTGTAGTGGTCAGTGGATGTTAAGCCGAGGTGCCAATCAGAGGCAAAGTCTGACAAAATACAACAGTGCAGATGAACCAACAAACCCCTACAAAGGACTGAGATAAACTACCAGCCCCCCTGAACACAAAATAAACACACAACACATCAAAATTCAATGATACGCACATCCATTTTAGTGTAAAAACCAACATATAGTGAGCAATACCACACGGACAGACCCGTTCCCCTCGGAAAGTTAGCTCAGTCGTCTGAGTCAATACAGGAGCACTCTGCTCAGTCTGGGTTCCTACCCGAATATTAGAGTCCGTTGAATTTGACGAGGAGTGAGTCCTCTCAACAGAGGAGCAGCTTTGGGACTTGATGCCGGAACCAGCGCCGGTAGCTCCTGAGCTCTGATCCAGGTGGGAAAATGCTCATGGGAATAGAGGGCCAGGGCTGTACCAGCCCATCAACGTTCCAACCCTCACCTGTGGTCATGAGCTTTGGGTAGTGACCAAAAGACTGAGACCTCCTTTGTAGGGTGGCTGGGCCCTTGGAGAGATAGGGTGAGGAGCTTAGACATCTGGATGGAGCTTGGATTACAGCCGCTGCTCTTTTGCATTGAAAGCGGCCAGCTGAAATGGTTCTGGTATCTGGTCAGGATGCTGGGCACATCCAACTGTAGACCCAGAGATTATATACAGTATCTCGACTGGCCTGGGAATGTCTCAGGGTCCCCCAGGAAAAGCTGGAAAACGCTGCTTTCCAGAGGGGTGTCTGGAGTTCCCTGTTAAGCCTGCTGCCCCCATGACCCGGTCCCGGATAAGCAGAAGAAAATGAATGGATGGATCAATCACCTAGATTTATATTTAAGTGTATGCTTGATGGATTTCCTTGTATGTTTAATATATAAAGTATTCTCTTCTTAATATTATCTACTCCTTGTGTGGCATGATGGGTATTTAAGGTGGCGACTCTGCACTTATCAGAAGTCTGAGGAAGAGCCTAGTGCTCGAATCATCACAGCAATAAATCCAAATGTGACCTATTTGTTATGCAGATTCATCTGCTTTATGCATCTAAAAAGGAAAACATATCTTTATAAAATACTAGGTAATATTTGTCACCGTTTGGCATCTAAAAAAACCTGAACTGTCTTCTACCACCGGCAGGTGTGTCCTGCATAATAACTTCCTCTATTGTGTATTGTTCTCTGCGATTGTTGAAAGCTTAGACAATAAATTACTGTAGGTGTAATGGAGATAAGAGTACAGGTATTTTAAACTTTTAGACATTTAGTCTTTAGACTGGTAATGAATAATAAATCTGAAAATGTACATCAGATACCTTATTTGACTCAGCCTCTCTCCCTCATACTGATCAACACGGCTCTACAGAGTCGTGGGGTTTTTGGGAAACAGGTCACACATTGACAGAAGGCGTCTACACAACATCAGCGAAAGGGGCATAAATCTCTCAGTGCGGTGGCTCAGCGGCCAATCAAAGCACCAGGGAAGGAATTTCAAAGCCTTACGCAAACATAACTTGACAACTTCCCACCAGACAAACACACAGTGTTCGGGAGGGTGAGGTAAGAAGCGACTAGAAAGGGAAAAAATGTCTGATATGGAATTGAGACAGCCGGTTTCACTTCAACACATGTTGGGGAGAAGAAAGAAAAACAGCCTTTTCAGCGCTTTGGCAGCAGACTGGCCGCAGGATGATCTCCTCAATAAAACGCCAGCTATGCACTCACGGACAAACAAAAAGGCTGTGCAGCGTGTACTGTAGGCGTAGTAGGGAGCTTATACACAACATAAGGGGGAAAGCCTGCTTCTAGAGAAACACACCCAACATACCAGTGTGTCTGTGTGGCAAGCCAGACCAGACAAATGTACCAACGGTTAATGATAGAGTTCAGATCTGGCAGCAAGGCATCTTCCTGCTCCTCTGAGACACACAACGTTAAAAAGTACTCAGTTCCCATGGCACGTTGTCCAAGATCATTAGGACTATTTTTACTGGCATGTAATATCATAAACCAGAACTACACATAATTATGAAATAAGACATGCCACAAGGTCTTATTGAAGGCCATTCCTGGCTGTGAGCTAAGATAAGCTCGTCTTTACAGCAGTCCAGGAACTGGAAATCCTTGTTCTGTGGGATTACGAGGAGATAATAACTATGAAATACGCGTCTATTAAACACATCTGAACCCCAGTTTCAGGCTTACTGAGCAGGAGGATTTATCTGAACGGTCAAGGCTGCTAACAGGTGAAGACAGCGCTGATGAGGACATGAACGCCTCGTCTCCTGTTATTTTTCCCAGGAAAAAAAGAGGACACTTTCTCTGCAAAGCCCAGCTTCACGCTCGCACTATTACCCACATTCACCCCGAGAGAGAGCGGATTTGAACAATCTGTGATGCTCAGTGTTTTATGTTGAACTGCTGAAGTGCGCTTTTTTTTCTGCTGCGCCCACTTTCTCTCAGCCTGCCTGGTCGGCTTCTACTACGGTTGTTTCCTACGTTTCCTGAAATAACTTCCTCGGAGAAGGGTCCTGAACAGGTTGCTGTTATGAAATCGAGCTTGGAAACGTGATCATTCAGCTGTATCATTAAGGCAGCTTGTGGTTTTGTTGCATCAGTGTGTACCGAGACTCCTGACTGCTGAGAAACTGGCATCTTTGCATTTGGTTGCATTAGACTTCTGCCTGTATGTGGCTGTAATCACGTGTCGTGTGTCTGTGTCTTATTTTAATTCAGACATTTTGGTACATAGGTTTTTGTATCTTTATTGCAATTTTCTTCTATTCTGTATCTTAGTTTTTACTTTTGTACTTTTATTTCTTATTACATCTTCTCTTCTGTTCATGTTATGCACCAATACACCAAAACAAACTCCTTGTGACAACCAACTTGGCAATAAAACCAATTCTCCTTCTGGTAAATGAGTGAATTGTTGCTTTTACACTTTGGTTGTCAGTCAGTGAGCTTTAGAGGTGCTGCTGGGCAGATTTTATTACCTTTGGACAGAGTCAAGCTAACCGTTTCCCTTTGTTTCCAGTCTTTGTGCTAAGCTAAGCTAACTGGCTGCAGCTTTCATATTCACTTCTCATCTAACTCTCAGCAAGGAAATGAAGAAGTGCCATCCCCAAAATGTTAAACCAACATTATTTTGGTATCAGCTATACATTTTATTTAATTTAGGAGCTTCAGAATGTAAAACTGTCCAGTATTTCACAAGAAAAAGTAAAGTTTAGAGAAAAGTCATAAGTTTATCATTGCAGTGAGAAAAGTTTAATCTTCTGAGCCATCAGGTTGATTGTGTGACCCATCCCATCCCCCAGAAACCACTGACTGCTCTAAGGCACCTTGTCCTAAATTTGAACTGCTAAAGGTCTGGTCACATGCCTGTTTCTTGAGCCTCGAGGCTGCTGAAGCTCCCAATCTCACTGAGCCTGGCCTCATCTGCAGGAGCGGTGCAATCCGACCCTCCCACCTCAGCGCCGAGCCAAAACGGCTGTCGAAGCGGAGCGAATGCCTCTTTGTCTGGTCTGTTTCTCAGCCAGCCAGCACATTTGATGCCTGTCATCTGTGTGAAGTCAAACATGTTGTCCAAAGGCCCTTCGGTGGGGCTGTTGGTGCAACGCAGAGCATGACGGAGCCTCCATCCGCACTCGGGAGCCAAAATGGGAGGTCAAACACCCCGTGGGGAGTTTCTCAGTTTGGCAGCTTCTTGTTAAACATCCCTCAAAAAGCGGATTCCTCTGGTAAATCTAACAACCCATGTGTGTTGCGATGGAGCCAGAAGAGGAGGTTGTGTGAGGATTTTTAAGTGTGAAACCTTAGAGAGAAAAAAAAGCCCTCCATTAAAAAGAGTCAGGACAGCATGCCAAGGTCGACGCTTTGTTTGCTAACACAGCACATATGGAAACACCTCTGCTGACTTTTGCCAGTCTAACTATTGGGCTGCGGCCAAACGGCGTTCTGACTGAGCTCTGAAGTTCACATACAAGCTGAGAGCGACAGACTTAGAGCCACACAACGATAGCGATAACAAACACCAAGAGCTGAATCACAGCTACAGATTGTGTCTTCTGCAATGAGCATTTCCTAATCAGCCTTGTTTATACAGAGCTGTCAAATAATTGCCTACAGTGTTCTTACACAGGGAGGAACTGCAGAACAGAGGTGTAATGATTAAATGTAATTGCACAAGGTTGTTAAGCGGGAAAGAATGTGCTGGTAATGATGATGACGCTCTGCCGTGGGGAAGAGGAAGATGAGCAGAAGAGGAAGAACACAATGGATGAGTCACTGAACAACATCAGTCACCAGTTATTTCACATTTAACCTCTATTCATGCAGGACGGTGCCACGATAATCCTGCATGTGCTGCCACAGTTCATATCCAGGCTGTCGCAGAAACACACACCTTGCAGGAAACAAATGCAGCAACAGCATTAAAGGGTAACTTTATTTCCCCATAAGTCCAGTACTGGTGGAGAGCGCCACAGACAGCGTTATTGGGGCAAGCTGGGACCATCATATACGTCCACTAAAAGTGCTAATTTTTGTCATGACAGGCTCTGATTGTTATAAAACTGTCTGATATTATGGAAAGAGTCTTGCTCAAGGAGGAAGTCTTGTTTTGAAATCTGGCGAGGTGACGTGGTGCCAGAAGACAATGGTGGAATACATGTTGGAAATATGAGTGTTTGTTGTGTTGGAGTACAGAAAGCATAGCTTAGTGTTATCTAAAAGATTTTCAAATTCATGGCTGATTATTTAAATTATTTCCACAACATGGATGAGGTCTTTGAATTTGATTTATTTGAGGTAGAGTATAGAGATATTCAGATTTCACAAGAAGACTTCTCATTGAGTGAGACCTGGACACAATAACAAAGGATTAAGGGAAAGGAAAGAAAAACATTTTATACCTCTGTCGGGTCCTTTCCATAATGTTGTCAGATACTTATAATAACAATCTGTCAGACCACAAATTAACCACTCAGTGTTAATTAATCAATCCCACAGCTCGTTTAGTGGCTGCAGTTCTTCCTCTATACAGGACCAATTTAAAAATCCCTATCTAAGGGCTGCATGGTGGTGTAGTGGTTAGCACTGTCGCATCAACAGGTTCAAATCTGGCTTGGGGCCCTTCTGTGTGGCGTTTGGATGTTCTCCCCATGTTAGCAAGGGTTTTCTCCAGGTTCTTCAGGCTTCCACAGACCAAAGAAATGTAGTTTAGGTTACTCTAAATTGCTCGTAGGTGTGAATGGTGGTCTGGGTCTATGTGTCAGCCCTGCCATGGACTGGCGACCTGTTCAGGGTGAACCCTGCCATTGCCCAGTGTCAGCTGGGATCGGCTTCAGCCCAACATCCAAGATGGCACAAGCACAAACACATACTAAAAGCATGCACGGCCGGCCCGGGTACAGTAGGTCAACTAACACATTACAACACACACAGAGGGAGAGTGACTTCATTCTCTGCTCAGGTAGACATTACTCCTCTACATCTTTACATCAACAATAGATGTTTGCTGCTATATTAATGCTCCAAATATCATCGGAGCACCTTTAAGGACGAATTTTCAAATCCTAAATAATTCAAGACACGCTCTGCCACTTGCAAATATCACACCTATGTGTTTAACCTTGAAATAACCACATCCCAGAGGCAAATAGACCACACAAAGATCCTGCCACACACACAGACACACTAGTAAGTGTAAATATCCAATAGTGTAAAACAAAAATACAGATAAACTCTGCATTTCGCAGCCAGGGAAGCAGGAGAGAGAGAGAGAGACCACCAAGGAGAGGCAGGAGAGAGACCAAAACACACAAGCAAGCAGTAGGATCAGCAGGAAACACAAGCAGCACACACACAGAGAGACCTATAAGACTTCATTTCCTGTATGGATGAATGCCATTCTTCCTCGACGGGAGGTCAAAAAGCCACCACTGCAGCACACAGACGCAACCGTAAGCCTTCGCATGAGTGTGTGTTCTTATCATTCACACACACACACACACACACACACACACACACACACACACACACACACAAGCAGCAGAGTGTAACGGTATGCAACTGCACATCCGAGGGAATGAGGACCGGACTTGAAGAAATAACCAAAACAATGACATGCATGCCACGCTGAGATCGCAAACATGGGTCATGCGATCAGATAAGAATATTGTGTAACTGTATTTTGAGCGTCTCAGTGGAGAAAACAGCTGTGGGAACAGTACAGTAGACGTGTCAGCTGCTCGCTGCATCCAGCCTGCTGCTTCATCACTGCGGTGGTCGCTGGGTTCAATCAGCACAGCAGCCAGCTCTAAATGGAAGTGCAATTTAACCATTTAACATCATTGTAAAACACCGCTGTACTGGCAAAATAGTGAGCAGTAAAATGCATTTTCTACAAATCACTTCCATAAATCCATCAGTTGCTTTATCACCACATCAGCTGCTCTTTTAGACAGGCAAATTCACACTTGATGAATTAACACTGAGTGGTTAATTTGTGGTCTGACAGCAGCTTAATTTACAGTTTGATAGGATCAATATGTTCCTAAAAGTTTTTTTTAAAAAATGCTCAGTTTCTTGTACTTGATACTTGCACTAAAATGCATGTTTGTATTTTATTTCTATAGTATTTTACTGATGCTGTATTGTCTTGCAAAGACTCCCACTTTAAGGTTTTGCTGACCAGATTTCCTCACCGCTGTTGCCTGAGCCTGACTCAGTATTTCCTCCCCGACTAACATGCAGAAGGAGTCAGATGCGGAAAAATTTGTTCTTGCGAATCATGTTCCAAAGAACAATTTAACAGAATGAACTAAGAATTAAGGGGATTTTCTAAGAGGGCGGCAATAAAATGCATCAAAAGGTTCTTCATTTATAGCTCAGTAGGTGCGTGGGTGTAGGTGTGAATGCATCGCTGGCTATATCGAGGTTGCCGGTCTTCAAGCTCAGTTCGAAAGTAATGATTTTAAGTGTGTTTTGTGTCAATCGATTAAAATATTTTATCGTAATCAAGTGCATGATTGTCCATGATTAATCAGGATTAATCGCAGATTAATCGCAAATTTCTTTATGTGTTTAAAATGGAAGATTTGTCACGTATTTAGCACTCTTATCAAAACGGGAGTGAGCAAATATGCTGCTTTATGCTAATGTCTGTATATGTATTATTGGAAATCAGTTAATAACAGAAAACTATGATATATATTCAGCATTTAGCATGAAATAATACGCTCAAACCATAACATGGTCACATGCCCATAAAGTAGGCACGTCTGTAAAGGGGAGACTCGTGGGTACATTTTCATTAACAGATCTTGGGGCAGAGATCAAGGGACCCCTTTGAAAATAGCCATGACAGTTTTTTCCTGGCCAAAATTTCAGGTTTGGAGCGTTATTTAAGATAAGATAAGATGTTCCTTTATTAGTCCCACAGTGGAGAAAGCCTCCTTCATTACAAGCTTAAATGACATGGTTGGTACCAATGGATTCCTCAGGTTTTCTAGTTTCACCTTCACTCTAGCTCCAAAACTGAGCCAGCTACAACCTCGGAAAAAATTGATTGTGTTAATGCGTTAAAGAAATTAGCAGTGTTGAAAAAATTTGTGTTAACGCGTTATTATCACATGAACTTTGACAGCCCTAGTATCTACTCACACGGGGCACATCTTTGGGCAGCAGTAGCTCAGTCTGTAGGGAGTTGGCTTGGGAATCGGAGGGTCACCGGTTCAAGTCCCGACATGGACCAAGAACTGAGTGTGAACTGGTAGCTGGAGAGGTGCCAGTTTACCTCTTGGGCACTGCCGAGGTGCCCCTGAGCAAGGCACCAAACTCCCAACTGCTCGGGGCGCTTGTCAGGAGCAGCCCCCTCACTCTGACATCTCTCCATTTGTTGCATGTATATGGGTCCTGTTTGTGCATGTGTGTTTTCGGGTCTGCATGTACCGTGTATAAGTAAAACAACAGAGTGTAAAAATTGACTTTCCCCTAGTGGGACGAATAAAGGAATATCTTCTTCTTCTTCTTGTTCTACTCATGAAGACATGCATGCACTAAGAATGTAACTGTATATTATAGAGCTAAAATGTTGTAATAATTGTTAGCAGCCTATCTTTTGCTATGTCCTTCAAGTAGCATGCACAAAGCAACAATATACATTTCTATTGTACCTACTCTGCTCTCTTGAACTCCTTTCAGTTTAAGAATGTGTCTGAGTTTCTCTAAATAAAGTTGCTTTCTTTCCCTCGTTACATCTCATTCTCCACACTAACGCTCCATCAACGAAGCTGCCACAGGCTCCAAAACTAGGACTCTCTCAGGTGAACGACAGAGGGTGTACTCATTTTCAAACTCAGCTCACGTGTAGCTGCTGCATGCCTCTGGGTTCAGTTTTACAAAACTAAATTTAAGAGGTGCAGATCGGATTTGAGGAAAAAGCTATTCTGTTAAACTTCAGATCTGTGTCGGGGGGGAATATCATCATCAGGACACAGGAGCTGCAGACAGGCTGAATGTGCATGACCCCCCTCAACACACTATTCTCCCTCTCTTTTCTTTCTATCCGGGTATCACAGAGAGGTTCTCAATGTGAGGCATTTTCTTCCGCCGGACAGACAAAGCGCTCCCTGTTCGCAGCCTCTTAGCAGCCACTTCACACGCAGCACAAGGTGGAAGCCCCGCAGGCTACTCTTTTTTCCCCATCAGCCCTTCCGCCTCAGTGCTGCAGAGAGACCACGGCTTGTGAATGGCAACGACAGCAGGGGAGGTGACGCACAAACAAATACCTGTCAACACACACAAATACTTGTGCATTTGTAACTGCACACACAGATTCAAGTGCACGTATCGCTATGAAGTCATACTGCAGCCCGACGTCCACTGAATATCAATATGCAGCTCAGGTAATCATATACTTAATAAACACCAAGCACAGTTAAATTAGAGCACACAAGATATAGAAGATTCTGCTGAAAACTGCTTCTATTGGCATCTTGATTAGTGTTTCAGCGATTAATCAATTTGTAGATTAGTAGATCTGAATGGCTGCAAAATAATTAACAAGATAGGAAAGCAGAAAAACATATTTGCTAAACACAAAATTCTGTTTATCTTTCAGACGTTCATCTAAACTAAATAATTTAAATTTATGGTTATCAAATCAAGGCCAAAATAAATCATTTGGAGCAGTAGTCAGATAATATACAACCAACTAGGAAAATCAAATAATTTTTCAGTTAAGTAAATTATCACATATCTATCAATATTGTTGGACGGTTAAGGCCTTTACACACTGGGGGCATTTTTTTGTGTTTGATTAATTCGCACATCAGGGTTTTTTTTTTTTTTTCAAACTGTTGTTTTTGTCACAAGGAATGTGAATATTACATGGCGAAAAAGTGGCGTAGTTTTTCTCCAGAACAAGATTTTTCAGAGGTTTCGGGAACGTGAATAAAAGGCATCAACCAATCACATATTCAGTAGGTACACTAGTGTACAACAACACAGAGGCTATTTCCAACCTTGACAAAGGGCAGCACATACCAGATCCGCTCCTTCTGCTCTTACCGCTTTCACAATAAAAGCCCTAGACACACAGTGTACACTGCATAAGGCAAATTCACTCTGCACATTTCACTAAAAGGACACTATAATCTCTTACAGTGGGCTATACAAGAATTTTCCTCAGACAGACGCTGCTCTGGGTCAATATCCCAGTACCTGGACCTCTGCCTGATCGAATATATTCGGTCCTTTAATTGTGCTGCAACTATCACCAATTCACACTGCTGCAAGTATGATTAGTTGAGATGCAAAATATCTGCAGTGTTTCACATTTTTGTGTCATTTATTCATCACGCCGCCAGTGTATAAAGGCCTTTAGTTTGGTCAAAACAAGCAATTGGGCTCTAGAAAAAAAAAATGTTATGGATCCAAGAAGAATTCAGAGATGAATCACTACAGAAATAATCCTGGGCCGGACCAGCCTTGCAAAGAGCGTGTGGCGGCAGCGTTACCTGTTGTTTTTATGATTCACGCGCCCCTTGTTCACACCAGCGCATGACAGCAGCGTTTCTGCTGCATTTGCTGTTCTTTCTACTTAGAGTTTGACTTTCATAATGGCCATTTCATTTCACTATAATGGTCATTTATACTTATTTTAGACAGAGAAAGGTCTATAAATGTGTGGCAATTTGTAAATAATAGTAATAATCCAAAATTAAAACCTTGACTTTGAAGCTGTAGTTATGTTAGATATGTCAATAGATCACCTCCACTGTCTGTTGTGAACCTTGCGTGGCTTGCGTCGAGACCTCGTATCTCTAGAAGAGGCGCAGCTGAGATGCAGCAAGAGACGAGCATCTCATGAGGGCAGTGTGGCTGCTCCAACCTGTTAACATGGATGCCCAAATAAAAAACAACAGGTAACGCAGCCGCCACACGCTCCTCATGCGTTTGGTCTGGCTCAGGCTTTACAGGTGTCTGAATGCACTTCAACACAGGATTAAAAAAAAAGTTTACGTTGTTTAATTGCTGAGAATATTTAAAAGATGCAAATTGCTCTCATGACTTTCAAATTCTGAATCTCATGTCCCTTTTTCACCCCTTTAAAAAGAGATACCCTTTGTGACCTGCAGCACATGCAGAATAACACAAGATGTGCTGTATTACAGTACAGTATAGTACTATACACTTGGCAGCCAGCTCCGAGGGATGCCAGCGCTGAGCAGACACACCCTGACCAGAGTGAACCCCCTGTAGCTGCAGGCAAACCGAAGGAAACGGCCCTGACGCCAAGCGACGTCTCACCACACACTGACTGACATGTTAATGTAAGAGAAGCCTCGACCTCCCAGTTTCAGGCATGGATGGTTACGAGCTTAAGTCAGAAACTGAACAAGACAGGAGGACTGTGGAGAGGGAAGTAGAAAGAGCTGGTATGATTATGTATAGCTTCTGCAGAGTGTTTATTATTGGTGTCTCGAGGATAAAGGAGTCACGCTCATGTTTCATTGGTATTCACCTGAGGAATCTTCCTTTCCACTGTTAAAACAGCACATATCCTTCAAGCTGCTTTCCTTTCCGTTACACACTCAGCAGAACGCAACACCGGCCTCGAGGGCCACCGTTAATCTCATATCCATGAGCAGCGAGGGCAACGTGATAATGATCCACCTCTGAACCGGACAGGGGAGAGCAATAAAACACACCTACGTCCTGCACAGCTCCCAGCCCTGCTTCTTTATTATTAAAACAGAGCTACGCCTCATTACGGCAAACACATTAGGACCTTCTTAACCACAGAAAAACAACCAGAGGGAGATGAAGAAGGCATTCTGTGTTTTCGAGTTATCAAGGCAAAGCTGCTAAATCATTCACATTTCTCAGGGACAAGTTATGCAAATTGAAGAAAGGGGAGTAGCGTGTTATTCTCCCTGGAAGAAAATCAGTTTGTAGCAGGGCTGTCAAAGTTAATGCGTTAATAAAGCGATGCCGCAAATTCGTGTTAATGGCACCAAATTTTTTTAACGCATTAACACAATTAGTCTTCAGCCAGTTTTAAAGCTAGTGGAGATACTGGCATCAAATGAAACTAGAAAGCTTAATGAATCCATCGGTACCAACCATGTCATACCAGCTTGTCGGAGGGTAAATAACGCTCCGAACTTGAAACTTTGGAGAGGAAAAACCTCTAGATGGGCTCTGTGGGTACCCACTTTACAGACAATAACCACTTTATGATAATCACATGCATTTTATGCTAAATGTAGTACCTGTGAGGGTTTCTGGACAATATTTATAATTGTTTTGTATTGTTATTGATTGAATAACAAATATATACATAGACTTGCATAAAGCAGCAAATTTGCCCACTCCCACGTTGAGAAAAAGTATTAAATCTCCCTTTAAGGTACATTTTGAGCAGATAAAAAATGTGCAATCAATTTGTGATTAATCATGATTAACTACAGACAATCACGCAATTAAATATTTTAATCGATTCACAGCCTTAGTTTAAACATAAAAACAACTAGACAGGGATGAAGGAAGAGACTCTGCATTTTCTAGCTGCTAAAGCATTCACATTTCTCAGGGACAAGTTATGCAAATGAGAGAAAGATGACAAAAATGGAAGGAATAGCGTGTTATTACTGCTGGAAGAAAACTAGTTTGAAGTTTAGCTTTTCTGCACTTCCTGAAACAAAAAGAAGAAACCCAAAAGAGAGAGGAAAACATTTCTTTACTGGCCATCAGCTGACCTAACATGACACCCATCTAGCTCATATTCACCACTCAAAGTACAGAAGCGTGGGCATAAATATAGCACAGTCAGGAAGGAAGGATGGAATTTCCCATGCACAAGACAAGAGACGGCGATGAGCATTTGCAATGGAGACAACGGAGTCAAACAATGTAAGCAGCGGCTTTCTTCCTCTGATCTAAAGTACCACGTCTGCCTCTCTTTTATATGCTTTTCCGACATTGCCCAGGGGGTTGTCATGCAGACCGGGGCAGTCGGTGACCTTGGTATTGGCTGAAAGCTATTTGTCAGGATATTGACTCAAAACCTGAAGGAGTGTAAATACGCCTTTTTTAGTCTCTCTCTCTCTTGCCTTTCTGTGCTTGTCATCATCTATCTTCTATTTACTTCATCCTTGCCTCTGATTTGCCGGATCTCTCTCTCTCTCCCCCAAGTCTCACAAGTTCTTTCCTTCCATTAAACTGAAAATGTGACCTTCAGTGTATCCTGAAAAAATTTCTGGCGCTCTTAGCAAAGCTCTGTCAGAGGAAAAACACCAGATAACGGACATGGGAAAGAAAAAACTAAACCGCTCCCTCCATTCCATCACAGCATGAAGAAGGTTTCCAACAAGTCTGGATTCAACCATGATGTGTGTTGTACGTGGGCCACCCACTTCTAATCTATGGGATGCCACCTGGCTGGAGCTCTTTGTTTGATTTGTCTGAGCTCTTAATGCTTTCATTGGATGAGCGGCTGGATTTACCTGCACATGGCAGAATCCTCATGCTATAGAGAGGAAAAGGTTACGAGAGGAAAATCTCCAATGGTGTCCACAGAGCCACAGTTTTTGTTAGGAAATCAAAAATAATTAATCAAATAAATGACTTGATAGATAAATACATATATATGCCATTAAATGTATAAAAATAATATTAAGCATACATGTAGGCATTTCTTCAATAAATAAAATGACATAAATTAATGTTTCAATTTTACTTTATTTATTTATCTTTGTATAAATTCCAATATCTAAAATATTAGTATATAATATATAATAATAACAAATGTTATGGGGCTGCTCAGTAATCAGTATTGCAGACCAATAATTGCAAGATTGATTGTGGTAAATGTAAATGTTTAATAGTGTTTGTGAGCCACTGAAGACGACAAGAACATAAAATGAAGTCAAACAGACCAGCAGTCATTTAGCCAAACACACAGCTAGTTAGACACTTGTGCAAGACTGATACCAAATGCCAGCCAGTAAAAAGGAACCATGGAGACTACAGAAGGCCTCGTACTGTGTTTGAAAATAACAGAGTCTGTGTGAAAGTGAGAAGAGAAGTGGGAAGTGTGGGGTACCATTCTGAACAGCTGTATGGTCTGTATTTCTGTGTATTACTGACCTGGGAGATGTGATTGATGGAGGACTCCATGCGCCGCAGCTGCGAGGCCTGGATGTCCAGCAGCTGCAGTACATTGTTGGCTAAGGCATTGATCTGGTAGGCCACGCTGGCCAGGGACTGGGTGGTGTAGGCTTTGGTCTCCTCCAGAGCTTTCCTCTTGTCCTGAGCCTGTGCACGAAAAGAGATTAGAGAAGAAAAAGAGATGAAAAAAATGACAGAGGAACCCAGTTACTGTTAATATCGCATAACATTCGCATCCATCTTCTATCCAGGTCAGGTTTGCGGTGGATTCAGGCCAATAAAGCAGCCGAGGCATCCTTTTCCCACCCCAGCTCTCATTCCCCAGATACCACGCCCTCTCTGGGGGGATTTGAGATGATGTAACCCGTCCTGCAGCAGCCATACTGGAGGCTCTGAGAACAGAGTGCTAACAGCTGACTACATTTCTGTACATGGACAACTTGGCAAGCTTATTAGAATTTAACATACTTGGCATATTCATCAATACATTGTTTAATTTCTGTCTTTTTTTATTTAACAAAGCATCATTTCGCTACTTACAATTTTGACGAAAAGATTCTGTTCATTGATAGTCTGACAAACGTTCACTTTTATAGCACTTCACTCTGCTTACTTAGTCACAAATAACTAACACTAATAGCTGTAACTGTACAAGTGACAATTTAATAATTACTTAATTTAATTAATATCGCTAAATTAGCTACACATTTTTGGGGGGCATCTCTTTATACCAACAGTTAGTAACAGTTTAATATTCAAAATATAAGTTTTGGTGTATTTAGTAGAAATTCACATTAGCATCACTAGCCGTCACCTTTCACGCGTACAAGTCATGTATGTTTGATACTCAAAACATTATTGATTAAATGTTTTAGTATAAGCTCATTAGCATTAGCATCAAAATCACCCAGTGGCTTGCTTAATGATTTAGCCTGCTGGCTAGTTAGCAGGCCAGAGAACAAAGTGAACTGTTGTCATTTCCACCACATTATTTTTAAAAGAACAGCACTGACAGCTACAAAGATACAAAAATGTGGCAACACCAGAAAAACTGTGGTAATGACACGCTCTTGAGAGCCACCTCACATTAAACAGGCTGAGGCAAAGATCCAAGCTCCAAACTGAGCCATCATGTTTGATCTCTGCAGGCTCTTCCCAACGCTGCTCGCTCATAGTTGAGTCCAAAGAGCGCTGCCTGGAGGGGCGATGCTGGGCTTTGATAACAGGCTGCCGTGGCAGGGGGTAGGTGGTGGAGGAGATGATTACTGGTGGTAGTGGTTACAGGGCAAAACAGAAGGGAACATTTGGTCATATGAAGACGAGAGGACGGACGGACCTCTGGCAGCTGTGGCAGCGTGTAACTAATCCAGAAGCAATCCGTATGGCTAAAAGCTCCTGACCTGGAGGGCTGGGGCGTTGGTCAGCCCTGGACGACTGCCGGGTAAGGACATGACAGCGTTTAGATGCGTTTCTTTTCGCGGGAATCAGAGCAGCAGATGTGTTATGCGATAACAGCCTCAGGAAGGAGGATAGATTCCTCCAGAGGGCTCGGCGCAAAAGGCATCTACTGGAAGCACATTCATTCATGTGCACACACAGACACCTACTACTGACACTGCAATATGCAGTATGGTAAATGGAGTAACAGCTGCAGGAAATATATAAATATATGAAACAAAAACAAATACAACAGCCTTATAGTATCCAGGATGGCCATTTCTAAATAGCAAGAGGATGCAGTTTTTGCTATGTAGTGACATTTCAACACATGCTTGCCTGTGCAGGACTGCTGGCCTACATATGAAGCTGCAAGTCAGACATTGTGTTTATGTTGTTCAGGCTACAGGAATTTCTCAGTATTAGAATATTATTCCTACTGCTGCATCAACTTGAAATCCTAGATAATAATATTGCAGAGACTATGCACAAAAATGTATGGATGCTGCACCCGACTCCACTGTTAGTAGTTAGTAGACCATTACATGTGCTTGCTATAAGCATCATAGATGTGGGTCAGTAGGGAAAATGACAATGACAATGAGCCTACTTCTCACTTGATTCATTACCTCAGTAAACACTGTAAACATGAGTTTATGGTCTCAATTGCTAGTTTCAAGTCTTCTCCAATACAGCATGATGTTCATTTAGTAAACTATGGTCTTATTTAGAGTCAAATAGACCATAAAGCAGAGGATGATTTAGGGTGTGGCTACCTTGTAATTGCCAGGTCGCTACCACGGCGTTGTCCAGTCTGTCCATGTTTTTGTCTAACAACTTTAACCCTTTCAAAGTTTGTTTTCAGTTCATGAAAGTTAACTGCAACATTTCAGTTGCTTAAAAATGTCTTATTCAGGGTTTGGTTGTTATTAGGTCCACCCTCGTTTGTCACTTCTGGATGCAAAACTCATCATGACTATGGCCAAAAACAAAGATGGCGACAGCCAAAATGACAAACTTGGGTGACATCACGGTGACTGCATCCACTTCTTATATACAGTCTATGGTGCATTCTGGGAAATGTAGGACATGGGGTTTTTGATGCTCAACTCTAACCTCTTAGCTTCTGCTGCTTCAGTTTCAATTTTTTTCTTAGAAACCACCCAGCTTAATCAAAGTGCAGATCGAAATTGCTGGTGTAGCCCTTAAAGTTGGTTTAATATCTCGCAGCTGCAGACCATATAGACAAGCAGCACCGACAGTGCAGCTACCAAACACAAACTGTGACATGTAAAGAAAAACTAATTTGCAATTTGTAGAAACTGAATATAGAGCTATTCGCTGTGATTTGCAATGCAGATTGCAATATTGTAATATTAAGAAACTGCAGAGCTAACTTGGTTTTGTCCACATCTTGCAGCTGTTAGACAAACAGCACTATTGATGCTTCAGCACACAAACGCTGGACTGTGATGTGTAATGAAATACACATTTACATCCCGCCTGTCTTACAGACATTTTCATTCAAGGTGGCTTCCACACAAAGAACAACATGTGATGTGTTTAGTTGGTGTTTTTCCAATGGCTGCAATTGATGCACTTTTAAAATGTGTCCAATCCTTTTTCATACTTCTGCACTCAGTGTGAATGCTTTATTCCCCAAGAAACAGATGAACTTACTCACTAATTCTGAGTCAAAAGCATTTCATATAAGCTGAAGAAAGGAAAATGAGACTGTTCCACAATGGAAAGACCACAATGAACATTTTCTCTTTCACAAGATGATCCAGCACAAGATGACTAGTCTGGATCCGTTTCAGATTTGAAGCTGTTAAACTAGGCCCTAAAACTGGTACACCGAAGACTATTAACAGTCATCCCCTCAACCACAGTTTCTCAGTGTTTTATTTCCCCAGTGACACAGTGACTACAACCACAATGAATCACATTAAATGGCCAAGAAAGACACACTGAACGGAAAAAGGGCAGATTGAGACTTTTCCTTGTTGACATGAGGTTAGATGTTTAGCCTTGTGTTAATCATGCAACTGTAATTCTTCAAATCCCAAGCTCAGTGCTCATTTTTAAAACAATCTTAAACAGAGAAATAATGAAATAAACCGAGTCATTTCTGGACAAACTGCTCCAAACTGCATTAGCTGTCAGAGCTGTGATGTGAGGTCGGCGGTGGGCGTTGGGAGGACAGATGAGACACTTGATTGCATCGCCACTGGCGGCATCTTAGCGCCGTCTGCTCTAGTTAAAGCCGCCGTCGTCCCCCATATTCACTTCACTTCACAAGTCGGCGTCCACAAATCTTCAAACTAACCAGATCTGTTGTTCAACCATCTTTTCTCCCTAAAACATCCATCTTCAGCGAGAAGGACTACAGCATATTAGGGGAGGAGCACAAAGGATTCTGAATCAATTCACAGCTTATAAAAATCAATTTATAAAAATGTTTGTTTTATTTACACAAGAATTTACATATTGCTACTGCTGGATTGTGATCCCACACACAAATTCAAAGTTGTATCAAGCATGATACATGAATTTGAAAAAAATCAGATAAAATGCCAGTTTTAGTGTTATTTTGTGTCCAAATCTATTTTTAAAATGGAAAGTTTCTGAGAAATAAAAATGCAGCTAACCTAAGCCAACCAATTTAACTATTTAATCTTTTACTTTTTTTTTTTTTTTTTTTTTACTATTTTAGGAAAACGTGTTTATTTGTGCAAGATAACCTTTTCAAATATAAAAGCTCCATAATCTTATACACACTTTACTCTGCTTTCATGCTATAATTTGCCACACAGCCTTTCAGGGAATCACCAGAGGCCCAACGCTATGATATTATAATGATGCTTCAGTCACAATATGATCTTACTGTAATTCTGAACATTTTTCAATACATTGAGTATTAGAGATATAATGTAAAATATTACCTTTTTTTGCAAATTATGCAGTCTGTAAACATGTTTTATCTAATAAGACACAGATTTCACTTGGAGTTTACATTCACATATCTTGAGGTCAGAGGTCAAGGGACCCCTTGAAAATGGCCGAGTCAGTTTTTCCTCTTCAAAATTTAGCATTAATTTGGAGCATTGTATAGCGTTCTTCCCAGCAAGCTAACATGACATGACCAATGGATTCCTCAGGTTTTCGACTTCATATGATACCAGAGTTAATGATATTACATGTTAGTAGCAGGTGGGCAGCACAGTCCTGCTTGGATAAATAGCAGAGCTACTAACGTTAACAGAGGTACCATTGGGTTGTTATTATTATGAGGCATTCACGACCACTGGCGAAGGTAAATTACGACGTTGTCATGATGTGATCAACTGTAATCTCATCGAAATGAAGGTTTTGGTGAGAAACTTGAATGAATCTAGTTGTCCAGATGTTTCCACATCAATATCAAATAGATATTAAGAATAGATATTAGAGGGAATTATGACCTTTTTAACTTCCTAACACAAGTGTTTATTGTTTTGTTTTTTACCATGGTATCGAGAATCGTGGGGTTTCACTGGTATTGCTATCAGCTAATAAATGTATTGTGACATCCTTAAGAGTTTCACAACCCTCCAGCAGAAAAACAAAACCAAGAGTGCTGAGACGTTCGCCAGGAGAGACACAAAATGTGTGCTTGCTCGCTACAAAAGGTAAATAACAGCTCCGGAGAGCTGAGTGTAGTACACCACAGCAGGAGATGCGGAGAGTGAGGTGAGCTCCCAGAGAGCTTTAGTGCTCCTGGGGCACTTTATCTCATATTTCTGAGCTGAGTAATGACTGAAAGACACTGCAGAGTATCCAGGCGGGAGTAGACAGACTGTCAGCACCTCAGCTGGGTTTAAAAAGGGAGTACAGAGGAATGCATGGTCCGTGTATACAACGTGAAATTGTAGCTGGGAGCTGAGGCAAGCTAGATAATGAAACAGCCACCTGAATACAGAACCAGCATAGCAATGTTTGATTACAAATGCAGCATGGAAGCATGTATGAGGGCTGGGAGCAAGAAGGGAGTGGCAGCCACAAGAATGGATTTGTCTCATGGGAAGTTTTTGAAGCACTGAAGTAGATAAATACTTCCAATTCACTCCGTCACCAATCCAGTCTGGCAAGATAACGGCCAACAACTTTTTTTTTTTATAAAACAAGGTGGTGCATTGCTTCACTGTCGGCTGCATTAAGATGGCAGGAAGGAAAGCTCCAGACTTCCTCCCTGAGGGTAGAAACTAGTCAGGGGTCAGAGGAGGTGGAGCTGCCCCTCCACCCAGTAGCCGGAGCTTAAATAGGAATTGGACAAAATGAGTATTCCTCCTGACTCCCCTGACATGACTCACAGAGGATCTGAGGAAGTGAGACATAATATCTAAATCAAAATTCACTGAGTCACCCCTCAAAACTTTAAAACATGACAAAAAAAGTTAACAGGAATTAAAATAAAGGAGTTCCAACATGTGAACATGTGTTTCTGCTCTGCAGTGTGTTTCTGCTGATTTCCACAGCTGACAAGCAACATTTGTGTTTATGTGCTCCCACTTGTCCGGAGGGGAAATGCTCTCATAAAAAAACAGAAACTTTCAGGAATGCCGGGAATTCTGCAACATGTCAAATGTCTCTGAGCTTTCAAGTGCTGCCGGGGAGCTCTGCTGCAGCGTGAATGGTGCAGGGAGGCATAAAAACAAACATACCGAAACAGAGCAACCAATTAGTCTTTTTATCTGTGAACTGGATAGGTTAGAAAAGACACAGGAGTAGGACGTCCTCTACGGTACCTAGTGTGGTCTAGAGCAGGACGAGTAGTAAATCCAACTGAAGGGTTGTAGAGCTCACATTAGTATCGACCGCTGATCGCTGCAGACTGGACAGGGTGAGATAAGTGAGACAGCTGAGGGCTACATGTAGTGCTCTGTGGGTTGTTGTGTTGATGTCTGACATCCAGCAGCTGATTGGGAACAAGGCTGCACAATTTTGAAAAATTATATAACTACTTTGACTGATACCGCGATGGCGATATTAATGGGAATCACAATTTTTACATTATTATCCTCACTGGGACCTGTACCACACAAAACTGATTTATTAAGTCTGCAGGTTATAATGTAAAGGCCAGGACATCTATGTAATAACACTTCATTTAAAATGGTATTTTGACACATATTTTCCCTTTTACAAATACTGCGACCAGTGTTGCCAGTGTTTCCAGCCCAATCACAACTGAAAACCTGCCCATTTCATTAAAAAACAGCCCAGTGTTTTCACAATAATTCCAACACCAGGCCAAATGTTGAAAAAAGCAGCCCAAATTTCATCTACTAGCCTAAGGCTATTTTTCCCTGCCCAAGATAATGAAAAATAGATGAAAACCAGCCCAATCAGGTAACAGTGATTGCACCTCCAGCGATTTAAAAATTGTATTCAGCCATATTGCAATTTCGACAAAATGTCAATCAATTGTGCAGCTCTAATTGGGAGTCAGGTAGAGCCCAATGAAAATGAGGTTATATGAAGGAAAGACACGTTTTGGACCTGACTGAGTGGATCTCCTGGGCATCTAGCTCTTGATCTGTTGACTCAGTTGTCTGCTGTGCTCATATACTGCAGCTGGCGCACCGCTGCATGCGAGGCACAAATCTTGTCCATTAATGGTTAATAATCGGTTACCGAGGGTCAGTTATCAGTTAAGAACATTAGCAAAAATTAGCATCCCTGGCTGTCAGAGATATATTACAACCCCAGTGGTGAGTCTGCCAGTTGCAGTTCATCACCTAGTGACAGCTTATGTCTCACTTTCAACTCCTGCTTCTTCTCCGTTACTGCAATTTGATGACACTTGACAATGACATAATTTGTCCACCAGCGAGCACTGACAAGTATAAGTATATCTTAAGGGATGCTTATCAAAAATATTTGTTCATGTTATGTGTTTGTTAATAAACAAAATAAATATATTGTTATCAAATGTTTACGGTCTCAAATACTAATATGAATATATCAGCAGTTCAGTGCGGTTGGATGCTAACAAAGACCCAAAATGCACAAAAATATGAGAATAACATTCACAGAGTTTTGCTTTAACGTTACAGTAGCTGGAACTAGTGCTATTGCGCTTTTAAACAGCATAATAGAGATCAACATAATAGGTGTTTTGAAGTACTTATTCGTAGTCAGTGTATTATCTACAGTCGATGATGGTCGACACGCCTCCAGGAAGCAAAGTGATGTACTGCTGTGGATAGGGATGGCAGAAAGACGTATTTTAGCCACCTAAAAGAATCAATACCAGTTTAACTGTGCGCTACATTTAGTATTTTCACCACTTTACCCTGCTGTGTAATTGTAAATGTAATATAACCTCACAGAACACAGGGGGCTGCTGGTCTGCCGCTGCCTCGATCGGTTAGTTTGTGTTACTGTGTGACTTTGGTAAGTTTAAATTCACCATCCGGCGGATGGGCGAGCCAGCCAAACTGAGTTAAAATGTGAGCTTAATTTATAAGATCAATCCAAGAGAAAGCTAAAAAAAAAAAAGGCATATATCTCATAAACAACGTATTCAGTAACTTTCAAATGTGAAACAGTGAGAAACTTTAACACAATCCACCTGTGGAGACAATGTGACACCGGGACGCGTTGAGAATCAGAAAAACCTGCAGACTTAACAACTTCAATCCTTCCTTTAGGAAACTGAGCAGTACGCTACGTGAATTCATAACTCCTGCGGGGCAGATGGAGGCTCACCGAAAGGCCATAAGGTCTACCTGACCTTGACGAACTGCCAGCGAGCGCACAATTAAAACCTCCTTCAGAGTGTCAGGGAGGAGACACAAAGAAGACGTCTGCACAAGGAGGAAACTCATTAACCTTTCTTCTGAGTGACCTGTTTAAAGTCGCGGATTTATACCTGAAACTGAGAAAACAATCTATTTTTCATAGTGTCTCTGAGTGTCTCTTCTTCCTGTTTGCTGGGTCTCCCTGACACAGAGGGTGTTTGTTTGGGTGGATTATTCATCCTTTTCTACATAAAGAGGAAGAGTGTGACTGATGCATAAAAAGCAGACACATCCTCTGTATGATTCCAACAAGCAGACGATTTTGGTGTGAAACAAAGGCTCCTGCACTCTAACGAGACTGTAACAGATGAGTCCAACAGTCTGGACCAAACCAGCCCCAGTCAGCTGAGGGGGAAGGAGTGACAGGTGGTCAGAGAGGATGGATGGGCCCGGCTGGTAGGCCGAGAGCCGCTAGGCCTCGCCGTGCTGGGAGAAAAACCAGGCCACTCCACTCAGAGAGAGAAAGAAGGACAGGAAACGAGGACTCGGAGTAACCCAGAGAGACAGAAATGTGTTAAAAAAAAATAAAAAATAAAAAAACGCCACCTGCTCTCTTCCAGGGAGAAACTCACATTAATCCACCTGGGAAAACAGCACAGGACAGGTAAGGTTATATGACCAGGACACCTCTCTCTCCTCTGACACAGGATGCTATCTGCATTGATTACCACATACCAGTACGCATTTCAAAACTGCTAATTTAAGAGCAGAACTAAAAGCACAAGTGGGCATCGAGCTGGCTCAGCAGCCAGAGTCACATGTCGTCCTCAGCTTGCAACACTGCATCTGATCTGACGTATGACCTCCTGGTTCCCTATTCCTTGTTACTGTAACTGTATGTATTCCTGGTAAAGTCAATCACTTTCAAAGAAATCTACCAACATGATGGTAATTCTGTAAGCCCTACATGCATTTACAGCCACAAAAGAACCACACTGCACTAATACAGTATTGAAGGGGTAGTTTGGATGTTTTGAAGTGGGGTTGTATGAGGCACTTATCCATGGTCAGTGTATGAAATGCAGTAGATGATTGGAAAGGCAGAAGCACCAAAAAAAAGTGAAAAAAGTGCCTAAATGTCAAAATCCTCAGAGCCCATACTGACATCTTGAAACTGCTTATTTTGTCTGACCACCAATAATAATGCCAAATATAAATAAATAATAGAAATAGCTATATCAAATGCAGCCGGAGCAGAACCGACAGAAGCTGTAGTAATGTAGTATTATAGTAATATTGTGTTTAACACAGCCAGTCTACAGCCCTCTCAGTGTGTCCTGCCAACATGGCCAGGTGGCCCACTTTGCATACAGTGTTCACGTCCTTGTCACAGAGGTTAAACAAACTGACTTGCATCAATTAAAAAGGAAACAAGCGAGGCAAATCTCAAGGGGGAGGATTTGATGTAAAGTTCATTTGGAGCATGGGATTTTTCCTATAATTATTATTACTGCCAATGTGTACTATATCTATTATTATATATGTTATTTAAATTTTTGAAATCTTATTTTGCTTCTTCTTTTCTTTGCTAGGTGGAGGTAGAAGGAAGTTACCGCTCTCATTATTGTAATATGACTAACGTGACGTCATATCTGTCCCGTCAACCAAAACAAACAGCAGTCAGACGTAACGAGGCGAAACTACGAAGTAGAAAACGGTGGAAGGTCTCCATGGATACGACCTGCACCCTCACATATTAACATTACACATACAGAAAAGGAAGGAAGCTAGACATCACGGCTAAGGCTGCATGCTAACTCCGTCATGGACAGGAAACGTTATCACATTGCAGTAACGCGTTGTCAAGCCAGCTGTCACTCTCATCTCTGTGGTCAAATCGGCCGACGCTACAACTGCAGAGCAACCATATACTGACATTTATGATAAATACACTCAAACAGCCTCATTGGAGCTGACCATGGATGTATAAAGAGAACAGAGCTGACGGGAGAGCTGCTTAGAGGAAGTACATACGTGTGACTACATCTGGATTTCAAAATAAGCTGTTAACACAGTGAACTGTATATACAAAATACATATATGAAAATAAGATTGATTAGATTATATTCACCAGAACTATAAAAAATTTCATGTCCATTAAAAATAAGAAAATACCACTAATTTGAGAAGGATATGTCTTTATTATTTGATTTTTGGGTTGCTGTTTAATACATAATTCCTGATAATGACTGATATATTTGACTTGACATCTCTGACTACATACATGCTGAAAATCGATGTTAGAGATTTTCCAAAGTAAAAGTCCCTCGAAGCGTATGATTCAACTATAAAAATATCAAATCAGCACCCAATTATTGTATCAAATCAGGAGATAGCTGTATCATCCTGATTTCCAATAAATTATTATGGGGAAAATAATCTCAATCTCTTTTTTCATCCTACATAGCTATAATAAACAGGAACACACTAAAAACAGATTAACCGCAGAACTCAAATGCAGGGGTCTTAATTTGAAAGGGTGTTTTTTGGCTCTATTATTAAGCTGTTTCCTGTCATGGAGAGAAGGTATTTCTAGGGAGCCAGCGGAGCAAACAGGAAACATAACTCTGACCTGTCAGTGTGTCATATACCACACATACCATCAAACACATGCTCGGACAAACCAAACGCACTATATCGAGTTAGAAAGGTGGAGACGGAGCTTTCACCGTCTGCTTCGGCCTGATGAGCTGCACCGACCTCGACCTCCACGACGACAACAGAGAGAGGAAGAAGAAGAAGAAGCGGAGGAGGAAGAGGAGGGGATGGAAACATGAAGGAGGACGGGCCGACTCAAGCTGAGGCATGTTGATATGTGCGTGGTTTACACAGAGTGTTTGTGTGTTTCCATCAGAGGCAGAGTATCTACAGCAGACAGAGGAGGATTATGAAAAGTGCACTGTTAGTCTGACACTCTGAGCTCGCAACATGTGCCGAAAGGCTTAAAATCCTCATTTTTACGTCAGCGCTTTAAACAAGGCGCTGCGCTAAAACACAAGGACAGGATCGCAAATCAGTTCGACTGGTGAAATACAACTTTTCACAGTTTAAAGTGAGAGGAAATATCCCCACTTTGTTCTTTATCCACGGCTACATTAACATGACATTTTGAAGAAGTGTTTTTTGTACACTTCTTTTGCACATTTTACATCTCATTAGTTTGGAGATTTTTATTCCCACAATGATCTAAATACTATTTCTGCCTCTTCTATTTACCAAGAGTTCATATAAAAGTGGTCCGATTTAAGGAGACTTTTTAGACTCCCGATGCATTACTTACCCCTGATTTAAGGAGACTTTTGTTATTTGCCTCAGCTCTTCTATAAAGTTTAAATGCACTTACTGTAAGTCGTTTTCGAAAAAATATGGGGAAAAAAGAGCAAAAAAAAAGAGTAAGAAAACGTATTTTAAAGACTACCGGATGCAAATCATGTCATATCTTGATACCAATATATAATACCCCTAGGTGAAAAAAAAAGGGGTTATTTAAGAAATATATATTTTTGTTAATTAGTATTTTTCATTTAATTATGAATTTTAGTGCAAATTGAGATTCTCTGAGAACTCTTCGTTAGTGGTGCTTGTTATTATCAATTTAGATGCCGTATTTGTGCATCATAATATCTAGATATTTGCTGAATAATGAATATGACCTGGACGAATGAGAACCTCCACAGAGATCTAGATATTTGATTTTATCCTGATATGATTCCACTGAAAGATGACAAAACATATTGAATTATCTCCCAGCCGTACTTGAAAATCTAAGGAGTGCTGTTATATATTTAAAACCTTGTGCCGATACTATACCCAACTTTTAGTACTTTAATAATTAGTAATAGTAATTAGTAATTTAATAATTTAGTACACTTTTTGCCATAGCTCATGTTAGAAAAAGGTAAAATGTTAAAAGTTGTCTAAACTCAAGCATACATTCAGGAACTTGTGATAAAACAATCTAAAAATTGCAAAATTATGATTTAAATCAGGAAGTATCTGAATAAAAGAATACGTAAACAGACACTATAACAAATTAGACCAGATATTTGATGCTTAGTTTTATAGTTTTTGGTCAGTTTTAGCCCTATTTCATAGGGCGGGGAAATACAGGTAAGTATATGCAGTTAAATATCAGTATCTTCAAAACAAAAGCAGAATATTATTTTGAATTTTTTTAAAAATTGTGACAATACAGTTTTCTGCTACAGCTATGATTTATTGATTATTCAATTAGTTGTGAACTATTAAATTAATCAGCAACTACCCTGATAATTGATTAATCCATTTGAGTAACTTTTCAATAAAAAATGATTCCAGCTTCTTAAATGTGAATATTTTCTGGTTTCTGTCCTCCTCTCTGACAGTAAACTGAATATCTTTGAGTTTTGGACAAAACAAGACATTTGAGGACGTCATGTTGGGCTTTTGGGAAACACTGATCGATGTTTTTCACCATTTTCTGACATTCTTTGGATCAAACAACTAATCCCTTAATCAAGAAAATAATCAACAATAAAAATAATTGTTAGTTGCAGCCAAAGTTGGAAACTGGCACCAGCCAAAAGCTGGTAAAATATGCAAGTGGCTGCTAGATTTGCTTGACTCCGGTAATCTATAGAGTGGCCGGTAGATTTTGGAGTCCATCCGCCACAATGGACAACAAAGTTCATTGAAGAAGAAGAAGAAGATATTCCTTTATTAGTCCCACAGTGGGGAAATTCAGTTTTACACTCTGTTGTTCACACAGTACATATACATGCGTCAAATGGAGAGATGTCAGAGTGAGGGGGCTGCTCCTGACAAGCGCCCAGAGCAGTTGGGGGTTCGGTGCCTTGCTCAGGGGCACCTCGGCAGTGCCCAAGAGGTAAACTGGCACCTCTCCAGCAACCAGTTGGTCTTGGCCCATGGGGGACTTGAACCGGCGTCCTCCGCGTCCTAACCCAAGTCCTTACGGACTGAGCTACTGGCGCCCCCCAACCCCCAAATCTCCAACCCTGGTCACAACCCAACTTGATAGCTGTACCAAAACATTTTTATCCAGGTACCAAAAGGGGCTCAAGGTCTCAACTATTATAAAAAGGAACAACATCTTCACGTCTTCAAAATCTGACCAGACATTCAACGCCAGCTTTCTTTGCCTCGGATACATTTCAGTCAGTATTCAATACCCAGTCCCTACAAAACAGTGAAACAATTGCCATTTCGGTAGGAAAGTGCATTAAAGATATCAGCAACAAATATGAGCTACTGGCAGCTGTTGTCTGGACTAAAAGACAGTGTAATTTTTAAAAAAATAGTGCCAGTGCAGTACCCAGGTTTTGTAGCCATACCACAACCACAACTTCACATCTTCAAGACTGAAAAGAACCACAAATCTGACCAGATATTCAACGCCAACTTTCAGTAGTTTTACGTAATCTCTGCCATGGATACATGTCCATAACCAGCCCTACAAAACAGTGACAGCCTTGTCTCAAAATATCAACAACAAATATAGGCATCTGTGGTCTGGACTAAAATTCAGCATCTGCATCAGCACCGGCCCTCAAAACCTCCACAACACCATTGTCGCTGCTTTTATGTAGAGCTCTCAATAAGTCATTGTGGGAAATCAGTTTGTAACGCCTTTATCTTGTGTTACAGCTTGCTGTGGTAAAAAAGGACATTCCCACATTCATATAGACCGCTGTATCTGAACAATCACTGTTTAAAAAAAAGTGCACAAAAAGATCTTGCTATTGAAAGTAGCGGGAACATGAACTTCATTTCAGGGCTCATGTGGGACAAAGATGACGACCTTCTTGTCCTGTATTGTTTGCGTGGGTTATAACTGCCACAGAGTTTGTCTCACGATGCCAAAATCACCCGAGGAGGACTCTGAGGAAAACAAAATTACAGGGAGTCCTTGGGGAGTACAGCTGGAGTGGACACACCCTCCCTGTAGCTGATATGGTGGGCTGTCTTCCTGCTGAAAAATGTTTTTCTCACCAACCACTTTGGGTGTGTTTGTCTGTCACTCAGTTTGTCCTCTGAGCTTTTTTAAGAAGTGGCTTACCATGGATATATTTGTGCTAAAATTAAAAAAGACAAAGCCATGTGTGGTCATAGTGATGACACATGAAAATATCCCTGAAAAATATAAAAGCTTCATAAGAAGGACAGATGTGAAGCCACATACAGATGAGCACAGATTAAAGCAAGCTGTTCCCATGAATAAGTTGAGAAAAATCAATACCTCCAACCTTTACTGACCAACTAACAATAGCTTTGCATTCCTGCTTTGGTTGCAACCATCCAAACACAGCTGAATTATCTTATTGCCTCTTTTCTCCATTAAGTCTGGTCCAAACAAGCTGCCTAGCACACATTTTTAAGCATATATTATGCTTTAACGTGGCATTACAAGTTGTTTAATGGTTAAAAAAGTATGCAGCTATAATAAAAGCCATGCACCGGTATTATAGCATTTGCAGTGAGTGCTTACAAGCCTATAATGTGGACACTATACCTCCCTCCACTGTAATATTCCTGTAGTATCCCAATGGGGACTTTTTGTGGTATTAAATGGTGAGTTTAATGACCTCACGGAATGTAATGTACTGCTATGTTATGGTAATATTCACATGTAGTATTAGTGTGACATTTAGTGTACCACTTGTACATTTTATTCTGTGTCAGCTTCAGTTAAGGAGAATAAACTGGAGTGACTTTCTTGTTAGTGCCTTTATAAATTAAAATAAAATCATTTTAGTAGCTAAAACTGTAAAACACAGGCCTCCAAATGAGCAGTGAGAGTGGAAGCACTCTCTTTTTGATCCGACCCACTGTAATAATAAAAAAAAGTAGACACACCCTCTGTATAAACGAATAAATGTGATAAATAGTCCGAGCAGATACTAGATAGCTAAAACGTCCCGCAGTTATAAAAGCATCAAACTGTTATTAAAGCTCCAAGCTTGGGGCGGAGGGGATCATTCAGCTTCTTTATCCACATTTCCTGTCCCAACAGCCGAGTCAATCCCGAGCTTTAGGCGACAAAAGGCGGATGAGGATAACGTGGTGGATAACTCACTTACCTGGACATAATTGTTCTCGCAGTAGTCTGCTACTCTGGTGAGGTTCTGGTAACTCTCCACAAGCGCTCTTTTACCGGCCGGAATCTCTTCCTCTAACAACATTTGTAGCTCTGCCATCTTACATGTCTCCGCAGAGGCTCCCTTCCCTCTCTGCCTTCCCTTTGATTGAAGCAGCCACCAGCTCCGCTCCGCCGACGACAGAAAACCCTCCGCCTGCTACTGTGGGATTCCTGCCCTCCACCCGAAGATCGTCTGAGCCAGTAACGAGTACTCACTCAGTAGCTTAAAAGTGGGACCAGTGTGGGGTACAACCAGGTATAATACTTTTGCTGGGAGGCTCCAGAGAAAACCAGTAAACACTAAATATGAAAAGACAAAAATAAAATAAAATAAAATAACAATATCAATGTAATAAAATCAATAAATAGCGAACAGGCTATAAAAGGATTGCTCTGGAGTGGTGGAGAGTCACTAAGTTCATTTTCTCAAGTACTTTACTTGAATATTTATTATATAAATATTATTTTCAACATTTATTTCAGAGGTTAATATTGTACTTTTTATTCAACGACATTTATTTTATAACGTTTGCTCCTTTGCATATATAAAAATATATATAATCAACAAATAAATAATGATGTAATAATATAAATGATGGTGAAATTTTACAAGTTACACAGCTGATATAGTATATAAACTAAAACAGTTAAAATAATGGTAGTAATAATATTATTATTATTATTAAAATACAAATACACAGTAACATTAATATGAATATTAACACAAAACAAATAAAATAACCAATACTGTTTTCTATTCAGTATTCTATTCTCTATTCTTCTAATAATAATAATAATATATATATTATATATATATATATATATATATATATATATATATATATATATATATATATATATATATATATATATATATATATAGTATATATTCAGCCTCTTGTCTGTGCTACTCTAAGTATATATAAATACATAATAAATAAATAACTCAAATTGTTATTGTCATACTAGTACATGTATAATAAGTGTTATTCGTTTATTTTAATGTGTAATAAGTGCTATTCATTTATTTTAACAAATAAATAGGTTTACATTTAAAAATAATCTATTCATTTAGGCAGTCTATGCATATTCACATTATGGAACTGTGTGTTGCTTTTTTTGTAACATGTATTGAACATACAGGTAACACTTAATAGTAACATTAAATACAAGGTCATCAGGGGCCATACATAATGCGTATGGGTTGCTGTGGCTCACGGATAGATATTTTACGACTTAGGGTACTCGGAAATAGAGACAAAGTGAGATATCTTACTTTATGTCCCGTCCACCTACCACCCTTCCAACTGATCCTGACTACAGCATGACGGTAATTGTAGTTTTACTCTGATCGGTGGCGATAATATACTCATGTTATGCATTCGAGGGGATATATCAAAGTATTATAAGACAAAATTTCTTATTTTTCACCTCTTGATAATTTTCTGGTTTATTCAGTACACATTTCTCTACCAAAGGGATGTAGTAGACTCGGAGGATTGTGGGGCTTGTAGGAAATTGCGATTATCCAGTAGAAAACTCCCACTCCCAGAGTGCCCCTCTGCTTCGCTTCATTACGCTGTTCATGGCGTCTGGTCGAAAGCTAAAGACAGGTCGCTTTCTGATAAACAGATAGGCCGTTGACTGTAACGGTAAGAATAATCGGTTTCGGGCTTTTCCGTCGGCAGCTTGGAAGTATTTATTGTGTTTAGCATGAATATTAGAGCAGTTAGATGTTTGTCGCGTAGCAGATGAAGTGTCCTAGATACATAACCTCCCACTGTTGGTCGTTGCTGTAAATACAGTAACTTGCAAGTAAAGCTAGTCGCATTAGCAAAAGTCTGGATTTATTAGCTAACATTGTCATCGAGAGCTAGCATAAATGCTATTGTGGACGTTGGCTGTGTGTGTCCTCATACTGCAGCGATGTATTTGTTTACTGTGTGTAGGTTGTGTGTTGACAAGTCTCAGTTTGACACAATGGAGGTGGAGAGTGTCAAAGTGGAAGATGAGGGGCGTCTGACCCTGCTGAGGTTTGAGGCTGCCGTCAAAGTGATCAAGAGTTTAGCCCCGGATGGTAAGTAATCAAACCAGTCGGTAAGAGCCACTTTGGCCAGTTGAACCAGTTCACGGCAACAGACTGGTGTCAGACCTGGTGCAGTGCAACAGCTTGGTCTGCTCTGGATCTAGTGCGATTTAAAAGGCGTAATCCACTTTACTAGCATTGTGCAGAGTTGCGCCTCCCTGTCGGCAGCCTACACAGAATCACAACACTTCTTATTGTCTGTCTTGTCTCAAAGACTTCACAGATATGCAAGCGATAGAAATCAGTATTGGTTATTTTATTTGTTTTGTGTTTTGTGTTCTGAGAAGGCTGAGGACCTTCAATGTGTGCAACAGGCTACTTCAGATGTTCTACCAGTCTGTAGTAGCCAGCTTTCTGTTCTTCGCCGTGGTATGTTGGGGGGGTGGCATCAGCACCAGAGATGCCACCAAACTGAACAAACTGGTGAGGAGGGCTGGGTCTGTGGTTGGATGTGAGCTGGACAGTCTGGAGGTGGTGGCAGAGGGGAGGACCAGGAGGAAGCTGGAGTCTATTCTGAAGAACCCCTCCCACCCCCTCTATGACCAACTGGTCCAGATGAGGAGTACATTCAGCCAGAGACTGATCCCCCCTCGGCACACTACAAACCGTCTGGGTCAGTCCTTTCTTTTGGTGGCCATCAGGCTCCATAACCAAGGCCTGACCCCCATGTGACTCTGATCATCTGCTCCATATTTATTCCAAACGTATATATTACATATAGTTATATCATTACATATACATATGCTGTGCATATACAATACCCACCACCTGCTGCACTTTACTATTACTGTTACTGTTATTTATTTTACTGTCAATTTTCTTCATTGCACCTTATTTCATTCACTGCACCTTCTCTTTTACTTTTTACTGTACTGTACTTATCTGTACTGTTGCTGCTGCTAAGACACCCGAATTTCCCTCCGGGGATTAATAAAGGTTCATCTTATCTTATCTTATCTTATCTTAATATTCATATTAATGTTACTGTGTATTTGTATTTTGGCAGCATTGTTTTCTGAAAGTTTCACGCCACACTGCATTTGAAAACAGTAATAATTGTGCTTAGTAGGTGTGTTTATGAAAATATCAAAAATATTGACGGGGTCTTATAAAGTCCAAAAAATTAAAAATTAAATTTAAGGCCCAAAAAAATGCCCTCTCAGTGTATGAGCCCTGTCAAAGTACTGCTATGATGTTGGAAGTTAGAGGGAATGTGAAAAATGTAAACTGCATTAAAAATTATTTATTTTTTCGCCTAGGTTTTATGCATATATTAGTGTGTTTTTATAACAGTTTTCCTAAAATTAGATTTTAAAAAACCTCAATATATCGCCTTGTTTCCAGTATTGCAATATATCGCGATATATTGAAGCATAACCTCTGTATCACGATATGTATTGTATTGCTAGATTCTTGCCAATACGTAGCCTGAGTGGTTAGTAAACAAACAGTTATTTTGCACATTCTCATTATGAAATGTCCTTTTATTTCCACAACAGGAGAGACTTCAGAGCCTCGGTCCAAAGCACACTGGAGCACACAGATTTAAGGCAGTCAGCTTTATTAGAAGACCAACATTTCAACGCCAACTGCGTCTTCATCATCATCATCTGCCTCTATGATGAAGATGCAGTCGGCGTCGAAACGTTTGTGGATTCTGAAGTCTCTCCTGTTCCAAGATTGCTTTATTCTGTGAGGGCCAGACAAACCTAAAGCCTTCACATTCCTTGTGAAACGGTTGAAGTTTGTCAAACTTCTGTCGTTTTTATTTCCCTCAGGTCCCTTTCAGCCCTCCAATGATATGATGCTCAAGTTCTACAGTTACTATAAACAAGCCACTGTGGGTGCATGCAATATACCCCGACCCGGCTTCTGGGATGCAGTTGGCAAAGCAAAATGGTAAGGATAAAAGGAAATATAAAGTCAATTTGTGTTTTACTTTTGCCTAAATATATACAGGATTCTTTCATTCTTTGTATCATTTATGGGGGAAATATTAGTGTATTTAACTGCACTATTCGCTCTGGTTCTTCTGTCACTTTCAAGAATAGTTTTCCTTCAAGGGTTAAGTTGACTAGCATAAACTGTATGAATACTTCAATCTTAAAGGAAAATCATGGAATTTAATTCTGGATAAACCATGCAATATTGAAACTGACGTGCACATTGCACAACGTGTTGCTTTTGGCCCACTTTGACCTCACTGTGCAAAAGAAGACAAACAAGAGTCAAATTCTCCAGTGCTTTGCCCTCTATAGTCTCAAGTCATGTTAGGTGATCTCTGGACTCCTGGAATTTAACCTCTTACCCACTACGCTGCACACGTCCTCTCATCGTCTCATACATCGGGGTGGAGTTTTGCAAGTTTATAAGGGAATTGTAAAAACACGTAGTTAAGGAATAACTCCGGTTACTAATGAACGGGTACGTTTCTGTCAGCCTTTGACCCTCAGCTAACAAAGAACAGGTTGACCTCAAATAAACCGGACTGGTGACAAAGTTGAAAACTGGCACAGATGCTTTACACTTTTTAAAAAATCTTGATAAAGTAATATAATAATGCAGTTTTTGTTTAATTCAATGATTCAGGGATGCATGGAATGCTCTCGGAGATATGCCAAAAGAAGAAGCAATGGCAGCCTATGTTGATGAAATGAAGCTGGTATGTTGCATTACAGAAGATATAATAGTATTATTATATAGGAACACTAGCGATATAAAAGTCAAACCTTTGTTGCTGTATTTGCTGTGTAGATCCTGGAGGGCATGCCCATGACAGACGAGGTGGAGGAGCTCCTACGTGTCCTTGGCCCGTTTTACGAGCTGATCGAGGATAAGAAAAAGATCACACAGATCTCAGACCTGAGCACAGGTAGATTTTAATTGCCAACCTCCATTTTGTTTGTGATGTCAAAAACCGTGTGGGGCTTAACTTTTTTATAATTTGCCTCTTGTCATATGCTCAGCCCGTTTGACACAGTTTGCTAGGCAACTGGAAGGCAAGTATATTACAGTACTGTGTAAATATTAGTGTGGTGGTTAGTTTAGTGTTGGTCTGGTGTTGTAGCTCAGATGCTTTTGGTGCTTATTAGCAGTTATGTTGCGCATGCTAGTGGTACAGAACACGTGGCTTAGCGCATTTATGTTTTCTTTTATTTGATGCTGATAAATCCAACTTTATGTGTGGAATTTGTTCTGCTTCTGACAATGACTTTAAAACTGTCTCTCAACCTCATGTTAAAGGGATAGTTTGGGTGTTTTTAAGTGGGGATGTATGAGGTATTTCCATTGTCAGTGTATCAAATACAGTAGATGATGGTCGACACGCCCCCAGTTTGGAGAAGCAGACAGGAGAACCAGCAGAGGAGCAAAGCAATGTACTGCTGTGGACAGGGACGACAGAAAAACATATTTTATCCATCTAAAAGAAAGACTCACCTAAAAAAATCAATATCCGTGTAAGTGTAGTTTATATTTACAATATTTTCTGATAGCGAACTGAACTGAAAGTGAAACATGTTTTTGTCATCTGAGCCTGCTGGATTTGGAGAGAGCATGGATAAGTTTCAGTTCAGTTCCCCGTCGGAAAGGAGAAGGAAAGGGCCATCTGACGGGAAGATAAAGCAGTGAAAATATTCTAAATGTAGCTTAAACTTAAACAGGTATACATTTTTTAGGTGAGACTTTCTTTTAGGTGGCTAAAATAGGGTTTTCTGCCATCCACAGCACTATGTTGCTTTACTCCAGTGTCTGCACTCCTGTTGCTCCAAACTGGGGACGTGCCGACCGTCTATTTAAGTAATATACCTGCTATGGATAAGTAGCTCATACAACCCCACTTCAAAACACCCAAACTATCCATCAACATGAGGTTGTACGTTTCAGAAATTCCACACCGACAAAGTTTGGATTTATCCGTGTCTAATGGAAAAATAAACTTATCCTTAAAGCATTGTCTTTTGGTATTTGCGATATCGCAATTAAACCCATTTTGTTGCACAGGGTTTGGCACAGCGTTGAATTCAATGCCTTCAAAGAGCGTCGCAAAGAGCATCGTCAGAACGATGGAAATGAACGGCACCCTGGACACGCATCCCGCCAGGCTCAAATCAAAGGAAGTGGAGGTAAAGTCAGAGGAAGAAGAGGAGGAGGAGGAGGAAGAAGAAGAGGTGGAGGAGGAAGAAGAGGATGAGGAGGAGGAAGAAGAAGTGATAAGGGAGGTCAGAAAAGGTAACAAAGTTGTCTAACCCTGTCAGAACATATTGTCAGAAAAATATTTTGCTGATGTCATTTTCCTCTATTTCAGACAAGAAATCAGCAGCTTCACAGCCGAAGAAGAAAGGTTCAGCCAGGAGACACAAAGCGCCCCTGTCCAACGGTAAAGTGGCCAACGGGGTCATCCATCTGACCAATGGGAGTCACTCCAGGGCTGCCCTGAACGGCGGCGACTCCCAGGAGGGGTCAGACGGCGAGCCTCTGTTCAACGGTCACCACACAGGTAAAGAAAACAGAGTTCTGTTCTGGTTGAATTTGTGAATGTCCTGTTCTGTTAATGAGGACTATGTACTCGCCTCACCCACTGCCTGTGGCTCACCATGTGATCAGATAATCTGCTAAGCTTCATTCCCGGTGCTGTGGCAATGTCAACACTTCAGCTGCTCCCGGGACAGTTTTAATGGACTATATGCCTAGGGACTAATGGCTTTGTTGCCTTCCTCCATGTTTCTCTTTTAATTACAGTGCAGTTTACTCTGTATTACAATGCTGAGCTTTTTTATGCTGATCTCAGATCCCAGTGTAGAGGTGTCTGGTCCCACCCACCTGGCCAGTGACTCAGACAGCGAAGTCTACTGTGATTCTGTGGACCAGTTCGGCCAGGAGGAGGCAAGTTAACAACTTAAAACCACTCGTTTGGTGATCTTAACCCGTCATTGATTCCTTTTTAATGTGCATCTCCTCCAGAGCTCAGAGCATAATCGCTCTTTGGATGACCTGGAAGAAGAGGAGAACCACGTCCTGCCACCTCCAGAGGAGCCACAGGAGGACGTTGATGGTGCGCCGCAGGGCATCAGGTGTGGAGGAGAAGATGGAGAGAATGGTGGAACAATGTCGCAGAGACAGAGACTGAATGCAAGCATGCCGGATAGTTTGGTCAGAAGAGGAAGAGGTAAGGTTGTCCATTTAGGGGGAAGAACCTTGGTTGGCTTTGTGTGAAATCTGTTCAAAAATCAAGTATTTAATACTCTTAACACAGGAGTGGAAAATATGGTGCTTCATGCAAATGTATGAATATATTTATTATTAGAAATCAATTAACAAGACAAAACAATGACACATATTGTCCAGAAACCCTCACAGGTACTGCAGTTAACATAAAAAAATATGCTCAAATCATAACATGGCAAACTGCAGCCAGTCAGTGTGTCAGTGTGCTGACTTGACGATGACTTGCCCCAAACTGCATGTGATTATCATAAAGTGGGCATGTCTGTAAAAGGGAGACTCGTTGGTAACCAGAGAAGAAATTTACATTCACATATCTGGAGGTCAAAGGTCAAGGGACCCTTTTGAAAATTGCCATGCCAGTTTTTCCGCGCCAAAATGTAGCATAAGTTTGGAGCATTATTTAACCTCCTTCGTGACATGCTAGTATGACATGGTTGGTACCAACGGATTCCTTAGCTTTTCTAGTTTCATATGATACCGGTATTTTCGGTCTAGCTTTGAAACTGAGTCTGGGCGCCGCTATAGATCCCATGTACCGAGGCTGAGTCCTGAGTGGCCAAGGGTTTGAATCCAACATGTGGCCCTTTGCTGCATGTCAACCCCTCTTTCTGTCTCCCTTTAATCTCTGTCTCTCTCTCTCTCTCTCTATCAATTAAGGCATTGAAATGTTCAAAAAATAATCTTAAAAAACGGAGTCTGCTGCAACCTAAAAATTGCAAGTTGCGTTAACACATTTAAGAAATTAGCGGCGTTAAAACTAATTTTTTCACGTTATTATTGCGTTAACTTTGACAGCTCTAATTAACTCTAAATCATTTCTGTGTTTTCAGGCTCCAGGCCTTCAGGCCACAGCTCTGGATCTCTGATGCCCGTGTACGGCAGTGGAGACGGGGACGGCGACCGCTGGGGAGGAGCACTAACGCCTGGAGGAAGCCTGAACGAGCAGATAGTCGTGGCGCTGGCGAGACTGCAGGAGGACATGCAGAGCGTTCTGCAGAGGCTGCACACCCTGGAGGCTCTGACTGCTAGCCAGGTCAGACCTGTCCGTCCTCTCAGTCATGAAAAAGATAATGATCCCAAAACCATCACTTTCTTCTGTTCTGCCTTCTCACATACCTGGCCTGATTTGGCTTATATGATAGCAAATTTGATTTCTTTGAGTTTTGGCCTGTTGCCTGATAAGATAACCAATTCAAATGTGTCAATTTAGGCTCTGAGAAATATAATTTTTATAACATTTTAAACTACTTGGGACTGCTTTCTGTGTTTTTAAAAACACATGTAAAGGCTGGGTGGAAATATTCTAAAAGGATCATTCATAGTACATGAACAGTTGATAAACTGCCAGTCTATCAGAGAATTAAGTGCATTCTTATAATATTGCCTTTCGGGCTGTACCTCCGTGTGTCTGTTTTTTATCCCGAGGGGCATTTACCAAACGGTGGTATTTGACAAGTTGGGAGTGAGAACAGGTTGGACATGCATGAAAATTACAATTAATCACTTATAAAAAGAGTTGGCAGTTGTTCTTCTCTTGATAGAGCTGCAATGATCTGCTTGTTGGTATTTTATGAATTTTGTAATTGGTGTAAATCAGTATGCCAGTGGAAGGAGGACATGAATAAAATTATACATATAAAATAATTTGGGGTGACTAAAAATAACACAGATGAGACATTTAAGGACAGAAGATGAGGAGGTTTGTACTTTGGCACTGTAAACACTGTGGAGGGATCATCACTTTAATGCTGGTTATATTTTCTTTTTACAGAAGTTTATGGACTTACTTTTTTAATTCATTTCGAACTCTCTGCAGGCAAGATCAATGTCTCTGTCTCCAACTTATGCATCAACTCCAGTGAATAAGAGGAGTCAGGTAAATAAAATACTGCTTTTTTTCTTTGCTTAATTTAGAAAAAAAAACTTCCTTTTATCATACAACAAAACCATGTTTCAGCTAAATTAAAGTTTTACAATCATTAGCGGGAACTAAAATGCCTGAGATGTTACTTTGAACCGTTTCTTTTGCTGATTGGTTATTTGGTTAATCTGGTTGATAAGGCTATTGGTTATTTTTTTCCCCTAGAAACCATCCTGGTGGCCTTTTGATATTTCTCCGACCAGTTTGGCCTTTGCTGTTATCTGGCCATTTGTGGTACAGTGGCTTATTCGCCTGTACATGCAGAGGAGGAGAAGGTATTCTTTTACAGTCAGATATAAGCTTGAATATGAAATTTAAAACTGCGATTTAACCCCTTTAATTTACTCCCTCTCTGATAGACGAATCAACTGAACCTGCACCATCCAGACGATAAAAGAGGAGTCCTCTAAATGTCTTTGGTTGGGTTGCTATCGGCTGTAACTCCCCCTGCTTTGACCCACAACCCAGTTATTTGCTTTTGCACTATGAAGAAGGCGCCTAGAGTAACAACCGAGAGGAAGATATCTCCGAAAATGTGTTGTACTGTGGATGTGGAATCAAACAGAAACATGAATGTATGAGGCTCGCAGCCTGTGATTATAAGATGATGCCACTGTACTGGAAATGTTTTATCTCTGTAACAAATGGTTTGTGTTGAGAGAGGGAACTTACACGTGTTTTTTATAAACTACAGCAGCTTCTTGATTATTTCTATAATAAGTAAGGCTGTGTTGCACATAAAATGGGCCTGATACTTTGTTGTTTTGAGCTTGTGTGGTTATAAATTTTCATTAGTTGCCCAGGCAATGCTGCTATAATAAAAATGTGTAGTTTAGAAGAGAGGGTTGAATGTAATGACATATCGATATGCGAGATCCTTTTTAAATTCTAAGTTAATATTTATTGCTTTTAGCGAGTTACAATGAGGGCATTTGCTGGCCAGAACTGAGCTGTAAAAATGAAAAATGGCCGCGAAATGTTTCTGTATAGGTAAGACAAGGTTAGCGACATGTTTTCATCACCTGTCCTGCTACATATCAGTTTGTGCTTTCTGTCAAATTGTTCTCCAAATAGAAGAAGTGCCTCAACATCACAAGGTACATTCATATACTGTAGCATAAGTGTTCCAGTGCTGGACCAAATTACCGTTAATCATACTACCTAGTGAGCCATGAGGTGGTGAGAATATAACAGCCTCTTTGTCCAGTCAGATGTTTGATTATTAATGCATAACTCGTCACTGTCTGTGTTGTTAATGCTGTTTTCTATATTGTATAATTTTAATGATGTGATATGTTTGTAGGAATACTGTGGAAAGACTGTGTGAGTGACAGTAATCATTAATGGTTTGCAAAGATCTATGTAAATTGTATAGAATAGCTGTACAGTTCAGATTAAAATGCAGTATTTTAATTGCATTCCCATGTATTATTATTATTAATATAGAATACTATATCATTTACAAAAGTTTGCATCTGCAATATCACTACTCTTTCCAGAGCCATTCTGTTTTAATAAAAAAGTAATAGTTTAACCTTTCTACTGAAATGTGCTAATTAAGGCTTTCTCACTTTCTCTGCCTGTGGACAGAGAGATGTTTGCATGTGAAAATCCAAGCCTCTAATAAAAGTTTTCATAAAGGATTTTAGTTTGTCAGGATTATTTCAAAGAAATTGTTTGATATTTTGGGAAATAAAAATGTGCTTTCTTTGTAAGAACTTAGAATCATAACAAAAAAAAATATCATCACCCAGCTGAGAAAAAGTCCTGCATATAACACTTGTAAAGCTACAACTTGTTTTTACACTTTCTATATGCATTTTAAACACCTAGCTAGCTTCTACTTTAGCTGCAACAAGCAGTTAGCTCAGCACAAAGAGCTGGAAATGGAGAAACAGCTAGCCTGGCTTTAATTTTGTCTTTTAAACATGACCAGATTAGATTTACATTTCATCCAAATTTTGTCAAGGTGTGGTTCACCAGAAAAGGCACACATCATATTACAAACAAGATTTTATTTGTATTTTACTTTTTTTCTGAAGATAAAATTTCACAAGCAGCTGGGAGCCTTGTGAATTTATCTAAAAAACTAGTAGTGTGGAAAATGGACAGGAGATCACATCAAAATTACAAACACGTGTGACATAAAAGCAGCAAAAACAGTTCTGTTACAACACAAAGTACTCCACCTCTGGTCTTAAAACAATGAAACTGAATGTTATTAACAAGATTTACACATAAAATACATTATTGATGAATATATTAGCATGTTTTTCTTCAGCAGTATTGTACCCTCAAAGAGAAATTCAGGGGGCCTGCCCACCCAGTCTGCTAATAACGGGAACTTTACAACAATGAACAGTGCAGCAAACATGAAGCGTATCAGTGTGGAAAGTTAACCAGGCAGCAAGTGAAACATCCACATGAACTAACATACATAGTTATCTTCTACTTAATCAATATAACAACAGAAATTAACACGTATTATAAAGATAAAGCAGTCCAAATACTATTTTGCTAGTATAAGAGCGTAATTTAAGAGACATAACTAGTAATACAATACCACTTTTTAAAAGAAGTTTACTTTCAATGTATATTCATCTAACTGAGCAGTCAACAGATTCAGCTTTTTTCTGGCTCTTATGACCGGTGATTGCACATAGGTAAAATGTTTTTTTTTAAAAATCACAGCATTGAACAGAGAAACAATCAGAATCCACGTCATTACTGTGAATTTATGTGTATAATGGATCTGAATTTTTGATGTTTTTAGCGCTACAGACTGAAGCCAGACACGGCGATGTGCTGAGCGTTGTTTCTTGCCTCAAAGTACGAGGTGTCGGTTTCATCCTCTGGCTGAGGAATGAAGGGCATCGGCTGGTTCTGCAGGTTGTCCCAGTCCAAGCCCTCAAACAGGGGGTGACACCTGAGTTCTGGTGGATGTGCAAGCAAAATGATCAGAACGCATTTCCCATTTAATTTGGTCATACAATTAGATTTATTTACAATGGTTGTGGTGAAACTTAGGCCAATATTAGCTTTTTATTACGTGATAATTCCCTGATTACGGCTGCTGAAAAATAGGGCTGGGAGATCAGGCCAAAATCATCTACTACGATATTGGTCATTTCATATCACAATATGACAATGATATAGCATGTTAGAAAGATAATGCATTTCTTTTGAAATGAAAGTAACGTTAATTAATTTTTAACACCTGCCAAAATTGGATCTAAGACATTGTGTGAGATTTTAAGACACGAGGTATATGGATTATTGTATGTTAGACCATGCGGGAACCCATATAATCGTCTATCATGATATCTCATATGATTTCATCACCATATGATTCCATTGAAAGACGATAAATTCTTATTAAATTATCACCCAGCCCTGCTTAAAAAGGCCCAATCCTTATTTTTTTAAACCATATACATTTTAGCAAAATTTTCGTACATAATGTGTCAAAAGTAAATAAAGGCTTGTGTTAAATTAACCATTACTAGTGTAAAAAATGTTTTACAGCATCAGAAAAACCTGAGACCCTGGATTTAGTTGTTAAGTGTACTGTACATTACATCAGGTATCACATTACTACTACAAGGCTCTGCTGACAGATGGGTTGGATAAAAAACTACAAAAAAAAAAAAAAAAAAAAAATTAATCCTGCATTCTTGAACTCTGTAGTTTCAGCTCTCAGACTTTTTCATCAGGTAAAATTCATGAAAATTTTAAGGAGGGTCTGAGACCAGCAGTGCTTTAAAGGTACAGTGTGTAGGAGCTGCCGTGTGCCCGAGAACTACAATGTCTGATGCAAAAAACACAAACACCTCTATCTAGAGCCAGTGTTTGGTTTGTCCATTCTGGGCTACTGTAGAAACATGGCGGCCAGCTCCATGAAGAGAGGACGCTCCCGCCTATGTAGATGTAAACAGCTTATTCTAAAGTAATGAAAGCACGGTTCTTATTATCAGGTGATTATACACTAAAGAAAACACACTTAAGAATATTACATTCCAGTTCTACAAATAAATTTAGATCCCCTAAATGCTACACAGTGTTCCTTTAAATTTAGAAAAAGAAATATTGAGCGGTGATCCTCACCCTTTAGACCAGCTCGTTTCGTCATGTCCATGGTCAGGAGCATTTCAATCGCATTTCTTGAGTTTACAGAGAGTTCCTCTTCTTCCTCAGGCCAGGGGATATCTACAATTGTTGACAGTGAGGTGGTAAAACAACATTTACAGTATCAATTCATTTGTTCACCTAAAACTGTAATATGTTTGACATGTTGATCATCAAATACAGGCTTTCTTTGTATAAGAAAACCAAACACACCTCTGTTGAGAATATTCTGGAAGACCAACTGAGGCGTCTCGTCGTTGAAAGGCGGCACGCCTGTGAGGAACTCGAAAAGACATACACCCAGCGCCCACCAATCCACCATGCAGTCTGGATGGAAGCAAAGAAAAGTCACATTTCATACAGCTGCTGGCTTGAAACGCCACAGTTTCCCCTGTGATTCCTGTTAGAGTGCACTGATGGTACTGCAGTGGCAGAAGCAGGGACTATGTTAGGAGGAGGATGGAGGGATTGAATGGAACTCAGTTACTTTCATTCATCAACAGGTCATGATCAATCAAATCTCACACATCCATTGATATGTTTCTAACACTGTAGTGTAGTGGAGTTTTAGGGCCGCATTGAGGAAAATAAATTATCTGAGATTTTGAGAATAAAGTCATAGTTTAATGAGAAAAAAGTATATATATATATATTGTAATATTATGAGCATAAAATCAGAGGTTTCCAAGAAAAAAAGTCAGAATATTATGAGAATAAAGTTAGAAGTTTACGAGAAAAAAAGTATGGTAATATTATGAGAATAAAGTCATAATATTATAATGTAGTAATTTTACATGTTACTTTAGGGGAAATAGAGCAGTGTGCCGCCTGTGTGAAAATGAGGAACATCGAGCATCTTGTGAAGTTATACTATACTATACTAGTTTAAGTTTCACAAATACAGTAAATAAATAAATAAATACTTCATTTGGCACATCAGCACCACATTATCCTCAGTACCAGGACCCCGACAGGATTGTGGAAGAAACTGTGTTTATTCCCAATAAAAGAACCACACGGACCTCGGGGAAACTGCCTCTCTTGTGGAGGAAAACATGACTGTTGTTATAATGTTATTGTTGCAATATTATGACTTTTTTCCTCGTAAAGTTCTGACTTTATTCTCGCAATATTCTGATATATTTTTATATTTATTATTTACATTTATTATTTTATTATTTATGAAATGGTATGACTTAATTATCATTAAATTACAACTTTTTTCTCATAATATGACTTTTTTTCTTGGAAAGTTCGGACTTTATTTTCGTAACATTACGCCTTTTTTTTTCTTGTAAATTTTTTTTACTTTATTCTTGTAACATTATGACTTTGTTTCTTGAAACAGTATGATTTTATTCTTGTTAAATGTAATACTCCGTCATGTAACTAATTCACATTCAGTGACTTCAGAAACTTAAAATTACATTCATCATCATATTGTTGAGTATAGAAAAATACTTGACAGCCGATGAATAAATAATACCACACAGGATCATTCATGTCACAGACTGACTGTTCATGAATTCGAACAGCAGCAATCATGCTACAAAATGGCATGGAGCAACTGACAGGAAATACTGCTGAATTAATGAATAACAGCATGTCAGATCAATAGGCTATTATTAGATGACATTTTGCATGTCAGTTGCTAAAAGCCAGTAATAACACATTCACTATGTGCCACGATTACCCAGAATCTGCAGATTTTAAGAGCAGAAAACCCCTTTTGTCCAGTTAAAAGCACATCAGCCTGATTCCCCAACTGTTAACAATGGTGTTAGCTTAATGTTAGATGATTTTTTTATTTGTCATCACAATTTAAAACGCTGCCCCCTTCTCCCTGATCAGGCCCACAGTTTGTTCACCACTACAAGGGGCAGAAACAGAGCCAGTGGGGATAAGACAGAGCTCATTTCCTCTAGCGTATTAGCAGGCTGGGTGAACATGCAAGCTTGCTTGCAAAAACAGCAGCATCATTATAAACTTACCACGCTGACAACTTTCTGAAACTCAAAGAGAATGCTTGTCACAAGGACTACAATAACAACCACTCAGCGTCAATACCATAAGACTGTGTTGGGCTATTTTTGTGCTGTGGTATTTTGTCCTTTTCTTACCATGTGGTTTTCCCAAGAGAAGCTCTGGAGCCAAATAGTCAGGAGTTCCTAAAATGGGTACACCCTCGACAGGCAGCGCACCCCTTCTGACACTCTTTGGGGTCCTGAAAGGGGTGTAAGAGGTCGACATGGGCTGAGGAGTCTGATGTGAGAGGGAAATAAAAAGGAAAGGTGAAAAATTGTAAATTGCATTTAAAGTTTTGTGTGTGTAAAAGTTCTGCAAAGTCACAAAGCCCAAAGTCCACACCAAAGGGAGTTACTCTCCCTCACAGAAACGCTGGTCCTGAACTGCCTGAAAACACCTTGCTAGAAGTCCCGCTTTTTCTTCTGTAACTTTGTGATGTCACCATGTAACACATTTGTGTTAATACTTGCTTAGCAGCTAGTTTTACATGTCTTCAGACAAAGCTAGTAAGAGTGGCATTTGAATAACCCTTGTGATGTTTATGCTAATTACAGTGTAATTTAATACACCACAAACTACTGCATGTCTGTAGTTGGCGATTACTTTTCTGTGGATCGACTAATCATTTAGTCTACTAATTGTTGCAGCTCTGCAGCCTGTGTCCTTGTACCTGACAGAGTGAGCTGTTGGTGCTGGGTCTTTTCTGCACCGGTGTCACAGCGCCAGATGCAGAGTGATGAGAAGCTGCTGTGGACACATCCATAGCCTCAACAGAGCCGACGCTAAACCGGGACACCCCCGACATGTTGGAGCGGTTAATGGAGCTACAGTAGCTGCGGAAAGCTACAATATTTCTTGGCTTGAGGAATGAGGGGGACTGTGCAAGGCTGCAGGCTGGATCAGGGAGCCGGCTGAGAAAGGAGCACTGAGATCCTCTCCGGACAAAGTTACCAAGTTTGGGTGTTTCATTAGTAACAGCAGATGGAGTTTGTGGGAGTGATTCAGAGATAGATGAGTTATTATTTTCCTCTTGCTCCTCAGATGATGCTGGATTCCTGTTTTTGGAACACCTGCTTGGGTTGAGAGAGGTACGGCTGTCAATAGTGAGAGACGTTTCATGCATAGACCCGTCAGAGTCGAGGCTCAGACTCCTGCAAACGTCGCCATCCCCAGCAAGCAGTGACGCGAAACTTGAATGTGACAGGTCTTTGGCTCCGTCTTCAAACACGTCCTCCGTTGGCTCCTCCAGTTCACTAAACAGACTTTTGGTCACAGCGATGGGGCTGGAGCGCTTTGGGATCCGGTCTTCAGCTAACCCCTCAGCGGAGGCCATGAAATCATTTATTTGGAAAGTGGAAAATGTTCCAGTCAGGCCGGTGTGAAACCTCACGGTCTCTTCTGGAATCTCGTAGCATCTCTTATAGGCTGCATTGCTCTTTTTGGCTTGGATCTCCAGCGGCTCCGGGCTTCTCTCAACATCAGAATATGTTCTCTTCACTGATGAGGCTGACAGACAAAAGTCATCTGGAGCTGTGGATCCCGGTTTGTTGGCGTTAGGTCTCTTTGCTGCAGAACGGTCTGGATCTAACAGAACACGGGTGGCCTTGGCAGAGAAGCCAGAAGTGGCTGGTTTTGTGTCTTGTTCAGGCCCTTTGGCCTCAGAATGTCCTCTCCCCTTCCGCTCATTAGTGGGTTCATTTTCTTTCTGAAGAAGAAAGTTTAAAGAAAATTATTGTCACAATAAGGACTGAACAAATCTGAAAGAATAGGAACTGATGATGGCATATTTCAATTATTCATTATTAAAGGAAAGCAAATCCCAAATTTTTTGTTCATTTTATTCGCTCATCTACACCAGCTAATGTATGTAATGTAATTAATTATTAAATTACGGGGAGACACTTCAAGTGAATAGGGTAAAATGTTAAATTGTTCAATATGTGTGTTTTGATTATTTTTCTGAAATTTTATGTTTAAATATGCAAATGATTATTTTATCAAATATTTCCTTGTTTTTTTTCTATATTTCCTGAACAGAAATCTAAACATTGAATAAAGCCAGGTTCAAAATTCTTGTTTCATTTTGCTGACACTACATAAAATCTGGAAATACTGCCAGCAGCTAAAACAAAAATATTTTCACCATGTTTTTAGGAACAAAATGTTGTACAGATCTGTATAAATATAGGTATGAATTAAACTGGTAAGTTTGGTGTGTATAAGTGCTACTGAAGTGGAAATTTCTGGCTGAAAAAAAACTGAAGAGAAAACAGCCTTTAAAGATATGGATTGTAGTAATAATAATAATAATAATAATAATAATAATAATAATAATAATAATATTTTTAAATATATATATATATATATATATACAAATATATATATATATATTATAGAACTTCCCCAGTTGATTACTACATGAAGCCAATTATTTTTTGATTAACAAGTTTTCCGAAATGTTGAAGAAACATGAAATATGCAAAAAAGGCATTACCTAATACTTTTAGGTGAATTTAGGAGAAATCTACAGATACAAATAGACAAACTAATAAAATAAACAGCTAAATGTGTATTTTGGATGTTTTCTTTCCATTAGTCTGAAAGAAGACATCATGAAAGCAAAATAGCCCAAAATCTCAAAACTGACCAGTGCCTGGGGCATCTGATTTGAGGGCAACAAAGTTGTTCAGGACTTCCGTAACAAAAAATAACATTGTTTAACAGATCATAGGTTCATAGTCACTGACCTCCTCACACTCCCACAGTGGACTGATGGCACCTTCAGTGTCGGTGGTGCTGCCGGCACTCATCGTCTCAAACCTCTTCCTGGTCTTCATCAGTGAGGGAGTCAGATTTTTAGCCAGGTTATGAGGGCTGAACACAATATTGTTGGATCCTGTGGAGACAATACAGATAAACCAAAACTCATTTTCATTGCAAAGTTCTCACCAGGATGCTTTACTATCCATCAGACTTTTATAAAAATGTCCAAGCAAAACCAGTCATTCCACAATGTCAATGAATGGGGGAGGGGAGATGGATATCTCTTGGATATTGTAGTGTAAATATATGTATCTGATCAGGTGACATATATTTACACTACAACATCTACCATGACATACCCATTTTCCAAGGAACTGGAGAGTATAACTGATCTTTTTTCTTCATCAAGGGAGAACCAAGAGAGCTGTTCTTCTGTTTGATTTTGCCACAGGACATGGGACTGGACACAGCAGATGCACTGCAGTGGCGCTTGACTTCTCCTGTGGCCGGTGAATTCTGTTTCATCAAATGAAGGGAGAGTCATTATTCAGCACAAACTACATATATAGCATGCTATTTGGGCATTTCTACATGCAAAATTGTATGAATTCACTCACAAATCCAATGGTGCTGATTAAGGAGAGGACTTGACCTGGGGTGCGGAAGTAATCTTTTCTTGGTTTAGCCAAAGATGGAGTAGTGAGGATATCTGTAAGACTCAGCTCTGACAGAGAGCACAGAGATGAAATATTAGAGACATGAGCGGTGATGGTCACAATTTGTTTGTGTCAAGCTGATGGGATTCATACCTCGGTCAAGCTTGACTTTAGAAAGGCCGAAGTCTGTCAGTTTAATGTGACCTTCATTGGATATAAGCATGTTGTCTGGCTTCAAGTCCCTAAAAAAAAATTATAATTTCCAGGTCACACAGTGCATCTCACCCAAAGCCTGATCAATTAGTGTTATAAAGAAATTTTACCTGTGGATTATACCATGACGGTGGAGGTAGTCCAAAGCCAATGCAACCTCTGAAATGTATTTTACAGACATGTCCTGGTCGAAATAGCCATAGATGTGAAGCAGAGATTTGACATCTCCACCAATGAGGTATTCCATTACCTGTAAGCAACATAAACATGCAGCTTTGACTTACATTAGTTACTGTAAATGTGTTTTATGCAGATGTCATTATTTTGCCTCTGAGGTGTTACCAGAAAGATCTTGGTTGCTGTCTGAAGCGAGTAAAACAGGTGAACCACGAAGGGGCTTTTGCTCAAAGCAAGTGCATCTCTCTCTGCCTTCATCTGGCCAGTCATATTTTTATCAACCATGTCTGCCTTCTTCATCATCTAAAGAACAAAAAAGAGTATTTTCAACGCAAATGAGTCTCGTTCATTGATTAAAAGTTGTCAATTTCCAAACCGACTCACCTTAATGGCATATAATCGCGAACTGCACTTCTTCCGTGCAAGGTAAACCTTGCCAAAAGCACCGCGGCTGATGGGCTTCAAAACGATGAAATCCTCGATTGTGGGCGGTTTAGGAATATCCACTAACTTATCATTTGTACCGGAGCCGTGCTTTTCATCCGCGGCCATTGTATTACTAGTTGGTCAAACGAGGGATTGGTTAGCGTCTATAACAGTCAGCTAGCTCTGAGTAAACACTTCCATAGTAAAACAACAACTCGGGTTTGTTTTGAAATTTTGAATTCGCTGCTCTTTCGCGGGGTCCTCTGATGTCCCTTTTAGTAGTGCAACTATCTGCCTGTGTGAAAAAAATCATAAAATGCTCTCGATATGTGCTGTAATTAAATGTTAGTTATAGTTTTTGGCTGTCAAATTGCCAGTTGTATCACGATTTAACGAAATAAGATAGCAAATGGAACAATGTTGCCCATTTATCAGAAATAAATTTCTGTTATTGTATTTTTTGTCACTCTTTGTTTCGCTTGTGACAGTGATATTTACCGCCGTAATTAAAGTGCTTTCAGTATTCTTCAAACTATCTTTTTTTAATATCTTTATATTTTCATTTTGATCAGGCAGTAAGTAAGACACATAAGAAGTAAATAAAAAATAATGCAATACCCCAACAAAGATCATTTTTCCTGTAAGGTACATCACGGGAAAATGTGAAAAAAAGTATTTTTTTTTTTGCTTTTGATTTTTTAAAATCTGATTTTAATAAACTTCATGGTAAACGTTTTTTTAGAACGTTTTTTTTGTTTTTTAACTTTATTTTAAATCTATGAATCCAATAAACTGTTAAATTGATAAACAGGTAAATAATACATATAAAGGAAGAGTAGGGATAAATATAAAATATAAATATAAAGTAAAATAAAGTAACATAAAACATGCCAGTGTTTAATATAATTAAATAAATAGTAACTTAAGTATAAGTAAGAGAGAAATCTCTCTATTTTAACAGCCTTTTTGTTTATTGCTGAAGTTATTTTCTTAATATGTTATTATTATTATTATTATTATTATTATTATTATTATTATGCTGCAATACATATATTATTCTAACATTATAGAACTATATATTACCACATGATCATTTTTTAAAGGCATATGTGCTTTACATTTATGAATACAAAGAACAATTAAACTGGCACATAGGTAAAAAATACATACAAAGGAAATGAGGGGATAAATAAAAACAACATAAAATTCCAATTATAAAAAAGTAACATGAAAAGCAAAAAATGTAAGGGTTAATAGAAAGAAAGAAAGAAAGAAAGAAAGAAAGTAAGAAAGAAAGGTAACTTCTAGTAGAGTAACTACTCTTTCTCATATATAGTGTATATAATAATAATAAAATATTAATAACGATAACAACAATATGAATATTAACATCAACAACAACAACAAAAATAACAACAACAACAACAACAATAATAATAATAATTAATCTTTGAGTTCAAGAAAAAAGGATCTAATACTCCAATACTTTTTTACTCCACCATAAACTTGTAGTTTGAGGTCCAAAGGGGATGACGCAACCTGAACCCGGAAGTACTTTAGTCTAACGTCATATTGTAGTCCATTTGACCTCAGACACCGGAGAATCCATTTGCCGTTATTAGCTAAGCTGCTGAAAGTTGTGTAACAAGGAAAACAAAAGGACACCGCTACCAGCAGGACTCGTTCGTTTGGCTTATATAGAGGGTCTCTCCTCAAACATCAACCCACCAACTCCCAATTCTGAATTATTATTCCGCAAAAATGTTTTCCCTGTCAACGTCATTTCAGCCACAGCAGGTAAGCCGACTGGATAGCATCTTTTAGATTAAGCTAGCTAATGTGTAACTACTATTCTGACAAAGTATAGTTATGTCTTTTAGTTAGAAAGTCAGTGCCACCTGGGAAGAACTGTTATGGGGTAGTTATAGTAAGTAAGAAACTCTGTCTTTATTCATGTCATGTCTTCTCTCATAGCCAATGACAACCTAGCTCGGCTAATGTTAGCATTAACAAGTCGACGGTAGATCTCCTCTTAGTCAGCTCATAGCACTGTCACGTTGTCAGTGTGAGCTATTTTGAATCCCCGACAAACTTTATACACACTGTTTTGACTATGAGTTTACCTTATGATCTGATATGTTTAGGAAGAGTTATAGTAAATTGAAGGACTGTTACTTAATTTTCAAAGTAGTTGATGTTGCATAACTGGCACACGCCTGACGTATGTGGGCCATGCTGCTCTCTGATTGGCAAAGAGCAGTGTAAAGTCAGCTTGTAATGACTCTAATGTAACAGTCCTCTTTGTCTGGACGTTTCAAGTGAAATCTAGCAAACCTGAAATACTTTTTTCTTTGTTAATATTAACTTGCGTGTTAAGAGACTGATCTTTGCCCTCTTCTGTTTATCTACCTGCCAGATGATAGTGCCCCTCAGCCAGCTCATCAATGCCCTCCACTCTCTGAAGAGCTCAGCCACAGCTTCAGTCCAGACCCTGCACAAAGACTTCATTCCAGAGCACAGTTCATACCTAAAAGAGGTGAGACTGACAACATGTACACATGACACAACTCCACCAGGGTACAGTATATGATCATCACTGACACTGGTCTTGTTGGTAATGCTGAGCAAGACATTCAAAATCATACTTATCATTGGTTATTCTAGACAACCTACAGTAATCAATAGATCTGTTGCCAATAATATCATGGAATTAGTCTGAAATCTTGCAGGACAGTGTGAAGAAATCTAAATATTTAATCATTAATATATATGACTAGAATTGTATAATTCTTTCATATAACTGGAAATGAGCATACAGTATACTGTATGTACGATCGTCTTGGCTCAGAAAAAAAAAATCTTTGAAAAGAAATCGCATGATTGTCCATAGTTTATCATGATTAATCACAACAAGACTGTATCTTAAATTTGTAAATACAAAGAAACAAACAAATTAATTTGTTTTAAGCTAACAAAACACAAAACATGTAAGGGTTTAAGAAGATAGATAGATAGATAAACAACAGTATCTTCTAGTAGTACCTCTAGAGTACCTACTCTACTCTACTAATATTTTCCAAGATAAATTTACAAATCAATCACAAATTATTTGCACAGTTCAAAATGTATGTTAAAGGGAGATTTGTCAAGTATTTAATACTCTTATCAACATGAGTGGGCAAATATGCTGCTTTATGCAAATATTGTCCAGAAATCCTCACAGGTACTGCATTTTGCATAAAAAATATTCTCAAATCATAACATGGCAAAATCAAGCTTAAGCTGTCAGTGTGCTGATTTGACTATGACTTGCCACAAACTACATGTGATTATCATAAAGTGGGCATGTCTGTAAAGGGGAGACTCGTGGGTACCCATAGAACCCATTTACGTTCACATATCTGGAGGTCAGAGGTCAAGGGACCCCTTTGAAAATGGACATGACAGTTTTCCTTCCCAAAATTTAGCACAAACTTTTTAGCACAATTTTGGAGTGTTATTTAATCCCCTTTGTGACAAGCTAGTACGACATGGTTGGTACCATTTCATTCCTTAGGTTTTCTAGTTTCATATATCTTCATTCTAGCTTTAAAACTGAAGAACTGAAGAAGAAATTAGTGGCATTAAAACAAACTTAACTTTGACTTTTCCCTTACGAGTTAACTATGCTGAATCATCATTCATATACCAAAAACATTGCAAATAAATTTAAGGGTGCACGTCTGTTTTCAACAGCGGTATTTTCAGAGTAGACACTAATAACTACATAAGCATTATGGTTTAAAAATCTCATTGTTTTTCAATTTTACACTTGTCAAGTAAGGTAGTCCTAAGCCTTGAGCCTATCCGCCACGTTTTCTGTCTAATATTTGTTATTCAAACTTATTATTTTGTGCATCTCGAAGTAGTGGAGATTGTCTAACTTGTGCTGTACTGTATGCGTACCAATATGTTAATTACAATAGGTTTCTGAAAGAGAGAGTGAGATGTCTAAGAATGTTTTTCTAAAAAGATGCGCTCATGCAATTATTGTGTTAGATAACCTGTTTTTGCTATTCTCTCCTCACAGCCCAGTGTGAGTCTGAGGGATCTGGGCCTGTCAGAGATCAGGGTGAGTCAGCTGGATGAGCTGGTCAGCAGGTTACTGCCGATACCAGGACCAGAAGAAGCTCCCGCTGTTCCATCGATATGGAGGTCGAGCCACGTTTCTGCAGACAGCTTCTTTCACAACAAGCATGGTGAGAAGCGCATGAAAATCTTACTTTGTTGTATCTGAGACAATTTATTTCATTGTGTAAAGTGAAAGAAACCTTCTGCGTTTTTTGTCTGGCAGGGTTTTCACACAGAAGGTTGGGGGTTTTTGGCTCCCCAATATTCTACAGACAATACCACAGTCCTCTAAAAGAAGCCTGCTCAGAGCTACAATTCTTGCCTGGTAAGAAACCTGCTGTTAAGTTTTATATAGGTCTATGAATGGCTTGACATTTCAGGGTAGGGTTTAATGTTTTTCGTCTTTCCACTTTTGCCTGTATTTTTAGCTTGGGTCCAGAGTCGGGGTTTCAAGACACTTAGATCGAAGACCAGACGAACAGAGTCTGGTTATGACGGTCCAGTGGAGTCAGAGCCCTACACACCAGCCTTCATGAAGGTCAACAAAGATTACTGGGACTGACTGGAAGGCACTTTGTTTTACCAAGGAGGGAAAAGGGCTGACTTTTGACCAACCAACTCTCTCCTCTGTTTCCCCTTACAGGGATTGCTTCAGAGGGAAAAGGGACCAGAAGCACAATCACTGGACCAACTGATGAAACAAAAGAACCTTCCAGATAACCAGCAGGAAGCTTTCAAGACGGGTTTCACTGAGGGGTTCATGAGATCTCAGGCTTTCACTCAGAGGACGCAAGGCATGTGGCCCATTTATGTAGGCTACATCCATACTAATACACTAAACAAATTTTAACACCAGGTTTTCTTTGGGCGGTAGTGCCGAGTTAAAATGCAGAGAGATCCTATGATTGACAGAAAAGACCAACTTTGTCTGTGCTCTGTTTTACAGACTCGCTGAGGAGAACCAGGTTGATCCTGTTGGTCCTCCTCCTCCTTGGTATTTATGGCTTGTCGAGAACCCCGTTTCTCTCGGGTAAAGGCTCCTTTTCTGATGCTGGTTTGTTTCCGTTTTTATTCTCTCCTATGCTTACAAATCAACTCGCAACCCTACATGCACACTGCAAACATTGCACTTGTGAGTGTCTCCTAAGATGTAAAATAAGTGTTTTACTTGAGCAGATTTTAGCTTTAAGCCCTGAGGTGTGCATGTAGAATCTGACTGATTATTCTGCTGCTTATCACAGTTTAATACTTAAAATATCTACTCTGTATGTATTTATGCTAGTGTGCTGGATGTATTTGAATATATAAAGGGATATTTGGATCTTTATATTTATATTGGGGCCACATTAAGCATATTGTAACCAGCAGTTATACTGTCTGTCATTGTGATACACTGTAAATAAGCTTTTCTGCTGTTATTGTCATACTGAAGCAGTTGTTTTTGGGTATTTCACAGTGAGGTTCCGCACCACATCTGGTCTGGACTCGGCAGTCGACCCCATCCAGATGAAGAATGTGACATTTGAGCATGTCAAAGGAGTGGAGGAGGCGAAGAATGAACTTCAGGATGTTGTCGAATTTCTCAAGAATCCCCAGAAGTTTACTGTTCTGGGCGGAAAGCTGCCAAAAGGTATGTTATATTTTGTTCCATTCCATTGGAAAATAGCCTCATGCACAGTTTTGACAATTCTCTTTATATTTCTGATATCCTAATTTATTTCCTCTGGCATCCTCTCAGGGATCCTCCTCGTTGGTCCGCCAGGAACAGGAAAGACTCTGTTAGCGCGGGCCGTGGCCGGGGAGGCTGACGTGCCTTTCTACTACGCCTCCGGATCAGAGTTTGATGAGATGTTTGTGGGCGTTGGTGCGAGTCGAATCAGGAATCTTTTCAGTAAGCCTGCTGGATGTGAGAAAATATCAGCAACCAGCTGAGGATGAGCCCAAGCAACTACAATCTTTATTTCTTTTGTGGTTTGCAGAAGAGGCAAAAGCGAACGCCCCCTGCGTCATCTTCATCGATGAGTTGGACAGCGTCGGCGGAAAGAGGATTGAGTCTCCGATGCATCCCTATTCTAGACAAACCATCAACCAGCTGCTGGCTGAGATGGATGGGTCAGTTCTGCCATTTTTAAAGCTGTATAGTGTGAAAATGTTTGTCGAGAACTTTCACGTCTTACTCGCAATGTTTTACAGGTTTAAACCAAATGAAGGTGTCATCGTTGTTGGTGCTACAAACTTTGCAGAGGCCCTGGATAAGTATGTTTCCACTTGTTTTTTTTTTTTTTTTAACCAAGGCTTTAATTTGCTTATTTAACCTATTATTGAATAACCGGTTAATCAATAAGGTCAATCCATCCAGTATGTTAATATAGTTCATGCATACAAAACCGACCCAGTTTTTTTACTTTCCGCTCTGTGACCTTTAACCTCTGACCGAAGCCTCGGGCTGTTTTTATCTTTGTGGCCTCGTCCTAGTTTCTGTATCAAACTGTCTGAATGGAACCATTTTATGTACACAAGTAAAACAAACAAGAAAACAAACACTCAGAATATAAAGTTAAACACTGATCTCTTTATTGACTAAACTGTTATAACAACTGTATAATCAGTTATTTTTGTTTACACATTTGCATGGGATAAAATTAAAAGAAATTTTTAATAGACTAACACCATATGATTTTGTCGACTAATCGATTAGTTGTATGTTAAATGATTTAATTAACAAATCTGTAAAACTGAGTTTCTCCACAAAGAATCTCACAAAAACCCCACTTTAAATCTTGTGTTAACCAGAGATGTGCTCAGAAGTTTCTTAGACATAAGTCATAAAAAAAAGCATAATAAAGACTGATAAACTACATAAATCTGAGTCGACTAATCGACTAAGAGGGGGCAGCCCTTCTGAAAATACTCACAGTCTTGTGTGATTTAACAGAAGTTAAGAATCTAAGCACTTAATTAATACTTCTTTGCTCCTACTTGCCAGCGCTCTGGTGAGGCCAGGAAGGTTTGACATGCAGGTGACGGTCCCTCGCCCCGACGTGAAAGGACGCACTGAAATTCTTAAGTGGTACCTGTCCAAGATCAAAGTGGACCCTGGTAGGTCTTAGTGTGATATGTTTCTGACTGCACTCTTTATTTGGTCATTTTTAGTTTTGTTAGCAGTTCAGAAATGATTTCTAAATTGGCAACTTAAGCGATGTCGGTGAGAAAATCCTGCACATTCTTCAGAAACATTAGCTCTCCTTGTTGCTGTAAACTTGTGAGAAAACTTTGTCAAAGACACTATTGTCTCTGATCACCTTTTTATAAAGAAAGCATTTGCTATTGTTTCGTTCTTGTTCTTTCAGCCGTGGATGCAGAGATCATTGCCCGGGGCACAGTGGGCTTCTCTGGGGCCGAGCTGGAGAACCTGGTCAACCAGGCCGCCCTGAAGGCCGCCGTGGATGAGAAAGAGATGGTCACAATGAAGGACCTGGAATTCGCTAAGGACAAGATCCTCATGGGTGAGCACACACCGTGTTTAGATCTGGGGTAGATTACTGAGACACACTCAAGTTAGAATGTCAACAGATTACATGAATATCTCTATTTAAATAGGCCCGGAGAGGAGGAGCGTCGAAATCGACAAGAAGAATAAGACCATCACAGCCTACCATGAGTCCGGCCACGCCATCGTTGCCTATTACACCAAAGATGCAATGCCCATTAATAAGGCCACTATCATGCCCAGAGGCCCAACTCTCGGCCATGTGAGCCTCTTCTCATAATCTCGTACACATTTTCTATTAAAACTAAATATAAAGCTGATCAGTTTGTCCTCGTCTCCGTCCTCCAGGTGTCCCTGCTCCCAGAGAATGACCGCTGGAGTGAGACGAGGGCCCAGCTGCTGGCTCAGATGGATGTCAGTATGGGCGGTCGGGTAGCAGAGGAGCTCATCTTTGGGGACGACTACATCACTACTGGTGAGGGGATGAAAGAACTTCATTTAACTGATGCTTGGGTGTAGAGCTGCAGTGATTAATCGATGAGTTGTCAACTGTTAAATTAATACACAACTATTTTGCTCATCGATTTGAGTCTTTTTGTTTAAGAAAAAAAAAGTAAAATTTCTGATTGTAGCTTCTTAAATGTGAATATTTTCTTTTCTCCGCTATGGCAGTAAACTGAATATCTTTGAGTTGTGGACAAAACAAGGCATTTGAGGATGTTGTCTTGGGCTTTGGGAAACACTGATCCACATTTTTCACAATTATATAGATCAAACAACTAATTGATTAATCAAGAAAATAAACAGTTAGCAGCAGCCCTACATGAGCACCATGTACTCCTACTATATTGTATAGCATTTAAAAAGTTTCTCAGCAGTGTATGTACTGAAAACACATTATGACAAATTGGTATCCAGGCGATAAATACATTATTTTCATTTTTTCTTTTTTTTTTTTTATCAAGTAATATTTTTCATTATATGTATGAAGTTTGATGACCTCAAAACTTCCATATAAACAGTCAATATTGTAGTACATGTTTAGGGGCTGACCACCTCGTTTTTATGGCCTTAGTCAACTAAGATTTCTTTAACTGATTATTCATTTTTTATGCTTCTTCATGACTTCTTTCTTAGAAACACAAGATTTAAAGTGGTGCTTTTGTGTGATTCTTTATGGAGGAGCTTGTACAAATCTTTTGATGAAATCAGCTAATCGAAGTTCTTTGGTGGAGGGCAGCCCTCTATGTGATTGATAATACTGACTATGTGCTTATGTGATACAGCGTTGGTTTCATTCTTTTGCTTTTGCGCATTTCAGGAGCCTCCAGTGACTTTGATGGAGCAACCAAAATAGCAAAAATGATGGTGACCAGGTTCGGCATGAGCGACAAGGTAACGTTTTGATCCATTCTACTAAACATGCCTGTTGTGGGGGCTTTTATTTCTGCGGGGCTTGACCTTTTTTTGTTTACAGTATATTAGAGCTGCATTGATTAATCACTATTTTATCAACTATTAAATTAGTCTGCAGCTATTTTAATAATCAATTGGTTTGAGTCATTTTTTAAGGAAAAAAAAAAAGGTAAAATTTCTGCGGATTCTAGCTTTTTAAATGTGAATATTTTCTGTTTTCTTTACTCCTCTGTGACAGTAAACTCAATATTGTTGCATTGTGGACAAAACAAGACATTTGAGGATGTCATCTTGGGCTTTGGGAAACACTGATCAACATTTTTTACTATTTTCTGACATTTAATTGAGAAAATAATCAGCAGATTAACAGACAATGAAAATAATCATTAGTTGCAGCCCTACAGTATACAGAGTAAAGTTTAAATATACATATATATTATATTACGTTATTCTGAGCATGTGTGTCTCCAGTTAGAGACTGGGACACTGATTTATTGTTGAGTTGGAATGGAAGCATTACTTAGTGTAACGCATAATTACACATAAGACAATGAAAATCTCTGTCTAAGTCTGGATTCCTGGAAAAGTCTCACAGCTTATAATGATCAGTGACTAATGCATGAGAAGCTCTTTTGTTCATTCAACCTAAAAGGATGTAATTTGTGTTTTGCTGCAGCTTGGTGTCATGACCTACGGCGACGTGACCAAGCAGAGCCCCGAGACTCAAGCTGCCATCGAACAGGAAGTCAGAGCTTTACTGCAGGTGAGTTTGCCCACAGACTTCACTTAATTCACAGATACATTAATACAGATTTGTCTTTTTTTCTTTTTTTTTTAATCCTCCAATCTCCCTCTTGCATCCAGGACTCGTATGACCGCGCTAAAAACATCCTGAAGACCTACAGCAAGGAGCACAAGAAGTTAGCGGACGCCCTGCTAACGTACGAAACTCTGGATGCCAAAGAGATCCAGATGGTGCTGGAGGGCAAATCACTGGACCAGCAGATACCTCAGTAGATATTTTTGACTCTTGTGTCATGTATATATATATGAAGCTGTGCTGCCTTTTAAGGCCTTGTATTTCATTTGTTTGTATCCCTCTTTATTAATGTAAAGATGACACTGAAATGATTAATTTTCACCCCCATCAACATTTTTATTTTCATTTCCTGTAGAGAAGACTTTTGGTTTCACAGCGATTTTTAAAGCACTCATTAATTGGATGAACATTTGTTCTCATGGTTTGTTTTCACAAAGACGTTTGAGGGGCTCGTTGCCCTCGACTCTCCAGACCTCTGTCGTAGTTTTATACATCAGAGTCATATTTGGTATCATATCAAGGTTCTCAGGCAAATGAATTTCACAGAGATGCTTAATTCAGTTGAGTGATTTCATGTATGTCTATGTCATTTTAAATCTGTACAGACTGGTGAACACCATAGGACCTTAAAGTACCTCAATCTAGACTGTACCATTTGGCTGAAGCAAGGTACAAGTGAAACCGCTGTTCATATTAGAGGTTTTTCTTTCGGTTGCATCTGTTTTTCTTGTTCTTATTTATTTAAGTGCCCAGAGGTGTGAGCTCCTTTTCTGAAATTAGTGATAGGCCCTCATGCCTGAGGGGGAAATGTGTATATATACTATATACGTGTGTAAAAAGGTTGGCTTTGTGCTTCTGTTTGTTCCTTTTAGACAAAGGCCTTCTTGAAGCTCAAATAAAGGTTATCCTTAATCCTCAATGTGTTGTCAGTACGTGACTAAAGTGAAAGTTAAAGCTTGCATTCATTGATTTTGGCCACATGGGGGCAGCACAACATGGGCTTATACCGTATGTTAGCTAACAGGGAAACATTCATATACAGTACATTATTAGATGAATGAATTTTGACCTTCTAACCTCTGAGTGAATTATGCTCCACTATGTTCACCAGCTAGTTGCTCACTCTGTAAGGTGCAGACACCGACTGGTTACAGTGGGTTTATTCAAGATTCCCCCCCAAAACTGCCAGTGAGGTTGATGACAACAGAGAGACTGACTGCCATACTACCATACTATTTAGTATGCCAGAAAAACATTTAAGTCGTGAAGAACGACGCTGCTGAGTAACAGCAATATTAATGCTGCTGTCTGAGTCTAGAAAGCACAGAGGCTTTCCCAGTCAAAGTGGAGAAATGCCTGATACTATACCAGGGGTCGGGAACCTTTTTGGCTGAGAGAGCCATGAACACCACATTTTCGTAAATGTAATTCTGTGAGAGCCAAACAATATGTTTAAAACTAAATACAGGTAAATGTGTGCATTTTATGTAATACCAACACTTTTAAAGTACTGTAATTAACTTTGAATTTTAGAGGTTGCAAAACGGCATCAGCTGCCACCACCTTTGTTACCCGGTGTGGTCCGGTGCCAGAGGCCAGAATAGATCACCACAAACACAGGAATAGAGTACATGCAATGCAACTTTATTAAAGAGATTAATTCATTAAAAATGTTGACTTTACAGGACAGGATGACTAGACGGGGGCCAACCTCTGGGACCTAGGCACCCACCCGACATCCCAAGTACACCCCTGCATGCACCTGGTACCCTATGGTTGACTGCTCTGCAAATACTTCACTGCAACCCAGATAAAACACACTGCAACCATCACACAGCACAACCTAATAAAATATACTGCAAATGCAAACCCAGTATATGTGAACCCAGTATATGTGTATGTAGACTGGGTCCCCCTTGGTCCTTAAGTTATGCTACAAGTTATTTTAAGCCAAACTACAATCTTCTCCTAAACCTGGACATACTACATAGACAATCCATATGACAAAAATAATTCATATAATGTCAACATATGTGAGAAGGTGGATCCAGGAGGATGTCAAGCAGCTTCCTGGCATCACCAAACTGATATAGCCACAACACAACCTCCTCTCCATGCCAGGTAGAGCCAGAGAAACATAACCTTGGCGACGGCCATAAACCCAAATGGTGATAAAGAAAAATATTTTCATAAGACCATATCATTAATTGCTGAGAGCAGAATTGAAAAATTAGTGTTTCTTGATTCATTGTTGCACTTTTGATTATCACAAAATCACATTTTTACCAGTCTACATTTTAATGTAAATGTCCACCGCACAGTAGAACATGTTGCTCCCTGCAGTCAATTGTAATATTAATAATCTTTCAAATATTTAATTTACATTATAGCTGCAGTGGGAGCTGCTCTGACAATGTGACATGTAGCCTCAGGTCACAGAGACTTTATCAACAAATACCAAGATGACAACGACCAAAACCAAGATGGCAACAGCTAAAAACCACATCCATTGACATCCACATCAGGTCACAGATGGTGCCTTCAAATGAGGTCGTGTTTACCATGTTTACAAGACGGGAAGTCGTGTACACAATATGCTCGTGTGACACCTACAAATGTATGGCCTCAATTGTTGTTTTAATTATTGTGTATTTCTTTTCCTATGAAAAAGGCCAGATTTAAATGTATTTTCTTTATGGGTTAGTAAGCTGCGTCTCCCCAACACCGCCACAAGAGCGAGTATCACCAAAAGTGAGCGCTAGTTGTGATAAGCTGAGCCGGACATCAGTCCCTCAGACAGAGGACAGCCTGCTGATGAACGCAGCTAACGGCTCTTGTCTTGTCTTTTCCTGCACCAAACAGGACATATATTCCTCACACAGGTAACTCCTGCCGAGGCCTGTATTATACAATTAATTAAAATTAATACAATTAAAGTGGTGACATTGCTGGTCTTAAAGGGCACATATACTCATTTCCAAATTCATACTTGTATTATGGATTTCTAAAAGAACATTTTTACATGCTTTAATGTTCAAAAATATATTTTTCTCATACTGTCTGAATAAAAGGTAGTTCTCAAGGGTTGCCGTCTACATACTCCTGACAAACGTAATATATAATATGTAGTGTATACTGTGTTCCTCAGTGTATGTAAAGGTTAAAGCAATGTATTTTCAGTATACTATACCAGGCTATACTATATACCACTCTGAGGGAATGAAAATTAACGATTTTAAAAGTTATATATATATATATATAAAAAGTGGTTTTGAGCTGCTGGTGAGAAGGGAGTAATAACAGGCAGATAAACAGCTTCCACTTAATTTACAATGGACATTTATCTTGATATTTAAATCACTATCCCCCAACAACGAAATAAAAGCCTCTTGTCTATGAAAATCACACAGTTGATTTCTCACCAAAACATTTTCAGAATTTAGGAGAAATAGCTGATATATAAAAAGTGGTTGGCGGGGCTATTATATTATTCACTGAATCAGTATGACATCTGGGTATTTTTGCCATACTGCAGGTTTTGCTTTTGTTCACATACTGCAAACCACATTTTGGCCAAATCAGTATGTATTAGTTGATTAGTATGTAGTTTCAAAAACAACCAAGCTGTGGATGGTATATTTAATGAGCCTGCATGTGACACATGAAGGGGAGTCATATCTGAATGGCTTATTGAACCACATTTTGTTGATATAAACAGCCCACACAAAAACAGACTGGGTTGTGTTATTTCAGTCTGTGGGGTGATAGTCACTCCAGGTACCTAAATGTATGTACACAAGCACTGAAAGTGAGTTTTTCTTATGTCCACTTTAATATTTTCCTTTAAGATAATTCTCTGATTTAATCAGACGCCTCCTTTTATGTTGCACTCTTATGCTAATATTTGAAATTCAATTTCTCTTCCTCTCAACAATTTTCACTTAAAACCCCATAATGAAACAGCAAAAACAAGAGTGTTAAAGTTGTTTGCAAGTTTATTCAAGAGAAAAAAAATCAGTAATCAGTCAAGTATTCGGACCTCTTGAATGACTTGGTAAGCTTTGCAAACCTGGATTTGGGGCTTTGCTGCCAGTCTTGTCTGCAGATCATCACAGACTCTTGTCAGGTTTGATTTTGGAGCCATTTTCAGGTCTTAAGGCTCGTTTTTTACAGTCTGAAAAAGCTGTATGGAACTTTTTTTGCCAACCCCAGGTAGCTGTGTGTTTTACAGCACAGATGCTTCAGTTTAGCTTCACTTGAGTGTTGCAGTGATGGCTATTTTATGGTAATTTCTCCTTTCTCCACACAGGATCTCTGGAGCTCAGACAGTGATCATCAGGTTGGTCGGCTCCAAATTTCCTCCATTTAAGTGTTACAGACGCTACTGTGCTCTTGTGAAGCTTCAATCAAGCAGGATTGTTTTTGTAGCCTAACACAACCCCTGTCTCTGAGCTCTGCAGTCCGTTCTTCTAACTGCATGGCTTGTCTTGGTTTTTGCTCTGACGTGTTTTCAGCTGAGTCCTTATATAGACAGCTGTGTGCCTTTCTGAATCAGTTGAACTCACCTCAGCTGGACTCCAATCAAAGGTGATCAGAGGCATCTGTGTCATAGCAAAGAGTCTGAATACTTGTGTCAATGTGATATTTCAGCTTTCTCTTTTTAATGAATTAGCAAAAAATCCTGTGTTAATTTTGTCATTATGGGGTATTGAGTGTAGCTTGGTGAGAGAGAAATTAATTAAAACAATTTTAACATAAGGCTGCAACATGAAGAGGTCTGAATATTTTCTAAATGCACCGTATTATAATATCAATTAGACCAGCTTTAACACAAGATCTACTGTTCACTGTCAACAGACAGGCCTCTTTCACAGATACAAAATCACTACTTGCTTTATATTAATAAAAATAATACATCAAGTCAGTATTAAAAGTAGTGGTAACAAGCGCAGGGCTGACCAGATAAAATAAAAACATAAAACAACAAAGACAGACACAAAAACAAGTAAAAAGTCTTGTAAGGGCCAATAAAAGCAATAAGTAAAGATGTCACAGGAGTCTAGGGTTCACTGATAAGGGGATGAGATATGCATAAATTGGGTGCAACAGCTCAAAAGTCACGGTCACCTCAGGTTTTATAGTGGGTTTGGAGGGACTGCCAGTAGTTTTTGGTCATAAGACCCCAGAGCCAGAAGTGTAAGAGAGGAGGAGGTCAGTTATATAGTGGGGCGTTTGACCATGCAAGGCTCTACAGGTTAGCACCAGTATTTTAAAATTGATGAGAAATTTAATTGGAAGCCAGTGCAGAGAGGATAAAACCGGAGTGACATGTGATCTTTTGGTAGCTCTAGTTAAAAGCTGAGCAGCTTCAAAGCATCCTTTGTTGATGTGACCACAGGTTCCTGTGGAAGTGACCGCTCAAGTGGACTTAGAGCAGACTCCATTCATTGTGGTCTATTGTCAATCTGCAAACAAGAACAAAAGCCTATTCTCTGCTGCCTTTGAATCATCTTAAATTACAGTTTGTGCATTGTTGTGTCCTATTGTCCCTTCTCATTGGCACAGTGTTTATAAAGGGTGGGAGGTACAGCAGCTCATTTCTGACCACAGCCACCAGGATTAAACCATAAGCTTCACCATGGAGAGGCCTGAAGTTTCTCTTTGGCTTTTAGAATAAAGCAACTTCACTACCATCGCAAAGGAGCAATGGAGGACGCAGAGGATGACATAGCTGTTATTGGGATAGGATGTAATTTCCCTGGAGGTATGACACAAGCATTTTGAATTCCTCTGAATTAGTGCTTTTTCCCCCAGTTGTCTTAAGGTAAATTAAAGGTATTGTGGTTCATTTTATTTTAGGTGAAGGGTTGGATAACTTCTGGACGGTTCTGTTGGAGGGAAAGAACTGTGTTGTAGATATCCCAGCAGAGAGATTTGACACCACTTTTTGGTACGATGCCGATGATGGCAAACCCGGAAAGACACAGACAACCAAAGCAGCTCTTATAGAGGGGTAAGCATCATCTGTTTAAGATTACAGTCTGGGAAATTTCTTTCTCAACTCAAAATATGTTAGAAAATAACTGCCCCAAAAGATAATATTAGAAAACATTTCCACACACTTAGATCCTCACAGTATTTCACTACATTCTTTAATACTAAGCTTTCAGACCTTCATCAGAGCAAACATTACTCGACAAAAGATAGGCTGGTAGATATAACCACTCCCATTTCTATTTTTGGTAGTTTACTGTTTTTTTTTAAAAAAAAAAAGAGAAAATAATTTCTGAAAATATGTTAAAAGACTGTCAACTATATAGTGCTGGATTGCAGAGTTAGACTGCAGCACACAGAGTGTTTTTCTCCATTTTTTGTGTTTTGTGATTTTTTTTTTCTGGGCCTGAAATCATGGCATGATGACGCACTGGAGCCATCCTTAGCATAACCCCTCTCCCAAAATTGTTTTGAGCATCAAAACCTCAGCAAAATTATTAGTTTTAGTGTCCAGAAGAGGCACGATTGAATTATTTTATCCCCATTCAGTTAACCCGGCTTGACCAGCAGAAGTCTCTGCCTATAAAGCATGCATGTTAACATTCTACCAGTACCATGTAGCAGAGAGATGACCAACAAAAAGTGTATATACTATAACTGTACATATGTTATCACCCTTCACCAGCTACTGGATGTGGTTTAACACCTTCAGTGGACACGCCCCCAGCATTTCAGAGCACAGAATACTGCTTATTTTTTTCAAGATTTTGAAACCTAAGTTTATATTATATATATATATTATATTATGGTCTCAATCGCCAATTTCAAGTCTTCTTCAATACAGCATGATGTTCATTTAGTAAATTGTGGATCCAGTTCAAGTCAAATAGACTATAAAGCAGGGAATGCAATGGGGTGTGGCTACCTTGTGATTGACAGATCGCTACCATGGTGTTGTCCAGTCTAATAGCTGTCCTTGTTTTTATCTTACAACTTTTAACCCTTTCACAGTGTGTTTTCTGTTCATGAAAGTTAATTACAACATTTTGGTTACCTAAAATTGCCAAATTCAGAATTTGGTTGTACTGCAAAAATAAATAGACACGGCAAGGGTCAAATACCAAGATGGCGATGGCCAAAATGCCAAAATTGAAGCTCTAAAACAGCAGTCCACAAATCAATGGGTGATGACTAAGTTCACTTCTATATATATATATATATATATATATATATATATATATATATATATATATATATATATATATATATATATATATATAGTCTATGGTTGTGACAGACTCAGAACACATTTATTTTTGCAGTACTGGGACTTGAAGTGATAATCTTTCTATTGAGAGATGTTATTGCTGCCATTAAGATTTGCCATTTTCTTACATTTCAGATTTAATGACTTTGATCACAAGTTTTTTGGCATTACTGAAGCAGAGGCTGAATTCATGGACCCCCAGCAGAAACTCCTTCTGCAGTGTTCATACAGGGCATTAGAGGATGCGGGAATACCGATGGAAAGCATCAGTGGAAGCAGAACTGGAGTTTACATAGGTGACCACTATCATTCTATGACACATTCAAAACAAGCACAATTCATGATACAGAAATTGTGACATACTCTGCTTTTATAATAATGTTGCAGGTCTAATGAACAGGGATTATGAGATACTCCAAAGTAACAGTCCTGCTACAATAACCCACTACAATGGCACGGGGACAGCCATGAGCGTGGCTGCCAATAGAATATCCTTCACATTTAATCTCACTGGCCCTTCTTTCGCCGTTGACAGTGCCTGTTCTTCATCTTTAGTGGCTCTACATTTAGCCTGCCAGGCTATAAAGCAAGGTATTGGGTTCACGTTTTTCCTACAAATGCCACGCATCACATTTAAATGTTCCATATTACATTTAACTCTCTTTCTCAACTAGGAGACTGTGAGGTGGCTCTGTGTGGAGGTGTCAGCTGTATAATAGAGCCAAGAGTGTTTGTTGCTCTGAGCAAGGCGAAGATGATCTCACCTGAAGGGACCAGCAAACCTTTCTCTAGCCGAGCAGATGGCTATGGAAGAGGGGAGGGCTGTGGTGTAGTTCTCCTGAAGCCTCTGAAAAATGTAAGCAAGTACTGTCTTTCTTTTTTATTCTTTTTTATGGTCATTTATGGTACGCCAAAGTATTGACTGAAATAACCCAGTACCAAGTAGTATCAAAACTTCTCCTCAAATAACACCTGGAATTGATCCTTTTTGTGCCCAGATCCAGAAAAAAATAATTATTTGTATGGTTTTGCTCGCTGCCAATCATCGCAAGCATTCTTCAATTTAATGCAACATGTGATTGACCCACTACCACAGCAGCTACAACCCATTAAGCCAGGATTGCTTGCCTGCACACGGCTATAAACCATACTCTGAACACAGAGTTGTCTTGCAGCCAGCAGCTAACGGTGCTAACAGTGCTGATAGCGTGTGGTAACCCCCTTATGAGTGCAGTGCAGTGTGGCTTTGATTAGACACAAACAGCTTTCATTCCCATGATAGGTACTGAATAAAGTACTCACTTGGTATCACTATCACTTTAAGGGTATGGCATTGGTATTGGCCTCATTTTTATTAAAAGATACCCCACCCTAGACATAATAAATAGCCTACTAATAGTGTGACTTTCTATACAAAGGCCATAAAAGACTGCAACAAAATATGGGGTATCGTCAGCAAAACAGCAGTCAACCAAGATGGACACTCAGTGACTCCAATCACCAAACCATCCGTGATGCAACAAGAGGAACTCCTGCGCAGAATCTACTCAGAGTCTGACCTTGCAGGTGTCCAGTACATAGAGGCACATGGGACTGGAACACCAGTTGGAGACCCAACAGAGGCAAGTAGCATCTCAAACATCATTGCTAAAGCCAGACCTCCTGGTTCGGAGACACTGAGGATTGGCTCTGTGAAGGGCAACATTGGACATACAGAATCTGCAGCTGGAGTGGCCGGACTCCTTAAGGTACTCTTAATGATGAAGCATGAGACCATCGTTCCCTCAGTTTTCTACTCAGATGACAGTGCCAGTGTAGATGTAAAAGCTCTGAGTATAAGTATTCCAGTTAAAGCTGAAAAATGGGAGATCCACGGGTCATTACGTAGGGTAGCTGGGATCAACAGCTTTGGGTTTGGAGGCACAAATGCACATGTGATTATAAGAGAGTACAGACAAACCACTGTTCCCAAACAGATCCCAAAAGGATGTCCAAAAGTCTTTGTAATATCTGCAGCCTCTGAGAAATCACTTATCCTGTCAATCACTGACACCCACCGGAGGCTTTGCAGCAATCAAACACTTGACTTACAAGCACTGGCATACACTTCAGCATGTAGAAGGAGTCACGCTAGACACAAATATAGGAAGGCCTTCCCAACATCGTCCCTCTCAGATTTGGAACATCAGCTAACATCTGCATTGAATACAAAGGTTGAGTCAATAATGTCTGACATCCAGGTGGTCTTTGTGTTTTGTGGAAATGGGGTTGCCTACAAAGGTATGTGCAAGCAGCTCCTGAAAGAGTTTCCTGTTTTCAGAAATAAGGTCAGAGAAGTTGAGAATCTCTTTCAGAGTCATCAAAGCATCAACATCAGTCAGTGGCTTGCTGGTGAATATGATAATGATGATTTTAGCACGCCAAATGTTGTTCAGCCTATTCTTTTTGCGATTCAGGTTGGTATTGATGCCCTCCTCAAGCACTGGGGTGTCAAACCTGATGCTGTGCTTGGGCACTCTGTTGGTGAAGTTTCTGCCGCTTACTGTTCTGGTCTCTTGTCTCTCCAGGATGCGGTGAAAGTGTTGTACCACCGCAGTGCTCTCCAGAGTAAGGTCACAGGCGGGAAAATGCTTGTTGTTGGTAATGTAGCTGTAGAAAAGGTATTAAAAATCCTTCCAGAGTTTTCTGGGAAAATTTGTGTTGCAGCATTCAACAGCCCCCAGTCCTGCACTCTATCAGGGGATGCAGATGCTATAGACAGCCTCCATCAGAGGCTGAAGATTGTGTTTCCACAGACAAATGTCTTCCTCCATGAGTTAGATGTGCCAGCAGCATACCATAGCCATATGATGGATCCTATACTAGATGACATTGAGAGAAGTATTGGTCCCTTGGAGGCAAACAACAACAAATGCAAACTTTTTTCAACAGTGACTGGAGACAGTTTTTCAGATGATGACTTCAGAACAGGCAATTACTGGGCAAGGAACATCCGAGACCCTGTCTTATTTAAACAAACACTGCATGCTGCCACCAAAGACAAGCAATCAAGGACAAATGAGGTCTTTGTGGAGATTGGACCTCGTAGGGCTCTCCAAAGGAACATACGCGAAACTTTGGGAAATAACACCATAGTTCTTCCCTCTGTCCAACCAGAAAAAGATTACGACACAATCTTGTCTGCTGTGGCAAAACTCTTTGAACTAGGCATCAGTGTGGACTGGCATCAACTCTACAGGGGTTGTGAGACCTTGCCCACAGCTCTTCCAGTCTATCAGTTTGTCAACACGAAGAAAGAATTGAATTTTGAGGCTCTGACAAAAGGTGGTGAATCATCTGCATTTTCCCCTCATGTGCTCATATCCCAAATAAACCACAAAGAGTATATGTGCAACCTCTCATTGGAGACTTCACAGTATCTTTGGGAACATAAAAATAATGGTGTTCCCATTGTGCCAGGTGCATTCTATGTCGAACTAGCTTATGCCTCAGTGATGGCAAGTTTAAGGCCAAAGAAACCAGTATCTCTGCTCCAGCTTAGTGTAAGATTTGAGAGTCTGCTTACACTAAACTCTAACTGTCATCAGTTGAAAGTGACACTGGAGAATGCAGATAATGTGGCTTCATTTAAAATACAGTCCTCTATGGCAACACATACCTCTGGCACATACAGATGCACAGATGGTCAAACGCTGTTGGAAGAACCAACCATTTGTCTTGACATGATTTCCCAAAGGTGCAAACTGGTTATGAAGAGAACAGAGATTTATTCAATTCTTTCGCAAGCAGGATTTGAATATGGCACTGTCTTCAAACAGCTTGATGATGTACATTTTGGAGATGAATTCAAGGAAGCTGTGACAGAAATTCAAGTCCCTGGTGAACTTCTAAAACACATTCATGAGTATTTCATTCACCCTGTGTTGTTGGACTGTTTCTTGCAAATGACCGCTGTTGTAGCCATTGGACGGCTAACAGCCAAGCAGGGATTCCCCTCAGCTATTGGTAGTGTAGCCATATCGGGACCACTGCAAGAGGAAATGGTCATGTACTTGCGTGCCACTCAAGAGACTGCAGACTTCCTTGATGTATGTGGCTGTTTTTCCACCACAGAGGGTCATGTTTTGGTGGAACTTAAGGGGGTGAGGATCTCATTTTTGGGCAATTGCTCAAGTGTTCTTCAGTCATGGTTCTTCCACAATGAAATAACAGCAATTCCTGACAAAACAGACTTGCAAAGTTGCCAAATCAAAGCAATAGTTTTTGAAGACAAACTTGGCATTGCTAAAGGACTTAGGCCATACATACACCCAGAGTCAGTACTTGTGGAAAGCAGAGAACATTGGATGGCAGACCAAGTTCGAAATTTAGTTTTCAGCTCACTTAACACCAATGTTGATTTGGAAAACATTCTCTTCATTTGGGGGGTCAAGGACCTTAGTCATTTTTCATCTGAGAAGATGTTGGACTGCTTGGTGACTTGCTGTGAGCTATTTCGCCAAATTGTTTTAGCCTTGAAAGAGAGTAAACGCTTTTGCACTGTCCATGTCTTAACTTATAGATCGACAGAAATGATTGTGGACCATGTCAGTCCTGGTTTTGTGCTGTCTGGTATGACAAGGGCTTGTGCAGCAGAGATGGCGGGCATCTCTTTTCAACTGATCGACCTTGCTTCTGTGACCAGTGAAGACATTCAAATGCTGGTTCATGTGATAAACACCTACAAACAACAAGAGGTCATTATCAGCAAAGGCCGAGCATCAACAACAAGAATAGAACGGACCCCCATGAAGGATGGGGCTTTATGTGAAGGTGATACACACTCAGTATATACAAGCGACTTTGTTCTGCAGACAACTGATCCATACAGAATGGCTAACTTGTCTGCTCTCCCCTATCACACAAATACAAGTCCTATCCAAGAGAAGTCAGTGGAGATTCAGTTAACCACTGTGTGTGCTCATTCATCTGATTACTTTCCCATCACCGCTTCACATTTGAACTTTGGCAAGACAATGTATTGGAACAAGTATACGTCACAGACTCACAAGCTTCTCGCTTTAGATTTTAGCGGCATTGTCACAGCTGTTGGGAAAGATGTTTGTAATCTAAGAGTGGGGGATCACGTTGCCTCATGTTATCCAGTTGCTGCCACTGTGAAGATTATAATCCCTGAAGCCGTGTGCTACAGCACAAAGAAACTCCCACTTCTGAAAGAGACTCCATGTGTGTCTTACTTCATATTGGCATGGGAGATCCTGCAGATAAGGCTATCTAAGGTAAAACAACAGCACAGGAGGCTGATCATCATCTCCTCCAACTCAGCCTCTGCTCTGGTGAAAGTTTTGGCTGTGACAGCAAACAGGTCAGGCTGGAATGTTTCCTCTCTGCCACATTTCAGAGGAGAATCGCTGCATTTTCATCAAAGTCATGCATTTGTTTTTCTGCCCCCATTTGATCACTCTTGGCAGGGGCTGCATGACAGTGGTAGCCATGACAGACACATTATTTTTGTATGTAGCAATCACATGTCATCCTCACTACCAGCAAACTTGTTTGCATTGAAGAGTGAGCACTTGCATGTACATAAACTTGATGTGGCTAATGTTCTCCAGAGAGCCAATCTGCAAGTACAAAACAGGAATATCTCTAATTGGCTGTTGTCATTAAGTTTTGATACAGTATCTCTGCCTTTGAAAAGGGAGACTTTTCAGTTACCAAGCACAAAAGAGCCTCAGACTGATGCAGATGGTGAGTCCTACTTCAGAGCAAAAACGGTGAAGCAAATTGTTCTAGATCACAGAGAATGTGATTATTTGGTGTCTGATATCCCTCTGTTTACGAGGCCTGCACTGCTCTTTAAACAAAGCTGTGTTTATGTTGTAACCGGAGGGCTCTCTGGTTTGGGATTTGAGACGGTAAAGTTCATTGCCCATAATGGTGGAGGTCGTATTGCAACACTGTCCAGAAGTTCTCCAACTGAAGAAATGCAGTTTGAAATGGAAGTCCTCCAGAGAAGATATGGTGTGACAATCATGAACGTCCAATGTGACGTTTCTGTGTCGAAGCAGGTTGTGGACGCGATCACAAGCATTGAACAAAGATTCTCTTCTTGTCCAATCAAAGGAGTGTTTCACAGTGCTGCAGTATTGCATGATGCATTGATCGAAAACCTTGATGAGTCCCTCTTCCGAATGGTGCTGCAGCCCAAAGTGAGTGGGGCCTTAAACCTTCACTATGCAACACTTCACAAGAAAGTGGATTTCTTTGTGTGCTACTCCTCCATCTCTTCTTTCATTGGCAATGCCTCACAATGCAACTACGCAGCAGCCAATTCTTTCCTCGACATGTTCTGCCATTATCGGAGAAACCTTGGACTTGCCGGGCAGTCTATCAACTGGGGTCCTTTGAACCTCGGCCTCTTGCTGAACAAAGACCATTTCCAAAAGTTCCTGGAGGCAAAGGGGATGATGACAATGGATGTGTGTGACGTTCAAGAGGCACTTGAAAAGTGTCTTCTGATGAACAGACCACAACAAGTCATATGTAAGTTCAACTTCAAAAATCTTCACATTCATGTACTATCACAAAATGCATCTCTCAGGGAGCGGCTGTCAGCTTTAGTGGAAATGGAGCTTAAAGATGAACTAAGTAATGCATCCAGGGTTCAGCATTTGTCTTCCACACATGACAGTGTGAGAGCAATTGTAAGTGACATCAGCAGTTTAAGTGTAGATGAGCTGGATGATGACTCAGCTTTGTGTGCACTGGGTATTGACTCGATGTTGGCTATGACTCTGCAGAATAAGATTTTCCAAGAGATAGGTGTGAATGTACCCTTGGTTAGAATATTGGACCCCAACAGCACACTCACCACTTTGACAGCTATTGTGAATAATAATGGATAATTTCAATACTTCAAAGAATACTTTGAATTGACCCTTCTTAAGATTTGGACATTTATGCTCTGTGCTCCATTAACAGTTGAGCAAGCTTGGTACCCAGCAGAACATGTTAGCCTTCCCCTTTCCTGTTATATTCAATGCTATGTGCTAGCTGTCTACTGTATGTTGAAAAGAAAACCAAATTTTGAAGATAGTTAAAATATGTGGCTCTGGATATTCTGACCATGTGGAAGGTGTAGTTTCCATTCCCAAAACACATTACATTGTAGTCACATCTTAACTTAGCTAACATTAGCAAAACACTAACTACCTGGCTACATCAGCCAGATTTGCTTCCTCCTTATTTCTGCTATATTGCATGATGTCTAGAAATGTGTACACGCTGTGGCACCCAGACAGCTGGTGTTGCCATGTTTCTTTTTGACAAGCTTATCCGACCTAGCAACAGTAACTAAGGGAGTCAATCAAGACTAAGAAAGGGTTTTCTGAATGCATGAAAATACTTGGAATTAATTTTATTGTTTGCAGATGGCACCGTTTCACTGCTGTGGTTTGTTCTCAGACAGATTGGTTGAAATTGTTTGTACTAGGCTTGTTTATACAACCCTATAACAATATTTTATATTATATGTTATAGTTGTTTTTCCATTGACATCTTTGCTCAGTCGTAAATGTACAATACAATGCCATATTGCTTTCTGATTTTGTTATTGTAATGTGTATATTTTTGTTGCTGACAAGTTATTTGTTGAAGATCTGTACAATAAATCATAAAATGAGACTGGAATAAAGCATAAGGCTGGTGTTATTTTTTATTTTTGTCTATTAAGAAATCAGGCTAAAAGCATAGACTACTGCATATAAGAAGTGTTTTGAAGCCTTGAGTTTGGCATTTACAGGTAACTGTCCAGAGAAGACAGACTGAGGAAATAATTGATGGGACACCCACTAAGACAATAAAGATGATTTTGGTACAGATGAAGGGGAGCGCCCACAGACTAAATACACAAGGGAGGAACAGGTGAACCTCATCAGGAATGGTGAGGTAATCACACAGGTGGGAAACACATGGAGGCATGAAGTCAAGTATCTACAACGAGAGACAAAGATGATTGTACCAAATAAAACAGGAAATAATACCTGACAACTGGAAACAAGGAAAACATCATTTACTGGACCCTGGACCGGGATTTAACATTTTTAGGTGACCAAAATGAACTTTCATGAGCTGAAAACAGACTGTGAAAGGGTTAAATTTATATGACAAAAACACAGACAACTCCCAGACCGGACAATGGCGTGCTACCAACTTATCAATCACAAAGTAGCCACTTCCTAAATCATCCCCTTTTATGGTCTATTTGACTCTAAATGGGACCATAATTTACTGAATGAACATCATGCTGTATTGAAGAAGACTTGAAACTAATGATTGAAATCATAAACTCATGTTTACAATGTTTAGTGAGGTAATAAATCAAGTGAGTAGTAGGCTCATTTTCTCAAAGACTTCTATATAATCAGACTCTCTTTTTGAACCAGAGGAGTCGCCCCCTGCTGGCTGTTAGAAAGAATACAAGTTGCAGAACTGAAGGTTGCTGCCTGACTAAAACACACAATTAATTTTTCCTACTAGCAAATATTGTTACAGGCTGATATGCCTTACATTACCTGCAATACTAAATATCAGTATTATCAAAACCCCCTTTGAATATAGTCAAAATTTCTTGATTGATAGGAGGAACTGCTTGTTTTTAATTTTAGGAAAACAGCTATAAACCCTTACATAATAGATTACTGTACCTGTTTTATTTGCATGTTTGTCTTTGTGGTAATAATGTCCTTGTCTGTGTGTCATGTGATAAATTAGTGGTTCAAACAGCAAAAGGCTAATGTAATTATACACGCCCCCCAATTTAACATTTATGGTACATGCCAGGATAATGTATCACGTTTTGTTCCATCATCGTCATCATCATAAAGGCAGTAATCAATCAGAATCAATGAGCCAGCAGTGATAACAACTGGCCATGACCTATGAGGGAGAGAACGTAAAAACAAGCAAATAAAAGTAACTTGACATAAGTATTATGAGGACCGACCCCTGTGACAGATTTGAAATTTACAGATGAGCTTGAAAGATTGATGAAAGTTGATAATAATAATTAAGAATGTATTCACATTAACATTTATTTTTACATTTATTTACATGAATTATTCACTCCTAAAATCAACATTTATCACCATAGACAGTTTTCATGTTTACATTGTGAAAATATCACTAAACAAAATGGGTAAACCTGTGATTCAAAACATCCATTGAAAATTAGCCATGTCACCAAAAAAGTGAGTAAAACAACATAGCGTATGGTTATAACAGTGTAAAACAATGTAGAACTACCAAATCGAGCCAAAGCAATAACCAGAGAAAATTAAAATATATTTATTAACAAGAATGCTGTTACATTAATTTACATGCTATTATAAAAATCATCATTTATCTACTGATTGTTTTCCTGTTTACATCATGAAAATATCACTAAAAAAAATGAATAAAACTGGAAAAAAAGAAGCCATTAAAAATTGGGGTTGTAAAAAAAAGAGAGAAAAAAAATATAAAAAAAAAAAAAAAATAAAAAAAAAAAAAAAAAAAAAAAAAAAAAAAAAAAAAAAAAAAAAAAAAAAAAAAAAAAAAAAAAATATTTGCATTAACACAAGAATGCTGTTGTATTGCAATGGCCACCATAAGCCAATAACAAAAATTGCAACTAGTCCAGTATTATGTTGTTCTGATAGCTTATTTACATTTCTGTATCTGCATTAGTTATTTTTTCAATGTATCCTCATGCAGTTCATATGATCTTCGGAAAAGTTATCTCATTTCTTTGTACGTTTTCCTACAAATGTCCAGCAACACATGATTTTCTGCTTGTTACATGCAAACAGTTCTTTTCAAAATAAACTTCCCTCTTCACAAGAAATAGCTTTGTTAGGTTTAGGCAACAAACTGCTTAGTTAGGTTCATGGAACAAAACTGTTTGGTTAGGTTTAGGAAAAGGGTTTAGGTTAAAATAACTCCAGAAGTAGCATAACTACACAGACAGTACAGAAGTCACATGACAAATAAATAAACATTGAATTTTGGTTTCACACAGGACACGATCAACTGTCTCCTGGACAAAAGTCGGGTGTTTTTTGACCTGATCATCCATCCTAACCTCTTATGTGCTGTTTGTAGCTCTCTTAGGTCGAGCTCAAACCTAAAGATCTGATTCCTGAACTGAACCAGTGTGAGGATGATGCATTGTTTCAGTTTTACAGCTGGTCTGGTTTGCATTCACAAAGGCAAAAATCAAAGACTCCAGAAATTGTAAACAAAACTCATGGAAATGTTATTTGATTATTGGTTAGACAGATGGTGGGTAAAAAGATAAAAAAGACAACAAACCGCTCCTAATTTCTAGCTGGATATCATACATTATGGAGCACCGTCATGTTCTGTTCATGTTGGTGTTAATCTGTTAACCAATGAAATGAATACTGTGATTGATTTGAATGGTTCACACTATAAATGAACCGTTCCAGCATTCAATTGATAGCGGATTGAGACGACCAGAGAGCAGTTGTTTGCTCCGCATCAGGGTTCGATTCTTGCATTCACGCCAACCCAAACAAAACACACCAAGGGGTAAAGAGCGGGGAGCAAAGTTTACGGTAACTAAAGAAACTACATTTATTTATGTAAATATTAAATGTGACACTTTTTAACGTACTTCTTTTCAGGGTTTGATTCTTGCATTCACGCCAACCCAAACAAAACACACCAAGGGGTAAAGGCTCCAGGGTTCGGTTCAACCAGACTAAACAAGGCTGGTGTGAACGTGCCCTTCTACTGTACAATTATGTGGATCACATACATATTGATTTCATGGGATGGATGTGAATTACAGTGTACTGCTTTTCATAGGTATACCTACGAATGGAGAATGAGAATAGCCTGCAGTTTTACAATCTGGTAGAAATAACACCCATGCCTTCAACAGGAAGGGACTCTTTGTTATCACTGAAACTTTCACCTTCTTCACTTAATATCGCTACCACCGTTGATATTGTGGCACTGGGATCCAGCAGTTTCACAAGAGGCACATTCACACTTCTCTCCTGAAAGATGAGATTCTGAAGAGTCATAGCCTGCATGGAGTCAATGCCTAACGATGAAAGCAGCAATTCATCTTTCAGCTCACTTTTATCCATGCCGATGGTCTCACAAAGCAGAGAGATGACGTAATCTTTTGGTGAGATGGTTTCAGCTTGTTTAGTTTTAGTGTCTGTCTCTTTGGATTTTTCGAAAGCCTCCTCTACCAATGCGGACAGGCGCATGGTCAAGGCTGTATTTTGAGAGAGGATGTTGTATCTGATGTTTCTGAAGTGAAATCTACAAACAGCCTGTTGGGGTTGATTGAGTAAAAGGCATTGCTCCAGACTTTTATAAATCTCAGCCACATCTAACACCATCATCCCCTTTGCCTCCAGAAACCGCTGGAAATGTTCCTTGTTCAAGAGAAGACCAAGGTTTAGAGCTCCCCAGTTGATAGACTGTCCGGGCAGTCCGAGTTTGCGCCGGTACTGACAGAACATGTCGAGGAATGTGTTGGCTGCTGCGTAGTTTGTTTGTGATGCATTTCCCAAAAAAGCTGAGATTGAAGAGTAACACACAAAGTAATCCAATTGACAGTGCTTTGTTGCATGGTGCAAATTCAGTGCACCATTTACTTTGGGTTTGAGAACTTTCTCATAAAGAGATCTGTCAAGGGTCTCAATCAGCCCATCATGCAAGACAACGGCACTGTGAAACACCCCTCTGATTGGACAATCAGGAAATTTCTGGCTGATGACGCTGATAACTTTGTGCACACACTCAGACACAGATACGTCACACTCCATGCTAGTGATGCAGTTTCCACACTGTTTTTCTACATCGTGTATCTCTTGCTGCACATCTGGAGTGGGTTTGCTCCGGGACAGTATGACAATGTACTCACCTCCTCTTTGCGAGATAAACTTGACAGTTTCAAAGCCCAGACCAGAAAGACCACCTGCAACTATGTACACTGCTCTCTTTCGGAAAAGCTGTTTTTTTGTTGGCAGCAATGGGATGTCAGACAGTGTACTGTTGACGTTTTCTTCCAGAGCCACAACAGCTAGCTTCTTCGAGGTGAAGTATGATTGTGGTGTCTCTGAATTAAGGCTCTCAGTGCTTTCAGATTTCACATTCTGAAAGGTAAAGCTTTCAAGAGCAAATTTCCTGCTCAAGTTCAAGGACTTCAGCCAGTGATAAATGTGTGGCCTTTGTGCACTTAAGGATCCCGTTTGCAAAATGACTGGCATCTGAATTGTCTGCATGTGGACACTTTCCTTTACACTTTGTAACACGTCCTGAGCAAGCAAACACTGCATCTGAAATTCACAGATGAAGACAACATGTTGGACACCTGGAAAGTTGCAAATTTTAGCAATCAGTGATTCATCAAATGGGGGCAGGACAACAAATACCTCCATTTGACTGACATCTACAAATGACCCATTGCACTGTGTGCCTATAATCACATTCCAACCTGACTTGTAAGCAGTGAGTGCCAAGACTTTCACCAGAGCAGAATCAGGAACAGGGGATATGATTCCTAGATTATGTCTGGCTCTGGGCAAGGCTCGATGCAGGATCTCCCATGCTAGCACAAAGTAGGAAACACAAGGTGCTTTTTGAAGGAATGAGAACCGCTTGGTGCTGTAGCACACGTCCTCTGGAACTCTGACTTTGCTTGCTGCCATCACAGGGTAACAGGAAGCAATGTGGTCTCCTACTTTCAATTTCCTGACATCTTTTCCGACTGCTGTAATGGTACCATTGAAATCAAGAGCCAGTAGCTTGTGTTTCTGTGATGAGTGTTTGTTCCAGTAAAGTGTCTGGCCAAATTTCAGATGGGAGGCACTGACAGGGAAGTAGTCAGATGAATGAACACATATCTTAGTGAGCTGAATTTCAACTGATGTTTCCCTGATTGGCTGGGCCTCCTCTTCAAAGTGAATAGCACTCAGTTGAGTCATCTTATGTGCTTCAGCTGTCTGAAGGATGCAGGGCTCAGACGTCGCAGAGGTAAACCTTCCCTCTGAATTGTCAATGATCTCAGGTGGTGTGCGGACAATGGAAGGTTTCAGAATCAGCCCATCTTTTACCACCAACTCTGGGTACTTGCTGCAAGGATGCGACCTTAGGACCTCAGACAGAGCTGCAATGTCCTTATCAGAGGTAGTACTTATGTCAATTAGCTGAAATGCAAGATCTGGTATCTCTGCAGCAAATGATCTTGTCATGCCAGCGAGAGCAAAACCTGGACTTATGTGGTCTACTGTGATGTCAGAAGAACAGTAGGTGACTGCTCTGATGGAGTTTGGGAAGCGAATTCGCTTTAGCTCAAGGACTATTTGGCGAAAAGTCTCACAACAGTTTGCCAAATTCTGCAGGACAACATCAGCTTTCAGTGAAGTGAGGTCTTCTTTGCCCCATAGAAATAAGACCTCATCAAACCTTTTCTCAATATCTGTTATATTGAGATTTGCCAAGAGAGAAGGAAACCCATGGCTCAATATATCTTTTGCATGTGTAAATGAAACATATCTAGACCTTGAGTCCAAATACTGCTGCAGGCCTTTAGAGATCCCTAAATGGTCACAGAAGACCAAGGCTTTAGGAGGAGGAGTACCTGTGATGCCTTCAGGGATGACACTAAAGGCATTGTGATAGAAATACTCCTCAACCACATGAGAGGGACTGCCGAGGTACTTGATTATCACATGCTTCACCTCAACCAACACTCTTCCTTCTTTATCTGCAAAGCTGCCACAAATCTCAAAGTGATCAATGCCCACATTCATTGCTCTCAGATAGACAATCATCTCATCTTGCAAAGGTTCAAACACTGTCAGACTCCCTATTTTGGCAGGAAATCCTGGTCTACCAGCAAAAATGTGCTCTACTGTAACTGGGAGAAGCTGCATCAGAAAATCCAGCACAACTGGGTGAATGCAATAATCATGCAACTGAGACTGCAGTTCTTCTGGAACTGTGACATTTGCAAAAGCCTCTTTGAGATCTTCTCCATAGTGCACATCCCCCTTGTTCTTGAAGACATCTCCATACTGAAAGCCTCCTTGAGAAAGATACCTATAAAACTCCTGAGAGCTCACAACAGATTTGCATCTTTTGTAAATGGAGCTAAGTGACAGGCACTGCTCCTCAATCAGCCTCTCTTTCTTTGAAACCACTGTGCCTGATGCGTACATTGCAGATGACGAGAGTACCATGAATCTAGTTTCTGTCTCTGATTGTTCTAATTGCACCTTCATTTCAGGTGAATTCTGGGTTAAAACAAATGGACTGTGAAAATTGACACTGACCTGCAGTGAGCTGAGCGGCACTTTTGGTTTGGCACTGGCCATGAATGCAGCTAAACCCAACTCTACGTAGAAGGCACCGGGGATGATTGGTATGTCATTGTGCTTGTGCTCTTTCAGGTAGAAAGAAGAGTCAGACATCAAATCACAGCTAAAAATGTTGCTTTCACTTCCCGTCTGACAGAGGACAGGGTGATTGCTCGCTGTGTTTTTCTGTGCTGCGGCAATGATCACATCTCTGTCCGAGCAATCAAACTGGTATTTCGGGATAGGCAGTGGCATTGTCTCATATCCTCTGTAGAAGGTGTTCCAGTTTACGTGGACACCCAGTTCAAACAGCTTAGACACAACAGACATTATCGTTTCATGATCTTTCTCTGGCTGTACCGAGGCAAGAACAGCTGTGTCATTACCCAGTGATTCCATGATGTTTCTCTGTAGCGCCCTTCTTGGCCCTATCTCCACAAACACTATATTCTTCTTTCCCTTGGTTGCTGACCTCACTGCCTGCTCAAAAGCTACTGGCTCACGAATGTTTCTAGCCCAGTATTCCCCTGTGCAGAAATCACCATGCTGGACTTCCTTGCCTGTCACTGTTGAGAACAACTCTGTGTCAGTATCATTCACCTGTAAGGAGCCAATTGTCTCCTCAATTTCTGGCAGAATTGGATCCATCATGTGGCTGTGGTAAGCAGCAGGGACATCCAGTACACGAAGGAATAGATTCTGACTGTTGGCTGAGGTGCTTAGCTCCTTATAAAGGCTATCAATTGCATCTGCATCACCTGAGAGGGTGCAGGACTGTGAGCTGTTGAAAGCAGCAAGGCAAACTCTACCAGAGTAACAAGGGAGAAGAGCAGTTACCTCTGATACAGCCATGTTGCTGATCACAAGCATCTTCCCTCCAGTAACTTTGCTCTGGAGAGTGCTGCGGAAATAGATGACTTTTACTGCATCATCAAGAGACAAGAGGCCAGAACAGTGAGCAGCTGCAACCTCACCAACAGAGTGGCCGAGTATTGCATCAGGCTTGACACCCCAGTGTCTGAGTAGGGCGGTAACGGCGACTTGGATAGCAAAGAGGAGTGGCTGTACAACATTTGGGTCATTGAAGTCACTGCTCTCAAACTCACTCTGAAGTGTGTCCAAGATGTTCAGCGCACTCAGTTTTTGGAAAAGTTGTGAAATCTCTTTGATCTTATCTCTGAATACAGGCTCATGTTTTAGCAGCTGTTTGCACATACCATGGTAAGTGAGGCCATTTCCACAAAAGACAAACACCAATCTGGGATCTGTGGAGGACGGGTGAATATTTTTGCCTACAGTGATACTTAACTTCTCTTTAAGATCGACTACAGATGAAACAACGATGGCCTTTCTGTATTTATGCTTTCGATGGCTCCTCCTGCATGCTGATGTGTATAACAGAGAATCTAGATCAATTTTGCTCTCTGCTTCCAGCTGTTTAATGGTGTCTTCCATCATCAGAGTAAGAGATTTTTGCGAATTTGCCGACATGACAAAATACTTTTCCTGTTTCCCACCATTCTTTTGCTCAGTTCGTAACTGTTTGTGCTGTTTGACAATGGCGTGAGCATTTGTACCCCCAAAGCCAAAGTTGTTAACTCCCGCAATTCTTGCACCAGAGGCTTCCCACTTTTCAGCTTCCTTAGGAACTTTAAAGTTCAGGGCTTTGGCATCTACACTGGCAGTCTCCTCAGAGTAGAAAACTGAGGGAACGATGGTCTCATGCTTCATCATGAGGAGAACCTTAATGAGTCCAGCCACTCCAGCTGCAGATTCTGTATGTCCAATGTTGCTCTTCACAGAGCCAATCCTCAGTGTCTCTGAACCAGGAGGTCTGGCTTTAGCGATGATGTTGGAGATGCTTCCTGCCTCTGTTGGATCTCCAACTGGTGTTCCAGTCCCATGTGCCTCTATGTATCGGACATTGGCAAGATCAGACTCTGAGTAGATTCTGCGCAGGAGTTCCTCTTGTTGCGTCATGGAGGGTTTGGTGATTGGAGTTACTGAGTGTCCATCTTGGTTGACCGCTGTTTTGCTGATGATACCCCAGATATGGTCATGGTCTGCTACAGCCTGTAAGTGAACAAGACTAAAATTAAACAATGACAAAAGTACAATGTTTTTAAAAGGGATGTCATGAGAACCCACACTTCGGTACCAAGTCAATGCCAAAATTCTGAGAATGTAGGTACCATCAGTACTCAAAGCTAACAGTGCCTCGTCCTCTAGTCATCCCGTCATACCAGGGACGATAGAAAATGTGTTTGGTGCACAGGAAACTCACCATCGATGTGATACACTTTACTTTTTCCCTGATAATCCTACATTTTGACCAACAAATCTGTATTGAAATTGGCAGGATGAGTGCTAGTAACGGTTTACTAGTTTTGCTAGTGTGCCATTATGATGCAATTGGGCTCTATTCAGAAAAAAATAATATTGGACAATGGTAAATTCTAACATTATTATGACGTGTTCAAATGTATTCTTGTAAAATTTTGTTTTTGGCAAGTAACTATTGTTTGACAGCAATATAAAATGTAGAACACAGAGGAAATTCTGACCTGACCTAACTACTAAAAAACAGTATGTAAACAGTAATAAAGATGTGTATGTTAAAATACATGGGATTTATTGTTTTATTTTTGCATTTTACAGTGGTATCAAACTGGTTTTGAGAATCATGGAATTTCACAAGAATTGGTATTGACTACTAAATGATATTAAGTGAGTGGAGAGAAACAGGACTAACAGGAAATAGGAAGTTGCTTGCTAATATAATATTTATGGGTACTGTTCAGTGTGTATAATGTTTAAAAGCAACAAATTGCTTTGTGATAGGAAGTCAATCTGTTATTAATTGATGGTGCTCTAATATCTGATATGGTTGCTCGTATAATAAAAAATGATTTATTACTCTTTATATTCTGACCTTTTTCAGCGGCTTCAGGAGAACGACGCCACAGCCCTCCCCTCTCCCATAACCATCTGCTCTGCTGGAGAAAGGTTTGCTGGTCCCTTCAGGGGAGATCATCTTGGCCTTGCTGAGAGCAACAAACACCCTCGGCTCTATGATACAGTTGACTCCTCCACAAACAGCCATGTCACAGTCACCTGATAAAATAAAACAATCTCACATCATATCTTAACGCGTATCCTTGCAGTTAAAACCACAGTGCCGTGGCCTGACTTTCCATCAGAGTTACCTTGTTTGATGGATTGACAGGCAAGATGAAGAGCCACGAGTGACGATGAGCAGGCACAGTCGATGGACAGTGAGGGCCCGGTGAAGTTAAAGACGTAGGAGACTCTGTTTGCTGCAATACTCATAGCGAGCCCTGTGCCGGTCCAGTGGTTGATCACACTTGGGTGCACATGTGCAGCATTTGTCTCATAATCTCTGTTCATTAGGCCTATAATAAAAGCAACATGAAAACTGGTAAGAAAAGTGCACATAAATTGGAGGTTATTGCATGGAGATTATAAAGCGAGTCAGATCATTCAAAGAACAGTAGTACCAAAGAACACTCCTGTCCTGGTCCCACTGGCGTTCTCCATAGGAATCCCAGCGTTCTCCAGCGCCCTGTAGACGCACTGAAGGAGCTGTTTTTGTTGAGGGTCCATTTGTTCCACTTCACTGTCACTGATCCCGAAAAACTTGTGGTCAAATTCGTTGAACCTGAAAACATTCAGGACCATTAGATCAAATTTTTTTTGGTCATGAGGGCTGGGTCATGACCGAAAGAACTAGATCGCGAGTACAAGCGGCCGAAATGGGTTTTCTCAGGAGGGTGGCTGGCCTCTCCCTTAGAGATAAGGTGAGAAGCTCGGTCATCCGTGAGGGACTCGGAGTAGAGCCGCTGCTTCTTTGCGTTGAAAGGAGCCAGTTGAGGTGGTTCGGGCATCTGGTAAGGATGCCTCCTGGGCGCCTCCCTAGGGAGGTGTTCCAGGCACGACCAGCTGGGAGGAGACCCCGGGGACGACCCAGGACTAGATGGAGAGATTATATCTCCACACTGGCCTGGGAACGCCTCGGGATCCCCCAGTCAGAGCTGGTTAATGTGGCCCGGGAAAGGGAAGTTTGGGGTCCCCTGCTGGATCTGTTGCCCCCGCGACCCGACCCCGGATAAGCGGTTGAAGATGAAGATGAAGATGAAGATAGATCAAATTTAGTGACTGAGAAATCAATCATTATCTAATACTTTAATTCCCTAAAGCGAATTAATGAATCTGCATTCAAGAATAACTAGTTTGTTACGATTTCATATGATTATTTGTGCATCATGGATAAATTGTAAACAATTTTCTATGCTTTGGACAGGAATCATTATTTGAACGCTGAGTTTGTCACCTTACGTATTTTCTGCTTTAAAAAACTGTCGACTCATTGGTCCTATTGAGCGAAAGGGAACACCACAGCATATTTTCTCTGTTTTCTCTGGTCATATAGTACCAATTTCAAAAATATTTCTGTCTTTCTATCCATTTTTATGGAAAGACCATCTTTCCAGCAGGCTAGAGGGATTATTTGTATGTGTCCCGTGTTTAGTGAACAAAAAGTGATCAACAAATTTCACCTGAGCTCATCTCAATCACCATTAAGATTTTTTTGGTGTATCCCAAAGATGTTCATGTCTCAATAACCCAGTTTAAAGAGGACAATCTAGAATAGAGGTGATAAATAAATGGACACATGTATGGAGGACTGAACCTGCCAAAATCAAAAAAAAAAAAATTAAAATAATTAAATGATGTGATAAATAAATGTCATTAAATGTAGCAAAAATAATATTAAGACATTAATTAATTGATAAAATGTGAAATAAATTGATAGTTCTGTTTTAATTTCCTTCTTTATTCAATCATCTTTGTATTGACTGCTTTATTTATTTCCTCTTATGTTTAATTTTCCCTCTGATTTATTCTTTTAATTGCTAACATGTGATGTGATACAAACCACATTAAAATAGAATGACCTCAATAAGGAAAGAAATCTATCTAAATAGGATTTATAATAATGTTTAAAGAGCATACCCGTCAATGAGAGCAGCCTTGGCTGTGCGGGATTTACCCGGTTTGTTGTCATCGGGGTCATACCAGCTGGCCAAGTCAAATCTTTCTTTGGGAATCGGCACAGAGCAGTTTCTCCCATCGACCAGAACCTTCCAGAAATTTTCAAGCCCCTCTCCTGTTTGGAAAACAAATATATTTTTAGTGCTTAAAAGCTCAACTGTGGTACCATTAACTGCAGTAGGTAGATCAGGGGGAAAAATGCCCATTGTTAGTATTAAGTATTTTATATTTGCACAGTTCCCCTGATTTGCAAACACAAAGTTGTTGTGAAAAAAGCCAGAACTTGTTTTATGAAATGAAAAACATAGTTTGAATAAAACTAAATTAGGAAACTTTTTATTTTTTTTTAGAATTACTACAGATTAATTTTACCAGCCCTCTTGGTCATGAAGAGGTTGAATGCATCAAGTGAACACATTTGAACACCCAAACAAAACAAACCCAAACTAACCAAATTCAGATGTCTTACCCCCTGGAAAATTGCATCCAATGCCCACCACAGCGATACTGTCCTCAGCTTCCTCCATTCTGACTGAACTTCACTGAGAAACAAAATCAAAAATCTTTACTGCACCGCCACCCTTTCCTCCAGGCAACATCACATCCAGAAATACAGCTACAGCTATATAAAGTGTAGCATTCTTTAAAACTGTGTAATTAGTCCAGTTGTGCCATGCACCGGTGCATCCTTACATCCATTTCATTTTCCCTCAGTGATGGTATCACCGCCGGACTTCTTATAGCCAGCTTCTTCTCTTTATTAAAAATTAATGATTTATTGTATACGTGGCCATGGAGATGAAGGACTCCAGTGCACACATTTATGGTGCCTTGCAAATGATTAGACCAAGTTTGATGAGTGAATCAATATGTTATCCAACGACAGGGTGACTCGAGGTCATTGAAGTTTCCCAGTTATAACAAAACTATCAACCAATCAAGGAAATCAAGTTTAAAATATTCTAATTTTTGAATTTAATCTCATGACTTTGTTAATCTAAAAATAACTATTTACCACATTTTATTTAAGAAACTTGCTTAGTATAAATGAGTCAAGAAATGTTATCATTACCACAATACAATGCATAGTGGCCTTAATTTACCTTCCATTAGCTTTATGTTTTGATAAGATATGTTGAGTTCAAGGTAGATGTTGAAAGATGCACTCAAACTATTTTTCTTTTCACAAACAATGCAATTATGTCCATAAATAACAACAGTATGCATACCTACATGTTACCTTTGGACATAACTAATATGCAACTAATAATCTTAATTTCATAGGAACAAACAAGGACCACTTAAAAACACAAAAACTGCAAGAAATTACTTGGTTTGCATTTTGATTTTGTTTGTTTATTATATGACTTTTTCTGTTGTGTCTTTCCTGCTTTGTTTTATTGTGTGAATAAATAAATAGCAAAATATATATATAAATAGTGTAGTTTTGGGGGCGGCAGTAGCTCAGTCTGTAGGGAGTTGGCTTGGGAACCGGAGGGTCACCGGTTCAAGTCCCGACATGGACCAAGAACTGAGTGTGAACTGGTAGCTGGAGAGGTGCCAGTTTACCTCTTGGGCACTGCCGAGGTGCCCCTGAGCAAGGCACCAAACCCCCAACTGCTCGGGGCGCTTGTCAGGAGCAGCCCCATCACTCTGACATCTCTCCATTGTTGCATGTTTGTGCATGTGTGTGTTTCGGGTCTGCATGTACTGTGTATAAGTTAACAACAGAGTGTAAATTGAATTTCCCCTAGTGGGACTAATAAAGGACTATCTTCTTCTTCTTCTTCTTCTTCTAGTCAAAGGCAGTTTCATTATCTGGCGCATTTGGGTCAAATCCGTACTCAAAACAGCTTCACATGCGATGACAAGATTATGTTTTTGGTCTGATAATTAGTAATACCCAGAATCCTGGGTAGTTTTTCTGACAGTCATCTTAGTTGCAGTTACCTTTGTAAATTCACAGTGCGGTCATGCATTCGGCTTATCTCAGTTTTACTGCTTTTATCAATCTACCGCTGTCACACAGAGATCATTATACGCAGGTATTAAAGTTATTAACTGTGGCTGTATTTATTACTCCCTGAGGTAAGATCAGGGCGAATGTGTTGGGAAGTCTTGGGACAGGTAGCTTGTGCCAAATGGGCTCATAAGGCTTTTATATAATGACTTATACACTAATATCGACAGTTACATCACACGTTAGTTGATGGGACATAACAGTATTTTATACCTTTTCTGCATGACCTGTGAAAATAAAACCCTCTGTTGTAACTGGGGATGCTAATTTTGAAACATTTTCTTAACCAATAATCAACCCTTGTTAACCGGTTATTGACCGTTAACCGACAAGATTCGTGTCTCGCATGCAGCGGTGCACCAGCTGCAGTATATGAACACAACAGACAACTGAGTCAACAGTTCAGCAGCTACAGTGCTGCGTTCACTGTCTCTAGTTCACTGTCCGGGAGCGTTAGCAGCCACGGTGCTGCATTCACTGTCTCCAGTTCACCGTCCGGGATCGTTAGCAGCCACGGTGCTGCGTTCACTGTCTCCAGTTCACCGTCCGGGATTGTTAGCATCCACAGTTAGTAGTTAGAAAATGTCAGATGTGCATGGAGAGGTGAAAACCCGCCACATGGGGACCCCCGCAAAGGGGGCGTGTCTAATGGCGTGACCTGACTTTGGCCATGCGGTCACTCGCAACCCTCACAGATGATCTATATCACTTTAAGAGTACTGCCATCATCATTTTTTTAAACCATTACCCAGCCTTAAATATATCACAATACAAAAGCATAAAATTACAAACCTGCTGCCGTCTGCTCACGTTTTACACTGTAAATATGTAGTCGGCCAAAAATCAGTTTCTTTGCATCCAATAAATTGAAATCATGTGCATGTAGGAACAAAACCAAAAGGATGGAGTGTAACACTGGGTTTAATGCTAGAAAATACAGGTATAGAAAAACATTTGTGAAATGAAGAAACTCCCATGGTCTGACTCATTACAAATTTTCTGAATTATTCCACGATTTTATCCAAATATCCACAACAAAGCAATTGTTAAAATGCATAGAAAAGCATCTTAGATTGTGATAACTACAAATTAGATACTTTATATGCTTGTTATTTTCTTAATTAGAAATAGTGCCATGTTGTGCAAATACTGTATGTTTGATGTAAAACAAACAAAAAGTGCTGGAAAAATATGTGCCAGTACGAAAACTCATTAAGATAATGTTCTGATAATGCAGTCCCACTTAAATATATTGCAAAGAAATACTGTAAACTGAAGAATTTTACTCTAAATCCAGGTTGTCTCATTCCCACGTTACCGACAACATCTGACAGCTCAACTCCCACAACTTCTCCGCCAGGACGTCGTCTTTACCGGCCGCCGAGCAGCTGGCAGGAGCACAGTCGCTGCAAGCAAAGACATAATAGATGAGCGACGTTAAATCTGGAGAAATCATCTCTTTCGTACATTCAGTGTGATCCTGCCTGATTCGATGCACATTGAGTTCAGGCTTCAGTTCCTCTCTAGCAGCCCTTGCTCGAAATGTTTTCCATCAAATAGTAAAAAACTGTCTTTGTGTAAATAAATTATAATCTATAAGCCAACTATTGTATCATGTAAAAGTGTTTTATTTGTAGGGTAACATCTGGGTTTTTTGCAACCAGAAGCAGCATGAGAGGGTGCAACCGAATGCGAAAGAAGACATTTTTAGGCGACCAACAATCAGTTATGTTTGACTTTCATAAACTGAAAACACACTGTAAAAGGGTTAAAGGACAACTCTCAGACCACTGATAAGACATATATGATGAGCTGCATGTAAAAAACAAAGTGTACCTGTAGTATCCACCACTCTCTTTCTCGAGAGACGGCTCCACTGCACAGTAAATACTCGTCTGAGCTCCCTGGGAAGAGTTTTTGGTGAAAGGACTGACCATCCTCATGACGAACTGTTGAGGGCCGCTCAGATGACGCCATAAATCCGTCTGGACGACTCCGGGGTGGAGAGAATATGTCGTCACACCTGTGCCTGTAAGACGTGTCAACAACCGATTACTGTCACAGTACAATAAGTGAGTGAAACGATGAATAAAGTGACAGTGATAGGGGTGTAAAGCACACCTTCTAGCCTCTTAGCCAGTGAGCGGGTGAAGAGGACGTTGGCCAGCTTGCTCTGGGAGTAGGCTCTCTTCTTGTCGTAACCCTTCTCGCTGTTGATGTCGTCCAGGTTGATGGAGCCCCAGGAGTGAGCCATGGAGGACACGGTGACAATCCTGGCTGGCGTCGATCTTTTAATCAGGTCAATCAACAAATGTGTCAACAGGAAGTGACCTGGAGAAAAGGAAGTGACTTTGTTCAATTCACAGTTTGAGAAAAAGGATATTGTATCTTACAAATATTATGGCAAAATGAATTTTGTTTAACATTTTCAAGCTTGATATACTGCTCAGAATGACTGCTGAAGATCACAAACAAAAGTTGTTTATATCCACAATCTATATTACATCAAACAGATGTTGTAACAGATGTCTGACAAAAGGATTTTACCATATGATCTAAGAGTTTGTCTCAAGGTTTTTCATACAAACTTTCACACTTGGTTGCCAGTTTATTTAGATAAACCTAGCCAAAATTCAGCTCTACCATCTACCTTTACAGAGGTTATAATGTATAAACTGTTTTAAAGAGCTGATGATTCAACTTAGAGGTTAGTTTAGAGCCTGACCTTTGTGATGCTGTTCAGTTTTATTGCATTATACTGAAAGGTGTTTCTAATGTTTAGTTTACCGTCACTGATAAGCAGTAAATGGGGAGGACAAAATATTAAAAATGGCTCTCAGTATCATATTAAAGTTTTATGTGTTTGAACCATTACACTTGCCTTAGTCCTATTAGGATCTAATTCTCTATGTTGTTTTGTTCATATGTGTAAAATTTTAGTGCATAAACAGTAATAGCAGTAATTGTGGCAGGTAAATGTTGACTCATGCTAGAAATGAGAAGCTATAATAACTACTCTTATCAGTGATTATTATGTTATAGAGAAACAGCTTAAAAACAAGAGTATGTCTGAAAACTGCTGCTTGAACTATCACAATTCAATTAGACCGTGGGAAGAACTGTGACTGAACGGACACAATAAATTGGCAGAGTTAATGATGTCAAAGTCAGACTACACAGATTTTTAGTGATCAGATTTACAGACATGGACGGTATTAAATCAGTGGTCTATAAACTTTGGCAGAGATCAAATGTCCTGATGACAGGGTCATATAAACTGTTCTCTTTATCTTCTATTGAGGGACGATCTGCCTTATCAGCCACCAGTGCAACACGATTTAATGACATCAACCGCAATAAATATGTAACAGCAAAAGGAAGTTTCTGCTAAATAATAAGGTGTAATAGAGGGCTATATACAGGTGAGTGTGAAAGCTTTATGAGTGATCTTCATCCCAAGTCTATGTATAGTGTATATGTATAAATTATGTTATAATTTAAGCAAGTTAGTCAAAAATGGCACAGTGTTTTTTTTTTTTTACAGGGTATCTGCAGGTTTCAACAAGTCAAATTTAAGACGTTTAAGACCTTTTAAAGACCATTATTAATGCTATTTAAGACCTATGTCCACACAGGTAAGAAAGTATTAAGGATATGAAAGAAAATTGGAACATTAATATGGTCATTACTGCTATATGACTGATGCTTCGTTACAGAGTATGACATTAGCTCCAAACGCTATCTGGATATAGTTTTGTTACAGCGTACTCAAAAGACAAAACATTTAAAAGCAAGATAATACATTTCTTTTAAAATAAAAGTAACGTTAATGAATTTTTAATACCTGCCAAAACTGGATTTAAGACATTTTGTGAGATTTTAAGACTTTTTTGGGGCCTTAGCTTCAGGTTATTGAATTTTAGACATTTTTTCACTTTATTTAAAGTAAACAATTACAGTGACTGATAACCAGCTTGTATTATATATGCCTATAAATTAATCACATTATAATGTATCATACCATAACAGTGACTATAATGATTATAAAAATATTATTTATTATGTGTATATTAAGGAGCCACACATGTTTAACTCATTTCCTCATTATTGCAGAGGTACCTCTTGGGCACTGCCGAGGTGCCCCTGAGCAAGGCAGCAAACCCCCAACTGCTCTGGGCGCTTGTCAGGAGCAGCCCCCTCACTCTGACATCTCTCCATTGAAACATGTATATGTACTGTGTGTGAAAAACAGAGTGTAAAACTGAATTTCCCCACTGTGGGACTAATAAAGGAATATCTTTCTTTCTTTCTTTCTTTCTTTCTTTAAGAGACTACATAGTTTTATTTACCAAAGTGATTGACACCGATCTGCATCTCAAAGCCGTCTGCTGTTTTCCCATAAGGACAAACCATCACACCAGCATTGTTGATGAGGATGTTGAGCTTCGGCTCTCCTGTACAAAAGGACATTAACAGGTTAAATGTTTGTGTCTTTAAAGTGCCTTTATGTGTACGTTTCTCTAAGGAATAAATGGGCTGACCTTTGTTTATGGCTTCAGCGAACTCTCTAATCGACTTGCTATCTGCCAAGTCAAGTTTCATGCAAACAACATTTTCGTTGCCAGATTTTTCGATGACTTCTTTGACAGCGGCCTGTGCTCGCTCCATGTCCCGGCACGCCATGATGACCTTTGCCCCTGAACAGAGAAATCAGCATGAGCAGTCTGTATAAACATGAATAAACCATGGGTGAAGAGCACCCCCTTGTGACAAAATATGTACATCATGATGTGTACTGTATTACAGAGAAAGTTTAAGCCTGTACAAAAGGAAATAGGGCTAATAATTGTCTTAGAAAATATCAGAATGGCCCATTTAGTAAATACACTCAGTTGGGTTTCACCAATGTTTAGCTAATTTAGCCTGTATTGTGTGAAGGAGCTGCATAGAAGATGAATAGTTATAGTGAATTTAAATACATACAGTAAAATAAGCTCAAATTACAAATGTATTTGCTTGTTTCTCCAACATACCCAAAATCACATATTAAACTTCACAAAAAGTTATTTAGAAAATATGAAAAATGTGACTGGATGTGACATTCACTTCACAACAAGTTGTTGCCGGGCACTTGCCATCAAGCTCAGCTTTTAATCCATTTTTTTTTCCACACTAATTGACGACCCAAGAGACACCAGCGTTGTTTCACAATTGGCCCACGAGTCTTGTTAGAAGTGGGAACCAAATGTCAGATGTCTTCCACAGAGACAAACAAAACACTCATTTTGGACCCCCCCAATTTTTAAAAATTATTATTTCACAGTCATACAGTGTTTTTCAGGAAAAGACATATTTTTAGTCGTCACCTTTTTAAAAGCATGTATTCTTTTCTAAATATTTGTCTACATAAAAATGGTATCAAGTGAAGTGATGCCTTTGACTTATTATAATTTGGCTTATTTCTTCTAGTAGAACATTATTTTTATATTCCTCCATGTGAGGCACTAAAATAAGTATTGTTTTAGTATCAGTACAGAAACTAAGGCATCATGTTAACACCATATCTTATCTCAAAATGCTGACTGATACCAGTGTGGAGCTGGTAAAACAACCAGCTATAGACATGATGTAGTAATCATGACAAAGCAAAATTAATCCTCCACGTTGGATGAGTATGAGGTGTGTCAGACCCACCTCTGTTCGCCAGGTCGATGGCTGTCTCTTTACCAATACCAGTGTTGGCCCCAGTGATGACCACAGTTTGGTCATCCAGCCTTGCAGCAGAGGACCAGGCGGCCCGGAAGACGTTTCTGGGATGTTGAGAAATCAGTGTTGACTCACAAGGGTGTGATATCAACCATGACGAAGCAAACTTAACATTACTACAAAAGATATACATTTTTCTCTAAACAAAAGCGAAGACAACGTGTATTAAGTAGTAGCAGTTAACTAGTTAGTGAAATCAAAACTAGCAAGTTTACAGCTAGCATAACTAAAACTACATAACGTTAATCTACTTAGACAGCTTAAGTGTTTTAGTGAAAATGAGTCCTCACCTAATAGCCTGCATCTCACTTTACCACAACAGTCGGGTGTTTGTCTGATGAAACTCTGAACCAAAAAAAAACAAACTTGAAAACAAAGCTTTAATTTTAGATTCAACAGCACCGGGATCCCACAAACTTCGCTATGAGCTTCAGGCATGGACGTTTAAAGGCATCAGGTTGAAAATTGTAATGCGGAACTGACATTATTCGTTGTATTTGATTGGCTTGGATTTCAGCCAATGAGCTGCGACATTCTTGCCCTTACGCATCACTGATTGGTTAATCTTTAAGTTTGGGTCCGTCCTCTGTGGTGGGTGTGTTCGATTATGAACACAAGCTGCGCCGGAAGAGCGGGGAGCAAAGTTTAGAAATTACATTTAAAGAAAACTAAAAAAAAAAACTACATTTATTTATGTAAATATTAAATGTGACACTTTTTAACATACTTACATTCTTCTTTTTTGTTTTTCTTTTTGTTGGTTGGATTGTTCTTGTTTATATTATTATTAATTTAATTACTGTACACACATATTTTAATTTTTTACATATTTGTTTATATTGATCTTAACTATCTTAATAAATTACATTTTTAATGCAGTGGTTAGCACTCTCGCCTCACAGCAAGAGGGTCACAGGTTCGAATCCGGCTTGGGGCCCTTCCGTGTCTTCTCCAGGTACTCCGGTTTCCTCCCACAGTCCAAAGACATGCAGTTTAGGTTAACTGATGACTCTAAATTGCTCGTAGGTGTGAATGTGAGCGTGAATGGTTGTCTGTCTCTAAGTGCCCTGCCATGGACTGGTGACCTGTCCAGGGTGCACCCCCGCGACCCCTAACGGGATAAACAGTTGAAGATGGATGGATGGATGGATTTGGGCAGAGCACTTTGTTTTATTTTTATGTTTTTAATGATACCAAGATTATACAAATTAAAAATTAAAAATAATACTACAGACTACGTAATAGTGATGACAAACAATTTGAACTATATACTATATATATATATATATATATATATATATATATATATATATATATATATATATATATATATATATATATATATATAGATATATATAGATAGATAGATAGATAGATAGGAAATTATTCTGTTCAAAATGTACCTTAAAAGGGAGATTTGTCAAGTATTTATATATGTATGTATATATTTATTACTGGAAATCAATTAACAACACAAAACATTGACAAATATCATCCAGAAACCCTCACAGATACTGCATTTAGCATAAAAAATATGCTGAAATCATGACATGTTAAACTGCAGTCCAACAAGCAACAGCAGCTGTCAGTGTGTCAGTGTGCCGACTTGACTGACTTTAACCCAACTCTTTGAAAATGGCCACAAGAGTTTTTCCTCACCAAAATTTGGCATAAGTTTGGAGCGTTATTTCACCTCCTTTATGACAAGCTAGTACTACATGGTTGGTACCAGTGGATTCATCAGGTTTTCTAGTTTCTTATGATGCCACTATCTTCATTTCATTCATATCTTCATTCATATCTTCAATTGTGAATTTCTCCACTGTGGGACCAATAAAGGAATATCTTAAAAACTGAGCCCACTACAGCTTAAAAAAAAGTCATAAGCTGCATTAACACATCAAAGAAATTCGTGGCCTTAACAACAAGCAACAGTAATAACCATAAGTATATGTAAACAATTCTGTAAATAGCTTTCATAACATGTACTCCTGTGTGTACCTGTGTGTTTAAAGATACAGCACATGTACATTGTATTAATGCATAATCGTAATCTTAACACCCGGTGTATTGAATCCATTTCACAGTAAATTATGATGCCAAATAATAACAAAGCAAACAAAAAAAAAAAACACTAACAAGGAAAAGAAAGCCAAACATCCCATCATGCCTCAGTATTTGTCTCTCCAGCAGGTGGCAGCCAATGACTGTCCACTACGTTGAACGAGCTGAGAGCCTGTCTTACTGGTACACCAGCCCTGTGCTACTGTTTTGTCTATAGACAGATTAACAGGTTGGTATTTGGGTAAATAGTGTCCCTGGCTGAAATCACACTCTGTTGGCAAATAAGTTACTGTAAATAGAAATGACTCATCAAAGTTCAGCAAAACACCATGAGTGGTTCATTCATACTTTACAGACGTTATCCCCGCATACAGTGGGGTTACACGGTGGACAGAAGGTCATTAGAACAGGAAACACTGTGGAGGTCATCAGCTGATTGTGCATAAGCAAACATTTCCTTCCCTTTCTCTCTGAGATCAGTCAGCAAAGGAGTGTACGGGGTGTGATATGAGTGTGTGGGGGCATATACATGCAGAACAAAGAGAGACTGAATGTTTCATAATTAGATTAGAAAACACCCAGGAGTCAAAATCAAGTTTGTCTGCATTTATCCTGATTGTATCCTCCCGACCCTTCATCTCCCCTCCTTCACTTCTTTTTCCTTGTTTATTTATAAGCAATAAGTGGCGGCAAATGGGACAGCAAGTGGTTGTAAGCAGCTGTTTATTAATTTCTCATATACTGTGTAACATGACTTATTGCGATCGCCTCTCAGTAAATCATCTTGTTATGTAACAGGTGCTCTGTATATTTGACTGTCCAGGATAAAATGTGACTTTTAATTTTACTATTTTTTAGATTTCATAATATGACGCAATAACAATTTCCTTATGTTGTTCCCCTACTTGTGTTTGCTATTGTTGATGTGCAAAAAACATCAGACATAACAGTTTACCTATAAGCTATTACTGGCGCCGCATTAGCAGCTTCCCAGAGGCCAAAGACAATGGAGAGGCGGGAGGATGCTCTGAATAAACTATGGGAACAATCCATTAGCTATAATGGGACTATTAACTTTACTTTGGCAGATGGAGAGAAAGGATGCAGTTTTTTTTTAAACTCTATTTTTATACAGAGGGGAGAAAACAAATAAACAAGTGAGAGCAGAGGGAGACGTCTCATGATGATATGACTTGGCTTAAATGTGATAAGCCTGTTGACAGCCACCCAAGAAATGTGTAACATAATCCAAATTACTGAGGCTGCGGTGACATGAATTTATGAAATGCGATTAGCTTACAAATTGCATTTTGGGTAAATCCATCATTAATATTGCACATCAACTCTGAATGTCTTTCATCACGTCAAACTCAATTTCAAAGCAATAATAATAATAATAATAATAATAATGATAATAAATATTGTAATAAATACATTAGAAATAAAAGCATACTTTATTTACATTGCACTTCAAAACAAAGGAACAAAGTGTTTTAATAATACATGTATAAAATGTACTTTAGGTAAGTACATTGATAAAGACATACTGTATAAATACACTCATACATAATAGAGGATTTGTCAAGTATTTAATACTCTTATCAACATAGGAGTGGGCAAATATGCTGCTTTATGCAAAAATATGTATTGGAAATGAATTAACAACACAAAACAATGACAGATATTGTCCAGAAACCCTCACAGGTACTGACTTGAGCATACAAAATATGCTCAAATCATAACACGGCAAACTGCAGCCCAACAGACAACAACAGCTGTCAGTGTGTCAGTGTGCTGACTCGACTATGATGTGATACAAACTGCATGTGATTATCATAAAGTGGGCATGTCTGTAAAGGGGAGACTGGTGGGGACCCAGAGAATCCATTTACATTCACATATCTGGAGGTCAGAGGTCAAGGGACCCCTTTGAAAATGGCATCACCAAAGCATTATTGAACTTCCTTCCAGACAAGCTAGTATGACCTGACTGGTATCAGTATTATCACTGTAGCTTTAAAAGTACAACTGAAAAATTTTAAGTTGTATTAATGCGTTACTATGGCATTAACTTTGACAGCCCTAGTTAACTGACATGAATGCAGGATTTTTAAAAGAAATATATATAGTATATCCATAATAAAATGAGAAAAATTAAGAATTTATAGAAACAATACATTTAATATTATGTCACAATATACAGACTGCCTTTCAAGTACAGTTTACATCCACACAATTTTACCAAATTGATTAACATATTCAGAAAGATGTAACTATAGCAGCAGCTTTCTTAATAACACCTGGTAACTTATCCTTGTGTAGGATTTGTTGATCTACTAGTGTAATTGAGAATCTGAGCACCCCTCCGCTCACTCCTCCCTTTCCAAGACGTTAACGTGAAAGTGGAAACAGTATGTGAACCTTTGGATTTAATAACTGGTTGACCCTCCTTTGGCAGCAATAACCTCAACCAAATGTTTCCTGTAGTTGCAGATCAGACCTGCACAACAGTCAGGAGGGATTTTGGAGCGTTCCTCTTTACAAAACTGTTTCAGTTCAGCAGTATTCTTGGGATGTCTGGTGTGAATCGCTCTCTTGAGGTCATGTCACAGCATTTCGTTCGGGTTGAGGTCAGTACTCAGGGCCTATTTTCTTCTATTGAAGTCATTCTGTTATTGATTTACTTCTCTGCTTTGGGTTGTTGTCCTGTTGCGTCATCCATCCTCTGTTGAGCTTCAGTTGGTGGATAGATGGCCTTAAGTTTTCCTGCAAAATGTCTTGATAGAATTGGGAATTCATTTTTCCAGTGATGACAGCAATCTGTCCAGGCTCTGAGGCAGCAAACCATGATGCCCCTCCACCATATTTCACAATTGGGATGAGGTTTTGATGTTGGTGTGCTGAGCCTTTTTTCCTCCACACATAGCGTTGTGTGTTCCTTCCAAACAGCTCAATTTTGGTTTCATGTGTCCACAGAGCATTTTGCCAGGAGCGCTGTGGGACATGGAGGTGCTCTTTTGCAAACTTCATGTTGTTTTCAATAAAAACATGAAAACATTATTTTTTTTGGTGCAGTATTAGTTTAAGCAGACTGTGTTTGTCTATTGTTGTAACTTAGATGAAGATCAGAACACACTTTATGACCAATTTATGCAGAAACCCAAGTAATCCCAAAGGGTTCACATACTTTTTCTTGCAACTGTATATCCCACCTCTGCCAGGCGGCACTGTAATGAGATTATCAATGTTATTCACTTCACCTGTCACTGGTCATAATGTTATGGCTGATCAGTGTTAGCCACTGTATAAACTATGAGGGGCTTTATGTTTTCAGTACTTTCAAAACGCTGCATTTAACAACAATTAACTGTAGTGATAAGTGAGAAAGGTCTTTTCTTACAACGGCATTGAGATTTTCTGAAGACCGACTTCAGACTGAACGCTCCACAGTAAATTATAAATAGTCATTTAGAGAACAACTGTTAAATAAACAATAAACTCCTGTTCTTGCCCTTTAACAGATCAGTAGCAAAGCTGGCAGCACAAGCAGCCCTACTGTTTACATTATAAAAAAATCTTACCAAGGTCACTGCCTCCCCTGCACACACACACACACACACACACACACACACACGCACGCACACACATGCACACACACACACACACACACACAGGCAACCAGCAGTCTGGTTTTACAGCGAGCGCTCAGCCACAAAAGCCTCAAATGATCCGAAGTTGTGGGCCGTGATAAACATCTCCTCCTCTCCTGTCTCACCTTTACTGTATCACCCATCACAGGTTTCTGTTTAGTCTGGCTCTTTCTGCTGCCCCCCCCCATCATGCTTCTGTATTTAGTTTCTCACCCTCTTAGCCTCCCTCGCCTCTTTGAGTGCTTACATAACACGTAAACGGTGCCATTTATTTGCTCAGACCATTCCTCTTTACTGATCCAATCTCAGACCTGTAATGGCATTTTCAACTGCTGCACCATTTCCCTCAGATACCAATCTATCCCGTCATAATTACAGTCTTCTTTTGAAATCATGGTCTTGTTGCAGGCCAGATGACGGCCTCCCTTATCTCACCACTGGACTGCTGACTGAAACATACTACACATTTAGCTCTGCCACATCACGTCCCTTCATAATTAGGCTAAAGCCCTTTTTTTCTAACCAGTTTTCGTTTTCTCTGGAGAAATCAGAGATGCAAAAAATGAAAGGTCATTTAAAGGTTGTCCAGAGTTGATGAATGAGTGTTTCCTCCCTCATTTATTTAAACTATACAACATGTTTTTGAAAAAACAAGGTTCATGTTACATAACAGGTCCCTATAGGGGTTCGAATCTGCTGTCTTGTGAATGTACAGTTTGTGTTTGACTCTACATATGAAGGAAGCTAAATCTCCCTGTTGGTAATTATGAGTCTCAAAGTAACGAGATACTACAGATTGTATAATTTATCTTAAACCTGAGATTGAGCTGCATTTTTTTTTTATTCTTGACCTGCTAATATTACATTCACAAAACTACAATCAGAACAGGTCAAACCTCCAGCAACACTATAAAATAAAAATAATAAAAAACAACTATATCTTAAGACCAGTGCAGTTGGGCTTGTGTTTTTAATATTATTTCACTTTATTTTACATTGTTTTATTTGATTTTACAAATGTACCTTTTATTTTATCTTTATTTTTTATTTTCTTTTGTTTAATTTTAATTATTTCACGTTTTCTTATTTGATTTAATTCTGTCTCATTTTCAAAAAATATTTTATTTCACTTTATTTTACATTATTTTATTTTATTTGTTTTTACAAATGTGTCTTTTGTTTTATTTTTATTTTGTTTTGTTTTATTTAATTTTATTTTAATGATATATCTTTTTATTCTATTTAATTTTTATGTAAGGTAAATAGGTGCACCGACCTTTAAACGAGGGCTAGCTAGCAAATGAAAGAGCAGTATAGGGGTAGTTTTAGATCTGGTCTAGTTGTGAATTAGAAAAAAAAAAATCTGAATGAACAGATTTAAATCTTACAAATTTAAAATCGATTGATCATTAACTGGCAGTCATGACAACATAAACAGTCATATTAAAATTTGACTTAATGACCTCCGATTGGTGCACAGAAAAATGTGACATCACTCGGTCCCGCCCACGTCAAAAGAGCGAGTTGAGCACAGAATAAATAGAAAATACAGAAAATCTTTAATGTAAAAATCATTAAAACTAATTGAGAATATTGTGTGCTCATATAAAACCGCATCCCTTACAGTAAGAGGCCAGCTGAGAAATTAGGTTAACAGGGCCTTTGTTTCTGAAATAGACCAGAAGAGATGCACCAGAAGCATAAATCAGAGATCCATCTCTCAGATCACATCCACCATTTGATCTTCGTCTGTGTCACTTTGTCACAGCAAAGAACAGCACCAGAGTCAGAAGCTGTTGATGTGATCTGGCGCTGTGCATCAAAGAGATAATTCAGGATAGTCGCAAGATGGAAGTGTGGTGGATGTAGGTTGTGTTGCCCTTTGAGGGTGAGCAGAGAGTCATTAGGGCCCCGCTATGAGCTCCAGGAAACATCCCTATTTATAGAGCTGTCTCAAGGAGTCAATACTCCTCCTCCAGTGCTCCTTGTGGGACAAGGATGGCCTGTTTTAATGACTGCTTTATGACATTTATAGCAGTAGGAGATACAGAATCATATTTCACTGCGGTAGTCTGTGAGTATTTTCTAGTATCATGGATTTGGGCTGTGTGGATGGCGTTTTCTTTATTTACTGGATTGTACCAAGAGAATAAGATTGGACTGCATCGATTATATTTTATGAAGATGATTTTAAAGAAGCTTGCATGAAATTCAATTCAGTTAACCCTAACAGACCTGCGGGGCCGGAGGCGATCCTGACCGACTTTACCGTCTTTCAGAGGATCTAGCAGGTTCAGTGTTAGGGCTAGTGAATCTACAGATATATGAAAATAGAAACCCAGAAGAATCCATTGGTACCACGAATCCAAAGTTGGACTAAAGCTTGCATGGCCCTTTTCAAAGGGGAACCTTGACCTCTGACTAAGATATGTGGATGAAAATGGGTTCTCTGGGTACCCACGAGTCTCCCCTTTACAGACATGCCCACTTTATGATAACCACATGCAGTGTAAATGTCTTATTTTTACCTATTTTAAAAATTATATATTGAATATTTCTGTATACTGCGGTCTATAAACAGTGTTTGAATTACATAAATTGAGTATCACTGTAAAGCTGAAACTCCTGTGGATCCAATGAGCCCAATTGTATCAATGTGTGATGAAGTTAGTCCCAATAGGAGCCATTAAATTACAGTGAGATCGTTTTTTGAAACTTGACCACACTGCATAAAATGACCTGTGGTGAAACTTCACAGCAACAATCTAGAGACCCAGAGCATTAAGACGATGGATGGCTGTCCTAGCTCGACTGACAATAAGGGGGTTTCTGAGCAGAAGTGCTCATTATCCAACTGCTGAAAAATGCAATTCCTGCAGAAACTCATTTCTATGGTGTTCCTCACAGTCTTGGTGTCTTAATGTAGTATTTTGGAGGGATTGATAATTTTTTAAAAATCAATTATTGATAGGTAAATGTGGTTAAATGTAGCCCAAAGCCCACAAAATTGCTGCAACAACTTATAAGACAAAATCATATACTTCTATCATAATGGTCTAAACCCTTATACACTTTTACTATTCATTTTAATTAATTTGTGTTTATTTCCGATTTATGACTAGAGCAGCTTGACATCTGCATCTCAAATTAATCTTCAGGTTCTCAGCTTTCAGATGATGTCCACCACGTCAATGTGACTGTCTACTGCTGACCTGCTGTCTACCCTGAAGACGCCCTGTAATTTCTACTATTGTGGGAGGAATTGCCACAATATTTGCAAGTCTCTGACGTTTCCCTGTGCATAAATAAAACATTCACATCTTTACCCTGCAATTCTAATTCAACTGCTTTCTCTTGTTTTGGCTTCATAACAAACATTTCGCTCATGTCGTTGCCCTCCATCTTTGAGCTGCTCAAACTGCAAGTAGGTCAGGGAGCACCGGGAGCGTTTGAGATGCCAAGAGGTTGGCACTCTTACAGAAACACCGAAAACAGACAAATCTCAGCACTTCAGCAAAAAAAAAACTTTTATGGTATTATTGTTATTATTATTTACAACATTTATTACATTTTATACACCAAACTCTTGTCTCAATAGTTTATATTATTATAGCTGTGAGGAAACACATACAGTATTTGTTGTGAATGGACGTACTATTGATGAAACAAACTCACACACTAGGAAACCCTTCGTCCTACCCGAGGATATCAAAGGTTTCAGCAGTTTTTATATATCTCTAATATAACCAGTACTGCCCTTAATATGAAGCAGTTTGTAGATCACTGCAGACCTCCTGCTTTGAATCAATTTGAGCAAAAACAAATTTGGTGCAGAAATCATAACCATATATTGTTTTATTATTTTTTTGCAATCTGGCAGAAAACATCTTGCTTTCTGTTGCTAAAAGTTACTACAAAGAACTTTTATTTTGTGTTGATTTTGGCGGTGCCTGTGGACAAACGTGGTAGTTTTTCCCAGCAGCAGAGTCCCTTTAGAAAACCTCTAATTTTACTGCAGCAGGCTCTGCAACATGTTCTCATCTCATCTTGTCACATACTGATGCTTGCTTAGGTTCAGGCAACAAAACCACTACAGTTAGGTTTAGGAAAGAACTACATGGCTGGGCTTAAAACTACTACATTTGTACAGTGAAAACCACACTGAATGTTGTGAACTTGGGACATGAAGGAACACCTGATTGTAGCTTGTAACGTTACACACAAGATACAAACAGCGGCCTCCTGGATCAAAGTGTTGTGTTTGTTGGACCCATCTACCTTCCCTACCGCCTGCCCGGTGTGTCTTTTCACTCTTAAAGCTACATCACCACTCTTCCAGCACACTTTTGCTGCATTTGATATTGACGCGGATAAATGGAAAGCCTGTTGCGTCTCATTCTGATGCTAAAGAGAGCCTTAAGGTCCAGTATCCAGTGGCAACGGCCCTGGGAATGAGAACAGGCTGATCTGGCAGTAAACGTCTAACTTTTTGTTCCTTAAAAATTACCACAAAGAACTTTCATTTTGGCGGTCCCTGTGGGCATAAGCAGTAGTATTTCCGAGCACCAGAGTCCCTGTAGAAAACCATTAATTATACTGCAGCAGGGTCTGCCAATCTGCCCCACACAGTCCTGATTCTGGTTCTCCTGTGCCTCCCTTCCTTCCAGCAGCTCCAGAAATACGGTCTGGGCCTCGGGAGCGTGGTGTTGGTGCTGGCTCCATTGTCTGTTAGTCAAAAGGTGGCAGCGAAGCCGGATCTGGGTCTTTCCACAGTGGGATGGTTGTTGCCGGAGGCCCTGCTGGAGCCTGAGCTGATGGGGTTTCTGATGAACCTGCACGATTACCAGAATCAGACCCGTTGACAAATATTACTGACACAGAAATAGCCAATCTTGTCGCTGATGGTCTTGTTAACGTATGTAGGTCATATACTGGTGAGGCATCGGTATTAAACTGAGAGTGCTTCATAACCAGTTAAAAGATTGGAGAAACTTTAAATGGCTTCTGGTTGGATCTTAAACCGTTTTATGAAGTCTCTCTGTTGTGGGAAAAACATTTTTCTTGTACCCTTTGACAAGCATGTTTGGTAATTGAGCCTGTACTATCTTTACGTGTCCTCTCCGGGACACATTTATTCCCCTTGTCATCCAGCGCGTCACCTTTGCCAAATACTCCACATGGGCACGCCACTCATTATGCCATTCAGCTTTCAGAGGCTAATATAATACTTTACCTGAGCAAATATAATATATCGATCAGATCAGTACGGATATCAGATTTATCAGTATTTACTTTTATTGCTACTGAATGTCTCGCTGGCGTTAAAGTGTGACCTTTGGAGCTGATTCAGTGTCAGCTTCCTCTTCCCACAGACATACAGTATCGGGTGCCACTCCAGTATGAAGTATGAACTTTTACCAGCACTGAGTGCTGCTAAGTGATTGCCAGCAATCCATCATACTCGCCGCTCAGCAGTGGAGCAACTGGTGTCAGCCTGTACAGCAGAATTAACAGACTGCATCATCTGATCCCTGTGACGACCCCATGACCTCGCCAGCACTTCTCGTACTGTGAGGCAGCAAACTCCACATGACCTGGAGTATTTATAAGTGGGTATAAACAATAAATCCATGAATGAATGAAGGGTGATACAGCTGTTCATGTCAGGACCATCAGAAAACTCCATACTTAAAACTTAAACTTAAAACATACTTGAACTAATATGAAAATCTGCTAAAACAAAACTGGCTTGTTTTTATTTCATTTAAGCATTTTACATCATGACATCAACATGCGTCAGTTATTATTGTCCCCCCTCTGAAAAGTTTGCATGATCCTGGAATAGCGTCGGATCAAAATAAGGGTGCTGATGTTACTGCAGTACTACGGTGGTAAATGACACAAATTTAAAAAGAAATGCAGTTAAATTTGTCTATATTTATCTTACTCTATTTTATCATATTTCTATACCACATTTATGTCTTTCTAATGTTGTGCAAAATGAGATATGTCTCAGATGGAATATCCTTTTTACTAAATGACTCAAAAAAATGCCTTCAAAACCATGTTAAGTGTTGTTAAACAGCCTTTTTTTCAAAGATTGTAAAGGATTTATCTTTAGCTTCACTTTTCAGACCTGGAGGTAGCCAGTCTGTGCTGAAATCTATAACAACTGAGATGTGCTGTATGTGTTTAGCTGTTGATTCAGTTATTATGTTTTGTAGGCATCGCTATGAACAATGTATGAGACCAGCCATTAATACTGGTGATTGCCTTGGTCCATATGTGATATCCAAATAAAGGACAGACAAAAGCCTTGGGAAAAAATGGTAAATGGTCTTGCATTTATGTAGCGCTTTTCTAGCCTTCCGACCACTCAAAAAGAGCCACTATGCAAGGTGTAAGCTTTATCCACCAGGATCTAATCTAAATACTCATTCACACACTGATGGCTAAGCATTCGGGAGCAATTTGGGGTGAAGTGTCTTGCCCAGAGACACAGCGAGGAGTTGGGGATTGTACCACTGACCGTCCGGTTGGTGGATGATCTGCTCTGCCTTCTGAGTCACAGCCGCCACAATGAACAAACAAAGATGCATGAAAAGCAAAATGTGACTCAACAGGATTCTTTCAGGACTCTTTCAATCTGCATGAAAGCTTATGGAAACTGTCCACGTAGTTTATTTCTACAGGCCGTCAGTGTGTCTGCTTATACTGTTGTAGGAAGTGGATACGCTATATCTAGAAATTAATATGTTTTCTGCCTGTCATGAGGTTTGTGATGCTTTTATAAGCCCAAATGTAAGAAAATCTAACTGAGCAGGAATTATTTATACCACAGTTTGTGTCTATTGTTCTCACCTGCTGTACTGATTTACTGTATGTCTCACAATTCACCAGAAGGTGGAACAGTACCTCTTTCATATCACCCTAACATTGACAATCATTAATTCAGTTTCATGTATAATGTGTCTCTATGAGTGAATCTTATCTTGTCGCCACAGTATTCAGGCTTTAGATGGAAGTCACAGCTGCGAGCTCTATGATGAACGACTCTGTGCAGACTGCTGCTGAACTACATCACTGTGTGCCTCTATTCATGGCTAATCAAAAGGTATTTAAATGCTGACCAGAATATCTAACTAAACAAATTATCTGTTGGTTTGGGTGTTTTTTGCATGGCCTGGAAGGATGGTATGCTAATGAATAAAACCATGGCTCATCCTTGATCCATTTTTATCTGCCCTTAGTCCATTTGTGTCTTTGGTTTGTTGAAACCGTCCTATATTTTAACACATCAAAGATCATTTGATGGTCTTGAGGAATAAATCTGCATAAGCATAATATGAATAATGACTCAATTCATCTGGTTTCACTGTTGTATAAAGTCAGACATCTGTGCACAATCTGGGAAATTTAACATTTCAAATTTTAAAGCTGATGTGACAAACACTAAAAAGTAACTATTAAATAAAATAACAAAACAAAGCCTGCAGGCTTTCTGTCTGACAGTATCTGCTGAAATGAGGTCTGCATTAAGAAAGGATCCACCTCTCTTAAGCCCTAAAGGAAGGGCATCGTCACACCCTGATTGGCCAAGAGGGAAAATGCACCAAGCTGCTCTCAGTTCTTAATTAGCAGTCAGTCTCCACACCCTGCACAACAGGTGATCACATTCAGCCTCCAATCAATGCAGTCACCTTTGAGAATTGTGACATTCAGGTAAAATGAACTGGGAAAAGGGAAATAACAACAAGTACCACAGAAGAAACAACACAGAAACAAGCACATCCTGTGCCTTTAGGTGGAAAAGGGTCATTTTGCAGTCATACAAACAGAGAGGCATGCTGACCCCAAGATACTGAGCACATTTGGTCTGACGGCAGGGATTGTGATGGATGAGTGGTATGAGAAAACATTTGACATGGGGAATTATAACAGGGCAGCTCCCTCCTACAGCAGCAAAAGGCTCTGACCTCCTCTGTCCTCTTCCTGTACCCAACAGGCTCCTCTGACAGACGGGCTCCAAAAATACACAAACTGAGTCCAGATGATTCATTTGGAGCGACCGGATTGGGGACAATGTTTTATGTAATCAGAGCGGGTTACGTTACAGACACAAATGATGACAAAGTACACATCTGTGTTACTTAATTGCTTTATTCAGTCAGGACTATTTTCCTCCCAAACATGTTGGATATTACGCCTGGTTACTCAGATAGTGTGCGGTGAAACGTTGTGCTGTAATGGCTCGTCGAGAGGCACTGAGGAAGAATGATAAGCATGAGGTCAGTGTTTAAGCTGAGAGTTTTGTTTTCTTTTGGGCTCTCTTGTGTATAGTTGAGGAGAAATGTCAACAGGCAGGATATGTGACGGTAAAGTCTCTACACATCTGGTCAGTGTATGGTTGCTGACAGACAGTAAAACCTTTCTCAGAGAGTTCAGTTCAGAATGAAATTCCAACGAACTCCGCCAGGACACAGATTTGATTTCATCTGTTTTCCTTACACGGATTACATTATGTAAGACGGCACATAATCCCAATTTGTATTTAAACTAGATTTCAGCGCTGATCAAGTGGATTAAAAAATGCTCACAGACTGATCATAGTCACCACCATCCGTCTAGTTTCTTTACTTTAAAACAGCATATTACTGAACTGATTATTTGTTTTCTTTAAAAATACATCTATGCACTTAGATTTTTGTTTAAACTATTTGTTTATTAAGTCACTTAGATCGTAACTGTACACTGTTCTCCAAGGTACAGAATAGTTTCATCATACAGTAGCAATGAATAAGAGAACATGCAATAACATGATCAGGAATCCAAATGCCATATTTTTATGTGAGGGGACAAAAAAAAATAACACATAGCAATTATTATTATTATTATTATTATTATTATTATTATTATTATTATTATTAATAATAATAATAATAATAATAATAATACAAAAGAACTACATTAAATAAATGAACAAATAAAAATAAATGCAAAAATAAGTTTAAAAATTAATCAAAAAATATACATAGATAAATAAATAAATGGGAAAATTAAACATACAAGCACATATATTTGGGAATTAGTATAAAGCTAAAAAAGAGAAGCAAATTACAACAGGTTTTTAAAAAAAATGTCACATTTTTTCAATGATGTAATGGCTAATATATTATATATAATATTATTTTACTAAATTTAATAACATCTATTTATGTACTGATTGAGTCATTTATTTATTTATTGATTTCTTATTCATTTTGGCAGGTTCTCTCCTCCACAGATTATGAGACAGTACTAGAGGAGAGACTATAGAGTATAATCACAATCTTCATCGTTATAAAAGTTCCCCTTATTCCGCTTGATAAAAAAAAATGAATAAGTACATGGGCCATCATCCTAGGGATTTTAAAGTTTTACTGGAGATATGTGAGGACCTGAATGCAGCCCTGTTCTTGCTCTTTCTGCAGCCTTGCTTACAAAAACCTGGAAATCTGCCATCTTTCTCCACTGCAGTGATTTCACTAGTAGGCGTTATGTTAAACACTGCACCGTAGTGTATGCGCCAGACAAGTATGTGCAACCACTTACTGTCTGTAAAGAGGAGATAACTCATCACATATACACACATACAGCATGTAGGCCTACATCACACAAAGACTCTGCTCCCAGCTGCTCTGTAGTCACCACCTCTCAGAGGAAAACACTCGACATGCAGAAGATGAAGAATGGCGACTATGAATAGACTGAAATACATTATGTTCCTCAGTGTTGCCATGCAAAGCACGACTCCTCTGCGCAGTTTTGTCATTGTCAACAAGGAGAAGTGGTCTGTTGCGAAAGGAGAGCAAGGAGCTCTTTGCTATTCAGCGGACACATTCACAAAAAAATGAGCTGCAGCGCCGGAGGGGGGGCAGAAAACTGGACTTTCAATAGAAAACTGAGCCAGAGCACATGGCTGAGACAAACTCGGGAGGGTTCATTACGCATCTGAATGAGCGAGCGACACACTGGGTTTAAGCTGTGATGCCGATTCTTTTCAGTCTGGCAGAAAAAAAAAAAACAGTCCAGCCATGGACTATTGATATTCACTTCATGTCGTTGGGTGTTTGTCCCTGAGAGGATTTCATTGCTCAGCAGATGCTGAACTCACACCATCACCAAGGAAACTGTTGTATAAATTCATAGAGGTTCCTTGACCATCACCAGCTACAAGCCCCGTACTTAAGGTTTCAGTGTGGAGTGATTTGCTGTATGTTTCGTCGTCCTGGTGATATGCAGTGTCATGTTTGTATTTATCTTTTATGTACTGAAGCCAAAGACAAATTTCAACTGAGCTAGACAGTAAAGTCAATCTAATCTAATCTAATAAACTTAAGATAATAAAATGAATTAACAAGAGTTACATTTTCTGCAAAGACCTAACAGATGTGGCTACTGCTGGTTGAGGATACAAAGACAAAAGTGTATATGAGCAAATTAACCTGATCCTCAAGGGAAGTCACGTAAATACAGTAAAAATGTAGAGGACATTCAGCATATCATGATAATGCATTTTAGGCTTTTTCTGTGTCATTCGACACCACGTTGTTGCAGTGAAATGGACTTAGTTAGGTTTAGGAAAAATAACATGGTTGGGCTCAAAATAAGTATTTAAACTTAGCAATATACGTATGGAAACAACATGACATTAGTATGTAAAACACGTCACAAGTGCCACTAGAAAACTTCCTAAGAACTCTAGCAACACTTCTGGACACAAACAGTGTGAGTCCTGTGTTTGTTGGACCCATCCACCTGCCCTACCACCCACCATAAGCAGTGTTTCTCGCTTTTCATTCTACGTTGCCAGCTGTGTAGCATGTTCACACAGATGTGTTTATATTGCAGTCAGCACAGACTATGACGTGTACAAATGACAAGAACGGCGTTGTTATTGCATGCATCACTCGGCAACTTAATCTTACATGCAATGGTGAGCACTGTCGCCTCACAGTAAGAGGGTCGCGGGTTCGAATCTGGCTTGGAGCCCTTCTGTGTGGAGTTTGCATGTTCTCCCTGTGTTAGAACCGTAGGTGTGAATGAGAACATGAATGGTTGTCTATCTCTATGTGCCCTGCGGTGAACTGGTGACCTGTCCAGGGTGAACCCCACCTTCGGCCAATGCCAGCTGGGATCAGTTCTAGTCCCCCAACGTACCCTGACGGGATAAGCGGTTGCAGATGGATGGATGGATAAATGTACATCATTTATGTTTTCTTTTAACTACAAATGAACAGGGAGCGAGTTGTATGTTTTTTTTTTTTTTTTTTTTTTTTTTTACAGTGTGTGGAGGTGAATGGGTCTGTTGAAGATGTGGCTAGAATTTTAAAATCCTTTGTTTGCTGGTGTGGACAGGAGCTGAACGAATGGGTAGCAGGTGGCAATGAAAAGCTAAAACGAAATGGTGCTAAAATCAACATGCATGGACATTAAAGCTCTGGATCGCTGCTCATCACATCTTGTTAGCACACACTGCAAATTGAGGGGGAACTGAGTAAATTGTGCATCACTGCAGGCAACCTTTGTGTGTTCAGACACTCAGGGAGTGTTGTGTTCGCACACAACAGGGAGCTGCCCTTGTTTCTGTGCCTCCAGTTAGAGGACGTGCAACAATGTTATTTGAGGGGAGTCTTGGCACATGCAGAGTTTACAGTGAATCCCCTACACCCGTTATTTCTGGCTCCCAGCGACTGATCTCTCCCCGCCTCGATTTACTGGAAAGAAAGACTTCCTAGTTCTATCACAAGAGTTCATCTGTGTGCTGGTTTCTTTGGGGACAACAGAGGAAAAATGTTGATTCCCAAGCCTTATTTTATTTTATTTGGACATAACTGACAATGTCTCAAACAGATGGTCCTCCTCAGGTGAGGTGGGATATCTTCCATCTGTCAGGAAGATTACATGAAATACTTCCAACAAAAGGTTTTTTCTGTTTGTGTTGGTTTTTATTCAAATTTTGGATTGCACAAATCTGCTTTATCAGTATATAGATATTACAGTCTAATAGGTGCGGCTGATGAATTATGGGTTGCAGAAATGAAAGCAATGGAGAACACTGATGACTACAGGTATCCATATCCTGGAGACCCTGCTATAGCAAAATGATCCTATTGAATGATGGATTATCCCTTCTGGTTGGATGTAGTCACTATATTAAAATGCACCATTTACACAATCAACCCAGTGATGTTATTGGCACTATGATGTTATGAATCTACAGCATGCAAAATCCTAGAAATTTGTGATCACCCATGATTTGTACCGAGAAGGATTTATTGGAAAATACGATACTCAAAGAATAGACGTTGGTTGGAGAATCATTTTAAACTTGAAAATATGTATATGCCAATTTACTCACATAAATATAATTTAACAGTGATATCGTTAAGAAATCCATCCTTTTTGTCTATTTTGTACTCTTTGTGTGCTCTACTGCCAAATCCTAAACCTTTACTGTCACAATGATCTCATGTGTTGGCATAGACTGAGAACTTGTATCTTATCATCACAGAGATTTGTGCTGCGCCTGCTAACCAGCACTACAAGTTACTCATTTGGGTGTTAATATTAGCATTAGTATGATGTGGCAAATGATCATGGTGAAAGGGCATAACCACAAACTTGTAGGGCACAACCTAGTTGTTTAAAGGCAGAAGTGATTCTTGGTGAAACCTGCACCAACCGTTGCAAAAGGTCAAGGCTGACTTCCCCCTGCTGAACCCTGTAACACTTTAATATGCTAATCTTCTTTGTGCATTAGGAAACAATTCATTAAAGCTTCTTTTACTAAATACAGTAATAATATGCTGGTCGTTAATCAGAGTGACAGAAGAACATTCATTCCCTGTCATATGTTGACATCTTTATCACCCAAGTCACTTAAAAGAGTACTAGCATCGCACTCTGTCACTGTCAGACTCACAATGGACAGTTGACAAAACCTGCTGCCTACATTACCCACAGTGCAATTTGACTGCAAACAGTTATGCCGCAATCACCCTCTCGTGTCATACCAGGTTGCAAAAAAACAACATGGCGATGGCAAAAATGCCAAACTCAAGACTTCAAACGCAACATCCACAAACCAATAGGTGACATCAGCTTGTTATTTACAGGCTATGGTCCCAGTGTGATATTGCTGAAAGGATTTAATACAAGCCTGTTTGACAGAGAAAGTCTAAGTTGAGAGTCTAAGGTGAGAAACAAAATCGTATTAAACGTGTCTGCCTCAGATATTTAATGGTCAGTGAACATGCAGACTCACAGAATTACAGCCAGTGACTGTGCGTTTGAGGCTTTGGATTAAAGCTGTTGTGTGCTATATTGAGATAATGAGATCTACTTTCTAAGGATGGATTTTATGAACGACCTTGACACACAAACCTGAGCCACTCACCAGCTCAGCATATTATCACAACAGTTTTCATTGTTTCTTAAAGAAATATTCATCAGTGAAGGAGCGCTGTGTTGGATCAGGACCATAACTAAGCCTCAGGTGCAAACCACCCCTGAATTAACACAGTTAAAGCTGTTGTAATTATTGATAAATGCAGACCTTTGTTCATTCATAATCATCTTAAGGAAAATGCTGGAGCAGAAGTAAGAATTAAGATGATGTAATCCCTGAAAACAGAGTTTTGTTGTGACTCAAAATATTAGCCCCTGAAACAACTGTTTAGGTTGCACAATTTCACCCTTATTTATTGGTTGTCCATTATGTTTATGCCCATTTATTGGCATGCTGTAGGAAACAATGCTTGACTGCATTTCACCTCATTTTGGATTTTAACACAGAACAATACATTTTGATTGGAGGCTGTCAAAGTTATTGCGATAACATGTTAGCTTTGACAGCCCTAATTCAGACAGCTGTCTTAATGCAATTTTGGTTTAACACCACTAATTTCTTTATATAACTTCATCATAATTTCTTTATATAACTTAATTTTAGTTTGCTTTAAAACTAGAGTGAATATCATATGAAACTAGAAAACCTCAGGAATCCATTGGTACCATCATGTCATAGCAGCTTGTCGAGAAGGAGGTTAAATAACGCTCCAAAATTACGCTAAATTTTGGTGAGGAAAAACTGGCATGACCATTTTCAGAGGGGTCCCTTGATCTCTGACCTCAAGATATGTGATCAAAATCTTCTATGAGAGTCTCCCCTCTACAGACATGCCCAATTTATGATAATCAAATGCAGTTTGGGACAAGTCATAGTCACGTTAGCACACTGACACACTGACAGCTGTTGTTGCCTGTTATGATTTGAGTATATTTTTAATGCTAAATACAGAACCTGTGAGGGTTTCTGGACAATATTTGTCATTGTTTTGTGTTGTTAATTGATTTTCTAGCAATAACTATATACATACATTTGCATGAAGTAGCATATTTGCCCACTCATGTTGATAAGAGTATTAAATACATTTTGAACAGATAAAAAAGTGTTATTAATTTACGATTAATCAATATTAACTATTTCAATCAACTGATAGCCCCACTTTGAATTTATAAATGTAACATGGTGAAACTGGGATGTGGATATTTTGATATAAACAGACATTATCATCAAAACTGACAAGACACAGAGATAAGAAGAATGCTAAAGATTATACATGATAATTGACCTTTTTATCTTTAATCCTTTTCTGACTCCCAAACACTTAACTTCTTATCAGGTTTAAATCTTTTATTTTGTGCACACATGCCTCTGCATCTCATGAGCCTAAAAGCTCTGATGGCCACTCGGTGCACTGTGTGATGTACAAACAGATAAACGATGTGACTATTATCCAGGAGCACCTTGTTTTTGACAAACCTGTTCCCTCGTCTCTCATGGTATTTGTGCATCAGTTTGATATGTGGGTGCCAGACAGATTGTGTCTGGTTGCATAAGGACTCCCCCTCCCCGGCGCCCACTGGGGAGGAAGTGTGATGGCAATCACACTTCTTTGGCCTACTACTCTCTCTGTTTTTACTTCAAATGACAGAGGGATTTGTGTTTGCTTTGCCAACACAGAGACACAGTCAGTATCTGGTTGTGGGGCTGGCAGAGCAGATAAGGCGACATCAGATGTGTAGGTCAGAGAAAAGTCATGCAACATAAGTCTGCTTTAATGAATGTTAAATACATCCCACAAAAATGCTCGTGATACTCTAATTTTAGCTTAAAATGGGCTGAGAACCATGTGCACTGTGTGCTTCAAAAAAATAAAAAATGAGCATCCAAACACTGAATTCAGGTCAGCAGCTTGTTATGCAGCACATTTGGGAAACAACGCCCAGCCTTACCAGCTTCCTGAGGCCTCTGTGTATTACAGCATGATAATTAACAGCAATCATCATTATCTGCAAAGACATCAGAACAGCTCATCAAAGGCAGCAGAGAGGAAGTACGCACAGTCCTGCTGTTACATCATTCTGGATGAACCCATTTTAAAGCGAGAATTTAAAGTCTTTGGAGGTTTTTTTTTCATTTTTGTTGATTGAGAGAGTGTTGAAAGTGGGGACATGCAGCAAAGGGCTCCAGGCAGGATTCGAACCCTCGGCTGCTGCAGCAAGGATTTCAGCCTTGGCACATGGAGTGCCTGCTCTACCAAATGAGATAAACAGCACCCCTAAAGGGAGATTTAACAATTATTTCATTCTCTTATCAACATGGGAGTGGACAAATATTCTACTTCATGCAAATGTATGCATATATTTGTTATTGGAAATCAATTAACAACACAAAACAATGACAATTATTGTCCAGAAACCCTCACAGATACTGACTTGAGCATTAAAATATGCTCAAATCATAACATGGCAAACTGCAGCCCAACAGGCAACAACAGCTGTCAGTGTGTCAGTGTGCTGACTTGACTATGACTTGATCCAAACTGCATGTGTTTATCATAAAGTGGGCATGTCTGTAAAGGGGAGACTTGTTGGTAACCATTGAACCCATTTACATTCACATCTTGAGGTCAGACGTCAAGGGACTCCTTTGAAAATGGCCATGACAGTTTTTCCTCACCAAAATGTAGCATAACTTTGCAGCATTATTTAACCTCCTAACCCCTAGTACTACATGGTTGTACCAATGGATTCCTTAGATCCTCTAGTTTGATGTGATACCGGTATCCTCACTCCAGCTTTAAAACTGAGCCCTGCAACCTCCGGGAGATCGATTGAGTTGATGCGTTTAAGGAATTAGTGGCATTAAAGTGCTATTATCGTGTTGACTTTGACAGCCCTACATGAAATACAAATTATAGAAGAACAATCCACTCTGCACATATATTATTAATGCCACTTGGTCACTTTAAGACTTCATGGTTTGTGTCCACAGAGGCGTTTTTAAATTGAGGGATTGCCTCGTTTCTTAGCATTTGACGCTTGACGGGCTGCCACTAGACACAAGGCGCCTGATTGGATGAACGCTTCCCTCATGAGCTGCTGCTCCCTTCTTTCAAATAGTTTACCAAAAACAGGAAGAGAGAAATAAGCCACACAGCTGCTGAATCTGTCTTTATTTTAGATCAGTTTGTCAGAAGGGAGTTTCATAGCCCAGACCTCAACTTTATGCAAATAAAAAGTGGCCCATCTCTCAAATTGCGCTGTGGGCATGTACCATAAGACTTTCAGATGCATATATATTTGTATACTGTGCATGTGTATGTTTTGTATTGTTGTTGTTGTCAGTGCCAAAGACAAATTTCCTTTTAATGTAAATCTAAAGGACAGTAAAGTAATGTGAATGATGATCTGATCCGATAAGTAGAAACAGACAGTCTGAGAGATTCTGATTCTTCTGCAAACTAGAGTGTAAAAATTAAACCTTCAAATTATTGTTAAGTCTTAAAAGATACAGTTATAGTTTGACATTCAGTGTTTCTTGTGTATCCTAATAAACATGTAGAATGCATTCCCTTCCTCATGAAACATAGAAAGGTAGACTGTAGTGAATAAAGTTTGTTGGTGCATTGCTGCAGTTGTTGTTGCACTAGCATGATCTTTTCATTTGACATTTCATTTGACATAGCCAGTCTTTGAGGTAAATTCCTTTTGGCAGTCTGATATGAAGGTTCAGCTGAGTGATAAGATATTTCCAGCTGTGGTAAGATCCTTCCCACTCTAAAACATTCATATACCAACCAAAATATATACATATTATTTCTTTATAATTTCCTGTTTTCTTCATCTTTTATGACTATAGCATTGCTCTACAGTGCCATGCGATCATTAATGTTTTTTTGCTTGAATGAAACATGCACATTTGATGCTATCATCACAGAATATTGCTTAAATGTTAAATGCATAGACCGTATATAAGAAGTGGGCACAGTCATCATGACCCGTTGCTTTGTGGTCTGCTGTTCTGAAGCCTCGAGTTCAGCTGAAGTGACACAAGAAGCTAAATACAGCCGAACACTGAATAAGACATTTTCAGACATTGAAGTGGTTTGGTGGTGTAATGAAGAAGACTTGAAACTATAGATTGAGACCATAAACTCATGCTTACAATGTTTACTGAGGTAATAAGAAGTTGGCTCATTTCCTCACTTCTATACAATCAGACTTCTTTTTGCAACCAGAGGAGTCGCCCCCTGCTGGCTGTTAGAAAGAATGCAGGTTTAAGGCACTTCACCATTGACTTCACTTTTCAGAACTGGAGGTTGCCTGTATCTCTGAGACCAAAAGGGACAATATGCCTGCTCACAGCAGGAGAGAGGTTATGTCCATCTGGTGAAACAGACTCTTTTTGTCCCTTTTTCTGCCTCCTATCCACTCACACATGCACACAATCACCATCAACATCTGTTTGCACCAATGTCCCACAGATTTACAGCCTCGACCCTCAAGGTCTTCCTCGTGTCCAGCGATTTGTCAGATTTACAGTGAACCTGTCATGTCGTATTGTATCGTACAGCCGCTGGGCTTGCAGGCGAGGGACTGTGGTAGATGGCACTTCAGTTGCATTCAGCTTTTGCTACGCTGCACAGAAATGCTGCAGGAGCTCTGGTAGCATGAGCAGCACATACTTCAGACGCTGTTATATAAACAATGAAAGGCAATGACTCTGAGCTTGGTAGTAAATATTTGCATTAATAATTCAGAATGTAAATATTAACATTGAAGTGCATTTGTGCTCCAAATGACATTTAACATGATTAAAAAGAAAGTATTTGACAGATATTAGATTCAGTATGATGGTGTATTTGGGCAAGTGCAAGTAAAAAATAAATAAAATTACGGAGCCGGGTGAAGGGGATAATATTCAGAGAAAACACTCTTGTATATACTGGATATTCTTTGAGATTAAAGTAAAAAATCTGCAAGAAAAAACATGGTAACAACAGCTGCTGTCTGACTTTTGTTGTGCCTAATATAGTTCCTGAAATATATACGTGTTTTCTTTCAAGACCTTTCTGTGTGTGTGTGTGTGTGTGTGTGTGTGTTTTAATGAACGTAATCATTGGTATGCATTGTACTTTATCCTCATGTTAGATCTGTTGTACATTTTATTTTTCCTGTGGGTTATCAGATAAATCCTACAGATTGCTTTTTCTGATGTCCTCTCTGACTAGCGGCCTCTGAGCGAGGCAAAGGTCCAGAAAGATACATATACACATTTTCTTTCATTTCCTTTTATGAACAAAAATAAATACTAACATAAATAAACTTTAGGTAGAACTATAACAGCATATTGGAGGTTTTATATACAGTGGCCCCAATATGCCGTCATAGTTTGGTGTTGTCCATTTATTAGCTGTCAGTCGTATCATCAAATGAAGTTTGGCAGCTTGTCATGGAATTGTAGATGTTATAATGATCCTGTTTGAAGGCACTTCAAGGATGTTGGATTAAAGCTGAGTTTGAAAGCTGAGATTGGTAAATTCCACCTGCATAGGAAGATATGTTTGAAATGTATTGTTTTTCACACATTTCTTACATGCATTTGATTTTGTATGTACAGTATGCGATTCAGGAACACAAAAAACATTGAAAACATTGCAAAAAGATCATTTAGTCAAATAGTACACAAAGTAAAAATAATATTTTGGGAATATCTGACACTTTTTCCGCAGTTCCTTTACAGGTTACAGGAGATTTGGGTGGTTGTTTTCCCTTCTCGTACACTCATCCTCTCAAGAAGAACGTACAGTCCGTTATCAGAGTCAAAGTTTGTTATCAGAGAAACAACATGTGGTGCCAGAAGTCTGGAAGCAGACAAAGGACAGCCGCACCCTGCAAAGCATCAGATACAATGCATTTCTTTGCTGCATGAAAACAATTTTGAAAACAAATTGATGGTTGCTCATTTAAATAATATTAAATTCAAAATATGAGCAGAGCTCAGGCTTTCACTGCTGTCACATATTAACTCAGGTCAGTGGTGTGAACAAGGACAACCTGGTCAACCATTAACCATCACATAACTACACAAAACCAGAGTGGTCAGTGATATATGTACCTAACAGTAATTGAATGCACCTGTGTTACATGCAGCAGTGTATACATGCAGGTTTGATGGATGAATTAGGTACAAGAGTGATGAGCATATTTTGTGAGCTAGTTTTGTTGTTTGGCTAACAAAAGGTAAATACAAATTACCAATTAGCTGTATTTGCCAAATTTTATTTCATTCAGACATGGCCTTTAATTCTAATTATTATCCATCCACATATGTAAAGAGATAGCCTTACATTCACACAGCTGTTCCCATTCGTTTCTATTACCTTCTGTGTGATGATGACAGTTTAACTGTGCTTATCAGCATCCCAGACAACACCCACATCACTTAAACTGAATGCTCTCTGTGGGTGACGCAAGAATTTACTCAATATTCGTTGATGATATTCACACGTCAAATGTCACCTAAGTCCCTCCATCTTCCTCATAATTCGTGGGAAGGAGAGTGAGTGTCACTTTTAGTGCACTTTATCTGTGCTGATGATATATTTAATGTGAAAGCCGCTGTGCCCACATGCCTGAGAACAAGCACCCAGCTTCCTCAGAAGTTTCAGCCTGTGTGATGGTGATAACCACAATGACGCTGCAGATCAACAGAAGTAGTGGCAGATGATGAAGAAGGGGCAGTTCATGGTACTAATGTTAATGGAACATACAGATGTGCCTTAAACATTATGTTTATTAACAACGAATGTGCATTAAAAATATGCTTTGAGGAAATTTTAGTTACCTCCGCCAAGGAGGTTATGTTTTTGTCTGTTTGTTTGTTTGTCTGTGTTCAAGATAACTCAAAAACTTATGGACGGATTTTGATGAAATTTTCAGGGTGTGTCGAAAATGTGCAAAGGAAGAACTGATTTAATTTTGGGAGTGATCCGGAAGAAATCCTGGATTCTGGATCACTTTGAAATTTTCGTTAACATTGGGGTAAATGGGACCCAAAAAAATTGTTTCTCAATATCTCTGGTAATTGTTGCCCAAAGCTCATGAAATTTGACTCAGGGATTTACAATGTGTACTTCTATCAAATCCCAAAGGCTGATCCAGATCTGATCCAGATGGCGGATTTTATAACAATTTATATAAAAAATGGGGGTACTCTTACATTTTGGCCTACTGTACATTTAATATTAGAGGCAGAGATTTCTAACAAGCGGCATCGTGTAGCTGAGACAATTCTGCATCTCTTCATGCAGTATGTCGACGAATTTGATCTAGCTTTAATACTTGAGGGGAAAGAACCAGAAGAAAATTCAGGGGGGAAATTATGGGGGTTGGGGGGGTTTTTGCTCTTCGGGGGTTTTTTTTATTTTTTTAAATTATTTGAATTTGGGAGATTAAATTAATAAAATTTTAAATAAAAAAAAAAATACTCTTATACAGTAAGAAAAAAAATAAAAAAAGAAAAAAAGAAAAAAAAAAAAGAAAAAAAAAAAAACAAAAACAGAAAAAACCAGCAGACACAAAAAAAAAAAGAAAAAATATAAAAAAAACAAAAAAAAAAAACAAAAAAAAAACAAAAAGAAAAAAAAAAAAAAAAAAAAAAAAAAAAAAAAAAAAAAAAAAAGAGGAAAAAAAGAATATAACAAAAACAAAAAAAAAAAAAAAAGAGCAGCATTACACAAAAAAACAAAAAAAAAAACAAAAAAAAACATAATACTTCATACAAATAAAACAAAATATTTTATTTTTTTATAGGGAAATATTGTTAATAATTATTAAACACCACACAAGAACAACAAAAATTACAATTCTACTCACCAAACACACCGTAATCTTGAGAAACTAGCAAAAGTACACTAGGTTTTTAAAATTATCTAACAGAAACCCAGCCAAGTGTTACCAACTCTCTTCCAATGAGAGCAGCGGCAGTAAAAGCTCCAAAAGTCAGTAAATCTAGAGAGAAAGTTGCTAAGATGGCAAAATCTGTCCCTCCAGGCCTCCCTCCAAAGCCACTACCCCAAAATTATCATTATAAACATAAACATATAATGAACGTAAACACCATTTTTTTTTTCCAGAGCATTCGATTTATTCATTGCCGTCAGGATTTAATGAGTATTTCAACAAAAACATAAAAAAATGTTTTGGAAAAAGATTACTAGCTTTAAGGGCACAATGAACAAGATTTGTCAGTTGAGTGTTATGGTGCTCATGCTTATGGTGATACCCAGAAACATCCTGAGCACAGCAAAATAAGAAAACAGAGGTAGAAGGTAAACATTCTAAACATGAGTTTATGGTCTCAATCGCTAGTTTCAAGTCTTCGTCAATACAGCATGATGATCATTTAGTAAATTATGGTCCCATTTAGAGTCAAATAGACCATAAAGTCGGGGATGTTTTGGGGCGTGGCGACCTTGTAATTGACAGGTCGGAGTTGTTCATATTTTTGTCTTACAACTTTAACCCTTTCACAATGTGTTTTCAGTTCATGAACGTTAATAACATTTTGGTGGCCTTAAAATGTTTTATCAGTGTTCAGCTGTAGGCGGTGTTGATCCCTAATGGTATGGGGGCAATTTTTGGGTTGTTTTGTGTGCATTGGGCCAAAAAAAATTTTTTTTAAAAAAATAAAAAAAGTTTTTCAGCAGATAATTTTTTTTTTAGGGTAACTCTGCACTACAAACACTCTAATAGCCTTTAAATCATTAGTCCGTTTTATAACTTTTAGGACCTTACAGCTGAATCTAGAGTTATTTCCTTCCTCTGTTTATGTCTATGGACACCCAGACTGTGACGACAGCGCTATTCGTGATGTTGGGACCCTGAGCGGATGCCACGCCCAGTAAGACCTGATAGACCCAGAAGATCCAGGTACCCCCTCATGTCACTTCTGGTTTGGAAAAAAAAAAAAAAAAAAAAAAACAAGACGGCGACGGCCAAAATGCCAAACTAAAGGCTTAAAAACAGCTGTCCAAAATCCCATGGGTGACGTCAAGTTGGCCACGTCCAATACAACGTACAACATACAATGCATTTTGATTGAGAGGAATTATTTTTGGAGTCTATTTCTTTTTAAGGAAATTCCTCCTCATTGTGCCTTTAACTTTAATCTTAGTGGCCTCAAACCTGCAGCACAGGAGATGCAGGTTACAAATCCTGGTCTTTGATGTCAGCGTCCTGTGCTTTACTACCATGACCTTATCTTTATAACTTCTGTGCAGTATACGGATTACTGGATTGTAAAAAATAAGTCTTGGTTGTAAACTTGATGTGGTAATTACAGTTGGTTTCCTCCTCATTCTGATTTGCTTATGGTTCTCGACATAAACAAAATGACCCAGATTGTAAATTAGTCTTCTCTCTGCTCTCTCTCATAGCTTACCAGGCATGTCATTAATCATGGCTGCATGTGGGTATGTATTTGCATTGAGGCTGTTGCACATCTCAGATAGTCACATCATGTGTATCACTTGTCGAGGGACCTCTAGAGTCCCAGCCATCTCCAGCCTGTTTGAAAGCTGATGAGGGCCACGGCTGTTGCACTTTATCACCTCATCACCCCGTGTTCCACACATTTCCCTTAGCCCTTAGATGCTCCCATTGAAGCTATTTAGGCTACGCTGATCTATCAAAGGCGTGATCTTTCCATACACCGATGTTTGCATTGAAGGAATTTCCTTCCTTATTTACATGGCGCCAGACCAGTGTTTCTTTAGAAATATCGACAGCTGTGGTGTGGTGACAGATGTCGTGTGATACGTACTCTTTTGTTGTCTTCATCTTTGTGTATTTCCGAGGAAAACAATGTGCAGTGTTTCACCTCAAAATGACGTGTTTACAGATATGTGCAGTAGTCAATAATCATAGACAAACACTTCGAGATAACAGCAATTGTACCCCTTAGGTAATGTGTTGTGTCACCACTATGATATTTAACATTGTTTCACAGCATTGCATTCTTTCACCAGTCTTTCAATGAATATTAAATCTGACTTATTTATTTACATACATTATGTATATACAGAATATAGTGAGAAACTGAAGGCAATATTAAGTTTTATAATGACACAATGGTTGTATACTGTCAATGATCTATGTACTTTTCATATGTTTTTATGCCAATATGGGTGCAGCAGACCACTACGTTTCACAGCCCGGGTAACTTTTATTGAACAGAGATTCCTTTAGAGACCCACAATAGACCAGTTTTTGTCTTTTGTATAAGGGTTTAGAGCATTGTGACAGAAGTATATGATGACCACCCCCATGCTCTGTTATGTCTCATATGCTGCAGCAATATTTGTTACAAAGATTTGGTGCTAAATTTAACAATTTTTACCTATCCAAAATTGATAAAAATGATGAATAATCCCTTCAAAATACCACATTAAGACACCAAGACCTTGAAGAACACCAAAGAAAAAGCCATACTGTGATTTGGGATCAAAAACTTCTGACATTTGGAGATTTCTGTAAGAATTGCATTTTTCAGTAATTGGATGGTGAGTACTTGTGTTTTGGAAACTGCTCAAAAAGACCTTAAATTCAATCTAGCTAGGAAAGCCATCCAGCCTTTGAATGCTCGAGGTCTCTAGTTTGTGGTTGTAAAGTTTCATGAGGCTGTAATTATCCTAGAGGTCACCACAGGTCATTTTATACTGTGATGTCCAGTTTCAAAAAAATAGTCTCACTACAATGAAATGGCTACTATAAGGACAAACATCATCACATATAAATACAATTGGGCTCACTGGATCCACAAGAGTCTCAGCTTTACAGTGATCCCCAATTTATGTAATTCAAGACTGTTTAGGGACCCCAGTATGCAGAAATATTTGAATACACCATTTTAGAATAGGTGAAAATAACATTTATACTGCATTCAAAATACTGCCCCTTAAAGTGGGCATATCTGTAAAGGGGAGACTCGTGGATACCTAGAGAACCCATTTTCATTCCCATATCTTGAAGTCAGAGGTCAAGGGACCCCTGTAAAAGCTGGGCAAACCCTGTGACAGCCATTGTAATTTTTCCCCTCCACAAGATTTCTAGCATTATTTAGCCTCCTTCCCAACAAGCTAACATGACATGGTTGGTAGCAACGGATGAGCCCACTACAGCCTCTTAAAAACATTAACGTAACGTTAGTCAGGATCAGGTCTTGTTAAGCAAACGATATGTTTTTCTTTGTTGTCTGACAGCCCGACGTAGCCGTGTGTCCTGGTGTATATGAGCCATCTGAGGTCCAGCACGCTACAGCATTTAAAGGAGAGATTGATTAGACAATGAGCACCGGCTGTGCCAATCAGCTCACCTGGCACTGCTCTCATGAGCCTCCCCCACAAGTCACTGCCTCAGAGCATCTCACCTCCATCTCACCTCCACACTGCCTTCAATTCAGCCTCAAATATATGCAAAAACTGCAAGAAAGCATTTTATATTGTAATTAAAAAAATAAAATCATGAATCACTTTCTCATCCTAGTGGCAGATTTTGGTTTCAGCATTTCAGTTATCAGTAACACAATCTTTAAATCAAGTGTTGCCAAATAATTTACAAAGAGGAATGACTAAAGGAACGATTACAGTAATCTCCTGATAGCAACGAGGCAAACCAAACATTAGATCTTTAATACATAATCTAACTCAAACACAAACACACCTTTACATACTGATGGCGGTCATGGTTCGACCACTTAAATTTAATTACTATCATGCAAGAAAAATCACTCACTCCTAAAATAAAATAGTAATAAAATACAGCAATAATAAAACATTATCAAAGGACAAAAAAATAACAAAAAAAGTGATTCAAAAACTTCTTTAGGATTAAAGATAAACAAACTCATAAAGTGAATGAATGAATGTATAAATAAGTAAATAAATAAATAAATAAAGGAAAATAAAAATTCATTGATGTAAAAAATAATGACTGACAATAATTCTGCAAATTACATATGAGGAGATTTAAAGCTTAGATTCAACATGTCATCAAGGAGTTTAAAACACAAAACAAAATATGTTTATTGGGTTTCAGGTTTACATGTTTGTTCATGTAAATGACAGTTTATGCTGAAAAAAAATGGATTAAAAACAAACAAAAAACACACAATAAATAAATAAAGGGAAAATGAAAATTCATTGTTGTGGTATGTCCAAAATAATGTCAATGACTTTGATAGGTCTACAATTACATATGAGGAGATTGAAAATATATTTTCAGTGTGTCATCAAGGACTTAAAAAAGTGTTAACTGGCTTTCAGTCTGACAGATAAGATCAATGCAAATTCAATTTTGTGCTTTTCAAATATAGTGAAAAGGACAAAAAAATGAACGAATAATTGGCGGAGGATTAAAAACAAACAATAAAATGAATAAATGAACAAATAAATAAATGAATAAATATATAAATAAATAAAGTGCACAAATAAATAATGTGTGTCTTCACAGACTTAAAAAAAATAAAAATAAAAAATGCGTTTATTGGTTTTTAGTTTTATAGATAAGAGAGTGAAAATGACAAAAATGAATAACTAATTGTCATAGGATTAAAGTGGAACGCACACAATAAAATCAATTAATTAATTAAACTAAATTGGAAAATGGCCTTTTCCCAAATAAAATACAATGAGCACATTCTTTAAATGAACAGCTGAGCGTGCTGTAACGTCGCCGCATTGCTGCGTTTATCCACCTCCACCAGCACCAGCTAACAGGTGGTAATGTGAGAGACATGCCCTCCTGCAGCTCTACAGGAAACCCTACTCCTTATGGGTAACGCTAGCCAGCATGCCACCGAGAGAGCACAGGAGCATGAAGAGAAATCCGGCCCATGGGTGGATTAATTTGACTGTGGTCAGGAGCGATGAAAGGGGCAAATCAGTGGATGACATGAAGAAGAAGAAGACGATTTGTTCGGCTGAGTGACTGGGAAAGACGGGAACAAAAGAAAGGAAGGAATGAGAAAGTGAATAACACACTGTTGTCGTCTATTCAGGCGAAACATCCCTTCACCTCAAAAAGTTTGTTTTCTTGTGCGTGTGAGAAAAAGTGGCGGACAAAGAGCGAAAGAGAGAGAAAGAGGGAGTCAAGAAACCAACAATCAAACGGACAAAGAGATGGCTGGACCTGGTACAGGTTTGGCTCACTCTCTCTAAGCAAAGCGCCGGCCCGATAGCCTCGTTCAATAGACTCATTCTTCTTATCAGGGTGGCCAGCAGAGCAGGAGGAGGAGGAGGAGGAGGAGGAGGTGAGGTTCTGTATAGGTGACCTAGATAAGGTTATTCCTGAGCTCTACGAGGCAAGTGGGGCGGCCTCCAAAGATGACACACCCCTCGCTATCAACCCCTCTTCTTTCTGTTATCAGGAGAAAATACTGTCATGCTAGTCAGGAGATATCACCATGACGGACCTCTTTCCAAACAGCACATGCTCGATACTTTGAGTGGCTTACACTACACATGGACTCAGCTACTAGGCTCTCTGATTAACGGGTTAAGCCACGTTAGCCAAAAGGTGTATGAATGACACGATGAAGCGCTATAGGCATTTGGCATGCAACAAGAATGCTGCTCTTGCCTTCGATGTGTCATTTATACGCCATGGAGTCTGTACTGACTGCAATGTAAACACATAAATATGCTACGCTCAGAACTAGAAGGAAATGTAAGAAAGACCAACAAAATCTCATCCCAACTGGTCACATACCGCCGCACTGTCACGCCCCTTGACGTCACTTCATCAAAAAACCACTATAGTTACCCTATCTGTCACTTTGGGATTATGCAATAAAACTACTATAGTTAGGTTTAGGGAAGAACAGCTTGGTTGGGCTTTAAACTATGTTTTTTAAGTGAAAATGACACTGAACGTTGTGAACACGGGACACAAATGAACAGCTGATTGTGATGTTTTGCACGGGACAAGAAAAATGGTCTCCTGAATGAAAGTGTTGTGTTTGTTGGAAGCTTCTGTATTTTACGCCCTGGGATTGAGAAATGGCTGGAAAAAATGTTTATGACGAGTAAGAGGGGAGGTGGATGGGTCTAATAAACAACAGGATTTTTAAGCATAAGATCGGTGTCATGACGTTTGTGACGTGTTTTCTGTACTTGGGTTCCGTTGTTTTCATGCGTATTGTACTTAGTTACGTATTTAATCTTATTGTGCCTTCAAATGGGGTCATGTTTACCATGTTCACAACAGTCCACATGAAGGACCCCTCTTGTGGCATTTTCAACCTTGTTAAGTGCAAAGTTTCTGAAAGCTCAGAGTTTGTGACTTGTGATGTGTTTGTTTACTTTGTGAGAAGTGGGAGAGGCCATGGAAGTTCATTTTTGTGCATAATAAGTTAATATATTGTAATTTTAGTGGTACATTGTTTTACTTGGTAATTTTATAATATGTCTGAGGAAAATGTTGATATTCCAGCCTCATCTTTTTCCTCTGTCATTATGCCTTTGCATTTACTGTATTATGTTACCTGCTTGCTAACTTGTTAGCCTCTGTGGCTTCTAGACTCTGACAGTAACATTAATATTGCTGTTGCGTAACAGCGGTGCTTTTACGACTTAACCACTTGAACGTCACACATATACTGCACACAACTCTCCATGTTGTAAACACAAGCTCATGAGTTTCATATGAGGGCAGCATACAAACCAAACATAACTAAGTGGTCTTGTTTCCTAAACCTAACCAAACGTTATTGTAATTTTTGTTTTGTGGTGTACAAAGGACACATAAAAAGCTGCATGTGTATGTATTATTATACTAATCCTATGTGAACAGGGCTTTGTTTTCGAATTTTGTACATTGTGCACATAACATTTTCAGAGAAATTGATTTCCTGAGAAAATGTTGCTGTCAGACTGACTGCTTGGAAGTACAATGGCTTACAGAGTCGACCTGGACGCCAGTGCACCTGATTGAACTGGGTAGTTAATATGTGCAGCAATGGCCACCGTGGCTGAAAAGACTGTCCAGAATGCACCATCATAATTAATATCCATCCTGCCGGAATGACTAATAAATAAAACATACAAACCGATGCTGAACACAGTGAATGCTCCGTATGTCACAACAGTCTGTAATGACCTGCAGTGTAACTGTCAGAGGTAGTTTGGTTCAGCAGTAGCGTGACCCTGCAGTTAACAGGGATTATCCAATGATCTCATTAACATTAGAGCTAAAGTAAAGTATGTGGACATAATACACAGTCATATTAATGGTCTCATGCAGAGCTGAAGGAGAAGACAATCGTCAGGTTTATTTTTGTGTCTATTTATATTCACTAAAAAACTATAAAGAATGTCAGTTGTGATGTTTTTATAGCTTCACACTGTGCTGTTTTATTTGTAGGAATCACTTTAAGTTAAGCAAAGCACCTACTTGACATTTGAATATAATGCGATAAGAGAAAATAAAAGAGGCCACAATGGGACAAGATTAATATCAAGGCTTTCAGTTAATGGATACAATTCAAAAATATGTTTGTGTTTATTTGCTTCACCTCGTGGGAATCTAAATAGAATGGGTCCACTTGAATGAATATTTGCATTTTTTTTACTATGTTTATTGACATATTTTCCGGTCACCATGGATTAACATGTAAAAACACTGTGGTTGATGTTTGAGACAAATATCCTGTTGTCCCAAAGTGTCTCAGCTGCAACCAAATAAAACTTAATTTAGACTTTTTTTAATTGTTTGAATTACACTTTGACTTTGCCTGTAGAGGTCTGAGAGTCACACACAGGGTCAGTGTTTAATACTTGCATGTCTGGGAAATAAAGTACACACTAGCATGTGCTCTATACAAAGGATTAGGCCGTGAGATATAATGCATTTTCCAGGTTGTGTGTTGAAACATTTATTTCATAAGGGGAAATATAATGAATCACACAGTGGATTGCACATATGTCAGTGAAACACTCTAGAGAAGTGGATGTTTATATAAAATGACGAGCAGGGGCAGGAAATTACACAGGAAATGTATTGTTGAAATGTTTATTTGGGGCCATTCTTGCTCGCAGGTTGAAAAATGCTTAGTGCAAAGTGGAGGATTTCCTGAATATGATCTTTGAACTAACGACTTTGAGATTCTGCACATGTGGACCAGAGGAGTTTTGCTACAGAAGCACATAAGAAATGTTGTTCATTATTGCTTTTTAATTTTATCTTTTAGAATGAAAGAATGTTTTCAATACTAACATCAGGAGGAAACAACATGGTCTGATAGCTGAAGGCGGTACGGCCTCCACGACTGCACTTGGAACTTGCTATTTATCCACCTAACAATCTTTTTTCCATCCTGTTTAATCTAACTCTCCCCCTCATCTCTTTTTCTTGCAATTGGCCTTCTTGCCCTGATTTAAGGATTTAAACCACACATTCAAGTGAATCACTGGACCACACATGAGCAAAAATCAAAACAATAACTTCTGCGAATCGAAAGCTCTGCAAGAAGCACTGCAAGGGACGATGGACCCTGAGTGAGGGGTCCATCGTCATCAAAATCAACTTCCATTTTGTTCCTCATCAGGTCTATTGACAACACATGGTCTCTTTAAAGGTACTGTTTGTAACTTTGTACTTATGTAAATCATACCGGGCCGGTGGACTCCAGGGGTGTGACATCATGCATGCTCGTGTGTGGTAACCCTCCTCAGTGCTGCAGCAGGGATAGCTAACAGTTGGTTAGAAATAGAGTCCGCTAATGCAAACAAACGGCCAGCCTCGACCCACGCCTCCACCACAACTCAGACTCCAGCACAGACTACGTGGAAGCACCAGAACCGCAACCCGTCTTGCAAAACAGGAATGTGACCAACACTGAAGGAAAGCTAGTGTGCAACGTGGAAGTTTGAGCAGAAATAAATACTGCAGCTCCTCAAAATGAAAAGATGTTTATTGTTTTCTGCTGCTGAGTGAAGTGAGTAACACTGGTAGGCTGAAGTAGGAAAAGTTAACCCTAGTATCAGCATCGGACGGGCCTTGGATTCATGGAGAGACCTTTATTTGGTCAGCTAACATTATTGCCAAGCAGGTGAAATATATAGTGACATTGTGGTTTTAGATGACAGTCATGAGTGTCGCCTCACTGTTTTGACCGATGCTTGTCCGTGTCTACGTAGTGCGAGCACATGCATGAGCAACGGTTAAGGTTTGGTATTGACCTTGAAGAGTAAAGGGTAGGAAAGGTCATCGGGCAGTGAGTTTTTGCTAGTTTTCATAATTTGAAAGTTACCTTTTAGACGTCAACCAAGACAGCAATCATGTTACTCCTTTCAACCGTGACAAATAAAGTGCATACCTGATCCACACCTTTCTTTCTCACCTTTCACAATAAAAGCCATATAATATTTGCAGGGAGTATTTCGCAGTTTCCTGCTTTTATATTCATCACATTGTCGTGTGTAAGGGCCTTAATGGAAACTGTGGTGAGATCCATTTAATAATTTTACCATTTCTGCCTTAAAAGTTTGTTTGACTCTCTGAAAACACAAGTCACAGAAGGCTGAGGCATCTCTTCCTCTGTGGAAATGGATGTCACTGTCCTTGACGAGAGGTTAGATTTCACCTTACTTGTCAATCACATTAAGTGCAACGTCAGATCTGCTGTCTGCAAACTGCAGAGTTGTGCATTTAGACGGCCTCCCTCACTCTCTCTTCTCTCAGATTAGAGACGTGTGCTAGTTCCTGACTCCTTAATATACCACCAGCCTGCCACGCTTCATTATGCAATAACCACTGGTCAGAAGCCTGGGGAGGAAATATGTGACATGCTGACTGTGACTTATGTTATGCGTTGACCATAAAGAATTAACCCTGATTTGCTTGTTTTATGTTCAATAAAATCCATTTAAAAAACAATACTCATCACGTGTGGGGCTCAGTCCAGTGTAACTAATATAAATCTGTTATGACATTGAAGTCTGTGACCTTGCTGCAGACCACAGCCAGGCCTTGGGTTACATCCACATCAGTTTATAAAATCATGTTTTCAGGGAGACAAAACATGCAAGTAAGCGTGGCCACATCTGTGTTACATGATGGTACCCAGCGGGGTCTTTCCTCTCACCCAGCTGTCACAACAGCAAGTGAGATGAAAAGATGCGACACAAAGGCAGCGCTGGTGAGATAACAGGACTGTGGGAATAGGAAGCTGTTCGGAGATGGAGACAAAGCCAGTGTTTTCTAAACAACCCAGCATGGAGGATGTTGGAGGGGCATCTTAGGTTTTATTCACACCTTTGGTTTAATTAATTTGTGCAGAATGTCTTCCAGACCAGTCCACTGTTTGATAAACACCACAATGAGGCCAGTCAAGCTTTGGATTTCTCAACATGTTGAAGTGTACGGGGCTTTATATGAGCGATACATTCAAAGAGATTGGAGAGTGGATTTTTATCATTTAATGTTTCCAAAAACATAACATGAAAGTGTAAGGAATGGATCAATCTGCTCTAACATAAGGCACAATGGTTATCATTATCACATATCTGGCTACTGGCTAACTTGAAACATGATAAACGTCTATGTAAGTATAACATTATTATTTTAATTGTGTTTTACAGATAGATGTCGGGACATGTTAGCTTGAAACCGGGACAGTCCCGGGAAAAACAGGACGTCTGGTCACCGTAGAAGGGAACCTGCAAACTTGGGAAACATTGACCTTTAATGGTTAAGGTTGAGTCTCGCAAGAGTTTAGCAAGGTTTTGCAGAGCAGATGTCACAGTTTGCGGGTTCCTTTTTAGACACGACTGTAAAAAAATGATGGGTTGCCAGATAGGAATGAGAAGGTGCTTTTGTCTATGTTGGTCAGGGTTTCTGTGGCTGGACCCAAATGCAGATGCTGGACAAACGAAAGCGAAAAGGTGAGTATTTCATTACAGGACATTATGATTATGGCTGCTGCTTGATGAGCTAGCTTGTGTCTGTGTTTTTTTTTTCTGGAGTGAGATGAGCAGGAGTTATCTGAGGTGACCAGACTAACAGACAAAGTGGAAACAAACTGGCAAGATCTCTAGCAAGAGCTGGGAGTATGATAACGATCTGGCAGAGACTGTGCCATTGGAGCAGGGTTTAAGAAGGGAAGAGGAGCGAGCTGATTGGTAGGCAGGTGAGTAGTGAGACAGAGGTGGAGGGATAGAAGCCACACCAAGCATATGTCACTCATACTAAAAGGCAGAATAAATAACAAATATACACTCAGACAGGCGTCATGGAGGGGGAAGTGTGACAATATTAAAGTCCAATTGTGTGAATTGAGTGGTAACTTAGCCATGGGTGGCATGCAAGAACGGAAAACTTTTTATTATCATGCTGATCATTGAAGCTCAATCAGGAACAATTAAAAGTTTGTTTTCAAAGGCCAAGACAGCAGCATCAATAGTTTCACTTAACAGCACAAACAACAGACTTAAAACAGAACAGCAAAAAAGTTAAAAACAGCATAAGAGATTTAGCATTTAAAGAATTAAGCAACAGACTTCAAACAAACAACATATTGCATCAACCAATGACTTTGCAGTGTTGTCCTGCAACAGGACATGTGGGCCTACATTCAGTCAAAAAGTCCTTAATCCTGTTTTTAAGTCTTCCATGCTCCTAAGATAATGAAGTTTACAGAGTCTCTATAGCTCATATTGCACCTTCGACAAAGACGGTGCAGTTTTGAGGAATGACATTTGTCCACATGACTGAAGGTTGCAGCTACAGACCACCACCACCATCGTCTAGACTCTGTAGGGGAGCTGCTATTCTACTTACTGCGTCACCACCTCCTTAAAATCAATGACATCACAATGGGGTCCAATCACCACATTTCTCATCCTTTTGTACATAAGTCAATAAAAATAATTGGTCACTCAGAATGATGTCTCTCCTGGCTGAAATAAGGGGAGCTGGGTTTAGCGAATGGTCAATTACAAGGTTTTCTCTAAAGAGGACATACAGTACATCTGATAGGCAGAGTTCCTCATACTTCACAGCTCTGGCATGACAAAACGGGCCGATGCTCATTGTTGATACGGGGGTTTCATAACTGGTTTGACCACAGAGAGAATCCAGACATCACTGGTTTCATCTCCTGCTGTCTCCTGCTGCCACCAACATAGCTGACCTTGTAAAACTTTTTACAATGCCACCACTGCCAGAGTATTTTTTAATTATGCAATGTGTTATTGATTGTGACTAGAGTACTCAGACAGGCATTTCAGCAGTCGATAGCTCTTCTTTTTATTGATATTTTGTAGGACACATCCCACACTGGGGTGACTAAGGGTACACAGGGACAAATCCAGCTCTATTTAGAGCTCAGTGTTGTCAGGCCAACTTTTGCTATACATAAGGGACCCACACATTCCTCCGCAGAGCCTTAAAACCAGCTGAAAACACAAGGTAAGACCAGCTCTCAAGCAGAGGAAAAGCTCTGTTGATTAAATCCTGTCTCATCATCCTGACGAAGGTTTACAGGAGAGGCGAGAAGTGAAGTGTTAGTCACATTTCACAGAGGATTAAATGCCAATGCTTATTAATATCTTGAGTACACTGATGTGTTAACAGCTGTGCTTTATGGCCCATAGATGTAAGGAGATCATCACCCATCACCTGCCAGCTCATTGGTGCTAGCAGTCATAATTCTTAATCACTTACAATAGAAGTAAAAATATTTAGAGGAAATGGTAGGCTATGTTGTGGAGGATTTTCCCCACTTAATGTTGTCTCAGTCTGCAATGTAAGATCATTGATTAGCTCAAATAATTACACATAGCTTGGGATTAGGTTGCAGCCCATCTCCAATATAAAATACACCGTCTCCATTGCTGAGCATGGAGTACTTTGGACTATAGGCAGTTATATTCTTGGTAAGTATTTTCACAAGTACTTACAAAATTCTGGAGCTACTGTTCCTGAAATAGTTACACATAAGGCCAGTGGTGGAAAGTAAACAGTACATTCATTAAAGTGCTGAAAAGCTTTTGGAAACTTTTACTTTACTTGAGTATTTTCATCTATTCATCTTTTTTGCTTTTTTTAAATAAAAAAAATTCTGCACTTATAAAATGTGACGTATTGTAAAGGCCTTTGTACACCAACTCTGTGTTTTTCATCTTAAAAATAAATATGACGCAGAAATTTTGTCATTTAAGTTTTTTAAACAGATTTCATTTTCTTTGTTGGCATCTGTCAAAAGACAAAAGAGGGTTGTTTGACCGCTCAGAGCTCCCAAACGGCATCATCCAACATAACATGGCATGACGAACATTCACTCCCAGCACAACGCACTTATTGATAAAGAAATAAATGAATACAGAGATGCAGACTTTAATGATTGATTGTGGCAGGCGATAGCAGAACAGCTTGGAATCGGAGGTGGTCACAAAATAAAGGATGTACGAAAAATGAGATAGAAGTGATTGTGTTCTAGGCAGCTAAACAATAGCTGGTTGTTAATGTCGTTCATTCATTGGCACTAACACCACTGAATCCATGTAATTAATTCAGTTTGTCTTGTAATGCTTTTCACAACAATGGGAATAATGAAACGCATCTTACTGTGCAAGGTTTCTGTGTGTAACTATTTTATGACGGATTAATAAAACGCATACAAAAAATATGGACTTGTGCAAAGGCCTTACGAAAGGGACTTTTACTTGTAATATTATATTTTTACACGGTGGTGTTGCTACTTTCTACGACTACTTACTATACATTCGTTCATATCTGTTCATTAAAGATGAAGCTACCACTAGGATAGCTTAGCATAAAGATTTTTACGTTTTGTTTTTTTCATTTAATCTGTTGCGTTATTTCGACAGAGCTATCTGTTTCCCCCTGCTTCTAGTCTTTATGCTAAGCTAACCATCTGCTGGCTGTAAGCTTCCACAAGAATAGCTAAAGACCGGAAGCAATATGCAATACTTGTCATTTTTACACTTTGGTTCTTTTATATATTCAACAATCAAGCTATTATTTGTGAATTTGTGAGTACAGATCGGTGCTGGTAGGAAGATTAGGTAACTTTTGGACAGAGCCAGGCTAGCTGTATAGCTCTCCTGGCTAAAGCTAGCTAACACCAGGATAGCATAAAGACAGGATTCAATACAACCACAATTTATCATTTTCACACTTATATTACATGTTAATTAGTGAGTATAAACATACTGGAGGATAACTAACCTGATTCCAGTTATGCTAGGCAAAGCTAACCATCTCCTGGCTGTAGCTAGCTATCACCAAGATAGCATAAAGACTGAAGGCAGTACAACAACAACTTATCATTTTCACACTAATATTGCATGCTAATTAGTGAGTATAAACACACCGTAAGAAGATTAGGTAACCTTTGGACAGGGCCAGACTGTTTCCTGCTGCTTCCAGTCTTTATGCTAGGCTAGGTTAACCATCTCCTGGCTGTAACTAGCTACCAACAGGATAGCGTTTAGACTGGACACAGTACAACCACAACCTACCATTTTCACACTGATAATACATGTTAATTGGTGAGTAGGCTATAGAGATGCTGGTAGGGGGATTGGGTAACCTTTGGATAGAGCCAGGCCAGTGGTTTCCCCCTGCTTCCAGTCTGTATGCTAAGCTAAGCTAACCCTCTCCTTGCTATAGCTTAACTGACAGATATTAGAGTGGTATTGTCCTTTTCATTTAACTGCCTGCAAGGAAGTGAAAAGTTTGTCAAACATCTAATTGATATCATCTAGTTTCATTGTTAGTAGTGACATCAATGACACATGATCACCACAACATGCACCAGTAAGTCTGACCTCATGTCTCATATCTTTGGAAACGTTTAAAGGTACATTTCCCTACCTTTAGAAAGAAAGAAAGAAAGATATTCTTTTATTAGTCCCACAGGGGGGAAATTTTTTTTTACACTCTTTTTTTCACACAAAATATTTCACACAAGATAAGATAAGCTAATATCACTAGACAGCACATGTACTGCAGTTTGGGTGTTTGACAATCTGTCTCCTTGAGACATTCCTTAGTTTTAAAATGATTTGGCTGAGAAATAAATGATAAAACAACCCATAGATGAAAATATTTAGATATACAATACATTGAATAGTCACTTTTTACATATTAGTTTTGGACCAGATTGTCATTTCTGATAGTGTATAGTCTGTTCTAATCCTATTGGGTTACAGGCGTTGACATGTGAAAATGGAGTCATTGGAAAGACTTCAAAGTCAGACTGACTAATGAATACTGAGCTCAAATGAGTAATAATGGCAATAAAACATCATTATACAGCAACTGATATGGAGAACTTGCTGAATTGCATAGAAAGAAGCAAAACACCTCACACTTGTTAGTCATAAAATAGATTTATTCAACTAGTAAAATGTCCACTTTCAAAATAGAATGACAACACATAGGACGGCCCTAACAATGATTGGCATAAGGCATTTTTCTTTTTTATGTATATTACAATCTTTTATTGTTTCAAAAATGCATACCAGAGGTCTTCGGGTCTTTCTCTTATGGTCTTTTGTTAAGGGCCTGACACAATATGTTGGGAGCTTCTTTTCTTCCTCGTCTTCATTGGCAGGGTAATTTATTCCTTGGCTTTGTGCATTAGCCGCTATGGCTTCGCCCACAAGGCGACTGTGCGTTTTAAGCTTTAGCACTCAACATGCTGGCATTTCAAAAACAACACAAGAAATTTCCTTTACACATTTCATTTTGAAAAGGAGGATAGTTCCTGTCTATTACTATATTATCTGGGCATCAAAAATGCAGATGAGCGTTTGGGTACAAAAACATAATTTAGGAATCACTTCAGACTACAGAAAATCCATAATACTAATAAAAACACATCACGGGATGACAAACATTTGCAGATTAGGTTGAAAGAAATAAAAGAAATAAGCCATTGTCATGATGTTCGGTGTCTAGCACTAGCAGCAGCATGCCCTTTGTTGCTGTACGCTGAATTCAAATCAATAAGCAGGTCAGCGCCTATAGGCATCGTGTCTGCATGCGACTGCGTGCCATGTTGTGTGTGTGTGGCTGCCAGAGGGGGATTTTCTGAGCCAATCGGTTGTGATGGAGGCGGCTGCAGCGTTTCATTAAGCTGCTGTGATGCAGAAGCTGGAAGTCAGTCAGAGATTACAGACAGACTGGCAGCGGGAGTGTATGTGTGTGGTTTTTATCTGCACCTTACCCTCCTCACAGATGGTGATGCAGTTTCATCCTCCCCCCTGCCTACCGCGACTAGCTTTCTGCTGGCTCTCGAGCACCATTTTGACTATAGCTCATCTTCATTTTTCATCCTTGTGGTGTTTGTAATGTCTCTGAAAACATTGGCACCAGCTACTGAATCCTAGTAAATGTGTCACAGCCATTGTGAAGTGCTTGTTTTATAGAATAAATTAGAACAGGGCATCTTTGCTGGCTTGTCACACACACAGAAACAGAGATGCAAATCCTGCAAGTGCTTCATATCACAGTTAGACAGCCCAGCATTTAAAAGGGCTGCATGGATTTCATTTCTTTTAAATATTGGACGGAGAGAGATATGTATGCTTTGTGGCTCAGAGGTAACTGACTACAGGGTGGGGGAAGGGAGAGGGCAACAGGGCCGAAAGGGCAAACAAGGGGGAAGGGGCTTTACTTGAAGGAAGCACGGACAGAGCGACCCTTGAGCGGCTGGGGGGGACGATAGTTGTCCATCATGCAGCACTCGGCCTCACCCTCAGCCGTGAAGAGCAGGCTGCGGAATTTGGCCATCTGTGAAAAGGGAGAAGACAGTCGCGTTAGTCATTCCTGCTGACCTCCTGTGACTGTCACTCAGTATACACATCACCAGACTCACCACAGCATCACTAACTTCAGTTCAGAGTCTTGTACTGTTGATTAGCAGCTGTTTTGTTGATGCTTAATGGAATAGTTTGATAATTTGGGAAACAGGTTTATTAGCTTTCTTGCTGAGAGTTAGACAAGAAGAATGATACCACTCATGCCTATAAACTAGATATGAAGCTACAGCTAGCAGCCAGTTAACTTAGCTTAGCTTAGCATAAAGACTATAGGCCAAACAGGAGGAAACCAATAGCGTAGGTCTGTCCAAAGATAACAAAATCAGTCTTCTCTAAAGGCTCACCAATTAAAATTCATATTTTATCTCATTTGTTTAATCCATACAAATTGTGGTTATTTACTGTTTCCGGCCTTTATGCTAAGATTAAGCTAGCCTGCTCCTGACTGTAGGGTCACATAGAGTACTGCAGGGATGACGTATTTTGTAGACAAACCAGGAAGTTAGCATCGCCCTACTCGCCAGAAGTAACAAAAGCTAAAATTATACTATAAAGAAACTACACCACTGTCTCATGAATGCATGTATACACAACGAAGCTGTAAAGGCAGAGTCAGCATGATGTTTAATAGTTCATTTAGCTACTTGTTAGCAATGCCTTTTTTAAGACTTGTAAAAGCCTCAAAATCATAGAATAATTAATAGAATAAAACGTAAAAAAATATCTTCAGCTTGTGTTAACCATAGACTTTATTTCAGGCGTCTAACTACAAACCCATTCAAAGAATACACTGGCTTCCAGACAAGGGAACTGGAAGTGACAAAATGCAAACTCATTACTGGAAAACCAAATAGGGGTATTTCCCAAAATGCTGAATCCTTGAAGTAAAACTACCAATACTATAGTGTAAAAATACTGCATTTCATGTAAAAAGGTCTACATTCAAAATTGTGCTTAATGTATTTTATAAATTGAACATGTTTTGTACAGAAACTCTATTTTGAGGAACAGCTATTTCTAATCTTTAGGTTAAGATAGGCTAACCGGCTGCTAAGGCTAGCTTCATATTTACCATATAGACATTAGAGTGGCAGGAAAACAAATAAGTGTATTCCCCAAAGAGTCAAAGCAGAGCAAGCAAAACAAGTCAGCTGCTACAGCATGGTGTCAGATGACCTAAAGGGATTTATCATTAACTCTAAGTAATGAATTAGTCCATGGTAATTACATTACTTCAGCCATACAAGTATAATGTACACATCGGGTAACTATTCACTACTTAGATAAAGTAATGTATTACCTGATGAGAAACCATTAACTATTGACATGTACTACTTTATATGAATAACTTCTTTGTCATTATCTGCTTGACCGGCCTAATATGGCACCAAGTCTAAAGGTTGTGTCAACATGTCTCACATGGTTACCCTTGAGACACCTACTCGCCGCCATGAAATAAACATTTGAGGAGGTAGTGTTAATTCTCACATGGCCTAAAGACTAAACCCGCAAGGACAAATCTGCCTAGAGAGGCTGTTAGCTCAGATTAATGGCTGGTTAGAAGTCAAATATCCATTTCAGTGGTAGGATTAAGGGTAGTTTTAGGAATACATACTTAGCCAATGATGTCTAATGTGGTGAGTTAAGGATGAAATCACCCACTGACGTGTTTTTGCCTACAGTACAGAAAGTGATGCATATGTGGGGTAAGCATTTCCTGCTGCCTGTCATACTGAAACAGAAATACTGTGGTAACACCACAACATCTCTGTGAATTCTTGTTTGCGCTGCTCTCTTGAAAGTGAACTAGACTGCTGTAAGTCCTCTCCTCCCATTACAGAGGTTTCTTCTTCTCGTTTCAGCCGCGCAGCTAATCTGAACAATTAAGCCCTTGATTTAGATCGTAGCACAAGAGAGGATTTGAAGACAGGGCTATTCTAGACCACGGGCATGCAGCCAATGCTGCTGCTACTGAATGGGCTCTGTGAGCTGCAGCCATACCTGCACAGAGCTGACACTGATTGGCTCTTTGCAGACAATCCAGGTAACGCTCTCCAGCAGAGGGGGCGTGGTCAGGGAGCCGTCGTATGTCCAGTAGTCTAGGCAACCAGGGAGCAAGATAGACGGGTCGAAGCCAGAGAAAGTGGTCTGCTTGCCCTGAAAACAATAAAGAAACAAGTCAGTTAAATACCTTATTATAAATCTTCAAATACAAGAGAATGTGTTTGATAAAAACTTACTTTGCACCTGATGTCATTAAAGGCGTCAAGAACCTTCTGGAGATTGGCATTATCATCACCAATCTGAAAAACAACAAATATTATCAGCAAACAGCACTATCCATTTGCAGTACAAGTATGCACCGTGATATAGAACATGCTTTAACCTACTGACCTTCAGGAAAACTCCAACAACAGCGAGCCCATCAGGCTTGCTAGCTGCCTCGCCAAAATTTGGATATTTGGTGTTCCAGTGCACCAGATGGAGCTGCGAATAAACAAAGAAAATACATAAAAGATAAAACCCTTCAAGATTGGTCTTATTCTTATTATCCATTTTGTTGGAAATCATAGAAATCTTGTCATTAATTATCTGCTAACTGGACTTTTAATGCAGTTAATTTACATAACTAAAGGTAAATAGATATTGAACTGAAAGCCAGTTTATTTTGCTTCAAAGCTTTTTGATAGGGCTGTCAGTGTTAATAATAATAATAATAATAATGCATTAATGCAAATTTGTTTTAACGCCACTAATATCTTTATTGCAACTTTGAATTTTTAGGTTGTAGCGGGCTCAGTTTAAAAACTAGAACAAATACTAGTATTGTATGAATCTAGAAAATCTGTCATGGCCATTTTCAAAGGGGTCCCTTGACCTCTGACCTCAAGATAAGTGAATGTAAATGGGTTCTCTGGGTACTCACGAGTCTCCCCTTTACAGACATGCCCACTTTATGATAATCACAGTCAGTTTGGATCAAGTCATAGTCAAGTCAGCACACTGACACTCTGACAGCTGCTGTTGCCTGTTGGGCTGCAGTTTGCCAAGTTATGATTTCAGCATATTTTTAATGCTAAATTCAGTACCTGTGAGGGTTTATGGACAATATCTGTCATTGTTTTGTGTTGTTAATTGATTTCCAGTAATAAATATATACATATCTTTACATAAAGCAGCATATTTACCCACTCCCACATTGATAAATACTTGTCAAATCTCCATTTAAGGTACATTTTTAACAGATAAAAAAAATGTGATTAATCTGTGATAATAAACTATGGACAATCAGATGATTAATCTTGATTAAATATTTTAATGAATTGACAGCCCTACTTTTGATTAACATAGAGTTAGGGATAAAAATGTAATACTGTAAGACAATAACGTCACTCAACATTTTGGAAACGTTTTCATTAAAAAATGTCATAAAAGTGTATTTATTTAAGGGGAACAACCACATTCATTTGCTTCACTGCAAGCAAAAAATAAAGATGCTATTCTGTGAGTGGAAGTTAGTGATTTGGCAAACATAAATAGCAAAGAAATTTAGTTCTCCGCTTGGGCCTAACTTTTATCAGAGCGTCAATCTACAATACAAATACTATTAAAATCTGTAATCTGCCTTTTTTGTCCTTGTTACTGTATGTCAACCTCAATCTGTCAGAAACTACAGCAGTCTGGGGATTTCAATCATCGTAATGACTCCGTACCTCAGCAGGATACTTGGTCCCGGCCACGGTGTGCTCGGAGCCTTTGTCGTCAGAAGCACCCCAGTGGAAATGAAACTGCTTGAGCCTGTAGGTCCCTGAGATGGGTCCGTCCCTCAGAGCTGCAGGACAGACACACAGCACCCATCAGTTTATCCCACACTGAACGTCAGCAATGATGACACTTTGTTTTAAAACAATAAAACATCCTACTTGGAAGGAAATGTTTTTCAGGTTAACAAGATGAATAAGATATGAGTAAACACAGTATGTGGCAGACAGACTCAGTTCCTGTTGCGTAATCTCTGGTCAGACTAAGGACTACATTCAGTCCTAAATGATGGCCAGGTATTGTTAACATCAAACCTCCTTCCAATGTTACATAATGCATCTATTTGCAGTAGTAGATAATCCTGTATATTGTTCTATTTCTGGTGCAATGTTACAAAACACACTGCCGTCTCCAAACAGTCTGTTTCTCACGAGTCAGCCTCAAACAATGAAAAGGTGCAGAGCTAGTCTTAAAGCAATCTGAGGGTGTGTGGGAGGCTGTTCATCTTTTCCACTGTGCACAGACACATGATGCATGATACAGACTGAGCTTGTCCTTTTTTTTAGAAGGGCAGGGTGGAAAATAAGAGCGTGAAGAGTGAAGGGAGAATTAAGAGGCTCTAACTCATCTATATTCTTATGGAAACCAGTGGTTTTGTTTTTGATGTATGTGCTCTAGAAATAATCCATAACACTGTTGGTTATGTAATATTCTTCATCATCCTTTAGCAGATCAGATAAAAAGCACAAGCAATCAAAAATCCTCTAAATCCTTTTCCTGGTCTCTTTCCTGAATAAATTCGGAATGCAATAAAACAAAATAGAGAAACGATGCTATCTCCATTTTGGAAAACCAAGCGTCCTTATGGTAACCCCTCCCTCCCACGCACATTTGGCGCATAAGCAGTCAACCAAGACGAGATTTGTTTGCAGTGTAACCTTCGTTTTTTTTTGCGTCTTTGACCTCACTGCTAGCAGAAAGGAGTTGGCGTGGGAAAGGTTTACCAAGGGTTGCATTACCAATTCAATTAGCTTTGTCTAACCCTCCCAAAAGGAGCCCCTGCAGCCAAGTCATCAATATGTATTTTCTTAAAGAAAATGCAAGTAAAAACGTACAAATAATCTAAAAAAAAAAATAACAATAAAAACAATATTTGATCACTATTAAATCCCTGTTAGCACCACTGGAAACTGGGGCGCATTACTCATGCATCCATATGAATATTAACCCAACATAAACATGCTTTCTAATCTTTAAGGTGGAGACTGTGAGAGCTGATGTTAACACAGGAGCATTAAACCTGAATGCCGCATTGAACAGGTTGCTGCATCCCATAAATCATCAAGAGGGCATCGATTGTTTTTGGTTGCGCATCCAATATTATTACAACTCCCTACATCAAAAATTGCAATTATAATTGCAAATATAAGAAAATATTTTAATTTCTCCAGGTTTAAGTTGAAATATTACAATGCCCATGTGTTAATCAGATTGTGCGGCGTTTAAATGTATTCGTGCAATATTAATGTCGCACTAACTTGAGCTGTCGGTGTCATCTACGAAGGTCACTTGGAAGGAATGTCCGTTGTTGAGGATGTCGAGGCAGGTGGAGGGGTCGTACTTCAGGTTGAGCGGCTTCAGCCCCACGTCGTAGGTGGATGCACCAGGTACGATGTCAATGGGAGACTGGCGGGGTCCGTTGGCGATAGGGAAGTTATCAGCCCATTTGTCTGGTCCTAAAAATCATATCATGACACAAGTGTGATTATCAGAATATTCATAATGAAATATGAGTTAAAATGAAACAAACTGTGGATGGCGATGTGCTTGAACGCGCGTAAAAAGCGCCCCGAATTAAAAAATCTCCGTTCTTCCATTCATTCACTCCCTCACTGGGTTCCATTCCTCCCAGTAATGTCACCCCCAATACAGCGTGTACGTGCAATGAGCCGCCTCACCATTGTTCGCTGCGTATCCCCAAGACATGGTTATAGTTTGGACCTGTCAGTATCTAGAGCTGTTAATTCCCTAAAGCGAGTCGTCCCCCAGCGCAAAGCAGCCAGTGTCCTCCACCTGACAGCTGCACGGCTTATATAGGGTCCCTTGTGAGCGGTGTCGGGCTGGTGTTAGCCACATGATGTCCGCGCAATGACCGGGAGGAGTTTAGATGAGCCGCAACGCTGCAACACTGTGGATCAATGAGTCTCCCTCTCTCTCTCTCTCTCTCTCTCTCTCTCTCTCTCTCTCTCTCTCTCTCTCTCTGACAATATGATGATAATATTCCTCTTCGAACAACGTGCCGAGCGCGTTTTCACCTCTCATCTAACGGGTTTGACTTACATGTTATATTGGGAAGTAACGGGATTACGCGGCGGCGTGCAGCCTGTGTGTCACCTTCAAACGTGACGCGTTCAGCGTTGGCTACAGCTGAGGCATAAAAAACCCCTCTGGAAATACCCTATATATAGATATATAAGATTTCTATATATAGATATCTATATATAAGCTAATAGCACTACGACGCAAACACGGAAACGTGCATAGGCCTCAAACAGTTCTATTAAAGGTTATTAAGAAAGATCAATACGCACATTTGTTAGGCTACGTCTTAAAGGGAATGAATAATTAAAATATTAAACAAATATGAACAATAATTTTAACAACAGTGTAATAAAACAGTGAAATGTAATAACGGTTGTTTGACTTTAGTATTTGTTATGGATTTTGATCCAACAGGGGAGTTTGTTTTGCGTAAAGCTATTTACAGTTTCAGTTGGATATTCAAACTACTAATAAAAGTAATCAAATTAATGTCCTATAGGCAAATCATATACATATGTTTAATGGAAAACATAGCTAGTGTCTTTGGAGCAAGAAGTTGATCAGTTAGGACAGGTGGAGAGTTATCTGGGTGGATCCTGCACAGCTCAAGACTGATAAGAAAAACTGGAGGTATGTCTATCAGTGATGATGCTGCAGCAGGTATCAGCTGCACAAGGAGGCCAACTCAGTGCGTATATATACATAGTAGAAGCATATATATACCACTAGCATGCTATAATTTGCATGAAAACTATTATAAACCATATCATTAAGATTTAATTGATTGTCTTGGTGATGGATCGTTATTATAACCCAAAATCTCAAGTGACAGCTTGATTATGTCCTAGTGGCCAGTACAGCTCAGTGCACAATGATACCGGTTTATCAGAAAATCATACAGGCTGTGATGAACAGTGTGATGGTATTATGGCGCCACCTGCTGTTGGTTAATGAGACTTACAAGACTTTTACAGGCTTTTTGGTCTTCTTAGGCGTATTTCTAACCGACTGAACCTGAAAATAAATTGATTTTAATTCCATTTAATGAAATTTAAATATTTTTCAGAGAAGGCTACAGTGTTTAAAAGTAAAAAAATAAAATGTTGTATAATACCAGCAGTGGTGGAATGTAACTAAGTACATTTACTCTTGTACTGTACTTTAGAGGAACTGTACTTGAGCATTTCCATTTTATGTCTACTATATTAAATCTCAGTGGGAAATATTGTACTTTTTACTGCACAACATTTGTCTGACAGTTGTAGTTACTTAACAGGATCAGATTATTAATACCAAATATAATCGAATAATAAACCATGATGTATTATGTATTATGGGGGCGGCAGTAGCTCAGTCTGTAGGGAGTTGGCTTGGGAACCGGAGGGTCACCGGTTCAAGTCCCGACATGGACCAAAAACTGAGTGTGAACTGGTAGCTGGAGAGGTGCCAGTTTACCTCTTGGGCACTGCCGAGGTGCCCCTGAGCAAGGCACCAAACCCCCAACTGCTCGGGGCGCTTGTCAGGAGCAGCCCCATCACTCTGACATCTCTCCATTAATGCATGTATGTGTGTTTCAGGTCTGCATGTACCATGTATGAGTTAAACAGAGTGTAAATTGAATTTCCCCATTGTGGGACTAATAAAGGTAGATCTTCTTCTTATTATTATTATTATTATTATAGAACATATATTAACTAAAATGAGCTCCACCTTTACCAGTAGCAACACTAAAGTGATATAATCTAAAAATATACATTATTCTGAAATGGACCATTCTGCATGATGAGTACTTTAACTTTTGTTACTTCAAGTATATTTTAATTATGTTACCTTTGTACATATACTCTTACTTGTAACAGAGTATTTCTACACTGTGGTATTACTACTGTTAGTCGTAAAAACCAGGGTAGTAAATATGTCTTTTTTTTGTTTTTATTCTGGGCAAATGAACGTGTTTCAGCTGTAAGCTAACATCAGCGTGATCACTCAAGACATAGTGGCAGTTTTTGAATACTCAGGTCAACGCCTCTCACAACAAACCGTCAAAAATAACCAGCAATGCAATAAAAAACATCTTGAAAGCCCCCCAAAATAGAAGAATGGTAACACACTAAACCATAATATATAATAGATATACATTTTCTACAGCCTCTATTGAGGGAAGACCTTAAAAAAAAAATTAAATCTATGCTTGCAAACTGTACAACATCATAAATGCTCAGTGGCTTGTGGGCTGAAACTGCCTGGTGCTGCCAAATAGCAGAAAGGGAATCAGTCACATTCATAGGAAATATATAATCATAAAGATATGTAGAAAAATAGATATGTAGAAAAATATAAGTTTATCACAGAAAAATAGCAATGAAAATACCATCAGGAAATATGTTAAAAAATATCAAGATCATGGAAAAATATTTAAAAATATATATATATATATATATATATATATATATATATATATATATATATATATATATATATATATATATATATATATATATATATAATACAATAATAAATGCAACTACTTAATTCATGTGAATTATAAATAGATTAGAAGAAGCAACTCAACTGTAGCTGTTTTCAGTTCTGTACATGCTTGCTCCTGTTTCTATTATTAATCAGTATTATTATGTAGTTTTATTACCTGCTCTTATGACTGCTTGATTGATGGACTGATTGTTTTTATTGTTTGTTTTTGTAAGGTGACCTTGAGTGTTCAGAAAGGCACCCATAAATAAAATGAATTATTATTTTTATTATTTTATGGTGCCAAACAGTGTGGCATTCCTTGTCATTATTAGATCTGTTTAAATAATGAAAGTGCTTATGTGTATGACTGTGTAACAGATCTAAACCTTTGGGCTTCAGTGTTGTTTTCACCTACTCAGGGTATATTCTGAGAAGTAAGCTAATTTTAAAGGTTGTATTTCTATTAAGAAAATAAGACAAAAAGGTTTAAACAAATGGTTAACATCCATATTGACTCTCTGGACAATTAAACAGGAGGCAGTTTCCTCAATGAAGTCATCCTTCAGAATAATGGTGTTTTATGTAGATGACTTTCAGCAGACTGATGAGTAAGGATGTGACGAGTCAGGTGAAATTATATTGGCTTTAATAAACATATATACACATGTACATGAAGCTGAATCACAGTGTTTGGTCAGTACAGTCCACAGGTCTGGTCAAGTTGAAGTTGAATCCAGTCTGCACCCTGATTGGCTGGTGGCCCGGATCTGTGCCCTCATACAGGCTCTCCTGACTGTCTCCATCTATACAGATGCCTTGCTTCTCAACAGTGTAGTTCAGTACCGCAAATGGAGCCACGGGCGACTTGGCTATCAGCATCTGTCTCCGCTGTCCGTCCACATACTGGACTATAAGACGCGTGTTCACACTGTGACTCCACGTGTTCCCCAGAGCCGCTGTCACAAACCCAGAATCCACCTCAGATCCTTGACCCCCCACATGAGTTGTGATCTGGTTGGTGAGCACCACCGGTATGTTGAACTGGTGGGCCAGGTATTTCAGGGTGGAGGCCTCGTGGCCCAGCAGGTTGCTGCGGTGCATCAGGTTCCCGGGCAGTGTTGTGTCAAACTCCTTCCTCACCACTGAGGCCACAGAGTCCAGGATGATGAGACCAGCTCCGGTTGAGATGATGTCCTCTTCTAGTCTATCCAGTCTGTTGAGGACGTCTTGACAGGTGAGTTCCCTGAAGAGGTGCACCCGTCCAGCCATCTGCAGGACTCTCTCCTTGGAGATGAAGTAGTCTGGGAACCGGCTCTGTGCGATCTCCACCAGCCTCTCGGCAGAGAAAGCGGACTCTGTGTCGATGTAGATCACACCGCTGTCCATGCCACCCTCACTCTTTGGCAGAGTGGCCAAAACGCTCAGCATCAAACACATCTGGGTCTTCCCACATCCAGAGGGGCCTGCCACCTCTGTGATGGTCCCACAGGGAAGACCTCCTCTCAGCAGTTTATCTAGAGCAGGTAACGACGTGGAGAAACAGAAGTGTTGCTTCCACAGCTCCAAAGCCGTGGTGACAGGCGGTGCAACGGCTTTACTCACTGACTGCAGCAGCGCCGAGGCCTTCTGGTAGCTCAGCCCCGCGGCATGCATCACCTCAACGGGACTCAGGGACAACAGATCCTTACAACTCTCTATTTGGTGTCGTTTGAGCTGCTCGCATATGTCGGCTGAAACGCCGGCTCGCTTCAGCAGTGTAGTCGCCATTTTGGCTTCTTTTCACCTTTTATTCTTCAATTGTTTTAAGATGAACACATAAAAACTGGTTCATAATTCGTCTTCTTCCTGTTTGACAACAATTGTCGCACGTTGATGACGTAACAGAGAGGGGACGAGTCTATTAGCCAGCTAGCCTGTTGCTAGCACGTGAGGATAACAACGCTAAACGTCAGCTCGTCAAATACGGTCTGTTTACAAGTATTTTATTGTTAAATTGTTGGGCTCTGAACGCACCGTTTTCGACAGTTTTGTTAGAAATTATGTTATATGTAAAATTAATCAAATTCCTAAAAAATTACAATAACTCGCGCATAGCCCCTCGTGTACAGTAAGGCAGCAAACTGGCAACATCTGGGGTGTTTGTGAGTTGTTTTAGTTGATTTACTGTTTATCCAGAGGGATATCGATGTAGTTTAAGAGACAATCACATGTTTATCCAACACGCAGGCTACGTGCTTTATATCTATTTACATTCAACTATTAGTAGGACTCATTCCCCCCCATAGAGTCAATATCAATAGAAGAGTGTTAAACAGTACATGCTAATATCTGTAGGATCACTGTCAGGGTGTTTAGTTGTCTTCACAAAGTAGTAATACAACAGTATAAAACCTCTGTTACAAGTCTAAGTCTTTCATTCAAAATCCTTCTTGGGTAAAAGTAAAAAATATTGCCATCAAATTATACTTAAAGCACCAAAAGTTGCCTGCTCATTATTGTGAGTGGCCCTTTATAGAATAATCTTTACTATATCACTGGATTGTACTGTAATTTGTGATGCATTAATGTGTGTATCTCACTATATTCTGCTGGGTAGTGTAATTCATAATGACACATATTCATTTATTAGTTAATATTAATAACATGAATCTGGAAAGCAGTTACGGTAGTAACAGAGATGTTCCAATACTATTTTTTCCTTCCTGATTACCTGAACTTGCGGTATCTGCTGATACAAGTACCAATTCTGATGAAACACAAACATATAGTTAATTATTCTTATTAGAATTATTTAACAGCTGTTTACTGCTGACTGTGTGTGTGTGGATAGTGGACAGTAGCTGCCAGTTGCATCCAGTACGTATCCGGGGGGACAGCACAGTCAAAACTACTGCCTTGGAGCAGAGAAGAATAATTAATTCTGGTTAAACAAGTTGATATTTTTTGGAAAATAAATTATTGAATCGGATCGGTGCATAACGATACCCAATCCCAAATTTCAGGCAGTACCGGATGAATTTCTAATACTGGTATTGGTATCAGAACAACTCTAACAATAATAATAATAATAATAATAATAGTAATAATAATAATAATAGTAATAATGAATTTGTATAGCACCTTTCTAAACATAGTTACAAAGAGCTTGCACAGATAAAATACAATACAGACAAAATGAAAACAATAAAAGAACAAAACAGAGTTTATGAAAACACATAACCACTGGTATCTAAACAGAATGTTAAGATATAAGCCAAAAGAGGACAATAACCTCAAGCTGTTGCCTCATGGAGTTAAAAAGCCTTTTTTATAAAAATGTGTTTCTAAAAGAGATTTACAACTGGTTGTTGAGTTAGCTAACCCAACTCTAGTAATAATTCATGATGTCAAATAAATGTGGTGGAGTAAAAAGTGAAATATTGGCTCAGTATTAAATGGAAATATTCAAGTAAAGTACAAATATCTCAGAACTGTAGCTGAGTACTTTTTCACCACTGCACTTGACTGTAGGATTGTGGGAAGTCTATCATACTATTTCTCTCTATTTTGTTTTCTTTTTATATGGTGGTAGTCCAATTTTCTTTTCTGTAAAGTACATTAGATTGCATTCTATAAAAAGTTTACTATTATTACTACTGCTGCTTCTTCTGCAACTACTACTATTGTTACTGCTCATGCAATAGATTCTTTTAGAAGATGCTTTTCTTAAAAACACCAACCCCACAAGTAACTGCCGGTCAGACAGTCTGTGTTTGTTTTGTTTATGGTGCAACTCTTTGTAAAAGTCTAGACACTGCTGTGTGCATGAAATTGCAAGAAGGTCAGCTGAAAAAAGTGAAAATGCCCAAATTTAATTGGGCTCAATCATCCATCATCTGAACCTTTTGACCCTGTTAGAGTTCTATGACTCACTGTGTCAAGGAGCTGTTGCTAATCAGGTGACTGCCGAGTGTAGGAGGTGTGTTGAGAAACTGGAACAATCTCATCATTTTCGTCCATTTTAGAGCAAGCAGCATTTAAACACACCAGTAAAGATAAAACCAAGGTCATGGTATAGAAATAAAATCTCTCCCATGAGCTGAATGCCGTTCCCTCCTCCTCAGGTAAGATGGGGAAGAATAAACAAAAGGGGAAAAAACAGAAGAACGTCTTTCAAGTGGCAAACAAGCACCAGAAGCACAAGAACAAAGCGAAACCTGTCACGACAACGCTCAAGCACGTAAGAGCTTCTTTTCCATTGTCTTTCTTGCATATATTTTGTATTTTCTTTCGTTTGTTGCAGCTGTTCAAGCAGCGTACTGTAATTTGTGGCTTCACAGATCAATGCAGTGAAAAATGAGAAGGTGGAGAACCTCAATCAAATCTTCACAGAAGTCCAGAGGGACGTTAAGAGCATTTCAAAGTCCATTGCTCCCAAACCAAAGAAACAAACACAGGTAAGGGTGTAAATTGTCAACATTTAAAGCTTGTATTTATCAGCCAACATTTTATTCCTCTTATTATAGTTGATAATTATTATTTTTGGTATGTTTAGGTTGTCAGAGAGCCACCAAAGGAATCTGTCAACATTGACAATGCTGCTCAACTCTTCTCTCAGCTGTAATGGACCCTGAAAGTGGGACTGTCATTAAGTCTGTGGAGAAACAGCAACCAGTTGCTGTACTGTACACATCTATCCATGCTGGATGTGTGAAATAAAGTCAGTGTACTTTACTTCTGATGCATTTTGACATTTCATGCCAAAATGAGGAAGGCAGAAAATGAAAAGAGTTTATGGCACGATAGTAAGAAAGAAAGAAAGAAATTCCTTTATTAATCCCAAAGGGGGGAAATTAATTTTTAAATTCTTTGTTTACAATACAAAATAAAAAATAAAAAAAAAATATAAAGGGGGAGAGGTAGGGGGGGGGGGGGGCCCCTGCAGGGGCCAGGGGAGGTGGGGGGTTGGGGGCTTCTCGGGGGCCCCGGGGGGGGCAAAGGGGAAAACGGCAGTGCGGGGTGCTGGAATAAAAAAAAACCTTGTGTGTAATTTAAGCATTCAGTGTATTCAATGCAAAGAAATGTCCTTAGCTCTGTGTCAATTATAGATATTGTTTCAGGAACAAAGGATATTTTGAATTTTTATTAAGGAATATTCTATTGTGTAGAAATGTTTGCTTTCTCTTGGCTGCAACTAATTATTATTTTTCATTATTGATTAATCTGCTAATTAAATTAATTGACAACTTGTTTTGTTTAAAAATATTGGAAATTGGTGAAATGGCCACTATAATAAACAACCAACCGTCCAAAAAATAATATTGTTATTTATCATAAATAACAAAGAACATCAGCAAAACCTTACATTTGAGCAAATTGAACCAGATAATATTTGGCATTTTTGCTTGAAAAATGGCTGAAATTATTAACAAAATAGTTGCTAATTAATTTCCTGTTAATTGACAGTTGAATAATAAACTTGTTTTAGCTCTACTTTCTTTACTAAACAGTATTGTTCTTCATCATCTTGAATCCGGATGCAATTAAGGGCAACTTTTCAAAAGAATTATATAACCATGTGCACTTTATCATACCCTGTTTGAGTTTTCGTTCTGCAAAGCAGTTCAAGGTTTTCACACCTTTATTTTTATGCCCCAGATTGAGTGTAAATGAAGCCACAAAGGAGATCATTGTGACTGCTGTTGGTAACGATGAAAGTGTTTGCTCCAAAGAGTTTTGTCCTCATGGAAATCATTAAAACTTCATATAGAGGTTCACAAAACCAGAATTTAAATGAGAAATGCATATATCTTTTATTTCAGTTGGCTGCAGTTTGTGGTGTTGCTGTACTAGACTGAATCATATTGTCAGGTGTTTCTGATATTTTGTCCACCCTTCTGTGTACAGGCTATCTATTTTAGGGCTTCACACTGTCATTTCTATTACGACTACACCTGAAGATGAAATATAGATTTTCTGGCTCCACCTGCGAGCAGCGGTCTGTTATCAGCATGCTGCTGCTGCATCCTGTTTGTAGCAACTTGACATTAGAGGTCATGTGTGTACCAGTGCCCAGCTGATGGCTTGTCTCCATGGCGACCTCTCGCTGAGATAGTTGGTCAATAAATCTGGAGCGAGCTGAAGGCACGAGTGAGGCTGGTAAACTACAACGTATGACATTTATAAGCTAAGAAGGAAATTGTCGAGGTGGAGATGGCTTAAAGTGGAGGTAGCTGTAATGGAAAGCTTAAACCTGCTTTAACTAATTATTTTGAGTACTTTGGGGCAACAGAAACAAGCTGTATACACACTTGAGTTAATATGATCGAGTTGTTAGCAAACAGCTGCCTATTTACACATCCAAAGTCAAAGAGCAACATTATCCCTCATTTACAGACGCGTTTTGTCCACCTGATTGTTATAAGTCCTATATTCACGCTCTTTTAGCTCTGTTTTTGGTCTCTACCAACTCCTGAGAGAAATATCTGACTCTTAAGCTGCTAAATGCTCCACTATGTTCACCAGCTAGTTTTTAGCTTTGTTTGTCTGCTATTTGATGCTGAAATAAATCAACTCTGATGAGAGCTGATTCATTTCAGCATCAAATAGCAGACAACTGTTGACCCTACAGACTCCTCCCATATATTCTTTTGACTTTCTTTTTACATGCTTTTTGGTTAATAAATTACTATTTGTTCAGTGTACCCATGTGTCTCATTTTTATCACTGTCTTGGAGTCGGGCTGTGACAAATGGGGGCAATAGTGTAGAGCATCTTTAAATGATACAAACTGTGTCCTGTATTAGCAGGATGCTGCTGAAAACAGCAGCAAACCCTTTTTAGCATTCAATAAAAGTTCAAAATAAACGAAAGCAGAATCATAGGAAATCAACAAATATGACACGATTTGGTCTGCGACACATTAGATCAACGCCTTCAGGGCAGAGACATTTATTTCAAATGGAGAGGAAAAGGTTTTCGGTTGGAAACGATTGGCGAGGAGAGTGTAGCAGATGCAGTGTTAAGGTGTCAGGTGCTCCCCGCTGTGATCCAGATGGCTGCACCACGGCACAGGCGGTGGGGTTGCACTGCTACGCACCCCGGGGAGACAGATATCACGCCAGCATACTGCATGCATACACATATTGAATTTTGAATGTAATCTACATGAGCTGGTTGGGGGCAGTTGGATCTGTGTGTTTGTCTGTTCGTCAGCCAAAGAGAGCTGTTAGTCATTTTTGTTGCTTTAAAAAAAAAAAAAAAGAAATACTACAGAGTTCTGCTTGTTGCTTTAAAACTTTGTCTTTTAAACTTCAAACTTAAGAAGCATTAATTATAAAAGAGCTCAGTATGTCACTAAGTCAAATGCCAAGGAGAGACAGACAATACTAATGATGCTGTATAACAGAATTGATTCTCAGAAATTAGAGTCATAATTAAGATTGTGTCTCCAGAGAAAGAAAAAAACTCCCAGGCACTTTGGATTGAACTTTATTAGCCAGTTATTTAATTGGATGTAATCAAAAGTGACATTTCAGACAACCACCAGAGTGGGAAATGTCCACAAGATGGTGCTCTGGAAGGACTGATCAATATGCATGGTGACAAGTGAGGAAGTGGACTGTGTGTGTGTGTGTGTGTGTGTGTGTGTGTGTGTGTGTGTCTCCCTGAATGCCAATAAGAAGCTGAAGGCCTATTTGCAGTACGTCATTCCCACCACACAGCTGGGTTTTTCACTCTGACAGGACCAGCAGCAAAAGGTTGCAGCACCGTCACTTCTCCCTGAGACAGAAATAAGAATCACCGTGTTTGTCTTTGTAACACAGACACACTCGGCGTGTGTGTTGTCTGCTTGTGTTTGCTTATGCAGATTTGCTTTTCACAGACATCTGGGATCGCAGCAGTTGTGTCTGAATTGGCTGTGGCAGTTCGACTGTTATCAAGTCATTAAATAGGCATTATCAGACGCTGTTAGAGCCATAGATTTGGGTCAGTAGGGCCCTACTATGTCTACCACGTTGTAAAAGTGAAAATTAAAATTAAAATCATCCAACGTAAAACTGAATGAAATGTTATGTTTTGAACACAAACAAAGGGCTTTCTTAGGTTTAGGCTTAACTTATTTATTTTTAGGCAACAAAACTACAACTTCTTTATGTTTAGGCAACAAAACAGTTAGGTCTAGGCATCAAAACTACAACATATTTAGATTCAGGCAGCAAAACTACGACTACTTCTTTAGGTTTAGGCAATAAAACTACAAGTTCCTTAGGTTTAGGCTACACAACTATAACTTGAGTTTATGCAACAAAACTAAAACTTTTTTAGGTTTAGGCAACAAAACTACAACTTCTAGTGGTTTAGGTAACAAAACTATAAGTTATTTAGATTTAGGCAATAAAACAACTAATTTAGGTTTAGTCAATAAAACTACAACTTCTTTAATCTAGGCAACAAAACTACAATTTCTTTAGGTTTAGGCAACAAAGCTACAAATTGTTTAGGTTTAGGCAATGAAACTACAACTAATTCAAGTTTAGGCAATGAAACTACAACTAATTCAAGTTTAGGCAATGAAACTACAACTTCTTGAATCTAGGCAACAAAACTACAACTTTGTCTATACTACAGCGCCTCACTTCTGCTTCTGCTCCTGTCATAATTACTAAGGTAGAGGTCGCTGTTGTGTTTTTTAGATAAGATAGATAGATAAGATATTCCTTTATTAGTCTCACAGTGGAGAAATTCACATATTACAGCAGCAAAGTGGATAGTGCAATAAACAAGAAGCATAGATTTAAAACAGTAGTAATACAAATAAAATAAAACTGTATATACATAATAGAAAAGTAAAGCTGAAGATATGCCAGCATATCAATAAATAATTGTCCAGTTACTATAATTTGTGCAGATGATGTAATTGCACATATGTGTTTGTTATTGCACTTGTGTCCGGTGAGTTTGTTGTGACAGTTTATGTGGTCTACTGGGAGCAGTGCTGTTTTTTTTTTATACCTTTTGTGATCTACCACATCAATAGATGATAAAATCTACTAGTGGGTGTAGTAGTCCCCTACTGATCCACATCTGTGGTGCTTAAAGTGACTGATAACGCCTATTTAATAACCTGAGATTCTTCCTGTTTCACTTTTTCTGAATAAATTAATGGTGCATTGTAGGTGGTAAGGACATACAGTACATTGTCAGAGTTAATGTCCTAATTAAACAGTCTTTTAAATGATAACCTGACAGCTTTGCTCTGCCAGAAAAGAACATGGTGAAGTATTCAATGCAGCCTTGATTTTCATGTGCAAGATGCCATTCAATCTAAAATTCTAGTCAAGATGAAATGAAAGTGAAAACAAATCTATTGAGTCGCTCTGCAACAAGGGATACAAATCTGATAAATCTGCCTGAAAAGGCTATTTATTAATGAAAGCTGTCAAAGTTAACACAATAACACATTAACGCAAATTCATTTTAACGCCACTAGTTTCATTAATGCATTAACAAAACTTTTTCATTTTTTAGATTGTAGCGGGCTGAGTTTCAAATCAAGAGTGAAGATACTGGTGTCATATAAAACTAGAGAACCTTGTCATGAAGGAGGCTAAATAACACTCATGGCCATTTTCAGAAGGGCCCCTTGACCTCTGACCTCCAGATATGTGAATGTAAATGGGTTCTATGGATACCAATGAGTCTCCCCTTTACAGACATGCCAACTTTATGATAATCACATGCAGTTTGGGGCAAGTCCTAGTCAAGTCAGCACACTGACACACTGACAGTTGTTGTTACCTGTTAGGCTGCAGTTTACCATGTTATAATTTGACCATAAATTTATGTTAAATGCAGTACCTGTGTGAGTTTCAGGACAATATTTGTCATTGTTTTGTATTGTTAATTGATTTCTAATAATAAATATATACATACATTTGCATAAAGAAGCATATTTGTCCACTCCTATGTTGATTCAAGAGTATTAAATACTGGACAAATCTCCCTTTAAGCTGCATTTGAACGATGAAAAATTAAATGTGTGATTAATTTGCGATGAATTGCGATTAACTATGGACATGTGATTAATCGCAAGTGAATATTTTTAATTGATTGACAGCCCTGATAATGAATATTTAACATTATCTCTATTGAAACACATTGTCATTGACTTGTCATTGAAAACTCTTCAAAAATGGATGTCTTTTCCTATAGCAGTCATTTGAATCTTCCTTTAATGGCTTTAAAGGCATTTTGCCAACAAGTTAGACAGCCAAGATTCAAATTATGATTAAAGTTTGTTCCTCAGACCAGAGTCCAGTTGAGCAAATATTCTCCTCACGCTCTCTCGCGCCTGCAGACTTATCTCATGTGAATCTGTTTTGCTTCAGTGTTGAACTCAAGCATTCTGGCCGCTAATATGCTGCCCACAGTGTGATTTACTGTTTGATCGCTGGACTGTCCCTCCGAAGGTTGGATCAAATCCACGCTTGTGGTATTTTTCCACAGGAGCACCTAGAGCATTACTGACTTGATGTGTTGAGGCTAATGTCGAGCTACTGTTGTAAATGTATTCATGTTAAATGTGAAGTCTTTGAGTTGGAGAGAAGACTTGATGTGGGCTGTTTATTGAAATAGAGGCGTAAGAGGAGTATGCTTTCAGTTTACTTTTCATGTACTTATCAGAGATACACTTAACAAAATTATACTTGACTTATACTGACAAGTATACAGAAAAGTCTAAGCATATTTGGCTCATGTTTACTTGTGTGAATTTGTAAACATGTTTTGATATGAATTTACTTCAATTCATCAATAATTTTCTATGTTTTGCATTCTCTGATCACCATGGAGATATGTGAGAAAAACTTAATTCATGTTTTTATTTTAATCTCATCACAAAACATCAAGTGAAATAGCAAAAGGAGCAAGTAGAATTAAACTAGTAGTTTACTGAGAGTATACTTTAAAGTGTAATTTCATAAAATAACAAGTGGGTTATAAGCATATAAGCAGTAAGCTAAACCGTGACCTGTTCCAGCCAGCGTTAGAGGCGGGGCCCCGTTCATTCCTGCTCAGTGGTGCATGAAGCCAAAATGGCTCGACTTCCGTCTGGAAAAGTACTCGGATCTTCTGGGGTCTTTCAGGTCTTCTTGGGCCCTAGTTGTGCATGTCTAAAATGCGTAGTGGCGTTCACTCGGACACATGACTCAACGCCACAGCTTGCGCTGTCGTCATGGTCTGGGTCTCCATAGACATAAAAGAGGAAGGAAATAACTCTGCATTCAGCTGTTAGTGCTATTAGTAGAGACTTTAGACTGGGACACTTGGTTTACTTTAAAAAAAACAGATCTGCTGAGATACAGACGTGTTGTTCTCAATGTAAGTCTATGGGAAAAAGTTTTTTGGGCCAAATGACGTCATGTGACGGACACAGAAACATTGGGTTTGATGACCGTCCGTTGTCTTGGCGCCTTTATTGAACCTCCATATAACAGCAGGGCAGAGCGGCGGCCATTAGCACTGACAGCACTCGTGGCCAGCCCGTCTATGTCAACAAAGCACATAGAAGCTCGATTACAACATACACAGAAAGACTTCAGTCTCTGCTCAGGTAGACATTACTCCTTTAGATCTTTACATAGCAAACCGTTGTTTACTGCTATGCTTTGGATATCACATTTAGCACCTTTATTAAATATAGATTTTCTTGTTTTAGAAGAACTGGTGTTTATGCAGAAGTTTTTAGAATCGTTGTGATTATACTGTCATTAAAGCTGACATGTTGCTTTTAACACCACGGGTAAAGGTGAGAAGTCTTGATGAAGCAGCTCCTCGCTGAGTTAAAGTGTCAGAATTAAAATCATCTCAGCATCCTTAGAAACAGAGAGTTTGGTATTCTGCTGTCTTTGCATCAAGGTCAGAGAGCAAACTGAATTTTAAAGATCCAGCTCCAGTATCGGCTACAACTGTGCCTGGAAAAAACACAGCAGGCAAACATTACATTTAGAGATTACTGCTTTAAATCTACTGAAACTAAATTGGACTTTGTTTTGCAGGTGGGAAGACATCAAGGTGTCCAGTTTCAAACTGGGATAAATTGGTTGAAAGGTGAAATGTCTTCAAAAGTATAGGTTGCTTTAACTATTTCAGCAAGTGACAAACAATTTCCATAATCACCCTTAAAATCATCACTCTTCAATCAAACTTCAGATTTATCTAAATGCCAAGATGTTTTCTCACCTGTAAATCATCTACACCAGGCCAGAATCTCCCAAAAGCTCATCGATTGATCATTGATTTTAAGGTTTGATTCAATATAGGCAACTTAAACTGCTGGAGCAAGGTTAAGGTTAAGGTCGTGGCTGACTATGGGTAAGATGCATAACATTTAAAGAATATTAAACCAACAACTAGAGCTGAAAGTTGAATAATCAGAATCAGATTTATTTACATGTACTTGACTCAGTTTTCTTTTCCCAATTATGTACACAAGTATGTGAAAAATAGGTGTATATCTAAATATTACATAAATATACACCAATTAGCTATAACATTATGACCACTGACAGGTCAAGTGAATAACATTGATTATCTTGATCCTTAAAGTTAATGTGTTGGAAGCAGAAAAATGGGCAGGCGTGACTTTGACGAGGGTCCAATAGTGACGGATAGATGATATCTCCAAAACTGCAGCTCTTGTGGGATGTTGCAGGTCTGCAGTGGTCAGGACCAGCAACAGGTTGATGGGCAGCCGAGGCTCATTGATGCAGGTGGGGAGCGAAGGCTAGCCTGTGTTATCCAATAGAAGAGCTACTGTAGCTCAGATTGCTGAAAAAGTTTATGCTGGTTCTGATAGACAGGTGTCAGAACACCATGCTGACCCATGTCCACTGCCAAAAGCACCTACAATGGGCATGTGAGCATCAGAACTGGACCACGGAGCAACAGAAGAGGCTAACCTGGTCTGATGAATCACATTTTCTTTTACATCATGTGGATGGCCAGGTGTATTATGGGAAGAGGAGGCAGTGTGCACACTGCAAAAATGGTTCAGGAGTGGTTTGAGGAAAAGAACAGTGAGTTTGAGGTGTTGACTTGGCCTCCAATGAACAACAGTAAAATAAGAAATAATGTCTATGTAAAAGTCAAGAGTTCTTCTTGTAATCAATCAATCAATCAAATGGATATGTTCACAATTGTTTTTACATTACAAAGATGAAATTAATTTATGACTGAAACCTAATTAACAGATAAGCTGATAATGAAAATAAGTGCTTGTTGCTGCCCAACAAACGACTGATGTGTTTCTGGAGTATAGACGTCAGGTTTTAAAGCATTTTAATGATATCCCAACATATATCAGGTCTTACAATAAACTACCACATTTTCATTTTGAAATGCAGTAAACTTACTCCCAAATTATTAGGATTTATCAAAGGTTTTCTTTTTCAAATAGTATTTTGAGGTCTTATCAACAATTTATTCTGAACATGCAAGAATCTCGATTGCTTAAAAGACGTGTAAGTGGAGGGAAGACTATTACTTTTTTTTTTAAACATCCTTCATGTAGTATTAAATGATGATGTGCTTTGCTATTTTACTGTAAGTTCACGTGCTGGTACATATTTTTATAGTGTTTTTTTCTTTTCCCAAATTTAAATAAAAATAAAAAAAAAACATTCAGGGGTAAATCTTGGACTGACCACTGAGAGCTTATAACCGTGAGTCAAGAACCCTGTTGACTTCACGCCACAAACTGTATCTGGATCCAAACCAAACCCAAACCTCTGCTGTTCTGTTTTCCATCTGCAACAAACCACCCGAGCGTCAAGCCACTGCAAGCTGTTTGGCTTGTAGGGAATGAAATAGGCTTTACACTTGAGAGAACACGGCACGCAGAGCTGCTTTTTTTAATGGGATCCCGGGCACGTTGGCTCCAGTTGCCGGTGAGGTCCCACCTTCGGGTGCTGAGGGGCCGGTTTGTGGCTGAAGGACAGCAGAGGGAGGAGAGAGGTGTACGGCTCAGAGGAGATCTTCAGGGGAGAGTGTGCTCGCTTGTCAGAGACATGGAGAAGGCAGAGAGCTTTCTGGTACGCCTGTCAGACGCATGAACAAAGTACATCTGTGCATCCCCTCCTCCTCCATCAGATGTCACCGTCTAAAAACACAGCGCATTTATTTCTGCCTGCCTCTGTGTCACTGTCTCTTTGTTTTTCACACACACATGAGCACAAACACAAAGAGAAAGTGCTGCGAGATACACCACAGTGCAAATATACTCTGTTTACAGCATTATAGAGTTCGTGCAGTCGTCAGAAGGCCTCATGGTTCTGGCTCTATATTTATTCAAGATGCATGTATTGTCAAGGTTATAACAAAAGCTTATTCATTTTTAATCACTGCCTTATGTTTGGGCTTGACAGCACAAAAAAAAATATGAGATTTTTGTGAGAAAATATTGCACAGCCTGGCTGATGCATCAACTCGCAGAAGAGCAAAATTCAATGTGAATTTCACAATGTGTCATGTTGCCTATAGCAGAAGTACTGAGAGGGTTTAATGGCTGAGTTACAGAGAAAGAAAATGTACCTATATAAAATACATAGCAGCCTCTGAGTCCGAGAAGTGAAGCCAATGCTGAAGTGCCTTTAACTTTCTCCTTTCTAACATCCAGCAGGGGGCGACTCCTCTGGTTGCAAAAAGAAGTCAGATTGTATAGAAGTCTTTGAGGAAATGAGCCTACTTATCACTAGATTTATTACCTCAGTAAACATTGTAAACATGAGTTTATGGTCTCAATCGCAAGTTTCAAGTCTTCTTCAATACAGCATGATGTTCATTTAGTAAATTATGGTCCCATTTGGAGTCAAATAGACCATAAAACAAGGGATGCTTAAGGGCGTGGCTGTATGGTGATTGACAGGTCGCCACCACTGCGTTGTCCGGTCTGGGCGTTATCTGTGTTTTTTACAGGTTTAACCCTTTCACAGTGTGTTTTCAGTTCATGACAGTTATATGGTTGCCTAAAAATGTCTTTTTCAGTGTTTAGTTAGCTCCACCATCTTGTGTCACTTCTGGCTGCAAAATAAGATGGTGGACAAAATGCTGAACCTGAGGCTTCAAAACTGTCGTCCACAAACTAATGGGTGAAGTCACGGTGACTTCGTCCACTTCTTATATACAATCTATGTTTGGGACGGACATGACTTGAGTTTGGTGAAATGAAAAAATCTTAATTGTTAGTACAGCTGCTCTGACAAAGAACATAACATTGCGCTTTGAACTTTGACCCTCTTGCTCACACAATGGCGCCTGGCAGTGGGTGGGATCTATTAGGCAGCAAGTGAAAATTTTGTCCTTGAGGTTGATGAGTTGGAAGCAGAAAATAATGGGCAAGCGTAAGGATGTGAGCAACTTTGACGAGGTCCAAACTGTGATGGCGAGACGACTGGGTCAGAGCATCTCCAGAACTGCAGCTCTTGTGGGGTTTTCCTGGTCTGCAGTGGTCAGGACCTACCGGAAGTGGTCCAGGGAAGGAAAATTCCTAAGTCTCCAGATCTCAATCCAATCGATCATCTGTGGGCGTGGATGGACCTAGTCAATATTAGGCAGGTGGTCATAATGTTATGGCTGATCAGTGTATATCTGCCATGCAGAGTATTGTGGGTCAGAATAGCCAGAAAAGGATACTGGTTTGCACACTGCAAAATGTGATCAGACTGGTGATTTTTATTTCAAAGGTGAGATTTCTGTGTTTGTGTCCTGACTTTTCTCACTGGTTTCAAACAGGTCACGGCTCAGTTGGACAAAGGTGATATTTTCTTGCACAAACCAGAGTTTCATTTGAACCAAAACCTGATGACATTTGTCGAGTTGTCGCTTGTGTTGCCAACACTGTTGGTCAAATCGGATCAAACAACAGCCACACGGTCCTGATGAAGGAGATTAAGTTAATTGAGTTTAAGGGTGAATATTAATGTTGGACAGGTGAGTCTGAGACAGTTATTGAAGAAGTGAAGATGCATAAGTTTGCAGCCAGGGTTCAGGTTCAGATGAATGGAAAGCAAGGCACAAAGCAACACTGACAATCTGCCAACTGACTGGGGAAAATAGGCCAGTATATGTACTGACTGGGTGATTGGGAAATGAGACACAGGTGGGCAGGTGGATGTCAGGTGACCAGGAAGAAGAAAGTCTGACACCATCTGGTGGACAGGTGGGGAATGATTATAGTAGACATGCAGGGGAATGTGGACAGAGGGGCCTTTCCCAGTTTCCCAGATTGTACATCCTCGGTTCCTTTCCTCAACTCCTATCCTCACGTCTTAGTCCCTCCCACGGGAGGAGGCAAGTGAAGGAGGTGAGGACAAAGGTGTCAAGGGAGCAGGCATTTAACAAAATGAGACATTGGTGCCTCAGAGTCATCATTTTAAAGCGACATCAATTAAATACGTCATGCATCAGCTGTACATTGTTATGTTATGCTGCTGTATTTTATGATCTCTGTCAAATAGGCTGTATTTATTGTTACTAATTCAATTCACAATGTGGCATGATGTGACAAGAATGAACAGATGCTAGTATGCTAAAACAGTATGTGAGATATTTTGGCATGGCTGAAACCTTAGTATGAAACAAGTAGTAAATAGTATGAATTGGAAAAAAAAAAAACTTCTCTGGGATTAAAGTCGGGAATCTATTAGTAAAACTAAAAACAATACGGGGAAAAAAACTTGAATTTTCTCTGAGATTATAAGGTCATAAATTTGCAAGAAAAAACTCAGAAATTGTCTGAGATTAAAGTTGTAAATTTACGAGAAAAACTCACAAATTTATGAGAAAAAAAACTTGAATTGTCTCTGAGATTATAAAGTCATAACTTTACAAGAAAAAAAACTCAGAAGTTCTCTGAGATTAAAGTCATAAATCGATTAGAAAAACTCGAGGAGACGAGGAGGCACAAAATCAGGAAATGAGAAACAGAAAGCCATAGTGGCAGTTAAACTCTTCATAAATAATATAAAGTTGTTTTTGCCCCAAAACTTTAATTGTTGCTCTTTAGCCATGAATGTTTGATGCTACAGAGAAAGATTTAAGCCTTTAAGGGCTTTAAAGCAAGATTTTGATTTCCTAGATGTTGACACTTTAAAGTATAAGCATGGAAGTATTTCCTCTTGCTGGCAGATTGTTTTTTTTTTAATATGAAAAACAAGATCATAACACTCAATATGTGGCTCAACTGGGTTGATAAGATCTTACTGGGGTTTGTTTTCTCTCTCAGCTTCTATGAAGCACTAAGGAAAGTTGATTGAAGTCGGTGTGCTACAAACTCAGATGTGAAATCTCATCATCTTGACCGGTCACCTTGGTTAACTGACGTTTAGGTCCAGGTTTGAAGAGTTCCTCTTTCTCTGCTGCTGAACAGTGATGGGCTTGTGGTCACTGTTGATTCCCTGGAATAACCTATAGCCAACAGACTTTTGTTGTAGCTCCTTCTCGTCCAAACAGCTGCTGTGGACGTCCCCTCCAGCACAGCGAGTCCCAGTTGTTGGATCCTTTCAGTGGCAGGCGGTGGATATCTGTGCACTGCTACAGGGAGAGTACAAATGTAAATAAGTGTGCAATGCAAAGATGCTGAGTAAGAGGATGCACGCTCAGCAAAACCTCCCAGAATGTGTAAAAAGAGAAATAAATGATGCTTCTTATCTCTCACCACCAATTCCTTCTAACAATACAGAAGCCACGGCTCTGTTCAGAGCTGCAGCTCGTGTTTGTATTCATATTTTAGTCAGAACGACCTTGTTTGTATTTTTCTTCTTTCTTAGCTGGGCATTTCAAGAACATTAAGTCAGACTTGCTTACAATGCATTTTCAGTCGTGATCAATGCCAACATTACAAGCAACCGGTAGAGTGGAGATGTTGTACGAAGGATTGGGACAAAGGAAAATGTTATTCATACATTTGTGCAACAAGGCAGCAGCATTTTCAGTGTTAGCAGAGAGGAGAGCAGTAAGGCAGCGAGGTCTGTGATTCAGGAGAGAGAGGGACGGACGTGAGGCGCTTGTTGATGAGGGGAAGTCTCAGAGGAAGAGAAGGAGACTCCGCCGTCCTGACCGGGGTGAGCAGGTCGACGGAGCGTCGGGGATCCGGGAGGTGGAGGAGGTGAGGAGGATGACAACGTGGAGGCTGGACTGTGGACTGGAGGGGAGGCGGTGCCAGGCCAGAGTTAGTGATGCTGCAGCATCCTGAGACATGTAAGATGAAAATTAAAGAATGAGTAATTAACACCTTTGCTGGTGGTGTTTGGAAGAATTTGATGTTTACTACTGAAACAATCAGGCCCCAGCTACACGTATACAGATATTTATTAAAAACAGATATTTTCCCCTCTGTTTTCTCCACACTAGAACGCAAATATGACTCACTGAGCCAGTAGGTGGTGATAAAAGCAACGTCGCTACCAGAGAAGCTAGCCAGGTCTTCCTGATGTTTGTTTTATGAGATTACAAATTAGTGAGGCCTAGTTTTTTTTTTTTATCATAAATTCTCTTTTTGTTGTTTGTTGTTTGTTTCTTTTACTGCTTTTATGGTCTATTTTAATATTTTTTTAGTCTTGTGAAGCACTTTGTGATCTTGTTCTATGAAAGGTGCTAAATTAAACTAACACTAAGAATCAAAACACAATAATAATTTATCATTCATCAATGACATGAAACGACAATCAGTCCTATTAGTAAATGTCAGGCTGATATCTGTGTCAGCTTGTGTTCTTCTTTCCTGGGACAAATCCTCTGGTGAACAGGAAATATTTCTTTTCATGTTACCAGCAGCAGCAGCATTGTTTGTGTGGAGTAAACAGAAGAGTACAGAAACACTGAGGGGGCGATTGCACAGTATTGCACATCATTTGATTGATAGGTGATTGCTTTGCTGCTTTGAAAAACAGGAATGTTGGCTAATAACAGAAATAGCATTTAGCATGTGTGTTGCCAGATGAAGTGAGACACTTGTACAGATAGCGGAAAGGCTCTGTTGGATGATGATTGCCTCGATGAGCCACATTTAAAGTGCTGTCTGTCTGGCGGGTGTTCAGGCCTCGTCAGACGCTGCAGATAAAAGTGGAAATGTTCAACCAGCAGACGAGCAGAGCGAAGATGATGACAGCAGGGCTCACCTCACCCCAGGGAGGAGACGAGCCCAGAGGTGCTCTGAAGAAATGATTTCAGCAGCGCCGCTGTGCACTGAGACGACTAAAATGGAGGGAAAGTGAAGGTGCAAACAGGCTGACGTCAAAGACAAAATGGAGCAGATAAGGACAGGAGGAGGATTCAGATCAATACTTGTTATGAAGAGGAAGGAAAAGAAGACGAGAAACGCACATAGACTCAATATAACAACCTATCCACACATCAGCTATATCTAAACCTATAAATCCTCAGTGTTCAATCTTTAATCTACAATGGTGTATTATGACCAGCTGGATCGAGGGGGGAAATATTCAGAGAAAAAACACTGAGATTCTCTGAGAGTACAGTTGGAAATCTATTAGAAAAACTCTTCTCTGAGATAAACAGAAATTCTCTGAGATTAAAGTTGTAAATCTATTAGAAAAACAAATAAACTGATGGGGGAAAAAAACTTACATTTTTTTCTGATATTAAAGTCTTACATTTGCAAGATTAAAGTCTTAAATTTATTACAAAAACTTGAATATTCTCTGAGATTAGAAAGTCATAAATTTTAGAGGAAAAACTCAGATTCTGAGATTAAAGTCATAAATCTATTGGTAAAACAAACAAAAAAACTGCAGGGAAAAAAAACTTTCTCTCTGAGTTTAAACAAATTTATGAGAAAAAAACTCAACCTCATCACACCACAGATGCTGCCGTGTATTACGTATGCAGTGGATGACCTAATTAAATCAAATAATGCTTTGCAGTCAGATTAAACAATAAGGGAGCACTCACGATTTTAGCCCTGAATCACCATAGTCCATATATCCTGACTTTTCTGGGCCTTTTCAGAAGAAAACAACATACTCTTGAGTTTCCATAACTTTATTCTCTTACCTACTACGGCCCTAATACAGCGTCGTGTTAATCCAGCCCTTTCTTATTCCCAGGGCTTTATATACCAAGTCTTTGTCACAGCCATCGGTGTTCAGTACCACCGCACAGGGCACCCTTTAGCAACAGCGCTGCATTAACTCCAATGTAAACCCATCTGTGGTGGAGGTAGTTTAAAGAGTTTCCTGAGCAGAGGTTACAGGGGACGCATGGTGGTGCAGTGGTTGGCGCTGTCGCCTCACAGCAAGAGGGTCACAGGTTTGAATCTCTCCAGCTTTCTCCCCACAGCCCAAAGACATGCAGGTTAATGGCTCTAGATTGTCCATAGCTGTGAATATGAGTCTGTCTCTATGTGTCAGCCCTGTGATAGTCTGGCGACCTGTCCAGGATGTGCCCCGCCTTCACCCTATGTCTGCCAGGATCGGCTCCCGACCCCTCACAACCCTGAATGGGATAGGTGGTTACAGATAATGGATGAATGGAAGTTTGATTAACGCCTGTGAGTGACATGAAAAATGACAACAACAACAAAACTATTTTCATACCTTAGAGTTTTACACTGACAGCAGGAGTAGCTAAGCATAATATGTAATACATGTTTAAATGAAAGAAGAAGGTTCCAGTGAACAATAACGAAAGAAGGTTTCAGTTTACGTTTCAATGCTCTTTCAGTTTAGAGTCAAAGCTCTACAGTTTCTACAGTTTCTTAAAATTTCATTTTCAAAACAACATTGAAATGAGAAGTCTGCCCAAACAGACTTTCAAGTGTTTACTTGCACATCACATTGACCTTTTGTCTTATTGTTAACTTTAAACCTGTCTCAGCACATTTAATCTATTAGTCTTGGTTATCCTTTAACCTGCAGCAGGCTGTTTTATGATGAATGTCTCTTTATTCTCTAACAGAAGCTGACATTCATTCAGAAAAGGGTCAGTTTGATTGTGAAATTTTTTTAAGCATGTTATGCATTCAGAAAATGTTCAGACCCCCTCACTCTTTATGTTGCAGCCTTGTGCAAAACTTGTTTGAATAAATGTTTTCTCTCATCAGTCCTCACTCATATCACTCTTATACAGACAGGTGTGTCTTAAACCACATCCAATCAGTTGAATTCACCTCAGCTGGACTCCAATCAAAGAGTAGAAATACCAAAACCATCCGGAGAGACGTGAAGCACCTGAGCAGAATGAGTCCTAGCAAACAGGGTCAATGTGATATTTCAGGTTTTTCTTTGTGATAAATTTGCAAACATTTCTAAAATATGTTGTCACTTTGTCATTTTGGCATATTGAGTGAAGATCAATGAGGGAAAATGAATTTAAATGATTTAGGCATAAAGCTGCAACATAACGTGGAAAAAACGAAGCAGTCTGAATATTTTCTGTTTATCTCTCTATGACTATCATTCCAAAGATAAATTAAGATAGATTAGATAAGAAGACAGATTACTACAGACGGATATAGATAGATTGCTGGCAATAATGCACAGCAATATTATCAAGTTACACAACCAAAAATCTTTGCTCACAGCCTGCTATCACCTGAACAATATAGCAAGAATTAAAGGACTGATGTCTCAGCAGGATTTGGAAAAACTCTCAGGTTATCTGGATCAGGTCTGCTTAGTGCCCCAGAGTCAAAACTAAACATGGAGAAGCAACGTTCAGTTTTTATGCACCAACTATTTGGAACAAGCTCCCAGAAAGCTGCAGGACTCCTAGTTGCTTTAAATCAAAGCTTAAAACTTTCCTGTTTGCTGCATTTTAGTAAACCTAATAATTATTTTAAGCTTGCTTTAATTTTTCAAATCTTTAACGTTGTGTTTTTATGACTGTTTTAATTCTGTCTTAATGTTCTTTTGCACATACAAATAAAGCTGCCTTGCCTAAAGCATGCCTTGTGCGGCAGGACTGAACAGCCTCAGTATTTTTCACCCTGAGAATGAGAACAGGCTGCAATAAGATAAAAGAAAATGACTTAAATTAAAGCGGCAGTGGGAGGAAATGGAGCAAATATGAATTTAAAAAAGTTATTTTTATAAAATGGTCACTATATCCCCACAGCAGTGTATGAGACAGGTAATCTGAAAGAAATTATGTTCCTCTGTGTCCTTCGGTGCTCCTAACGGCATCTGCAAGATTTCACAGACCGGAGGAATACAGCCAATCAGAGGCGAGCTGGAGCCTCTCTGAGCAGCTGTCAATCACTCACAAAGTCTGATCAAAATTGGTGAAACTAGGCAGCGCCGATCAAATAAAATGTAAATAAATAAAATGAATCAATATTTTGTCACTGTAATGACTATTTGTCAATGTTGTCAGAAACATCTTGTAGTTAGTGTTTAGCTACAAGCAGCCATGTTGAGATCAGCTGAGGAAACACCAAGCACCGCCCACAAGCTGGAGCACATCCAATAGGAATGCTGTCTCTCTGAATTGACTTGTGATTGGCCAAAGTCTCCTGTCACGGGTTAGATTTTTTGAAGCCAGAAAACAGAGCCACGAGGAGGTGCAGAAGTCTAGTTTTCTCTCTGAACACTTGAATTAAGATATGCGGAAAGGTTATTATGGGATCTTTGCCCAATGATGCCATATATATTCTACCAGCAGCTTTAAGAAGAAAAATGGATAATTTATTTTTGAATGCTTTAAAAGCAGAAGATCTTAGAAATCTATATCTAGCTCCCACACCACCTTGCGTCAGGCAAGTATAAACAACTTGTTACTGTATAATCCTTGGATCAAAAACAAAACAATGAACCCAAATATGACATTTCATTTCATTTTGGGAACATTTTCTCTAGTCTGGAGGGAGAAAAGTGGTCTGTATACAACCTTGAAATATATCAAATTATATCTTGCATTGATTGAACTAGCATGAATGTTCTCCTACATCTCATCAAATAATAAACTTTTGATTTATACCCTCCATGATGTTCTTCAGCAGCCTGTCGGTATCGATCAACGCTCCAATTAAAGCATAAGGATGAACAGATAGTGAATGTAGAGCACAGATGATTCATTATTAAACTGTGAACATGCAACAATAAGAGACAGAGGCTCATTGATGTTACACTACAGGCAGCAGCAGCACCGTCTCTACCTCACAGTGGTCCGTCTACGGTCCTCAGAGCCACAGCAGACTGTTGGTGTTGGACATACAGCGCATGACTCATCAGTGCCTTCACACTGTATTTCCACAATTTTGTTCTCAAAAGGCAATCTATGTAATGAACTGTGCAAAAACCCATCTGTGTTCCATTTTCAATTTGGCACATCTTTGCGATGCTATTAATGATCTCGCAGACACATTTGTATGCAATGTGACTCGCAACGAGCATCTTTTCACACCACACAACATATTGATAGCTCAAGATTGGATTTGGAATAAAGTCGTGGTGTTATATCTTCATAAACAGGACATTTAGAACACAATTAATTATTTGAAAAACAATGATCTGAAATACAAAAATGTATTCTAAACAGCGACATTTTATATACCAACGTATGTTCGTGCGTTCTACGAATGTCCAGCTCAATTTCTGGGCATTACAGGCATACAGTCTTTTCAAAATAAACTTCCTTCTTCACATGAAACAACTTTTTTAAGTTCAGGAGAAGATGGTGGTTTGGGTTTAAATAGCTTAAGAAGTGGCGTTACCAAAGTACAAAAGTTACATGACAAATAAATCACTGACTTCTGGTTTCACACGGGGTACAAACATCTGTCTCCTGGGTGAAAGTCTGGTGTTTTTGGACACATCTATCCACTCCGAACTCCTCCCTGCATGGACTTTGTCACTCTTTATACTTCCTGGTTCCTGATTATGTGGATTACATATGAATTGGTTTCGTGGGATATACCATATAAGGATGCTAATTTTGAAAAATTTTCTTTACCAATAACTGACCCTTGTTAACCGATTATTAACTTCTGACTGACAAGATTAGTGCCTCGCCTGCAGCGGTGCGCCAGCTGCAGAGTATGAGCACAACAGACAACTGAGTCTCCAGTTCACAATCAGGAGAGTTATGGTGCCTTCAAATGGCGTCGTGTTTACTGTGTTTACAAGTTGGGCCCATGTGAACGCCCCCCCTCATGTCGTATTCACGACCTCATAAGTGGAAAGTTTCTGAAATCTCAGAGTTCATCACATTGTGAGAAATGGTGGAGCTCATAGACGTTCATTTATCGGTGCATAATAAGTTAGTATTGTAACTTAACTTAAATAACATAACAAACCTACTTATTTTAAACCAAACCATGATGTTTTTACGAAACCTGATCAAGTAGTTTGGTTGCATTTTTGTTTTTGTATTGCTTTTACAACATTAACAGCAAGTTTAAAACCTCGACTGAAATCCGTGAGAAAATGTTTCCCTTGAAATGTAAGAATGCAGTTTAGTTGTACGGGAACCTAATTTTGTAGGATACAGGGTTGTACTGTATATGGAGTCCAATACAACAAATAACTGAACAGCAACTGAAACCTCATAATAACACAAATTATAAAACACGGGTCTGTGGGTCTGGTTCTCAGTGAACGTTGATCGAGGAATGAACCGAAGTCGATTGCTTGACATTGATTTGTTTATGTCCAGCTGGATCAAGTGAAGTACAGTGCTTTATATTTAATGATGACAGAAAATCAATTCTTCATGCATCATTCCAAAAAAAAAAAAAAAAAAAATAATCAAGACTTTGTTTATACCACACAGTGCAACCGAGATATGCTTATGTTTATTTAAATTATGAATGATTAAAGTTTATCCAAAATGTGACATAATTCAGCCTCAATGAAGTCTATGGTCTTGGTGGAAAATGCTGTTTGTAAGCTGTAAATATACAAGTTACAGGTATTTCCAGCTGCAGAAACTGTAAACACAACACTGACACCTTCTAAAGTTGTCGTGTTCAACATGTTGCCTATTTACACATACAGACAGAGGAACATTAGCATCAACTTGGAGTTGTGTTTACTGTCATGGTAAGTCTAATATTGTCCTTTTAACTCTGTTTTGGTCTCCAGCTAGTCGTTAACTCTGCAGGGAGAGTTTTATTGCTAAAAACAGCTGCCTGCTGATGCTGGAATCAGTGTTCGAGGAAATAAAAAAACAAAGACTGCATATAAGAGGTGGACTTAGTCATCATGACATCACCCAGTGGTTTGTGGGCTACTGTTTTGAAGCCCAGGGACATTTTTAGGTGACCATAAAAGTTATAATTAACTTTCATGAGGTGAAAACACAAAGTCATAAGATGAAAACATGAACAACTCCCAGGCATCGTGGTAGCCACCTGTCAATCACAAGGTAGCCACGCTTTAAAGCATCCCCTGCTTTATGGTCTATTTGACTCTAAATGGGACCATAATTTCCTTTCTTTTAGCATTACCTATAGTGAAGATACCTACATCATATGAAACTAGAAATCCTAAAGAATTCATCGGTACAAACCATGTCAAGCTAAATAACGCTCCAAACTTGTGTTCATTTTTGGCGAGGATATACTGGTATGACCATTTTCAAAGGGGTCCCTTGACCTCTGACCTCTAGATATGTGAATGTAAATGGGTTCAATGGGTACCCACGAGTCTCCCTTTCACAGACATGCCCACTTTATGATAATCACATGCAGTTTGGATCAAGTCATAGTCAAGTCAGCACTCTGACACACTGACAGCTGTTGTTGCCTGTTGGGCTGCAGTTTACCATGTGATGAGTTGAGCATATTTTTATGCTAAATATAGTACCTTTGAGGGTTCCTGGACAATATTTTGTCATTGTTTTATGTTGTTTATTGATCAGTAATAAATATATACATGCATTTGCATAAAGCAGCATATGTGCCCACTCCATGTTGATGAGAGTCTTAAATACTTGACAAATCTCTTTTTAAAGTACATTTTGAACTGATAAAAAATAAAAGATTAATTTGTGATTAATCAGAATTAACTGTGGACATTCATGCAATTAATCCAGATTATTTTAATCGACTGACTAAAGAACCCTAAAAAACACTGATTAGTGCAGCTTTAAAGTAGTTTTAGTCTACTCTCACTCTGTAAGATTGTGTTCACAAATACTGAATACCTCATTTTAGAATCAAACTCGTCAATTGATTTCTTCACTAGGTGTTTTGCAAACATGCACCACAGTGTGGGAAGGTTGAAAACAAACCTCATTATCTGCGCCGTGACACAGCAAAGCAATTGCAGCTGTGCTTGTTTTGAAACGGGATGGGGTAATGTGAGCATTTGACCTGCACTATTCAGTAATTCCAACTACGGCGGTTTAATCCCACCTCATTTAAAAGAGCAGCCACTTCACACGCAGACGCCACCGAATCGATCACGCCACATCCTTTAATTTAAAAAAGTCATTAAATCAGACCCAGACATTCTCATCGGCCGCCCCTCCTCCCTCATTGGATTGTGCGTCGCTCACTCCATCACCTTCCCATAAAGTCCTCCACATTACCCTGAGCAGCTGTTTGGGAACATCAAATTATGCATGGAGATAAAATTTAAATTCAGCAGCCACCCTCAGTGTAACTCATGATTTATTGATACTTTGGAGCAGACATTAATATTGTCGTTACGATTAAGACTCATCTGACTCAATTTATGATCGGCTCCCATTCTGATGTCTTTATTATCTCTCCGTCAGTTTGTGGGGAGGTTCATCTTGTGTTGGGGCCACACTGCTTGTCAGGCAGTGGGGTTTGTACAGTGGGGCTTCCCTTGTTATGCCTAACCTTTAGAAAGGTTGCATCGTTTCGGCTGACATTTCAAAAATGGCCCATTTGCTTTGACAGGCACGCCATAACTGAATGACATAACCTCTTTCTTCGACGTGCTGCAAAACCTGCAACAAGAGAAACGTTTTGAGTTTTTAAAAGCACTGCACTCTTTGAAGTGTTTTTGGTGACTCATGTTCTTAATGGAGAAATACCGTAGTGCAAGAATTTACTGGATACTGTAGGTAAAAAAAGAGTGGTGTTTTGTGGAGTGAGGCTACATTGCAATGGCAGCTTTTTATAGACACTTTCTTTGAACTGAAGTTTTTTGAGCAGCTCATGTACAAAGAAAAGCATTAGTTTAAATGAAGTGCAACACTTTGATTCACACAATATGCATCTTCAATCATAATTTCTCAATAAAAATATGAAAGCAAGATTGCGTCGCATCCTTGATAATGCCAGAAAAAAACATAACAGAACAGCTACAAACAGTTTAAAGCAATATTTTACCACAAGCACAAGTATAACATCAGTACATACTGTATGTGTGTACAATCACTTATCAATCAACATATTCTTATACAACGGTTCCTAAGATACCTTATGAAAAAGTTATTTTTCCTTTTTTTGTTTGTTTTTCTACGAATGTCCAGCAACACGTTACACTCGCTCCTTACATGCATACAGTCAAAATTAACTTATATATTCACAAGAAACAACTTCTATAGGTTTAGGCAATTAAACCTGTCAGGTTTAAGAAAAAAAAATCAGCTTAGTTAGGCTAAGGCAATAAAACTACTTGATTAGGTTTAGGAAAAGATGTACTTGGTTCAGATTGGGCAACATAACTACTTAGATATAGGAAAAGATCTACTTTGTTAGGATTAGGCAACAAAAGTACTTATTAGGTTTAGGAAAAGCAACCTGGTTATGTTTAGGCAACACATCTACTTAGGTTTAGGCAACCAAAGTACTTGGTCAGGTTTAGGCAACAAAAATACTCATTAGGTTTAGGAAAAGATTGAGTTGGTTAGGTTTAGGCAACAAAACTACGAAGTTAGGTTTAGGAAAAGATCTACTTGCCAGATTTACACAAAAAAAATACTTGGTTAGGTTTAGGAAAAGATCTACTTGCCAGATTTAGACAACAAAACTACTTGGTTAGGTTTAGGAAAAGATCGATTTGGTTAGGTTTAGGCAACAAAACTACTTGGTTATGTTTAGGAAAATATCTACTTGTTAGGTTTAGACAACAAAATTACTTGGTTAAGTTTAGGAAAAGATCGATTTGGTTAGGTTTAGGCAACAAAACTACTTGGTTAGGTTTAGGAAAAGATCGATTTGGTTAGGTTTAGGCAACAAAACTACTTGGTTAGGTTTAGGAAAAGATCTATTTGTTAGATTTAGGCAACAAAACTACTTGGTTAGGTTTAAGAAAAGAGCTATTTGGTCAGGTTTAGGCAACAAAACTACTTGATTAGATTTAGGAAAAGCGACCTGGTTAGGTTTAGGCAACACATCTACTTAGGTTTAGGCAACCAAAGTACTTGGTCAGGTTTAGGCAACAAACATACTAAGTTAGGTTTAGGAAAAGATTGTGTTGGCTAGGTTTGAGCAACAAAGCTACTTAGGCAACAAAACTAGTCTACTAAATAAGGTTTAGATGAAAGATTATGGTTTGGCTTAAAACAACTGTACATGGCGTTACTTGCATGAAAAATACATCAACACTGACTTGAGGTTTCACATGGGGTAGGAATGCTAGTCTCCTGGGTGAAAGTCTGGTATTTTTGACTTCTCATCCTCAACCCTCCCCCCAACCTCCACCCTTTATATTTCCTGGATCACAATTATGTGAATTACACACAAAGATATTTTCTGGGCTATGCACAAATTACAGGGCATTACTTTTCATAGTTATAGCTATAAACAGTGTATGAGAACAGCCTGTATCATGTCAAGGCTATATATATATATATATATATATATAGACAGACATATATAAAAAATAGATAAATAAAACGAAGTCAAACATTTTACATAAAAAGATGAGAGTGCCTTCTATTCCAGGTTTTAGAAATATAATTAGCAGGCCTAAATGCTTAATAACTAATTGAAAATTCAAAACTATTATAACCTTGGAGCTTGGCTACTTTCAAAAATCAATGTGTTGTGAAGAAAAACTATTTTGGAAAACCTCTGTCCTCGCAATCACATGCCCAAACTTTGTCTGACAGTTGGATTTGTTCAGGAAAAAAATAGCTTAATTTCAGAGGGTTTTTCAAAAATCAATCAACTCTCATTCACTCCGGTGAAAGCCATGAAACACAGCTGAAAACTCTCTGAGAGGGAGCGCCTGTTGTTCTCTGACTGGGTCACAGTGGGGGGATTTTGCTTTCTTCTGCTTCCTTATACAATACCTCTCTATAGGCCTGAGCAGCCGCTCCGTCATTCTGCCAGTATTGATTGCATCCAGTCTACCAAACAGATGAATGGAATAACCTTCCTCTCTGTGTCCACTTCCTTTTCAGCTGATGGCAGAAACACAGGGAGTGAGCAGCGTGGAGGTAAAAGGATCGGCCCGTGTGGATTCCTGCTCTACTGATCATGAGCATCGACTGCTGGGCCGACAGCAACCTCAGGCAATCACCCTCATCCCCTCTCCCATCAACCTTGGCTTGGTCCCGCCGACCACAGCTTGCAGAATCAATCAGCATTGAGATATGGGCAGCCGTCACGGTGGTGACCGATTTTGGCATGCAAGACTCTGCCTTAATAGACAAAGAGACGGAGATCAATAGCCAATTTGGCCCTGGAATGGGGCTGGGATGGATGAGGGAAAATTCACTTTATTGTCCTCATCTTAGCCGGGAGAAGTCAGGAAAAGTATGATGAACTCTCCTGACTAGGACAGTAAAGACGTGAATCATTCATCCACAGTATATGAATAACCTTGGCAGAGCAGATACGACTGTAAGATTACTTTTTGTGATCCGCAGTTTGGGTATGTGTGATATGTCATGCTCGGAAAAAGTCATAAAATGAGGTGTTTGTGCTATTTCTATTTAAATTCAGTCAAGTTGAGTCCATATATTTCCATTTGATTCACTGCATTTACAAGAAAGCTATAGTTGTTTTTCAGTTTTGAAGATCTGGACCAAAAAGGGAGTTTGCTTACTCTTTTACCTCCATACAAAATTATTTATATATAATAAAGGGTTTTAGGGCTCAATGACTTGATGTAAAATAAAGGTCTTGGCAATGTTTTTTAGGAATATGTCCACTGAAATTCCCAAACAATGGCCGCAGGGACAGTCTATGTCTGAAAGACGCCTAATCGAACATTTAGGATCATAACCTGATAGTGAGGATAGAGTTTGAGGGAAGTGAGGAAAAATTCATCTCAGCATTCAGATTCGAGAGGCAGAAAAATACTCCTGCAGTAATTACACTTCCACAGCCTGATAACATCATGTTCCCACTCCAGTACTTCAATAACTTCTCCACGGAAAATATCTCTCACTCGTCCATAAAATACGTAGGTTGAGCAACGAATGAGCAACCACTTGTTGTGAAGTGAATGTAGTAAAAAGGTGGAGGGAGAACGCAACATCCAGAGGCTGAATGTTATCAAACACCAACTCAGATCTTTCTTGCCCTCTCGATTTTCCCAGAAGACGCCTGTTTTTCATCACCGTCTCCTGGTTTCCTCTCTGGGTCGCAATTCTCCCGTATTTCTCTAGATTTATGGCAAACTTTCATTTTTCCCCTTTTCGTTAGCTTGTTTCCGGACCTGAACAGAGTGTATAACCCTAACTGTTTCACAACAGTAGAGCTGCACCGACTGTCGTTTCGCGATGGAAGAGAGCAGTTTATGCTCGCACACTTCGCAGTTCAAGATGCGCTCGCCACAGCGTGCAGCGAAAAACCATTGTGACGTGGCACAAACCGTTGGAAATAACAGCTTTCAGAGCGTTGTGGTGCTGGTCTCGTTTTGTGTCTGAAAGGACCTTCAGTGAGTAAGAGGAAGAGAGAGAAATACTCACACAGGAGCAAGAATAAATAAAAATGGATGAATATTAGTTCACATGCCAAGTTCACACCAGAGGGGTGAATTATTCAGTTTTCTTCCCTGAGTTGAAGGTAAAAAAGTGTAACAAAAATATCAGTGTACTTATTATTTTGTTATTTTCAGTCTTTTAAAGTCACCAGAAAGCAGGAAACTAATGTGGTCTGAAAGATCCAGCCTCTCCAGTAGGGAATGAGTCTTTACCCCAAGTGATGAGTTCAAGTACTTCAGGGTCTTGCTCGCGAGTGAGGACGGTATTGCATTCACTTTTTGTGACGAAAAGAGAGCTGAGCCGGAAGGCAAAGCTTTGTTCCTACTCTCACCTATGGTCATGAGGGCTGGGTCATGACCAAAAGAACCAGATCGCAGGTACAAGCGGCCAAAATGGGTTTTCTCAGGAGGGTGGCTGGCATCTCCCTTAGAGATAAGGTGAGAAGCTCAGCCATCTGTGAGGGACTCGGAGTAGAGCTGCTGGTCCTTTGTGTTGAAAGGAGCCAGTTGAGGTGGTTCGGACATCTGGTGAGGATGCCTCCTGGACACCTCCCTAGGGAGGTGTTCCAGGCATGACCAGCTGGGAGGAGGCCCCAGGGAAGACCCAGGACTAGGTGGAGAGATTATAACTCCACACTGGCCTGGGAACACCACGGGATCCCCCAGTCAGAGCTGGTTAATGTGGCCCGGGAGAGGGAAGGTTGGGGTCCCCTGCTGGAGCTGCTGCCCTCGCGACCCGACCCCGGATAAGAGGTTGAAGATGAGTGAAATCCAGGTCTGAACAGGACCAGTCTTATTAATTTACTTACTTTGAAAAGAAAGAATTTCAAAGAAAGATGAATTATGGGTCTTTTAATATCTATTCATTTTATTGAAAAATAGCCCTGCTGGGTAAGTGTGACATTTAGTCATTGATGCATTCAGTCAGGGAGCCTTAATCTTTACCAAATCTTATCTATCTTTTATCAAATAAACAAGATGGAACATACTTTTTTAATAAAAACCATAATCTGTGCATTAGAGGGTTAAAGTTGCCACAATGTGAATGATAATTAAAACAGTCAGGACTAAAATGACAATAATTTGTGGCTGTGCATGAATGGACGGCGGCCTCTCGAGAGCGTAATTGGAGCAGGAGCGGATTCAGTCACGAAACCTGAAGGGTTCCTTTTCTATCCATTCACCGCTCATAATTACAATGTGACAACTCTCTGTACTATGTTATCATTTCCCCATTGAGATGCATAATAACTTCTTTTTTTTCCCATTAGGAGTCTGTCTCCATGGAGAGTTATCAGGTGGCGATACTGCTCCGTGTTATCGGCGCGGGGGGTGTTCGCGCCGCCGTCCTCCGGCCGTCCTCGGCCTCACAGCAGCACAAAGGAAGGGATTCAATTATGAAGTGACACCTTGAGGCATGTAGCAAAGCCACACAGCTTCAAAAGGGATCACTCAAAATGTTTCCTCTCCTTTATCTTTCCTGTCTCACCCTCTCTCTGTCTCCACTCAGTGACTCCTAATGAGTTGCTGTGGAAAGCATAAAACACAGATAAACTCCTCTCTGGTACATATGGGGCTCCCAAGGTCATGATGCCCTGAATGTGACTTTCCATTGGATTAAACTGTTTTATTGATTCAGAGTAATTAGTGCAGAACTGATGGGATAACTGGGCCCACACAGCTGCATAGGTAATGAGGATTACTCCTCTGGTCTCCAGCAGTCGGATCTTCCTCTACATGGGGAGATGTGTTTCATCCTCTTTCCTGTTTTTACTCTGGCTGTTTTAGTTTTCCTCATATTGCATTTTGAAATTCAAGTCAAGTCAGTTTTATCTATATAGCCCAATATCCCAACCTCAGGGGGCTTTACAATCTGTACAGGATACAACACCCTCTGTCCTTTACAGTGCAACCCTCTCAAAGACCCCCCACCCCAAAAACAACTTTTAACAGGGAGGAAAATAGAAGAAACCTGAGGAAGAGCAACAGAGGAGGGATCCTCTTCCAGGATGGACAGACATGCAACAGTATACAGTATAATGTGAATATATATGTCAAGCAGCTTCCAGGCATCGCCTAACAGATAGACCTCCTCTCCACCATGTGACTAAAGTGTTTTTGTTTGAATTCACAACGTTAAGCACTGCGACTGTAAAGTGACGCCAAAAGGTCTGATGAAGCGTCAGTATGTGACAAGTCAACAAGTTGTAAACAAGTTTTGGTGGTTAACAAGGAAACTCTACGGGGCATTCGAGTCCATAATTAGTACTTCTGACTAACTGAAGTCTTAAGCCCCTTTCTCAATGGACAAAAAGACACTATAACACCAACTAAGCCCCTTTTCCAGGGCGATGCTATGTGACGCGCCTGGAGGTGGATGTATTATAAATTAGGGCTGTCAAAGTTAACCCGTTAATGCATATTTGTATCAACGCCATTAGTTTCTTTAATGCATTAATGCAATTTGTGATTTTTTTTTGGTTCTAGCAGGCTCAGTTTTAAAGCTAGAGTGAAAAAACTGGTATCACATGAGACCAGAAAACCAAATGAATCCATTGGTACCAACCATGTCTTACTAGAAGATTAAATAAACACTCCAAATGTACACTAAATTTTAGTGAGGAAAAACTGGCATGACTGTTTTCAAAGGGGTCCCTTGACCTCTGACCTCCAGATATGTGGATGAAAATGGGTTTTCTAGGTACCCACGAGTCTCCCCTTTACAGACATGCCCACTTTATGATAATCACATGCAGTTTGGATCAAGTCATAGTCAAGTCAGCACTCTGACAGCTGTTGCTGCCTGTTGGGCTGCAGTTTGCCATGTTTTTTTTATGTTAAATGCAAAACCTGTGAGGGTTTCAGGACAATACATGTCATTGTTTTGTGTTGTTAATTGATTTCCAATAATAAATATATGTATATTTGCATAAAGCAGCATATTTGCCCACTCACATGTTGGTAAGAGTATTAAATACTTGACAAATCTCCCTTTAAGGTTCATTTTGAACAGTGATTAATTTACAATTAATCAAGATTAACTTTCGACAATCATGAGCGCAATTAAATATTTTAATTGATTGACAGCCCTAGTAATAGATTAATAGTAACAGAGTCAAAAAGGAAGATACACAGTTCATATCTGTAGGTGTGATTATATTCTGTTTTCCTGAAGTTTCCAAGTCCTACTGCTTTCACTCTTCTAAACTTTCAGTTTTTCGTCGTCTCTTTTTGATTTTCGGTTTTTGTGACATTTCATTTCTGCTGAAGCTGCAGATCCGAACCACACACAGGCCGGCTGTCTGTTTCTGACTCACATTTAACAGCATTAACCTTTACGACCATCCGGCTCTGGGCTCTACCTTGCATACATCCTATACATCACCGGGACATGTTTTCAATCTTAAATTACCCCGTGATGGATGTCATGGAAAAAACCTGATGACTGTCGCAGCTCGGGGACGGGAGGAGTGATTGTTCTTCCTCCGCTCCTGAATCAATGTAATATCATCAGGATTGCACTGGCAATATAACATATTGATGATATTTCAGAAGATGTACTGTAGCATTCAAATGCTTTCACTCCCTGTTCACAGCAGGATTGTTACGACCATTTGACTTTATAATCACCCCAAAAATATTAATCTTAAAAGCTGATATAATCCACCAAGAGAAGCTAAAGGCTAACGTTAGCCTTGTGGCCTCTAACCGAACATAATGACTTTGCAACGCCTCATCCTTCACTGCAGCCATAAATCCGACTGATTCCATTAAAGCTTCTGCTGAGATGAAAATCAAGACTCTTTTATTCTAATTTTGCAACTTGACACTCAGATTATTGGCAACACATGTGGATTCATTTAAATATTTTTCAAATCAGTCGTGGAAAATATGCTCATCATGCGCCCCTGAGCTAATATAATATAAATGTTAATTAAGATTTGTGCAGCAAGTTGGGGAAATGAAAACTTGCAATGAAGCAGATGCTCTCTAACTTGTGAAATGATAGTGTTTGGGGTTTTTTTATACTGTACATGGATTTGTTTGTCTGAGGATACATATATATTTAGATAATTATAACATCTGGTTAAGAGCATGAGTTATCACACAATACTGCTTCTGTATATTGGGGGTGGGAAAAAATATTTCACCTACTGTATATATCGCAATTTTTTAAATGATTTTGAAATCTAATTTTTAAAAGGCAGAATCTATATATTTGCTTCATTTAAATCTAAGCAGAGTTGAAAGGAAGTTACTGATTTTATTGTCACTGTCTGAGTAACGTGACATCGTATCCGTTCCGTATCCGTCACCAAAACAAACCAAAGCGAGCTGAAAGCTGAAAATGGCGGCGGATCCACATGGACACGATCTGCAGCCTCACATCACATCACAACACTACACATACAACAAAGTATGGAAACACTTTGGGTTTCACACATTGCAAGAAAAACAGAGCTGGACATCACAACTAAAGCTGCCTGCTAACTCTGTCATGGACAGAAAACGTTGGTGACGTTTGGTGAAGCCAGCCGTCGCTCTCGCCTCCGTGGTCAAATCAGCCGACGCTACAACTGTAGAGCATCATATCCTCACAGTTATGTTAAATACATTAAAATGTCCCAGATGCAGCTGACCATGGATGGATAAAGAGAACAGAGAGCTAGTGACGGACTCGGTGAAGTTAGCACAAGTATACGTGTGTGACTCCGTCTGGTTTTCAAACTCAGGCGTTAACAAAGGGAACTGTGTATACAAAATATATACATGGAAAAAAAATTATTTGATTACATTCTGCAGAAGTATAAAACTTTACATGTTCTTTAAAAGAAAATACCACTAATGTATGAGGGAAATGTCTCTGATGTCTTTGATTTGTGGGCTGCTGATGAATGTAATTAATAATTCCTGACAGTGACTGATATATTTGACTTCAGGACATTTCTGATTACATACATGCTGAAATCAAACGTTTTAATGTATTAATGTAGATATTTTCCAATCTAAAAGTCCCATAAAAATGTAGGATTAAACTTCTTCTCATGGTCTAGTGTTAAAAATGTGAACAAAAATCACAATAAATCATAATTTTGAATCGCAACATTGCAGAACCGTAATACTTAAAAACTGCAATACACTGAATCATGATAGTATTGAATCGGGAAGTTTATAGTGTCGGCGCAACTAAATATGCTGCAAATTTAGCTCTGAATGTATTTTCCATCACAGCAATCCATGAGATTATTCAAAGATGTAAATCTCTATGTTAATATAAATTTATGGGGAGAGACAAGCAAAAAATTGTGAATTTATGATGATGGTTGTGGACCAGATGGAGTCATAAATTAAAAATACATATTCACATTTCCAGAGATGACCAACTGGCCAACAGCAGTAGTTTTAATCTATTTTTTTTTTTATTTCAACAGCTGTGAAAATCAAAAATTCAATATTACAGCAGTATAACAGCTCCGGTGGGAGTAAAACTGTCATTTTCATCCTATCGTGGCTGAATATCTTTAGAAGCTTCAGCCACTTCTGTAGAAATGAATAAACTCCAGTGCATTAAGCAGGGGGTGAAACGTGTGCTCATATATAGGTTAAATGGGAACAGCTGTGTCCAATCATGCCTGCCACTGGTGCTGTGGACTTGATACGGCGGGCTAATTGTGTGTGGCATTGTAGTTGGCCCTCATTAACCTCACTGCATTACCTTTTACTGCGGATAAATGGGGGGCGGGGGGGCTTAAATCAGCCATCTGTTGCCACCTTTACAGAGTCACTAACAGAGTGGAAGTGACACTCAGGAGCTTTTTTGTCACTTTTGGCTTCCTGTCTTGTAATAGTTTTTGCTTTTATTGCAGCAGCTGTTGATTTTATGTTTTAGATCCTCTACAAACACCTTATGTTGTGAAAACTCCAGCATAAATCACTTTTTATTATAGTTTTTTTTTTTTATGAATCTGTTTTTTTTTTTTTTCAATCAACTGCAATAACTGTTATTTTTAGACTGACGCCTTTGAAATCAGAGCAGCTCAGAAAGTGGTGAAGAAATGATTTTCAGGACAAGACAATCAAAACAGAAGAGTCCATGAGGACCAAAAAATCCATCCAACTGTGAAAACTTTGTGCGTCACACATTTAACTGATTCCCAAAACGGAGATTTCAGTGGACTGTTTACGAGGAAAATGTTCATCCCAGCTGTAAAATTACAGCCTTTTCTCTTTTCCAGGGTAATACAGACGCTGTCACGGCCATCGGCGTGTGATACCAACACATCCTGCAGTGACTGTGTGAGATGCACCAACATTACTATAATATTAGATATTATTATTATAATATTAGACACTCTGGAAGTGAGGGGACACCCAACCACATACTATTTTTCCTAAACATAACTAAGTGGTTTTATTTCCTAAACCTAAGCAACTGTCAAATCAAGTCAGTTTTATTTATATAGTACAATATCACAAATCACATATTTACCTCAGGGGGTTTTACACTCTGGACAGGATACACCATCCTCTGTCCTTTAAACCTCCAGAGGAGGGACCCCTCATCCAGGATGGACATACATGCAACAAAAATGTCTACATACAGTACAATCTGAATATATATATGAAGAGATGAATCCAGGAGGATGTCAAGCAGCTTCACGGTGTCGCCAAACAGAGCCAGAGCACCAGTCGCTGATCCCTGTAGGTAGAGCTATGAACAGCGCTGAGCACTGTCGGCTGCTCTCCTGCAGACTTTCCTCAGTTTTGAAAACAAGGCCGAATCAGGGTCACAATCAGCCTTTAGATCACGTTGTGTGTTCCCAAGTGCAGCACAAGAACTGGACTGTTAATCTGACTGAGGACAAGCGTAATGAGTTTGGAGACGGCGACTCGAGCGGAGGACACCAGTACAAGTCCCATATTACCTGCTTAAGTGTCCTTAAGCATGACAGTGATTCTCCAGCAGCTCTGTGACCTGAACTGTGACCTTCTCGTAAAGGCGGCAACAAAAACAATTTTCACCACACGGATCAATAAAACTCTCACCCTACTTCTGTCACCTCTGTCAAAGAGTTGGTTTAACTGTCAAAAAAAATGTGAATGGATTTCGTGAGGGCTGTGTCAAGGAAAGATCAATTTGTGGTTTCATATATTTTCATCATTTACACCATTATCATTTTTTTGCCATAACTACTGAGCCTACCGACTGTCAAGAGAAAGACACAAATCATAGTAGGTTTGTATTTTTGTTATAATACTTGGCTTTGACGACAGCGATACAACAGCGTCAGCTCTGGCTCGAAAGGGCGGTTTGATGGCGAAGTACAGCTGTGAAAATATTCTAAATATAGAGAACAATTAAACTGATACTGATTTATTTTTTAGGTAGCTAAAATACATTTTCTGATGCTCTCATCTACAGGTGCTTTACCACACTGTCTGGAAACCCTTTCCGACAGGGAACTGAAGCAGTTATCACTTTGTTCAAAACCACCAGGCTACATTCACAAAAACAGTAATTTTACCTCGCAGAACGTAGTAGTACACATACAACCCCAATTCAAAAAATCCGAACCAACTCTTTCAGTTATTTCCAAACTTAGCACAGCTAACCTTGACTCAGCTAGTGCTAGTGTTCGCATTATTCTTAACCTCACTGATTAGCTTACTTTGGAAGTCTATGTCACAGGATCTGCACCATTACTACGCTGACGTACACCTGTGGTGCGGCGAGTGGGCGGAGTCTGCACACCATTTAAAAGGCTGGTGCATATACCGGATGTCCCGCTCAATTCAAGCGGCTAAATCGGCGAGTACGCCTACCTCGATCACCTGGTTGATACAAACATAACAGGGTAAATCTTCAAGCAACAATCCGTCTGCAACCGCTTATCACGTTTGCGGTTACAGGGGGGCTGGAGCCGATGCCAGCTGACATCGGGCGAAGGCGGGGCACACCCTGGTCAGGTCGCCAGACTATCACAGGGCTAACACATAGAGACGGACAACCATGCATGCTCACATTCACACCTATGGGCAATTTAGAGTCATCAACTGGAGAACCTGGAGAAACCCCCGCTGACATGGGGAGAGCATACAAACTCCACACAGAGAGACCCTGCAGCCCTGAGGTGACAGTGTTGCACCACCTTGCTGCCCCAAAAAACAATGTAATCTTAAATTATTGAATAAAGTTGGTATACAACAGCCAGCAGGTGCTCGATGGTTCATTTTGTCCCTGTGGCATCAATATCTCGTCAACAGTTAACGACACAATAAAGCTTGACCAGAACCCTGCTTTCTTTAAAGTGACGCCTCCTCCTTCCCCTCCATTTAAGAGGTACACTCCTCCCTCGCCGCTCATCATCATTTCCCACACGGCCGAGTGGGGCGTTTCTATGTGATATTAAAAAAACACAACAGAACCCAGATAATCTGGCCCTTTTACCTGAAATTCACTTTACATTATTCCTTTAAATATCAGGGACAACACCCAGTAATTGAAATCAATGTACATGATGTGCCAGATTTAGCCAAGAAGGGCACGTTGATAGACACTGATTTGATTGGATTGGTGCATTTTTATTATCATCTACTGTCATTACTGAGGCGCAGGACGACCTGCTGCAGGCTGACAGGCTGCTACGGTCACATCGTGTTATGATAAGACTCACAGCTGAAGTTACACAGTGTTATCAGCTGGCAGCCAGCGAGACTGGTGCTATTACTGAACTACAAGACGACAAGCTGCCGTTTCGGTGTCCACTCTCCTGCTGACTGACGTTAATTTGACAAGTATTCAAACACTGCACTGTTTAACTTGTTAAAGTGTCATTTTTGATGGGTACGGTGGCACACGCGCTGCATAATCAACTATATAAATCATGATTAAATGAGCAGCATGTGTTGACAGAAGATGCATGGTAATGAGAGGAGAGAATGGATTTTTAAGTGGCACGCCTTAACGAAGCGCAAAATATTTACATGTCTGTAAACAATCTGTAAGTAATTATCCCGTCTGCACTTTACAATGAAGCCAAAAGGTTTCTTTGTCCTTCAGTTCATATTTATTTGTAAAATAAAGTGTTGAAACATTTGACTAGTTAAATATAGGACACAAACATTTTATTGACTGATAAGAACACAAAGTTATCTACAATGCCGATGAGTTTTGTAGCCTTACAACAGTTGGAATATAATGTTTTTATACATGAACTGAAAATACAAAGTTACAGTAAACATGCCTTTTGATAAAAATATCTTTACAAAAAAATGTACATTTCTATACAACAGTTGTCAGTGACACTACGATTCAGGTTAAAACCTGCAACGACTCCAACAAACTGTCGGTACATTATTTCAGCATTATTTTAAACTTAATAAAATGTCTCTTTCAGTCTGAAATAAACACGAGGAGGACTATTTACAGGGCAAACTAAAAGTGAGTTTAAAGTGAAATTACAGCAGTTAAAAGCAATGATTCTTTTTTTGTATTTTTGCAAAATATTTGACACATCACCATACTGCTTTTTAAATACCAGGCTACCAGCAAAAAAGATAAACATGTAGCAGAGCCATTTCCCTTGGACATGTTTTTGGATACAAAAATAGTGCTAAATGTTACACATTATCATCATTCACCAGACATTTATTTTGAATGAGCTGCAGGACAGACATTTTATTTTTAGGTATTTTTTTTCCAGGCAGCACTGCCAGGTTTGACTGTTGTGTTTATGAGGTTGCGCAAGGCAACTTTTCCTTCACATTTAATTAATAATGTATTTAAAGGGTCGGCTCATCAAATCACAAAACACAGTTTTCTTATTTGGCCCTGTTGGTTTGGTTTTATTTGCACAGGTTTTGTCCTAATTAGATGTAATAGGAGTGAATAGACTTCACTGAACAATTACATACAAAATTCTAGTTCAGGTTATTAATCCACAGTATTCATGAGAGCCATGATCTGCCCAAGGTCGAATAAAATGTGTGGACTTCCCAGAGTAATCAGGACAGTGGGCCTTATGCAGGAAGTGATATAAGAACAAATTTATTTATTTCTCTTATTTTTGTTTGTATCCATGATTTGTTCTTATTTTAGGCACAACCTGTGTCAATATCTGCCCTTATAGTGTTTAGGGGGCGTTGTCTATGATAATAAACATTCAGCCACAAGCCTCCAATTTATGATCAAGTGGGATTTATTATTCAGCACTCCTGGGTAACAGAGGATTTGGATGATACTTTTGGTGCATTTGGAGGTGACTTAACAGAAAAATAAGAGAAAATACGAGATAAATTTAAGAAAATATTGCTGCATGTTGTGTCTGAAAAGAGATACTATTGATTTTTTAAAATGCCATTTTGAAAGCTTCAAGTACCACACATGAATTTTATTTTACCTTTACTGCACTGCAGTGACTACAAGTCTCAAGGGCACATACCTTAAAACCTGTGCAAATAAAACCACAGCTATCTGCTAAACTAGACACCAATTTGTCTCCAGTAATTTGGGTGAAACAACATATTAAACTAAGCAATGAATCCCATGATTCAGCTTTCACATTAATTCAGGACTTAGTATAAAGTTATTCCATTGACAAGAGGCCTGTGTGCTTTCACACTTTAAAAACACCCTCAGGAGGAGCTGAGGTGTGGTCACACTGGGTGTTCATGCTTCTTCACACAAGTTGAAGCAAAAGAGGAAAAGCTCAACACAGAACAGTGAAGCTATACAAGCAGCAGAGAAGGAGAAATGGTACTTGGCTGCATTGAGTGCAGGGACAATGATAGATTTAATGACCATGAGGTGTTTGATAAGAAGCTGTATAATTCCCAGCCCTCCCAGCCTCTCCAGCCCTCCCACTGTTTATGCTGACCACCCTGTCTACAGCCAATATATACCAGGTGTGACAGCTGACACAAATCAGTAGGCTAATTGTTGCAACTGACCAATCAGCTGAAACACCTGGTGCACATTAGCTGTAGTTCCCAACACTTCTACTGAGAATGGCTCTAAAGGAAAGCTTGAGATCACATCTATGTTGCTGCATGTACTGGGGGGAAACGGGCAAACATGATGAAAATAATTAACAGGAGAACATGCTGACATCCAGTCGCTTGTGACATAATCCACTTTGCAGCAATTTATTTATAATCAGGTTAATTAAAATCTCTCAGCTGAAGCTCAAACTGCATTTGACATTTTTTTGCTTGTTAGCAGCAATGAGCATGTTAATGAGTGGACAAATAATCCAGTGTTCAGCTTCATCCGACCAGTTTGTAATTTAATATAGACATTTATGGGCATTTTATGAAAACAGCAACAGATTACAGTTTTGTGTGGTCTCACCAGTTATATAGGTTGTTTTAGTGCAACAATAACCACAGTCATGTTAAATTATTCTATATTTATTTAGAAATTTAAAGGTTCAGTGTGTAGGATCTGCAGACTGCAACCAGCTAAAAACCCCACTCCTCACTCCTCCCTTTTCCAAGAGGGCAGCAACAAGTTCAAAACCATTGTAACGCTGTTCACACTCTGCTGCTCAAATACGGTGGCCTTCAGGTGACGTAAAAACGCAAAGCCAGTGTTTGGTTTGCCGGTTAGTAATTAAATGGGTGTCAGATGTAGATCAGAAGGGGCCTGCTACACCCACTAGTAGGTTTTATCATCGGTTCACATGGGTGATCACTGAAAGGAAGAATAAAAGAAGACAACAGCGACACCGTTGTAATTACGAAAAGCCAAAACACAATCTTTTTCCTTAAACTTGACAGAGTTGCCAAAACCTAAAGAGGCTGTTTTGTTTGTGTTCAAAAGTGAACCTTTCATTCAGTTTCACGACGTGGTAGAACCAAGCAGGAACCTCTGGTGCTGAGAAATGAAGCCAACAGGGAAGTGCTAAAACTGCAATGGCCATGAGGCTCCAAAAGTGAGTCAATTCCCATAAACCTTCACGTTAAAATGCCCAACTCTATGGCAGTAATATGTTTACAGCCTGGTACAAAAAACAGTTTTGGTCTCTAAAGCTAATATCTCCGTTCATGAAGACTGTCTGACTAGGGGGTAATTTTTTTACATAACTCATATATAACTGTTTCATCATGAGGGCATTGCTGCATTGAGTGACAGGTGGGTGCTATACCTGGTCACCCAGACGATCTACCTATTTGACCATTTTCTATTTAGTCAAAAGTCAGGCTGTCGTCACTGCCAAGATGACGACACCCGGAGTCGCCCACTATTTCATACTGTATCTCGTTGGAACGTGTTGCTTTTAAGTTTCACTTTCACACCGTAGCAGGCCCCCACTGACCCACATCTATGAGGCTAATAATGACTGATAATGCACATTTAATGAGCTGATGACAGTCAAAATCGAGTGGTCCGTTCTGGGCTACTGTAGAAACGTGGTGATGCAACATGGTGGACTCTGTGAACAGGACCCGCTCCCTATGTAGATGTGAAGAACTCACTCTAAGCTAACGAAAACGCAGTTCTCAGTTTCAGGTGATTATAGACTAATGAAAACAGTTATAATATTATACTCCATTTCTGCTAATAGCTCCCCTGAAATGCTACACACTGGCGCTTAAAGCGATCTGAATAACAAATCACAAAGATAATATCAAGGCATCTATGTATAATTTAAAATAAAATCTTGCCTCGCTGCTTTGCTTACATAAGTCAGAATCGATGCAGAGCGCAGAGGGAGATAGTGGAGGAAGAGGAGAAGGAGAAAGGGCGTTGGCTCCTGAACAGCAGCGGTCCATGTTGGGATGCACAGGCTGAGCAGGGAGGAGCGCATTGAGACGTTAGGGCACTGCTCCCTGGCAGGAGGCCTACGCCAGTGCTGGCTCTCTACCGCAGGAAGCCCTTTCTGCTTCTGAAACTTGGCAGGAGTTGGAATATATGATGGAACAGCCCCACAAGGCATTTGTGTGATAAATGGATAAAGGTGGATAAAGTTATGCTCGCAGCTATTGGCTTATGCATGAGTCAAATCCGAACCACCGATGTTTCATTCATGTTGTGAAAATCACACTGCGGTCGCAGATTGTTCTGACTGTCCTTTTATTCGTCTGATTTTTGGGCAACAAGAGAAATTCATTGAAAAACAGTTTGTGAAATTACACTGCAAACACATTTCGTAAAAGCAGCAACGGCTGATCAACAATGTCATGTTCCCTTCTTTCCACATAATTCAATTTATAAATCGGAGTAAAAGCTTTCATTTTATTCCCGTCTGTTTTATTTTTTTTCAGAAACAGGATTAGCACATGATACTGTCAGCCTCTTGCAATGAAATATAAGTTGCACAGAATATCCATGAGGGCAGATGCATTAAAATGGGTCTTGAATATATTTTCTTTATCACGTTCGGTTTTGTGCTGCACAGTTGGGCGTCTAAATGTGATTCAGCATCTCTTGAACACAACTTACAGTCCAGAATGAGAGTCTTGATCCCTCAGAGATCCTTTCGCGTCTCTTGAAGGTGATGATGAATTGTAATACCTCCGACCGGGGGTGTCTGCTGCCTCACCCTGAAGTGATAAAGGAGGAAAATGATGAAAACACATTATAGGACTGTGTATCCTCCTCAAACATGGTGGCTATTTATAATGCTGTAAATCTGGTGAGGATTAGGCTGAGTTTTAAAGCTTGTCCATTTTGAATGGCCTCAGAAATATCTTGGGAAAAGTGCAGAAACATTTCGCTGGCAGCCAGAGCTGCTTCTCTAATCCTTCTGGACATGACTTATTGAGGTTCTTCTCACTGTGATTTTCGATCCACGGTAGGCCTGCAAGCATTCACATATTCTCCACGACCTCGAGTGGGATTTTCAGGTTTTTCAAATGTATGTGCTGTGACGATAGGATGTTAAAAAGGCAGACGTGTGGAAAGGAAAATGGAAAACTGAAGTGTGGCATGGTTTCTCAAGAGGTGGATAGAAGTGGGACGCCTGGACAGGCAGATGGGAAAAAAACGCTGTGGACATTTTTGCTAGCAGAGCAGCTGACAGTTCGTTGATGGTAAAAAGGAAAAGATTTATGGAATAAATGCATCCATAATTCCACTTGAAAGTAAAACAAGAAGCAGCAAATAAACAAGACAACATAGGAGCCAGGGTGCTAGCATTAAAGCCTCTGTTATTCTGGCTGATTAGAGCTCTGCTCAGGTTGAAGGAGGGAATTAACTGGGTGCACCTACCAATAAGAAGGTAGCTAACAGCAGACTCTATGGCAATGCATTATCCAGACTCAGCTCTCATGACCACACCTCTTTTTGGGGGAAAACAATCTTGCGCCCCTCATAGACGGTAACAGAGTAAAGAGAAGAAGTTCAAACGTGTCTCCAATTTTCTATGTTAAACTAACCAGTAATATTAACAACACTATGCAGAAGAGTTGCTGTGTAGTTGGTTGCACTAACAATAAATCAAAAAACGCTGGTTTGTTCTCCTGCCATGTTCTGACTTTATGGCTCCAAGATAGTGATGGCGAGATGAAGTTCATGAAGGCTTGACGCTCTCCGGCAAAGTGGTTCGCATAAGGTTTCATCTCACAAGGCTTCATTTGGGCTTCATGTGCACACAAAACCGCCTATTGGTGAAACAGTGTAAAACACACCTTCATATTTCAGATATGTGGCAGCGGTTTAACCAGGCCGAGGGCAGTGAATGTGCTTGTGTAACTACAGGAAAATGAAATATGGGAGACATTATTAATTTCTATTCAGTTATAATATGTTCTCAGCTGGTGATGAATCACCTTCCCAGTATGAACACTTGAATAGCCCTTATTTAACTCATCAGGGAGGCGTGACGTTGTGACCTCGTGACCGAGCGGATGCTACTGCGCCTGCTTCATGGGCCCAGTGGATGTAGAAGATCACAGGAAGGGGCCCTGCCTCCAATGCTGGATCCAGTTCTCTAAATACATCCATGGTCCAAAAAGATAAAACTGCTCTTTATTCACACAAAAGTATGTTGAACAGTACTACACATATTGAGTACGTAGTGCTTGCTCTGCATGCTTGTTCCTTGCTCACTTTTCAAGGCAACATATTCTCATACAACGGAAAAGGTTGACTTGGTTAGGGTTAGGCAGCAGAACTACTTAGTTAGGCTTAGGAAAAGATTGTAATTTAGCTTCAAATAACTCCAGAAGTGGTGTTATTTAAGTACATAATTTACATGACAAATGAATCAACGTTGACTTCTGGTTTTGGGACACCAGTGCCAGTCTCCTGGGGAAAAGTCTGATATTTTTTTCCAATTTTCTCCCTATGTAGCATTCGTCTGTATTTATATTTCTTGGTTGATTAAACATGTTTTGCCATATGACTAAAATAAATCAGGTGCCAAGATAAACACTGCCACTTTTTGGATTTCTTTTGCTCACCCAGAAGCAAAAGAAAATGGCTAAACTCAGCATTACATTGTCACTGTGCGACTCATAAACACAGTGAAGCGCCCCCGCTACGAAGAGCCAGCCAGGCAGCACGACCAGTGATGAAGCGGCTGCATCATTACCCACACCCTGCCAGGCAGGAAACTCTGCACCTTAGGCCTGCCATTCATACCTCCTTCCACACAATTCAATTAGATGAATGTTGTTTATGGGCAGTTCTGGCCCATTGGAACACCATTATTGCTCCCTCTGTTGAATTCAGCATTAGCTGCCCTTCAATGGAGCTGCTCTTCTAAATGTCATAGAGCTTCTGATTTAGGAGATGACTAGCGAATGTTTAGAGATGCTCCAGACACAGTTCGGCGGTTCAGGCTGTTAATGAGGACCGGATGTAAGGCCTCTAATGAAGACTGGCTAGACCTCAGAGACGCTGTGATGGATTAAACCTCACCTGATCTCAGTTGTCGATATCCGATACATGATTCTCTATCTGAAAAGGAGAGAGAAGAAGCTGAAATCACAGATATGATGCAGCGCTTTAAACCGAACACATTTAATCTTTTCTAAAGGTCATCGGTGATATACACTCAACAGGAGCAGCCATGCCAACAGTCTTTGTGGTACATTATCACAATCTGTGATCAACATGACCTTCGGGAAACAAATAAATCTTCTCCACCATGTCTCTGAAAAATAATGTCTTCCATTAGCGGGGGTGCCAAGCTTTCATCAGGGAAAGCGTGGCCCTGCTCACCTGTTTAATGGCTAATAAATATATATAGCAACATAAAGAAAGCATGGTCACATTGCACAGCTGAACCCAGATGAAATCCAACGATAATTACTTTGATCTCGATGCTTGAACTTAAAAAAAACATGCAGTGTGAAAGAAAACAGAGTTACTGCATGATTTATGTCTGAAAACATTATGGGAAATAATGTTTTCATATTGGAGCCATCAGCATGCAGATAACTGTTATTAAACTAAAACCTTATTTCATCAAGTTGAAAGGCCAGACATCTGAACACAACAGTTCAAAGAAAACTGTAATTATCATATAGTTTAAACGCTTCAATGACATTCAGTTTTTTAATATTCAAAGCACAAAGTGGGAAAAAAGCACATTATTTTCAATGACAAACAGAAAGACTTTATGAAACACTGATGTCTTTGAAGTTCTAGTTCAGCACATCTTTCAGCACATTTTTCCATTGAAAATAGACATTTCATCAGAGTATCGCAGTAAATTTCCACCTTGGATGAAATATCAGTAACTCTTTTGTAATCTATGAGTGACACTGTGTCTTTCAAGGTCAGAAAAATACACATTCTAATAAAATATGAATGAATTAAACTAGTGACTATCAGAAAAATACATTTTAACTCCCTGACTCCCCGTTAAAAGTCACAAACATTGGGCAAAACTTTCTGGTCAGCAATCGTGAACAGTGTGACTTATTCTGTGCTGTCATACCAAACGTTGTGGCACAAAATGTGTCTATGAATAGACAATAAATTAGATTACAGCAGTGGTGGCCAAACTTTTTTTTTTTTTTTTAAGAAATCACAGACCAAACAATAGTAAATGTGTATTTTTCAAACAGTTATACAGCAAGAAAATCTGTGTTTGTAGACTACAGCGTATCTGCAGGTTAAGTCCTTTTTGGAGGGGGGCAAGACCCATTTAAGACCACTATGAATGCAATTTAAGACCTAGCTTACATCCGTACTGGCAAGAAGTACGAAGAATGTGAAATAAAACTGGAACATCAATATCATCATTGCTGCTATATGACGATATGATGCTTTGTTGTTGTGTGTAAAGTCCAGATCACCTCAGCTTTTAGTGGATGCTCTAGATCCCGACAAGGAACAATACTGGCTGATTGCAGCTGTTTTTTTACAACCGCTTTATGTTTTTCTGACTCCAAAGACATGATGCTCAATGCGCGAAGTTCAGAGGGTGTAGCGGGCTTCAAATACGTTTCCAGGCACCGGCTTCAACCACACACTAAATCCACTGTTCTCTAAGGAGAGCTAACTGAACTTGCATTTTTTACCCAGTTTTAGCTCTCTGACCTTACCTGCACAACACGGATGTGCTCGGATAAATCTATCCGGGCAGCACAGCTACTCCCTTTTGGTTCTGCTTTATAGTTTTGTTATGGTGTGCTCAAAAACAACACATTTAAAAAGCAAGATAATGCATTTCTTTTGAAAGGAAAGTAACGAATGATTTTTTTAAGCCTGCCGAAATTGTATTGAAGACATTTTGTGAGATTTTAAGACATTTTGAAGCCTTAAAATCAGGATTATTGACCCCCCCGGGAACCCTGGATTAGCAAACAGCATGAGCCAATATACGAATTGTGGGACTGATATTAAAACCTTGTATTCTTTCATCATTGCACAGAATTTCTTGCAAATTAAGCAAACATCAAAAATGGGGATGTTATGATTCCAACACCAGTGAAATTCCACGATTGTCAATATCAATTTGATACCACGGTAAAAAGCAGAAATAAAACAATAAATCCAAAGTACTACAACATCCGCTCCTTTATTACTGTTTGCATACCGGTTTTTGTTAAGAAGTTAAACGGGTCATAATTCCCTCTCTGTTATCTATCTTTTTAAAAACTGGATTTATTCTTGCCAAGCACTACATTTTACAAGATTACATTTGAATGTGTTCAAGCGATCATCAATCATCATGATAATGTTAGAATTTACATTCACCGAATACTCATTTTTACTGAATAGAGCCTGAACGCACGTACACAGTGTAAATCAATGGCACCTCCCGTTAACGTTAGCTGTTTGCTCCACGTAGGACTTTGCTGCCCACCGGCTGCAAACAGAGAACGTTAACCAACTCTTGTTCTGCCCATTTCAACACAGATTTATTGTTCGTAGTGTTATCAGGGAAAAAACAGGGTGCATTTACTGCATTCCAAACACATTTTCTACCTAATTTTTTCTACCTAATATTCGACCTAATCGTACCTACGATACCACTGATACGGTAGAAAAACACAAGTTTGTGTCGTTTTAAGAATTTTGGCATCGACTTGGTACCGAAGTATCAGTTGTCGTGGCATCAATAGAGGTGAATGTTTTTATTGACTAGTAATCAATTTGGGTCATGTAGTTGTGGTTGCTGATGACTATCCTAACGTTAACTATTGGAGGTCGATGCCTAACCTCAACGTTAATGTCTAGCCACTACCAGTAGCTGTACAAAATGGCAGTAACATCTAGTGTTTAAACTCAGAAGTGCAATGTACATACAGTGAAATTTATTAGAAATATGCCCAAGCAAGACTATTTTTAAAAATTCACGCAGTTACAGCATTACAGTATTCGACTTTGCTGGTTCCAGCTTGATGTGCGATATCTACCTTTTAAAAATCTCTGAGTTTCAGACTGCTGGTTGAACAAAACAAGCAGTTTGTTGACGTCACCTTGGGCTGTTTTTATTTTATGACACTTAATAGATTAGATTTCTATTTATGTAGAATATATAATCTTCAATCAATACATCAGCACCAGTTAGTTTTACTATATTATATTTATCTATATTCTATATTCGCTACGTCTTCAGTAACGTTGTGGAAGGAAACTCATTCATACGGCTCTATGTTCAGCACTTCATGCTCAGATTCACAGCAGCCCATGCAGGTCTGGTCTTAAACGTTCTTCTATGTGTCTTGAGCCCTCTGCTTTAATTATTGCCTGTGTGTGTGGGCCTGCTAAAGAGCCTCGCTTCCACAGTTTGAGTCGGGGTCGACAGGGAGAAACTGTCAGTCCGGGCGCTCTCACCATTCACTCATGTGAAGCCTCACTCTCTCAGATCTGTGGCCATGAATAATTCTGGAAAATTAACTTTCAGAAGGGAAGACTGTCTGCCCACTTGAGATCTCCCAAAGTGCCCCGCTCTTTTCCTCCCTGTCAGGCCTGTCAGCCGTTTCTCTTACCAGATGGTGGTTGCCCTCCTCGTCGTAGTCGTCCTCCCCTCCATCGGTCATCTCTCCCGCCTCCACGTCCAGCGCCCCCACGCCCGCATCCTCCCCAGAGTTCTCCGCCGTCTCTGACACCGACTCCTCGTGCAGGGAGTCGCAGTTGTCCTCGTACTTTCTCTGAGCTTCTGAGTGCGAAAAAGGGCACAAAGAATTGTTTTTCTTTAATTCACACAGCTGTAGAAAACTTAACTGCCTTTTTCTATTGTGAAAATCTCTGCAATAATAAAGCAAAGTGTTGCCCCCACTAGCAATCCCCACAGGATGTGCTGGTCCAAACACTCAGCTGGACTGATGTGGTTTGACCTCTACAAAGTGACCAGGTGACATACACCCTGTCAACACCAAACGCATTGTAATTTATCATCTAACAGAGCAGACACACTCTCAATTTCACCAATGCAGCCATCTACACCAGCTGCCAAATTGTTCATTTCACACCAGCTATACCAGCAAAACTGTGACCTGAAACATTTATTTTTCATCTTTTAACTTAACCCAAATAAGTACATGATTTACAGTCTCGCTACCCGTCTCCTCTCCTCACATCTTAGTCCCGCTCACAAGAGATATGAGCGGAGGTGTAAAGGCAACAGGCATTTAACAAAATGAGACATCCTCGCCTCAAAGCTGTCATTTTAAAGTAATTCAATATAGAGTGTGTGGCACAGTTGCCCATTGTCATGCCTCTTATTCGTCACGGGTGCCGAAAAGACTTCTGCAAAGGATACGCCGGTGTATCCTCGATTATAGTTCCTTCCTCGCTCCTTTAAATGCATTTTAGGAATTGTAACATCCCTCAAAATGAAGCAAAGAGATAGACTTCTGGGTTACAGTCCAGGCGAGTGAGGAGACAAGGAGACGAGGAGGCACATTTTTGCATGGATGCGCCATTTATGCAGCCATAGGCGAATTCTCGTCTTTATACTGACTTTATAAGAAACTGATAACTAACTTTATTATATTAGCCATGTTTCCGAGTGAATTTTAAACAAACTTTTGAAACTTTGAAATTATTGCATTTTCATCAACTGGTTTGGAGCAAATGAACTCGGCTACAGTATAGTTCGGTCAGAGGCTACATATGGCTGTAATCCACCAGTAAGCAAAGTAGAAGAAGAAGTAGAGGTTACGAATTGAAAACAAAACAAGTCGCCTTGGTCGTCTAACCATCTACAAGAGAAAAATCAACTGTTCTTTCAGGTTAACTAGTACTGGTCATGTTTCATGTAGTCTGTGAATTTCTCCACTGTGGGACTAATAAAGGAATATCTTATCTTATCTTAGTCTGAAGATGAAGACGAGCATTCACATGTTATGGGAATAATCCAGGATGACGCCAACAGCGGAAACAGCTGATCAGTCATGTGAGTTAAAGTTCGCAATATCAGAATTTATTTGGCAAAGCTGTTTCCATATATCCCATTTAGGGCCTCAACTCTTTTGCCAAATGCAAAAATGAAATGAAAAAAATATGCGAATGGAAACACGGCTAAGGTGTAAATGAATTAACAGCCACAATTATCATGGCTCATGACTGTTTTTAATTTAATAAGACATCACAGAGTTAAAGGGTAAATCTAATAAAAAAATAAACATTGCTGTGGGCGATGTATACCACAATGTTGAATAATGCATACAGTATTTTCCTGAAGAAATCATCATTCATCTTTGTAGCCTAAAAGCTTAGACAAACACTTGAAATATATGGTTCAAATCCCTTTTTCTATCCTGTTTTCAACAAATAACTGAACCAAAGCAAAAAAGATTGAATTTCACCCACTTGCACTAATACTTGCCGGTTTTCTAATTGATTACAAAAACTCAAAGAGGGACACAACCCCAAGTTATATTAAAATACAGATGGAAGAGACAACACATATCAAGCAATGAAGATTTTAAGATGGTTAAATATATTTTTATGATAAACAACCTTGCCAAAAATTGCTCAAAATAGGGCCCGTTGTTGTACTTTCTATCAGAAATCCTTGGATTTGTCATTGTTAAGATTTCTTTCTCGCTTTGAACAAATCCCAGTTTGCTGGAGGACGGCCAAGACTTGGTGTGACTTGTCTGGTGTCACAGAGTTAAAAGAGAAAAAGTCTCAGAGTTTGAACAAGCTACTACAAGCATGCCTGGTGAAAACATGCACAACATGCCATGAAGTCGAATGACCTTCACAGCGAGCTGCTCTCGGACCGTCCTGCAGTGGAGGGCACCTATAAAGACCCCTCATATAAACCGAGTCAGCGTGGCGTTGACACCCATCTGCTGTTATGACGGAGAGCTCTATTGCTCTTATCTCCCACAGTGTCACTAAGACTTATGATCAGCGTGTGCTCTTAATTTCCCTCCCTCGGTGGTGGCTCCCCTCTTCCCTTTCTAGCTCTGACTCGTCCATGTGCTGCTCACCGGTCTCGGCTCTCTGCTGCTTCTCGATCTTCTCCAGGCGCCCCAGCAAAGAGTCGATCTTCAGCTTGATCTGAGTGAGCTCCCGTTTGATAGTCTGAAGCTGGTCCGTCTTCACTGCTGAGGGACAGAAACACAGAAAACACATTTATAGCTACTTTAACTTTGTCCTAATTTCATCTGTGCACTCATTTTAATGATGCTGCTTCACGCGGTTTTATCACAGACTGCATGCTGTCATCTGTTAATGCTCTTAGTTTTGAGTTTTTGATATCGTGTCATCACTGTGAGTCACACGTTCCTCAGGGAAGAACATCTCAATCTGGCCAACTGCAAAGTTCCCCTGCCGGGAACGTGGACCTGCTGCTTTCAATTTGAAGATTAGCGTGCAGCTTACGCCCACCATGCTGTGTAGTGCTGCTCAAGTTCTGCTCAATAAAGCCAATATCTGAACAAACTACGCTACCTTTCAGTTGGCACTGCGTGATCATACAAAGTTTGGAGATTGTTTACACTTTAGGATAGCATCTGCTTGGTTAGCACATATTTTAATCCTTTTTCCTTTCCTATTGGTCTTAATGCTCTTATTATTTTAATGCCCTGGTGGTTTTAAGTTGATCATAGCGTCTTACTGTGTTGTTCTTATGTTTTTTATGTTTAACTGTACAGCACTTTGGTCAACTTGTGCTGTTTTTAAACGTGCTTTATAAATAAATAGTCTGCACCAATTACATTACTTGCCCACTGCCCTCACTGTTTAGCTTTTTTTTTTTTTCTTTTTTTAAATAGAAATAAAACCCATTTAGTTCATTTTTGTGCGTACATAGTCGGATGACGGACGCTGCAAACTAAAAGTGCCCACTAAGAGTCCAGTGGCCTCGGGTTCAAATCTGACCTGGGGCCCTTTGCTGCATGTCGTCCCCACAGAGCAGCAGGAGTCAGATTTCACACACTTATCACTGACGGGACATGACAGAGTTGACAGACAATATGACAGTGGAGGATTTGGTGTCAAAGCGTAAAGCAAAACCACCTATTTGGCAATATTTTGAATTTAAACCAAAGGCTACAAGAGAACCGTAATGTTACTGAGGCAGACAATCACCATGGTGCAACTGCCCTGGTGGAAACCTGCTGCCCCGCAGTGGACCCTCAACCGGAGAGGCCAGACAGCCGTCCGTTCTGGGCTACTGTAGAAACATGGTGGAGCAACATGGTGGACTGAATGAAGAGGACCTGCTCCTCATGAAGGGTTCATTCTGAGCTAATGAAAGCACAATTATTCTTAGTTTCAGATGATTATACACTAATGAAAACATAGGTATGAATATTCTATTACATTTCTGCTAATAGATCCCATAAATGCTCCACACTTGCTCAAATTTGTTTTCTGGAGAGGACTGTCTAATTTGGTATTACAAGGTAACTGGTTCAAATGGTTCGCCTCCGAGGTTCAAGTAAATCTCAATTGGCAGCAAAATCCTGAGTCTTTCATCAGTGAGCAGCAGGTCAGCTGAACATACAAAAAGGTCAAATTATTCTACAGGTAAGCATACCATCAAAAAAATACGGGAAATATGCTTTCCGAAACTACATTATACAAACTTATATTATTAACCCATTTATTAACTTACATTAATTACAATTTAATCAAAATAAATTATATCTTTCAGTCTTTAATACGCAGTTTTTGTAATATGTACATATCATCTGTCTGCCAATATGTTGTTGGCCATTATTGTGCCTAGCTGTTATTTCCATTCTGTGTAAGTGCATTGAGAGAGCTGGATAAAGAGTCATATTCCATGTCTGTATGTCTGTATCTGGCAAAATACACTTGATTCTGATTAAGGTTTAAAAGTGTGTGAGTTGTTTCCAGCTTTAAAGATTATAGAAGTACTTTTGCATATTGAAAATTGGCAGCTGCTTATAAACTCAGCGCGGCTAAATAAACTCTCAGAATATTGTTTCTGTAGAACCAAATTATACATGTCTTTCCAGGAAATTATAAAAACATTAGGAAACCCATAAAATAAACCATTATCATATTGACTCAACATGACTGAAATCCAAACAGCAAATTAAAATGTAACACAGCAAAATTAACTGAAACTCCAGGAGGAAAAGCAGCTCATTCACCATTTGAAATATCCACATACCGTACTTTTTGTTTTTTGCTTGTTTAAATGTTATTTTGCACAAGTGAACATGAACAACCAACATGTCTGTTGATCCAGGGAAATTAAAGAAGCATTTTGATGCTGGAGAAGTGTGTTTAGGACACTGAACTTGATTAAAAAACTTAAATCAATGTGCATTTAATGTCATATACTGACTGCAGCTCTGCTTGATCATTGCCTCACTAACGGCACCAGATGAGAAACGGGGCTCAGTTTGCCCTCCCACAGCTTCTGTTTACTGCCTTATGAATAATTGCTCTCCTCTTCCTGCTTTGCTTTGGGTCTTATTCTCTGTGTTCACTCTACAATACATTATCTAGGCTCTGGGTAAATGAGGCGTAACCGCCATCATGCCAAAGTTTGAATCTTAACCTTTATGTGCCATATGCAAATAACATCTGCTGAAAATAACAAAAATAAATGCATCTGTAGGACGTCACCATTAATTCAATCTGGCCCGTCTCACGGTTGCAGAAACGAGGGTGTGCTCTTTAGCAGCTTGAACTGAGCAGATTAAAGAATTTAAACCATAAAACTAATAAGATAATCGTATTCCTCAACCCTCGGCAGCTAAAACATGTCATATTTTGAGAGGAAGGGGGGAAAAAACAGACTCCAGAAGTTGAGCAGAAAACATAAAATTCTCTTTGACACCTATCAGATTCAGTCGGGGCTGGAACGAGGACGGATGAGCGCTCGGTAAACAAACCCACGAGTTCCTGTAAAACTGCAGCCGGAAAATCAGAGGCGGGAGACATGCGTGGAATCAAAACATTGCTGGTCTGGCATCATGTCTACATGCACCTCTTTAAAGTTGGTTTCTTTGATGTATACTTACACCCACACCACATCACAATGTAGATTCCCTCCTATGTCCGTGCACTAATATACACTGTATATATGTATGAGCTAAACCAATGCATAAAACATCTGTTGGAGCAGATACAACATTTCTGACATATTAGCTGGCTGTAAACTAACATCCTTAAAAGAACATTTTAATCTTTCACACAAATTCATGCTGAAAACAACAAGGTAAGATTCAATGCATGCATCCTGTACGGTATTTGCTGATGGAGCAGGATGACGAATGTGTGCAAGAGAAAGCGGGAGGAAAGAGGGTATATAACGCCACAGTGAAGGCAACACAAAGGTAATGTGAGTCTCATGTCGTGTTGTAAAGCAGCCATCAACCCTAAAGCTACAGGGAAGCAGAAAATCAAGCTTTCTGAGGGGGAAAAAAAAAGGAGAAAATAGTGTATATACAATGATATCTTGATGGTGGGACGCGCTGAAGTGTCTCTATCTCTTTCTCGGTATCGTACAAACCAGCGTCCATGAATGTACACCCTCTTCCTTATTCCAACATTATCTGCGCTCGCTCTGGGCAGCTTACTTTGAAGATAAGAAAGTGTGGAACGGTTTTTAATTTATCGGCGCCTCCGGGCCTTTTTCCTTTTGTGCTATCAGTCACATGAGCTGCAGAGAGACAACATACACGTCCTAATCCCACATCACTTCATCAACACAGCAGCTTTAAATAGCTTGTGTTAAAGGGAAGGGGGATATAAGTCATTGTTATTTAATAAGCTTTATTAGATTAAGATAAGAATGAGTCATGGATCTAATTTTAGGACTTCATGATGAACCGTAAAAATGTATTTCGGGGATAGAGAGGATCTCTTGAATGTGATGATTTGACTAGACAAAGAGTTTCAGGGCCGCTGATGATGTAATACATGCTCTAAATAGCTGGTTTTTTTGGTGATCAAATTTTAATTTTTTGATACTACTTAGATTGACTGTAACAGCAAATCATCAGCCTTTACATATATCTGTACTACTGGATCATTTTAACATAGGTATATAAACACCCAACAGAAAATAAATGAATACATAAATAAATAATACTAAATAAATAAAAAACTAAACTTAAAAATAAAAAATGAGAAATTGTCTCTATATATCTGAGTAATATGTAAATAAATACATTATTATTAATTAAATATGTTTATATACATAGAGATAAAAATAAGTAAAACAAATAAGTAAATTTAAAAAATAATACAGTATATAATACAAATAATAACAATAAGCTATGGGCTGCGTGGTGGTGCAGTGGTGAGCACTGTCACCTCACAGCTGTGCTAGTGTGGATTTTCTCCAGGTTTTCCAGAGACATGCAGGTTAACTGATGACTCTCAATGTCCCGTAGGTGTGAACGTGAACATGAATGGTCTCTATGTGCCCTGCGATGGACTGCCGATCCGTCCAGGGTGAACCCCGCCTTCGTTCAATGTCAATGTCACTGTCAATGCCAGCTGGGATCGGCTCCAGCCCCCCCGCGACCCCCAACGGGATAAGAGGTTGCAGGTCAATGGATGAATAATCAGTTATAAATGTCAAAAAGACAAAGACAAATGAATTTTAGGAAGATTCTGTGAGGCAGACCTTTACACCTAATGCAGGAAAATGTGATTTTTAAACAATATTTATGACTTTTCCATGCACTTACAGTATGTACAACTACTTACTCAGTAACGTGATTACAATTTCCAAAACAGTAACTTTACTACAGTTATTAATCCAAGTGATGCTGCGTTACTGCATAATCAGAAGGTATTTTGTTCCTTATACCTGGTAGGCTCGTCTTACGATGACACGAACGTGCTGCAGATCAGTATGCATCTTCGCATCGTGTTGAACGACGATGAACATTCAGGCAAAGAGTTAAGCTTCTACGAGGGTGCACAGAACCTTTAATTTAATGTTTTGCATCCTCAGTTGAAGTTTGGGGTAGCTAAGGTAATATAGTAATATAACGAGTGACATAACTAATTACTTTTGAGACATAACAATATATATATTTTTAATTATTTTTTAAAATTATTATTATTTAAGGTTAAAGGAATACATATTTGTAAAGGCAACTGACCTCATATATACATATACTGTATCTATATCTACATATGCATTCATATATGCTGTATATCCATTAAGGCACATTTGCTCACACAATTATCTGTTCAATTATACAGCCAAAAGAAGAAAGTATTTACATCCCTAGAGATGACCTTTATCGACATCATTTATTTATTCATTTTTGTTTAACTCCAATCTTCAGCCTGACTCAAAGCATCCCACCCACGTTCAGAAATTAGATTCAGCTCTTTATTCCCAGGAACATCTTTCTCAGTGTATCTGCAGGTTTCAACACGTCAAATTTAAGACTTTTTCCAGATGTTTTTACGACCACTATGAATGCATTTTAAGGCCTACTTCATGTCCATACTGGCAAGAAAGTACTAATTTGTCTTTGCTGCTATATGATTGATGCTTTGTTATTAAGTGTAAAGTCCAGAGCACATCAGCTTTTAGTGTAGGTGGAGCTCCACATGCTGTCTGGAGGTCGACTGGAGTTGGTGCTCTAGATCTGCTTTACAGTTTTGTTACGGCATGCTCAAAAAAACAAAAAACAAAAAAAAAAAACATTTAAAAGCAAATTAATGCATTTCTTTTAAAATGAAAGTAACAATGAATTTTTAAGAAAAAATTGTATTTAGGACAGTCCGTGAGATTTTAAGACCTTGAAAACGGGTAATTGAACTTTTATTGTTTATTGTATTGCTTATTTATTGTTACTGAACTAGACTTTTTAAGACCGTTTTCAACCCTTTTCAAAACCCTGCAACTTTGTCCACTTTTCAACTTTGATCCACAATAGTGCAACTTCCTCACCAAGTACTAAGTACAGTAGTATTATTACTTTTTAAAGGAATGATAAGTGGAAAGCACCTTGTTGAGCTTACTGAGTAACTTGCCTAATACCCACACACACACACACACACACACACACACACACACACACACACACACACACACACACACACACACACACACACACACTATTTAATACCATTGTGTGGCATTCTCAATGCAGCTTGAAAAATCCTCCATTCAGTCTTTCCTTAATAGACAAAATAAGCCAAATCCGTCTTTATAAACTGACAGTCAACATAGTGCATCAAAGAGGGTTTAATGTGGAAAACACAAATCTATCCATCGTCTTGATCCATGCACTGTTTTCCCCCCTCAAGTGAATTATCACTTGTACAGCCCGAATGGCACCAACCCACCCGCTGTTTGGATGAACTAACCTTATTTTGCTGTCCCATCTATCTCGGCCAAAGTCAATACAAACAGTGATTTTTCACAGCACTGGCAGGCGCAAATTAGTCCAAACATACAGCAGCAGAGGAGAAAATTCACTGACTCTGTCCAGAAAGAGGATGGGAGATGGGCTTTTTTTTCCCCCTTCGCCATAATACCAACTGCAACTGGGTCCTCCTCACAGACCTTACCAAGCTGGTCGCGCTGATAACACCAGCCGAGACAGGCAACAATGGAATAAACACTGTAGCCAATTACAGAGGCTACAGAGAGAGTCTGACGTTTAGGGAAACACAGCTGACCACAGCTCCACAGAGATGGCCCCAATCTCACATTAATTACATTTAGGGCGTTAAAAAGCATCACCAGTTAATCAGAGGAGTGAATGAGATCCAGATGGATCCTGGGTGACAGGAATAGGACTGTTTGCTGAATGGGCGCTGCTCGCAAAGCTTGGATTATATTTATGTTTGCGATTTAGTGTTTTGCTCTACATTGCAGTGTGGCTTGGTCTGAGCTGCTAGTGAATTAAATAGCTTTTTATAGTGGCGTGGCATAAGTAGCACAGCTGAATCACACCACCGCTTTCTCTCTCTCAGAGCTGTGGTTTCGAGATCTGCATTAAGCCTCTTTTGAAAACGGACAGAATGCCATTAGCGTAATTAGGCAGCGTTCTTTTGAAAAGTCAAAATGAAATATGGTAAAATCTGAGTAGTAAACACAAGATAAGTAAAAAGCACCTTATTGTACGTACGTTTGAGCCCGGAGGAGGATGTGGGAGGTCTGGAGGATGAAGAGGAGGAGGAGGAGGTTGTTTTGATGGGGAAGGAGGTCTTCCCGCGGCGGGAGGAGGGAGCGAGCACCCTGGAGCGTTTGACGGGGATCACGGCTCTTGGTGGGGGGGCCACTCTGCCATGGTAGTCAAAGAGCCTCAAGAAAAGAAAAACCCATAATATTGCAATTCACTTCTTACTAGGGATGATAATTTTGAAAAGTTTTCTTAACCGATAACTGACCCTCTCAATTATTAACCGAAAAGATTTGTGCCTCGCATGCAGTGAACACAACAGACTACTGAGTCAACAGTTCACCATCAGGAGAGCTACTGTAGCACCCATGGTGCTGCCTTCACTGTCTCCAGTTCACCATCAGGAGAGCTACTGTAGCAGCCATGGTGCTGCCTTCACTGTCTCCAGTTCACCATCAGGAGAGCTACTGTAGCAGCCATGGTGCTGCCTTCACTGTCTCCAGTTCACCATCAGGAGAGCTACTGTAGCAGCCATGGTGCTGCCTTCACTGTCTCCAGTTCACCATCAGGAGAGCTACTGTAGCAGCCATGGTGCTGCGTTCACTGTCTCCACTTCACCATCAGAAGAGTTACTGTAGCAGCCATTGTGCTGCCTTCACTGTCTCCAGATCACTGTAGTTTAGCAGGTTGTCAGCTGTGTGTCTACTCGGAGTAACGATGCTCTGTTGACCGGCGTAACCTTAGCGATTGTCTGACAACAGGGTGTGTGTATGTGCTACATTAGCAGCTGGTAGCTGCTAGTGTTGCTGGTGGCGAGTCTCCGACAGACCGTGTGTGTGTGTGGTGGTGAGTGTGGGTTTGTTGGTGGTGTTTTAGCTGTGAACGTAGCTGTAGCAGACAGTGTGTGTACAGTTTATCTGTCGGTGAATAAATGCTACGAGGCTAAAAGCTACAACTCCTCTGCTGGATCTCCATCGGCTCTCTCTTAAGGAGGACCAGCTTTTCTCCTTAAAGTGACGAGCCACTCATCTACATTTTTCTCAGTTTTTTTTAATTCATTAACATTTCTTTTAACCGTTTAACTGATAGCGTTAATCGGTTAAAATGCTTAATATCGGTTATTCGTTATACAGTTAATTATTAACATCCTTACTTCTCACACTTTTTTTACTTTTTCTGAAGCATTCAGAAAGTGTCCATCTAGAGCTAAAAGGTTTTTCTGCTTATTTCACCATCACCTCTTTCTAAAGCCTATTATCTGTTCCCAGTATTGTATTTCAAGATAGATTTTCTATGGATTTCTCTTGGGTTCTTTCTCTCAGACTGCACACATAAAACAAAAGGCAGACATTACAGTTGAAATCCACCACTATCCCTCTTTCTGTACGACTACCCGGGCCATTACATGCATGCAAAATGATCCCTTCACATATCTTTTGAAAGTGAAGGGGGTGAAAAGAAGAGGGTGCTAAATGTCAAATGAAGGTGTCAGCTTTGTCTGTGCTCGGTGACAGTAGTCGTCTGTCACGGCTCTCAACAAGTCTGACATTTAGAAAATGTCTCAGCAGATAAACAGTCAGATCACTGGCAGATAAATGAGAGAGAAAACAAGCGTTTCCTTCATCAGCGCGTTCGAGTTGCACGCTTGATCTGTTCAGCCATTTTGACAAGTTGACTATGTGAAGCCGGCTCTGTGGGAGGGTTTCCGAATTACAACTGACGAGGGAGACTTTTAATGAGGAAGATTCACAAATCTAGAGGGGAGTCCTACAGAGTGCTCCAGGGATGACGTATTTTTGTAGACTAACCAGGACGTTAGCGTTTCCCTGGTTCCTCTGACAAAAACCCAATGTGATTTTGTCATTGTGTTTTGGATTACTGCAGAAAATAAGCATGTTACACGTTTTGTTCAGAAAGATTATCACAAAGGACAACTTTTATGATTCTTAAATCACAAAATACCGAGCATTAGACTATAAATGAACTACACCATGGTCGCATGACTTCATCACCACCGAGCTAAAGGCAAGGAGTCAGCGTGATGACGTTCTGTAGTCTCATTTAGCCACTTGTTTGCAGCCGGCTTTTTCAAAGCACATACAATAAAATACATCTGTAAATCTCCTGCTCTTAAATTTTTTAACTTTTATATGTCTTCAAAAAGGTGGTTGCTAAAAAGTGGCTAAGCGAGACTACTAAATGTTACAAAACTGAATACTAGTCCACCTTTTAGCTCAGTGGTAATGACGTTGAAGTCATGCAACCGTAGTGTAGTTCATTTACAGCCCAACGCTAGTTTGTCACTTCTGGCGACTGCATTCATAATCATGAAAGTGGTGTTCACTTGTGAAGATTATCTGGCTGAACAAAAGTTTTGTAAACATGTGTTTGTTACAGAGCTCATTTTCTGCAATAATCCAAAATCCAATGGAAAAATCCCATTGGCTTGTTGTCAAGGGAACCATTGTGATGCAAACTTCCTGGTTGGCCTACAAAAATACATCATCCTTACAGCGCTCGATTAAGTTCATATTTAAGACCTTTAAGTCAGTTGGAAATATTCAAACATCAGCCAGAGACTGCTGCAACCAGCGCTAGCTAACATTAGCTTAATTTGCTAGCTGCCAGAGAAAGCTAGTTGACTGTTACATATGTGAAGCCTGTTTTTGTCCACTTCTATCTGAAATGAAGAACCTATTGTTTCTAAAAAATACTATGTATTTTGAGTGGTCAATCTGCCATTTGTAAACTAATGTAGACTAACGCTGCTCCGTACACTTTTTGTTTTTGTCTTATTGATCTCAGCATGTCACTGTGAAAAATAGCAATAAGTGTGTATTCATTGTGGCCACTTTCGTATTGCAATGTATGCTTCTCAGGTCCATAGATATTTACATCTACATGTGTCTCTCTTCTGCTATTTTTGGATAATATCATATATCGTCTTTTTTCTTAAAGCAATATCATCTGCAGGATTACATGCAAACAGCGTCTGCATTGACAGACTTGCTGCTGCAGCACCAAGCAGTCAGTGAGTGCCAATGATGGTGAAAATCTCCATTTTAAATATATTTAACAACTTGCGATAGCATAATAATCATTTGTAAGTACTCAAATGAGTACTACAGTGCTGTGAGAAGCATAAATTAAGTTGAAATGCACATTTTCGCTGCTCTAGTCATCTCCCCTCTCCAGCTGCAGTCAAGACTGGAGCTTCGCCTCCGGGCGCTGTGGGTGTGCCTTGCAAACTTACTGAAATCTCACAGGAATAAACAGCATTGAGGTCTCTTGCTTGGTTGGGAACAAAAGAGGAGGAACTGAGGATGACACCCATATAAATGTTATGGACAACCTGGAAGTATTTAATCAGCCACTGTTGATAAAGTTCATCGGTACGGAACATCGTCAGTGTACAGAATACAGGTATTGTACTTTATATGTAGTGTAACGATAACTAAGAGGCTTAGCTTACAGTCAGTTTTTCCTTGTTCAATCTCAAATTTGATAACACAGTGTGACTGATACATACCTGCTGTAGAAATCCTCTCTGTAGTATTCGTAATCAAATTCATATCCGCTATGAGAGAGACAAACAGAGAGACAGAGGGGGAGGATGACAGTAGAGACATAAATAAAGAGATGGGTTGTATTAAGACCAGCCATGTTAGATCTGTCAAATGTAAGCAGATCAAACTCGAGCTGTTTTGACTCGTATGGACACGCTCTAGTTAATGACTAAAACTCACCGCAGGTTAAGCAGGAAGCCTAAGCCATGCTGGCATGCAAAGACTACGAATCAACAAGGAAACAGAAAAGTTCAAGAGCAGAAATACAGTCGCAGAACGAAAGAAAAATCTTATCTTTTGACCCTGCAGAGGAAAATCAATGTTAAGTAGGCTACATGCTCAGGACGGCAACTAATTTATAATTTACAGAGAGAGATAAAATAAAGAGAGGAGGAGTAAAGAAGGAGCTGTTTTGAAATGCTGCTATTCTCACAGGAATTTTAATTAGGATTAATGTATTACTTTTTCAATTTCAGGAGATGTAGTGTTGGTTTATGCCTCTTGTGTTCCTGTTTGATAATTACCATATTACATCTGCAGCTATATAATGCAAATGAGGGTTTATAATAAGGCAAAAACACAAACTAATAAATTAGTAAAATAAGACGGGCAATGCAACAAACCAACAACTCAGAAAGGAGTAAATTGGTGGGAATATAAACTTTGCTAATGGACAAATTATTGGTGTACATAAAAAAAGTGTCCTAGTGAATAGAAAAACAACATGTCTGCCCCTCTGTCAAATTAGACTGCAGTAAACACACACTGATTTGATCCGTTTGTGACCAGGAGATGTGAACGGGGCAGAAAATCAGGGTCATGCTTAATGAAGCTTATACAACAGCATCTCCTCTGAGCTTTACAAGCCTGTACCGAACAAACTCAAGTCATGGCTGAGAGATGCGGAGAGCATCAAAATCTCAATTAGAAATTCAAGGTTCAAAAGAAAAAAACATGAACATAATCATATTCATAATAACTCCACATTTAAGCGGGAGCAGCGAGGACAGTATTTATGGGAGCACCTTTGCATGTGAAGGAGGGAAGCTCTTACCTGTACACAGCTGAGAGCGGCCGTTTGGAGCCGGCTTTGGGCCTGTACGGCTTGGGCTCGCCTGCCATGTTTATGTCTGCAAAAACACAAACACACAGACAAAACACTTGTCAGTCATTTCTGCGATACAGTGGAATCAACATTAAGTTTACTGGTAACACTTCATTTAGCATTGATGAGCAGTGAACGGGCATTTAAGGGGAGACACTCCGGGCCAAAAGAGTCAGTCATCGTTTAGATTTAGAGATTTTGCTTCCAAAACATCATTTTCTGTCAGACTAATGGAAAGAAAACACCCAACAGCCTGGATTTATAGCCTAATTTACTTATTTTATTCCTACAAATATGTCAAAGATGGATTTTTCTTTATGGCTGTTGACAGTATTGTCTGACTAATACAAAGAGATATCTAAAACTCCCTCTGTAAAAAACTATGAATCTAATTCGTCAACAAATGAAACTAAAAATTAATTTCATTTTGAACCCAGCTTAATCTAATGTTCAGACTTATGTTCTGGAAACGTATGCAAATTAGCACAAATTTAATATGATCATTTGCATTTTTAAAACATACATATTTAGTGCTATAAATTCAGTTTTGGTTAACTTTGCCAGTTAGGCCGGTCTGGCCCAGGGCCTAGTCCTGCAGCAGTCCCTCCTAACTGCAGTCAGAGCAGGACATGTTCATCCCTCCACATCCAGACTGCAAATGAATCACATGCACAAAACTGCCACTGGCTGGATGTCAATGTAAAATTTTCTTTGTCTTAAATAAATCACTGCTCTGATATCTGCACTGCATTTCACTCACACAGCCTGAGCCCTGGGCCAGACTGGCCGCTTGACGAGCGGTTTGACCCTCATAATGACCACTTCATATTATTTTAAATATCATTTATATTAATTTATACAGAGAAAGGTCAAGAAACCTGTGCTCATTTGTAAATAATAGTAATAATGCACAATTAAAATCACGTACTATATTCATTCACAGAGCCCTGCAAGTCACTGCATGTAATATAATACTGTCCTGCACATATTTCAGAATAAAAGCCTTGTGTTAACAAGGAGAAAAATGCTTGAGGGGTTTTATTTTGAAATTAAAGCATGAAGTGTTGAAAATACATCTTGACGTTTTTCATGTCTGTGACATTTTCTACAGCTGTAAACATTGAAAGTGTAGTTATGCTGCTGATATGTCAATATACAGTCAGAAGATCACCTTCACTGTCTGTGACATTTTCTACAGCTGTCTAGACTTTGAAACTGTGGTAATGTTGCTGATATGATGTTAATATACAGTAAAACGATCACTTTCACTGTCTGTTGCAGCAGTGAGCTGCACAGCTCGCATCAGAATAACCGAGACCTTGAATCTCTAGAAGAGACGCGGATGGGGTTGTGGAAAATCTAACCCGTTAACATGGATGCCGAAATGTAAAAACAACAGGTAACACAGCTGCCGCGCTGACGCGCTTGTCAGGCGTGCGGTCTGGTCCAGCCAAGTCACTTACTCTCTGAGACATAAGTGCATGACTGTGGATACCTTAACTAACATCTTGCCATGTCTCAGTCTAAACTGTGCACTAAAACTTTATTTTTTCATCCCAAAGTTTATTTGACAAAGTTTAGTTATTTGATTACCTGTCATGTATGCGATATTTAGTTTATACATACTTTTTGTTTAAATATATGAGTGCACTACAATGTAGACACAAAATGTAGATTGGAGATACAGACCATAGATATTGTTCAATAAGTGTTTACTGGAGCTGAGAAATGTTGTGTATACTTTATTATTAAGCAAAGCAAAGAAAATCACCCAAACATATCATAACATTAAAAAAAAAAAATCGCCATCAGCAATAATAATAACAATGATAAAAACATATTGGTCGACCTCTAATTAGTAGGATTTCATTCAGTGTCTATCAACCCCTGTGTTTCCTATGCTGCAGTGAAACTTGATTTGAACTGTGTCAATGAAAGCGAAACATCTTCCTTTCTCCAAACAGAGCGACGGCTCATGATGGTACTGAATAATAGCTCAAAGCCCTGCCTGAGTACAGAGGTGCATAAAAGTACTACTTCATAATAAAAGAGAGTAAAATATCAGTTTAAGCTCTCTGGAAGCTACGGTGCTAAAAACTTTTCATGAGACATTTAAAATAAGCGGCACACAAAGCTGCAGTACTGCAGACACATTCACTGATGTCAAGGTGCACTGTGACAGCCAATTTTCGGAGGCAAGCCTGGAGACCTTTTTGCACTGGAAAGATTACAAAATGAAATTCTTGTTGCGAGTTAGGAGAGGATCCTTGAACACATAAAAACAATGAAAATGAATCAGCATACAAAGGAAAACTCCAGCAAAAGCTGGATGTTCGGGAAGCTTTGATTTATAGCAGGCTGTTGGTTCTTTGTGTAAAATCAGGTGTAAAGTTTTGCGACCGGGCCAGTCAGCGATTCCGAATATTTCAAATCGCTATCTGTATGTTGCCAAGGGTGCTGCAAGGTCCTTGTGTTTTGTGAACAGTCTGAGTGGCTTCCGGGAGAGGAGCCAGCGAGTCAAAACAAGCGTCCGGTCCAAAAGTAAAACACTCAATGGGCAGGGAAAAGAGTCCAGTAAACTTTATGGATGCAGACATGGAGCCATATCCACCAAGTCAAGCAGAGAATGGTGCAGCAGAATAACACTTAACTGAGCTTTAGTATTAAAAGCAGCCCTCACATCCTTATCCGAGGTCAGGTAGGAGCTATACAAATATACTCAACAAAAAAAAGATGGCATGAGGGATTCAGAAAAATATGGATCACTTGAAGTGAGGAAAAAAAAACAAAAGGCAGCAAAAGCCCATAATCTGTTCTTTTATATACAGTATATAGTCTCTAATATCACACAAGCTTTTGCAAGCATCTGCAGCATAGATTGTATATAAGAAGTGGACATAGTCACCGTGATGTCACCGACTGGTTTGTGGACAACAATTTTCAAGCCTTGAGTTCGGCATTTTTCCTGTCACCATCTTGGTTTTTGGCCGGCAGCATCTTGTTTTTTTGGTGATACGAGAAGTGACACGAGAGGGTGGAGGTAAGTACAACCTAACGCTGAATAAGACATTTATAGGTGACCAAAATGTCAACTTTCATGAACTGAAAACACACTGTGAAAGAGGACGAAAACATGGACAACTCCCAGACTGGACAACGCAGTGGCAGCGACCTGTCAATCACAAGGTAGCCACGTCCTAAAGCATACTATGGACAATACACCTATCTCCCAATTTGATACTATCAAGATACTTGGGTGCAATAAAAGCGGTAACTTCCTTCCACATACATGCAAATGAAGCAAATATATCAATTGGCATTAAAAAAAAAATCTATTTCAAAATTGTTAAAAAAACAATCACAATACATAGGTGAATCCATTTTTTCCCCCTAAACCTGCTTTATGGTCTATTTGACTCTACATGGGACAGTAATTTACTGAATGAACATTATGCTTTATTGAAGAAGACTTGAAACTAACAATTGAGATCATAAACTCATGTTTATAATGTTTACTGAGATAATAAATCAAGTGAGAAGTAGGCTCATTTTCTCATAGACTTCTATACAAACAGACCAGAGGAGTCGCCCCCTGCTGGCTGTTAGACAGAAGTTTCAGCATTGGCTTCACTTTAAAGAACTAGAGGTTGCTGCCTGATTTACATGCAGCGAGGTGCTCAGAAGGACCATTTAATAGTCTGAGAACAATATACCGGTCAACAAGGTGCCCCTGAGAGATGAAATCCAAACCCAGCCTTGCCTAAGAGCCTCACAGGTACATAGATCACTTTAAAAGGCACTTACTGACAAGTTGTTGTTTTTTGCATGCAACCATGTTCTCACTATCATTTTGTCCCTTTCAACAACACACATTTGCTTAAATAATGTATGTGCTTGCAGTGTTCCCCCCCGCCTTCCCCTCCAAATACAAAACAAGTCCCAGCGAGTGGAACTTCACTGGGGTGAAAATAAGCTTCGGGCCTCCTTCTCCCAGTGGCTGCTCTCATGAGAAACAGGATTAAACCCTGGTGTGTTTGTATACTACCTACTCAGACATGCTAAAATGCAGACTTTTTACGCAGAGCTGCATGACCAAATGCGTGTATAAGTGTGTGTGTGTGCTTGTTGGGACTGACCATGATGCTGATTTAGGAGATGATTATGATTTTGCTCATTAACCTGAAGGTTGAGTTTGAGAGGAAGACCTACCCTTTAATTAGGCCACATCTATCCAGCTTAATATAATTGGCAACCAAAAGTTCAAGTAATCTAAAAATCCCCTGACCGCAGATCTTCTTGTCTGACCACAGTCGGGGTTACTATATGGTTCAGTTCTCCGTTGTATCCCGAATTTCCCTCCGGGGATTAATAAAGGTTCATCTTATCTTATCTTATCTTATCTTATCTTATGTGTGTAGGTGTTGCATCTGCTGGAGGAGAACTGCAGCTCACTTTGAGCGATACTGTCAGGATAAGTCTGGTTCAAGAGTGCAAGAGAGTCCACTGGAGCAATCAATATCACATTTCAGCCTGGTAAAAGTTAGTTTTTATGACTGTTATTTGATGGACAGAAAATTAATTGCATTTCGTTTGAGTCCGTCTCCAATGGGAAAGCCAAACTTGCTGCTACCGGCTCCTTAAATCGAACTTCTTTTTTTCTTTTTTTTCTCCACATTTATCGGTTTTACAACATTATAAATTCTATATCTTCATGTTTTGGACTGTTATGGGGGACAAAACAAGACATTTGAGGGCAATTTATTTTAGACAGTGAAAAGATGCACTAGAGGAGGGAGGGGAGGTGGATGGGTCCAACAAACAAGGCTTTCATCCAGAAGACCGCTGATCGCATCCCGCACATTAAGATTCCTTCTACGTTCAGCTGTTCGTGTCCCGCAGCTTTAAGCCCAACCATGTCGGCAGTATGTGATGAGCTGGTATGGGAATGTGTTGTTTATATGTCGGAAAAAAGTGAAAAATGTCCAAAACAAGTCCTGAGACAACATGACCAAAATCCAAAAGATATGAAATTTTCAAACCATAGAAAAGCAGCAAATCATCATCTGCTAAAAGCTGAAACCACCAAATGTTTTGATTTTTTGCTTGATAAATGTCTTAAAATAAAGAAAAAAAAACATTGTGTGATATATTATAACACAGTCGTGGTGGTTGTGTTTTTCTGTCACAGATATCAATTAAAAAGATAAATTACTTCAACGATGAATCCATCCAAACTGTTGGTATTTGTTTGGTTTTGACTAAACTACAACGATTAATCACTTACTTGCCAACTATTAAATTAATGACCAACTATTTTGAGTAATTTTCTATGAAAAAAAGTCATTTTTTTATGGTGACTTTATCTTTGAGTTGTGGACAAAACAAGACATTTGAGGACTTCATCTTAGGATTTGGGAAACACCGATCTACAGTTTTCACCATTATCTGACATTTTATAGAACAAACAACTAATTAATTAATCAAGAATATACATGACAGATTGATCAACAATGGAAATAATCATTAGTTGCAGCTGTACAAAAGATTATTATCATTATTAACTAATCAGACAATTAATTGGAAGCAGTCCAGTGCTTAATTAATGTTTAGTCTGTAGTGTCAGAAAGTAGTGAAAAATGCCCAACAATGTGACCAAAATCCAAAAAATATTCAATTTTAAAAACAGCAAATCACCAGCAAACGTTTGCAATTTTTAATTGACAAATGTCCAAACGAATAAAAATCAGTGTGCGATGTACAACACAGTCAAAAAAGATCAATGACTTAAACAATTAATCCATCCAAACTGTTGGTATTCATTGTTTCTGCACTAATCTTAGGAGAACTTGACGACAATTTTAACACAAAAGTGTTAAATAAAAATCAAAGGCATTGTTGTACATTATAATGGCTACCAGCAGCTTTGGCAGTCATCCTGCTCCTAAAAACTGTTGCACACTACTTCAGATGGGTTTCTTTGAGCAGGGTGGTATGTTTTCATATCATCACTTCAGTTTGTGTGAAAAGGGCCTGAGAGGAACTAATTGCAAGAGATGCTGTGAAGGACCATCTCCGATGCTGCTATTGGCAGATCACTTTGTATCTGAGCAGCCCGTAGGGTGAAGTTTGGTATCAATGAATGAATAGGGACCAAATCTGTGTGCTATATTCATTAATCCTCCTCTCCTCCGTTGGTTTGCACCATGTCTGCTGCTCAACCTGCAGCAGGGATGAGGCGGAGCTGTCCGTGGTGCTGAACAAAGGGGTTTTAAGGTCTGTTGCACTGCTCTGCCTGGGCAGCGAATAAAACAAAAGGCCTCGACCTTGCGGCTGCGTGAACATACACATGATGCAATTTGAATTTTGCAGCAGTGAAATTATTTATAGATATGTTTGAGCTGCACTCCTCGCTTGACTTTTCATTATAGAGTCACACTATATAGTCTATAGAAACAAACAAACAACCCAGAATAAATATTTAAAGGTAACAGTGTTATTGGCTGAGGAAGCAGGGGAGAAAAGGTTCTGGAGGTAAATTGCAGTGGAAAGACAGAGGCACAGAGTGCAAATAATCACTGAGGGTAGACCGCTGTTCCTCTGTCAGGAAAACAAGGATCCGTGACTCCTTGAAGCAGCCTGCCCATGTGTTTTATTGGTCTCATTTGTTGCCTTACATCTCTGTCTCCCTCAGACTACTCTCGTTCATGTTTCCTGTTCTGCCCTCGGCTTCAGCCGATCCCTCAACATCTCTCTTCTGTCTTCGTTCCTCTCGCTTCCCTCAACATTCCCTTTCCTCGTATCTAACCCCACCTCGCCATCCGTCACTTTCTCTCACGTCCCATGCTTCTTCCCGTGTTTCTGCGTGCAAACAGGAAGCTCATTATGAGACTTTTCAGCACTGAGCATCACCTGTGGGGCCTTCTTCTATTCGACACCTGCGCCGACGACCAAAGCTTTGCAAGTCTTATTCCTCCCCTCCTTTCATTAGTGAGGGATGAATAGCAGCTGAGCAATAGGAGTTGAGGTTTTGAATAAATCAAGGGTATAAACTCAGCCATATGGCAACATATTGCAGGGGAATCACTGGGATGAGGAAGTACTCCTGTGAAAATCAACAAGACCCAAAACCATAAGGAGCGGGTGAGTCTGGTGAGAACGCGGGGAACAGGAAGACACCTTATATTCCTAGAAGGAATATGAATGAACTACTAAGCAGCTAAAACCTGCTGCTCCTGCTGAAGCCACAACAAATCAGAGTGTAATCTTACCATCTCCTTTGCTGTCTGTTTCTATGGGCTACCTTTTCTCTCGCTCTCACAGAGGAAATCCAGCTAACAGCCCAAGGCTTCGGAGGTAGCAGGGATCACCACAAGGTCAGAGCGAAGGATTGATGGATAGATTGTATCACGTCAGCCAAAGAAGCTCTTTGTATTGGTGTGGGCAGAGCATTGGTAGATTCGTGAAAATCTATTCCTTAAACATTCAAACTGCTCACGAATAAATACAGGCACAATACCATTTACATCTAGAGCAGGAATTTGGTACAAGCTCCTTAGACCAAATCTTCACCAAATTAAACCAACTGCACAGCTGAAAACACACCAAAAGCAGTAATTTACATGTCAAACTCCCTCAGTAGTTACAGAAATCACCGCAACCAAACACAGCTGATTTTCATTGCTTTCTGCTGCTGCAAATGACCTGTCTGGACACCTGCTGTGCTGCAGCACAGGAGCTATAATTGACAAAACAACAACTCACGCAAATCCATTATCACCTTAAATATGTCTGGGCCTGAAAATAAACAGGTAGGGATTCAGGCTTTTCCTAACAAACATGCCTTTTACTACATTTTACATGAGAGAATGCTTTTTTTGTGCCTATTTTAGGTTTACAATCGGTGATTTTTACCCACAAACACATGTTGAAATACTATTGGACCAGTATGAAATACAGTTGCATGGTGAGATTTCTTGTTAATGTTCTGTCATCAGTTTTGCAGGTATTCTTCTCATAAACCAAAGTGTTGGACAAATTAAAATTTTGACCTGAGGATGGTCCTAGATGAAAAGTCAGGGGATCACCAAAGTTATTATCGTACATCACCTGGGAAACAATGTCTGCACTACATTTTGTGCCAATCTATCAAACAGTTGTCAAGATGCTAAAACGTCCAGTACAATCTGTACCTCAAATTAACTTTAATTTTATTAATTTAATTAATTTATGAATAAACATGGCAACAGTGGCACCATATTTTTATCCAGTTACTGCATGTAAGTGTACTGAGTTCACTAGCACCTCTGACTGGCTTCTTCTCCATAGCAGTGGCCATGGCAACAGCAGCTAAGACTCATGGGTATTGTAGTGTTTAGAGACATCCGCCATGTCAAACGGATAGAGCAGGGACGACATGCTTATCTCCGATTCAATACTATCACGATACCTGCTGATTCGATACACACTGCAATTTTTAAGTATTGCAATTCTACAAGTATTGCGATTTACTGTAATTTTTTTTTAGCTTTTTTATCATGGGACCATGGGAAAAAGTTGAATCATATACTTTTAAGGACTTTTACTTTGGAAAATCTCTAAATGGAGACAATAAAATATTTGACTTGCGATATGATTATGTTGAAAACTGCGACACAGGAAAATCATTTATCATATATACATACATTCTTTAGTCGATTTGTGATTTTTATGTGTTTTTCAGGCTGAATGGCTTATTTCAAGAAACATAAGATCCCATCTCTGGTAAACACAAGATTTAAGTAGTGCTTTGCATGATTCTTTGTGGATGAACTCAGGTATATCCACAGAGTGCTAACTGACTAAGAATTACTCTGGTCGAGGACAGCCCTATAAACTGATGGCCATGGTGTAAACCAGTAGTAGCATTAACATGCAGAAGCCCCATGTTTCTATGTTCAGCAACATTGATGATTTCAGCATGTTTCTATGTTCAGCAACATTGATGATTTCAGTAAAAGAGAATTTCAGAACAGAAACGTCACAGTTTAGTGATGCAGCTACGTCAAGGGGATGAAACCTGTGGTATTTAATTCATAGGCCAGTCTTGCTAACCTAAAACACCTTGTCGCCATCAAAGTACAAAAGCACTGATTACCTAAAAAGCTTCGATGTCGCCCTTTGAGTCGTATCGCAGACGTGCAGCACAGCGGCCAATTGACTGACTGCAATAAACTCCCTTTCAGACGTATCAGCGAGGACCTTCAACAAATGAGAAATGTTTTCTTTTCTTTTACAAAAACAGGCGGAAATTCCCCATAGACCGGAGCTGATGGCTCTACAACACATTTGTCACTTTTTCTCTTTGCGAGGACAATGAAATGGAAGAACACACAAACGCCAACTGTCTATTTGATGAGATAAACATCAAAGGCAAAGAAAGAATAAGAAAGAGGGACGCGGGGGGAGCTGCCGATCATCTCCTCATGGAACGAGAAACTCTGGCGGCAATCTCCCCAATGGCTTAATTAATTGAACAAAGTAAGTAATCATGTAAAGTGTTCCTCAGCGGGAGAGACGAAAGCAAAGAGACAAGAAGGGAGTGAAGGAGCTGAATTGAGCAGGTGATGGACGTGCAGGAGGGACAGGTAGGGATGTGGGAAGCTCGTCTCAGCTCTGGCTTCAGCTTGTTCATCTTCTGAGATGAAGGAGTTGCCGCATTGAATATCCAGCGCTGTACATCACGACCTGCAGGCGAGGCCCTGGGCATCATAAAACTCCAGATGCGTCTTTCATCTTTGCTTCTCTGATATTTTTTGTTTTTTATATATATATATTTATATATATATATATATATATATATATATATATATATATATTTATGATAGAGGCCATATTGCAAGTATAAACTGACAACTTAATTGACAGATTTCCCCCAAATCTCAGAGTGAATTACAATCTAATGTGCTGTTCACAGAAGATCTTCCAGCTCCATCATGAATCAGACCTTCACTCGCAGCCTTGTTCTTACTTTTCTGTGGCAATGTAGCCCTCAACCAAGGTCACATGGCCCTGCGGTCCCTTCATATTGACATCGCCATTTTACGTTTTCCTCATAACTACAGTAGAAAAACAGACTGTTTGCTGACACCTCTCAACTACAGCAGGCCAACGCTGTGGACGGCAGTTGTGTAATTACTACATGGAGTGGCGAGGAGCCAGAGCGGCTACCTGCAAATCAAAAGTGCTCTTCTTGAAGATCAAACATCAAACGTGGCTCTTAAGGAGAACCATGAAGTTCAGGGTGCATCATGTTAGGGCACAATTCAGAAGTTCATTACATGGGTCGTTTCATTTAATGGACAATAAGTTATGATGATATAAACCCTGAGATATATTGTTTTAATATCTCTGGCTGTAAATGTATTAGAGAGAAGTGTTCTAGCCTGTGACAGGAGACTTTGGCCAATCACAGGTCATTTCAGAGACAGCATTCCTATTGGCTGTGCTCCGGCTGGAGGGAGATGCTTGGTATGTCCTCATCTGCTCGACAAAGGTCACAAACTTTCTCATTTTACAACGAAACAGTAACTACAAGATGTTTCTGAAAACATCTGAGAGAAATAGGCATTACAGTAACAGAATATTGATTTCTATTTCATCAGCGCTGCCTATCTTCACCGTCTGGTTGGAGTTCAGGAGGAGATATAGTGATCATTTTGCTCCACTTCTACTCACTGCTGCATTAAAACTTTAAAAAGTTAGTTGTTTAATCAATTCATCAACAAACATTGATGCTTCTCTTTGTCGTGCATGATAGTATATCATGAGTGCATTATTCACTTATTTATTTTGTGAGGTCTTTATATCATTCTGGAGCTTCACAGTGGTGCTTCTTATGTAGTCTAATTTGAACATTCAACTTTTGTTCAATGTACGTTTTAGCATCAAAAGGCACTGTCTACTTTCTATTTTTTATATCAGTTCTGCTGTAACACCCAAATTTCCCCCCTGAGGATCAAAATCTTATCTTATCTTATCTTATCTTAAGTAACGGTTGACTGGAAAAAACAGAAAAGTACATGGATGGACCCACCCTTTAAATGTTGAATATATAGTTTTGGGCTGTTCGTTGGATAAAACAAGTAATCTTAAGATGTCATATTGGGCGTTTTTCATTATTTTCTGACATTTTACAGAATTTTACTGAACTAGATTAATCTAGAGAACTGATTATTCTCAAGAAAGCAATCAAAGCGATGACAATAATTGTCAGCTGCAGCTCTACGTTACATATACTGTACCATGTCATCCAACCCTTCTTCGAGGTGTTATTATGAAAGGCACAGTAGCATGAAGAATCAATTATTACTGTGTTGGTTAATTTTGTGCATCATGAGCTACACGTATTACATGTATTGCAAGAATAAGTAGACAATTATGATTCCAAGCCATTCATTCCTGCTGCTGACACATAAAACAACTTTCAAGGTGACACCAGTTTCAACATACTGGTGCTTTTTTGTTGAGCTCCAAATATCTCTTTTCAAAGCATTGCTGTGTCTCAGCGGCTAGATTTCAGTGTCTGAAACTGCAATGGAGAAGGTTGAAATACTACACAGTGGATTGCTTGTGCTAAATGCAGAAACTGACTTCACTGCACAACCATCAAATATCGACTATAAACTCCACATCCCAAGTATTATTGTCCTTACGGAATAATCTGTAAAAGGAAAATATGATTGATTTAAATGTTTAATCTATAAAATACGAGTGACAAACGCCAATCACAAGTTCTGAGAATCCAAGGTCAAGTCGAACCATTCGTTTAGAGAAGATGTTCAATTCACAAGAATACAAAACAGAGAAGAGCAGCTCATCTTCCTATTTAAGAAGTCACAACCAGAAAATATTTCATTCTTTTCTCCTCGCAAGCACCAACTGTCTACTTGATGAGATAAACATTAAAAGGCAGAGAAAGAGAAATAATAAGAGAGGGGGACGCGGCGCGAGCTGCCGATCATCCCATCGTGGAGCGAGAAACTCTGGCGGAAATCTCCCCAACGGCTTAATTAATTGAACAAAGTAAGTAATCATGTAAATTGTTCCTCAGCGGGAGGAACGACAGCAAGGAGACAAGGGAGTGAAGGAGCTGAATCAAGCAGGTGATGGACAGGGGGGCTAGTGGTCTCAGCTTGTGGAGCTGGACCTGGTCTGTGAGGAAGACAGGCGGTTTGAGTTGAAGGACTTGCCATATTGAATGTCGGCGAGGCCCTGGGCGTCATAATACTTCAGAAGAGACGTCTTTCATCTTTGCTCCTCTGATATAGTATCTCCAAGGACTGATAGAGGCCATACTGTAGATACTAAATTGACAGATTTCCCCAAAATCTCAGTTTCAATAAAAATCAAATAAGCTATTCACAGTGGATCGTTCCCGCTCCATGCTGCATCAGACCCTGCAGTCACTTCTCTTTCAGACAATAAATTAAAATGTTTCATCTATTAAAGACGCAAGAAAGAGTCACAAATGTCAATCACAAGTTCCCAAAGCCCTTGTAGCTTATTTAGTCCGACCATCACTCCAACATCCAGAGATGTGGTTTAAGTAAGAGCCTCATATTCAGGAACTCTGAATCAACAAAAGTTTGGTGTGCTCTGCATAGTAAAAGCCGTTTCTCACCAGCGTGATGCAGAAATACGGTGCAGGAATGAGGAAAATTCGCACTGACAACTTTGCAAACACATTCCACACAACAATGGTAACTACACAATACATAGACTGATCAGACCCCAAATATGATGCTAACGCTAGCTGTTGTGGCAGTTCACAAGTGCATACAGGCTACGTTACCGACTTCACTGTAAACAGCTACTGGGCAATCTCAAACCACATATTGTCCTCTATTTGGTTGATGATTTCGTAGTGTTTGTTGTATATTAGTGGGCGCTGAGAAGGGGACGGACAGTCAAAAAAAAAAATGTCCCATTGGACCGAAAAAAGCAGTTTGTTACCCTGAAAACAAACCCCCATTACACCTAGGCCCTGAAATACTCACTCTCCTTGCAAACAAACATAAGCATATGGCTAATTATTATCAGAAATGACGGTGATCAAAATATTTCTCTGGTCAAATGTACAGTATATTTCCATAGGAATCCATAAATCCACTAAAGTCAATATCTTTCCCCCACTCAAATGTTCTGCAATATCAGTTTTTCTGAATCTCTGTGTTTGGTGTGAGACGGCTTGAAATGACTTAATTATAACAATTATCAACGTGATTGGAAAATTTCTGTCATTTGACTAATAGATGAATGCGCTAGGGTAACTGTTTCCAAACTAAAAAGGAAGAAGCCTTGAAAATTCAGTGTTTGTAGATTTAATGGCGTTAATGATTTTTATTATCATATGCTCATTATTTACCAATTATTCTTGTTATATATTTTCTGAGCCACACACTCAAGTTAACAACTTCAAATTGCTTCTTTTGTCCAACCAACAGTCCAAAATCCAAATATATTTAATTGTAGTTTTTCATAGAAAAAGCAAATGTTACTATTTTAGAGTCCACAGCCACTGTTTTTTGTTTTATAAATGACATAAATTAATAATAGATTATCAAAATAGTTGCAGATTCATCTCTACTTCTATGTTTTAAGATTTTTCCAAACTCATCCCTAGCTTGACAACGATAACCAGTGCCTCAAAAATCCCATCCACCTCCATCCTTCCACTCTATAATACACACCAGAGTTCACTAAACAGCCATTTTACTATATGTGACTACAACATCTCAGTGAACATCCTATTACAAAACTGGAGCATCTCTCCCTCGTCAGTGTGCCGCTCTGCCTCGGTGCCTGGACCAAAGTCCGAGGGGATCAGCTCATAATCCTCGGTTCCTTCAGGCACCGGCAGAACAGATAAAAGCCATGGCATCGGTTTGTGATCACAGCCCTGTGTGTGACCTGTAAAACCCAGCGAGCGTCTCACACAAGTCAACAATGATGCACTTCAGGAAGCGGACGATTCGGGCGTCTGAACATGTCGAGGTGGGGAAGCTTAACTTAGGGGAGTGAGGCATGAAAACAAACACCTCACAGTCAATCACAGTAACAAGTGTTTCCTCTGAGAAACAGTCACGCTGGTAATCAGTAGGGTTGTAACAATAAATCGATCAGGATTGATTAGAGATGTTAATAATGAACCGTTTAACCAAGAACTGTCATTAAGCATTTTAACCAATTAACGCTATTGTTAAATGATTGAAAGAAATATTATTAATTAATTAAAAAGCTGTTAAAAACTCAGAGGAGCGGCTCAACACTTTAAGGAGAAAAGCTGCTCCACCTTAAGAGAGAGTCGACACAGATACAGGAAGTTGGCTCAGGACTTCCAGCAGAGGAGATGCAGCTTGTAGCCTCGTGGTATTTATTCACCGACAGATAAACTGTCCACACACTGTCTGTTACAGCTGCATTCACAGCTATAACACCACCAACAAACCCACACTCACCACCACACACACTCACGGTCTGTCGGAAACTTGCTGAAGTTGCACTACAGCAGGCACGAAGCCACCGGCAATGATAGCTGCTAATAACGTAGCATAAACACACACACTATTGTTAATCCAGACAGACACACAGCCGACATCCTGCTAAACTACATTCAATGTGCGGTGGAGATTATTATCAGTTACCCTTTTAGATGGGCCTTTATTTTGAAATTCCCATGGCACGTCTGTGTTACCATTTCCGTGAAAGAGCACCTCCTTCCTTCAAAACCCATCAATAATATTGTCGTATCATGGATTAGTTGCTTCTAGAGTTTGTACAAGCGTAACAGGTTGTGTTAAATAAGCATATGATATTGTCACATATCAATCAAAGACCCCTAAATTGAATCAAAATCGTAGCATGGCAGACTTTATATATTATATCAGCAAAATCCAATCGTTGTTCAAAGAATCATATATTGAATTGTGATGAAACTTCACACTTCACACACCCATGACAAATAAACAACATGAAAATGCAAAATACTCGAATACTGCGATTATTACATATTCAGAGCTTTTATTGTGAAAGGGAAGAATGGAAGGAGTGGATCTGGTCTGCTCTGCCTTTGTCAAGGTGGAAAGGAGCAATTAAGTTTGCTGTCCTGGTTTGGACATATTGTTGTTTCATAAATTTAGGTGCAACTCAACCACTTCTGCACAACTTGACTAATTGATGCTTTTATTTGTTGTGTGAAAGCTAAGAAAATTGACCTCGTTCAGGGAAAAAAAACAGGCTTTTTCGGTACATTCTGTGTGATAAAAAAAAAAAATTAAAAAACACGAATTAATCTCAGGAAAAAAAAACGCTATCTGTGCGTAAAGGCCTAATAATCAGATTGTCGCTATCGACTTTCCTCACTCATAAAAATAGGCCCCTTTTTACCTCTTTAGTTTTTAACCTACAAAACAAATCTTTGAGCTGTTCGTGCTGCTTCAGACATTTATATTTCATTTAAACAAGGACATAAAGAGAATTACTGATTGGGAGGAATTTGACAGGCATATTGCTGGCCTATAAAACGTGATGCAGTGGTGTGCTCCCCCTTCAGACGCCATGTCACACATCCCTGCATACAGTAGGTGTGCATGAGATAGTGTGAGACGGAGACACGAGACAGAGTGAGATGTTACGATTTCTCTAATTATTTCAGTGTGCTTGCTGTGACACTTGACAGACCTTAATTCCACCATCCTCAAACTGCTACACGGCTGCAGTCGTATCTGTGCCCTGTGGACTAGATCCAATATTAATACACATCATTCACCACAGCCTGTTGCTCTAAAATATTCTGCTTCTTCATGATAAGACAAAAACAAAAATATTGCCATTTTGCAACATGTTTTTTCCCCCCAAATGCTCACTGCGCACAGGAACACGGATAATAAGGTGTCATTTGCTTGCCGCTGTTTACTCTGTGCATTAGCGCTCGTACGTGTGCGTGTCGCTGAATGCTTGTCTTTATGTCACAATGATTGGCGCTTCTCCTGGCGGCGGTCCAAACCGTGGAGCCGGCGGTGGGAGAGACGAGGACTCCGGGGAGCGACATCTTGTGACAACTCTGTCACGTTATTTCATCATCGACCATCGATTGAGGAGTCTCATTAGGTCCTTTCTGACAGATAAAAATCACATTTCCAGGACAGAGTGGAGTGTGATGTGGTTGCTTGTCCAGGTCACACAAAAAAACGCGCAACCACAGCTGGTGACACTGTGTCGACCGCATCAACCGAACTATCCGGAATGGATTACATTCTGTAATTGCTTGTGATTTATTCAAGAGAAGCAGAGACTCCAACGGCTCCACAAGGATTGTGTTGCGCATAATTTGTATTCCTTCCCATGGACATGCAAACTGAAATTTGGGGCAAAATGGAGCTAAGCTGAAAAGAAGTCTACTAGTCTGGAAGGCAGAAAAACACATAAAAACAGGACTGCCCTTGACACATGGCTTGACATACAAGGAGGACATCTGACAGAATATGTAACAGCCTGCCCCTTGTGTGCCCCTCATCCCCCTCCTCTCCTTCCACCATCAGCAGCACACAAACAGCCACAAACCAACATCTGCAGCACAGAGAGACACATTCATTTGTCATGCGCTGCAGCCTTCCATCACCACACAAATTGCCACTGAAACAAGAAGGCCCAGATGTAAGAAAAAAAAGCAGCCAGTCTAAAGAGCCACATGTCTGGGAAGGAAGTTTCTTTGTATGATCAATTTTCATTTGCACGCCTCAGATATCAAAGTCGTCCTGTGCTGGAAGATGAAATCGCATAGTGTACACAGACGAATGGAAAACAGCGAACAAATCCCAGCAGAGTAGACGGCTGGAACCCCATTTGATCTCCAACGATTCCTGCGCTGCAAAATCTTAAATATTTATGGACTCAAACACTAAAGCTCATGAAAAGCGTCTATTAATTAATCACAATAGGCAACAACATAAACATGCTCGCAGGTACAGAGTTCACCTTCTGATAAAAAACAAAGCATGAATGTCCCTGTGGGTGTTAACTAGGGGCGTCAAACTTAGCGCAATAATAACATCTTAATGCAAATACGTTATAACTATAGGGCTGTCAAATCAATTGCATGATTGTCCTTCATTTATCACAAATTAATAATACATTATTTATCTGTTCAAAATGAACCTTAAAGGGAGATCTGCCAAGTATTTAACACTCTTATCACCATAGGAGTGGGCAAATATGCTGCTTCATGCAAATCTATGTATATATTTATTATTGGAAATCAATTATCAACACAACAACCCTGACAGGTACTACATTTAGCATAAAGAGTTAGTTTATCAGTGTGCAGGCATATCTGTAAAGGGGAGACTTGTGGGTACCCATGGAAACCATTTTCATTCACATATCTTGAGGTCAGAGGTAAAGAGACCCCATTGTAAATGGCCATGACAGTATTTGACGCCATATTGACATGTTTGGTACCAATGGATTCTTTACTTAGTTTTGTAGTTTTATCTGATACCAGAATATTTACTGTAGCTTTAAAACTGAGCCCGCTACAGCCTCCAAAAGATTGCATTGAAACGAATTTGAGGTAAGGCTTTATTATCGCTACTACTTTCTTTAATGCATTAACGCAACTTGCAATTTTTAGGGTGTAGGTGCCTCTGTTTTAAAGCTAGAGTGAAGATACTGACATCATACTAAACTAGAAAACCTAATGAATCCATTGGTACCATATATCTCATGCTAGCTTGTAAAGAAGGTGGATAAATAACACTCCAAACTTAAACAAAATTTTGGTGAGGAAAAACTGGCATGGCCATTTTCAAAGGAGTCCCTTGACCTCTGACCTCAAGATATGTGAACGTAAATGGGTTCTATGGGTACCCACCAGTCTTAATTTGTGATTAATCATGATTAAATATTAGTCGATTGACAGCCCTATTAGTAACTGAACAGGGATGTGTTCTTCACAACACAGTCATAAAAACTAACTAGATGATTACTTCTTAATTAAGAAGTAATCAGATTGTAAAATGTTTTTCATGTGTTGCATTTTTATCTATGCAGCACATTTCAAAATAAGAGAGAAGTTACACCTACACAAAGCTCTTCACAGTTATATGTCACTCACACCTTCAACTCTGGCTCTTGTGTGCTTGGCATCCAAACTTGGGTTTCCTCCCACCTTGTCTATGTAACAAGCTGTACATCCAGAAAGTTATGCAGTATGGTCTATTTGTAGCCTATATGCAGTGCACAGAGGAGAGGAAAATCAAGTCCTAGACCATAAACCAGCTCTCCAAAACCTGTATCCCACTCTACTGTTTTCATTTTCTATTAATCACTTTTCTCAGATAATCGATTAGTTGTTTGAGCTATGAAATGACAGAAAATGGTGAAAAATGTGAATCAGTGTTTCCAAAAGACCAAGATGACGTCCTCAAATGTCTCGTTTTGTCCACAACTCAAAGATATTCAGTTTACTGCCATAGAGGAGTAAAGAAACCAGAAAATAATTACATTTAAGAAGCTGGAATCAGATATTTGACTGTTTGTTTCTTTAAAAAATTACTAAAATCGATAAAATGATTATCAAAATGGATGCCAATTACTTTAATAGATGACAGCTAATTGATGAATAGTTGCTGCTTTACTCTGAAGCCAAGTATTCCTGCACAGTCTCAGTGGACCACAGTATCCACATGCTTTAATTATCAGAGCATGCAGAGCAGACTTACACCCTGGATGCATACAAACAATTTCATTTTCACTTCATCTGCTGGTTGTTTCCTCAGTTCACTGACGAATCATTTGGTCCATAAAATGTCAGAAAATACAGCAAAACACATTTTTTCACAGTCACAAACTGCCTTAAGACAAACTATTATCTGAATCACCAATGTTTGATCATCGATTGATTGGTTTGAGAGTTTTTTTTTTTTTAAGAAAAAAAGTCTGATTTCAGCTTGTAAAATATTTTCTGGTTTCTTTACCCCTGTATGACAGTAAACTGAATATCACTGAGTTGTGGACAAAACAAGACATTTGAGGACGTCATCTCATCATATTTTTCACAATATTCTGACATTATATAAACCAAACAACTAATGGATTGAGAAAATAATCAACAGATTAATCAACAGTGAAAACAATTATTGGTTGCAGGCAAGGGGATAGCTTCAAAATGCTTGTTTTGTCTGACTCACAATCAGTCAGTTTACAACAACGTAATACAAACAAAAGGATTCTCACAGCTGAAACACTTGAACGAGGTAATGATCAACATTTTTACTTGAAAAACGACAAACTACCTGACGAGCTGCTTTTGGCTTTTGTCAACTAATAAAATGACTACTTCTCACTTGTGGTGCTTTCAGGACAATAATCACTCCATTTAGGTTTAGACTTCATACTGTACATCAGCACATTCATTCAAACATTCAGGGCCGGCTTTGGGCACAGACCATATAGGCGGTTGCCTAGGGCGCCACCTTCTTGGGAGCACTGGTCGCCCTCTAAAAAAAACCCCAATATTTTTTAAATACCAGTGGGCACCCTTCCTCATTTTCTGCATTGAGGTAACAATGAACAAATAAATAATATAATAATAATAAATAAATATAAATATAAATATAAATACATAAAATAAATGTAACTCTATTTCTCACACTTTTTATCTGCCCTGCCACTCTCATTTAATAATAATAAAAGTGTAAATTGTAGTGAAACTGACTAAATGCTTGTAAGACAATAATATAAGGCATCAACTTAAAGAGTTACTGTAGCAGCCACTGTGCTGCATTCACTGTCTCCAGTTCAGTCAGGAGAGTTACTGTGGCAGCCACAGTGCTGCGTTCACTGTCTCCAGTTCACCGTCAGGAGAGTTACTGTAGCAGCCACGATGCTGCGTTCACTGTCTCCAGTTCAGTCTTCCAGTTCAGTTGGGGGGCAGTAGCTCAGTCTGTAGGGAGTTGGCTTGGGAACGGGGGGTCACCGGTCCAAGTCCCGAGAGGGCCAAAAAAGTGGTGTGAGTTGGTGGGGGGGGGGGGGCCAGTTTCCCTCGGGGCGCGGCGGGGCCCCAGGAGAGCACAAAACCCACTTGTGGGGGGGGGGGTGGGGAGCAGCGCCCCCCCCTGCCCCCCATTATGCTGTGTTCCAGGTCTGATGTACCATGTATGGTTTAAAGGTGTAAATTGTTTGTGTCTTTCTTCTTCTTCATCGTCAGGAGAGTTACTGTAGCAGCCACGATGCTGCGTTCACTGTCTCCAGTTCACCGTCAGGAGAGTTACTGTAGCAGCCACGATGCTGCGTTCACTGTCTCCAGTTCACCGTCAGGTGAGTTACTGTAGCAGCCACGGTGCTGCGTTCACTGTCTCCAGTTCACCGTCGGGGGGGTAATTGAAGAGGCAAGGGGGGGGGGTCAACGGCTCCAGGTCACCATTAGGGAGAATAGCCACGAGCTGGGGTCACTGTCTCGTTCCCGTAGGAGTTACTGAGCAGCCAGTGCTCGTTCACTGTCTCCAGTTCACCGTCAGGAGAGTTACTGTAGCAGCCACGATGCTGCGTTCACTGTCTCCAGTTCACCATCAGGAGAGTTTTGGTTATTTAGGGGGGAAAGGAGTTACTGTAGCAGCCACAGTGCTGCGTTCACCGTCTCCAGTTTACCATCAGGAGAGTTACTGTAGCAGCCACAGTGCTGCGTTCACCGTCTCCAGTTCACCGTCAGGAGAGTTACTGTAGCAGCCACGATGCTGCGTTCACTGTCTCCAGTTCACCGTCAGGAGAGTTACTGTAGCAGCCACAGTGCTGTGTGTAGTGAGGGACTCGAAATCCAAATTTCATAGATGGGCACCAAAGGGGCTAGAGCTGGCCCTGCATACTTTACCTTCTCACCATGAGTGAACTTATTAATGGTTAACTCACTGTGTGTGGTCACTACATCAGAATATGTGTGTACAGTTTAAGGACCAGCAGTTTGTACATGAACCGTCACTCTGGAGCACAATTCCTGTCTTTTGTAAACTGACATTTCTAATTATAATGTGATGGATTCTGAACCCCAAATGACTGTTTTCATCATTAATAGCGACCTCATAACCTTGATGAGTCGACACGTCTCAGGATAATGTATGCAAACTTGAGCAGAATGAATATATTACAACAGAGCAGCTGCAGAGCATGGCTTCACAAACTAATAGGTTAATGCAAACAGTGCGCAGCAGGTCACTTCACTTCCTGTTAGTTTAACCACTGAAAATTTAAATATTATATTACAAACAGCGGTGGTTTTACATTTAAACTTTGCGTTTCGTGCAATTTAAACAGGCCTGCACCCAGTTTAAAGGGAATAAAATGCATCTTGAAATCACTGCTCAATATTTGCAACTTGTTTCGAGCGACATCAGAATAAATCATCGCGTTTATCATGTTCCGTTAATAAGGCGGTGTAAACTTACATCGGTGGTTGCGACGCTTCCCCTTGTACATGGTCATGGTGTAATAGGGGTCCAGCTTTGCGCTCGTCCAGGTCCTGGTTCAGGTTCTACAGAGACTCGGAGCCGGGGGACTTCGGCGTGCTGCGCTACTTTGAGAGCAGAGATAAATTAGCCCTTCAGACGGAGCCGCTGCTCCAGCCAGGATGGACCGTACCATCACTCAGAGACGGGGGAGGGGGGGCGGACTACACAGCACCGCTAACACGCACTCACATTCACGGAGAGAGGATCACATATCAACAAAAATACCACGCAAATATGAGAAACTGAAGGGGAAAATAGGCATGACTTTGCAAAACAACTGTAAAGTATTCTCTCATGATTAATTATAACCCCGTCTACCCTCAATATATAAAAATATTTGGAAAAACCTGTTTGGATTCACCAACTATCTCAGGTCTTCCTCTGCTTAATTTATTTGTTATTTTGACCACAATTTATTGTCATAACTCAACATTTACAAGCCTAACATCTCTGAAAAATTAAACAAAATGTCCCAACTATAACTAAATGTACCAATACAACACTTTTTTTTTTCCATTTTTAGGGGGTCTTCCCAGCAGTAGATGTCACATAGAAGTGGTGTACATAAGATAAGATAAGAAAAGATATTCCTTCATGTGAAAGATTAATTTGTTCTAGTCATAAATCTGTAATATACACTGTGTTTTTGTTAGGAGCCTTCATCTTCTATCTTAGAACATAACCGATGCAGTGTTATCAAGAATAAACAAGACCGCAATGTACACAAGTATGTGAAAAAATAGGTGCAGCCTATGTTTAAATATTATATGAGGTGGTGCAGCAGTTAGTACTGTTGCCTCGCAGCAAAATTCGAATCTGGCTTGGGGTCCTCCTGTGTGGAGCTTGCATGTTCTCCCTGTGTTAGTGTGGGTTTTGTCCGGGTCCTCCTACAGTCCAAAGACTTGCAGGTTAATTGATGACTCTAAATTGCCCATAGGTGTGAATGTGAAAGTAAATGGTTGTCTGTCTATATGTGCCCTGTGATGGAGTGGCGACCTGTCCAGGTCGTACCCTGCCTTTGCCCATTGCAAACCGGGATCAGCTCCAGTCCCCCCACGACCCCTAACAGGATAAGCAGTTGCAGTTATCATAAAGTGGACGTGTTTGTAAAGGGGAGACTTGGTCAGAGGTCAAAGGACCCCTTTGAAAATAGCCATGAAAGTTTTTAATTCAATATTTTAGTATGACATGTTTGGTATCAATCTAGTTTTATATGATGTGATATTGATATTGATATGATATCATTTACGATTTAAAGCTATCGTAAATGATATTTAAGATAGCTTTAAAACGTGAAGAGTAAAGATACTGGTATCATGTGACACTCGAAAACTAGAGGACTGTCATGCTAGCTTGTCAGGAAGGACATTAAATATTGCTCCAAGCTTACGCTTAATGTTGGCAAAAAAAACTGTCATGGCCATTTTCAAAGGGTTCCCTTGACCTTTGACCTCAAGATATGGGAATGAGAATGGGCTCTATGGGTACCCACAAGTCTTAATTTGTGATTAATCACAATAAAATATTTTAGCTGATTGACAGCCCTATTATTAACTGAACATGGATGTGTTCTGCACAACACAGTCATAAAAACTAACTTGATGATTACTTCTTAATTAAGAAGTGATTACTTCTTAATTAAGAAGTAATCACTGTTTGTAAATTGCTTTTCATGTGTTGCATTTTTATCAGTGCAGCGCATTTAACAGAGACCATGGCCATTCCAGTTTTTTCCTCGTTGAAATGTAGCCTAACTTTGTAGAGCTGTTTAGCCTCCTTCCCGACTAGCGTGACATGGTTGGTACCAGTCGATTCTTTGGTCGTCTAGTTTCATATGATACCATCTATCTTAACTCCAGCTTTAAAACCGAGCCCACTACAGCCTTTTAAAGACTGTAATGTTCGGTCTCACTGGGTTAAAACATAGGCTTTCAGTTTCAGTTTCAATGTTTATTGGAAAAAAATAGTAATATCTATCCTATACCTTAATAGAAAAACAGCTAATCTAATCTATAGTATTATAATTTGTTTTTGTTTTTTGGAGGACATATGATACATGCAGATGTTTTGAGTATAATTGTCTAATGCCAGAAATGTAATATAATATGACGTTTTTTTTAAAGTATTATTTTATATATTTCCCTATGTATTTTATGTCACTCAAGATGTCAAAACAAGGCTGTAGATAAGAGGAGTTTACAGCCCTGCTAGTGGATCTGTGAGGCTACTGAGCACAGTTAGCTTGGAGCTAAATGCTAAGTACATCTTCACCATCTGTTCACCATCCTAGTTCAGCGTGTTAGCATGGTAACATTAGCTTTTTAGCACTAAACACAGTAAAGCTGAGGTGGATGGGAATATCACGAGTTTTTGCAAGTATTAGGTCAAAGATTTTGACCTGGTGATGGCGCTAGACGACGTTGGAAGGTCACCAAAGTTATTATAAATCATTCTCAGTAGTTATGGAGATATTTCAGGCTGCCCGACGCTGCCATTGCTATAGCATGAATGCAAAATGAGTTGTCGCTATGTCATCCAAGTGTATTTCTGGTACTTACTATTCTTCAAAAGTGCTTGAAATGTATTCAGATTTTATACTGGGAATAATTTAATTCAGATTCACTCATAGCACACTCACTTGACTTTAGATTTCCTGCCAATCCAACCTTCAAAGGCTGAAATCAAGCACTGTCTGTGACCTTGAAGGTGTTCTGTGTGGTTCACTGTATAAAGCAGCGACGGATTTTTCAGAGAGGAGGTCGGCAGCGAGCCAGCCCCACCGTAATACTCTCTGATTATTATCTTACCCCATATGTGCGTACAGTGACAGTGGCATAACAATAATATTCCTCTCCCTCCACTACCTCTGGGCGCACTCAAGAGAAGGTGCATCTCATCTTACTTGCAAAGGGGATTGTGTTGCTACGGAGACAAGGATAAGGAAGCGGCCGGGATGTTGATTTTGTGCGATCTATTCCACTATATTACATTATTGTTGTGTGGCCTGAATAACAACAGTTTTTTTGGGGCCTGAGATGAATATAGTGCAGTGGAAACAAGCAACTGCATGGAAGTAGCAGGAATTCAGTCAATATTGCTCTCCTCTGAAACTGCTGCTGCTCTCAATGCTCCACAATGACAAATGGTCGTCTTTGTGCTTTTACTTTGAAACTTAAAAAAAAAAAAGATGAAAAAGTGAATTTTGTGAAAGCTAAATAAATCAACAGAGTGGATATGATTACAGGTTCAAGCACCGGGTCAGTCTTCTGTTGTTAATACATCTTTTTAGCATCGTTTAAGAAATATTTAGTTGGATGAGGAAAACAGAAAAAGAGTATGAACATGTTACAACTATCAGCAACCAGCAATGAGAAAAATCTTTATCTAAAAGTATAGCAGGGACATCTGCTGTCCATGATGGATTAATACAACAACCAGCCTCAGGAATGCAACAGTGAAAGTGAGGCCATTTGATTCCCTCATGGTTAATACTCTTTATGCTTCATTTGGTGACTCCTATCTCTAAAAAATAAGAAATTAATGAATTGCTTTATACAAGGCCAGCTGGGTTTAATACTCTCACCTGACTCAAGGCAATTTTTTTAATGAGCATCAGACAGAATAAATCTCTGCACCAAAACAGACTCCTCATTAGAAGTCTTTTACATTTACATTTTCAGAAATATGTAGATTTTATTTAATTAAAAGCAGGATTTAGCAGCCTTGTGGTTAGTGGAAAAAGGAAGTGCTTCTTTGGAATATAAAAGGGCTGTATTGATGTTGAAGAAAAATACATTTCCTGGTGTTTTAAAGTGGTTATCTCAAAACAGAGGATCAAATCTGAGATTCACAAACTGTATTAAAGCAGCTCTAATCAATCAACAATAGCTCAGATGACTAGGGTAATCACTTTCAAACTGATTTGCTATTAAAGGGGACATATAATGCTCATTTTCAGCTTCATACTTGTATTTGGGGTCTCTACTAGAACATGTTTACATGCTTAATGATCAAAAAACACATTATTTTCTCATACTGTCAGTCTGAATACACCTGTATTCACCCTCTGTCTGAAATGTTTTGATGGTCAGCGTTTTCCAGTCTCCCACATCTACACTATCTGCAGCAGCCGGAGACTCACTGTGTGTGTCGACTACACAGAGTTGAACAGCGCTTCTACTGTAACTAATACAGCTGTGATGTCTCAACATTATAGAGGTCCTGGCGGCTCATTTAAATACAGTTTCTGAATGTGGGCTGGGCACATTTCTCTGTGGACTGAGAGTTTTGATTCTTTTATGTTATTTATACAGCCTAGACCTGCTTTATAATCAAAACAGACACGACGGACCAGCAAAACTGGAAATTGGCCCAACTTTATGAATGAGCTTGTGTAATGTGAAAGTTACTCATAGTCTGAACCCTCAGAGCCTCATGACATAATCTTGCAGTTTTTCTCAGTTATGTTTTTAGTGTCTTTCAGTTCATTGTTTTCATTTTCTGACCTGCAACTTTAATATTTTGCTTCAGTTTCGCTTTAACGCTCTCATGGAGTCATTTTCGGGTGCAGCAGGTAGCTGTTTTTAATGAAAATGTTCAAAAACTCACTACAACTATACTATCTGCCCAGCACCAAACAGCAGACTGACCAAGACTAGCTCCCATACACTCCCATACAATGAAACTGCACTGTGAATTAATGGTGCCCTCAAAGGGAATTTGTGAACTCATCTTCATGACATGGGAAGTCATGAACACGACATGCGTTACGTTTAAGTGGTTAAGTCGGGAAGAACACCGCTGCTAAGCAACGGCAACATTAATGTTACTGTCTGAGTTGAGAAGCCACAATTTAGACACACAATTTAGCAAGCCAGCAGGAGGGTAACATAACGTAGGAAATGCAAAGGCATAATGACAGAGGAGAAAAATGAGGTCGCTGAGAATATCAACATTTTCCTCCTCAACATACTACAAAATTACCAAGAAAAACAAAATCTGACTAAAATTGTATACTGTATAATATTAACTTACTATGTACCGATAAATGAACTTCCATCGGCTCCACCATTTCTGACAACGTCAACAAACACGTCACAAGTTGTGACCTCTGAGCTTTCGGAAACTTTCCACTTACGAGGTGGTTAAATTAATAAGTAGCAGTGTTATGTTTCAATTTACAATATTAACCACATGCTTAAAACTGTCTGATCATAATCTGTGAGAACGTTTCCCATCCATCCATCCATCTGCAACCACTTATCCTGTTTGGGGTCGTGGGGTTGGAGCCAATCCCAGCTGAGACTGGGCAAAGGTGGGCAAAGGTGGGGTACACCCTGGACAGGGCTGACACAGAGACAGACAACCATTCACACTAACATTCACATTATCCTGCATGGATAATGCATCGTAACTGAGAATGCAGCTAGTTGTTTGAGAATGTTATTTTGTAGGAAAAAGGGTCGAGACTAGAGGCTCAAGGGGCTAAACATAGTGGAGCATTTAGCAGCTAAAGAGTCAGATATTTCATTCAGGAATTGGAGGAGACCAAAAACAGAGTTAAAAAGGGGAGTGAATATTGGACTTCTTGCCATGTTAACAAAAAAAGCTGACAATAATCAGTGTTCACAGCGTGTTTCCACCGCTCCCCGATAGCCCATAAAAATGAATAAAAATCTGTTGCTGCAGCTTTAAACACTTACTTTGTAAGTATTACATCATTGAAATACTAAATATTTATGTGGAAGAAAGGGTAAAAACTTTAATAAAGGACCACAGTGCTGTCATTTTTCCACTGCTCATGATATTAATACCTCCCTAAAGCAGCCTTTGTTATTTGCTATATTGCACCACAGGGTTACTTAACTCCAATTAAACTGATTTCAATTAATAATAATGATGAATTTTCCTCAGTATTGAAAAGAAACCAACAATTGGTGTTAACTTGGACATGGTGATTTCCTTAAGAAGAATATACCCTGTTCATGAGACAGTCTTCAAAGCACTAAGCACACCATTACCCATTTTAAGATACAAAGAGCTTTGTACGAGAAGTCCATGCATCAACCTGATCTACAGTCCTCGGCATCCTAAGACAATGTCTGAGAACACACTTCCTGTTAACAAATGACCCTCATTTATAGCCGAGATGGAGCGATGCTGTGGATGCCCACGGGGAAGATTTTCTACATGATGGATATAAATCTGCTCGAGCCATCACATCTCATTGGCCTATGACTTACAGCCTCTCTTAGCTAATTAGACGGCCGCTGCTTTTGGCACTGAGTAATTGCAAAAGTATCAACTGCTGCAAATGCTTAGCGGTCTGTGACAGCAAATCGCCTTTCTTTGCTAAACTCACTGAGGCTGAACGACTCATTCGTTTGGATTCGGTCCAATTTGACAGATCAAGGTGTCAAAAAATATATGAAAAAAACCACAGACAGTTTGTTTTTCTGAGGTGAAACGGCACATTCAGGTCACTTACAATGAAAACTCTGCCCATATTATCTATAATGCACCATATTAGAAACACATTATTGCCTCATAAGCAGTGTTTTGTCCAAGCTTATGCATACAGATGACCCTCGACTACTCAGCGGGGCAGTGTGCTCAAAAGGAGCCTTATACTGGGAGGAGGAACATCAATCTGTTCTTCAAAAATAACACTATAAAGGAGAAAACAGGCATCCTAGCCCACACATTCACGTTTCTACCAGTTACTGAGCAGCTCTTCTGAAAGCAAAATCTGCAGGAAACCTCACAGGTTTTCAACAAGAGCATCCCTGTGGTTCCAGTGTTGATTGCAACCCAAAGCTGGGAAGGAAAATAGCGCACTCTAGTGGAGAACAAGCAGCACGACAGCAACGCTTCCAACTGGGAGATTTAAAGGGAAAATCTACACTAAGAATAGATTTCACATCAGTGTTGCTGGCTGTTTAGCATCTCAGAGCCACATGTAGTGATGGTGTCTGAAAGCAGCCGGGTGATTTTATGCATGCATGGCTGCCTTTTCCTGTTCGGCTGGCTAAATCCTACATTTAAATAAACCTCCCTTGGATACTTCATCTTTAAGTAATTAGTTCAGATCTGACACATCATGCTTTGCTCTAATTTTTAGTTTAAAATTATAATTTTCTGTATTTTTGCATCATGACTTTATTGTCTGAAATCACAGGGGCAGAGTAATGTAAGTTGTGTTGTAGGGTGGATTTAGCTTTATTCCAAAATTGCTTTCTTGATTGGAACAAATGCTGATCATTCATACATTCGTTTCCAGTTCTAGTCAGGGTCACATGGGAGCTGATGTCCATCCCAGCATGCCTTGGGACAAAGGCAGACAACTAGGCTGAACAATTAATCAAAACTTGATCAAAATCGAGATATGGGGACACAACATTTGTTGAAGGTGAAATGTGTGTCAAAATACCGTTTTAAATTAAATTTTGTTGTACTGTTACAGATCAAAAAATACAGGCAGAATACAATTCACACGGATCGGTACGCCGGACGTTGTACTTAAGCTCTGACAGAAGATCATTTATGTACGGGAAAAACAGGCAGACTCAATTACGATGATCAACAACAAAAAGTGCCTCTTGAGGTGAGGTGACAGGAGTAAATCCATTGTGTTAATCAATATTTTGTTTTTTATATTATTTTTGGTGAGGGTTTTTGTCAACTGCCTGCTCTACCAAGTGAGCTATAACAGCACCCCATTATTAATCAATATTGATAATTATCTCAAAAATACAGCACACAGTATTTAAAATGTTACCTAACTTCTGAAGCAAAGCACATTTTAATGACAGCTGTCTATTTTTGTCAATGCATACCTGTCATTTTTCTGAAATAGTGGAAATTAGTGCTGCAACTAACGATTACTATCGTTGCCGATTAATCAGTTGATTTTGTTTTGATTAATCAATTATTTTAGGTCTAAAAATTGTCAAAAAATAGCGAAAAATGTCCATCAGTGTTTCCCAAAGCCCAAGCCCAAGATCCTCAAATGTTTTGTACACAACTCAACAGATATTTAAGTTATTCAGTTTAACCAGAAAATATTCATATTTAAGAAGCTGGAATCAGAGAATTAATTGATTATCAAAATAGCTGACAATTAATTTAATTGTTGACAACTAATTGCTCTGGCAGAAATAACATTTTATTGGACAGAAACTTAAATGCTTCTAAAAATAAACAAATGAACAAATACTCATGTAAAGACTTTATGTTTTACTAAATTGAGGGATCATTTTCTAAAGACTGGGCAGAAATAACTTTTTTCTACATCCTCTCAAGTAAGACCTCATTTAGATCTTATTTAGTCTCTAATCTGCATTATCCCTCCATCCTGCTTACTTCCTTTCCCTTATTCCCCCTCCTTCCTCTCTGTTCTGTCTCTCTCTCCCTCCATCTGTCAGGGTCGGCAGAGTGCAAAGAATCACATTAAGAACTATTCAAACGTTGAACTCGTCACAATTGCTATTCATACAGGCATTAAAGGCTGCCAAATCTAATTCAGCTCAGACACTACGAGTGCCTCGGTGGTTAGAAGGAACCTGATACACAGACAATAACGTCTCCTGGATGTAATGGAGCCACAAATGACTGAACGCTTGGCCCACGCCGCAGAAGAAAAGACACTTCATTTTCGATTCTGCTAACTGCATCTGAGATTAACAAGGCTGTGATTTCTTTGCTGTGAGCTGGAAAGTGACAAGAAAAGAGTGATTAATGCACTGAGAATGACACATGGCAGCTTTAAGTGAAAACCTTTACGAGACAAAGTGCACTTCAGACACTCTGTCATACTGTATATGTTCTTTACATCTATCAGTGTTCAGAGGACTGAATGGTGGCACTGTTTTAGCACTTATTTCAACATTTCTCTACTTTCTATTGACACCACAGACTGTTATACAAAGTCAAAACTCTTTGAGGCTGCAAGGAGTCAAATCCAGACGAGGAAACGGCAGCAAACACCACAGACTTGTTTAACTCATGCTAACTCGTTGCTACTGTACCACAAACTTTACCTTTCACTGATCTTGATATATATTTAGGAAGAAGTACCATCTCTGTGTGTGTAATACAGATAAGTCTACATAACACCAAACACAGGCAGAAATACAGTTCATTTGCATATCATTCTACTTTAACAAAAGTACACTTTAGCAAATAAAAACGGCAACAACAAGCAGCATTATACAGTAGTTTCGATGTTATGGGGGGCACAGAGTGTGCAGCATCCAACAATTACATATAACAAGAATTTCAATGCTGTAATATAACACAATTAAGTCTACATGATTAACTCATTTGGCCACATCAGCATCACACCTAGTCCTCTGGTCTCCTGAAGGGGTCGCTGCAGTACAGAAACATCCCAAAGACGTCTTCTTTTCACAGATTATAATGAGACAACACCTGCATACATGTCGGCCTCCAGTTGGGATGAAAACCAACTATGGTTCCTCTGTGCATCGGTTTCATATAGACTATGCAAGTAGTTTTGCTGATTGTGATGAGCTTTGAAAATCTGTTTTTCCAGCTGTATACTTTTGGACCTAGGCAGACATAATGTGTTGAGAATCTGAGAATATGTAACTGTTGCCATAAGTGATAATTACTAATATCATCTCATCGTCAAATGCGTATCCACTGTCGGGTCGATATTCCTGGGCCACATTAACCAGCTCTGACTGGAGTATCCCGAGGCATCAGTGTGTAGATATAATCTCTCCACCTATTCCTGGGTCTTCCCTGGAGCCTCCTCCCAGCTGGTCATGCCTGGAACACCTCCCCAGGGAGACGCCCAGGAGGTCACCTCTACCAGATGCCGAACCACCTCAACTGGTTTCTTTCAACGCAAAGGAGCAGTGTCTCTACTCCGAGTCCCTCAGGGATGGCTGAGCTTCTCACCTTATCTCTAATGGAGACGCCAGCCACCCTCCTGAGAAAACCCTTGTCAAGCGCTTGTACCCCCAATCTAGTTCTTTCGGTCATGACCCAGGCCTCATGACCATCGGTGAGAGTAAGAACGACGATTGACCTTTCACTTGGGGTAAAGACTCATTCCCTACCCGGAGTAGACAATCCATCAGTTTCCCGCTGAGAACCACCTTCTCAGATTCAGAGGGGCTGATGTTCATCCCAGCCGCTTCACACGGCTAAGAACCGATTCAGTCAGGTCACAGACCAATGATAGTGACAATTACAGGATATTAATAACTGTTCAGGCTGTATTAGTAAAACCCTAAGAGTATTGAATTATTAATGGTGAATTGGGTTGCATTCAAGAGAAAGTGTGTGTTTTTTCTGACATAGTCTCACTTTAAGTATAATGCCTAATCCTGACCTGAAACATAAATAGTCTTAAGCCTCAAACTGCCTTTTAAGGAAGCGCCACTAAAACTGTTGTCACTTCTCAAAGGCCCTCAAGACTTGTACAAGAGTAAAAACACACATGAAGTAACTGAGCAGTGTGTTAAATAGCCGGTGCCTATCGGGGGGTTTAGTGCTCCACTGTTAATTATGCTGAAGTCTTACAAAGACTCAATACACAACATAGCCTACAAGATTTCATGGATCAATTATGCCATGCACGCTTTCAATATTGTTAACAATAAGGCCGCTCACACAACCTCACAACCATGCAACAATTACGCCATTACAGGTCTGTCACAATTCAGCCACAGGAAACATGGGCTTGTTTTTCTTATTTTTAAAAAGGATGGACCACAGAGGCCTGATGTCGAAGCAAAATCAGCTTCTCAGGTAACATTAGGTTTTATAAACTGCACATCTGCATTGTGAACCATCAGCAACAACACCAACCATGGAAGAACCAGAAACAACTGAGTAATAAAAAGCAATATAATCATCAATCATTCAAACTGTATTTATATATTAACACCTTTCTAACAAATCAGATGCACTTCAACGTTCTTTCTCTTTTCTCATGCGACTGACAAATGTCATAATGATCAACAGTTACTAAAAGTAATAAAATGCTCATTGAACAAAATGAGTAAAATAGAGTTTAGTCAAGTCAAATCAAACTTTAGTTGTACAGAACTTTTAAAAGCAATCGCAGTTGACCAAAGTGCTGAACATGTACACGATAAAATGAATCCAATGCAAACAAGGACATTGAAAAATCAATAACCATAATGTGCACATAAAATATAAAATAGTATAAATAATAAAACCATTAAAATAAAAGGCTACATGAAAGCCAGGCTAAATAGATGGGATTTATATCAATAAATATATAATATAATATCAATATTTTTTAGCTCTTCTCAGATCCTCTGGAAGGCTGTTGTAATGAATGAAAGCAGCAACAACAAATGTTTTTCTTCTGCTAAAAGAGATGAACTACGAGATTAAACATCATCAAGGATGTTTTTCTCTATTCATATTTGCAAATAAGTGTTTTGCAGTTTGAATCATGAATACTGCTGGATATAGTAGGTTGAGCTTTAAAAGCTACTTTAGCGACAAAACCCCCTAAAATTTCAAATGGACTACAGCACATTGTAAACAAGTGGTACTGTAATAAATTCAAAATTCATTTTTCTATAATGATTGATGATAATGACTTAAGTACATAATAATAGTAGTAATATTATTTCTTTCCATTAACATAGACACATGCATAAAACCATTGTTATTACATCTCTGTATGCACAGTTTGCACAACAAATGTTATGTGCACTAAATCTGATCAACATTTGCAAAAGGCAGGATGCACATGCAAGAGTAAATGAACCTCTTTAAGACATTTAAACATCACACATTAAGACATCATCATGTCCTCTTTATAGCAAAAAGAGGATTTAAGAAACTGAAACCAATTAGAAAGAGTTTTTAGAGACGGTATTTTAGGAAGAGGCTGTTACATAAATCTGTGAGGCACGATTACAGCTTGATGCACTCTGTATTATGACAGTCACAAGTGGTAATAACTGCTGTGAACCACAGTGTGGTGCTCAGTGACCATACAGTGGGAAAGGGCCCACACACACACACACACACACACACACACACACACACACACACACACACACACACACACACACAAAGTCATGTTTCCATGACTTTTGAGGACATTACATTGACACGTTCATTTCCCGGAGACTTAGCCTAACCCTAAGTGTAACTGTCACTTACCTAACCCTTACCCTAACCTCAACCTGGCCCTGTTTTGCATCATGGGGCATTTTGTCCCCAAAATGAAGGCAAGTCCCCACAACATATAGTAATACACACACACACTTCTGACTCCATGATCTTCATGTACTCCCTGTATGAGGAGATGAGACTGACACTACCGTGACCCATCATCTTGAACCAAATGAACACTTGATGAATTTCCCCTTTTGTTTTAACAAGCGCTCGTCTTTGCCGAGCTTCTCAAATCTCATCTGACAGGACGGCTCCCACAACTCAAAGTAATGAAGGCGGCCCATCTTCCCCTGTTAGATGAGGTGCATAAATACAGACACAGCTCATTAATAATTCTGTCACACAGGTAGGCTACGGGGGCGGAAAAAAGGTGACACACTTTTACAGCTCAAGTACTTGCCCAGAGTCCCAGAAGCTGTGAAAGCCCACTTTATGAAGGTATGTTCACTTGTGTACCCTGAAAGATGAATGGTGCAGATTTTACATCATATTAGTGCACAAGAATCCTACTTTGAGTTAAAATTTTTCATGTATTACATTAAAACTGGTCATCTTGTGTGAATACTGCATGAAACCGAAACAAATGTTCCTCCTTTTGTTTACAGTGTCTTACTTCCTCTCCAAGGCTACAGGCTAATAAGGATGTGTGAACAAGCCACAAGGAGTTGTCAAGGTCAAGGCATGCACTTCAAGCCAGCTGCTATCTACTGAAGACAACCCCTCCCCGTGCGTATAAAGCTTGCGTTTGTCAAATATTCCTTTGAGACACGGAGCAGACAGCTGCACGTTATGCTTCCCCTCCCCTCAACAGCTGCAATAGACGTTTGGTCGTCCTGTCAGCTCGGTGCCGTGGACACCTCTCTGACGAGCATCTCATCTTCGGTTCTGGCAACTTCACTCTTATCCAAAGAGAATTTCACCAAGCCGAGCGGTGTTTTAATCTTCACAGAATATGCAAAATATTCAAGGCACTTTTTATAAAGAGGTCAGTTCAGGTAGAAGTCATTATGCCTTACTGATTTCCCTAATTAAATCCATACCAGTCACAAAGGAGGAAGACAGATAAAAGGAGAAGAAGCTGAGTTTGAGAAAAGAGTTTTGAGATAAGTGTGCAAAAGAAAGGCTGCAAAAATAGCAGGGCAATGGAATAGATGTTGTGTTTAACCGCCGTATATTCAATTTGCATGTGTATCTTTTGTCTGGAGCAAATCTGTGCCCTCTTAGTGGCGGAATAATCCTTGTAGCTGCTCCTCTGCTCCCTGAAATAGCACAGTAGCTTGAGATCTAAGAAGGCCAAGTGGACAGATTTGTCATGCACCGGCGCTCTAAACAGCGCTCCGAGTACCTTGGGATAGTTACGGCCCGACTGTAAACCGATGGTGTCAGAGAGGTTACTCCTGGCTGCAGCTAATGCAAAGTGTTGACTGCAATAAACTTGAGGGAGTTAACCGCCATAATGTTCGGCGTGACCTTTACTGTGGACAGTGGAGCCCAAGGCTGGGCCCAGTCCTCCAGCTGTGAGTCAGTATTCCACGCTAACGACGGGAAGCGACGAATTCACAAGCCCTCGGATTTGTGGCCGTAATTGGCAAAGAGGCCTTGTGAGTAAGAGGACGGAGGAACGAGGACGCAAAGCAGCGTGAGAGAGCAAGGAGACGGAGGGAGAGTAAATGCGGAGTCAAATAAGGAAATGCAAGAGGGAAAGTAAACACTTGAGAGAGCAAGGGATCGCTGCAGGCGAGGTTATGGGCTGTTTTTAATGTTATTTTGTTGATACTGTCCATCTTCATTCAGTGGAGGAGAACTCCCTCGGTGAGTCTGTCACAGTGATTCTTAATTCACACACTAAGCTGGGAGTCGGAGGGGTTACGCTGCAGAGCCCTGTGAGCAGGGGTCCTCAGAAACCCTCCGGGGTCGCAGTAATTATCACTGCATGTGCAATCACAAGTCACAAACCATTACTCACACAATACGTCACCTTTTATCGCCTGGATTTCTCTTTTGTCATTCAGCTCGAGGTGCATATCGACAATTACGGCGTGAATTAAGCGACAGACATGACTGACTGGATCAATTATTATGGAGTGCTAAAGGGCAGGCTTTCCATTCTGGGGTCTGCGTTATGAAGGTCTGTCTGTTTAGCTGATGCTCCGTTGTAAAGGTCGCACTGCAGTGGTCTCTGTCATAGCGACACTGCACACCTGGCACCAACACACGCCTTTCTTTCTGAAGTATTATCTCTCAGCGTGTACAAGTAGAGCATCTGTAAGAACACTAATCCGACACAATTAGCCTTGATAAACATCGCTGGGACTTGTGAAGCCTCTGTGTGCCTCTTTTAAATAAGTTGTGTAGTAATAAACATGCATCTAATACTGTAAAGTTTTACTTATACTGTCAGTAAGCCTGTTATTAGCTGTTTAAACGGGCATTGTCAGTGGTTATTACATGGATTTGTTAATTCTGATTGGTGAGTCACAGTGTTCTATGGTCGGTTATTATAACAGACCGTTGCTATGGATGCAGTTCTGATGTTAGACTCCGGTGGACCATTTTTGGGTTAAATTATTGATTTCTTAAAGAGACTGCACGTCACTTTTTAAACGTGTAAATCATTTTTTTTTTGCCAGTGTGTGATCAGGTTGTAACCTAATCTAAAAAATGAGACTTTCCGCAACTTTCTGGGTTTCCTCTATTGGATTAGAAAGGGTCTGCTACACCTACTAGTAGGTTCAGAGGGCCGTTATCATATTTTCACATGGTTGACCACTGATACGAATACAAGAAGACGATACAATACAATTTGTCAAAATGAAAACAGCATATTTCACAAGTTACACAGTATGCTACACGGCTAGCATGCTACCGATGTTAGATAAATATGCCTTTTTCACTTAGAAAAAATGTATAAAAGTGACTTGTCTAGACTGCATGGCGAAAATCACTTTTATATAGTTTTATATATATTTTAATATATGCAGTAACTTATCTCCCATATCTGCAGTGTTGTCTCTATCCATCTGTAACGAGAAGCATTTCATTGTGTTGAACACTTGGGGGCGTAGTCTGTATATTATATAGATTTCGGTACACAAAACAAAACTGTGCAGAAATGAGGTGTAAAGAGCTGATGACCGCTGTCCTCTGTGAAACCAGGAGTCTTATTTTACCATATGTTTATGTCATCTACATATTAGTTATTCTAACCCAAACCAGGATCTTTTCCTAACTAATCCAAAGTTGTTCTGTTTGGATTCCACCGTCACAACTTGGGTGCTGCAGGTTGGCCCGTCTTGGAGTGATAACTGTTAATGCTCATTCAATCAGCTAATAACATTCAAAATAGGTGTCCTGTCTGCATCGGCATGCCCTAAATGTGAACCTAAGCTCTCAGTAGTAAACAGGCATCTCTGATTATGCAGTGGAAGAATTATCCGACTCCGTTCTTCTTCAGTGGTCCACTTCCCCTCGCAGCCTGGATGTAATATTAATGAACACATCTCAGCCAGGATGCTTGTTAGGCTCCAAGCTAATCCGATTTCTCACTGTCCCCACTATTCACCTCAGACTGGGCTTCCATCAGTTTATTTACTAGCTGCTAAAAGGGGACGGGAGCTTCAGGGATCGTTGGCAGACGAAGAAAAGACATGTAGCCTCAGACTCTGAGGTGGGTGGTCGGTCCGATGGAAGATATGAAGACATGAATGACGATGGATGTGTCGTCTACTGACGGACTCACATCGATGTTATGTTTCACATCCTGTCATGACCACTGGTATGATGGTACTTTTCTACCTTTAAAACTGTGTTCTGTATATTGCACATACTTTCACACAGACCCCACTGCTGCATGTGTACTTTTCTTTCTTTCTGACCTTATTAAAACCCAATATGTAGAAAAGTGCTGAAATAATAACCACTCTTTTCCACAAACTGCACTTTTGCTGAAGGTGACAAAATACAGAAATTACCATAAAGCATTGAAATACAGCCCAGGGATCTCCAAAACACAACATTAGGGTTTAAGTGCATATGTGTAACCCTTTTCAAAAATGGCTTTTCTGCAATTGGGTTGTCAATCTTTTTTTTTTTTAATGTGATGCAAGACTGCGGCTCTGCTTTCAAAACAGTCTTGTTTATATCAAGTGATTGAGTTTCTTATTTGCAGCCTTTCATCGGCACCATAAGATTTTAATTAATTTATGCTAACAGAAATAGCTTCTACCGTAGCCCCATTTCAATTGAATTAGACAATTCAGATTATAATCAATGTAGTTACATGGGCTACTGTGTAATCACGGTACAGTGATTCGTCATTCATTATTAATTACTCTTAATCTGTAGTTTTTTGTCCCTGTTTAGCTAAATGAATTTAAAGGACCAGTGTGTAGCATTTAGGGGAACCAAACACTGGCTCTAGCCACCGCTGTTGACCTACGCTCTTGTTGCAATCTGCAACCTCACCAATAGATGCCACCAAATTCAACACACTGCAATATGCATATGGGCGGCAGTAGCTCAGTCCGTAAGGACTTGGGTTAGGATGTGGAGGACCCGGGTTCAAATCCCCCATGGACCAAGACCAACTGGTTGCTGGAGAGGTGCCAGTTTACCTCTTGGGCACTGCCGAGGTGCCCCTGAGCAAGGCACCAAACCCCCAACTGCTCTGGGCGCTTGTCAGGAGCAGCCCCCTCACTCTGACATCTCTCCATTGACATGTATATGTACTATGTACTGTGTACTGTGAACAACAGAGTGTAAAACTGAATTTCCCCACTGTGGGACTAATAAAGGAATATCTTTCTTTCTTCTTTCTTTCTAAAGGCGCTAAATGCGAGATTGTGATGGTTTCTATTACCTCTGCAACATGGCGATAGCTGAGCCGGCAGTGCTAACAGCGCAAACAACGGCAACACTGCCGACAGAGCTAACAGTGTTAACCTGAGGGAGATCCGGAGAGTGGGTACTATGTTTCCGTTAAGGCGGCATCGGTCAGGATGGCGTTATTGGCTGTAACCGGCGTGCGAGAGCAGTGCAGCGTGGCAGCAGTGAGCTAGCCAGTGGGGCACGCTCACAAGCATGAACATGCACTAAAAGCAGGCGCGGCGATGTCAACAAAACACGGATTATAACGTACACAGAGGGAGAGCGACTTCATGCTCAGGTACGCCTCTATAGCTTTACATAGCAAATAGATTACTGCTATGTTAATGCTCTGGATATCGTATAGAGCACCTTTAACTTTTTTATCTTTCTCTCTTGATCAAACTTGAATAAAACAAGTCAGTTTTCTACTGTTATTAATGTAAGCACATATTTTACAGCCACAAACAATAGAAAATGTATTTACTATTGGAAGAGGTAAGGTGGATCTCCACTGGAATATTGTTATTTTATTAATCCCTTTTTTATTGTATTTAAGTTGGATATATTTTATTTCTATTTTCCTGATGTTTTTACTTCAGACCATTTTACTACTACTATAGTTATTAGTGACAGGGGATAGCCCAGGTCATAATGGAAGAAAAGAAGGGGGGGGAAAAATGGGGGGGGGGGGGGAAGGGAATATTGGGTTTTTTTTTTTGCTTTCTGCGTGCCTACAGTTTGAGAGGCGAAAATTTAAAAAAGGGGGTGGATGGGGCTAAAGAAGCGATGGCGGAACGGAAAATTGATGCGATGAATGGGTTGAATAAAACAAAATATTGGGTAAGTTTTTTACTAGTATTTACTTACAGAGTATTTTGAAGTTGGGTTTTTTGGGAGAATTTCCTAAATTTATATTTTTTCTTGAGATATTGATGTAAAAATGGGGTTTGATTTTTGGCATTTTTAGAGTGTGTGCTCGTGCTAGAGGGGAGCGAGTCACTGACTGAAAAAAAAATTTCTGTCTTTCAAATTCCTCTAGAAGTTTTTACTTTGGTGGTTTCGTGTGGTGTGAATGTCTCTGGGTCGTCGTTTCTTTTGGCTAAAAATGATGGAAGTGCGGAACTCAGTCCCATTGTCATTCTATTTCGGCTGCCGGAGAAGAGAAAAGTGGGTTGAAATGCGATGGTGGCATTTGACCTAGAAAAAAAACAGGTTGTTTGGCTGGGTAAATGTTTTTGCTGTGGGTTGTTTTGATTTTCGGTTCGTTTGGAAATTGTTGGTTTTGTGCTCTGTTCTCGGCTGTGAGGAGTTGGGTTGCGAAGGGGGCGTGCCGGCGGAAAAAGAAAAGAGAAGAATGGGCGGATAAAGGGGGCTATAGGAGATTGGTGTGTTTGTGCGAGCCAGAAGGGTGTTCTAAGGTGGTTCATTATGTGTTTGCTCCGGTGTTGTTGTGTGGGAAAATAAAAGTTTTTTTTTGAAGATGGCGTGCCGGTGGGGTGTGATAGTGTGGATTGGGAAGAGTGAATGATGGGTGTGAGTTGTGAGCTGGTTTGTTGAATGGTGCGTGTGGCGGCTTTGGGTGTCCAGTAAGGAAGTTGGTCTTGGTCTTTAGAGAAATTCGGTGGGGGTGAGACGGTTTTCGCAATGCTCGGCCCTCTTGCCGCCTCTCGCGTTTGTTGTGGTGTGGGGGTGTTTTCTCGAGGGGCGTCTTGTGGTCGGTCTGTCGGAGTCCCCGGTCCTTCGAAATTTCTGCAAGAAATTTTCTAGTTTCAGCTTTTAATTCTGTTTGCTTACAGTTTTATTGTCTCGTGTGCATTGGTCTCAAATTGTTAAAATTGCTGAATTGTTTTCACAGTCCACACTTGTTCTGCCTTACTTTCAGCTTCTCAGTCAACTGTGAGAGACTTTGAAATACTCTTAACTCTATGAAAAGTGCTATATGACTAAAATAAAGTTTAAAGGATTGATATCGAGTGGATATGGATATGGATTTTGGGCATTTTGCTTGTGCTGAGAAAGCATCTTTCTTGTTTTGCTCAAGGGCACGTTGACACTTTTGGATGAGAATTCACATTACAAGCACCCTGCACCACTTTTGTGATTTCTTATATCATACAAACTGATTTTGCTGATATTAATAACGACACTATCACATACTGTATAAATGAACTCTACACGAGCGTGATGTTTCCCCCCCACACACACAGCTTGCTGGATCCCACTGAGCTCAGTACTCCAGCTCTGATTCATAGCTCAGTGTTTCTCTGCCTTCTGAACCCAGGTTTCTAATCAGAGAATTAGCTTCAGTTTCCCCTGCCAAAATCCACACAGTAATCCATCTCACTTTGTCCACACTGTGGCTCATGACCCACTAAAGCATTTGTCAGCATGCTTGAAAGAGAGTGAGGGAGAGAAAGAAGCAGACAGAGAGACAATGAGATATCCTGGCAGCCGGGGAAATGTGCTTTCCTGGTTTCCTGGGTGGCTTTATTAAAGCCTATTAGCTGCACAATGACGATCTTTAAATTTCTTCAGTATTGTTTCCACAAAAGAAACACGCTCTTATATTCTGCATGCATTACAGTTCAGATAAATCCTCGGCTTCTCGGTTATACCGCTGATGTTATTGTACGACGGCGAGCCTGCGGACTGCTCCGTACCTGCTGTTATGGATGCTTTTGTTGAGTGCTGGGTCAGGCCAACTGTGCATTGAACGTCCGGCCCCGTCTCTCAGAGCGTGATTAATGAGGGAGGAGACGGACAGGCAGGGTGCATTTTAATCACCCACAAGGACAAGGAGAGTTACGGAAAGGAGGGAAAAGAGGGAATAAAAGAGCAAAAAGAAAGAAAGAGCGAGATTATGTATTGATATTACAGTTCGTGTGACGTGGCGGGTTAAAAAATATGATTCTGAGGGAAGGACAAACTTGAATTTTCTAACATTTCTCATCTGCGAGCACACATAGACCTCCACATACGAGCACACACACACATGCTTAGACACACTGAATGCTCTCACAGCCTCAGAAGCAAACACAGGGACATGAAAGACACAGAGGGGGCCTTATGGGGTTAGCTTTGGCAAGGCTCAGTCCGATGGATCAGGAAGAACTGGCCCATCTAGTTGCATACTGCAATACCCATAAGGCCTCTCACTCATGACTGTTCATGCCTCTGAACCTGGCTCTCAAAATAAAGTCACTGAGCTGTGCGGTTATTGTAGACATAGTTGGAATTATCTATGCAAATTTTCAAAGTGAATGTGAGCTTGTGAATACTAATGGTGAATGATAGAGAGAATTACAGCAGCCAGGTGGAGAACATGCAGGAGGATTGGTTTGGATAGACATTAAAGGAAAAATCCCCCTCGGGTATTCACTTATAATGTTAAGCCTCTGATATTCAGAGCATTTAAAGAGTTGCGTCTATTTTGTGAGGAAGTGTTGTAATTTACTTTACAGCCCCATCGTCATCTCTATGAGTTATATATTTCCTTCCTTTTGCAGGATGTCTTTGAAGCTGAACACAAAACGGGGAGTCAAAAGCAAAAAGCCTTTGCACTTTTAATTCTCGAGGGCCGACACCAAATTCTGACTTAAAGCAACAGGGACATTTTGGGAAATGTGGTTAATCCCTTGCTGACATAGAAGATTGATACCACTCTCGCATTTCAGTTTAAAAGGTCCAGCACATAGCCCCCCCTTGGCTGATCCGAAGTCCCGCCTCCCTTGGTTACTGTTGCCAGGTCGGACAAGTTTTACTAAGATAAACAGCATGAACAGGATACAGCGTTGGAGGCGGGTTCCCATTCATTCCTATGAGAGTTGCTCAGAGGCTCATGTCTTTTTGGGTCCAATAGCATCACGTGACGGACAAAATAATTTAATATATGTAAAATTTGCTTAAAGCCCGGTGCTCTTCCTTCAGGCCTGTGCGGTTCATGGATGTTAAACTTAGCAGGGTGCCGCAGGGTGTATGACATCATTTCTGAGCATCAAGCAATATAGCTTAAAGATGCCGGCAGCAAGGACTTGGACTTTTCCCGTTGGGATGTTAGACGCTGTGTATATCCAAATAAATAACACCAAAACTTACTTTGAGGGCATAGCTGCTGTGTGGTACGTAGCCTTAGATAATATAAACAAAAGAATGTTATACCTGATCTTTTCTGGCTCACGATGAGTGTTATCTTAAAAGTACGTCAGCAAACAACCTGTCTGTCCTTTTGCAAATCCCTTTAACATTACTGCAGAAATAAGGAGGAAGCAAACCTGACTGACATCGGTGACCTAATATTAGGCTAACTACTTTTGTTGTAACGTTAGCATTAGCTATGAGTCAGCTAGCATTTTGCAAATATTCGCTAACTGAAGATGTGATTAAACATAATGCAATGTGATTGTGATAATTGTGAGCTTAGCACATAGCATATCAAAATAACAGGAAAGGGGAACGTTGACCGAGGGTCTGTCGTGTTGGCAGCTTGCTCAACTGTTATTGGAGAACAGAAGAGGGCAGGACAGGAAAGGTCAATTTATCATTCTTAAAGTGTGTATTTTACAAACAAGATATAGTGTATTAAATAGTTCCTAGTCTTTCTAATAGGCAAAGCTAACAAGGCGCTTTTATTTTAAGCCACCTTTAGTGAGATGACAACAATCCTACTAGTTCGTTGTATGTCACACTGTGTGAGACAGGTCTATCAAAGTCACAATCTGTGTCAGACTGTATTATATCAATTTTGAGGCTTGTCAGATCATGTGAGGCCTGCCTAGTGAACCATACAGAAACAGAAAAAAATAGACGGAGGATATTGTGACGTTGATCATGGTCAGCAAAAATAGGACCGCATGAAATGCTGAACTTAGGTCTTTTTTTTTGGCGTCAGCATTACCCTCGCTTGTTTATGTATTGTGTGTTATTTCTCGTCGTATTCTGATGGGTTGGTTTGATTGATTAACTTAATTATCCCAAAGGGAAATTGTTTTCTAGTGTGCGTGTAAAAATCGAACACACACAATACAAATACATGGCCGACGACCAGCATATATGGTGTCATACTACACAAGCAGAGGGAAAACAATACAGTGATGATCTACGACCATTGTTTCCAAAGTGTTTATAACATATCTTGCACAATTGTCAACTCCCAAATGGTACAGACCAAAATTACAGTAAAAAAAAAGCCGTTAAGAGAAAAGAAAAAAATATGCCTCCACTGTAGGCAGGCCTGTAGGAGGGCCGCATATACTCCAAAATGGCACCGCACCAACTTTATTTGGCCAGTTATCAATAAGACTAAAGATACATAAAACCTGGAAAAAAATTGGATCCACAAATACAACCAATCGAGGCAACAATCTGCCTCATTTGTGTATTTTTACACTGCCAAGATATTTTATCGCAGTACTCCCTGCACACATCTTCCCGGTATACTTCAGCTTCTGTGTCCTGTGCTCCTTGTTATGCATCATGTTGGCCCAAAATGACGATTGATTGCAGTGCCACTGCCTTTGTAATCCGCTTAGGATGGATTTTGCATCTAAATCACTTTATTATTTATGTGCCTAACTCTTGCCAATGCCATTTGGAGGCAGTATGATTGGTGATCCATCACACATTATCCTTCACTGTGGTCATTAATATTGTAATGGGACGGACCTTCACCATGAAACTTCCAGGTGGAAGGGAATGCAGATCTCTTCGGGTCAGGCTGCTCAAAGCAGGAGTCAACAGAGGGAAGATTATCAGGTGTGCTCGCTACCTGACGGACTCTCCAGAGATGTTGTTAGTTCGCCCTCTCTCTGCTATTAACCTCTCTCTCTTCTATCCTCTGCTTACAGGCTACACAGCAGCTTGTATCTTCATACATGGCCTCTCTTAGAAAAATACGGGATGTTATTCTTTCATTGTCCTTTTCCATCAGGGCTTCAATCACCACCTGCCAATCACACGCATCTGCTGCCTTCAGGCAGACACACACCAGCACACGGTGCCACATCAGGACACAGTTGAAACAACCACGTCTGTAGATGAGAAAAACAAGAAAAGAGAGATCTTCATCTCACCACATAAAGGGCAAAAGTGATATGCATCACAGGGTATTTGATGTGAATACATCTTACAATCCCAACTCTTCATAGAGTCTCAGAAAACTTTCAAACACCTGAGTTTGATTTTAGTTAGCATAGGTTTTATACTGTCAGCATGTTGTACACATGTAGATCCAGAGGCTCAGCAGTAAAATGGTGGTTTAGTGCATGCTGGGGGCAAAACAATCTGTCACTCTTTGGACTCTATGGCAGTCCAAAGAGTCCACAGAGATAAAGCAGACAGATCTCAGTGGGTGAAGAAGGAAAACTGCTCAGATGTATTTGAGGTTCAGGGATGCCAGCAATCATCATGTCACCGTGTCTCCCAGTCAGCTTTTAGCCAGAGGAAAGGGAGCACACAACCACAACAACAACTAGTCAGAGGTAGAGATATTTGTACTTTACATCCCTTATGCCACAACAGAGCAGCTGACCTCATGACAGCTGATTTTATTGTGAGCTCCACCCACCTTAGCAGAGGTCTAATCAGCCAGGGTGACTGAAAACACCATTGTAGGTTTGCAGTGCATTTAAAACTAATGCTGGATAATGGTGACACATCTCGGAAAACAAAATTAAAGTATTAAATGTGGGCGCATGACAAGCTCCAAAATTGTTTGATTGACGTCTGCGTGTCTGGAATCATTCCAGGAAATAGTATTTATTTCCTGTGCAGTAACTCAACACAGATGCATATTTGTATTTGTATTTGTACCTTATAGCATTAACTGGAACCTGGCCTGGTTTTAAATGTTTCAGCACCATGGAGAGAGACAAGCTGGCAACAACATTAAAAGAAAGTTCGTATTCATGCTAGATTTCCTTGATTTGTGCTATGTTTTTAAAAATCCCACAATTCAAAGTACATAGGAGCAGGAAGCGGTACATGTCCGCATTTTATTAAGTCCAGGATTGCGCATTAAGCTATTTTATAATAACAGCTAAAACACTATAGTACACCAGCCCGATCCCACAAAAAGGCATATGAACGACACAATAATGGGCAAGGCAAAAACGTACAATAAGAATGCCATCCTTGCTTTAGGTGTGCCACTTGTACCCCATGTAGTTGGTACTGATTGCAATGTAAATGCATCCACATAAATATGCTACGCTCAGACCTAGTGAGGTTATGGTGGATGGGTCCAACAAACACAGGACTTTCATCTAGGAGACCGGTGTTTTGTTTTGTAAGTTATGTCAGTGATGTTTGTGATGTGTTTATGCATATTTGTATACCTTATAGCATTAACTAGAACCTGGCCTGGTTTTGAATGTTTCAGCACCATGGAGAGAGAGAAGCTGGCAACAACATTATAAGAAAGTTTGTATTCATGCTAGATTTCCTTGATTGTTGCTATGTTTTTAACACTCTCATCCCATAATTCAATGTACATAGGAGCAGGAAGAGGTACTTACAGTTAGAAAACATTAAAACAAACTCTGGATAGGGCTGAGCATTTATATTTACTGTATGTGCTATACTATACTAGGCAAGTCTGCATGTCTTTTATAAAGTGTAGTACAGCTAACAGCTAAAACAGTATAGTACACCAGCCTGGTCACACAAAAAGGCATATGGTTGACACAATAATGCGTAAGGCAAAAGTGTACAATAAGAACACCATCCTTGTTTTAGGCCCGCCATTTGTACACTGCCATTTGTAAACGCATCTGCATAAATAGGTCATGCTCAGAGCTAGTGATGTTATGGGTCCAATAAACACAGGACATTTAACCAGGAGACCAGTGTTTTGTTTTAAAAGTTATGTAGTGACATTTGTACTTATGATATGCTGTTTCTTTATGTATTTTACTTAATTTATGCACTTATTGTAAGGACAACCATGACATTTTTCCTAAACCTAACTAAATGGTTTCGTTGCCTAAACCTAAGTGAGTGGATTTGTGGCTCCCTGCTGGTACTTCACCTTCATACACACATATAATACTCAGCGGTAATACCAGATTACACATATTCAAATACAGTTTTAAGTGTGAAACAACATGGGTTTGAACATTTCAGCACCATTTAGAGTCAGTCTACACTGAGCACTTTGAGAATTTTGAAGTATTAACTCTTACACCAAATATTATGCTTTCTCTTTAAAGTTTTACATTTTACCTTTGATTAATGCTTGTATGTATTTAATATTTTCCAGTAAAATGTGGTAATTTCTTGTACATTAACTATCAAAACATTATGCAGATTTTTAAACTTTATATTATTTATTGGGACACCGTCTGGGGTTTCAGCACTATGGCGAAAGAAACATTCCTCATGTCTGCTCTGCAAGACTCAATATTCAACATCTGTGCTCATGTGGAGTGCTTTTAGAGACATTTCTTCCTGCTTGTGTACATAGACGCTACACTTACGCCATTCAGAATAGCAACGCATGCTCTGCTATTAAGTAATGATTGCTGTGCTCACAATCCTAGATGTGATCTTATGAACTCCTATTCATATTTGATAGGGTAATGGAGCATCCACATTTTTCACTCAGAGCAGTGGGGGGAGGAAGCTGCTGCCAGCTTTCTATAATGGAATTTTTGCATTCGTTCATCAGCTGGTTTTCATCCATATACGAGTGACAGTCTTATCTTCTGTGGTGGTGGCAGGCTATGACCTTTGACACTTGTGTCATTGAGTGCAGAGATTAGTCATCACCAGTGCGTTTGTGCATCTGTGCAGTCGCAGCATGATGTGATTATTCCACTGACCTCTTTACCAATGACCACTGGACCACAACGTATGATACTCATGTGGGCTGTGGATGATCTCAGCAGCCAAACACTAGGGCTGCATGATTATGGCCAAAATGATAATCACTATTTTCTGATCAACATTGAGGTCCCAATTATTTATTTATGATTATTCATAGATTTTAGGGACAACTATTTTTATTCCACTTTCACATTTAAACAAATCCACTGCTTAAATTTCAGGGTGGAGAGGAGGTTGTGTTGCTCTGGCTCTATCTGTTCGGCAATGCCGGCAAACTGCTGACATCCTCCTGGATCCACCTTCTCACATATGTTCACACTATACGTATTAATTTCTGACATATGGCTTGTCTATGTTGTATTTTCAGTATGTTGTTAAGCCCCCTGAGGCAAAATTGTGATTTGTGATTTTAGGCTATACAAAAAAAGTTGAATTGACTTGACACTTTCATGTTGTGCTACATTCCTGCTAATGTACCAATATTTGTGATTTTAAGTTATAGTTTGTAGCAGTTTGGTTTTATTTGTTTCTTGATTTCTGTGCCCTCTGCAGGCCTTTCCTGTTTTTCATTTGCCAACCAACACGACTGTGTTCACTCTGGTTTGCTGTGTCATTGTTTGCTACTGACTGCAGCCCATTTTTGTTTCTTTAACTTTATGCCTGACAGCACCGGCTTATGTTTCTTTCCATTCACAGAGCATATCTTAGAAGCAAAATAAAATTGTACCAAAACTTTTTACCCAAAATTAAATTAACAAAGCACAACTTTCACTTTCACTTTGTGCGAGGCTACTCCTGCAAATTGACAAATTTCTGCATCAAAATAAAACTTAAAATAAAGTCCAAAATTGAATAATATACAGTATATTATTCTTCTACTCTGGTGGCTGGCTGTTAGTTTAGGAAGCCATGATTTGAGTATGTAATGGATTTTTCTATGAGCAGAGCACACATTTTTTGACGTCGACGACGACAGTCGATCACGTTCATTTAATTGTGAGAAGTCAAAATTGTGATTGTGATTAATATTCCAATCCAAATCCAAATTTATTCATAAAGAAAAACAACAACAGTTGACCAAAGTGATGTACAAGTATAAATGAAAAAATATAAAAACAACACAATAAAACATTAGGACATTAAAATAATAAAAGCGTTAAGAGCAATTGGAAAGGAAAAAGAATTAAAAAAGGCAACTCTCATGCTGAGCCAAAAGCCAAGGAATAAAAGTGTGTTTTGAGGTTTGATTTAAAAACAGGCAGTGTGGTTGAGAGCTGAACATGTGATGGCAAAGCAATTTAGTTTGTAACTGAAAAGGTTCAGTCACCCCTGAGCTTTATCTTTGACCTAGGGACTGTCAGCTGGTCAGTGGATCCTGAGTGTCCTTGATAAAAGATGTGGTTTTAAAAGGTCTGGGAGAAAAGTTGGAGCTTGCCTATTTAACGATTTATAAAAATTAATTATAAAAATCAATCCCAAAACGCACAGGAAGCCACTGAAGAGAAGCCAGAATAGGGGAGATGTGCTCACGTTTATGTGTGCCAGTTAAAAGACAAGATGCTGAGCTCTGAATAAGCTCGGCTAACAAGTGCATTACAATAATCAAGATGTGTGGTGATAAAAACATCTGTAACCTTTTCAAAATCATTAAAAGATAAAAAGGACTTAACCCTGGATAAAAGATGCAGTTGGGAAAGCTTAATTTCACAGCTGAGTTTATCTGTTTGTCCATTCTAAAATCCTTATCCATTAACACCCCTAGATTCTTTATAGAAGGTTTAAGACATTATTAATATTCAATTAATTGCACCAAACACAAACATTTCTGAATCCACTTCCTTATTAGCTCACCTATGATGTGATCTCTGAAAAGGAGGTGCAATGAAATTGGAGGTAATAACGCTTTAATGAAACGTTTTCCAACAGGAAGACGGATCCTTCGCGAAGGTTATTCCTCAACTCCAGATCATTATGAGGCTGATTCATTCGTCTGCCATGCTAATATAAAAAGCATCAGCTTGAGAGGATGAGACTGAGGGTGTCCTTAATTGTCAATTAAGGATGTATCTCCCAGTCATACTCCCGCCACAGGACTCGTAGATTGAGCGATAACAATGAGGGCAGGGTTGTCTTGCTGCGATGTCAACTCTGGCGAAATGAAAATACTTTCGATTCTGTCTGCTTCCTCTACCAAAAACAAGCAATCACATGAAGAGAAGCAAATGATTTGTCACAAATAAATCTCTAACCCTATTATTATTATTATTATGGATATGGTAGAGTGCTTAGCGATGGTTCGGCTCTGACTGTCGGTGGTCCTGGTTGCGACTAGGTTTTAATAACTGATGTGTTTTTCTGCTTTTTTGGTGATTAAAACATCCATAATATGAAATTAATGAAAAATTTAAAGAGCACAAACACATTAGCCGCCATTAATCAGGGAAAGGGAGCTTATCATTTCTTTGTTGATTTTTTGTCTTTGCTATCCTTTATCCATTGCTGCAGTGATATCAGAGCAGATAATCATCTTTTTAAGTGTGGAAAGGTAACATTAAACCTATCCAAAGCAGACAGGCCTTCATAAACAGCCATCAACTTAACAACGGGAAAGCACATGAAGAATAGGTCTCTGAGCAGCCTGATGGATTTTAGAGGAGGCTGGTCTGGTCCAATCAGATTATTGGTTTGATGTTTAGGTTGATAAATGCAGTCTAGAAAGAGGCAGGCCGATAACCTGTCCTGTTGATGCAGAGGAGACACAACAACCTCTAAATGAGCTCTGTATTTTCTTTCGTTAAATATTCCATTTTTATTCTCCACATTAGTTACAGCTAATGTTCATTAAAACAGGAGTTAACAGTCTGGGGAATATTGTTTTCACTGGGTAATGCCCTTGAACTGGGATTGTTTGCCTCAGTTGTGTTCATTATCTTGTATAAAAGTTTATTTCTTTTACTACCAACCCTAACAAAAATCTGCCCTGAAGATACACTATAACGGAGCAGCAGAGTGTATGAGCAGTTAGAAAGATCATCTTCAAGTCAGAGAACACAAAGACACTATCTTCATACTAGAAACACGGCTGAACAAATACTCCCAAGATCAGACAGACACCATTAGGCGAAACCTGCAAGCTGGGTCTGTCAACAAAAGTCTGCTGCTCCTCTTTTTTTGACCGCCGCCATCTTGGTTTCTTGGAACCAGAAGTGACACAAGAGGGGGGAGCTAGTGGTGCCTTCAAATGGGGTGGTATTTACTGTGTTTACTGTGGGCCCATATGAACGCCCCCCTCATGTCGTATTCACGACCTCACGAGTGGAAAGTTTCTGAAAGCTCAGATTCACGTTGGTGGTATTGTGAGAAATGGTGGAGCCCATGGAAGTTCATTTTTTGGTGCATAATAAGTTAATATTGTAAAGTATAATGTCATTTTAGTCATACATTTTTTTTCTTGGTAATCTTATATGTCTGAGGAAAATGTTGATATTTTTAACGACCTCATCTTTCTCCTCTGTCATTATACCTTTGCATTTTCTGCATTACGTTACCCACTTGCTAGCTTGCTAACGTGTGCTAACTAACAGCGGTGTTCGTTACGACTTAACCATGTGAACGACACGCATATAGTGAACACGACTTTCCCTCTCATAATCACGGTAAACATGACACCATTTAAAAGCACCAGAAGTACAAAATAAACCATTTTTCGGCAACCAAAATGTTCCAATTAACTTTCAAAACCTAAAATCACTAAACTATATCAACAACAAACTACATCACTAAAATCATCTTGTACTGAAGAAGACTTGAAACCAGCGACTCAGACCATAAATTCATGTTTACAATGTTTACTGAGGTAATAAATCAAGTGAGAAGTAGGCTCATTTTCTCATAGACAATATGACTATATGATATACAATCAGACTTCTTTCTGTAACCAGAGAAGTCGCCCCCTGCTGGCTATTAGAAAGAATGCAAGTTTAAGACACTTCAGCATTAGCTTCACTTCACACTGAGGCGATACAGTCACAACCAAGACGCCAAACTTGATTATCCCTTTAAACCTTGACAAAGGCAGCGCAGACCAGATTCACTCCTTTTGTTCTTCCTTTTCACAATAAAAGCCCTAAACATATACACTGCGTAGCTTTGCCAGAGGGAAATTCACTCAAAGCATTTCACTAAAAGTTAACTAACTAGCGTACAGTAGTTTAACCTACACAACAATTTACCACAGACATACTGCCAGACGCTGATCTGGGTCAATACGATCCTGGTTTTGGCCTCTGCCTGCACAAACCTATTGAAACCTTTTATTTAAAGAGTGTTGCAACTGTCGCAAATTTGCATCACTGCTGGTATGAATAGTTTAATGTAAAACATCTGCAGGCAAGTATTTCTCATTTTTAGTCACAGGCCTTTACCAAGACAAAAACAGGATCAAGTACGAGTACACTGTGCTTGTGTTATATCCAGTGGTCTTCATGTTATGAATGCTTTAAAAAAAAAAAATCCTGAATCTGGATCATGATCCGGATCGCTATCAATTTGTGAAATATTTTGTTAAAAGACAGAATGAACCACTATGCATGCACAGTATATGTGACACAGCTAACTATGCTACCATTACATTAATCAATCAATTATTGATTTGCTAATTCCACAGGAAATTAGTGCGCAAAGCAAAAAAAAAAAAAAAAGAAAAGAAAAGCAGTTTTGCAAACACTGAGATCACAGATGCTCCCATAGGAATGAATGGACTCCTGGTTGACTTGCACACGTACACAGAGCTACTAGGAAATAGAGGCATTACTCCCTGGTACCCGTGTCCTCCAGTTGAAATATCAAACATGTTGCCCTGCTGGGTGAGCTTGGTGTACCACTGTGGTGAGTGACAAAGTCAGAGCCTAAATGCCAAACTCTGTACATATTCCACATTCACGTACTAATCCATTCCAGCAGTTCCACTTTTAACTTCCATCATGCACTGCTCCCTTTGATCATCTCACGCTGATATTTTTAACTGCGTAACATACTGACAGCCGGTGATGCACTCTTTACACTCTGGACCCCAGGTTCCCTCGTTGAAACGCCAAACACGTTTCAAATACTTTAATCAAAAGGTCTGTTGCCTGCCTGCAGTATTAAACGGTCGTGATTATTTTAAAATCATGTTTTAAAGCAGTGGTGTCTAGGAATGAGCTCTGCCGCATCTTTCAATTCATCCGCAGGCTTCACAGAGATGTTTTACCAAGATAGAGCTCAAGACGACGCTCTTCACAGACAAAACTAATTCTGACTGAGCAAAACTAATGTGAATAAAAAACATTTCACAGTCAACAACCACAAAGCAAACCATTACAAAGTGCATGCACAGTAGAAAATCGATGCTTGTTGCTGCATCCTATGCCACTTAGCAACTGCTAGTCTAAGTAGTATGTCTCAAGGACTTTGACATACTTTTGCTGCCTGGTAAATGTTAAAATCAAACTGTGCTCACATTCAGTAGTGGATCAGTTAACAGATTCAGTAGGGATTTTCTCCAAAACAGCGTGACAACAAACACAGACACTTCAGCATTTAGGAGAGCAGGGATGGTCTAAACTCAAAGTCTGAGAGATGCCAGAGGCATTTTGTGTTCCCGAGAGAGACAATCCATTCGTCTAGCAAAAAACAGGCTTTAACGAATCAGTCTGTATTTCAAGGAGAAAGTTCTTGTGAAACAACGCATTGACTGTATGTTACTGGCTCTCCATGAGTTCCTAATGGTATCTACAATTCAAGCAATACAGAAATTACTCCTTAAAGAGAGATAAAGCAAAGAAGACTCACCAAGAGGCTGTCCAGCGATGATACGAGCATTTTCTCCCGCTACAGCTGCCCGGGCATTCCTCTCGTTCAAATACTGTACGAAGGCGTAACCTTTGTGCACAGAGCAGCCCACTATCTTGCCATACTTGGCGAAGATGACCTCTATGTCGGTCTTCTTGACGATGGTTGTGTTGAGGTTGCCGATAAAGACTCTGGAGTTTAGGGAGCGCGGGTCATTCTTGTTGGTCACGTTGCTGGTCTGGAGTTTACCAGTCATTCTCCTCCAGTTGCCCTCCTGGGACACAGACAGAGGGACGGGAGGACATAGCTTTAGAGGTTTGGGGCAGGCTAACTCCTGCTAAATCTGCTAAACACTGTGGAGCCCCAAAGTCTACTATTAAATCAACAGATAAGACATTATGAAATAAATAATCCTGCAGTAAATAATATAAATGGCAACTGTCAAATTATTTAATAAAAAAAAACAGGTGTAATTTTATTATTCTCATTTTCATATTAAAGGCCCACTAACCACCTGCTAGCTTCCTAGCTAACTCCTGTTCGCTAGAGAAACTACAGAGTATGTACTATGTTTTTGCGGTTCAGAGTAGTGTGCCTTTGATAAACATCTTTAAAATCACTGCTGGGGAGGCAGGAGTGCAGAAAGTTATAACTGCCTCTGTACCATAGTTAGCATGTTAGCTACTGTTAGCTAGAGCAACTGCAATGTCAAAGTAATTCCGAATAAGCCAGCTAGCTGCTGTTGTAAATAAACACAAGACACATATAACTTTGCAAGGCTTTACATGCTACCTACCACGCTAGCTATCTAGCTAAGTTGCTTTGTGAGCTTGGGTTAACTCGGTTACCTTTGCAGTGTTGTGATTTCAAATGTTTCTCAGAGAAATCACACAACTCTGAAGAGAAAAGACATACAGCCTTTCTCTGTGGTGTCTCTCCAATTTAGCCAACAGGAGCTAGTTTGTTAGCTAGCCACCAGTTGCTGAGCCTGCTGGATATTTATGTGAAAAGTGACATTATTAAGTAAAATGGGCCACCAACTGCCCATTAGCTTACCAGCTAACTTCTGCTGGCTAGAAAAACCACAGAGAAAAACTGTATGTTTGCTCCTCAGAGTCTTTGATAAACAACTTTAAAATCACAACACTGCCATGAAAACTTTTAATTAACTAGTTTAGTGATGCCATTAACCCTGGCTCCTCACTTTGAACTCACTTTAAGCTAGTTAGCTAGTTAGCCGGGGAGGCAGGACTGCAGAAAGCTGCCACTCTTGTTAGCTAAAGCAACAACAGCTAATTTCTCTTTTTTTTTTTTAATTTTGCAAGGCTTCACGTGACTTACCTTGCTAGCTAACTGGGTAAGCTGTTTTGTGAGTGTGGGTTGACTGCTTAATTAGTTACCTCAGCTTGATTTCAAAGATGTTTCTCTGACTAGCAAAGTCTTTCTCTGTGTCTGTGTGTATCTCTAGGTTAGCCATTGACTGTGTATAAAGATGGACGACATGACAGCTCCCCAGAGGTGAAGCCAAAAGAGCTTGATTGCCCCCTGGTGGCTGGCTGCAGTATAAGTCATAAACCCTGCCTCCTCCATGTTAGTGGATGGGACATGGACCAAATACAGTCACAAATATTTTTTACCTAAAGATGGTTTCTGATGGTTTTAGGTAGTTCTTATCAAGATGATGTATGTTCAAGTGTTCATTTTTCTTATAAGTTTGGTTTCAATTTTAATTTTTGAGGCTATAAAAAGGGGATGAGACGTCATGATTGTCAGCTATGAATCTCTGTTGCTGCTCAGCTTACAATTGGTTCAGGCGGGTGACCTCAATACCACGGCTCCACCACCCGTTCAGTACTTCGCAGAACCTGGCTCCAGATCTCAAGATGGCAGCTCCTGTATCTGGGACACTTTGGCTTCACCTCTGCACAGTGGGAGGAAGTGGAGACGCGTTGTCCATCTTTATATTCAGGCTATGAGGTTAGCCAACAGGAACTAGCTAGTTATCTAGCCGGCTGTTGCTGAGCCTGCTAAGAGGCTGGGGTCATGTGACATTATGAAATAAAATGTGATATAAAATAAAAATATCACCAGAGAAGATGTCAATTAAAAAAAACAACCCTTGAAAGGGTGTTTGGAAAATAAATTATATAATTTAACACAAATAAACTATGTTGATATGACAACAAGAATGATTAATTTTAATGTTAGATTGACTTATCTTATTTATAGGCCACATTTATTCAGATGATTACTTATTTCACAATGACTTATTCATTAATTTAATTCTGAACACTATGGGCTCCATAAAACACAAGGTCTGTACTTTAATGCTGTTGGAATGTAATCAATTTATTTTACATACAGTTTTTTGTTGATGAAGGCTTTTGTTGATGAAGGTTTACCTTATCTCATTTATGTACAAGGTCATTGGCCAGTCAACTGCTTACCTAAGCAACATCTTTTGCACGGTTGAAATGCTACCACTGGATGGCTGAGCGGGAGAATTAGAAGGAGCAACAATATGTGAATGCTGCAGCAGTTTCCTCTGCTTTGTGACAAACCACATACAGTAGCTGTCACTGGGAAAGCTTTGCTATCTCAATACCCATATTGTTGCATCCCTAATGCTTTGTGTGCCATTTCACTGATCACAGAATGCAGAGGCTGTAATTCATGTTACAGTTTTATTCAGACTTTTTTTGTGCTGTCAAGTTATCGGCGCACATTACCCTCCGCTTTTGTACGCCTCCCCTGCAATTATTTCTAAGTGACCTTTTCATAACCTGAACGTTAGTTTTTATGAAAGATGACTGGCTGCAGGATCAGGGAAATTATATCTCCCAAAGGAAGGATGCACAACAATTCATGATCTATATTTTATGACAGATGTGTAAATAGATCGCACATATTTCTATTTGCTTTTGATTTTCTCTTTTATTCCCACACATCAATTCATTTTTATAGCTGTAGAAATCCAGGTTTTCAGTACAGTTTATATACCAAAATGGATTACACTTCCATGCATTAAATAATGTGAAATATTGTGAAGAAAACACTGAATATTCAATATTTGCCTCCTGTGAGTCTCTGTCCCTGACACACGGTGATAACAACTATTCAGCTTTGAGAGGAAGAACCTGAATAATGGATCCAATCCTCAGTAAATAGGATTAGTAACCAAGGTAACACTGATGTTGTTGGTATATCGCATAGACACACAATCACATGCACACGCATTTTGCCACAGTCTGCCTTTTTTTCTCCTTTATGCAACTTAATTTTCCATTGCAAGAGGCTGTAGATGCTTACAGCTGTCTTGACACCGTGTGGCCTCAATATCTGCACAATTACATGATGTAGTTTTATTGTGAAGTGCTACACTATAATGGGTTTATTCAGCTAATTATAGCAGGGCATGAGATTATGTCTAAAATACAGCGAGATGATGTAATTCACAAGCTGAGAGATGGTTAAATCTCATTGTGAGGTCGCTCGCTTTGTACCTGCAGTTGATGATGAGGAAGCTGACCAGTCATCCGGGAAATGCGAGAGCAGCCATGTGATTTACAGAGAGAGATTTTCTGTCAGGCATCCGTTACACCTGAGACTGAGATCATGCTAGACATTCAGCTGCTCATTCACGGATAAACACATATTATTTCACTTGGCAGCACATGTTTTTAGCATTACATCACGGACTGTGTGCTTGGACATCCACTACAGGTGTGTGTGTGCTGGCGATTTGCTGTTTACAGTGCTGCATTGGCGTGTATTGTTTCTGCGCGTGGGTGTGGGTGGGAATAAAATGCTGCTCGCCATCTCTCAAGTGGCCTTGACATTTATCAGCAGCAGACACTAGGAATTAATGTGGCGCCAGCACACACACACATACGTGCTAACTCAAATGAGCCCCACAATGGCCGCCTAACGGAGGTTTAAGCCCACAATCTGACACTCATCCCGTATTGATGTGCGCGGACAGGTCACAGGGAACATGACAAATCAGTGGAGAAGCGTTAGATTGCCTCTCTCGTCAGATAAATCAGGAGCGGCTAGCGGTCACGGAGCCCTTTTACCGCTGCTTACTGTTATATTTCATGTTGTCTTCCCTGTTGTTTTCTTTAGAGCAGGACACTAATTTATTCCATCAGTGGGTTTTCCTGCTGACCTTGCCATTTAGTTTATTTACAACCTCCATTAAGCTTCTCATCCTATGAGGTGATAGCGTCATGGGGAGGAACAACACGGGAAGTGATAGGCACCAGGAGTGTAATTGGTAAAATAATTGTTCCGAAGACTTGATGTTTGTTATCAAAAAGAAGCACAAAGAGCAGCTTCACCCCAGAAATGCAGTCTACAAACGGCTTTTAGAGGAAAAATGATGACCTGGTGTTCAAAGCCCGCTCTTTAAAAATGATTACAGCTCCTACGGTACTGCCTTTTTGTCAGTAAAGAGCAGAAGACAGTTAAGTCTTCATTTTCGCTTTCATGCCAGCGTGGTCACGTCAGAATAGGTGTCACATTTTTCAAAAAGTGGATGTCTCCTTTCGGAATGAAACACTTTGCTCTTGTGGCATTACAACAAATCCTGGCATGCCTTGCCTTTAATACAATGTTAAAAAAAAAAAAAAAAAAAAAAAAAAAAAGTGATCTCATGCCATTGATAAAAAATATGGATAAGGTCAGGCAGCAGAAAAAGCAGCAACGTCGCGTGGTTGACAGCACTGTGTTGGGAAAGTGGCTGAGTGAAAATAAAAGACAGGATTTAGTAGAGAAGTAGCCATATTACCGGGTTGTGCCTTGCTCTGTAATGCATTGTGCCTCTGTAGACAGGCTCTTAAAAGGTTGTTGTTTGGGTCTGGCCACCCGCCTGATTTATAGACATTTTTTCATGGAGGGAGGGAACTCATTGAATTGATTCCTTTTGTAATTTCCTACCACTCCACCACTGTACATTTCTCTTCGCCATGCCTCAGCCACTCTGCTCTGATTGTTGCCAAGGCAGCTCGACGGGCCGAGGGAAAGGCTGGAGAAGCTGCTCAGCGAGATAGAACACAGAAAGGTAGCCTGCTACACCTTTTCCAGTGGTGTTGCTGCCATGTACTGCAGAGGTGGAATAATTGCTTCATGGATTCCTTCCATTTATATCTTGTCTTAAAATGTGTCTCTCTGCCGCTGAAAGCAACGGCAACAACCGAGAAATAAATTCCTTCTATTTGTAAATCAATGCTACTGTTTGTATTGTAGAACATTTCTGTGGTCCAACCAACCATAAATTTGTGCACTTTTGTGAAATGGTGGTCAGAGGGCGAAGCAATTCTGCCCCACAAAGACAAACTGCACTCAGAACGTTTTGTCTGATTTGAAGGGGAAATAGATTTAATTTAACATGAACAGGATAGTGGCCTTGAAGCGATTAAATGCCATAACCACCGTTCTACTTGCCCCTGGAAAATGTTTAATCTTCAAGATATAGAGATAAAACCTAATTTTCCTCCACATTTTCAATCAGTTGCTGCCCTTTGGCTTTATGAGTCAAGGTACACAGTGTTGAGCTGGAATTCAACTCAGTAAGTAGACAGCTACAGCAAAAAGGGCCTATAAAAGGAAGCGAAACAACTCTAATTTTGCCTGCCAAGGGTGCTTGAAGCGCTGTAAAAGCATAAATGAATTACAGCGAGTGTGACATTTATACAGCATTACTATTTACGACTATCACAAGTCATAGCTGGAGGATTATTTTTTCTCTGAGCTCTTATATAGCGCAGGACAGCAAAATCTCTTGAATTTTGTATAAACCTATCGTGGTGTTAGGGGGCCTCAAGGGGTGTGTGCTTTTGTATACTGACCTCAACCAAACAACCTCAGCTGTTTTAGTCTGAAACATCTTCAATAATCATCTTCCATGCTTGTTTGAACACAGTGAGAGGGCGATGATAGCTTTTATCATTCCTGGTACTGATTGTCTTTATTGATTAACTTTCTGTATTTTTTTGTATTGTTATCTTCTACTTTATCTCTATAAACAGATTCTGCATTCACAAGTAGAATCTGTAGGCAACAGGACGTGATTTTGAAGCATTCTGGTTTCCATCTGTAGTCTGAGTAGTATTGACCAATCACATTCGAACATGCTTTGGTTGCAGGTAAACAATCCGTGTGGAGCAAAACAGAAGGAACGCATTGGCTGAAATGCAATCTCTGAACCCTTCAGCTATCGTCTGACAATGAATTTTACTGAATTAGCTTGTAAACTGGCTCCTTGTGAAACAATCTAACTCCAGTCTCAAGTCTCAAGTTGCTAATCAGACTGTGAACAATGAGCGGCGCACAGAAAAGGAAATCTTATCTCAAATATGCTCTGGCTACATCAGAACTCCAGAAATATAACCCCTTCCTCCTAGAGACTCAGACTGATAACCAATGGGTTCTGCACCTCCGCCAAATAAATTTCCTATTTTGGATAAATTACACTCTCGTATTCCACACCTCTCCCTCCCTCTCCATTCTTATATCCTAATCCCTTCATCTCTTTGTAGAGTCCCTGAGGGCGTCCGTCGTACCCGGGCGCTACGCCGGATCCTCGACAGAAGCTCTCCAAACTGCATAGGGATAGTGTGAAGTGACTCATGTACACCCGCATCAGGCAATTTTTTCAGCATAAAAGCTCAGATAAACACACTGTAGATAAGCTACCTGCCTAGAACCAAGCTAACTAGCAACTCGCTAACCAGCCTGGTCTCACCAAATGCCGAATGAATGACAATATAATTTGTAAGTCATTTTGCGTGCAATAACAACGCCATTGTTGCTTTTCGTGTACCATGTGTAGACCATGTAGTCTGTACAAGACATCCTTGTGAATATATCACCTTCAGAGCTAGTGATGTACACCAGAAAGTGATAAAGATATTGCTTATGGTGAGCTGGAGGGAGGGGAGGTGTATGGTCCAACAAACACAGGACTTTCAACCAGCAGACTGGTGTTCATGTCCCAAAGCTTTGTTGAGTTTGAAGTTAAGGTTTGTGGCATTTTTTTTCCTGTACTTATGTTAGGTTTACGTATATATTTTACTTAGTTCACACCCAGCGGTGGCGTTTTTCCTCAACCTAACTATGTGGTTTTGTTGCTTAAACATAACGTGACCATTTCACGGTAATGACATGGTGGGAAGTGCAATGTCCTTAAAAGGTTGTGCTATTTATACGTCTTCCATGAGATCCGGTTGAACTAAACACATTGGAGCATTTAGCAGCTAAAGGGAACACAGAGAAAGATATATGAGATGAAATTTTTGAGATGGTGGAGACCAAATCACAGCTGAAAGTAGAGCAGTCCAAAAATGAACTTATATTAGCCATTTGGTAAGAAACAATGCTAAATAAATGCTAGCATTTCTCTGTTTCTGCTAAGTAAGTAGCCAATTGTTTTCTAGCACGCTAAATCAACTTTATAACATGGTAAAATGTCTGTGTTGTTTCTACAGCTTGTCATATGTAAGTTGTGAGCATCAGTGCAAACTAACACAAAGACTTTTGTTGATGCCGTGACACTTCTTCTCCCGTAGGCCTCAGTATGCATCATACACAAATCTATAATGAGTAACCTATAATATTTTTGTAAACTGGTAGGAACATTTTCCAAAAGGGTGAAGATATTGAGGTTTTAAGTCTTCATGTTCTCCAGATGTGCTCTTTTAAGGGAATTAAATGTTTCCCTTCTTTCTTGGACTATTCTGCTTGCGACACTTTACCTTTAAATATCTTTATCATACTACATTTTAAAATAGAAAGGTATACTTACTAAATACTTTATTACTTGGGTGGTTTACTGGATATAGACTATACCATATCTAACTTCAATACCACAGCCTTTCCCCTGCAGCCTCCTGCAGCAAACCTCATTTCACTACAAAAAGTGGCATTATGCTTTGCAGCTCAGGCCTTTTTTTTTCTTCCATACAACACTCTCTTCTCAGAAATACATTAACTATCAGAAAGCCCGGAGCAATGATACAATTAGCTAAAATGCAAATGGAGCCATTTCTCAGTTGGCCCTCAATCACCTGCAGAGGGGAAATGGGTAAAATGAGGTGGGAGAAACTCCTGTGTGCCAGGGCGCAGACATGGGATGATAAACGAGTGGAATTTGTTATTGTCCAGGGGGAGTCGACTGTTTGTGATGGACAGGGGAACACTTCAACTGCAATAACAAGATTTCATTTCTTTCAATGGCAACATACAGCAGCACAGAGTTGAAACTAATCTGGTCAAACACAGTGAGCTGTCGAGCGCGGAATAGATCAATCTCTGTCTGCTCTTAATCCAATTTGATTGGTAAGGATAGCACCGGGCTGTTTTATGACACAATCTTCAGAAAGTTTCCTCTCCACTATAGATCCACAGGATGTTTCAAAGCTTTCGCTCCACAATGCTGCGAAATATCGCCATCTTCTCAAAGGGCAATGAGACAAAGAGGCATCTGTTTCTGAGTTACCAAACACAATCATGGTGTTTATGAGCACATCAGGCATATGTCTAACATAAAACACTACCGCAGCCGTGGAAGAGAGTTGCAATCCTTCATTAGTGGAAAAAAACAAAACAAATGAAACACAGTCAAGGTCAGGTGGCACTGGGGTCTCGCTATTGCATACTGTTGGTTACTATAGCAATGCATCCTGTTTCATGCACTCATCAGATGCTCTGATGATTATCTCTGAGACGTGGTGGAGTGTACATGAAGGATCGCAAAATGGAGATGGAGAAGTACCAGTGCAATGTGTACTGAAGTACACTCTCCTGGGAATAAACTGAAAATAAACCTGAGCCTTTTCAGCACTGCACTGATAGGTTTCCATGCTGCGAACCCTGTCTCAGACAAAATGACGTTCCCATACAACTAAACTGCATCCCAAGTTATGTTTAGACAGGAACATATTTTATATTTTAAGTGGTTAACTTTGTAAACTGAATTAAAACAAAACAAAAATGCAAAATGAATTATTTAGGTAACAAAACTACTTGGTTAGGTTTAGTAACAACATCATGGTTTGACTTAAAATATGTTTATTATGTTATGTTATTAAGTTATGGCCCAACTTCATGGAATATGATTATAAACGTATTTGTGATATGTCAAAAACACAACATATGTTTCCCTCAAAACGTAATTGACAATGCAATTTTATTATATGGGAACCAACCTGCCTTCCTGCAAATACGACCCCATAAGTCAAGGGTGAGGAATTATTTTTCCTGGGGGGCCACATGAGAACCCAGATTGTTGCCGGGGGCCAAATAAATACTGTCAGACGTAACCTCTATTTTATCACTATAGGAAACATACTAGGCACTTATTTTTCAGCATTTATTATACTGAAAATCACTCCAAACATCATATTATTAAGAAAATTACATTATATGCAGTCTTTGAACCGTACCATGAACAAAACTTAACATTTAACTTAACATTAACACTTACATTTCCTTCTTTCGTTGCATGCAGCTTTGTAAAAAGTCCTCGCTGCTTTAGTATCTCAGCTAGCAGCCCCTCGGCTGTCCTCTCCTTCTCATCTCCAGACAGGTTTCTGGATTTTTCTGCATGTTTTGTCTCAACGTTCAAGTTGTATTTTTTGAATACAGCCATAAGTTTGTTGCAAACTAAGCACACTGCTTTACCACAACCCTCCGCGAAAAAATACTTAGCAAACCATGACTTATTGCCGCCTCAGCAGGTGAGGCTACTTCAAACATCACTCATGTCAATCACAAGTTTCAAAAAAATAATTTCAAAAAAATAAAAAAGCTATTCTCTTTACTGTTAGGAGGCAACAGGAGGAAACCCAGGCGATGTAGCATAAAAAGTAGTTTGAAAAGAGTCTGCTTAGGATGGCAGGGAGGTAGGGTGGGTGCAGTTGTTATGTCACGTACATATGTGACGCCATTATGTTGCTCGCGTCATGTGAATTTGCGACACTACATCACTTACGTAGTTATTTTAACCCCAACCACAATCTTTTCCTCAACCTAACCACTTAGTTTTGTTGCCTAAATGTGAAGCACCAGTAGAGGGAAATCCTGTGGGTCATATTACAGAGTAGGAACATCTCAGATTCAATTTTCTTCAACTTTTATGCCTATTAAATTCACTTTAACACTCCATTTTTCAAACTGAAACTAAAATAGTAGCTATACCACAGTTTATTCTTTCTTGAGGGGCTGCAGACTGCTTGAATAGTCTTGTGTATGTTCATTTTAAACCCACAATAACAAATTTTTCACCACTTGCGGGGAGTGGAAATAAGCTGTAAACACAGCACTGACATATTATTATCACTAACACTAACTTTGCTGCCAAACCAAGACAGTAAATTTGTGGGTCGGAAAAACAAAGCAATTGGGAAACTCTACAGAGTCGGGTGATGATTCTCTGTGGGTTAATTACAGCCAGAGACCTCTTCCACGTACAAGTGGTCATGTGATCCGTTGTTAAAATAACAATGTTGATTAGAGTCACTTTAAATCACAGATTCACTGAGATATTGAAAACACTGATCTCTCTGTGGGCGTACTGGAGAACAGCACACAAGCTTTTCATTAAATGTTAACAGGATAAAACAATTGGACATGTGGGACACTGCTGTCCTGGTTTTTGCTTTTTGCTTACTATTCTGCAAATGTCTGGTGCAATTACATTATAACTAATAATGATCCACAAACTTCATTAAAATCCATATGGAGAAACTAATGAAAAATGTGACTGGAACCAAAGTGTTTAAATATGCTAAAATATTGTTGAGGTATGCTTTGATTTGGTGGGGCTAAAGTATTTGGCCGTTGACCGTTCTGCTCTCCTCATTAAATCTGGATGTGTCATCATTAGCGCTCCAAGTTGCAGCTGCAGCTGGGACAAATTTTTAATGGGGGCAAATTAGCATTTATTAACATCGACTCTGCAGGAGAGGTAAAACAAAGTCCCAACTCTTCATTACAAGTATTAATGCGCACTTTTAAAAAAGTGTACTGAAAACACAAACTGCAGCCAGCGTCCAAAACAGTCATGTAGCCAAACAGCGTGTTTGTCAGAGTAGGGGACGTTCCATTTAATCTTGCTCTCACACAATTAACAGTTTGCAGATGGATATTTCTTATTTATGGGCGCCCCTCTGAGCCGCGCTGTGCTCAATAGCCTGTATTGTAAGAGGATGAATTTTTTGGCTTCAAAGGCTTGGCAACAACTCAGTGAAATTTAAATGACCTTAAAATTCACAGGTTTCATTTATGGAGATATTATGCAGAAATCAAAGTAAGCATGTTTTTCAAAGTTTATGCACCCGTATTGTGGACAGTAAGAATAAATGGTGTGTGTTTTGTTTTTGAGGGTTATAGGGATGATATATTTGGCATTGCCTCTTCTCTGGTGGTGTTGCACAGAGGGCTGGTCAGCCATCTGTAGCCTTGCCATGACCTATGTGTCAGCAGAGGCCTCACCCAGCGGCAGCTGCTCTTGCCTGTAGCACCGCCTGTCGTTTGAAACTCACAACAAGATGCTTGCATCATCCCCCTCCTCGGGTTTGTGTACATATTTCTGCTGGTGGTGTAGCGCCACGTATGCTGTGAAGTGCAGCTGCCCCGGCCACGCGTTCACACCTCGAGCAACACAATCAATCAAGTCACCGGAAATTCATTAATTTCATATTGAGGTAAGCAGCCGGGGAAAGTCAGCCTACGCATGCAAAGCTGGCCAAGAACGAATTTGGCCCCGGCTCTCCTTTATGTGGCCATCAGGCTTCAATGAGCAGGTTTTTCCTGCTTTGCCGTTTCCAGTGTCAATTTCATTCTTATTCAAAATCATTTTGCCTGCCAAGTACAAACGGATGCGAAGTTTATTCTAGTCATTTATCGCTCACATGACAGGAATAAACATCTCAGAAGTAATTGGTATTCAGGATAAGTCTTTTCATACAGTGAGAGCGTCTCAAGCCACATGTTGGTCAAACGGGCAATTTAAAGGGGCAGTTTGGGTGTTTTGAAGTTGGGTTATATGAGGTGCTTAGCCATACTCAGTGTGTTACCTACAGTAGATGACAGTCGGCAGGCCCCCAGTTTGGAGAAACAGTACCGACAGCGGAACAAAACAATGTACTCCTGAAAAATGTACTGTATTTGTATATTTTTTATCATTGTATTTTATTTATAGTTTAATTCTTTTCTTGTTTAGTATTTTTGCTTAATTAGAATTTTGTTTTCTTTTGCTCATGAATTGGGTAAAACTGTGATCACCCCTGGTTATACACAAGTTGGTAGGACCAGCATGCACCTGGGTGGGCTTATGGTTTTTTATCAGAATGAGAGAGGTAGCGACATCCATGTTTTCTTTCATTTTTGCACGAACAATAGGCCTGTGTAAACTACATGGTGCGTCAGTGGCCCTTTGATGTAAGTTTGATTTAGATTTTTGCGACAAATGGCCACTGCAGTACGCTATATTTAGAATATTTTCACCGCTTTATCTTGCCTTCAGACAGCCCTTTCCTTTCCTTTTACTTTCCGATGGAAAAGTGAAATTGAAATTTATCTACGCTCTCTCCAAAAGCTCAGATGACACCGGCATACACTTAAACGGGTATCATTTCTTTAGGGTGAGCTTTTCTTTCATGTGGCTAAAATACGTTACTGTACTGCTTTGCTCCGGTGCGCCTGTCTGTTTGTCAATGCTGGTGGCGTACCGACCGTCATCTACTATGGATAAGAACCTCATACAACCCCACTTCAAAACACCTGCACTATCCCTGAATACACTATAATATGTGAACATGTGTAAATATAATATGGGAAAGTATCCACATAGTTTTCCTGTGAACTCACAAAGAAGAAGATGATTATCACAGAAAGCCCTGACAGTTGTGCGTGATGGGACCTACGTATGCCGGAGACATCGGTTTGAAACACCCCTCAGATGGACTTTGATGATACAAATCTCCATCATGTTATGTTTATGCCTGTGACTGCTCCCTCCTCTCATTGCCAGGCTAAATGTTCAAAAGGTAGCAGAAACTTTGTGGAACACATTGACAAGGGAGGAGAAAAAAAAAAATAATAAAAAAAAATAAATCACGCATCGCAAACTTCAAAGAATCCCCAACACTTCAAAAGCTTCTTCATGGTTCGGTGACTAATCTTCAGAGTCATGCCAAGGATTGAACTGATAGCGCCGCTGTGTATAGCAGGTACAAACATCCTCGGCAGCGCTGCTGAGGTGTGAGGTGTAGAGAAAGGGAGAAGGGATAAAACCGAGAGCTAATTGAGACAAAGTCTGTCCCTCGCCTGTGTGAATGCAAAGCCCCTGGCTGAAGACATTCGGTAATTACAACTGCCAGAGAACCAATCAGTCAAATGAATACGTCATTAGAGGTCGCACCCGCACATTAAGGTAAATCACTGGTGATCCTGGAGGTTTATCCCAGTCATTGTAGAGCTTTCTATACATTTGTCTTCCCTCTTTGCTGCCTTTTGCATCATAGCAATCTGGAGAATAATGTTATGGCTTGGGAGAAATACTTTGTCTTGACATCACGTATCCTTTGACCAAAATATTCTGACATAACTCACCACCAGACTACTTTAGTTGTTATTAGGACTTTTAACGCGTGTGTTTTGTCCTTGCAGTAGTGCAGCAAACAAAATCTTCACTTTGACTGTCTCTTAATACTGAGTGGTAACTAATGGTGAGCTACTGTTTGATGTAAATACCGTAAAGATAATATTCCTTAAAATTTCAGTCGTAGTCATTTTCTCCAAAAAATGAGAAAAGAAAGTTGCATGACCTCTCAGTCAATCTTGCAGCAGAATATTAATTTTATTTTAAGTTTTATTTTATTCTTTAACGTTTATTTTAGTTGATTTTCATAAACTGTTTATTCCAAATTCATTCCGGTTTGGCGACATCTAGTGGTGAAGCTGCAGAAGTGAAACTTTTCCCATGTGCAAAGAGAGTAGGAAAACAACGGCGGTACAGCCCTCATTTGCACCATTAAAACAAGCATATTGTGTCCATTATTGCCACCCACATTAGCATCTGAAGCTCTGATACGATTGTGACACACAGCAATAAGTTCATTACTTTTAAGTTGCAGCACTAACTGAAAGTCAGCTTTAGACTGGTGAATTTAAACGCCTACGTTTATTATGCCAGTCTTGCTACTGTTCATTTTCTTTTAAGATCTGATACCTGAAAAACACTGTCAAGTTGAGTACAAATGTAATTTGAATAAAATGACCCTCTATTTAAAAGTTTCTAAGTGATTCAAATTGAAATGTGTTTCTGATTGTCACTATAAAACAAGTTTAAAGTATTTAGGTTGACACGCTTTATAGTTAGAATGTCATTTAAGAGTAGAAATGGTAGTAAACATGTGCTTAATCAGAGTTGATTAAAAAGAGTGGAGGGTGTCTGGAAAAGTTTTAATTCACACACAAAAGTGTTTTTCTGCTTAGGCTTAAACCACTAGTGAAACAGAAAATTCAGATAACCGACACTTGTTAACCGATTATAAACCGTTAACTGACGAGATTTGTGCCTCGCATGCAGCGGTGAGCCAGCTGCAGGATACGAGCACAACAGACAACTGAGTCAACAGTTCACCATCAGGAGAGTTAATGTAGCAGCCACGGTGCTGCGTTCACTGTCTGTAGTAGCAGCCACGGTGCTGTGTTCACTGTCCGTAGTAGCAGCCACGGTGCTGCATTCACTGTCTGTAGTAGCAGCCACAGTGCTGCGTTCACTGTCTGTAGTAGCAGCCACGGTGCTGCGTTCACTGTCTGTAGTAGCAGCCACGGTGCTGCGTTCACTGTCTGTAGTAGCAGCCACGGTGCTGCGTTCACTTTTGTAGTAGCAGCACGGTGTGCGTTTATCTTGTAGTAGAGCGGCGGTGTGCATCTATTTTTTGTAGTAGCAGCAGCAGTGCTGCTTCCACCATCGCCAAAAGAAGCCCCGGTGCTCACTGCCCAGTAGCAGCCACGGTGCTGCATTCACTGTCTGTAGTAGCAGCCACGGTGCTGCATTCACTGTCTGTAGTAGCAGCCACGGTGCTGTGTAGTAGCAGCCACAGTGCTGCGTTCACTGTCTGTAGTAGCAGCCACAGTGCTGCGTTCACTGTCCACAGTAGCAGCCACGGTGCTGCGTTCACTGTCCGTAGTAGCAGCCACGGTGCTGCGTTCACTGTCCGTAGTAGCAGCCACAGTGCTGCGTTCACTGTCTGTAGTAGCAGCCACGGTGCTGTGTTCACTGTCTGTAGCAGCAGCCACAGCGCTGCGTTCACTGTCCGCAGTAGCAGCCACAGTGCTGCATTCACTGTCTGTAGTAGCAGCAACGGTGCTGCATTCACTGTCTGTAGTAGCAGCCACAGTGCTGCGTTCACCATCCAGGAGCATTAGCAGCCACTTTCCCAGTAAAAGTCTCCATCGCAATGTAGTTTAGTTTAGCAGGTTGTCAGTTGTGTGTCTGCCTGGATTAACAATAGTGATTGTCTGACAAACAGTGTGTGTTTTTAGCTATGTTAGCAGCTTCTAGCTGCTACCTGACAGACCGTGTGTGTGTGGTGGTGGTGAGTGTGTGTTTGTTGGTGGTGTTATAGCTGTGAACGTAGCTGTAGCAGACAGTGTGTGTACAGTTTATTTGTCGGTGAATAAATGCTACGAGGCTACCAGCTACAACTCCTCAGCTGGAAGTCCAGAGCCAACTTGAAATGACTACAGTAAATAGTAAATCTCTTTGTGAGTGGTATTGTCCTTCACATTTTGTGAATCGTACATATGATATGATTTTTTTTTTTCTGCATGTATAGTTTCCTGTGAATCCCTCATGAGTAGGTACACGATGCATTAGTGGCGGACTCCACTAGTCACAATAAAAACTACAGTATAGAGAAGTCATTACTGAATGCAGATACATTTAATGGTGAATGCTGAGAAATGCTGGTCATGAATAGCATAAGAAAAGGAGTTTTATATAAAGCAAATCTCAAGGGTTATATATTGTACAGTTTGTAGCTTACTGAGCAGAGAGCTCTGGTGAAAAGAGCAATAAGCACTCTGAAACAGTGGAGTCCTAAAGGTTTATGCAACTTTCATTATCAGCCGTCCTCCATTCATCCCTCCCAAACACAGGCAGACTGAGATACTAACTATGAGCAGCTATAAGTTGCCATAAGGTCAAACACAATACATTGTGTGCGTGTTTGTTTATTTATTAATTTAGGCACCATAACCCGAATAACCAATGCACTTGTTTACTTTCTCTTTAGGTTTATAGATATGAAAATACACAAGTATGTGCAAAATCAAATATTTTCTTGCAAGCACGAAGGAATGGAAGACAAAAGCAGAGCTCGCTAGGTGTTCGATTCAATTGATTTGTCTCTATTTAAAATGTGCATATCAAAGCAGCCTCTTGTAGCGAAGGGCATAGCTTCCAAAAACCAAGACTTATCAGGCCCCGCATTTAAGGGCTGAATCTCAATAAGTCCCCGAAGAGAGTCACAACACTTGTTACTTGAGAATATGTATGCATCTCATATTCTCACCAATGCAAATTTAAATCCAGTATTGGAAGCGTCATGCAGACGAACACAGGAGGAAATAAATAATGTGTCCTTTAGAGAGGGAAATTGAATGTTCAACAGCTTTATTTAATTGGCTGGCTGCATGTGGGGTCTCCATTAAAAATGCCTCCCACCCTCTCGGTCTGTATATAGACACTTCATCACACTCCCTCATTTCATTTCCCTTTAATCGCGCAGCGTTTGTAGTTTAACAGTATTATTAAGTATCTAAGTATTTAAGTATTATTAAAACAATCTAAATATTTGCTGACAGTCACACTCTTTAAAGAGTTCACTTTGCTGTCTGAATAATTCAGAAATAAGAAGTGCAGAGACAATGAGATAAGCCTGATGAAGGGGCTGATCCTCACTTTATTTGTGCGCCTCTTATGTGCAAACACAATTGCAGCAGGTAGTAATTGCTGCTAATTCTACCTATTCTGAACTAGACAAACCACAGCTCACTCGCTCTGAGCAGTAATTGCACGGCACAGTTGCAGATTTTTAAAGCGTTTGGTGGTTGGAGCCCAAGGGAACCCTTAAGGGCCTCCCTGGGCAATGAAGCCGTCATCGTGCTTCATGAAGTGTAACAGTATTTTTTATTCTTCTTCTTCTTGCCTTGGCATATTTCCATTTATCAGGTCTACTGACTGTGCAGAGTAAGAGCTGCAGACTTCAGTAAAATGGATCAGAGTCTAATGTTTGTCACAAAGAAGCGGACATATTGAATATACGCACACTAACGCGCATACTCGCTGAGATGTGGACGCACCGGTGAAATGCACAAACACAAGGACACGTCCGTACACAGAAGTCGACGCACTCGCGCAGAACACACGGCGCTTGTACACAAACACGGGAGACAAAAAGCGATGGAGAACCTCACACGGCAGGCCGATCACAATCCTTGAAGTAGAAGTTTTGACAGTTTGACAGCACATGCTGCCTTTTGTGTAGGAGAGGAGGCTTATGGAGTCTCTGCTGCCCTCGACACTTCTTCTCCTCTTCGAGTAATAAAACGCTACGCACCATATGGCTTTATGCATTAACACTACACAAGCTTGAGGAGCTTCACTTGCGTGAGACAAAACAAAACACAATATAAAAATAGACATTAGAAAAGCTCCAGCTGAGTGGCGGGGTTCAGAGAGCACTATTATCATATGCATTTGAAGGGTTTCTTTATCAATCATTTGGGGGGTAAAAATGACAGCTACTCTCTCAGAATGATTGCTGTCAGAAAAGTAAGGCTCAGAGGTTACTAAAAAATCTTTCAAACATCATGTCTGAACATTTATTTTTATCTGAGCAAAGAATCATGTGTGTTTTAGAACTAAAAAAAGGATTTTCAGCTCTTGAAAAAAATAAAACCCTTAATAAATTCCTTTTAGCACCATACTGAATGCAAGCCGATCTCATGGGACTGCGTATAAATAGCACCACATTACAAGGACATTCAAGTTTTTTGACCTTGTGTGTTTCATTTTTCACTACAGTAACATCCACAGCTAGGTTTAAGCAACAAAACCAGTTAGTTAGGTTTAGGATAAACACCATGGTTAGGTTTAAAATAAGTACATAAACTAAGTAAAAGACATACAGAAATAACAAAACAGAGGTACACAAAATGCAAAAGTCACTAAAAACACATCACAAACGCCACTACTGCTACTACTACACTTTGGACCACAAACTCCAGTCTCCTGGTTGAAAGTCCTGCATTTGTTGGACCTGCTACCTCCACTCTCACTTTTTATACTACATCTCTACATGCAGCATATTTAAGCAGATGCTTTTACATACCAGTCAGTACAAGCTACATGGCATAAAGCAAAAGCAAGAATGGTCCACTAACTGCATGCGAAATGACTTGCAAATTACAGTGTTATTTATACGCAATGTTAGGATGCTAGGATTAGGCAACAAAACTACTTAGGTTTAGAATAAGATCGACTTGGTTAGGATTAGGCAACAAAACTACTTAGGTTTAGAATAAGATCGACTTGGTTAGGATTAGGCAACAAAACTACTTAGGTTTAGGAATAAGACTGACTTGGTTAGGATTAGGCAACAAAACTACTTAGGTTTAGGAAAAGACTGACTTGGTTAGGTTTAGGCAACAAAACTACTTAGGTTTAGGAAAAGATTGACCTGATTAGGATTTGGCAACAAAAGTACTTAACTAGATTAAGGAAAATATCAACCCTGTTAGGATTAGGCAACAAAACTACTTTAGGAGAACATTGACCTAGTTAGGTTCCAACAAACCTAAGGGTTTCATCCAGGACACCGCTCAATCAGCTGTTCATTCATGCCCCATGTTCACAACGTCCAGTGTCATTTTAATTCTTTCCTTTTTTAATTATTTTTTGGAGCCTTTTTTTATTTTCTGTTGAAAGCAACAGTTTTAAAAGGGGGAGGCAGATTCTGGATTCAAACTTGCTGCTGCTGCAGCAAGAACTCAGCCTTGGTACATGGGACAGCGTCCCCCATGTAAGTCTTTCCTAAACCTAACTAAGTGGTTTTGTTGCCTAATCCTAAAGTGGGGCATGACAAAGTGGTGACGTGTGACGAGTTTGGTTGAGAACACGTTGGCCAGTTATTGCAACCAAGCTGCGAGATTACATGTCAGCCTTAGAGCCAGACCACAAGGATGCTCACATCCTCATAACAGCAATACGTGAAGTCAAACATTCAAATGGCAAAATTTCTTACGAGGAGAATGCTGCTTTGAGGGTGACGGGCCACCTTTAAATGGAAAAACGATCGGAGCCGTCTCTCAGACAGCCATCATCTGTCGTCGTGACAACTATTCATCATTCCCAAAATGAAATCCATCTCCATGCCTCACATTTTGAATAACGATTACTTAAAATGACTCCTCCCAAACGTATCTGGAAATAATGAAAAAAAAAAAAAAAAAAAAAAATCTGAAAACGGTGACACATGAAATCTGATCCAGGAGGATTAGGGGCTCTATATCTGTCAAATACTAAAATAACTTGAGGTGAAGTGAACTGCTAAACCTTTGATTCTCCCCTCCCTGCCTCCCTCTCAAGCCTTATCACATCATCCATTTTCTCACTTGTTTGTTGCTGTGAGTGACACCTCACACTCAGCCTTATACAATATCTGTCAGATTGCATTATTAATGCTGATAGAGTGCCGGATGAATCGTCATGTGAATAAACCTCCGTGGAGGAGGGGTGCAGAGAGGTCACACAATCATCAAAGAAATGTGAGGATATGGATGACAGACGGGGCGTTTTTCTGCCTCGCCACACCAACCTCAGGGAGTTTTAAATACATAGATAAACAGCTTTTTCATGGAAGAGTGAATCCTGTTAATTTGTCTTGCTGGTGAAGTAATAGCAAGTATTACACAATAATAAGCCTCCCTTGTGGAGTCTCTTTTTTTTTTTTTACACAGTGTTTTACAATCCTGTAATCACCGCAAAATGAATCACGTGCTTTTATTTGCCTGGTTGCAAAGTTCTGGATTTACTTTGGTAAAAACTATAAACGCTGTCATGTGATAATCACTGATTCCCTGCTTCGCCTTGCAGAGCTGAGGAGGATTAAGCCTGGGTTCCCTTCATGACTAACCCAATAATATGTATGACAGAGCTGCAGGCGGCTTAGTGTTTACTGCCTCACATCTCTCTGAGGAGCTCGGACGTACTGCACAGACACGCCTGATGTTTTCCTCTCCATCGCCTCTGCGTCTTCTCACACTAAACCACTACTGATACCTATACTGCACTGCACCCCTCCGTCAGCCTCCACACCAGTACACCAACAGCTCCGTCTGACTGCAGCTATTTTCGTTTGCCTCATATGGCGTGTAATCAACATACGGTACAACGCCTTCAGCGGCACACACCGTGGTCCCAGTGAAGAGTGCTGTTATTAAAAGAGCGTTTTTACAGGCAAGAAACGATGCTTATTGACGCTGCCCTAAAAAACATATATCCCCTAAATATTATGAGCTGAGGAACAATGTTTTGATCTGAAATGTTTTCAGCTTTATGACAACTTTCAAAGGTTTATTTAGCTCAAGTTGCCACAAAAATAACGCATAATCCTTCAGTTTAAAAAAATCTAAAATATCAGTTTGATGGCTCAAAAAAATCCTATTCAACATTATTTTATCAGCTTGATGCTTCATAACTTTTCCTAACTGTAAGAAACATGCTTCTAAACATGATTTTGAAGTGATGATGTTTCAGAAAATGTCTCCGAGTAAAACGTGGTTATATATGGTGTGTTTTGCTCTATATCTGTACAGTAATCAGTGTTGACGGTGTTTTTTTATGCAGCACTGATGGGGAAACCCTTTTGTTTATATGTGAATCACAAATTTATCATTTAACAACAAAAACAAAATAACAAGATCAAGTCACAGGTGGACGAATTTCTCAGTTTACTATGAATATCTTGATTTCTTAGCTAAGTATTTAGTATTTTTTCATATATTTATTGCATTTACTTCTAGTCTATATTTTTCTTCTTGTATATATTTTACAGTATTTTTATTGTATTTTTCTTCTGTTCAATATTTATGTTTCTTGTACATATTTTTATTATATTTTCTTCTATTCTATATTATGTTTTGTGTATATATTTCCTCCTATTCCACAGTATACATTTTTATAGCATTTCTTGTATTCTATATTTCTGTTTCTTTTTTACAGTATTATTTTCCATATTTTTATTATATTTTTTCTACTCTGTATTGATGTTTCTTGGTCATATAGTTATAGCATTATTCCATTTTTATTGTGTATTTTTCTTCTACTCTATATTTTGTTTCTTGTGCTTTCTCATGGTATTTTTTCATATCTTCATAGTATTTTTCTTTTATTCTATATTTCTGTTTCTTGTACACATCTTTAGAGCATTTTTTCATATTTTCATGGTATTTTTCTTGGATTCTGTATTTATGTTTCTTAATTTTTGCAATACTTGCTTTTATTTTATTACCTTCTTGTATTTGCAAACTTACTTGGCAAATCATCTGATTCTAAAAATAATATTTTAAAAAGCGGGTTGAAAATCAGCCAAAACACTGGATGAGGTTTAGGTTATTTGTTCATTCCATAGGTTTCATACATACTATCAAGCCGACGCCTCCATCCCACTGAGCAGACAAAGAAAAATAATAAGTGCACATTTCCCCTTGCTCTCTGGCTTTGGACCTGTTTTGGGTGTTGTCTGGCTACATGACACATATTTTCAAGTCTGTCACTCATGACAGCAGCACGGTGGTTATTTCAAAAGACAGTGACGGCACACACAAACTGAAGCTGTCCTTTCCTGTGACAAAAAATATGATGCTTTCAAATGAGTGCTAAGAAAAAAAGAGGATAGAAGTGTAGACTGCACTTTGTCAAAATCTGATGTATACCACATGCATACACAAGAAATCTAACTTTGTCAGCAGTGACTGGGGAGATAAGTCAGGAGATTTCATGCTTAAAAGAGAAAAAAAAATTATCAGGACAGCCACAGAACTGGCGTTGCAGTTAAAACTTGAAGGCACATACTAAGATTGTCCAAAACAAGAGAGAGAAGCTACAAAAACAACTACGTATTGTTAAACGTGTCTTTGTGACGTCGCTATAACTATAACATCATTCAAATCAATTTAAAAGTCTGTTGTTGGTTATGAAACAACAAAATCAAACATAGTGTTTTCACTGAGAATCTAGAGCACGCTGCTGTATCCATTTGGTAATGGTGCAGCTTGGTTATAAACATTTTAATGACAAATACGACCAGCACCAGCTCCATTTCTCAGTATGCAAAAGACATGTAATGACTTTCTCCTCCTCCTAATGACTCACCCGGGAGCTTACTGATGAAAGTGTATTTGGGTGTAATAGACGGGAGATGAAAGAGAATATGATGAAAACTGAAATTGAATGTCACTTTCGGAACAACATGAATAACATAACAGAGAAGTGTTTTTCTTTTTCAATTAATAGTTTAGTTTTCCCACTTTGGTTTAGAAATTTGTCTGCCTGTGTCATTTTTCTCACACCCTGATGCTGAAACACCATTTATCAGTGATGAGGCGTTAGTTGGGGGCGTTCCCTTTCCGTTGGCTTAATACAGTCACAATTAATAGCTTAAATATTCACAATGGTGTACCCAATCATTCTTTACCCAAATCATGTCATAGGGAGAGTAATAAATTGGTTTAATGTCCAGAAATGGTTTCCCCTTAAATCATCTTATTCCACACTGTCTGACAGTATCATATATATTCGGTATCTGCTTGTTCCAGCTCTTCTTTGGAGCTGTATGATAATTATACTGAGTGAAGACTTTAACCAAGACTCTTTGTTATTGTGTTTGCACCACTCCATCAAAGGGAAATGTTGGAGATGGTTTGTGCATCATTTGTGCATCACACTTGTTTAAAATGTTTGATATCTCTGGAAAATTTGGGAGCTCCACTAGAATTTAAATTAAAGTCCTGCTGGTTTGAACAATCGGTTTGTAATGGCTAGCCTACTGCTTGTTGAAGAACAAGACCAACACTGTGTTCAGACTGAAAGTGAGGCAAATTTTTGATGCATGCAATTGCCCACAAAGTTGTAACTACTTGCTAGCTTGCTAAATTGTTATTGCTATTGTTGACTCGGACGGTAACGTTAATAGTGTCGCTGCTTAGCCGCAGTGTTCTTCACAACTTAACCACTTGAGCGCTATGCATATCGTGAACGCGACCCCATGAAGGCACCAATAAACACGCACAGAAACATTCCCACACACACCGCTCGCTTACAGCTTACGTCTGTACAGTTGGTGCATTAACTGTTAGGTGCAAACAAACACAGACTACACAAATGGTCTGGTGGTAAAATTAGTAGTGATGCAAGGCAAAAATCTGCTCTACTTGCTGGCTGAACACACCTTAAAAGTCTAAATTGCTAATATGCTCACAGTGACGATGCTAACATGCTGATGTTTAATATGCATAATGTTCACAATCTTAGTTTATCGTGTTTGTATGCGAACACTTGCTAATTACAATTAAACACAAAGTACAGCTGAGGGTGATGGACATGATTAGTTTAACAGGGATTTGGTCAGTTTTCCAGCTGAAAATTGAAATTGCCATCCCTTAGCTGCTAGTGAGACAAAAATGCAAATACAGTTTTTGAACATGCGTGAAAAACTATATTTTACAACCTAAAGACTCAATGACACACTTGCATGTGGTCTGTCTGTGATGTATGCTATACCATAATCTCCTAAAAGAAATTTCAGTTTTATACAAAGGATTAATGTACAAAAAGATTTCCTACGCATGGAAACTAAATCTCAGAATTGCTGGTGAAGGGCATGCAATGTGTTCACTGTAAATACTCCAACAAGCACATCCCTCCACACAAATATTCAAGGTACGTTAGTGACGTTGGTCATGTTTTTATTGATGTTTGTGATGCATTTTCCATAGCTGAGTTACATTGTTTTTGTATGTATTTTACTTAGTTTACGTATGTATTTTAAGCTCAACTGTTCCCTTAACATAACTAAGTGATTTTTTTTGCCTAAACCTACATTAGTGGTTTTCTTGAAATGAAATGAAATTCTATGCATTCCCATGAGACTGGGTCGATAAAGAACATACAAAAACCAGGGGTTGCTTTTCATTTGGAGAAACTGTTATTAATCTGTTATCCATCACTGCAGGAGATGCTGCAAGTCCAATAAGCTCATGTAGAATCATCTCAGTCATCCAGGTAGTAAGACATCAGGACAAATACACTACATTTGTGGAGTAGAAAGCATTTTCTTCTTAAATGGCTTCATCTGACATCAGCTGGGAAATCCTCTGCATTAATAACCCGTGACTGCTGCTGGATGAGGACGTGGTGGAGGACTCCTCATCGCATTCATCACCTTCTCTGCATGTGATGTCACATTTCCAGGTCGTGTCCCGATTCCTCGGACCAGGACGGTTGGAAAAATGCCAAGGTATTGATTTTACGGCAGTTGTTAGAGTTGTAACAGAGTTGTAAGTAGCAGACTGTTGTTGCAGCACCCAAATTAGCCGTCAGCCTGACATACTGTACAGCATATGGCTTCTTTAGCACTTCATTGTAACTCTAGAAAATGTGTGTCGTTATCCTTTAAATGGGTCCACTGAGTCTGGATCTAATACATTTCACTCCTCTCTGCAGCGAAATGATCATACAAATATTCCCAACGCTGCTTTGCTGGTGTTAAGTTATGCAGCCTTTATTGTATTTGTTTGAAAACAATCTCCTTACTTACCTTATTTTTTTTTTCAGAACAGGGATTAGTGAAGAGTGATTTGTGTGATATTCAGATGTATTTTGGGTCTGTTTTTTATTCTGTCAACCTTGTTTGTGACCCAGGCAGTTAACTGTTTTCAGCTCTTGTTGCGTTTGCCTCTGTTCTTGGTTTTAGCTCTTGTTGTTAACGGTGTTTCATAATGGAAGGTTTGCATTACACCTAGTTTGTGCTCAAGTCTCTGAGGTATCTGCATGTTTTCACAGATAATGTCAAGATGATTCTTCTTCTCTCAAACAGATCCAAACCAAATGAGTTGTAAAAGCTCATTCTGTGCAGACGTGATAGTCACGTCTGAGAACAATACAGGAAGGTGAAGGTTACTTGATATTCCACGTAAACATCACATGCTGTGTATGTTAAAACCAATAATACACACATTTGAAAGCTGTATGACAGAAATGGTACGTGGACTTGTATATAGTCTAGCTGTCTAGTCTTCTGACCACTCACAGCTCTGTACAGTACTAAATACTCATTCACACACCGATGGCTCAGCCTTCAGGAGCAATTTGGCTTTAAGTGTCTTGCTCAAGGACACTTCAACATGTGACCGAAACAGCCGGGGATCGAACCGACGATCTGCTCTACCCTCTGGGCCACAGCCGAAGGGTAGAAGTACAACCTTATTTCAATATTGTTATTCAACAAAAAATCTCATAAATCTTATTTCTTTGCACTATTTGTATTGTTTACAACTTACACAACACTTGACTTGTATATAGATGTTTTATTGTTGGTCACTGGTGCTTTTAAAGTCATCTCTACTTGATATCTGTTAAACAAGCGCTATCCTATTCACTGTGAAATAATGTTGGTAAAACTGAACATTTCTATCCATTTCAAAGGTAGTGTTAATGGTTTTAATTGTAAATGGATGACGATAAAGTAAGAACTTCCCTCATGATGTTTTGAAAAGACGGCACCATTGTGCTGTACAGTGCATCAGAAAAAGGAGTGAATCTTAATGTTCAGCTGAATTTACAAGCGAGTGTCCAAAGGGGGTATGTTCATCAAAACCCAACTGTGTCTCCAGATGCTACATTCTTTATCCCTCTGCTGGTAATCAATATGAGTGCTGAAGTCTGCTGGTTTGTGCCGCTGGGTCATGTTTACTATGCAGCGTATATAGCAGAGACAAATCTCTAGTTGCTGGCGTGAAGAATTCTCTTTGAACAGTACAGAGCAGAAATTGATGCTACCGTTCAGTGTTTTAGTAAGTACTACATGGTAGTACTACATGATAATGTTACAGCGACACAGCACGTTTGGGACCACGTGATAGAAATAAAGACACAGTTTATGTTGACGCCACAGAAAGTAAAATTAACTACAAACATCTTCTGTGGCTTTCAATATGGATTTTAGGCTTTCATTTTTTGAAACTTGATGCAGGATGAACAAAAATCTTCAAATCTAAGTCTTAGCTGAGGTGCTGGAAGCATAAATGAGTCCAAAAGACAATAGACATTTCTGCACACTCAGATCCACACAGTATTTCACTAGTGCACATTAAGATCTAGTGCAGGGGTGTGCAATTATTTTACCTGGGGGGCCACATGAGAAACCCAGATTGTTGCCGGGGGGGAAACAAATACTGTCAGACGTAACCTCTATTTTATCACTATAGAAAACAAACCGGGCGCTTATTTTTCTGCATTTATTATACTGGAAATCACTCCGAACAGCATATTATTGAGACGCTACTTCAAACATCACTCATGTCAATTTACATCAATGTCAAGCGTGACAGGAAGAACCACACTAACAATACATGAGCATTTCAAAACAAAAGCTTTTTTCTTTCCTGTTTTTTTTTTTTTTTTTTTTTGTTTTTCAGGCTTCGTAGGTAAAATTTTGTGGTTTGACTGAGACGTCGCAGGCCAGACAGAACAAATCAGGTCTGATCTGGTGAAATACTGCGCAGATCTAAGTGTGTGGAAATCTTCTATTATCTTTTGAAACCTGATTATTAAATGAAAAAGAAAATTATCCTACTAAACATGGTCAATGAATATGAATATTCTACTAATATTCATGTTTATCTGCAGCTGTGCGAACACAGCCTCCCTCTTTCATTCCTTCAACCACCTTCTTGAAAAGAGATTTGTGCATATCTAAAAACCTGTTGATACCAAAGTCTCTCATTAATGTTTAAAAGTAGGTGTGTTTCTCCTTCTGACCAGAAATGTTGGCTTTTCTTTTGGTTTGTCTACAACGCACATAGCTGGCTGTAAACGGGTAAGAGTCACAGGGCATTGATGGAAAGGCCCTGTCTCCCTTAGCCACCAGCCGGGGCCTTTACCATCGAGGCCCCCAGACTCTGGAGCAGCCTCCCTGAGGACCTCAGGTTAACTTAGGTTTAAATCTTTCGCTTTTTTAACTCCATGAGGCAACAGCTGGGCGCACCTTTTCCACACTGTATATTGTCTTTTTTGGCTCATGTGCTGGGACTGATTGTTTTGATACCACTGGTTACGGGTTTTTAGTATTCTCGTTACTTTTTAATTTTGTTTTCATTTTTTATTGTGTTTTATCTGTATAAACACTGTAACTATGTTAGAACAGTGCTACACAAATAAAGATTAGAGATCGACCGATATGTTTTTTTTTTTTTTTTTTTTTTATGGCTGAAGCTGATTTAAATTTTTTTTTTTTTTTCAGAATCAGGACATCCGATGGCCGATATATGATGTCCGTTCTTTTTTGGGGGAAGGGCGATATGTTTGGCTGATTTTCTTTTTTTTCTGTCCATCTGATAAAATATAACAGTTTAATAATAACAAATGATAAACAAAATTTCTCAGTTTCAGTAAATATTTATTGAACACCTATGGTCTGTCTCTCCAATCTACATTTTGTGTCTGCACTGCTGTGCACTCCCACTCCTCTCTGTATTTTTGTGTGTACAGTTTAGACTGAGCCAGCTAGATGTTGCTTACCTACACTGCTTGAAGGTATCCACAGTTATGCTGTGCGTATGGTATAGAGAGGCTCACACACAGTGGACGAGGTGAGGAAGTGATTGAGGCTGTGTGGGTGAAATGCAGCGCAGATTTTAGTGCAGTCATTTATTTAAGACAAAGAAAATTTTACAGTTACATCCAACCAGCATGTGCGATTCATTTGCGGGCTGGACCTGGAAGAATGAACATCTCCTGCAAAAGTCTCTAGATTTGTCGCTAGTCTTTTTTTTTTTTTTTAAAAAAGTCACGAGAGGGGTCTGAAAACTCGCTAAATGTAGCGACAAAGTCACTAAGCTAGCAACACTGCTGAGGTCTGCTGGTAGAACGGCAGTTTGTTTAACGCGAGGGGGCGGAGTCACATGTTCTACGGCAACAACACTGGGCTGCCCGCAGATCCGCCTGCTTGCTAATCAGCTTAATATGCTCAGACACTCGCCGATGCCGATTATGAAATAAAAGTCAAATAGTTGGCCCAATTAATCGGCCGACCTAGATAATTACTGTCGCAAACTGACGTAAAAACCTCAATTGAGATGCATATTCTGAATGTGTTGTATACACGTCCGAAGAGTGCTTCTGAAACTCAAATAACATCAACATATCCTCCTATGTCTTAACTGAAATATGCTCCATTCGGAATAAGGCCCAATTCTGATGCTGTTTACATGACCCATATCAAATTCAGAATATAAAAAAAATAAATAAAAAATAGTGGCATACTGGTGTGCATGTAAATATAGTCACTGTGGCCTTGGGCTTGTTTATAAAAGGTGTACAGAAGAGTTTTAAGCTGTTTCACTTCCTGTTTCTTGGTTCAGGCATATAAACATTTTATAAGTTTATTTATTATAAATTGTTATTCAATGTCAATTCAGAAGCATCAGAGGATTAGTTTTAAAAGGCCGACTGAGATGCTAACATGCAAGAAAGTGCCCTTGTACATCAGAGTTTTCTTTGTGGTGTGACTGAATTTTTCTACCATTTGTTTGATTTTAAGGGAATACTGTGACATTTTGGAAAAATAAGGGCCAAAAGAAAGTTCAGAAAGATCAGGCAGGGTTCAAATAGAGGAAGGTAACAAGTCTTAAGTAAAAGATTTCAGGTTTCAGGTGACAGAGTCTAGCACACAAAGGCGTGAGGCATATAACAACTTTGACCATCTGGTGGTATGAGTGGAAATGTACTAGTGGTCTGATGAGGGGAAACAGGAAGCAGGAGAGTGAGTGGGCGGGGAAGGTCAGGCAACTGTAGGGCTGATGAGGGGAAGTGGGAAGAGGTGAGGAGGTGAACAGGGAAGGTCAGGTAACTGGAGCTGTATTCGAAACCACATACTAGACCAGTTGGATGTACCGATTTGGCCAGAATGTATGTAGTATGTGAGCAAAAGCAAAACCTAGTGTGCCAAAAATACCCAGGTGTCATATTGATTTGGAAAAATCTCCAGTATGCATTGAACCAGTCTACCTCACCTACTGTATCCCACAATGCAAAGTGCTGGAACAGTACAGTTATTGGTTACACGCAACCAATAACTTTTTTTTTTTAAACATTTTTCGCAGCTATTTAATCATTAAATTCATTTCTGAAAATATTTAAGGTGAGAAATCAACTATGTAGATTTTGAATTTTGACAGTTTTATGATATTAGATGGCGAATCGAACAACTTCTAGCATTACTAATAATTAGTAATCATTATGAATTATTATTATAAAGTGTTACTGGGGTATTATGCTAGCTGTTTCCCACTGCTTCTAGTGTTTATGCTCAGCTAAGCTAATCAACTCCCGGCTCCAGCTCATAGTTAACGCATAGACGTAAGTGTGACGCTGATTTTCTGAACTGAAGTGCATTTCTCAAAGTGTCAACCGATTCATTTAACAACTGGCATCACAGTATATCTGGAGATTTGATTCACATTAGGAGTCATTTGGTTCTTATAAAGAGCATTTAAGTAAAGTTTAACTTTGAACAGGCTCCAAGTACAACAACAGCTGCAGCTACAGAGGTTTCTGAGGCGGGCAGGAATCAGGGCAGAAAGCCACATATGTGGACCCCGGAGACTTCATTAGTATTGGAAAAGAACTACAGCAGCAACCTCTCGCTGATATATTAGTTATTTTCTGCTATAGGATAGTAAAAAACCTTTTTGTCTTTCTAAATCCATGATAGGAGCTCATGAAATATTTATGAGGCCGGGCACACAACATGATGTATAATTATCATCAAACACAAGAGTACACAATAGCTGCAATCAAGCCACTTCTGTCTTTCTGTCAGTCAACCCAGGGAAAGGTTAAGTTTCACTCCTACTCCGCTAATTCCTGCTGACCTTTCCGGGTCGATGTCTCGCGCCCGGCAAAGTTCCTCCACATTTTTTGGCACTTATTAAATCACTCAAAATACAATCAGCGTCAGGCTGTCTAAAAATAAACATCCCCCTGATGCTGCACTCCGCCAATCCTGCACAAGCAGGGAGGCCTTAACATTTCCCTCCTGAAAAGTGTCGCCCGGATAAGACGATGACACATCCTGACACTTTACTTATGACACTGGCTGAGATCCAAAGCAGGACTTGAAAGCACAACATGGGAAAGCATCTTGAGAGTCAACAGGGTGTAATTCTGTTGCTTTTAATGCGTTGATTTCCCACATGAGACAGCATGATTCAGCACTATTCCAAAATATTTTGCATTTTTACCTCGTCTCGGAGACAGTTTGTCGAGAAGATGAGGAACTGCTTTGGTTGCAAATGTGGGCTGCAGAGTTGCCGTCTCTGACCAGAACGGTGAAATATGCACCACAAGTACAATGACACTGAATGTGTGTCTACAGCAGGCGAAAGAAAGTTAGAGTAAAACTTATTGTGTGGAGCACAAACATGGTCCGCAGGTCGGGTTATAGATTGAACAAGTGATGCATTCACAAATGTTGAGTGGGCAACGTTTTAAATTTATTCTACCCATCGTGAGCCAGTGCAAGATATATAAGACACCCCTATAATATCCTGACCTGCAATGAAATCTTAAACTTTATTGGCAGGCACATCCTGTTTATAAAATCCTTTCTAATACTTTTAAAACATAATCAAGAGAAAGTGTCATCTCACTGCTTATAGCTTTGCTCTGAGCAATGACTTTAAAACTTTATTCACCCGTATCCTGTCTTAATGGGACATCTGTATAATAATGTAAATCCTGACGTATATTCTAGTAGCTGCTGCAGTTGATTCTGGGTCAGTTTGTCGACTGGCGATCATGAATCAATGAAGCAGAAGTAGTACTCTGCCCTGTGTCGTGTTCAAGCGATGCTAATACATGCACATTTGTGCAGAAAGTGACTCATATTCTAATCAAATGTACTATTTCATGGGATGAACCTAATAAAATTTAATTTCATTAACGAAAACTATGACTAAATATGTTCGTCAACCTTTTTTTCATGACTAAGACAGGGTCACTGACTGTGACTATATCTACATGCAATATTCTAAGACAAGACTAAAATGTAGTTGTAAAAATAAAAATGTCTTTATTTTCTTTGACACAAAGAGGAGACAGACTTTTTTTTTTCAGTGCATCAGTTCTGAGTCCTCAGATCACATCAGGGCTGCAGCGGCAGCACACAACGAGCAACCAGGTCTCAGGAAAATGTACAAATACCACAACATTACATGGACATTCTCCGTGTCATGGGTACACATTTTAGCCCTTGTAGGACACTTTTCCTGTCATTTGTACGTCATGCAAACGTCCACAGCAAGACAACCACAAAGAGGTTCAGGCAAGAAAAGCACTTATTTAGGGTAATGGAAAATATCATGTTTGGGGTAAAAATAAGTAAGTAAACTAAGTAAAACATGTACAGAAACAACGTAACACTACAGAAAATATGTCACAAATGTCAATGAAAAACACATGACAATCCTCACATGACCAACGCCGCCAACGTAATTTACAAACTAAAACACCAGTCAACGGTCTCATCTGGTTAAAAGTCCAGTGTTTGTTGGGCCCACCCACCAATATTACATAACTCAATACAGAATACATGGCGTACTAATGGTGCACGGAAATCAAGAAAGGTGTGCTTATTGCACTCTCAACACCTTGTGCATTATTGTGGCATTTAAATGCCTTTTCATGTGAACAGGCTGCAGTGAGCTCAGTCAAGAGGACTTAAAGGTGCAGTCAGTAACTTTGAGCAAATATGATAAAAAGTTGCTTTAATAAAATATCACTATATCTATCTATATAGACGGATAATCTGTGGAAAAATCATGCTCTGCTGCCTCCTCCCAGAGCTCCTAATGGCATTTGTAAGATTTCAATACGTCCAAAGGAAAACAGCCTATCAGAGCTGAGCAGTCTCTATCTGTCAATCACTGCTCGCAAAACTCGCAAACTCCAATCAGACTGTCAAACTAGAGGCCATTTCTCACCTCAAATGTTCTCAGAAACATGTTTTACTATGTATTACTATTTAGCTGTAAAATGAGAAAGCTTGTGACCTGAACAACCAAGAATATTAATATACAATACCTCTTTGGCTTCTCATTTTAAGGTTATGTAGTGGTCAACTTATTAAATAAATAAATAAGAATAAATAACATATTTTGTAGAAAGAAAATGCTATGGCATGAAGTCCAAAAAAAGATTTATTTCAGCTCCAGATATCTGGAAGGCAGGGCCAGTCCCAATAACCCCTCTGGGACATTTTTGGACCAGCTCTTGGCTATATAACACTGCCCTGGGTAAAATGACTGTCTATTTAATTTCCACACACCACTCAGAAAACATAATGACCCTCCAGATGATCTGAATTATTTCTTCACAGTGCACTCCAGTCTTAAAACCCCCCTATGTTTGAGGGCTGTTCAGCTGATTTTTACGACCACATCTTAATGGAATTGGGCACAAAAGAAAATCGGAGAAGAATAATTTCCCCTCCCGACTGCGTCATTTGTCTCATTTACTGTTGTTTCACTTCACTACTTTTAACTTTACCTGTTACTTTTCCTAACACGCCAGGACATTATGACTTATATATGGAACTAATATACAGTAAGTTATGTGTTAAACCTTTCTTATCAAAATCATCTTCACAGTTGAAGGAATAATATAACATTATGGGAAATATACTTATACAAATCTGGAGAAGTACTGGAAGTAAGCATGTTTCGATTACAGCGGTGATGTCTGCCTACAGTGTGCATGTTTGAATGAAAACTCCTAAGAAGTGTACAGCTTTCTACATTTACTTTCTCGATAACTTTTGACAGCAATGTCAAGGAGTTCGGAAAGAACCTGCAGTTATTCGCTCTGTAACGTTAGCCTAACATGTGGAAAACAAATAACCTCAGCTGAGTTAACACTACTTAGCTAGCTCAGGGCTAGCCGAGCTACAACCACAGACTGTAGGCCTATGAAGTGGATCTAGTCACTGTGACATCACCCACTGGTTTGTAGACTGCTGTTTTGAAGTCTTGAAGTACATTTTGGCCGTCGCCATTTTGTTTTGTTTTTTTGCAACAAGAAGTGACACGAGAGGGTGGAGCGAAGTATAACCGAATGTGTGAAATCATCCCCTGCTTTATGGTCTATTTGACTCTAAATGGGACCATAATTTACTAAATGAACATCATGCTGTATTGAAGAAGACTTGAAACTAGTGATTGAGACCATTAACTCATGTTTACAATGTTTACTGAGGTAATAAATCAAGTGAGAAGTAGGCTCATTTTCTCATAGACTTCTATACAATCAGACTTCTTTTTGCAACCACAGGAGTCGCCCCCTGCTGGCTGTTAGAAAGAATGCAGGTTTAAATCACTTCAGCATTGGCTTCACTCCTCACCGACTACTTTGGACAGAGCCAGGCTAGCTGTTTCCCCCTTTTTCCAGTCTTTATGCTAAGCTAAGCTAAGCTAACCTTAAACTAGCATTAGCTTCAAAGTGTAGTGTTTAGTGTAAAGACATGAGTGGTACTGATCGTCTCATGTAACTCTCATTGCACTGGCCTAAACTACCAGTATGCCTTTCCTATAAAGCTCTAGGTGTGGACCGAGCTGCTGTGCATTTATTTCAGTCGCATGGACGTATGAAGTACTTCGACAACTTTTGCAGGGCCAGGCACACATTTATCACAAATATATGTCAATCAAGTTTCCCTTTAAAATGAACTCAGAACATGAATGGTGGCCATACACATTGTAAGAGCGGTTGTACTGTATTGCAGCCTGCACCAATGCAGTCCTCATGGTCACACTTTATGCTCCTAATCCGAAGCACAAGCGACGGCCTTCCATCAGCTGCCAGCGTGGAGATGTTCTGTAGTGCCTCCGAACTGAATAGATTAAAACAACTCAGTGTCATCGGGTTTGAAGGCCCCCCCCCACTAACAGGCTGTAGTCAGTAAAAATATTAATAAAGTGACCTTCTCCACTCCCTCCCACTTGTGCACTTCACGCCAAGTGTCTGGACAGAGACACGTGTGAGCCAGAACTTATTAGATGCCACCAACAGCAGCAGAAGGAAAGCAATAAAACTATGGCAACAAATCAAGCCCGACTGTAAATATTTAGACAGGGGTATATTTTGCCTTTATAATTTCCTTTTTTACATATGGAGTTTTCAGTGCGCCTATATTTGCTTCATTATTACAACAGCAGTAAGTAACCAGACAGGTTAATGCACAAGCTGTCTGATATAGTATAGTTGTTTGTGTGTTTAATGATAGAATAGACATGGAAGAGTCAAAAGCACAATTATTAGATTCCTGCTAATTACACTATGTAATTCAAGCAATTTGTGGATCACTGCAGCATCACCTTCAACATTTCCTCCCTACCTGCTACTAACACCTGTCTCTACACCTTTGCTTTAATAGCATTTCAAGCTACTATCAACCTCTTCAACACCTCCTGTAGCACCTCACGGCTCCCTCTTTGCCACTGGATGCTAACAATCTCACTTGAAGGCTGATGTTGGCAAATCTGAGTGTCAGAATCAAAGAGTGGAGAGAGCAGGTCTTCCACAGAGAACAGGGGAAATAGATGAGACGGCTGAAGCCTGAGAGCGAGTGACAGACAGCGCGGGAAGTTTCTTGTGTGCTTGCATTCGGAAGAGTTAAATTAGAGATGTTCCAATGGCATTTTTCCTACCAGAGATCTGATATACTTGAGGCATCGGCTGATACCGAGTACCGACCTGATACCAGCATGATACATGTTTGATTCAAATGTTTTATAAGATTGCTGGTGTTGAAAGTGGCGCCACTGCTCAGAGCTTTACATCCTGTACATATCGCTGTCTTACTTTACATATTGCCAAATGGCTGACATCTTCCTCGCTTTGACTACCGTTACACCCTCCATTAGCACTGCCGATACCCACCACCGAATTTAGGGCATTATCGGACACATTTCTGATTTGGTATCGGAACAACTCTATGTTAAATTGCTGCTTTGCCCATGTGCAATAACAGCTGGTGATGTTGTTATTGAAACACAAAACACAGGTGAGAATAAGCTTAAAGACATTTATTCCCATTTTTCTGAGAACTAACTTTATGTTTTCACAGTAAACATGCTGTACTGTGATATCATAGGCTACACAGATTGATTAATTGCTTCGGCTCACCAGTAACCATCCTCCATATGTTACTGTTTAGATTCTTCCCATATTTCATCGGTCTAATAAATTCATTATGTCCAAATGCTGTTAAACACTCTGGATTGGTTTGTCAGTTGTGATAAAGTGATTATTGTTTTTCCCTCCATGAATGGGTGCTAAAATAAACCTAAATCTGTCAGGTCAATCGCCTCCAACTCTTTTCATTGTTTAACGCAGTCAGGATGATGTTACTGCATGAGAGTCTTATCTGCGAATGTGGCCGAATCAGAGCAAACATGGAAGAAGTGGCTTGCCAATATATAAAGAGAACGAGACAGACAGCTAAATAATCAGCCTGCAAAGATCTGGCAGTGGAATGTAATTACTGCATGAATGGACAAAGCATCTGTCTTTGTGGAGACTTCTGGTGGGATTTCTGAGGATGGAGAGATGGGCAGCGCTGTGGGAAGGTGGAAAGTGAGAATGGAGGTAATGCACTGAGGGCATGTCTCTTCACATAGTCTCATCAGGGTACTGGTGTACTATTGTAAACCTGCTTTGGGCAATGTAGCAAAAGAAAGACAAACTACCTTTTGCAAAAATAAACTTAAAGGGATAGTCCAGGCGTTTTGAAGTAGGGTTGTATGAGCTACTTATCCATAGTCAGTATATTACCTACAATAGATAACGATCAGCACTCGGGTTGCTTCCTCTTAGCCCATTAGTTGATTATTTGGTCACTTTGGTCTTAGCTGACCAAGACTTCATTAAGTCAATTAGTCATTTTTATGCTTTTTCAATGACTTATTTCCAAGAACCTTATGGGGCTCAAAGTGGGTGGCTCCGGCCGTCGTCTTCTCGGCAGTGACGGCAGCCGTAACAACCCACTGTGAGCCTCACTTATACAGACACCAGTGGGTGACGTCACAGAGACTACGGCCATATTTTTTTGCAGTATATGGCCAACGCAGAGCTAGTCCAGACAGCTGCATAGATTAAACTGTGTATCTGTTGAGACGTGTGAGTGAAAACCATTTGAAATCGCGGGCGGGGGGGAGTGGGGGTTAGACAATTCAGCCACACTGCACTACGACTTTTCTAGTTTTGTGTATTTCTGAAGAGGCTCACTCAGGTGGTTATGAATTCTCCTAAGTAGTTTGTTTTGTATCAGAAATGTGAAAGTGTTTGGTTTCATCTGTATACAGGGTCACTGAGACGCCACATACAGACTGCCACCTTGGCACAAACACACTTCTGACCCATACAGCTTGAAATTAATAACTGCTGAGGTTAAAGCTTAAAGGTGAAATTTCTCTCAGTGTTTCGGTGTGTTTCTGTCCGTCCACTCCTTGATTTTCGTACCTCACACATTTGCATCCTATATCACTTTCATTCTCTGATTCAAGAATTAATTGGAAACTGAAATTGCTTTTCAAATTGTTTCAACTTGCATTGACTGACCTAATTAGTTCAATGATTACACTTGCTGGGAAGAGATCCCTGCCTAAATTGATGTGACTAATTTGAATGAATATTTCAAACCCATGTCTGCAATTAATGTCATTTACATATGTAATGTGTCGGCTTGATTGCTTAATTATGTTTGTAGTCCCTGATGATGTCACTGACAGGTGTCTTTTAGAAGACAGTAAAATAAGAAGAGACTTTAGCAGATGTCCTCGTTCATTCATCTCGTACGAACGTTGCATACACAATCCACGGCTCTACCTGCATCACAGAGATGTCGAGCTCCCGTGGCTCGCGACGACTTTACATCTCCCCCTGACAAATATATTCACTGTCATCCACTGACTTGTCAGACGCTGACAGAAATGGATTTTCCTAGCAGTTGCTTCCCCACGGCTCTGAAGTATTAAAATAATATAAACAACAAATCTTCCTTCTATTTTAGTTATCTGGTCACAAATTTGGACTGCAGTCATGTCAAAGGCTTGGGACAACAAAGTGCCCTAAAAAGCTGAGGTGGCTGTGTTTTGGTTTTCAGCTAATATTTTACTGCTCCAGTTGATGTCTTCTGTTTCACAGGAAAGCAGTTTGATACCACGTGTAACTAGACAGTTAAACATACGGGTGCGTCCAGCAGCTGATTAACTTAGCTTAGCTTAGCGTCACTGCACCTGCCAAGAAATAGTCCTTTCACATAACCTCCATAACACCAAAAATTGTTGATTTTATGTTTCAGGTTTTGTATAGATGAAACAATTAGATAATACGTCTTAATTAGTGAGCTTTGGACAGAGCCAGGCTGACTGAATATGTGCTAAGCTAAGCAAACCAGATGCTGACTCTCCATTAAATCCTCCTTGTCTTCTAAAAACTACTGCACATTTATACTGATCAGCCATCAGATGAACAACATTATGACCACTGACAGGTGAATAACACACACTATCTCGTTACAGTTTCACCTGGTAGTGGGTGGGATATATTAGGCAGAAAGTGAACATTTTGTCCTTTTAGTTGTGCTGGAAGCAGAAGAAGTGGGAAAGCATCAGGATGTGAGCGACTTTGACAAGAGCCAAACTCTGATGGCTATATGACTGGGTCAGAGCATCTCCAGAACTGCAGCTCTTGTGGGATGTTCCCAGTCTGCAGTGGTCAGGACCTACCAAAAGTGGTCCAAGGAAGAAAAAAACAGCGAACTGGCAACAGGGTCATGGGCGGCCAAGGCTCACTGATGTACGTGGGGAGTGAAGGCTGGCCCGTGTTGTCCAATCCAGTAGAAGAGCTACTGTAGCTCAGATCGCTGAACAAGTTAATGCTGGTTCTGACAGAAAGGTGACAGAACGCACAGTGGATCACAGTTTGTTGCTACGTAGCTGCAGAGCGGTCAGGATGCCGACATAATGCTATGGCTGATTGGTGTATACACAACTATATACAACAAGATATGGCTTGAAAGATACATGATACATTTCTATTAATATAGTGGAAAGGCGCCTTTAATCAACGCATCTGGCATGCTGCAAAATATATTAATATCAGACACATCAGTGTTTAGATACATCAGTATCAGTCTGGCCCTTCGTGTGTCCACCACCCACCTCAATCACCTCCCTTTTGCACCATACAAACATCTTCTCAATATACAGTATGTTTGCTGCCAAAAAAAATCTCCAAAACCTACTTGCTAAATGAAATTAGTAGAATATATACCAAATTTCTAAGAGACAGGATTCCCAAAAGCCCCGATCTTGAGGTCCTGTTTAGTGTCAAAATCTAGTTTTAGTTCATAACATGCTGCTTATCATGTTCTCGAAGAAATTACCATTTACTCACTTTTAGTTTACTAATTTAGGGAACACATGGTGGGCGCTGCCCTGCTGATGAATACTTACAGCTGAACTTTTTCATATTTTTAGTGTCACATTAGAAAAGTTATATTTAAATGGTAAAATTCAGTAAAACTTCCTAAATTGTGAAAAATGTTTTTTATGCTTGTTTGAAGTGTTTTTTTTATCTTTGTCAAAAAAAGAGTTGATGTGCTAAATAGGTTGTTTATTTAACTCACATCACTGAACAGCTGCTTCTGCTGTCGGCATCTTCTCGGATATCCCCATGGCTGGACAGCATCAAACATACCATTTCAATACTAGCTGACATTTAATTAAAACTTGCCCAATTGAAACAACTTCCTAAGACTGCTCTTCATTGTTCTATCGCAGATGGACAAACGGACTTGTTTTGTTTCCAGTTCGCAACCTCTACTTCTTCTTCTTCTGCTCTGTTTACTGGTGGATTGCAGCCATGCGTAGCCTATAACACCAACTTCTGACCAAACCGCGCTGTAGCCGAGTTTAATCGCCCCAAATCAGTTGATGGAAACGAACTTAATTCGCATTTCTTTTTTTTGTGGCATTTCAAAAGTTCACTTGAAATCCACTTGACATTTGAATTGAAACTGGCAATAGTGTTTATGGCAGTGGTGCCATACCTGGGGGCTGAGACCGGCCAAATTGGTCACAAGAAAAATCTCAGAAGTCGTGAGATGATTGATGGACAAGAGCCCACAAAGGCAAAAATGTTGGGAACTACTGGTTTATAGGACATGTGACACAAACTGACAGGTCTTGAGGTTTTTAAAATGTGGTACTGTTTGTGTGTGTGGAAGCTGCGATGTACCATGAACACGAACTAGGCACCAAAATGATTAAAGACATAGAAACACATTACTATTAGGAGTAATGGGAATTCATAAGTAAGTAAAATCAATATCCTCTAATAATGCCAGACCGGGCAACTTGAGTAATGCAGGTGCTGTGTAATAAATGGATGTTTTTCCCCTCCCCAATAAACGAGGCAAAAATCCAAACCACATCTCAGCACAGTGCTGAATGCAGGCTCATGATGTTTATTAGAGAAAGTGGATAGAAACAGAAGTAAAGGCTGTAACAGCCGCCGGTATCTGCGTGAACACACGGCAATGAGCTCCATGATTTCCTCTGATGTCAAAACCTGGAGGAAAAATCAATATGAAGAATGAAGCCTTATTTACACACTCCATCTGATTGACTGTGGCTTACTGCAAGATGTCAACAGGCTATTAATGTTGCAGGAGAAGATTGCTTTTTGAGGCTAAGTGGGGAATTAAATGATGGGAGCTCTATTTTTACACATAAACACACTAGTGAGTCGGGCTGCATTTTAGCGAGGCAGATGTTTTGTTTTTTGAACTCAGATTTAGCTCGGAGGGCCTCTGTAGCCCTTTAGAGTGTAATCAGATAGACATTTGCCATTCTTAATCTCAATCCGGTGAGCGTGCAACTCTCCCCGGGATGCATAATTGCAGGGATGTGTGCATGCACACAAAACACACAACTGGGATTACCACATGAGGGCTGGGTTCACTCTGTGTCCCACACTGATAAACCAAGAGCTGAGCACACTCAAAGAAAGCTTTACTTCCTCCTAGTTAGTAAAAGTTCTGCAGAACGACACAACTCAACAAAGGCAGACAACATTTAAATAACTAAAGAAAGCCCCAAGTCTGTCCATATGCTGTAGTCAGTTAAGGATTCCCTGTCAGGCTCAATCAAAGTTTGAATGTGGAGCGGAATACATTCTCGCCATCACCAACGGTCCCTCGCTACCCCTGAGTGAACCGTTTGTTGAGAGAAACATAAAAGGTTTGCTCGGTGGACATGTTTTTGCCCTCGGGGGTACACAAACTCAATAGCTAGCAAGCTAGCTAGCCGTCTCTCCTTGAGTGCACCTGTGCTTTCCTAGTGGCAGACACTGAAAATTGAGGTCATGATCCTCGTGAGTATGTGAGTCAAGATGCCTCTGTGTTGAAATATCGCTCTCTTTTTTCTCTGTTTCTGGGTACATCTGCTTGAAATATCCACTCTGGATATTTCTTCATATAGACTGTCTCCCTTTTATTGAGTACTTAGAACAAAAGAAGTATTGTCCTTCTGTGAATTTGCAGCTCTTTTTGCACAGAGGTGAAAGTTTTTTTCTACATCTTGTGTATAATGTAGATTTAATACTGCAGTACTCCATACACAGTATATATCATCTATTTTGATTATGTGTTTTTATCATTATTATTATTAATACTAGTTTTTATAAACAAGGACCATAAAAAACAATCTCTAAATGAGAAAAGATCATTTAAGGCAGATTTAGCGATTATCTAATTTCCATCTGCAGTCCCAGCAGGTACTCAAGGCTCAGCCCCGTCTCACCCAATGGCGCCGTAATTTGTTCATCATTTCATGTACGATAACAACACTGGAAACCGATGGATTGTCTACGCCGGGTAGAGAATGAGTCTTTACCCCAAGTGAAGGAGTTCAAGTCTCTCGGAGTCTTGCTCAGGAGTGAGGGAACAATGGAGCATGAGATTGGCCGGAGAACCGGAGCAGCGGAGGCGGTGTTGCAGTTGCTTTACTGCACCGTTGTGACGAAGACAGAGCTGAGCCAGAAGGCAAAGCTCTCCATCTACTGGTCCATCTTCGTTCCTACTCTCACCTATGGTCATGAGGGCTGGGTCATGACTGAAAGAACCAGATTGGGGGTACAAGCGGCCGAAATGGGTTTTCTCAGGAGGGTTGCTGGCATCTCCCTTAGAGATAAGGTGAGAAGCTCAGCAATCTGTGACTCGGGACTCGGACGAGAGCCGCTGCTCCTTTACGTTGAAAGGAGCCAGTTGAGGTGGTTCAGGCATCTGGTAAGGATGCCCCCTGGGCGCCTCCCTAGGGAGGTGTTCCAGGCACGACCAGCTAAGGCCCCGGGGAAGACCCAAGACTAGGTGGAGAGATTATATCTCCACACTGGCCTGGGAACACCTCGAGATCCCCCAGTCAGAGCTGGTTAATGTGGCACGGGAAAGGGAAGTTTGGGTTCTCCTGCTGGAGTTGTTGCCCCCGCGACCCGACCCCAGATAAGAGGTTGAAGATGAGTGAGTGACCCTGTGGCGTGAAATGACATGACCTAAAATGCGTTTTCATGACATGCAGAATGTCCTTAAAATGTCAAGCTATTTATGTGCTCTACTATGAGATCTGGTTGGACTACACACAAGACAGTCACCAGACACAAAACATTCATTTACATGCAACACCGCTGCATAGTCTCCATCACACTAACATTTATACAGACAGATCTACAAGCACACATTATACCAGCACATTCATCCAGTATATCACAGTATGGAGCTATAAAATTACAATTCATTACTACTAAAACCTTGAGTCACGTCTTTATAAACCATTTTTAATCTCAGTTGGAAGCACGTTCCAATGCTTGAAGGCTGGAAATGAAAAAAATAGATGCACAAAAGTACAAATGTCGTCCACCACACTGGGATTTTAAAGTGTGAGTTTAGAGCAGATCAAGAGGTTCTGCTCATTTGCTCAGAGCGGAGCTTCAATGGCGGAGAAGTAGCACATCTTCTATACCAATTGCTATTGATCAGTGTGTGTAGAATTGATTGATTCAAAACTACATTTAATGCATTTTAAATGACATCTCTCACACAAAGTGTGCAAAAGCTGGAGGGTGTCTGATTACTTTCCTAAGCCACTGTAATGTCCTTTTAGTTTAGTGTAAAAACACCCGACTTGTCAGCTTAAATCACCTTAAAAACACTGTGCTGCATTAAAGAGTTAAAGCAGTAGGTCAGTAGGTTTGGTGTCAGATGCAGTCCTACCTACAGAAAAAGAGGGATTGAAACCAATGAGTATTAACAAACGAGCAGTGTCCAGACACAGCAAAACTTTTCTCAGTCCCTTTGCAGCATTTTGTGTAAAATGACCACAGAGTGTCCAGCCTGCTAAACATTAATTTGTGTGCAGACGTGATGTGACTCTATTTATGGATGTAAACTTCAAAGTTTTCAAACCTCTGACTCCTGCCTCAAACTGACTTCTGAACATTGACGGATAATGAGCAATGGGCCTCTGGGCACAGACATGTGAACGCCCTCCCACCCGTCCTACATCGGAGCAACATACCCAGACTGGAAGAGACAAGAACTACAAAAACGATGCGGCCACACTGATTAAGAGAAAAATGCTTTACAAACAGCATGGCTTTGTGGTTTTGTGGTTTTTGGTGTCTCACTGCAGTTTTGTCTCTCTTTATCTACATTTCATTTCTCTTTGCAGTCAGTTTGTGTCTATATGTAAGTTGTTTTGCATCTCTTTGTGGTCATTTTGTGTCTCAGTGGTTGTTATGTGTTTCTTTTTGTGGTTCTTTTGTGTCTCTTTCTAATCAGTTTGCATCTCATTGTAGTTGTTTTGCATCTCTTTGGGGTTGTTTTGCATCTATTTGTAGTTGTTTTGCATCTCTTTATTGTTTTGTTTTGTGTCTGCGGTTGTTTTGCATCTCTTTTGTGGCTGTTTTGTGTCTCTTTGTGGTTGTTTTTTCCACATTTGTAATCAGTTTGCATCTATTTATAGTTGTTTTGCATCTCTGTAGTCAGACTTTTTTTGCAATCATTGTGTTATGTTGCGTCAGCAGTTATTTGTGTTTTCTTGTAATTTTTTGCATCTCTGAAATTGCTCTGAGTCTATTTCTAGTCGGTTTGCATCTCTTTGTGGTCATTTTGCATCTCCTTGAAAACATTTTGCATTAATTTGTGGTTGTTTTGCATGTCATTGCAGTTGTTGTGCATCACTTTTGACTGACTGACAAGAAATGTCAATAGTCACTTCAAATAGAGGTTCAGGCCCAGAGGACGGGGTCCAAGGGGTGAGGGGCCCCAGTAGGCCCACTCAGCAATCCTTCTATGCGTATGAAGCATCTCAGACGCAGTCAAAACAATATCCACACTGTCAATACGCTTGCAAATATGGTTCAGCCATAGCAGAGTACATACGTCTGTTGAGACCGTGGATTTCAGTGTGTCTGCCTCCACAACTGGTCACCAGCAGGTGAGAGACAGCTGAGGCCAGCAGAACGAACAGCTGATCCCTGCAGAACCAGCCTGGAGCTGACCCAGATGAGGACGCTCCACTGTAATCGGGGTCCCTGAGGTAATCTAGGCAGGACATTATCTGCTTCGCTGCTTCTCTGCAGCATCTGGAGGCCTCCGCCACCTGTTCTGGAGGAAGGCCTCACGCCTCTCCTCTGCCTCTTTTTATTTCAGGTTTGTTTGTTTACTTTTCTCTGCAGGAGGTTCGGCGAACACAACACAGCCACTTAGACACATCAGACATGTGTCTGAAGTATGGATCGTCTGTTAGTCTTGACCTTTGTCTCCTCACTGAGGCCACTGTCTCCTGATGTCTTACCAATAAATGAGTCACACTTTGCTCCTCTACTTATCTAGAAGCAAACAATGATTTCCCGAATTAAATGTTTCCTATGCGCAATGTTTCTGCACTTATTATATTCATGCCCGGGTCATTTCTAAATTGCCAGTGCTACTCGCTTTTGCATCTTGATGTGACATTTATTAAGTGGGCCTAAGGTTGCCTTTGGCAACCAAGAAGGTTTTTAAGCCTTTAATTCTATGTGCAATCAGAAATTTAAACTCTACAAATTGACCTGTACGACCTGCTCTATTTTATTTTATGTTTTATCTTAAAAATAATTGTCTTTTGACTGCTGCTTTTATCATTTTATGGTGCCCTTTGTGCTCTTTTGCTATTATCTGAGAAAGACATGTTTTTACCCTGGTGGGGAGAAATTATAGGTGGAAACAAGTATTGAAGAAGATATTGCAATATCTCGCTATTTCCTGGACATTTTACAACATTTCCATAAACTAATGTGATGCTACCAGGACTCAGGCAACTATGATAATGTTTTCAAAATAAATGCTTGTAAAATAAAATGTACACACAAGTGAGAAAAGAAAGAGAAATCATACAATCTGCTTTTGAAGGTGGCTTTGCCTCTATTTCATTCTCCTGTTCCTCATCTGATGATTTTATGTGTGTGTGTGAGTTTGTGTATGTATTATATTTATAATGTTTTATGGAGACACCTTGTCGTGTTCTGCCAAAACATTTCAGCCACATTTCCATATTTCTATATACACTATACCCGAGCTGAGACTTTGCGTTTATTTTTTATTTTTGTTTTTTTTTTCAGGACAGACAGACGCGAGCAGAAAATGGGCGAGTCATCTTTAGTGCGGTCATCTTCCTGCCTGAGGGTTAAACTTTAATGATGATGCTCCACTGACGGATGTGAAAAACACGCATTAATAAGCCAAAAAGTGGGATGAAACAAACTTGTGTACAAGCAAGGAGACTCACCATTTTCTAAAATGATGGTTTAATAACAGGAGGGGATGCTGCTGCAGAAAATGTCATGATGTGAATTTTGATTTCTTCCCATCTAAGAAGAAAACAATCCACATGTGTATCAGAGGCAGCAACACTGAATCTATATGTAATCTCAAAACTAATATATAACTAATATATTGAATATGAGAAGTCGACCTGAAACAGATGTAGCCTGGACGCTATCAGGTTGGCTGGATCGATATCTGCACACTGAGCTGACAAAGTAGTAAAACAGCATTAACTCTACTTCTTTTAGTGAAGAGTGTCACTGTAAAGTGATCCATTTATCTTTGTGAGTTAAGGTTATACTCCCTATCAGACTGCATGAAGCCTAATGCCTTCCAAAATTAGAAAAAGTAATTCCTCTGTGAGCTCTTGATAAGGGAAAATGGAAGTAATTGCTGCATAATTGGCCACTTTTAAACTGCATTTAAGCGACTGTGACTTTTACACAAACACATGCACACACACTAACTCTCACTCTTCCCTAAATTGTTATCAAAGGTCAAAATAGTTAGTCATAAATGCTTTCTAACTTCCCTAAATCTTCTCTTGCATCTTATCAAGTTACAGAGAAGAACGCACTCAGCTGTTAATGAAATAAAAATCAAACTTTCTGAAAGTCCAGTCAGGTCTCAGCGTGTCGCTGCAGTCGGCTCATTTAAACGACGCACTATAACTCAAATGGTTCCCATAACAGACACTGGAAAGTCATTGAGCCTGACCCTATTCTTCAGATATGGGTTTAATTACCCCCAATATGAAGCGTTAGATCCCCTCACTTATCAAATTAACAGCTCAGAAAAGGACAGTAAAGTACTTAACACATGTTTCAGTAGAATGAGTCCTGCCAGAGGTAAGCTGTTTATCTGTTAGAGGAAGAGAGAGTGAAACATGACGTACATGCCAGTTTCAGTTTGATACTCCAGGTCATGTAGATATGGGTGATGGTGTCCAGCTGCTAAAAGCCACATGAAAGAAGCTGGAGCTCATTTGTAAATAATAGTAAAAATCCACAATATAAAGCCGATACTCTTCATTTAAGGAGCCGTGCAAGTCACTACATTTTCCCCAACACTGTCCTGCAAATATTTCAGAATAAAAGCCTTGTATTTCCCAAATCTTTTCTGCAGGGCCCTACTTCTGTACATAAAAATATTTTCATGCCCGCCCTCAGGCCAGTACAGAGCCATGCATCATTTATATTTAGCCTTCCGAGCTCTTGCTTTTATAACTCGGCGTGCCCCCCCAGTTTGGGAACCACAGTGTTAACAAATGAAGAGATTCTACCCACAGAAAAAAGCTACAGGGCTTTTATTTTGAAAAGAAAGCAGGAAATGTGGAGAAAAAAATAACTTTTTTTTTCCATGTCGGTGACATATTCTACCATTATGAAACCGTAGTAATGGTACTGGTATGATGTCAATATGGTCCAAAGGTCATTTTCACAGTCTGATGCTGCTGTGAACCGCGCGGCACACAGATAAAAAACAGACAAGGCCTCAAATCTCTAGAAGCGATGTAGCCGACACGCCGCCAAGTCACGCCTGAACCTGTTAACGTGGATGCCGAAATAAAAAGAAAGAGGCTCTGCGACACACACACCCTGCTCAGGTGTCCAGTGTGCCCTGAACAAAACTATCAAATGAAGCTAAGAATGAAGAAGAAGTAGATGTGGCACATTTCTAATGCAGCAATGTGCACAGTATTTGTTACTTTTGTTATAGCATTATTATGGGAAGCGTGATAACCAATCATCAAAATGATATTCTAGATTGATATGAATGTATAAAATGGGGAAAAATAGCATTATTGTTTCTTTCTTTTCTTTTTAGTTGAAGAAGCTCTTCTGAAACCAGACCTGCTCTCTTAGATATGATTAATATATGAGCAATAGATTAAGGAAATATGTGGGTTCACTGTTAAGTCAGTAAATATTGAAGACAGAATGTAGACTTCAGATTGACTTTGCAGCTACCAGACACTGATAGTTGTTAGGTCATGAAAGGGTATTCACAATGAAACTACCTTTGTGCATATATGGAACAAGAAGGTCAATAAACCCCTAAAGCTCCACTGCTGCCTCTTATATAACGTCTTTCAGACCGCCTTCCAACATCTTACAGATTATCTGTAAAAACTTTTCTGCAGATTCTTCAGCCGTAATGGTTGACTGTGTGTGATGTGTATGTATGTGTATGTAAAACTGGTAAAAACGAGATGCATCTGGGCTCATTAATCTATGTGGGCTACAGTGTTCATATCACCATGTGCTCCTCAATCAAACATCCCATCATAATTAAACTACATTTGTATGAAATATGCAATACACGGCATCTCAATTATGTTTCCATTTGTCCCACTCTGTCACGCTGAAACCTAAACTGTTGTTTCAGGCCAACAAACATGCAGACATTCCCATAGTTAAGGACATGCTTAGTATATATAATTTGCTCTGCCGTGATGTTTTATTCATGGTGGCGGAGGTATATCCATTCATGCGCTATCATATTTCTCTGGAAGTCTCCTGTGCAGGTCTGGCTTGGCCTAGATAACAGAAAACCTGCCTGGAGGGGAGACACAACACCGCAGGACGTAATAGAAGCTATCATAATGCTTAGCAGGAGAGATGTCCAGGAGCTCGTATAATGTGGCGGAGTGGCAGAAACACCTCTCAACAAGGAGCATGACGACATGTCCATGTGTGGCGATGCAATGATTCCAGCTTTGAAATGTTTGAATCGATTAAAATAGTCTTGCTATTTACCAGCCCAGCAGTTCATGAAATAGTAATGAAATGTAATGTATTGATTCGTGTACAGAGACACATATTTCTCATTTTTTAGTGATGGTCAGCACAAAATCAATTCTTATGTAATCCACTTAATACAGAACCAGGAAGTACAGAGAGCGGCCGACACCGTGTAGGCAGGAAGTCGAGGCGGATTGATGGGTCAAAAAACAGGACTTTCATCCAGGAGACTGGTGTTCATGTCCTGTATGAAACGTAAAAGCCAGAGTTGATTCATTTGTCATTTAAATTACAGCACTTGGTGTTATTTTAACCAAAACCACGATCTTTTCCTAAAACGAACTAAATGTAACTTCGGTACTTAAGTTACATGTTACACAGTTCACGATCTTTTCCTAAGCCTAACTGAGTAATTTTATTACCTAAACCTAACCAACCTAACCTAGCCTAAGTAGTTTTTGTCAAGTAACTTTCGTAGTTAAGTTACACCATTTCTGGTTTTATTTTAACTGAAACTGTGATCTTTTCACAGTTTTAACCAAAATCATAATCTTTTCCATAAGTTAGTTTGTTGCCTAAACCTAACCAAGTCGATCTTTTCCTCAACCTAACTGTTTAGTTTGCTTTTGAAAAGACTGGGGCAGAAATTGACACGTACATCACATGTTGCTGGACATTCGTAGGAAAATGCCCAAAAAATACGATGCTGAAAGTCGCACTGAGCGTCATGAAAACAAAGGGAAATTCGAGTCTATGTACACAAATCAAATAGATTAAATTCTGTGACTATTATGAACTGCTGTGAGTCTGTGCTGTATCTAAGCCACTAAATGAATGTATCGTAAAAGCCTCGGTTTGACTGAATTCAGCAGAGGTTTGTGCTTCTTTCTGCAGAGATAAACAAGAGGAAAGTGTGGTGAAGAAGTTGTTGAGAACAGCAAAATGAGACGCTGTGGTTTGAAGCTAAAAATAAAAGCCATGAAAATTAAAGTCATTCTTTCAAATACTGACTGAGTGTGAGACTCAAATGTGTTGAATTATTCACCGCTGAATCAGTCTCGTAGCTTTTCTGATGGATCAAATCTAGTCGTTGACAAAATAATGATAATGCATTGAATCACTGCAGCAGCCTCAAACTACTGGACTGAATTGTCACATCCCTCCTCTTAATGACGAACGCTGATGAATTCACACCTGGAGTCTGTTTAATGACTGTGATACAAGCAAACACTGTCTATACATAACTGTTTCTAAATTGTCCCACAACTTGAAAACCATTAGTTTCTCCCTGTGGTTCTTTATCTCCATCCGCTCTAGGAGCTGCATAGATTTACATGGAGACAGCAGAATCAATACATGATAACAGCTTTTCAATACATGATAAAACTGTATTCACTTAATTGCTTTAATCACTTTGCCTTATTAAAAGTTTACCCACCTAGTTCTGCATCCAATATTTATCATTTCACCACATTAAACTGTACTGATTCTGCACGTCAGCTTGTTTAATGACACTGGGGCTTAACGGTCTATACAGAGACTTAATGGTCCTCTCTCATATATTTTATAGACCTACAATACTGCACTGAAGGAACCTGTGTTCTGTTAAAGTGAGCACATATGGGTCAAAATGAAGCGGATTCATGAGATGTCGTGCATAAACTGAAATCCTCTCTTTAAGCGAATGTTGAAGCCAGCACTTATAATAACAGTGATTTAGATTAGTGGTGGAATAGTCCAGAACAAGTCAGCTAAGGTTTGTGGAGCAGTGGGGTCGCCTCAGAGACTTAGACAGCAGTTAAAGTAGCACAAACTGCTCCCAGAAAATACACACAGTAGTATTGTAGCCTACAAATGTGACTCTCCAAGTGGGGTCCGTGGCACTCCAGAATAATTTGCTATGAATTATAAAATTGTGCTGTATCATTAAAAAGTGCAGATGTACAGATGGAGACCATTTGCACCAATAAAATAAACATATTGTGTCCATTAAGCCCACCCACATTAGCTATGAGCCAATAGAAACTCTGATATGGTTGTGACACATTACGTCAATCTGCCATCAGTCACTTCACTCTCTCTAATGCAAACTGTCTGAAGGGATATGCTTAGTAACTGGGATGTGTTTCGTAAAACTGTGACATAGGGTGTGAGAAAATATTCAATATCGCGATATCATGTTTTGTGATAGTGTATTGATGTTTAATTAATAGTTTACATGTAAAGATTAACCCAGTCAAAACTTTATTTCATTTGCAAAGTGATGCAGCCTCTCAGTGTACATGGCCTCTCAAAATAATGCTATGATTTTACAGGAACTCTGCTAAATGCAAATGCAGCTCTAATTGCAAAAGTCAAGTTTTTTTGCTTTAATTTTACACATACAGTGGCATGTTCTTTATATTATGACAGTTTTTTTAATTAGATAAAAAAATCGTAATGTATCGCCTTATTTACAGTATTGCAATATATCACAATATAATGAATCATAACCCCAGTATTATGATACGTATCATATTGCCATTCTTACCAATGAACACCACACTGTTATGATAACTTCTGTTCTGAGCTTTCTGTCAGTGATTTGAATAAAAACAATATGTTCATTGTTTTAAAGTTAAACACTTACTCAAAGTCAACATTAAACTGGCAATGTTTTTACCATTAAATGTTCATCTTTGCTTTACAGAGGAAACAATCTGTCTTTTGAGACTATCACTGCAAATTTTGCAGAAATGCATTTTTTTCATAATAAATGACTATTTATAAATATATGATTGATGTGGGATTATTATTCATGATATATACTGTTATGGGGCTAAATGAGCATCAGTCCTGCAAATGAAACCAGACAATGTGAGTACAAATACAGAAATTCTTCTCCCACCTACGGCCAACGTTGTAATATTACAACATTTTCCTAAAAACCTGCACAAACAATTCAAAACCCCTTTAATTTCTGAATCAGAGACCGACAACAAATGTTTTTTTTTTTCTATATTTGGGCTCTACATGGTTAAAAATAATACAATATAAATAGTTCCAGTGTCTAAGAGTACAAATGGCAGTAAGCATATACTTAATTATTGATTACAATTCACTGTTATGATTATGTGGGGGTCCTTGGAAACATTTTCTGCCCTGTCAGGGGTCCCTAGTCTACAAAACACAGAATCCACTTTTTCTACGACTACATGACAACTGTTTACTCATGTTTGCATTTCTTGCAGCACACCAATAATCTGAAGTTAAACCTGCCTCTTGGAGGATTAATTTAAGTCCTCTTTTAGTCCTGTCAGTGGCTCTATTCACTTCCTGCAAAATCTGATTTGACAAATCCAAGAAGTATTTATTAATCCAGGCCTACAAAAGCAGATTTGAGTTTGTCCAGCAATAAGGAGGGCACTTAAGAGTGGCGTTACACTTATTAAAGTGTGGTTATCCTAATTATTTTCCCAACTTGGCAGCACAGCCTACTGCAGGTTAAAGCCTGCTGCAGCAAAGGAAATTATTATTTCTGTCCCTTTAAGTCGACATATGGATGTTGTTTGGATACTTTATGGTCATTACAGTGCATCCTTCCGAGGGATCTTTATGCTACTTACATTTACTCCTCAGCTGCGACGACGTGAAGATTGTTGAACTCAAAACAAAAAGCACATTGTGATCAAACGACCTGCGTGTGATCTCCGATCCTTCTTCTTCAATTGTTGATGTTTTTTGAGGTTTAAAGAAGCATTACGCACAGATCGATCCGATCAGGTAACCTTCAGATAACATTGATAAAGAATGCCCTCGCTAATGAGCAATCTGGCCAGCCTCACAAAATAACACGTCAGCCACAGGTGCATATTTCTGTCACCTTGTTCTTTATTGTAAATACAGAAACGTGTCCACTCATATTATATATACCTGCAAAAGGGAAAATGTCTGTTCATCCTCGTTGAAACAGAAAACAAAAACGCATTGAACTCCCCCAAGAATCAAAACTCCCCTCGTCCACCCAGCATCATCTAGTCAAAAACATCCAAAAATACTTGACACTGCCACCAGCAAAAGTATAATGAAATCGAAAAAAAAGAGAGAGAAACACAAAAACAACAAACCTGAGAGCTCAGCTGCAAGAAAAGTATCACGTTAAAACGTCTTTAAAAATGACTCCTTCTCATAAAGAAAAGAGGAACAAAGTAAAAGCAAAGGGTTGGATCGGTGAGATTCGCCGACACATCAAAATCACAAAACTCGAAGGCAACAAACAACACTGCAAAATGCAAACCAAAGCATAGCAACAGCAAAAGTCGACAGAAACAAAAAAATAAAAATGTTTCAAAACCACCAAATAGATTGTTTGAAAAATCTCAATACTGACAAAAGCCGCTTGGTTTCGACCCTCGAAACAAAACTGCAAGCAAGTAAAGGCTTTCTCAAGACCGACACCGCACCGATTACCCTCTTCAGAATAACTGCATGCTAAAAACTTGAAGCCTGGATGTGAAAAACGCTCAAAACCACCATGTCAATGCTCAATTCAAACACCAGCAAAAGGAGGAAAAATTAAAAAGGGGGCAATTAAAAAGACAAAAAATGCTTACAAAAAAGCCATTGGAAATGTACTCACCGAGCGGGAGTAAAATGTTGCAATAAAAATGTGATATGGCTCAAAATACAGTATGGCGGTGCAAGCCGAAATGCTGTGCCTTTTCTCTAGATCTCTGCCTCCAGTTGTGTCATGTGACTCATTCAGCCCCGACTTCCAGCAATGAGAGACCAGTGTTGAACAGCTGATGCTGAATGCTCTCCTAACGGCTTGGCTCTCTCCAAAAGTAAAAAGAGGTAGTCCTTATCATCCCACAGTTATGACTGAGCTGCTTGTGTGTTTTTCTTTGGCTTTTTTCCGTTTTAAAGATGCAGAGCTCACAGTGTGTCAGCGCCGCGGCGGGATCCGGAGACGCTTTCAGTCCGTTCAGGAGAAGCAGGGCTGCTCCTGTATGCACCGCATGTTTCTGCTCTCTTATGAGGGATGAAGGGGACGGGCGTTGTGGGTTATTATAGCGCGGCTGCTCAACGTATGTGACACATTATGTGGACAAACACACAACCCTATTATGTCTATACTATCATGGCAGCACTGTCTGAGCTACGGAAATCTGGCGAATATGACAAACAAGCACCAGGATCACTGTCAGCCTGCAGCCCTGTCCATGGTGCTGAAAGAGCATCTAGTACTGAGTACAAGCAAATACAAGTATCACACTAATAATAACAATGATCCCTGTCGATGGTGCTGAAAGAGCATATAGTACTGAGTACAAGCAAATACAAGTATCACACTAATAATAACAATGATCCCTGTCGATGGTGCTGAAAGAGCATCTAGTACTGAGTACAAGCAAATACAAGTATCACACTATAATAACAATGATCCCTGTCCATGGTGCTGAAAGAGCATATAGTACTGAGTACAAGCAAATACAAGTATCACACTAATAATAACAATGATCCCTGTCCATGGTGCTGAAAGAGCATCTAGTACTGAGTACAAGCAAATACAAGTATCACACTAATAATAACAATGATCCCTGTCGATGGTGCTGAAAGAGCATCTAGTACTGAGTACAAGCAAATACAAGTATCACACTAATAATAACAATGATCCCTGTCGATGGTGCTGAAAGAGCATCTAGTACTGAGTACAAGCAAATACAAGTATCACACTAATAATAACAATGATCCCTGTCGATGGTGCTGAAAGAGCATCTAGTACTGAGTACAAGCAAATACAAGTATCACACTAATAATAACAATGATCCCTGTCGATGGTGCTGAAAGAGCATCTAGTACTGAGTACAAGCAAATATAAGTATCACACTAATAATAACAATGATCCCTGTTGATGGTGCTGAAAGAGCATCTAGTACTGAGTACAAGCAAATACAAGTATCACACTAATAATAACAATGATCCCTGTCGATGGTGCTGAAAGAGCATCTAGTACTGAGTACAAGCAAATACAAGTATCACACTAATAATAACAATGATCCCTGTCCATGGTGCTGAAAGAGCATATAGTACTGAGTACAAGCAAATACAAGTATCACACTAATAATAACAATGATCCCTGTCGATGGTGCTGAAAGAGCATCTAGTACTGAGTACAAGCAAATACAAGTATCACACTAATAATAACAATGATCCCTGTCCATGGTGCTGAAAGAGCATATAGTACTGAGTACAAGCAAATACAAGTATCACACTAATAATAACAATGATCCCTGTCCATGGTGCTGAAAGAGCATATAGTACTGAGTACAAGCAAATACAAGTATCACACTAATAATAACAATGATCCCTGTTGATGGTGCTGAAAGAGCATCTAGTACTGAGTACAAGCAAATACAAGTATCACACTAATAATAACAATGATCCCTGTCGATGGTGCTGAAAGAGCATATAGTACTGAGTAAAAGCAAATACAAGTATCACACTAATAATAACAATGATCCCTGTCGATGGTGCTGAAAGAGCATCTAGTACTGAGTACAAGCAAATACAAGTATCACACTAATAATAACAATGATCCCTGTTGATGGTGCTGAAAGAGCATCTAGTACTGAGTACAAGCAAATACAAGTATCACACTAATAATAACAATGATCCCTGTCGATGGTGCTGAAAGAGCATCTAGTACTGAGTACAAGCAAATACAAGTATCACACTAATAATAACAATGATCCCTGTCGATGGTGCTGAAAGAGCATCTAGTACTGAGTACAAGCAAATACAAGTATCACACTAATAATAACAATGATCCCTGTCGATGGTGCTGAAAGAGCATCTAGTACTGAGTACAAGCAAATACAAGTATCACACTAATAATAACAATGATCCCTGTCCATGGTGCTGAAAGAGCATATAGTACTGAGTACAAGCAAATACAAGTATCACACTAATAATAACAATGATCCCTGTCGATGGTGCTGAAAGAGCATCTAGTACTGAGTACAAGCAAATATAAGTATCACACTAATAATAACAATGATCCCTGCCGATGGTGCTGAAAGAGCATCTAGTACTGAGTACAAGCAAATACAAGTATCACACTAATAATAACAATGATCCCTGTCGATGGTGCTGAAAGAGCATCTAGTACTGAGTACAAGCAAATACAAGTATCACACTAATAATAACAATGATCCCTGTCAATGGTGCTGAAAGAGCATCTAGTACTGAGTACAAGCAAATATAAGTATCACACTAATAATAACAATGATCCCTGTCGATAGTGCGGAAAGAGCATCTAGTACTGAGTACAAGCAAATATAAGTATCACACTAATAATAACAATGATCCCTGTCGATAGTGCGGAAAGAGCATCTAGTACTGAGTACAAGCAAATACAAGTATCACACTAATAATAACAATGATCCCTGTCCATGGCACTACAACATCAGGAGTGTACTTCAGTTTAGATCAGTATCAATAGAAAGAAAGAAAGAAAGAAAAGAAAGATATTCCTTTATTAGTCCCACAGTGGGGAAATTCAGTTTTACACTCTGTTGTTCACACAGTACATATACATGCATCAATGGAGAGATGTCAGAGTGAGGGGGCTGCTCCTGACAAGCGCCCAGAGCAGTTGGGGGTTTGGTGCCTTGCTCAGGGGCACCTTGGCAGTGCCCAAGCGGTAAACTGGCACCTCTCCAGCAACCAGTTGGTCTTGGTCCATGGGGGACTTGAACCGGTGACCTCCGCGTCCTAACCCAAGTCCTTACGGACTGAGCTACTGCCGCCCCCAAGATGTGTTCCTTTACTACATACTAATTCTAATTTATTAGATGCAAAAAGTCAGTATGCACACTAAATTGTTTAATTTATAAAATGGGCTGTTTAAGGGCACTATCTTCCCTAGATGGCTGGAAAAAAAAAAACTTAAAGGTGCAGTGTGTAGGGTTTAGTGTCATCTAGTGGTGAGGTTGCAGACTGCGACCAGCCGAAACTCCCTTGTGCCAAGCGTGTTGGAGAACTACAGTAGCTGACGCGAACATGTGAATGTCCCTTTCTAGAGCCAGAGTTTGGTTTGTCTTTTCTAGAGTACTGTAGAAACATGGTGGTCGGCTCTGTGAAGAGGGCCGGCTCCTTCATTAGATAGAAACTGCTCGTTCTAAGGTATGCACCATATCTGCTACATTGGGTAGGATAATTAATCTTGTGCAAAATGGAAACATACTATAAAGTGGAATTTAATAGTGAATGATTTCAGACAGACATAAAGAGCCCATTGTGGTGAGTAATTCACTAATCATGTTAACTAAAACTTGCTGTCAAGTTTTGTTGGTGTGTTTTTTTAACAATGGCTGAAGAAAATATGAGTTTCTCTGAATACGTACAGTCACTCATTCTCCATAATGGTGAGTGTTACTTGAGAAAGTTTACATTAACCAATGGGAGCAGATTGGTCGACTCCTACTCAGCAACCAGACATTTACACACATGACAGAGAAACCAAGCATGCATAGTAAAGGGAAACTGAGGGTGTATAAATGTATGTATAATGGATGTCCAATAACTATCCTGTAGAAAAAGTTACTCCAGCATTGTGCAAACGAGACTCTAGAGAGCTACAATATGGACAAAGCATTTCAAAGATGGAGAGAAAATGTTCTTAATAGTTTAGCTTCTGCTAACCACAGCCAAAGACTTGTGGCTGTGGTTACATTTAGCAGAAGACCAAAATTTTAGCAACATTTTTTTCTTTCTAATAGTTTAGCCTTCTGCATAAGTGGTGAGCCTGTCGGCTGAGGTTAGCAGAGGGATAAACTATTAGCTACATTTTCTGTCCATCGTTCTAATAGTTTAGCCTACTGTGTGAGCGGTGAGCTCACCACTACAGTGCAGCAGCCATGACAACCACAGTTAGCAGAAGGCTAACCTAAACTATTAGCAACATTTTCTCTCCATCTCTGAAATGCTTTGTCAATGTTGTAGCTTGCTAGAGTCTCGATCACAGCAAGATGACATTTTCGATGTGTAACTTTAGTCTACTACTCTGAGATGATTCATGTTTGCCTGCGGGCTTTCCTTTGCTTTGCCTCCAGCTAACACCAAGGCACCACCACCTAGTTCTGTCCATGGTGCTGAAATTAGCACAAATAAACTTGCGATAGTAGGCCGTGTCTGGAATTGTCCAATTATTCACTATTCACTGCATAGGGAATGATATGCAGAGGAGAGTTTGGATGCCACTCAGGTCGTTCATATCATCTGGCAATTTATTAAATGGATTTTATTTTTGCATAATAATCACAATGCATAATGCTAACTGTTTCATGGTCTGTGACTAGTGATTGTATACTACTTGATATGTTGTATTGATAAATAGTCCACTATGTAGGGTATACCATATGTGTTACTAGACATTCAGACATAACAAATTGGTAAACACACTATAAAGTGAACTATAGAGCAAATAGCAAACATGACATACTGGTAATTTCATCCAGCCCTGTATATGGTGCTTAAACACTGGAGTTGCACGATGAAGAAACAAACAATAGAATCAAATTCTTAACATTACCGAGCCCTGAAACTGAGGGTGTAGTACATTTAGGACAAATGCCCCATTTATCACACTGGTTTAAAATCACCCAGCCCTGTCCATGGTGCTGAAATTAAGAGGACTTAGCAAATTTAGAACAAATAACAATATCAGCCCTGTCCATGGTGCTGAAACTGAAATAATGTGTAGCATTACTTAGAACAAAACACCAATATTAATGGTGCTAGCTCTGTCCATTGTGCTGAAATTGGTTGTTTTTTTACCCTTATTCATTGTGCGAAAAACCTCTTCAGGCATCAAACATAGAGATATTTATTTATGTATTTATTTATGGCCCAGAACCCAGAGAGGAGACTCTCATGGTAGGCTTTTATGGCATTTTGGATTAGTAGCACCTACATGATTTCCTACAAAAAAACAAAAAATAACTCTCTCTCACACTCACTCATTTGTTGGATAAATACACCTGAAAAATGTAGTTTATTGCTGATTGTGCCAGACAGGAAAGTACTAATGTGTTATTGATGCATTAGTGTCTGACTGCAGTTGTCAGACAGAATTCAGTACAAGTTCATGTAACACATAGCGCTGGAGACAACTGTCACCATTTATTCATCATACCCACGGTTGGTTCACTGTTTCCACCTTAAGCACTGTCTAATTTAATTTCCGTTCCAGATCACAACCAAGCCGTTGGGAGGCACAATGTGAAATGCTTCACAGACTCTAAAGAATACATCGGGTGTCCAAGAACAGTGATCAAACTTTCCTTGAAGCAAAGTCTCGCACCTTATCACCGAGTGCATGTACCTCTTCTTTCTTTTGCCATCAGATCCTGTTAAGTCACTCTGGCAACATACTGTATGGCACTGCTTTTTAATCTCATTTAGAGTTATATGTCGACAGAGTCATAGCACATTGGCCTCCGTGCCTATAAAGGATACTTGACGGTCACCGGGTTGCCGTGCAAGACATGTCAGTCCATAATTATCGATGCCTGGGGGCGTCCACGACCGAACACACTGTCATTGAGGTGCTTCAGAAAGCTGCAGAGGTCTAATACTTGGTTAGTAAATAGATAGAGATGGGCGCCAACACATGGGCAGAGCAGAGGTGACAAAGAATAAGCAATTAAACCACAGCCAGCATAATTCCTTGTAATCCAATTCCACACTCGGTAATAAACTATGACTAATGCATGACATCGTTATTGACAAACAGTCATTTGGCTTGAAATCAACCTTTCTCCCAGTTTAATGCTGCGTGACGTTTAACGGATGTTGTGGAAGATGTGCAGGTAAATAAACAATTTACATCTCACCCGCCTTGATTTATACATATGCGACCATAAACATGGGAGATGCTGTCAGGTTCGCGGCAATCCACACTCAGGTTTCTGTGTTTTTTTATCAGCCATGCTGGTGCATCAGAAAGAGACTAGCAAGGTTAAAGGAATGCCCTTTATGAATATCTGAAATAACAAATATCAATCATATCAACCTTTTGACATGGTTGAGCTCTCTGTATACATCAGCAGCTGCTGCACGGCCAAACAAAAATCCACATTTTTCTGTACTAACTTGAATCTTGGTGTACTTTGCCATTGGTCGTTTTAAAAATTAAATAAGGTACAAAGTTAAATGTAATCATAATTCATTGCCTAGTATGCGTATCCCCATTAGTATAGCGCCATGCAAGGACCACTTGTTGCCTTTGGCCATAAACAGCCAATCAGAGGCAGAGCTCAAAACATGTGGGCTTTTGGGCCTTTCCACACATCCAAAGGGTTGCCTCTCGAGGTGCATTAATCTATATTTGTTAGTACATTATTTATCAGCTGGAATCATGGACAACATGCCGCAACACAGAAAAAGAAAAACTTTTTCATTGCAATTACAAAGTTATATGAAGGACCAACGACCTCTCTCAGTAATTTATTATTATTATTATTATTAATCTGGGATATAATCATTTAAAGAAGAATATGTCACATCTTATTACTTTTTCTGCTTTTTGTGTGATTTTTGTGTTAAATAGGATGAGGTCATGTATTGTTATAGGATTGAAAGCCCACCTCTGTGTGGCTTTAGTCCACAGGATCCTGTGGCAATAGAAAAAAACAAACAAACTATGGACTGAATTAATTTCCTTTATTAAAGCAATGAGAGGATTTGTATTCTTTAATTACCATTTTGTCAAGGAGTCTGCAGAAATCGTGCAGGATATTTTAATCAAAAATAAATGGAGTGTGCACTGCACACATAACTGTAAGGGGATTTAATGCTCATTACAATAAATGGGTTACATTTACAAATCTAAAGCTTGAGGTGGAAGGATTATATCAAATAATTCAAACTGAAAATATACTTGAAAGCCTTTTTTTGCATTGCCTTGTGTTTGCTAATATCAGCACTGAATATATGGGTTTAGTAAAATCATTGCGGGGAAGGCTTTTTTTCACCATCATGCATATTTTAAAGGTTGGAAATGTGCTTGTGTGGGCTGGGTCAGTAAGAAAAATGTCAGCCAATGCATTCTAGGTGTCAGGCTAAATTGAATGGATCTCCCATGTGTTTGTGTGGTACCTTCATTTTCATTCTTCCCTTTGTCCCTGGATGGATGCACTCTGTCTGAGCTGACTGACCCACAGCAGCCTGTTGGGACATAAGCGGGTTTACCGACATGAAAAGCAGTCACCCTGCAGAAAACCCTCATGTTTGACTGTGAGAGGTCTAAAAAACTAAAAACAATCAGCCCCTGGTACCATCTAAGATCCATTTACCATCAGTTTAGGTTTGAAGTGAAACTGTAGAAGATTTACTTCAACAAATAGTTTCTTCTTTAATAGTTCTTTGATTTGTCTTAAAAGAACAGCATGTAGCACTTAGAGGGATTTATCAGTGGAAATGCAGTATAATATTAAGTACATTTTCTTTTGTGTATAATCAGCTAAAAATAAGAATCGTTGTGTTCTCAATAGGGCTGTCAATGCTAACGTGATAATAACACATTAGCTCAATCGTTCTTTGAGAGGTTGTAGCTCAGCTTTAGCTGAGTGAAGATACTGGCATCGTATTAAATGAGAAAACCTGAGGAATCCATTGGTACCAACCAGGTCATACCAGCTTGTGGAAAAGGAGGTTAAATAACGCTGCAAATTTGTGCTGAATTTTGGCGAGGAAAAACTGGCATTGCCATTTTCAAAGGGGTCCCTTGACCTCTGACCTAAAGATGTGTGAATGTAAATGGTTCTCTGGGTACCCACCAGTCTCCCCTTTACAGACATGCCCAGTTTATGATAATCACAGTCAGTCTGGATCAAGTCATAGTCAAGTCAGCACACTGACACACTGACAGCTGTTGTTGCCTGTTGGGCTGCAGTGTTATGATTGGAGCATATTTCTTATGCTAAATGCAGTACCTGTGAGGGTTTCTGGACAATATTTGTCATAGTTTTGTATTGTTAACAGATTGCCAAAAATAAATATATACATACATTTGCATAAAGCAGCATATTTTCCCACAGCCATGTTGATGAGTATTAAATACTCAACAAATCTCCCTTTGAGGTACATTTTGAAACGATAAAAAAAGAGATTAATTTGTGATTAATCGTGATAAACTATGGACAGTCACGAGATTAATCATGATTAAATATTTTAATCGACTGACAGCTCTAGTTTTCAAGTCTGCTATGTTGCACTACCATGTTTTTACATTAGCCCAGAATGGACAAACCAAACACAGGCTCTTCGTAGGGACATTCACCTTTTCACTTTGGCCACCGTTAAGTTCTCCTGCACACTTCCAGTTGTTTGCAATCTGCAACCTCACCACTAGATGCCGCCTCTAAAGCTATAATCCTAAAGCATTTCATGAAACGAAACCAATAAAAGATTTGAATACTATTCATGGTTTCCTTATTTTCTGCAATAGCCAGTCAATATATTTCTATCTCCTCCCTGTAAAGTTTTCAATCTTACTGGTGGAACCTGCCGGTCTTGAACAGGATTCAAATTACCTTCACCGTTTTTACCGCTTTTAATTCATCTCATGCCTCACTAGCTACTATTTACTCTCTTTACACTGTGTCAGAGCTGCATGAAAATACTGCTAATGCAAAGCCAACATTTCCTACTGCGACTGCTTCACATTAAAAGCGTTCAGCTGGTGAAACACGGTGAAGCTTTTATTATGAAGAAGCAGCCTGCCAATTGCAATTCCTCTACTAATGAACTAGGCGACTTGTTCCCCCTTTCAGAGCTAACACACAATGGGATTGTTGTCTCCCTGAGCTGTATAACAGTTATTGGGATTGTCATTAGTATGCAGATACTACAAAGGACTCTGTGTACTCTATCAGAGAGAGAAGCAAAGTGAAATTTGAGAGCTGCATTATTCTTCACAGAACATCATGTTCCACTATCTTTGTTCCTCCGTCTAACCTTCAGCTGGGGATTGTGAGATCTAGTACATACAGTCTTGTGAAAAAAGCATCTCATTACAACAGCAGGATGCTTCCATTATAACAAGATACCTGCAGCTCTACAGTATGTTTCTGTACATTAATAGCTTTATTTAAATGTTGAAATGGGATCTATGTAGTAAAAAGTAGATGTCAGAACCAGCACTGGGTTTAAATCAGATACACTGTCTTTCTGATGTACATACTGAAATAAAACAGTGTCATCAAACTGAGATCAGCATTCACAGATATGAAAGATAAGCTCTCATTAATCCATAATCTTTTGCTCAAGTCAGGTAAATAGAGTAAAGCCTTTTATGTGGAACTTGGCAGTAGTAATATTATATCATGCTGATTAATAAAAATCTCAATATTTTCACTTCAAGCTCTGGATTATACGATGTAAGTGCAAGATCATCTTTAAGTTACACTGAACCTGACTTTCAGAGGGTCACATGTCTGTTTTCATCGAAATACTTTTACTATTCCTACTATTTCAAAATGACTTTGACTTTGCATACTTAAGGATACTTAAGGATACTTTGGCCTGATGTGTGTGAGAGGGAACAGGAATATATAACAGGGATATTTGTAATGACAACATGCTGGCAAAACATGTCGTCTTCAAACTAAAAACTGTAATGTTTTTTTTTTTTTTCACAAGAGTGTTGTCTTGCTTATCTGTTTAGGTTTTCTCTTTAAAGGACAACTCCACCAATTTTACACATCACAGTCCATTCACAGGTTTTGGAGAGTATGACTGCATATGTGAAAAAAGTTGTAAGAAGCTGTTTGTGGCTCCAGAGGGAGCTGCAAGAGATCTGATAACTTCATTTAAGGCTGAGTACAAAATGAAAAAAGTCTGGGGATGTGGAGTTAAAAGAAGTGACTTTCCCAGACTTCAGTAGCCCCCTCCTCATTCCTGCTTGAGGTTAGAGGCTTTAGGCGACATAAACCGCGACTGGCATAACACATCGAGTTGCATTGTGGGTAATATAGGCACCAGGTTTTGACAAGGAAGAAGAATGTGTGGAATAAAAAAGATGGCATTTATTTTGTTCTGTTTTTTTTTTTTTATTATTATTTTTTCATTGTGATTCTGAGCAGCATAAATTGTTGGAAGTGATTTTTCTGTTGCTCACTCGTGTTCCTCAAATCTGCCTCTCTAATCTATACAGTGGACACAACGAGTGCAAAATTAATATTGCCATGCCATTTTGGATTGAAACACTAAAAATTAAATGAAATAAAATTTAATTAAAACTGCAGGATAAGGCGAGGCAAAAGGTAAAAACACTTCAGGAAACAGCAACAAACAGAAAAAAGCAACAAGGTGTCACTACCGACTCGCCATGTACCACTGCTGATTGGGCAGCACCCCTCAGCATCTGAGCCCGCTGCATGGAAGTACCCTTTAGTGATAGCATGTGATGAACCGGGCTTTCATCTAACTCCAGCGTAAACCCACCCAGCGTTGTTCGACTTTGGAGGAACTAACATAGTATTAACAGCAGGAGAGACCACTAAGGGTGTGCGAGAGGGGTGGTGGATGGTGTAACAAACACCTGGACCTGGACTTTCAACCAAGAGACCGTGGTTTGTGGCCTGTGTGAAACTAAAATTTAAATGTTGACATATTCTGGCAGCAGTCATTAGCCACGTGACTTGGTGTCAGTCGAGTGCCGGACTTTGACGCAAATTTTCATAGTGGTCACATGGCAGTACTACAACTTCTGTGTCCGACACTTGATGCCACTGGGCCCAAAAAGACTTTTTCCCAAAGACGTACATTGGGAAAGAGGCATCTGTAACTTAGTGGATAATTTTTTTTGAGGTGAATCAGCTTCCCAGTACAAACACTTGAATAGCCCTAATTTAAATCATTAGGTTCCAAAAGTTGTAAAATGCATCAACAGTCAAATACAGAGTTATTTTCCTTCCTCCGCTCATGTGAATGACACCCAGACCGAGTCTGGAGCGAGAGCTGAAAAGCAGAGCTAGCAAGCGGCGACGACAGGATGACGGCTGGGACCCCATGACCGAGCCATGTGACCAAGCGGACGCTACCGTGCCTGCGTCATGGGCCCAATGTATGCGAAAAATCGTCCGAAGATCTGGGTACTTTCCACACGGACGTCAATTAATTTTGCCTTCATGAGCCACTGAGCATCTTTCATAGGAATGAACAGGGCCCCGTCTCCAATGCTGAATCCAGTTGTCTTTTTAAATCCATGGCGATCAGAGTAATAGTTGTACGGTTTATGAGACTTTTGACTGTTGAAAAAAAGTGTCGTTGGATTGTTAGAGTTATTATTTATAAGATCACATAAGCTGGCCTGACGGTTCTGAGCACTGAGTTGTATTCTGCTAGATGTCAAAGTGAACCTGAAGTTTTCTCTCTACATCCATTCAGCTTTCCATCAGTCTTTTTTTAGTTGGTTATATTCTGTTTTCTACACGGTGAGTTACGTTTGAGGATTTTTTTGTACCCCGTTTTGAGGGGAAATATGGTCAATAGCTGACTGTAGCTTTGTTTTTAAATTCTCCTCTAGATCATCAACAGATGAAGGGAGATTTGACAATGACATATTATTTATAAGCAAGATAAAAAAAATTCTGCCATTTCAGATGTAATATTGTCTTTTTGCAGTGCGCCTACAATTATAATGCCGCATATAAAGCGGGACAATGAATACAGTTAAGAAGAAGAAGATCCTTTATTAGTCCCACAGTGGGGAAATTCAATTTACACTCTGTTTAACTTATACATGGTACATGCACACAAACACACACACACATGAGAATGGAGAGATGTAGAGTGAGGGGGCTGCTCCTGACAAGCGCCCCGAGCAGTTGGGGGTTTGGTGCCTTGCTCAGGGGCACCTCGGCAGTGCCAAGAGGTAAACTGGCACCCTCCAGCTACCAGTTCACACTCAGTTTTTGGTCCATGTCGGGACTTGAACCGGTGACCCTCCGGTTCCCAAGCCAACTCCCTACAGACTGAGCTACTGCCGCCCCAGTAGCCACATTTACAACTGATAAAAAGTGTAATAACAGGGTCTAAGGTATGACCCTGTTAAACAGTAAAATATTAGTCAGAAAACACATAATTATGACAATAATGAGACTAAGATTGTCTCCATTTATTTATCTTTACTTTTAATGAAATGTAATAACTTCACTTCTGGGGTTAAATGATGGTTTTCGAGATGCTAGGGAGGACACAGGCATCCCGAACACAGATTAATATTCCTTTTGAGAGGCCCAGATGTTTTGTACCTGTGAACTGCAGTTGGCCGCACTTTGCTCAGTTTCTATACTGGAGTTGAATAGTCCTCATCAAAATAAGAGTCAAAAGTTGTCGTAATTCTCATGCAAACCAAGACGCCCTCGTCTGTGTCGTCTGGCTGAGAAATGAGACCCAATTACAGGCGTTCTCCATTCACTCACACTGTGTTTTCCCACCATCCACGTAACACTCATTTTGATGTCTTGTCAAGAGAGGTAAACAAATGTCTGAACTGACAGGTCAAAGGTTCAGACACGCACAGACAGTCAAATAGCAGGCCACACAGACATGAAGACACACATTGACACAAACTAAACTTATACTGACAGCGCGCCGCAGTGCCATCTTGCAAAGCATTTACGCTTCCAATTAAGTTTAGAGAAAGAGGAGTCTCGAGGAAAATGTTCGCCTCTGCATTGAATTAATTGTGCTCGGTCCGTGACAAGGAGCTGGGGAAAAAAAAAAATAGCTCACGTCGTTACATTCTGATGAACAAAATAATTGGCTTTTGAAAAGGGAGGTAAACAGTGTAACAGCTCCATCGCAGCTGAAAAATAAAAAGGAAAGAAGCAAGAGGAATAAGAAAGGTCCCATTCAATGGATGCATCTGATCTGCTTACCTTGTTAACAGCAGTCAGATTAATTGTCACATCACATGGGGACATTTCCATTTCAAGCCTCCACAGAGGCTGAGGCACAATGACCTTTTTAGCAGAACTCTCCTGGCCACTACACGACCAGGAGCATTGTGGGACGGAGACAGGCTGATTGTGCTGTGCGCTGCCCGAGCCCTTTGGATAATTAACTAACATAATAAATGACAGCTAATTTGTTTGCATGCAGCGCTGCTGTTCTCTGCACCATGCCCTTTCCCTATTGAACTACACATTAGAGCATATGTGGACACAGGATTGCTTTTGATATTGGACATATCACTGGACTTTTTTCCCCGCAGATGTTAAACCATTTAAGTACTTTGTTCGATCACAGGAGCATGAAATTGGTCCAACTGTGACTGTTGGGACTAAATTGTGTGTGGCCAAAACTATATCAGTTAACTGTTTTTTAATGTTTTACTTTAAAATCTCTTTACTTGAAGCATATGTCACTTTGTGCATGGCTGAGTCTCAAATTTCCCCAGAACTGAGACTCAAAACGTCTTTTTTTTCGTCCCAAGTCTTAAAGGCCAGTTTCTTACTATGAGCAATGGGGTCCTACGTGAACAGAGGACTTTCCACCAAAGTGATATCAGTTTGGTGATTTCACAAGAGAACGTATTTAGCCATGAAAAGGGACATACTGTACTGTGCTAACGTTAAGATTTCAAACCACACTTAGATATCTGTACCTAATTAAATATGAAAACACACAATACTTTAGTTCAAAACACTGTTCACTCCAAACACATAAATAATATTAGATACAACTTTTTGGATGAGAAAATATGGTAAAAATATCTATACTGATGGACATGATCGATGCCTCCTCTCCTTCTTTGCTCTTTTCTGAGAGCACATAATAGCAAATGAGCTGCTAGGTACGACCGAACATACTGCACAGAAAGAGATTATGTAATGGCTATTGTCATTATTTGTCAGCAGCGGATGTAGGAGGAAAAAAAAAAAAACACCAAAAATTTGTCCTCAGGATTTTCAAGGCCATTTATGAAATGTACAGAGAATGATTTGGTATTCAAGACCTGTGAGTGTCTCATTTCTATGTCTGCCTGTGAGTGTGGAAAAGAAAAACACCAGGGATGTCTTTGATTTTGATATATTAAAGACCTCTGCATAAGTCTTTGTCACCTCTGATTTGCTACCTCTGATGCCTCTGTGTTGCTGAAAATGAAAAATGAACTCGGCTGAAAACAGGAGTTAGGAATTGTCCCCCATAGTCAGCGTTAAAAACAAATATAAATGCCTGTCTGAGGTTTCACTGTGAAACTACGCTGGCTGGTTTAGCCACTGGGACTCCGTCATACTTTGTCACAAAGTTATGGTATATTTTATTACTAACTACAAACCTACAAAGCTTTAATTCGTATTCAGTGTAAAGGTGGTGTGTAATTTACACATCCTACTATGTTGGACATTTTTTAATGTGTTTACTATTTTGATGCAGAAATCCCTTTGGTTGGTTTTTAGTTTGTTAGCCAAAAGCATAGACTGTATATAGGAAGTGGAAGTAGTCACCGTGATGTCACCCACTCATTTGACGTTTTAAATGCTCGAGTTCAGAATTTTGGCCATCGCCATCTTGGTATTTACCACATGTGGCATTACAGGGTGGAGCTACGTACAACTGAATGCTGAAAAAGACATTTTTACATGACCAAAACGGTTATAATTAACCTCTCATGAAGTGACAACACACTTTGAAAGGGTTATATTTGTAAGACAAAAACACGGACATCAGACTTCTTTTTGCAACCAGAGGAGTCGCCCCCTGCTGGATATTAGAGAAAATGCAAGTTTAAGGTACTTTTCAGACTGTGGAGATGCCCACCGGTTAAGAAGAAGAAGAAGAAGAAGAAGATCAGCCTTTATTAGTCCCACAGTGGGGAAATTAATTTACACTCTGTTGTTTTTTTTTACTTATACATGGTACATGCAGACCTGAAACACACATACATGCATTAATGGAGAGATGTCAGAGTGATGGGGCTGCTCCTGACAAGCGCCCCGAGCAGTTGGGGGTTAGGTGCCTTGCTCAGGGGCACCTCGGCAGTGCCCAAGAGGTAAACTGGCACCTCTCCAGCTACCAGTTCACACTCAGTTTTTTGGTCCACGTCGGGACTTGAACCGGTGACCCTCCGGTTCCCAAGCCAACTCCCTACAGACTGAGCTACTGCCGCCCCAAACAGCTACTATTAAAATCCTCACTGTCTTGTCTGATTAGCACACAGGCTAACGTGCAGTTGATGCAAGCGAGTAAAACATATAAATAAATATATAGCCTGGCTAATTAACTAACATGTGTTCAATATAATTAAACCCAGTCTGCTCAAGCTATGGTTGATGTTGATGAATGAAGGCTAAAACTTAAAGACAAGACAGGACACTGTGGTATATAATCTAAAATTGGGAACAAAATACTTCATTAGACTGCAATTTCATAGCTGAGTGAAGCGCCACTGAAACCAGTTATGTTTTTAAAGAATCCATTTTAAGTACATCTTCCTTGCTCAGTATCTGTTTGCTGTGCAACCTACCAAACATGGCTGCTATTGAGTTTGTTTCTGTGTTGGGTGGTCGCATGTGCCCCAGCTCATTCCTGATTTTCTTTGTATTCAGCATGCTCCATTTAAAAGCTCTCCATTAGCAATACAAAATTAATAGTATCGCTAATGGATAACTTTCGTATTTCCCTTAATCTGCAACATTCCACATAATGTATCCTCATACAGCTGTTAATAGTTATTGCTCATTTTTTGTGTGTTCTCCTATGAATGCCCAGCAACACGTCAATATCTTACAATACAATCTTTTCAAAGTAAAATTCCATCTTCACAAGAAAAAACTTGGTAAAGTATATGCAACAAAACTACTTAGGTTTAGGAAAAGGTCATGGTTTGGGTTACAATAACTGCGGAAGTTACAAAAATATGAAATTTCAGAGACAAATAAGTCAACGTCTGGGCTTAAAATAACATTAACATGAACTTCTGGTTTCACACAGAATACAAACAGCTATTTCCTGCACAACAGTCTGGAAATTTTGTTGTTTGTCATTCTTTTTTGTGGAGGATTAATTTGTAGGACATATTTGAGTTAGAACACATTACAGTTCATAGCTACAAACGTTGTACGAGAACAACCTGTTCCTCATCATACTCCCGACTTCTTATGATACACCAAGCTTAAAATGCAGGCACTAGAAATATTGGTTAGTCCTCTAATGTTGTATCATATTCATTGTATTGATAACGTGACTGTATTGATAACGTGACTGTATTGTCTCCGAGGTAAAGCACTGAAAGCCCAGCGGTTAATAGCTGTACATGTACATTGATTAGCAAAACAAGTACTGAGGCATTGAGTCATAATGACATTGTTCTTCACTAAGTCAAGGTGAAATGTAAGGGTAAGCTAATCAATTATGCAAACCTGATATACACGTTAGCTTCAGTATATTTTAGGATTGTGCTGAATGTGATTTTTAAGTTGTTACAGGGCTCAGACACTGTTTTATCACATATATCTGCTTTTGTTTGAACTGCATATATTGTTGTTTCCAACTTGAAACCTTTAATGTAAAGTAAATGTTATGTTGTGGTACAGCTTATGGAAATAGGAATTGAAGACCATGTTTTGCATTTAAATGGTGGACCATTAAAAAAGTAGTGAATATTTGAATGTGTGTCCAGGCTCGTCTCTAAGCAAGGCTACGTGATCTCTTGCTTCAGCCAAACTGGAAGGTCTTCGGTTTCAGTTTGAAGACACAGCTGCCTCTGGAAGAAGGGTTCCCAGCGGTCGTGACAGAGACCACGGTCATCTGTTTTAATCAGATTCTGCAGAAGCTGATAGCGAAAACAGGCCAGTCGTACTCTGGCAGCCATGCTGGACTTCTTTACACACATTTTCCTGAAAGCAGAGGGCAAGAAAGAGTCTACAGGAGCTTGCCTGCTATTGTTCCTTCCCATTGAACCTTGCAGTGGTAGTGAATGGCTTTTTCTGGTGCCTTTGGCACATGAGGCTTGCAGCTAGCTGACGGGCTTCCAGCCTCAGCTGTGTGCCACAAGCCTGTTGGCTCTAAAATACATTGCTCATAGTGCTGCTGCAAGGCCACTTGGACTTGCAGGATCAGGTTGTACTGACATGAATCAAATTTCACAACCTGTAGACTTCCGCACCACTATCCTACAACATCACAGGCTCTATAAAAGTGAGAAATCAAGGTGCAGTCACAAAAAATGTACAGAGCCAATACTTTAGTATTTGGTTTTATATTGGAGACAGGGGAAAGTGTTGTTATTGAAAGCTTGAAAGAATCCTGTAATTTTGAGGATGGAGGGACTTTTAGATATAAGCAGTTGGAAAACAAATACTTTCTGAAAACTATAATTTTGGATAGATTATTTGAAAATTGAAGAGAAGACAGACATAGAAAAACAGCAATCTCAAAGTATGGGGTAAGATTAGGAGAACTTGGTGAAATGATTTTAAGAAGCTGATGTTGGACAAAACCAGGGACATTTTTGTGTTTTGTTATTGTATGTAGATAATAATACTGCAGCTCATACTATATAGTATTCCTAATTATGGATATACTGAAGGGCATTGTCCCACTTGTACAATGGTCACATGCCAAAGAAGTAAATTTAAGATTATTAATTTATTTTAATTTTACAATAAAAATCTGAAGAAGAAACTGTTTCCCTGGTAACAACTGAGGGTTTACTTATATCTGAAAAAATCATTCCTGTCCTACAATAGAGACACTGTTCACTACTCCAAGTAAATAGGATGAACCTTAGATATGATTTGGCAATGGTAGATGTATCTAGTCCAAGCCAAGTAGCGTGTGAATCACACAGTAATTTGTAAGTAATTTTATGTATAATAACAATGCCTGAGGTGCTTTTGGTGTGTCACGTGTACGCCCAGGGTATTAAATACCGGGGCTTTGACATGGCCATCAGCGTTGGGCCATTCAGTTAACTATAGTGTAAACCCATCTGCTGCAGCAGTAAAGAGAAAATATGGCGGGAGTGTGAGTGACCTAGTTTAAAGCCCGAAAGCGACATAAGTAACGTTAAGGGTAACTATAATGGTTTTGATGCTGAAAATAATATGACGCCAAGGGGTGTGGCGAAGCAGCGGTATGTGGTGAGTTGTGCTGAGAATGTGTTGGTACGCCATGTAAACACAAGACTCTGAACCAGGAGATCAGTGTTCATGTCCCAAAGTGTTGCTGAGTTATACTGAAGTTACGATATTGATGTCAGTGACGTGTTTTCTGTACCTATGTTATTTTGTTAAAATACATATTTTACTTTGTTTAGATACTTATTTTAAGCCTAACCATATTGTTTTCCTAACCCTAAGTGGTTTTGTTGCCCAAACCTAACTGCGGCCATTATAGTAGTTTTGTTGCCGAAACATAAACATGTTTTACAGTAACAACGTGGCGTTAAATGGCACACGAAGAGTTTATATGGCGTAGAAATACGCCTTCCCATGTGAGTGGGTTGCTAATCCGCTCAGCTCTGGCTAATGCTAGCAAGAGTCCAGCCATGTCATTGTCCCAAAATCAGTATCAACATTTTCATGAATATATGTGCACTATTGGCTGCAGCCTGAAGTAGGGAGTTATTATAATAGCAAATGGGATGTGAGATGATTACTTAAAGTATGAGCACCTTCAAAGGGGCACTGCAGACTCAAGGTCCAGATAAAAAAGACATTATATATCATACATTACAATGCAAGAAGCACAATAAAGTCATGACTAAATGAGTAAAAATATACATATATTAATGCCTACATATAAAGAACTATGCCAGTGCCTCCACAGCTTTGCAGTGCTAAATCTTATGTTAGACAACCGCAAGATTATTTCATTCTCAAAGTCATTTAGCATATAAATTTGTAAATGAGATTTCTTAAGATGGTTTGAAAATTATTTATGCCTGCAGAAAAACATTTCATTTGCACTTTCTGTAAGTTTGCTTTTTTAGAGTTTGACCACAAATGTACATTATGCTCTGAACAGAGACATCTTCACTCTATCTCAACACATACTATACTAAATATTATTATCATCTGTCACGTCTTCAGTATTAAAATGTCCAACATATTTTACCTTAATACAGATAGTTATCTGACAATTTGAGGTCTGGAAATTTTAGACATTTGCCCTCCTTTGTTCTACAGGTCAAAACTACACTATACTGGCATTGGATGTCATGTTCCATACCATACACAAAAAATATACAATTAATAAATGTAATTATTATACCAACGTTACCTCTTCCATTAACTCAGTTGGAGAACACAAAAAAAAAAGTACCGTATTTTTCGCATTATGAGGCGCACTTAAAATCACCCAACTGTTTAACTCAGACACTGATGATGAAGGATTTGATGGATTTGTGGAAGAGGAATGAACTGAAAAGTGAGTGTATTGTTTTGTATTTCACGTGTTACAACTGAAAAATGTTGAGAGACCATCCATCCATCGTCAACCGCTTATCCCGTTAGGGGTCGCGGGGGGGCTGGAGCCGATCCCAGCTGGCATTGGGCGAAGGCAGGGTTCACCCTGGACAGGTCGCCAGTCTATCGCAGGGCACATAGAGACAGACAACATATAGACAGACAACCATTCACACTCACATCCACACCTACGGGCAATTTAGAGTCATCAATTAACCTAAACAGCATGTCTTTGGACGGTGGGAGGAAGCCGGAGTACCCGGAGAGACGGGGAGACACGGGGAGAACATGCAAACTCCACACAGAAGAGCCGCAAGCTGGAATCGAACCTGCGACCCTCTTGCTGTAAGGCGACAGCGCTAACCACTACACCACCGTGCAGCCCAATGTTGAGAGTTTTTCAAGTTATGTTACAGCAGATGAGTGTATTTCAGCCACTATTCTTCCACTATCTATTTGTCTACGCTGTCGTTTTCACACAAAACATTAGAAAACACTAACCTGAAACCTTCTAGGAGACTATTTCTTACCTACTCTCACTCTTTTTACAGATAACTCGCTGTGTATAATTTGAGTTTTGTGTTATAAGCACGAGAATGAAGAGGCGAATGCTGACTGTGTATCTTCCTCCACTTGTTTTCACCACATAAACAACCGGTTGTGGCAAGAAAGCCTCACTTACTCAACAGGGATTTGTAGCGTACACATTAACAGCATGAATATTAATTATGCTTCCAAACTATATGCCTCACACAAGGGGCTTAGCCTGCATCTAATTATCGCTTTCAGCTTAATTCTCAAGTCACTTGGAAGCATTTTATTCACATTTGTTTTAAAATTCAGTCTGATGGTGAAAGCGGATGAGGAAACGGGAGGGAAAGCTAAATTTGAAACCTTGTTTACATGTTAGTTGTTAGAAAACCAGCTCCTGTGCAACATTAACTGCTGAAACTTGACTTATTACATCCACAGGCAGGCTCTATTAGCGTTGGAGTCCCTACTTATATGTCAGATTTTTAGAAAAATTAGGTGTCAGAGCAAATATCACTTCAAGAACACATTTAGAGCTTTTTTCACCTTGGCTACATCCTGCATCCACAGCAGCGACATCATATCTTATTTATTGTGTGCTTTTATTATGTGTCCTTTTACCATCCTCTGCATCCATTCAAGATCAACAGCACATATTCACTAACTAGGATTGTATTTTCCTCATACTGAAAACAGACAAACAACAAAAATCTCTGTAAATGCTCAAATGCACTTCCTTTGCTAATTTCGGATCTGTAATCATTCACTTAAACACTCCTTTTGTATTTATAAAGTGCTTTGTCCAATCATGTCTCAGAGAGGCCAAGCAAAAATGCAATCAGTTTCCATGTTTTGATGAAATAAACATCACTAGTTCCATCCCGACGGGTTTTTACCACACTATTGTGAAAACCCCCTAATACAAAGGGAAGGAGAAAACAAAAACAGCCTTGTTAAAAGGTTCAGGAAAATTATCTTTTTTTTTCCATTTTGAAATGGGTTTTGAAATGGTTTCATGAGCCAGTGGTATGAGGTATAAGATTTCTGAGCCTACTGAGGAGCATGTGGTCCTGCAAATAAACTGAAAATCAGTTTTCATTGTGGCGCTTTAGAGGCAGATTCAAACCAGTTCCAATAGCCAGACGCAAAAATGTCAAATTTCATGAGGGTTGCATGAAAAAAGACATGACTCCTGTAGTCATCTGTCGACTGTATATTTCCATTCACAGCACCGTGACTAACCTCACTCTAATATTTACATGAACTGCTGTGCTTTTATGTTAACCCGAAGAGGCCCGCGGGGCTGGAGGCGATCCCAATCAACTTTACTGTCTTTCAGAGGCTCTAGCTGGATCAGTTTTAGGGCTAGAGAAGCTACAGATATCACATGAAACTAGAAAACCCAAGGAATCCATTGGTGCCAACCATGTCATGATAATGTTGATGAAAATGGGTTCTATGGGTACCTATGCAGTTTTTTCATGCAGTGTGAATGTTTATTTTTGCCTCTTCTAAAAATGATGTTTGAATATTTCTGCACACTGGGGTCCCTAAACAGCCTTGACTTACATAAACTGGGGATCACTGTAAAGCTGAGACTGAGTGGATTCAATGAGCCAAACTGCAGTAATGTGTGATGATGTTAGTCCCCATAGTAGCCATTTTACCGTATTATCAACCTCACTGTATAAAATGACCTGTGGTGACCTCTGGGATAATCACAGCCTCATGAACCTTTACAGCCACAAATTAGAGACCCAGAGCATTCAGAGGATGGCTGGACTTCCTCGCTAGATTGAAAATAAGGAGGTTTCTGAGCAGTTTACACAACAGAAGTGCTCGCCACCCAATCGCCAAAAAATGCAATTCTTGCAGAAATCTCCAAATATGATGAAAAATGATACCAAATCACAGCATGGCTTTTTCTGTGCTGTTCATCAAGGTCTTAATGTCTTAATGTGGTATTATACTTTTTTATCAATTCTTGATAGATAAAAAATTGTTAAATTTAGCACCAATTCTGTGTAATAGATGGTATCAACCCAGAAATTGCTGCAACAACTTGGGATGGTCATCATATACTTGGATCATAATGTACACTTTTATAATTCATTTTAAATTAATGAATTCATTTGTATTTATTTCTCCCTACGATGGACTGGAGTCCTGTCCAGGGTGTACCCCACCTTCACCCAATGCCAGCTGGGATCGGCTCCAGCCCCCCTGCGACCCCTGATGGGGTAATCGGTTGCAGATGGATGGATGGATGGAGTTTATTTCTGATTTATAACTAGAACAACTTGTCACATAGTATCTAAAAATATCATAAAATCTCCAGGTTCCCAGCTTTCAGATGATGTACACCACTTCTATGTGACATCTACTGGTGACCTGCTAGCTCCCCCTGAAGACCCCTTGTACCCCCTAAAAAAGACAAAAACTGGTCTATTGTGGGTCTCAGGGGGTTAAAATGTACATCACAGCTCATCATTAACGAGACAAAAATACACAAAGCTGCGCTTAATTGCAGCTGCTAGAGACGAGATGAAGGCGACTGATGGATGCGAGAAGCAGGCAGTTGAGATTACGTTCCAATAAGCTGATAATTAGGCCTGTATGTCATATTAACGCTGAGCTGTGGGACCACTTTGTTAATTGGTTTTGTTTTGGGGCATTTTATTCACTTTTATTAAAAGCAGACAGCTAAGTGTGCAAGTATAAAACCAGCTTGTCTCCAAGTAAATTAATTAACCAAATCATTTAAAATAAAGATTATTTTGCTGTCTTCACATCACATAACATTGCCTGGAGAAATCTGTAAATGTGAGCCTGCCAGTGATACTTATAGTACCCCTGGGTATTCATGCACTTTATAGGCTCTGATATCTTCTGCTTAGCATCATAAACTGTAGTTGAGTGTCACAAGGTTTCCATTCATTTTTGCAAGATTTTGCTGATTTTTTGTGAGATAATTAAAGGAACACTCCACCAATTTTACACATTAATCCTTATATCATTGTAGACTTTAGATTTAAGTTTAAAAACAATAATAAACTATGATGTCATGGGGTTCATTAAGGGAAGTGTAGAAGTCCCACAACTTTACAGAAGGGGAAAGCTAAACTGCTGGAATACCCCTTAAAATTTGAGAAACTCTTGTTGAGAAACATAACAATAGTCATGCTTCTATTCAACTGTCAAGCAAATTGTAAGTGAACATTTGAAAAACGAGTTAGGCGTGTCTACATCAACTGGTTTGGAGCGAATAAACGTAGTTTTACGATAAGTTTACGCTATAGGCTATGCATGGCTGTAATCCACCAGTAAACAGAGTAGAAGAAGTTAAAGTTGGCTTGGACGTCTTAACATCTGGAGACAAAAATGGAGAGAGGTCTTCAGGAATTTGTTTCAATTGATTGTTAGTATAGTTTTGATTGTTAGTATACAGTATGTCAGCTAGTACCGGCCATGATTCATGTTGTCCAGAGACGAAGACAAGCATTTAGGCGTTATTAAAATATCTGAAAAGACGCCTGACAGCAGAAACAGCTGATCAGTCACGTGAGTTAAATGTTCACCACGTCAGAATTTATTCAACAAAGGCGTTTTATCACATTTAGCGCATCAACTCTTTTTTGACAGAGAAATTGAATTTTTAAAACTTTGCTGCTTCCATACATTTTTTCCAATACTATACTTGAAAATACGCATAAAAATATGTAACCGGAGCCATGACCGTTAAGTGGGTCAAAGAAAAAACAGAAATGTTTAGTTATGTCAGATAAGTTGTACATTTTGTTTCAGAAATCCATTCTTTTATTGCATTAAGGCAGTTTTGAATTATGGCTAGCGTCGCAGAGTCATTACAATTAAGTATTAAGTTAGCGGGGGAGCTTGCTATGGTCGTCCCGAATACAATTTTTAGGGCTCTGAAGCTTCAGTGGTCTTACCATGGATCAATTATTGACCCATATAAATAGCCTATATTTAGAAAGGAAAAAAAAGTAAAATAGCAAAATCCCCAAATTGAAAACTGAAAACCTACCCAACAAACAAATATCTGCATCTAAATATTCGGGTCCAGCCCTATAGCATGCACCCAGGAAACAGAAGTGGAACAAGAATTGAGCCTTGTGGAACACCATGTGGTGTAATGGCAACATCCTGAACTTCTTTAGCTGTATAACATGATATTTTTTGTCTCCAATAAATGTCATTTTAACCAGGTGAAAACTAAACAATGCAGATGCAAATCAGCCAGAAGCCTTCATCATATTTGAGACGTGAGCCCTCTTTTTCAATGACACATCATGCAATCGATAGGAAAACAACTGCAGTGCAGCAAAATCCAAAAAAGTGTTTTTCAATGGAATAAGGGTGAGAGAAAAAGATGGCAAAGAGAGAAAAGAAAGGAAAAAAGATATAGCATCAGGAATACATTAATAAATAATCAGCTCATGTATACTGTATGTAACCTAAAACACAACAATCACATTTCATTTTAAGAGACTCCAATCATTTCCAAACTCTGCACATCATCATGGCTCTTCAACAACAAGTACTAGTTTTTGTGCGAGTAGATGTACGACCTACATGTCAAGTCAAGTCAAAATAATTGGTGTGTTTCTTTGTGACTGTTGGAGTCAAAGGCCTTTACGGTATCCCAGTATAGAAATCATCAAGGAGAAAACAGGAGAAAGCATGAAGAAAACAGAGCTTGAGGTTGAAGGGATGCCTTCCCAATGAAGCACAGCATGCTTTATTTCAACAATTACTATTCATGACCATTCATTATATACAGCAGATGTATGGATTATTAATAATGTGCACTCTTGTTGCATGTCTAAGAATCTGTCATCACAACAGTTGACCTTTCTCAGTATAATTGAAACAGACTTCCTTCGACCTCTTTCAGGAGTCTTTGCTATCGTGCTAGTTTGTATTCCTCGCTGCTCTTCCTCCTGACACACACATTACTATTTGCTTTACCCCCTGCTGTCTCTCAGTTGTTTGTAATGCAACAATGAAAGGCACACGCTGAACTCAAACATGCCGTCGTTTCCGTTGACTTCTTTTTTTTGTGTGTGGAAATTCGTGGCTTTTTGAAACCTCGGCAGCTCATTAGTGGCTCTCTGGTACGACGGTGGCTTCACTACGTCTATCAGCAATCAAACAAATCTGCTATGTGTTCATGCTTTGTTGTGCTTCTCAACTTCACAGCCAGTTATTATAAGCAGTTGTTTTTTTTCACTTGGCGAATGATGAGAAGTGTCAATGGTGAACTGTGATGAAAATGAAAACGCGTCCTAGAATATCTGACCTGGGCAGCCTATTCCTGACGTCATCAAGTACTACTTACAACGTCTGCCCTCAGAAAAAGAGCAGAAACTATAGCGCTTTTATTTTGAGATCAAGTCCAAACGTGGATAAAGAGCTCTAAAAAAATATACTAACAACTTAGAAACTGTAATTTTAGGAGACTTTAGTAAAAGTAAATCAGATAATAGTAACATTGTAATCCTAATGCATTCATAATAAAGATGAAAATAGGCACATATTTCAAAACCTATTCTTGAACACATTGGATGACATCTGAAAGAAAATTAAAAAAAAAAAACTAAAAATAAAATTAGAAGAAATAAATATATAAATAAATAAAATAACACAAAGCCATTTGAGCAAAACTTCTGGCTTTCATACAAAATATAGAACTTTATTTTTTGCAGTTATTTACTAATGATTGATTATAAACTAACTTGGAAACAACGTATTGACTATATTAAAGGTAAAATTTCAGTCAGTAGCAATCCTGTATAGATCGAGGGATATATTTAGTTATTAGGCCTTGCATATAATTTATTGTTCACTTATACTGGTGTAATGGAAGGGAATGAAATAATGCCAATATAAATATAAGAATCTGCTTTTGGTTTCCAAAAGAATGATTCAGAAAGCTATTTTTGAAGGTTACAAGTGTGAATGATTTTTTATTTTTTGTATGTTTTTTTATTTCTTGAGGAAAGCTCAATTTGATAAGAATATGGATAGGAAAATATAAGCATCTGTGCCTATTCAGTCACTACTTAATATAAAGACTGTTGACTTTGTTAATACTAATTTTACTGTTCAAATTTATTGTATTATGTATGATGACTAAATAAAAATACTGTTACTACTACTAAATAAAATAGAAAAGACTGACAAAGAGAGGAAACAAAAAGGGGAGTGCACCCGTCAGACCACCCATTCACCCACCATCACTGCTCTACTTCTCTGTTCAAAAAAGACATAAATGTTGACCATATTTTTAAAAAATCACTTCTGTTCATCATTCAACATCTAATCTCTCTAGGTGTAATATGTTCATTGTTTCTGTGATCCGCAGCATCATTGGAGGGTCTTCAGCATTAATAAAACCATATGGCTTGAGTTCCCCTCCCCCACCCTCTGTTAGCGCAGTGCTGAGGACCAGGAGGCTGCTAGAAAGAGTAGATGTGTTAGTCGCTTGATTGTGTATGCATGTACACAGATACAATCACAGGTATTATTAGGTAACATAACCAATATGTATGGTGTGTATACAGTATGTGTACATATATGTTTTTGGTACAGCAGGGAAAACATAAATAATAATAGCCTTATAATGATTACATTTTTATTTTAAAAATGTAAACCTTTAACTGTGGCTCACTGTTCATAATTCTTACTGTAATTTTCATTAAAATGCTGTTTGTAAATCCTGAACTGCACGTTCATACAGGGTAGGCACAACAGATTGACTAAAATGCACCTGTGAAGCACACTGTGGCGGGTCTGAAAACACTTTGACCATACCCATACTTAACAGGGTATCTGCAGGTTTCAACAAGTTGATTTTTTTATTTTGGATGCAATTTAAGACCCTTTCCATGTCCATCTAAGACCACTATGGATGTAATTTGAGACCTACTTCATGTCCACACTGGCAAGAAAATACTAAGGATATGAAAGAAAATTGGTACTCTGGAGTTACTAGCAAAGTACATGAATTTATTCACTGAAACACATTCCTTCAAGCAGTTTTCCCAGTTTTTGTTCCAGGTTTTCACAGTTTCGTAAGCAAATGAATAAATAAAAAAATAAAAAATATATAAAATAAAAAAAATAAATAAAATGCTAACCATAAATAACTAGAAAAAAATGGAATGAAATTACTTAAAAACAGTGCATAAAAAGTACCTTATAGACATAAATATGTTTCAGAAAGTCCAAATTAATAAGTCAGAAATTGGGACCCTGGGTACCCTGACTGGACTTTATCGCCTTCACAAGAAAGGTAAGTGCAGGTCCAGCTGCTTGGTCTTGGTCGTTTGATTCAGACTTTTGACGAACATGAAATACGTTTCTAGACACCGGCTCCGACCACACACTGAATTCACTGCTCTCTAACCATAGCTAACTCAACTTGCGTTTGCCTATTTTTTACCCAGTTTTAGCACCCTGACATTAAGTTTGACGACGTCAACGTCGATGACCAACTTTCAGCAAGGTTTGTCCACTAATAACCACACCAGCCCTCTTGACTGTGCTCTGATCAACTCTATCTGGGGAGAACAGCTATTCCCTTTTGGTTCTGTCTTATAGTTTTGTTACAGCACGCTCAAAAAATGAAACCTTTAAAAGCAAGGTAATGCATTTCTTTTATTAAATGAAAGTGATGTTAATGAATTTTTAAGACCTGCCAAAATTGTATTTAAAAGTTTTCATGAAAGACATTTTTAGGCCTTAAATTCAGGTTATTGGATTTTAGACTTTTAGGGACATTTGAAAACCCCACGAATCACGAACACACAAACCCTGTTTAATTCAGTATTGTTTAGCGAGTGTGGTCACATCCACAACAAACACTCTTTAGTTAGTTTGGCACGATCTGAATCTGCAGTGGGAGGCTGCCTGAACTCGCTGTCCAGTCTGTTTTTGTTTCGCTCCGCTAATCGAAACATACAGGTAATGCATCATAAACTATATGTTTGAAGTGCATCCATAGATGTACTCAACTTCAGCATCGGCATACAGTTGTCCATTTAGCTTGATTAATTAAACAAGCCGCTACAGCTGAGTTGACAACAGCTGGTGCGCTGTCAAAATCTTTCCGGGTAAAACTCCTGGTCCAGATTTTCTGTTCCACACCTGTGAGTAGTAGACATAAACAGCTGTTTGGGTCACGGGACGTACCGAAAGGATATCACAGACCAAACCGAACAGCCTGAACAGTTCAGGACAGATACACGTACCATTCCTCCACTAATGTAAATCATTACATTTTAGGGTGTAAGTTTATGGTTAAGGTTAAGATTAGACAGATAGCAGCTATGGTTAGGGTTACAGTAAGTCTCCAGGAAATGAATGTAAGTCAGTGTCCTCTAAGGTGATGGAAACACCGCTATGTGGATTATTATGTATTTCATTATCTGTGTGGATTTGTGTGCTGTACGTGTGTATATGTGATGGGATTTGTTTCAGAGATTGATTCTCTTGGTCATGACATGTCAATCCCACAGTATATCTAGATTTAGCCATTATATGATCCCCAGATATGGATGTATGTACTGTACATGTTATATGTTGTATATATTACTTGTCTCAATGAAAAATTAACTACAGGAGTGATTTTGAGAAAAAAAAAAAAAAAAAAAAAAAAAAAAAAAAAAAAAAAAAAAAAAAAAAAAAAAAAAAAAAAAAAAAAAAAAAAAAAAAAAAAAAAAAAAAAAAAAGGGTATATATATATAGATATATAGATATATATATATATATATATATATATATATATATATATATATATATATATATATATATACACGTATATATATGTATAGGTTGACTAACCAACTGTGCACTTTGTTAAGCTGACAATTTCCAATTTCCCAGCATTTTGAGGTATTGTGAGATATGTTGGCAAGACCGACTTCACGTGTTTTGACATTCATGCATTGCAGCCCTCCAGGGGACCAGTTTGGTGCTCACTGATTGTCAGTCTGATAAACATAAGGTGATATCTCTTTTATGTTTCAGTGTGTGCTCGGATTTTAATGAAATGTTTCTCCTAACACCTCCTCCTGAGAAAATCACAGCAGTGACAGTTAATGCAGCATGGTGCCAAAATCTTGTTGATGTTATTTTTTTCCTGGAAAACACTTTTACTGCATTGTGAGAAATTAAAAGGATAATTTTGTGGCTTCGTTGAGGCAGCAGTTTTCACAGTGTTATGTATGGCAGTGGGTTTATTTGGGGAAAAACTCATATTGTTTCCCAATTCCTTCCTTTTGTTGTCATATGAAAAGATTAAGAGTTTAAAGATGATGTCCAGTTACAGAGGAGGTCTCAGTATGCTGGATAACATTTTGTCTTACAGGAGAAATAAATGGTTCATATATGGTTTAAACTTCCCAATCATTAGTTCAGAAGCTCTCATTTATTCTGCATTTCCCTTGACTTTTCTTTGTTCTCATGCTTACAGAATCAATTAAAGTAGGTTAAAAAGGAGCCCAACACGATATGTGAATGCGTGTCAAACGCTATCTTCTCCAAGGCCTGATTCACCGCAGGCAGCAAAGCTTGAAAGGAAACTTTCTCAAGGACAAAAAGGAAGCACTTAAAATGAGTGAGTAGAGGCAGTGCGGTCCATAGACTGTTTCAATGAGAAGATGTGTAATTAATTCATCTTTTCTCAATTCCATTGGCTGTCAGGCTTCCCTGTGGCGCGCTGCGCCTTTATTATTTTGCCATTAATGACAACTCACTATCAATCACAAAGAGTTTCTTAACTCAGAGCTGCTTGATTATGGACTGCTCATCTCCCCATCTTCAACAATGAGTAATTGCCTGGGATCAGCTTGGGGAGGCTATGACAAATGAAGGTTAACAAATGAGGACTTTGAAGTATCTCGTCTAAAAGCGATTAATAACTACTTGACAACTTGTGTAAGCAACAGGACAGAGGAGAGCTGTTTTTGTGGTCAACACGGAAAAACAGGATGTCCGGAGATTGTGACGCCGCTGCATATGTCTAAGGTTTCAGCGATTATCATCAATGTTCCAGAGATGCAGGCTAAAGGAAGATGGAGCGAGTGGAGGAAGCAAGTGCACAGAGAGATTTTTCTACAAAGGCCTAGTAGGGCTGAAAGGAAGCTCTGATAAGGCTTCTAAGCGTTAAAGTCTTTGCCAGGACTTGCACTGTGGTGAAAATGGAATCATAAAAGACAAGAAAAGATAAGCTATAAAAATAATCATGCTTTTATTCCTTCAGCCACAACATAATAGAACCATCAATCTCACCACTGCAGCGATTAAAACTCAAAACACCTCACAATTTAAAGTCTAAACAGTGTTTAGGAATATCTAGGAAATGCAAAAGATGAAATTAATTGAATTAACAACTGTGGTGTTTTCAAGCTCTTCTTAGCTTTAACTGTTATGTTCATGGCCACCAGTAGCAGCTATGTTTATTTTTAAATATTATATATATCATCATGGTTTAACACCGCAGTGGGCGGTGTCAGCCTTTTATGAGATTGATGCATATTTTAGTCTTGCAGTAAGATGTCTTAATATTATTATTATATTTTTATTAAATATTATATTATTAGACCAATGTCTAATGGCATTTAATATAATGGTAATGTATGATTTATATATTTATATTCTCCAACATTAATTAGGCATAAATAGGCAATTGCAGGGTGAGTTAAAAATATTGATATATTAAATATATATAAATATTATAAATATTAATATATAAAATATATTAACATATTGAAGTGACTTAAAATAATAATTATGTGGTCAGAGTTTCTGAACATAATCTATACATATGCCATGAAACTGTTTATCATATACTAGAAATCACTGACTGATATTTCATATCAGTAGAATGTAAATAATTTTGAATAGCAATGAAAAAAACATAACATTTTGCCATTTAATTATACTACAACTTGTATTTGTATAGAAATTACTTGTTATGAGAGGATGCAATGACAGCAGAACATATTTGCTTACATAAATATTTCTCGTTAATCCCTTCTTGTACATATATGCAACCATTTTTCGCGTGAATAACTTCTAGAAAACTGTAATGACAATTAGATTGTTTTCATGAAAATATCTCAACAATAATCACATTAAACATGTGTAAAATGCAGATGTGTCTATAGTCAGATACACTTGCTACCATATGTACAATGCTCATTTCATTTATAATTATTATACGTGAAAATATTAAAAGAAACATTAAATGTGTGGACTGAATCAGTGGTATGTCCGTCCATCAAATAGTGTTTATATGGATGTTAGAAATGTGCAGTGGAGGTTATTGCTCTAATGTAATATGGGATCTCATTTCAGATTTTAGTGTGTGTTAAAAACTCATCTCTGACCATAACTGTTTTTGGAATAAGTGCATGTGAAATTGATGTAGTTCTGTCTTGTGTTGTGTCCAGGAAGTGGAGCAGTAAGTGTTGGAGGGGAGTCATTGTTTTGGATCTTAATTTTCGTGAGTAAAATTTAACGGCTAGATAATTGGTGTAGTTGTGAAAAATCAAGGTGTTAGGACGTGAAAGTAGCAGTGAGCCCAACGGGGAAGGTTGATGGATCTTATGAGCTTCTATTGTACAGTCCTGCTCTGTTGGTTCAGTGGTTTCCTTTGTGGTGACGGACCAAACTGGGGACAGAAGCTTACTGTTGAAAGAATGACTGCATGTAGATAAGAGACAGTACGGATAAGATATGGTCTGAAGATGTAATAAACATACTGTTCGTGGTTCTTTGTCAAAATGTGGTTTTGATGAGTGAGATGTGATCGAGGAGGTATTTGTAGGTTTCTGTGATGTTAAGAGTTTGCTTTGCAAAATGAATGTGTTCACATATAGGTACAGATTTCTTAGAGGATGAAAATACCAGCCCAGTCGCACTGAATAGCATAGGAATAACACAGCAATCGCAAGTCATTTCGCACACAATAAGAACACCGTTCTTGCTTTTTGCCGTGTCATTTGTACACTGTGTAGTCTGTACTGATTGTGATGTAAATGGATCTGCAGAACTATGCTACGCTCGGAGGTGGTGATGCAGAATAAACTGATAAAAGTGGGAGAGGAGGTGTATGGGTCCAACAAACACAGGACTTTAAACCAAGAGGCTGGTGTTCGTGTTTCAAAGTGAGTTATTTTGAAGTTTGGGACGTGTTTTTAGTGAGTCTTGTACGTGTTTTCCATACTTCTGTTATGTTGTTTTCGTATGTTTTACTCAATTTACGTACTTATTTTAAGCCCAACCGCAACGTTTTTCCTAAACCTAACAAAGTGGTTTTGTTGCCGAAACCTAACTGCGGCCATTACTGTAGTTTTTGTTGCAGGGCTTACAAATGACACGCAAAAAGGCTAAAATACATTCTCATGACATGCAAAGTATCCTTGCAATGTTGGTGCTATTTAAACATCTTCCCATTAGATCTGGCTGGAAAATACAAACACATTTTAGTTACTTTACATTTACAGTTTACATTAGTTCTGACTCATCTGTAGTGAGTACGCTGAAGGAACTGCAGTCTGCTTTTACTTTTGTTCAGAGGCATCTCTGTGAATTGAGACTTGCATTAAATGTTGACAAAAATCAAAACTATGTGCTTCTCAGGGGAACTGATGTGTATATCAGATTGTTACTTTAAATAATGAGGTGATTGAATGACTTGTTGAACTTATAGGTTTGCTCCTTGAAGATTATCTTATCTGCTTTTAAACATCATATGTAAATGTCTTAAGAAAAAAACTCAGGGTGAAGTTAGGTTTCTATTAAAAAACCAAATGCTGTTTTTCATTTGGTATCGGGTAGGGAATGAGTCGCACCCCAAGTGAAGGAGTTCAAGTACTTCAGGGTCTTGTTCAAGAGTGAGAGGATAATAGAGGATTGGCTGGAGAATCGAAGCAGTGGGGGCGATGTTGCATTCACTTTACCGCACTGTTATGACTGAAAGAGAGCTGAGCTAGAAGGCAAAGCTCTCAATCTACTGGTCAGTCTTTGTTCCTACTCTCACCTATGGTCATGAGGGCTGGGTCATGACCCAAAGGACTAGATCGCAGGTACAAGTGGTTGCAATGGGTTTTCTCAGGAGGGTGGCTGGCGTCTTCCTTAGAGATAAGGTGAGAAGCTCAGCCATCTGTGAGGGACTCGGAGTAGAACTGCTGCTCCTTTACGTTGAAAGGAGCCAGTTGAGGTGGTTCAGGCATCTGGTAAGGATGCCCCCTAGGCGCCTCCCTAGGGAGGTGTTCCAGATATGACCAGCTGAAAGGAGGCCCTGGGGAAGACCCAGGACTACGTGGAAATATTATATCTCCACACTGACCCAGGAACGCCTTGGGATCCCCCAGTCAGAGCTGGTTGATGTGGCCCGGGAGAGGGAAGTTTGGGGTCCCCTGCTGGAGCTGTTGCCCTGCGGCCCGTCGCCGGATAAGAGGTTGAAGATGAGTGAGTGACAAGGAAAAAATGAAGCAAAGATTTATCAGCAATTGATTATGATGATAGTTTTATATGGATGCAAGTCAGTCTTTGAAAATGTTGGATTTAGTACAACATGCTGCAGAATCTGATCAAAGTTTTTGTGAAAATCAATCAAAATGGCACCAGTGACCTGACCATTGTTGAGTGAAATACATATTTGTTCATTAAACATAATAATATAACAACACTAATGACAATGCAGACATGGTTGATTGGGTATATGGGGTTTATCCTGAACATAATGTATTTGCCAAATGTTCCCAGACATTGTGTTCTCTTTGTTTTCCCAATAACACCTACATGGACTAAAGCCAGAATAGCATGTTTATGGTTATGTTTAAATAACTAAACCACTTGGTTAAGGGAAAAATTAAGGGCACAGTTTTATGAGGAAAAATCTGCACTGAGTTGAAATACGACACATTTACCTGTCACCTTTATGTTTCTCAGCAGCGAGCACATCAACATCACACTCTTCCTGCACTGGGACTAAATGTTGCCTGTATAAATGTAAATCCCCGTTGCAAATTTGCAAATGAATGAAAATCATACGAGACAGGGTTACTCTGCAGGTCTTCTTTCATCTGCGCTCTGTATGTATTTTTAGTTATATTCAAATGCCATTAGCACAGTATTTAAAAATAAAAGGCTCAGAATGACTTCACAAAAGCCTCCAGAAAAGGCTGAATTAATGCTGTGTGATATACTTTGTGGAATGACCAAAGCCAGCTGGACTAAATGTCATCCAGTGCTTTATAATGAGAAATTACTAAACTGTGGTACATTAAGTGTATTGGTGGGAAATAACTTGGCGTTCACACCCGCTTCAAAAATAATTGGATTGGGAATACAGAAATATATGGTTTATATTCTTTGAACCCAGAAAAAGCAGTGGATTTATATGCATAATAATGTCTGTTTATGCATCAGCTGCCCAACTCAAGTGCCCCCTGTCGATTGTGGCTCTCCTGGATTAATGACTGCACCCTTTGCTACAGTAGAGCCAAAAGAAAAATGTCTGACAGTGTGATGATACTAAGTAGAGTCAAAGCAGGGACAGGAACTGTGAAGTATCAGTCTGGCGTTCACCACGGAGCTGGTGACTCAGCACAGCCAAGCAGTGGATTTCAATAAATCAAAAAGCTAACTGGACTCACGGGGTGGCCATGGCTGAGTGTTTCTCATTACAGCTGGGTAAGTCAACAAAGAGCTGAGCGACAGTTTGGAGATGAGCCACGGAATAATCTACGCACATTTGACGTTGTAAGCAACTTTACTGCAGATTCCATACTTTATCCGTTTTCCCACAATGCATCAACACTTCCCTTTGATTTGTCTTCAGAGTGAAGGCTGTTTCAAATTTACTGTCCACACTATACTGTAAGTGCTCTAGCCAACAGTCCTGTACTTTAGCAAAGTCTGCAGCCAACAGTCCAGAAAAAAAGAGCAGCTAAATTGCAGAGTATTTATGCTATTTACATTTACTCCAAAATATAAGCAGAAATGTAAGAATACCTATGCAGACTGTAATTTTATTCATTACTCGACCCATGTACGTACTTCAAGTCACCATTGATGTTAAAGATTTTTTTTTTTGGCCACTTGGGGCCATCAACGCAAGCGAGCAAACAATTAACCTCCCCAGAAGACACGGTACCAACATTAGCATTCATTTAGAGGTGCCTTTCTGGCCCTCTGATAAATGTCAGTCCAATAATTCAATCTCCATTAAGCTGTGTTTTGCTCTTCACCACCTTCTGGGAAAAACATATCTATCTCTTCAGCAGCTAAGTGCTCCACCATGTTCACCTGCAGGTCTCTAACTTTTAGGGCTTTAGAGCTTCTTAGTTGAAAGTAGCTGCCTGCTATGACTGAAAAGTCAAGTTTCAAAATAAATGCATACAGTCTCTTTTCAAAATAAACTTCCAACATAGGTTTACTTAGTTTTTAGGTTTACTCACACAACAAAACAACTTTACAAAATTTAGGTTAAATAATTTATTCTTGCTCTGTATACTACATAAGTTGTTCTGAACCTTTAATAATGACATGGATGGGTTTTCATTGCGGCTTGTCCAAACTGGCTGCGTGAGCAGCGCCTAACGGTTGCTGCTGTCAGCCCTTTCTTTCTATATGGAGTTTGCCTTTCATACTGGCCATTTCATTTCATTATCATTTATATTTATTTTAGACAGAGAAAGGTTAAGAAACGCGTGGTAATAATAGTATTAATCCACCATTAAAACCCCATACTATGTTCATTCGTGAAGCCCTGCAAGTCATTGCATGTTCTACAACACTGTCCTGCACATATTTCAGAGTTAAAGTCTCATGTTAACAATGAAGGAGTTCTGTCCACAGGAAAAAATGCTTGAGGGCTTTATTTATTTATTTTTTTAAATTAAAGCAGGAAGTGTCGATTTAAAAATAAATCTTTTTTTTTCATGTCCATGACATTTTCTACAGATGTCTAGCCTTTGAAACTGTAGTGATGTTGCTGATATGATGTCAATATACTGTGAAACGATCACTTCCACTGTCTGTTGTAGCTGTGAACCATGCAGGACTGGCGTTATAAATACACGAGTCCTTGAATCCCTAGAAGAGACGCTGCCACACTGCTGCTCTAACCTGTTAACATGGACACCAAAATAAAAAAAACAACAGGTAACGCAGCTGCCATGCGCTCCTGACCTTCCCTGTGTGGACACACCGTTAGAGTTAGTTGAAAGCCTGGTGCATCTCATACAGGTGCTAAAGAGTACCTTGATATCAGACAGCAAGGGGCACTGACTAAGCAATGGTATTGATGAGACCGCGTTGCTATGGAAGCAGTAAGAGTGAACCAAAACAGTACAGTTGCAGGCCAGACAGCTAAACAATGAGCTGAAAGACAGTTTAAAGCTCTGTAAAGTCGACGGCAGATTCAGCTGATAATTCTCTGTATATTCATCCCCACCAGCTACATCTTTCACACTGTCGCAATGTTATTTCAAAAATATCGATTATAGCCAATTCAACCAATTGCTGTGAGTCGTAATTACATAAAATCGTAGTCATGGATTGGTTTCCAGAAGCAAATATTGTTGGGAGATATTTCTGATTTTGCTAATAATTAAACATAATATATCACAACATATCTGCTGGTGCTAATTAATGTTGTATGAAAACATTTTGAAAGACTGAATAAGAAGAATTATAGTAGTAAACATTGACAATAATACGCCTACAATTGGCCTTCAACCCTGTACGGTATTACTGCAGTGTCTTGGATTTCTTTTTCCTCAGTAATGGTCAAAACAGGGACATGCTTTGGGTTAAAGGTGGTCTCCAGTTCCCCAGCGAGTGTCAACTTCCCTCAAAGTCTCCTTGAGCAAGTCACTACACCCTTAATTGCTCTGTGGCTCTGCGCTTCCTGGAAATCTCTGCACACTCTCTGGTGACATTTATACATATGCATATGAGCTATTGTATATGTGCTTTAGAGATATTTGCAGAATAAAATGTTATATATGTTTATGATCCTAAATTTCCCTCAGGGGATTAATAAAGGTTCATCTTATCTTATCTTATAATTGTTAAAATACTAAAATGTATTGTTATCTTAAATGAGACTTCTACAGCCATAATTTCAAATGGTGCCATTGTCAGCGTCTAGCCATTTAAGCAATACTGTCTCTGCTTTCAGCACTAACAAAATCTGATTTCTCCACATTATTTCAGTGAGTGCAGAATGAGCTGTGAATGCCACTGGAAAATGCAAACAAAATTACAAGCTCTAGTTACACAAGCAAACACAATTAACAGGGACAGAATCTGACAGTGCACCTGTTATAGTCCTTAAAATCTATCCTGCCTGAGGAGAAAATCTGCTGCAGATCTGCTTCCTCTATAATGATGCCGTCGTTCTGAAATTTAAAATTGTGCAATTTTCTTGGTTTAGTGTAAAAGGCGAGCAATTTTCTGTCAATGTTTCCGAACACACCGTGGTGATTGTGCCCAGTCTCGTGGTTTTTCACGTCCTATTTTTCTGTGAAGCTCCAGTGAATCCTGCCCTCAGTGCTCATGGACCTGCATCCTAAGTGGTCGCTGTGTTTTATACATGGAGCTGCCTCTGTGTGTGTGTGTGTGTGTGTGTGTGTGTGTGTGTGTGTGTGTGTGTGTGTGTGTGTGTGTGTGTGTGTGTGTGTGTGTGTGTGCGCGCGCACTCGACACTTGACTATAATGAGCTCGTGAAATCTTCCGGACTGCTCTAATAGCCACATTCTAAGCCATACCCCTGGGCTAAAGGGTTGCGCTGCGTCGGTGGGAGCCGAGGCGAGCACCAGCGCCTGGCAGCCTGCAGCCAAGCCATCCATCAGCACAGCTTAGGCCATCGCTACTGCTCAGCACCGTAGCAGAGGAGCAGGCTGACACACACTGCCCTGGCTGCAAATGCAGAAACAAATCACACTTATACAGTACATGTTGAGTTTCATTATTACTATACTCTGACATTTCAATACGCTCCAGAAATATCTGCAATTTCCCCTGAGATTAATACATGCTTTTATTGCTGGTTGCTCAGTCCATTAGCAGTTCCAGAGAGGAAGTTTGATTACTAAGGAATCGAGTAATTTAACCCTCTAAGACCCGACTTAACTGTCTTTCAGAGGCTGCAGAAAGTTCAGATCGGATGAATGGTATGATATCATTGGTACTAACCATGCCATGCTAGTTTGTCAGCAAAGAGGCTAAATAATGAGCTGGGCTAAATTTTGGCGAGGAAAATCTTGCCATTTTCAGCGGGGACTCTTGACCTCTAACCTCAAGATATGTGACTGAAAATAGGTTCTCTGGGTACCCATGAGTCTCCCCTTTACAGACATGCTCACTTTATGATAATCACATGCAGTTAGCATAAATGTGTTATATTCATGTATTTGAAAAATGGCGTGTTTAAATATTTCTGCATACTGTGGTCCCTAAACAGTCTTGAATTGTGGATCCAATAAGATAAGATAAGATATAAGATAAGATATTCCTTTATTAGTCCCACAGTGGAGAAATTTACATATTACAGCAGCAAAGTGGATAGCGCAATAAACAAGAATCACAGATTTTAAAAGAGTATTCATACAAATAAAATAAAATAAAATAATATATACATGATAAAAAGTAAAGCTAAAATGAGTCCAATGAGTCCAATTGTATTTGTGTGTGACGATGTTAATCCCCAGCCATTTCATTGTAGTGACCTGTGGTGACGAGGATGAGGATGATCACATCCTCATGAAAGTTTACAGCCACAAACTAGAGACCTAGAGCATTCATAGGATGGATGGCTTTCCTCACTAGACTGACATCAAGGGGGTTTCTGAGCAGTTTACACAACAAAAGTGCTCGCCCTCCAATTGCTAAAAGATGCAGTTCTTGCCAAAATCTCTAAATGTCAAAAGTTTTTGAAACCAAATCACAGCATGTGTTTTTTCTGTGGCGTTCCTCGAAATCTTGGTGTCTTAATATGGTATTTTGCAGGGATTATTGACCATTTTTATCAATTCTTGAGTGGTAAAAAATTGTTAAATTTAGCACCAAATCAAAACAAATGATATCAACCTGAAAATCGCTGCAGCAACTTATGAGACATAATAGTGGATCATATTCTTCTATCGTAATGTCCTTAACTGTTATACACTTTTACATTTCATTTTAAATAATGAATTAATTAATTAGCTAATTCATGTTTATTTCTGATTTATAACTAAAGCAACTCAGACACAGTTGACCTGCATCTCAAATTAACCTTCCGGTTCTCAGCTTTCAGATGATGTTCACCACTTCTATGTGACATCTACTGTTGACCTGCTAGCTCCCCCTAAAAACCTCCTGTACCCCACTAAAAAAGAGAAAAACGGGTCTATTGTGGGTCGCAGAGGGTTAAAATAAAAACACCCTGATCTGTCTGTATGAAAATATCACCTATATGGGATATTTGGGGAAACAAGTTCCTCAGTGTTATGTACTACAACCCGTATCAGTGCGGCTCTGAAAATGCCAAGCTCATTAGCATCAACCAGCCCGGCTTGATGAAAACTAAGCCGTGATTTCAGCAGAAGCTGATATGAGAGGGGAGGATTAGCAGCCTGTCAGCACTGCTGGAGGAGAATTCAGACAGAGCCCCACATAGCTGTATGTGGCATCAAAGTTCATCTTTATTAAAGAATCTAATGAGAGGATTTCCAAATACAGCATCAAATAAATCACACATGATCAATGATGCAGATACAAAATTGTTTTTTTTTAAAAGTAGAAATATCTGACTCTGAGCCATAGCCTCAGATTAGAAATATTTAGCTCCCTCTCCACTTTCTTAAATCTTTTTTCATTATTCCAGACAAGTTCAGTTTCATTGATCATAATCATGGCCCATAAATAGCAGCTAGTACTAGTGATTAATTTCCTAGAGTTATCACAAAGCTCATCATGAAAAAGCTACACGCGTCTCACATAGATGTTAATGCTGATCAGTCAAATCCTTTGTTTCTGAACTCTAATGTGAAATACTTGATGAGGAAAATCATTAAAAAGCAGTAAAACCACAAAGACAAATGTATTTAATGCCATTTTTCCACAAGACAAAGACCTAATTCTCTGGGGCTGAAACACATTGAATGCGCAAAGACAACGGGGGCAATTAAAAAGGAAGGCGTCTTGATTTCCAATATCAATCAGAATTCCTTATGTATGGCTTGTTAAATAATGTAGTCAATTCATAATACCTAACATTAGAGGTATAAAAGTGCTTAATCCTTCAGAAATAATCAGATATATCTTCACATAAAATGATTTCTCTTCCTGTAGCGTGTCTGGATAATCCTTTAGTGTGTCAGCAGGAAGATGGGAGCATTGGCCATCGTAGCAGCGATTGTAAGGAGGCACTGGATTGAATCAAACAATCGCCTGCAATTACATTGATTGGATGAATCTCCAATAGAGCACCACAGCTAAACAAAGAGGAAGCAGTAGGAGACCGGGGAGGACATTGTGAGGTGATGAATGATTCACTGTGTATTCGGCACCTGTAATTTTGTTTGACAAGCCGATGAGACTGCGCCGTGTGCCGCACTGCATGCTAATACGCTTCATGTAGCCCTGACCGCCTATAAGAAGCAATCTTACCACCTAATGCACTGAAAGTTGGAGAGAAAGAACATTGTGTGAGAAGAGTTTTTGATGAAGACAGGAGGTGGCCTCATACTGTTAAGGGTTTAATTAGACATCAAGGAGTTTGAGCACATTATCATCCAGTCTCTCCATGCAAGGAAAGAAAAACCCTCTGACAGCTTATATCTGGATGAAAATGACCTATTCCATATATTTGTATCCTATCTTCCCCGCACCTGTTCGTCACTCGCATCTGTGTTAGCGTGCTCTCCATCCAGAAATCATATCCTATCACCCGCCTCCAAGACTAACAAGACTGTCTTCCGCTTTTTTCTTTCATTCCTTTCCCATACGACTAAATCCTTCCATCTGGACGAGGCATGTGCACGCTGATTTATGCCAGTTGTGAGGACAGGCATCCAGCATCTTAACACTCCGTGAGCTGGTTTGTGTTCAAAAGTGGATAAACTGGTGCACCATTTGACTAAGGTTTAACATCTCGCAAGCCCTTTAGAAGTTCCCATGTGTATAATCTGATTTAGAAAATGGCTGAATAGTGATATTGTTTGATTTGTTTGATTAATCGCAAATTAATTGCACATTTTTTTATATTTTCAAAATGTTCCTTAAAGGGAGATTTTTCATGTATTTAATACTCTAAAAGATGCTTGTTTTATGCAAATGTGTATGTATATATTTTATAAATATTATTGGAAATCAATTAACAACATAAAACAATGACAAATATTCTCCAGAAACCCTCACAGGTACTGACTTTAGTATAAAAAATATGCTTGGCTCACTGTAATTAAACTTCCAGCGATCAATCTTTTATTCTGTCCAAGGTCATGGAGGACTATCCCAGCATGCACTGGACAAGATGCACACTCTACCCTGGAGAGGTCAGCGGCTTCTTGTAGAGCCACCTGTGATTTACCAGCATATCAAAATTGATAAATTCACCAATATAAACTTGGAGTTTAAGTAAGTAAAAATGGCTTAAAGAAATTATAGTTTTGTAGAAACTTTATAGAAATTCACAAGACAAGTGAATGCATAAATATTAGGACTGTCGATTCATTAAAATATTTAATCATGATTAATCGCATGATTGTCCATGATATTCATGATTAATCGAAAATCAATCCCAAGTGAAAAAAATCTAATTCTTATTAAGGGGAGAAGGGAAGATTAAGTATTTAATACTCTCAACATGGAAGTGGACAAATATGTATATATCTATTATTGGAAATCATTCAACAACACAAACAAAGACAAATATCATCCAGAAACCCTCACAGGTTCTGCATATAGCATCAAAATATGCTCAAATCATTAACCTGGCAAACTGCAGCCCAGCAGGCAACGACAGCTGTCAGTGTGTCAGAGTGCTGACTTGACTATGACTTGATCCAGACTGACTGTGATTATCATAAAGTGGGCATGTCTGTAAAGGGGAGACTGGTGGGGACCCAGAGAACCCATTTACATTCACATATCTGGAAGTCAGAGGTCAAGGGACCCCTTTGAAAATGGCCATGACAGTTTTTCCTCAACAAAAGTAAGATTAAGTTTGGGGCGTTATTCAGCCTCCGTCGTGACAGACTAGTATGACATGGTTGGTACCAATGAATCCCTCAAGTTCGCAAGTTGCAAATGCAATTTTAATGTGTTGAAAAAAAAAAATAGTGTCATTGACAGCCCTATTTTTTCTTAACTAATACAGGAAAATGTAAAGTTCTGTATATATTTTTGTTATATCTTATTCAGTACATCTTCAATGTCTGTGTAATGTCCAGAGTATTGTGTGTTATTTGCTATTTTCTTTTTTTCATATTGTTCTATGTGGCACTGAGGTAGCTGTGGGTAACTCGTTACCCTGTATGTAAGGCTCCTTGTATTACGCAGAAATGACAATAAAGCAGTCTAAGTCTAACAGAGTCATGAAAGCAAAACAACAGAAAAAAATGGTCTCTTCCACAAATATAATTTGGGAATACTTATTACGAGTTGTTATAGTACAGCCCAGACTGGCATAGTACATTTCAGTTGAATGTCCACCTGTTTGATTTCGGAGAAAGCAAGTGCCATAGTATACATCAAGCCACCGCTGTTGGAAGTTACATGGTATACTAACGAGTGCAACAAGTGAAAAAATCCACTCAGGGTGGGCAGGAGAGGTGGTGGATGGGTCAAACAAACACAGGATTTACACCCAGGAGACCAGTTGTTTGTGTCCTGTGTGAAGCCAAAAGTAAACGTTGAAACGCTTGTTCTGTACAGTCGATACGCTTGTTGCGTCACACGACATAAGAGCGGTTCCTATTTATTCACCCAAGTCACATTGTTAAAGTTGTTACAGCACGTTGTTATGTTATTATTTGAAGAGATAACATGTTTTTTTTCTAAACATAACCAAGTAGTTTTGTTAACCTGACCAGTCATTTCACAATGTTAACCATGTTGCATTGTGCGTTTCTGCAAGCATCATACGGGGCTTATGTGAAACGTATTTTTGGTTCAGAAACAATGATATTCAATGTATCCCGTGGTTCGCTATATAACGTATAATAGCGACATTTTCTCTGGCGACTGGGTTGTAAAATATGACACAGAGAAGTGGATGCTGGAGTTGGGTTCTGATTATTGGTTTCATTTCAGTTCTGGCTCCCATGCTAACAAATCTTTTATCAAACCATTTATCTCACGTTGACATTGCAGTAGAAACCATTTCGGTAGCGTTTTCACGCTTGCTGTTTTTAGACAATGCCGAAACTCAAAATTCAATATGTGGATTAAAACTGGATTCTGATTCAATAAAGTGCCATTGGGTCTGAACACTATTGAAGGCCAACACTGAAGTCAGTGAACAAAGGTATGATATCTTCTTGTTTTCTTATTTATTATATACATTTTGTCCTTTTGTATCTTATTTCATGACCCACTATAAACTACTGGGTTCAAAACTTCAGACCTACTTCTAACTAAACTGAAATCAATGAACGACTTTTACAACACTGAAAAAATGTAAAGTAAAAAGATTCAGCTCATTCTACAGTTGGTTTCCTCCCAGAACATATAAAAAAGAGTATCCCATGAAATCAAAAAAATGAGAAAGCTGATAAAGAATTTGATAAAAGGATCCCGACTGAGGTCAGAGGATCAGTCAGCAGTAAAACTGCACTGAAGACAGAAACTAAACTTTGTGGTCTTATTTCTAAGCCAGTTAAAAGCTCATTAATTCGTCTCTCTGCTCTGCCATGCGCCCACTCTGCTCTCTGTTTTCCCTTTTCTGACACATCACACTGGACATCTGAGTATAAGCAGGAGAGACATGTGGAGCGCAACACAGTGGCCGATACTTTGAATTAGAAAGTGAAAAGCTGTTGTTGCTTCCTGGGAGAGCAACAGTTTCCTTGGACGGAAAACGGAAAAAAAAAACACAGTAACATTTGTGCATTTTGCTTCCAACTTCCAGGCAAAGCAGGAGGAGCTGGCTCACTTTTAAAGCATCTTCAATTACAGAGTGTACAATCGATGTCCACAACGACTGCCGGCAGCACCGAGTCTGTTTGGCAGAGCCAGCAGCTGACGTCTCATCAAGTCCTGTTAATGCTCTGGCTAGAAGAATTAAGGAAGAGACCAACAACCTCATGTATTTACACTTTTTGTGTTTCTTTATAATACCACTACTATCACAGAAGTATCTTTCTTATGACTAAAAGGGTGTTTTTAACTTGAATTTGTTTGTTTGTTTGTAATAGAAAGTGGAAATATGTTCTTGTATTTATTCCTATTATATCCCAATCCTGTCTCCTACAAAACTATGTTCCCATAAAAACAAAACTTCATTCTCAATTTATTTTCTCCCAGATTAAAGCCACAGTTTCAAGCAACAAAATTGCTTGGTTATGTTTATCCAAGAAAAGTACTTGGTCCTTGGATGCAATCCGGATTCATTCATGCAGCGTTAATACATCAAAGAAATAAGTGGTGTTAGAATGAGTTTGCGTTAATGCATCATTATCGTGTTTGCATGGAAATGTATCAACATTTGGTGGTCGAATTTTAACACCCTCACTCATTGTCAACCTCTTATCTGGGGTTGGGTCACGGTGGCAACAGCTCCAGCAGGGGACCCCAAACTTCCCTTTCCTGGCCACATTTACCAGCTCTGACTGGGGGATCCCGGGGCGTTCTCAGGCCAGTGTGGAGTTATAATCTCTCCAACTAGTCCTGGGTCTTCCCCGGGGGCCTCCTCCAAGCTGGTCGTGCCTGGGACACCTCACCCAGGGGGCATCCTTACCAGATGCCTGAACCACCTCAACTGGCTCCTTTCAACGCAAAGGAGCAGCGGCTCTACTCCGAGTCCCTCACAGAGGGCTGAGCTTCTCACCTTATCTCTAACGGAGACGCCAGCCAACCTCCTGAGAAAGCCCATTTCAGCCACTTGTATTCCCGATCTAGTTCATTCAGTCATGACTGGTAGAATTGTGCCTTAGCAAAATGTTCTCTACAAGGTGTTGAAAATTAAACCATCTGAGCTGCTCTGATTTAGCCACAAACCAGCAAAATGAGATAAAACAAAAGGTGGACTCTAGTCTGATAAAATATGTTGTATCAGCTATCTAGCCTGCTCACATGGTACCACAGAAGAAGAAAAACTCATTGATTGTGCTACAACAAAGCCGCAACTAAACAAATCGTACATGGGGAAGCTGAGACTGCTTGTACAGAAATAGCCTGTTTCCTTTGAGCTGGCTAATTCAATCTACAGTCCTCATACACACAACAGAGTTCAACAGCCTTTGATTAAACTGACATGTTTCATTATGTGACTTGTATTGTATTAAATATCAGAGGAAGAAACCTCCTTGGGATCAATTAACCTGCAGCATCACATCTATCGTCACCATGACATACTGTATCAAAGGTATACTTCTTTTGACAAGTAGTAAAGTAAAGTAGTAAAATGTCTACTTTGCACACACTCAAACCCGCAAACAGAAATGGCACTTGAAGCCAATTATAACCACAATTTTAAAGGATATCACCAATTAATTGACATGCTCTTTCACCCCAAACCCAACAATATTTCCTGACGTGTATTCTTGACCCCCCCTTTTTTGAATAAATTGTTTCTGTCACTGCTAATGAATGTGACCTGGACCTGACTCCTGAACTGTGACGCCTCTGAACAGACTGTTTTCTCACTGCTCTATTAGAATAAGTCCATTTAATCAGCATGCTGGTACTTGAAAGTGCCTTCCAGCCACTTTGATCAAAACACCAAAACAACTTCTATTTGTTGTATTACATATATTAATAACAATTATTCCACTTACTTCAGTATTGGTTCCACTGCAGAGGAGACATACTGGCTCCGTGTGAAAGTCACTCCCTATAAGGACAGTTAAATGCAAATATGAATGTAAATTCTTGTACAGCAAATGTAAACTCAGTTAATCAAAATGCACTCTGCCAAACAGAAATGTAATCTCATCTGTTTGCTCACATTTAAGAACGATACTGGAGTAATGAAACATTTTCCTCCTCTCACTGTTTGTCTCTTTCAATGGACTCCAATGCTGCTTACTGTTTTAATGAACCGTTTTTAAGCTTTGTAGGTCCAAAACAGTAAAGAAAATCTATCTAACTTATTCATGTGAATCTTCTTTTTCAACCTGCTTGGATTCCATCATAAAAAATAAAAAAAAATCTTCAATGGTATTGTGCTAGATCATGTGTCAAACTCAAGGCCCGTTGGCCAAATTAGGCCCGGCACCTCATTTTATGTGGCCCGCGAGGGCTTGCAAAGAATATATTATCATACAATTCTATGCTGCTTTACAGAAGTACAGTCATTAAACTACATGTCCCACAATGCATCTCGATTTTGTTGGATGTACACTGAAGCGTCTCAGTATCACCGTTTTCCTGCAGCGGCGCTCTAGCCGAATGATGGGGTCATAAAAAAATATGAATAGTACCAAAATGTCCAAGAAAAGAAAAGATGCAGAGGGAAGGAAATTTAATGAGAGACGGAAAGCGAATCCATGTTTGTGCTTAATGGAGACGAGCCGGTACGTCTTCTTTGCTACGAGGCAGTAAAACACTGTCACACCACTGTCGTCTACCACATGATCTCAGCAGATCAGCTGGAACACAAACAGTTTACATGACACAGACACTGATTTGTTGGACTACAGTTCTGCCCCTCTCAACTCCAACCACAAAGTTAAACAAAGTTAATGTAATAAATTGTATCTGATAATATTTGTGTGATGGTAAAAGAAGTTTATTATTCACTTGAGAATTACTTTGACCTTTGCTGGATGAGTAATGATGACGGTTTCTTAATCTCATAAATTCATGGGATTTATGTTCTAATAACATAGAAATGTGAGTGTGTGCCCACATATGGTATTTTTGTGTCTATGTGCATGCATATATTGTATATTGATGCACAAGCATGTGTTTTTGTTACTGAATTAATCTTTTCTTATATAAATTGTACAACACTTCTGCTTACAGCTATTTTTCCTAGACTTCTGCTTTCAGAGCTTGTTATCATATAAATTATTACTGAAACTAATAATCAAATGCAGAGGCAATTTTGTAATATGATCAAGAGTAGATAAATTTATAGAGTCTTACGATTACAACCATAATGCTGATGTGGCCCGTGATGAAATTGACTTTGACACCTCTGTGCTAGATGGTTGTGTTTGCAGTAGAGAATCATGGGAACCAGAAGTTCAGGTAAACTATGCTTTTACTTGTGTACTCTTGCAGATGGAAATGGCAGATGAGTTCATTGTCCTGATATGTCCTAATATATGAGAATAACAGCCAGTCATAAGTCAATTTCCGAGAAAATATCTGACTAAAGTGCAGGGAGATTACTCAAACAAAAACAGATTAAGCCAAACATGTCTGTTAAACCTATTTGGTGGCTTTTAAATGTCCGAGGTTAACTTAAATGTAATTTCTGGGAAGGAAATAGATTTATAATGGAGTGGGTACATGTTAGGACAATGTTAAGGGCAACAAAACGGCATTATACTTTTTGTTTATTTCATATCAAGAAATCAAAAGATCAAACTCTGTAGGAGGTCATAGTGCCTGTGGTTGATCGTGTTTGTCCCAAAGGAGGGTTTGTAAAAAAACAACAGGGCTATGTGTATTTACCCTTGAACAGAGGACTGTTCAAAATTGAACACAAAACTATGAATATTAAAGCTCTGCTACTTGGCAAATTTTAGACGTGGCATGGCTGCCTATAAAGTCAATGGAATGAGGGCATGAATAGACACAAATTAGCTGTAGGCAGCATGAATTAGGGCAAAGACACATCAGTGCAAGTTGACGTGAACATGTGCATGTAACACAAGGTCAAAATTGACTTCACATTCAGTCTGAACAGTTTTAGTCACAGAACACTGTCAGAGCCTTTTGACAGCTGTCAGTGCTGAAGACTGTAAAATATTTGGCATTTGATTGATGTTCAATTCATCTATCTAAGGAAACCAGACTACTGAAAAACAAGACTCATCAGCATGCTAATATGCTCACAATAATAATGCTAGCATGAAGTTTTGCAAGTGTATTGTTAGCATGCTAACGTTTGCTAATTAGCATGAAACACAAAGTCCAACAGAGGCTGATGTTTATGTAATTAGTATTTGGTCACTCAAATTCGCAGCAATCAATCCAAAAATTGTCAGGACAGTAAAAAGCTAATTGTCAGTCTAACGGTGGCGCTGGAGGTAAAGCCGAGGACTGTTAAAGGTAGTAGGACACATCGTCTGGGCACCAAACTACAGTATGTGGGAGATACTGAGCTACAGTATCTCACATGATTGGTTAAAACTTTGACACAATGGTAGAGCTGGAGAAAAAAGCAGATGATCACCGATCATTTCAATTCATCCTCTCCAGACCTTGAACATCTTTTGCAAATTTCATGGCAATCCATGAATTAGTTGTCGAGACGTTTCACCTCATGACTGATGCCAGGGTGTTATCAAAGTCAGTAGGATTCATACTCAGGGGACCATGAATGTCAGTGCAAAATGTCATGCAATCCATCTCATAGATGTTGAGATATTTCATCCTGGACCAAAGTGGTGGATCAACCAGACCAACACCAGCATTCGTAGAGTCATGGCCTCTAGCACGGCTAAAAAATTCAGAATTCAGCTGTTCAGGACGAATGATGATATAAACCCTCTAAGAATCTAACCTGATTTTATAACTATGTTTTATTTCTTTTAAATTTATAATAAACTACCTTGCTAGATAAGTTATTCATCACTGTAAACCTTTTATTGGTGCCTTTTTGTCAGTCATTGTCTTGCTACAGCAGCAGCAGAGAGCAGTGCATTTAAGGATGACGTGAGATATGAAAGTCCTTCGACAGAAAAAAAAAAAAAAAAAAAAAAGCCGACTACCGTCTGACAAATTTCCTGGAAAACCCTGGTCACCAGTTGTTTAGATCTCCCTCTGACAGACGACCAAAATAAAGGATGGCTAGAAAAATAACCTTCTTTATGGAAGAGAGAGAGATTTTCCTGAGAGTGAAAGACAATTCTGTTGGATACTTTTGCAGAGGATTATAATCACGAGCAAGAAGGCCAAAACGTTCTGCCACGGGGCTTTAAATGGATAATTTACCATTAATGAGTGCAATTTTGCAGGCTAATCTTCCTGTAGAGTTTAGTGAGGGCCATTAGACCCATAAAGACCCATTATTACTGTAATGTTAGGTACATTTCTAATTGCTGTATACCTTTGCACTGAGTCAAAGACTGAAGCATTGTACTTTCATATAATCAACTTTAATTACAGCATTTGCCACTGCATATAATTTGCTCAAATAAAGAACAGACATCAGTCTAGCTTTTATAGTAGTTTTATAACAATATGTATTTTACTTCACACAAGTTTGACATAAAACAGAGTCATATTGATGGAAAAAGACAGGAGCTCAGAAATGTTACTGGCTGATGGTGGCTGTTGGCCAACGTTTTGCTGACCGAGTTTACCGTGCACTCATCAAAATGAATGGATCTTCTGTGAGAATTTCTTATAAAGTACATCCAAACAATTTATATTTGTTTTGGGACTCTAGTGAAATTTTTGGATTTAAGTAAGTCTGAGTCTTGCTTATCTTCTCTCCCACGTTTTTACTCAGCTACAAAAACAGTAGAAATATCTAGGGATGTCACCAGAACCAGTACTTTGGTACCAAGTCAATGTCGAAATGGAAACCTGACTGTACTTATTTTTCTGCAGTACCACAGGTAGCCTTGGTACAGGGGTTTCTTGAGACAAACGGCGTTTAAAATCCGATAGGACGCAGTAAACTCACTCAGGCGTCCAGTCAATGCATCCCTGATAACGCTACACTGTGAACAACAAATCTGTGTTGACAAGAGCTAGTTACGTTAGCTGTTAGCAGCCGGTGCGCAGCGCAGCCCTGTGGAGCTAACGTTAACGGAAATTGTGTTCATTACGAGGTGTTCAGTCTCTACTCAGTAAAAATGAGGTAAGGTAGGAAATGAAGGGTAATTATAGCGTAAAGTATATTTAAGGTAAATTATAACGTTATCATGATGTGTTCAAATGTAATCTTCGAGAGCGAGAATATAAAATAGATAATAGAAAGAGGATTGTGACCTGTTAAAGTTCTAATTAAAGTGTTGATTATTTTGTTTTTATTTTTTTATCGTGGTATCAGATTGAGGATTGAGAATCGTGGACTTTCTCTGGTTTTGGTATCAATGATTAAATTCCTGGTATCATGACATCCCCATAAATACCATAAATTCAAAAGTACAATCTGCTCAAAAAAGATCTTTATTTTTTAAGGTGCAGTCACTCTTAGTTTGTGGAAATCGGTAGACCTGCAGTGAAGAAACCAAATGCATTTAACTTGTCCATTTGACTTTTGTTTATTTACTTAAAGAAAAGTAAGATATTAAAGCTGCAGCAAACCATTTTTGACCACATGGGGGGGCAGAAAATCCAAAATAACTTGTAGCAGTAGAATCTTGTGTACTCCAGGCTTAAGGAGAACTTCTGGGTGTTTGCATGATATAATTGTACCAATATATACCAAGCAACATGGGAATCCCAAGTAAGACTTTTGTTTTGTCCAATATTCATTCACTTTTTATCTCCGCTTTGGTCCACCACCTCCTCAGAAAAATATCTGTGTCTTTGGCTTGCGGGATGTTCAAACCGTCCCCAGCTACACGTTGACTTTGGCTCTTCACAATGTCTTGGCAAGGAGGGTTATGGGAGCTCATGAGCTCAGAGCTGCCCACGTCAAGAGCCACTGAGACTCAACCATATGGACCATCAAACAATGAGATGAAAGCTGCAAAGCTGTGCAGACCAGGGTGCTGATTCTCCGTGGGATCGACGGTGCTAGCCATTTAACATCGCAGGCAGTCGTTTCACTCTGTTAACATGCGACAGAGCTTTGAGTTTCAGTAAAAGACAAGTTATTGAAATAGATGGTCTTTTTTGCTGAATACCTGCTGTGCCAGTTCATGTTTCCACCCTGATGATCTGAAACTTTGGTGCACTGATCACTCAGTAATTTCATTTTAAATGTCAATGTAGGTGGTTCCATGTTGTCTGGTAGAAATGTCAAACTTAATACTGCACTAAAAGCACTGGCTTATGAAGACAGCTTCTGCAGCAATCAAAAGAAAACCCATCTGAATTGCAAACTGTTTTTTTTGTCCCTTCAACAAACCTTTATTTTAATTTTATGAATTTTCCAATTTAATAATATCCCCGACAATAACTATTTAAGCTCAAGATGTATTTGTTTAAGTGGATCTGCGTGGGCATGTTGTCAACAGCAGTGGCACAACAGAACTCTAATATGAATAAGATTCAATGTGAATAAAGCAACAGTGAGACCTCAGTGCAGACTGCATAATCCAGTAGTCCCAGAAGCTGCTCCGGGTTGAATGAGGTAAAAATCTGCATAGAGTTGTTAAATCAATTAGTCAGAGGCTGGCCTAATAATTGCAATATAACCAGATAATTTCCATCCCTGAGAGCTTTTTCTGCCCTTTCTCCATCTTTCTCTTTGGCTCTGTCATACCTACAGGTATTTGAAAGAGGCTGACTCTCAAAGGGAGAGGGAGAGAGTGGGGGAGAACGAGGCAGACATGTCATTGGTGCTGGAACATCAGGGCCAGTCTGTTAGGGCTGTCTCTCTCTGTCACAGTCTCAGCCACTTCTCTGTTATCTGCACTGAACACATGTCCACCCGTGCTATTACACACTGACTGCTAATGGAGCATAAGACTGAGGTGGACCTCCCATTCACTGCTGGCTCCACCACTGCCTCTCTGACTCAAATGCTATTCTTGGCTGCACAGAGAGAGAGAGGGACACAAACATGCATGCAAACAAGCTCTCAAAAATCACACATTTTCTATAAATTAGAAATGCACTTCAGATTTTTTTTTTTCTTTCAAATCTATGAGAAAGCGCCCTTATTTTACTGTTTGAGGAAAAAAAAGATTATTTCCACGGAGACATACGACGGACTGCATTGCTGCAGGCAACATAGCTGTAATAGAAATGGTAATGTCCTCCCTCTATCTGATCACGTTCAGTCGGAGATGCATTCTCTGGGTGGCAATTTGAGTTATAGGGTTTTCCTATTTCCTTCCTCTCTGTCTTTGTGGATGCTTCTAATAACACGGTGGGATGCTGGGAGAGAGAGGACTGTTTAGAGCCTGACCGAAAAGCAACTCGATGAATTTGATGTCACTCTGATCTCTCAAACCCCGCATGCATGCTTATACACACACACACACACACACACACACAAACTCACAATCACAGGAGAGCACATTTATTTTCGATAATGCTTTTCATGGTGCCGTGGGGCTGGACGCTATCCCAGTATGTACTGGGCAGAAGTCAGGGAAATACCCTGGACAGGTTGTGAGGAGGGCTAACAGAGATAAACAGACACATTCTTATGGGCACATCTTTTCTTTCTCATCAGTTCCTGTGGTTCATTATTGTTCCTACTTGTGTGTTGATTAGGCCTGTCAAAGTTAGCTCGATAATGACGCAATTCGTTTTAACGCTGCCAATTTATTGAAAGTATTATCGCAACTTGTGATTTTAAGATGAATAAATATTTGGCAAATTGATCTATAAAACCTAATGAATCGATTGGCACCAACCATGCTAGCATTATACTAGCTGGTCAGAAAGGAGATTAAATAACACTCCAAACTTACGCATGGCCATTTTCAAAGGGGTCCCTTGACCTCTGACCTCCAGATATGTGAATGTAAATGGGTTCTCTGGGTACCCACCAGTCTCCCCTTTACAGACATGCCCACTTTATGATAATCACATGTGGTTTGGATCAAGTCATAGTCAAGTCAGCACATTGACACACTGACAGCTGTTGTTGCCTGTTGGGCTGCAGTTTGAGCATATTTTTATGCTAAATGCAGAACCTGTGAGGGTTTCTGGACAATATTTGTCATTATTTTGTGTTGGTAATTGAGTTCCAATAATAAATATATACATACATTTGCATCAAGCAGCATATTTGCCCACTCATGTTGATAAATACTTGACAAATCTCCTTTTAAGGTACATTTTGAACTGATAAAGCCGGTTTGCCAATAACAAATATAATAAAATAAAGACAAGTCAGTGCTGCCTGGATTATGGTCTTGTTGAAAACGTCACTGGGAGGAAGCTGGGGTGGCTATTAGGCATCCAGACAGCAGGATTCAGGTCCTAAAACACTTTAGGTTTGGGTAGGGGAAATTTGTGGTTTGGTTAAACACTGAGAAAGTAAACATATTTTTAATATTTATCCAAGACCATGTGTAACCTTTGAGGCTTTGAGAGCCAAAATTAAACCATAAAAATGTTGATGATACTCACTGCCAACCCAAATCTATTTTTTTTGGCATATCCAGATTGATTTTAGACAGTCTAATCAGATTCAAATCCATTCGGATTTGTACAGATGCGTCTCAGTCTGCACCCTCTCAATTTGTCTACTGCTCAAATCGGATGTCAGTGCGGAGCAGAATCCATGCTGCTACTAGCAGAGCGCGATGGAGGACAACATGGAGGAGAACCCCAGTTTGTAGACAGCCGCCAGAATAAAATTTCTGCTGTCACTTTCCCTTTCTGCTGCCCCTAATTTTGTAATTTATACCAGCCTCCTCCATCAGAGTGCCATTATTTCAAAAGCGAATGCTTCCATGCTAGAGCGCTGCGTAGCTATGAGGTTACCGACGCCAGTGTTGTCACCACAGCGACCCATGCAGACAGGCTGGTGATGTCTGGGCACACAAATCCAATCTGATCACTAGCAAATAACAACGTGGACAGCCTGTATTAAAGATCTTACTTGAGAATCTAATCATATTTGCCTGCGGTGTGAATGTAGCTTTAGTTGCTCTAGCATAAGTTCAGTAAGGAAGTCTAAACTTTTGCATATATCAGATATTCTCATCAGCTGGTCACATCCATCCAATAGCACTGTGCCACACACAGTTAGCCACTGTTAATGATTTTGCTGCTGTTTCCTTTTAAATTCATGCCACCGTTTACACTCGTTCCTCCACCTCCCCATCACCACCCAGCTTCATCAGCCTCCTCCCTCTTCCGGTCTGAGCAGAATCCTCATCATCACAACCAGCTGCAGCTCAGGGCAGACGCCCTTCGATTACAAATCTCCCTGAGGAGTCTAAGCACCAAAGACTTTGTGTCCAGACTTTATTATCATACTGTACAATTATCTTTCTTTCCTCATTCACTTGTCTCTCCTGATTGAAACCCAACACAACATGTTGTCAGTAAATGTTTTTCAGATATGTTCAGTATATTTCACAACTAATTCCCTCAAACTTACCACCTGCAGGAATTTATTTTTTCTTCAGAATTGGATTTTTCTTTGGATGTCAGGTCTTTCATTTTATATGATCAAATTAAATGTCACACAAGGAATCAAACCTTTTTTTTTTGTAAAGCAGTTGCATTCTGGTGATTTTCTTCTCCGCTATCAATTTCAGCCTGCTAATCACAGCAAATAAAAGCAAATTTGAGGAAAAACATCGCAGAAGATCATGTGGCATCACATTAATCACACTGTTTCAGAATTATTCTCTGTGCCAGCGAGACCACAGAGGCCAGTTGCACTAAACAAAAGGCAGTAAGGAAAAAGAAGACTTAGTGGATGACAGTGACCAATGAGCACCATTGCAGCCTCAGGCTGAACCCTGAGGCCATTTAATCTGGTGTTCCTTACTTTCTTATCACCCAGAAGTGTAGAGGCTCCACATTCACAGAGAAATCTAGTAAACCGGATCAAAAAGCCAGTGTTTTACGCAAGCTCCAACTTTCCAATAGTTGCCAGACTTTGTCTTTTTTAACAATCATCTCAGCACCTTTTTTTTTTGTTTTTTGATAAAGACTGCTGGATTCATATATCATTTTGGTGGGTTTTGGAAGACAGCATGAATTTCCACTGAGTGTAACACCAGGAAAAATGAGGAGCTTCGATGTGAAAACACATCCTGCTGTGACGGGAAAATAAGACGAATAAAAGCTACAAGAATAGAGACCAGCACCATAAATACTTTCAGGTATTGTTGTGACCTCTAATTAGTATAATCTGCCTTGGGATTGTGAGAAGAACTCAAGGAATAGGGGGTCAAAGGGAAGCATCACCCTTCTGAACGGGGATGCTACTAATTCAGCGTTTAAATATTAATGAACATCAAGAACTTTAACCAATTAACGAGTTATAGCCTTGTAGCATTTATTCACCAATAAATTAACTGTACACTCCGTCAGCTACATCTACGTTCACAGCTATAACACCACCAACAAACCCACACTCACTTCCACCACCCACTCACACATGGTCTGTTGGAAACTCGCTAAAGTTACGCCGTGCTGACAGACCGTATGTGTGTGGCTACGGTTAGGACAAAGCCTCAGGCAGCGTTAGACCTGCTGACGTAGCACAAACACACACGGTATGTCACTACAGTTACGCCTGGCAGACACACGTTGACAAGCTGCTAAACTAAACTAAATGATACGGTGGTGGTGGTTGACTTCGACTGGGAAAGTGGCTGCATGTGTGCGTCACTACATGCAGCACTGTGGCTGCTACAGTAACTCTCCCAGACGGTGAATTGAGGACTCAGTTGTCTGTTGTGCTCATATACTGCAGCTGGCGCACTGCTATTAATCTTGCTGGTTAATGGTTAATAATCGGTTAACAAGGGTCGGTTATCGGTTAATTTTTTTTTTTTCAAAATTAGCATCCCTACTTCTAAACAATGAATGTGTTGACTGAAATCAATGATGAGGCTGTTCTCTCTCAACATTACTATTAGCTACCTCCAGATTATCCTCAGGCTAAACAACAGAGCTCATACAATATTTATATTGATGTATACTACAACGTTTTGGGAGAGAGATTTGAGCTTCAGGCTGCTCTTTTCTATGCTGGTGTTAACCCGGGTGGGCTGCTGCAGAACAAAGCACAACTGTTGGTTTTTCATAGATAAGCCTGAAGAATATTGAACATTTGAGGTTATTTTATGGCAGAAAATCAAATTAAATCATTATCGGGTCCTGCATGAAGAAAGTTTTCATACAGTAAAGTTAATACTCTCGAGCCAGACCTCTGAATCGCTGTCCACATCTACGATTTTTTTTTTTTTTTTTTTCTCAGCTATTTAAATATGTCTGGCGTTGTGCTCGCTGACAGCTAATTCCCCAGTTGGAAAAGTAACTGTGCCAATCTCATAAGCATGCAGGCGTTATCTTCCTGTGGCAGGGCTGGAATAGCAAAAGAAATATGGTCACGAAAGTGCGCACAAACTGGGATAAGACCGATGCAGCTATACAGGTTGTTGTAACTAAATTTACAGAAGTAACAACTCCCAAAAGATATGACAAACATTATATTCAATCAGTATGTTTATACTGACAATGGATCACGTGACTACCTGTATGTGAAAGGGAATCCTCACCCTCATATAACTGCCTACTGAGCTGCCGCCAGCTTTACAGAGCTTAGCATCTTTAAGCTGGTTTGGTTTTTCAGCCCACAGCTTCACTCTCACCGCTCTCATCAGCGTTGTTTTCAGCCACAACATGCAGAAGTCCAGCACAAAACACCACACAGAGAAAGTTAGAAACTAGCTGGTGAACATAGTGGCACATTTAGCAGCTAAAGCACCACATATTTGCCAAGGAGTTGGTGGAGACCAAATCAGAGCCAAAAGAAGAGAGAACATTGGATTAACCCTCACCAGGTACCAAAAACACAAGACCAAATGAATGCTAACATTGCTCCAAGTCTGCTGGATGTGTAAATATTACTAACAAATTAGCCGTATCAACTTGAAAACTTGATGTCTGTATTGTGTTTACAACTTGATGTCTCTGCCTCCAAGTGACCAGAAAATCAGTTATTGTGGGTTTAAGTTAGCAGCGTTCAGGACTGATATGTCAGTTGGTTAGGCGATAGCTAATAGCTAACAGGAACATAATGTCAGATAATTCAGTCTGATTATCCAATAAATGAGCCAAAGATTGCTTTCTATAGCTAACTGTGTTATTATAGGCTAATCAATCACCATCTTCCAGTCATCACACCAGAACACATATGAATAAATCATTGTGACACAGTAGTGGAAAAAACATAAAATTTCTATATGCAGTAGGCGATTTGTTAATTCTTAACAGGGGGATGAGGACGGTTCAAGCCCCCCTCCACCCCTAGGATGAAAGGCGGGACACAGAGAAAAGTCACAATTACAAACTAGTCTTCAACTTCGCTATGACTGACAGCACCGTGGATTTATCAGTATACATCACATTTACATAAATACACATTTATCAACACCCAGCGGCTTCTGGGATGCCTGGTGGAATCAAAAGCATTGTCTAAAGTGGCCGCAATCGGCTCCGGTGGCAGCGGTGCAGCTGCACCCGATGGAGGCTACTAACATGCACAAACCTCAGTCAGTTAAAGGATCAATACGTCAGAAAGAATAAACTAACACATTCAACTAAACAGTCCCTCAGCCTACATACTCTCTGTCTGCTACAAGGGGATGGAGGGGGCAAGGTTTTACTGATGAGAGGAAAAAAACAAGAACCTGTTAACTCTGTCTAAATGCATTCATATGGTCTCCTTTATAAAGTATTTAACATTTATATGTTTTCAGTATGTTTACGAGAAAAGAAAGTTGTGATTTATCGAACATATATCTGTTCAAAATGGCTAGTTTATATCAGGTAGATAGATAGATAGATGAACTTTTATTAATCCCCAAAGGGAAATTATCTTTCAGTTACCTCCCGTCCAGGTGATGCAGAAATAGCAGTAAAAATGGTCTGTAATGTTCATTTATGCACAAATCTATTCTTCACCTTTTGTGAGTTGAGTTGTTTTGTCAGTTTTAAAAAGTGACAGGAAAAAATTGCATGGGAAACACAGGTCTAAACACAAGGTTACCTCCTTTTCTCTCACGAAATAACTGCAAAAGATACACTCTGCTCTTTGCTGTCACCCAACTGCCGTCACTATAAATGCAACTTCATGGGAACAATTTCAACACGAGCCAGTGACTCAGTGAAATTCTCCAGAGACAGTGGAAGAATAATTACCACTTCTATTCCTGGGTGGATGGTAAAGCGGCCGTTAAGGAATCCTCGAGTGGCCCTAGAGAGCCAACATGCTCCAGCTTTAAATGTGATAAGGCTGTAATTGATTTGCATGATCCACTTATGATGCTCAAACTCACTATGTTCTAAAGCTCCAGTTACTTTGGGACTAAAATGAATGAATTTCTTTTCTCTGTGGAGATATTACTCAAACTTTAAATGAATAGTATTTCTCATAAATAGTAATGGTAGCAGATACCTTTTGACATGTACCTGAAGATTGAAGATAACCCGAACCCTGCCTATAAGAACCATACATTTTTCTGTCAACGTCGGCTTGTTTCTATGTATAGGACATTTTAATCACGCTGATTGGGAGGATGGAGTTACTTCTAAGGCTTTCCATGTGGTGATTGTCCCAGACAGTTGTCTTGTTTGAATAAATTAATCAGATCAATGTGACGCCCCTGGAGATGGGAACAGCGTATGCATCAGCCACAGATTTCCTTCCTCCTTGGGGAGGGGAAGTGGCCATTAGGCAAGAATATGATTTGATCACTTCTGTCAATGGCAGCGTCGTGAAAAAGCCTGTTGCATCACTGAGCACCATGAGGGACATTAGCCACGATCACTTTCCCATTCTGGGGAGCTTTCAAGTTTACTTTGTAGCCCAAGAATAGCAGCTCTTGTAGCACCGATGTTTTCCATCTGTTACTTTCTGTCTTTGCATCTCAGTGTAATGGTGAATAAAAATTGAGTGAAAAGGCCCCTGCATGACATGAGTACAGGTCTATATTCCATTTAAGCCTCAGCCTTAAAAGCAACCTGGTAAGATGTTCAGTATAATTCAGCCAGCAGTCCTCTCAGTCAGTCTAAAGAAATAGTGGAATGAGAAACCTCTAATCTGTCTGTCCTCTCTTTGGTTTGTTGTTCTGGTACTCTGTAAGTTTTTTATGTTCCAGGTCATTCTGGTTTCTAAAGCCTGTCTGGAAATGAAAACTCGGAGTGCAGCAGAGAGTGAGGTGGTGTTCAAAAATGCAGAGCCCTCGCAGCAATCGGAGCCGCATGGTTTGAAAAGCCAGTGTCATGTTAAAAATGCATCGTCACTGGTCAAAGAAGTGGTGGGTAAATGAAATACTTCCTGTTTGGTTTTCATCCAGCGTGCAAATCTTTGATCTTTGACCTCTCCAGCACAAGCATGTGAGTAGCAGTCGGTTTCATTTGCAGCATACTGCCCGCTGTACTGTCTCCTGGTGCTCTACGCTGGAAAATAGTTCTGTGTTTTTGTTGCAAGTAAACACATTATTTTACCAGCTTGTTCTGTCTTGGACTGACAATGTACCAGTACCTTTAACTACCGGTGCTCTATATGGTTTATAGGTTTATAGTTTCAAGTAATAGTTGGGCATGTTGGAAAAATGACGAGAATTATAGAATTACAATTAATAATATAATATATAATTATATAATATATATATATAGAATTAGAGAATTTATTTTGATATAGCGTCAAATCACCACAAGTTTTCTCAAGACCCTTTTCATAATGAGCAGGTCTAGACCGTACGCTATAATTTAGACTAATTATAATGAAGCTAGAGCTAGCAGCTGGTGAGGTTACCCTAAAGACAAACTTACTGATTAACAGGGCTGAGATAATACACCTAGCTCTTGATTCAATACTTGGGTGCCAGTTCAATAGGTACTGCAATTCTACAAGTATTGCAATGCAATATTATAATTTTTGTGGTTTTTGTTAACTTTTTTAACACTAGACCATGGGAGAATGTTGAATCATACACTTCTAGGGACTTTTACTTTGGAAAATATGTATGTAGTCAGTTTTTTTTTTTCCAGAAACCCCAAAATCAAAGACTAAAGACATCTCCCTCACAAATTATTGGTATTTTCTTTGTGATTTATAAGGGGCGTGTAACCTGTTTTACACTTCTGGTGAATATAATCCAATCTTAGTTCCATATAGCACATATTTAGTATATGCAGTAACTTTTTTAGTCACATGTGTATACTAGCTCTGCAATCAGCATCATTCTCTTTATACATCAATGGTCAGCTCCATTAGGGCTGTCTGAATGTCCATCCATCCATCTGCAGCCGCTTATTTGTTAATTGATATTACAGGATATGATAATGTTTACATCATCATTCTCATTTTCCCTGAAAAACGCATTAAAATGATTATGTAGTAATTTTTACAGGGATCTGAGCCAAACAAAGATGTTTTCTTACATCTGTAGAATATAATGTGTAGGTCATGATATCTCTATTTAATTAAAAATGATATTTTGACACACATGTCACCTTTAGAAATATTGTGATTTCCTCCTCATCCTGGGATGTGAAATTTGCTACAGGCCACATTGTAGTCTCAAATAAATTTAGATTAATTAGAAACATGACGCTCGGCCCACAACGTATGTGGATATTAAATGACTAAGCTAACAAAAACACAATTCTTATTTTCAGATGATGATACACTAAATAAAACATCTACATTCATATTATATTCCATTTCTGCCAATAGATCCCCTGAAAGCTGCACGGCTCCTTTAAGAGGACATGTCAAAAACTGTCCCGGCTTCCCCTGCAGTCAAGCACAAAGACCTCGAATTAATTGTGAATTCCCTGCATGTGTGCAAGCTGCCGCCATTCACATGTCACATCGCTGATCAAGATGCCAAGGTTGACCTTCTCATCAGGACAGGGTTGCACAATGAAGGACAAGAAATTGGCGTACCATTAACACAGCCCGGGCCGTACGGGCTCCAAATATGATTTTTATGACAGAGCCCCAGATGATTTACTGTTGCCATAAATGTGCTTTCGGTGATATTGCAGAGCTCCGAGGAATTTAGCACAGCATATATTCCAAGTGAATTGTCTATCAAAAAAAATCACTTAACCCTGTGAAGGTTTGATCTGTGATAGATACCCGGTCAGTGTGAGTAGGTGATGAGAGGCATCCATCAAAGCATCCATAAAATTATGTTATAGAGAAGGGATGTGTTAAATACTGCATTATATACGGTAGTTGTTTGCTCCTTAACCTAGTTGGACTGAAACTACGTCCAATATTCAATAATTATTTTGGTATTTTAAGATTTCAATCATAATTTCCTACAATTAATTTCATGTTTTAACTATTTGAATTAGAGCTGTCAAAGTTAATGCCATAATAATTTGTTTTAACACCACTAATTATTAGGTTGTAGCAGCTCAGTTTTAAAGCTAGAGTGAAGATACAGGCATCATATGAAACTAGAAAACCATTGGTACCAGCCATGTTTTACTAGTTTATTGGGCGGAAAAAAAAGATAAATAATACTCCAAACTTGAACTAAATGGAAAACTCCCATATTTTTTATAATTAATGCAGCGCCTGTGAGGGTTTCTGGAGAATATTTAACATTATTTTGTGTTAATTGATTTCCAATAATAAATACACACATTTGCATAAATCAAGCATATTTGTTCACTCCCATGTTGATAAGAGTGTTAAATACTTGAGAAATCTCCCTTTAAGGTACATTTCAACAGATTAAATAATATGTGATTAATTCGCGATTAATCTCGATTAAATATTTTAATCGACTGACAGCCCTAATTTAAATAAATACTTCCCTCAGACTCTCATGCATATAACTGTGACAGCAACAGAAAACCACGGCGGAAAGATGTGAAAAGGCTGTAATAACTAATGATGAATGCCATTAAATGTGGGAACAGAGATAAGTATTTGCATCTTTTGCCACTAAACTTTATTGTCTAATCCTGATTCTCCCGGTAGCTTTGTAGTCCCAAAGGTTTATGAAGTGTGTTGCGATGCAGTCTGACCTCGGCTGAACTGGTGGCAGTTGGCCATCAGAGCGCCGCACACCACTCTTCCCCTCTTTCATCTCTCACCTATCTCTCCTGCAGCCCAGTCACAGATTATCACCGCATGCAAGGAGCAGCGAAACATAAACCAGCACAGCAGGAAAATGACGGGTGAGTACAGGAGGGGATGCTGATAATATACTGCTGTACCTGCTACATTTATATTACTGTTTCAAATGCATTAACGGGATATGATATTATGAGTCAGTAGAGCTCCTTCCTCCCTCTCTCCTCCTATCTGTAGCACGGCATGCAGCCAGCCTCCCGCTGCAGGACCTGCACACATGGAGGAAGGAGATTTGGACGGTCGGGAGCCAGTGTTTTTTACCTCAATGAGAACACGACTAAGAATAATAGCGCTCGGTGATGCGTTGCGGCTGTCTGCACTGTTGTGCACAACAACATTGATTAGATTACCTCCCTGACTAATGGCCACTTCCCCTCCCTTAGAGGAGAAAGTGAATCTCTATCTGATAGTCACTCTTCCATTCAGCACTGGCTGCTTCCACCACTTCTTTATCTACAGTGCATCCATCTTGACTGACTCAGAAATGCAGGATCATTAAAACTTTAGTTGATATCCTCATTTATTGTCACAAATTCTGCAAACAAGAAGAAACTGTGTCCGTGTAGCTGTACTGCAGGAGGACGCACAGGGTTAAGCACCAACGTTATCTACGCAGCTGAAGCTTTGAAATAGCTTTTCCATAATGGTTTTAAATGCTCATGTGATGAGATCAGTATTCCCTGCAAAGAGTGAAGAGTCTCTGTCTGCTTGCATTCTAAACTTTAGTCTTTATTCCAGCATTTCCTTTGCCAAACCATAACCTTGACCATATTCCCATGAGCAGCTTCCAACATGTCTATTAGCACTTCAATTGTGAACCCTTGCCGTGCTCAAAAACCACAACTACTGAATATTTACAGCATTTACAGTGTAAACAAACCTTGAACATATGGCGTAAGAAATGGAATGGGAATAGATGAGATGAGTCCACTACTTAACTGCAAGTTAATTGATTGCAGAGGGATGGAAATGTAAAATGTAACACTGAAGTCAGCAAAACTGACACCAACAACGTCAGGCTGCGCTACCTGTTTATTTCGGCGCTGATGTTAGCAGGTTAGAGCAGCCACAAAGCCCACGTGAGGCGCGTGGCGGCTGCATGTCGGCTTCGAGGTCTCTCCTGTTTTTTACACGAGCCGCGTGCAATTTACAGCAACAACAGAAAATAATCATTTTACAGTATATTGACAACATATCCTCAACATTCCTGCAGTTTCAGTGTCTATATCTGTAGAAAATGTCATGCATATGAAAAAAGTCTTTCTTTTAACTCAGCACTTCGGTCCATATCACAGTTTGGGGTCACAGCTTTCAGTTCAGTTCAGTGGTAAACAGTATTTATGGTACAGCAAGGAGGCCGAGAGTGAGAAGCAAAGAGAAAGAGTCCAAAAGACGGCATATTATAGTGTGGCTAAAGTACCCTAATCATATGCTGAAATCCAGCATCCTCCATGACTGCATAAGGCTGCATATCTTTGGCTATGACCACATGGAAGTACAGGAGTAAATGCACCTACCATGCATTGAGAACAGATTGTGACCCAATGGACCGAACCTCCTCTCCTCCAAACCTCAAACCACCGTTAAAATGCAGCTGCCATTCCCTCTTGGTTACTTCAAGCTTTTGCACTCGACATGTCAATGTTGTTTTCAACAATATAAGTGAGAGATAGTACAAAGGAAATAATGCTAATACTTCTGACAAAGTAGTACTACAATTTGAGGGCTACATGCACAATGTAATCTGTTAGCGGAGTATTGTGAATAAGAAATCAAGACAAAAGATCCCGATGCAAGCGTCAGACGTCCTGACAGCTCACATGAAGGACAAACATAGTTATACAGGAACAATGTACTTGCACAGGGTAAGACAACATATTGTTTTATTTTAATCTAAGTAAAGGTTTAGATGTGCTATAGCTTTTATAATGAAACTATATTATCTTGCTTTTAGTGACTTGAAAGTTTCACTGTAAAACCAGCCCAAACGGGACCCACCATCACCTGCTGATCGAGAATAACCATGAAATTAGAAGCAACACCTGTAAAGCCAGGAAGGTCTTTAGTAACTAGACCTCTTTATATTTTAATCGAAAACCCTACTCTAGAAAATATTGACCAGATCACCAAAGTCATTAAGATTCATCCTCTGGAGAAAATGGACTTCTATACCAAATTTCACTGCAATGCATCCAACAGTGGTCGAGGCATTTCCCAAAAAACATGTCATCTTCTTGGTGACCCCAGAGGAAAAGTTCAACACCAAAGTCAGTAGGACTCATCCTCTGGGGTCATGAAAGTCTATGAAAGATGTAATACTTGTAGAAATATTTCAGTCTGGACCAAATTGATGTACTGACTGACTTGTCACTGGCATACATAAGGCCAAGCTACTGCTGTAGCTAGAAATCTGCTGTGGTATAATGCAGCAAAATAATAATACTTTGTTACAGTACTTAAGTATTTTCGAGAGTATCTGTACTTTAATTGAGTATTCATATATCTTTCAGCTCTCACTTTTACTCCACTACATTTCCTAAATAAAATGTGTACATTTACTATGATACATTAACCTGAAGCATCTTTGTTACTTGTTCCTAAAACAAGTAAGCAGGTTTGGTGAATCAAGTTACTGTCACGTCAGTCAATTCTTAAGTTTGTATACTTGTGTGTTTTTGTTCGTTTGCGTATGTATTTCCTGTTTTATTTTGTAGTCTGACTCTCCCTGTTGTTTCAGAGCACGTCACTTCCTGCCCTCCTGTGCTTCCGCGTTTTGAATGAATGAGTTCCCGACTCCCTCTCCTGCGTCTGATCATCGTTCCCCAGCCCTGATTGTGTTCACCTGTCCATAATTAGTCACTCCCTCTTTAGTATTTAGCTGTGTTTCCCCATCCTTCTGTGCCAGTTCGTCTTTGTACTTAGAGTGAAAGCGTCCTCGCGTCCTTTGTGTTTACCTCCTAGTGTTTGATTACTCTGCCTGTTTTTTTCGATTCGCCTCAGCCTAACGTCTTGGATTCGTCTGCCTGATTTTTGACTGACCTCCCGTGTACCGAACCTGCTTTATTTAAGTAAAGACCTTTTTGACTAAACCTGCCTGTCTCCGTGGTTGTGCTTTTGGGTCCACACTTTGTGCTTCACAGTACGAACTGGCCAAATATGGACCCAGCCAACCCGGACCAGGTTCGGTCCTCTCTCCACGCTCATGGAGTGAGGATTCGCCACCACGAGGAACAACTGTCCGCCGTCAGCACTAGCGTTAAACTTCTTACGGACAATCAGGAGAAGTTTAGTAATACTGTCGGCGAACAGGTAATTCAACTCGGAGCCCAGATGCAAGCTCTAATGAGCCGTATTGACACTTTAGCCGGAGAACGGTTGCCGCCGCCTCCTCCCACTCCAGCGCCACCGCTCCCACCCGCTTTTCCCACTTCTCCTCACCTCGCTAAACCTGAGCGTTTTTCCGGCGAGTCAGCTAACTGCCGTCCATTTTTGATTCAATGCAGCTTACATTTTGAACTCCAGGCAGCTCAGTTCCCCACTGAGAGATCTAAGATTGCTTTCATGATTCGCATCTATCAGGCAGAGCCGAGGCATGGGCTACAGCGGAGTGGGCGCGCAATTCGCCGGTGTGTGCTTCTTTGAAACTTTTCACAGAGACTCTGCAAAAGATATTCGACCACACCACACAGGACGGGAGGCGGCAAGAGCACTGGTCAGCCTGCGGCAGGGGAAGAGGAGAGTGACAGATTACGCCATAGAGTTCCGCACGCTGGCCGCCGATAGCGGGTGGAACGACGCATCTCTCCTTGACACCTTCATTCATGGGTTATCCGACGCAGTTAAGGACCAGTTGGCGCCCCTGGACCTTCCACCTGATCCCGATTCGGTCATCGCTCTGGCGATCCGAATCGACAACCGCCATGGGAAAGGGAGAAGGAGAGACGCAGGGGTGCGGCTCCCCAACCTCCAGAACCGACGGGGCCACCTGCTCGACTCCGCCCAGCCTGGCGTCCTTCTCCTCCTGCTGAGGTGAGTGGTATCTCGTCTCCCCTAGTGCCCCAGAGGAGCCGATGCAGGTGGCCCGAGCCCGGCTGACTCCGGAGGAGCGACACCGACGTCTCCGAGAGGGGAGGTGCATCTATTGTGGCCAGCTGGGCCACTTTCTGTCCACGTGCCCGGTAAAAGATCGGGCTCACCAGTAAGCGAGAGGGCACTGGTGAGCCACACATCTTCCTCCAAATATTCCTCTCGCCCTCTGACTAGGTTCAGCTGGTTTCCCAGACTCACTCTCTGCATTATCCGGTCCTGGTGGATTCCGGGGCCGATGAGAATTTATGGTGGAGACTGGTTAACACGCTGGGCCTACGGAAGACTCCCCTGCCCGAGGTGTTGGAGGCCAATGCTGGACGGGCGTCCTCTGGGTGGGTGACTCACCGCACCCACCCGTGACTGATATGGCGGTAACCAACAGAGGCTTCCATGTGTTTAATTCCCTCTTCCCCTTTGATTTAGGTTTGCCTTGGCTCATTAAGACCAACCATAAGTGGGTTTGGTAACGTTTTGGGGTGGGGAGGGGAATGTACACTAACCTCTCCATCATCTGTCTCACCTCCGGGCTTCCTGACTCTCGGTCTGCGCCCCCAGCGGTGATGGTGGGCACTACGGCATCACTCCAGCATCTCGCTCCTGCACCCTCCTGTGATTACACAGACCTGACCGGCGTGCCGGCCTGTTATCATGACCTCAGTGAAGTTTTCAATAAGGCAAGAGCCACTTCACTACCTCGTCACCGCCCCTACGACTGCGCCATCAACCTTCTTCCTGGCACTTCACCTCCAAAAGGACGTCTCTACTCTCTCTCTGCCCCCGAGCGGAGAGCCATGGATGATTACATCGAGTCCTCCCTGGCAGCGGGGATTATCCGTCCATCCTCGTCCCCGCTGGGGCGGGCTTCTTCTTCGTAGAGAAAAAGGACAAATCCCTCCGACCATGCATCGACTAAGAGGGCTAACGAAATAACCATAAAGAAGGTACCCCCTCCCTCTCTTTCTTCCGCTTTTGAAGTGTTAAAAGGTTCCAGGGTTTTCTCTAAACTAGATCTTAGAAACGCGTCCATCTGGTGCGCGTGAGGGAGGGGGACGAGTGGAAAACAGCCTTCAATACTCCTAGCGGGCACTATGAATATTTGTTATGCCATTCGGACTTACAAATGCCCTGCGGTTTTTCAAGCCCTTGTACGATGTCCTTCGTGATATGCTCAACCAATTTGTCTTTGTTTACCTTGACGACATTCTGATTTTTTCTCCAGACCAGCACACCCATGAACCCATGTCCGCCGCGTTTTACGTCGTCTCTTGGTACACCAGCTGTATGTTAAAGCGGAGAAATGCGAGTTTCATGTCCCCAGCCTCTCCTTTCTCGGATTATTGTGGGTCCCGATCGGATCAAAATGGACCCCTAAGGTTAGCGCCGTAGCCGATTGGCCAACCCCCACTACTCGTAGACTGGTAAGCGTTTTGGGTTTCGCCAACTTCTACCGGAGATTCATTCGCAACTTTAGTAACATCGCTGCGCCCCTCCATGCGCTAACCTCCCCACAGACTAGGTTTGTGTGGACGCCCCAGGCAGACCTAGCATTCAATAAGTTGAAGGAGGTTTCTCTTCCGCCCCGATTTTGACACTACCAGACCCGCACCGTCAGTTCGTAGTGGAGGTTGACGCCTCCAATACGGGTATCGGTGCCGTTCTGTCCCAGCGTTCCGCTGAAGATAACAAGCTGCACCCCTGTGCTTATTTGTCCAGAAAGTTATCTTCAGCGGAACAAAACTACGATATTGGCAACCGGGAACTACTAGCGGTTAAAGCCGCGTTGGAGGAGTGGCGCCACTGGCTTGAGGGGAGTGATCAGCCGTTTGTGGTTTGGACCGACCACAAAAACTTAGAATACATTAGGTCGGCCAAACGGTTAAACTCCCGTCAGGCCAGGTGGTCCCTCTTCTTCAACCGCTTTAATTTCACGTTGTCGTACCGCCCAGGCTCAAAGAACCTCAAACCAGACGCCCTGTCCCGTTTACATGATCCCGACCCAGTTCCTGACGAACCATCTTATATTGTTCCTTCCTCGTGCGTTATCGGGGCCATCACATGGAGCGTCGAACACCGGGTTAAGGAGGCTTTAAAGGACACTCCCGCACCCAGCGGGTGTCCACCTAACCGGTTATTTGTCCCAGTCTCACTCCGTCCGCAGGTCATTCACTGGGCTCACACATCTCGACTAACCTGTCACCCGGGCACCAGGAGAACCGCCTCCTTCATCAGGCAGCGTTTCTGGTGGCCCTCCATCGAGAAGGAGGTGGGGGAGTATGTGGCGGCTTGCCCTGTCTGTGCCAGGAGCAAGTCGTCACATCAGGCTCCGCCGGGTCTTCTCCAACCTCTCCCCGTGCCTAGCCGACCCTGGTCAGACATCGCCCTTGACTTTGTTACGGGACTCCCCCCATCAGAGGGTAATACCACCATTCTAACAGTTGTTGATCGGTTCTCTAAGATGGTCCATTTTATTCCCCTGTCTAAACTGCCCTCCGCCAAAAGAACGGCGGAGGTTCTGTTGCATAACGTTTTCCGTCTTCATGGTTTCCCCAGGGACGTGGTGTCTGACCGGGGTCCGCAGTTTATATCTCGTTTCTGGCGGGAGTTTTGCTCCCTGATTGGCGCTACCGTAAGTCTCTCCTCCGGGTACCACCCCCAGTCTAACGGACAATCTGAGCGCTTAAATCAAGAGCTAGAGACGGGGCTTAGATGCCTCGTTTCACAAAATCCGGCTACTTGGAGTAAACATCTTATCTGGGTTGAATACGCTCACAACACTCTGCCCTGCTCTTCTTCAGGTCTCTCTCCGTTCCAGTGTTGCTACGGTTACCAGCCTCCCCTCTTCCCAGAGGTGGAGAAAGAAGTGACTGTTCCCTCCGCTCACGCGCTCATCCGCCGTTGCCACCGGGTTTGGAGGGGAGCTCGCCAAATGTTGCTGCGAAGCACCAACAGGTGGAAGAGGGCTTCCGATCGGCGCCGAACACCTGCCCCCACCTATCGCTCAGGTCAGCGTGTGTGGCTCTCCACCAAGGACCTCCCACTCAGAGTTGAGTCTCGTAAACTCGCTCCTAAATTTGTCGGCCCATTCCCCATTTCTAAAATCATTAACCCGGTGGCCATCAAATTACAACTCCCCAGATCTATGCGCGTGCACCCCACATTCCATGTCAGCCGCGTCAAGCCTGTTAAAGAGAGCAGCCTGGTCCCAGCCTCCAGACCCCCACCACCCCCCCGATTCCTCGACGGCGGCCCTGTCTTTACAGTCAAGCGTCTCTTGGCTGCCCGCCGTCGAGGAAGGGGGGTCCAGTATCTTGTAGACTGGGAGGGATATGGCCCGGAGGAGAGATCTTGGGTACCCACTAAAGATATAGTAGACCCTGAACTGATTCACAACTTCCACCGGCGTCACCCCAACCCTTTTGGGACTTCTGGTGCCGTCCCTAGGAGGGGGGTTCTGTCACGTCAGTCAATTCTTAAGTTTGTATACTTGTGTGTTTTTGTTCGTTTGCGTATGTATTTCCTGTTTTATTTTGTAGTCTGACTCTCCCTGTTGTTTCAGAGCACGTCACTTCCTGCCCTCCTGTGCTTCCGCGTTTTGAATGAATGAGATTCCCGACTCCCTCTCCTGCGTCTGATCATCGTTCCCCAGCCCTGATTGTGTTCACCTGTCCATAATTAGTCACTCCCCTCTTTGTATTTAAGCTGTGTTTCCCCATCCTTCTGTGCCAGTTCGTCTTTGTACTTAGAGTGAAAGCGTCCTCGCGTCCTTTGTGTTTACCTCCTAGTGTTTGATTACTCTGCCTGTTTTTTTCGATTACGCCTCAGCCTAACGTCTTGGATTCGTCTGCCTGATTTTTGACTGACCTCCCGTGTACCGAACCTGCTTTATTTAAGTAAAGACCTTTTTGACTAAACCTGCCTGTCTCCGTGGTTGTGCTTTTGGGTCCACACTTTGTGCTTCACAGTTACATCATTCATGTGATGGTCAAGTGCGAACAAAGCGCTCTCAAAGCTGTAGTTAAGTTTTGATTTCCGCTCAAGTCCAAGCAGGCTGCATGTCAGATCATGCAACAGAAAACTGGATTTTAGGACTGGATTGGATCTTAAGTACATTTCATATCAGAGAATAACTTGATAAGTAAAATAAATATCAGATACTTTCAGACCTTGACTCAAGTAATATTCTAATAGGTGACTTTAACTTCTACTTAAGTCATTTTTTGATTAGATATCTGCACTTTTACTGAAGTATGGCTTTGAGGTACTTCATCCACCTCTGTGAACTGTAGAAATCCTTCACTTTTGGCAGCACCAACCCCTCTGATGTGCGCGCGTTGCTAATCATCTGGAACAGCTTTGAAGCCATGTAATATCTGGGAGTCAACAACATTTGGTAATTACAAGGGGATGTGAATCCTAATTGTTACACACATAAAGCACACAGTCAGGACATTTGGCCCTCGGGCATGAATTTGTTCCCCTTCTGACAGCTTACTTCCTATTTGTCTGTTCTGTTCTGTAATCCCAGTCGTCGCTCTCTCGCGGCTCGCATGGACAAATAAGCGTGACAGTGTTTGCACACACAACAACTTTGTCCAAACACACATGGCTCCTCACAGCGCAACAGACGGATGCTTCTCTGCAAACGGACACGGTTTTAATCAGAAAACCAGTTGATGTGATCAATGAGGTGTGGTGGCAGGATGCCTCCAAAATCTGGGACTCATTGATCAAAATTTGACCCGCTATTGTCAGCCCGCTGACAGGTTTATGATCTGGTTTGGATCTAAAACACTCGCCCTCGCAATCATTGCTTGTTACAGTCGTCTTGGGTGCTAATTTTCACCCCATTATGAATGAGCTGGTTGTTTGATGAGAGACATCTGTCTCAGTTCCAATGTATTATCACCAGCAGCCGTTGGTAGAGTGGACACACACTGCTAGTTTGGCAGGAAATACGCAGGAAGATGCCCTTCGAAAATGAACCCTTATACTGTATGGGAGTTTATCTGACCACCATCTGCCGTAGCCCAGAATAGCTGCTTTGTGTGTGTGTGTGTGTGTGTGTGTGTGTGTGTGTGTGTGTGCATTTCTGTGTAAATGTTTGGAGTCTCCATCTGATGTTTGCTCAGTTAATCAATAGTGGTGATGCTGTACTCAGGTGACATATAGTCCAGGCATCCCTATCTCCTCACCCTAATCAGATTACCACTGAATACCGTCTATGTACACACCGGCCTCCTGGCCAGGATTTGGAGCTCTGAGATGCTGCCAGCGCCGCCACCGAAGAAGAAGCAAGAACACCGTGTGAAAATTGCAAGTCTATTGGCGGCGTTGTCAAAATAACACCAGATTTCGGCGATAAGAAAGCAATTACACAACCTTTTGAACTGCGTAAGTCAAACAAACACCTGGTCGACCTTACAAGTCTCCAGAATGCAGGTGCATGATATCTTGCAGGAATTTAATCTTGAATGTAAGAAATGCATAAACGAGCAGCAGAGATTATATCCAAACTGGCCAACAGCTGAATGCAAACATTAGCTGCGATCACGGAAGCCATTTCTTAGATGATTTCTATCAATGAGAGCCAGTTCTGCACAGCGTCAGCATGGAGCGTTATTTCCAACGGGGAAGAGGAAACGCTTGCGCTCCTCTACATTTGGAATTGTTTCATATTTCTATTCCTGCCTCCTCATCCATGTAATACCAGTCTCTCATAATCAGTTGAGGATTTAATTTCACAGAAAGGATTCAAAACAAATGGATCCGACAGCCGTTTGCCATTCACCACATTCATCCATCTCCTCCTTATTGAAAATCATTGTGCGAGGCCTCCCTGCTTTCCGTAAATCCATTTAATTTACTGAACTGGTTCCTCAGAGCGTTTTATTTTCCCCTTTTATTTTTTTTTCAGCTAGCCCCTGTGACCAAGTGTTCAGTGTGAGAAGAAACTGTTTCAAATCAATCAAAGTTCTGCTGGCTTCGGCCTCCTCACCTCGCCGTGATTTCAGCTGTCATCGTCCCCCCTGATTGGTCGGGATCTCCTCAATCGCCCGTGGAGTGGAAACTGATCCTGTCGACAGGGAGACAAAGGTACAAACAGGAGAGTGTCAAATCAAACGGAATAGAGGAGAAACAACACAATCAGCGAGTCATTACAATGCAGGTCATCGCTCCAAGAAGTGGAAACATGTAGAGTCTGTTTTTCTTTTGTCAAGGGCTCTCAGAAATACTGTTGACCCTCCCCTCTGTGTGTGGGAAGGTTTTTTATGTCTGTTCACAAGGTAAACTATAAGTTTACCTTGTGAATTATAGCTGCAGAATTAATGCATTTACTGATATGTTTAAGTTAGGGCTGTCAAAGTTAACACAAATTCATTTTAACACCACTAATTTCAGCATTAACGCAACTTACAAGTTTAAGGTTGTAGCAGCTCAGTTTTAAAGCTGGAGTGAAGATATTGGTATCATGTGAAACTAGAGGAATCCATCAGTACCAGCATGTCATATTAGCTTGTCATGAAGGAGGATAAAAAATGCTCCACACATACTTTAAATTTTGGAGAGGAAAAACTGTCATGGCCATTTTCAAAGGGGTCCCTTGACCTCTGGCCTCCAGATATGTGAATGTAAATGGGTTCTCTGGGTCCCCACCAGTCTCCCCTTTACAGACATGCCCACTTTATGATAATCAAATGCAGTTTGGATCAAGTTATAGTCAAGTCAGCACACTGACACACTGACAGCTGTTGTTTTATGAGTTAGTTATGGTTTGAGCATTTTTTGTGCTACATGCAGAACCTGTGAAGGTTTCTGGACATTATTTGTCATTATTTTGTGTTGTTAACTGATTTCCAATAATAAATATCTACATTCATAAATATGCATAAAGCAGCATATTTACCTTTTACATTTACATGACTGAGTTACATTTTCTCAGAAAGTTCATTTATCCACAATTAAGTGGCCCTTCCTCTCTTCTAATCACATATGAAGAGTTGGCAACGACTTTATTTGCGCTGATATTTAACTCTAACAGCTCTTCTGTGAGGTAAATTTAATAAACTACAGTAAGATGTGTGACGTTACATCCGGTCCGTATCAAAGCGTGTTCGTTAGAGGTTTCCTGTTTGTCAGTGTTATGTTAGTTGTTATGTTGCTCTGCTGGTTTGTTACTCAGGACTCGATCGGCGGGTGGTGATTAATAAATACTGTCTCAGCCCAACACATCGCTGGTCTCATAGCTCTGAAAAATCGGTGCCGATCACAGTTACAAGTGATATCTTCAGCTCTGAAAGGACCCTCGGTTCTGTGTGGGAAGACTTTTTATGTCTTCAGACAAGCGAGCTACCTGTGAGTTAATCTTTTGAATTATAGCTGCAGAATTAGTGCATATACTGATGTATTAATGTGTGGACTTATGACCTTAATTGATTGATGTGGAATTGTATAAAAGTTTAAATGTTTAAAAAGAGCTTTTCTGTTTCCTAAAGTCTGACATTCACCTCTGCCACCAAATGAACATAATAGAGGTGCTGAATTACATGACTCAGATACATTTTCTCAAAAAGTTAATTTACCCACATATAAGTGGCCCTTTCTCTCTTCTAATCACATATCAAGAGTTGGCAACGACTTTCTCGCTCTTCCACATTAATTATGGATTCTCTGGTAATTTTCATTAATTACAGAAATGCCTGCAGTTAATCATCATTATTCTCTTTGGGTGTGTGGGTTATTTTCTGCATTCAAAGGTCGAGGAACTCGCGCATGTTCATAAGAAATCATCACGGAGATCGCTTCAGCACTCTGGGCTTGAATAGGAAACAGCTTTTGGAGAGGAAAAAGGAGCGCCCTTTGGTTAATTCAGACGATTAATTTGACCTCTCCGCATTAATGTCTGTCTGTAAATGTGTGTGTGAGAGAGCTGATTCATAGAGTGTTTATTTCCCTATGGTTACGTCCTTAGATGAGTGGAGGGCGTGTGGTATTATAGCACTTCACATATACTAAATAAATATCACATTTTAACTGTTTTAAATAATGTAAATTTCAATACTTTTGGGTATTCTGGGCCCGTATTTATCAAGTAACAACAAACATTTAACCCCTGACTACACACATTCCCATCTCAACATGCAGTTTGGAGTTTTAAACAATAGTATTATTCAAAATGCAGTAAAAACAATGTTTTCTCTATAAAGGCAAATAATATTTTAACTTTTTTTAATCAGGTCATCTCATTGAGATCAAAATCTCTTTTTCAAAACCCTGAGACAATCAAACAACCAGCTGCCAGGCAACAAACACAGTTAATAAAAACAATTATATAAAAAAATAGATGTGCCATGAAAATTAATAAATAAAGAGCTTGAATCTAATAATGATATTTACCAGTAGACCTTTTTACAAGATCACAGATTATTGACGTATCTAAGTCAACTCTATCCAATCACATTATTTTACAATTCATATTAACCGTCCCTTGCATATAATAATAATAGGGCTGTCAATTAATTAAAATATTTAATTGTGATTAATCGCATGATAGTCCATAGTTAATCAATTACTTGCAAATTAGCAGGAGATTTGTCAACATTGGAGTGGGCAAATATGCTGCTTTATACAAATGTACGTATATATTTATTACTGGAAATCAGTTAACAACACAAAACAATGACAAATAATGTCCAGAAAGCCTCACAAGTTCTGCATTTAGCATAAAAATATGCTGAAATCATAACATGCAACAGCAGCTGTCAATGTGTCAGTGTGCTGACTTGGCTATGACTTATTGACCATTTTCATTCACATGTCTTGAGGTCAGAAAGATTTAGCATAAGTTTGGAACATGATTTAACCTCTTTCGTCAAGCTGGTGTAACATAGTTGGTATCAGGTTTTCTAGTTTCATATGATGCCAGTATCTTCACTCTGGCTTTAAAACTGAGCCGCTACAACCTGCGTTCAAGAAATCAGTGGTGTTAAAACGTTATCTTCACATTAACTTTGACAGCTCTAATATATAATGTTGCAAACCTGCAAAAACAGGTATTGGTGTAAAAGGAAAAACATTGTAACAATATAAATATTTAAAATAATTAATTGATTAATAAACAAATGAACCCACAATAAACAGAAATGCAGGCTGTTTTTCAAAGGCTTCACACTGAGTGGTGAATTCACAAAGAAAGGATTGCGACCGCGGATTGCACCATGAACTGCACATCACTTGCCACCACTATAAGGTCTGATTCATAAAAGGTATAATGCAAATGATATTACACCCAGAAAGTTTGTGTGGTGCAATTTGTCCCTTCTTACATCTAATTGCAATTACCATGCAACAATCTGTAAATGCACCAGGAATATGGTAGCAGAACAACGGCAGAGACAAAAAGAAAAAACTGACATTTTCAGACCATGCGGATCAGGTCCTGACCAACGAGGTGCAGAGGCATTCGTCAAAACTTCAGGCAAGAAACGTAACAGAGAGAAATCATACATGGGATTTAATATCCCAGTCTTTCAGCGCACTTCAGTTACCACCAAATCTCTGAAGACACCAATAATTTCACTGCTGTCTCAGGACCCGTCGACTATCAGTCTGACAATGGATAAGCTTCTGGGGTCAAGGGGCTATATTTCTGTGGTTCCAGTGGAGCCAGCGGTTATCCGGACTTTCTTTTCTGCATGCTGATCGTTCTTTACAGTCCAATTAGCAACTTGAGATGTGAGACTGTAGATGGAGTTCAGACACGACGTCAGCGACGGATTGTTTCTCAAATAAAGTCAAAGCTAAAGTGAAGATACTGGCATCATACGAAACTGGAAAACTTACAGAATCATTGGTACCTTGCCATTTTCAAAGGGGGTCCCTTGATCTCTGACCTCTAGATATGTGAATGTAAATGGGTTCTCTGGGTACCCCACCAGTCTCCCCTTTACAGACATGCCCACTTTATGATAATCACATGCACTTTTGGGCAAGTCATAGTCAAGTCAGCACTCTGACACACTGACAGCTGTTGTTGCCTGTTGGGCTGGAACAGATAAAATAATGTGAGATTAAGTTGTGATTAATCACGATTAACTATGAACAATCATGCCAATAATTACAATTAATGGCAATGGCGGGCGAATGAGGAAAAAATACCAAGCAATAATAGATTTTAACAGGTCAAAGATTAGCAGAGTTCATAGTATATTTGTGTAGGTACGTACAGCCTACACTGAATACCGATTTCTTGCCTTTTAGTAAGATGTTGTGAATGACAGCACAACACAATAACTAATTTCAATACATGTAAATAGCACATGAGCACTTAGTTAGGGGTGTTCGGCAGTTCGCAGCGCAATCCCTTTGTGAATTCACCCCTGAGTAGTTAAATAAAAATACTGTTCCCATTATCTTATTCCAGCCAAACTGACCCAAATCAGCAGATAGCAGCTATTTCCTGAATTAAGAAAAAAGAAAATGTTTTATTCCTCTGCCTTAAAGTAGGAACAAAAAGCCGGTAAAAAACCCGGTTAAAAACATACAGGTTTGTATTTCACGACTCCACTTTACAGATGCAAACATTTGCATAAAGAACAAAAATGGCTCGCGTCAGTAAGCAGCAACCGTACAATGGCCCACTCTGGCATCTCCCACCCTATTGTTCTCCTGCACTAATCTAGGGCTCGGTCTACAGCTGCGGATTAATTCCACTTTCCTTCCAATTAGCATATTTGATTATGCAAAGAAATTCTCTTGACTTTGCCGGGCTTCCTGAGAGCCTTTATTAATTTCCACTGACGAAGAATCCTCCGATCACAATTAAATGATAAATGGTTAAGTGTTGCATATGGAAATCAGTCTGTCTTATTTAGATGCAATTTGTTGTTGTTTTTTCTATAATGAATAGCTCTGAATTAGTATGAAAGGTCACATCCACCACGGTCGAGGATTTGGCACTCTCCAATGCGTGGTGATTGCTGCTTTACATAAATCATGTAGTCCTTCAAACTGAGTTGAAACGGAACAATGTTCCCCTCTAAATGATTTCCCCTGTAAACAAACTTTTCCTCGCAATTTGTGGATCTGCACCCCAAGTATTTGTTTGTGGATCAGCCTAATTCAGGGCTAATTAGCCCCTTTTAAAAAGCCTCACATCTCTATACTGTCTTATGCTGTGGAGTTTTCACGGTTCAAGAGGTGGAGGAGTTGAAAAAGGTGAGGAAGCGGTGCCACTAACTTCTTTTTTTTCTTTTTGATAAGTTAAAGTACACTTGAGCTAAAATAAAAAAAAAAAACACTGATAATGAAATCAATCTTTTCAAGATCCTCCTATGCTCTCTTGAGGCTGGTGATGTGTGTTAATGTTCAGTCGAAGGTTAATGGCATCCATTGAATCTGAGGCAGAATAAAGGAGAAGATACCTCACTGCTTCCATGTTGAGAAAAAAATCAATTAAAGAGACAATTTTCTTTAACTGGTGTGAAAAATCCTCAGCTTTAAGTGTGAGAAAGAGGCCATTCGACTGCAAGAATGACCCCAAAAACCTTTAAGAAATCAACTTTGGATCACCTGAAAGAAATATTTAAATACTAGCCGCTATTTTTGTCTATTAAACCGCTAAATTCTTAGTTAAAGAATGCAGACGCCTCAGTGAGCTTTCAAAGCCGCAACAGTGCTTAAATCTCTCAAATCTCTCGTCACATTTAGGACTGAAATCAGGATCGGGATCAGGATTGTCCGGGACCAACACAACATGGATTTTGTCTTTTGTAAACGACAAAGACTTCAGTTACATTTGTTTGTGTGTGGTTCAGCCAGAGGTTGCAGTAATCCCCCAGTAGGCCAGACTCTGATCTTCCATTACACATTGTATTGAACAGCCTGTGGGGAGGAAATACAGTTGCTTGTTCTTTCCCCCTTCAGAGAGGCTTTTGTGCTTTGAACATGTCTTTGTGGTTTATTGGGAAAAGAGCACATTGCAGAACCGTCTCACGTTGTATAAGAAATGTCCTCCATTGTTTCATTAATCAGCGGCGTGTAATCTCTTATTCAAGGCCGGCGAGTTAGAAATGCGAGGACAGCTGTAGGCAATAGCAAAATAAAACACGAGATGCAAAGATAAGAGCCTGCAGGTGAAACAGCAGCCAGATAAATAGTCCTTAAAGGTGGAATCTGAGATTCTGGAGAAAGATTGCTGATATTTGAACTCAACACCCAAACAAATACACCCCTCCAGTCAGTGCTCTTTCACAACGTTAACATGCGCCACATTTACTCTCCATTTGCTGAATTTGACAAAAAAAAAAAAAGTGTCCTGGATTAGAATCGCAGACTGTACCTTTACGTAAGAGTCTGGAAAATGAGAGCAAGACTGCAGCTTCCACTTTATTAAAACATTATTGAGTCTCATAAATAAGTGAGTGTTGACATTTAACCAGGAGCATGAACCTTCCCTAACCTTGACCACACCTCGGCCGTTCTGTAGCTGTAATGATCACGACTGAGAAAAACCACCTCACCACACCGACGTTCAGTACAGTCGCTGTTCCAGATCGGGATGAGCGCGATTAGGCGACTAAAAGTTGCTACCAGAAACACCAGTTGGTTTATTACAGTTACTTTAATGTCCACATTTAAATGACATGTTGAGATGCTCTTTCATTTGTTGCTCGCCGCTTCAAATGGACACCCATGGGACCTTACTTTGGAAGAAATATGATCGGTAATCAATGGCTATGTCAAAATATGTGCATGTATATCAGACACACTGCCGGTGTGAGTTCATCCCAGTACGAAACACAAAGGCCTCGTAGCTTCGGAGAGAGAGAGACCTTCACAGTCTGACACTTCAACAGTTTTACAACAAACTGAGTTTTGGACTTGAAAAATTATTTTTGAATTGATATGTGTGATTCGTGGCGCAATTCAAATTGGATTAAAAAAAACCCAACAAAGTCAACAAAGCGGGCTAACGCCAGCTAGCTCGATAAATCAACTTCAATGCTACGGTACTAACGATATAAACGTTTCAGCAAATATTACACCACACATCAGGTTCATGAGGCGCATTCCTCACTGGGCGATCAGAGCGAACACTGAGGATTTATTGATTCCAGCAGCATTTAAAATACAACTTGGTTATTGGAAAGCGATTTTAAATGGTTCTTGTAATACAAGCAATATTTTTCTTGACAATGTTTAACCTTGTAGATTCAATTGTGATTTATTTTGACTGTTTTCTGAGTGTTTTCGTACTTGTAGACTTGTCTACTAGACAAAGTTTAAACTTTCATTTAAACATCAGAGAAATTAGTTGTTAGAAACGTCCCTACTTCTGGAGCTTTCAGTCACAGATAATCTTCATGAACTTTATTTCTCATATGACATTTAGGACACTTAATGTATTTTGTTAATGACAACTTGAGAAGGTTGATTTAACATTGTAATGCTTAAGATTACAGTCCTGGTTAACACCTGTGGTTACCATGGTAACAGCAAGGGGTGGGTTATTAGCATATTACAGGTCCCAGAGTTATTGAGCAGCTACTTTGTCAGAAATACAGCAGAAGAGCAGCTGGTGTATCTGTTTTCAGCACAGTCTAACATGTTATTTTAAAAAGTCAGTCAATAACTGACCTACTAACCGCCTATTTGGCCAGTTCAGCTCTTTTAATGTGAAGCAGCAATGTTCAGGCTGCAGTTAATAGAGCTTTGACACCACTGTAGGAACAGAAAACAGTACTACAAAAAGTACTACAGCTTTAGAGAATTAATTACAAAATGTATACAAATGGATTGTTGAACCAATACAAAGTATATGGCTTCATTTCACAAGAATATTTAGGATTTATAACTTAAATAGTAAGCTCATCTTTACCAATCAAACATAATTTATGTCTCTCTCTATACCTGATAAGCCATCATTTTTAATGTTTATAAATTATCCCTCCCTGTGTCCTTCCCTGCCCTGAAATCTTGTGTAATTAGGAAACACTGTGCATCAATTTAAGGAAACTACATGCTCTCAAAATGTCACTGCGCTGGGTCTCTTACCCATAAAATTAGAGTATGATATTTGAAAATGGGCTGGGTAGCAAAGGAGTGCCATGTTAAAAGTAAAACACCTCAGAGGACCGGGTTTGAAAGCAAACCCCTTGAGTTTCTGCACTATTAAAATGACGAGGAATACAGTTTTTATTTAAAATGGATTGTTGTCTAACGGCACAAAATGCTAGACACACCAAAGCCGGCAGATTTTGCTGAGGAGTGTTTCTTCACAAATGCAGGTATCAAAAAGCAGGTGGTCTTTGGATCATATCGTGAGACCAAAGTTGTGAACACGACGTGTTGCGTTCAAGTGGTTAAGTCGTGAAGAACGCCGCTGCTAAGCAACAGCAATATTAACTTTACTGTCCTAGTCTAGAAGCCACAGAGGCTAACAGTTTAGCAAGCTAGCAAGTCGGTAACATAATGGAGGAAATGCAAAGACATGACGGAGGAGAAAGATGAGGTTGTTGCGAATATCAACATTTTCCTCAGATATATTATAAAATTACCAAGAAAAATAATGTGACTAAAATGACAAAATACTGTACAATATTAACTTATTATGAACCGATAAATGAACGTTCAAGGGCTCCAACATTTCTCACAACAACAACACGTCACAAGTCGTGAACTCTGAGCTTTCAGAAACTTTCCACTTACAAGGTCATGAATATGGCGTTCATATGGGCCCAACTCATAAACATGGTAAACACGACCCCATTTGAAGGCAGCATATGATACATGCATGAAACATAGCAGCATTTGTGGACTATTTTCCCCACCGCTTTTACTCACCACTTCATTCCACATGCCGCTGTGAAAATATCCGTGTACTGGAATGATCAGATGAGATGAAGATGGTTTTACATGTCGGCTTTCTTTCCTCACCTCTTTTTCTTTTGTCATGCACTGATTTTTTTAAGCTGCACCACCAATCAGAGCGGTTTCTCTCACCGATGAGCTCCGTCCCATGTTTTGCAAAAATTAAAAAGCCTTTAATGGATGGGCGTAGCGCCTACGCGTTTAAACTCACAGTCTGCATGGAAAAATAAGTTCAGCTCCCAGATACATCACAGCTGGTGTCACCAGGCAGCTGCAATCAGGATAGCACTAGATAATTGACACAGGTGCAGTCAAGTAGGTAGGTGTGCACATAATTAGGTCAACTCTAACAAGGCATCAGTATCTTTAAGGTTAACAAGTCCAGCAGTAATAATCAATAACTCTGGACATTCAGACATTCACATAGAAAAATATTTACAAAGGAAATTGTTCTTATTAAGACTTAAAATATAAATATGTATAATAGTATAATGCTCGCGACTGAGGGAACAACGGAACGTGAGATTGGCCGGAGAATCGGAGTAGCGGCGGCGGCGGCGTTGCCGCTTTAACTTTGCTGTGGTAGCAGCTTGAGTTTATCTCCTCCCCTCTGAGACACTTCAATGACTTCTACAGCCATACTGCTTTGAGTGATTAACATCTACGGTGTTACTTAGAGAGGTGAAACCCCAACGCTAGTCAACGGCAAGAGACAATTCATTTTTTGATCTTTTTGAATTGCATCATAAATCACACACACGTTTGTCAATTTTAAACATAATTTTGCAAGTCAAGAAAGTCAGTTTGTCATAAAACTACTGATGTATCAGACTGAAAAAATTAAGACACCCAAAGGTTGTGTAAGTGACGTCTCTCTGAAGCTATGAGGCCTGCGTGGTTCGTACTGGGATGTACTCTTCTACTTCTTTTTCTTCCTGATAAAAAGACCAGGAGTCGCTGGATGAAACCCATCAGGTCAGCTAACGTTTCATTTGTGAGTGGTTATAGCTACGTTAACTAGTGTCTGTGATGTATGTTGTACGAGACGAGAGATGCAGCTCACTGAGCGGTTTCACACTAAACTCAATGGTACTACATCAAACCTAAAAAAACTGCCACTTTCATGACTTGCAACCTTATTTTTTAAATTGACAAGCATCATATGTGTGACCCACGGTGTATGTATTACCATACAGACCCAAAATAAGGTCCCCTGGGATCCACCTGAGGGGGTGAGACTTCACTTCCCTATAATGCTTGGCCATGGGGTTGTCTTTATTTCCTGTACAAATGGCATATTTATGTTCAGGGATTCTCTCTTTAGGTTTTTTTTGTTTTGTTTTTCCGACATAGAAATAGCCACATGGGCATTGTAGATGGTATATTAAACGAACTGTATTGCAGTTAATGAATCCTTTTATCGTGTATTGTTTGTTTTAACAAGTTTCATTGTTGTTTGTTTCATAATGTCACAGTGATTTATAACATCTACTGCACGTCAAAAAGCCTTGTGGTCTGTGATCCAGATATGGATATGTACCAACTCACTGCACCGCACAATATATTTGTTGATTAAAACCAGCAGCCACACCAGCACGTCGATGATTGTAAAGATTTTAAATATTATACTTGTTAACGGTTAATTGTACGTGAAAATATTTATGAGTTGTGGCTTGTGCCTGTTCTGTGACTTTTGTAAATGTACAATAAAGTGTGGCATTACAAAATGGGACAGAAGACAAAGCAGTCTATTCCCTGTTAATAAAATGCAGAGACTAAATAGGAAATGATGGTGACGGTGATTGGGAGAGAGTACTCGCTGAGCATTTTACAAACGATGAGTGTGTATTACAACTGCAGAACTAAAGGCTGTTATGTAAAACAAGCTCATTTGGGCATAAAACCTGAAACATCCTGTGCATCCACAAAATCTCTCTTCCATTCATTCAGCTTGTTTCTGGAGCACGTCCAGACAGGAGAGGGAGTTGATGTTTAAAAACTGTGAATATAGTTACTGTGGCAGTTGAGGGCAGAGGAGGATGACATTATTTTGGCTTGTGCCTTGTGCCATAAAATACATTCAATTACCGTGAATGTGCTTTACCCTGCAGCATGATATCTGGATTAAATGGATAAGGATTTAACAGAATATGGTTTAGCGTTAATCAAATTATAGACTTGATCAATATCTAATCTTCTCTCACAAACAACTACACAAACCAGATTTAATTTTATTAATTTACCTAATTAACCCTAATGTTGTGTTTTGAGTGCTGGAAAACCCTAGCCCTCATTAACAGCTGAAAAACCTACTTAATATTGTTTTATCAGCTTGATACTTCCTGACTTTTCCCAACCGTATGAAAATTGCTTTCACTTCTCGGGTCTCAGAGACTCCAGCTGTAAAAACATGATTAAAATGGATTTATAAAAACTTTATATCTGTGTTTGGTGTTGACAGTACTTTTTATGGGGCAGCTGTGGCTCAGGGGGTAGAGCAGGTCGTCCACCAATCCGAAGGTCGGTGGTTCAATCTCCAGCTGCTCCAGTCACATGGCAATGTGTCCTTGAGCAAGACACTTAATCCCAAATTGCTCCCGAAGGCATAACATTCAGTGTGTGAATGTGTATTTAGATCCTGAAGTTGGCACCTTGCATGGCAGCCTGACTGTGTGTGTGAACAGGTGAATGCTGACATGTAATGTATACATACAAGTCCATTTACCATTTATTTATTTCATGGGTAACATACATTTACATTACTAGCAAATTTCTGGTCCTCTCTCATGGTTCCAGAGTGGAGAGGAGGTCATGTTGCTCAGGCTCTATCTGTCTGGCGACGTCGGGAAGCTGATTTCTTATTATTCTGGATCCACTTTCTCACACAATTATCTTCATATTATACATATTAACTGTTGTCATATGGATTGTCTATGTTGTATTTTCATACATCTATCGCACGTCTGTCCGTCCTGGAGAGAGGATCCCTCCTCTGTTGCTCTTCCAGAGGTTTCTTCCATTTTGGTTGTTTGTTTGTTTGTTGTTTGTTTGTTGTTTTTATCATGAAAGATGATAATTTACTGGATGTATGTATACGGGAAAGAGGAAAACTTTTTCAAAAACTCACTAAAATCTTTATTTGAATTATAACTTGCGGCAGTAATTTCAAAGTTTTGTAGGCTGAATTAATTCTGCAGCTGCCTTTGGGTAATTGTAAGAAGCTCGAGGCTATTTAGAAAGTATCCCATGCTATTCTTCGCTGCTGGAGGTTCAGTTTTGTGCAGAGCAGAGTAAAACCACTCAAAACCTTATTGATTTCTCAGAGCTTATACAGCACTGTAAGAGCCGCCCTCCATCTGAGAGATCAGGCTACAAGCAGCTTATAGCACTTGAGATGACAAAAAAAACTACATTAATAGTCATATTCATGTGGTGAGAAATGAGAGCATAAAATCATCCTAATCATACATTTATTAATGAGAAGTGAAGTCTGGTCACAGTAAGTGCAGACTACCTTAATGAAAGTTAGCATTCATGACAAAATCTTGATGTCATTCTGGTTTGTATCATACTGAACAAAACTATAAACACAACACGTTTTTGCTCCCATTTTTTATGTGCTGAAGTCAAACATCTAAGACTTTTTCTATGGACACAAAAGGCCTGTTTCTCTCAAATATTGTGCACAAATTTGTCTAAATCTGTTAATCAGCACTTCTCCTTTGCCGAAATAATCCATCCACCTCACAGGTGTGGCGTATCAAGATGCTGGTTAGACAGCATGAATATTGCACAGGTGTGCCTACAAAATGTGTAGTTTTATCACACAGCACAATGCCACAGATGCTGCAAGTTTTGAGGGAGCGTTCAGTTGGCATGCTGACTGCAGGAATGTCCACCAGAGCTGTTGCCCGTGGACCGAATGTTCATTTCTCTACCATAAGCCATCCTAAAGGTGTTTCCGAGAATTTGTCACATGTCACCCCTTAAGCGTGTTTGGGATGCTCTGGTTCGGCGTATATGACCGCGTGTTGCAGTTCCTGCCGATATTCAGCAACTTCACAGCCATTGAAGAGGAGTGGACCAACATTCAACAGTCCACAATCACCAACCTGATCAAATCTATGTGAAGATGTGTTGCACTGTGAGGCAAATGGTGGTCACACCAGATACTGACTGGTTTCTGACGCCCCGTTCAGTGTGTAATACTGTAAATGTCTCAGATAAAACTGCACATTTTAGAGTGGGCTTTTTTTGTGACCAGTCTGAGGCTCACCTGTTCAATAATGTCTAACCAGCATCTTGATACGCCACACCGGTGAGGTGGATGGATTATTTCAGCAAAGGAGAAGTGCTCACTAACAGATTTAGACAGTTAAACAATGCAGGTATATGTTGGTATATTGGCAGCATATTTGTTTAACTTTATCTGTTGTTGGTCTTAAGGTTTGTATGATTTATGCCTGGAGTGGATTTTTAGAACGTTTTATCATTTTAGTATTGCTCTGTTAGCACTCCATCTCCCAAACAAACAACCCAAAATGACACGGCACGTCAGACAGGATTCACCACACTTCAACTTTTAACCTCAGCTACTGTTAAAATCTCAAAATCGAAAGACAACAACCACAAAAAAAATCAAAAATACAAATGCTGAATACAAAATAAGCAACAAAGGGTGAACACAGACTGTCGGTGAAGTAAACATGAAACTTTTCTCACATAGAGAGTCAGTAAAGCAAAACTAAGTGTGGAATGATTAAGGGGTTTGTATGGAGGAGCTGAAATGAAATGCTGCTCCGAGTTGATCGGTTCTGAGACAGAAGTGACATTATTAGTGTCTTCAGAGAGTTGGTGGTAACTAAAGAGCACTGAAAGACTCACGACCCATTTTCATTCACATATCTTGAGGTCAGAGGTCAAGGGAGCTCTTTGAAAATGACCATGACAGTTTTTCCTCTCCAAAATTTAGCGTAACTTTGGAGCATTATTTAACCTCCTTCTCGACAAGCTAGCAGGACATGTTTTGTATTATGGGTTTTAATAGTTTCAGATGATGCCAGTATCTCCATTCTAGCTACTGAGCCCGCTACAACCTAAAAATTGCAAGTTGCGTTAATGTGTTAAAAAAATAAGTGCCGTTACAACGAATTTCCATGATTATGTTATCATAACGTTAACTTTGACAGCCGTTGTCAATAACTGTTTTGCAGATCTGTTCTGTATATACGGTACATTTTGCATCTTGGCAGATTTCAGGCGAGATTACATTTCTTTCCTTCTGAATCATGACCCACCCGTTGCCCCTCCATCATCTGCACAAACATCCTCTTCTCAACAAAGCTGTCTCAAGGCCACTGAAAGAGCTGAAACATTTAAATGGAAGTGGTTTCATCATGCACCATTTAGTCTTGAGGTGTACTGAAGGATGCTCATGTTCCTATCCCGGCAAATACTGGATTAAAGGAGGGAAACCAACTTGAACAGACAAGCTGAGCCGTTCTTAACTATAAAATTCATTTAGGATCTTCAGTCGCCCTGAATTTCATGTCTGCAGAGTCTGGGAGGAAAACTGGAGAACCGGGAGCGACACAGAGAATATGTGATCTCCACACAGAAAGCAGCGTGGCGACAAGCACTAGTCCTTCTTGATGTGAGGTGACAGCCCAACCACTTAGCCACTGTGATGCCCAAAAAGATCTGGGTTACACAGCCTGAAGTCTTTCACTTTACCCTCTGTGGCTTCATTTATCTTTCTTTTAATATCTGCATTAGACTGCTGTATGAATCCTGACTCTGGTTTATGACAAATTTTTTATAGCTCAGAAGTTATTGGAAATGTGGATATTATTAAAATTGATTAGCACAAACATCTTTGGCCCTTGACAGAACAAAACATGACAATTTATTTGTCTGTACATACAGTTGCAATGAAAGACTGTGAGTATGAGCAATTGCTCCTATACTGTAGGACGACTTGTACATATTTTCTGTATAGCCTAAGAGGAAATTCAAGTTGGATGATTTTTCATAAGACTGGACCATCATGAAAAGTTGTAAAGCTGATGTTATGAAGGCTCAGAAGTAATAATAAGGCAAAAAGAAGAAGAGGCAGACAGAACAGACTGCAGGCGAGTGGCTTGAGAATAAAAGGAAATTATGCTGAGCGAGAGAAGAAAGAGGTTGTGATAAAAATAAGAGGGGGTAGAAAGAAAGGGGTACTGAAGCAGTAGGCGATCCTGACAAGTACGAATCCTGCCTGATCACAAGAGTTGTTCTCAGATCAGATGCTGAAGTCAGCGCATTTGAAGCAGCAGAAGCCACCGCGGGAATAAATTTCTCCGAACTGAGGGAAGGCGGTGGAAAAGAGAGAGAGGCAGCGATATGGAGATGGGGGAGGACAGAAAGCGAAGATGTTCAAGGCCTGCTGGTTCTTGAATCCACTGTGGGAATGCGACTTGATGAATCTCAAGGATTACTGTAGAAAAGAACAACAGAAAAGAGAAAGTACAACTGACACTTAGCTAGAGTTTGAACTCTAAAGATGGTAAAGTCCAGCTGTCGCTTGATTGCTTTGCAGTTCACTACTTCAACAAAGATATACTGCAAAGGCTAATTTGCAGAAAGTTAGCTAAGTGCAATGTTTCACTAACTCTATATGCTCCATACAAGCTCCCAGATGCCACTTTCATGTCGTATGTGATGGATGGTCCAGATGGTCCAGATTCCCACATTTGTGACTTCACTTCATCAGTTTTGTGATTGCAGACTTGGCCATGGCAGCGTTAAAAACACTGCACACTCACAATAAAATACTACATCCCAACAAGTTCCCCATGTGGACACAACTGGTGTTATCCTTCATATCCCATAATCCATTGTGTGTGTCAGTTGTTGGATAGAGGAAATAAAGGTTGACTCATGTCAGGAAGTATCACTGCTTCATATCTGGAATCTGGTTCTGATCGATCAGTAACTGGTAAATATATATCATGAAGCAGATCAATGCAAACTCCAATGATGAATGAGTAAATGATGGAAGCCAGTCCTCAACTGCATTGTTTGTTCTTGTTAGTGGACAAAAAAAGACATTTGAGGACGTCATCTTGGGTTTTGGGAAACACTGATCAAAATTTTTCCCCATTTTCTGACATTTTATAGACCAAACAACACATTAATCGACAATGAGAATAATCATCAGTTACAGTCCTACTATAAACCTCCATCAATGTGATCTTCTTTTAATTTTTCATAAAAACAAAAGTGCTGCAGCCTGTGATACATGGAAACCACCCCTGTCAGCACCGCCACAAGGACTCTACAACCCACGTCTCCCTTCAGGTCAGCCAAATGGCCAACTTAGAGACAATTAAAAGAAATTGCTCTTTTATGTACAGAATACATGAACACCCGACCGCAGGGCCTCCCCTGGGTATCACAAAATCATTCAACAGGCTATTTGAACAGCTGAATAATGTGCAAATACTGTGGAGTGCTGAATAGAGTTGCTCAAAAAGTGCTTATCCTCCTTGTAGTTTTAAGCAAGCGGTAAGTAGGAGAGCCAATTCTATGCTCCTTTAGCAGAAAATTACTGTATTACAGTGTACACGCCAGCATTACTGTATCCCAATTAAGGTAATAGCTTGATTAAAGGATTTATGTGGTTCACAGGAACCCCAACCCGGCAATAAACTCATATCAGTCGCCTGTTAATCAAGGTGGTTTTTCAGAGGATGTGCACTTGCTTACAAGATTTAAGGAAATAAGAGTACAAGAGGGGAACGGAGGCTTTGTGGCACAGAATCAAAACACATAAAGAAACCAGACTGAAGTGTTCACATGCCAAAGCCATCCGTAAACTGGTTCCATTAATCATGTTATAATTTACTCCAATTCAGACCTTAATGCAATCAAGATAACCTGGTTAAAGTTTATATTGTACACGTTTATATGACAGTCTCAGCAAGAGAGTGCAGCTTGACTCATATATTCATATATTGTATATGTGGGGAGAAGCACTTTAATGCACATTGCAATCAAGATGCTATCGGATCGGCTGGCTTGTGTTGTGATGGGATCTCAGCTGGGTGTGAATACAATCTCTACAGACACAGCAAGGAAAACTAATTCTGGTAAAGACTTTTATTTAGTGAGGGATAATTAAAACACCAAAGCAGTTAAATAAATACCAAATACTTCTGTATACACAGAGCTTATATACAACAGTATTTCTTCATTCCGATCCAGATACTGCTACAATAAGGCATTAAATCTGAAAATCGTTCTGCAGCAGTACTCAACAGATTATATTGCTTCCAGCCTAAACACACTATGATTGCGTGCATGAAACAAAATTATGAGATTTCTATAGTTTGGAAAAAATCAATCCAACAAGTTGAAATCGACAACTCTCTTCCTGTTAGGTCAAGCTAACTTGACCTGCCAGATGGTTTGTTTACACTGAACCATCTGAGAAGCCATCACTGGACACTATGAAAAGGGCAGGCACAAAGCTACTTGGCAGGTGATTGGATGAACTATCTGTCAATCAAACTCTTGCTGAAGTCAGTCGGGAGAAGAGCGAAAACATCTAAACATCGAGAAAAGCCTTCAATGTCGTTCTTTGCTATTCCTTTGATAAAGAAATATGCTCCAGTTCTGGTATAGCTGATGCTATTGCAACATCTATGCTAACCTCTTCAAGAGCCAATATCTAAACCAGGCCCACAGCTGCCAGTAGCTCCTCAAAAGATGTCAATTGAGCCAAGCCACTATGGTTAGGACACAAACGCAGTGCTTGAAGCCTGACAAAATGGATTTTCCAGCTGCTGTGTGAGGTAAATGTCAAGCTGCCTGACAAAAGGGTACAATATAAACACATCTCATACACAGCAGCATTGCTTCCCATGACCTGTGAGCTGCTATGTCTGTTGTTTGTATGTTGATGACAGGTCTGACTCTCTAATTCCCATATTGAGAAATAATCACAACTCAGTCAGCTCGAGATAACAAGGCGGCTTATTAATATGATCCGATGCAGATAAATACATATACAGAGTGCATGTTAATACCAGGTGTAAATATCATATTTGATCATAATCAAATAATTACACCAGCAGATGCACGTTCAATACAGCTAACAAGGAAAATGTTGAGGAGAGGCTATGACAGGGACAGGCAGCCTCATCAGTCATGGAAACCAGGAAGTGAGCTACCTGTGACGGACACATACATAGGGAGCAGGGATGCAGCGAGTTATCGGCCACAAAATCAGTATCGACTGAAATTCACCTTGTTGACTACCATCAGCCTGTCGGCAAATAAGATGACATTCGCCAATGGCAGTGGTCGATGTTGATGTATCTGTTGTGCTGCATCAATTCTGCAGCGGCTAAATGTCATGTTGGTTGGTTGCAGTCAGTCTCAGACAACAGTAACCAGCTGATTCAGAGAAGAGGCCATGACGGCGCAACTGTCACATCGCCCATATCGCGATTCAGTCCCGAATGGGCAGAATGCAGCAGCACATAAGACCGTGGATTTGCTGTGGGTCCATCCAGCCTGGACAGCTAAGGTAGCAAGACCCGAGGCAGCACCAGCAGAGCGGGGCTCTTTATTGGCTACCTGGGAGCGTTCTGCAGCTACTAGTCCTCTAATCAATCGTGGATGGCATTGTTCTCTCGGCGCATAAAACATGAAAAATGCTACGAACATGGTGTGTTCGTAAAGCCTTACAAAAAGCCTGTCCGTCCAACGAGGGGTGACGCAACACCCAGTATGTTACTGTGTGAACATCCCCCATACTGTGATCCAGTCCTGGGTGGGCAGGGAATGCAGCAGTATGTCAGACCGCAGCTTTGCCGTGGGTCCGTCCAGCCCGAACAGCTGAGGCAACGAGACCCAAGGCTGCACCAGCAGAATGGGGCTCTTCATTGGCTCCCTGTTAGCGTTCTGACGCTACGTCCTCCAATCATTTGCAGATGTTCTCTCGGACGGATAAAAAATGAAAAATGCTACAATGGGTCGCCACATATACTTGGGCGGCCATTAATATACTCAAGGAAAAAAATAAAGGCATATTTATTTTCTAAAATACCATTGCAAAATTTCAAACTGCTGTGAGTTCAGTATAAATTAGAGTCAAAGCAAAATGATTGTTTTCTTGGTTCCAGTTCATTGATTTTGGTGAGCAATAAAAAGTGTATTTTTGCATTCCTTATACATGTGTGCTCCTGAGTAAAAGTCCAATATGAGTTTGACCACTGATTAACTGTACACAACCATTCCCTATAAAAATGACCAAAATGGAACCAAAAGCACAGTTATCCATGATGCCACGACTGTTGCAACCAGAGAGAGAGATAGGGCAATTGGCATGCTCCAAGCAGGAAGTAGTACTCGGGACATAGCTAGGGAGGTTGGAGTTCACACACACACTAAACTTTTGTGCGCCTTGCTGAGCTTTACAACACTACAGGGTCCTCCAATGACCATCCCCGATCTGGTCGACCCCAAGTTACGAACCTTGCTTAGGACCGTGCCAATTGCCTGTCACATCTCCGTCATGTTTCGACCAGCAACAAGAACTGCAGTTGAGACCACTGGAACACATCACAGGCTAGTGTCTGCTAGAACCATTCAGAATCGCCTTCAAGCTGATGGTATCCGACCGTACAGGCCATATGTTGGCCAACTTCGCAGGGCTTGACTCGATTGGTGTAATGCAAATCACCACTGGACTTTGCAGAGATGGTCCCAAGTCCTTTTCAGTGACAAGAAAAAGTTCCAGCGCTTCAGGGCAGACGGCTGAGACAGAGTGTACAGGGGACGTCATGAGCGGTATGCCGAACGTTATGTGTACCTAGTCAACAGGTGGGGTGGCCCAAGCATCATGGTGTGGGCTAAGATATTGGCAAATGAACGCACAGATTTGATTTTCATTGAGGGAAACCTCAATGCTGTCTGTTAACGGGATGAAACCCTTGGTCCTGTTGTGGTGCCTTTTCTGGAGCAAGCGGGAGCAGGTGCTGTGTTCAAGCAGGATAACGCCCATCCCCATGTGGCCCGTGTCTACGCCAACTTCCTGGAGGAGAATGAGGTCGAGGTAATGCCGTGGCCAGCCATGAGTCCAGACTTAAATCCCATAGAAAATGTTTGGGATTTGCTCAGCAGGCGAATCCGACAACGAGACAATCCACCTAAAACTCAACAGCAGCTGAGAGTGGCACTGGTGGAAGAGTGGGCAGCCATTCGACAGGACCAGCTCCGACAGTTCAGCCGATCCATGAGGAGATAAATAAACGCTGTCCTGGATGCAAAGGGGGGGTCACATTAATTATTGAATGTTGAATGAAAAACCTGTTATTTTTGTTAATTAGGGTGCTTTATTTTTTTGTTACATTATTGTTGTCAAAACTGTAATAAACATTTGAAAATTTGGCCTGAAATTCACGTATACATGTGTGGTTAATATGCCTGTATTACATTTCCAACAAATATAAAACTCTGCCAGAAAATTGTCAAAAAAGTTGTGGTGCATTTCTTATTTCCTTGAGTGTATATAGTAAAGTCTATCTGTGAGAAAACACTGCTTATATTGCTAATCCTTTTTACATTTACATTTAATTTATTTTTCACAGAATGAATATTGTAGTTGTGCTGTGAAAATACTGAAACGTTCTCTCATTAAGTAGGTAGATGCATAGCAGCTGAAAAGGCTTTTGAGGCAGTTATTTAAAAGAGAATTTGCACGTGAAAGAAGCTTATAATAAATGTTTCATGAATTTGTATGATTAAAATACGCTCATTCAGAGACCATGAAGAGGTCTCTGTCTCCCTGGCACAAAAGGGGAATAACTAACAGCAAAAACAAAATAGACAAAAACATCAGTATCGGCTAAATTGTGATTTTAAACATGGATATTGGTATCGGCCCAGAATGTCACAGTGCAGCGCTAATAGGGAGAGACTCAACTGCAGACTGTCAGCACACTCCTGATGGAGATGTTTAGCTAGACGTCGAGGGAAAAAGGAGTACTTTAAGTGTTTTAACACTCTGCCATTATAAGTCAAACTGTAGCGAACATCGGCTTGCTACAGTAAATGTCAAGGGCAGAGGCAAAGTCAGAGCGATGAGCCTATATACTGTAAAAGAAGCCATTTGTCACTGTTCTGCATCCCATTACAGATGCTCCAATTTGTAGCTGCAGCACAGCACCATACAGGAAGAAGACGGGGAAAAATATCCTCTATCACCTTTTACAGCCCGGATAATCTCTACAGAGCCACCATGCAACACTCCTCCAGCACTCTTTTGCATTTTGGATGCATCGTAAGGAGGTAGAGTGGAAAATACTGTTAGGACTCTGATTTGAATCAGTGGTTTGCTGAAACGGCTACCATCATAACGGATTAACTTTGCTCTGTTCTTCTCTTCACTCTCCTGCAGGAAATCTTCTAACCGGACGAATCAGATAAAACCGGCTTTTGCTGCCAAATCTTTATGAAAATCCTCTAAATGGCAATTTTATAACTCACAAAGAGATGATATATCCCCCGGAGTTTGATCAGCTGCTGCTGATGTAGCCTCAGGGTTAAGCAACGTTACTAGTCCTCTGTATTTAGTCCATCTTGATCAATACTCGATGATAGAGCTATTTTCTGACTGCAGGCATTAGCGCGGCCATTAAACTTTCTCTGATGCAGCACTTTCTGTGTAAGTGGACAATTTTGCTGACTTTCCTATTGCAGGTCGATAATAAATTGGATTCTAAGTAAACAGTGATGAAGCACCTTAAGCAGTCAGTATTGGCATTCATAAACCCGGCTCTATATCCGGCGATCCCTAATCAGCAGTGACAAATACACTTAGAGCACCACTGACCCACCTTTGACAGAAGGTGCACCTGAGATGAAACCCTCTCCCCTTGGTTGATCAGGCAGACAAACTGACCTTCCTGCACCTACCTGGCTCCTGTTTGCCATTTTGGACTTTATTTTCACAGTAATCCACTCATCTGACAGTATCTTCAAACCTTTTCATAATAATCTTTAATAAGGACGACCTTTGATGCCACAGACAGCTTCACTGGGCCGTCTGATTTCTCCTCGGCGTGTCGACAGGCTAGTAATCCTTCGCTCTTATCTCGGCTCCCTCTGATATCAAGGCTTAGTTTTCTTCAGGCTGTGGCAGCTGTTAGTAATGAGCTTGGCATTTTTACTCTGGCGCATTGACAGTCGGAGCTGGGTTTGATTGTCAAACCATTAAAAAGAAATGTCTGTTTTGATGATATGATACTACGTCACTCAGAAGTTCACATAAATTGTGTTAACTGTTGTTAACTGTGCTAACTTCAAAAAAAAAAAAAGGAGAGCGGAATCACAAGCGGTTCTGCAGCGCTGGTGTCACAAAGGCAACAACAACAGTACTCACAGGTGTGCCGGCCGTACTGGACCATGTACCGGACCATTTTCACGGACCATTTTCACGGACCATTTTCACGGACCATGTACCGGACCATTTTCACGGACCATTTTCACGGACCATTTACACGGACCATTTTCACGGACCATGTACCGGACCATGTACCGGACCATTTTCACGGACCATGTACTGGACCATTTTCACGGACCATGTACCAGACCATGCACCGGACCATGTACCGGACCATGTACCAGACCATGTACCAGACCATTTTCACGGACCATGTACCAGACCATTTTCACGGACCAGACCTTGCCACCTAAAATATGACTTTATTACTTTTATACTATAGTATGACTTTTTTATTACTTTTTCAACATACTAAAATATTACTTTTCAATAACTTTTTTGAGATACTACACTATGACTTTTTAATGACTTTGCGACATACTATACTATGACTTTATTACTTTTTTGAGATACTATATTATGACTTTTTTATTATTTTTTGATACTATACTTGTCTTTTTTATTACTTTTATCAACATACTAAAATATTACTTTTTAATTACTTTCTTTTTAGATGTTATACTATGATCTTTTTATTAATTTTTTGAGATACTTTATTATGACTTTTTTTATTACTTTTTTTGACATACTATACTGCAACTTTTGACTTTATTACTTTTTTGAGATACTACATTATGAAGTTTTTATAACTTTTTTGATACTATACCAGGACTTTTTATTACTTTTTCCAGCATACTAAAATATTAATTTATTGAGATACTATACTATGATTTTGTTATAATTGTTTCAACAACTATACTATGAATTTATTACTTTTTTGAGATACCTTACTATGACTTTTTTAGGATTTTTTCAACATACTATACTATGACTTTTTGACAGAATACAGTGACTTTTTATAACTTTTTTGGGATATTTTACTATTACTTTATTATGACTTTTTAGACATACCATACATTGAATTTTTATAGTTTTTCTCCTATTTTTTTTACTATGACCAGAAGCACAAGTGGTTCTGCAGCACTTTTTTTTGACAAGGCCGACAGTTGCGTTCACAAGTGTACTGAGAGATATTGCTATGTTCAGACATTCACCATGTCACTTTTCTAAGAGGAATATCAGGCCATTTCAGGACAATGCTTCCTTTTGGGTAATAAAACTTAACATGTATAAGAGTAATAGGTCCCTGAATTTCCCGTCAGGGCAGTTTGTGTCTGCGCCACAGTGCTGACCAGAGGAAACCACCTAAGCTGAGCTGATAGATGGTTGAGCTGCAGGCATCTAGCACTGCCAAGCATCGGCGCTCAGCTCACTCTGGTCTCACGCTTGCAGCCCTGGGACACGCCGAAGAGGAGAGCTATTGGAGCACTACCAGTCTTCTCAGAGATTATAATGCCATTACAAGCTTGTACCATTGAGAATAGCGCTTGGAAACACACATCCAGGAGGTGCACTTTAAATGAAAATATATGCAGCTAAATCCAGACACAGTGCCAGTGCTGTCGGGAAGACAGACAGGTTATGTATTAATATTCACATCATGGCTGTCACAGCCAGTCATAGTCATGCGGGTCTCACCAGTGAGCCAACGTAATACCCTTGTGTCCAGCAATAGTCTTATGAATGGGCATTAGTCTTGGCTCATTTAGGACACCATAAACTGGAGGGCATTGCGAATTCTGTGCATTTTACTGGAATTTAGACCAGACTGACAAAGTAGCATGTGAAAAAACACTCCACAGGGCAACATGGTGACAACCGAGCAACAAGGTGACAGCCACGCAGGGGGATATAAAAAAGTCCTGGCAAGGCTTTTCAAGGCCGTTCCTGGTAATCAGCACCCACAGCTGTTTGCTCCAGAGAAGACACCAAGTGGCACTAACAACAAGCCAGCGCCATATGTGTGAGAAATTAGTGCTCAACGTATTAATTACTGTACAAATCAGCAGTGCTTCGGTGCTGGGATGGGACACGTGAAAATATACGCTCCTGTCTCACCTGTAACAGATGGTAGGCTTGTCGCGTAGTTGTGTTACCTGTGTTACACAGTGGTCTGGCATACATGATTACATTACGTTCATTATGTACCGCTCCCACCGTCATTTCGATTTTTTTTTTTTTTTTGATTGAAATTAGGTATGTTAAGAATGACCTGCTAAATTAAATTAAGAATTTTAACCAATTAATGCTATCAAACTGTAAAAACTTTAAACTTTTAAAATAAATATTCAAAATTCATTAAAAAGCTGAGCAAAACACAGAGGAGCGGCTCTTCACGTAAAGGAGAAAAGCTGGTCCACCTTAACAGCCCACCTTAAGGGAGTCTGAGCCGGTGTTTCAAGATACAAGAAGTTGGCTCGGTACCTCCAGCTGAGGAGTTGTAGCTTGTAGCCTCACAGCATTTATTCACCGACCAATAAACTGTACACACACTGTCTGCTACAGCTACGTTCAACGCTATAACGCCACCAACAAACCCACACTTATCACCGACACACACACACACAGTCTGTTGGAAACTCGCTAACATTACACCGGGCTGATAGAGCGTATGTGTGTGACAACAGCAGGCACGAAGCCACCAGCAGCGCTACAGCTGTGAACGTAGCAGAAACACGCACGGTCTGTCGGACACTCGCTATCGTTACACCGGGTAAACACACAGTTGACAACCTCGCAGCTAAACTAGATGGTGCGGTGGAGACTTTTACAGGGAAAGTGGCTGCAGTCCTCTGATAATACATGTAGCATTGTGGCTCCTGGGGACTCAGTTATCGGTTGTGCTCATACACTGCAGCTGGCACACCGCTACAAGACACACTAATCATGTCGGATAATGGTTCATAATTGGTTAATGAAGGCCGCTTATCAGTTAGAAAGCAAGTCAAAAAAATTGCATCTCTAATAGAAATAAAACCCATTTAGTTCATTTTGGCGTATCAGCTGCATTTTTATCAATACACTGTCGAACAATGGATGCAACAATTTGAAAGTGAAAGTGTGTGCTCCATCTGGAGTCTCAGCACAGAGTAGCAGATAGCAGCATCATACAGGATGAGAGAGAGTTGACAGACTAGACGATAGTGGAGATTTGAAGTTAAAGCGAAAAGCACAAGAGGCTATTGTGGGATGTTCCCAGTCTTCAGTGGTCCGGACCTACTAAAAGTGGTCCAAGGAAGGAAAACAGCTGAACCGATGGCAGGGTTAAGGACAGCCAAGGTTCACTGATGTATGTGGGGAGCTAAGGCTGGCCCGTGTTGTCTGATCCAGTAGAAGAGCTACTGTAGCTCAAATTACTGAAAACATTAATGCTGGTTCCGATAGAAAGCTGTCAGAAAACACAGGGCATCGCAGTTTGTTGCTGCGTAGCCGCAGACCGGTCACGGTGCCCATGCTGTCCTAATGTTATGGCTGATCAGAGTATATTGAGCACCATCTTTTCTTGAAAATGTCCGGTGTAATTGGTAACATCAGTGTTGTCACAAGTTTATTAACCCAGTGGGAAAATTTCCTCACCTTCACATCCCTAACAGATGGCGCAGTTGGATCTAAATTGAGGTGTTGAGGTGTTGTCTTTCTGGTCCTGCATGGTGGTATAACCTTAAGCCACCAAAATAATTGAACTGAAACAATCCCCAAAATAATCTGCACTCGCCTCTGTCTGGCGGTCGAAGAAACATTGCATGGTATCTTTTCTTTTTGCTCCCTTCCTGCCAATTGAAGCAATGCCAACCTGTAATTCTCTTCTCTCCTCCAGATCCCCACACTGACATCAAGTGAAACAAGTCCATCCCTCCTGCCTCCGGAGGCAAGCTGCCAAATAGTTCCATTAGCATGCCTCTGGAGGAACTAGGCCAGGCAATAACGCTGCTCATTCTCTGCAAGTCAGATGGGGAAGTGCTGCTGCAACAAGGCACCACAGAGAGTCACTTTAGCGGTGCGATTCAATTGCAATAGGTGTGAACAAATGATACATGGCTACATACAGATGAGACTATTGTAAAAGTTCCACTTTTAATACAGTCTCACTGAACTAGCTCTGCCCTTTTGACTCTACCCCTGAGAGAAACTCAGAGAGAGAAATCTTTGCAGCTTTCCAAATTGTCGGGTAACTAGTCAGCTGAGAGATAGCAGGGTTTTGTGTTGCAACATACTGATTTGGCCCAAAAATGAATTGACAGCAGCATTAAAGTAGGTTGAGGCAGAATAAATGTGTGCTGGGGGACTGAAATCTCTTCCACTGCATTGCCTTATATGTGGAAAATAAGTTTGGAAAGAACCCAAACTCACTTGTTTAATACGGTATAATATGTGCTGTAATCATGCACTTGGTTTCATGGCACTTGCACAGAGTATACTATTGTTAGCTAACGTTAAGTTGACGAGCGACATTTCCCCTGAGCCTGATTTTAAAATGAGACCAGCTTACGGTAGATAAATTAGCTAATAAATAAAGGTAGATATTTGAAGCTTTGAGAGACAAAGACAATTTTTATCTCAACTTCCATGTCCATCACTTGATGCCATTGGGCTGAAATAGACTTTTTCCCATAGACTTACAAAGAGACATCTGTAAATGAGTGGATACACTACTTTTTTGGGTGAATCGACATCACAGTATGAACACTTTAATAGCCTTGATTTAAATCTTTATGTCGGAAAATTTGTAAAATTCAATAATAGCCAAATCCAGAATTATTTCCGAAGCATAATGAAACATAATGAAATGAAACTAGGAGGCGGGGTTAAAGGAAACGCTAATGCTTGGTCCTATGGATGCAGAAAATCTGGGTAATTCAAATATCTGGCAGTCAAATTTTATTTTCTACTATAAAAAATATCTGTAGCAGGAGTATTTTGAAGTGAAAGCGCTCTATAAATAAGATCTATAATTCTCATCATTATTATTATACTATACTTTTTTTTACTGCTTATGAAAACGATTGATTTTCATAAGGAGGAATATGTTATTTATTTTTCATTTTAATACATTTTCTAGTGAAGATCGTTTAATTAATGTTGCAATTCGGTGTGCTGTCCTCGTGTTTGGTTTTCACAGGCATGCATGAGCACACTTACAAACACATTGTCACAACAACATGTTAACTATATTTATTGTAATGCATGTGCTTATACTAGACCAATATATGCTCAATTTTAGCACACTTATACATTATAAGCACGTCTAACAATGTGAATATAACAAAGTTTTTGCCTGTTTATTAACATTCACTGCATGTGCTAAAGTGAAACTGAATCTTTTTAATAAAATCAATGGTTTGAATGAGCAACTAGGCAATGTGAACTGTAATTTAGTCCATAAGTGAGGAGGTTAGACAGTAGTGATAAAGGTGGGAGCTGACAAACCTGATCGTCTCCAACCACAGCAAATGCACATTTTTACTGCTTCACCTCACTGCATACAGATTGACATAACTGTCATATCTTTCATGACCTAAAAGATATAATTACAAATTTCAGCTTAAAGTTAATGTCACAAAAATGTCACATAGCCTACATATTCAGAAGTTTCCCCAATGACAGCTTAGAAACTTTGCACTTACTATTATTACTTCTAACTACTTGGCTGAGGTGTTCAAGGATAATTCTGGTTATCTTCCATGTTTTTTTTCCATTTATGTCATGATGAATGTGTGTACTGCTGGGTCGTCGCACGCTTCAACCGCTGAACTCAAAAAGGACTGAAGCACATGCTCTCAACACACAGTAATAATAACTCCCACGCTGCATGCAGATTTCTTCACAAGCGAATTTGTGAGCATTGATGAGGAGTCCCCTGTACGTGGAGCAGGCGGCTTCTGGCTGCTGTGATATCCCACTACTATAACGAAGGGGGCTGGCCTTTGCATAATTTATTGGTATTTGATTAGCATTTCATTTAATTTCTTATGTTAAATACATACTTGCAGTGGAACAACTGTCACCTGGAACCATGTTTTCCACCAAACCACACAAAGCAGCTACTCTACCAGGATGTCACCACCCCCATGCTATACAGTGTATCTGCAGGTTTCAACAAGGTAAATTTAAGACCTTTTAAGACCATTACGGATGCAATTTAAGACCTACTTCATGTGCAGACTGGCAAGAAAGTACTAAGGATATGAAAGAAAACCTGAACCCTGCAATTACTAGCAAAGTAAATAAATTTATTCACTGAAACAGTTCCAGGTTTTTGCAGTTTTATAACCAAATAAACACATAAAATGCTAGAGTAAAAATAAATAGAAAGAAAATGGAAAGGAAGGCATCATCTTCATCCACGCACTGAATTCACTGTTCTCTAACCATAGGTATCTCAGCTTGCATTTACCCATTTTTTACCCGGTTTTACCACTCTGACCTTAAGTTTGACAAACGCAACATCTGCAACATTACTAAGCTTTTCAGTTTCCGCAACGTTTCTCCACTACTGAACACTCCCCTTGACTGCATGCGACCTGGGTGTGCTCCAATAACTGTCCGGGGAGAACAGCTATTCCCTTTTGGTTCCTCTTTACAGTTTTGTTATGGCGAGCTCAAAAAACAAAACATTTAAAAGCAAGATAATGCATTTCTTTTATTAAATGAAAGTAACATCAAGTTTTAAGACCTGCCAAACTGTATTTAAGACATTTTAAGGCCTTAAAACCTCACAAAAACTATTAAATACTATTATGTACCTTTAAAGGAGATTTGTCAATTATTTACACTCATTTCTACTCTTATCAACATATATGCTGCTTTATTTAAATGTATGGATATATTTACTAATACAAATCAATTAACAACATAAAACAATGACAAATATTGTCCAGAAACCCCCACAGTGCTGCATTTAGCATAAAAAATATGCTCAAATCATAACATGACAAACTCAAACCCTGTCCTGTATGCTGACTTGACTATGACTCGCCCCAAACTGCATGTGATTATAATCATGAATGTAAAGGGGGCGGCAGTAGCTCGGTCCAATATGGACTTAGCTTGGACAACAGAGGGTTGCCGGTTCATGTCCCCATATGGACCAAATACCGAGTGAGTACTAGTGAGAGCCAGTTTGCCTCTTGAGCAAGGCACCAAACCCCCAACTGGTCTGGGTGCTTGGAAGAGGCAGCCCCCTCGCTCTGCCATCTCTCCATTAATACATGTATATAGGTTCTGTATGTGCATGTATGTATTTCAGGTCTGTGTGTAATGTGTAACAACAACAACAACAACAACAACAGAGTGAAAAAATTTAATTTCCCCTCAAGATCAATAAAATGTGTCTTCTTCATTTTCAGGTCAAGGGACCCCCTAAAAATAGCCATGACAATTGTTCCTTGCCAAAATTTGGCGTATTGTGGCTAAATGTTTAGCGTTAGCATCCTTCGTGTTGACCTGGTATGGCATCATTGGTACCAATGGATTCTTTAGGTTTTCTAGTTTTATGTGAGGCCAGTATCTTCATTTTAGCTGCAGAAGTGAGCCTGCTGAAACCCTGGAAGATGAATTGCATTAATATGTTAGAGCACATGCGTCAAACTCAAGGCCCGCGGGCCAAATCCGGCCCACCACCTCAATTTATGTGGCCCGCGAGGGCTTGCAAAGAATATGGAATGCATATCATTCAATGCGCACTGTAGCTTCTCAGTCTCAGCGGTTTCCAGCAGCAGCGCAGTGTTGCCAATTCAGCGACTTAGTCGCTATATTTAGCCAGTTTTCAGACCCCTCGACCCCTCTTTCAAATAAGAAATTAGCGACAAATATGACGAGTTTTGCTCGTGTTACTGGAGACTTTTGGAGACTCTCATGAAAGCAGGTATCGTTCTTCCTCTTCTCAACGAGCAGCGGGTGCTGCCTTGGACCCCTCCCCAGTCCCAAAGCAGTCACAAGCGGCACAGTCCTCGTCAGCAGTCCCTCCTAGCTGCAGTCTCTGTTCACCCCTCCACATCCAAACTGAATGAATCACATATGCACAAAGCCGCCGCTGGCTGATGAAAATGTAAAATTTTGGGAATCAAACCCTGAATTTAAAAATGTAGGAAAAAAAGAAGTTACTCCACCAGAGTATCCCCTTTGGGTCACTTTTGCTGGTCCCAAGCCCGGATAAATGAGGAGGGTCGAATTGTGGTATTAAAAAAAAAAAAAAAAAAAAAAAACAGAACTGACGGAAGAAAGTTCATTTGTAGGTCTAAACATATTTAGGGAATTGTTTTACTCACTTTTTGTCTTCTGAGCTAGTTACTAAATAAATTATTACTAAAACTAATAATAATCAAATGCAGAGGCAATTTTGTAAAATGATCAAGAGTAGATATATTTATATACCGGTAGTCTTATAATTACAACCGGCCCCTTGAGGGCAGCCATAATGCTGATGTGGTCCGGGATGAAATTGAGTTTGACGCCCCTGCGTTAGAGGAATTTGTGGCGTTACAACAAATTTACATTAATGCGTTATTATCACGTTAACTTTGACGGCCCTAATTATAATCCATTGTAACTAATGCTAATTCAGAACCAGAGTTGGCCGTGCAGTGTGAAGGACAAAACTACTAACGTTTCACAGCCTTTGAGTGGGAATGTTGGATAGATTTAGGGCGGAGTGTCACTTCATTCAAGGGCACAAACAGTGTGTCCGCCACACTGAATGAATATCTTTTATATCAAATATGTAAATCAGATAGACGGATAGATGGATAGATAGATATTTTTCGTGGAATTGTTGTGACAGCAAAGTCTGATTTTGTCTCTTCCCTAAGGCGAGCCTCAGAGGACAGAATTACACATTAGCTGCTCTCTCATCTACACCTGCATTTCCACCCGTGGCAAACTGTGTCTGCTGGTGCATGCCTTTAAGCCATTTTTGCATACATTTAAATGAGAAAAAAGCATTTTTTTTCTTCTGTGAGGAAAAAGCATAGTGAGTGAGTGAGTGAAGGTAGGTGCGGAGGTGGTGGGAGAGTTATTTTGCATTTGCCTGCTGAGAATCTCATCAAATACAACAGAAAAACACATTAGGCTGTATGCATCACCGCTGTTATGGCGGTAAGTGGTAACATGGACGTACAACATGAGTACAAATCAAAAACCACTCACTTGTCATGCACCATACGCCGCATGTCAACTAAGGAAAAATAAAGTCGCTGTTTAGGTTTATTTGACACTCAAAATTTTAAACACTATCACATTATTTTTTATTTGAAGGCAAGTTACAGAGATTATTGCACAAAATCTGTTATGTAAGGCTCTTGATTTGCTTTAAAGTGGACACATCATGATGCACACATCCCACTATTTGACTGCTAAAGAACGTAAGAGCTGTCTAATATTAGCCCGACCCCCTTGATGACAGAAGGACAGATCTCTTCAGTCCTTGGCACCTTATTTAAATGTCAAAGAGGAACATCTGTGAACATTAGTTTTACTATTTCTTTGCTTCACTCTGTCTGTCACTCAGCATTCACAGTGTGAGACAAAAGAGTGTGTTTCAATCCCCGGTCCAACGCAGTACGAGTGCACAGCTTTGTAGAGAGTGAATTTAAAAAGATGTGACTTTGACATCAGGACTGATTTTCTTACTTCTGTCTCCTGAACAGGTATTAGAATCATAACTGGAAAGAATAAAAAAAAACATGCACTGACTTTGTATGATCTGTCTACCATTTGCTAACAGTCACACCAACCAAGACAGGCTGAATACAATCTCCAACTGTGCCCCAATTACATACTAATTCAACTTTTATACAAGTATACATACACATGGAAAAGGTAGTATGAAGATGAGTATGTGGCACTACAACACGACACTACAACACTACAACTGCACACAGCAGTAAAAAAAAAAAAAAAAAAAAAAAAAAAAAACTAAAAAAAGTAATAAATCACTAAATGTTTGCTATTTGAGAAGTCTTTTGAATTAGATTGTGTTGGTGAGAGCATTTGTGTTGCAATTGTACAAACTCGATATAGTATGTAGTACTAATATCAGCATATTGAAGGGGCACTGCTGTAGCTCACCTGGTAGAGCAGGCGCCCCATGGGGAATGAAATATTTAATGGTGATTAATCACAAATTAAACACATTTTCAATATCTTCAAAATGTACCTTTAAGAGAGATTTGTCAAGTATTTACACTCATTTATTCTTATCAACATGTCTATACATGTTTTATGCAAATGCATGTATATTTCTATCAGTGGAAATCAATTAACAACACAAAGCAATTACAAATACTATCTAGAAACCCTCACATGTACTGCATTTAGCATAAGAAATATGCACAAATCAGTGCATGACAAACTCAAGCCCAGCTCTGTGTGCTGACTTGACTATGACTTGTCCCAAACTGTATGTGACTATCATAAAGTCTGTAAAGGGGAGACTCGGGGGTACCCATTTTCAGGTCACGGGACCCCCTGAAAATGGCCGTGACAGTTGTTCCTCACCAAAATTTAGCATATTTAGGCTAAAGATTTAGCGTTAGCGTCCTTCGCGATGACCTAGTATGACATGGTTGGTAGCAATGGATTCTTGTACCAAGGCCTTGACACATCTCTGATCTCTCTCTCCCCCCTTCACTCTGTGCTATAAATAAAAAGGAGAAAACACACCAAAAAAATAAGAATTTAAAAAGCAATAACAGACTGTAAAATGCTGTGATTGACCAATCAGAATAAAGCACTCAACAAAGCCCTGTAATAACAAAAGTTAAGCTTCGCTGCACCAGTATGTCCCTGAATTTAACATACTCCAGTCACTCTGGGTCGTGGGTAATTAAACGTTTCTCTTCTTTAGTCAAGGCCTGAGGACAGTAAAACACACCTCTCTGGATTCACACCACACTCCTCTGTTACACACCAGATAGGAACTAAAATGAATGAACTTAACACAGCAACAATTAAGTGTTTCACAATTACGACATTATTAATAGGGGTGTAAGAACACATCGATACACATGAGTATCATGATATGGTTTGTGATACTGATTCTCAAATAACACCATCAATTTTACACTGGCAAAATAAGCATCTCATTGTATGGTGTAACCCTGTAGCGTGCATATGACAAAAAACATTTGAATCTTTGAATCTTAAATCTAAAAATCCAACGGGCCACCGAATGTCGGAGGTTGTAGCAGGCGTTACTTTAAAGCTCGAGTGAAAATACATCATCATGTGAAACTAAAAAACCTCAGGAATCCACTGGCACCAACCACGTCAGACTAGCTTGTAGCAAAGGAGGCTAAATAACACTTCAAACTTGCACTAAATTTTGGTGAGGAGAAACTGGCATGACCCTTGATCTCTGACCTCAAGATATGTGACTGAAAACGGGTTCTTTCCAAACATGACCACTTTATGATAATCACATTATGATAATCTGAGCATATTTTTATGCTAAATGCAGTACCAATGAGGGTTTCTGGACAATATTTGTCATTGTTTTGTGTTGTTAACTGATTTCCACATACATGCATTTGCTTAAATCTTGGGGGCGGCAGTAGCTCAGTCGGGAAGGAGTTGGGTTAGGAGGGGGGGGACCCGGGGTCAAATCCCCCAGGGACAAAGACAATGGGGGGGGGGGGGGGGGGCGGGGAACCCCGGGGGGGCGGCGGGGGGGCCCCTGGGCCCCTGCTGGGGTTGGGGCGCCCCTCCTCTGCTTTCTGAGTTGTTGTGTGACACAGAGTGTACTGAATTTCCCCACTGTGGGACTAATAAAGGAATATCTTTCTTTCTTTCTTTCTTTAAACAGTATATTTGCTCACTCCCATGTCAATGAGTATCAAATACTTGACAAATCTCATTAAGAAGTACATTTTAACAGATAAAAAATGTGTCATTAATTTGTGATTCATTGTGCTTAAAGATTTTAATCGCTTGACTAATGTAATAGCCCTAATTAATAGTTAATTATATTATAAATATTCAAAGATTCATTATATTATATATACTCAAAGACTGCACAAAAAGTAGTACCGTACTATGATGTTGAATGTTACGGGGACTGTGATAAATCCAAAGGCAGTAAAAAGTAAACTTCTTTTACTCAGATTTTATGCATGCGGTCATGTGGTCTTTAAACTACGACAATTTTCCCAATAAAAAATGCAATATAACAGATTGCTTACTTATGAGACATATCAATATATTGAACTGTAACCTCTGTATCACGATATGCATTATATCGCCAGATTCTTGCCCTACACAGCCCTAATAGTGTCAGGGAAGTAAGGTGACACCACCAAGCCCTTATGTCCAAAGCAACAGTATTTTATATTTTCTATAGATTATAGCACTTACTTTGCCAGCTGTGCAAGTGTAACTGTATCAGTCAATAAATACACAGTACAACCACCTTCATCAGTGTAGCTTCACTAGAATTTACCAGTAAAACTCAAACTATCAAACAAAAATGAGCAACAATAAATGGGTGCAGCAAACTTTATAAAGACACATAAATTAAATAGCCTTATGCTTCTTATAGTTCAACAGCAGGATAAAACACCATCAAATCAAATACAGAGCTGTATAAACGACATAAACTCCACAGATGCTGCACAGTTTTTGCATTACGTGCACAGAAGAATCTCCCGTGAAACAACCAAATCGGAGAAAATGTTGATAGCAACGCATCACGCACAAGGGAGGAAATTTGTTTTCAGGGCAAAGAGACACAGTAACTCAGGTCACACCAGCAACATTAGCAACCATGTAAGACCAGAAAATTAAATATTACATTGCTGGCCATGCATTCATTTATGGTGATTCAGGAGCGAGCTGCTGTGGAGAGCCTTCATATGCACTTCTGCACGACAGCTTCTGACACAAATAAACAGCCCACACTGAATCTCACATTGAAACCGGTGAGTCTAGTTCTGTGCTGCTATTTCTGAACTGCATCACTACAAAGTAATTAAGTTACAGGGCGCCTAATAAAATTATCAGAAAAACATTTTATACGGTCTAGAAGATTTAACTCAAGCAGCAGTGGGAGAGTAATTGTTCTATTCTATCAGGTGAACTTAAAGTGACTAGAAAGACATCCACATTATTGCCCCATTTTCTCTCTACGAAAGGTTAGATAAGGGCATGGATCCACTTGGCTGTCCTGCATTTCCCTTCAGCCCATGTCACAAGTTGAGACTCTCCGAGAAGTGACTGAATTACCACTCGCCTTGTGAATAATGCAGGCAGGATGTCAGTAAAATAAGGGTGGAGAGGGGTTTCTGCTGAGAACAGCAGGTGCCTTTCATCATCATGACACAAGAAACAAGTGAGACACAGCGGGGCGTTTGCTCAGCACAAAGATAAATAAAGCTCATAAGCACGCATGCATGCATGTAAAGAGTGTGTGCATGTGTGTGTGTGTGTGTGTGTGTGTGTGTGTGTGTGTGTGTGTCTCTGGATGTGTGTGTTTGAGAGCGAGAGGAAGAGGGGAAGAGAATCACATCCTTGGGGAAATTACCTCCAGAATGTGGTATTGAGTGCACTTTACTGATGGAAACAGAAGCATTTCTGAGAGTCCGGCCCAGCAGTGGAATTGAAGGGCAAATTGTTTTGGTGGTGTGCAAATGAGAACAAAATAACGCCGGTAAAGTACAGAAACTTGTAAACCAAGACTATTGTGTTGTCACATGAATAAGCTGAAGCTGCCGACTGACAATCAGTTGGTGAATTATTCCACTTTTTATCCAACACTGAATATATTTGCAGCACAAAATATTATTGTTTTTGCCCTTGTTCTTAAAAAGACAATATAACTATTAAGCTGCGTACATGGCTAATGAAAATTAATATTCCACAACATCAGGGCTGCGTATTGGCAACAATCTTGTCCAATCAGGACAGTAAGTCTATCCGCAAAGGGAAAAAAGAAGTCAGCAGGCCAAAAGGCCTTTTCTTATCGAGCCCCTTTCCTCTGGAATAACCTCCCTATCGACACCAGACAGTCTGATTCAGTGGAGGTCTTTAAATCCAAACTCAAAACCCATCTTTTACCCTAACCTTCAACTAGTTCAGCCGGTGGGTGAGTCTCAGTCTCAATGTATAATTTTAGCCTAGTAGTACTGCCGACAAGAATATTATTACTTTTAATACACTTCCTCTCAGTAACTCTCTGTTGTTTATGGTCCACAAGCACTGCTGTGTGCCTCTCCCCCACCTCCTCCCTCTTTTTCCTCAGGTAACTCCGTGCTGGACCATCAGCCATGCTGTGACCTCTCTCATCCTCTCAGGCTGATAGTGCTTCATTCAAGACAGACCTGGACCTCCGTCCTCCAGAAGACTTAGCCTCTATTACAAATTACTTGAATTGGGCTTTTGGCATGGGTAACATACATTTACATTACTAAGCAACTGTGATTTAAGAGCAAATGTCTGGTCCTCTCTCAAGGTTCCATGGTGGAGAGGAGGTTGTGTTGCTTGGCTCTATCTATTGGACGTGGAAATGATGCTGTGCTGCTCTGACCAAGTCTTGTTGCTGTCTATCTGTTTGCCGACTCCAGGAAGTGGATTGACATTATTCTGGATCCACGTTCTCACACAATTATTTTCACTTTATACAGTATATTAATTTTTGTCACATGGATTGTCAAGGTTGTATTTTCATTATGTTGTTACTTGGTATGCACAACATCTATTGCATGTCTGTCCATCCTGGAAAGGGGATCCTTCCTCTGTATACAAATAAAACTGACTTGACTTGACTACTGTATGTATGTATGACACAGGGGTAATGCTTCAATTTATTACGATATTTGCGAAGGTTGTCAGTCATCCAGCTAATAGTATCCTAATCAGGCTTAAACCAGCAGCAACTGGACTTGGTTTAGATTCTTGAAGACGTTTCACTTCTCATCCAAGAAGCTTCTTCAGTACTGAAGTAGAGAAGCCATCACTCAATAGAGGAGGAGGCCTAAAGCATCACCTGTCCTTCACCTTTAATGCTGTCCTAGCATCCCTTCCTTGGAGATTAAACCACCATTCACACCTGACCTGACTGGACAGTTATTCACACCTGGCATCAACTGAATCTAACAACCCATGTTGCAGCCGTTCACGCCAGGCATCAGCTGACTGTAACGGCCCATAACTACTGTCATCACACATAGGAGCACTAATGTACTGAGTGGTTTCTGGTATCCTGCTAACGACCCAACAAAGGTTCAATTACTGGGTTCCTCTGCCGTTTAGTCAGAACGTTTATACAATAAAATCTGAATAAAAAAGGCACTGTGAAATGGCTTATATGGGCACTAAGAGCATTGAACATGAATACAATTGGACTCACTGGATCTGTTATAATTGACCTACTAAAGTACCAGAACAGGTGAAAATAAAAACTACTTGTTTTGTTGCCCCAAACTGCATGTGATTATCATAAAGTGGGCATGTCTGTAAAGGGGAGACTGGTGGGTACCCAGAGAACCCATTTACATTCACATATCTTAATGTCAGAGGTCAAGGGACCCCTTTGAAAATGGCCATGACAGTTTTACCTCGCCAAAATTTAGCGTAACTTTGGAGCATTATTTAGCCTCCTGTGCGACATTAAAGTATGACATGGTTGGTACCAATGGATTAGTTTGGTTTTCTAGTTTCATATGATACCAAGACTCTCTCTATAGCTTTAAAACTGAAGGTGGCGGGATATCGCATTTTTAAGAGGCCAATTAAAAATTGATACAGCATTTTAGAGAATCAATACTGTATCACAAAACATAATATCGTGATTCTCATGTGTAGGGGTACTTTCTTACACCCCTAGTTTACATGCAGTATGTACATACTTTGCTTAACGTTACTGGTGACTTGTCTGACTGCGTGAACACAGACCCCTCTTTCATTCTTTCAACCAACTTCTTGAAAAGATCAGTGATATTTGCGCATTTCCAAAAACAAACTTGCAACCTCCAAAAATCTCTTTCATAATGTTTAAAAGTAGTTGTGTATAATGAATAATATCAGCACATCCCACATGTTTTAATCGAAAAATGCTCCATTCAGAATAAGACTGAATTCAGTATATCCAAATGGAAAATGCTGTTTATATGACCATTTCAAATTTTGAGTAATAGTGAATATTAATGTGTATGTAAATATAGTCCGTCAGTCATTGGTGGTGGAAGAATTCCTCTTTACTTTTAAGTAAAAGTAGAAATACCACAGTGTAAAAATACTATGCTACAAGTACAAGTCCTGCATTCACAACCTCACTTCAGTTATAGTACAAAAGTATTAGCATTAAAATACCTTTAAAGTTACAATCTTGAAGCTCTCCATTTCGTTCTCACTAATGAGATAAGCGTCAATTGCAGATGGTTTTTTGGATCTGACTTGCAGAGATCCAAACAGGGTCACCTCTTCATGGGGATCTCCCCACAGACACCCAGTAATACTGCAAATATATACTGCTGTAAGGACTTTCATTAGTGGCTCATAAGCTTATTCCATCACCTCAGTGTTACCTCAGTCTGCAACAGATAGTCACTTAAACGACATGTATTTAAATGAAAATCTTAGGGATTATTACTTTAAAGTACCAAAAGTAAAATTACTCATTATGCAAATTGGCCCATTTCAGAATTGTATATCATAGTAAAAGACTGTAATTATTGATCACTTTAATTTTGCAGCAGGTAAAAGTGGAGCTAATCTAATCAGCCCATTCACAAGGAAAAATGTTTGGACGTTTCTGCAAACCAGGGATATGTGGAATGTTGATGTTTGGTCAGAGCAAGTGACTTTTTAAAGATAATTTTGGGGGCATTTTTTTGCCTTTATTGGACATAAAGTGTAGAGGCAGACTGGGAATGGAGGAGAGAGAGAGGGGTACGATTTAACAAAGGCCCCACAGACGTTGCAGTAATGTGTTATGCACCGTAAAGAGCTAAAAGTCGCACATTGGGCAGGTGAGAGGGGAGATGGATGGGTCCAACAAACACAACACTTTCATCCAGGAGACCGCTGTTCGTGTCTTGTGCATCACATTACAATCAGATGTTCGCTCATGTCCGGTGTTCACAACGTTCAGTGTCATTTTGACCATTAAAACGTCGTTTTAAGCCCAACCATGTAGCTCTTTCCTAAACCTAACTGTAGTGGTTTTGTTGCGTTTGCAGAAACATCCAATGCCAACATTTTTACCTGGTGACTGGGTTGTTTTAATTACTTTATATACTGCTGGCTGGTTTAACCAGTAATCTCATAATGTATTTGATGATTATGTTTTGTATCAATAATCTGAGCGGCAGGGTGGTGCAGTGCTTAGCACTGTCGCCCTGCTGTGTGGAGTTTGCATGTTCTCCCCGTGTTACCATTGGTTTTCTCCAGGTTCTCCAGCTTCCTCCCACAGTCCAAAGACATGCAGGTTAACTGATGACTCTAAATATCCCAAAGGTGTGAATGTGAGCATGAATGGTTGTCTCAATGTACCCCGCGATGGACTGGCGACCTGTCCAGGGTGAACCCGCCTTCGCCCAATGCCAGCTGGGAACGGCTCCAGCCCCCCAGCAACCCTGAAGTGGTTGCAGATGATGGATGATGGAACTGAATGTGCATAGTAAGTAGTAACTAAAGCTCTAAGCACATGTAGTGGTGTAAAAAGTACTACATTTTCCTGCAAAATGTAGTGGAGTTGTAGTAAGCAGGAAATATTCAAGTAACGTACAAGTGCCTCAAAATTGTACTGAAGTACAACACTTATGAGTAAACATACTTCTTTACATTCCACCTAAAAGCAGACTCATGCTGGTCCTTTCAAAACATTTTTTTCCATCGTATTACTTATGGAGCAGCGCGTTGATGTTAAATAACTGTTAGCTTACATCACATGTGCAGTTTATGTGTGTATGTACTCTCTCATCTCTCGCTAACGGAGGCCATACGTCTTGCTACTAATGAACCGAGCTGTCGTCGGGGCACAAAGTGAAACACATGAAGCTGAGGAGCACTGGCGTTCCCCTTTAAGGATCCAGTTTAACTTTTAATCACCCTTGAAAATCCCTTTGATATGTGTTACCGAGAGGAGAAGGCGAGAGGAGATGAGACAACGCAGGCTTTCAACAGCCGTACTGTATGATGATGCCTGCTGTAGATAGCTCTTCTTTCTAATTACCTAAACTTCAGCTGCGATTTCCTTTGAAGGCGGCTGCCTCGTAGGCATGATCAGACTGTGACCGTAGGCGAAATCACTCTAACATTCACTTCATGTGCTCAGGACTGTTGGGTGGAAAAGCTGCAGGAGATTTCAGCGGTGATTTGTCATTTCTATGGTAATTCAAAGCTTTTGGGATTTTGGAAAGTTTTTGGGATTGAGCTCTTTGAAGCTGGATTTGAGAAGGGTCACATCATCCTATAAGCAGCACATTACATAATCAAAAATCAAAAAGTGCTTTTGGAACACTGATTCTCATTCAGATGTTTTGTTTTGGAGGTTGTTCTCCCTCAGATTGATCCTTGTAGATCAATTCATGCAGCCATAGATTTAGCAGTGTATTTTTCATCCCAGTATCCCAAGAACGATGCCCACATTCTAGTGAGTGTGTCAGACATCCCCTCAAGAGACCGGAGCTCACACCCATGACCTTTCCCTTACCTTAACCTGTGGGAATCCCTTTAAAATAAGGTGTGCTGATGTCCTTGGAGGACAAAAATGTCAGCGTCAAAAAAAAGCCTTAAAAATACTGTATATCAGGGCCGTCAATCAATATTAACACGCTAACGCAAACTTGTTTTGACACTAATTTCTTTGACATATTAATGCAACCATTCAGAGGTTGTAGTGGGCTCAGTTTTAAAGCTGGAGTGAAGATACTAAAACTAGAAAACCTAAAGGCACCAACCAACCATCATGACGAAGGCTAAATCAAACAAAAATTTTGACGAGGGCAAACTAGCACAGCCATTTTCAAAGTGGCCCTTGACCTCTGACCTCTAGATATGTGAATGTAAATGGGTTCTATGGGTCCCCACCAGTCTCCCCTTTACAGACATGCCCACTTTATGATAATCGCATGCAGTTTGGATCAAGTCATAGTCAAGTCAGCACACTGACACACTGACAGCTGTTGTTGCCTGTTGGGCTGCTTTTTGCCATGTTATGGTTTGAGCAGATTTTTTATGTTAAATGCAGAACCTGTGAGGGTTTCTGGACAATATTTGACATTGTTTTGTGTTGTATAAATATATACATACATTTGCATATAGCAGCTTATTTGCCCACTTCATGTTGATAAGAGTATTAAATTCTGGACAAATCTCCCTTTAAAGTACATTTTGACCAGATAAAAAAATGTGATTAACTACTTCAATCAGCCCAAATATATATCAGCATTTTCCACTTTAATAAATATGTAAAGCTAAATCTTGTAACCACCCTCATCATCATCGTCCTTATCATCACTACCAAATATCCCTTCATTTATAGAATTTTAACCCTTTAAATGTCAGTTTGTTTACGTAATGTCACTGCAGTTTTTAATGAAAAAATAAACAAATGATAAAATGTATTGTTTTGTGTATACAAAATGCTAAGGGGACTTCTTATTTTGCTTTTTCACAGTCTGGGATATCTCAATGATTAGCAACAACACTGATTTTGCAGCCATACTGTACAATGTCAACACACTAACTTCAGTGGCTGGGTAGATTTATCGTTCTTCTTGAAGCAGCCGCCATCTTGAAAAGTTTGTAAAATTTCCTCAGTCACATTGTCTTTTGACAATAAAACAGCCGAAGTCACACTGTTGATATAGGCCGGTATACTACAGGGGTAGAATCACATGATGTGTTCAGCTGAGGATGTGGGCGATTTAAGCAGAGGTGGCCAGCATCATGAGGAGATGATTTAGGCAAAAATAAAAAAAAAAAAATCATTTTTGTCAGAAAATTAGTTGGGCAATTATTTTAGGAAGGTGATGATATTTATTTCTATACAATAGCTATAAGTAAATAATGCATATAAATATTACAAGGTAATTTTCTTTGAGCTCAAACAGCTTCTTAATTAAAGCCAGTAATAAAAACAGCTACACTTCCTCCCTCATCTCCTCGCACTAAACATAGAGAGAAATTTAATTTTATACTATCAAATATTGAACATATGCTCTTCAGTGATTTATTCAATTATAAGCCAATATTTGTCATCTTGGTGACAGTAAGATAGCTCAGTCAGCTCCGCCTCCATCATCTCAGCTACTTCATATGAGGTTCCTCCTTTTATTCCCCGTGGAGTTTATGCCATGTCTTCATTAATCTTCAGCAAATCAAATCAATGACTGCCCTCGTATTAGCACCTCCGCCTGTTACCATGGTAACCTAAAGGCCAGTTAATATTGTAAAGGGGGGAGGGGTGGAGAAGAGATGGCTGCTTCAAGAACATGGCTTTGACACCCAGGAGAGGCATCAGGTAGGGACGGCAGGGGTTGTAGTGCTGCTCGTACATCACATGTGCCGTCATGTTGAGAGAGTCACGTTAGGGAGGGGAAGGAGAGAAAGTGTAAAATGTCCCTGATGTTCTGCAGTAGATCATCAAGAGTCTGTTTCTACTGTTACACCCTGCCCCTGCACTGTCTTTATTTAGTTTATTTTCATGTTTCAATGTCAAACACCATCTTTGTCATAGCCTACTGACTACAACCCCTATGGAGACTGCAATGAAGGACATAAAGGGTTTCCTTTTCTCTTCTCAAGAGCTCAGAATACAACTCTGTGTGATGTTTACATCAAATTGTTAAGATTTCAACAAAGTAAAGACAGTTAAGGATGAAAAATAAGACTAAAAGAGACAGAAACGAAAAACACACTGTACGGTATACATAACTAAACTGATGTGATCAGTGTGACAAACATGAAACACCTCCTTGATGTAGGGTCAATATACTACGATTTAACGTTTAGTCCAAAAAGATTACAGAGTAAGGGCCCTATCTTACACCCGGCCATGGATATGTCAGTCTTAAAAGGAAGTGTGGTCGGGTGCTTTGTTGCCGCATTGCTATCTATAAGCAGCAGAAAGCAATTGCTCCATTGACCAACAAAAACCTGGTCTAACATCTGGTTCAGTATTTTCCTGCTATTTAAAGGGCGCATTACTCAGATAGTAGGATACTTGTTACACACACGGACGCACAGCAGCTCTCCTCCTCCTCAGCTAAACAGTGTTGGAGCTGGAACAATGTTTTTATTTATGTTAAGGAAAACACTAAATTCAGGCGGCAGGTGACAATTCAGAGTATAATGGAGTATAATGAAGTGAAGCTCTCAAGCTTTCTGTATTGATCAACCTGCAGCGTCCTCTCAACGCTCCACTAGGATCCACATTAAATGCTGGCGTACGTTCAAATGAGGAAATGTACGTACAAATGTACAAAAACATTCTGTACACGCGCCTGTCAGTGCACAGCTTCCTTTTATTAATCACAAATCAACGTGGAATTGTCCACACCTGGATCAGCCTCCCATCCCGCCCTCAACACGCCCACGTTCAGCCACAAATGAATGCTTCTGCCTTGATATGAGCCTGTTGGTGGATGTTTTCAGTGAATCACAGCCACTACCAAGAGGAAAACCAACAAAAGGCTATTTTTTTTTCTTCAGTTTGTCTGTATATGCTGAATCTGTCCCTATCAAATAAACCATAAATAAATAGTCTTTTGCACTATAGCGACTCTACACGCAACATCATGAAAACTAAAATTGTACTTGGGAATTACTGCACAGTAGTAGAAGATATTATTAAAACTACTGATGCTCTGTTCTGGCATTCATTCACTCTTTAATGCTATTTGATATAATATTGCTGATATTGCTGATGATTTCAACAGGAGTGGTGCGCTCCCAGCTGACCACGAGTATCGGTAGTCCGGTTCCGCTCAGCCGGTCCAAGCCCCCCCCCATGGGTTGCATCATTTATATGCGGTCATCATATTTAGACTAGTGCTTTTTATCATATAATGAATTTTACCGCCTGTGCCGCCTGCACCACATACATCTGCTTGCGCACTTTCCACTCTCCGTTTCCTCGGCAGAAAAACGGCTGCAATTTGCAGAGTCCACCTTTTTGTCAGCAATGCACCAATGTGAAGGTGCACCTGGCTTTTAAAAGGAATGGGAGATGACACTGATAAGTTTAATTCCTGTTACGCCCAAAACACACTATGATTAATTAAGAGGCTACATACAACCCCTTTGCCCTTTACACCATATTTTGCACCCAGACTATGCACCATGTAACTTGCAAAAGTGGAGTTGGACACACCCTAAATGTACCACAGATCATAAAATAGGGCCCAAAGTGTAATAAATAAAGACATGTGTAGTTCAATTGTAATTATGGTTTTGGGCAAGGATTACAAAAAGGAGCAAGGTTGAGGCAAGCTCTTATACAGAGTACCTGCAGGTTTCAACAAGTCAAATTTAAGACTTTTAGGACCTTTAAAGACCACTATGGATGCGATTTAAGACCTATTTCACGTCCATTTAAGCCCACTATGAATGTGATTTAAGACCTACTTCACACCCATACTGGCAAGAAAGTACTAAGGATCTGAAAGAACACTGGAACATCAATGTCGTCATTGCTGCTAAATGGCTGATGCTTCGTTACTGTGTGTAAGGTCCAGAGCACCTCAGCTTTTAGTGTCGGTGGAGCTCCAAACGCTGTCTGGAGGTCGATTGAAGTTGATGCTCTAGATCCCGACTTGAAACAGCTGACTGCAGCGTTTGGTGCTGTTTTTTGTTTTTTTTTTACAACCGCTTAATGTTTTTCTGACTCCAAAGACATGATGCCCAATGATGGACCAAGGTTTTATTGCAGAGGCTTCAAATAAGTTTCCAGGCACCGGCTTCAACCACGCACTAAACTCACTGTTCTGACCTATAACGTTGACGAACGCATAACGTTGGCGACGTTATTCAGCTTTTCACTTTCCGTGAGGTTTCTCCACTAATGACCACACCACTCCTCTACTGTACGTGACCTGGGTGTGCTCTGATAAATTCTGTCCGGGGAGCACCGCTATTCCCTTTTGGTTCCACTTTATAGTTTTGTTAAAACATTAAGACCTGCCAAAATTGGATGTAAGACATTTTGTGAGATTTCGAGACATTTTAAGGCCTTAAATTCAGGTTATTGAATTTTAAACCTTTTTGGGACTTTTCAAGACCCCACAGGAACCCTGTAATATCTAATACTGCTTTAACTGTAAGCACGACATATTGATGACTGATATAGCAAACGTGTTAGCAAACAGTACGTCCAATATTCACTTTCCTTTTAGCTCTGGTTTTGGCTTTTAGCTGCTAAATTCTCTGCTATGTTCACCAGCTGGTTGCTAATGTGTCTGGGCAGGTAGCTAACGGTGGGACAACAGAGCCTCCTGTTACAGCTGAAAGCAACGCTGATGAGAGCAGTGAGAGTGAACCAAAACAGTAAAGCTGTGGGCGGTAAAACCAAAAACAATGAGCTCAAAGATGTTAAAATGCTCTGCACTGTAGCACTGGGGGGAAACTGTAGAGTTGTGTGATAAATTTCTATGAGTTTGACACTACACTATACACTGTCATCTGGTCCATTGTTAATATAAAAATATCGATCCATGCAGTTTGGAGGTTAGGCGCTGGAATATATGAGACCATTCAAACAAAACAAAAGACATTTTAAAAGACACGAAAATGACAATAATAAAACACAGAGGGAAGCAAAGGTGCAGTTAAAAGATCCTGGGTCGAAGAAAGTTGGAGTTTCCTTTAAAAGTTTAAAGACAAGTGCTCAGATCTGCAGGGAGACTGATTCAGAGTCTGGGGGCACATGAAGTAAATGCAGCATCACCAAAAGCTTCAGCCTGCAGCGATGAAGAGCGAGAGTTCAGGTGAACACAGTGATCCGTTAGGGATATTAACTGCGAGGAGGTCATTAATGTGATCGGACTGTGAAGTGATTTAAAAGCAATTAGAAACGCCTTTAAATCAACTCTGTAGTGGGAAGGCTCACAATCAGGAGATTTGTAGGTGAAAGATCTGATTTTATTGCATACCTCCGGTTCCTCCCAGCTCGCTGTGTGTGGATGTGTCTTTTCCAATTGGAAAATAAAACATTATAGTAAATTTAATTATTCATATTTGTGTTGGCAAGAACAAAAAAATGTATTAACACGATCAAACATATCATATTATTACACCAACTGGAAAGGTGTGTGGGATTTTCTGGCACAACACTAAACTGGTTTGAATCCTATTTAAAGTCCCAGTGAAACAGAAGTTAGAGTGTCTTTACCTTCTATACTGTGATGTATTCCCCAGTAAAACAGTGTATTTGAGCAGTGCACAGTTACAAGAGGGATTTAAACAGCATTTGATTGGACCGCTAGAAATGCAGCAGCACACAGAGCTACTGAGTTCTGCCCTTATTGCAGACTGATTGACGGATGCAAATTTTGTTTTACAGGAAGAAAAGATTGGATTTAGATATAAAATACAAATGATTTTTTTGTATTAAAAATGCATATATTGTAACAGGTGCACAATATGACTGGGGATGTGATCTAAAAGGGTTCAAAGGGCATTTTTCATTTCATCTTGACTTTAAAGGACAGGGGTTACTTTATGTCTATGGGTAATTACACATCTGAGTTCACATTATGGAAAACGACACGATAATTATGCAGATGACGCACATTTTTGAAACCATATCAATAGGAGACTATGATCCAGTAAAGGCACTGAATGCATGCCATAATTTTCTTCAATTAAACAAAGACAAAGCTGAGGCAGTTGTTTTGGAGCGATTGAAGGTCCTGTCACACCAAGCCGACAGTCGGCTGTCGGACTTGGCCGTCGTTGAGCGTCTGTAGGTGTAGTTTTTATGGTCTGTTCCTCATCATCAGCTCTGGTCCGCCTGTCTGAGGTGGTGAGTGAGACTGGAGTGAAAATGTTGGCAAATGCCGCTTTGTTTCGTGTATGTTTAATAACAATGATTTGTATATCTGCAGCGGATGAACACAGATCACCACAACCTGCTGGTGAGGAGAGTTATTTCCTCTCATGCAGGTGCAGGACATATGTGGTGGTCGGCCATTGGCTGTAGTCTTTGCGGTGTGTTCAAGTGCAACTTTTGGAAAAAACTTGCATTTGCTTTTATCTTTAGTAGATTCAACTACTATAAAAGTGTCAAACAAACAGTTACAAAAAAACAGTTAAACAGCTGCAACTTGTTCAGTTATTCAGAGTCCTCACTAAGACCAAGAAGGTGGATCACATCACTTCAGGTCTTAGGTCTTTACACTGGCTTCCTGTCATAGAACTGATTTCAAAATACTACTGTTGGTTTATAAAGCACTGAATGGTTTAGGGCCAAAATACTGTATATTTCTGAACTTCTGCTACATTATGAATCACCCAGACCTCTCAGGTTGTCTGGGACAGGTCTGCTTTCTGTCCCCACAGTCAAAACTAAACATGGAGAAGCAGCATTTAGTTTTTATGCTCCATAAATCTGGAACAAACTCCCAGAAAACTGCAGGTCTGCAGCAACTCTCACCTCTGAGGACTTTTCTATTGCTCTTACTGTAACTTTTGTTCTTGTATTGAATTTAAACCAGTCTAATTCTATTTTAGCTTATATTTATTTCATATTCTCTTGGCTTTTTCACGATTGCTTTTAATTGCATTTAAATGTCCTTTTTTAATGTGTTTCTTTTGCACTTTGTCTCAATGCTTTTGATGTTTTATGTAAAGCACTTTGAAATGCCTTGTTGCTGAAATGTGCTCTAAAAGAAATGAGCCTTGAGGCCCTCTTACAGCCAATGGCTCCCACAAAAACATAGAAATAAAATTCATCACTCATTCAAATCATATCAGGCTGAGATAATTGTACTCAATGACTATTTTTTACATACACATACACACAGTTTTGTCAGAATAAAAGTTATTGCAATCGTGAAGTTGTAGTGTCTATAAAACACGAAATGTGAGGCTATACAGCATTTGTTTTTAGAATAAATATTGCCTGTTGCCTTGAAGCAAATTTTTCTTTGCAATTGCATCAGCTGTGCCTTAGGAAAAAAAATAAATCAGAACTAGCAAAGAAGTGTCTAAAAACAGAGAGAAAATAGAAGTTTTGTTTACAGCTTTTTTCATCAAAGAATCAGTTGCTGTTTTTCATTTTTCCAACACAAACAGGAAGTCATTTGTATGCAGCAACAGCAACAACAGTTTTTTTTACTGTGTGGATACGGATATTCTGTTAGTCTGGTGTGAAGCTCTAGTGTTTTTGTCAGCATTTCCCATGACACACTAGACCTTCCTGCAGCTGCTTTGCTTACATTATGTATGAAAAATGGGGAACGGTTCAGGATTCGGGTGACCCCAAATCATCCACCCATGTTTCTTTGTCTTGGTGGCTTCATCATGCATCCTGTTTCTGAGGGGATGGCAGAAGCTGTGGTGTGTTGTGGCGGGAGTTGTTCTCATCATCTAGTATGTTTAGTGCATGCTGATGATGATGTAAGTCCACAGTCAGCTCCGTCTCACGGACATTACCACAACTTGAAGCGTTTATTTAGGCTTAGAGTCGAATGAGCAGCAAACAGTTTTCCCCGCCGTGTCTCAGCAGCGGCTCAGTAACAGCTGAGCGGTGGCGATGCACTCAGCTGTGTGTCCTGGTAGTTGTGTTAGCTGTTAGCTGATAGCCAAACACACCACCCACACCATAAAACTGTTTGCCTCCACTGTGGCTGTGTTCGAAATAGCATACAGTGAAAACCGCTTATCGTGATCACGTCTGTACGGGTGGAATTGATCACTATAAGCAGGTGATTATCATATTATAACCAAATTTATTTTAGTTTTTCTTTATTTCTCATGCAGATTACTAGCTAATTAACATTTGTATATTTATTTCATGAACACTAATTTATGATCCGAACAGCGTTGCTATTTGCTTGCTCGCTGCCAATTCTTCTGCCTTTTCCCTCAACAAGGACTCGCTTGGGGTGAGGCTTTGCCAGTTTTTGGCCAACTCTGTGGCAGTGCAGCATGGGCAGTGCATGCAGATGAACGGCGCCCCTTCGCCAGGGCTCCTCGGTGCTCTCGTGCAGCAGAGTTTCATGGGTATTACACAACCAGGCTTTATCAAACCAATTTGATGAGGGCAGCTTCCATCACAGGTGCTTTCCCTGTGCGCATTTGTTTGTCATTGAGAGAAAATAACTTTCTTTTCCATCATGATATCAATGTGCACAGAGCCAAAGCCTCAGTTAGCCAGCCAGAAAGCAGACGGGTTACGGGAAAGGGAACGTATCATAGGATTAAACTAAAAAACAAAACAAAAATTTAACTCATGTTAGCCTACCGTGGTTTAAGATGTTTTTGTTGTCATGAAAGACCAAAAACGAACGCTGTAAATGGACAACTCGATTACTATAAGCAAACAATTTAAACAGCAGTTGTACAGGAATGCTTCTATCCTAAGCTTTTTTAACAATATAAGCAGCTGACACTGCATTAGCGATGCTAATATTGAAATTTTTCTAAATCGATAGCTGACCCTCGGCAGCCAACAAGATTTGTGCCTCGCATGCAGCGGTGCTCCAGCAGCAGTATACGAGCACAACACACAACTGAGTCAACTGTTCACCATCAGGAGAGTTACTGTAGCAGCCACGGTGCTGCGTTCACTGTCTCCAGTTCACCGTCAGGATAGTTACTGTAGCAGCCACGGTGCTGCGTTCACTGTCTCCAGTTCACCGTCAGGAGAGTTACTGTAGCAGCCACGGTGCTGCGTTCACTGTCTCCAGTTCACCGTCAGGAGAGTTACTGTAGCAGCCACGGTGCTGCGTTCACTGTCTCCAGTTCACCGTCAGGAGAGTTACTGTAGCAGCCACGGTGCTGCGTTCACTGTCTCCAGTTCACTGTCCGGGAGTTACGTTAGCAGCCACGGTGCTGCATTCACTGTCTCCAGTTCACCATCAGGAGAGTTACTGTAGCAGCCACGGTGCTGCGTTCACTGTCTCCAGTTCACCGTCAGGAGAGTTACTGTAGCAGCCACGGTGCTGCGTTCACTGTCTCCAGTTCACTGTCCGGGAGCGTTAGCAGCCACGGTGCTGCGTTCACTGTCTCCAGTTCACCGTCAGGAGAGTTACTGTAGCAGCCACGGTGCTGCGTTCACTGTCTCCAGTTCACCGTCAGGAGAGTTACTGTAGCAGCCACGGTGCTGCGTTCACTGTCTCCAGTTCACCGTCAGGAGAGTTACTGTAGCAGCCACGGTGCTGCGTTCACTGTCTCCAGTTCACTGTCCGGAGAGTTACGTTAGCAGCCACGGTGCTGCGTTCACTGTCTCCAGTTCACCGTCAGGAGAGTTACTGTAGCAGCCACGGTGCTGCGTTCACTGTCTCCAGTTCACTGTCAGGAGAGTTACTGTAGCAGCCACGGTGCTGCGTTCACTGTCTCCAGTTCACTATCCGGGAGCGTTAGCAGCCACGGTGCTGCATTCACTGTCTCCAGTTCACCATCAGGAGAGTTACTGTAGCAGCCACGGTGCTGCATTCACTGTCTCCAGTTCACCATCAGGAGCGTTAGCAGCCACGATGCTGTGTGTAGTGTCACGGACATGCAGCCACTTTTCCAGTAAAAGTCTCCACCACACATTTAGTTTAATGACGTTCTGTCCTCGAAGTTTTTCTCAACTTTTTAATTAAATATTATTATTTCTTTTAACCATTTAACTGATAGCGTTAATCGGTTAAAATGCTTAATGTTGGTTATCGGTTAAACGGTTAATTATTAACATCCCTACACTGCATAGCATGCGGATTTTGTGTTTGGAAGAAATAACTAGCTGTAAACACAAGAATTTCTGAGTATGAGACATCTCAACTGCCCCACGATGCAGTGCGTCTGGATGCCTTGAGATCGGCAATCAATCTTGTGAGATTTTGAGCCAGGCTAGAAGCTGTTAATATGTCAATTTATTAAATTTTAATATGTTTTCATGCAAGAAAATAATCATTTAGATTCCCATGTGGTCAGTTTATCCAAAGAGCACCTGTTTGGAAGTTTGCGAGTAGTAATTAAGCAGTCAGCAGTCATTCAACAGCAGTATTAAACAGGCAATAACAGGCGATTTGATGTGTGTATCACTGCAACCATGAGAGGTTCTTGAGCGTGCAGCCATCAGCAACCACCCAAAATATTACACAGTTCGCGCAGCGGTATGCAGGATTAGCAGTGGACAGACAGAGATGCACACCAAGGACTGATCTCTTTATCTCTTGGGAGATAGTCAGATTGTCAACCAACCGCTATCCTTGTGACGCTTGTACATGACGACCTTTTGTTAACAAGTAGCACTAGAATTAATTCCACCATTTCACCTGAATGTTATTCATATCTCTTCAGCTGTCCATTAGAATTGTTAACGGATTACACTGCTCTGTCTCCCTGGAAAATCCTTTGTCAAGGTTCCCCGAGAGGAGACTCTGCCTGATGGCAAAGCCTCCGATTTAAGAGGGAAAAAAATGTAGATTTCGTCCTGGTCATGGAAGAACAGAGATAAAATAAGAACCAAGGGAGTTTGTTAATCCTGCCTATAGTATATACGAAAAGGGCTAAAACAGTATTTTCAGGTTTTCTGTGGGACTACTGGGTTCTAGAGCCACCTCTGCAAGCTATTTAAGGGGCGGGTCCATTAAATATTTATTTTTTAAAGGGCTTTATATCAGTCTGTAGCTTCACAGTGGGGTTCTTTATGCATTCAAATTTAAACGTTCAACCTTTGCTCAAAGTGCGTATATTTTAGCGTCAAACTGCTGCTCTTTTCCCAAGCTCTTCTGAAAAATGTTCTGCATGATAACGCTGCTACATGCACAGTCTATAAATACCCTTATAGTCAGTGTACAGTAACTTAGATGACAGTCTGCATGCTCCCAGTTTATAAAAGCAAAGAGGAGTAACAGTATGGAGGCTAAGCAATGGCAACTGTTTGGACGCCATGTTTGTTGAGATCCAAAAGTCACACAATAACACAAACTAGACTGTTTTAGTTAATGGAGCCGCTTTACCTCGCTATCAGACAGCTCTTTCCAATGGGGAACTGAAGCCGTTATATCGTTCTCTCCAAAGCCACCAGTCCCATTGAGAAAAACTGTAATTTTATCTTGCAGAACACAGGGGTATACATATAACCCCACCTATGAAAATCCAATCTAACCTTTAAGTTATTTCCAAACGTAGCACAGCTAACACTGACTCAGCTAGCCTTTACGTTATTCATAACCTTATTGATTAGCATACTTTGTTAACCAACATCGCTGCTTTTTGCTGTTAGTAGTTACTCGGAGTAAGAGCTACCTTAAAATTCTTGAAACGCTGTGCTTTTAGGTATTGATCTTTTCATTCTGTTTTAATTACATTTACTAATCTGCATGCTTCAAATGAGTAGTTTATTTTTAGAAATATGATAATGAGAAACTTGATACCACTCACATGTCTATCCTTCAAAGATATTATGCAGAAAATGTTAAGTTAGCTGTTATACTCTGACAGGAATGTGCTTTGTTCCCTCTCGTCTTTGTGAAGAACACTGACAGGATATTAAAGCCCTGTTGAGATCCAAAGACTGCGACACGACACATGGTGTGAACATGATGTCGTCCCTTTAGCCTCATTGGACAGTATTTCATTACATGTGTCATGAATCATGTAAAAAAAAAAAAAAAAAAAAAAAAAAAAAAAACGGACTGGGCGCAGTGGCTGTAATCATTCAGGGGTTATTTTGTGATCAAAAGGTTTGAGCAGAAAGTAAAAGAATTAGATAAGATAAGATAAGATAAGAGGGAAAAACGAGGTTTATCCATATGGCAGCTTGACTCACTCATAAATGACCCAGCAGGGCTTCTGAGTCAAGACGCTGCTCCTCTGCATCATGTAAGGATTCCCCCGAGGCGTCTGGGCTGACTGGGAGAAAACCCCAAGGCAAAGCCAGGACAAAACATCTCCCAGCTGGCTGCCAGAAATTTAACAAAGAGCTGGAAAAAGACTGGTTTTCCCTAAACGGATGCAATTGAAATAAAGATAATATGCCTAAAGATGTAAATGCAATTTGTCAATATTATAAGCCTAAGTTACTCATCATTAAATAGAGATTCCCCGTAGGATCCATATATGTGTGTTGGAGAATGGCAGGTATAAAATGAGCCCCTGTGATTGAGTACCCACTTAGTGTTTTTATGGCAGTGTAAGTTTAAAAAGGCAGTGCTTTCATCACCTGAGTACGTGCTGCAATTTGACCTCAACGGTGTTACAATTCAAAAAAAGTATATTAAGTGTCAGTCATGTGGAATAATCCGTTCCTCAGGACTTGCGTTAATGCTAATTTGTGCATTTTAAACAAATACTAACAGTAGACCTTTACAGAGTTTCCACACAAAGAAGCAAAGGCGTATTATTTTAAGTACCCGAGAAAGCGTATCTTAAACACTTTAAGGCAAAAGTACACACAACAATGATGAATAAATAAAGAATGAGACAGCTCTGATTTCACCTGTCTTCATATTAAAAAAGAAGTCAAAGGGAGCCTGACGGTAATGAGTAGAGTTTGGAGAAAAGATGACTGACTGCACCCACAGAAGGTTAGAAGTCTAAAAAGTGTCTCTGTGGAGCAGAGCTCAAAGCTTTCAGACCAAAGCGGAGCACCTTCTCGCATCACTTTTCACCGAGTTTCTAGCTCGGCTTCTGCTCATTTTATTTTAGTAAAGGTGTCTTTTTTTTTTTTTTTTTTTTTTACCTTGAGTGAGTGCTTTGAAAAAAAAATAAATAAATGTGAAGCAGATAACAGAGGATGACGTAAATCTTTGTAAGATGAAAGTGGCTCCTGCTGTGAACAAGCATTTGCAGCAACTCGTGGTTCTTAAATCAAACGGAGCCTCTGCAGCTCTAATCTACGTACCTACAGTTACAGACTGCATCTTAGGTAAAGATTGGTAAAAATGGCCTCACTACTGTCAAAATAAACCAATTAAATGACTGATAAAATGCTAATATTACAATACATACACACTTAATCAAACACGTAAAAGCGTTTGCGTGAAATTACAAATGATATGGTGTGATAAATTACTAGAACCTGACAAAGGGAAGGTTTATTTATTATTATTATTATTGGAAATTAAGGAAACTCAATTATAAGCTCTTGGAGGATTAATTGTCATATCATTAGAGTGTGCCTATATCTATCATTAATATTTTTTGGCCTTGTATCATTGTGTGTCTGGCAGAGTGAAGACCATAAATGAGCATTGGATAACTCATTGCAGATTATCTACACTAATATACACACTGTACATGTAGATTTATAGTCATTAGCAGCATTGGTTAATAAACCACACTGATTGTTTAATATGCAACAAGAGAAATTGGCCCAAAATCATATAAAAAGATGATTCAGTCTACTGGGGAGGCTGATGGCTTAGTATAAAATGCTGTATCTTAAAGGATAAAGCTGGTGATGTGCTACATTTCTATCACAGTCAAATCCAATGAGTCTTTCAGCATTTTCCGACTTCCCCAGCCTGTCTGTGGTATTCACCCTAAGCCCGCTGGTTGTTACTAAAGGTGTAAATCTTTAAAAAAAAAAAAAAAAAAAAAAAAAAAAGGTCACAAAGAAGTCTTTACATACAAGCTAAAGCCACGCTAGCAGCATGGCTCAAGGGCAACGCTGAATGCTAAACTGCATTCTCAATTATGTTTCGAGAGAAAAGTATTTTCTCCTGACTTACAGTCGCTGCTTTAAACAGTTTAAAACGTGGTTAACGTTGTACACTGAAATAACACAAAACAAAAAATGCAACTACACTGCTTTGCTAGGTTTAGGCAATAAAACTACTTGGTTAGGTTTAGTAAAAACATGTTACGTATATTATAAATATATAAAGGGCAGCGAGAGCGTCGCAGGTTTGAATCCAGTTTGGGGCTCTTCTGTCACACAGTCCAAAGACATGCAGGTTAACTGTTGACCACAAACTGCCCATAGGTGCGAATGTGAGCGTGAACAGTTGTCTGTCTCTGTGTGTCAGCCCTGCGATGGACTGGCGACCTGTCCAGGGTGCACCCCTCCTTCACCCAATGTTAGCTGGGATCGCCTCCAGCTCCCCCCACGATCCCAAACGGGGTAAGCAGTCGCAGATGGATGGATAGCGTGATATACGTCAGCTGCTCTGCACGGCACTCGTAGCACCACATCACTCGCTGTGGCCTTCCACGGACGTATTTGCTATACGTCAAGACAAAACTAATCTGTGACAAAATACGTTTCCCTCCAAAGGTTATTGAGGATGCAGTTTAGATGTGTGGGAATGTAATTCTTAGGAAGCAGACTGAAATATAAACAACTATCAGAGGGACTGCCATGAAATTTTCCACAAACATTCATGATTCCCAGACAGTACGTTCTAGTGACTTTATTTATCTCCTCACCAATATGAGTTTGACTTTTGTGGTTTTGAGTTACATATGTCAACAACTATAGGGTAGTTCATTCATGTCCCCCTTTTTACTGCCCAATACTTTGGTTTATGACCAAATACCTGCAATACTGTGTTTTGTTTTTAGTACTAATATTACATATACAGTATCTCTGTTACTGTGAGACTTTGGATGTAATTTGGACTTGAAGTGAGCACAGCTTTACTGTAGTTTGTATTCCTTATTTATCATATTACTAAAAAGACAATGGTGTCTGTCTATGGTGTTGGGTGATGCAAATCACATTTGTCTATCAGATATTGATTAGTGGGCTAAGAAAAGTGGGCTGAAAAAGTCAATCTTTAAAAGTAAAATGCAGCGTTGTGCAAGTTAAGTTCTCAGGAGAGACTGCCACTGGTTTTATAGAGCAGATATAAATATAAGTTGGTGAAGGGCTTGGAGAGATTTATGTGGAGGCCTGTCATCATGTGATTGGCTATCATGTTCACACTTTTACCTGGCTGCTCCCTGAAGGGATGAGCGGCCCCCACAGAAGGACGTGTCCTTCTATTTATGTCTGAGTAACTGCAAATGTTAGGAGACTATAAAACACTAACACAGACGTACTGTCCCGTCTGTGGAGCTTTTGGACAGTTTAGTAACTCATTCCCTTTCATTCATCAAATAAGATGAAATTTTAAAAAGTTCTCTCACACATCATTTCAGATAAAAGATAAAAAATAACCTTGTACTACTGATAGAATATGATGTTTGAAAAACCCACATGAATTTCAGCAGACACCAAATTGTCCAAAAGCTCTTAATTTTCCTGTTTGTGACTTGTTTGTTTGTTCCTTTAATCAAAGCAGCTTTTGCAGCTAATTATTCCTGGCTGTGTTATGTTAGTTTGTACATCTGTTTCATTTGTAGCTCCATCGCCAACATTACAGCTTTTATTACCACTAGAACCGTGAAATCATGGTGGTGTGAGTAAATATCAAACGTTGACCTCTGGTGTTTGTTTTAGTGTATGCGTGTGTGTTTTATCATGGTATTTTAATATAGTGCAGGGGTATTCAGTTGAAATCCAAAGAGGTCCTATGGCCTGTACAACGAAGCGAGTTCAACCTAACATGGACGAGTCTACTGTCAGCAGAGCCGCACATTTTACAAAGGAAGAGTGAACTACAATATTAGACAAATATGAAGAAGTTAAACACATAATCCAGACTAATAGTAACACAGTTGAAGCTGCCAAATGCAAAAAGGACAGCTGGCAATAAAAATTGCTGATGTGTGAATGCATAAATTAACAGCGTAATTAATTTAATGAAATACTCAAAAGTCCGGTACAGTCGTCTAGATGGGGCAGAGATATATAAATAGTATTCAGAAGTGCAATGGATGAATGGATTACACTTCATTATGCCCTTTAGCAGTGATGTGGTGTGTATGAGTATTTCAGCCTCCTTTCAGCTGCATCCCAGACTCCGATGGTGTGAAACGGACTTGAGAGCAAGTAAAAAAATAAATATACAACCATAATTCAAAGTGGTAAACACACACAGCATAGAACCAGCTGACCTTCCTGCATCTGTCAGATTAACCTGTGTTGCTTTTAACCCTGGTTATGACTTTTCCGTACGCGTGTAATACTGTCATATGATATGCGCACCGAGCTCTGATTGGTCAGTCAGCAGTGCTTTTATACAAGTTGATCTCTTATCTGGAAAATAACCTGATTCAGATCCAGTTAGCCGTTCAGCGTAAGTTACCGTGTCGATCTAGTGATCCACCTTCGTGTTCCTTTAGCAAAAAAAAAAAGACAAGACTAAAATGTAGTTTAAAAACACAATAACTATACCAATATCTCAGCAGTGACACTCAGTCCTTCTTTTCTCACACCTCAACCCTGACAATTGTGCTACTATAACGCATAAAATCGGTGGTGGTTTGCAGGTCGGGTTCAGGTGGTTGAGTATCATATTTTCACATGCTGGGTGGGCGGACTGGCTTTCATAACGGCCCGGTGGCTGCTGAGATTTACAACGCATACAATTGGTGTGTGAGCTTCCTGGGCCGCAAGACTACTGTTGTAAAAGCTTTAAAAGCTGCGCCTGTGGAAGTATAAATGCTCCGTCAAAATTTAAGAAATAATGTACGTATATATAGTATAATATAATATACTGAAGGTGTTCCTTTCACAACAATGCTAGCTCTACATTATCTCAGGACATTTGATAGTAATCAGAGCCATGCTGTTATTATCATTGTTTTTTGAAGGGAGTTCATACAGAAACCAGCTCAGAGATTCACTACCTGCTTTAAAACTTCTTTTCAACTTCACCTGTTGGCTCCATCCTTCTAGTCATCACTACAGTTTAATTTTTTTTTTTTTTTGATCGCTTGCTGAGCCACCAGCCAAGTTGTAACCACCCGAACCTAACGTCAGCCGCTAAAGCAGAGCACTGTTGCAAAACAATGCAACTCACAGCTCATATTAAATCACTGTCATTCTTAAACTGCTGGTACAAATAAAACAGGGTATCGTACTGTTTTTAACGGCAGTGTATCTTGATAACTTTCTAGTATCAGTATACCATTCAACACTACCTCTGATATAGTGTCTTAGTCTGATCTTCTGTAATATGTTTTTATCAATAAAAGCCAACATTTATTTTATCTCATGAAAGTTAATTTGAATTGTCTGATCCAAATTCCTTTCACCTTTACATACTGTACTTTCTTAACCTTTTTTCCTTTAAGATAAAGAAAATTGGTCATTAAATGTCCCCCAGCAGAGCTCAGATCCAATCACAGACCGCTGCTTCAAAGTGGGATGAAAGCGTCCACCGCTACCCACTTTCCCCAGGTCTCCATTGATGGTGCTTCACTCTTCCCAGAAACAAAGACCTGTAGCTTATTCACAATCCCCACTGAAGCATTATTATTGAGTTGCAGGTGTTCCAGGGAAGGTTGCGATGGTTTTCTTGAGAGCGACACACAATGAATGTTATGAAACCGCTACTGAATGGCGGCAGGCGAAGTTGAAGGATTAGAAATTCAGGCTATTTACGTGAAAGCAACTGAAGATCCTTGGACACGGAGGTTAAGAGTATAGTCTGAATGGTGCGAGGGTTACATAACCGTACGCTATTGTGAACTCAAAGCTGCTCCTCTATCCTGCTGCATCTATCTTCCACCACTGCATCAGTCGGCGCAGACTAATCTTCTTTCCAATTTGAGAGGCAGGAATGGAGACGTATTGTATCTCTCAATCTTCCAATCTAGTAGACTGTCTAGAACATTCCTAGCACCTGAAAATATAACCATGATTTACCACAGAAACGTGTGAGATCAGAAATTACAGCTTCAGTAGCTTCGTCTTCTTCTTCTTCTCTATCTATAAAATTAGTATGAACACAATATGTTCCCACTTCTGATGTTGTGCACACAGAAGCATCTGCTTAAGGATTAGAAGCAGGATATTTAAATACAACATGTGTGAATATATTAAGCCAGTAAGATAAGCCAGAGGAGAATTTATATTGAAAAGCAGAATAAAAATGGCGTGTGTGAATCAGTTGGCCAGACGCATGAAAACAAATGGCAGTCCGCAGCCAATCACGGTCACGACAATGCCAACATGCTGATGTTTAGTCGGTTTGAAATTTACCATGTTTACAATCTTAGTTTTCGCATAATAGCACAAAGGATCACAAGCTATTTCAATTCCTTCTGAGAGGGAAACAAATGTCTTTACTAGGGCTGTCAATCGATTCAAATATTTAATCACAATTAATCACATGTCCATAGCCTCATCTTTTCAAAATATATCTTAAAGGGATATTTGTCAAGTATTTACGTTCGTGTATCTATCTGCAACAGAGGCTGAGAAATACAGGTTTTTGTAAACGTTGATAATTCTGTCAAGTGTTTCAGAAATCCTCAGGTTTCAAGAGGTTGTGCTGAAAAAAATCTGAAAATGAAGGGATATTTGACAGTGATGATACGGACTGAAGTTGGTTATAAGATTAACTATTTATTAAGGTGGGAAGTATTAATATATATTAGGGCTGATTGAAATAATAATAATTATAATCACAGTTAATCACAAATGAATCACACATTTTTTTATCTGATCAAAATATTCCTTAAAAGGAGATTTGTCAAGTATTTAATACTCAACATAGGAGTGGGTAAATATGCTGCTTTATGCAAATGTATGAATATATTTATTACTGGAAATCTATTAACAACACAAGCAATGACAAATATTGTCCAGAAACCCTCATAGGTACTGCATTTAACAAAAAACATGCTCAAATCCCATAGAATCCATTTTCAGTCACATATTCTTGAGGTCAGAGGTCAAGTGACCCCTTTAAAAACAGCCATGCCAGTTTTTCCTCCTCCTTTTGAGCATTATTTATCCTCCTTTACGACAAGCCAGTATGACATGGTTGGTATCAGTGGATTCCTTAGATTTAGTTTCATATGCGCTCAGTATCTTCAATCTAGCTTTAAAACTGAGCCTGTTACAACCTCCGAAAGATAGATTGTGTTAAGGCGTTGAGGAAATTTGAATGAATTTGCGCCTTAACTTTGACAGCGCTATCAGAAACATAAAGATAAATATCACAGGCCTTTCTCAAAGCAGACATTTTGCAGGTGCTTCTATTAACACTAATGATGGCTCTGTTCTATTCAAGTGTGAGCCAGCATGACACCAGGAACCTGAACTCAAAGCTGCTAAACTGAATTCAGCCATCATGAATTTCATTGTTTACACCCGTGCTTTACCTATTGTGACAAGTCAAAATGTCTTCTGTGAAAAAGACCTACGATTGCCAGAGTTTACGCTGTGCATAACAGTTGTCAATTCATCATAATTTAGCCTGTTGCAGTAAATGTACGTTTGCCTTCTTGCTCAAGGTTTTGTCACTTGATCTCATTAGCTACCTGGAGGTTTGATGGATATACCACTTACAGTACATTGTGTAACGCACAATGATCACTCCTTTTAGAAAATGCAACACTTCTAATCCACATCATGTCCTTGAAACAAAAGACTTCAGTATCAAACGCAATTCAGTTAATACTTTCTTCAGCGTTATTGTCTTCTCCCAGACGACAGGCGTCCTGCAGATATTCATTTTCCGGGTGCACGCAGTGACATACTGTAGCTTTGAATAAGATGCTGACAGCGTGGCCTCAGTCAGCACATGATGCAATTCAACCTAATGAGAGACAAGCTTAGGCCAAGAGTTGACTTTGATTTCTCTTTCCGGTATGATTTTGACAGGCAGCTCTGCTGTCTCATGGATATTCAGAAACTTCCACAAAAGGCTGTCTTAAAAGTCATTCGATCGGAAAGTAATGTTGGCTCAATTGGAACTGCAGATATTGAGATACTCCCTCATTAGCTCCTGGCAGGCTGCCCTCAAGGTCTGCCTGATGCTTTTCCCGAAGCAAACTTTTTGTATGAAGCCGTATGGACACTTAGGTAAACACTTTTTTTTCCCCCAAGGAGAGTCAACTGTGTTATAAAGAAGAATAGAAAAACAAAATCTAAATTTGTGTTTTGTATGTGGCCAGTGTTGGTTGTAACTGTTGTTACAAGAACATCACAATAAAATGTAAATTGTGCCTGGGGGATAAACGTCTGTCAGCTGCAAAGAAATCTATTTCAAATTTGAAGAAGCATCTGTATACACACAGCTCCACAACAGGGATGTTCATAATTAATAGTTTAACCGATAACCGACATTAAGCACTTCAACGGACACAAGAAATACTAATCATTAATTAAAAAGCTTAGAAAAGGCGTCACTTTAAGGAGAAAAGCTGGTCCACCTTAAGAGAGACTGGCGACCTGCCCCCGCCTTCGCCCATTGCCAGCTGGGATCGGCTACAGCCCCCCCGCGACCCCTAACGGGATAAGCAGTTGACGATGAATGAATGAATGAATGAACAATGACTGCTGAAACATTATTAAAGGACCATAAAAGTGTGACATCAACTATGTCTGCTATTGGCGATGACTAATTTTTAATGAATTAAATTTAATTTGTTTAATTAATTTAACGTCCAAAGCTTTGAATGTCTGTTGCCATATTTTATAATGTTATGATGATCAAAAATGAGAAAAATATGAAATTGTGTTATTGTGGTTATATAAATGTAATTTATGGTGCTATTAGATGGCTGCTAGACCGCCCTGTTAATACAGGTGCCAGAAAGCTTTTTGACCGCAGTGAAAATGTTGTTTTTGAAAGGCTAAATGCCAACATTTGAAGCAGATTACCAAAACATCAAGATGCATCCTCTAGCAACCATGACTTCATGTATCAAAATTTCTGCCAATCCATCTTGAAAATATTGAGATATTTCACAAGCTGCTGGTGGCGCAACACTGAAGGCAAAGGAATCACCAAAGCGGTGGACGACCGTCATTGCCACCTCTAGAGATGCGTCAACGCTCTGCCTGGTGGTCGACACGCAGGGCGTGAATCTGGCTGAGGTTTAAATCCGTCACATCCTCCCCGTCCACTCGCCTCCTCTTTCTCGTCTCGACAGTAAACGGTCAGATGGAGGCAAAAAAAAAAAAAAAAAAAAAACAGTGGGGACCAGCTGTTGAGATCTGAGTGTGGAGGTGTTATTTAAGGCTGGCAGTGAGCCACGCAACAACAAAATAAAATTTATATAAGCTGCAATGCCGTTTCCTAAACTGATGGCAGCTCATATTAGAGTTGCACTAAAACAGAGATAGAGAGAATCTCACCTATGATTAGAAACTGATGGAGGTGACCTTAGCCAGGGGATTGTAAACTGTGAATGGTCTTACTGTACGTTTGAACTAGATAATAATCTATCACTATATATACACTTTTCCTCATTTCCCTGGTGTAAATCTGTCCTTTAAGTTATGTAAAATGCCCCATGACGTAAGGCCCATGGCTACATTTCCTTTTTCCAACTGCAGTCACGTTGTTGCCGTGTAAACCTCAATGTGGCCTTTTCTTTGGCCATGCATCTTTACCTTGCAAACTGGTGGCTCTCTGGTTTGTGTACGACCCAAAGAGCTGGCTGTTAACAGGCAATAGGCCTGAAGGCAACATTTGCAGGCAGATGCTGAAGGTGTAAAGTGACACTTTGACTAATTGATTCTTTTATCTCCATGTTATTGACAGACAAATAAATAGTCCACATTATTCAAAATTAAATAGATCTTGTGTTCGGTTCGGTCTATCCGTCTGTAGTGGACAGGTCTTTCACAATTCCTCGTCATGTCCGTTCATACAGTTCAGAAATTACTGTGTAGCTTATGTGTCTCCGTGACGGCATATTATAGTGCAGCTCAAGTACCTGAAGCGTCTTCCATGACAGCATAAGGCTGCATATCTTTGGCTATAAACATCCCAAATGCTTTAGTTGTGTTTTTTGCTCTGAGTCTGCATGTAGCAGCTGTTTAAATGCTGCTGGGAGAAGGAGTCACTCTTTCCTCCCCGACTCTCTCCTCCTTGTCCTTCGCCAAAATTGAACCAATAACAACGTACGACCACAGCTTCAGTTACACTGCGCATGTGTGAAACCTCATATTCCTGTCCGCCCGTTTCCCAGCCTCTGTCCGAAGGCCTGGATTTCTAGTGTGACATAAATGAGATGAAAAAAATACACAATCGGCCTCATGATGTATTTCAAATGAACCGAACAGTACATACACGAACCGAACTGTGACTAGCGAACCCAACGATTTGTTTTTTTTACCCAAACCGTTTCCATCCCTAATATATATATATATATATTTATTTATTTATTGACTTCTTTTTACATACTGAAATACAGTACACTCCTGAATCAGAATCATTTTTCTTGGAACAAATTGCCATCAACACAACACTGTTGTTCAAATCGAATTATATGAGGATGATCTGAAAATCTCCAAAACATAGACGGCGTCTCTTTTCATTTAAGGAATAATTTCCCGTAACAAAGAGCTTATTGGGCTTTGTGTGCCATGATAAGAATACACAATATCATCCTAATAATGCCCAGAATGCAGCAGACATGAGAAAATGAGTGTAGAAAATGACAGTTGGTTATTTTATCCTATGTACTGTGACACAATAGAAGACAATCGATGCAGCATCTGGGACATCTTGAGACGCCCCAAAGCAAACTAGCATGTCAGATTTGTTTTTTTGCTTTTGTTATCCTGGTGCGACAGTGTTCCCTCCTCCGTTACACTGTGAATATAATTCATCCCCCTCCATCCTTTTCCCTCCCACTGAATGTGTCCTCTCTATAGACTAAGAGCTGACTGTCAGACATGATCTAAGGAAGACGCATCAATCTGGAGTGACGACTTTCCTAAATTTATTCACTCTAAAAGTGAGTCGTGAGCTTCTTTTAATGTGTTTGTTGGAGCCTAATTGGTGAAAGTGCTACTGTATGAACGTAAGAATCATTCTGGTAAATTAATCTCGCCGATATGCAGCAGACTCACTCAATCCCTGAACTGTCGCTTTGACAAAGTGCTGAGGGATGGCTAACGAACCAGATGCCCTTACAAGCACCTGAACGGAGAAGGCAAAAAAGAAATATGAGGAGATACTGCTGGGTTCATTTCCCTGTTCACTCAGATAATAGATTTTTTCTGAACCTGTGAGCAGCTGCTTAGATAATCGCATCACCTGTCTTTTTATCTTACTCATATCTGAGGCTGTAAAGTCATATCCATACAGAGTGATACTGCTGCAGCACAACCGTCATGAATTAAAAGGCAAACTCGTGACAATGACGTGCTTATGCTCCTACTGTCACATCATTTTCTGTGCTGTGTGTAACCACACTAACTATCTGGGGAGCATTAAAAAACGGATTCTTATTATAATCAATATTTTTTGGGAAACATATCACAGTGATTTGGGATTTAAAAAGCCTGAAAACATAGAAGGTGACATGGTGATGTGTCAATCAATTAAAATATTCAATCACAATTAATCGGAAATGAATCGCACAATTTTGATCGGTTCAAAATGAACCTTAAAGGGAAATTTGTCAACTATTTAATATTCGAATAAACATGGAAGGGGGAAAAAATGCTTTATGAAATTTTATACATAGAATTGGAAATCAATGAACAACATAAAATAATGACAAATATCCCAGAAACACTCAGAGATGCTGCATTTAGCATGAGAAATGTGCTCAAATCATAACATGGCGTTGCATGAAGTGGGCATCTCTGTAAAGGGGAGGCTCATTGGTATCCATAGAACCTATTTTATTTCACATATGTTGAGGTCAGAGGTCAAGCGACCCTTCTGAAATCGGCCATGACAGTTTTTCCTCGCCAAAATTAAGCATAAGTTCTGAGCGTTATTTATCCTCCTTTGTAACAAGCTGGTATGATGTGGTTGGTACTAGGGATGGGTTTTACGAATAGTCGTTAAGTTATAAACAATCAAATATTTTTTGCGACTATTCGTCCCGCCTTAAAACATATACTGTATATTTCCCTTGTATTAACCTTTGCAGGCGCTGCCTAGTAGTAACGTTACAGCCAGTAAAAAGTGTGTGGCACGTTCAGTTTGGATCTTTTCTGTAAAATATAATTTGTCTTTCCACCAGCCTCTTCCACTGTTCCAACAATACAGTTGATATAAAGTTTATATCATCTAACGCTGTGGATTAAGAGTTTATATTATAAACTCTTAATCCACAGCGTTAGATGGGAAAATCGTGCTGATGCCACGTCATTTTCTCTTACTGTTGCTGTGGGGGTCATGCGGCATTTTTTGAATAATAATCGAATAATTCACAGTGATTTTCGAATAGTATTTTTGCTTGGAATGCACACCCTAGTTTGTACCACTGGATTCCTTAGGTTTTCTAGTTTGATATGATGTTGTTACTAATATTGTTAGTCTAGCTTCAAAATGGAGCCTGCTACAACCTCAAAGACAGAATAACGGCCGACTCCGACACCCGCCCATCGGATTTTTAAGAGGTTCATTAAAAATCCCACGGTACGGTAATGCATTAACTTTGACAGCCTTTTTATGTGAAAAGTAACTAGTAACTATAAGCGCAACTCAAGTAAAGTATGTCAAAACTGTACTTAAGTACAGTACTTGAGTAAATGTACATCATTACATTCCACTACTGCCATCTCAAGTATCAAAACTATTCATGTAATATTGGATTGACTGGAGTGAAGAAATACACACAGTAGGTACATGGTAATGTATTGAGTTATTCAGCCACAGCTGCAGTAGAGTATTTTAATCTATCTACTCGTATGTGTGAAAAAGAAAAACAGAAAAAGTGAGGAAAAGATATGCTCAGTTTTGTTCGTCTTGCTGCGTCATTACAGGGAGAGGAAAACTCTCGCTGTCTGGTTTACACTCACTGTTGATCCTCTGCACCCAAATAGGTCTGGGCAAGAGGAAACCAAATCCTTGCATCCATTAAAGTTTTGACACTGAGGGGTCTGCAAACAGCTTCAGAGGCAGAACTCCTCTAAGATAGATGACTCTGGGACAGCCCACTGGGCAAAATGTGCCCTGAGCATTACAGATTCCAACTGACCAGCCTGCCAAACAGTTATCTCCCTTAACATACGGTTAATATTAGAAAGAGATTAGTGGCTACCTTAAATCATTGTCAGGGCACGAGGGTGAGAGAATGCAAATGTATTACGAGGAATTTTCAAAAATATTTGCTTGAGTCCTCCACGCAGTAAGCTGGCTGAACTAGGAGTGTTGTCTGTGCTAATGCCAGAGCATTTTGATCTGTGATTACCTTCAGGGGTCTGAGAAAGAAAGTGTGAAAATAAGGAAATTGCACTGTCAAGCAAAAACCTGACCGCCTGTGCCCTTATTGCTCTGAGTGCCAAAGTGTCCCATTTATAGAAACCTAATTTTCGCCCACATGTCTCGCCATAGAGGCATGTGGGCAGCCTAATGCCCCTCTGGTTGGTCCTAAAGACCCTCTGGTCACCTCAGGTGCTCCTCTAGCGTGACCCAGAGGAAAAATGAACATTACATCACATTAACCCTGCAGGCAAAGGAGTTGCCCCCACTTTATTTATTTTTTTACATTGTTATCCTGATGAGCCTGATCGCACAAAAACACTTGAAATTACAACCTCTTAACCGTGTTTTTAGGTTTTAATAGTTTTGAATTGTTTCGCTATCTATTTGGCATTGAGAGGAAAACTACGCTTCTCTATTCCCATCACGGCACTTTCGGTACCGTGGAAAAAGAGTACCGTCATGTTTTAAGGATTTTGGCATCGATTTGGTCGTGAAGTATCGGTTCTCATGACATCCCTAAACGACATGTATAAAAAAATCAATACAATGGTCTTAGATGTGGCTACATCGATACAAAACTATTAATCTGAATCAAATTTTGAGGGGATCCGGTCAAAAATCAATACAACCATCATAAACCGATGCAGTCAGAAACAGCTCCACTTGGCAGCTTTTTAAGTGTTATTTGTGTGTACGACATGGACGTGGTAAGAGGGGAGAGACAGACAAGGACACCCCTCATCTGTACACTGAGAGGGAAGCAGGCAGTCACTAGTGGGGAACCAGCAGTATAGGAGTCACATCAACAAGGGATTGTTTTGTATGTGGCTAAACTACATTCAACAGCAGCACACAAAATGTAGGACAAACTCTTTGGTTTTGTGTATAACCAGTGTAGTTAATGTGCTCCTTTCACTTTAGAACATTTGAGATACAAACAGGTAAAGATTGCATTTTGTTTTGTAGATTAAGACATTTACTGTAGTATTTTGGGTATAAAGTTGGTCAGACAGCTGTTTTGGGGCATAAATTGCAGTCTGGGGTGCAACCAGTCATTTAAACTACAAGACCAAGAGCCAGCGGGGGAATATTTTTCAGAATAACAACCTCAGGTTCCTGTCATGAGAGATTTTTATTGAAAATCAATGCACTAAAAGGCACTAATATCTTCATTTTTCTTCTTACCAGTATTGGTAAAACTGGCACACTTGGACCTGAGATGTCTCGGCTGTTATCAGGCCAGCTGGCAGCCAGTCCACGCCGCTCACTCGTCGTGTTAAAAGCTGTATGGCATTTTGATAAGAGTTTTTGAGTTTACCTGCATTACCATGTTTCTTGGCGGGTGTTATGACGGGCTGTATTACTCTTTGGGGTGTTGTGTCTGCCCTCCAGGCGGTTTCACTGTTATCTGGGCCCAGCCAGGCTCACACAGGAGAGCTGTAAATGAGCACTGACAAATGTGATAGCTCATGTGTGGCCATACACTACCTTTACTCTCCTATGAATAAAACATGAGGAAGTATGGATTGTTTATGCAAGAAATACACGTGGGTCTCACCAAGTCCATATATCTCTCTGTGTGTTTCTCACACCGATGTTCCTGTTCCTCCTCTACACGTGGACATTTAAAATTATTTCGGCATCAAACTCCCATTTTGTATTATAATAACGCTCCCCAGCTCTCCAGTCACATCTTAATGAGAGGTTGGATTGTGGGGGAAAACACTTTTTATTTCTTTCATTCTCTCCATGAGGCGTTCCTCCTCTGCTCCATGCGCTCCTTCTACAGATAAACAGCTTACCTTTAGCATGACCCATTCCACTTTAATAAGCACTAAGTACTCCACTGTCCCACTTTTCAAAGCCGTTAATTTGATAAGTGAAGCGATCTCTCACTTAGCAATCATATTCTGGACAATTAAACCCATATCTGAAGAATAGCTCCTGTCTGGAGGGCTTTTTGCTGCCAATTAAGTGGAATCGTTTGTCTCATTGTCTAATATTCAGTTGAAATGAGCCGCTGTTGTCGGGGAGAACATCGCAGATACACTGACGTAGATTTTAGTCTTTAGGTCATCTTGATTTAAACGTTGAGGAACAGTGAGGTTCAATGGCAAAACTGTGAGTTTCACATTCTTTCAAAGGGCAATGAGGGTTTTATAACGTATCATTTCTATAAATTAGGATTGAATTTCACTCACCTAGTTAATTGCCAGGATCAGTGAATTTGGTGACATCGGTACAACAGGGGAAAAAAGCGTGTGGTCTGCTCAAATTATCTGAAACTGAACGTAAGCACATCTCTACACTGTGCACTTTTGGACCATCACAGAAACATAATAAATACACAAAAATAACTTAATATATCACATCCTGAAGGGGTGAACAGTATGCTAATATTTGGCCCACAGACAAAAGGCTGGCCATTAGATAATACCAAAGAGTCGTCCAAAACGTTGGACTAGTATTTCATTTAAACAACCATTTAACTGGGACAATAAAAGGTTAACCCTAATGGGTTTAGTATATTGAAAGTCATAAAGTAGCTGCATTTATATTTCAAGTTTTCCTCTTAAAGTGGTCCCAATGATTTGTAACTGATTCCTAAAAGACTAAAATTGAATTTACAGTCAAATAAAAAGGCTGCTCTGTTAACCAACACAATTAAACAATGAACATAAAAGAAGCAGAATAAGCTTCCCAACTGCATGAAGTCATTAAAATATAAAAATACAGTTTTCACACAATCAGACTGTTGAGCTATCATATTTTTAGGTGTATTAGGACTGCCTCGCCTAATGGCTGCGTGATTCACATGTCCGTTGTTGTCTGTCAGCCCTTTCTTTCTACATAGGATTTGAATAAACGTCTCATGTTAACAAATGACATAGTTCTGTCCACATGGTAATATAGATAATATATAATAATAACAACAAAAATAACAAACATACTTATTTAAAACCCATTTTTCCCTAAACCTAACCAAGTAGTTTTGTTACCTATTAAACTATTTGTAGGGGAACATATGACAAATTATGCAAAATATCAGAGGAGGTTTGTTTACAACATGTCTGGTCATCTAACAGCTCATAGAAGTATTACCGGGTACAGTATTTTGGACCTATCCTACCCAAAAAAACAAAGGTGCATATAAATCTAAAAACACAAACTGAGGACAGAGATCGGAACAGGCCTGATTCAAACCGTGGTTTACCCAAGCAGACTCAAATATAGAGAGAACCTGGCACACTGGCAGCAATATTGGACATCAATTACAACAAACAAAACAATCCATCTTGTTTTTCCTGCACTTCATTCTTCACACCCTCAACCTCACCTCAAAAAACACATTCACACCATCTTCTTGGATCCCCTCAGGTCGGTAGTAGACCGACTGACACACAGACCCTAAAGCTGCAGCAACACAATGCAACCCAACCCCATTAGACTGAACATAGTGAACCCAGCCAGACCTGGACTGGCTCTCAGATACCAGCAAGACCTCTATTTCCTGCCGTTGCTGTAGTAATATTGCAAGATTAAAATGTTATCATGCCACACTGGAATGCTGGTCAAAACTAATGAGAGGTAAAATGGAAAGAGGTTGTAAAAACAACAAAACAACAAAAGAAATCTCCATTAACTTCCTGGTTTAATTTAGTTAGGCAGCAGGTAGGCTCGTGGGTACAACAACCTGACCGACCTGAGCTCAAACCCACCACCTAAGCCCCCTTCCCCCTGTCCCAACATGACAAATGAAGAACTATGAGGCTATTGAACAGCTGGATAAACACAGGCAGCAGAGCCAACAGTGCACAGAGATCAGTCAAACGTCTTCGCCTCCTGACAGCTGGGTCGGCCAGGTCTCATGTAATAGTGATGAATGTTTCCCCTGCACTGATATGAAGTTTCAAGCCAACAAACTATCCAAAGATTGTTTGTCGCTATACTTGGACTCTCGAATGCTCCTCAAAATGCCTCAGAGTGATTGGTCTTTTTTTTTTTTTTTTGAGTGTATTTGATGGCAGCGAGTGAGTCACTTGTGTGATCGCAGCTCAGTGGGAGAAAATACTCTGCGGGCATGTCACTGACCGATTGGATTAGACATTCATGATGTGAGCTTCAGTCATTTGGTGCTTTTCAAAAAAATGAGCGGCATGTTGTGAGTGCAGACAGCTCTGAGAAGAGACACATTTTTAATGACTGAAGAAGAAGCTTAATTTGGTGGTAAAAAACAAAGAGCAGTTTAGGAGTGGGAAAAAAGGTTGTTTCACTGATGTATCATGTTTTTTGTTCTTTTTCTTTACGATTTTGAAATAATTTTTAAATGCCAGAATCAATACATTTGTTTCATTTGAGTCTATGCAAAGGTAGGAGGAAGTTACCACTTTTACAGCTGTAATCTGGGTAACGTGACGTCATATCCGTTCTGTATCCGTCACTCAGAACAACAGTGGCCAGCCAGCTTAGTGAGCAGAAACCGGCAGATAAGAGGGTCCGTGTGGATACGACCTGCACCGTATAGTGTGAAAAATACAGTAGATCTTAGTAATAATCGCAGCATTACATATCAGAACAGGAAAGAGACTCCAGTCAAACTTTGGTCATTCAGAAACAGTTTTCTTTCTGACTGGCTTCTGTGATATCTGTAAACGAGCTTTGTAACAGTAACACAGTTTGTGGTTTTGTTTCTGTCTAGGTGTTTTATCCGTGGAACAAGCCACCTTGTCTTGGTACATGAGATTAGATCATGATTCACTTCATGGAATCAATTTCACAGTGTATTACAGCAGCATCCCCTGCAAGATCAGTCTGAATGTCATTTTGGGGAACGATTTGCCTCGCTTGGAGTGCACAAGCATTTTCCCGCATACTGTACCTATACTCCTCAGTTTATCATATTTGCCCTCGGAAAATCTTTATTAGCGTGAAAGGCTTGCGATGGGTCTCACGGGAGAGCAGGCTGGCATTGATGCGGATGACAGCAGCAGTCTGTTTTCACACTCTGTAGTGTTGACAGACGTGGAAATAGTACGGATCTGTCAGGAAAGCACTGCAGAACTCACTGCTCGAGCTGCACCACCGATGAATATTTCAGGAAATAACAATCAGGGCTGTTTATTCTTTGCCAAGTTATCCATAAGTATGACTGACTTGTTTTGAAGGCGGTTGTTGTTTTGACAGATTTCCGGGCTGACGCTGACTGCTCCCTGTCTGTGTGCATGCTGACGTTGTGTCTGCCACCTGAAGCCGACAGGAAGCAGAGGTGATGGTGACATTACAGCTACATGTCGTTGCTTGGCTGTTTCTGAAAAGTCTGATTTTTCATGAACTGGCACATGTTTTTACATCCTTGTATTTATCAGAGTTTGATAAATATAGAGCCAGCAAATCACCATTCAGCTGAAGTGGGCAATGTTATGAAACTGGGGATAACTGTAAGTGTTTAAAGCAGTGATTCTCAAAGTGAAGTCTACAAAATTATTTGATATAAATCGTAAAAATTGTGCTGTATTATTAAAATGTACATATCTACAGATGAGGACCGTTTGCACCTATTGCACATTGTGTCCCATGACTGCCACCCACGTTTCCTGAACCAACAGAAACTCAGATTTGTGACACATCACGTAATGTCAATCAATTCACTCAGGGAGCGACAACTGCTGCTTAGCTGCGCTTATTAGCCACCTAGCTAAGTGCCATTCATGGAAAAATATTTGAATCAGTCCACATTGTCAGTGATGTTAAAACCAAACTAAACAAACAAAATATGACGACAGTGATGTCGAGCAACAGCTAGTGGAGACCTAAATGCGTCGTGTGTCTTCAGGTGCTAGCGAACAAAGCCATGAAGTCGGCCGAGCTAACGCGACGATTGCAAAGCGATCGGACTATCAGGGTAAAGCAAAGTGGTGTTAACATGATTTAAATTGAAATGTGTTTCTGTTTATCACTATCAAACTGATCTGAAGTATTTAGGTTGGAAAGTTTTAGAATGCAAATAGCTCCATTTAGAAATGCTTATTTTGAATTTTGAACAGATAACCGATCCTTATTAACCGAAAAACAATATATGACTAAAATTATAATATACTGTACAATATTAACTTATTATGTACCGGTAAATGAACTTCCATGGGCTCCACCATTTCTCACAACATCATTAAACACGTCACAAGTTGTGAACTCTGAGCTTTCAGAAACTTTCCACGTACGAGGTTGTGAATACGACATGAGGGGGGCGTTGATGTGGACCTAACTCATAAACACGGTAAGCACGACCCCATTTGAAGGAACTGATAAACTGTTAAACTGTTAAACACTGTTAAACATCAGCGTGTTAGCATTGCCACTGTGAGCATGTTAGCATGCAGATATTATCAACCATTAGCATGGCTGTTGGCTCTTGCTTTAGACTCCATTTGACTATATGTATAAAACCAAACAAAATTTCATTAAAAAAAGTATAAAAGTGTAAACTGAAGTAATAAACCATGCTAAATCAAAATAACTAAAACATATTAGATTATTTATTTGTGGTGTCTGGTCCAAATAATCTGAGATGGGGGGTATGTGTTCAAGGGGATTTGGACTCATAACCACAGTATATTTAAAATTCAGACTGCAGCTCTGCAAATTGAAAACAAGCTCTGCACTCATTTGTTCAGCAGCTTTTTATAATTTAAAAAAGAGTTTCTCAAAGCTAGGAGGTGACTGTTAAGTAATGTCTTCGTGCAATTACGTTCATAAACAGATGAGAAACGGTGAGCTAAAATTAGAGTCAAACAAGGGTGGATTTAGAAGAAAGCAATGATTACTCCAGAATCATGACCAATGATGCAAATTAACGATAGCCTTTAATTTCACTATCAGTGTCCTCTTTTACTAAACTGGGTGTTAATACACTTGATTGATGAAACGAAGCTGCAGAATAGTTAAACTAAGAAAAGTTTTATTAAACTGACTGTAAATCAGGTCAGGAAACACCTTGGAGAGGTCAGAGTGTCCAGATCAGACCCTGTCATACTAATATTTCATGCATTATGTTGTCTTGACATGGGTTGGAGCGTTTGAAGAACCATACTAATTACCAGCTACAACAGCAGGTACTGTTTTCACCTTGTGAGTCTTGCTGTCACCTTGTGAGTGTCACCATGGCAACTACCACGGGTTTCGAGTACTTTGCCAGGTGTCTGTCTGTGAACAGATTTTTTGACCATGACAGTGTCGCAGCTGTGCAAGATGCAGTCCTGAAACTTTACAGGTGTGTAGTTATGATCAAAAGGAAGACAGAGTTTATAAATGGGTGCAGTCCGAGCAAGGATATCAGAAGTAGGGGGGTAGGAGGTGCCCCAGGCCTGGATTGGGCATTGCAGCTGGTGTGATCCAATCACATAACGGTCTCTAGTTTTATGTTTTTCCCACAAAAACTCATCAGTTCTTTTTTTATTATTTGTTATTATTATGCAATAAAATATCTTAAAAATGCTGTCATCACTCATTTGTGTAGCCTCTGTTGAGGGAGATGACTGTTTTTGTGTTTTTGTTGCTTAAACTGCAAGTAATTATTCAAGTAAAGCATACTTTTCAATGCAATACTCTGCATGTATTCTCACTTAATAAGTCACTAAATCTACACTGACACTGATAAATTACCTCGACGACATCAAGGCAAAAAGATCTTGTTAAAAAAATCTATTTGCAATCCAAGAAATGGCACCTGGTATGTAGAATAGATCAAGAAAAAAATACCCAAAAATAAGCAACAAAATTGATCCATGATTCTCGAGACCACATCTGACGCATCTGAATGTAATGTTTAGTAAATCAGGGCCAGCAGGAAAACAAACAATGTGAAAAAGAGGCAGAGGAGAGGCGTGAGGCCTTCCTGAGCAGGTGGCCGAGGCGTCCAGATGCTGCAGAGAAGCAGCGAAGCAGATAATGTCCTGCCTAGATTACCTCCGGGGCCCTGATTACAGTGGAGCGTCTCATCTGGGTCAGCTCCGAGCTGGTTCTGCAGGGATCAGCTGTTCCCACTGTCGTCCTGATGGTCTGAGGTCTCATCTGTCCTGAAACACGCAGGTTTGAAAACATCTTTATGTGTCGTGAAATGAAATGCTAATTTCAAAGATGCCACATGTCCATTTAGGGAAATGGTTATTCCTGTGATTCACCCTAAAGTCTCCACTCTGTTGCATCAAAAACTATCTCAAACGATTAGGCAGTCACGTCTCTGCACCTCTTAGATACATGTTGTCAGTCAAACTGTGGGGCTGTATCTGTCTTGCTTGGTTTCCTGTTGATGTAGCAGTGAGTTAGCACAGAGCTAGTCGTGTGTTTCAGCAGACTCTACTCTCGCATGTTTGTGTTATCCTTGCTAGAGCACCATGCGGTTGAATGCACCAGTCATGTTACTCAATCTAATACAGGTCTGTAAGCAGCTTCAGCAAACAAGACTGTCAGTTTGAGCCACTTGATTACACACTCAAGGTATGTGAATGAAAATGGGTCCTATAGAAACCCACAAGTCACCGCTTTACAGACATGCCCACTTTATGATAATCACATGCAGTTTGGGGTCAATAGTTGTCATTGTTTTGTGTTAATTGATTGCTAATAATAAAGGTATATTACATTTGCATAAACCAAGCATATTTGTCCACTCCCATGTTGATAAGAATATTAAATATTTGACAAATCTACCTTTAAGATTAATTTGCGATTAATCCCGATTGACTATGGGCAATCGTGATTAAATATTTTAACTGACTGACAGCTCAGGATTATATAATAACGCCCTAATATCAAAATTTCTGAATGTGTAAACTAAACAGTGTATTTTTAGAAGAAAATGTTCATGTCAAAGTATAAAATTGGGCCTTTTCTTCATTGATTATGTGTGTTTATATGCAGGATTAAGAACTTCTAAAAACTAACCGATAAGAGAGGAGGGAGTTTGTGTTAACGGTTGCTGACTCATGCAGCAAAGGCCTCAATGTTTTCATCAGCTACTACTGTCTGACACTGTTGGCCTAATTGGTACATGACTATCTGCACACTGAGGGACTGATGATTATGGCTTATGGTGGTCATTTTGCATATCGATGTAACTTCTAAAATTATGCAGGCCGGAGGCTTATAGCCTTAATTATGACCAATAATCAATACGGATGAGATTCTCAATCTTCAGACGAATATTCATAACTTTAATATAGTGTAATAATTTCTTTCATTCTTTTCCTTTCATTGTTTTTTCATTTTCCACAGTCTGCATGTTAAAACATAAATCGTTTTTTACTATTGATTTCCCCTTCTCCATGTGTCAAACATTGGAAACCAAAAGAGTGTGTGTGTGCCAGAAGTGTAACTTGAGAGCTGGAGAATCAGCTGAGAGACACTTGGCAGTGCCATCGTTAGAGTGCAAACATAATTAACTAATCATGCTGGCTGACACGTTACAAATACAGATGTAATTGACTGCCGATGTGAGTTTGAAATATTCATACAGATGAGTTAAACGGTGATACTGTAACAAACACAATCCCAAAACTAATTGGGTCAGCTGCTGCTCAAAGAGGCAATCTGAAAAGCAATTACAGTCTCCAGTTTGCTCGTTACTGATAACTGCGTGGAAATGTCTAAATCCTCTGATGAATCTCGCCAAAATGGAGATTTGCTCTTTTCAAACTTCACAACACCTAATCAATTCCAGCATCACAGGTGAGCGATGAGTGGGCAGATATTACAGCTCCCGATCCTTGAATGAACTGTATTCTGTAGGAATGTGTCCAATCCCGTGATCCAATCCCATTATCACCAAAGTAACGGCCCCTGGCTGCATATGATCAAACACCGGATTTGTGCCTCTGATGTTTCTCTGACTGAAACCAAATCCAAAGGAGTTGAAAATGGAGCGACTGATGTTGAAGGTGAATGAAATTGCTAACACATTCACTCTTTCATAAAGCGCAGTGTATGGAAAAGCAATCAATGGAGAAAGGCTGGGTGATTCAACATGTCATGCCACAGTAATTACTCAGTAATGGCTAAAATAATTGATGTCAAGTTCAAAATTAAAAGGTTATCACAAGTTGTTAATAACTTCTTTTTGTTTATTTCTTCAATGTTTACTATATTTTGGTGATAGTAAAGTGTCAGTTCATCCAAACTTAAAAAAAATAAAACATTTCCCCATTTCCTACTAGTGGTATCCAGCCTATTCTCATTCCCCGGGTGTCAAATACAGAGGCTGTATCACAGCCGCTGACACTCGGTACTGTCACACAAGGTACCCTATAGCACCAATATGAAACGCACTGGGTGCTCCATTAAATATAATGTAAACTCATCAGAGACAAGGCTGCTGATCAAGTCCTGTGTGTCATGTTATAGTCAGCTGTTCATTCGTATTCCATGTTCACAACATTAATGTCATTTTCACTGTACAAACGTAATAGTTTTAAGGCACAACCAGCTGGGAGGAGGCCCCAGGGAAGCCCCAGGACTAGGTGACTAGATTACAGCTTATGGTGGTCATTTTGCCTATCAATTTAACTTCCAAAATTATGAAGGCTGGAGGCTTATAGGCTTAATTATGACCAATAATCAATACGGATGAGATATTCAACCTTCAGATGAATCCAAATCCACGAGACCAAAGTGCTGCTTAAAAGGAAATCTGGACATTTTTTTCTTTCAACACAAAGTCAAAATGTCAATAAAATGACCAAGAATCTGGAGACCATGAAGTCCATTGCTTGTAGATGTTGTGCAGGATAAATGATCAACCGACTGACATCCCAAAATAGTGTTGTTTTTCTATGTACTGTGTGACTGAAATATTAAAAATAAGGTCTACAATGATCATGGATCAATTCTGCTATGTTTGCCATAGCAGCAGCAAGACACACAGTGATTCACAGCTCTCAATTAGCTCAGAGGTCCTAATATAGTAGCCAGGGAACAGCGCATTGGCTCAGCCATAAATCAAATGGAAGTATAAACAAGAGGACATGCCAAGACCGAACATGGAAGTGCATCTCATCTAAATATGCATCTACATATTCCATCTATTCATTCATATACTACCATTTCCATAACCATCAGTGCATAGCTTGATAAAGATTAGTCACAATGAGTGCCTTGAGTCAGCTAATGCTCAGCTAAATCATTAATTTGATCCAATTAAAAAGGCAAAAACCTATTTCTGGCTTGCACACTCAGTCTTTGAAACAGCTGCGTTATTAGTTGTTGATTAAGTTTGTTTGTGAGCCTCTGTTCATTTGCATTTTTAAAGCTCCTTACAATTTCCAGCCTCCAAAAAAGCATCCAGAGGCAGCCGGCAGATGGCTGCTATTCAGTGTTTATCAAGCAACACTAACTTTTATGTCTTTCACGCTGGTCTTCAGAGACTCATTATCAATGCTAGTTAGATGCTATAATAAAAGGCAGTTCAGAGGTTAAACACCTGGCAGCAGAGATGAAGAATATTACAGTAATGTTTTTTTAATAAATCTATAAGGAATGTACTAAATAGAAAGTAGAGGTTGAAAAAGTACACATTGCAAGGTTAATCCTAATATGGGAACCCCCACCGGTCTGGCCATTCATTGAGGACCCCCACAGTCTTGTGTAAACAGACCACCCTCAGATTGTAGGTGTACATCCATCACTTAAGCTTATTTTCTTTCATAGCCAGGGTTTATCAGTGAGGGGTGTCAGGGCCTGAGGCACAAACCGACTGAAAAGCATCAGAATAATTCAATCAGATTGCCCAGAGATCTTATTAGAGGTCTGGAGTGGGACGCTAAGCATTACACTTTCAGTGTTGGCAGCAGAGGCTCTCTGAAGCCAGAGGGTCTGCTGACTGACAGACTGAAGGTTCTTTCAGGGTGAGTTCATAGTTAAATTGCCTTCTGCTCCCCATTCTCTATATCAGTGCTCTGTCTTTCAACTCTCACATCTCCCTGGTACCCGCTTTGAAGTCATTCATGTAAAGGCTAAAGCAGAGCAGCCAATGCACATATTAGTTTTCCTTTGTGGTTGTTAGGTGGGCTGCAGATTCTTCAGTAAATCCAGGTTTTCACTGCAATGCTGAAACTCAATCAATGCACTTTGATAGTTCTTTAAATAATGTATTTTTTTTAATACAACCACTAAATTTTTAATGATTTACAGTCTGGTTGTAATTAGCCAAGCTAGCGGCTTGGTTCTAGGGATGGCTGTTAGTCTGTCGGTTGGTCCGTCACTTTGGTCCAAATTCAGCAACTATTGGATGGACTGTAGAGTTGGGACGATTCACCTATCTCCCAAGTCAATACTATCATACTTGAGTGTGTATTTGATATGTATTGCAATTTTTAAGTACTGTGATTCTTCAAGTATTGAAGAAGAAGAAGAAGATATTCCTTTATTAGTCCCACAGTGGGGAAATTCAGTTTTACACTCTGTTGTTCACACAGTACATATACATGCGTCAATGGAGAGATGTCAGAGTGAGGGGGCTGCTCCTGACAAGCGCCCAGAGCAGTTGGGGGTTTGGTGCCTTGCTCAGGGACACCTCGGCAGTGCCCAAGAGGTAAACTGGCACCTCTCCAGCAACCAGTTGGTCTTGGTCCATGGGGGCCTTGAACCGGCGTCCTCCGCGTCCTAACCTAAGTCCTTACGGACTGAGCTACTGCCGCCCCCAGTTTGATATTGCAATTTATTGCAATTTTGTTAACTTTTTTTCACACTAAACCAAGAGAAAGTTGTATCATACACTTTTAGGAACTTTTACTTTACTTAAAAATGTTTGATTTTCAGTATGTATGTAGTCAGAGATGTCCTGAAGTCAAATATATAAGTCATTGTCAGGAATTATTTATGTTTTGTCTTCCCTGCAACCCAAAAGAAATACCTTTCCCTCACAAATTAGTGGTATTTTCTTTTTAATTTATAAAGGAGATGTAATGTTTTACACTGATATTTTAGTCAGTTTACTTTGCCGTGAGACAACTGTGCAGTCTGACAAGGAACTAAAGTTGTCATCTATGCTCTCTCCAAAGCAACCAGACTCCATTGGGAAAAAAAATTAATTTTACCTCTCAGATCACAGGTTGCTGGTTTACCGCTGCCTTGATCGTTCAGTTTGTTGTTAGTATGTGTGTTATTGTGTGACTCTGGTGACTAACCAAAGTCACACAAACTAACCGATCGAGGCAGCGTTAGGCCTGTGTTCTGAGAGGTAACATTGGTAACAGGTTTTTTCAATGGAGTCTGGTGGATTTGGTTTGAGCATATATAACGGCTTGTCTGACGGCAAGGTAAAGCATTGAAAATATTCTAAATATTGCATGCACTTGAACTGATATAGATTTTTTTTTTAACTCTGTAATAATTTGTGATGCCTTAATTTTTCATGCAGCGCCAATATTCAGGTTGAAAAACTAATAACATTCCCATCAGCTTCACCTGTACTTGTGTTTACTGCTAATTAGCTATTGCTAGCATACTAACATGCTAAACTAAGATGGTAAACATATGCATGTTAGCATTCTAATTGTGAGCATGTTAGCTGACATTAGCCTCACAGAGCCGCCAGCATGGCTGTAGTCTCTTAGTTGTTGTGTTTGTAATCATAGTGGTTTCACAGCAAAAATGTTTACTGGCAAAGTTTGTGTCCTCAAACTTTGGTGCATCATCAATCTGCACAATAAGAATTTCTTCAAGAACATTTCTCCAAAAATATTCAAGTTATCTGCTTGACTCATGGGACTGCAAACATCTTTCCAGTTACTAAAAGCCCCTCATATCATGCAGAACATCCTACCTGGAACCATGTTTACTCAAAAGAAAATATCTTGAGATCACTGGATCTTTTTTCTCTTGCGCAGTGTTCCTGTGGAGCAGAAATAGAAGTGATTTTTCAAATAGTCTCAAGGGCAAAGTGTGAATTGTACATTGTCAGATAAAAAGCTGCTCAGCAGCTACACAGCATCTAACTAATGAAATACAAATCTCAGTTTGACGCTGTGCTATGAATTTGGAGTCGGGAATCTCTTTATATGAGCCTGGCTACAGCATCTGGAAATAAGACTGTGCACATTTTCTCCAGCTAAGTCTCTGCTGGGAGCTGTGGATTTAATGGCTGCTGGTTGATTTACAAAGGACTTTTAGTTTGTCATGTTTTGTATTATAGAGGGCATGTGGTGAGGGAAAAATCGGTGAAATACATCAACGACTACATGCTGATATTCCCCATATTATACATTTTTTTTCTGTACCGACACATCATCACATATGGCTTGTAATAAGCACATATTCGATCTATTTCACCTCACATTTTGCCATTTCTGTCACTTCACCTCTCTTATGAAGGTTGTCTCTCCAACAGCAGCTTTACCTGACTTCACTAACCTGTCTTTTTCCTCCTCTCCATCGCCCACACACTTGCTCCATTTATTCTCCAATTTGGACCAATACTGGAAGCTGAACCATTTAGCTTCCTGACCCCTCTTTCTCTGTCTACAGTCCAGGTTGTCGTCTAGTCTATGTGACTCAGATTTAGACACTAAAGAAAGCAGAAAATCCACCGAATAACACAGACCAAAAAAAAGAAACATAAACTTGCTATCAACAAGGAATAAATCTGCTGAATGAGTGTCAGTCTCTAAAAAACTATTCGTGATTTTCTATGCAACCTCATCTCTTTTTTCCTTAATCTCCAAACTGGTTTCCAAGCTTTTTGCTTATATCAGAGCACAGGAAACTCATTTTAGATGTTCTTAGTGAACATTCAAAAACTGTTTCAACAATCACAGCTTAGCAACTGACAAGGCAGTAGCCACGTCACAACAGTAGATCGACCGGTACCAAGTCAATGCCAAAAACTTGGAAAACATGGCAGTACTCGTTTTTCTACAGTAGTGGAACACGGTACTGTCAGGTCTGTCCCATCAATGATAATAAATGTGTTTGGGGGATGCACCCTGTTTTTTCCCTACATGAAAACAAACCAGTGTTGAAATCGGCAGGACAGTTAGCATTAGCCGTTAGCTCTGTGCAGGACCGTGCTGCTTACCGGCTGCTAACACTAACTGGCTTCCGTCCTGCTGATTTCAATAAGGTAGGTGTCATTGGTATAATTATGGTGTGTTTAGGGTCTATTGGGGTCAAAATGAGTATTGGGTACAGGTAATTCTAACGTTGTCATGATACGTTCAAATGTAACCTTGTAAAATGTAGTTTATGGTGAGTAAATCCAGTTAGTTGAAGGAGATGTTTTCCCAGCAATATACTGTAGATATTAGAGAGGGAATTATGACTTCCTGACACAAAACAGTATGCTGAAGTGAAGGATTTTATATTGAAGTATGTGGGATTTATTTTACTTTTGTTTTTTACCATGGTATCAAACTGGTATTGAGAATCCTGGAATTTCACTGGTATTCCTATCAACTACTAATATTTCCGGTATCGTAACATCCCTGCTTGGCAGGCTGTACATTTTTCTATGTCAAAGGCATAAGGCTGAATAAGAGCAATACTCAGCATTTAAAGGGTGGTGTCTTTTAATCAAAACACAAATATAATAAAGAAGTGAAAGGGGTGAACTTATCTGCTAAAACTTTAATTGCAAATGCAGCTAATTTGCTAACTACTCACAGTCATCGGAGGTCAAGTCGCACATTATTATCTAACTTTTTGCTTCTTTATTTCTATGTTTCTACATGGATCATCAGCTGGTGATGAAATGCAAGCTTCAGCCTCAGTATTTTAGCACTTAATCATGTATGTAGCCATCAAGTGTAAGGTGACAGCTGAGGGGAAGACGCTGTTCTTGCTCACCTTGCTAACTCTGCACCAAGGTGAAGGCTCATTTTTTTATTTCACATTAAGGACAAACTTTAAAGAAAACACCATCTGCAGATGAAGGTCATGTGATGACACTGAACGCTCCACAGCAACTATTAAATGGACCGTGTGGTTTTCTCAACAGTAAATATGAGGAATGTGAAAATTCAAACCTAGATATACAGCAGGAATGTGGATGATACCCGAAAAAATGCCAGACTTCATTGGAAAAATTAAGTATTTTCGGCAGTGATATTCTTCTTCTGGCTGGTTACGTCCAGACCTTTTTTGACACATCGAGTATAATATATGAATAGTTTACAGGTTTGTTTTCTTACATAAGCAAGCTTTAGATTCCTTTACCACTGCGGTATCCTCCCTGAGCTGCTCTCTTTTAGTTAATCTGAGATTTCTCCTCATGTGACAGATGAATGTTTGTAATGGGGCCACATCTTGCATATATTACACTAAAATAGCAGCGCAGACGCGAGAAATGCAGTGTGTGAATTCTTGCCGTGGTTCTTTTACCCTCTGGCTGCGCTTGTTAGCGTTTAATGAGCACTCTATCACACTGTATGTGATGTCTTTCTGGTCAGCTAAGGATAACATGGTGAGGAGCAGGAGGAGGTGAATGAGGTCTTCCTAATAATAACTCCTCTTCCAGGCCCTTTGGCAAAACAAAAAGCTGCACATTAGGGATAGCTGTAGCCCAAAGAGAGGTGGGCCTCTATCTGTAATGTCAGGAGTTCAAATCCTACCAGTTCGCTGACCATTTGTGAGAATCTGGTCGGCGAGGTTGAGTGCGTTACAGTCAAAGTGCCCTTAAGACACATGGCCCTGTGCTGCACAACCGGGCAATAAGCAGAAGACTGTGGTTGTGCTGGGCAGCTCCCAAGTGTGAATATGTGTAACCTTACCAGGAAGAAACCATAGCCATGCTGTGAACAAGCTTGTGTGCTCAGCAAACCTTTCCCTGCATAATTAACACTTGGAAAAATGAACTGAGGTGGATATGGGGTGAGGTCAGCCTGCTGCTGCCATCTGTGCAGCACAAGCACAGCTATCTTTACTGAAAAACACTGAAGAAAATCCACACCGCCTCATCCTCAACACCCTATGAAGTATTCAAAAGCACAGGAGACCTCTAAATTCATACTGATAAAATGTTTTTTACAAATATTTATATGGTTTGGTGCTCAGTCTTGTGGTAAATTTGTGAATCTGCTGCAGCCCCAGGGTACATCTGCCAAGGTAAAATATATGAAACACACACTCCTTTTATTGCAGAGCTCCCTTTATGAATCTGATGTTTTCCTTTCAGGCTACACAAAACTGATTTACTTATACTTTACTTATATATGGCTTAAAAATGTAGAATTAACACTGCAGCCATGCATAAGAGATAATATTAAGAGATAAGGTGAAGCTAAGTTCACACTACATTACTTTCAAAGTTGTCAGATCACAGAACTGTTCATACTATACCACTTCCTGTCTTGTGATCATGACTCTTTACATCGTTGTGGTTTTTTAGTCATTAAATGACTGACCAGCAACAGGAAGTCACACACTACAAGATCTTTTACAAATCCCTGATGAGGTGTCCAAACTATGTATTGTCATGAAAACAAACACAAGAAATGAGATAAATGACATGACACCATAATGTGAGATACATTGCTGTTTCCACTGTCTTTTTTCCTATTAATTCCTCTAGGCGTGCAAACAACTTCGGTCCGTATTGCAAATACAACACATACAGTTAAGTTCCTATTGATACAGGCGACATCTCCTCGTCCAGGTTTCCCCTCAACCTGTGTCTAGCGCTCTCATTGGCTGTAGCTAATGTCCAGAGTCCCTGACAGGTCCACATATTTATTATGCATCTATTTATTATCTATTTATCATTTATTATATATTACTATTTATTATTATCTATTTATTCTATGCACCATTTATTAGGCATCGGCGAGCACACATGATGCCTGAACGACGATGTGCAATCGGCGAGCCAACGCCACTTTGCTTGTGATCTGGGGTTTTTGTCGGGGAGCTCAAAAAACTGCCAGGAATTGGAAAATCAGGTCTAAAGCCGTGTAGTGTGGCCACTGAGAGCCATTGTAGCTCCTTATCCATTTTGCAGAGAGAATTGGATGTACGCGAGCTACATTTTACTATATCTTTTGCACATTGTTGTCTTAGTTACGCTCTGATTACTTTAAGATAAAGCAGAAAAAAGGCACTGATGTTGGGGAATCGCTCGTGGCTCAGCTTCAACTGTGCGAGAGCTTGTGGACAGGCAACCAAAATTTCTGAAATGTCAGAAATTCATCTGTCTGACAGTCCTCAGTCCTCCCTGTATACCCCTGTGGAAGCTGAAATTTGGTCCGACTCTAAACTGAGTTGTGCGGATCAGAAATAGGCTAAAATCTTAGTCTGTGAGTCTGTACTTTGGTATAGCGGTGCTTTGAGCTAACATGCTAAATTAATAACTTACATAATCACAGTGGCAATGCTAACATGCTAAAATGTTGATATTTAGCAGATATTATGTGTACCATGTTCACCATCTTAGTTTGGCATGTTAATATACTATTGAACATGGGCTGCCTGGGGGCCTGTTAGCAGTCCTGCTTTAGAGAAATTTTTTCTTCTTCATTTGCATTTTGTCTCTAATCAAAGCTTTGGAATTATGGAGACAAAGAGAGCTTTGGTCGTACTTTTCATCCTTTTCACGATGTTTCGTCCGTGTGCGGGGACCCGACGAGCAGACCATTGTTTCACCAGGGATAGCTGTTGGCGCTCCGAACACAGCGCCTGCACAGAGGAAAGCCGTGTGGAGATAAAGAGGAGAAGAAGAGGATGTCGGGCTGGAGCTAGCGTGCGCACGGAGGATGAAATACAAACCAGTCCTCCCGCTGTTTTGATGGGGAATGTGAGATTCCCCAAAAGATGGACGAGCTGGGGCGCTGACTCGACATAGAGGGAATATGGGAGTGCAGTGTGATGGTGTTCACCGAGACGTGGCTGACGGCGGCGACACGGACAGGTGACGGAGTGGAGGGTTTAAGTTGGTGGGGCGGACAGGACGAGAGACAGCGGTAAGAGGAAAGGAGGAGGTCTGGCGGTGTTTGTGAATGATAGATGGTGTACCCTGGTCACATCACTGTTAAAGACCAACACTGCAGCAGGGACATCGAGCTGTCGCTTTAGATGAGGCGTTTATTTACCGAGGGAATTTACACATGTTTTATGATGGCTGTGTATGTTCCCCCTCTGCTAAGGTGAACAGCTTGTGATGTCCTCTATTCAGTCACTAGCAGGCTGCAGACACAGCACCCTCAGGCCCTCCTCCTGGTCTCTGGAGACTTTAATCATGTCTCTCTGTCCTCCACTCTCCAACTTTCACCAGTTGTGTCATGCTGCACACGGGACAATAAAATCTGGCTTATTGTTGCAACTGCAAGGAGGCATCACATACCCCCCCTGGGAAGATCAGACACAACCTGGTTCTCTCCAGCCTGTGTACAGACCCTGGTACACAGAGAACAGCGTCCGACAGTGAGGACATGGTCAAAGAAGTGAGGAGCTTGAGGACTGTTTCAGAAAAGTGTGGGAGGAACTTGGGACTTATGGGGAGGATATAGATGGATGACGGGCTGCATCACGGACTAATAAACTTGCGTGGAAAACACGCACAGGACGGTAGGTGTTTTAATAAAAACTGGATTAATCTGATATAAGGCCTTTAAGGAGAAGAAGAGGGCTTTAGATAGGAAATAAGGAGGAGCTGAAGGCTGTTAGAGGGAGCTAAGGAGAAAAATAGGGAGGGGAAGAACAGCTAAGGAGGAAGATGGAGGAACAGTGCAGAGAAAATATAGTGGAGTCTGGAAAGGCCTGAAAACCATTCAGGCACAAGAAACAGACTCCAAGGCTGTGGGAGACTAAAGTGGGTGAATGATTTGAACCACTACTTTAACAGGTTAATGAGTCACCTCACCTCCCCTCCCCCGGCCCAGTCCACCCTGCTGCAGTCCCCTCCTCTCCCACTTCAAGACAGTGCCCCCCTCCTCCTCCTCCTTCCCACCTTCAGCTCAACAATGCCCCCCACTGACATCGCACCTCAGCTCTCCTATGGCTCCAGCAGCCCGTCACACAGACACCCCCTCTGCTCCCTCTCAGCCCTGCCCCCCCCCCCCTCCTCTGCCTCTGCCACAGCCCCTGCTCCAGTTTGTCTTCACGCCTTAGGTGAAGAAAGTTATGAAGATGAACGTGAGGAAGGCTACGGGTCAGATGGATCAGCTAGGCTTGAAGTCTGCGAGATCAGCTGTGTGGGACTTTTGGACACCTTTCAACCTGGTGAAGCTGAGGAAGGTCAAAACTGTGGAAGATCCTGCGTGGTCCTGTGCCCAAGCCCCCACCCCAAGGCCCAGCAGCTTAGGCCGGTGGATTAACATCCCACCTGATGAAGGCTGGGCGCCTGGTCCCAACATCTCCGCCCTGTGGTGAGTCCTCCATGGCCACTACAGTTTGCCTACCAACCTGGATTGGGGTGGACGATGCCGTCATCTTCCTGTTGGCCGAACTCTGTCTCACTGGAGACGGAGACTGTGAGGATCATGTTCTTTGATTTTCCAGTGCATTCAACACCATCCAGCCGCCTTTGGGGGACAAACTGGAGACTGAGGGGTAGATAAATTTCATCCTGGATACTGGCTACCTCACCGCAGTTTGTGAGGACACAGGCTTATTTAGACACGGTGGTCTGCAGTGTGGGGGCCCCGCAGGGAGGTTTGGCTCCGTTCTTTCCGCTCTCTGCAGCTTCATTCTCCCGTCTGAGAAGTTCTTGCGCTTGCTTGCGGCTATCATGATGGGGACGATGGGGAGTACAGAGAATTTCCAGGCTTCGTGGACTGGTGCCTGGGACCTCCAGATCAGCGGGGAAAATAAGGCTGGTGGTGGATTTCCGAGGAAATCTCCAACGGTGTCAGGGAAGCATTGAGATGGTGCATCTTTAAATCGGGTGTTCCTGAAAATAAATGGCTGGCAAAAACTCCGCCCATAAAAAGGCGAGAGCTGTTGCTAGGAGATGAGGTTTGGAGTGAGGGGCCTATGAAATTTTATGAGTGGTGGATGCTATTTTGGAGTGGTTTGTGGGGCAGAGATCACAGTGCAGAAGGAAGAGGTGGATAAGATTATTAAAAGGGCAGTCTGTCTGGGATGTCCTGGACTAGTGAGGTGGTGGGAGAGAGGAGGATGACGGCTAGCTGTCTCATGATGGAGAAGGCTCCCCCCAGGAGACATCAGAGCTCTGGAGGCTCCTCAGTGACAGGCTGCTCCCCTAAGTGTACGAAGGAGGTTCAGAAGGTCCTTCCTGCCTGCAGCTGTTGACTCCACAACCAGCACTGCTCCCAGTAAACCACAATCACAGTCACATTCACAACAAACTCACGGAAACAAAGTGCAATAATGCTTTTACAATTTCATTGATATGATGGACACATTTTTTCTGTCTTTCTTTTTCTTCTTTTCTTTATGTTTCTTTTTTTTTTTGTTTGCTGCTGTACGTGTAAATTTCCCCACTGTGGGACTAATAAAGGAATATCTTATCTTATCTTATCTTATCTTATAACAGCATACTTTCTAATTGCCACTAAACATAAAGTACAGTTGAGGCTGAAGGGAGTATCATTAGTTTAGCAGGTATTTAGTAATACATCAAAGTACTGGACAAAATAAAATGTAATTGATGAAAAATCAGAGGAGAGCTGAAGTTCCTTTAATTCATCTGGAGGGGGGACATAGATGTCTGAACCAAGTTTCAGATTTATTGCGCTGGAATTGATTTAGAAGCATGAAAGTAAACCTACAATGGCAACAGCATGATGCATGACTGTAAATTAAGCAAAGTAAGCTACGCTGCTGCCATACAACACACCAAGCGGCTGCTTCTGAACAGACCCATTGTGTTCGCGTCTTTCCCCGTTCACATGAACCGGAACTAAATGAAACTATTTTGTTCACTCAGCAGCGAGGCTTAGCCACCGTCTGCTGCTTCGCCGGCTCCGCTGCTCGCTCACTTCAATCTGTGCCAGGGGGCTTTGTCCGTCCAGGAGATTCAAGCTGTGTGCCGAGCCCATCAAGAGGAACACTTCATTGTAAACAGAGGAAGCTGAGGTCCATAATGAGGTTCTGAAGCTGAGGAAAGTGGAGTGGGTCATAGCACAACAAATCAACAAGGCTTCACCAGGATAACGTGATCTGGCTCACAGCCAAAGAAATACAATAAGGGGAGAAGGAAAGTGACGGTTTTACATTTTAAATTCACAGGATAATGATACAGACTGCAAAATCAGACATGTTGAGGATCTTCTTGTGCCACAGGTTTTCTCCGCAAAGTGTCCTTAAGCAAGCACACTACTAAGATAAGATGAACTTTTACCTTTATCATTTGACTGTAGAAGTACCTGCAGAATCAATCTCTCCCTCACTACTCAGATGGTCTATTCATGGTCTATTATAGTGTGGATTTATTTATTATGGTTACTGTGAGGAGAGTCTGTCCACTTTTATATCTTAGCTTGAAGCCTGTTAGCTTTATCAGCATCTATCACTGGACTTCTTTTTTTAATTAATAAGATCCTTATTTGATTTTATATATCTGAAACACCTGTGTTAACAGGGCCGCCGCTGCCAACACGAGCATCACTCGCTGTGCGTAGGGCACCAAGTGCCGGAGGGGGCGCCACAGTTATGATCATCGTCGTAAACAGGGTCCGAAATTAACACCCGTCAAGCGCCAAATGCAGGCAGAGTTTAGTGATTAACTGTCTGAAGGATATGTAATGTTTTATACATCTGGTGACTATAATACAATCAGTCTTATGTCTATATACATATTTTGTATATACAGTTCCTTTTGTCAATACCTTATTTTGAAAACCGGACGTAGCCACATGTGTATACTTCCACTAACTTCTCCTAAAGTCTAACCAAGCTGGCTTTCCCCATCAGCTCTATTCATACATCCATGGTAAGTATATGGATGCTTTACAGTTGCAGCGTGTGCTGATCTGACCACGGAGATGTACGGCTGGCTTGAACACATGTTACCGCAATACAACATTTCCTGTCCATGACAGAGTTAGCATGCAGCTTTAGTCGTGACGTCTAGCTCTGCTTTTCCTGGTGATGTGTGAAACCCAAACTGTTTCCATACTTTACTGTATGTGTAGTGTTTACCACGTTGGATTTAAAATGTGAGAGTGCAAGTCGTAACCATGTGTACCATACGCCATTTTCTGCTTTGTCTTTTGGCTCACTGCAGTTTGTTTTGGTTGACGGATGACATCACATTACTCAGACTACAATACAAGCGGTAACTTCCCTCTACCTCTGCATTGACTCAAATGAAGCAAACATATCAATTCTGGCATTAAAACAATCTATTCTAATCTATTTAAAAATTGCAATACATAGCAATCAATTATTTCCTGCCCCTAATAAACTGTAAATCCTTATGCTTTTGTTCTATATAGAGTATGTCTAAAATTGATTTGCATTGACATAACAGACTGGGCCACAAGGGCAGCATGAAAAGAGAAATTTGTTTTTCAGCCAATATCAAATATGCAAGACAGTAATGTGTAGCAATCCTATCAATTTCAGTGATATCACAAGTATGTTTTAGTCTTTTAAGTGCTGGTTAACATTGATTAATAAACACTGAAATAAAACAAAATGGGATTGTTTTAGGATTGGATTATACTCCTATGCTCCTCTCCATCACATCTCATCTACACATTTCTAATCTACCAACTCTACAGTAATGATGACATTTCATTTGCAGTTTAATTAATGAGATAATCCTTGTGTTTGGCACTTGTCTTTCCCTCATTGTACAATAATCCTGATGTTATCTAAGTGTATAAACAAATGAGTTGTAACAGTTATCTGGTATTTAACAAGTAGAGCAGATCATTTGTACAAACAACAGTGATTTATTGCTCGTACACAAAGCAGTAACATGAATACTTAATATTAAAGGCATTTGTCATCCAGCTATTTCTGCTGCGCGCTCCATTAAATCAGAGTTTGCGTCCAATCTCTTCTTCTTAATATGTTTGGGAGTTTGAAGAAAGTCAAGAAAAGGAAATGAAGTTGTCAGCTTGATTGCCTGTACAAAACCTATTAGATATTTGACCTATCAAAAAGTAGCGTCTGGTAACTGGGAAATGAAAATATATGTGACTTTTTTTTATGCATATTAATCATGAAAACAGATATATTGCCATTACGCCGAGATTAGTTGCCTGTGGCGTTTTCTTGAGGAAGCATTCTGAGAGAAAATTGATGTGAAAATCGCATCTTAATTGAGTTTCCAGCTCAAGGAAGGAGTAATGGAACCAGCACCAAAATATTAGTTGTTTTATGCTTGAAATGTTAAAGGAAATCACACATCTTCAGGCGACTTTATTAGAAACATTTAGAGAAATGCTAAGTGGTGGCAGGATGGATTGAGGAAGTATACGCTGCTATTTTTAGTCCAAATTATGCATTCGTCTCTAATCTATCAAATACTTCTATGGAGACCGGTTTATTAAGTAATGACTTTTGTAGATGAAAAAGGTGAATGTAATCTAATCAAGCTCATATGAGATATTTAAATAGGTTTGATGGGATTTGTGGATCATTTTGTGGCATCTGACAACAAAAACCTTCCTGAATACTCACACTTCATGACAGTCAAGAGCCGACATACATCTCCTCTGTCAGAAAATCCCTTCCCAAGGAGTCTTCTATCACACACCATCAGCAGGATGTTTATTTTCCAACACCCTGCTGCTGATTGTACCATGGGTGATTTAATGAGCAGAGAGAAATTGACTTTGCGGGGTTTGATGCTTCACCCCGGTGAGGTTAGCTCCATGGAGCACACATTATTGGTGCAGGAGTGAGCGCTTGCTATTCAGCCTGATGCACAGACCAAAACGGTAACCTGGTGGGTCAGCTGCAGCGAGTCTCCTCAAGATGTCTGATTGCAGCAATCTCCTGTGTGTGCTGGTAATCACACATCAAGCTGCGTACCCGCTTCAATTTGTATATGACTGAGTGCACAGCGGGACATACAGGACAGCACCTGAGAGAACTGAAAGATTTAATTTATCCAATTTTGGCTAAAAAAAAACAACAGCCTTTCCTGAGATTATTCATGTGATATTTCTGAGTATTTCTGAAACAGAGAGGAGACAGTTAGTGAACATGAGCTTTGTCGTTTAGTCAGGCTAGAGCAGCACCTATAGGGTGCTCCAGGGATGGCGTATTTCTGTAGGCCAACCAGGAAGTTAGCGTCACCCTGCTGCTAGCTGCTAACATGCTGGTGGCTTTGTGCCCTCTGTAGCATAACTTAGTTTCATAACAGAGTTTCCGACAGACCGTGAGAGTTACTGTAGCAGCCATGGTGCTGTGTTCACTGTCTCTCTAACCATCTGGTTATCGGTTCATTATTAACATCCCGAATCGGGTGTGTGATTTCAGTGCAGAGTTCAGCGTGGTAATGGCTTTGGGATAAAAACTGCTCATCAGCCTCATGGTGATTGATTTTGCGGACCTGTATCGCTCTCTTGATGGCCGACGCACCACCAGTCGGTGGGCGGGGTCCTTCAGGATGCAGGATGTTTTCCACAGATGACGGGAGGTGTAGATGTCTTCCAGTGCAGGCAGTTTTCATGACTCTTTGCAGAGCCTTCTTGTGAGCTGCAGAGCTGTTGCCATACCACACTTCTCTCCCACGTGTCAGGATACTTTCAGTGGAGCAACTGTAGAAGGACACCAGCAGCTGTTATGACAAGTTAACTTTCCTGAGAGGTCTCAGGAAGTAAAGTTGCCGTCGTGCCTTCTTAACCAGAGAGGTTGTGTTGATTGCCCATGTGAGGTCATGGAGAGACACTTTAAAAATGTCTAAACATCACCACCTTTGTGCAGCCTTGGCAGAGGTATGTGCTCGACAAGTGCTCTCTAGTGCTGCTTACAATGCTTCCAGTTCAGAAAAAAAATAGTGAAGTTCTGTATAGATTTTACAAAAACCCTGAAACCCTTGAAAACATACAGATCAAGGCAGAGACCATGCAGGGTGTTTGCTTAGCAAATAGTCACCGTCACACACCGTCAGTTCTATGAAGCTGGTACATACATGTTTAACGGGCAGGCTGGAAACTGGCCTATCCTTTTTATACTCAGCAACATAACCAGTTTAGGCCTCAGCTCAATACATATTGATGAGTGAGCCTCATTCACTGGCCTCCATATCTTCTGATTCAGCAGATCCTGTCTGGATCGCAGCCTGTGTGTGCAGAGTTGTTGCTGCAATATCTAAAGCCATGTGAATGTGTAATTAACATTACCACTGGGATGTTTAGTGACCATCTAAAATAGACAAAATGAATCCCAACCAGCTCAACAAGTCCTGCGAGAACCATCATTTCAACTTCATTATAATGCTTTCACCTTAAATTAAAAAGGGAGAAAAGGTTTATTTGGCCGACAGGAATTACAAGCAGCCACTAATGTGGGCTCTAAGTTATTCAAATGCAACAATTCCGCGAGATGAAATAATATTTCCAGAGTCGCACAGGGATTCGGGCCTTGAGTAAAACTTTGCTTTCATCGTACCACTCTATTCATTAATGCAGTTTTGAACATGCTACCTTTCAACATCCCCCAGTTTAACCCAAGGACACCTCAGTCTCAAGGTTGCATCTTATTTTACCGAGAATCACTTTTGCACATGGCGTGTTATCCTCCTTTTATTAATCAAAGGGAGGTCACTGTTTTACATAAATGGAGCTTCTTTCCTTCTAAAAGTTAGTTGTGTCTGCATGCAAGCTAATGTAGGAGCTGACTTTTGATACTGACTGATCAAATTATTGTCTAAGGGCAGACTCCAAGTAATATATTTAATAAATTATTGAAATTAGGCAATATATTTTAGAATTGAAATGAAAATAGCTTTTATGTAAGCAGGAGGAAGTGTAAAGAGGCAATCTATTTGTTTGGACTTCACAAAACTTTTTAATTAAGCCTGAATCACTATAAAGACGAACATCTTCAATCTCATGCTCCTTCATCTTCTGTCTGATACACACAAGTATCCTTTCACAAATAAGCCAAGGCGCGGGTCATTAATAACAGGAGAAAGTCATTACATCTCTTCCGCATGCTGAATAATTGAGCTGCTTGTGCGCTCACTGTAAATATGCTCATAAGCTCAGTTTTGGCTGGCCGTGCGTGAAGTCGAGGACACGTCGGAGGTGTAAATCAGGCTCCGGCGCCCCCCTGCTGCTGCAGAGCGACGGCACAACTTTCATCGCCGTTCTTGGCTCGGTCACGTCACGACCTGAACAAACACACTTAATTGGATTAGTCTGCTAGATGCTGTGTTCTTACAGTGTCCTCGCAGAGACAGGAGTCGCACACCTCTGATCTGCGAAGAGGCAGACGCAGCCTGCTAACGTGGCCGAACAAATCAGCTACAAGAGCGGCCGACCTTTGCCATTTTCCACAGCCACGTCTGGAACACGCCAAACCTTTTCTGAACTGCGAGGTCCTTCAAGGTCATGTTATTATTTAAGATGAAAAGAGCCTTGGAGGATATCTCATTGCCATTCATAAGAGAAAAAGCTATATAGGGAAAAGGTCTAGTTTTCTTTGTTCCTCTTGACACATTTAAAATCACTTGTGGACCACCAAGGTTGCTGCAGAGCGAGATGTGTTTAGTGTACTTTTCCTGTTTGTTAATGTGGTCTCAATGTATCAGATCAATGGGCTGTATGGCAGTGCATCAATATATGACACAAATAAAAGATGCTGCATTTACTCACTCATTGAATTCTTGCCTCGGGTTTAGAGCGTAGCTTTTAAACCTGTGGTCCATTCAAAAATGTATTACAGCCGGCTGAAGGCCTTGACTGTCTGAAGGCATCTGAGAACAATGACGGCATCCGGGCAAACTGGTAGAGAGGGGAGAGGAATATGCAGCAACGATCGAGCGAGAGGATTCATTTCATCATGGTCTGCTTCCTTCTCCATCATTATGCAGCATGTGCTCACAAATGCAGCATAAATAAGACACCAACAAGTTTGGACTCTGGTGTTTTATGGATTAATGTATGTATTAGTACTGTCAATCGATTCAAATATTTAATCGTGATTAATTGCAAATTAATCACACATTTTCGATCTGTTCAAAATGTACCTTAAAGGCAGATTTGTCAAGTATTTAATACCCTTATTAACATGGGAGTGAGCAAATATGCTGCTTTATGCAACTGTATGTATATGTTTATTATTGGAAATAGTGTTGAGCTCCACTGAAATTTCCCAACTGACAATATTGTTTTAAGAAAAAGCACGATATACAATACTGTTGTCCAAAAAAGCTGAAGAGAGACGCATGTAGATATAAACATCTATGGACAAGAGATATAATTGGCCAATAAATACTGTGTCTAACGCTTATCTTGTTATATCACACAAGCCTAATTGCTGCTTTCTGCAAATGTATTTACAGTATATATTTATTATTATCAATTAACAACACAAAATGATGACAAATATTGCCCATAAACCCTCACAGGTACTGCATTTAGCATAAAAAATATGCTCAAATCATAACATGGCAAACTGCAGCCCAACAGGCAACAACAGCTGTCAGAGTGTCAGTGTGCTGACTTGACTATGACTTGATCCAAACTGACTGTGATTATGTCTGTAAAGAGGAGAATTGTGGGTACCCATAGAAGCCATTTACATTCACATATCTTGAGGTCAGAGGTCAAGGGACCCCTGTGAAAATGGCCATGCCGGTTTTTCCTCATCAAAAATTAGCATAACTGCAGCGTTAATTAGCCTCCGGTTGGTACCAATGGACTCATCAGGTTTTCTAGTTTCATATGAGACTAGTATCTTCACTCTGTCTTTAAAACTGAGCCTGTTACACCCTAAAAATCACAAGTTGCGTTTATGCCTTAAAGAAATGAGTTGCGTCAAAATGAATTTGCATTAAGGTTTTATTATTGTGTTAATTTTCAACAGCCCTAGAACAGACTTAAAGAGGATAGAGGTCTTTCTTCACCTCCATCACACAAAGTTGCTTTTCCCCTCTTTATGTTCAGTGATTATAACAATATTCAATGACAGACAAGTATTTCAAACTTTTTATAATAAACTGGAATGATGCAATTTTAGCAAATACTCCCCAAGCACTGCAGTAACTGATGCAAATATTACACTATGCACAGAATAGTTTGCTATTTTATGCTTATATATTCACAAGACATCACTCAGAAAGCTGCAAAATCAAAAGGCTTTCAGCCAAACTTTTACTTAAAGGTGTTATTCTCAATGCGTCCTTTACTATTTTGCCATAATTTGCATAAGAATGAAACTCCCTTTTATGAATTATGTCATCAAAGTTTTTGCTTTAACATTATAAAGTCTTTAAGATGTTCTGTAGAATGGAGATTGCATCAAGATTACCTCTAAAACAATGACAGTTTAATTAACTTTGCCAGGCAAGAGGCAAGTTAAACACTGATGATACAATCACACATGGATTTGCTGCAGTGGGCGGATTGTTATGTGAAATATTCGGACACGAATGCTTGACACTCTAATCACCGCGCCGTTTCCAGTTGAGTAATTGTGTTTGTTAAGTGCGGCCGAACAACAAAGGCGTTATTTCGTCATGTATGCTCTCTCCTCGCACTCACGCCTTCCTACACTGTTGTTGTTAGTGTTAACATTCACATACAAGCACCCATAATCAGGCTTGTCAGTGCCAAATGAAGTTTACAGCAGCTCCCTGTGTGCTTCTGACAGGGATTCAGCATAAACAGTGGCCTCATTCCTTCCTCTTCACAAACTTATCCTTCCTGACAATTTACTTTTGCTTGAACCTACAACTTCAGCTTAAAAAAACGAAGCGGTAAACATGTTAACATAAGGGGAGAGCATGGATTTGATTTATAACAAAAATGTGTGCAGCCTGAGGCAAAATACATATTCTTTAATGATTGTTGAAGGAATATCTGTGTGTCTCAGCTGGATAAGGGACATACTGTACAAGGCTACGTGGGATGAATCTAGCCTGGGACCACTGTCACATGCTGTCTGCATCTTTTCTCCACACTTTTGTGTTGCTGTTAAAGCGTCGGCTTACAGAAAACAGATTTTGTCACCTTCCTTTAGTCGTATCTCTATGGAGATAATTCTGGTATAATCGGTCCACGTTTTAAAATATGTCTCTGGAATTGCTGCCTTTATTTTTGGAGCTCACGGTATTGAAAAAAAAATGCAATGAACTATGACCCAGTTGGAGCTGCTTTCTATCACTTATCACTAGATCTTCACACCTAAATCACAACTAGACTGTCAGTCAAAACAATTTAACAACATCTATATCATATGAGTGTTTTTATGACCTGTCAGCTCTATGGTTATGGTCTAGTAAGCCAATGTTCACTGTTAAGAATGAGACAGTGAAGCCCTATTCACACCAGCATTTAAAACGGTGACTCTGTATGAATCTTTTATGCAACTTTGGTGATTTTTGACACACGAAGCAAAACGTCCTGAGGGTCCTGACCTTTTGAGGGACCGCGAAGCCAGAGATTTCCAAAAACAGATGAAGCTATGGCCACTGCGTATAAGAAGTGGACGTAGTCACCGTGATATCACTCAACTGGTTTGTGGACTGCTGTTTTGAAGCCTTTGGCATTTTGGCCATCGGCGTCTTGGTTTTTGAACGTCAAAGTGACAGAGGAGGGTGGAGCTAAGTACAACTGAATGCTGAATTAAGTATTTGTATGCAATCAAAAAGGTTATTATTACCTTTCATGAACTGTGAAAGGATTAAAGTTATGAGATGAAAACACAGACAACTCCATGGTAGCGACCTGTCAATCACAAGGTAGCCACGCCCTAAAGCATCTCTGTTTTATGGTCTATTTGACTTTAAATGGACCATAATTTACTAAATGAACATCATGCTGTATTGAAGAAGACTTGAAACTAGTGATTAAGACCATAAACTCATGTTTACAATGTTTACTGAGGTAATAAATCAAGTGAGAAGTAGGCTCATTTTCTCATAGATTTCTATACAATCAGACTTCTTTTTGCAACCAGAGGAGTCGCCCCCTGCTGGCTGTTAGAAAGAATGCAGGTTTAAGGGAGTATCAACTTCACCTTTCAGACTGCGGCGCTCAAATCCAGGATCTGAAAAGGGAAGCCAATAATGAAAATGACCCATGGTCCCATGTAGAGTCAAACAGACTATATACTACAGGTCGCGTTGTCCGCTATAGTAGGCATCTTCACTTTGACCACATTTTGCCACGTTGACACACATAAGGACTTGGAAGGTGAAAACAATATTTGCTGTGCCGCTTTCTAGTCCGATCATCAGTGTCGCTGCTGTCTTTGCTACCTCGACCTACAAAGGCTGCACATGACAGATGTGTTTCTTGGAAAGGGAGTCTCATTCTGTAGGTAATCAAATGTTAACTTGGGCATTGTATCTGTGATACTGCTGTTGAAATTTTTAAATTCACCTTAATTGTATTACAGTGGCAGGAGAAATGAGAAAAGATGCTTTTTTCAAACCCTGGGCAAATAAAATCAAAACCATGTGCATATCTGTATATCACTAGAGGCAATTGATCAAATACTTTTTTTAGAATATGTTTTTTTAATATTTTTTTTAATATTTTTTTTTATTTTCTGACACCCCTATGGACAATCATGCAATTCATCACAATTAAATATTTCAAATGATTAACAGCCCTATATCTGTACCAAACCTCTAAATTAACAAACAGCAGGGGTTTCCTGTTGTATTTTGCTCCTTTAAACCTGAGAATTAAGGCATTGTTTCATTTTTCTGTTTCCACTGAAAGGATTAAATGCTCTACTGTGGGTTTAGACATTTTGCCATTCCTGGATATTGTGAAATCCTCTCAAATCCCATAGAATAACTCAAAAATGCAATTTGGTCAACATGAAGAAAACAAGTTGCTTTTGACGAGACATGCAAGGTGCAACATGCAATGTAAAGCCTTTAGACATGACAGGAGACTGGCTGCGAAATGGCTAATGTGTTCTTATAAATTACAAACTCAGATTGCAGTCTCTTCTCTAATCTTTCTCTAACAAATACAGAAATGTTTTAAAAGCCACGTCATCTCTGGGTAAATGTTATTTCATAACACGACAGCGAAGCGTGCAGCGGTAACATCTATTTCCGAGCGTTATCGCCTTGCCTCCGATTCACCTCTTCTATACACCTTCCTGTCACCATGGCAGCAGCAGTAAGAAGTGGTTTGATAACTCTGCTTCTTTATCTGAGAAAAAAAGCCTGGCTGACATTTGGACTAAGATGGCTGATATAACGTTGAGGCCGACATTCATTTCACCTCTATCAACCCGCATCTTCATCTCTTTTCTCTATGTATTTCCATAGGCGAGTAATCATAGTGAGGACAGATATGTTGTCATAAAGCTTTACAATAAAATGTTGTTTGCTGCTGTATTGTGAAAATGCAATATACTAGTTGATCTTAAATGAGCTACTCAGTCAGTTACAACTACTGAACATCTCGAACCCACCGCTGCTAAATGCTTTATGTAAAGATACATGAAAAAGCTACTGTGTGGCATTAAGCTATTTTAGTGCTGCCATAAATAAGTATAAAGCCTTAATACAGTATGATGTTGATTGTTTTAAATCCTCTAAATCCTGTGAGGCTCCTCAAACTTTTCACAGCATTTTTTTGACCATCACAGCAGGGAAAGCACAGGTGTAACTAATCCCCTTAACAATGGCTCAGACCTGGAACTGGCTCACCTGTTCTGACATGTCAAAATGTCCGCCAAGGAAAAAGCCTGCAGCTGCGGTCAAAAAGTATAAAAATAACACCCTATTGTTTTTTCCTAACCACTTTAATGGACCTCGAAAGGAAATGACATGAGGTCAAGGAAAGATGTGAAAGAGAAAGGGATGTAACTAATTAACCGTTATTAGCGCTATCAATTAAATGGTTAGAAGAAAAAATAAATAATTAATTACAAAGCTGAGATAAACGTAGAGGAGCGGCTCATCACTTTAAGGAGAAAAGCTGGTCCACCTTAAGAGCCCACCTTAGATACAGGAAGTTGGCTCTGGACTTCCAGCTGAGGAGTTGTAGCTTGTAGCCTTGTAGCATTTATTCACCGACAGATAAACTGTCCACACACTGTCTGCTACAGCTACAGTCACAGCTATAACACCACCAACAAACCCACACTCATCACCGCCACACACACACGGTCCGTTGGAAACTCGCTAACATTACACCGGACTGATAGAGCGTATGTTTGTGACAACTGCGGGCACAAAGCCACCAGCGGCACTACAGTTGTAAATGTAGCAGAAACCTGTACGGTCTGTCGGACACTCTGTGAAATTACACTACAGCGGGCACGAAGCCACCGGCAATGCTAGCAGCTAGCAGCTGCCAACGTAACACGAACACACAGTGTTCAGTGTTGGACAATCGCTAACGTTACTCCGGGCAGACACACAGCTGACTACCAAACTAAATATGCGGAGGAGACTTGTCCATGACGCTACATGTAGCACCATGGCTAACGCTCCCAGACGGTGAACTGGAGATAGTGAACGCAGCATTGTGGCTGCTACAGTAACTCTCCTGACGGTGAACCATTGACTCAGTTGACTGTCATGCTCATATCCTGCAGCTGGTGAACCGCTGCATACGAGGCACAAATCATTAAGCGCTTAATGAGGGTCAGTTATCGGTTAACAAAATTCTTCAAACTTAGCATCCATATAAGGAGAATTCATAAGGACTCAGGAAAAGATGACTGTGGCGTTCAATGAATCCGACCACATTGTACTAGGCTCTGTTATTGGTGCCTTCAAATGGGGTCGTGTTTACCATGTTTACGAGTTGCATTGCATGCATTGCACTTTTCTGTTATTTTATAGGACTTTTTGAGGGCACTATATAGTTCATACATTCAACACTGAACTCTAATAATCAAAATAAAATGGCGGACAGTGAAAATGCACTATATGGTAAACAGTGAGTGATTTTGAACAGGTCTTTTGTAGCCTCTGCTTTTTTGACTTGAGCCTCTAATGTCAGAACTTTCTGGAAGGGTTGTAGCCTTGCTGATTTGAAATCCAACCTTTCTGCATCGGAAAGGTCAATACGTGCCAATGATTCTCCCATCATAATATATGAACATTTATTTTCATGGAGGAACACTTTTTTCCAACAAATCTAGTTAATTTTTTGTGGTTGATTTCAGTCTTAAAAGTTACGACATCTATTAAACAAAGGTCAAAGAGATGATGGCACCTGCTGCCCAGAACTCAGTCATATTTTTTATCAGATTTGCCTATAAGGTAAGTGCCATCGTGGATTATGAGGTTGTAATAGAAATTCCTGGGCTGAGCCATTGTTAATGTTATGTGCTTTTACTGCGATGTCAGCTCAAAACGTCTGCTGTGAAAAAAGATGTATTTAAGAAGCAGAAAGGATTGGATTTAAAACAATCCCCAACCTACGTTTTAGAAAAAGATTTATCTCATTTCTTTAAAACATTTAACATAATTTAGCTTAAAATAAATGAACATAGGTGGTGTTTGATGCCGGAGGAGGACCAAGCTAATTCATGTACAATTAAATTAGTCATGTTGAACGTGATAATTACTCATGTTCAACGAAATGATCATCCAACACTAGACGCTGATACAATGTGCCATATCTACAAGCTTGTGGGCATTTCACTTTCTTAGTCATCACAGCTGAGATAGACCGGCTCTAATTTAAAAACGCACCGCCTAAAAATACTCCAGTTAAATCTGTGTGTGTGTGTGTGTGTGTGGTATTCTGACATATACACACATGTATTGCTCATAATTTTTGTGGTCGTACTATAGAGAATACACCATTTTTGTCTTATTATTGACCCTTACACATAGTAAATGCCTCATAGGTAATAAACCTTATTCATGTGGCACCTTTTAAAATGCACATGATAAAAAAGTGGAAGAAAAACATGCCAGTGGAGGGATGAATGTGGTGGGTTGTGACAGGGAGCTCCGGGTCCTGCCCTCCTAGCAGGAATGGTAGTTCTGCTAATTGAAGCTCATTATTGATGATTTGGTGCACCTGCTGTTTGGCCTATTTAAATATCTCTCTGCTCTCCACTCCAGAAGGCACAACCTCTCTGTGATTTAGTGTTTTGCTTGAGTACAGTATCTAAACTGTGTCCCAACTCTGAGCGCCATATTGCTGTATTTCGAAAACTGCTTTTGTGCAAGTCAAAGATGCATGCTGAATTTATGTCTGAGTTTGCTGTTCACGGACAGTGTTTCTCCCACATTGTAATGCTCACAGGAAATGCAGAACCTATTCACAAATGGTGGTGAAACAACTCGAGGAAGGTCATGGAAATAAATAAAAATTACTCTTGTTGAATAACTGAAATCGACAGTAGCTTTCCCTAAGTTGCAGTTTGCTGTCTTGCAACATGTCTTGTATGATTTCGTGTTTGTACAATCATACAAGATGAATATTGACTCCAAGACCACTACAATGAAGACAGTAACTACAATAGTATTAGGGCCTAGAAAGTGGAGCAGCTAAATTAATCTGTATGTCCTTTGCAAAGAGCTATGATAGTTTCCTCCATTTTGGACTCTGGGTCATCCATCCCTCAAAATTCAGCTGTTGAGGCTGTCTTGGTCAGTGGGACAAATTTGCAATGGGACAAAATATGTATTTATCATGAGCTTGTTAAGCTCAGAAAAATGTTTAAAATGAAATTATCGTCACATTTATTTCATGATGTCTAATTATCTCCATATATTGTCTATATATTTTCTCTGTACTGTTTTTTTATTGTATGTCATTGCTTCTATTGGATTTTTTCACTGTAGTTTTTTTCTGCTCATTTTGTGTGTTCCTTGTTTAATTTTTGTTGTAATGTGTAATTTAATAATGCTAGTTTAGTTCCTTCTTCCTTTTTGTTATTGTGTTTGTTTTCTCCTGGGGTTAGGGGGAGGTTCTTTGTATAAGCCTGTGGCTTCTTGATCTCTCCTGACACATTTCTTGTGTGTTTGTTTTGTCATTAACTGGTTTTTGTGCAGTTTTATGTGTGTGCAATTCAGTAAAAATAATAATAATACTAACAGTATATAGTTTAACATAGTGTAAGATATCAAATAATATGTAAGCACAGAAAAAAATATTAAAACACTTCTGTTTTGTGTGTTTTCTGTCACATATTTGCCTCAGGTATTGTACAGGTATAGTGGCGTCACATTTTCACATGACATGGTGACCTCGTGTTGCTGGCTCCCTGCTGTCAGATTTCAGCGGTCACAGAGCTCTGAAACAAAACTTAAAACGCCAGTCCAACAAGGGCAACAAGCAAACAGTACGGAGAAAATGAGAGTTATCACCAAAACAAATAAACAGATAAATATTCACATCATCGCACAAGCTGTGTGTGCACTTCAGTAGAGTATGGTGACAACGGGCCTCGCCTCTTACCACACACAACCAACTGCATTTCAAGCCTAACTACCATAATAATACATCTATGAAGCCTTCACATCATGACAGAGCCCACACAGCCAGCAACCAGCTACAGACACTTCAGAACCATGGACAGTGAACAGCCACCAGCACAAACAAGCACTGTAATATTATCAGATATACTTTATATCTGTTAAATTTATTTATTTATGCTGTGGTTTATTTGGGGAAATGACCAGTATGCAGAATTACAGTAATAATCTGTACATTTACAGATCAACAGGCCTCGGAGGTTAGAGGTAGGGACAATGGTTGGTTCTGGTTTAAACAGGCGGAAACACATGTTGACAGGGAAACAGTATTCACCACAACACCTGTAAGTCTGCAAGATGACCGTTTTCCCATATTTGACAACCAAAACAGGGACAGAATAAAATCAGTTGGCACTGTGGACGAACTTATTAATTTTTTAATTAACTTACCCTTTGATTCATCACTTGAAAACTTGGATAAATGTCCTAAATCAGAAAATCCATATTCGGTCTAGGGTCCACACTCAGTGCCAACCGGCAAGCCAGTTAACGTTAGTGAGTTAGTTCGTTAGTTAGCTGGTTTAAACGCCTCTCGACGCCTTGTTTTTCTGGTGTCGGTCTTCCGTTGCAGATCAACCTACTCCACTTTTCATCAAAACGTAACCTTAAAAACGGCGTGGATAACGTAATAAATGCGCAACGATGTCGACAACGGAGCAGCGGTTCCGTTTGTATAGCTAGTTTTCGTTATTTGCGCGCAGCCGGTGATCCGTGTCAAAGCCGCTCTGATTGGTTCCCCTCCACAGAGGGCGGAAGTTGTCGTAATGTTACCGATGACAAAGCCCACCCATTCAGAGGTGATATGTAATTGGTCAATTTTACTGTCATTTGGAGCGCTCCATGAACGTGACCAATCACAGAGCTGAAAGCAGAATAATTTATCTACTAGCAGCAGAAGTAGCTAAATTGTGATTGGTTGACAAAGTTCCTCCCTATTTTTACTCTACACAGTCCGATATGACCTGAATAGGCAGGTTTGAAAGGTTTATTTCCTCCGAAATATTTAGTTTAGCGGCAAATTGTCAAATTATGAAATGATGGAATAAATTTATAAGTCATGACATTTAAAATATAATTTTTCTGAATATTTTTACTCTCTTCAGGCTTGGAGGGACCTGTCGGTTCCCTTGGTGATTTTATGTTGCATTCATGGACCGTTGGATCTTTTAACACTTCATGGATTTTGATAAATGATTCAAAGACTAATGTAAATATGGCCAGCCTGAGCTCCTCAAGCAGGACATTCTGAAACCTGTTTATTATGGCTGTTAATCAATTAAAATATTTAATCGTACATTTTTTTCTGTCAGAAGTGGACATTAAAGGAAGATTTGACAAGTATTTGATACACTTATCAACATGGGAGTGGACAAAGTGTGCTTTATGCAAGTGTATTTATTATTGGAAATCAATTAACAACACAAAGCAATGACACATATTGTCCAGAAACTCTCACAGGTACTGCATTTAATCTAAAAATATGCTCAGATCATAACATGACAAACTGCTGCCCAACAGGCAACAACAGCTGTCAGTGTGTCAGTGTGCTGACTTGACTATGACTTGATCCAGACTGCATGTGATTATGATAAAGTGGACTTGCCTGTAAAAAGGAGACTCGTGGGTACCCAGAGAACCCATTTACATTCACATATCTTGAGGTCAAACATCAAGGGACCCCTTTGAAAATGACCATGCCAAGTTTTTTCTCATCAAAAATCAGTGTAAATTCAGAGCAATATTTATTTAACATTGGTTTTCTAGCTTCATATGATGCTTGTATCTTCTCTCTAGCTTTAAAACTGGAACTGAAAAAGTCAAGTCACATTTTTATCTTTGGCTTAGATATAAATCTAAAACTCAAAGGTTACTTTTAGAAATATTTCTGTGGAGTTTTATCTTTACTAGATAGCTGAGAGAAAGGGAGGAGCATGACTGACTGACTGAGCTGAATGCATGAGACAGTACTTACATGGCACACTTATTTCATTTTTTTCCCATCTAGTATTTTATCCACCAAACCTTATACAGTTAGTTTTAGTTGCCAAGCTTTGAGAGAACCAGTACACTGAGAAACAGCTTATTCTGTTGCTGACTTGTCACTATCTTTAACCAAACTTCCAAGAGCTTGGGCCACCAAAGCCCAGTGTGTGAACCTCCTGAGCCTGCAGTGAACCACGGAGAGCCAACCAGCCCCAACTGACTCAAACTGTTTGTTTTTGCAGCAACTTGGCTGCTGAATCGACTGCTGCTCGTGCCAGCAGTCCACACAGCGCTCCTGCTACAGGATGAAGGTCGAACTTTACAGTATCTGCATGTAGAAGGCCTTCTGCTACCACTTGCTTTTTTTTTTTTTATCTTTTTGCCATGGCCCATTACTGTTATCTAGTGTAATCAGTAGCCCAGGGCTTGGAAATGAAACTCTTTTGAAAGTGAAACTTTCCCAGCATATCTAGAGAGACAAACAATCCCCTTGGTTCACCTATTTCTGCACACTCACACAAATGAAGCACTTGTCTTGCATCTCACATTTTACAAAAGTGTAGACAGTCAATGTGCGTTCCCATTTGTCAGTGTTGCCTTTAATATAGCTAAAGTTCAGCTGCTCATTGAAACGACTACATTCATTTTAAATCATTTTCCCTCTGATGTGCACAAACTTGTAGTTGAAATAACTGTCCACATTCTAATCTGCATTCACAATCAGCCAGCTGCTTCTGTGGTGGAGAACAGAGGTCAGTCAGCGTTAGTATTCATAGCTTATAACATCTGTGAAATAAAAGTTTATGTTTGATGTACATCTGGCTGGGGCTTCATGGATAAAGCCAGAGTGAAAACTAGACAAAGAAATTCAAACATCCTGAATATGCCTTTAAGTTAAACTTAAAATGACCCTGCTTCTCACTTGATTTATTACCTCAGTAAACATTGTAAACATAAGTTTATGGTCTCAGTCGCTAGTTTGAAGTCTTTTGCAATACAGCATGATGTTCATTTATTAAGTTAAAATCCTATTTAGAGTCAAATAGACCATAAAGCAGGGGATGCTTTAGTGCTTAGCTCCACCCTGTCATGTCATGTCTTGTGAGGTCAAAATAGTAAGTAACAGTAAAACTCAGAGATCTATATTTATGGTGCCACAATAGATGTTTGTCACCACTTCCTGTCCATCAAGATGAATAAGAAATTACAGTTAGAAATGCAAAGAAAAACAAGAATATATGGTTGTCTTATTCTTTTCCAACAGCGCCAGTTGGAGGAAAACCATTTTAGACATTTAGCCTGACGTGGGCTTTGTCATAGATTTGTATTGTTATAGGCCGTACTGTTAGTGAGCTTTCCTTTACAGAGGACAAGCATCAGTGAAAATCCCAGAATAATATGCTCTACAAAGCACCAGTGACTAGTGTTAGTGTTTAGAGAGCTCAAGGGATCCATATTCCCCCACTGAGCCGTGCCTCTCTGCATACAAAACCTCATAAACATTTTTGGGCTGTTAGTCGTGTAAGGCTGCTGCACTGATGGTGACAGCTCTTGAGTATTTGTCGTGTGGTTACTAAATAAACAGTCAACCCTGTTTTATTATGAATAAGAGGGAAAAATGTGTTAAACGTACAAAAAATGGAATGGTGCAAAAATGACTTTGCATGCAGGGGCACTGATTATCCCAGCCTGATTTAGCCATCTGTTAAAATCATTGTCGCACTACGAGTCAACTCATTGTAAATAATTTAGCGCCTGCTGACATGGACAGTATACCTTCTGCTGCAAGATTCATTCAGTGTGAGACAGATATCAAATATTAAGTGCCATGTCTTTGTGTATACAGTCATGCTGGTGCAAGATAACTAAGAAAAATATGGAGTGTTTTGCAGATTTGGTGTGAAAGGGGTTGGTTTGATTTCCAGTAGGGGCACAAATGAGTGAATGCAGGAAGGCAGCAGGAGCACAGTTATATCTACATGAATGCTTATGTGAACCAAATATGGTAAGATTGTCTTTAATGTCAGGTTCCAACCTGTGATTGCACATTATCTTGAGAGACTGGTACTCTCCCGCACTGTAATTACCGACAGTAAATGTCTTCAGCCAAGAGAATGGCAGTGCAGCGCAGGCGGGGGGGTGGACTTAGTCTCAGTTAGTCGTCTCTGTTTCATCCCTTCTCCCTCCAGAGACATCATGGAGATTGGCGTTTGTCCTGCGTACAGCTGGTGGGCCCAGCCTCTCCTTGACACAACAGAAAAAATGTCACAGAATAAAGCAGGAAACACTTTCTTTGAAGTGAAAGTGTTCGTTTTGAAGCCTGACATGGCACTACAGTTGAGTTTGTGATCTGCAAACAAATTGCATCGTTTCTGATGAAGGGACTCAGCAGCAGCATCTGCTGCCGTCTGTTGGAGCAGCCTGTGATAGAGATTTGATAGCTCACAGCTTTTCAGAAGTCACTTATGACAATTTGTCTTTTTTTGTCTTCAGTTTTTCTTTCTGCTGTTCCTATTAATGCTGAGTCTGGTGAAGGCCACAAGCTAACGCTTAGCTTTGCTGTCATTATCAAACGGGTGTTTTGCATTAGAGCACTGGTTCCGAACCTGGGACGCCAACTAGGGGTCGACAAAGCTTCACAGTGGGTCACAAGGCCTTTTTGATTTTAAGGGCCCAGAAACACCAAGCCGACATCGAGAAACTATAGGTGGCGAAGGCCGACTGTCTCCTCGTGTTGCTTTTGTCTTGGCCAACAATTTGCATTTGAACACACCGCAAAAACGTCAGGCAACAGCTAGTTACCAAGTATGTCATGCGCCTGCGTGAAACTCTCCACACCAGCAGGTTGCAGTAGTCTGTATTCGTCATTCAAAAAGGGAAACTGGAAGACCGAAGACTGTGGATAAACAAGCCGTTGTTATGATACATAAATTTTTGCACCACTCTCCCTCACCACTTAGCTTCATTCCAGATGGCCATGCTGCTGTGAAAATATCTGTGCGTTTGAATGATCAGATGTGATGAAGATCAGAAATGAGAAGAGCCTTCTGTGTTTTTCCTCTCTCGTTGGCTTGCTTTCCTCGCTGCCATTTTGCTTCTCGAGTAACTGATTCACTTAAGCGAAGTGAAGTAAGTACGTAACAGCCAATCACAGTGATTTCTTTCACTCATGGGCTCCGTCGGCAATTTGCTGAAATGGCAAAAAACCTCAGACACGAGCAGACAAGAACCGACAATGCGGGACACACCCCAAATACTAGACAGCCAACCGTCAGTTAGTGTGTCAGGGCTTCAAGGGTTGGGAACAACAGCTCTCGAGTACATTTGAATGTTCTGTCTAGGACAACCAGACTATCTAATAAATGGGAGATTCTCAGTGCTTGTCTGTAAACTTTAAAAAAATGTTGTCAGGAACTGAAGAGGCAGTCTCCCCTGACCTCTCCAGAGCCCCTTACAGTCATGTAGCGGTGTTAAAACAGACTGAACCACCAGCAGGTATTTGCTCGCCGTGCGTCCATTTCATCATGTTCCAGCCCACCACCAGCTATATACAGTTACAACCGCTCACAGGGCAAAAAGCAGAGCTGTCGTCCTGACAGGGCGCCGGGGTGTCAAACAGGCAGGCAGCACTACAGGCAAGGTCTGCCACGGCTATATGAGGATTCTGGTGACAGTCAGAACAGCACAAAGCTACAAATGTCTCAGCAGCCCTTCATGTAAAAATACCAGAGAGGAGAGGAAGCAGAAAACCTGCATTAGGGAAGGGACTGACATGGAAATACATCTGTTTTGTCACCCACAGTGATGCCCCGTCCATTCTCAGTCCCTGCAGCGCTGAGGTGGTTTTACGTGTTGCAAAGGGGAAAAAGAAATCTGTCACTTTTCCAAAGAACATATGAACATATGGCAGCTTTGGCCTGGTGCTTCTATAAAAAATGCAGAAAGACGCAAACAGTCCATTTTGTTTTCATGTGATATTAACTGAAATGAAACATTTTTCAAAGCCCCGTTTGTATTTTCATTTTGAACTTTAGTGAGCATATCGTCTGCCAATTTGAGTATCAAAGTCAAGGCTATACTGTGCTTCATTTTACAAGCATAAAAATGAAAAGTGTTTTTTTTTTTTTTTTGGCAGCAGAGCACCACTGTTGCCGATGTTTTTTTTTTTTTTTTTAACTGGCATTTATATCTACAAAATGTTGGACTACCATCAACTCCATTTTCCTCCTCAGTGGAACCACTACAATCAGTGGATTGCTCACGGAGGGGAAGGAAATTTGTGGTGCAAAAATGGCGCCATCAGAGTTAATTTTTTAGTAGGAATTTGCCTTAATATCTTCATGCAAGTCAATAACCATACTAGTGTTGTAGTATTGATACATATCAATATGTAAAATGGTTTCAATTTTCCGCATTATCGATACTTGGATACCAGCTGCGCTTTCTGCTTCTCTCCGACAGCAACTTCACACACAAACACACACACACGCACACACACACACACACATGCACACACACCGCTATTTATAAATCTAATAAAAATCTAACATTTTATTCCCTATATGTTGTACATTTTTCCCTGTGGTATTGAAAATGTTGTCAATATTTCTTAATGTATCAAAGTATCGTCAACACTAAAACATACTAAGAGAAACAATATAACAAGTACTACAGAAGCCAAGAAAATTTACAGTGAAAAATATAAAACTTCAGTAAAATATATCAGTTTTTGAAATGACAAGATGTGTACAGAAAGTGGATGGAATGTGCAAATGTATAAAGAGTGTGTGCAACACACTGAGATGATAATCAAAGAAAACACAGAAGTGCGTTAATGTACCACATCGAGTTAGATGTGGAGACTTGACGTTAATGTAATGTGTAGTGTCCATGGGGCGGGATCACACAGTCCGTGTCCTTGATCACTGCAGTCGGGAAGCAACTTGCGGCATCTTGAAGTTTTGGTCTCGATGGAGCCTCCTGCCTGGCCATTGGCTGAATGCTGTATTGGATTTTAACCTCAGATGCACAGAGATGCACACAACAAGTCACCGAGCTCCGGGCATCTGTTCTGTGGGGACACATGACTGAAATTTGAGGCCGCTTCTGGTCCGACTGGGCGTCAGTTCACACTGTTGTTCAGTATGGTTTTTACAAAAAAAGCTGTGAGGCGAGTGGTGGTTGAGTTTTAATGATTATGGTATACAGTAAAAATCAAGCTTGCTCTGGCTCAAAAGTCACTTATTAGTCAAAATTAGCAGTCTAAAGACCTTACAGGCGCACGGTCACACATGAACAAATTAGCATTTGCCTCCCCTCCACTTCCATTCAGTGCAAGCAAAGCACCAAAAAACAAATTTGCATCTTTGCATTTGAAATGCAGTTCAACTGTGGTGAACTTTCAGTTGATTCATTCACATGTCCATATACTGTATATTTTTTTGAACTGTTATTTTTGTCATGAAAACATTACACAGAACTCAAATATTATGCATCAAAAATAAATAAAAAATAGTGGTTCAGTACACTTTTTATCAAAACAGGGTTAATTTTTCTGAGCTTTCACTTCCAGGCATCAACCAGTCACGTTGAACAGGTTGTGTTGCCCCTATATTTATGAAACAACATGAAGACTTCGTAGTCTGAAACAAGACGGCAAAGGGTTGGGGTTAGAAGGTAACCCACAAACTGTAAACTCTTGCAAGACCTTAACTAACCTTACCTCTTCAAGGTCAACGCCTAACCTTAACCATCTGGTGAGAGTTTGTCAGATTGTAGGTTACCTTCTAGACATGACCTGCAGACCAGATCCACTCCTTCCGTTCTTACCTTTCACAATAAAAGCCCTAGACATAAATATATGTTTATTATTATTGTTATTATTGTTGCTATTATTATTATTATTGTGTTTATTCAGTGTGTAAAGGTGTGTATTACCATCTGTACTATAGGTAGTAATGTATACTATACTATCTATAGAGTTCATATTTTTTTTAAAAGATTGCGACAGCCATATAAAAAGTGTTTCAGTAAGCTATGATCCACTCAAACCAAATTACCTTGCCTGCAACTTTATGTAGTTTATTATCTTTTTCATCCAAATGACGCGGCCACAAGTCGCTCTAGAGAAGCTGGTTTAACACTTTACTGACCTAAAACAGTTGTTTGTCACTGAGTCTCCAAACTGTAAATTGGTAGTCAGCGCATCCATTTACTCATTTTTAAATCATCGCTGCAGGTACATTCTGAATTCACCACCCACACTGTTTCCAGGCATTGTGAGCACTGACACCATCTGGCATTAAGTGAAGCACTCTGAGAAATATGGCTTCTGTGTGGATGTCTGACTGCCAAGGGCGACCTGGGGCAAGTGCTTTGTAGCTGAAGATATGTTTACAGTGTCTAATAGATCGGCACAGGGCCAAGAATCTGACCGTCCACCTGAGGCCACAGACGAGGGTCAAACAAGTCAGCGGTGTGAAATGTTGAGGTTTAATCACCGAGCAGTGAAGTGTTGAAGGGCGACCAGACAATTCGAGCCACGAGCAAATGCAGGTGGTGGAGCCATGCTGTGATTTCACTACAGTTCCCCTCTCTAATACAACTGCCAAGTCGTTTTCTGATGATGGTTCACTTTAATGTCAAAACTCCCCGTCTGCAGGCTGGGAAAATTTGCATGCTAGGTATCACCTATTCCCTCAAGTCCCAATCCCCATAAAACACGTTGCTTCCCCTCCCCGTCGCCCCACACGCAGGTGACAAGCTAAAATGAGAGATAGCTCCATTTGCTTCATATAGCTAATTGGATTAGTGCTTAAGGCACTACAATAACGGCTGAATTTAGAGAGGCAGGCGGAGAGAATGAGGGAGTGGGGAGCTGAGTGGTAGAGCCAATTTTCCAGGGAAATGAGCTTTGCTCCAGGTGAAGAGAAAACTCCTGCAGAGAAACAGAGGAGCTCTGTGTTGGAAGATTTTATGCTACTAATGTGTCACAGAATTTACATTCAGGCACACGGCTGTATGTGACATGTTTAATACCACTGTCACAATAGCAAATTAATTACATATCAGAATAAGAGACTGCGTCCTTTATATCATGGTCATAGAGAAGGGAGATTCAGATCAGCCGGAAGCTATGAGTCAATTTTGTGTAGTTCTGATGCATCTTTATTGTCATATTTCATAAATTAATATCATATACTGTATGTACGAAGCGGAAGTAGTCACCGTGATGTCACCCATTGGTTTGTTGACTGCTGATCGACGTTTCGGCCGTCGCCATCTTGTTTTTTGTGAACCAGAACTGACGTGAGAGGAGTTAAGTACATTCAAATGCTGAATAAGACATATTTAGGCGACCAAGACGGATATAATTACCTTTCATGAATTGAAAACACACTGTGAAAACTGTACAACACATAATGCTGTATCATGTGATTTTATGTATACTGTGATATTATGTATTTATATTGTATGTATTCAATTTTTTCGTAAAAGCCTAATCAGGAACGAGGTCTGCAATTTAGCTATGGCTAGAAGTCCTATATACATCTATATGCATCGGTTGCACTTTAATTAAGTATAACAATGGCTTTATGTATTGTCCCTGTCAAATAAATTACTAAATACATTTTAAAAAATAAGTATGAAGATATGGAGATATGTTAGAAGAAAACAGACAACTCCCAGACCAGACAACGCCCTGTCAATCACAAGGTAGCCACGCCCTAAAGCATCCCCTGCTTTATGGTCTATTTATAAATGGGACCATAATTTACTAATGAACATCATGCTGTATTGAGGAAGACTTGAAACTAGGGATTGAGACCATAAACTCACGATTTACTGAGGTAATAAATCAAGTGAGAAGTAGGCTCATTTCCTCATAGACTTCTATACAATCTGACTTCTTTTTACAACCAGAGGAGTCGCCCCCTGCTGGATATTAGAAAGAATGCAAGTTTAAGCATCGCCTTGAATTTTCAGATTGGGAGGTAGCCCATTAAATAATTAAAGTTATATTTAAATGCAACTTAAGGTGTCCTGTGGAGTGTGTTTGTAAACAAAGTTTGGTGAGAAACATTCAGTGTTTCCCATAGAAGTGTACAGAGAACTGGATCATGAACCTCGTTCATTCCTATGAAAGTTGCTCAGCGGTGCATGAAGCCAGAATGGCACAGCTTCTGTCTGGAAAAGTATCCAGATCTTCCGGGTCTTATTGCACCCTACTGCCCATGTCTGATATGCAAAGTAGTGTCTGCGCATCACGGGGTCCCAGCATCACGGCTTGCACTGTTGTCACAGTCGGAGTCTCCATAGACATAATCAGAGGAAAGGAAGTAACCAGATTCAGCTCTTAGTGCGTTTTACAACTATTACAACCAAATGATTTTAAATAAGGACTATTGGAGTGTTCATGCTGGCGAGTTGGCTCACCTAAAAAAAAATTATCCGCTGAGTTACAGACGTCTTCTTTCTCAGTGTAAGTCTATGGGAAAAAGTCTTTTTGGGCCGAATGAGGACACTCAGCGAACAAAGCTGTAGTACCACTGTTTGGCCACTACGAACATCGGGCCTGGGGGCTTGGTGCTTCCCACCAAAACACATTGTGTGTAACTTTGAGGTCTAACACACACACTGAATGTATTTCCTTCTTCTGTGAAACATCTGCAAAGCTAACTTTAAAAGTATATTGAAACCTTTTTTTTTGCATTTCCTGTAACATTCCACTCAAAAAAATACTGCTCTATAGCCAGCCAAGTGGCATATGAATGACACGGCAATTTGTCATTTTGTGTGCAATAACGCCGTTTTTGCTTTTGGTGTGACATTTCACACTATGCAGTCTGGACTGACTGCAATGTACAATAAATGCATCCACATAAATATGGTACGCTCAGAGCGGGTGATGTTGAATAAAGATTGAGTGAGACTGTTTATGGCGGCTGAGTGGGAGAGGAGGTGAATGGCTCCAACAAAAAAACCAGGACTTTCTACCACAAGACCGGTGTTTGTACTTTAAAGTTATGTTAGTGACGTTTGTGACATGTTTTCTGTACTTGTAAACCTAATCTCGACTGTTTCACAGTAACAACATTAATCCTGCAGCATTAAATGAAACGTTATCATAATACATGGAATGTCCTTAATGTAATGCAATGTAATTCATGTGTATAATCTCCACTGGGTGTCTTAATCATATTAACAGTCTGTATATTTAAACATCATGGATTATGCTATACATAATAATGAAATATAGTTGTACCTGCCAAGGTCTATTATGGACATGCTTTGGACATGTAGAGAACTGATAATTTATTAGAAATTGTACATTTTGAATTTGCTATGTGTAAAATTTTACATGACTAAGTTCAGGCCGTCCTCGACCGAAGAAACCCTTAGTCGACTAATGGTGCCTTCAAATGACCTTGTGTTTACAGCGAGGAGAGTCATGCACATATGTGTGGCGTTCAAGTGGTGAAGTCGTGTGAACACCGCTGCTAAGCTAAGTTACCGTCAACATCTAGAAGCCACAGAGGCTGAAAAGTTAGCAAGCTAGCAGGTGGGTACCATAATGCAGGAAATGTAAAGGCATAATGACAGAGGAGAAAGAGGAGGTCATTGTGAATATCAATATTTTCCTCAAATACATTATAAAATGACAACGAAAAACAATATATGACTAAAATTACAGTATCTTAACTTATGCACTGAAAATGAACTTCCACGGGCTCCGCCATTTCTGACAATGTCATCAAACACGTCACCACTCGTAAACTCGGAGCTTTCAGAAACTTTCCATGTACGAGGTTGTGAATGCCACATGAGGGGGGCGTCCATATGGACTCGTCTGGTGAACACGGTAAAGTTTTGTCGGGTAATTGATTATTGTGTTTAATCGATAGATCTGTAAAATTGAGTTTCTCCACAAAGAATCACACAAAAGCACCACTTTAAATCTGGTGTTTACCAGAGTTGTGCTCATAAATTTCTAGTAAATAAGTCATTAAGCATGAAAAAGCATAAAAAAACGATTTATTGACTAAAGAAATCTTAGTCTTGTAAAACCAAAATGATTGATTTGTCAACTAATCGTTGCTTTCTGCAACACTGTCGTTCTTTATACAACCACCGGAAGCCACCAACGTGAGAAATTTTCAAATCCCTCACATTTCAATATTTAACACACAAGAAGGTTGTGTTTACACGTTTTTTTTTTTTATTTGTTCTGTCGGCGTACCCTGTGGTGAAAATATGAGTACTTTTCTAAAGGTGAGTTCAGCCATTGTTGTATTCTGTTAAAAGGTTTCCTCAGTCTTCCAGCAGTCTGGCAGGCTGCCGAAGAAATAATCAGGGCAGAGTGACAGAGGTAGTAAAACAGCATGCCATATAGTGGAAGATTACACATGAAGTCCATTCAAGAGCTATGAAAAAATGTCTTAATTAGCATATTGGCATGAAACCTCCCCACGCTCTTTTTAAAAAGTCATTTCCTCCACTGCGGCACTCATTATATTTGGCGGTTCACCTGCAGCCACCTTTTCTGATAATTCTGTTGACAGTTTCTCAGTTCAGCAGTCATGACTACCTCTAAATCTGCACAAAGCACCCTGAACACTGGCAGCTCCAGATGGCAGCAGGAGGTAAGATGTTTGCAAAATGTGAATATGCAGAATTTATGTAAGCTGATGGAGACTCACACCGCATACCGGTGTTTACAAATTAGTCTGTGATGGCTCACATAACAAGGACGAGGGAGGAAAAAGGTTTGATGTCAGTTTTCGTTCCGAGAAGAAAATGCAATATGTACCTTTTTTGAAGTTAGTACGAGGATCTTTTAACAGGATATGAAACAGTCTCAACCTAATACTGATACCTCTTTATGACCCACATCAGTAAACCTATCACCGACAAGACTGGCTATTTCTATATGGATATTTTTAATGCTTGTCATCGGTGCCACCAGGTCAGATTTCTGCAAAATCAGACAAAATCATTCAGCCAAGATCTCCTTCAACTCGGACTCCAGCGGGGCCTCCGGCAGAGACCAGCCCACCGCAGATAGACCCAGATCTGGTTTCACTGCTTCCTTCAAGCTGCAGTCGGAGCTCCGGTGGGAGCTGGTGAGCTCGGCAGCAGCAGCTCCTCCTCCTGCCAGGAGCAGAGCTTCGCCTCGCTGCCCCACTGGGAGTCAACACCGACATAACGCTGCTGGAGGTCCAGGCTGTATTGCCTGGGTCCACTGGAGGGAAGGGAGACACGAGAGAACCAGAACCGGGGGCAGACTGTCAGACCCCGCTGCAGTAAAATGAGAAGGTTTCTAAAGGGAGTCTGGTGCTTGGAAACACTACTGTTTTAGTCCACAGGGGCCACCAAAATCAACTCTAAAATTTCCTTGTCCAAGCTTTAATATAAGTTTGGTTGGTCTTCAGGCTGAGATAGGTGGAGAGGTGTCACTCCCATACCTTACACCGTATTCACAGCGAAGTGCAGGCTGCAGCGAACAGCCATGCAATTACTACACAAAGCTGCGGCAGCCGCTGGATGTTTTTATTCTGCAAAGCAAATAAACGAATGTTTACATTTTGTGTTTCTCATCAAAATGCAAAACGTCTAATAAACATGAAGCAGTCAAATCAATCAATGTTCAGTGTTACCAGATCAGACAAAAAGTATCCCAATCATCGCTCAGAATCCACTTAATCGTCATAAAAGTAGCCCCAAATACTGCGCCTCAACTCAACTGTAATACTCTAATGAGAGGAGGGACCAATTTTGTGGATTATAGCCAAACATTTTATTGGTGAATTCAATCAAATGCTACAAAAAGTAGGCTGAATTATAACAACTCGTCCAAAAAAAAATCTAGCTGTGCAATTGCATAAATTGTGTATTTAAAAAAAATAACCCAGATCAGATCAGGAAGTCGTGTTGAATAACAATTGTGAGTTTGAGAGACTTGTGAAAATCAATTACAAGGTCTTCAAACTGGCCTTTATCTGAATTATTATTCTGCTACCCCTTTATTTCCAATGTGTCACAAACACCTATTATCATGCCCAAACGGGATATAACAGTTTTATGCAGAGTGTAAATAAATGTAGCAGTCACTGTCAGGAAACAGCGAGGGAAGAAATCAGACTGAGGCACGGCATTAAAACGTGGCATGAAATAGAAAATTGATGAGATGGAGAAGACGTGGACTTGTGGCCATTCTACAGTTCTGATTTATCTGATGAGAGAAGCAATTTAACACTTCTGCGCTGATTTGTGGGTGTTCTTCATGCCCTGTCCACCGAGATCAATATGGGTGTCAGCACTATGGCCTTAAATTACTGTTAGATGCTCATTACGAAGCAAAGCTCAATAGATGTGGTTGTTGGTATGGTTTGTGTAGATATGTGTGTGTAGTGCACCTGTGAGTGCATTTTTCTGAAGTGCTTGCCAATAAACACCAAGGCCATGAGGTAGTTTAATCAACCAGAGGTATGATCTCTCCCTCTCACACAAATACAAACCAACAGGAGACACCAAACTCTCCTTGAAGTTACCTTCTGAAACTGCAGGTCTCTTGGTATACGGTGTAATATATAGCAAATAACGCAGCAGTGCAGATAAAACATGAAATAGTATGTCCACAATGGGATGATCAAAGGCCAGAAAAAGCAATAAAAGAAGTGTGTCTATCCATCAACGGGCTGCTGAACACCCAGAATGATGTGAGTCTCAGGTGGACTGGATGGCTGACAGAGACTCTCCTCTCGAAATCACATGGCTGCTCTCTTATTTCCTGGATGACTGGACAGTTTCTCCCCTCAGCCATGTACAAAACAAGCAACTTCTGAAAGGGAAACTTCACCAGTCAGTCAATGGTGACTCACAGTTATGTATTATTGATTTTTCTGTTCCTGCTCACAGCCACATCAGTGCGTCTTATGAGGCTTTAAGAATTAATAGGACTCTGCACGCACTTTGTAAACATAATAGCATCTCTACACTGGCTCGCTTCCTGCTTTGAAAAAGTACTTTTAAATGGGTTTACCAAATGTTCCTTAAACGGACTTATATAAGTTTTTGCATGTATAGATGATTTTAATTGTGTGAACAGGTTGTAACCTAAAAAATGAGACCTTCCGCGACCTGGGTTTCCTCCATCAGCCTGTAGACGTTAAATATGAAGAATTCGGGATGCCTTTATTTTCAGCTCCACGTCAGAGCTGGTAAAAATATATTATTTTGTTTATTATTATTATTATTAGTAGTAGTAGTAGTATTTTGCATATAGGAGTCATTTGATTTATTGACCAAAATTTGACAATGTTAATGTAAAAAATACATAAAATACGATACTTACAAAAAAGGACATGCACATAAAGGCTCTCCCTCCATCCCATCCCAAACCACACCAACATAACATGAAAATTATGAACATAATAATAACGATGCACATGATTAATTGATTTGTTGTCAACTATTAAATGAATCACCCACTATTATAAAATCAATACTGATGATCGCAGCTTCTTAAATGTGAATATTCAAAACAAGACATTTGAGGAAATCATCACTGATTGACATTTTTCACCATTTTCTGATATCTTGTAGACATAAACAAATAGTCACTGGCAATAATTAGTTCATGAAATAATCCTCGGCCTTGCAGTAATGATTGGTCACCACTATAGATAAGTTAGATAGGCATGCTAATGATTACAGTTTACCATACATTTAATCCATTCATTAAACTTCTGCATTTGTGTCTTTGGTTTTGGAAAGGGCTAAAACTCTTTAAATTCAGAGTATCAACCTCTTTACAAACCACTGGCTGATTTCAGCGACGCCATGTTTACTGACAGTCTACGAGGCAAACACAACTTGAAATGCAAGACACACCCTGTCTTGCGGCAGACGTGCTGGTGGATAACGCGTCCAGCAGCAGCCTCCCGTTCCTCCTGAAGAGCGTTCCTCCTCGACAGTATCAGGCTATCAGGCTACCCGGCTCTCCCAGACCTGTCACTGGCTACTTGGCTGCCTGACTGTCTGAGGACACGAGTGAGACCGTCCTAATGAGAGATAAGGACGGAGAAGAGCCATGTCTGTGTGCTGAGATCAGCCAGGTCCAGAGGGCTCACACTGGGAGGTAGACAGCAGCTGTAACTTTTTATGTATTCAGCAAAGGTATTTCAAGTTGCATTACATTTAAACCACTTAATCATTTCAAATAAACACAGTATTGTTTATATATACTCACTGAAGCACAGTGTGCATCCAGCCTACACGTTCACTGTTTTTCATACCTCCATATAACATTTGCAAAAAGGGTTTTTTATGTTCTTTTTCAGCAAACCCTGCAGTCTTCCTCTCCTCTTTTATTAGTGCAATGCTACCATTTACAGCACTTAACCACCCAACGCTTTCTGCAGATGTTACATTATAAGACGCTCACAATATGGTGACCTGCACATCATGCATGGCTTTATACTGCTGCTAATGGTTGAAGCTCCACAGGCTATGGTTTAAGTTGTACTTTAAGTCCCATTTAATGCAGGAATAATGAGTGTATGAATGAAGGTGGCACAAATCAATAAGCATTTTCAAGCATGACTACAAAGTGTCCAAAAATAACAAATAAATCAGGTTTTCAGACCTTTACGTCAACAATAAAATGTATGAATTGCTGTCAAAACATGCTGTATAATACTGGAGAATTCAGAATAAATGATATTTAAATAGTCCATCTTGCTTTCTTTTCAGTCGTTTGAGACAACATCAGTATGAAACTACCATTTCTATTTCTGCTCATTTGTATACCAGAATATTTCAGCCATTTCATGAAGGATTTCCACCAAATATATGTTTAGATATAACATGGCTGCGTCTGAAATCACATACTATTCACTACATAACATACAATATACATGCTTCTGTGTGAATAAACAGTAGTATGTGTCTTTTCGGATGCTCCGAGCAGTAATTAACATTGTCACTTCCTGAGAGCCTCCTTGCCGGTTGGAGATATGTAACCATGGTAACCCGTATCAACCTCATGGGACCAAATGATGATTTGTGAGAATCATAAAGACTCAATCTAAACTTGAGCTTTAATAATGTTACATAGCTGTCCACCATACATCAAACCAGCAAATATGGGTATTCACAAAGTGTCAAGGCCCCGCCCCCTTTTGGGGGGAAAGAAAACCAAAGATCCCGTAGACTTCAATACAATTTCAATTTGTTTGGATTTGAAATGTAAAGTGCGTTATAAATTAAATGTATTATTATTATTATGTTCAAAATCATCACATACTGTTTTAGCGTACTAAACAGCATGTTAGTATGGAATATCGACTGGAACCATAGACTATTGAAATTTGACTATTTTTGGGTACTTTTGAATGCCAAAATGTTATCAGACGTGTGCTCCTTTCCCTATACTTTAACTGTATTGCTGTTACCACACTTTCACACTCTCTGTATCAAATATTTAAACTGGTGAAGCTTCAAACAGTTGAACAGTGCACTGTGCAATTAAACGGCCTGGATTTGCAAAAGCCGCAACCTCCCAGACTGTGAGGGAGGTTTGTCGTCGTGTTAAAATGTTTCCATGTGGTTTTTGTGGTTGACACATTAAAATGCTCTATCTAGTGAGCAAACAGAAACTGAAATTTAAAAAGTAAGCTGACAGACAGGGGTGGTTCCCCTATTCAAAACGGGGGACCAGAGAGTGTGTGCCAATTACAGGGGTATCACACTACTCAGTCTCCCTGGTAAAGTCTACTCTAGGGTGCTGGATAGGAGGGTCCGGCCGATAGTCGAACCTCGGATTGAAGAGGAACAATGCGGATTTCGTCCTGGCCGTGGAACAACGGACCAGCTCTTCACTCTCACAAGGATCCTTGAGGGGGCCTTGGAGTATGCCCATCCAGTCTACATGTGTTTTGTAGACTTGGAGAAGGCGTACGATCGAGTCCCCCGGGGTATACTGTGGGAGGTGCTGCGGGAGTATGGGGTGAGGGGGTCACTTCTCAGGGCCATCCAATCCCTGTACTCCCAAAGCGAGAGCTGCGTCCGGGTTCTCGGCAGTAAGTCGGACTTTTTTCCGGTGGGCGTTGGCCTTCGCCAGGGTTGCGCCTTGTCTCCAATCCTGTTCATGATATTCATGGACAGGATATCGAGGCGTAGTCGGGGGGAGGAGGGTTTGCAGATTGGTGTGCTGAGGATCTCATCGCTGCTTTTTGCAGATGATGTGGTTCTGCTGGCATCATCAGTCTGTGACCTCCAGCGCTCACTGGATCGGTTCGCAGCCGAGTGTGAAGCAGCTGGGATGAGGATCAGCACCTCAAAATCGGAGGCCATGGTTCTCAGCAGGAAACCGATGGATTGTCTACTCCAGGTAGGGAATGAGTCTTTACCCCAAGTGAAGGAGTTCAAGTACCTCGGGGTCTTGTTCGCGAGTGAGGGAACAATGGAACGTGAGATTGGCCGGAGAATCGGAGCAGTGGGGGCGGTATTGCAGTCACTGTACCGCACCGTTGTGACGAAGAGAGAGTTGAGCCGAAAGGCAAAGCTCTCTATCTACCGGTCAAGGCAGGAGGGTGGCTGGCATCTCCCTTAGAGATAAGGTGAGAAGCTCAGTCATCCGTGAGGGACTCGGAGTAGAGCCGCTGCTCCTTTGCGTTGAAAGGAGCCAGTTGAGGTGGTTCGGGCATCTGGTAAGGATGCCTCCTGGGCGCCTCCCTAGGGAGGTGTTCCAGGCACGACCAGCTGGGAGGAGACCCTGGGGACGACCCAGGACTAGATGGAGAGATTATATCTCCACACTGGCCTGGGAACGCCTCGGGATCCCCCAGTCAAAGCTGGTTAATGTGGCCCGGGAAAGGGAAGTTTGGGGTCCCCTGCTGGAGCCGTTGCCCCCGCGACCCAACCCCGGATAAGCAGTTGAAGATGAAGATGAAGCTGACAGACACAGATTGTTTTCATATGGTATATAGTCATCTCATGTATGCTGAAAACTTAAAAAAATCATCCGCCAAGATTTTTATCTGTTGTCAAAACACTTCACTGAGCCCAGTTGCTCATATAGGAACATTTTGGGGACATCATGTTGCTAGAAGAGTGCAGTGCATTCAGCGTAATTAGGATTTTGTTTGGCATTGTCTCCGCAGCTTGTTGCCTCTGTAGATAATCCTTAAAGGCTACACAATGTGTTTGTGTGAGCTATGGGAGAACTGTGAACTCAAGCCTGAGTCTGTAAGCTGCCACAGAAGAAAATGAATGAACACCCACATTCACAACAAAGTAGAATTAAAGAGAGAGGCAGGAAGAGAAAAACAGTGGCTGTTCAAGTGATGACACATAGCATAGCTGCTCTCTACAGCAGAGAAATTGCTTTGGACACTGTGTTAAAACTTGTGTGTGTTAAGTCAGCCCTGCATTTATCCAGCAGTTGTAGGTTATTTTATGATCCTTACTGTAACGGTTTACTTTTTTGTGCATGCGTATATTTTGGATTTGCATTTTTTTATTGTTTATATTTTGTTAATTTGTACTCTATATATTTACACTGTTCCCTATTTGGATTGCAACTGCTGCAAAATAATTTCCCTCAGGATGAATAAAGTTTTATTTTATCTTTAGAAATGCAATCCCTGTGAAAAGTTCATGAATTTGAGTGCTTTTGTTATACTCTTTATTTTTATATAGCCACTACTATTCATTGCTATTCTTTTTGTCTGTTTGAAAAAAAAAGAAAAATAATCTACCAACACATCTAAAACTCACTAATTAACACTAATAACTACATCTTGTTCTTTTAATTCTTTAGGCTCATTTTGTATTTAGACAGAACCAGGTTAGCTCCCCTTGTTACTAGTCTATATGCTAAGCTAACTGGCTAACTGACTCTTGGGGTTATGGTATTTACCAGATTGATCTTCTCATCAGGCTACCTCTTTCACCCTGTTTCCAGTCTGTATGCTGAGCTAACCGGCTAACGGTCTCATGGTTAGCATTGCAGTTACTGGACAGATATGAAAGTGGTATTAAGCTTATCATCAGGCTAGCTGTTTCCCCTTGTTTGCAGTCTGTATGCTAAGCTAACCAGCTAACAGTCCCCTGTCTAGCATTATATTTACCGGACATATATGAAAGTCGTATTGAGCTTCTTAATCAGGCTAAATGTTTCTCCTTGTTTCCAGTCTTATGCTAAGCTAACTGGTTAGCGATCTCCTGGCTAGCATCGTATTTACCGGACAGATTTGAAAGTGGCATTGATCTTCTCATCAGGCTAGCTGTTTCCCCTTGTTCCCAGTCTGTAAGCTAATCGGCTAATAGGCTCCTGGCTAGCATCATATTTACTATACAGATATGAAAATGGTATTGATCTGAAAGCAAATATGGGGGAAAAAGACATTACAATTATTTTCAAAAGTTTGACTTTATTTGTAGTTCATCTTACCTCTGAATTAGTTAATATTCATTGTCCCTGCTTTGAGTCTGCCATACCGTATAAGTGAGCCCATTGATTTTCATTTAATAATTGATGACTTGTAAGTCTGGGGTTCATTAAAACAACAGCGTGATGCTGACGCACAGTTTAGCCCCGTCAAACCCGCATCTATGACCTCCAAGGACCACTGCATTTAACAGGGAACTGCCTCTCATTACTTATCCTTTATCTGCTGTCTCATTATACCCTTGTTCTGTTTTTTGAAATTTTCTATTACTGTCTTTGCAATGCAAATCTTCTGCTTAAATCAGCATCTCTGTGTATACAAAAGTAAGGGGGGGAAGAAATGACTCATCCCATTACTGCTGAGAAATCTGGGCACTTAGGGAAGTGGTGTAAAGAGGGAAAAGGAATATTCCCATCTTCCTAAATGCTGCTGTTTTCCACTAAAGTATGATTTGTATGGGAGAGAGAGAGACTTCCTATAATCTTTGCAGCTCAGCATCAGTCTGCAGTAAACTAACGTGTATGTGCTGATATGCTTTCCTGGATGGTGGATGATAGCTCATGTGTCATGACTGCAGGCCTATCACTCGCTGCGTTTCCCCCGCAGTGTGAGCCAATATGTTCAGTAGACATAGATGTGGGCATTGCCTAATGGAATCCAGTCAGTATGGCTGATACCATCACCAAGTCACACTGCCAAGCCTCGATAACACCAGGCTCTCTCCCTCTTTGGAGCAATGGCAAGTGTCCTGGAGAGCCCTGCAGGATGTTACATATTAATACTTCTCGACATTTACTGGGTGATAAGCAGCCTGGGTATAAATATTTCTTTTCAAGAAACCACTTTGGCACAGCTTCTCCATAGAAGACAATCTCTGGCTATTTTTCCTTCATGGACCTGAATCTGAAAACAAATGCTCTGTCCTCAGTAACCTGCACTTCTTAAAGATGCATCACCATATGAAGGGAAAGTAATGCACAAGGGAGGGCATGGTGAGAATATATTGCATGATGTGGTATTAAATAAATAGTTTGACATATTTAGAGATATTCTCAGTCATTTTTTTTGCCATGAGATCGATGAGCAGATCGATAACGCTCTTATGTATGTGTGGTAAATATGGAAAATGTGAAGCTACAGCCAGGAGACACTTAGCTTAGCTTAGCATAAAGACTTAAAACAGGGGGAAACAGCCAGCCTTGCACTGTACAAAGCATAGACTGAATATAAGAAGTGGACAACGTCACAGTGATGTCACCCATTGTTTGTGGACTGCCGTTTTCAAGTCTTAAGATCAGCATTTTGGAGTCACCATCTTGGTTTTTTGCAACCAGAAGTTACACAAGACGGTAGAGCTAAGTACAACTGAATACGACTTTTTTAGGTGTCCGTGTTATAATTAACTTTCATGAAGTGAAAACAGACTGTGAAAGGGTTAAAGTTGTAAGACAAAAACATGCACAATGCCGTGGTAGCGCCCTAAAGCATCCCCTGCTTTATGGTCTATTTGACTCTAAATGGGACCATAATTTACTAAATGAACATCATGCTGTATTGAAGAAGACTTGAAACTATTGAGACCATAAACTCATGTTTACAGTGTGGTACAGTGTGTTTACAATGAGGTAATAAATCAAGTGAGAAGTTGGCTCATTTTCTCATTGACTTCTATACAGTCAGACTTCTTTTTGCAACCAGAGGAGTCGCCCCCTAATGGCTGTTAGGAAGAATGCAGCTTTAAGGCACTTCAGCATTGGCTTCACTTTTCAGACCCTGGAGTTGCTCACTGGTACAAAGGTAACAAAGTCAGCCTACCAATGCCTTTAGAGCTCATTACTTGAATTATATCAAATTTTGTTTCATCTCTACAAAAAACAAAGACAAATGACTATTTACATAAGACTCCATGTAGTTATTGGTCCAGACCAAGAAATAGTCCGTCACATCACTCAGATAAAACCCATGAATTGTTGTGACAATTCAATATAATGTGTTAATTAGTCAGCTTTTATTGGTGCTGGTAGTTGGCTTTTGCTTCATTCAAGCCATGCTAACTGTTTCCCTCTGTTTCCAGTCTTTATGCTAAGCTAACCAGCTGCTGGCGCCAGCTATATTTACTGCACAATCATGAGATTGGTGGGTGGGTATTGTAATTTATAAACATGATTGTTTTGTTTTGGTTGAAATTCTCTTTACAACCTGACATCAATAAATCAAATGCTTTGACGAAAAACAAAGAATATCATAGGCTTTTTAAAGCAGTCGCAGGACTGTCGTAATCCCATCCCATCATTTCATTGGGCCTGAATGAAAATAGTTGATGGCCTACCTGTGCACTCATTTTTTGGGGGAGTGGCTTTAGAGGGAGGCCTGAAGGGACGGGCTGAAGAGACTTTCTTGCTAGATTTAACGACTTTTGGAGTTAGTGCTGCTAGCTACTTTTATTGTTGAAGAGTTGGCAACATGAGCTCAGTTTTTAGGTTGGTTCATTTCTAAAAACTAGTGTACTCTTGCTGGTTTCTCCAATGTTACCTACCCAAGAAACCCAAAAAGTATATTTCCTTTTCCTTTAATGGAGAGAGACTCTTCTTCCACACCGAGGGGCCACATATTCACCAGCTATAAATGTGTGTTAGGATTCGTTTGTGTGCATGTACCTGTGTGTATGCATGCCACAGAGCCTTAAAATCCAAATGTGAAATGCAGAGGGAAACAAACACAAGCCACACGGATCTCCGTCTCCTCCCTTCTCTCTGCTGAGTGAAATATTCATGTTCTATTACCTCATCAAATATATATATTGCAGCTTATAAGATCACATTTGAAATTTCATGTCACAGCTCATGCATTCCCAAATACTTTTGGTAACATTGTCGGGGTTTGTTTCTGGAGCTGGACTGAAATTTACAAATGTGTTCCTTCACGTCAAGGCACACTGTGACAAAGAAAGCTACCACAGTTTTTAAAAGCTGAAATAATGACGCAGAGCTGCTGTATATGGAGGTATATTTATTTAAATGTGTGCATCAGCTGTAGCAGAGTGGTGCATGAGTTATGAGTTTGCCTGTCGTGGGCTGGCATAAGGGAATGAGGCATGTGTCATATCTTGTTTAAGCAGCCTGATGCGGTGTGTGTTTTGGTGGACGGTTCACAGCTACTCCTCAGCCTCTCATTGCAGCTCATGTTGTTGAACGGTTCCTCCCCCCCGGCTGTTAACTGACTGGGAAAGTTTCCCGCCGGATACCATGACGACGGCTGTCATCTGCGTTTTGCACCGCGGCAAATGGAGGTCATCTGAAGAGACAGCACCCTTACCTCGCCGCTGCCACTGCTGCCATGGCTACACGAGTCGGGCAGCCTCTCTTAGCCCTCAGCCAACCCAGCATGCAGTTCACCTCTCAGCAGGCTGGAGCCATGCATCCGTTCCAACGTGCATATGTTCATGCAGAGGAATTCAGGTGCCAAGAGACTAGTGCAGCATGTGCTTGCATCTCTTACACATCTCAGTCTTTGGGGTTTTACACATCCAAGTCCCTCCAGCTCGATGTAAAAATCCACTATAAAAAAGAGAGAAAAAACACAAGGCGCTGCTGCAAAGAATGAGTTCAGCCCTCCACTGTTGGAAAGTAGCCCACAGCATGAAATGAGCCAAACACATTAATTATTCATCACAAAAAAGTAAAGATTTCATATCTCTGATGTGTGTGCATCAACAGGATGTTTTAAGATTAGGTTTCTCGTCCTGATCCGCTCAAAGTCTGCAAAGTTGTGGGCAAGAATTTAAGGATTTATCTGTTTGTGTGTGTGAGTTTTTCATCCATGCTTGAATTTCTCAGGTTATGCACCAAACTTTCAGTTTAACATTAAAACCACAATAAAAAGATTTGAGATATTAAATAGAAAATTTATTTTGCATTAGTTTAGTGTATCTTCTCTGTCCAGGTACCACCTTATATACACATTTTCATGAATGTGAATGATTGATTTTGCTACATTACGGCCTCTTACAGGAATAATCTTTTCTTCTGGTGTCAATGGTGCATGACTCGGCTACTGTGTGTCATGATGTGGCTCCGTTTCTGGTGCTGAGGGCAGTGAATGCAGTCGGAGGGCTGCGATGGGGGAAAAAAGGATAACGCTGCACAGCCTCTTGCAGTGAGCGAGGACAGGTACGGAGCAGGATGAGCCTGCAGTGGATATACAGCACAGAGGGAAAAATTCACATTCAAGGATTTAGTGAAATCAGGTCGGTGCTTGTAAGATTGCTTCTCTAAGAACGCTGATTTCAGCATCACTGACACTGTTATTCCGAATCTGACAATATTCCATATTTGACATGGGTCATGTGAACAGCACATTCCATTTGAATACTCTGAACAAGCCTTATTCCAAATGGAGCATTTTCCGATTGTGGGATATGCCGATATTAGTGGAGTTTTAGGAGCATTATTTGGACATATATACAGCACATTCAGATTAATGCGCCTCAAATGCAAAGCACGTTAAGACAATGTAAAGAACACAGAGATGTGGAAATTAAAGTTGTGGCAGGTGATTGGAGAATAGCAGAATCTGGGATGATCGTAAAACAAAGGATGTATGAAAGATTAGACAGTAGTGATTGAGCTCTGGACGACAAAATGACAGTTTTTGCTAATGTCATTCATTCATTAGGCCCATCTGGGACCAGCGGTCTCACTCCCAAGGCGTCAGATACTGAGGCTTTGTCATAGTAATTGATACCGTTGGATTCCGCTGCACAAAGGACCTTTTAGTGCCTGTATGAGATACACTGGTCTTTCCATTAACTACAATGTGAAACCATCCGCAGCAACAGTAAATGCTCAGAGAAAGTGCTCCGGGAGTCCAACAAACACAAGGCTAACATCCAGGAGACCACTGTTCATGTCCTGTGTATCATGTTACAACCAGCTGTTCGTTCCTGTCCAGGATTCACAACCTTTTGTGTTTTTTTTGGTGTAAAAAAGTATTATTTTTTAAACCAATGATTCGTTCCTAGATCTAACTATAGTAGTTTCATTGCTTAATCCTAAAGTGAGAAACAGCAGTCTGTTCATGTCCTGTCATCATTTTACCATCAGCTGTTCACTGGTGTCCCATATGTCGCAAACTGCCGTAAAACCCAAATCCAGAAACGCTTGAACCAAATCCAAAAAATTCCCCAAAAACCAAAAAAAACAAAACTTTTGTCCCCCCCCCGGGGGGAATTAAGGAAAAAAAAAAAAAAAACAAAAAGGGAATCCATGAGACTGCTGTTTGTGTCCTGTACATCACTTTACAATCAGCTGTTCATTCATGTCCCATGTTAACAACGTTCGGTGTTGTTTTTACTGTACAAACGTAGTACTTTTAAGCCCAACCATGTAGTTCTTTCCTAAACCTAACTATGATGGTTTTGTTGCTTAATCCTAAAGTGATGCTAATGGTTGTGGCAGAACGTGTTGATTATTTAGGTTTTAGGAGAATTCTAGTCTACTCACAGTTTAGGACATCAGCAGTAATGGAGGATGTACCCAGATGTTTTACTAGGTAAAAGTAATACAACAGTGTAAAAATACTTATAATAATAGAAGTCCTGCACATAAAGAAGCATCAGCAATTTCACTTGAAGTAATAAAAATACTTGTTCTGATTGTTAATACTGATGCATCAATGTGTTAACAGAATTTCAGGGTTGAAGCTGGTTGAGATGAAGCTAGTTTAACTATTTTATATACAGTTACTGCAGGTAGTTAAGTCCAGGTATAGTGCCTCAAAACTTTACTTATGTATCGTACTTTAGTAAATGTGAATATTTATTTCCCTCCAGTGGACATCAGAAAGAAGCCCAGAAAAGATTATTAACTTCAATGCAAAAAGGAAAAACATTAAAACAACATTATAAAACTGAATAATTCTTGAGAGTCTTGAATATTGCATCCAGCTAATGACAGTGAGGAGCGTACAAGATGAACTGACAGTGACAGTGGAGCCAAATGGCATCGAGAGCATGAATAACAAACTGAATCAAATATTAAATTCATTCAAAAGGGGGATAACACTGGCAGTGACAGCGTAATCAATCCACATTTTGGCCTGATCTATTATGTAGCAGCTCAGACAAAAGAGCACAAATGAAGAAAGAAGTCGATCCCTCCTCCGCTCTGAGACTCATCTTCCTTTCTTTCTGTCGCCAATCATTTCTTAATGCGTGCTACCTCTTTCTGTTCTTCCTCCAGATCACTTCCAGTCCATTTTCAACTTCAGTATATTACACTTTTGTCTGATAGCATGCGGTAGTTTCACATTTCAGAGTTATGTGAGGTGGGTTATATGTGCTGCCGCCACAGTGGAGAGACCGCCTGGTCAATTTCTCTCCTTGTGACAGATTTCATCCTCCATGTATCCATCTTTCTTACCAGCTTGGGCCACATTGCTTCTGAAATAGGAAGAAAAGGTCAGAGCGTTAATGCACAAAGTGACAGTAGATACATCACCTAAATCTATGGTGACTTTTGGCAATACATCCCACACATGGACGCTCGATTTTCATTTGGACAAAACAGGAGTGATGACAGAGGAAACTGAAATTCTTGGCTAGAGGTATTTGATTTCTAATTGCTTTTAATAAAGAGATAAACAAAGCTGTTCTTTCTAATATAGCTAATATTAAAAACAAAATATACACTCTATATATAATAATCTATTTGCCATTAAATGTCTTCATTTTGGTCATTTAAACCAGATGGCAGCAATGCACTGACTGGCTGGCTGAAAAAATATTATATCTCAGTGTTTCTGGTTAAATAAATAAATAATAAAAGTGCTTTACAAAGACATGAAAGTTAGCTAAATTAACAGGTAATGATAAATAAAAATATATTTGGTATGGTAAAAATGACAATCAAAGTACTGTAACATATTTGGGATAAGTAAATAAAAATGATAAAATACATTTATACTGTTAGTTTATGTCCTTGTTTAAGGATATTTCCAGCATTCAGTTTGTATTTTGCACATCCTTATATTGATTTAAAACCAGTGTTTCTCAAATGGGGGAACTTTGGAGTACTTCAGGGGTATGTGAGATTTTTTATAAAATGTTCATTTAAAAAATATCAGTCATGCAGAATTCTTACAATAATTATACTATAATAACTTCAGTAAAAATAATTCAAATTTAAGTTTTTATTTATTTCTTAAACTAAATATATTTATTTATTTATTTAATGAAATGTATTTATTATTTTTTTTATTTTTATTAGTATTCTTACTTTATTTTTTTTAATAAAATAAAATAAAATATAATTTTAATTTAATTTAATATCCCTATTTTCAAGTCAAAAGTCAAAATTAAATGAATTTGTGGTTGAAACGTAGCAGCAATACGGCTGAAGCCACAGAGAAAGAAGGATGGTTTTGTAAATCAGACAGTGATGGTGCTGCGCTGTATTGTACCTCTTCTGTACTGAAAAAATATTTCAAAGGGGGAACATTAAGATTTACTGAGAACCATAGCTCCAGACTCTTTTCTAGCACTTAGGACTTCCTCACAATAAGAAAGAGGGCACTAAGTTGATACAATCATGCTTTATTTTACATTTATCCTGCAGATTACAGCTAACGAAGGCATCTTGCTTTTGATTTGTCGGCTGGCTTCACTGAGTTGTGACTGGCAGTTGAATATTTATCTCGGAGCCAAAAAAATGTGGGAAATCAGGGAGGCAGAAACTGGAAGTAAGATGCTTTTGGCTCTCGCTGTGTTCCCAAATGTGCACATTAATTTGAGTTTTTCAGAAATGTTCAAATGTATAGCTTCCTATTGGCTCTCTGCTGCAGCTCTGCAAAATGTGATTGATGGCAGTTGTTGTTGTTTACTGTGCCATGGTGAAGTCGCCAAGAGTAAATGAGCCTGAAAACTGACTTGAAATAGAAGTAGGATCTAAATAACAATAAAATTAAGGATAAAGGGATGAAAAATAAGATGAGCTAGAGCTTTATTTCTCCCAAAGGAAATTTTTGTTCACATGATATTCAATAAATAAACAGTTTAAAGTTGCAGTAATTGATATTTTTCAATGCTTCTTTCATCATCTTTCAACAATAGAAACAATTAAATGTTTACTTCCAGTTCCCTTCAGCTCCATAGATCATTTTTTGCAGCTTTAAGCTCATTGTTTTGTTTTTTAAAAAAGGTTAATACAGGTGTAAATATATACAGTATACATACACACATCTGACATCACAGTGGTTTAAAGACAAAATTTGGATTTTTATTATAAAATTAATTAACAATTGGTCCATGATATTGCTGGCTTACGAACGTATCATCCGGCCATCTTCCACATCCATTGGGCCCATAGAGCAGTCACAGTAGCGTTTCCTTTAACTCCGCCTCCCAGTTCTCGGTCCGGCTCACATTCACATGAGTGGAGGGAAATAACTCTGGATTCGGCTATTAGTGCATTTTACAACTTTTAGGACCTGATGATTTAAATAAGGGCTATTCAAGTGTTCATATTGGGAAACTGATTTGCTGATTTACCTTAACAAAAAATTATCTTCAGATTGATGGATGTCTCTTTCCCAATGTAAGTCTATGAGAAAAAGTCTTTTTAGGTCCAATGGCATCACACAATGGACACAGAAGTCATTGTACCGCCGTCTGGCCACTATGAACATTTGTTTAAAAGCTTGGCGCTCTTCCTGTTTGCTTCATAATGTAAAAGTAAAACAACTACAACAAACACATCAATAAAAAACATGTGACAGTCGTCACTAACGGAACTTACGAAAGAAAACACTTGTTGCTAAACGCCTTGCACGTTTTCATGGCATTTATGTGCCTTTTCTTGCGAATGTGCACTAACAGGTAAGTTCAAAACTAGGGTTAGGTTCATGACTGGCTTAAAAACACAAAGCTGCATGTTCGAGGACAAGGAAGACAGAGGTTTTATCGTTTATATTTTCAAACTAAAGGCTTTTAGAATGACAACAACCACTATATTTGGAAAACATAACGCTATGTAGATAACAGGTTTGTCTGTAAATTTTGCAGCTGAATGTTAAGCTGTTTCTAAGTAAGCTAATGTTATCAACTGTAGCTAAGTAGCTAATTAAGCTAACATTAGGGTTATGAGTTGGTTTCTTTAACTCTAGCTGTTTTAAACTTGGTATTTTTAAAACAAGGAGTCCTTAATATGTTTCAATGATTTTCATCAGCTATAGCGAAGTAGCTAATTAAACAAACGTTTGCTTAACTAAGTAGCCAATTAAGAGCTAAGCAACTGTAGCTAAGTAGCTAATTAAACTAATTAAACTATGGTCATGGTGGGTTAAAAACAGTCCCCAGCTGTTTTAAACTGACTTGTTTTAAAACAAGAAGGGCCTTAAATATGTTCAGTTGTAGTTAAGAAACTAATTAAGCTAACATTAGATATCCGCTGTAGCTATTTTCATGACATTTATACACTTTTTCGGCGAACGGGCAGTAACAGATGAGTTGACTTTTTGGGGGTCAAACTACTATATTTACAAGCTTGACAATGAGCTGTATGAAGATATACCATCACTGCAGTTGATTGAATAAATAAAAAAAATGTTTTGTGAAATGTGTTGGTAGATTGGACCTGTTACAGAACATACCAAGATATTATCAAAATGATTTCACAGACGACATTATGGCATATTCTTGCCTAAGCAGACAGATTTGAATGTTATTTTTATGATCATTACGGTGGGTTTTTCCTTTACAGATTCAGTTAAATGTCCTATAGATTGCAGGCTGTTGGAGCCATTAGTAAGGAGGGTTTTTTCACACCCTCTGTCTCTCCCTATCACTCCTTGTCCTTGTGGGTGATTAGAATGCACCCTGGTTGTCTGTCTGCTCGCTCATTAATCACACAGCGAGAGACTGGGCCGAACACTAAATATACAGTTTGTCCTCATCTCAGCACTCCACACAAAGTGCTATTACAGCAGAAAACCACACAGGGTCATAAATGACTCATAAGCAGGGCTACGGGTTGCCTGGTGATCATTATAGTATCCCTACCAACATATAGACATAGACTGCATTTATGTAAAATCTGACACCCATTAAAAACTAACTATAATTATTCCTGTACAGGTATTCTGTGTACATTACCATTACATTACAAGGCTAGCCAGCAAAAAGTTCTCATTTATATTGGCTAACCGAATCCAAAACTTCAAATGAACATAATATATAGACTTCTTATATCATCCGTGTTTTTAAGAAATATCTTCCTGGATGCTATCAATCTCCATCTCTGCCTGAAGTCAGTGTATCTTACAGCGAGCGACAGCAAATCCCCCGGCAGTGCTGTAAATAAAAACCAAGAGAGTGTCAGAGCAGATGCCCAAGGCACAAAAGTCTCACCATCAGTACACAACAACTTCATCACAGTATATTTGAGTTATTTCCAAAAGATATAAGCTTTAATGAATACTTCTTTCTATTGTTGTAACATGTGATTCTGCTTTTTGGCATCATGTTTCTTCCTTAAGCATAAGCATGTCTTAAAATTGACTCAAGACTCAAAAACACAGTCTCTAGCTAGTACTATTGATCATTAGCTTAGCCACACTCACTTCAGTTAGCCTGTTGCTTCTCATATGCAGCTTAAAATGATAATGTGGTAGATTTACCACTCTGAATTCTTAGTTATTTTTCAAAGAATAGGTCTTTGATTTCAGAAACAGGTAGACAAAAACAGGGTCCTCATTTCTGGCCAGTGACTATTGGTTTTGCTGGCTGTTTCAATGATTTTTATCAGCTGTAGCTACGTACACTGAGTAAATTAAGCAAACGTTAGGTTCGTTAGTGGGTTAAAATACTGTCTCCAGCAAACTTGTGTTTTAAGTTTACTTGTTTTAAAACAAGAAGGGGTCTAAAATATGTTTCAATTATCTTTATGACCTGTAGCTGAATAGCTAATTAAGCTAACGTTAAAAATCAGCTGTAGCTAAGTAGCTAATTAACTAAAGTTAGGTTCATGAATGGGTTAAATACACAGTCTCCAGCTGACTTTAATGTTTTAAGATGACTTGTTTTAAACTAGGAGATCTTAAATACTTTACGGCTACATACAGTATAGCTAGCTATAGGCTAATACTAAAGACTCAAGTCCCAGGACAAGGAGGGCGGAGGTTTTGTTGTTTATGTTATATTCAAACAAAAAGCTTTTAGAATGAAACTAACCACTATGGTTGGACAAACATAACGCAATATAATGTAGATAATATTTAAACTCCTTCATCATCCAATAAAACGCAAGATCGAGATGCTAACATCATCCGTAAACAAAATAACATAGTTGATATGCTAGCTGTTAGCCAGGTTTTATTTTGCGCTGCATAACCTTTAATTTCAAAAAATGAAGTTAACAAATAATAGGCTACCCTGTGGCCTCGAAAGCAATGTCTGGTTAGATTAATAGCTACTGTCAGGTAGTTAGCTGGAGATGCTAACATTTTTGCTAACATATGCTCTGTATGAAAATGCTAAATATTGCTGTTAATACATCCATGTTTGTGTGGTATGGAGGGAACAGGCTACAGAATACTCAGCTATTCTTCGTGTCAAAGACATGAAGCTTTGCATTTTTATTGTGTGATTTTCACCCTTTGAGAAGAGTGAATGGAAATTCAGCCTTTATCAACCCATAGCTAAAACTTGAGTACTATAATGAACTTTTCAAAACCCACAGGTGACAAAGGAGGCAAATGAGAACATTTTGTTTCAGCTTCAGTAATAAGGTCAGACAGCGTTCACCCCTCCAGCCTCACTGGTACCAATACTTTTTGACAGTTTTAAAGACGTAGGAGGATATTTGCTATTCAGAAGACAGCGTTCATCAGTCAACAGACTGCTAACATGCACCTCAACCTCAATAATATCTTGTGACTTCAAGGATATGATTAAAAAGAACAAGGACACCATAATAAGGACCCCTTTTCATATTCTCCTTTCTCTAATTATTTTGCCTCCACATTCAAAGACCACCCCAAGGGCAGTCATTTACCTGCAACCTAAACTCATGAGCCATTATTGCTGCATGATTCACAGGCAAACATAATGAGGTTGGAGCTTCCCTAATGGAATCCAAACACTCTTTTTTTAGATATTGTTTTCTGTCTAAGGACTAGCAGCTATAGTACTTTTTAGCATCAAATGGCACATCTGAGGAAAATCTACCCAACACCTCTCATTTATAAATATATCGACTACAAGAATTGCAGGTGTGAGTCTAATTTGATAAGTCTTTAAGATTCATCCGTGTCTCTCGGGAAAATGGATGAGACTTCTTTACACTGGGTTATCTGGGAATTGTGCCCCCCAAATTAGCACCTCATTGATTTTACATGTCCAACTCAATCAAGTGCTACAGGAATGAGTCCAAAATCACAGAAATGAGTTCGCAATTTAGCACGTCCGATTCCCTCATCTGAAAGTCAATGGGTTTTTAGTTAGATGTCTGAAAAAAGGTCTGTGGTTAAAGTTTTAGAGATTTTAATGCTTTGTTCTTAAAAAAGGCGGTTGCTAACAAGTGGCTAAATGAGACTACTAAACGTCATCATGCCGACTCGTTCGTATTAGCAGCATGCGACCGTGGTGTTGTTCATTTATAGCCTAACATTAGATTTCTGGCCATTGCAGTCATGCTTACAAGTGGTGTTAGTTTGTGAAGATTATCTTGCTGAAGAAAACGTGTAAATATCATTAATGTTTCTTTTCCATAGAGATTATTTTTGTCAATACTCCAAAACCCCAAGGAAAAATCATATTGGCTTTTTGTTAAGTGAACCTGGGCGATGTTAACTTCTTGGTAAGCCTAGAAAAATACATCATCCATGCAGCACTCTATTTACTAGTCATGGTGAATACTTCACAGTGTGTGTGTGATGTGAGAGACATGGGGATTAGGCGATCCCTCTTGTTAGCGAAATGACCAAAATGCATGCCCCCTTGTTAACCTGCCACCCCACCTTCTCCATCCCCTAACAGCACAGAGAGTGCAGGGGCAGCGGGGTCGTTCAATTGAATATCTTGTCTGTCTGACTCATTGATCCTTTATCTGACGGAGGTTTGTGCAAGTTAAAATCTATGGCCCCAACCACGGCTCTGAAATATCAGGAGTCTAAGTGTGCTGCGTATTGATAAATCCATGGTGCTGTCCGCGGTGGTGAAGTAGCAGACGGATTTGTAATTGCATCTTTTCTCAGAGTGGCAGGTGAACGAAACAAACCCTACTGGATGTGGGCGTTTACCAGACTGCTGGTCTTACAAAAGACAAAATTGGGTTGCATTATGGGAAGTGTAGGAGCCATGTCTTTTGGACTAAAAGTCAAAATATCTCAGCCTTTGTTGCAATGACTTTTAAATATGTTTCTTGCCTGTCACCCAACTTTTTGGAAGTGCAGAATTAAGTCATTGGGGCAGCTCTTTATTGTGTGAATGATAACGCCTGCACTCCACTAGGTGTTCTGAGGTCCTATTTGCCGTTTCTTCTTCTTTTGTTGCAGGGCAGAGTGTTGTTAGGTTAATGAGCCACACCTGGGTTCAGTGTGGTGGTGGCGGTGGTATAAAAGCTACCTTCCCACAGATGGCTTTCTTCCTTGGCTGCCACAGCTGTTTTGGCTTTGTTTGCTGCAGACATTTTCACACAGCCACACATACCAACATTACTGATTGCTGACTTTACTGTAACGACTGGTTCAGGGAAGCACAGGACTCAAATGCATGACTCTGATTCAGGAGGAATCAAAAGTTCAAAATAATCTTTACTTTGCAGGGTTTGGTACACAGGTCAGACAGGCAACCAGATCCAAGAAACAGTAAGCAAGAGGCAGGGTCAAAAAGAGGGTCAGGAACACTGAGAGGCAACACGAGGAAAACCCACAAGAACAACCACAAGAATCACCATAAGAGTCAAATACAAACTGGCAACATGAGGAAGGGAGGACACACATTATATACTAGAGGAAGTGATCAACGAGACACAGGTGGACACAATCAGGGGCGGGGCTGACAATCAGACACCTGTGCAGCGATGAAAAGTAGGTCAGAGGGCATGGAGACACACGAGAGCAGGAAGTGCAGTGATCTGAAACGAGAGGGAGGTCAGTGATGTCAAAATAAAACAGGAAATGGAATTAATGAAATGTGGAAAAGGAAAATAAACAACCTAGGCTCTGCATTGCCCAGAAGGGGTTTATTTTACAGCTATGCCTGGCTCGCACTCACAACTCACACAATCGACAATCACGTTACGTCATCACAAAACTAAATACTAGAGAAATACTGAGGAAACAGCATCTTGAATTAAAAAATAAATAAAATGAAATGAGGAAACACAGGAGGAAAAGTATTAAAAGTATTAAACAAATAAAACTGAACACATTTAAAAATATGTAAAGCAGAATAAAGTAAAAGGGAATATAATAGAATACCTAAAATTGATTAAATTTGAAATATTAAAACAATAAAAAAACACTTTTATTAACCAATAAGTTTGGCCAGGCCAATGAAAAAGTGTGAGAAAGAGAGTTACAGGGAAGAAAAGTGTATTTCTTTCTTTTGTTAATTTGTTACCTCAATGCAGAAAATGAGGAAGGGCACCTATCAGCATATAAAAATATACTGTATATTATTATTATTTTTTTTTTTTTTATGGGGGCCAGCCAGCGCCGTCCAGAAAGTGGCACCCTAGGCAGCCACCTATATGGCTTATGTTTTAAGCTGGCCCTGCTTACAATTTTATCCAAAAATACACCACCTTCACTCCATGATAGACCTCAAAGACAATAAATAAATAAATAGTTGATGTTAATATTTAGCTGTAAAGTTACATCAGTTTAAATTTTTTGTGGTGCTAATTAGCCCATTGCTTTTTTTCTTATGTTTTACCTGTTGGTACGTGTATATTATTATAAAACATCAGCCGGTGTTATTTAAATTCCTCCTTCCAGCATGATGGCATATTTCCCAGACATTGTCAATCATCATCAGTGTTGGTGTGTTTCATAATTCCATAAATAAGCAGCTGCAGACTGTTTTACATCTTCATCCTGATGGGTTCAAGACTCTGTGAGGGGGAGTCTTCCCTCCAGGTAAATATGCCTCCTGGGTGTGAAGTGGTATGTTTCTCTCTGACAGGTTGTTTGCTTGAGAAGATGTCAGCAGCATATTCACTTTGAAATAACACTTAAAACATGGGAACAGTATGTTTCTGCAGAAGTCGGTGGAGAAACAAGATGTACTGAGTTCTTACAGTACTGTATGGATGTCTACTACAGCTTCCAGTGCAGTGTCGAGGTTTTACAGCGCTACAAACAGAACTGCTGAGCGCAGAGTGTTCAGTATTTGGGTAAGGCTTAATCCACAGAGCGAGCAATGAATCATAAACAAGATGTCTTATTGACTTATCGACCTTTACACACGTCAAAGTGGCTGCCTGTTTTGTATCTATCCCCCCGCACCGTTTCAATTTGAGCTTCAATAATTCTCTGGATTGCAACTCGCACATTTCACGCTTGATTTCATATTTCTCTCCACATTTATGGAAAAGCAGTTGTGTTTGCTTACGCAATTTACGCTAATGGCTCTGGAGATTGTTTTTGCCACGGCTGACACAGCCGTAATGTGTGGGAAGTTATTTTATAAAAACAGCTGTACCCTTTGTCACAGATCACATAGCTTTGTTTCACCTTGAGATGTGAGATTTTGCATGACCTGAAGCAGCATCACACTGTCCACCACTGCAAACATTATTTACCACAATCCTTTTAAGAACAGTGATTAATGAATACACACTTCCCGACCACTGCTGCTGTCACTGCTTCTTTCCAGGCTAAACAGAACAGTATTGATCCGCAGCATCGTACAATAAATACAGTAGCAGATCACCAATACTGCAACCAGTCACTGCTGCAGTCAGAGCCACGGCTCATTGACAGCTACTAGAACAAAAGCAGAATTCACTTATTTTGTTTGGAAGAGGATGAAGCGATGACAGAAGTAGGGAGAAATAAAAGCCATGCAGAAAGGGCGCAAACACATAAACTGCATAATTATTAAACTCGTCAAGGATGACAGTCTCGAAAATCGTGACAAATCAAATGGCAAAATATGATTCCAGCTTATTCCTTGAGCTGCTAAGGAACAGCAGGGCTGTCAAACATAGAAATAATCAACGCTGGAATATGCAAGACTGCAAACAGTATACTGATACTGTACTGTAAAGAGTATACAGTACAATCTTGTACTTCTTCTGTGTAGTTCTTATCACACTGATGTTATGTTGTTCATTTTTGTGAGTTAAGTAGTTGCTCAGCCTGAGGCTCGGGAAATATACGAGAAAGGAGCCAAACACCTACCGTGGTGCTAACGTAGCAGCTAGGTGGCTCAAGCTTACAAGCTACAGCAGTGCTTAACTTGTGATTGGGTCGATACCGCGGCTCCAACCCCCCGATCACTGCTGCGCAGACTCTCCAAATGACTTAAATATCTGAAAATGGCAGCTCCCGTTTCTGGGATATTTTAACTTCTTTTCTGTACAGTGGGAGTAATTGGAGACACATCATCCATCTATATATGGCCTACAGTCTATTGGTATGACCAATAACATACTGCAGCTAATGTTAAGTTACTTTAAATATTGTTGTTGCTGAATAAATTACATTAGTGTCCGTTTTCTGACTTTATGACCACTTTAAAGTTATACTACTGTTACACTACATTTTAGTTCATTCAGATAACTTAATGATAATGTCTTTAAAGGTACAGTGTGTAGGATTTGGGGGCATACAGTGGTGTGGTTGCAGATTGTAACCATCTCAGTACCCGTTCCCTTTCCAAGACTGCAGTAATTAGAGCAGAGCAAAATGCCCTTCGCCTCGCTCAGAGGCCAGCCAGACTGTCATAACACTACTTTAGGAGCAACGGAAGACAGACTCGTGGCTCTTGGAACCATGTTTTTGACCTCTGCGGTTCACATTATCACAGTTTCACTTTGGACAGTGCTGGAGAACGATGGTGCCTTCAGGTAACATAAAACTGGAAAGGACCAGCTCCCTATGTAGATATGAAGGGCTCATTCTTAGCTAACAGAAACAGCGATTCTTAGTTTATTAGATTCCATTTCTACTAACAGATCCCCCAAAATGCTACACATTGTGCCCAAAGAACATATATTGCCAAGAAGTGAAAGTCAGTAAGTCAGCTACGCTTCCGCCATTTTGGATTGAAACCGACAACCGGATGCAAGTAAAATGTCCAACTACAAAGTGCCGTATAAAAATAAAATAAAATGATTTCTATTCTCTTGTCATACTCTGTGTCTGAATTTAAGACAGGACAATGAATAAATGTATAAAAACAATATTATTAATTTTACAAAACAGTTTAGGATTCGTCTGTGTATTTGTTGATTTTTTTCCTATACGTGTGTATGTGTACAGATAAAAAACAGAGGGGTAAAAGATGGCTGCACATAATCTTCTGAAATATTCTTTACATGCTTTTGCAAAGTGCAAACAGCTCTCGGTGCAAACTGCGTCCAAGCTACAGAAGTGTTTGTCTGTTTCAGCATCACATGAGCAAACTTTCTGAATGAACGTCCAGCTCTGATGTGCCCTTCTCTAAAATGAGTCTGGGGGTGAAGACGGTCGGTGCAGATTGGCAGATTGGCCAGATTCGCTTTCATAATGACTTACTAGAGCCTGACCTTACGTGTCAAAGGTAAGGTGTGAAGTGAAGCCGAACGTGACATTTATGGGTCATATCTGCTGTAAATGATTGGGGTGCCCTTTGTCTACATGGTCGGAGTTAATGGGGATGTCAGGGAGAAGGTGAGGCCACGTCCCACACCAGAGGAGAGGAAACAGAGATGAACATGATGTGCATATGGTAAGTAAAACAGGAAATCTAGACAGGAACTCACAGTACATGTGGCTATCATTATTGACAGAGATCAAATACATGACATTTCTGTGATGAGATCTCTGCCACCATGTGTGAGAATAGCACAATAAAGGTCAGCGCAGCGTCGTGACCTTTGGACAGTGTCACCTTGCTGCTGAACACACAGACCTGACACACAGCGGCAGGATGTAAAAGCTGCCCTTTAGCACTCAATCATGATTGATCGGCTCTGAAGGCTTTACTCTCCCCATTCAGAGAATATTAGGTAAATCACTATCTGAAATTACACAGTTAATGCAGAGTCTTTAAAAAGAAACCGCTCATTAGGAGAGATTAACACCCTGTAATGTAGTCACACTAATGGCTGGTATTCTACCTGAGCTTGAATGATATGCAGCAGGTGTAATTACTGACAACATGAAAGTTTTTGCCGTGCCTGCATGTGGAAACTATTGTTTCACCGGCACTACTTTTAGATTTCACATTTTAATTAAAAACTACTGTGAACACAGCCCCAGGAGGAAATCACTCAGAAAGAAAAAGCAACAAAATTTAAACAAAACATTGTCTAAAAATGTCAGCAGCGTGCATTTTCTCTCTCTCTCTGTTTCACTCACACACAAAGAAAACCAGGTTTGACCAGTGGCTATTAAAGAGCCATTAGTTCAGCTGACTCACCTCTTCGAGGAGCAGCACGGCCCAAGGCACAGTGATGCACTGTGGGTCACATTATGGTTCAGCTGCTGCAGAATCGCAAAGGTTAATTCAAAGTCAGCACATTAGTTCTTCAATAAATCATCCTTAACTCCTAATTATTTTCCCTTCCCCGTTGCACTGTCAACTGTTACAGGTAGCGCCTCTTCCTGTCCTCATGCCACCTTGGAACAGTAATGAGTTAACAAGCTGGAGTCCAGGTAAGTCTCTGATTAGCCAGATATGATAAGCTCGTGTATCATGATGAATTTGGCCGTGGTCCATTTTGAGCAGCAGCCAGCAGCTGAAGAAGTTGAAGGAAGTCTTCAGCCCTCTGTCGGCTCCCTCCTCCACCAAAGGCATTCAAGAAAGAATGAATTTCACAATTAATGTGCACGTGTCCACATTTATGGGCTTCAGTTCAAGGATGAAAGGTGTATTTTGGGCATAACTTTCAGTTTTACAAAATTTATGATAGACTGAGATGACTCCCAGTTTGCTTTCCAGTCCTTTAGCACCACTCTGTGCCTCAACTGGGCAGCACAGTTGTAAGGGAGAGGTAAATGTGTGTGTGCACTGCAAAGCTATGCGTGTTAAAGTTAAGCATGTGCAGCATTTCGCTGATTCTTGTGCTTTTTAAGAGGCTGAAGGTTAGGCACATAGTTAGCAATTGAGATTGGACAATTTAAGGCCTTCACAGGTAGAGTGATACAAATGTGGCTTCTGTGTAGCTTTTCCCCCGTGTTGCCAATTTTCCACTCAGTGTGGTTGTTGTGTGCCTAACATTTACAATCCACATTGAAAATTCAGTCATCCCATCCTCTCACATGTCTTAAAAAGCTATTCTTTTAATTAAAGAAGCAGAAAGAGTCACAAAGCAGAAACATTACTGACGTTACACCCATTCCAGATTGATTTTCCTTTCCTAGTCAGCCAGTGTATTACTTTGTGACAGTACTTTATGAGAGTATCTGTACTTTACTTGAGTTTTTATATTTCTATCAACTTTGACTTTTACTCCACTTTATTTCCAAAATATATTGTGTGCTTTTACTGTTGTACATTTCTCCTTAGCATTTTCGTTACTCGTTCCTATTGCAAGCAAGCAGGTTTGGGTGAATCGGTGGTCCTTCTCTGCGAGTTACATCATTCACCTGATGAGAAAAGTGCAAACAAAGTTAAATTTCTATTTCCTCTCAAGTCCAGGCAGGTTGCATGTCAGATCATGCTACATGTGACTACAAGAGAAGGACATGAAGGGGGCGTTCATGGACCCAGCTCGTAAACACGGTAAACGCGACGCCATTTGAAGGCACCAACAACTCCTGTCTGTTGGTTTGCATAATGGTTGGCTAACACAGTGGTGGATGAAGTACCTGAAAGCCACACTTGAGTAAGAGCACAGATATCTAACCAGAAAATGACTTTAGTAAAGCTAAAAGTCATCTCGTAGAATAAATCTTGAGTAAAAGTCAAAGGGTTTGATATTTACTGTACTTAAGTATCAAAAGTAAAGTTCTGATATCAAATGTACTTTGAAAGTTAAAGTACAAAGTGCTATTAACATTTTAACCCCATTTGAAGGCACCATTAAAGTATAACATCAGTAGGCTATAAATTTTACAGGATACTGAGCTGAGGAACATCGGACCCTGGTAACATAAACGCTCTGCTTCACATTTACTGTACAAACATGAGACAAGTAACACATTAATCTTCTCTAAATCTCAGAAAGAAGGCGACTAAGCATGTATATATAATGTTTACCAGTAGTATAAATGCTTTTTTAATTTAAAAGCTACTTAATGTAATTCTGCTGGTTTTATTCCTTGGATTTTGTAGGTCGGCATTCACAGAAACGGCCTTTTCTTTGTTACCTGACAGGAAGTCATGTGACTGGGTGATTAGCTCACCTGTGCACTGCTTCTTTGTTTGTGGTTTTTGAACCAGAAAAGGCCTGGGGTGTAGTGAAATGTGTGGAGTCTGTTGTCAACTGTTTTGACTGTAAAATGTACTGGATCTTGTGAGGAAAATGTGGGACCAACTTAAGGACCAAACGAAAGCATGGTGAGTCCTGGTCCATGATTAGTGGGTGGCCTGCCCTTTAGGTTTTAAAATCAGCTCTCAGGTATGGTGTTTCCTGTTGAAGCCGTAACAGAGTTTCACTGGATTTGTTCATTAGATTAATTTTTTCCTCTGACAATTAACTAGATATTTAAATCTACATTTACCAAAATGTGAAGAGTGATGCTGTGGTCTAACAAACCTTTCCTGTCTCACTCCGTCTCTTCTCATCTTCTCTCTAAATTGTACTGAGTGTTGTTTCAATCACTCACACAAAAAAAATATGATGCTGCCAGTTTCTACTGAAGCTGGCGTAAATCTTCAGCCATCCATCATCCACGCCGTATTAATCACGGACTAGCTGCCATCCACGTTCCGAATTAGCTTTGCAGAACGGAACCCCTCCGAGATAATCACTTTTTCATCACCGGCGACGTGACGTGTGGCAAATTCAGATGTAGATATGACGGTAAAACAAAGGACAGATGTGTGTCTTTGTTCAGCTGCATGTAGAGTATCATTCAGTGGATGATGCTGCTGCCATTTGTGGCTCCAGTATAGTTTGTGAGTCAAGTTGTTTTTATAAATCTAATGCATTGTGTAGTTTGTTATAGCATTTAAGGTCAGTTAGGACACTTTTAAAGGGGACATATGAAAAACTCACTTTTTCAGTGCTTGGGTTCATATATTTGGGTATCTAGAGCGCCTGCCAACCCACAAACTGTGAAATAAGACAGCCCAGATCGTTTGTGGGCTGTCAAGATCAGAAAACGTGATTCAGTTGTCTGTTGTGTTCATATACCGTAGCTGGCGCACCGCTGCATGTGAGACACAGGTCTTGTCAGTTAACGGTTATTAATCGGTTAACAAGGGTCGGTTATCGGTTACGAAAATTGTTCAAAATCAGTATCCCTAGTAGCGTCACATTTTAAGACTTTGCTACGAAATGGCAGCAGAGTGATGAAGTTATAAGCGTCTGCTCTGTGCTGAACACTGCATGTATGTGTTTTTTCTGGTTGCTGAAAATTGAAAAATCTTCAGCTTTGGGTAAAACTCCACAAAGACCAACCATCACATCCTACAAGTAGGCTACCAGTGCTGGACAACAACAGCGGAGGAGAAATGAATAGACGTAGGCCGGCCATCCCTTCATCCAGAGCAAGTTCTCTACCTTGTGCCGACATTTTTATATTCCGTATCATAGCAACCAGATGCAACCTCAGCTGACAACAAAGCTGCGCCTCATCGCCCTTCTGGGACCTGCATTTAACAATAAACAAATATTTAATTAGCTTTTTCAAACTGTCATCTTTGTCATTTAAAAAGAAACAATATACAGAATAATAGCTTAACAGTATTATTATATATAATAATTTATGCAGCACAAAAAATCAGGATAAATGAAGTAATCTGCAAAATAGAAAAGTTGCAGTTGCAGTAATACCACGTATCTCGCTGTTGAGCATTACCGCAGGGGGAGATCCCTTCACCATAGTCCTACGTTTCAATCAGAGGGTGAATACATGCAGATAGTATGAGAATAATAATGTGTTTTTGAAGATTAAAGCATGTAAACGTGTTCTAGTACAAACCCAAAATACAAGTATGAACCTGAAATTGAGTATAATATATCCATTTTAATGTCTCTTTAAATGTCAATTCCCAATATTTGAATATTCTAGGAGTGACATGGTGATTCAAGTGAACCCTATGATGTATTTTTTATTTTTATTTTGATAATAATTTGTAATAACCAGATATATTTGTACCTAGGTATGTGGGCTGATGAATACTTCCAACTGGATCGACATCGCTCTGAAGATACACTGCTTGCTTTGTAAGTTCATCCTTAATTTGATGCTTCATAAACACTGGCTGTACCGCTGATATTCTTTATGGGGAAACCACACTGCAAACATCATGTGGTGTGCAAGGAAACGGTTAAAAAGAAGCTGATTTTATTTGAAAGCAACACCTCATTTGATAAAGGTGAGAATGGCAAAAAGGTCTACTGACATCCAAAAAATTCATATCAAAGTTGGAACATTCAGGACTGGCTTGTGATCTCTGTGAAACTGTTTTCCATTAAGCTCAAAGAATTGAGTTAAAGTGCTTGAAGATTGAGTCCACTGGGAGCTGTCAGCTATTGGAGCGTTTTCTTTCATCCTGACAGTCGCACCGCTCGGTGTCTGTATTCCAGGTTGTGTATTAGTTGTCTGAAACGTGATGCGTGCTGCTATCTCCTTAGCCACGTCTCCCTTGATAAAAAGCCTCAGCAGTGCTAACCTGGCAGTTTCTTTACAGAAAGGGAAGGGTTTTCATGCTACAGCCAAAATATGTCTATTTGCATCACGCTGGCTCACCCAAGGGGCTTGTCATTGTATGAATGGTGTATAAAATGTCAAGATTTAGCTGCAGTGAAGTCGCGGCTGCCAGCTGAGGTGGTCTATTGGTTCTGAATAAGACTTACAAGTGAGTGTATTGGCCTTCAGTCGCAGCTCTGAACGTCAATCTGCAGCACATTTATCTGAATCAGTGCAGGTAAGAGACAGAGGTGATTTTTGACATGACACTGCCATCCAGTGGTGTGATATATGAAGTCACCAGATCCACGACGGGTGATTTATAATATATAATATAATATATGTGTATACTGTATATTAGGGCTGTCAGTTGATTAAAAATATTTAATCACAATGAACTGCACTTTTTATCTGCTCAAAATGTACCTTAAAAGGGAGATTTGTCAACATGAGAGTGAGCAAATATGCTGCTTTATGCAAATGTATGTATATATTTATTATTTAACCAATTAACAACACAAAACAATAACAAATATTGTCCAGAAACCCTCTCAGTTACTGCATTTAGTATAAAAAATATGTTTAATCATAACATGGCAAACTGCAGCCCAACAGGCAGCAACAGCTGTCAGTGTGCTGACTTGACTATGACTTGATCCAAACTGCATGTGATTGTAATGTTTTGTATGTAAACGGGAGACTCATGGGGACCCAGAGAACCCATTTTCATTCACATATCTTGAGGTCAGAGGTCAAGGGACCCTTTTGAAAATGGCCATGACAGTTTTTCCTCTTGAAGCGTTACTTAGGCTCCTTTGCAACAAGCTATGACGAGGTTGTTACCAGGAGATTAAAACTCAGCCTGCTACAACCTAAAAATGAATTTGAGTTAACTTTGACAGTCTAAGAAGAAAAAAAATAAGAAGAAACACTTAATATAATGTATTCTGTCTTACAGTAATTATCAGATTATGATCAGTGATTATCATAAAGTGGGCATGTCTGTAAAGGGGAGAGTCGTGGGTACCCAGAGAACCCATTTTCATTCACATATCTGGAGGTCAAAGGTCAAAGGACCCCCTTTGAAAATGGTCATGACAGTTTTTCCCCTTCAAAATGTAGTGAAAGTTTGGAGCGTTATTTAACCTCCTTTGAGGCGAGCTAGCATGATGTGGTTGTAGGGCTGCACAGTTAATCAAATATCAAACTTTGCTGCATAAACCAATGCTTCCTAAACTAGCAGCCAGAGACGTACCGTCAGTCAGCAGCCTCTTACACCAGACTTTCATTTTGCTGATCACACAGCAGACTTTCTGGTGGAACATAGCTGGCAGTAAAAGCAGCGCTCTGTATATTTAAATGTGAAATTGCGATAAAAATATATCGTCCCTAAAATCTATCAATAATCATGACTTCAATATCGATCAGAGTAATTGCTATTATCATTTTGTCCATAATCATGCGGTGAATAAATGTTACGAGGCTACAAGCTACAACTCCTCAGCTGGAAGTCCAGAGCCAACTTCCTGGATCTGTGCCGGCTCTCTCTTAAGGTGGACCAGCCGCTCCTTGAGTTTGTCTCAGCTTTTAAATTAATATTTTTCCATTTCCGCTAGCATTATTTGGTTAAAATGCTTAATGTGGTTACTGGGGGGGAGTAGTAGTTGTAGGGAGTGGTGGGAAGGGGGGGTTAACCGAAGGGAAGAAGAGGGAAGGAGGGGAGGGGGAGTTCCGGGGGGGGGAGGACCCCGGGGGGGGGGGGAGGTCACTCTGAGTTTTTCTCAGCTTTTAAATTTATATGGGTTCTTTTAACCATTTTAACTCGGGTCTAGCATTATTTGGTTAAAATGCTTAATGTAAAAACAACAGAGTGTAAAAATTGAATTTCCCATTGTGGGACGAATAAAGGAATATCTTCTTCTTCTTCTTTTATTGGTTAAACAGTTAATTATTAACATCCTGAGCACCACATGGGTGGCTACAACCTTCGGAGGATCAGTTGCATAAATGCATTGCAGAAATTAGTGATATTAAAAATTTATACTTAAAACAACTTTTGGTCCCATTCAGATCATAATATTCACTTATTACACATATTCAACCGTTTCTTAAATCGCTGTTGGGAGACATGCGTTGAAGTCCAAATCCTCATCAGACTGGAATAATGAGCTCAGTTTACTCACATCAGTGACTTCTTCCAGTGGTTTCAAGACCTCTTCGCTGGCGTATATTAAATCTGCTTGTTCTTGCTTTTGATTTCAGTTTATCAACTCAGTATTTGACATGTTTATTATTATTTTCATAATTATTTTTGTTCATGTTATGTTGGTGTGGTTTGGAACAGGATGGAGGCCTGTGTGTTTATGTCCTTGTTGATGTTACTGCTACTACTTATTATTACTTGTGTTTAAATATTTGTGAACTTCTGTTGACCCCTTTGAAAATGAGGTGGTGCATCTCAAGGGTTTGTCCTCGAATAAATTTTTAAATAAAAATAAATGAGTTAACTTTGACAGCCCTACTATCTATATATATATATCTATATCTATATCTATATCTATATATATATATATATATATATATATATAAACCTAAATGACAATACTTGTAGAAATTAAAGACAATGATGCGTTGTTGGCATTTCTTTAATAAACATTTGCCAAAGGAGGAGGGAGGGGGACAAAATTAGTTTAGTACAAAAAAAAAGAGACATAGTTTTTGAACTCAGGTTGTGTGTTTTTTTGTTTTGTTCATGATTTTACAACACCTATTTGCAAAAAGGCATGTGGAATTGAAAGTGAAAACAGCCTTTCTCCATGACATCGGATCAGATTTTGAAGTGCTACCAGCCTGTCTGGAACTAACAGTCCTTTATTCCTCAAATAGCTCCCTACGCGCCATCAACTGAGCCATCATTGTTTCAACATAATAAAAAGAGGACACTACATTACTGGTCTTATTCCTAATTGTGCAGATAAAGCACACCATCCATTTCCTTTCATAGCTAAAATAGTTTCCGCCTACTTCAGTCAGTAGTGCAAAACATTAATACTAGTCTGCCCTGGAGCAATTACAGAAAGGCTAAGGTAGAGATTTAAAATGTACCTGGCCTGATAAATGTACACTCAAAAAAGGTAAAAGTTTAATTTAAAAGACAGCAGAATAGATTACAAAAAAATAGGAAAATGGTATGAGCAAGAAAAGCTCCTCCGGTGTTATTCGGCTGTCCTTCTGCAACGTACTCCACATTCCAGACTGAGTAGGAATACAATGCCTGACACAGATTTAAGTTATTACAAACTGAGTGTGCATCTCCAGATCCCTGTGGTTTGGCCTGAGAGGCTTCAGGCTCTAAACTGAGTCCCTCAGCCTTTTGTCCATTGTCACAATTTCCTATTTCCAGTCTTTCAGAAAGGCAGGCCTCGTCCCCTGATTGTTGCTGTTGAGTTCACATGTGGGACAAAGCCGAGGGGTAGTGGCGGAGCTCCCACTTGGGAAGGGGAGCCCCAGGGTTGTCCTGGCGCTGGGATGGGTGGGGGAGGAGGTACACCGTCCTTTCTAGTCATGGCGTGGTTGTACAGGTGTATAGCGCTGGGGTTAGGCTGTCCCTCCACAGGTAAAGGGCTGTGATTGTATTTAAAACGGTGGTCCTTGTCCCCAGTGAACACCATGCTGCTGGGACCAGTAGCTCCTGGGGGGAAGGGGTCTGGGTGAACGCCCGCGGCCGACGAAGAGCTGGCAGCCGGCACAGGTCCGCTAAACACTTCCCTCAGAGCGTGAGGTGGCAGGCCTCCGCCCAACATGTGACCCATGTAGCCGTCCCCGAACCCTGCAGGAGTGAAGGGGGGCGGAGGTGGGTGGATGTAGTCACCACCATATCCGGGCCCCTCTGCGGTAGGGAGAGGTGGGTAGTCTGGCTCTGGGGGTCTCCCTCCATCACCTCCACCTGCAGACGCAATAGGTGGAGCATGGCCAGTCTTGGGTTCAGGTGGAGGCTGTCGGTAGTCCAGGTCAGCGTGGGGAGGTGGCTCTGGAGGCTCAGGTGGTCTCTGGTCTGGGGGCAGGATGGACACGCCACCTACTTCAGACACTGAAAGACAGAAATTACAACATTATATTAAGTGTTTTGTTCTTGCTTTTTTCTTTTCAGGCTGCCAAAGTTAACGTGTTGATGCAAATTCATTTTAACGGCACCAATTTCTTTAACGCAACTTGAGATTTTTAGGTTGTAGCAGGCTCAGTTTTAAAGCTTCGGCACTCTCCTTCTCTCCTTTAAGATATATTTTGAACAGACAAAAAATTTGGTAAATTGCGATTAAATATATGAATCGATTGACAGCCCTGCTTTATTCACTAATTTTCATTATTTTCTGAACTATTTTGATTTGATGAATCCCCCCCCTTCTTATGCAAGTCTTAATAAAGTGTTATTTACGTGAGAACTTGATCCTAACGTATTTCACCTGTTGAGTACTTTCCCCTGAGATGCATTCTTGGCCTAATCTGTTTTCTTTATACATGATTCCATTGGTATTGTTACCAGATATGTTATTTAGATTAAAAACTAAACAAAATGACTCACAGAGCCACAAGTAGAAAGAGATTTTCCACTGTGCTGACTGAAAAGATTAAAGAGGGGTTACCTGGCGAGACTGGGCTGGGCTCTGGGGGCTGTTTGACCTCTGGAGGTGGAGGCTGCCCCCCTGCTGCTCCCCCTGCAGGGTTGGTACTCTCTGCTCCTTCTCCCCCATCACTCGGTTCCTGCCTCTGGGCCTGCTGAGCCTGGAGGAGCTGGGCCAGCAGCATCGTCATGGCTGTCTGCGTGGCGGCTGCGGCCTCTCCTTCTGGAATACCTGACGGTGCGGACATGGGGGGTGACGGAGGCTTGGGCATCGGGGGTGTTCGGGGCACGCCCGCAGGGGCGGCGGGCTGGGGAGGCTTGGCGGGCGTAGGTTGAGGAGGAGGCTCGGCTGGGTCAGTGGGAGCGAGCGCTTTGGAGAGCTGCTGTAACGTTTCCTGATTGACCTTAGTGCCCATGGACTGGACAAACTGGGCTGTGTTGGCTGAACTCTTGGGCTGGCCCAGGAAGTTCAGGAGGACCGCTAGCTGCTCCTGGGTTAACTGGGAGTTTGGACCCTTTGGGTCTGTAAGAAGACAGAAAGTTCATTCAGACGTGCATTCTTATTTGAGGTGAAATATTAGTAGAAATAGATATGTTTCTGAAAGCTGTACTGTACATCTCAATGAGTCATAATAGTTTTAGAGACCTTTTCATGGCAAATAAAATCACTCCCATGTGAAATGAATGCAGATATGAAAAGAAGTTAGACCAGTCAGACTACAGAGCTACCTGACCTGAACTGATTCATCACTAGAACAAGGACCAACAGTCACAGCTTCAACCTTACTGTAGAAAGGGGCTGACTAAATGAGCTTGATCAGAGTGTCTATGCACATATCCTCAAAAATGTATGAGGAGCGTGCCATCTGTCATCTACATTAGGTAATATACAGACTATGGATAAGTACCTCTTACAACCCCACTTCAAAACATCCTAACGATTTCTTTAACTACGCACCAGTTGTACTTGTTTTGGATGCCTTACATCACGCTCCATGACCTCATCTCATTTCATACAGGTTAACATTCCAGTGACTGACAAGCTAATAATAAAAACAAAAACAAACAGTTACACTCACCCAGCAGTGCAGAAGCAGCTGCATTCTGAGCTTTAATACCTCCGGGAGCGGGGAAACCCTGGGGAGTGTTACTGCGGCTGTCGTCAAGGCCCAGCTCTTTACGTGGCGCCTTAGGGGCGGCCGCTTCCTCCGGCATCTGCTTCTGTCGCCGCCGTTTCTTACTCCACAGCTCGTGACAGTCCTGCCACAGTGGAAGACTGGAGAGGCGGAAACAGTTAATGTTGTAAATCTACTAATAAACTGTAGGATAAATATGTTGACAACATGATGCATAACATACTCTGGCGGGGGCATCTTGTCTGGGTCCACGTCCTTGAGGAACTCGCTGCCTAACGCTTGTTCAGCGGTGCAGCGTTTGCTGGGGTCCAAGTTTAACATGTGGTCGAACAGGTCCAAGGCAGACGGAGGGATGCTAGACAAAAGAAGCACACACTTTCAGTATAATGCACTGCTCGAGGGCCCAATCTTTTAGTGTTTAATTAGACATCATAGCTTACAAAGCAAACTCCTCTCGTAACCGTCTCCTGTACTGTTTCTTTGGTTTCATGGTGTTGAAGAAGGGAAGTTTTATTACATCTGGCCAGACGGCGGGGCAGGGGCTGCCACATATTCGGCTGAAAGACACAAACGTATTTGTTTAAGCAGAACGCAGCAATGTGTGGACATAATAGGCAATCGTGACTTTGCACATATCTCAAAATGACATCATGACAACACCCAGAGAACTGGCCTGACTTGCTAAAAAAAAAAAAAAAAAAAAAAAAAACCCATCTGAATTCACTTGAGCCTATTTTCTCTCCTCCCTCACTACCACCAATGCAACACCTTACAAAGTGAGGAAAGTAATTAAGAGGAAAATTTAAAAAGCTCACAGCAAAAGAACAAACGTTCAGGGTTTCCCCAGCAGAGGCGGTCTGCATCCACTAGATTAATCACTACCTTCACCTTTCCTCTAACAAGGGCAGTCATAAAATAAGTGAAGCCCGTTATGCAAAACACATCTTGTGGCAGTGTAGCTTCATGATCGATTGAGACAAATCAGTGGAAAAAATGAGTATTGCTTTCTCTTCCTGTTTTAGATCCGCCTGTCTCTGGCTTGAGTGGGTGCAACACTACGTGGGCACCAGTCAGCATTTCACACAACTAAATCAAAATTAACATTTGACATGATTTAGATTCAACTCACCTGATGAGCTCTAACTGGGCAAGCTCCTGATTAGCTTGAAAAATTGGTTTCTTTGTGAACAGTTCTCCAAGTATGCATCTGTGAGAGGCAAACAGGATACAGCTCCTTATTATAACTAGCAAAAAATACTACCGACAGGGCTGAAAATGAAGTAACAAAAAGTGAACTTAAGTCAATGTCGATCCTGCTCTTACCCGCAGCTCCACACATCGATAGCCGGCGTGTACCTTTCTTCTCCCAGAAGTAACTCTGGGGGACGGTACCATAGTGTAATCACTTTATTGGTGTACGGACGACTGAAAATGAGAACGAAAGACAGGTTGTTAGTGTAATCACACAGAAGCGTGAAAACACTTGTGAAGGCAAGACAGCTTAAAGATGAACTGCTGCTTATATTCAGGTGCATACTTGTATTTCAAGTTTCTTCTAGAATATGTTTACATTACATGCTTTAGTTTTCTCATACCGGCTGAGCTGCAGCACCTGTTTTCACCTTCTGAGAGCTCAGTCTGATTGGCCGGCTGACCCACTGTTGTGATTACTCAGTTGAACCAGTCTCTTCAGACTCCAATCCAGCTCGGCTGTAACTAGTCTTGTTTAAGGGTGAGCTAAACTAGCCGCTATAGGCAGGTATTATTCAAATGTTTAACTTGGTGACATCACTATGTTACATTAGAAAAGGCAGGACTTAAAGCGAGGCATTTCAGGCAGTCCAGGAGTAGGCTTCCTGTGATATTCGGTGTTTGTGGTGTTACACGGTGGTAGGGCACTCACCAATTACATTTCGTACCCAGCGCCTTTATTTTTTTAATAGAAATAAAACCCATTTAGTTCATCTTGGCGTATCAGCGGCTTGTTATCAATACATAGTGGGACGCTACAATCTGAAAGTGTAAAGCTCCATGCACAGTCTCAGCACAGAGCAGCAGGAGTCATATTTCACATACAGGACGAGGGAGAGTTGAGAGACAAGATGATGGCGGAGAATTTGGTGTCAAAGCGAAAACCAAATGCGCCTATCAAGCAATAATCTGCACTTAAACCCAATGTTATAAGGGAGGACGGAGCAGTCACAGCCAGTGTGTACGGCGCAGCGTAGCCGAGTGGAAACCTGCTGCCCCGCAGCAAAAGCTGGACCAGAGAGGCCAGAAATACAGCCATGCGACATAAAAGATCAAAGTAAGCGCTCCACAGATATTGAGCATCATCTTTTCTTGTGTCTGGTGTAGGGATGGGAACGGTTTGAGTAAAAAACAAACGTGTGCTTCGCTAGTCACGGTTCGGTTCGTGCATGTACTGTTCGGTTCTTTTGAAATAGACTGAGGTTATTCAATGTGTATTTTTTTTAATGTGTTTATTGTCACACTAGAAATCAAGGCCTATGGAAAGAGGCTGGGACACGGCAGACAGGGGTATGAGGTATAACACACGCGCACTGTAACTGAAGCTGCAGTCATGCATTGTGATTGGCTCAAATCTGGTGAGGATCAGTACTGGTGCTGTCACGATATATCAACGGTGAGAAAATTTCCATCACATCCTTGTTCAGGAGCAGTGTTTCTGTGGGGCAGAATAACTCCCTTTGGTGTGAACTCTGTAACTTTGCAGAACTTTAACATGCACAAAAAAAACCTATATTATATAACACACTAAAGGACAGTGAAAAAGCACAAAAGCATAACAGCAACTCATTAACAGATGAGATGAATATATAGAAACTCACCTCTCCTCAGAGTTATACAGCCGAGCAAGACCAAAGTCTGCCAGCTTTATTTGACCTCTGAATGGGAAAGAAAAAATAATTAAATGTAGCTGAGAAAAATGGACGCGACTATGTCCTGAAATTTATTCTGTCTGAGTGTAAATATACTGAGGACTCACTTGTTATTGAGCAGAATGTTGGAGCACTTGATGTCTCTGTGCAGAAAGTTCTTCTTGTGGCAGTAATCAAGGCCCTCCAGCAACTGTCGCATGAAAGACTTGATGTGGCTCTCATTGAAATGGACCAGGCCAGACTCGAGCAAACCCATCAGGTCGTGGTCCATGTATTCAAATACAAGATAGAAAGCCCCTGAGATGACAGAATAAAGATTTAGTCATTAAATCGACATTGCGTAGCAGGATCATAGAGTCAATATGAGTCAAAAACAAAAACATCATGCACCTTTATCATTCTTGAAATCTAGAGCATCTTCCTTGTCTGTGACGATTTCCTTCATGTTTATGATGCTCTTGTGGTTGAGTTGTCGCAAAATCTTAATCTCTCTGATGGCCGTGATTGGGAAGCCCTCCTTTTCATTGTCCAGACGAACTTTCTTCAAAGCCACCATTTCCGCTATGACACAGACGAACAGAAACATCATCACCAACCTTCACATCAACAGAACACTGATAATGGATGTTCACAATGTTGTTGGAGGTACGGATATCTTCAAAACACTCACCAGTGTCTTTGTCTTTAGCTTTGTACACCTGACCGTAGGTGCCCTCCCCTGTGATCCCAATGATCTCAAACTTGTCCACACAGCGTTTGCCCCAGTCTATCTCAATTTCCTTAATCTCGCCGTATCTTGGCCCACAAATTCTGGAAATTACAAGAACATATTTCAGTTAATATACAGCAAACGCTAAAAAAAAAGAGACAATATAGCACTATATGCAGCATAACATACTTAGGTCTTCGGCGAGGTGTTTGGGACTTCTTGTCGTCAGGAGGGCTGTGTGGGGAAGACGTGCCGCCAGGAAGTTCAGGGGGGAGAGGCAAGTCGGTAAGGAGCTGGCGGGCCTTTCTCTCTGACTTTTTCTTCCCTGAGAGCAAGGTGTCCTTCAAGCTGATGGTAGAAAAAAGCAGGAGTTACAGACAGAGTGATAAATAAAGTATAAATGGTGCATAAGAATTCATGACAAACCAACACACGCATACCTTTCTCCTTTATCCATGTGCTCAAGTACAGTTAGGGGCAGTGGTAGGGAGGATAGAGTAGAGATGAGTGGACCGGTGGCTCGCTCCTTGTCTTTGCTCTGTCCAGATGCTGGTGTTTTCCTTTTGTCCCGATGTACAGAGTCATCTTTCCCCTTTCCATCTCTGTCCTTGCTGGTCTGGTGCTCAGCGGCCCTCTTGGACGTCCTGTCAGAGGGGGACTGCGGCTGGCTCGATGTGGGAGTTCTGGGACCTTTCTCTGGTTGCGGCGGAGAGGGAGGACGGCCCTTCCTGGACGTGTGATTAGACTTGGGGCTGGGCTGAGGAGCAGACGTGGAACTCTTGGTTGGAGTAGATGTGTTGCTGGAGTTCTTGGCCTTGGCGGCTGCTTCGGCAGCTTTGGCCTTTTTCTGCTTACTGAGTTCAGCAGCGAGACTGGTTTTGAAGGTGAGCGTGCTCGGCGAGAGGCTAGAGGGGCGGCTGCGGGAGCGAGAGTGGCGGTGACGGCTGCGAGACCGTGAATGCCTCGAGGATGAATATGGACTTCTGCTACGTGACCGAGCAGATCGCCTGAAAAAAAATGACATGGAGACATTTTCAGATTTTGTTTCAGTTTTACAAACTTCACGCAACTGTTTTACTTGCATGAGATAGAAAGCCCAGTGGGCATCTAAATATGAAGACATAAAATTTAGTTACACCAATGTCACATGCAGGACTTCTTCTCTCACTTAAGAGTAGGGCTGAACCAAATGCTTAAAAGCTTTGCCATGGTAATCAACCTCCAAATCACTATTCAAATCCTTAGTTTTAAATTTTTTTAATTTACAAGTATGTAATAATAATGGATATATCCCAAATAGCCCATGAAATAATGAATAATTCCACATTATTCATATTCAACATTAATTATTATTAGTTATTCTTAGATGGATATCGTTGTTTGTTGTGTGTAGAGATACATGTGTGTCCTGGCACTGAAACAGAGGAAATGGAGACAGACAGAAGAACATGTCAGCCTGTCGTGCTGCTATGCAAAGCTTCAAATACCTTAGAGCATTTCTCATTGAAGCTTCGAAGCCCAAAAAAATAGTATTTGGGACAGCCCTAGTCAATAGACAGTCTGGTCAAAGGTTATGGCCTCAATAAACATAAATGTTGCTTGGGTTGCAACATTACTTGAAATTGTAATAATCTACAATCACTAATGTGTACAACAGCCTAAACCACAGTTTTTTGCATATAAAACACTTAAAAACACATCATATAAATACACCACACATTCTAGGGGTGACAGAAAATAAAAAATTGAATATCATATTGAATGTTTTGTAATGCTGTATCAATTCTCAAAACTCTATGAATTTAAATTAATAGTTTACATGGAAACATTAACTCAATCAATAATTGTTTTATTATTTTAATACCTTGCCAGTTCACAGCCCTGTCACATTCCCATTAGCTGCTAATAATAATAACTCACCTGACATCTGGACTTGGGCTCAGGGACTTCCTGTATGGACTTCGTGATCTCCTGCGGTTCCCATACGGACTTGACCCGAACTCTCCTTGTTCATACGGACTGTGTCGGCCGTAACTCGGGGATCTGCGCCAGTTTGCCGGGCTCACTGGGGATCGCTTCCTTTTGTTGCTGGAGTATGAACTGGGTGACTTTGGCATACTGTATGCCCCATACCCATCTACATCCCGGCTGTAATAGGCAGAACTGGGAGAGAGTCTTTTGCTCCCATAAGTTGGACTTCTTCTAGATATTAGCTGGTTATAACCACCAGGAGACTGGTAGCTATATGAATATGATGTCCCATAGGGACTTTCTGCTTTGAAACCAGGACTTCTCCTGTATGCCCTGAGGTCTTCACGGTCATCTCTATAAGATTGTGGAGCATCTCTGTATGCGGATGGAGGCTCTTTGTCGGATCTTGTTTTACTTTTGTGCCTCTTTGAATCCCTTTTCTCTGCAGATTGTAAGGACTGAGACGTCCTTTTACCATTCCTGTCATTGCTCCTTGTAGTGTCTCTGTGGTTTTTAGAGCCACTAAGGCTACCTCCACTCCTAGCTTTTGAGGGGTCTCTCTCGCGGCTCTGGCGGTCTTTTTTCCTGCCTGGCTCCTTCTCCTGCTTGCTCCTCTCAGATGGCCCTCTTGTTTGCTCGTCCTTGCTGATGCACACTGCGTCCCGGTCTCTCGGGTGACTTCTGTCCGGGGATGCGGGTCCATTATATTCACCAAAGTCAACATCACTCAGTCGGTCCACCGAGAGTCTGTCAGTATGGGGGTCAAGTTTTGGAGAAGGACTCCCAGAAAATCGCTCCGACTGGGAGCTCACGTCATCATACTCAACCAATGTCCGAAGTTCAGCGTCTTTATCAAAAGTGCCTTTTCGGTCATTGTCAGGGTCACCTGCTGTACCGGTATGCCACAAGTCTCTCCCCCTGGCCTGTCTGCGTCTCTTTCTCCGAGAAGCCGATGACCGCCTCTTCTCTCGGTGTCTGTCTCGCTGAGCAGCACCGCTCCCTGGTTTACTACGCCTGTCCTGTCTGTTAGCATTTCTCTGAGCAGAGGGGCTCCGTCCCCGACCCTCGCGAAGCACCTCTGGATTAGGCATTTATCCACAAAATAAACCCTAGAGCCACGTTGAGAATAATCCTTTATATTACACACTTTACCTAAACTATGTCCCTTGTTGTGTCGTGGAACAAAACATTGGGGCTAGCTGTGTAACAGGCTAGTTAGCTAACGTTACAGCGAATTCACAATTAAGACAGCTAGCTAGCTAGCTAGCTAAATCACGAGCTTAACATTAGCATTAGCTCGTTTCTGGTTCAAGAAAAAGTGACGGTAGTTAATTCATGGCACCTGGCGCCTGTAGAGTCACATAAAATCCACAATATGGTGTGTAGTTATAGAGCCAGTCGGTACTCAACCATTGTACTCCAGGACGGAAATCTCCCAGATCTGCTAGCTACCAGTCGGTTTAGCCAGCTAGCCTCCGATAGCTAACTGTGTCCAGCTAGACATTCCATTTCATGGTCAAAGCACAGGCCCAAAGCCCCTCTAAATTTAAAATCCGCTTCTTCTGTAACGTTGCACTTGATGCAAGCGCGTAAATCCATCAACCAGATAGTGTTAAAGTGGACGTAAAAAAACTCAGTCTCCTCCTCACAAACTTCTTCTCGCCTTCCATCACACTCCAGTGTGCAACAAGGAAGTGAATAGCACGCGAGTTGGCTGGGTAGCCGCCGCTAGCCGAGCTAGCCGCTAGCACCTCTAGCCTGCTAGCTTTCTTTTCTCCTTGCGTGGAGTTCAATGCAACTCAGTCAAGATGCACCTACAACAATGCTCTTCAAAAACACGCCTGCGTCCACGTATCCCGCCGGCTTGTTGATCCCTCTCACAGCCGCATGGTCCAAAAGTAGGAAACGTGTTTCGGGGCAAAATGGCTGCAAAATCCCTTGAATTTATTTCAAAATACTGTAACTTTGTTCGCAATGTGGCTAACGGTAGAAGTCGCCAGGGCCCAGACAGCTTTCAAACTACAGGCCGTGTGCGTCGGTGTGAACCAATGATACCCGTATGCGTAATCCGGATCAGCGGTTACGTCACCACCAAGGGAAACCCCTACTTTCAACACATAAAACGAAACAAACATTTAGAAAATAAATAAATATATTAGGATGCCCATCAGCATTTGAACACTGAAAACCAGACACTAATTTGGGGCATTAGTTGATTTTATTCACTTATAAACATCATATATTCCACATAAAATACAAAAAACTACAAACTAATATGCATTTTCAATAATTTTACAGACTTAAATAATAGTTGTGATATTCAGATTTAACTATAGAAAATACTACTGGTATTATACACAAGAGTAAAATAGTACTGAAGCATTTAACTGATTAAAAAGTAACTGTACAAAAAATAGCCACTAATACATTAGTTAACACATATATATATATATTAATCGATGAATAAAGGGACTAATTTACAAATTAATTCATTATTTGACATTTTTAATGGGCAATAAAAAGTAGAATTATAAAAAGAATTTACAAATGAAATGATCCATCAATAAACTGTTTTTAGATTTTAGTTTTAAATGATGTATTATACTGTTTTTGGAAATCCCCTTTTAATTTGAAAATATTTATTTTAAAAATATTTTATTGCAAATTTCTTGTGAATTCATGTACAATATATGCAGTATTTGCAGTAGTGTGTTTGCTTCCTCAGTTCTCCACTTCCTTTTTCATTTTATTTTACTCTTCTGTTTGAATGTACCACTGGGTATACTAGAATAATAATAGTAATAATAATGATAATATTGCACATATTGTACAGGAATTCACAAGAAATTTGCAATAAAAGTATTAAAAAAATAAATAAATATTTTCAAATTAAAATGGTATTTACAAAATCCCATAAAACAGTCAATAAATACATCACTTAAAAATAAAATTTAAAAACTATTTATTGATGGATTATTTCATTTGTAAATTATTTTTCTAATTCTTCTTCATATTCCCCATTAAAAATGTCAAATAATGAATTACTTTGTAATTTTGTCCATTTTTATAGATTAATAAATCAATTTGTAAATTGATTTATGTTTTTATTACAATTTATGTGACTATTGTGGTTCTCCATACTTGTCTTTCCTATTTCTATCTTATTGCGTAAACCTGTTTTACACCTGTTTTTAGAAACTGTAATAGATTCCTACATTATATGGAAATCATTCCCAAAATATGTTTATATCAAATGTGTGCATGCTTTTATTTTTAAATGTATTTAACCAGGAACAAATTGAAAATAAAAATCTCTTTTACAAGGATGTCCTGGCCAAGACAGGCAGTACAGTTTCAGACATACAATATACAGTATAACTGTGCAATACTGTCATTTATACTGCATATACACTGTATACACTGCATATACTTCGTTTTTTTTATTTATACCATTCTGGCATTTATGTTTAAGATACTTAATATATCCCACTTCTGAGAATTTTGCATTTACTTTTAAGCTAAGTTATATATTTAATTATATTAATGCAAATATTTAGACATATTTCTTATATTCTCATTTTCAGTTTTAGTACTTACATGTCTTTACACATATCGTTTATACTGTAGAATTCTATACACAATTTATTATTTTCTTACATTTCTTTGTTTATAAAAGAGCAGCTGTGATGTCCCAGTTTCTGTTTCTGATACAAGTTACAGGCAATAAAATTTCAGATCACAGTATGAGTTTGGCAAAATCCACCTCAGATCATCTACAACCTAATGCACCTTCCTCCAGCTTCTCCTCATAATCTATTTTTGAAAATATCCTGATTTTATTCTAATCAACAATTTGTTGCCAGTAGTTGTAGTTGTGCACTAGATACTATATTAAACACTCAGTGTCCACAACATACAGCGACTGCAACATAACCATGTCTGTACTATGGTAAATCAATACTAAGTGAGCTGTGGGGCGACTTTATATGCAGCGCAGAGAATCAGTGTGACTGTGTAAACACAGATATGCAAGTACATCATACCATAGTGCAACAAGAACAATTGGATGCAGTTAAATTTTGTCTAATAACTGCTTACACACAGGACAAATTCAAGGTAAAATTATGGAGTAAAGATACACCATCCTAGGGATTCACTGCTTGGATAGTGTAACTAAAGGTATGAAACATTCATCTGATCAATAGAAATGAAGGTCGAGCTCTGCAGGTTGTGACATTCAGCGCGTTCACAGAAATATGAGCGGCGTGCAAACTCCCACAGGAGCTCTGTCTGCTCGGTGTAATAACTCAAGTCTAGACAGAAATCTTCACACAAAGAATATCTGAATGCATTGGGAAAATGTTATTAGTAATATCCACTTTTATTTGCCATTTCCAAATAACTCACAAACAAAACAAAAAAAATAATGAATTGAAATGTAAGCTTCACCTCTTGCATTCACAAACAGATAGGCTACATTAGTGGTTACGTTCAAAAAGAAGTAAACATGAAGGAAACATTTGACTGATGGCATACATACAACCATCCAATCAAAGACGTATACATCTACTCTTTATTCCAACGGTATTTCTATAAAAGGCAAGTTATTTGAATACCCAGTAGGACAGGTTGCTCATAGCGTTCACACAAATATCTGCTTTAGTATCACCCCTTGAATCCCGCTGAAAACATTTGGGCCATCACATCTATTAGCATGAAGACAAAGAAAAGATTTATAGATGAATGTTTGCTCCAAAAACAAGAATTAGATGGTCGTTAAGCCAATGTTCGAGTAAGCAAGCACTGTGGTTTAAGTATAGTAGCTTCACAGCAGCTAATGTAATGGCCGTAAGCTAACGCAGATACGCCATAACGGACTGAGATTCAGTTTCTGCGCCTGTCACTTTAACTGTCAGGTGTGTTTCTATCCTGGTATGGTGTACTGGAGGTTAGCCCTTATAACATATTAACCCAAACTACTTTCTAAACATTCTCATGCCACAAGACCCCAACATTATGGGCAAATCTTTAAACTCTCTCTACTGTGTGCTTTTCAGTTAACAATTAATACCACGGACATTCTTTTGCATTAATATGATTTTTTTTTTTTTTTTTTGTACAATTAACACACTGAAATATGACAAAACAAAGCCTGTAATCAAAGCCAGGAGTTACTTAGTGTTCATGTATTAACTCAAGGAATCAACGAGAATGTTTTCAAATATAAAAATAATTCACAATGTTTGTTGGGTTTCTGAGCACTGAACAGTACTGAATGCTTCAAGTGTACTCACTAATTTCAATACTATCATATTCTATTCCTCTTTGTGATTACAACAATCATTTTTGCATAGTCTCCAGTGTTGGGCACCCTATTTGTTGAGGAAATACTTTTATGCAAATGGTGAGCTGTTAAGGTTTAAACTGGACCAGAGTGAAACGTGGTAACCACCTCTGGATGGTGGTCTTTAAAAAATAATTAAATAAGTTATATTAAATAAGTTAAAAGAAAAAAAACAGTGGCTCAGTCATAAACTCAGAGAGTGGAGGGGCAGATTTCACAGTGTGTTTAGGTCGGTTGTTAATCACGTACATATGGTGCCTTCCAATGGGATCATGTTTACCGTGTTTACGAGTTGGGCCCATATGAACGCCCCCTCATGTCGTATTCACGACCTCGTAAGTGGAAAGTTTCTGAAAGTTCAGAGTTTAAAGTTGTATGGTTTGTTGACGTTGTAAGAAATGGCGGAAGCCATGGAAGTTCAATTTTTTGGTACATAATTTTAGTTGTATATTGTAATTTTTTGCTATGTACTATCTCAGGAAAATGTTGATATCCTCAGCGACATCATTTTTCTCCTCTGTCATTATGTCTCTACATTTCCTTCATTGTGTTACCCACTTGGTAGCTTGCTAACTTGTTAGCTTCTGTGACTACTAGACGCCGCCAGTAATGTTAATATTGCCGTTGCTTAACAGCGATGTTCTTCACAACTTAACAACCTGAACGCCAAGCATATCGTGTACACAAGCTCCCATGTTGTAAACACAAGCTCACGAATTTCATTTGAAGGCACCAACTATATATGAAGATGGATGACAGCTTCTTAAAAGTGAAGCCAAAACATCTGGATCGCCCCCTGGTGGCTGGCTGCAGTATAGGTCAAAACTCCCACCTCCTCCATGTTAGCAGATGGGACATGGGCCAAACTAAAAAGTCAAAGTACACATCAAGCAAATTTTTCCCAAAGAGTTTCTGCCATTTTAGGTAGTCCTTATCACGCTCACGATGGTATGTTCAAGAATTTGGTTTTAATTAGGGATGCTAATGGGAAAAAAAACAAACAAAAAAACTAACTGATAACAGACCCTCGTTTACAGATTATTAACTGTTCACCAACAAGATTTGTGCCTCGAATGCAGCAGTGCACCAGCTGCAGTCTATGAGCACAACAAACTGAGTCAACAGTTCACCATCAGGAGGGTTACTGTAGCAGCCACGGTGCTGCCTTCACTGCCTCCAGTTCACCGTCTGGGAGCGTTAGCAGCCACGGTGCTGCCTTCAGTGCCTCCAGTTCACCGTCTGGGAGCGTTAGCAGCCACGGTGCTGCCTTCACTGCCTCCAGTTCACCGTCTGGGAGCGTTAGCAGCCACGGTGCTGCCTTCACTGCCTCCAGCTCACCGTCTGGGAGCGTTAGCAGCCACGGTGCTGCCTTCACTGCCTCCAGCTCACCGTCTGGGAGCGTTAGCAGCCACGGTGCTGCCTTCACTGTCTCCAGTTCACCGTCTGGGAGCGTTAGCAGCCACGGTGCTGCCTTCAGTGCCTCCAGTTCACCGTCTGGGAGCGTTAGCAGCCACGGTGCTGCCTTCACTGCCTCCAGTTCACCGTCTGGGAGCGTTAGCAGCCACGGTGCTGCCTTCACTGCCTCCAGCTCACCGTCTGGGAGCGTTAGCAGCCACGGTGCTGCCTTCACTGCCTCCAGCTCACCGTCTGGGAGCGTTAGCAGCCACGGTGCTGCCTTCACTGTCTCCAGTTCACCGTCTGGGAGCGTTAGCAGCCACGGTGCTGCCTTCACTGTCTCCAGTTCACCGTCTGGGAGCGTTAGCAGCCACGGTGCTGCCTTCACTGCCTCCAGCTCACCGTCTGGGAGCGTTAGCAGCCACGGTGCTGCCTTCACTGCCTCCAGCTCACCGTCTGGGAGCGTTAGCAGCCACGGTGCTGCCTTCACTGCCTCCAGCTCACCGTCTGGGAGCGTTAGCAGCCACGGTGCTGCCTTCACTGTCTCCAGCTCACCGTCTGGGAGTGTTAGCAGCCACGGTGCTGCCTTCACTGTCTCCAGCTCACCGTCTGGGAGCGTTAGCAGCCACGGTGCTGCCTTCCTGCCTTCAGCTCACCGTCTGGGAGTGTTAGCAGCCACAGTGCTGCGTGTAGTGTTGCAGACATGCAGCCACTTTCCCAGTAAAAGTCTCCACCGCTCATTTAGTTTAGTTTAGCAGGTTGTCAGCTGTGTGTCTGCCTGGCGTAACTTTAGCGAGTGCTCGACAGACCGCGAGTGTGAAGTTGTTGGTGGCGTTTGGTGCAGTTTATTTGGTACAACTCAAGACCAGAGCCAACTTCCTGTATCTGTAATGCCGGCTCAGACTCTCTTAAGGTGGGCTGTTTAGGTGAACCAGCTTTTCTCCTTAAAATGACGAGCCACTCCTCTGCATTTTTCTCAGCTTTTTAAATTAATTATTTAAATTTCTTTCAACAATTTAACCAACAGAGTTAATCGCTTAAAATGCTTAATGTCAGTTAAAGGTTGTTTATTAACATCCCTAGTTTTGTCATTATCTGATGCTATAGAAATGAGGGTGAGACGTTATGATTGGCAGCTGTGTGTCTCCCTCACTAACAAGCTACATCCACGTACAGCACCTCATTACCACATGGCTCCGACTGACATCTCAAGATGGCAGCTCCCGTATTTCAGATATTTTGGCTTCACTTCTGGGAGGAAGTCGTCCCTCTTTATATACAATCTATGATCACGTATAGCACACTCATTTTGCCAATTTTCTTTCACATGTTAATCCTCACTTGAATGTCTACTATACGAGAGCAAGAGGAAATGATCATTAAGATGTTGCTAGAGCTTTATAACACCAGGTAGCCTTGCACAAAATGGAGCGAAGGTTAACTAAGTAGGATGTCAATGACCTCTAAACTCTGCACATCATTGGCAAGCTAAGATTACAGGCAAACAGGAAGGGTATGGGGGGAATTATTCACATTCACAATGGACAGAGAGGCAACAGTGATGCACTGTACATGAATTACTAAATCCCACATAACCTTGCATTTCTTTCCCAGGCCGTTCACAATGAAGTACTTTAAGTTTTTACACACTGCAGTGCTTCCTTTTGATGCTCACTATAGCAGGTTCACTTCCAGTAATAAGTGGGCACTTAATTGTACTAGCTAGCATTTTTCTTTGGTGACTGAGAGCAACTTTTTTTTTGGACACTTCTATGAAGCCTGCATTCATTTTTGATATTTTATGCCTTAAAATTCATCTATCCATTAATTTATTTGAGTCCCTATTAAGGAATATATTTAAGTAAAAAAAGAGGTTGGTAATTAAAAGTCTGAGCCAGGAAAAGCAAAATTGGCAAAATAAATCTTTACATGACTGGAAGAAATTTATTTGCTCGACTTTAATGTAACAGCATGTAAAGGATGTAGTGTTATGGAATCGCCTTTTTTATCAGGAGCACCAGGGATTCCTTTATCGCAGAAAAAAATAAAAGGCAATGAAAGTCGTTGGCCAAGTGAGGTAAAACTTCTGAAATGTTATAACTGAAAAAACAAGTTCAAGTGTTGTAAAAAATAAATCCCTCACAGATTTAAGGGTAATGATTAATGTTGTTTTGTGCATTTGAGAGGACTTGACAAAGTGATGCAAAGGGGAAAGAATAAGAAAATTAGTGCGCTTATATCTTATACTGGTTGATATGATAAGAAAAGGTGTGACTTCACAGATAAAAATAAGGTAATAAAATTGAGGTGTAAAACAACAAATAGGAATGGCATTAAATTTCGGCTCTTCGTTAACGATCTTTCGATTAAGATGCTTCATATATTCACCAGTGCAACGTACATTTTGGTGGCACTTGATGAACTCTGGGTTGACACTACGCTGCTGAGTCTGTTCACTTACATTTCCCACCAAAGCTCCAGCTACAACTCCATTTAAACCTCGGCTCTGACACTGTTTTTATCTTTTCAAATGCACAGTTGTCTCAATATATTATACACATCAAACTTTACAATGAAAGGTTTCGTAACATTTCACGGCTTAGCCTCTTGTCAAGCTTAGGCCTAAATAAACACCATCCATTTATTACACTCTGTAATGTGGTCAGAATAAGAGAGAGAGAGTACATAAATTATTTGGAGTGTCAGCACATAAAAAGTTAGAGCTATAAATGGTGTATGGAGTGCCACCTTACTACTCCCTGACACACGGTCAGATGTCCTGTTAGCCAGGAACAGAAAGTCATGGTCAGGTTTGGGCACAAAATAAATGCAAAAGTCTGAGAAATGTATATGTACATAAGCAGCTACCCTGCTCCTCTGTTACCACTATAAAATACAGCATCTCTCTCTAATTCTCTTGGCCAAACTTTTACTTTTCTTCTTCCCGTTCTTCTCTTTGCTGTCCTCCATTTTCCTCGCCCGGATCTCTCTCATCAGGTCAAAGAACACCTGTTTGAAAACACAAGAAGTAGGAGTTCACGCTCCTCTGCTAAATATCAACGACGTAAACAAGCCAATTTTGGGCTCGATCCCCTCCTCCTGACAATCATCAGCAAAGCCCAGATTTTTTCTTGGTTCTAAATATTATTTTTCCAGATATTCCTGTGGTGCGAGTATCGCAAATATGAAAAGTGTGGGGGAACCTCCCGATTTTCCCAAGAGACTCCTATTTTTTAAATTGCCATCTCCCTGATTCCTCCCACGGTCACAAATCTCCCTTATGCATCCAGATTTATGTCATTTTCACACCTTTGTTTTTTCCTTTTCTTTATCCCAGCCTGTTTCTGGTGCTGTACAGCGTGTATAACCCTTACTGTTTCCACCCGGATGTTTCCTGGTGGAAGAGATGCTCGCGACACAGCGTGCAGCACCCAAAGCTGGTCTTTGCTCAATGCAGAGAAAAGCCGTTGTGGCGTGAGCTGTGAGAAATAACGGGTGGTGTCCTTGTCGTGTTTTGTCTGAAAGGGTCTCCAGTGAGTGAGAGACAGAGAAAGGGATGGAGAGTACTTAGAGAAATAAATATGCAAGCAGCAGCAAACTGATGAAAATCAGTTTATGCCAGAGATTCACACAAATTCACACCAGATGGGAGAATTCCGTTTTCTTTCCTGAGACTTAAAAGTTAATAGAAAAGATTTCGGCAAGCTTAGATCGACGCAGTATTTCACTAGATTCTTTAAATACTAAGCTTTATGATATTATTATTATTATTATTATTATTATTATTATTATTATTAGGTGCGTTGTGATCTCATGCTTTTTCTATTTTCTATATTCACTGTATTCCACTCCTCCTTGTTTTCTGAAAAAAGGTGGAGCCTCTACCACCACCAGGGTGCACAGGTGCTCTGCATACTACCACTGATGAGAATGGGGGTGGTTCTTTCTACCAGCCTTCCTTTCTGAGGTAATGTATGGTCTGATGAAGGTCTAACAGACCAAAAGCTTAATATTTAATAATCTAGTCAAATACTGCTTGGACCCACAAGTGTGGGGGAATGTTTTCTATCATCTTTTGGACTCATTTATGTTTCCAGCACCTTAGCTAAGATTTAGACAGGTGGAGCACTTGTTCATCCTGCATACTGAGACTAAAAAGGAAAATTAACTATTCAACAAACCCCCAGATCCCCCAATTCGGTTTTGAAATCCTCCCTATTTTTGAAGTCTCAAGGTTGGCAAGTATTCCCCAAAGACAGCTGATAACGCAGTCACATGGGAAAGATCGATAGCCAATTGGGAGTCAAGCTGCCTGAAGAAGAAAGGAAAACAATTGCTGTCGTGGTGGCCGCGGCTAATGCACAAGCTAATGCACAAGCTAATGCAAAACACAAAGCATAAAGTAGTCGTAAAATGGACCTCAGAAATGGACTAACTTGTTGATTTGTGGCAAGAACCTGTCCATGACTTCACCCATATACGTCTTTGTGAATTTGCAGTACTAAGTCGTGCTAAAACTCGTCGTCTGCCATGTTTGTTTACACTAAACACATCTGATCGTGAGAGATTTTGCTCTCCACACACTATAGGAACAAAACTGTTAAATTTAACATCACGTCATTGTGTGTGGGCTCTCTCACATTTAACACATCTGTTAAGAGTTGAAAAATCTTTCAGTGTGGGCCAGGCTTCAGCTAGTCAAACGTACCTTATCAACATTGGCACGGGTTTTGGCAGAAGTCTCCACGTAGCACACACCCCACTGCTCGGCGCGTGCCTTCGCCTCGTCTGCGCTAACCTGCCGTCGGTCATCCAAATCTGACTTGTTCCCAACCAGGAGGAAGGGCACATTCTCGTCCTCCTTCACTCGCAGAATCTGCTCTCTGCAAACACAGAAAAGCAATTCAGCAATGAATTATGTAAATCAACAGACTACTGTCTGCTAAAGGGAATGAGGTAAAAATGTAGAAAATACAGCTGGCTTTAATGATGTTCCAAAATGTCAAAAAAGTATACACTGGTTTTGCATTTAAGCAGGAGAAGAAACTTAATGGGTACAGTAGTTAAATTGTAATGGATGGAAAACTGTCTCATTAAAACATTGTTTGCTACTAGACCTGAAATCGACTGTTGCTGCAAAAGACTCCAGTTCTGTGATGGAGAATACACAGAGGAAACCCTCGCCGCTGCGGAAGTAGTTATCTCGGATGGCTGCGTAGTCCTCTTGTCCAGCCGTGTCAAGGATGTCAATCTGTACCTCCTCTCCGTCCAGCACCACTTTCTTCCTGTAGCTGTCTGCTTTGGTGGGCTCATAGTCCTCAACAAACTACAAGAGGGAAATGATGTTTATGTTAACATCTGTGGTCAATTTGCCATCAACAGAAACATTCCTCCTCCAACAACTTGTGATTTTACAAGAGTGTTGCAAGTTGCTCACCAGGGCTGGGACGATGCTTTCATATCCTCATTCATACGATTACGCTACTTGAGTGCCGATTCTACAAGTATTGCGATTTGATATTACGATTTATTGTGATTTTTGTTAACTTTTCTAACATTAAACCATGGGGAAAAGGTGAATTAAACACTTTTAGGGATTTTTTCTTTGGAAAATTTTTAAAATAAAAAAATAAAAAAAGGGGCGGGGCGGGTGTAGTGGTTAGCGCTGTCGCCTCACAGCAAGAGGGTCGCAGGTTCGATTCCAGCTTGCGGCTCTTCTGTGTGGAGTTTGCATGTTCTCCCCGTGTAAGCGTGGGTTTTCTCCGGGTACTCTGGCTTCCTCCCATTGCCCGTAGGTGTGGATGTGAGCGTGAATGGTTGTCTGTCTTTTTGTTGTCTGTCTCTATGTGCCCTGCGATGGACTGGCGACCTGTCCAGGGTGAAGCCCGCCTTCGCCCGATGCCAGCTGGGATCGGCTCCAGCCCCCCCGCGACCCCTAACGGGATAAGCGGTTGACGATGGATGGACATTTCCCTCACAAATTGGTGGTATTTTCTTTTAATTTATAAGGAACATGTAATGTTTTATACTTCTGGTGAATATAATCCAGTCAATCCTAGTTCCATATATGTATTTTGTATATACAGATCCCTTCGTTAACACCTTATTTTGAAAACCAGACATAGTCGCACGTATACTTCCGCTAACTCGTTAAGTCTGTCGCTAGCTCTCCCGTCAGCTCTGTTCTCATTATACATCAGCTGTGTTTAACATAAATGTCAGTATATGATGCTCTACAGTTGTAGCATCAGCTGCTTTGACCACAGAGATGAAAGTGACGGCTGGCTTGATCGCACGTTACCGCAATATGATAATGTTTCCTGTTCATCACAGAGTTAGCATGCAGCTTTAGCTGTGATGCCTTGCTCTGTTTTTCCTGCAATGTGTGAAACCCAAAGTGTTTCCATACTTTACTGTATGTGTAGTGTTTACCATGTTGGCTTTAATATGTGAGGGTGCAGGTCAGATCCACTCAGACCCTCTGCCATTTCGGCTTGCAGTGACCGTTTGTTTTGTTTTTTGACGGATAAGGAACGAATATGACGTTGTACTACTCAGACTACAACAATAAAAATGGTAACTTCCTTCTACCTCTGTGATGACTACTCAATTCTGGCATTAAAAGAAATTCTTAAAAAAAAAAAAAAAGCAATACATAGGTGAGTCTATTCTTTCCCATCCCCACTGCTCACCTCATCATACATGAACTGGAGCGTGAGGGCTGATTTCCCCACTCCTCCACTGCCCACCATAATCACTTTGTGCAGGGCTAGAGAGTTCTGCCCTTTTGGCTTAGCAGCGGCCATGGCTCTGTGCACCAGGAGAGATCCGAATGTGAAAGGTAGAAAGTTCAATGTGGAGCTGGAGGATTGTGAAACAAAGGCCGTGAAATCCTGCTGCAACGATGATAATTCCTGCAGAGAGAAAAAAAAGAAAAGAGAGGAGAAATCCTAAGATGTTTCATCATCACTTCCGAGGCTCTAGATTTCATTTCTGCAGCTCGACTGAAAAGCCATCACTGTGTCTCAGAGCAATAAAATAAAACCAGGATAAACTGCTATTACCCTATAAATGTAGTGAAGAAGATTATTCTCTGTACCTGGTTAAAACTACAGAAAGATAAAATGTGGCTGTTTCATGAATCAGTATTTTCATTATCGCTCCTCCCTTTAGCGATGTGTCTGCAGAACGACTATACACTACTTCCCTTAATGTAGCTACAGTGAACACTCTTCCTTAAGTTTTACTTTGCAAGAAAACTAGATTCCTTTATGGAGAAAATAATACTCATAGCAGTGTTTCCCCATACATTATGCAGAAATTATTTGGGTGATTCAAATAAAAACGTTATCTGCATGAACATGAAAATTTGAGAAAAAGTCTGCCAGAAAGGTGCGCTCATGGTCAGTCATATTGATCAGCAAAATGCTCCTGACAAAATGTGTTCAGTCGTCACATAAGTACCAAACTCAGTGACATCAAGTCCAAAGCACCATGTATAAATGGAGAAATTAACTGTTAGTATTAACATTTGTTTCTGTTTACATAATTCAAACTTTGTCATACATTTTAGCCGATAAATACATCTCAAAACACTGCATGAATACATTACATCCAATTACAATCAAAACATAAACTACAAAAAATACAAATGTCTTAATCACAGGGAAGCGCTGTCAGTCAGTCAAAATGAGATAATAAGAGCTGCCAGATATTGTAAAATTTCTGGGCTGATCCACGAATATCAAATTGATTTTCTTTCCAGTTTGAGGAACACCATAATATCCTCTATCAGGGATGATGATGAGTATTTGATAAGTTTGTCAGTACTTTGGGATTTATCCAAATTATGATTACTGTCAATGTATATTTTATTTTTATTATTTATTTCATTTAAATCTTTTTTTTCTACTTGTTAAAAATTAGATTTATTTTTAGCCTTTTAGCATAGGTTATTGGTGAGGGTCAGGTGGGTGAGGGATTGGGGGAAAAAATACCAAAATATAGAGGGACAATCATAGATTTGTGCTTTATTTGTATGTTTTTATAAACATGATATTACTTCCAAGAAAATATTATTGGAAAAAATAGAAGCTACCACATGAATTCAGTGCTATTTTGCAGCCACCCAGTGTTAGAAATTAACTGTTTTGTCCACCAGCCATTCCTGAGATTACCATTGCTTTTTGTTTTGTTTTTTTGGCTGGTGAGTGAAGCAAACTTAGCAGCACACTTTACTAGCATTTGACTGGTGGCTGGTGCTACTTTCCAACCCTGAAGCCAACTTTCACACGCTGGATGTCAGACAAATCACGCATGAATTAGCAAACCTGTGCGAAAATAGATATGATATGGATAATCAAACTTAACTGTACATCATGACAAACAGGTAAATTCCACTTGCCCCAGAGGAACCCGCTGAAGCCATTTAGCAACAACCTTTTTTTTTTTTTTTTTTAAAGCTTCTGAGTAACATCTGGCAGTATTTTCCAAAGGACTGGATAAAATCTGACAGATGCCAAAGCTATTTAGCAGTCAGTTTCCCATACTGGACAGTCCGGACAGACTATGGGAATACCATCAAGTGTGTGTTAATGCCCTTCCCTATCGCAGCCCCACACAGACCTCCCTGGGGATCAGGGATAAAGATGGGAAAGCAGCCAATAGGTCATTATACAAATTAACAAAAAGGGTGTATGCACTAAAAGTCAATATTAAGATTTAGAACAGGACGCAATGTCCTTTCAGTTTAACCATTTAAACCCCTATAGTAGGGAAACGTATCTTTAATAGTTTTTAGACAACACTGTTGACCCATATAACGTTATATCCATAATGTAAGGCAGGTTAAAGTCCATACGAAACGTTTACAATGACAACAACAAGCATCTAGGTTTCAAAAATGACCTCACAATGAGGTGTAAGCTTTAATTAGGTAATGGTGACACATCATCACCGGTAAACAAACGTATAAACGGATCATGAAATTGGCTCAATAACGTAATATAATATGATACACTGTTAATCTATTAAGCTTCTATTTCACCTTATTACAACAACAACAGACGACTGAAATCATAAATATAAACGCGCAATGCTCTAATAATCATGTTAACTTATTAGCAAGTTAGCTGGTGACATGTCAACAGCAGGTAAACTAGCTAGCAGGTAGTGGGGCGATGTGGCTAACGAGCTAACTAACGAGCTAACTAGCGGGTTAACGCCACCCGGGTGTTAATTAACATGCGAGGACACGGAGGTAGCGGCCCAGATATTAAAAGACAAATCCTTAAAATCGGATACACAGCAACAGATGTTCGGTCGATCCCCGTTAGCCACAGCTAGGCAGGCGAAACGGCTAGCAAGCAATAACAAGCAGCTAATCACAACTAAATGATGCAACGTTTAAAAAAAACAGAGCAAATATAACCAGCAGCGAGCGTTAAAACGGCAGCTTATATGTGAATAACATCACCTACCGGTAAATTAAACAGTGTTCACCTTGCTACGACGTTTGACGGAGGCTGAATTGTGGTGGTAAGATGGGAAGACTCAGCTAGCTGCTTGTTAGCTCATGGCTAGCTCGCTAGCTAACTCCAGAGCGGACTGACTGCACGTCCTGTGGGCTCGGCTCCGTCTGACAACGCCCGCCCGCCTGGGAGCACCGGACAACGCTCACTTTTACTTTTTATGTCAATTTCTCAGAAATAAAAACATCGCCGAACTGTTAGAAATAATAATATAAGCTCCTGATTATTTAGTCTGGTGGTTGAACATCTAATACAGTGGATTAGACATGCGAGATAATTGATTAAGTGGATAATCTGCATAAACGTTGGCACGTTTGTTCAGGTGGAGACCCTTTGTCAAGTCAGCACGAGGGACAGACTGCCAGGAGCAAGGTAATGTTGGTTTAAAGTTGTAGTTTTGTTTAAGTTAAATACATTTTCATCATTAAATCCGAACACAGAAGTGTTTATTTGTAGCCCAAATATATTTGATTGTTTAAAATAAATCAATATTCTATAGTTAAATCCAAACACAGATGTAAACATTTCATGTTTTAAATAATTTAAAATTTTATCAATAATTTAATATTTTATCATTAATTCCAAACACAGAAATAACTGTTTATTTTGTTGTTTAAAAAAAAATCATCATTCAATCCAAACACAGAAGTGTTTATGTGCAGCAAACACAGACGTAACCATTTATTTTCATGTTTTACATAAATTAATATTTTATCATTAAATCCAAACACAAGTGTTTATTTGTTGCCCAAATATACTGTATATTATTGTTTTAAATAAATTAATATTTTCACAACGTCTAACTATTAATTTGTTACCCAAAAATATATCTAAAAATTGCTTAAAATTGAAAGAAAGAAACAAATTTAAGCTTGTGGATACCGTTTTTAGTATTTTTTTTTCTCTCATTTTCTATGCTTTATTAATGAAGTCCACAAGCTCTGATGTCAATTTCTCACTAATAAAAACATTGTCTTACAGTTATGAATAATAATAAAATAAAAGTTATTTTTGTCTCATGGTTGAACATGTAATACCGTGGAATAAACATACACAATAACTAATTAATTGGATAATCTGCATAAAAGACCCTATGTCAAGCAAGACTTTAAGGAGCAAGTAATGTTTATTTAAAGTTGTTGATTTATCATAAATAACATTTTATCATTAAATCCAAACACAAAGTAGCTGTTTATTTGTAACCCAAAGATATGGTTGACTACTTTAAAATTGCCTAAAACTGAAGAAAAGACATTAAAAGCATAAGTTTGTGCATACTTTGAAGTTTAACTGTAATTTCTTTTCATTTTTTAAGCTTTAGTCATGAAGTCCATAATCTCTGAGCTGCACTTGAAGTTTGCAGAGAAGACATGGAATGAAACCTTTCAGCTTGTCCGAAGATGCATGGTAAGACGTCCTCTGTTTTCCTCAGCATGTTAGTCTTAAATCCTCTTTTAAAGTTCCCATTGGCAGGGTTATTTAAAGGGACGCACCTTTATTAGTTCTATGCAGATGTGATCAATGCTTAAACAAAAGTTATTGTTACTGGATGACTTCTGTGCTGCAAATCAGGAACTGGTGTGGTAACACGCTTGGAGTGAGATCATCTCTGCACAAACACACAAGTCTTTGTTGTTGGATCAGTTTGTGCATTGATGGATTCACTTCAGCCACATGGCATGGTGTAGTAAGAGCCTTTTTGAGACAAAAACTAAATTGTTTTTTTAGGCCTTTGTTTTTAATGTTTAACACTGTCATGTTTGCTGAGACAATCCTTATCTGTTCTTAGAAAGATGTGCCACTTGTAGATGCGTATCATTTTGCTTCAAGCTATGAATGCAGAGCTTCACAGATGTCTTTACCACTCAAACAAAAAGGCTGCAAAGTGCTCTTTAAGTGTATTGAGCACTGCTATACTGATGTGTATGCTGAGGCAACGAGAGGGTGTGTTAGTTTTCTTCAGATTTGTCGTGGGTGGAGCAGCAGGACAGATAATACTTCTGGATTAATACAAAGTAGAGCTTGGCAGCAGTCAGTCTCTGGAGTCCAGTAAAGAAAAGTGATTAGATGGTGGTCTGAGGTGATGCATGGTCCGGGGGGATAGGCAGCTGGGGCTCATCATGCAGGTTCCTGCCAGCAGTGATGCTGAAGAGGACTTCTATACGACTGAGGGCACAATGTATTTTAAAATTTTGAAAACATCTTAAAGTGACATTTTCTTTGCAGTGCGCTGGTGTTGTGGGGTAGGCCGGGAGGACCAAACACTGTTTATACAAGGATGACTTTATCACACAACTGGTCCTTTGTTTGTGTCTTCCCTTTGTTCTCCGATAGGACAGACCCAAAGATGAATCCACACCCTGTAAGCCGCTGGTTAGATCCCTGGAAATGCTCCAGGAAGCCTTAAATGGTAAACAAGCAACACACCAATGATTCTGTATGTATTTTAATACACGTATGTCACTTAAGTGACAGTAAGTGGGTCTTTGTGTGTTTCAGTGTCCTGTATGAACGCCATGAGGTCTCGTCTGGAGATAATCGCCAAACAACAAGGGTAAATGTTGACTTAGCTTGTGATGTTTGACTTCACAGCCTGACAAGATCTCTTTTCCTGGCTGATCATTAACAGGATCCTCATTATAGAGGTTAATTTCTCTTGTAATATAATTTGGCAGCACATTATGTTCTGTCCTCCCTAGAATGGGCTTTCACATTACCGACGCCACATGCTACCTGACAGCCGATTTGTTCTACCTGGAGGTGGTGTTGCTACCATGTGGTGGGGTGGCGGAGGTCAAAGTGGCTCCACATGGAGACTCCCCTGTTGTAAGTGGACCACCATTCACATTAGTCCCCTTTTAGTCTGCGTGGTAATAAAATGAAATTGTCTTTCAGTCCAGTGAGTCCTTTCTACAGCTGCTGAGGTAAGCATCAGAGCAACGATAAATTAGTCATACTGTTTGCAAGATGAACATTATATGATTACCTAAAGATAAATTATTTTAGTTGATATTACATTTTTTGGCACAGATCAAAACATTTTGCTGAGTTCTCCATGAAGCTGGCAAACCTCTTTACCCAGTACAACATCCCTGGAGACAAGTACCTACTCCTACAATATTATTTAACCATTAAAATCTTGGGCCTCTTGCGGTCATTTAGCTTTTAAGAGCATTTATTATGTCTTGTTTTGTTTCAGTGAAATCAGATTGAAATTGTTTGCATCTCTGCAGTGCCTCAGGGAAGATTTGCAGCAAATATCCCAACTACCACGGTAATTGACATGAAAACACAAATGCCCCAAAACTTGTAATTTAATTTATTTGCAGATTGATTTTTGATATTTGATGTATAACAATACATGGAAAAAAACAAATGTTTGCTGGCTGCAGCTTCTCAAATATAAGGACTTGCTGCTTGTTTTTAATCATATAATAGTAAGTGAAATATATCAGATTTTGACATATTTTGATATAACAGCAATTTAATTTAAATCACTTTCAGCTTTGGGAAGTTGTCTTTTGACATTTCATAAACTAAACAACTGATCAAGAAAATAATTGCCAGATTTTTAAAAAATATTTTATTTAGAGTTTTTCCAATATACAAAAAGATGAGAACAGCAAAAAAGTAATCCTTTCCACCAAAAAATATTAAAACCAGTACAATAAAAAACAATAGGTTGAGCAATGATGTGACAATTAAATGTCTATGATCTGCAGATTAATAACAAAATAATCAGTTGTTGCAGCTCTTATAGAAACTGAACTCAGCAGCATTTTTTCCTGCCTTCAGGAAACCAATGGTCTCCAACGTCCAAGTGGACATGATTAACAACGGCAGGACTGGCTGTCTAATAGCTGGAAAAGAAGGTACACACCACCAAGGAGCAAAAACATAACATATGCACACATCTGTCTCCTAAATGAATATTTAATTTATCACTTTAGATTGCCCCCTGACGATCCAGTTCTATATCGCTCCGACTGACAGAATAAAGACTTCAGATTTACGTAAGATGTCAAAACTCTGGTCAAACAAACAGCTTTACAGATGTTATATGTCTTAATGCATGAGGCTCTTCCCTATACATTTATAAAGTCTTAACAATTGTACCTGAAAAGCTCTTGTTTTTGAAGAAATGGCCGATCCAGAGGTCATCCAGGCTGCCCAGGTGGCTCTAGGTGTCAGTGATGAGACCCACAACCTTCAGATGGCGTCTGTGATCCAGCAGCCTCCACAGCTGGATCCCCAGGGGTGACATGTTGCCATTTAATCTCTCACTCAACAGGATACTCATTATACATCCCACAGTGAAAGCGATGGTGTTGATATGGTAATATTGTGCCCTGTGGCAGTCATCCAGTGTTCCTGCCGCTGAGTGAAGCGTCCTATGAGGCGCTGCCTGCCTGCTTTCTCCTCAAACTGCAGCCACCAATACCAATGATGTCGTCTTTTATAAACAAGCTCAGCCAAATTACAGGTCCATGTAAAGATTTTACACCTTTTTTTAAATGATCTATTTGAATGTATAGCCCACTTCACCTCATCACATGCTCGTTGTGATTTATTTATTTATTTTTTTTAATAGACATGGCCATACCAGAAGCTGACCTGCAGTGGGCACCCTTACCCAAGCTTCTAATGAGACGTTCACTGAGTGCAAACGGCCATGAGGAGACATCAGATGTGCAGGACTCTATTTTTACCGTGGTATGTTTGATCAGCACACTGTTTACCTTTTAATTGTGCAGCTTTCCTGTCCCTGTTTCAGCTGTTATTTGTATTTCTGTGTAAATACATCAAGGGAGATGCAAATTCCTCCTATGTGCACACATACTTGACCAATAAAGGTGATTCGGATTGTGTTGGGCTCCATGTGAAAGGTTCAGTTCAAGCAAATGTTTATTCAAGCTTTAGATTTATGACAAATGGAATCATATATAGGGCATATAAAAGGACAGCAAGAGGGTCGCAGGTTTGAATCCTCCTTCTGTGTGGAGTTTGCATGTTCTCCCTGTGTAAGCATGGGTTTTGTCCAGCTTCCTCCCACAGTGCAGGATAACTGATGACTCTGAATTGCCCAGAGGTGTGAATCAGCTGGGATCAGCTCCAGCGCCTCTGTGACCCCTAATGAGGTAAGCGGTTGCAGATGGATGGATTGAATCATATATTTTCTGTCCAGCCTCTTCCTGGTGGTGTGATGCACAGTTACATCCTTCCTGGAGCTGCATGGGAGGTGCCTCCCCAGAGAGGGACTGTAGTGGACAGTATTCCCTTCACCCACCCAGCCCACGTCCCAGCCCTGCTGGAGCTGCTGCGACATCAGTGCGCCATCAACACCCTGCTGAGGAGCTGCATCACTTCTCAGTGTGGCGGAACAGGTACGAGATATTTTAACATCCCAAAGTCGGATAAAACTGACAAGGTCGTCCGTGCAAAGTTGGAAGGAAAAATTAATAAGTGATTGTTTACTGATGGCTTCTGCTGTCAGGTTCTGTTTGTGATCTGCATTTCGAAGTCCTTCCAGAGTCTGAGACCAGCTTTTCTGTGACCTTCCTCCGACCTGACACTGACTCACTCGCCGTTTGTGAGCATTTGCCACAGAATATTACTTCATCTTTAGTTTTAGATTTTTTTTTTTTAAGCTAATGAGCAGTGCCTGAAATGGGCCAAACCACATGAACACTCTTAGTGCTTATCATGTACCGTCACCCCCTGCTGAGTCTAGGAGTTGACCCTTAACATCCATTCAACTGAGTCAACTACAGTAGCTTAATGCTGACAAAACTGCACTGAAGATGCTTTTGGTATTTCTTCTCAATATCCACTTTAATCTTTAGACCAACACATTATTTTTTATTTTTAAAGTTGTCTTATTATAGCGTACTGTATATGCAATATTATATTGTGTAGTATTGCATCAATAGCTAAGTATAACTAAAGTATTAACTAAATATACATTTAAGTCATAGGCGTAAAGTACGTAATACAAAATTACAATTAAATTGGGATATATTACCAAGATATATGCATAAATATCAATAAATCCAAGATCATTTCATGCAATACTGGCACCTTTTTTGGTCCAATTCAGGCACTGCTCATCAGGTGCATAATTTTAAGGTAACACCAAGTAATGGTAGAAATCTGACTTGTTGCTTTTCGTTTGGCCACAGTGCTGGTAAACGTACATGATCCTCATCAGATTACCTGCACCTTGTTCGGATTAGGAACCGGGGATCCTTGTCTGGATGAAAACCTTTCCACTGTCATGATGAGGTATGGCTTCACAACTTCTGTCAACCCCTTATTTCTCCACAGTTGAACCTTTTCCTCTCCAGCCCTCTTTACCATAGACCTGGTTTTGTCTTTTTAGGAGGGTTCAGGGGGTCTTCAGGGGGAGATAGTAGGTCAACAGTAGATGCCACATAGAAGTGGTATGCGTCATCTGAAAGCTGGGAACCTGAAGATTAATTTGAGATGCAGCTCAGCACTGTATCAAGTTGTTTTAGTCATAAATCAGAGAGTGTATAAGAGCATAGAACATTATTATAGAAGTATACGATGGTCATCCCCATGTTCTATTATGTCTTGCAATTTTTGGGATTACACCATTTGTTACACAGATTGAGTGCTAAATTTAACAACTTTTTACCACTCTTGAATTGATAAAATGATCAATAATTCCTCCAAATCCATACCATATTAAGATAGCAAGACCTTGAGGAACACCATAGAAAAATCCATGCTGTGATTTGGTATCAAAAACATTTTGACAGTTGGAGATTTCTGCAAGAATTGCATTTTTGGCAGTTTGATGGTGAGCACCTGTGTTGTGTAAACTGCTCAGAAACCTCCTTATTGTCAATCTAGCTAGGAAAGCCATCCATCATCTGAATTTCTAGGTCTCTAGTTTGTTGCTGTAAAGTTTCATGAGGCTTTGATTATCCTAGAGGTCACCACAGGTCATTTATATAGTGAGGTCAAGTTTTAAAATATGGTCTCACTACAATGAAATGGCTACTATGGGGACTAACATCATCACATATGAATACAATTGGGTTCACTGGATCCACAAGAGTCTCAGCTTTACAGTGATCCCCAATTTATGTAATTCAAAACTGTTTAAGGACCCCAGTCTGCAGAAATATTCAAACACACCTATTTTAGAATAGGTGAAAATGACACATTTATAATGCATGCAAAAAACTGCATGTTTTTTTTGCCCCAAACTGCATGTGATTATCATAAAGTGGGCATGTCAAGAGTTTTTTTTGTTACAATTTAGCCTACTAACCAGTTGATTCCTTAGTAGGATCCACTTATTACATCATAAGGATAATCTTGGTTTTGCCGCGGTATAAAATTAACTTTAAAATAAGATCAGTAGTTTAAAAATGTACCAAACGTTGCCGTCTTTGCCTCCTGTCCTCATACTGACCTTTTCTAACACTGTGTCTCAGGTTCATGTCCATTCCTGTGACCTTGACAACATTATACAGAAAGCTAGAGGAGGTCACCTCTGCCCCACTTTCTCCCGGCCGCCCGGCCACCACAGAGGCCGAAAATGACCACTCAGCTCCCTCGAGCGCCGCTGTGACCGACACCAGCGGCGCCTTGACCGCGTCCTCCCAGAGTGCAGCTGTGCCAGAGGATGGCTTCAGCGTCTCTGGTTCAACCTCCTATGCCATGTCTGTAGCCAAATCTGAGCTGCTTCCTGAAATAAACACGGGTCCTGTTGTCAACCCATACCCGTTCGCTCCTGTGGGTGTGTTTTCACGCTGGATGACCAATAACAGCCAACTGTCAGAGCTCATCTGAAACTATTTCACAAACTTTAAACCTTTTAAAATGTGTCATATTTTTTAAAATTAAATAAACTTCACACGTAACAGCAGATTGCCGTGAAATATGTCATGTGTACCCATTGAGATGCTGTGAAACTTCAGCAGTTTGTGTGATCACATCCATCTCCTGCAGAAAGCTGAAGCATTCCAGTGTGGCAGAGATCACCGCCTGTAAAGGTTTGAGGTTTGGCGTTTGACCTCCCAAAGACAGCCAAGAGCCTAGTTGATTGGTACCATGTGAGCCAATCAAACATCATTAACGTGCAGGCGTGATAACTTGTAAGAGTAAAGTATAGAGCTCAACACGCCACACATTAAAATAAGAAATGGCTCTGCTGGATGCATGGGCTTGATTATCAGCATACATATTACAGACCACTTTTAAACTTTCTCAGTTCAGTACCTGGGATTAAACTCCATAGTCTGAAATATCTGACTGATATTACTTTTCCTCTGTCAGCTGCTACATATAGTACACATACCCCATCAGACATACAGTATTTTGCCATGGAACGTGGAGAAGCAAGACATGCATCATAAAGCTCCATCATGCAAAAACAGGTTTGCACTTTTTTTTGTTCAGATTTTTTTTATTGAATTTATTTCACCTTTATGCAAATATTCATTGATAAAAAACAACATTGGACATGTGGTGTACCAGTACACCTTCACATTCTACCACACATGCAGTATGCACAGGCATACAGTTACTATTTTGTTGGTGATGATAACTAAATACATGATAATCCAAATTAAGTGGATAAGAAGACAAAAAAATAAAACATTTTTTATTCTCCGTCTAGCTTCAGTAAAAGGCATTTTGCACTGTGCTATGAAAGAACTTTGACCTTTGACCTTTTATGACTAAATGAGATAAAGCTATGTTAACCTGTGTATCTAATTAGAGAATATAAGTATATAGAGGACGGAACCTGCCAAAGTAAAAAATAAATAAATAAATAAATAAGCAAATGACTCGATAAATGAATGTCATTAAATGTAGCAATAAAATGTGACATGAAATTTCTGTTTTAATTATTTTTTTAATCTTTTTATTAAATCCCTACTTTCCTGTTTAATTTTCCCTTTTAATTATTAATGCATTTACAGTATTTTATTTATTTATTTTTAATTTAATTTTTTAAATTTTTGCATTCATTTGTATTTATTTTGATTTAAATGTATTTATTTATAGATTTTTCATCTATTAATTTCTTTATTTTTGCTATATTTATTTATTTATTCATTCATTCATTTTTAAGTTATTTATTTATTTATATATATTTAATGGCATCTTTATTTTATTTATTCATTCTACATATTTATTTATTTATTTTATTCATTATTGTTTTGTTTTGTCAGGTTCTGTCCTCCATAAGTATAGCTCCAAATACCATGTTATCCTCAGCAGATGTGTTGGCTGTGTGCATTTAGAAAGGAATTTCAGTATGTATGTAGAATATTAAGTCACCTGTCAACAGCAGACAACTGGTTTTGTCCTGCGACTTTATTTCTGGATATCTGATGACCTGTACGGCTGCTATTCATAGACACATTCCCACATGTGTGGTTAAACCACTCTCCTCTCTCACCACAACTTTATCCTCCGAATATTTAGAGATTATGTGTCCTTTACTCTGATTGGCTGAATCTCTTAAAGTCACACCTGTGATGATGTCATATGTACATATTAATGAGGTACATAAAGTACTAATGGGCTCCTGACTGCTGCTTCCATTATGTCAACTGGAGACTATGACTGTTATTCCAATGGTGGGAAGTAACTAAGTACATTTACTCAAGTACTTTGCTTAAGTACAATTTTGAGTACTTGTACATGAAAATTTCCATTTTCTGCTACTTCTACTTCACACCAGAGGCAAATATTGTACTTTTTACTTCACTATATCTGTTTGATAAGTTACTTTGAAGACTTTGGTACTTTCACTCACTTTACTTGTCATATTGGTGGATTGTTATTAAGTACATTCACTCAAGTACTTACAGTACTTTTAGCCTTTCTTGTGTACAGTACTTCTAATTTGTCTGTATATAGTATTCCTAGCGTTTTCTTAGAATTTAGCTTCTAGGTATCTTCCTTACACACTGCTACCTACTCCTCTGTACTGCTGTGTTAACTGAAATTTCTCCCTTATCTTACCTTATACTTAACTGACTAGTAGTGCACAAAGTATATAAACTTGACTACATTGATTAGGATTAGCTTTAGACAATGGTATTTCTACTTTTACTACAGTAAAAACTGTGTAAGTACTTCTCCCCCCACTGCCTGTTTCTACACTGTAGTATTTATACTTTTACTGAAGCAACAGCTCTGAGTACTTCTTCCAGGACTGTGAATATATACACTACACACACAATACTTACACTACACACTTTACTGATAATACATTTGTACTTTTACTAAAGTAGCTAGGTAACATTTTAAATTTAGGCCGTTTACTTGCTGTGAAATATGTTTAGACTATGGTATTTCTACTTTTACTGAAGTAAAAGCTGTGAGTACTTCTTCTACATTTGTTAATACTTTAAGTATGTTTTGCTGATAATACTTATGTACATTTACTTAAGTAACATTTTGAATGCAGGGCTTTGTAGTGGACTATCTTTAGACTATGGCATTTCTACTTTTACCCAAGTAAAAGCTGTGAGTACTTCTTCTGCGACTTTGAATACTTTAAGTATGTGTTGCTAATAATATTCTGTACTTGTACTTTATAAGTACATTTGGAATTTAGGACTAGTAGCTGATTATTTTTAGACTATATATATATATTATATATTTATATATTATATAGGAAAGGACCTGAGTACTTTTACTACTACGACTTTGAATACTTTAAGTACATTTTGCTGATAATACTTCTGTACTTTTACTTAAGTAACATTGTGAATGCAGGATGTTGTAGTGGATTATTTTTAGAACATGGTAACTCTACTTTTACTTAAGGAAAGGATTTGAGTACTTCTTCCTCCACTACCTATTTCTACACTGTAGTATTACTTCTTTTACTGAAATAAAAGCTCTGAGTACATCTTCCATGACTGTTTATACGTTAAGTACGTTTTGCTGATAATATACTGTAGTTTTACTTAAGTAACATTTTGAATGCAGGACTTTGTAATGGATAACTTTTTAGACTACGGTATTTCTACTTTTACTTAAGTAACATTTTCAATTCATTTACTTGTAGTGGATTATTTTTAGACTAGAGTATTTCTACTTTTACTGTAGTAACATTTTGAATTCAGGACATTTACTTGTAGTGGATTATTTTTAGACTAGAGTATTTCTACTTTTACTGTAGTAACGTTTTGAATTCAGGACATTTACTTGTAGTGGATTATTTTTAGACTAGAGTATTTCTACTTTTACTGTAGTAACATTTTGAATTCAGGACATTTACTTGTAGTGGATTGTTTTTAGACTAGAGTATTTCTACTTTTACTTAAGTAACATTTTGAATTCAGGACATTTACTTGTAGTGGATTATTTTTAGACTAGAGTATTTCTATTTTCTGTTCATTTTGTTGGAAATTTCTTGTAGTGGATTATTTTTAGACTAAAGTATTTCTACTTTTACTGTAGTAACATTTTGAATTCAGGACATTTACTTGTAGTGGATTATTTTTAGACTAGAGTATTTCTACTTTTACTTAAGTAACATTTTGAATTCTGGACATTTACTTGTAGTGGATTATTTTTAGACTAGAGTATTTCTACTTTTACTGTAGTAACATTTTGAATTCAGGAAATTTACTTGTAGTGGATTATTTTTAGACTAGAGAAATTTATTTTAATTAAGAAAAATTTGAAATAGGAAAATAATGGGATTTTAGTTTTCTCTTTTCTTAGAATTATACATTTACTTGTAGTGGATTATTTTTAGACTAGAGTATTTCTACTTTTACTTTAGTAACATTTTGAATTCAGGACATTTACTTGTAGTGGATTATTTTTAGACTAGAGTATTTCTACTTTTACTTAAGGAAAGGCTCTGAGTACTTCATCCACCACTGCCTATTACTACATTGTAGTATTTCTGACTGAAGTAAAAGTTGAGAGTACTGTCTCCTGTACTGTGTGAGTCACAGACAGCGCGTCGTGGTCTTATCTGTCTTTAAATATCCACATCTCCCTCCCTGGTCTGCGGTCTCTTTAAATCCAGATCCAGAGGAGGAGAGCTGCGACTCCTCACTAACTCGTCTGGCCGCTGTGATTGCCCGCACTCAGCCTGATAAACAGCTGCTTACCATTTAGGCCACTTCTCCAAACTTTTTCCTCCCAGTTGCTCGGAGTTTTTGTGCGTGTACACCGCTCTTTGTGTCCGTGGATGTTCAGATATAGAAAGTCTGCACCGCTGGAAGAAGCTCGAGTCTGGACTTTGCGTAATGCTCCGCTCAACATCTGGATTAACTATTTGGAGTCAGAGCTAGCGGCCCTGCACCAAACCCGGACCGTCTCGTCTATCTTGATGGAAACACTGCCCTTTTCTCTGGAATTTAACTCCTTTTGGTACACCGTGATTTGCGCGTAGATTATGTATTCTTTAAAATGGGTGCGAACAATGGAAAACAGTACGGGAGCGAGGGTAAGTGCCCTAATTACCACTTTAAAACATATTTTATATGAATCCCACACAGACGAAAGCCTTTTTATTACCAAACTATACTACAAATGCTGCTATGCTGTAGCTTATCTCATAAACTAAAACAGAAAACAATGTGCGGTTTCTTGGGTCTGTAGCTTCCTTGAGTTTGTCCCTAGACATCAGAGAGTTAGCTTAAGACTAAGTTAGCTACAACTAGCTAAAAACTAGCTAATCTATCTTAAAACTAGCTAGTACTATTCCCACTATATCTTTAAATTTCTTATAGTATTATATTTGTGTGGAGATGAACGTATGCCAGACTCCATTCAAAAATCTTCAAATTATGAGGATTATGTGCTGATATGGAGCTGATGGCAACTTGTGACATTTTAATTCACACTTTCTCTCAAAAAAGAGCTTTTATTTTCTGTTTAGCTTCAGTTAAAGACAAGTACACTGTGTTAAACTAGCTAATACCATTAGCCTATATCTTTAACTTTCTCAGAGTAAGTGTTTTTTGTGAAGAGATGAACGTATGCCAGACTCCATTCAAAAATCTTAAAATTATGAGGATAATGTCCTGATATTGTTTTACCCCCATTTTCTCCCAAAAAACAAAAACAAAAGAAATTTTACTGTCTGTGTAGCTTCAGTTAAAACGTTTTACAGTGTGATATAAGTTTGTCACTAGACATTAGAGAGCTAGCTTAAAACTAGTTAATACTATGACCCTATATCTTTAATTTTCTCACAAAATCTCACAAACAGAAAAGTGTTTTCTGTTTAAATAGAGATGAACTTATGCCAGACTCCATTCAAAAATCGCCAAATTGTGAGGATAAGGTGCTAATATGGAGCTGATTGCAAAGTTTAACTTGGTAACTTCAGAAGTTCAGTTTGTTTAGCTTCAGTTAAAGGCATTTTACATTGTGCTATAAGTTTGTCCATAGACATTAGTGAGCTAGCTAAAAACTAGCTTCAATTTAGCTAAAGCTAGTTAGCACTATTCCGGATATATTTTTAATTTTCTTACAGTAATTGCATTATATTTGTGTATTGTGTATTTGTCCCGAATTTCCCTCCGGGGATTAATAAAGGTTCATCTTATCTTATCTTATCTTAGAGATGAATGTATGCCAGACTCCATTAAAAACAAGAACTTAAAATGTCTGTTTTGCTGCGGTTAAAGACATTTGACACTGTGCTATAAGTTTGTCCCTAGTTTTGTGTAGAGATGAACGTTTGCCATACTCCATTCAAAAATCTTCAAATTGTGGGCATATGCACTGATACAGAGCTGACAGTAACTTTAAACCTTAACTTTTATTGTCTGTTTAACTTCTGTTAAAGGTATTTCATATTGTGCTGTAGCAAAAAAAGTGTGAGGTATCATGTCCTGTAACTTGCATAGGTATTTTTTGACAGCAGCAAAGGTGATATTTTAAATCTGTCGGCTTTAATCGCCTTCACATAATCAGTCAAAACCAGCTGAGTTGACGGGGCAGCCACTTCATCAGACAACACCAAGTAGCCTAATATACGGATTTTTTAAAGAGTGCAGATTTAGTGGAGGTGGGTCAGAGGACACTTATCTTGATAAGAGCCAATTCCAGACATTTTTGCCCACAATCCCTCAACCCATCTGGTGTTTGAATTGGCAGCCATTTTGTGCATATTGTTCAATGGCGTTTGATCCTTATGTAAACAAAAATATGTAGAAGACACTGTGAAAAGACACAAAATAGCGTCCCCTGCAGCCATTTTCACAGCAGCCATTTTGACATGTCACTGCAGGGTTAACACAGGTGTGAGTAATAACATTAATCATGGCCCTTTTGCATTAAGGTGGACCAGGACTCTGATATTATCTATGTGGGGCCATAATTAATTTTATCACTTACACCTGTGTTTACCCTGCAATTACATGTCAAAATGGCTCCTGCGAAAATGGCCTATTGTGAGCAGACTGTGGTCATAATAAGAATACAAATATTGTCACTCCGGCACACGTTTCCTCCAAAAAAAATAACTTAAGATACGAAATATTGAATACATTCAAATACTGCAGGCACTGTCCATCTCTCTCAGGTCTCAGATATACTCAGAAAATTGTTTCAGCCCACTGAAATGCAGCTTAAATCTAGAGAAAACTATATTTTTGGTGATACTATAATAAGCAAAATCCATATCTGCAGACTCTCATACCACAATATTGATATAATCTCCAAACATGGCATTAATGAGCACAGCAGGACAGTCAGGCTCCATTGCTATAGGGATGGTTAGACGTCATTCATATTGCACCAGGGATATTATCCTCCATATTAGCCCCTACCTCCCCTCTTCCTCTCCACCAAACACATTATTTCTGTCTCTAGAGCAGAGATGTTTGCCTAAATAACATTCCAGTGAGCTCTCTTCCTAAGTCAATAACTGCTGAGAAAAGATTGGAAGTCCTGATGTTAAAAATAACAAGTGGACCAGCTCCACCCAGGAATCCAGCCTGTTCGGGTTCAGGTACATGAACAGATCCTAGCACAGATTTAAGTCTTCCTTGGGCTGAATTTACAACATACCAGAAGTATTTTTTTTTTAACTTAACAGGCATTAGTCAGGTGAGAAATATGTGGTGTGAGCTATGCAGATGTAAAAGTAGTAGTCTCAGTTCCTTTCATCGCAACATGAAACACACAATCCAAACTTTAGTTGTGAGCTCACAAGCATTGACTGGATCGAGTGAAAACATCCCTTTTATGATTCACCATCATTTGGTTTCAGTGGAGACACTTTGAAGCAGGCCTATAGCAAGAAAGCTAACATAACTATAAATGCTTTAATAAATATTCTTATGAATAATTTTGCAGATCAGTGACTCTTCAAATGCACTGAGGTTTTTTCAGGGGTTTCATATATATATAATGGATGTTAGCCAGTTGTCGGAAGTGTACCTCTTATCGAATAGGAAAAATTGCACCTAAATGTTATAGATAGTAAATTTCAGTCCTGATTGATTTAGTAAACAGCTCAACAAACAAACTCACGTTGCTTTTAGTGGAGCAGCTAACGATTATTTTCATTATGGATTATTCAGCTGATTAATGGATTCATCGTTTTTGTCACTAAGAATCCGGGGAAATACTGTAAGTATCCAAGTCGCCCTTACTGTGGTGGCATCTGAAAACATAAAAACTGTCCTAAGAAGTGTACTATTTTCTACTTTTACCCTAACTCTCTATGTGACATTACTTTTGACAACGATGTCTAGGAGTTCAGGAAGAACCTGAGCACTTCTCAGCTGCAACACGGTGAAACGAGTAACGTCAGCTGAGTTAACACTGCTTAGCTAATGGTGTTAGTAGGCTAAGACACAGTGGGCTGCGGTGGACCCACAGAATAAATTACCTCGATTGATTAACAGTGCGGTTATTGTGAAATATAACATAAGTTGCTGTAACTAGGGCAACCTAGTGACCTTCAACATTTGACCATCAGGAGAGTTACTGTATCAGCCACGCTGCTGCTGTAGTGTCGTGGACATGCAGCCACTTTCCCTGTAAAAGTCTCCACTGCACATTTAGTTTAGTTTAGCAGGTTGTCAGCTGTGTGTCTGCCTGGATTAACGATAGTGATTGTCTGACAAACAGTGTGTGTGTTTGTGCTACGTTAGCAGCTGCTAGCTGCTAGCGTTGCCTGTGGCTTTGTGCCTGGTGTAGTGTAACTTCAGCGCGTTTCTGACAGACCGTGTGTGTGGTGGTGGTGAGTGTGGGTTTGTTGGTGGCGTTATAGCTGTGAACGTAGCTGTAACAGACAGTGTGTATAGTTTATTTGCCGGTGAATAAATGCAACGAGGCTACAAGCTACAACTCCTCAGCTGGAGGTCCAGAGCCAACTTCCTGTATCTGTGCCCGCTCTCTCTTAAGGTGGACCAGCTCCTTAAAGTGACGAGCCGCTCCTCTGAGTTTATCTCAGCTTTTTAATGAATTATTAAAATGCTTAATCTTAGGTATTGGTTTAACAGTTAATTATTAACATCCCTACATTTAACCTATCAAAACAATTGACGATTAATTTTCTGCCGATCGATTAATCACTTAATCAGCTAATCATTGCAGTTTTGTTTGTTTTACTAAATGAGTCGTCAATAATTAGCTTTTTTCTTTTCTAACTATGATTCCACGCTGCACACAGGCAGTACGAATACAGTCGAGAATGGCGGACTCCGCCACTAACAATGAAAACTACTATATAGCGAGGTAATCACAGAATGCAAATACCTTGAATTGCTTTTTCTATTGTTTATCACATCTGGGATTGATTTCATGAATATCTGAAGGACCGTGTCTTTAATATTCACATTACACTGACGATATTATTGACGATAACTGTTGACCTGTTGATATCATGTTGATAATACACATAATATGATGATGATATTGTGTTTATAATACAGTGCCTCTTAAATCATTTTATATATGCAGTTGTATTTACAGACTCTCTCTTCCTCCCTACACTCGTAATTAGAGACAAAATGCACAGTAAGCAAAGTTAAAGATGAAACTGACTGATAGTATTATTATTTTTCAGTTCTCTTTAGATATACTTATGGCCTCAATAATCGTGTTATGAAAATCTGACACAGTGACAGCCCTAATTCAAAGTATAGTCATTTCACAAAAGAAGATATTGCACATATTTTTAAGCATTTTTATAATGTCTAAGACCAGCATCTTGGTTACAAATGCAGAATCCTGCAGTCCGCCTGTCCACATCTGTTTTCAAGTGTGATCCCCAAATTAATCACACACTGGTCACAACTATGCTGCAACCCTCCAACAGCATATTATATAAGCACAAGACAGGAAGCAGGAGCTTTTCTGAAAGTTGTTTTTCCATGAAAGACAGAAAACAATCGGCCTCACACAGGAAAGAATCCTGTAACCAGCTAAATATTAAGATGTCGCGTTTAGCCTTGTGCTTTCTGCTCTGCTTAGATATTAGAAGAGTGGACATCTGCAAACGCCCCATGAACTTCTGAGTCATTTCTGGGGACTGAAGGAGCTGTGGCAGATGTGCCGGCTCAGTGATGTCACCAGGAAATGTCATACCATATGAGCTGCGTTGGTTTAAAATGATTTTATACGTATTGGTGTGATTGTGTGTCTTTCGTGCGGCTGAATGTGGAGTCACAGGTTGCATTTTTCTTCTCCCTACGCAGGCTTTCATATTTACTGCTTATTTCGGGAACTGTCTGGTCTGTTTAGGTGGCTGCGCTTGATGTGCATGTGGGTGACTGGGAATACCTCTTCATGCTGGGTGAGAGGCGCATACTTAGTCTCAGGAAAGCCACAAAGCTGCATTTATGATGTGACAGAGGACTGAAATGGCATAAACAACTACTCCTCAGGCTCCTGTTGTACTGCGGCAGCAGAGGAACACATTCAAAGAATATCTATCGTGTCATTGTGTAGAAATCTAAATCCAACAACACAGGGATTGCTCATGAAGTAAGAGTTGTACATTTACGTAAACATAATGAAAAGCACTTTTGTGTGGCAGCTGTACAGACCTAGAAGTATGCTGCTGATGATAGAGTTTACAGTAATCACTCATTACTGACTGGTCGCTCGTATCTTGAGTGTTTCCTCACTCGTCCACTGTGGAAGTGAAGACTTCAGGAGGCTTTATTCTTCGTCCAAATATCAAAAAACGGACACTTACTCAAACAGACTTTGTGCATGTGCCAAGCCTGACCATTCATCCAAAAGTGAAGAGCATAAATGTCATGAAAGCAGAGAGTGGTGGGCTTCATATTTCCTTACACTTCATACCTCCTTACACTATTAAATACATCACGACACACCTTATCTCTGACAGGAATTAAGCTTAAAAGGTGTCGTCTCCCAATTGAAAAGATCTTCAAAGGCTGTGCGGTATGAAACTATAAATCATAAGTGCAGTTTGTCATGTTAAAGTTGCTATAAAGTGTCCCAGCAGTTGTGTTTTTCTTCCCATTTGCCCTGCAGGTAAAGGCAGCTCAAGCATCTCTTCTGACATAAGTTCAAGCACAGATCACACACCAACCAAAGCTCCAAAGAATGTGGCTACCACCGAAGGTAAGGCATCTGGTGCTCATTAACCAAACTCCCCTCCCCTCCTCCTCCTCCTCCTCCCACCCTTCTTCATCCACTTTCTGAACTGCCTATTTTTGGAGAGAAACCTGCCTGTTCCTGGGATAACCCTAAACTGAAAACAAACTCACAGCTCTCATCAGAAACCAAAGGCATTTCTTGGGCTTTGTTTGAGAACAAGAAGAAGAAGAAAAAAACACTTCTGGCTTCTCATTGTGGAAGAATGCTTATCTAAACTGTGGTCGTATCAGGCTCACAGCGCTGCCAGAGAGGGAGGTACATGTGCTGAAGAGAGAGGGATTTAGCTGGAGAAGGTGTGGGGAGTGAAAATGGGAAAAGAGAGCTTCACCTTCTGCCGTTACTCCTCTCCATGCAGCTCTCTGGCTCCCTCTCGCCTCCTGCCTGTCCGGGCAATCTTCCAAACCTCTGGCACAGCGACTATAGGGAACCGCTCCTCTTTGTCAGGAGAGTGTGTGTTACGAATGTAAACTGTGTGCTTGGAGTAATGGTTCAAAAATACTTTGCAGCTGACAGACGCCTTTTGAAGCCTCCTGTCAGGAGGTGTGAGACACATTTAACAATCTGTCTGTCGAAGCAGGAGTTTTTTATTTTAAAAGAACAGAACAAAATATCTCGGTCATAGCTTTAAATGTACTGCAACGCCAGGTAATTTATGTTTATGTAAACACCTTGAATTTCCTGCTTTCTAGGAAATCATAGTTTTTTATGAATCGCAATTGTATATTCATTAAAGATTTCAGACCACATGTATTTAGTTTTATAATAAACTTATGTGTCAAGTGAAATCCTGAGCCATAGCTTAACCATAATCATTTTCCTTCAATCAAAATAATTTAACATAATGTTGATGCAAAACAACATACTGGAGCTTGTTTACAAGAAAACTCCACAATTTTAAACCCAGAAGGCAGTTTACGTATTTATTTGAGACAAATATGTAAAGGATAATGTACCGCCAACCAATATTCCCCACCGAAACAGGCTTATAAGACACCATTATTTTGAAAATAATGAAGAAAAGACAAAGGCAAAAACTAGAGTAGCAGCAAAAATGATAAATAATTCTAAACAAATAAACCGTCCTGACGTTTTTTCCAAACTTGAGAAACAAAACCTTATAAGCATTAAATTTAAGCAGCCATTTCATCTTCAAGCACCAAAAATATTTCACTTGGACACTAAGACAGAGGTTCATAACTCATCATAGTATGGACAATACAAAAGAAAATGTGATTCATTTTCAACTTTTCCTAACTTCATACCTCACACAACCTGCTGTCCTCCTGGAAGTTTTTAAATCTACCAACTTCGAACTTAATAAAGACCTTTCACTCCTTGATAAGTTTCCCAAAACATAAGATTCAGCGCTATAACTGTGCCTGATTTGAATGCAAGTTTGTAATTTTGGTTTTTAACAATATATCTTTCACCATTTTTCTTCAGATCTAGCAAGTAACTTTTTTTTCTAATTGCGCTCATGCTGCATGATGAGTTACTACCATACATATATAGTAATTCAGCTCTCTCAAAGGTAGCATGCAGTTCTGTAACCCTTATTATAGCATTATGTGATGTACACATTTTGAGATTATTGAACCAGGAATCTAACCCATATCAGCCAAAATAGGAGCAAACTTATGAACAACTAAAAAACAACATGCAGGTCTCTTCTTTATAGATTCTGCTATTTTACATTCTTTGAAGCCTCATACACCTGAGGTATAATTTAATATGGGGGAGACATGCAAAATAAAATACCCAAGATCTTTACAAACTTAGTGACAACAGACCCTGATGCTCTGCCAGCTGATCCTGCCAATACTTTAATTCTAACTTCACAGATCAAATATTTGTATTCAGGTCCATATTCCAGCATTACAGTCCCAAAAGTCAATTTTTTTCTTACTTCTTTCAATACCTTTTATCCTGAAATGAACAATCTATGATTTCCTTACTCTCTTGCTTTCTTTTGCTACTCTGGATTTGGCTATTTGTGCATTTTACAACTTTTGGGATCCAAAATTATCTGTTGAGTTACAGACATCTCTTTCCCAGTGCAAGTCTATGGGAAAAAAAGTCTTTTTGGGCCCAATGGCATCGCATGACGGACATGGACAAGTTGTAATTCATCCGTTTAGCCACTACGACAATTTGCAATTTTGCCCCACAGTTTGGAAGTGAGGTTGATGAGAGCCATGAGAGTGAATCAGAACAATAAAACTAAGCATTTCAGTATTGCAGATTAATATCCATTAGCTTTATATTAGTAAAATGAAGTGTGTTAACCTTCCACTGGGCAGGATAGGTTGAAAGAGTTAGACAGTGAACATGAAATCTCAGAAAATCCAAAGCCGTATCAAACTACTGCAGATACATCGTGGTCTCTCTCTTTGTGCCTGGACTCTTTCTCTGACTTGACCAGTGACTCTTTTGCACGCTCAAACACTTAAACTCTCCCCCTAGTTCCTCCTGTGCATTGTCATCACCAATCTTAAATTTGCTCTGGCATGATGAATGTAGTATTCTTGTGGTTTCGGAGTCGCCCACAAGAAAACAAATAGCAGCTACAGCCTGTGTTTGTAGCTGTCACTCAGCTGAAGATTTCACGGTGTTTCTCTGAGAGAACAAAGCGCCGGGTGAAGTCGTCACGAGACATCAGATTGGCTTTTGGTTTCACGCAAGATGTGTGTCAATTAGTTTGTTTTAGTGAGGTTAATTCACTGATTAACCTCACTAAATAGAGAGTGATATGTACCATACTCTTCTCCGGTGGGTTAGGACTATACAGTTGACTTGTCTGATTTCTCTGGAAATGCTGACTCACTTGGATCTGTCCATTGAGGAGCTGCTGGAAATGCACCAGGAGTATTTTGGGGAAATTGATAATTGTCTTGAATTAACTTGGAGCTTGGAGAACAACCTGTGCAGATAGAAATATATAGACATAGAGTATAGACCATGACCAGCGGCTTGCCGACCATAATTTCCCTCCTCTGTTATGACTGAAATTGTTATTTTTTTCCTCCATGCTAAGTGGGAGTAATTACATGGTCTGGAACCACCACCGCCACAGTCAAATCCCCCCTCCTTAAAAAGACACACATATGCATACACCACATTCACACACACTCCCACAGTGGCAGATTACACAGTCCTGCCCACCTCGTCCTGTGGTCCACTAAACTAATCAGGAAGCAGTCTGGGCTGCTTCCCCACCACACACCGGGAGCAGTTATATTAGGGTCATGCTGCTACTGCTGCATTAATAGAGTTAGTTAGTCCTGGTAACGCATGCACAAAAGAAAGAAAAACATGAGCTATACATCTAAAGAGTTTGAGGTGACATATTTTTAGCTAAAACTTCAAATAAATTGTGTAGAAGAAAGAAAAATAAAACCCCATGAAGGACTTTTTTCCTCATCTCCTGGGCTTTGTCCATTTAACAGTGAATTGTGCATAAATAGCCACATTTCTGTTTTTAATCTTAAGGAAACCACATGTTGTTTTGGTTCCCAGTGAGATGGACAAAAGGAAAAGTTGTTTTCTATATCATTGAGATGGCACATTGAATAAATCTACCTTTCTTCATCCAGAGCTTCCACTCAATTACAGCATTATTAATGTACAACCACGCCAAAGGGTGTAATAGACCCGCCTGTCCACCACGCAGAGACGAGCTATTACGTATCTGTATTAACGTGCAGCACCAGTAGGGGGTAACAAAGTCACTCATTTAGGATTGGGCAACAAAACCACTTAGTTAAGTTAACGGAAAACACCATAAGTACGTAAACTAAGTAAAACACAGGCGGAAACAACGTAACATCATTACAGAAACATGTGACAACCCTCATTAACGTAACAGCTGCTTTATGATAAAAAGACCTGAAAATCTCACTATTTACAATATGGGACCTTTAAAGCTGCTACCTAACTTTTGCTGAACAGCAGCCACTGTACTACAAGTGGCAATTACGAGATACTGGCAAATGCAAAAGCATTGTGTAACAGTAGCCCAACATCCACCAAAAGTTAACTAAAATTATCCCCCATAAACTGCTGGTCATACCAGACCACGCAAGCCTGTTTCTATAAAACCCCAAAGTGTATTGAATTGAGACAGAGTGTGCTTTTACGCTCATGGACTCAACTTTTCATTTGTAAGAGAAAGATCATTATTTCCTCTTTCAGAAGACACATAATCTGCCTTTAAAGCCGTGTGTGTGAGATCCAAACCAGAGCCACTAAGAATGAAGTCTAACCAGAGTTGTTTCATGTTTCTACAAATAAAAACTTCTGTCACCAGAAGAAAGCAAAAGATGTGATAATCATCTCAAAACTCTTCCCATAGTGGGTGTAAACCCAATGAACCATAACATTAAAGCATTGTCCAGCCCTAATGTCAGTATAGAGATGGAAAGTAGACCATTGCCTTTAACATTGTGTTCCCCCAAAATCAACACGAGGAAGTTACACTCATTCTGCTCCTGAAAACAAACCGAGTCAGCTGGCAGGTTTCTGCAATGTGTCTCTGTTTTCATTTATTATATAGACGGGCTTGTGGTGGCCTGACCCAGTTGCTTATTAGCCGCAGACTGAAAGGCACAGTCCTGGACAGTAAATCTTTCCAGCGGGATGAAACTGAGTATCTCCCAGCAGGGGTTACACTTTGACCCTGTCTGGGCCTCAAGGGTTTGCTTTGGCACAGCTCAGCTGTAGGGTACCGTAGGAATGTGGCTCAGACATGGTGGAAGCTAGACCGACAACACCCTGAGATGTTCGGCCTGTTGGTCGCACTGTTTTCATCCTCCTTTATCAGCGGTGCCGAGATTTAGATGTAGCACAGACTCACAGGGGCGTCGATCACGTCAAAAAGCAGCCGTGCTCTGGGGTCAGCTCCTTCACCCGTTCGTAATGGCACCAGGAAGGTAGCTGAGAAACAGGGAACGGTGGGAACAATGAGCACGCCGACTTCCTGTCGGTCGGCCAAGGGCCACAGAAACAGTGATAACAGTGACGGGGAAAAGATGACTGTCCTTCGCCAACAGAAAACACTGCAGTAAAAGATTACACTGTAAACTATGGAGGACAGAACCTGCCAAAATCAAAAATAAATACATGAATAAATTATTCTATAAATATATGAATATGCCATTAAATGTACCAAAAATATAAAAAATGTATTAGGCATTAATTGATAAAATGTGACATAAATTAATAATTTTACTTTGCCTTTTTATTGATGTGCCTTAGCATTAATTCCCTTATTTATCTACTACTAATTCTATTTAATGGCTTTTATTCATTTATTTTTAGTAGCTTTATTTTATTTTGTAATTTTTAAATTAATTTTTCATTCACTTAATATTTATTTTTAATGTTATTTAAATTTATATCAATCAATTAATTAATTAATGCTTACATTTAAAAAATATATATTTTTAGTGCCTGTAATGGCATATTAATTTATTTAATGAGTAATTTATTCATTTATTTATTTTTTTATTTTATTTTTGGCAGGTTCTGTCCTCCATAGTAAACATGTCATGATTTATATGCAATTCTCCAAAAGAGGTATAGCATTTAGATTCTTCTTCTTTACAGGTCTCTGTTTCCTGCATAAATCTTTTGCATAGATCTAACTGTTTTTGACATCAGTTTGTCACTTTTAAAGACGCCTACTAGGTGTAACATGTCGTGAATACACAAATGTAAACCTGGTAATGGAAATCTTGATTATTGTGACCTTAATTTAATCAGGTACATCTCATTTAGTTATTTAAAACAGTTAAAGCAAACACACTTTTGCTTTTGCATCTCAAGCAGGTCATGAGAGGCTGCAAGCAATAATTGGTTGGAGCTCAGTCTGTAGTCTTAGACATCTAACAACAAGTCATCAAAGGGATTAAAGGCACCATGATCACCTAATCTGGCATAAATCGTTTCCATTAAAATGTTGTGCAAGTTTGCTGCAATTTTGACATGTAATGTCACTTTGTGCCTCTTCATCCACATCAAACCCGTTCATTGTCATTCTCTACCTGTCCACCAGATGTCCCCCTCCTGTCCCAGTCACCTGAGTCTCTCATCCAGCCTTTTCCCTCTTGCTGCAGTCACCCCCTCTCCCTCCAGTCACCTGAGCTTCCCGCCCACCTGCTCACCTGTTCCCACTTTCCCTCATCAGCCCTGCAGATATTTAACCAGCTCTTTCCCACTCGCTCTGCTTCTTGCTTCTGCTTCCAAGCCTCTACACCAATCAGCCGTAACATTAACATTATGACCACTGACAGGTGAATTCATTAACACTGATTGTCTCGTTACAGTGGCACCTGGCAGTGGGTGGGACATTTTAGGCAGCAAGAGAACATTTTGCTCTTGAAGTTGATTTGCTGGAAGCAGAAAACATGAGCAAACGTATGGATGTTAACGACTTTGACAAGGGCCAGATTGACAACTGGGTCACAGTATCTTCAAAACTTCAGCTCTTGTGGGATGTTCCTGGTCTGCAGTGGTCTGGACCTACCAAAAGTGGTCCAAGGAAGGAAAAGGGTTATGGGCAGCCAAGGCTCATTGATGCACATGGCTGGCCCATATTGTTCGATCCAATAGAAGAGCGACTGTAGCTCAGATTGCTGAAAAAGTTAAAGCTGGTTCTGATAGACAGGTGCCAAAACACACAGTAGCATCCCAGTTTGTTGCGTATGGGGCTGTGTAGCTGCAAACCAGTCAGGGTGCCCATGCTGACCTAATGTTAAGGCTGATGGGTGTATATTCTGTTATCTGTTACCTGAAAACTGAAACTTGTTACCTGCCTGTTTGAACCTCTGCCTGAAAATCCCAGAATCCCTGAACTGTGTCCGTTTGTCTAGCTGTGTCCATGTGGGTCCTATCCCCGTTGGTCTGAGCCCTGAGCTAAGAAAAACTGTTCCCTTGTTTATTTCATGAAGAATGATCGTATCAGTCGCTTCAGAGTGCCCCAAAATGACACGTTTACCCTCAAGTGACAAAGCAGGAAGTTATAGAGCAACAAAGTTTGCATAGAAAGGAGGTCTGACTTTAGATCAGACTTTAACACAGGAGACAACTGCTGGTTTCCCATTTTCCAACCAACAATGACTGTGATTGTTCCCTAACCATAATCACACATTTATTATTGTAACAAAATAGTGATTTTAAACTTACAATGAGGAACTTTTGTGTTGATTTTGGTGTTCCCTGTAGACAAAAGTAGCAGTGTTTCCGAGCACCAGATTCCCTTTAGAAAACCTCTAATTTTCCTGCAGCAGCAGGGTCCCACGGGCTTCCCCGCTCAATCCTGGTTCTGGTTCTCTCAGGCCTCCCTTCCCGCCAGTGGGCCCAGAAATAAGGTGGTGCCAGAGGCAAGTAACGTTATCGACTCTGGTCCAAGCAGGAAATGTTAACAGAGTTTGGTTTGTCCATTCTAGGCTACTGTAAAACATGGTGGTGCAACATGGCGGACTCTTAGAAGAGGACCCAGTTCCTATGTAGATATGAAGATAAAAAAGACAACGATTCTCATTATCATTCTGTCTTATTTCCATGTTGCTTTGCCATATGTGACAGAGAAAAGTCTTTCTTTTAATTCAGTTTAATTACTCAAAACCGGTGCCAGAGCACCAGAGCAGCGAGGTTCAGCGACATCTCCACCTCCACCTCCAGCTCCACCTCCACCATTCGGCTGATTTCACACTGAATCTGACTCGGTGGCACCAATGATGAGCATTGAAAATAACTATATAGAAATAGCCTGTTTTCTCGCTCATGTTTTCATTTATTTATGTAGCTCACATAGAAGCATCGGTATTATAATTAGACTGTTTCATAACCAGATAAATGTTCCTTGTAATAACTAATTTTGCAAATGAAGTGATCGGCCCACCCACACAGGTGTTTTCAGTTACTCTAATAAAAACCTTTTTATTTGGCTGGATAATGATGGAATCTTGAACACTAATATAATAATATTACAGTAATACACTCTCCTGATACTGATCAGTATTCCCACAGGTTGAGCTGTTTAGTCTAAATAGCCCTCCACAAAGCGCCAGTCTCCAACTTGCTAATATTTCTGCCCTCCCAGAGGCAACAAATCCCTCCCACTTCATCTGAAAACTAACCTCAGGCCCATTTACTCCTGTTTACTGAAGCAGATATACCGTATAGTGTTTCACTGTTGATATTTACCGTGCCAAGTATGGAAGAGGCTGCAGCGAGGTGTTTGTGTGTGTCATTATCAGCTGGGATGGAGATTTTAAGTTGTCCGCCATTTATCTTGTGACTTTTTACCATTCATCAGTAGTGATTACTGCTCTGAACAATTCTAGGCCAACTTTGGTGTGACAAATTTTATCTTTTGGCGAATCGTACTGCATTTGTTCTGCTGCTCTGCAGCTGTGTCGGAGGCTCTCACACAGGGAGGACAAGTTGTTTAGCTGTTTGTTTTTGGTGGGAAATATTTGGCAGGTGATTGACTATTTTATGGAGGATTAGAGGAAGTTGTGTTGTAGCTCTCGTTTTATGCAGAGGAATTTCGCAGCCTCGAGAAGTTGAAGTACTCATTAAATGCAGGCGGTAATGGTGGAAGGAAAGAGTCCCTTTTCTCTATTCTTTCTTAGGACACAAAGCAGTAGCCTGCAGTTATTTTAAGACTTTTTCAACAAGCCTACAGCAATTGCAATGAGAAATATCAGTGCTTTACTTCTTAATCCACATTGGAAACTGTCTAAGTAAAGAGAGAACACAGAGAGGCAGAGAATGCCAATGCTTTTCCCCCCAGATTTTCTCCATCAGCTGTCCTCGCTCCTCCCCCTTCCTTTCTACCGCTCTTATAGCGCCAGGAAATCTGAGCGAAAAAGCACAGAACAAGGCGGTGAAAGAAAAAAGAAAACAAGTGAAAGCAGTTTAGCGAAGGAGATGGAGGAGGAGGAGGGGAAGGGAAGGGAAGGCAGTTCAGTGAGCAGATCTCATAACTCTTCTCTGATTACTGCTCGGTCTTCTCATTCTCCGTCTCAGGGAGGAAGCGGCAGCCCCTGTTGTTTTGAATGCCATTTCTTCAACAGGGTCACATTTTTCACTTCTACTACGGCAGCGTGTTTGACAGGAGTTGGGAAAGACGCCACTTGGCCCCAAACGCATGCTTGCTTCCTGTAAGCTTTTGGCTCGCGAGTGATGTTTTTACTGCGATACACCTGGGTCTTTGGGCTTTTCATGTGGCAACATGACCACAGTTGTGGACCAGCTGAACTGACACATTGGACTTCCCCTCCCTTCTTTTTCATTCTGTGGTTTCTTTCATTACGTAAGCAGCAAAGTGTCAGTTGTGGCTGAAGTTGCAATGCTACAAAAATGAGGGGAAAATTCCTCTCCAGACAGTGTCCTTGAAGGGGGTCCTGACTGGATAAATTGAACCAGAAGAAGTAAATTACTTTGTTTTCATTCTAATAATGATGATTTAAAGGGGGCATATGAAAAACTCCCCTTTCCACTGCTTATGTACATAGGTATCTGGAGTGCATACCAACCTACAAACTGTGACACTAGTCAGCTTTTTGTGGGCTACCTAGATCAGAAACCATGTGATTCAACAAGGCATTCAGATTTGGCTCCTCTTCTTATGTGTCATGCTCATTAGAATAAATTCCCACAGCTTGAAAACTACCATTGCACCATACATCAGATCAGCAAAAATTCAAGGCCCCGCCCCCTTTTGGGGGAAACCAAAGATCCCTTAGACTTTGATGCAATTTTACGTGTTTGGATTGTAATTTTGACTCCGTGTGCATTCATCTCTGTCTTCATTTAGTTTAAAGTAGGAGTTTAGAGACATGTTTCAACTCCTTCTGTTTACACTGCTACCGTCTATGAGGATACGGGATCGGTTTCCCCCGAGCCTATTCTGGATGACGTGTTGACGATCCGATGTAAATTTTTCTCGCAAATCAGTCAGAGCAGACTGGGCTTATTCAGGAGGGGGTCTTAAAGAGACAGGCGCTAAAATGGAGTGTTTCAGACAGAGGGTGAATACAGGTATAGTCAGAAAATAATAGGTATAGTCAAAATAATGTTTTTTTGACCATTTAAGCATGCAAGCATGTTTTAGTAGAAACCTAAAATATAAGTTGGAACCTGCAAAAGAGCATGATACGTCCCCTTTAAGGGGAACATACAGTATATGGTTAATGCTGGTTAACTTTGGGTGACGTGGCTTTTTTCCACATTAAAAGTTGCTGAGATTCCAGGAGTTGGCTGCCCAGGACTGTGATCACATAGGCCTGTGATGGTTTTGCATAACGGCATCATGATTGTGTGTATAAATATTAATATGTACGGTGAAAAAACAATCACAGCCATGTGTAGTGGTTCAAAAACTAAATTTAGCTGATAAACGGAGGTCTTCACTCTTCCTAAAGGCTCTTCTTTCAGTAAAAGTACAATATTTCCCTCTGAGATGTAGCAGAGTATAAGTATAAGGTCGCATAAAATGGAAATACTCAAGTAAAGTACAGTTAGGCCTACCTCAGAATTGTACTACATAGTACTAGAGTAAATGGTGTTTAGATAACTAGTATGATGGTCCTGCACAATGGCATCTACATTATGTATATAAATATTAGTATATAAACCAATCACAACCATGCATAGTATTTAAAAAAACTAAATTTATCTGATAAGCAGAGTTTTATAAAGATTTTTTCACTTGTCTTTGCGACAAAACAACCTCTTTCTGGAGTTAAAGTGAACCCTTTTTCATCAAAAGTTTATAACCGCAAAAGTTCCAGCACTTCCCTTGTTTCTGCTTCAACCACATGAGATCATTACATTTGCTCCTCATCACAACCAAATCAACCGTTTAGGCCAGCACTCGCTTTTCCATTCCTGCCTGACGTGCACTTCTTCTTGCTGTTTGCGGTGTGTAGCCAACGTTACCCTCCACAGCCATTTAACATGACTGTCACTCTGCACTCTAACCCTCCTCACACAGCTGCCAAAAAGGATAAACTGTACAGAAAGGCATTTCATGCACATGACATCCTGATTTAACAACCTGTAAAAGAAATGACGTCATGTTGAATTTCAGAGATTTGCCAAAGGCCAGATCAGTTTAGCATGATGCCAAATTGCTTTTTGGAGTCTGAACTGTCATCTCTCCTCTGGAAAATGTGTGCTGTGATGAATGGCTCATTTCTGACTTTGAGTAGATCACGCCTTTAAATTTGGCTTCAAGATATCCGCGCGTCTGCTGTCCTCCTCAGCCGAGGATTTATAAAGTGACGAGGCTGGAGTGTGGAGACATTTTGTGTCTTTTGAACTGACAGAAGGGCTTTAAGAGGCGGACAACTCCCTTGAGGAAATTAGTCGTGTTGTGGGGAAAGAGCGTAATAGTTCCTGGCGCACGTGAGGTCGAATCTGATGCTGCACAAGCTTCAAACCTGAGACTGAGTGTGAGAATAGCTGAAGTTATGGGGGCTGTGTGGAGCTAAGGAGTCTGTTTCCTGTTCAAGTGTGCACATTGTAAAGGAACCAGCAGGCCCTATTGTCTTTCAGGTTGTCCAGTGACGCAAGACCTTCCTGTAGTGAAGGCTTTGCTGATAGCCCAGCCGCCACACTGTACGGTAATATCAACTTCCATGTATTCAATAAAACCCAAGACAGAGCCAGATGTTTTTTTATCCCTCTCAGTCGGATGTTTCCCTTTAACAAACTGGAGCACGTAACCATTTAGTGCTGATAAATCAATTCTCTTTCAGTCAAATCCCTCCTGCCTGGTTGTTTTTTATTAGCTTATTCCTTACCCCTCTTGTGTTGAATTTGAATTTCCCGACTTATGAGTAGAAAATGAGCATCTCTGACTCACATGCACCACACCGCCCTGTCACGGAGCAGCTCAGTGAAGCTTGCAGAGCAGGAACATCGCACAGGGCTAATGGCATTGAGGTAATGGATTGGTCTGTCCTGCCAGATGCAGCAGTAATAATCCTACGAGCTCCAGACAGGGTCTTAGCAGAGCTTCACAGCACTGCAAGATCCTGCAAAGAATCCCTATAGCTTTAGTTTATGACCAGGCTGGATTGACCCTGCCTGTGCACTTGTCTCTGTCTCTGCAAAAGTCTGCAGACTCCTTTGCCAATTTATCTTCCCTCTCTCTTCCCCCCTATTTTCTTTGAGAGGCCCTCAAATGACTCCCTTAAATCTGCTTTTGTGCATTACTTTTTAAATCAGGTTTTTGTCATTAAGGCGACATCACTCCGAACATGCAGCTGCAGCCTCTTCATCACGCGAGCATCTTGTCTTTTCAGTGATCACTTCCATTGATTTACATTAAACTTCTGGTATCAAAGCACGATCCAGATGTGTCTCAGAAGTGAGCTGATGTTAATGGGATCCTGCTGCGGCACTGCTGTGGATCAGCTTATATTTGGGTATTAGTGGCAAGTGATTTCAGCCAAGTATGCCTTTCTGTGGCTGTGCGCACATTCAAAATGCATGAGTTTCTCTTTCATTTCACCACTGCTCCGTTGTTCTTTGTCCAGGGTAAAGACCAGATGTTCCACTGTTTCTCCTCTGATTTCCTCCACCAAACTGAATCTTCCACCATCTGCACTCACAGTGCCTTCAAGAGCATTTTAACAGCTGCACGGCATTTGTTCTCTTAATGATGGGTTTGCAGTGATACAGAGATATAAAACACGACACCGCACTGGTTAACTTCCAGCAGTAACAGGGTTACGAGAAAGTTTATTCTTCGGTGCTTAGAGTTTGGAGCTGCAGGTATATGAACCCAACAGTCCTAACTCACGGTCCACTTACTGTGCTAGCTTTTTCTGGAGTTTCACTTATATCAGATGATCTTTATTTAGTGGATAGCTTAGTTGGAGATATGGAGATACATCTGTTGTCTGTAGCACTTGTAGGACTTTCATGTGTGTGGGCTTATGCTGGGCATAGACTGTACAATTTTATGATTCCTGGCCCAAATTTTGAGCTATACAACATTTTAGAGTCGGACCGAATTTCAGCGTCATCGGGCGTCATATGCCGTGCAGTGCACGGGGGGGCGAAGACCGATTAACTCCTCACAACCGGCTGTCAGACAGTCGGATGAATTCCTGTCAGAAATTTTGGTCAGCTGTCGACAGGCTCTCTCACAGTTGAAGCAGAGCCACGAGCCGATTCCCTAACGTCAGTGCCCTTTTTCTAGTTTATCTTACAGTAATTGGAGTGTAGCTAAGATAACAATGTACAACAGATATAGTAAAACGTAGCTAATGTACCTCCAATTTTCTCTGCAACGGTCTTGCGTCTGCGTTCTTCCATCTCCAAACGTATATCACTTTTGATTGCTGAAATCCACAACATAACGTTACGCCAGCGCCTCTTTTTTTTAGATGTGTCGCAGACAGGATGGCGCAGATGATCAAGGCAGCATGTTTCTGCCTTGTTAGCACTGTGACCTGTACAGACCTCTGCAAGCAAGCTTTACCTGCCTCAGAGCTTTTAAACTAATCTTAATTGACAACTGTCAACAACCAGAAGACCATGTTTTCTTCTGTTTTACATGTACAATATGAGCACTCAGGTCCTGGTTGATGACCGGACCGTACAGTGTGAGCACATAAATCATGAGCTTTGACTTAACTTTGCAAACGATCTACTTGTACAGTTGTAGTAGGAAGTACACAACACAACACACAAGCATGAAGTTCATTCTTGACCTTGGAAGTTGACTTGTAGTAGACTTAATCTCAAGGGACACTTACTGTACTAGTTTTTCCCAGAGCTTTCAACTCAAGCGCATGTATGTATGCGTCCCTTGAGTTGGGCTTGTTTTGTAAGGAGTGGACTTTTCTGCTTCACACTGAAGTTGTGTTAGAGTGAAGTGTGTAAGAGGATGTTTTAGTTACAAAGAATGCAAGTTTAAGGCACTTCAGCATTGGTTTTACTTCTCAGACCCGGAGGCTGCCCATTGCTCATATCCAGAAGCATGAAGATTATTTCAATCATAAAACTATTTTCAGCAAATTCAACAGAGCTTATTGTGTGTGCAGCATCAATGGTGATTGGATAAGCAGATGCCTTACTCAGCTAGCAAACATAGATAGATAACACCTGGGCGTCCTTAAAGAGACCCAGGTGCTATCTATCCAAAATCCAGCGCAACCAAGCAACCGCAAAGCTGTCTCCATTTAACTTCTCCCACCAGCTGCGTGGAAGTGTGACTGAGAGAAGGAAAGTAGTCTAATTAGTAGTACTGTGTTTTCTCCACTTGGAGCTCTTGTCTGATCAGCGACACATGTAATTACACAATTTGGTAGTTGCTCCATAGCCAGTGGCTGTCAAACCTCTCTTGAGTGTCCAGACTTTTGGAGCTCTTTGCCACACGATAGATACTTGAAATCAGCTTTTTAACAATAAATATATGATCTTATATCATTAATATTCTTATTATTTGATTATAAGGTTTGATCGGAGGGGAGCAGTTGGCAAAAATAAAGTGATTTCCACTTGTTTGTGTAGCCCTGTGTTGCATAGTGTGTGGTTTCTAACTCTGTTGGATAAATCCACAATCACGACACATTAACTCAGGAATCTTGCAATATATTTCAGTGGACTTGAATAAACATAAAAGTCCAGCTCCACTATTGTCATGACATATTGTATTTGGACAGGTGTGTGAAATTTGAAATAGATGAGGTGTTCATAATGACCTCAGACCGATAAATCCTTTGTAATAAGATAAAAACACACAGGCCAAGATAAGCTGGATGACCTCAAGGAAATAATCCCATATATTTACAGTTGAACTAATCGTAGGTAGACCACCCACGAGAATGTGATGCACTAAACCCAACCGCATTAAATCCTCCTGTAAGCTGAATGAAATGAGTTTCATGCAGATTTTTAACCTGTAATGCATTTTGGCCTGCGACACTCGCCGTTCTGTTCAAATCTGGATGCGAGTGAGAATTTTAAGGCACACGAGAGAGGAGTTTTAAAGTAGCCGTGAATCGGCGGACATGTTCCCGAGAGGACGAGTCTGTGGATGTCATCAGTAGGCGAGGCGGGAGGCGGACCGAGCCGAGGTCTGGAATACAGATCTGCAGGACCGTCGTGAGGACGGTGTCACTGCCCAGCTGTCTGTCCCTGCACACAAATCCACATGACAAGCAGGATGCGGTCCATTTATCATCAAGACGCTGACATGTTGCTGACTGTCGGTCCTGAAGCATTCATTAACCAACACGGTTCAACCATGGTTCAGTCTACATGACTGGGACTGGGAGTGTAGGTTAACACAGTGTTGATAAATATCAGTGTAAATGCGAAATGTATGGGAATCATGGGGGAATGTAAGTAAAGGTACACCTAATGATGTAATGCACATTTCAATTTAGGTTCACAATCGATTTTGGCCTGTTGAGCTGCTGTCTGCACACCAATCACACAGGCGTGTCTCCACTGTCTAAATACATCAGGATGTATTTAGTTTTTGAGTTGTCCAGGCCTGCTGTTGTGAGTTGGCTGTATGGTAACGTTTTTGTACAAATGTGTCAAGAATGCATCATTTTTGCTTGACTAAATGCTAAAGGTCTTTTTTGTTGACTTACTTTTTTAGGGCTTTATGGATTAAAAAGTATGTGAGAAGGCTGTATGGGACATGATAAGATGACATGACAAGATATTTTTCAATTACATAAAAGCGTGTCAATAAACTACTAACCCTTGATGTAATTCTCATTTTCCAGTTTAGTGAAACTGAGTTTGACACACCTCAATCGTAATGAATTAAAATGCAACACTGCAAACTACCAAAAGTTACCACTTGGCAACACTGATCAACAAAAAACAAACATTATAAGCTTAATATTGCAAATACATCTGGCCCAAATTGTGCACGTAAAACCCTGCAAATAAGGAGCCAACTCAGACACAAAATCAAGTAAAGTCAACTTCATCCTTTTTGTATTTCCACAGCATCTGCAAAACCAGGATTAGGCAAATTAAGGGACTGCTTTGTGATGGCTTTGTTTGTTGGGCCTCTCTGAAAAGTAACGAGGATCTGCGGAGTGTTTTCCCCCTGTCGTTTTGTGCAAAACCACATTGAAACAATTAGCAAATTAAGTGTAGCTACTCTCATTAATTTTCTCTCTTTTTTTCTCTCTTTGTCTTAGTTTTATTCAGACTGGTTGGGATTCAAGCTCCATGAGTGTGTTTAAACCTCAATAACACTGTAAGAAATCCACATCTAAAGTCTTAGTATTGATCCCAGAACAACAAGGTTTGCTTGCAAGATGAAGATTTTATACACCTGCAGCTTCTGTTTCACCAGACAGAAATATCTGGCACTATTACCTCAATCTCAGTGGTTGCTGGCCAATCAAAAGATGGCGTTTTTGAGTGCAGGAACTACAAACCAGGAACCACTGGAACTACATTCCTATAGTGAAAATGAGTGTTTGAAAAAGGGCCAAGAAAGATGGGTAAAGCTGTTAAAGGTTCCCAGAAACGTTGTTTTCTCCAAAATGAATACGATATATAGGCAAGTTCATGGGTTCCTATTATTTTGAAGGCTGTTAACACCTAATTTTGGGCCCTTAAAGCCTGCAGACTCGTAGTTGGACAGCTGTAAGTGACATCATATTTGTGACTACTTGAAATGCTTTTAGTGATGACTATTAATCCAACTGAGCTCCTCGAGGTCAGACAGGACGAGCTGGAGGGGTGATGAGGAGGCGAAGATAGCATCAGAGAAGAGCACTCAGTGTCCCAGTGTGATGGGTCGACCCCGGGAAGTCAGATCCCGACGCCCCGGCTTATGAGGCGTAGGGCTGCTCCGTCTCACGCCACAGCGATGGGATCCAGCCACCGCTTCTCACAGCTGCGTCTTCAGACGTGGCGGCAATCAGCGCACATCTGTCAGGAGGGCCTCAGTGTTTACACAGGCACAGCTAAGCGTACAATGTCAGCGCCGAACTCCTCAGCTGGTCACTTTGAAGACACAGAGTTCATGTGATGAAGAGGCCCTGTGACACGTTCTTTCCCAAACATCCAAAAACATGATAACGAGATCCATGGAAACTCTTCGTTGATGATAAAAGCTGGTGTGGCTATGGCACCATCATGATGAACTCTGCACATTTTGACCCATTTACTCAGCTTCTTAGCCTTTTTCTCATTCCCATGAATAACTGACAAATACAATGTGACATGATATCGTTTCCAGCAGTGATGATTAATGGAATAAATGAATATCAGTGGTCCAAAACAGCAACAGTACAGATCTGTTGTTAGTCCTTCTGAATGAACACTGAAAAGTCATCCAGAAAGAAATTCATTGTGTTTTCACCATAGACTGTATATAAGAAGTGGACGTAGTAAGTGACGTCACCCTTTGGTCAAGTCTTGAGTTCGGCAATTTGGCCGTTGCCATCTTGGCTGTTTGCAACCAGAGGTGAGGTGAGAGGGTGGAGCTAAGTATATCTGAATGCTGAATAACACATTGTTTGGCAACCAAAAAGGTTAGAATTAACTTTCCTGAACTGAAAACACACTATGAAAGGGTTAAAGCTGTAAGACAGAAACTCCCAGACCAGACTTTTTAGACCCTGAGTTGCCCACTGGTCCTCACAGACTCAAAAGTCCAGAATGCAATGCAGCCATGACACACGTTGTGCTTTAAAGGGTCGGTTGCTACCAATTGAACTGGTTTAAGGGACCACCCCTGATTTTGCACGTGTTGGGGTTGAAGACGACTAATTTGAAAATTAAACGTTGTGGATGTGGAGTAAGAAAGAAGCGAGCTTCCCACAGCTCTGTAGCTCATTGCATTTCTGCTTTAGGCTACATTAGCAGCTACTAGCATAACACAGATGAATCCTTGTGGTCTAATTGCATTGTGCATGATGTAGGCACCCACAATGTGTAGTCTTTTAGGGGGAGCACAACTCAGTGTGTGGAAACAGCTGTATGATGTCCTCTGTGTGTCTGAAGGGAGCTTTGAGAAAATAACTCAACGGTTGTCTCAGTTAGGGCATGGAGTTTGAAAGATGTTGGTATTTACCAGGCAGGGAGGGTCTAATGAAAGGATGCTGTAGGTTGCATTATGGGAAGTGTAGGATCCTTTGTTTTTGCAAAGTGACCCTACTAGAGCCTGGATTTTTTAAATTTAATTCTCATGTCACATGTTGCTTTATGCACTTTAATGTGAAGTACTTTGAGCTCCCCTGTGTTATACAGATACAATTGGCTCACTTAGCCCTAAAAGCCCCCATCTTTATGTAAGAGCGATACTAAATCTCTGGAGTACCCCTTTAAGATGCTAAGCTTGTTTTTTATTTCATGGAAACTCAGCAAGGATCGCCATTAGCTGCTCCCTCCACCTCTGTAAACCCTCAGATGACAGTACAGTCGTTGTGTTTTTAGTCGTCAAAAGTCATTCTGGGTAAACGCAGGAAATAAAAATTACGTGAGTCAGATTTAAGGAAAGTACAGCAAAATGGTAAATGACGGTTTTCACTGAAAGTTATTCCTGGAATGCGTTCAACATCATTGATTATATTTATAAATAAATGTCTCATAACGTGGATTTTTCCTTTAATAGAAGTTGGTACTGACTACTGCACACTGGAGGATGGAGCTGAAGTAGGTTTCCTGTTTGTAGCTTGTGATTTTGTGATAAAGCAAAATGTTAAAGGAATAGTGTGTAGCATTTAGGGGGATCTATTGGCAGAAACGTAATATAATATTAATAAGTATGTTTTCTTTAGAGTATTATCACCTGCAAATAAGAGTCATTGTGTTTTGTTTCCTTAGACTGAGCCGTTTATATCTACATACAGTGGGTCGTCTTCACAGAGCCGGCCGTCATGTTTTTACAGTAGCCCAGAACAGACAGACTGAACACTGGCTCCAGAGAGGGACATCCACGTTTTCACTTTTTCATATCGTAGTTCGGCACACAGGACAAGTTTCAGTTTGCTGCAACCTGCAACCTCACCACTAGATGCCTCCAAATCCTACACACTGCCTACCTTTAAGGACCAACGCACCACTTATTATTGTGAAAAAAAGTGCTAGACTTCACAGTAAAAGTGTTTTTTTAAATGCTAAAACACAGTGTCAGATTTGTGAAGCTCCATCCAGATCACATGAGGCCTGGTCTTGCTCAATACCCACCATGCATACACTTGTCAAACAGGACTAGATTAACAAGTAAACTCCAGAGATCGCTTAAAATACAATTTCAGTTTTGTGAAACGTTCACTGCTTTTTCTCCATCCAGAAGACTTCAAAACGTAGTTTCTGTTGACCTGTCAAATCATTTAAGGTGTGTTCTGCATGCGAAGAGGATTTAATCTGATGGGTTGATTAGCAAGATTGGAAATAAGTAAACCAAACCTGCATCTACATAGTTTTACCTCTTCAGAGCTCATAGACATATGAAATGTGTAAACATTCTTTAGCTTTACAGGTAATTTGAAAATGACCAGTTAAAAAATGAAGGGATGTTAAAGAAAATGAACTTTTTTGTTTTTAGATACTGACTCTGTTTTCTCATCTTGTCCTCCTCTTATTCAGGTTTAGACTCCAGCACTCGGACTCTGAGCACCCCCAGTCCAGGTCTTATCCTGCCATCCAAGTCCTCCTCCCTCTCCTCACCTGCCCTCTCTAGTAACGGCCATGAGACCAACTCCTCTTCCTCCTCCTCTGCCCCCGCCGAGACCGTCGCTGTGGTCCACTCCCAACCTGGCACCCACACGCGCTCCCGCCAGTCAAAAAGCCACCACCACGCCCCCATTGACCTCCTCCCCGACCACGCCCTTCTGCAGATCTTCTCCCATCTCCCCACCAATCAGCTGTGCCGCTGCGCACGCGTGTGCCGCCGTTGGTACAACCTGGCGTGGGACCCGAGGCTGTGGAGCACCGTGCGGCTAACGGGGGAGCTGCTCCATGCCGACCGTGCCATCAGGGTCCTGACCCACCGGCTGTGCCAGGACACCCCGAACGTGTGTCTGACCCTGGAGACGGTGGTGGTGAATGGCTGCAAAAGGCTCACCGACCGCGGGCTGCACGTGGTGGCTCAGTGCTGCCCGGAGCTCCGCCGCCTGGAGGTCGCCGGCTGTTATAACATCTCTAATGACGCTGTGTTTGAGGTGGTGTCCCGGTGCCCCAGCCTGGAACACCTGAATCTCTCAGGTAAAAAGAAATGATCGTCTATAACATCTTAGTGGCTAATGGGAGGCTCTTTTAGTCTTATTACTGCTGCCCTACATCAAGTACATGTGTGCATTTACCTCTCCTCCGTCCCTCTCAGTCATTTCTACTAAAGCTGGTGAAATCATTAGAGGAGCAGGAGAGGCTCTGCCAACCTTAAGCTCCCATGTGGGAGAAGAAAGACTTTCTTTAGCTGAAAGCAGAACTTACCTCAACGTGAGTAAGGAGAGCAGTCTGCTGCTTTCATTAAGGAAGTGACACAAATAACACTGACTTGGACAGGACTCTGGTGGCAGAGCGGCGTCTGCACCATTAGCACCAGGAAGTTAGTCCTTTGTCACAAAAATAGCTGACTTGTGGCTTTTATTTGAAAGGCTCAAAATAATGAACATCAATCTATTATTTCAACTGGTAAGGACATCAGTCTTTGATTATTTTTTTCCCTGAAAATTGACCTCAGTTTTGGTTTTCTTGGAGTTGTTTGCACTCAAGCATCTAGATGCATCTTGTTGCAGGCGTGCAGCCAAATGCAGCAGGTTTTACTGTGGTGCCCTCAAGTGGCTGCTCACACTTGAGCTTCAAAAGTGAGATTTAAGGGAAGGTTCACATTTTTTCCAAGTCTGTTTTCAAACAATACTCACATGCATATATGTACACTGAAACAGCTTTGCCTGCTGTAAACATTCTTCCTTTTCATACTGGCCACTAAAAGATGTCATGTACTTTAATGCAATAGATGTGGGACAAAATATAGATGTAATGATAATATCAGGATTTAGCGGTCTGAATTAGGCAATTAAGAGGGTTACGGTGTTTTTTTTGTTAGAAAAAAGTGTTTCATTTTTCATATGGAGCCCTGACTGTTTTAAGATTGACTTCAAAAATTGTGAAGTTATCCTTTAATCCTTTAAAAATGGACCTGGTTGTTAGCATGATCCTCTTTTTGCAGCAGAAAGCTGAGGCTTGTGACTTTCACATCAGCATTTCGAATGCTTTTGATGATGTCGCTGCATTATGTTACCTCGCAATGCATCATGTTACTTTACGTTACTTTACAATACATCATGTTATGTTACCTTACCTTACCTTACCTTACCTTACCGTACGTTTACACAAACATAACAGCTAGAGCATTCATTCTTTTTACAGGAGACAGCTAAGGCTTCTGTCTTTTGCATCATAATGATTTCATTAACTCAACTCAGCTCAACTTTATTTATAAAGCTCTTTAAAAACAACAACATTACTTAATGTGCGGTACAATGCATGGTGACAACGCACAGTGGTAGTAGATCGATTAAATCAATCTAAAATAAAATCCATAATAGCTAAAGCATTCATTCTTGTTGCAGCAGAGAGCTCTGGCTTCTGTCTTTCGTGATGATTCCATTACGTTACATACTTTTTCGAAACATAACAAAACTATCAAATCGCCTTTTCACTAAATCTCCTCATAAAAATGATCACACCTCAAAAACTAAAAAAATGTAGTTGAAATACTTATATTTTGTTTGTGTTTCTACATGTAGAAATATCTTGGATCAATATGTTTTGTGTGTTAATTTAGTGACAGTTTTTGAAAAATACATGTACAGTTTTTTAAGTTTATTGATTTACATAACTTTTTAACTTAGGTTGTTAATATTTAGGGATATGAAGCATTTGAAGATACTCAAGAAAGGCATGACGATAAGCAAAAATACCAATGTAGGCACTGGTGGACTATTTCTATTGCAGAATTCAAACAAAAGCAATTGGAGAAATCCTTCGTTTTTGAGCTGATGACCTCTGCTTCCTCTTCCTCCAGGCTGCTCCAAGGTGACATGTATCAGCCTCACCCAGGAGGCCTCGCTCCAGCTGTCCCCTCTGCACGGCCAGCAGATCTCCATTCACTTCCTGGACATGACCGATTGTTTTTCCCTCGAGGATGAGGGCTTGCGAACTATCGCCTCCCACTGCCCCCGCCTGACACATCTGTATTTGCGCCGCTGCACCAGACTGACGGATGAAGCTTTGCGCCACCTGGCTCTCCACTGCCCTTCAATACGGGAGCTTAGCCTCAGTGACTGCCGCTTGGTGGGGGATTTTGGCCTGCGGGAAGTCGCCCGCCTGGAGGGCTGCCTGCGCTACCTGAGCGTGGCCCACTGCACCCGCATAACTGATGTCGGCATGCGCTACGTAGCTCGCTACTGCCCAAGATTGCGCTACTTGAACGCAAGAGGCTGCGAGGGGCTGACAGACCACGGCCTGAGCCACTTGGCAAGGAGCTGCCCCAAGTTGAAGTCCCTGGATGTGGGTAAGTGCCCGCTCGTGTCGGACAGCGGGCTGGAGCAGCTGGCGATGTACTGCCAAGGCCTGAGGCGAGTGAGCCTCAGAGCGTGCGAGAGCGTGACAGGCAGAGGACTCAAAGCTCTGGCAGCCAACTGCTGCGAGCTGCAGCTCCTCAACGTGCAGGACTGCGAGGTGTCGCCAGAGGCTCTGCGGTTTGTTAGACGCCACTGCCGGCGCTGCGTCATCGAGCACACAAACCCCGCTTTCTACTGAGACGTCTTGGACTGGTCCTCTGACAAGTGGATGTTCTAATATTCCTGCTATGGAGATGGCGGAGATCAGCGGCCCATGTGTCAGAACTGGTTGAAAACTGGTGTGCAATACTGGCCAGAATCTGTTTCTTTGAATCCGCCTGGTGGCTTTTAATGCAGAAAACACTTCCATAGACTGTATTTAACATATTTATCTGTAAAAAGGCAGAGAAGTACAGTATGTCAGTATATTACAACATCACACTTTACAATGTAACAACACTGAGCACTGGGTACAGTCGTGTTACCATGTAACAGCATTGTAATATACAGTATTTCAACACCTTACAGCCCTTAAACATAATCATTATCATACATTACTGCATCTATTTATAAACAGCAAGTATCTTCAGACTAAACCACTAAGAATGTAGCTACGAAGCAGCAAGTAAAAATACTCTTGGTTTCACTTTCTTTATGTTGCATATGCACTTTATGCAATTGTGCTGACAATCACTTCAACTGAGCTCAAAGAGTCATCATTTTTCTGTAAATCAAACTATTAGCTAGAGGTTTTTACTGCCAAATAGAAACAAACTGAACAAACAAAGAACACGTTGCTGCTATAACTGTGCCAATAAAGTTCTTCAAAATCCGCCTCCACATTGTGAGCGTTCCACTCAAATCCTCATTATGGTCTTAATGGATTTAAACCTGCACATGTTTGTTAGTCATTAAGGTAACTGAGGAGTATCCAGGAATACCATATATGGATGTTTTAAAGACTGAAATGTGGGCTCAAAGTGCTTCCTGCTTTCAGGCGATTGACTGAATTAAACCTGCTTGTAACACGGTGGTGAACATACCTGTCTGTCCACCACAAAGGTATCACACTTATATTATTTGCACTTTGGTTATAAGGATTGAACGATTGTCTGTGAGTCATTATTGCTGCTGTTGTGTTTCCTGTTTCTGTTTCAGACATCTGTCAACAATGGGAAACCTCCTCCACCTGTTTTTCATTGCGGTTCTTCTGCAGCACTCCTTGGCTCAAGCAGGCAAGTACATGACATAACCACAACACGAAGCAAAACAGGAATATTTCTGCTGATTTAGATCTTGAAATTATTTTCAATGCTTCTCTGTATTAGAGAGCTGGGCCGGCGCTGTGCGAGGACATTACAGGACGGTGAAAGGTGCAGAGCAGCAGGCGGAGGAATGTTGGCATCCCGTTTGCTCATCCACCTTTGGGACCAAGCTGAGCCCTCGGAGGAAGGGGTGAGGGATGCCACCAAAATGACTATTATGTGAGTAAACACTGGATCCTGTAGAAGGTTGCTGCAGAGCTGATATAGTGTAAATTAGTTGAGCTACATTAATTATAGACTGAACTTGTTCCTCTAGCTTCTGCTGGGGTTTAATTTCTTTAAGGTGCATTTGATAAGGCTGGTAACATTCAGCCACTATATGTTGCATTCTCCCTCCCTCGTTCCATTGCATTTACTTCACAACAAGTTGTTGCCAGGCACTCACTGTCAATCTTAGCCATTATTTCCACACTAACTGACGACCCAGAGATACCACGTGATACCAGCGTTGTTTTACTGTTGGCTCACAAGCCTTGTTAGAAGCAGGAACCAAACGTTAGATATCCTCCCCAGAGATAAACAAAACATATATATAATATATACACACCTGTATATAAAGGTAAAAATAAATGCAAAAGAAAATAAATGAATTAAAATAAATTTATATAGCAATGCCCTTATATCTGCTTACAACTACACTGTAATGTTTTTATAGTGCGTAAGCTATATATACGGGTTATAAATGCAAAATAGTGATTGTGAGATTAAGTGTTATATACACCAATATGGGGCATCATGACACTATCTCCTGTTTGAATCTGTGGTAGGTTTAATTACAGGTTGTCATACTTCAAGGGAACTTTGGTGTTAAATTTGGGTGGAAATACCAGAGATTTGTGTATTGGAGAGAAAAACAGTCAGTTGCTGCACTTTTTCTGTCTGCCAGTAGAGGTCACTATGAGTCCTTGATATCTCAGTGCTGCTGCTGCATCAGGTGATTGTGTTGGTGTGAAATTAATTACCACCACACAAACGAGTGACTAGTTGTTTGCTGCTTTTAGATATGCACTGCAGACGAACATGCACCTGGCTGCAACCTTGGCTTCCTGGATCAAGTAGCCGGCCTTCAGTGGGTTCGACAGTGCTGCGGCCTTTAATGGAGACCCAAATTCAGTCATCATCTTCGGATAATCTACAGGCAGCGTCAACATCTTTATGTTGGTGAGGTTGAAGGGAAAAAAATTCACCCAGGATTTGTGTGAAAGTCAATGATTACAGACCAGCCTGTTAATGATAAATATAGACAAATATTTGACTATATTTCAGTTGAAGGCATTTTGGTTTCTGCTACCGAGAGTGTGTCCCTGAAAGGTCCTCCTGAAGACGTTTTAAAACCAACCAAGAATTACAGAAATTTCCTATGTTGATTTATGAGCTTATACTGCAGGCACTACCTCACAAGGACATTTACATGCATTTGACCACGTATTATGCATACTGTTAGTCTATTTGATAGTTTTACAAACAGATGCAATACATGACACCTTGATGATATAGTGCTTCTACTGTTCTAGTATTTTTTGTGCCTGCAATCTCAGATTGTTTTCTTTTTAGTTGACATACTGTTTGTCCTTGCTGTGATTGGCTCCTAGGACCTCCTGGATGGCGTGAAGACGATGTGGTGTCAGTGATTGATGTTCTTTCCCTCCTGAGTGAGTCACAGCCATCCAACACACATTCAGTACTTTATTTTCATGATATATAAACAAGAAACAGGAAGAAAGAATCTTTCAAACATTATATAAATAAGTATACATATACTAATACTATACTAATAAATACAGTAAAAAATAAATGTTCCGATATATTTTTCATCTTCTCCCACAGTCTCTGTCTTTCCCCTGACAGGCCTCAGGTGGAAATGACCCAATACTGAATGAATACCTACAACAGGACGACCCTCCAGAGACCGAACGGGACTCATGCTGCTGGTTCTTCCTGGTCTTAAAGTGTCTGCGTACAGCAGTGAGTCAGAGTCAGTTACAGCTTCTCGTCGTCACAACATGACATGAGGGTGTATCGAGGACAGGACCCACCAAAATCTAAAATGAATAAATAAATGACTTGATAAATTTAAAAAAATGTCAATAAATTTACCAAAACTAATGTTAAAAATAAATGCAGCCATTAATTAATTGTTCAAATGTGACATAAATTCATATTTCTGTTTTAATTTCTTCATTTATCCGTTTGCATTAATTCCCTTATTTATTTATATTAATTTTTAATTTTCTTTTATTTATTTATGTATTTAATTTATTAATTAAAAATGTATTTATTTATGTTTTAATTTATGTTTTTACTACTTACTTTTTGTATTTATGCATTTATTTATTTATGCAAAATTTTTCCTTTGCATTTCACCCCTTATTTATTTCTTCACTATGCAAATGGGAGGCCTGTCCCTCATCATGGGGTCAGGGTGCATGACTATTTGCCAGCCAGCTACCGTGTAGTAAATGAATTTAAAAAGTGATAAAAATAAATAAATAAATAAATAAAAGGGAAAAATGTACATGCATATATATTAAATAGAAAGATAATAGAGATAATAAAGATAAATAAGGAAGCAAATTAAAACAGAAATTTGATTTATGTCATATATTAAAGGTTAATTAGTGGCTGATTTTTTTTATGTTTTGTATTTTGCATTTTTTTTTGTCATTTTAAAAATGAGGTTCCGTCCTCCTTAGTGGGTTTCCCTGTGCATGTCTATGAGTTTCAGTGTTGAGAGACCCACTTTTGTCAAAGCAGATCACTAAGATGAGGCTTTGTTTTGTCATGATCTTCCTATAGTAGCGGGCACACTGTGGTTACAGGTACTTGAAACAGGAAGATCCTTCATGCTGCGCCTTTGATTAAAATCATTAGTGTTTGGCCGGTGCAATAACTGATATCTCTCTCAGGACCTGTGTCACAAGAAGAGGAGGAACTGAGCAAGTTCACAATGGCTTACACAGCAAACTCTGCACGCCATCAGGTAGAGTATTTATTTCCCTCTTATCCCCTTGGGAAGCGTTTATACAAGAGGATCACATTTCTGTTTCACTGTGTTTTACGTTTGTGTCCTAGGTCCTAATGGGCCCGGACTGGTGGACTGGCCTCGTTATGACCCCACTGAAAACTACCTGAAGCTGAACCTGCAGTAGACAAGTCGACCGAGGACTGAAATAGAACAGAGCTCACTTCCTGGATGTTGTCTTTCTCGATCAACTAGCAAAGTGTCACTCTGCTAAAGATGAACTGTGATCTGTCGTTGATTTTCACGGTGTGTGACGTCTTTGTAACTGGATGTGGTGCTGGTTGATCTGGCGGACCTCCCATTGTGGACACGTGGTTCGATTCGTGCAGGTGCATTCAAGTACAGCAGGCTGCGGTGGACGAGTCCGAGTCACCTGGAAAACCAGAATATTAAAGTATGCCTTCATTGTTTCGTTGACTATAGTGAACGTGGCAGAAAACAAGCACATAAACACCAAATGGTGAGTTGTACCTGAGATCTGAGGACACGAAGCTCACTGTGAACTTTTCTAAACTTCTTCTCTTGTTCCAGATACTTTTCCTTCAGCTTCTCCCGGTCCCTGCGCTCCTTCAAAAAGTCCTCTTTGTAGATTTCAGCCTAATAATGGACGACAAGCAAACGTGATGTCAGGATTCAAATAGGTGAGTGCATTAAAGGAATAGTTTACAGGAAATATAATTTTATGTGCTCTTGCAGAGAGCTGGAAAGAATGTTAATACCTCTTGTGTTTGTATGGTACAGAGGAAGCAGCTGGTTAGCTTAGCTTAGCACAAAGACTGAAAACAGAGGGACACGGCTAGCCTGGCTCTGAGGTGAAAATTATGTTGTTGTGAATGTAGTGTTGTGGTCTTGGGCGATATAATAGCTAATAAGATAATGCAGAAACCTACGTCAGGTCACATGGGCTAAAAGTTTTTAGGAGGGCTTGGGAAAATAGCATTTTGACACTAAAACATACATGCTTTGACCAAAATTTAAATATTTGGATTTGAATACATACTATGAAGCTACAGAATGATACAAAAACGTTAAAAAAAAATAAGAAATAAGTAATGGGCCCATCTTTTAAATCACCAAAGTATAAAAATAAGTTGTATACCGGACTATGTCTTGACTCGAGCAGCAGCCTCCTGACTGGCCAGGCGGCTACACCCAGCCAAGAAATAGTCCGACATATACCCCACCATAAAACCACAATGTGTCATCTTTACTCTTTGCTTTTGTACAAATTGAGCAAACAACATATAGCGTGTTAAGTAGTGAGCTTTACAAGTGCTGGTAGGTGGATTTTGTTCCCTGAGGACAGAGCCGGGCTAGCTATTTCCCCCTGTTTCCAGTCTTTATGCTAAGCTAAGCTAACCACCACCTGCCTGCAGCTTCATATTTTACATAAACACGTGGAAGTGGTGTCAATCTTCTAAAAATGTGCACATATATGATGTATGAGCAAAGCTCACCTGATGTTTCCAGACATCCTGTAGCGTTTCACTGCTCCCGCCGAGAGGCAGAGCAGTCTGAAGTGCCTCCTCTAGAGCCTGGACAAACATATTACGAGCAGCTATGAGACCAGTGTTGCTTCAGGGAGCAAACGCCTTCACTCTGATGTGTTAACAGCTCAGGACTCACCTTGTTCAGTCGTCTGATCTCCTCATGCTGATGCCTTCCTCTACGCGTCAAAGTCATGTTTTGTGCTCGCAGCTCCTCCGCCTCCTTCTCTGCTTTTAGTAACTCGTCACCAGTCTGAAAATTTCCCCGCATGGATCAAGTTATTATACGCATATTTTACAGATTTGATCCATTAAAATGCCTTAAATTGAATCTCCATTTACCCGTGCGTTCTCTTTATCTTTGACTTTCTTGCACAATGTGACTTCACTTTCTTCACACATCTCCTCTTCGGCGTGATCGTGTTGCTGCAATGCTTTTAAATCTCGGACCTGAGCGTTAAAAAGGACACGAGGCGTGAAATCACTGACATGACATGCAAGTATTCAGACAAGCGCAGTACAACAGCTGTGACTTTACCTTCTCTTTGTAGTACTGCACCATGGTGTGGTACTCTTTGGCCCATTTCTCATTAATAGAAAGAAGCTGAGTGAAAGAAGACGAACATGTTAAGTGCTGAAATGTGTGTTGTGGGGTGAATCTCACTTCTGAACTGTACTCACCTCCTGCCTTTGCTCCTCCAACATACGTATCTGTGCTTTCATTCGGACGTCACCGCCGCCAGCGTCTGACTGAGGCAAATAAAAAAAGAGGAACTGTTAAAATGTGGCACAAATTATGTCCATCTGTGACTGCATGGGCAATTATGCAACGTGACTTTACATCCACCAACTTCCTTTTACACATTTTTGGAAGTTTTGCATTGAGGTGCTTCCAGTAACTTAAAGAACACGGTCATTTCCATGCGGTCAGGGAATCAGGTGGTGACAGCACCATAGTAAATGTCCTATCAGACGTATCTTCCAGTGTTGCGGCTGTTGTTATTACCTGTGCGTCTCCCAGCAGGCTGTCGACATGGCAAACGGCAGCTGTGCGAGGCTTTTCTCCAGCAGAGCGGTCCGCCACATGAACGTCGTACCTGAAAACATTTGATCACATCAACAAAAATGAACATTTGACTTTGATGACACTGCATAAAAAAACTGATTTTCAGCCTGTAAACCTCACGAAATCCTGGAAAATGTAAAAATTAACATCATCAAACCAGCAGTGGTGGAATGTAAGTACAAGTACTGTACTATGCTTAAGTAGAATTTTAATGTACTTGAGTATTTCCATTTTATGCTACTTTATACTTGTACTCCACTACACTTCAGAGGCAAATATTGTACTTTTACTGCACTATATCTATTGGATAACTTTAGTTACTTTGACGACTTTTGTACTTTTACTCAAGTATCTGAATTCAGGACCTCTTTCCAGAGGTGGGATCAAACCAAGTACAGTGACTCAAATACTGTACTAAAGTACAATATTTATTAATAGTTATATAATATTTGTACTTCTACTCTGCTACACTTCAGAGGCAAATATTGTACTTTTTACTCCATTTAAAACTTATAGTTACTAGTTATTTTTTACATTATACACTTTTATGATGTGATGCAGTGCTACTAATATACTAATATACTAGTAGTACCTAAATACTAGTAGTATCTAAATGTGGCTCCACATTAATGAACTACAACATTAAAATGTTCTCAACATTAAAACATTAAAATGTCGTTTGTGATAAAAACTGAATACAATATTCTATAATAATATTAAATGAGCCATTCTGCATAAAGAGTACTGTTACCTTTGGTACTTTATCTACAACTACTGCTGATAATACTTTACTGTACTTTTACTTAATTAACACTTTGAATTCAGGACTTGTAAATGAAAAAGGAACTTGTAACTCTTGTAACTCTTGTAACTGAATGAAATGTTTGACCATATTTTAGTGTTTTATAAACCCATGATGGTTTGGGCGCTGTTCGTGCATGACACGAAAATACAGAATCAATCAAATCAAATCGTGCAATCGAGTATTTCTAGGTATTTCTACTTTTACTGAAGTAGAAGTACTCTGTGTGTTGTAATAATATCTGATGAAAACGGTGTTTTGTGCCTCACCTGTCTGTGTTGGGCAGTGATGGATACAGTCTGTGTGATCTCTCCGCTGTGTTTTCATGGTGTGACTGTGAAAACACAGAGGACGTACATTATACATTATACATTATAAATACTTATAAATCCTTATGTCTAACATTCATATGCTAAGAATCATTCAGAGATCAAATCTGCCTGTTCAAATTTAAATTCAAATAATTAATAGTTTTAAAGGGAAACCTGCCTTTCAGCTACCATTAATACAACAGATTCATAAAAAATAATTTAAATTCATAAACAAATATGTAATATCTTTACAAAATACATAATCCCCCCAAATTAGCAACAAAACAAACTAAATAATAGTAATAATAATCATTGTAACAGATCAAGTTTTAAATAAATGAAAGTTACTGAATCATGACTAAATAAAATGAAATATCTGAAAATAAATTTTCCAATCTTTATTTCTAACATTATAAATCCTCTCTGGTGAGAAGATTAAGTAACACTGAGGTGGTCTGGTGGTCTAGAGGGGGACCATAATGTGTCTGGACCTTTGTTTGTCACCCCCCTCATTTCCTGTCATTTCAAGTCTAATCAATGTAAATCTAATAAAGACACCCACAATAATAAAGAAATAAGAAAAGTATATTCTATTGTCCTGAAACATTAAATGAAAAGTCAATTCGTGGATTGACAGAAAATGTACCAGCTACAAGTTTTATTATGAATTAATTGTTTAAATTATTTACCAAACTTCAGATCTGGCATATATTATATTATAGGACATATTTTTTCTATTTTTGTATTTATTATTGCATTTGAGATAGCATTTATCTATCTTTAAACATGTATATCATTAAATTATTAGTGAGTAAAAAATGACAATAGATTCCAGGCTCTGAAACAGTCTACATAGTGCATTTTAAAGATGTTTTACTGATGATATATAAATATATTTAGGACAACCTGACAGCTGACTCAAACCCATACAGATGATGTCAATTAAAATCAGCACACAGTCACGAGATCACCTGAACTCGTGGAGCTCTTAAATGCCTCCACATAACATCATTTCACACAATAAACATAAAAACAATAAAAATAAAGGAAAGTGTTTTTATATCTACAGTATTAATGTTAAAGTACTCAACTGTCACTTAACCTGAGAGTGAGGAGGATTTCTCTAAATATTACTTACTAATATTTAACACCATAAAATCTGCAGAGACTCAGCTGAAACAATCAATAATTAAATAAAATAAACATCTCACCATCGTCGATATGAGCAGATCCCACATCAGCTGTGTTTGAGGTGTGAAGCAGCGGCTCGCGATGCGCCTTCACTTATACCGAGGATCCCGAGTGACGTCATAGCACCAGCGTTGACCAATCAGCTGGCGGGATTCCCTCTCGCGACCGACATGACTGGAGGAGGAAAGTACAAGTAGCTGATCAGCAGCTGGAGCGGCAATTATCGATGTGATTATGGGATGGATGGATGACTAAGAGAAATACCTCCACACTGCAAGAAATGACAAACAGCCAGTTTTTTCATTATTTTTTAAATTTGTTTTGTTTATTTATTTTTAATTGTGGTTATGTGGCTGACTGATGTTTCCTGTAATATTTATTGTTTTAAAAGAAAACTCTTTCAAGTGTCAATTAATAAAATAATGAATTAATAAATATTCATATAATTCATAAATACATGCAAAAAGCAGAATTCCCCAAAAGAAACAAAATAATTGGAATTAAATAAAAATGGAAATCAATAAATCCATACAAAATTAAATTAATAATAATACAATAATGAAATAATAATTATTAATAATTTCTTTAATTTATTTTATTTTTTATTATTTTATTGTCACCTTTCAACTGAAAATAATGGATTAATAATAGAAATTAAAAATACAGGCAAAATAGCATAATTTCCCCCAAAAGACAGAAATAATAAGTAAAATATAATACATGACAACCCATACATAGATGAAATTAAATATATTACAATAAATACAAATAAAATATGGATGACCGACATTTCCTGTAATATTATATTTTTCTTTAATTTATTAAAGTCATATATAGAGAATACAATAATAAAGCGTAATTAATAAGTAAAATTAAATAAATAAATGGAAATCAATAATCCATACATAAATATATTAAAATAATTGAAAATAAAATGTGGATATTTTTGGTAATTTTTGTCTCTTTCATTTATTTTATTGTTTTAAAGTGAAACTCAAAACTTAGTCCAACTTTGGAGAGTTATTTAGCCTCTTTCCAACAAGTTAGTATGACATGTTTGGTACCAATCGATTCCTCTTAAGTTTTCTGAACCTGCTGCAGCCTCTGAAAGACACTAAAGTCGGGTCTCAGATGGTTAACCATTCAAACTTGAAGGGGCCATAACTTCTAATAATATTTTACTGATAGGAAATACTAAAAGTGATAATGGACTACACAATACATGTAAAAAGTCTTTGTAATACCAGCAATATCTTTATAAAATGCTTTTTTTTTCAATGTAAACTAACTCATAAAAAAATATTTTAAGATTTAAATTCTTGTTTCCTGAAATAATTTAAGAAAATAATAATATTAAAAACAGTTAGTAGGCTACCATTCATCATTTCTTGCAGTGGACAGCTTGAAGGTTGTGAACCTCTCACTGTTTTCTTCCTGGATGGTTAAACTGTTCACACTTAGAAGCCGGAAACGTTTTAAATGTTTCAAAGTCAAGATGAAACTGTCCCCCAAAAAAACCACAAAATAAAACCAGCGTGCTGCAGGTTGTGGGAAAATCACACATCTCGCAGGTTTATCAAGTTACTCAATCAGCTGAGTCAGAAGTGTTTCAGGGAAGCTGAGGGGAAACACGCCTCCAGTAACTGGCACTCAGTGCAGGGGACGCGACCCAGGCTGCTCCTTCATTATCTCTAAAGACATGTGACTGCAGCCTGATTTACATATTTATTCACGTTTAAACCTATAATACTTTAGTACAAAAAACATTAAATCCACCTGATGCCCAAATGAAAATATCCAATACTAAGTGAGACTTTTCACTCCAAAGTAACACATTTACTTTTTGTTGAAATGGGAGCTTCTGCATCCATTCATTTTAGCAGATGTTGTGGAGGTTTCAGCAGTGTATTATGGGATATAATAATAATAATTATTATTATTATTTCTATTATTTAGACAGTCCTCCCTAACACGGATGTCTTCTACATGTCAGAGAAAGCCAACAAACCTAGGACCCTCTGTTGACTTTATGTTCGTTATGTTACATTAGGCATTCGTTACATTGTTACGTTACTTTACGTTGTTATGATGTTATGTTGTTGCTTTATTACGAAACTAGGTTATGATGTTACATTGTGTTATGGTGTCATGATAGTTGTTGCATTACGTTGTTTCCTTACGTTGTTTCGTCACATTGTTACGTTATTACATTACATTGTTACATTATTACATCGCGTTACATTATGTTGTTATGTTGTTACTTTGTTACGATGTTAAACTACGATATTACATTGGTATGTTACATTTTTACGCTGTTATGTTGTTACTTTGTTCAGTTGTGTTGTTACAATGTTAGGTTACGATGTTACATTGTTGTTACATTGTTATGTTGTTACATTGTAACATTGCATTATGTTGCGGTGATACGTTGATGTGTTACGTTATGTTACATTGCTGCATTACGTTGTTACATTGCGTTGTTGCATTACATTGTTGCGGATGTTGTTGCGCTACGTTGTTGCGTTACTATTTTAACACAAGCCATGATCTTTTTTCAAACCGTAACAAAGTAGTTTTGTTGCCTAAATCTAACCAATCATTTCACAATGTTAAACGTGTCATTGCACGTTTCTGTAAGTGTGATACCAGGCTGATATGAAGCGTATTTATGACACATATTTTACAGTTACTACTACTTAGATGTAGTAAACCCATACCCAGACTTTAAAATATGTCTTCACTAAAACTTACAGTATGTAAGCTATGGTGTCATAAATGCTTTACCCATATATTTTTAGTCACACACCCAAGACTGGACTTGGATTTTTATTGTCCACTTGAAAATACTTAAAAAGTGAAGCAAACAAGTTCCTCCTTGGTCACGCTGACAGACAAAACTATGTGAATTATTGTAGCTTTTAACTAGCTGACATTAACCTTCTTGTCAAATGAATGTCTACATGGTAATGTGACACATATAAATACTGTAGTTTAAATTCACATTACTTCAAAGTCCAGTTCCAGATAAATGTATGGAAATGTCACATTAACACTTGGTCATCTTAGAAGTGCTATATAAAGATTATTAGCAGTGGCAGTGACTAAACGTGTGACGATATTTACTGACATTGCTGGACTTGTCACAGTAGCGCATGTTGTGGTTTTACAGACGGAGCCTTTCATGATGTAACACCTGAGCGCTGTGTTCCCATCATCAACGGCAGCCCGTTTACGGTACGTGTCTGACACAGCAGCAAAAGTCACTAGAAAGGAAAGAGGAGGTTTCTGCTGAACTCCTTCTTCCTGCCACAGTCTCACTCTAAAACTTTCACACTTGAACTTCCTGTCTGTGTCACCATGAACACGCCTTCGGTTCACACTCACAGTAGATAAGACATCTTGTGGCCTACAAATATAAAACCAAAAGCAGGTGTCGCTCTCTCTACAGAGGTTTAGTGGTTGTATTTGCATAAATCTTCGTCTAACCTTAAGTTCCAGTTTTACCTGAAACCTGTTTAACCTGTTTAGCATAAATGGAAACTGAAGGCGTTTGCTAAAGTGTACACATATTAAATGCCAGGGGGTAAAGTATTTCTCACGAGTAATCCAAGAAGTTTGTGTTTCATAGAAAGAAACATTGAAGATTAATTCATTATTTAGGATTAGCTTTCAAGTTTTGCCTCTTTTTGTTTCTGAAAAATCCACCATTTATTTTTTTCTTTTTCTAAATGATAAAAAAAGATAAACGATAACATATAAGATAATACAAGATAATAAGCAGCAGTACAGTACAAAGAGGTAGGTTTGTCATAAATAAATAAATAAATATGTATATGATATTGTTTAAATTAATTTTCTCCTCATAAGTCAAAACAGGATTTTAGAAAATTTTGCAAATTAATTAAAAAGGGAAAAAAAATCATTGTTATCACACTGACACAAGTGTTCAGACCCTTTTATTACACTTGAAATTCAGCTCAGGTGCTTCACATTTCTGCTGATCATCTTTGAGGTGTTGCTACATCTCGATTGGAGTCCAGCCGAGCGAGTTCAACAGTTCAGCTGATTGGACGTGATTAGGAAAGGCATCCGCACCTGTCGATATAAGGACTCACAGCTGATAACATATCTGAGCAAAACCCAAGATACGCCGCATGGTCAGAGGAACAGTCTGCAGAGCTCAGAGACAGGGTTGTGTTGATGCACGGATCTGGGGAAGCCTACAAAAACATCCAGTAACAACCCAGGACTCGTCCTGGAGCTCAACCTGAGCAATCAGGGGAGAAGGGTTTTGATAAGAGAGGTGACCAAGAAACAAATCTGTCTGAGCTCCAGAGATCTGGTGTGGAGATGGGAGAAACCTGATGGCAGAGATGGAAGCCTCTCCTCAGTCAAAAACACATAAATCCTGTTTGGAGTTTGCATAAAAGCACCTAAATGACTCTCAGACTGTGAGAAACACGATTCTCTGGTCTGATGAAAACAAGATTGACCACTTAAGCCTCGACTGTGTCGTATCTGGAGGAAACCACCACTCATAACCTGCCCAGTACTATCCCAGTGGTGAAGTGTGGTGGCAGCCCGAATGCATCCATAGATTGGCACATTGTGAGCTACATGTTTCTTGTGAGACTTACATGAACTGTTTCTTGTTTCTTGTGAGACTTACATGAACTGTGTGGCTTCATGTCATATTCCACCCATTTTTTTGCAGCTGCGCTTCCTTTTCTTTTTGGTAGTTTTCATCTTATTCAGTGTAAATCTGCACAGCTTGTGACTTTGTGGCGACTCCCAATTTTCTCCATTGAGCGTAGCGTTGCAACAACAGTGAAATGTTAACATGCACTTGACCCACATGTATGTAGCTTGCTAAGCCAAATTCAAACGTGCGACTCCCTTGCTGGGAGGCGACAGTGTTATCAACGGCACCGCTGTGCAGCCAATTTAAGTTGGATTGATATAGATGTTTGGGCATCTGGTAAGGATGCCCTCAGCGCCTCCCTAGGGAGGTGTTCCAGGCACAACCAGCTGGGAGGAGGCCTCGAGGAAGACCCAGGACTACGTGGACAGATTATATCTCCACACTGGCCTGGGAACACCTTGGGATCCCGCAGTCAGAGCTGGTTAATGTGGCCCAGGAAAGGGAAGTTTCGGGACCCCTGCTGGAGCTGTTGTCCCTGCGACCCGACCCTGGATACCTCAAAGCCTTGGTAATGTGTCCCACATTGTCCCACACAAAAATACTCTTTGTCCCACGTTTGGTTTGTTGGGATCTGGTCATCCTAGTGTCATCACGTGAGCTAAAAGTCGATTTTCGGTCATTACCATATGGACGAGAGACCGCAAACGGCTGCCTCTTTGCACATTTTTAAGTTAATCCTCATCGTCACACTTTAGAGTCCAAACACAGTATCACAACGTCATATTTCAACATTTTATTTAAAAACATTTTGCCACCAGGTGGGAGAGAGATTGTCAGTTATTAAATAGCAGCACTGGTGTTTCACCCTTCATTACATGGCACTTTACCACAACTCTTTTAGATCAGATAAAAACATACAAAGGTGCATTGTCATATTGTAAAAATGTATCAGTGACATTTATATAAAACATTTCACATTAAGTCAAACTGGCCCCAGGTACTAAGAGAATATAGTGTATAATAGCACATTATTGTTGTGCCTGCTCTGGTCAGTATAATCTATATTTAGTTGTTCACCAACAGGCTCCACAGGGTTTCTCTGGATTAGAGCTGCACTCATCGATCTGAGCTCTGCAGAGAGAAACAAATAACATCACCGAGGACAGAAAACATACACATCATCACGTCCTCTCACACTAACGCGCTACTTACTCAGCCACTTCCTTGCAGTTATATTTAATCCCTTGATCCAGCTCTTTCTGTAAATCCTTTAAAGATACATTCGTGCAGTTTGTCCTGAGGACGACATTGAACATTTATGTGCTTATCACTTTCAAAATTAACAACAAAATGGTCAAAGATGTTGCAGACATCTGGTGTATGAGGAGGAAATCTTACAGGGAGCTCTTCTGTGTGACCAGAACAACGTTCAGGCTTTTCACTCTGGGGGAGTCGAACCTCTTCACCTCGATGCTCGCAAAAATACTGACAACAGCAATAAAAGAGCAGGATTTATTCAGCAAAGTGGAAGAAAATAATAATGCACAGGATGTCTTACAAATGTTTCTTTTACATAATTCTCATCAATGTGACTTTTATTTTATTCAAAGGCTTAATTATTGGACAAGAAATCACTGCATTCAGCCAAATAAATGAATTAATTAATAAAAAATAACAGTAACAATATAAAATTAATTGATTTAATTTCCATACATGTTATTTATTCAATTAACTGTACAACTATAACCACCAGCATTTTTAAGGGAAATAATTAAATCCCAAAGAAATCTGCACACATTAATGAAATAAAAGAATAATATGAGTAATGAAAATACAAAATTAATTCATTGGATTTTTTTTACTTGCTTTTTATCCAGTTAACTGTACAATTACATTTTGTATAAAATACAGAATTGCAAATTTTTCGCTGGCCTAAATCAGTCCAATTTATATATAACTGCAATAATTTGAAAGGAAATTAATTTTATCACAAAGAAATCTACACATTTAAAAATAAAATAAAATAATAGTGAGAATAATAATAATACAAAATGAATAAATATTTACTCAGTTAACTGTTCAAATCTATTTTCTGTTAAAAATAACAATAAAAATCCCCAGATTCAGTTTCCTCCCACACAAAAAAATAGAAATACTGAATTGTTTGTTTTTTGCTGACTTAAATTAGTCAAATTAAAAAAATGTTAATATTTTAAAGGGAAGGAAATCTGCCCACATTTAATTTGATTCGGAGCAGAAACATGATGATTTCATACAAGACTTTAGTTCACTCACTAAATTTAGAAAATCACCGACACCATTATATGATCCACTGTGAGATATTAACATAAGATATGGATATGGAAGTTAAAAAAATCCCAAAACTGTCACCATAAGAGGTGCCGAGCAGCTCACCTGGTCGGGCTGAATGGCGTGGCGATGGATCCGTTTAGCATCGCTGTGACGTCACCACAGGCGACATCTGCAAACTACAGACACGAAGACGTCGTCAGCGAAAACGCACTTTAGATCTACACTACAGACTCATTTTATCTTCTTCTATCTAGACATTTATGATTCATGCAACACTGCACATATTGTATATACAATCAACTGAACTGGGTTTATCTTGTCATATTCCCAGTAATCATCTTTACATCTTGAACTAGGTCAAATAATCTGTTGTACAGGAGAAAGAGGCTGTCTTTCATGACTTATATCTCTGTTTCCTGGCATATTAAAAAAAAATCTGCAAGTTGACAAAGCAGCAGAACAAGATGTAGAGTGTTGATGTGGAGCACTGATTTCATATCTGGTGCAGTTTTGGACACAATCAGGTTGTTTGGAGGACTTTCCTACGCAGGGAAATATGGCACAGAGTTAATAATAAGTAGGTGACCAGCAGCACATTCCAGGCATAACAACAAGTCTTTTCCTTCCTTTCTTCACTGGCTAGTTGAGGAGCTGACACCACCAGTCGGGGATGAATTTCTTGCTCCATCACCTCACTGGTGGGTGATGTGGTTACAGGCGCAGCGGACACACATGCAGCTTTATTAATGGACTGTGTGCACCTTAAGCAGCTGCGTCCATGAAACCCCAATCACTATATATGATATGCCGAGCTGTAGCTTATTTATTATGGCTGTCAATTGATTAAAATAATTACTCATGATTACTTCATGATTGTCCATAATTAATCATCGTTAATAGCACATTTTTTATCTGTTCAAAATGTACTTAAAAGGGACATTTGTAAAATATTTAATACTCTTATTAAGTAATTATTTTGGGCATTCCTCCTGACTGTCAGCTGCCTCCAGTTACAGTTCACAATGTAGAAATTAAACAGATCTCTTCATGTCAATACCTGGCAGTTATGATAGATCGATAGATAGATCCTATTATGGACTCATCACATTGAAGGTACAGCAGCGCATTTACTTTCTTCGCAGACTCAGATACTTTGGAGTCAGTCGTCAGTACTGCAGTACACAAAACATTTATTACCGGAAATCAGTTAACAACACAAAACAATTATAATTATTGTCCAGGAACTTAAGGTCAGAGGTCACCCCTTTGAAAATGGCCATGGCAGAGTTTCTTCACCAAAATTTAGCATAATTTTGGAGCGCTATTTAGCCTCTGTACCGACGAGCCAGTATGATCTGGTTGGTACCGATGGATTCCAGGTTTTCTAGTGTCATATGATGCCAGTTTCTTCACTCTACCTTTAAAACTAATGTGTTCTTTACACATCCAGCAGTTGAAAAGCAACATTATTATTTATTTAGAGGCGTGTTTGTGTCCACTTGATGACTAAGTCCAACATTCACTCTCTTTTAGCTCTATTTTTGGTCCCCACCAACTCCTGAGGAAAATACCTGCCTCTTTAGCTGCTAAATGCTTCACTGTGTTCACCAGCTAGTCGGCAACTGTTTCCGTCGCATACAGTCACTTTTGATCTGAAAACAGCTAAAATGACACTATACTATAAGAGCAGTGGGACCGAAGCATTAAGCTGAAGCTCTGCAGGCTCATCGCCATACATCGTATCTGATGCATTTTTATTGTGAAACTATCCATTATAGCTGCAGCCTGCTGAGGTGAAAAAAATCCAAGATTTGCCATTGATTGTTGTAGCACTTTAAACTTTCTAAGGTGATGTAAGGTTGGATTTGCTTCATATCACGCCAACTGCTGTACTTTCTTAAAGACACCAGCAGCAGCTGATGTGAAAGTTTTCTTAACTTTTATTGTTTTGCTTCAATTTTAAGCACCTTTTTGTTTGTTTTACTGTTTCTGCACGTTTATGTTGGATTGAATCTGTGTTGAATCTTGAAAAGTGTGTTTATGTGTTGGTAGATTTAGCACAGAATAAAAGCCAGACTAAACCGAAGCAGGGCTCCTCTGAATGCGTGGGTTGCTCCTGCTCGCTCAGGAGAGAGCTGCACAATGTGGCTCCATGGAGACCGACACAAAGCCTCATTGATGAAGAACCAGGCTGACCGACCTTTTTCTCCTCTGCATCATAACCACTTCTGCACAGGAGAGATTTCACCTCATGCTCCATACATGTGTTATTTTAACCACTGCTTCATCCCACGACTGGGAATTATTTGTTTTATTGTTATTATTTCATGTGTATTTTTGGCAAAACTAGTGAATTCTTGTTGGTAACTTACAGCAGCTGAGACTCTGTTCCAGAATGAGCGAACAGTGTTGTTCTCACAGTCTGTCCATCCCGGGCAGTCGCTAGTGAATGTTTCTACAACAACAAACACACATTCAATACTTATTATTTTTTAATAAAACAAAACAGAAACCTCAGGATGTGACATCCCCACACTGACACACACAATACATGATAAAAATATAAACATACGAACTTATGCATACAAAAAGAAAAATACATAAAAGAGACAAGCGTCCCACAGAGATGCTATTAGCTCCGTAAACCTAAGAGATCGACTGGTACCAACCACGTCTGGCGCTAAATTCTGGTGACGAAAAACTGTCATGGGCATTTTCAAAGGGGTCCCTTGACCTCTGACCTCAAGATATGTGAATGTAAATGGGTTCTGGCTGTTGTTGCCTGTTGGGCTGCAGTTTGCCATGTTATGATTTCAGCATATTTTTTATGGTAAATGCAGTACTTTTGAGGGTTTCTGGACAATATTTGTCATTGTTTTGTGTTGTTAATTAATTTCCAAAAATAAATATATACATATATTTGCATAAAGTTGCATATTTGACCACTCCCATGTTGACAAATCTCATTTTAAGGTACATTTGTAACTGATAAAACAGTTGATAGCCATAATAATAAATAAATAAATAAATAAATAGTATTTCTTTTACATGGTGTATTATGTATACAATAATATTTTTTATATATTATTTTCATCTCTGATATTTCAATGTCTGAGACAAAGTCAATGAATAAATAGATTTTTTAAATTATTTTATTTATTCATTTGAAAGTAGAGAGGAAGTTTAAAAGATGCTTCTTGAATAATCTTATGTCCTTTTTTCTGTAAACTAATGGTGTTTAGAAAGCTATGGCTGATGATTTTTGATATTTCTTGCACTGCCACACATTACAAAGGTGAGGATGCTCTCAATACCAGCACGATAAAACAACATTACAGTATACCGTATCTACCAGTGATGTGATATTTATGTATTATGTATTTACTTTTCCTCGTCTTCTCAGAGAGCTTGAGCTAATTTTGGAGCTGTTGCAAAATGTGATAAATTACAAAAACAGGGAGCAACTTGTCATGTTTTAATATGATATTATATATCAAAGTCGCAAATAACTCCTCTGGGATTTGACATCAGCTTGTACGGTTGATATCAGTTTTTATTCCCATGTTGTCATGTAGCAGAGGTATGCAACACACCCAAAGGGCATGAACGGTCTTTTGCTTCAATGAAGTTGTCGCCATAAATCATTGAAAACATACTGTTAGATATCAAATAGTACAACTTTACATATTAATGACTGCTGTTAATCTTCTCTCTGTGTGCTTTACCTCTTAATCTGTCCAGCAGATAATGAACTAAACTGGACCAAACTTGACCCAGTCATGAGTTTGTCTCTTGGATGAAGAGTCTTACCGCTGCTGCCCTCCTTCCCACACCAGGTCAGACCATCCAGCAGCGATCCCACCAGAGTGTCCTCCAAGGTGAGAAAACAGTCTCTCTTCTCAGTGAAGTCGTGGACCACATCCTTCGTTTTGCTCCAGAACATCATCTAAACCCCCCAAAACCCAGTTGTTAGATGTATGACTCTGCATCATTAAGAGTGGGTAATGTGCACACAGACAGACGGTGTTTACTCTGTTGCATGCAGGCTGGAAGGGCGTGGCAGCGATGAAAGGGTCGTAGGCCTCCATGGGGACTTTACAAGGGTCCCGACCCACATAGGTTTGCTCAAATACACCCCATAACTTTTCACAGTCGTATCTGAAACATAAACGACAGTCGTCATTCTGATGGAAAAAGAGGAAATGTGAAAAACCAAATCTGGTCATGCTGTGTAGGACTTACACTTATAATCTAGCCAGTGTATTTGAGACATTAACATAAAGAAACTATTTAAAGTAAGAACAGACTGTCATGGTTGAGAAGAAAGTCCAGTCCATATTAGTCAATACTGACTTAATTATGATAATGCAGACAAATATTATTATTGCTTTTGGATCAGCCTGATGTGAACTCCTTAAACATAGGACCGAATATGGTGAAGGTTATCACATATTCTTTGTTTTTCTTCAAATATTTTCTTATTTTATTTTATTGCAGACATGGAAAAAGTCATCATATCAAATGCAGAACGTCAGTGTCCATGACAAGAAATACAAACGCAGAAAGAGTTGATTTATTTGTCACGTAACTTCCGTACTTAAGTTACAGCACTTCCAGAGTAATTTTAACCCAAACATCTTTTCCAACACAATCTTTTCCTAAACCTAACTAAGTACTTTGTTGCCTTGGACTAACCAAGTCAATCTTTTCATAAACCTAACTAGGTAGTTTATTGCCTAATCCTAACCAAGTAGATCTCTTCCTAAACCTAAGTATTTTTATTTTGAAAAGACTAGAGCAGAAATTGAAAGGTGCGTCACATGTTGATAAAAGTCGTGCAATTCACGTCTATGTAGACGAATCAAATAGATCCAGTTTCATGAGTGTTTCATGAGCTGCCGTGAGACTGTGTTGTGTATTAGTATTAGCAGTGGACCAGGATGAAAGAGGGTCACAGGAGAGGAGCAGTGAAGATCCCTCTCTCCTCTCTATCCCTGTCGGCTCCACTCAGGAAACGGTCAGTGTCAGGACTAAACCGACACTGACTCCAAATCTGAATTTTGCCCGTAGGGCACCAAAAGGACTCGAGCCGGCCCTGATTCGCACTAACAATGAGGCATGTCAAATAATCATTGACTGGAGCAAACAGACCAATCCTCTGGGCTGAAATCCAACTTTCACATTAAATTTACTTTCTCACTTTCCAGATAGCGTTTAATATTATTACACTCTGTATTAAAAGGCCTACATTTATAAATCTTTGGTACATGCCGAGATTGCTCAAGCTCGCCAGCATGAACTGTGATTAGCTCATGAAACCACTGTCTGCATTTTAATTTGTCAGAGGCTGTCTATTCAATTTAGATTTCTCTATTTGGTTTTTATTTATTTTTACTTATTGTTCTGTCTTTTAGTATTTTATTTCTATTTTCTAACTTTATCTCTAATTTTTATTTTATTCTTATTTATTTATTCTTTTATCAATTTCTTTTCTATATTTATCTTCTCTTCTGGTATAAACTAACATGCTATCTTTCTGTACATTTATGTTTTCTCTGGACCTATGGAAGAAAAATATTATTCATTGCTGCTTAATGGAACAATGTATATGGAGAGTGAGGTGATGCAAAAGCTCACGCCTCCAAAAATGTTTAAAGAAGACGTCTATTAATATATACACTCAGTTTCCACTTTATTAGGTACACCTCACTAGTACAATTTTGGAGGATGAACACATATCAGTAGATTGCACTCACCAAAAAAAACTGGCAATTCAGTCATTCATGTGCAATATCAGCATTTCATATTAATATGTGCAATAATATGAACCCGGACACTCGTTCAGTGTATTTTATAACCAGTTTTTACTACTTTTACTGCTTACTTTATCTTATTGTTTACTTGCTTCTTTATTAGATCTTGTTTTATTTTGTACTGATGCCTCTTGATGTTTGCACTTTGCTGCTGCAATCCTGCAAATCCCCCTGTGGTGGGATTAATGAAGGGTTATCTGACTTTTATTAGTCTGCAGTGCTGTATGAGCTGTATTGCCCTACACAGTACTGAGAGTTGTTTCTGTCATGAATGGGAGGCACCTGTCAGTTCAGCAGCACCACAAACTTCATCCTCCAACATAACCATAAAACGGTGGTAGACTGGAATAGTTTTAGCCAAGTGTACCTAATAAACTGGTGTTAACTTACTGCCCCACACATTTAACATATCTTAATGTTGTGTCATACTTTAAAAAAATAAAGAAATAATAAAAATCTCTTACCCCTTGAACTCCTCACACCTTGCAATAAAAGTTGGTTTAAGTTTGTTGGTGTTTTTGCGGAGCGTCAGTCCCAACACAACCGCGACGACCAGCAGCAGCAGCAGAACAGCCACACTGAGACCCACGCAGCGAGTCCCGCGCCTCTTCTCCGGAGGACCGTGCTCCCCGCGCTCCATAAAGCCCTTAAATATGGAGATATTATTATGGCGGTCTGCTGTCCAAACGCTGTTTGTTGTCAGCGAAACAGCGCTCGCGCTCGCGCTCGGGCGTCTATTTATGGAGGAGCGCACTCGTTGTGCGCACACACGTGCGCTGGCTCGTGGCCAAGCAGGCTCTGCTCCAATCAGGGGTGACATGTGTCGAGGTGGAGCTGCTCAAACTGAGGTCCGAGGATCACATGGGGGCCGCAGGGGTGGAAAATATTGATTTTAGAGGTACTTGAACTTTACTTGAGTGTTTCCATTTTCATTATACTTCTACTCCACTATATTTCAGAGGCACATGATACTTTTACACCGTTACATTTGTTTGATAACTTTAGTTAAAGGTACTCTAGGTATTAATTTAAAGTGTATTGCCATTGTGTGAATACTGTGCTGTGTATTGTAATGTAACTCATAACCCTTCCAGGACTTTCTCAGATGCTTATAACAACCTGCGGACTGATTTTTATGTAAAGGACTCAGGATGGTTTTTCTTCGTAACCTCAGCTGATGAAGTTATTACCTCTGCCAAGGCCAAGGGTGTTTGGGCCAAGGAGGTTGTGTTTTCACTGGCGTTGGTTTGTTTGCAGGATTACTCCAGAAGTTCATGATGGATTTGGATGACATGTTTTGGAGGGGTGTGGTGTGGCACGTTGAGCAATCCGGATCATTGTCTGGAAACAGGAATTTATTAAAGGACTCCGATCTGCCAAAACATGAAGACCACAAGGTATAACACATGCATAATGTAACTGATGACCCAGCTCCCTTCATTCTGCGAGCAGAGAGAGAGAGATAGCGGGGGGCAACAACTGTAGAGTCGGCATATTTTCACATCAAACTCTGTGAAATTAGAGTTGGGCTCAACCAAAGCACACTTGGTGATTGGTGGAAAGAGTAACGACAACGGTTTAGACGACTTTTATCAAGTTTATGTCCAGGTTGACTGAAGTGTTTTGCAGTGCTCAGCTACGTACAGCTGATCTCAATATAAATAAAAATACACATGGAGCAAGCTGAACAGAGAAGGGGGGGGGGGGCAATCTAGTTTGGCAAGCAAGTTAGCATCATGGAGACTGGGTGTTACAGATAGTACCGGTGATATATGATTGTAACGTTACATCACTCTGATTCCCAGGATGATCGTGGAGGCCCACAGTATGACGAACGGGATGCTGACCACAGTTCACTCAAAGGCCACCAGTGCCATTAATAACAAGGATTTTCTGAAAATTACATAATAGTACCTTTAATGTTTTCCTTACAGATAAGATTGATAATACAAAACATTACCATCAAAAAAATTACGATGCATTATTAAATGTTAAGATAAGATAAGACTCTGTTGAACTTTTGTACTTTGACTTATGCAGGACTTGTAAAGGAGTATTTCTGGAGAGTGGCATAGTTTCTTTTTCCTTAAGTAAGAAATCTAAAATATGAATAAATAATTTTTAAAAATGCAATTTAACTTTTATTTTCAAATTAGCTTCAATAGTTTGGGCCATAAGCCCGGGCTGTATATCCATGATTTTAAAAATACTGGGATCAAATACTGATGGACTGATAAATAAATAAATAAATAAATAAATAAAATAAATAAATAAATAAATAAATAAATAAATGAACAAACAGGTAAACAAAAAACAAATAAATAAATAAAATATTAATATGTCAATAATCTAAATACATAGATTGCTTCACTCAGTGTGCAACCTACCCCAAAAAATAAAAGTTTTTTTTTTTTAAAGAATTAATTGGATTTTTATTTAGTCAAATAAAAAATCCCCAGATGAAGATTTAAATGCAGTTTCTTCTCATGCAGGAATATAATTAAAATATACTGAATTGTATATTATTTTCTGACCTAAATTAGTCAGATTTTTGTACGATACAAACGTCACATAAAAAACATGGAATCAGCCTACATTAAATCCACCATGTGTCTGCTTTTCTTGAATCAGTGTAACTGTCTTCAGTGGTAACTACAGCGTTGAGCACAGGGCCTTCCCACCCGGCTGTACTGCATTCAGAAAGATCGAAAATATAAGCTACAAGCATAAACATGTTTGGACCATTCACATGTTTGTCTCACTCTTGACTTTGTGGTTGTTAAACTTGGCTCACATTTCACCTTTTCATATCAAGCATAATAACAGATATTCAAACCAAGAAGCTGTTACAGTAGCTGGGCGAAGTTCGTGCATTTAACTGATAATCAGCTGTTGAAGGATCTCAAAGTTCGTGAGACACCCACCAGTGGTGAACGTGAGCGAGCATGTTGAGAAATGCCACAGACCTTTTAGTACGAGCAGAACTTAAAGGTTAAACCACTCCAGTAAACTGGTTCTTCGTCTCCGTTTTGCAGGATGTGAGATGATTTAATGATACAGTTATATGTGGTTATAATTTAGTGGATGCCTCCTGCACTAATCAGCTTGTACTGTAAAGAAATTACATGGTGGTCAATGGTGGAAAGGAAGTAAGTATGTTAACTAAAGTACTTAAGTACAGTTCTGACTTGTACTGTGCTTTATTAATGCCATTTCCATCCATCCATCCATCCAGCTGCAACTGCTTATCCCGTTAGGGGTCACGGGGGGTGGAGCCGATCCCAGCTGACATTGGGTGAAGGCGGGGTTCACCCTGGACAGATCATCAGTCTATCACAGGCACATATAGACAGACAGCCATTCACACTCACATTCACACCTACAGGCAATTTAGTCGTCAATTAACTTTCATGTCTTTGGACTGTGGGAGGAAGCCGGAGAACCCGGAGAAAACCCATGCTAACACAGGGAGAACATGCAAACTCCACACAGAAGGGCCGGATTTGAACCTGCGACCCACGGTTGCTGTGAGGCGACCGTGCTAACCATAGCACCACCGTGTAGCCCATAATACTTTTTCCACACAGGCAAATATTGTACTTTTTACTCCACTACATTTATTTAGTTAACATTGCAGCTTCTGATTAATAATACAAAATAAAATCAACAAATAAATAATGATTTATTATAGGTGAAGATAAGACTTAATTGGACCCTATGGGGGAAATCACAAGCTAAGCAGCTTGTAAAAATGTAAAATAATTCAAATTAGCCCCACGTTTACTCGCTGCAACATTAAATGGACAGATTGGGTGTTTTGAAGTGGGGTTGTATGAAGTACTCAGTGTATTACTACAGTAGATGTTGGCTGACACGCCCCCAATTTAGAGAAGCAGACAGGAGCAAAGCAAAGTGATGTACTGCTGTGGACGGAGCCTGCAGCAAAAAACATTTTTGAAGCAGTTATCTGTGAAAGACTGCATTGAAAAAAAAATGTAATTTTATATATAATAACACAAACAAACAAACCAATCGAGGCAGCAACAGATCAGCAACCTCTGTGTTCTGCGAGGTAAAAACGCAGGTTTATTCAATGGAGTCTGGTGGCTTTAGCGAGAGCATAGATGGATACAACGGCTTCAGGTATTTTGTTACTTCAGAAAAATGTTGAATGCAGGACTTTTACTTCTAACAAAGTATTTATATTCTTTACTGTTGGTATTTTTAAAAGATCTGAGTACGTCTTCCACCACTGATAGTGATAAATTATGGCACAAAGTTCAAATCATACTGCACACCCTTGCACACTGTATTTGGGTGTGTCGGAGCCCGAGGGTTCATGAAAACTGAGCACACTAAACAAAATACTTGCAACGTTTCCAGATAATATGAGAAGTTCAAGGTGTGCAGCATTTCTTTTGTGAACTTTGACCCAATAATAAACAGGCAACAAGTGAGACCTGATCGGATTAACCTACTTTGACGCTCAGTGCAAAAATCCAGAAAAGATTTGCTGTGATTTGTTTAAACAAATTGCATCACAAGCACAAAACTGTAGATTCTGACATAGACGGTGCATCAGCATTAGGTAAATGTGACCCGTGTCACATTTAATCCCCAAAATATCAATTAGTAAAATCCAGGAGGATCTTCTGGCTTCAGAAACAGATCAATTAACACTTCAAGAGGCTTCCAGACCTAATCTGCTAATGAAATGGGATCAATGAAAAGTAACGAAAACAGGAAATCTTTTCAGGAGCCACTTTACTTTTTATGGCTTTTATCAGAACACATGCTGGACCTGAGGATGGCTCAGTTCAATGTGAGGCTTTTTCTGTGTGAGAGGCTTCGTGCACATGTTTGGCATGCGGACTGTTTGGGGTTCTGGATGCACTGAAGGATCATCAGGGTCCTGTGGACGAATAGGATTTGTGTTACTCCAGGGTACTTTCATTATTATGCTTAAAGAACCATGCGTATCTGTATCACACATCTATCTATCTGTGCGTATGTCGTTGTAAAGGGCCAAACTGCGTCGGCATTTTGTTTTTTAACTTGCCGTACTTGTTGGACGTCACTTACTCGTCATTGTCTGTGCAAGTCCAGCGGAAACCTCTGGACTGGAGGATCTGGATCAGGTCTACAATGGATCCTTCACTACATGATTCTCTGTTTAAGCGGAAAACAAGGGACTTGATTTGGGGTTATAAATATTTACCACTTGAACCATTTATAAAGCTGTAACTAATGGCTGATAATAATACTTTATAGCTCAGATCTAAAACATTAAAGGGGACAAATACTCATTTTCAGGTTCATACTTGTATTTTGGGTTTCTACTAGAACATTAACATTAAAAAAGCAATTGTTGCTCAGTCATGTTTCTACAGTAGCTCAGATTGGACAAATTAAACACTGTGTCTTGGGAGAGTCTTTTGTGTTTTTACGCTCCCTGAAGGTCACTGTAGTTTTCCGTCATCACACACTTACAAAATTGCCGTAACGTAATCTGCAACCACACCACTAAATGTCGCCAAATCCTACACACTGTACCTTTCATAGATATTTGTGGAGTTTTAAACTTTCTGATAAGCCATAAAATTTGTGTGTTAATAAGATAATAATTGGATTTCAGCCCAGATTTGCAGTTTTTTTTCCATAAATTGTCCATTAGAGGGTCTTCTTGATCAATTAAAGAGCTAAAATTACAAGTTTTCCGTTGGAGGAACCTGCTCACAGCCTGATTAATTGCTTATAACTGATCTATGAAGCACTGTCATGACTTAAGTCATTAGTTACAGCTTAAGGGTGACTTCTTGGAAGGCGGTACTGTTATGTGTGATAGTATACTTTGCACTCTTGGTAGAGATCCAACAGTTTAATATCATCTGTTTTTATCCTCACATAAAAGGTCCCTCTAGATTGGTCACCACCTTTATGTTGACATGATCCACCTTGCACGGGTTCAGACTGTCCACTTCAACACTTCCGAACATACTGAGAGATTAAAAAAAACAGCATTATATTTCACACTCAACAAGCACCATTGCTAAAACAGTTGCTTCATTCATTTCTTTTTACCTTTTCCTACTGAAGGCGTTGACAATTGAGCCGTTGAGTAACACAGTGATGTTGCCACATGCCATTTCTGCAAACTAACAAACAGGTGAAGAAAATCACATGAGAGCGATTATTCCACTGCCGGTTTTGTGTCGCATATGAATAATAAACAACACAGCTGTGTGACATTCCTGCAGTTTGGACATTAAACTCACATTTTGTGAGGCTTGCCTCCACAAGGAATACACTGGATGATTTCTACACGCCGACCACTCCGGGCAAGAACTGAAATCAAAACCTGTGTGTCAGATTCACAGCAATCAGTAAAAGAAGTGTCATCAGCACCTTGATAATATTCAAATTAGAGATGAATGAATGGTGAGAAAAACAAGTTTAGGCGTTTTCTTGACATGCAGCGACTTGCGATGTTCATCACTCAGCACTATTATTGTGATAACAAAAATCCTATAAAGGCATGTGGGAACATTTGGGAGCACAGCTGCAGCTGCCTGAACGATGATGTTTCATTTGTGTTTTGGTGCTATTAAGTGATCTGTTTGACATTTATTAAATGTAAAAACACATGGACAAAAGCAAAAGTCAGTACACTTTTTGTTGGTAAGATTATAAAAGAATGCTTAAAGAACTAGATTGGTTTATTATTGGTAACTTGGTATACTTACAGTACATTACTTTTTGGCCGCTTGGGGGCAGCAGAAACAAATTGTGAACACTGACATACGTATAATCACCTTTTAAGCTGATATGTGAACTTGCTACCGCTTGTTTCGACATCCAACAGTTATGGACGTGTTTCTGTCCGCATGACGAAGTCCAATTTTCACTCTCTTTTTGCTCTGTTTTTGGTCTCCACCAACTCTTTAGCTGTTGAGCGCTCTGCTATGTTCACCAGCTAGCCGCCAACTTTATCTGTCTGCTGCTGATTAGATAGTGTACGATGGGTTTGGGGGATTTTTCACTAAAGTTTCACTACAGTAAAGTTGTAAAAACCAAAACAATGAGTTAAAAGATGCTAAAACGCTCTATGAAGCTGAGGGTAACTGCAGAGTTGGTTGGTATTATGAGTGACCCCTCTCATATAAGAGTACATGTGTTCATTTGATCCATTGTCAATATAATAATGTTGATTAGAGCAGCTTAAAGAAACCCATCATAGTAATTTCTTAGCCCGGTGTCAGGGTAGGCGTATAAATAATATAAATATATTACATAGACATTCTGCATCATGAGGACGCATTTACTTGTTCCATTTGTACGCCATGCAACAAAACTGTGGCATAGTCCACAGTTAGGTTTAGGCAACAAAACCACTTAGTTAGGTTTCAGAAAAACGTCATGGTTGGGCTTAATATACGTACGTAATCTAAATCAAATATGTAACAACATGAAACAACATAATGTAACTATGGAAAACACGTGACAAACATCACAAAAAGACATACTTTTTTATGTGACGTAATTCACAAAACAAAACACCAGTGTCCTGGTTGAAAGTCCTGTGTTTGCTGGACCCATTCACCTCCACACCCACCCTACATCAGTAGCTCTGAGCGTAGTGTATATATGCAGATGCATTTACACTGCAGTCACTGGAGGATACATGGTGTTCTTATTGCACAGAAAATTATGAATTATTGTGACTTACATATGCCTGCTCGTGTAAACGGGCTGATTTTCCAGTTTCTGCATTTAATCTGAATTTGTTCTGGTAATAACGAAAGGACATTGCAGGTTCTTATGATACACTGTTGGTATAAAACTACTGATTGTTACAGCTGTACGAAGGTGTGGCTGTAGAGTTTAATTCAACAGGCCTTAATAGTGTTGATACAGAACTCTTAGTGGTTAATTATGACATTAAATACAAGAAAATATATCACACGGTCACTTAGGCTTTATCGGTGATATCACATGAGTTGTCTTGTGTTTAAATTTAGTTCCATTTTATGTCTTTTTTTTTGGCATCTCATGTCACAAAAATTTGTCGCCACAAACAAATCAAGTTACAGGAAGAGTTATATTGTGACTGGGTTATTGCGGTGTTTCCCAACCTGGAGGTCGCGACCCCTTCAACGGATCATAAGATAAATCTGATGGTTTGTGTGATAATTAATTCAGGAAAGAAGAAAATTGTTGTTCAGCTACTGCCAGACTTTTCTCTAATCTTTGCTTTTTTTTCTTGTGTTTCAGTTGTTTCTGTCTTGTTAAATGTAGAACAGATGTACCAGAGTCTTCCTCTTGTCCACACCAGACCAGTTCATTGAACATGTAGCCGACCAGCGTGTCCTCCAGGGTCCAGAAGTGACGTACAACAGCTGCGTAGCTGTGCATCAGCGTCCTGGTTTTACTCCAGAAGAGGAACTAAACAAAAGGGAAATATGAAGCTTAACTCACAGGTCTTCCATCTCATGAGGTATTCATGAATAATCATGACATATATCTAATATCTTCCTCACCCTATCACAAGGCCACATTTGTGGCATTGCATAAAACATGTGATGATAATCGTCCACCGTCACATTACAGGAGGACTGACGGACAACCGCCTCCTCAAACTGTCTCCAGATCTCCTCACAGTCCAGCCTACATAAAGATCAGTCAATCAGTCGATCAGTCCACTGACAGAACATTCATTTAATTGATTATTCACTACACTTGCTTAATTGAGCAAAAGATTACAAATGTTTTGCCACCGCAGCCAGCCAGATTTGCTGCTTTTCTTTGTTTTATATCATAATAAATAGAATATATTTTAGTTTTTTGACTGATTGGACAAAGCAAGACATTTGACTTTGGCCACTTTGGATTCTGATGAGTTTTTCTTTTTTAACATTTCATAAACACTTAATCAGTTAAAAGTATTAAATATTTGGGAAATTTACCTTTAAGGTATATTTAAGGATAAAAGGATAAAAAATGTGGACAATCATGTGATTAATTGCGATTAAATATTTGAACCGATTGACAGCTCTAGTCTTTTCATTTAAAAGCGTATCAGTAAGGACATGCTCTTGTTTCATAGTAAACATCTCTGTTTCTTTCAACAGAAGCACAGAGAAGACTGATAATGTGATTCCTCTGCTTCGGGAGCAAAACAAGTTCAAGTTTTGAGGCTCATGTCACAGGTGATAAAGTCATGAAATTTGACTCAAGGTTTGGAAACGTTATGAATATGAGTCCTCGTGCAGTACGTTACCTCAAAGTGGGGTTAACTAGCGTGATGTAATTGTAGCACCTTCCAACCACAATGTGTTTAATGTTGGGGGTGGTACCCAGCTGTGATCTCAGTCCACCGGGGCAGAGCAGGAGCATAATAAACCCTTTGAAAATGGACATAAAGACGGAAGAAAGAATATAATATCTATCACATTCGGGAGGGGCACATGAAAAGAAAGAAAGAGAAAGAAAGAAATGTGGGAAAGTTACTTACACACTGTCACACTGATCATTATAAAGGACGCAGATGTTTTAGAGGCGCTCATGATAGTGGGACACTCCAGGCTTTTGTTTGTACACCTTAATCCGCCTTACTGTAGATCAACAACACTTTAATCAGTTTTTGATTTGACTCCAGGCCAGCAGGTACTTGCTGCTGCTGTGTGACTGACTGAAGTCTAGTTTTCCCGTGACATGTACAAAACTTCCTCCCACGTTTTGTCTTTCTGTCTAGAGCTGTCAACCCTGGCAGCTTTTTTGACCTTTAAGAGAACAATATGCTTTCTAGCTTACCACAGAGATACGCTAAAGTTACACATTTTCATTTGAAATTATAGTGATTAGCACATGCAATCATAAAATATCGAGGGAGTAAACAGGTATAGTTTTATAATTCAGTGAGAAAACGCAGAAGTACATGCTCACCATTTTCCATGCAGGAGGTTAAAGTGCAACAAATGGCTTCACAGGTGTGACGTTGACAGCTTCACTCGGGTCAGATTTCTGCACAAATTTGAGTCCTGTTGCAGTGTGATCTCATGTGTACCCTCGTCTCAGGGCTAATGCATGACATGCCCGAGAGACTCGTCCTCATTGGCCCACAGAGACATCCTTTAAGGACAGATAACATGTTTTTTTCCCCTGCATCCTGTTGCAAAGAGTAGATCCACATGACTCCCATTATGGTACTGACGGGAATCTCCCCACAGAGTGTTGGCTGTTCTCTGGGTCATGGCGTGATGGGCTGGAGGATGAAATATAGATGTCTGCATTATTGAACACCTTGAATTATTATTATCAACTTTATTTATAGGTCAATATATGCTCACTATGTCTCAAAATGAGCCTGCAATGTTATTTTGTGAAGTAGCCCAGTACTTAGGTTTAGGTTTTACTAATTAACAAATTTAACCTTCTTTTACTGATGAAGTAACTTCACTTTCTTGCCAGTGTACTGTAGGTTTGAAGTACTGCGTAAGTTACCATCTCCTAAACATTCTTTTAGCTTATTTTACAAGCTTTATATTTGTATTTTGTTCCCTCTATTACATTTTAAAGCAGACTATGCATTCTCCTTTATGGTTTACATCCGCTGAAGCGATTACAGATGATATGTTCTGCTTATTTTCAGGTTCAGAAAAGCCCAGTCTGCACTGATTGGTCAACCAAACCTATGATTTTGCACTCCGACTAGCTTTGTTTGAGGGTGTGCCAAACTAGCTGCTACGCAGAGTGTTACTTGGTGGCATCACTGTGTTACACAAGACGACTTCAACCAAGACTTTTCAGGGAGTTCGGCAGCAGTGTTTTTGTGGGGGAGAGTAACTCCCTTTGGCCTGGACTTTGGACTTTTTAACTTTGCAGGCCTTTTACATGCACAATATAACACACTGAAGGAAAGGGAAAATGCATAAGCACATCAAGCCTCACAGAGCTGCTAGCAAGGCTGTAGACTATTATACCTCTTTCCCTCCAATGATCAGGGTCAGACCAGAGTTATCTGACCCATGCTGAACCCGTCTTTTGTCTTGCCTCATTGTTGTTTTTGTCCATCGCTCACCTCCAATGTATCTGAAAACATTCCCGCTGCCGTTGCACCGTTTCTTTCAGCTACGCCGACCTGTGACAATTGCGTCACGACTGTTGGCCCCCATTTACAACCAAATAGATTCCTCCCACCCCGACTGTCCTCGGTGTGAAAGGGGTATTTCAGTCTTGTTCCTGTTTAGCTGTGGAAGCTACATATTGGGCTGTGACAAAAAAAATGAGGAAAGGATATATTTCATCACTAACGTCTAGTGTTTACAAAATATCACTAATTTGCCAAAGAGGTGCACGCTGCAGTTAACTGTCAGAACTAGGTGACATACGGCGTTTGGCTGTGAGGGGACTGCATCCTGCATCTGACACCTTCATTTGTTATCTTAGATCAGAGCTTCTCAGTCGTTTTTCAGTGAAGGACCCGTTATGTATGTCCCTTGGAATAATTTGACATTTTATTTTTTACACTTCTCTGGTTATGTGAAAGAACAATAAGAGAAATGTATTAGATAGGTATTAGTCATGAATTAAATATATTTGCAGAGTCTAAGAGTTATAGATTTGTTCGATTAAAATGTGATATATATATACTGTAGATTTAAAAATTTGTGTAGTGGTTAGCACTGTAGGAGGTCTGAGTGACTTTGTACACTGATTAGCATGAAGGACTTTTTATTTTGGTGTTGCAGTATCCAAAGAAAGAAAGAAAGAAAAGAAAGAAATTTCTTTAATAGTCCCAAGGGGGGGAAAATTAGTTTTAAACTCGGTGGATAAAAGAAAAAAGAAAATAATCATTCATTAATGGAGAGATGTAGGTGAGGGGCTGCTCCTGCCAAGCGCCCAGAGAGTTGGGGGTTTGGGCCTTTCTGGGGGCACCCGGGGGGGCCCAAGGGGAAAACGGCCCCCCCCCAGCAACCAATTGGTTTTGTCCGGGGGGATAACCCGGGCTCCCCCACCCCACCCCAGCTTAAAAAACTCCCCCCCCCAAAGAGAGACCTTTCATCTCATGTTGCCACTAAATATACAGAAATTGTTATACTGCCTTGTCTTAAAATATCCAAAAAAAGCATTGCTCCAGGTTGGAGGTTATAGATTTAATATATGCCTAACTGTTGCCTGATTTCTCATTAACTACTAATGATGATTTTGAATTTCTGCAACCTCTTAGTGAGATAAAGGTCGCCTGAGGTTAAATGTGGGAGCCGGTATGGATGAGATGTTCCCTCGTGTTTTTAAAGCTAATTGCATTGTTAGCGCTCTGCACAGGACTGACCAAGCTTATTGGCATGAAACGCTCTGAGGTTAATAACCAACTATAGCCTCACAGAAAAGGAAGACAAAAGACCTTTTCATACATTTGTCACTGACAAACTGAAATATACTCATATAGGCCTACAGGAATATTTGCAATAATAATTACTTCCCTATAATGTAAAGTACAATTTCTTGGAAGCAGAACCAACATCTTGCCATTAGAGGAAGTTTATGATGAATCATTAACTTAAGTAAAAGGAAGCTTAATGTTAAAATAACTTAATCGCGACACTGTCAATGTTTTCTGTTAGAAAGGTTCACTATTTCACTATAATACAACAATTTCATATATATTTATTCAACAGGTTGTCCTTTTTCTCCTTCTTTTCATCATCATGAAGGATGATATTATTTTGCAGTTTGGTGCTCTCTTGATTTCAGAGGCTTTTATTTGTCGTTTCCCCCCAGGAGATGCAGTCTTAACATGTTACCCAAGCCCTATGATGACTGCTAAGATGAGATCAGCAGCCACAAACTGAACTAATGTAACTTAAGAAAAGCAAAAAAGCAACTAATTCCCTGTTTTTCCTATTCTTATTGCTAATTGTGCTTGACCAAGTTGACCAAAAGTACCTTTTGGCACATAAGATTGTGCATATGAAGCTTTAGGGGAACAGGTTGTGACATGGGATTTCCCAAATGCCAAGTCAATATTAAAAAAACACCCTACAGCAATAAAAGTCTCCACACAAGGCAGCCAGTATAATCATGTAATAGTTCCTGTACAGTGTCGCTGCTGCTGCCACCTTCTGGTTTGTATGTTTATTATATTAATGCTGGTGGCACCACGACCTTTTAAAGTAAGATAAGATAAGATAAGATATTAAGGCACACAAGAGGCATAAACAGTACATGCTGATATTAACATCATGGATACCTACAGTATAGTACTCTAAAGATTTAGTTTTAATGCCCTAGAAAACTCAAACAACTCAAAGTTGATGTGTCATACCATATATGAACAAGATTAAGTGAAATAATCAGCAGTTTTTTTGGCTATGCTGCAGTGTGGATTTGCAAATAAATGTTGATGAATAAAGTTAAATGGTTGTAATAATTATTTTTTTTGTTCAAAATTTAAAATGGCTGCTTGTCTTGAACTGTGTTGAGGTTTATCATCATTTCTACGAGTTCTATTTACAATGTCAAACCTTTCCACACTCAATATTTCTGACTGCTGATGGAAAGGGTGTTGGGTGTTTTTTAAATATACACACAACAGAAATATCTGTCTGAGGATAGCTACTAATAGTCCATGTTAAATATGAATAAGTAATAATGTGTGATTATTCCTTATTTCATGGTCTATTTATACTTTATTATTGCATACTTAAATATATTCAAAAACAAGAGCAGAACGAGAGCAGATCAGCCCTATTGAAAAAATAAAATACAGTTAATATAAATGTGGCATGGTTTTCCTAAAGCAATGAAACATTAAATATAAAAAGTTAAATAAAAATTAAAACAAACTTTTTTTTTTCCATGAAACCTCCCCTGAGGCCATTCATAATTTCTGATTTTCCAGATGACAAAGTTTAACATGGTCTCCATAATAATAAAACTCAAAGCCTGGATAAAGAGGCTCTGTGAATGTGGTTTGGACTCTGTGGAGGAGAACCACTGAGTCAAAGATGTTGTAAAAGGACAGAGTCCCCGCTTTGTGGTCCAGGAATACTCCTATCCTCGAAGATGGAGCTGCTTTAATATCAGTACGCTCATTATTGTGCCAGAAAGAAAAGCCATAGTCAGAACAGTCCAGACTCCAGGAGAGCTGGTTCATCCCAAACTGACTGTCGTTGCTCCCACCTTTCCTGCTAACGCCTTTGTACGACACTGCCATGCAAACCTGCTGCCCTCTCCACTCCAGCTCCCAGTAACAACGTCCCTCCAGGCCCTGGCTGCACAGCACCTCCTCCCAGTAGTCAAACCTCTCCGGGTGGTCAAGGACTGATGATGGGTGCTCCATGTATGTGGCTTCAGTGTAGTCTTCAGAGAGGCCAAGTTCAGGGTGGGCAGTGTCTGGATCCAGACTGAGATCCTTCCAGTCTGACATAGAAAGTAGAATAAAAGACATGTGGGAGCTGTTCTCTTGAAAACACCCTAATTTAATTTTCTGTAGGCCTATAAGCCAAGCTAAGACTTTGCTGTATACTTGTCAGCATAAGCCAAGAATACTTACACTATTCTGTATACTTGTTGGCATAAGCCAAGTATACTTACACTATTCTGTATACTTGTTGGCATAAGCCAAGTATACTTACACTATTCTGTATACTTTGTCTGCATAAGAAGAAGAAGAACAACAACCTTTATTAGTCCCACGAGGGGAAATTCAATTTTTACACTCTGTTGTTAACTTATACACGGTACATGCAGACCTGAAACACACACATGCATCAATGGAGAGATGTCAGAGTGAGGGGGCTGCTCCTGACAAGCGCCCTGAGCAGTTGGGGGTTTGGTGCCTTGCTCAGGGGCACCTCGGCAGTGCCCAAGAGGTAAACTAGCACCACTCCAGCTACCAGTTCACACTCAGTTCTTGGTCCATGGCGGGGCTTGGGAACCCTCCGGTTCCCAAGCCAACTCCCTACAGACTGAGCTACTGCCGCCCCCCAAGTATACTTACACTATTCTGTATACTTGTCAGCATAAGCCAAGTATACTTAGACTATTCTGTATAATTCTCAGTTTGAGCCAAGTATACTTATGTATACTTTTGTTAAGTATATCTCTGATAAGTACATAAAACGTTTACTAATACGAGGCATTCTAATATCACACTGGAATGAACTTCTTTTTGCTAAAGGTTTTTCACCTATGCATGCACACACAATGACATGATTGATAAATCATATTCCCTAGTTTTTCCTGTTAACATATATACTATTATCTAATAGTGAAACACTACTGGATTAGTCTTGTATTCCTGTTTTTTTATATTGCCACCAAAGCATACTGTATGTTCACTTTATGTACTATTAATTTTAAAGAAAAGGACACTGTTAATCCACTTTATAGAAAGGTGAAGATATAATGCCTGAATGTGACAGATGGTCTGTGAAATAAGCATCCACAGATTTACAAGATACAAATAAAATAAGCTTTATTTATTGATGGAAATTAGTTATCATCAGTTGCAGTAAAAAGTAAGAAAGAGTGTAAATATAAAATAGCAATGAGCTGCAGATCCACAATATACACGACTCGATACAAAACATACCAGATATAAAAACTTACACTTGCGGAAATCATCCATTGTTGCTGTCTCTTATTCTGACAAGTAGTTATGACATCCGTTTCCTGTACGGAGAAATGACAGCCGTGTGAGCCAATGAGAACGATGATTTCAAATCCACTGAAATTTTTGACCAATCAGAGCTAGAGAGTTATCTTTAGTGCCACCCTTCTATAAGCTAGCTAAAAGTCATCACAGAGAAGTCGGTTCGTCACTTGCGGTGGGTTGAGCTAGTTTTAGTGTATTGAAACGAAACGCCTACTACTGTAGTTTATTACAGCGTTATTTAAGGCATTACATAGCCGCCTGGCTAAACCGTTAATTTTATATGTGTAGCTATTGTTATTATGCTCAGCGCTAGTTTATCATGTTAAAGCTAACTAGCATAGAGAGCTAATTCAGCTAACTTGTCAACTGTCAACGTTCGCACCAGCTTACCTGCCTCTTTAGCATTTTTTCCAGCCAGTAGTTCATCGGTTGTATGTAACTGCTACTGTAATATTTGAGCTAACATTCAATGTCGCTTTTCCCAATAGAAACTTGACGTTACAACCTGTAACTACCTGGTAATATAACGTTCAATATATCACTCCTCATCCTCCATCAACATGAGTGATCCTTGGCAGGAGTGTATGGATCACTGTGTGGAGGTCACCAAAAAGGCTGGAAAGGTAAGTCAATACAAATCTTACTGTTCATTTTTTTTAATGCTATGGTATACAAATCAGTTTGTGTAAGTTTTGCAGTCACTTCTATCTGTATCACTGCAGTAGTAACTTTCAGGGACATGATGCAATAATAAAGTGAGATCCGCAATCGGTTGAAGAGATTTGTTGTTGAAAATAATTTACAACATTCACGTATAACACAATAACAAAGGGCCTGAAAGGCATAAAGGAGAGCGTTTGACTAGTAAACATTGTGAATGTGAGGTTTGTATGTCTGGAGTTTCCACTGATGACTACTTGTTTTGATAATGGGGTCAGAGAGCTGTCAGAAACACGAGGAAGCTTTTCAAGAGGTAAACAGGAAATACCGAAAAAAGGCTTTCAAGATGAGAAGGTACAAATGAACCCTTTTCATCTATGAATTACAGTGAGTTTATGATGCACCGTTAAACTGTAGAGATGAATAACAGACAAGGTCAAGTAGACTGAACTTTGCTTGCTGCAAAGAGAAAGTTTTTTCTTAAAACAAAAAGGTTGTTTGTGTTATCAATGTGAGTATGGAAAGTTCAACTGTCATCTAGTTGTATTATATTTATATTTTATGTTTGTTTCACACATGTCAAAATGAGTAAAATACAATTCACATGAAAGGAATGTAAAGTACATATGACAGTGTGGTAGAAATATACAGTATAATGGCTATAACACCCAAAGGACATACAATAGGTAAAACTATTACCATACAAAATCACCAGTACATTTTAAATATTAGTGTTACATTTAAAACAATGTGTGAAATGTAGGCGTAAATTTCAAACAAAAACAAACAAACAAACAAAGAAGTCAGCAGAGCATTTTTAAGTCTGTTTTTATACAGAGATAATGACACAGAGGAACCCATTAAATGGACATTTTCATATTATAACATAACTCTATGAAATCTGATAGAAAACTGACTATGGGATGTATCTAAAACATTGAGGTACATCTGCATTCTTATATCTTGCCTTAAAGACACATGTACAGGTTGAAGGATGTTGATGTCAAATAGTTAATAACTCCAATTTAAAAAAAAGTACTAATTCAGTTCCATCTTTGGTATAAAGGGTAAAGTTATCTACCTATCCTTTGTATAGTTACTGTAATGTGTAATAAAGACTGACATCTTATCATCTGTGCTCCATCATAGCCAGCAGTATGTAGCAATAACACACTATGCATTAGGCTTAATTAAAGTAGTAGATGTAGTCAGTCATCCACAAAATCCCCTTGCTGAGTTTGTGATTATTGTGTGTCTGCCAGATGATCCGCGAGGCGCTCCAGAGGGACATCGCCGTCATGCAGAAGAGCTCGCCAGTTGACCTGGTGACCGAGACAGACCAGAAGGTGGAACAGCTCATTATATCCTCCATCAAGGAAAAGTACCCCACTCACAGGTATTTGAGCCGAGGTGTGGTGTATGAATTGCTTCAAAGTGCTGCAGGACGTTTGACAGTGTATTTATACCCCCACGACAACATAGTTGGGGGTATATTGCACTCCGCGTGTCCGTCCGTCCTTCTGTCTGCTGTCGTTTCTGGAGCAGAACTTGGAAACTACTTGACTTACGATCTTAAAATTTGCTGTGATGGTTGACAGTGTGGTCTAGTTGTGCCTTTTGGGGGTTAGAAGCCCAGGGTGCCCAAAAGTTTTGAAGTTTCAGTCAAAAACTGTGGTTTGTGAGTTATACTCACTTCTGCCTTGTTTTATTCAGTCTCTCAAAGTTTGGTCCTTATTTTTTAATGATATTTTTATTTTTAGCTGTTTAACGTTATCACCAGCTACGACAGCAGTGCTGGTGTTGTTTCACCTTGCGTTTGAGTTGCCAGGTGTTCATATTTTATATATACCTAATATTTTATATATGTAAGATGTAGTCACTAGAGAAGAAGAAGAAGAAAGAATCAATCTGTAGGCTACTTTTCTTCACCTCTTAATATGCTACACTTTTTTTCTGAAGTTATTATCTTTATTTCAATTTCTGCTGATAAATATATAATAATTAGCAGATAACTTATTTGAAATTACTTTAAAAAACTCTCTGAATCATGACTTTAGCTACCAGGTTAAATAATGGTTGAGAGTTGTGTCTGATCAGACGTGTCTTTTGTTAGTTTTGGTTTTTCACCTCCAATGAAGAGCAGCCACTTCTCAAGCCTAAGGGCCCTACTTAAGATAAGATAAGAGAAGAGAAGATAAGGTAAGATAAGAGAAGATAGTATTTTATTGATCCCTAGGGGGAAATTCGGGTGTTACAGCAGCACTGAGGAAAAAAATAGCAAGTAGAACAGTATAAAAAATAAGAATAGGTAGAAAAATAAAATAAAGTAGAATAACATAAGAATAAAGTAAATACACGGTATATACAGCTATTATACAGGTCGAGGTAAAGTGGCATGTTAAAGTGACAGATATGGTGCATATGTATATAAAGTGCAGTGTAAAATATGCAGTCCGTATAACAGTGTAATATGAGATAATATAATAGTGTAATATAATATAAGATATAATAATATGATAATATATGGTAAGCATACTATAGCAGTTTTATTAATATAATACTGTATAGTATATCAGCTGTATTAATATAATATTAATATAATATTGCAGTAATAGATAATAATGAATATACTGAGAGTCCTGTGAGAGTTCAGCCTAATGACATTTTAACCATTAGATGCTATTTTAGCATCTAATGGTTCAATGTTTATGATCAAGTCATTTTTTTTTATCAATTTTGAGGTAAATATTAGCATAAATTGGCAGTAATTCCAAAGAAATTTCTACTTGCTAATTATCACCCAATTACCATGAAATTTGCAGACTGGCTGCTGATGTCTGATCTGCATTTGCTGGTTTTAAAATCTGACCCAGCTGAATTTGTAATTGAATAGCGCTTTTATAGACTCTCATAGCACAGTGAAAGTGAACATAGCCGGTAGACAGTATCAAGTGGAATAATATAATTGATTTACATCTGAGAAAACACTTGTATGCTGTATAAAGATGGTTTTGTTTCTGTGTGATGTTAAAGCTTCATAGGTGAGGAGTCGGTAGCAGCAGGTGCTCCCAGCGTTCTAACTGAAGACCCCACTTGGATCATCGACCCCATTGATGGTACCACCAACTTTATTCACAGGTACTGCCTGCACTTTAATACTGTAAAAAGCATTGAGAAACCCATTGCAGCACTGGATTTGTTTTGTCTTTGTCGCTCCTTATCTATTTTTATCTTTTAATTAGGTTCTCTCTAGGATTGTCCTCTCTGTCAGGGATAATTAGACGACGTAGATGAAACTGAACTGATAATAGAAATTGATTCCTCTGAGCTTAAACCTAAAGGGAGTTCATTAAAGGAATGTTTTTTTTATATTTTAAATATCTTTTGTGCAGGTTCCCATTTGTGTCTGTATCAATTGGCTTCACTGTGAAGAAGGAGGTATGTTTTTATCACGTGTTTTTTGACACCGTAACATCTTCATTAAAAGAAATATTAAGATAGTAATTGCTCCATTAACCCAGTGAATTTCTGATGAGTAGTACAGTAGTTTTCCCTCTTTGTATGGCTGTTGTTCTATTCTTAGCCCTCCTCCCACAACACATTCCTCACTGCTGTTTCCTGTGCTGTCTCAGATAGAGTTTGGGATTGTCTACAGCTGCATCGAGGACAAAATGTACACAGCGCGGAAAGGGAAAGGAGCATTCTGCAATGGAGAGCCAATCAAAGTGTCTGGACAAGAGGGTAAATACTGATCACGTCAGGCTTCAGTGTTGCATTTCTTTAACAAATCCACCAGGTGGAGGCAGCGTCACAGCAAGTTCCTCTGCTTGTACCAACAGCTCAACACAGAAACAGTAGCTGTACATTAGTACTGTGTCTCTGTGTTTTCAGAGGAGTAAACTGTAATTTTTTTGACTGATATTTGTTGTGTTTTCATCCTAGATATTAGCCAGTCTCTGGTACTGACAGAAATGGGCTTCAAAACGGATCCTGAGCATTTTAAAACAATGATGGCCAACATCAAGACCATCCTCACCATCCCTGTGCACGGGTAAGTACGCCGTTATCTGTGCTCCCACTAAAGCCACCTGACTCCATTGGGAAAAAAAACTGTAATTTCACCTCACAAAACTTGTGTGACTTTGGCTAGTTCTGAGTCACACTTAAGAGATATGACTCAAAGCTATGTATATTTAATTTGAAAACTGAGATGTAATTTTTCAAGAATCTATTTTGAGATATTTTTGTCACATTTATGACTTTTTACAGGAATTTAGTCCAGATTGTAAGTAAATAATGTCCAAATGTTAACATAGTAAGCCAAAGCAAATTACTGTTTTTTTTTTTCAATGGAGTCTGGTGGCTTTAGTGAGAGCATACAAGGATACAACAGCCTCAGTTCCCCATCAGAGGTTATTGTATTTAGTTAAATTTATGTGCAGATACATTTATAAAACAAAACTTTAATTTCAGTTCCCATATAGCATACACTTAAGGTGATTTTTTTTAGTTGATTTTCTTTAGATGTCTGAATTATGTTTTGCTGACGGCCCCATCCACAGCAGTATGTTGCTTTGCTCCCACGCTGGTACTCTGACTACACTGACTGTTTCTCCAAGCTGGGAGCATGTCGACTGCCATCTACTGTCGGTAAAACACTGACCATGAATAAGTACCTCATGTAACCCCAATTAGGGCTGCACAATTAACCAAAATGTTACTGAAATCACAATATGCTGCAATACTTGTTTAAGGCCAAATGTGTGTCAAAATAGCATATTAAATTAAACACTGTGGTGCTGCAGAGATGTCCTGGCCTACATATCATATTCTACAGCAAAGGTGTCAAACATGCGGCCCGAGGGCCAGAACCGGCCTGCCAGAGGGACCAATCTAGCCCACTGGATGACTTCGCAAAGTGTAAAAAATTGCAGAAAAGTATGAGATTTGAAATATAGACAGTTTGACATAGTAAGCCAAAATTAAGAGATATTAAGTAAAATTTATTGTTGGTTATAATAAAAGGTCACAATTAAGAGAATTGAGATAAACTCTTGACTTAAACCTGGGGAGTCACTTAAAAGATATGATTAAAAGCTTATGTATGTTTAATATGAAAACTGAGATTTTAATTTTTCAATGCTCGATTTTGAGATATTTTTGTCACATATATGACTTTTTATGGGAATTTAGTCCAGATTTTAAGCAAATAATGTCCAAATGTTGACATAGTGAGCCAAAGTTATGAGATATTAAGTTGAATTTATGACTTTTTAAGTCAGAATGAATTCCAATTATGCAGTTGAATGCACTTTTATTTGTATTTTGGGCTGGATTTTTTTATTAATTGTGATCATTTTCAGAATGTAGTTGTAACAGGAAGGGGACATTTGGAGGTGTTGTTATTTGTAGGTTACTATACAGTGGTTTTACCGTCCCACTGGACATCAGACTGGACTGGATGTGGCCCCCTGAGTTTGACACCTCTGTTCTACAGGTTTAAGAAGACATCTTTGGTACAGATATCCACAACAGTGATGTAAAAATGATCATTTGCTCTAATGTCACAAGTCATATCGCAGTTGCAATATCAGTCAAAAACAATAGCAATGACATATTTTTTCAAAATATCAGCCCTCGCTCCACTTCAGAACACCCAAACTGTTCGACTGACGTTTCAGTACTGACTCCCGTGATCAGTACTTCAGTAAACACTCCTAGAGCAGCTTCTTTATCAGAAATACAACAGAAGAGAGAGTGGTGTTTCTGCTCACAGTGCAGACAAACAAGGTCATGTTGTTTTGATAAAGAAGTCAGAAACAGTTGCAACCACAGTCTGATTTTATGTTGCACACTGTGTGCGAGTAATTTTCCAGACAACAGCAGCACACTGTCAGTTGAGGTTGGAGGTGTGCAGCCTTCAGCTCTCTGTGGCTGCTTCACTTTTAAACACTTTAAAAAAATATGTATAAATTATCCACTATACATTTAAAGCACTTAAACTGACCCTCGTCATCAGGGCGGCATCAGTCGTTTTGGTCGACTAAGATTTCTTTAGTCTATTAGTAATTTTTTATGCTTTTTCATGCTGAATGACTTATTTGTAAAAAAAAAAACTTATGAGCACATCTCAAGTAATCACAAGATTTAAATTGGTGCTTTTGTGTGACAAAATGTGTGTGCTGACAAAATTGTGTGTTTGTCGACTAAGAATTTTGCATTGTGTGTTCTGCAACCTTGTGGCGCCGTATCGTAGTCGTAGAGGTCAGTGTCTGCTAACCGAGCCAACTTTCATCCAAATGCGTCCGTGGTTGGTTGTAGCAACTTGCATAAATAGTTGGTGTAGATAATAAACTTGGATGAGTATGTATTCAAAATGGATTAAAATCAAACTCAAGGTTTTTACGAGGACACCTACATGTTTTGTTTGTGTTTTCAACAGCTGCCACCACTACAAACAACCACCACAACACTTTTGGCTTAGAGTCACCGGTTAACACGGCTTCGTTTGTGTCTGACCGATTAATGATGTTGCCCTAGTTAGAGCATCTAACGCTATATTTCACAACAACGCTACGGTTAGTTGACTGAGTAGTGTGTCCTACCACCACAGCCCCCAGACAGACACTCTAGCTAAGCAGCGTTAACTTAGCTGACATTACTTGTTTCATCATGTTAGGCTAACGTGAGGCAGCTGAGAAGTGCTCAGGTTCTTCCTGAACCTCTAAACATCATTGTCAAAAGTTACATAGAAAGTGATAATAAACATAGAGAATTGTACATATATATATAGGAAGAGGTCACCACAGTGATGGTGACTTGTTTACTTGCAGCACTTCCTGTATAAAGGACCCCCGCCCCATTTCCTTAGTGGAACATACAGTACTTTTAATGTGAAGCAGCAGTAGGTTTTGTATTTGCAGTAACATTGTACAGCTCTGATGCGTCTGTAGGGGAGTGAATAGTGAACAGTGAGGCTGCTTTCAGTGAGATGAAAGTAGAAATAGTAATGCTGATTACATGCATTGTTTTCTGTGAATCTGTTGTGTGGGAAGGTGTGAATGCAGTGAGGGAATGGCAGACTCTGCCACTAACAACTGAAATCACTATATAGAGGGGCACCCTGGTGGCCTGTATATCACAAGTTATGACCTGCCCCTATCAAATAATGGCCAAATGGCCACAGTGTGTAGCATTTAAGGGGATCTATTAGCAGAAATTGAATATAATATTGATAAGTATGTTTTCTTTCATGTATAATAACGTGAAAATAAGAGTTGCTGTGTTTTTGTTGGCTTAGAATGAACCGTTGTTATCTACATGGGGTCCCCCTCACAGAGCCGACTGCCATACTTCTACCCAGAACGGACAAACCAAACACTGGCTCTAGATAGGGCTACTCGTATTTTTGCGTTTAACCACCATAGTTCTCGTACACACTTGGCACACCGGAGACGTTTCGGATGGTTGCAGTCTGCAACCTCACCGCTAGATGCCACAAAAACCCAAAACACTGCACCTTTAATCTTTAAATAAATAGATTTTATAGGTAATGACAGAATGTAAATACCAAATGCCATCATCATCACCACCAGTCACATCAGGGTTTGATTCTGTGAAAATCTTAAGGATTATAACTCAAAATATTCACAAACAGACACTGAACTTTCACTAAACTATCTGGTGGTTAACTGTGTCACGTGCCATCAAGTGCAGAGCAGAAATCCCATTTCCATCCACAGTATCCGCTCCCCGGGCAGCGCAGCTGTCAACATGTGTCTGGTAGCGTGCGGCTCGGCTGATGCTTACTACCACATGGGCATCCACTGCTGGGACATGGCTGGAGGGGCAGCGGTTGTTACTGAAGCTGGAGGAGTTATCATGGACATTTCAGGTGAGTCACTGAGAGGACTTGAGCTGTTTTTGCTAAACTTTTCAGAGGCTGCTGTTGAGTCACTGGATGAAATGAAGGGAGCAGCTCAGCAGGGTGATTGACCTGTGGAAAAACTGCTGAAGGGGATCATTGCTTTACAGAAAAAAGAAGACAGAATGGACTGTTGTTATTTCAGTGCAAACACAACATAAGTTATCAATGTTTATGAATTATTGATTGTTACTAATTTGTGTTATTGATTTTTTATGCCTCTATCTGCTCACAAATGCTGTGAAAAGTCAAAGATGGGGAGCAGGGTAGCAGTTACTTGAAACAGGAAGCAGTGGGGTTTGAGAAATTTAGCGTTAAATTTGGGCAACACTGTTACTGACATAACAGCTGATCTAGGATGATATGGAAGCTGCTTGTCAAGTCATGTCTGCACCGCTGGTAATGGCATTGCTATTAAAAGAGTAAGCACATTCCTGATTTCTGCCCACACTTCCTTTATATACAGTATATTTAAAAAGTAAGGACCGGAGGAGTACATGTATATGTGGAACAAAGTTGTACAATATGGCAGCGACGTCCATCCAGCACAGCCGTTCCTCCTTGAACTGAAGGTTATAATTCACTCATCAGCTCTCTTGCTTAAAATCGGATCCTGCAGAGTGCAGAATTTTAAAATGAGAGGATCATGATCTTGGAAATTTGCCGCCCACTCCTTCACCATCTGATTTAATAACCGTTCTCCTCCCTTGTGACTAGCTTAGTACTTAGCAATTGCTCTTCTCAACACGAGCGTCTCAAAATGAATGCATTCTCCTTGTTTCAGTGATTGGGTGGTGCAATAAGCCAGATATACTGTATGGAGCAGACAAGTTCTGCTGGTGTATACTATATGTGCTCAACTATTGCCAGAAAGATGAGTATAGTTTTATTCTTTCTTTGACAAGTAATGAATGAATTAAATCACTAAATAAATAATAATTAAGTAATGTATTTGCTCTCACGGACAACTCCCAGACTGGACAACTCCGTGGTAGTGACCTGTCAATCACAAGGTAGCACCGCCCTAAAGCATCCCCTACTTTATGGTCTAAACGTACTACTTACTACTCGTCTTACTAAATGAACATCATGCTGTATTGAAGAAGACCTGAAACTAGCGATTGACACCATAAACTCATGTTTACAATGTTTACTGAGGTAATAAATCAAGTGAGAAGTAGACTAATTTTCTATACAATCAGACCTCTTTTTGCAACCAGAGAATGCAGGTTTAAGGGACTTCAGCATTTGCTTCACTTTTCAGACCCGGAGGTTGAGCTGTGGCAAAAACCCAGATTAAACTCTAAAAAAATTTTAAAAGTTTTCTTTATCAGGAAACAAATGAAGAAATGTTAAAAAAAAATCTACTAGTCAGCAAAATGATTTAATTCTGGAGAAATGTGAATCTTTCAGCCTTGAAAAATGGCCACATCAGGACCATCGTAGGTTTATTCAGGCTAACACATCATACATTGCTGGTGTTAAATATGGGGCTCAGTGCTTGTGTCATGAGTACTTTTTTATTTTTTAGATTGAATTTTATTAGGATATATTTTATTTCTTATTTTTATTTACGCTATATCCTTGCTTGAAAAGTAATTAAACATATATATATTTTTCAAATTTTATTTCCCTTTATTTTATGCAGTCTTGTACCAAGAGAACGTGAAGTTCAGCTTTATTGCAGCCGTTCTTGTTGTTCTCTCTTTCATCCAGGTGGACCGTTTGATCTAATGTCTCGGAGGCTGATCATCGCCAGCAGCAGAGCAATAGCGGAACGCATCGCTAAGGAGATAACAGAGTTTCACGTCGGCAGGGACGACACAGATGGCTAGTAAAGTTGCATCATCTCCTCTACCAGCTCAACAGTTATTTAATCACCCGACTGTTTTGTATTTAACAAGTCAAGATTCCGGCTTTGCCTTAAGTACCAAAACGATAAACTTACCTCTGAAGAGAAACTATCCTCTTAAGTTTGTTAGTCAGCGCTTAAGACTTTCAGCCTTCTTTCTGCTTTCTTTATAAGTCATTGTTGTGTTTCTGCACTTAGCCGTTCACAGATTGAGACTTCTTATTTGTAGCTTGTTTAGTCAGTGGTGATATATACAAGGAATTACGGCTGTTTGTCCTTATTTAAATTTATTTATGTGGATAATCAGAAGAGATCAGAACAAAATCATACGTACTTCATGTTCATGTTTTGACCAATGATATTGATTTTACATGTATGAGCTTATCTTAGCTTTTTGTATTTAGTTAAATTTATTTAAAGACACATTTATTTACACAGTAAGTAAATGAATTTCAGTGCCATCACTAGTTTGCACTACACCAAACACACATCTACATATAACTACTGTACTGTATAGCTTCTTTGTAAAGTCCAACACACTGATGGTGTTCTTGAACAAAGTGTTTTAATTTGAAAGGGCCAGTGTAGGAACCAGATTGTGGGTCTGGGCCTGAAATGCATATGTAGGAACCAGTCTTGAACGGGTGAGGTGTTCCACCCTTAAGCAAAAACAGCTTTTTACTACTGAGGCGGCGTGTTGAGTGAACGTGTACTCGAGTTAATGGATAAACTTCATGGAAAAAAAATAAACAAACGACATGCTCAAGCACACAGTGTGTTTCGGACTTTGATTATACACGCTAACGTTAATCTGGCTTTTCCTCTACAACCAGTTTGTAACACCTATTGGCAGAAAAGGGATGTAATATTAATAAGTATCTTTTCTTCAGTGTATAATCACCTGAAAATAAGAATCCTGTTTTTGTTCGAATGAGCCATTTATCTCTACACAGAGAGCAGGTCCTCTTCTCGGCCGTCACCATGTTTCTACAGACGGCCAGAACGGAAAACCACTGTTAACTTTTCTTTCTTGGGTCGGCTCGATAACGTTACTCAGTCCGGAGTTAGGGGCTGCGTCCACTAAAGCATTTATTCCTCTGAAAACGTTCAGCTGGGAGCGCTTTAGAGGTGCAACGCTTTTTCAGCTGAATTGCATCTTGTTGCTATGATACGAATATCCACAGCAGTAAACTTATTGACACCAAGCCCCCAGGAAGAGCGTCGGTTGTTGTCGTAGTGGCCAAATGGCGGTAGTACAACGTCCGTGTCCATCACGTGATACCATTGGGCCCAAAAAGACTTTTCCCATAGACTTACACTGAGAAAGAGATGTCTGTAAAGCTTCAATCTGCAACTTCACCTCTAGATGTCACTAAATCCTGCACACTGCTCCTCTTCGTGTGTTTTTGATGCAATGAAGGCAGTGAATAAAGACCACTATAAATATCTCCTGCTCATGCCCAGATGGGTAAATGCATGGTGTTATAGCCCTGCAGAGAGACAGGTGTCAGCATGCATACACATATACTCGTAAACTGAAGACTCTCAGCAGCAGTAAAACCTGCGTACGAACGTTTGTGCAGAAAACTGATGAATTTCTTTGACAAAATATAGGAGTTTGGTGTTGTGACTTGTTCCCTCATCCCCAACACAAAGACGAGAAGAGACTACGTGGTGAAAGACCACTCCCATGCTCCCTTCACTGTGAGAAAACAAAAGCTGCTAAACCACCCCTTACTTCCTGAAATCTGATATTATCTAGAGCCACATTGCAGAATGGAAAATTCCCCTAGCTGTATTAAATCTCCAGCAATGCTCCTAAACACCGTCCTGAAACCCTGACAGTGGCCTGTATCAGCCGTGCGTTCACAACATGAATAGACGTCCTTATTTGCTCCGACCCAGAAAACTGATTTTTTCTCCTTAAAAAGTCAAAAATATGAAGAAAGAAGTCTCTCGTGGTAAACAGGAAACCAAATGAATAGAAAACAAGCCTCTGACACTCTATAAAACACTAGACAAAAACAGACTGGCTGCTACCGTTGTGATTTAGTAGAGAGATAAAAGCGTTCGCAGCCATTACACCATGTAAAAGTCTCTGCTGCATTTCCCATGCCCTTTCAGTCAGCGCTGCAGATACTGCATATGCAGAGCGGTGGACTGCCCCCCGGGCTGATGTGCTCTATGAAATAGCCCCGAGTTTTCCTCTCCAAGGACTGTTGTCTCTGTTTTTTCCAGCTTGTGTTTGCTGATGACTAACAAATGGTTTTAAAACACTTTACTTGAGCAAGCCCACGTCCTATACTGCTGCGGCCCCCTCCTCAGAAATCAATGGTCTGTGTTAGTGTGCAGCAGGGGGTTCATACGTAATCACCAGAGTTGGGAATGATTTCCAGAGTCAGCCAGCTGAATGCCAAGTCCTCCTCTGTCAACTCCACCTTTACACCAACACCTACTCATGGTCGTTTGTTTCTTTAATTGCTTACAGACTTTTACTAACAAAGTCCTTGTATTGTTGTGTGCTGGTTGCTGTTAGGAAGTACCAACCATTGTTCTTTGAAAAGCCAGCGGGGCTGTTTTCCTCTTACATCCCAACGGAGATATGTGAGTCAGGCTCTGTAGACATTTTGAACAGTGTTTTTCTTTTTGTCAGTTTCGTTTCTATACCCCAATATGTCTTTTTGGCTCTGCCTTTGGCTTCATCCTCATCATATTATCATGCATTTATTTTTTTTAGCCAAGCTAGCTGTAGGCGATCCACTTCTTTGGTCCGATCTACGGCTGTCAATCAATTAAAATATGAAATCACAATTAATCGCATGATTGTCCATAGTTTAATTGCAATTAATCACATTTTTATCTGTTCCAAATGCACGTTAAAGGGAGATTTGTCAAGTATTTAATACTTATTAATATGGGAGTGGGGAAATATGCTCAAATCATTAACATGGCAAACTGCAGCCCAACAGGCAGCCACAGCTCAGTGTGCTGACTTGACTATGACCCAAACTGCATCTGATTATCATAAAGTGAGTGTGTCTGTAAAGGGGAGACTTGTGGGTACCCATAGAGCCCATTTACATTCACATATCTTGAGGTCAGAGGTCAAAAAGTTTAGCATAACTTTGAAGCATTTTGTAGCCTCCCTCATGACAAGCTAGCCGTGTTTGCTCCCAATTCTTTAGGTTTTTTTTTTTTTTTTTTTTTTTCATTCTAGCTTTAAAACTAAGCCCTCAACAACCTAAAAATTACAAGTTGCATTAATGCGTTAGAGAAATTAGTGGTGTTAAAACAAATTTGCTTTTGTTGTTTTATTGTGTTAACTTTGACAGCCCTACTCAAAACTGAAATATCAGTTTCAGTGGATGAAGCCGACTGACTTTGGCCACTGTGAGGCTGACATTTTTGATGAAATGCCCCAACAACTAGTGAATGGATTTCCATAGAACTTAATTCAGACATTCATGGTGCTCAGAGGATGAAGCCAAATGTGTTTGATAATCCTCAGTGCCCATTTGGAGCGCATGCCTGTCCGAAGGGGCTGATTGCTGGGCCCCCAGAAGCTCTGCTTGCAGCATTTATGAGAACAGTGATATGGCTGCTTGCACCCGCCAAATGTGTGTTGATTGGTTGAACTGTTCTTAAGATATGCAAAAGACAGTCATACGTACATACACAGACAGACGGGAGAAGACTTCCTGTATCGTTAGATGATTACAATGATTACATCATTAATTGATATCATATTTACGCTACGGCTGTCAAAGTTAATGCGATACTAACGCAAATTTGTTTTCACGCCACTAATTTCTTTAAAGCATTAACGTAACTTGTGAGTTTTCGCTTGTAGCAGGCTCCGTTTTACTGCTGGAGTGAAGACATGGTATTATATGAAAACCATATGAAACTAGAACACCTAAGGAATCAATTGGTAACAAACAGGTCATACTAGCTTGTTGCGAAAGAAGTCAAATAACGCTCCAAACTTACATTAAATTTTGCAGAGGAAACACTATCATGGCAATTTTCAAAGTGGTCGCTTGACCTCTGACCTCATGATATGTGAATGAAAATGGGTTCTATGGGTACAGACATGTCCACTTTATGATAATCACATGCAGTTTGGTCGCAAGTCAAAGTCAAGTCAACACACTGACACACTGACAGCTGTTGTTACGTAGGAGATCTAGAAAAAAAAAATCTGATTTGGACAAAATTCAAAATGGTGGATCAGTCACAGTGCAAACAAGGCCTATTGAAGGAGGCTGAGACAAACACGGGTCTAGGGGTATGGGGTATAACACATGGCAGTGTAACTGAAGCTGCGGTGCTGCGTTACGATTGGCTGAGTTTTGGGGAGTGCAGCTTTTACTGTCCATGTGTTGTACTCCAAAGATAAGACGCCTCTTTTGATCGGCCAGGGGCACAAATGGGCTTATATGTGTAGATTTGTCTGGACTCACAATATCCAGGGAAAATTTTTAGACTTGCAGTTCACAAGTTATAGGCTGAAATGTTCATCTGTTCAAATGACACCACATTCAACATTACACTCCCTTGGGTCCTGAGCAATACACCCACCAAGTGTGAAGTCGATTGGATTAGCGCTTCTCAAGATAAGCAAACACACAGAAGGACAGACAGACAGCGATTCCTTGCTTCATAGTCCGATGTCTCAACAACTATTGGATAGATTCACAGAAAATTTGGTGCAGACGAACTTTGGTGATCCCCTGACTTTTCATCGTAGCGTCACCATCAGGTCAAAATCTCCAATAATTTATCACCAAATACCTGCAAAACTCGAGACTCAAAAGAGTCGTATAAAGGAATCTAGACAGGAAACAACATGTCTGAAGCTCCTGCTTATATTTCAGGATGCTCCATTGACCTTCAGCAACTTCAGCATCATGGCAGGCTTCAGTTACAGCTGTGATTTCAGGGAGCCAAACATCCAAAACATCCGTCATCCTGGATAAATTATTCATAACAAACCTGCCAGGGAGACAGCAGGACTGATGTATTTGTTTTGCTTGTCCTATCACTTCCCTCAGCCTGTCTCCCAACATTTTAGAGAGCGCCTTATATTTAGTGCACAACAGGGACAATGGGGTGACAACTGCTCTCCCGCTGCTCCCGGTCAAACAAACTTTCAACAAACCCCCTCTTCATGATACCACATACTGATCTGTCATTTATTTTAGCTGCAACGCTCCTGAATCAGGATTTCTAGCGCATCCAGCTACTTGTTTCCTGCCATTGTAGCAAAGTAGTACAAACTGTTGGCACACGATGATCCTGCAACATTTGCTTTTGTACTCATCCCACCTTTGCTAGTGCAATAGCAAACTGTCAAAACCCGAAAATTGAGCCATGCAAGGTGTGGCGTGATAAACATCATGTCTGAACGAGCCCTGACAGTTGTTTGTGCTTTTAAAGGGGATCAGACAATGTAGAACCTGAAGCATATTTTACTGTCTCGTCACTAACAGTTCACTGTTCAGTGTTGTTTAAGTTTAAATGACCAACATATCATCATTATCGTCACATTTCAGGTAAAAAGACATAATGTAATTTTAAAGAGAACTGGCACCATTTACCACTAATTGATCAATCCGTCTTGCAGCAACGTATGACTTCCTGTCGTGCCGCTTTTGGTTTTTTAAGAGAAGTTGCTTGACAATTTTAGAGAATAGTGTTTTAAACTCCCTCAGGACTTAAGCGCAGCATCATTGTCCATAGTTAATCATGAATTAATTGCAAATTTTATCTGTTCAAAATGTATATTAAAGAGACATTTGTCAAGTATTTAATACTCTTATCTACATGGGAGTGGCCAAATATGCTGCTTTATGCAAATGTATGAATATATTTATTGGAAATCAATTAACAACACAAAACAATGACAGATATTGTTCAGAAACCCTCACAGGTACTGCATTTAGCATAAAAAATATGCTGAAATCAGTGTGTCAGTGTGCTATTACTTGCCCCGATGCATATGATTATCATAAAGTGGGCATGTCTGTAAAGGGGAGATTCGTGGGTACCCATAGAACCTACTTTCATTCACATATATTGAGGTCAGTCGTCAAGGCTCTGTTGTTTAACCTCCTTCCCAACAAGCCAGCATGACATGGTTGGTACCAATGGATTCCCTTTTTTCCAGTCGTGTCTAGAAGAATCTAACCTGGACTCACTGCCTGACGTCCTATCCTTCCCTTAACTAACAACAATATCGTGAGTCTCCCCAGTTTGCTGGTTCCCTTCTAGACACTGCCTTCTTTTCCTTATGTTTTATAGTCTCATATAATGCCAGTATCTTCACTCTAGCTTTCAAACTGTGCCCTCTACAACCTAAAAATCCCAAGTTGCTTTAATGCTTTAAAGAAATTAGTGTTGTTAAAACAATTCATTACATTATTACATTAATTTTTATCACATTAACTTTGACAGCCCTAACGCAGATACAGACACATCTAGATCTATCTATTTGCAGTTTATACTTTGATTCATTTCATGAGGACATTGCCAGGACTTGCACAGTAAGAAATGGGCGTGCATGCACACATACGCTGGCTCACCGGGGGACCTTTCAAAGTATTTCCAACTAGTGGAATACAATAAAAGGACATGAAGGGAAAGCTCAATAGCTGTGAAACTGTCAGGAAGTGTAACACTGACAGGAGCTTTTGTTTGTCATTGCCAAATCCCATGTTAAAACTAAGTCAGGAGCTGGAATGTGCATTTATTTCTCCAAAAACAAGTATGATTTTTCACCTCAACAGATCTGCTTTGTGAGTTTTAGTGTGGGTTTTTATTTGCTGCACTGTTTGCCATGTAATTAATTGTAATGCCACCAATACCATATACGTATGTGGCACAGATGTGTACAGCAGGGTGTGTCTTACTGACTCAAAAAGTTTCCACTTGCTTACACTGATGGCCTTGTGCATCATGTTGCTGCAGGTCTGCATTCATAGACAGCAGAATGTTTTTGGCGTTTGCTATGAAGACAGACATGAGGGCGGTGCTAGTACTTTTCCCACTCTGTCATGCCAACTCTTTTTTTTTTTTTTTTAAACATTGCTTCATCTCTCTATTTAGGGAACTTAAAGTTATGTTTTTCAAATGAAGGCACACTAGTATTGAGGTCCTCTGACAGCCTGCCCACCTGACTTCACCAGGTAAGGTTTTCTTTCATTCTGGCTGGATTATATCTGCAGAAAAGGTGTCCAGATGTGTGCTGAGTGGATGGATAATTGTCTAATAACTGTGACATTTTGTCATTATTGTGTAACTTAGAACCAAAAACCCTTTATGAGGGTGGAAAGCAGCAACTATTTCCCCTTTTTTTAATCTTATAATTCTACTACATACAAATATTTACTTATACTTTTTACTCCACCACAGTTTTAGTAACTTTTCAGGTTACAATTTGCATCCCCTTCCTGTTCAGTGGAGAAAAAAAAAAAACTTTCTTGGTTGAAAAAATTCAAATTGATCATTTAAACGGCCTCGACTACAAAATCATTGCAAAGCTGAAAACCTTTCTGACACCATAAGTTGACTTTTTAGAAATACGCAATTCACACAGGACAGTGACACTAGAAACATATGAGGATTTTATAGAGTATGATGCACTGCTGCAGATTAAACTAGCCACTGTATGTAAAGGAGTTTAAAATATCTGCAGAAGTAAAATGCACCACACGCTAATGCAGCAGTAATATTAACACAGAAACATCAGATATATAGTAAAACTCTGACAGGGAACATTTTACTGCCAATGATTACTTTTACTACTCATATATCAAGTCCATTTTGCTGATAATGCTTCCATACCTTTACTTAATGCAGGACATTTAATTACATAGTGGAGTATTTCACAGTGTGGTATTAGTGCTTTTACTTAAGTAAAGGATCTGAATACTTCTTCCACCACTGAGACTGCCTCTAATCTGTAAAGCGTGCTCTAACAAATTTCATTATAAAGTTTTTTAAATCGGAAAAATAAAATACAGGAAATTGCATTTGCATGCATTTTATTTTTGTTTATTCACTGGAGAACTGCTGGCTTTTTGTGCCCCGCCCTACTTCTGGAATCAAACCGACCGCCATCGCCAACTACACGTGATGTTCATTTAATATAATGCAGAACAGGCCGCTGTGGAAAAACTGGACTGTGTTAAGCATGCAGGATTAGAAGCATTTGGTGTCTCAGAGACGGGGCGTCACCATTGACACCTTTTACACCTTTAACTTTTTCTTTTTTTTTAAATTACTGCACTTTTACAAGCTTTATTCATTTTACAGGCTCTCCTCAGTCAGCCCGGCCCCCATACAAACATGTCTGACCCATGGCAGAACGCATATGACTTTGCTGTTCAAGTGGCAAGAGCAGCTGGAGTGGTACGTAAGAGCCATCACTGAGTGTATTTTCTCCTCAGGTGTTTGCAGCTTGAATATTTTTGGAAGCTACTGTAATGACCAAAATATGCCTTATTTTATCCTCAAGATCCCTAACCCTGTGCCAATGATTTTCCGTTTGTTTAGGTAATCAAGAAAGCCGGGGAGGATGAAATAAAGATCCAGACAAAGAGCTGCGCTGTAGACCTTGTCACTCAGACTGACCAGAGGGTGGAGAAAATCATCATCGGGTCTCTTAAAGAAGAATTTGGAAACGAACACTGGTGAGATATACACACCTGTAAATAAATATTTGCGCTGTTTAGTTCATACGGTATCTTGATATTTGTTATTGGTTCATCTGTGCTGCAGTTTCATTGGAGAAGAGTCAGTCGCAGACGGGCAGCCGTGTATCTTAACTGATAAACCCACATGGATCATAGACCCAGTGGACGGCACCACAAACTTTGTTCATGGGTAAGATGTCAGTGTTGCTAAAGGACAGTTTGTTGTGTTAATGGATTTACTTCAACCTGATCAAACCACACAGGACAAAGTCAACAGCTGTGCCATTACAAGAAGCATCAGAGGAGTAATTTGTCCTTAAATTCTATCAGGTTTTATTGCATCGCACCAAATATTCACAGTATTTAACCAAAAGGGCACTCAGAGAACATAGACTTCCACCAAGGCCATGCCCTAACTTGCCATAGAGTGCTCCACAGATGATGTATTTTTGTAGGCCAAATTAGCATCGCCCACTGGGTTTTGAGTTATTGCCAAAAATAATGTCTGTAGCAAACACACGTTTCTGCTACTTACACGTTTTGTTCAGCAGGATAATCTTCACAAATGAATGCTACTTGGATGGATGGATGGATGGATGGATGATGGATGGATGGATGGATGGATGGATGCATGGATGATGACGGTTGGATGGATGGATGGATGGATGGATGGATGGATGAATGATGGATGGATGGATGGATGAATGGATGATGGATGGATGGATGGATGGATGGATGGATGGATGGATGGATGATGGATGGATGGATGGATGGATGGACTTCAGTGATCCCAAATTGAGATACACAATATAAAGAGTATATTAGAGTACACTATAAATATACCAGACTACTACAACTAACTTAGAAAATATGAAATATAAGCAGTGAATAACAATAACATACTGTATACAATAGAAAAGTGTGCAATAGCAATGGACAGTTAACCTCTTAAAAATCTGAATTCCCGCTAACAGGTCTGACCACTTTTCTGTCTTTCAGAGAAATTAGTGGGCTCACTAAAAAGCCTAAGGAATCGATTGGTACTAATCATGTTATGTTAGCTAATCAGGAACGCTTCAAAGTTAAAAAACAAAATTTTGGTAAGGAAAAACAGGCATGGCCATTTTCAAAGAGGTCCCTTGACCTCTGACCTCTAGATGTGTGTACAAAAACTCTACAAGATGAACAGAGGGAAAACTGTATCTTATTGACAAACCGCATCAATTGAAGTTGAGACATGAGAGTAGGCAAGTATCGATCTTCTCGTCTCTGCAAGAAAACGAATAAGTTCATTTCCCAAAACCTCCTTCAAGGAATTACAATTTAAGATAAAACAAGATAAGATAAGATAAGATGAACCTTTATTAATCCCCAGAGGGAAATTCGGGTCAACAACAACAACCCTCAGTGCAAAAATGAAAATGCTTCTTTTAAAATCCCTATTTATAGATACACCGGGTAAGACAGGCTATGTAATCACACTCTGATCTGACACACATGAAACTACTTCTTCACAGATTCCCGTTCGTGGCTGTGTCTATTGCCTTTGCTGTCAATAAGGAGGTTCGTCAAATCACACAACAGTCAGTAAAAGTACTTTGTCCATGCTTGTGTATGTGAAAGCTGAAAGAATGCCATCTGTTTTCAGCTGGAGTTTGGTGTGGTGTACAGCTGCTTGGAAGACAAGATGTATAAAGCAAGGAAGGGAAAGGGAGCTTTCTGCAATGATGAGCAGATTCAGGTGTCCGATGTAACAGGTAATACGGTCATAGTTCTGTGCAGTATCAGTCAAATGTTTGGACTATTTTGCATATTTGAAAATGAGAGAAAGTACACAAATTGAGTTTTGTATTCACCACAAACATGTGCCATTCTTTGCTTTGCTTTTGAAATCTAATACAATATGTGGAAACATACACAATTATCTCAAGGTCACACATTTTTCTAAGAACATAATAAAGCATTCAAGCAGAATCCTCTCGATTAAAGGGGTTACACACATTCAGTCTGGAGGACTTTTGATTAGGACCGTATGTACGAGCATGTGCATGCACCTTTACAGTCACCCTCACAACTGTAATTATGCATGACGTTAGCCCCTTTGGCATGCTGTCATTGCAGATATCCACAAGTCCATTATCATCTCCGAGCATGGAACTGACAGGAGTATAGAGAAGGTTAAGAAGATCTTCGGCACCATGCAGAAGATCCTCTGCATCCCAGTGCACGGGTGAGTGGTCTTGACATTCATACACTGATTAATGATTATTAAAACTGAGTTAAGTTTGTTTTTACCACATTAAAAATGATCATGCATTAAAATGTGTAAATTCTGTGAAATGGCACTGAAATATTACAGTGACTACAAAATGGAGATAAACTAGCATTAATGCCGAGCTGATCTATGCCTCCGCCAAGCAGTTAAGTTGCAGTTTACATTCATGTCTATTCAAAATGTCATCATTTATAATAATCACGTGCAGTTTGGATCAAGTCATAGTCAAATCAGGACACTGACACACTGACAGCTGTTGTTGCCTGTTGGGCTGCAGTTTGCCGTGTTATAATCTGAGAGTATGCTAGTACATGTGAGGGTTTCTGGACAATATTTGTCATTGTTTTGTGTTGTTAATTGATTTTAAATAATAATTATATATATAATATATATATATATATATGCATTTGCAACAAGCAAGCATTTTGTCCACTCTCATATTGATAATATTAAATACTTGACGAGTCTCCCTTTAAGGTACATTTTAAACAGATGAAAAATGTGCAATTAATTTGCAATTAATCGTGGACAATTGTGCGATTAATTTGGATTACATGTTTGAATCGTTTGACAGCCCTAATTCATTCATCTCCAAATGGTGTGTCCTGACAGGCTCCGTGGGTCAGGGACAGCTGCCACTAATATGTGTCTGGTGGCGTCGGGGGCGACGGAGGCCTTCTTTGAGATTGGGATCCACTGCTGGGACATTGCCGCCGGAGTGGTTATAGTCCAAGAAGCCGGAGGAATAGTACTGGATGTTGACGGTGTGTATGCTTTCAGATCTGATCACAGAGCATCAAGCGATTATGCAGCAGTAACCTGAGTGCAAAGTCGTAAAAACTTAAATAAATGCATAAGAAAGTTATAAGTACTAAAAGCAGGATTTGTTTTTTGGTGAAACCCTTTTAAATAAAGGTTTTGTTTGGTTATTTAGGGGGGCCATTCGATTTGATGTCTCGAAGGATGCTTTCAGCAAACAGCAATATTATTGCTCAGCGGCTCATCAGTGAAATTGACATATTCACAGTGGAGAGGGACGACGCTCCACGACCTAAGAAGCAATGAGAAAATCCAATCCATGTATTTTCACATGGCTACAAGAGGAAACACGCTGTATGTCATGAATAAAGTTATAGTGTTTCAATAATCACTGACTGTCTTTTAATTTACATACTGGCTGCGCATTTTTCAATTCAGTCACCAACTCAAAGCGACCTCTAGGTTACATTTGATCACGCTTCAGTGAGTTTCTGCGATCAAAAATATTGATTGAAGAGAGAAACTTTGGTAGACGAGCATACTGTAATTTTCATGCATATCTTTTGTCTGTATAGCTGTCCATATATTCAATTGATCTTACATTAGACATTAATTATTCAGTTTATAGACCCACATCCAGATATTTATTTCAGTTTAATTTTGCACAGTTTTACCACGACAGATTGCAGGAGATGCTGCTCTGAGACTGACGGTTATTTTAACTGAATTTCCAGTCACTGAATTTATCTCTCCTCCCTCAGTCTCATGTGACTCTAATGTGTAATTATCTGATGGAAATGAGAGGAAATCTGCCGGGGTGATTATCCTCATTAGAGGCAACAGTCTTTAGCACGGAGTTGAGTCAATGTTGAAGTGACTTTATAAACACTGGGCCTGTCAAGTGTCATATAATTTACTTACAGTGAACATCACTGTTGCCTGAGAGCCTCTATGAGCCTCTATTCCAGCATTATTGTCTGTTTACTTGGTTTATTACACTCATAATGCTGTTCACCACTAGAGGCCAGTAATGCATCAGCAATTAGATGGGATCTTCAAGATGCTCTCTTTTGGTAGAACTTAGTATTTCTTATAATTTTTATAAGTTTGTACAGTGGACTGTGTTAAACTATAGATTGACAGCATGCTCGGAAGCCCCTTTGTGCTTCATCAACATCTTTTCTAACCTTACAACAAGAAAATATATAACCCCACCCATGAGATGAGGTCCGTTTTTATTTTTGCTCTTGTTTTTCCAGTCTGTAAATTAACAGCTGGATGTGAGATCGGTCGCACATGAAGAACGCAAAGGTGGAGGAGCAAGCTGAGAGTGAAACTAACAGCAACGGTGACTGGAGCAGCAGCAGCAGCAGCAGCAGCAGCAACACAAACAGCAGGAACAACAACAGCAGCAGTAACAGCAGGAGGTTGGGGGAGATGAAGAGTGTTTGAACTAGTGCCTTTGAAACATAAATAACTGCAATTTCATTGTGTAATTATGCTGCTATGCATCTGCCATTGCTGTAGTGTATGATAATGTATGTGATGCTGTAACAGAGATGTTGTTTGTCTTTCAAATGGCAAAAAAATCTAATTCCACAGCACTATGAGCATCAGATGTGAAATATGAAGCTCTTTTTTTCTAATCATGTAAGGGAAATGGGGGTGAAATTGTGTGTTGCACTACAGCAAGGCCAGATAATAGTTGCAAATACAGTACATCTTAACATTTGCTTGAACTTGCCCAGAGTAGCAGATGGCTGGAATTTGCCTTGTAGGACAATACAGTAAATGTCACGGAGGTCAGAAGAGCACACACAAGTTCATAAAAGTCAATTTAGCATATTTACTTGCAACTATCAGTGTTTTCCTCATCCTAAATACCATTTTAATCCGAGGACATTTGAAGAATTGATAAGTAAACAGCTGCTGAGTTGAATTAACTAATATTTGATGCATTGCGTTGGCTAAATTGATGCAATCTTTTAAAGTCAATGTATACATAGTAAATAAGTAATTTAACGTGTAAGAGTTGCTGTAAATGGAATATATTATTAGCTTTTAATAACTTTATTGTGAAGGAATGAAAAAGGAAATTACTTGAGGTTAGTAGTCTGATAACATTAAATAGCTTCTTAGAATTAAACAGATGGCTTCATATCCTGCTAAGAACATTTAAAGGAAACATTTAAATATTTTGGATATTATGTATAAGCCGTGTATGAATAATTAATGTAATATAAACATAAATAATAAATAAAATATCTTTTTTTTAATTTTTCATGACAGCTGAGGAAACTCCATCTGCTGACAAATGACATGTATGTGGCTGAAAGCTCCAGAAAAACACCAGCAAAGATGTTTTTGTCAAACAACAATTTCCGGGCTCAAGAATGAAATTTTCAAGTTCTCATAAGTTTTTTAACATGTTTAGAAGCAGTTAATAAATGTTTTATAGCAAATATGGTCGTCATTAAATATGAATTTGTGTTTTGAGTCATTTGAGTCATTCATTAACTGTTCATAGACACCAGTTGCTTCACTGATGAAGTTAAAATCATTGACAAATATATTTATAAACCATGAAGGCACTGCAGCTCCACCTGCTGGCAGCAGAAAAAATTGTGAGTTTAGTGGCACTGAGTAATTTATTAATATCAACTGGGTTATTACATATATATTAGATAAATTATATTAATTATACATGAACATATATATATATATATATATATATATATATATATATATATATATATATAATACAGCTAAAAACCTCTGTTGATGCTGTTATTTATCATTATCTACAATTTAAGATCACAGGAATAATAATGTTAAAATAGTATTCACAATTGCAGCTTCCATGCTAGCAATGTCAAGTGTGCGGGAAAACAACAGTGCGCATGCTCAGCTGCCGAGCTGTAATTCGATTGGCTGTTTGCTACGTACTCCTGACGTCAGTCATTAGTAGTTGGGAGACGTCGGTAAAGACGATGCTAGCTAGCTGCGGCTTTCACCGTGTACGACGGGGATTATTGTCTACACGACACATTTTGAAAGTTTTCTTTCGAAGAAAAAGTTGAGACTAAACACCTCGGTGCTCACCAGCTGCGGGATATTGTTATAAACCAATCCGCGGGTAAAATATTCACATTTAACTCGGAGTTGTTCTCCAGGATAAAAATGGCTAACTGCTAGCTTGTCAGAAGACGCTACTGTGCTTCCGGTGTGTGTTATTTGGATGTACCTGGTTCGGATTTCAGGATCTTTCAGCAACTTTCTGAGAGGATTACCAAACATGAAATCACCTGGACAACACGCTAAAGTTGGACTTGCTCAGAACAACCATCCAAGTTGAGGAGAACAGGTACGTGCCCAGTCTGATTACCATCTGTGTAAACACTGCGCACTATTTCAATTTGTGAAGGTATGTAATTTCTTGTTTTCTCATCTGTCCATAATAGTTGTTGCCCCACTATTTTTTCCACCTTATACATTATACAACTCTGCTTATACAGTAAATGATAGATGGAAGTGTTGAAGTAAAGTGTCTCCAAGGAGGGTTATAACCATTTCCATAGTCAAAACATTAGTCTTTGCACCTAACCAGTGGAGATAATGCCAGCCTAAAGGAGAGACATTTAAAGAGGAGGCTAAATATCAAAACATGACCCTTTATGCCTCTACAAACCCATCAGAATTGCCTTAACAGTATTTACATGTGGCGAGATTTGCAGAGCACCAGCTTTCCAATAATCACACACATAAAACAGCAGGTGAGAGGCAACTAAAGAGTAGTGAAAATGAGTGCCTGACCCAAACGACTTATCTCACACGAACACTAATTTGAGATGCTTAAAAATGCACACACAAAAATCTGAAAGCCTCTGATGGAAACTAGATACTAACAGACTTTAGGACACTGAAAAAGAAACTATGTCAGACAAAGTGGTTAACAGCTCTGATTGTCAAGTTCGCTTCATTATTCCAAGAATTTTCTCACTTCTAGGAACTTTTCTCTCTGGCATATGGTATTAGTGTCTACTGAGCCTGGCTAGAAATCAATAGCCAGCAGGACTGTTTTTGGACAAATACTGTAACGGGTACAATCTCTACCAAGATTTAGCCAAGTGAGTAATTTATTGGTATTTTGATTGCTTGGCTGAAGGTGCAGTTTGTGAGGCTCATGTTATCAGGAGATGTTCAGGTCCTGTCAGATTTAATCAAACTCTTGCACATGTCGCAAACCTGTAGCAGTTTAAGTTGGACTAGGCAAAGAACAGAGGTGTAGAGAGGTGATATTGTGGACCTGATACTAGTAAATGTAAGCAGAGCTGGAGTTCAAGGTAAAGCATGCAGAATACTGGAGCTTTCTATGGATAAAGCTGAATGACAATTTCTCATGTTTGATGAATTTGAAAATGACCTTTTCTCTATTAACCCCGACCATGTCCTTTCCCTAACCTTAACAAAGTGTTACCAGTGCCACCGCCTACACATCCAATAAAAGAAGTTAAATAAGGCTGTAGTCATTGAGCGGATATTGTGTTGCATATTGTATAGTTTGGTGGAAAAGCAATTAAATATGTTGTCAGTGTAGTGCCAGATAAGTTAATTATCAACATTATACGTATATACACGATGTATTTGCTGTTGCAAAATGGTTTTATATAAACATAATATCTTGAAGGCAAGGGTATATCGTCATGTCTTGTTTTGTCTAAAGGTGTGCCGGTTTGCAGCACAGTCCTGCCCGGAGCTAACGGTTACCATTAATGGGAGATGCCATTGATTTACATTCAGGTTCTATTCAGTAAAAATGTATTGGGTGAAGGTAGATTCTGAAGTTATCATGATGTGTTCAAGTGTAATCTTGATGTTTTCACAGCGATATAAAATATGACCTGTTTAACTTCCTAACAAAAAAAAGTAAGAGTGGATGTTGAAGTACATAGGATTTATTGTTTTACTTTATTTTTTTTACCGTGGTATTGAATTAGTATAGAAAATCATAGAATTTCACTGGTATTGGTTTTGACTACTAAAATTCTGGCATCGCGACTTTCCTACATCTGAGAGCTAGAATAGGCAGTTATGCTGTGAAGAACTGTGAGCAAGCTTGGTTGACAGCCCTCTGTGTTACTGCTCATGTAACTGCGTTGTGGTGGAGTTAATGAAGTACTCGTTCTGAGAACAAATAAGCTGTATCAGCATTCATCTGGTGCACCAGGGAACGTCGTCACAGACAGCAGAGACCACAACTCCAGTACTCTGAGAAATACAGAGAGCTTTCCCTGCCGGTGATAGGCTTGGGCCCCGAACAGACAGAGTACGTTTTGGCAGCCTGGGGCGGCTTTTTGTAATTTTTTCAATGACAGTGAAGTGTTTTGCGTGCTGCTTTTTGCCTCTGCGTGCCTCGTGATTTTACAGGAGCACCCTAAATGCCTCAAGTTGAAAAAAATTCAACTCAGAGCGGAAAAGCTCCTGATGTCGTTAACGTTTTTTCTCATTGTGGTGAGTTCTGCTGGATACCAGGAGCTATATGACTTTACCAACCGTAGCTGCCATGACCTGAACAGAAAACAGAAGGTCTGAAGTTTGTTGCCGGATACTCAGAGCTACTGTCAATGACTTTACCAACCATAGTTACTATGACCTTAACAGAAAACTGCAGGAGGTGTATTAGTGTGTTGCTTGAGATTTCTGGTGAGTTGTTTTCAATCATTTAAACTGTACTATCAACTATTTTGGTCTCCTACAGTTCATAGTTTGGAATAAGGTGACAGTAGTGCTGATTTAGTGATTGCTGATCGGGAAACAAAAAGGCAGTGCAGTGCTCCTTTTCCACCTGCAAAACATGCTATATATGATCAGGGCCTTAATCAGCATCATGCTAACTTGTTTGGCAAGAGCTTGTATATAACAGATGTTCATTTATTTGTAGAAGTCCCGCACTCTCGTATTGATGATATAAATAGTTGCTGAACTTTCTGTCGATCATGTAATTGATTGAGCGTCTGAGCATTTCAACTCTACTCTTTATGCACCAATGTTGCCGTTGCCACTGCATGCATCATCATGACAAGCAAAGAGGGACCGGGTTGACACATCCTCCATCATTTTTTCGTTAAAGTGGTAGCATGCCTTTTACAAAGGAGACTGTGTGTGGATGGTTTCATAGAGGGTGGATGGAGCAAGACGAAGAAGTTAAAACTTAGAGAGTTGAAACCTGGAAATGATAACATGCTGGCTGTTATTCACACGTTAAGTAGAGAGTGTGTTACAGAGCAGTTTCAAGATAACTGAAGCAGATTTTTGTCAGGCGGGTTAATTTAGAGTTTGTCTTTCTTGTTCACGCAAAGGAGGAAGCAATCATCTAGTCTGTAGAAATGATATATGAAGTAACAGCTAGATTATAATGTATATAGTCAGCAATCAATAGTGTGGAGTACTGTATATTATACTCTGCAATCAATAGTGCTGGGACTTTAAGAGAGCAAAGAAATAGTGTTAGATAGCATTGCTGTCTGATTTCCTGATTTCATACAGCTAGGCCTAATGTCTAGAAGTGTGTCTGTGTCAGTGAGTGTAATGAAACTGAACACACAGACCATCACAGGCACAAAAGCCCCCAGATATCCACTAAGAGTCCATCTTTTCTGGTTCAATAGAGCCAGAAACAAAGTAGGCTGCAGAAGATTGAGTCTGTGAATCCCGTGGGTCCAGCATATAAACCCACAGTAAACAACAATAACCATAATCAGAATGGAAACGGCAGGAACCCTTTAATTTCTGCTTGTTACCATTAGCTATCATCATTAGGTAATAAAGGCCCGTGGTTGCTGTAAGTGCACAACAAAATAACACACTGTACATGCAATAATATACAGTTCAGCTCCCTTTCGGTGATTTGCAGGGTATATTACACATAGTAAGCTCTGTTTCCATTTCTTCCATGTGTGCTTTCTTTCCTTCTTCTTTTTGTCAGTCAGTTAAAGTCATGTTATGCAAAACATCTGAGGCAAAGCCAAAGAAATTAGCTTGTCCTGGCCGGCAGCCATATTGACTCAGGGGCTCCCAGTCCCAGTTGTTTTTGATGCACTATTACGCTAATAAAAAAACAAACTTGAGACACATTTCCTCAAAGCATATGCTGAACTTATGCTTTCTATCTGGAGCGGATCGATGCTCATCGTAACCCTCCTTGAGGAAATGAGGGAACGCTCCGGACATTGTAATGAAATCTAAAACTGAGAGGTTTATGAGATGCAACGTGTGAGTGGTGTCTATCAAAAGCTGCTCAAAAGTGGGGAATCAATAGAGATATTAACATCACACTCACATACAGATATAGACAAAATCAATGGTGATAATCCTGAGTAATAGCCCTTGAAGCCTTTCTTACATTTATTTTAACTGATTTTTTGTCCCTGTGAGGTTTCCCTGACATATTAATTGCTTGCCTAAGTGCTCTATTTTCTGTATTAATCTTCTTTGTCATGTGTGCCCATCATTATTGATCTTCTAAACACACACTTAATCTTTGCTTTTTAATACCAGAGACTTTATTACATCTGCAGATGCTGTACTTCTCGTCCGAATTTGCACATTTCACCTCACTAACCCGTTGTCACCTGTCCTCATGTGTTACAGTCAAAGGAGTTTTCAAACGCACGTATATTTAGTACACAGCCCCAGTTAATGACCCTCGTCCAGCAGCATGATGCCCCATAATGCACCAGTCTGTCGCCACTGGTTTCACAGCGTCATTCAACATGTTTGCGATGTGAGGATGAGGAATCAATATCCCCGCCTGGTGCTTGTGTAGGCGTTAGCAATTAGCAGTTACAGCCTCCGACCGGTGGCAGATGGATCAAACTGCAGTGGGGGAAGGTTTCCCATTAGTCACTAATTTGACAAATAACCATGTGAAATGTACCAGACTCACCTTGCACTTTGGCACTTTTAATTGACAGGAGAGGTGGATCTCATGAAAGTTTCAAACTCAAATTGGTGAGTTAAAGGAGACATCTGGCGATATAAAAATAACTACAGTAAAAAGTGTTGTATATGTAGCCAAAGCCTGATATAGCTTCAAGAAATTACAATTTTATTTTAAATATCATCCACATTTAGTCAGCTGTAAAATTTGAACATGACATATTGTGACTGAGACTGCATTAAAACTAGTGATCTGAACAGCTACTGTAGCTGAAAGCAATGGATAAATAGTTCAAATCATAGTGACTTTGAGCTGTTTGCTGTGGTAATTTGACTAGGACAAAAGAATATGACAATTGTTTTTAGTTGTTATGGTGACAAATAGGGCGGGGACGATACACCTATCTCCCTATGTATTGCAGTTTTTTTTCAAACGTATTGCCATCTGATATTACAATTTATTGTGATTTTTGTAAACTTTTTTTAACACTACACCATGGGAAAATTTTTAATCATACACTTCTAGGAACTTTTATTCTGGAAACTATCTAAATTAATACAGCAAAATGTTTGATTTCAGCATGTATGTAGTCTGATGTCCTGAAGTCAAATATATCAGTCAGTGTCAGGCATTATTTATTCTTTTTTTTTCAAGCAACCATATATCAAAGAACAAAGGCATTTCACTCACAAATTAGTGGTATTTTCTATTTAATTTATAAGGAACATGTAATGTTTTTACTTTAAATATAATCCAATCTTTTTTCCATTTATGTATTTTGTTTATACGGTTCCCCAGCAGTGTATTTCAGCTCCCATCAGCTCCGTTCTCTTTAGTCGGTAGCTTGTCCCCAAGCAGAGGACAGACCGTTTAGACCCAGCGCCGCCGCCGGCCACCAGCCCGCCGGCCACCAGCCCGCCGGCCACCAGCCCGCCCCCCCCCCCCCCCCCGCCGGCCACCAGCCCGCCGGCCACCAGCCCGCCGGCCACCAGCCCGCCGTTCGGCTCATTTTCTGTAATCAGTGCAGCACCAAAGCATAGCTTATTGCTAATTCCACCATATTTCAGTGCCACGCTGCTTAAACAAACCAAAGTTTTCACTCGTCTTATGATAGTAATGTGCTTCCTCCTGTGATGTGTGTGGATGAAGCATTACATTGTTCAATTTGACTCATTTACATTTTCTATGTACCTCATAACGTTACTACACCACTGCTCCTTTAGTTGTTGCTAATGCATAACCTCACCTCAGTGAGTCAACGACTTGCAGGAAGCCGGTTCAGTTTATCTGGAAGTCAGTACTCTACAGCGGTTGATACAGCATAGGGATGTTAATAATTAACCATTTAACAATTACCTGACATTAAGCATTTTGGTGGTTAAAAGAAATGGTAATAATTAATTAAAAAGCTGAGAAAAACTCGGGAGCGGCTGGTTACTTTGAGGAGAAAAGCTGGTCCACCTTAAGAGAGAGCCGGCACAAATACAGGAAGTTGGCTCCCGTCTTGAGCTGAGGAGTTGTAGCTTGTAGCCTCGTAGCATTTATTCACGGCCAATAAACTGTACACACACTGTCTGCTACAGCTGGCGCACCGCAGCATGTGAGGCGCAAATCTAGTCGGTTAACGGTTAATAATCGTTAACGAGGGTTGGTTATCAGTTAAGAATAATTTTTCAAAATTAGCATCCCTAGTTGCCAGTTAACCAATAGAGACAGAGAACTGGTCCTGGACAAGAAATAATCCGGCATGGCAAGCTGTTTTTACCCTTTTTTTATGTGTGGATTAAACAAAAGAGATAAGGAGTTTTTGTTTTCTTTTGGTCAGCGTAAAGCTAGCTGTTTTTTCCCTGTTTCCAGTTTATACTAAGCTGAGTTAACCAGCTTCTGGCTCCAGCTACATATTTGCAGTCCAGACAGGAGAGTGGTATCAATCCTCTCATCTGACTCTTGGCAGGCTCTGAAAATGTCAAATTATAAAGTACAACAAAAAGTACAACGTTTTATAGAATCGAGTTTCTAACTTCCCTGCAACAAAATGCGAGATCTGTCATCCAGAGATGTTTCTGGGAATAATAAGTGACATGATGATGCATTTTCAAGGTCTGCAAATGGATTCTAGCTTTATTATTTAAACCACTTCCTCAGTTTTTCTCTCTGTTCTGACAAACCACACAGCATTTGGTGGCAAACAGTAAGCAGATTATTTAATTCCAAAATGAGTTTGAGCACATTTTATTATTTCCAAAAAGCCAGACGTCTTGTGAAATTCTCAAAAAAGGATGTCAAGCAGCCATTCATCCATTCAGCTCTTGCGTGGGTGGCCTACGAGGCCACCGGCTAAGCCGTGTCACCTTGTGTCACCCGTGCGACTGAAAACATTCACCGCTCCCTCCCAAATCTGGTGAGAAGGGGAATATTACGCACGGGGAGTGACCACGGCTCGGCGGCAGGGCTACCCCAAAGGCAAAGCATCTATGCATTTGAATAATCTATTGCACCAACTTGCACATTTGCATATCTGGGCACTTCCAAGTCACTGGGGCACTATGATTCACTTCCCTCCGTCAGGCTGTGTTGTTACTAGTATGAAACAGGGTGGATATTAAGCTTGTTTGAATGCAAGTTCCCTCATGAATCTTTAAGGCGGCTGTGTAATAAGAAAAAGAAAAACGGAAAGCGACGCCATCTGACTGTAGAATTACTTTGCTATTTCATTCGGTAGACATCTGCGACTGTGGGGAAGTTTTGTCCACAAGGAGATACCTGACAGGGCTCTAAATTGTGAAGAAGACTGATACGAGTGTGAATTTAACAATTGCCAGTTAGGGTGTAAAGAGAGGTTGTGTGGTGTGCAGTGAAGCAGCCCCTCCATGCTCTCTGCCTCTTACCCACCTCTCATGGATCCTGTAATGGATACAGCCTCTGAAGGATTTTAAGGATGGCCAGGCAGCTCACCTGTTAAAATAGTGCTCACTCGCAAGTCTGGCAAACTTTGACAAAGCATGACTTTTCTGCTGCAAGCAAATGATCTGGGGGGGATATGTGTTGTTAGTCAGTGTTCTACACATGCACAATAAAAAGTAATTAAATCTGTACTCTGACCTTTTGTGATGCTGCGACAGCTCTCTGCTGTATACTCAACATGTTTCTTAAATGAATGTGGAGTGTTTGAGCGCTGATATCCACCAGTGCGCTGCACTGAATCAACAGAAAGCAACGGGGAACACTGTGTAGTCATGCACTCACCACCGCGGTTATTGTGAGGATTGTCTTGGAAGAAAAAGAAGAGCACAGAGGAGCTACTGGAATGAAAGATGTTAGTCTGCCAGTTTGTCACAAAAGCGGTGTGCTCCTGTGTGATAGACTGGCAGACCGTGCTAGCTCAGTATCCTTGGGGACACACAGGCTGCTGTTATAGAGTCGCATTTTTTGAGGAGCTCCTCTCATTTTCTGAAGCAGAGAGACAGAAAGCGAAGGAGAGAGGAAGCCACTGGTTGGGTGTCTTGGAGCAGACATGCTTAAGTCTTGTTAGGCTGCTTGTGCCTGTGAAGGTTTACGGCCTGTGTCGGGCAGAGAGTCCACAATCAACTATCATGACACAGAGGATAACAAAAAAAAAAAAAAAAAAAAGATAAATGTTACACTGGATGGATCCTCTCAGAAACGTTTGAGTGTGTTTTGAAGAGCTGCCCAAAACTTTTTTGTGTAATGACATCAAGCAAAGCGTCAGGAAAATGCTGGAGGTGAGAATAAGAGCCGGGCCTCTGAATTTTCACTTGACACTGTGGGTAGTCAAATCCACTGTTGTCAAGGTTATTTTTATAGCTCTGACACATAACTTTGTCCCACAGGGTCTTGCAGTTTGTGCAGAACACCTTCTATCCTCAACCCCCTACTCAGAAGAGGAGAAACTCCCTGATGAATAGATGTTGCATTAAGAGATTACGCAGACCTATATGTGTTAAAATTAAAGTATATGTAGAAAAAAAAAATTATGACAACCAAGATTTAAAAAATATAAAAAAAAAAAAAAAAGAAAAAAAAAATTTTAAAAAATTTTTTTAAAATAAAAAAAAAAGAGGAGGCGGGTTCCTTTTTTTCCACAATATAAAAAAAAGGAGAAAAAATCCCAAGAAAAAAGGGGAGAAAATAATAAAATTTTGGGATTAGGGGGAAGAGGGTGAGAAGAGGGGGGGGTTGGAGCTGCGGTATCGAGGTCCAGCCCAAGTACCCACCTGAACCAATCATGAGTCAAACATGGTCGCAGCTTGGCATGAGCCACTTAGCTGCTACGTAAGCACCACCGTAGCTGTTTGATTCTAAAAACACAACACGTAGGGCTGCACGGTGGAGCACTGTCACCTCCCAGCAGGAGGGTCGCAGGTTCCAATCCGGCTTATGTGGAGTTTGCATGTTCTCCCCGTGTTAGCGTGTGTTTTCTCCAGGTTCTCCGATTTCCTCTCACTGTCCAAAGACATGCAGGTTAATTGATGACTGTAAATTGCTTATAGGTGTGAATGCGAGTGTGAATGGTTGTCTGTCTCTGTGTCAGCCCTGTGATGAGCTGGCGACCTGTCCAGGGTGTACCCCTTCGCCCAGCTGGGATCGGCTCCAGCCCCCCAAGACCCCTTAGGGGATAAGTGTTTGCAGATGGATGGATGGGCACAATAAGTAACCATAAGATCTCTATAACTACATTTATGATCAAATTGACATGTTCTATTACACAGAGTCTATGGAAAGTTAAAGTTAAATTTACATCTCCTCTGTCATACTACTCCCGGCTGCCAATGATGATGTCTCACCCCCTTTTTATAGATTGCATCAGGAATGAGTGCAAAAAGCTGGAAATGAGTTAGCATTTTAGCACTTCTGGTTCCCTTGTCTGGAAGTCAGTGGGTTTGTTGAAGGAGTTTGTGGTTAGCCTTTTTGTGTATTTAAAATGGCGGTTACTAACAAGTGAGACTAATAAACGTCATCACGCCAACTCGTCCGCCTTCACAGCCTCATTGTGTATACTCTATAGCATTAAATAACTAATTAAACCAAACTTAACAGAAAAACGAACACGAACATACAGTGTGATAAGACCTACATCAAAAGACTTTTTAGTTTTGCCTATCTAATAACATGGATGAGATGGGATTTATGATCTATACTGCAGCCAGCCACCAGGGGGCGATCAAGCTGTTTTAGTTTCACTTTTAGGGAGTGGTCATGTTCGTCTTTATATATATAGTCTGTGGTTTTAATATACACAACAAATTATGTGGACAACTAAATAACATCCATGTGTGATTGTTGAACATGTTATTCTAAATCAATGGCATTAATCCGCTGCTACAACAGCCTCCACTATTATTATTTTTGAACCAGGCTACAGGGATTTACTCCTTTTTAGCCACAAGAGCATTAGTGAGGTCGGCAATGTAGGTTGAAGGAGGGCGATGAGGTCTGGCGTTCCAGTTCATGCCAAACATGTTTGATGGGGTTGAGGTCAGCCAGATATGTTCTCCCACATAATATTGGGAAAACAGTTTCTTTATGGGCCTAAGTTGATGCTTTTCGGCAGTCATGTTGCAACAAGAAAGGTCCATTCCCACACTGTTGCCACAAAGTTTGAGTCGCACTTTGTGTAAAGTAGTCTTGTATTTGTAGGGGTTTTAAATAGATTTTTCATTGCTGGAAGCGATATATCAGAGCCAGACTACACAGTGGAGACTGAGTGGAGAGCACTGACAGAGAGAGGAGGCTGATCGGAGCCAAAGCAGCACATTTCTAAATTCATTTGTCATATCCCCAAAATATTGTGATACAGTTTTCGTCTCAACGATGCATATTGTCACGTTTCGTAAAGCGAAATATCACGGCATGATATATCTTCACACCCCTACAAAATACATATACGAAAATAAGATTGATTATTATTGTATTCATCATAAATATAAAACTTTACATGATCCTTGTAAATCAGCAAGAAAATACAACTAAAGGTGAGGAATAATTCCTGGCAGTAACTGATATATTTGACTTCAGGACATGTCAAACCACATACATGCTGAAAAATAAACGTATTTACGGTTAATTAATTTTGATATTTTCCAAAGTAAAAGTCCCTAGAAGTGTATGATTCAACTTTTTCCCATGGTCTATGGTTAAAAAAGTTTTAGAAAATGGCACTGAATTGTAATTTTGAATCACAAAATTGCAATACTTAAAAATTGCAATGCACAATTGAACCATCACCCAAGAATTGTGATAGTTTCGCATCAGGAGATGGGTGTATCGTCCCAGCCCTGGTATTCTGTAGCACTGAGATTTATGTTCTTTGTAACCCTAGTTTCCGGCCCATACAGTGCACAAATGATTCAAGATTCAGATTTAAAGGTTATAAAATGACTATATCGCAAACATCGACAACAAATTGTTATGTAATGTTTTAAAGCCACCCCGCCAGCATGAGGTTCGCTTTGGCAGTTGCTTCTTTCCCTCTTTCTGACGGCTCCCTCTCAGGCACATATACAGTACATACGTCACCCCACTCTCCTGGGCGATCGTGGGTGACGTATGCGGCCGGCGTGTTTTTGTATTCGCAGGGAAGCGGCGAAAGAGAAGGACCCAGAGAGAGCGAAAGAACTGCAGTGGTAAAGCGAGTATGGTAGGGAGAACGGTAATGGAGGCGGACCAATAGGTTCCAAAAAGAAACAGCAGTGGATTGTTTGTCTGCAAAATGTGCCGCAAATCTGTTTCATCATTTGAAATGCCACCCACTACAAAATGAAGATAGCCTGAAACTCTGCATGTCCACATCTTAACCCTCACCAAATAAAACACAACCAAAGCAACCAGAAGCAGCCCAGAAGCGACTCTGGCTTCCTCGCTTTCCAAAGCAATCCCATATGACAAAAAAGTGTAAAATGGAAAGAAATCACAGCCGCTGTAACCAACTACACTGCAAAACACATGGCCTCGGTTAGCGTAGTTGAAAAGCCCGGATTCAAAAGACTCATTAAGAAACTTAAGGCAAAATATGAACTGCCCGGTAGAAAGCTCTAGGGGAGATATACATTTCAGTGAGAGAAAAGTTGGCCAGCCAGCTAACAAAGGAGACCCACTTCTCCACAAATACCAACCTGTGGTCCAGCATGACGTACCTGAGTATCACTGTACATTATCGACAACTGGGAGTTGAAGTGTAATTGCTTCCTCCCGGATGACCACACAGACGAGATAATTGCGCAAGCTTTGTAAATTAAAAGAAGCTTGTGAAGTTTGCATCACCATCCATAATGGGGGCTAACATAACCAAAGCTGTGAGCCTGAATAAGACTGCAATGCTTTGGCCAGAGGCTGCGATTACTAGTGGGAAAATAACAATTTTATAATCAGGAATACTTAATAGTAAACAAGTTACCTTACTTATTACATGTCATTATTTCTATACATGCATATGTTTTATGTATTTATATAATCATTGTGGTGTATTTTGTTAAATTTAAGGTTTTAATTTGTGATATCCGACTTTTGCATGCAAGATTAAAATTGTTAATGAATATAAACAAGAATATTTGAATGCAGACATGCTGCAGGGACTACATTAAACTATTGGTTTAATTGTATGCATCAAAGGGTTAAATCAAGCATTTATGAAGTGCTTAGAGGATATTTGAAAATCTTGTGATATATATTGTCTATTGTATATATCCTAAAAATGTTGCAATATTATTTTTAGGTCTTATCGCTCAGCCCTTCTTAAAATGTACACAATTACAAGTACTCTTAAGGAGGGTATTTTTATGTGTGTATACAGCTTAAATTAGACTAGATATGAATCTGGCATAATAAGATGATTTCAGTGTACGCTTTCTGCTTGATGCTACAGTCTGGTTCCTGATCGGATCTCTGCTGTGCAAGTTCAAATAACTGCATGTGACAAATTTGTTGTATTTTTAAATCCCTCAGTTCTGTGTTTTCTTGAACATTGTTTTTGTGGCTCTGATGTGTCTTTCCAGTTGTACTTTGTCTGCTGGGGGGTAAATAAACTTATTGAGAAACAAATAATTTAATGATAGTGTGAAAAACAGCAAAGAAAAAAAAAAACAAACAAACACGGTTGTCATATCTTGTAAAGCTGTTCACACACACCGCCCACGCAGCGCAGCTTGCTGTAGGATCATGGTTGGTTTCAGTATCTGGCTACGGAGTAAGCGTCCAGGGTGGAGGTCAAATGGAGAGCCAATAGGAGCAGGACGGTGCCCTGCTAAATCGCTAATTTCACTCTGCGCCCGGTTACTGTTGCTTGGATACTGCGTGATTCTAATTAACAGTTTTGTGATTCACATGCTCTCCTGTTAACCTCTGTTTTCTCACACTTGCTACGCTATTACAGTTTATGAGCCTTATCTGTTTTTGTGATGGACGCTTAAGTAAAGATGAAATTCCAATTTCTCAAATCATTGCCTAAATTGCAAAAACAGACCGTGCGCTGTCTTATGGATAGAAGCTCAGTCTGTGGGTGGATCTGCCTTTAAGGGTCACGGACTAACAACCTCTCTGTAGATACCTCTCTCTTGCTTGTTATTTTTCATATTAGAACACCACATGATTATATGAAATCACCATGGTGCATTATTTCACCAGTTTTTTTTTGCAAACAATAAAACTCCTTTATATTTCTTGGAAGCCTGAATGGTACCCCAGGGACTGGAGCTCTTTTAGCGATTAGGATAGCTGAACTCTCACAGAGTCTACTCTTTGAATTAAGTCCCCCTCCCTTCTGTAGCAGGCCTCTCACTAGGCTGCTCTTGCAGGCTAATTGGCCTCGGGGTTGACGTGCAGTGTTTACCAGCAGTCCTCTGGGAGCCGGATGAACCGGTAGAGGGGAAGGGGTGCTGCGGCTCCCCTACCATCAGCGCCGGATCACGGCATGGACCGCTAGTCCTTATAACTGTCCCCCGCAGTGCCTAGTCGGGACCCAGGCTTTAGCCTCAAGTTAAAATAGAAATTCTTTGGAGTTCATATCAGGTGATCTGAACAACAGTACCAAGAAAAACAAACTCTGGACCACTGATTGCAGACATGAATTATGTAAAGATTGTACTTCTTTCTATGTGATAGTACGAGGTAGTGAAGATAACGCTGGTGTCAAGGCTTGAGGAAAACAAGCAAAAATATAGAAAACAAAAAGCATTAGGCAAGCATATTTAATTATAGAGCACATTTTAGACACAAACTCAAATCAATCAAATAGCTGTAAATAATGTGTTAAAACACTAATACTTTAATAGGTAAGGAAATCAATTCACCTATGTATCTCAATTTTTTTTTACACTTTTGAAATTGATTTTTTTGCCAGAATTGATTCAATTGATTCATTTGAGTCTGTGCAGAGGTAGAAGGAAGGTACCACTTTTATTGTTCTGAGTAACGTGACGGCGTATCTGTACCGTATTAGTCACCAAACAAACTGCAGCCAGCCGCAGTGAGCCGAAACAACAAAGGAGAAAACGTCAGAGGGTCTGCATGGATATGACCTGAACCCTCACATTTTAAATCCAAATGGCCTCGATGGAGCTGACCATGGATGTATTGTAGTATTATTATGTATTGTAGCCTGTTGTTTATTATTATTTGTTTACATTCTGTTGGTTAACATCATTTGCGGTAATTGTGTGGTTTCCCCTATTTTTACCTGTTCACTGGGAGCGTGGGAGTTAGACAAAGAGGGTGAGAGAGGAGTGGATATTTTCTGTTGACCGTCACGTTTCCTCACTTCACTGCACGTTTATATATTCCAGTTAGCCTTATTGTTTACAGTTCCTGTCATATAATAAACAGTAAAACACATCTGGACTTCTGAACTTGTTGGAACAAGTCACACAGTGAAGAGCCAACTTCATCCCCTTTTTTATTGATAGCAGTGGCTTCATGTATAAAGAGAACAGATCTGACTTGGAAAGTTTTCAACAGACTTGGCGACGTTAACGGAAGTAGTCAAAGTCACGTCAAAGTCAACTTTATTGTCAATTCTGCAATGTGTACAGGACATATAGAGGATGGAAATGCTGTTTCTCTCAGACCCACAGTGTAAACACATAATACTCAAAACAAGGGTTAAAATAACACAAGTAGGAACTAAGAATTTAAAATATTTTTAAGATAGCAAACAAGAAAGAGCCCAGAGACAGCAAGGACGACAAGGCACAGTGAATGACTATAGCGCAAATGTAAAGTACAATGAATAGTTATGATGTAAACATAATTATAGTGCAAACAACAGATGTGTAAGTAATATTTCATCCACAGGATGAGTAACAAGTGATTTGATGAGTATCAAGAGTGGCTGGTGCTGAGTGTCACAGTCACCAGTATACACATGTGACTAAGGTGTTAACAAAGGGAACTGAATATACAAAATACATACATATGGAAAAAAAGATTGATTGGATTATAATTACCAGAAGTATAAAACACTGTTCCTTATAAATTAAAACAAAATGTCATTATTCTTTGATTTATGGGTTGTTGAAAAAATGTAATAAATGGCTCCTGACAGTGACTGATATATTTGACTTCAGGACATCTCTGACTACATACATGCTGAAAATCAAACATTTTACTGTATTTCGATATTTTCCAAAGAAAAGTCTCTAGAGGTGTATGAATCAACTTTTTCTTGTGATACAGTGTTAAAAAAGTTAACAAAAATTGCAATAAATTGTACTAAGGAATTGCAATACTCAAAAATCGCAACACATGTCAAATTGGCACCCATGTATCGTGAGTGTATGAAACTGGGAGATAAGTGTATGGTCTCAGCCCTAATAGTAGGTCACAGTAGCTCCCCAGGTATCCAGAATGCCAAATATATTCTGAAGGCTAATTCAAGGCTTAGTCCAGACCTGAATGCTTCGAGCCAAAGCGTCAACTGTTGCCATGGTAATCAACCTACAAATCAATATTTAAATGCTTAATTTAAAAATGTAGTTATACAGTATAAGTATGTAATAATAATGTATAAGTCCCAAAATAGCCCATGAAATAAGAAATAATCCTGAACCATTATTCGTTATTCATATTCAACAATAATTATTATTATTTATGTTGCTTTTGTGTGCACTGCAGTGCAGCAGCTGCACTGTGTAAGGCACCAACACGAAGGAGAGATATTTCTAATCAAAGCTTCAAAGCCCAAAACAAGGGATTCGGGACAGGCCAGTTCCAGACATTTTTACAGTTCAGCCCTTGACTCTGTGTGAAAATCATGTGTCTTTTGTAGACGGGTTTACTCCAGCAGGAGTTTTAAATGCTGATGGTGCAACACAGCTAATGAGCAATAATAGCTTCCTCCAGTTTGCACTCGGCACTGTCAAGACCATTTGCTATTGGTCAGTGTCTCGGTGACCCAAGTTGAACTTGACATGAAAGATTAAACAGATTTACTTCACTACTCTGTGCGTGAATCCAGTAATTGCGGAGATGACATTGAAATTAATTTATTTTGCTGCTAAATCCATTTTAAATACTGGCCTTGAACATCATATTTGCTAATTGCAACGTTAACTGTTTTAAATTTGATACTTCATGTTAAAAAAAATCACTTTTTCAGTACTTATGCACATACATTTGGGTATCTCTAGTGCTTACCAGCCCACAAACTGTGAAACGAGACCACCCAGTCAGTTTTTTATGGGCTGTTTTCAGAAAACATGTGATTCAACAAGCCATTCACATTTGGCTCCTCTTCCTATGTCACATGTAGGCTCGTTAGAATAGGCAGGGATGACGTAGTGTTGTAAGACGACCAGGAAGTTAGCATCGCCCTGATTCCTGTGACCAACATCGTAAAGTTTACACATCCAGTAAAGGATGGAAACACTTTAGCTTTCACATATTTAGGAAATGTAGAGCTAGACATCACGGCTCAAGCTGTATGCTAACTCTGTCATGGACAGGAAACGTTATCATATTCCGGTAACGTGTGGTCAAGCCAGCCGTCACTCTCATCTCTGTGGTCAAATCGGCCAACGCTACAACTGTAGAGCATCCATATACTGACATTTATGTTTAATGCCTTCAAACAGCCCTGATGGAGCTGACCATGGATGTATAAAGAGAACGGAGCTGACAGTAAGAGCTAGCAACAAACTTGGTGGAGTTAGAGGACGTATATACATGTCCAGTTTTCAAAATAAGATGTTTGCAAAGGGAACTGTGTACACAAAATACATATATGAAAATAAGACTGATTAGATTATATTCACTAGTTTAAACATTATAAATTTAAGAGAAAATAGCACTAATTTGTGAGGGAAATATCTTTATTCTTTGATCTTCGGGTTGCTGGAAAATGTATTTATAAATAATTCCTGACAATGACTGATATATTTGACTTCAGGACATATATGCTTAAAAATTAAATATCTTTAGTGTCTAAATAAAGATATGAATTAGATCGCAATTAATTAATCACAATAAATCGTAATATCAAATTGCAATACTTAAAAATCTAAATACATGACGAATCGGCACCCACGTATCGTGATAGTATTGAATCAGGACATAGGGGTAGCTTGAGAACTACCTTTGCAAAGGTGCACCATATTTTTCTCACAAACCAATCAGAGCAGACCAAGCTTTTTCTGGAGGACATCTTAAAGAGACAGGCGCTGTGTTGTGTTTCAGACAGAGGATGAATACAGGTACGTTCAGACAGACAGTATAAGAGATATAATGAGTTTTTTTGAACATTAGAACGTGTAAACATGTTCTGGTAGAAAGCAAAAACACAAGTATGAACCTGCGCATGATGTGGCCCCTTTAAAAGAAATTATAAAATAAAAACTGAAATATTAACACAAGATAGAGAAGGGTAAGTGCAAGGCAGTTAATGATAAGTGCATGCGGTTTAGTCAAGGTTGTTGTTTTTTCCAATAGGGAAAGCATATCTTCTGGAGGGTTTTTCTTACTGTAACAATGTTGTGTGGCTACAGTGCAGATGTTCACACCTTAGAAATTTAGGGTTAAGCAACTCCTAATAACCCATCCCTTAAACCTCACAATACCACAATGATCACCCCACTATTGTGTACCATTAATGTCAAACTACACTTTCTTCTATCACAAGCTTTCTGTGGAAAATATATTTTTTCCCACATTTCAAGCACAAAGTTTTAATTTCGAGGCAACATGCTCATTTCCCAACATTTTGATAGACCAGACTTCAATTAAAACTAATGTCTTCTGATCACTATTTTCTGTTTATTTGTCAACTTCTCAGCGAGCGAGAAAATCTTCATCTGTTCCATTATGCTTCAAACTGGCTTTGCGTGCAGCCACATTGTTAGCGGTTATGAATGAGACTCGCTGATGGAGAGTCGTTGCCTCCAAAAATGCTGTAAAATCATATTGTCTGTAAATTAAGCAGACACTCTTGGTTTCAAATGGGCATTTGTTTCAATTATCCAGATAGAGCGAGAAGCTGTGCAACTGCTTTCCTTGAATCTTTGTCTGATTGAATGGGAAGCCAGATGGGAAGCACGGCATACAGAGAGAGAGAGTCGACGAATGTGTTCATGGCGTATGGCATTCATAGTGGCTGAGACAAATCAATTACGGATCAATGCCATGTGCACCAAAAGAATGCAAAGGCTTTAACAGTAGTGTTGGAGTCAATCGAAGAGGCACAGCTTGAGTGTCACTGACCTTGTGAAGAGGAAATATGAAAAATACCAAACAATGTTTGTGTTTAGATTTCATGTTGACACACTAAAATCATTTTAGGGTCACGCGTTCTAGCGTCTTTCTCCACTGCACTCTATTTTTTTGTCTTTATCCAGAATTGGCCAGTACAGTATCTAGGAAAAATAAAATCTAACATTTCTTGAACAGAACTCCATAGAAGAAAGTCTGCAAATTAAGGAGAACACGCGCCTCCATCCTGTGGGATTTGTCGCATTATTCAGTAAGTCCTGGATTATGATATTTCACAGACAGCAAGAACTGCACATCCTTAACAGGAATAGCACCCTAATTTCAAATTAAAAGTACGAGAGCAAGCTTCGGATGAATAACGGCCAAAACCCAGCTGCCTCAAAATGCAGAATTTTAGCCTTTCTTTCCTTGTTTGTGTCACAAGTGAGTCCACTTTCTTGTTGCTAATACCCAATTAGGGAGATGATTATTGATTGAGGTGTTGAAAGTTGACTGCTAATCTCCCTTCTCTCAGGTTCAGGCAATCAATAGGTGGGTGTAATGAGCAACCTGGTTTCTAGGTGCTAATAAATAGAATTAGATTTAGACTGGATTCAGATTTGTAATGCAATTGATGGAGGATTTGAGGTGCAGATATTTCAGTATTTTTTATTTCACTGATAAGCACACGATGTGAAAAGGTGATCTGTTTTTTCTGTCAGCAACACAAAAAAAAGTTTCTAGCCAGTAGCATGTCGGTGAAAGTGCACACATTTCTCCCAGAAGCCATTTGAGGACCCTCTGTTCTGTTGCATAAATATGTTCCATACATATCCATAAAGCCACCTCTGAAGTTTCAGTCCTTTGCTTATATTAAAATTTTAAGACCCTTGGGTGCTGATAAACAAACAGTGATTAAGAGCGAAGGTAAGCTAATGCCACCAATAGCTACAGAACAGCATGATTATGGCTAATTACTTCCAGAAGGCAACCCTGCCACCCCTGCCACTTTGTTTTACCAACTTTGTTATGATGAAAGTGGCTCATGAATGAATGACTGGGTGTTTGTTGTTGACCCATCAAGGGAAGATAAACAGTCAAACAGTGCAAATTTATGGCCATTATTGTAAAGATTTGCTCCTCAAGGACACTACGATTGTTCTTGACATAGAGGTCCTGTGCTGTTTTTGCCTTTATTAGAGTTAATACTAAAGCTTTTGATTATTAGTTGCCATTTTGAATTAATTTCTTCCAGTGTCCTGTAAAACACACTTTATACACAACCCAGGAACACCACCTGTTTTAGTGTTGAAAAAATGTCATGCTTGCCTCCTGGTTGTCACTTTCCTCTGAAAAGATGCCACACTGTGCCATGATGCACCCTCTGTGGGCCAAACTCTGTTTTCAGACAGTGTATTAAAATGCAGGAAAACTTTAGGAAACATGACACATAGCCCAGCACATTAAATTTCAGACTTTTGGGTCTGCCAAACTTATTGTAAAATAGAGAGATGTGTGGCAGTTGCAATTCTCTACTCAATGTCGTTAATAATGAATAAAGCCAAAGAAGCTTCAGGCTTATCTTTAAAATAGGGATGCTTATTTTGAAAAAAAAAAAAATAAAGTAACTAATAACCGACCCTTGTTAGCCGATTATTACCCGTTAACCGCCAAGATTAGTGCTTTGCCTGAAGCGGTGCGCCAGCTGCAGTGTATGAACCCCCAGTTCACCTGTCCGGGAGTGTTAGCAGCCATGGTGCTATGTGTAGTGTTGCGGACATGCAGCCACTTTCCCAGTAAGTCTCCACCACATTATCTCGTTAAGTAGGTTGTCAGCTGAGTGTCTGCCCAGTGTAACGATACTCTGTCTGCCCGATGTAGCGGTAGTGAGTGTTTGACAAACCGTGTTTATGTTTGTACTTCGTTAGCAGCTGAAGTGTTGCTGGTGGCTTCATGCCTGCTGTTGTCACACACATATGCTCTGTCAGCCTGCTGTAACATTGCGAGTGTCCGACAGACTATATGTGTGTGGCGGTGCTGAGTGTGGGGTGTTGGTGGCGTTATAGCTGTGAACGTAGCTGTAGCAGACCGTGTGTGTACAGTTTATTTGTCGGTGAATAAATGCTACGAGGCTACAAGCTACATCCCCTCCGCTCAAGCGAGCTCAACTCCTCAAGCTAACTTCCTGTATCTTGTAACGCCGGCTCAGACTCTCTTAAGGTGGGCTGTTAAGCTTTTTTTCCTTAAAGTGCCGAGCTGCTCCTCTGAGTTTTGCTCATCTTTTTATTTATTTATTTTATTTTTATTTATCGTTTATTTGGAGATACAACTCCAAAAAGAAAATTAAAATGTCACCCTCTTGGCTCTTAAGATGTTCATGAATGTAGTCTTGTGGCTTTGAACAGAGTGATATAACCGCTTTAGTTCTGCATTGGAAATGGCTGTCTGAAACCGTCTGCTCATATTTATTTATTTCTGTAGTTGTTGTATGTTTTAACATAATTTTAATTGTCTTCATCATTGTAAAAGAAAGATCGAGCCTTTGCAGTCCTGGCTCCTCAGCTCTGCTCTTTCTCCACAGATTTGACTTTCATAATGACCATTTCATGTCATTATAAATGTCATTTATATTTCTAGTCAGCGAAAGGTCAAGATATGTGTGCTCATTTGTAAATAATACTACTAATAATAACAATTAAAATCCTGTACTATATTCATTCATGGAGCCCTGCAAGGCACTGCAAGTTCTACAACACTGTCCTGCACATACTTCAGAGTAAAAGCCTTGTGTTAACAAATGAAGGAGTTCTGCCCACAGAAAAAACGCTTGAGGGGTTTTGTTTTGAAATGAAAGCAGGATGTGTTGATTTATCTTGACTTTTTTCATGTCTGACATTTCCCACAGATAGAGACATCGAAAGTGTAGTAATGTTGCTGATATGATGTCAATATGGTGGCTAAAATATGTTTTTGTGCTGCTCCCGTCCACAGCCATCAGACAGCTCTTTTCTGACGGAGCACTGAAGCTGTTGTATTGCTTTCTTCAGAACCACCAGACTCCATTCACAAAAACCGTAAGTCTTTTTCTTCTCTTTATGTGTTGGCATCTAGTATAAATGCAAAACATTTCTTTAACTTGCTTACGAGTGAAGACTGACGTCAAGAAAAACACAACAACACAATTCATTTGTTCACGTGGAATGACTTTTATTTTAATGAAATATTTGCAGATTGAAAATGTTGATTACTAGAGCCCCAAGGTGACATCTTCAGATTTCTTGTTTTTCTCAGGCAACACTCAGAAACCCAAAGATATTCAATTTACTAGTATATAAAACAAAGAAAAGCAGCACATTATCACATTGGAGAAGCTGGAACCAAATGACAGGTGGACATTTTTGCTTCAACAGAGACACAAATTGTTAATTGATTATTATTAAATAGTTGCCTCCGTTCAATTTGGGTTTCTTTTAACCATGATAATAACAATCTTACTCTAACCTTCTCCTTGCAGTTTTTGTCGTTAATCATGTTTATAATGGCCATTTGGAAGGCATGACGAGTGGCATATTTTGGGTTTTAGTTTGGAGGACTTGTGATGAAGGACACATAATGTGTAGCTGTTAGTCATGGAGGAATCCAAATCTGAAGCCTTTCTTTTTGCCCCTTATTTCAGATGTATTTTATTCACCATGTTGTGCAACACAAATGTGCATTAAATAAAATATATTCAGGTTTTCATGCTGTAAACAAATACTTACAAGTCAACACTTTGAACTGGGTTAGCTTTCACTTTTCCCTCCCTTTTTGAAGTTTGGACTTTTCTCTCTTGCCTACATCAGTGGAGAGTCTTTACAGGTACACTCCTGCAAAAGTTTTGCCAGCTCATTTGCAAAGCTAGGTTAAGCGTATGTAAACGAGATGCATTCTGAGTACGTTGGAGGCCCGGAAACAAACATTTTCCCCTCCTCCCCTCCCCTTGACAGACGAGTGACAGCTATTTAAATGCAAACTGTCATTAACAAACACAACCCTGCGCGACACCTGCTTTAATCACGGCAACAAAGGCGCAGCAAGTGGCCGAGTAGGAGCCCCCTCTCTGTGTGATATTCAAATGATGGGGCGGTGCAACATACAAAAACAACAACATCAAAGAATAGACTTTGCAGGGAGAGGGATACGCTGTACTATGTGCCTCCTACCACCACTGTTAATCAGCTTAATTTTTAAAGTGATTAAAGCAAGAAGGGCTGAAAGTCACTAAATCGCTTACCCTTAGAATTGTGTGGAATTGTAGTGCTTTACTTCGACTCTGTTTTTTTTAACGCCGATTTCCTGCTGTTCACTTCCTCTTTCATTCATTGTTTTCTTCATGCAGCATTCATAGTGGCCTCGGGTAATTGTTAAAGTCCACCATATGGGCTGAAATATACAACTACCCTGATTACTGCTATTTCTAGCTGAATCAAATTATCATGTCTGCAGTGATGTTAGTTAAGAAAGTAGTACAACTGTAGTTAGGAAGAGTTGAAGCAGTATACTCTGAAATTCTTTGAATAGTTTTGCCTTGGACTTCGGCCCGATTCGTCTTGGTTGCGGGCCTGTCTTGGGTTGCTGTTGTTCTGCCCGGTCATAATTTAAATGAAGAAGTCATTGGGCTGTAACATCCTGCATGCCCGCCAAGGCCTGGGCACTTGTAACTAATGTATGGCATTTGTTATGATTAGTTTTTGTCCTTTTTTTTGTTTTTTTGTTTTCTAAGCAATTACTGCACACCATCCAGCTGTATTTGCAACAAATCCGCTTTGTTTGCTCCGCCACACATTTGCACAGTTTGAGCCCAGCAAATTAAGATAATCATTTCTTCCAGTGTGTTCTTTCGTTCATTTATTCCTCAGTGGTGTGTATCTACTGTACAACAAAAATCTGCTGCCTCTCACAATAATCAAGGGACTAAGCCACTGTATAACCATGTGTTACTGTTTGTCTTTTAGCTCATGTACAAGCTACATTACCATTTGGATCATAAAATCCAGCAAATGGTGTCGTCTATACAACATGTTGAGTACATCCCATTACAATTTGTGCACATCTGGCAAGAAAATAAAGAAGAAATAAGAAATACCACCGTAGGATTCATTTTTGCAGATTTCTTTTCTTATGCATTACCCAGAATAATGCAGACTGCGTCAGGCACATTTGATACGAAATCAATGCAGTTTTGATGGATTTAGTCAGTAAGCCTGGGAATTTAAACCTAAATGTTTACAGACTGAGAAGAAGGCTGTATACGTAAGTGGAAATCCACACAGCCTCACCAGCTTTATGCCACATTTGATTCAGATGCGTCACTGATTAGACTAATTCCTGAAGTGAATCATGCATCTGTGCAGCAGATCCAGTAGCAGAAGACTTGTGCGTCGCTTGTATCAGTACAACTTTGCGACCGATGTAGCTGCGATTATTAGACATCTGGTACAAGAACAGGAGAGAATAAATCAGGAGCCACTCTAACTAATCAAATTTAATCACACAACCACCCTACTGGATATAATTAATGGACACAGCATGTAATATAAATCCACTTCAATCTGCTGTGAATTGTACCCCCTATATATATTGTAATTATATGCAACAACATGATTCATACATGTTGATTGTCAACATAAATAAGTACACAGATCCTTTACTTAAGTAGAGGAAACATACTCAGTTACAAATGCATTCAAAATCCTTCTAAGTGAAGATACAGAAGTATTATCAGCCACATGTAATTACTGAAGTATTATCGGCCACATGTAATTAAAGTATCAAAAGTAAAAGTACGTGTCCTACAGAGAAATGTCACCTGTGAGTGATATCATTAGATTGTTAATATTAATGCATCCATTTGAAAGCAGCATTTTACTGTTGGTGGAGGAACTAGTTTCGATGTTACAAGGGTTTAAAAAATCAATGAAGTATAATGTTGCGTGTCAATATTCTATCAATACACAAATATCAAGAATTGATCCTTTAATATACTGTATAATCTATTAAACTCTTAATCTCCCGCAGTTTGGGCTTTCAGAGGCTGCAGCAGATGTCATAAAACTTTTGATCACAGCATGGCTTTTTATACGGAGTTCCTCAAGGTCTTGGTGTCTTAATGTGGTTTTTGGAGGGATTATTCATCATTTTTATCAATTCTCGAGTGGTAAAAAATTGTTAAATTTAGTATCAAGTCTGTGTAACAAATGGTGTCAACCCAAAAATTGCAGCAAGTTATGAGACATAATAGAGCGTAATATACTTCTGTCATGATGTTCTATCATACAGTTTATCTTAATTAATTATTTCATGTTTATTTCTGATTTATGACTAGAACAGATTGACATATAGCACTGAGCTGCATCTCAAATTAATCCTCAAATTCACAGCACACCACTTCGATGTGACATGTACTGTTGACCTGCTACAACACAAACAACACAACAACACAAAAACAGGTCTACAGCTGTCAGGAAAAAGTACTATATTTCCCTCTGACATGTTGCGGAGCAGAAGTAAAGAGTATCTTAAAATATAAGCCCATGTACCTCAAAATTGTACTTAAATGCAGTACTTGAGTTAGTTTTACCTGCAGTTTTGCATATTCCAACAGTTCAGACTTTAGACACCTCCACGCTCTCGCTGTGAAAACTCTTCACACTGAGATTAGACCTTCAGTGTGCACAAATGCCCGAGCCATGACAGTGAATGATGGCTTTATTTAAAATCATAATACTTTTAATAAATGAAGTACAGGGTGCACTGCAAACTCGAAAGACGTGATTAAATACTTTGGTCCCTTGTTAATTAGATTCCTTCAGGTGTTAACTGCAAATGCCAAGCCTCCCAAACGCACTGGCGGTGAAGTCTGAAGGAAGACGACGGACTATAAAGAGGCCAGTCACTATGTCAGGAGCAAAATTTCCTTTATATATATCGGCCCATGAAGCTTATGAAACCCGATCAGATGAGGATTTGGGGGCTTTGGCTTCTGGCAGATGTGCGGAAATCCACCATATCCACGAACATGACAGTCCAGGTGACCTTTAGGAAGAGAACCTGTGGAAGTGACTTTCATATAAAGCTATCAATCTGTACTTAGCCATTCGACATTGCAGTTTTTTTTTTTATTGTTTTAACTTCACCGTCATTGTCATTATTTTTATTTCATTTCAGACAATCCCTTCACACTGAGAGCAGGGCTCATAAACAGTTGACAGAATTATACAGGAAATCTCGAGGGCTTAAGTGGATCACTGCTTTCCTTTGGCAACAACTAACTTGCAATTACAAAGAAAGACATTAAGTCTGTGACATGATACAAATCTATATCGAGGATTTAGACGTCTCGTTTGTCCCTTAGGGGGCTATCTTGGATAAGAGAGTTTGATTTTCCGTTTGAATCCTGCATGCATTTACACCTCACAGAAAGCACCTGAACAGGAAAATCTCGTGCTTATATTGTTCTGCGCTCGGGCACATTCATGTGTGGCTTCAATTTGCCTTTCTCTCTGCATATGAAATAATAAATAGATGCGCTCTTTGAGATGGAAAGCATCAAGTAACTCTGAATATTGAATAACAGCTCTGCGAGAAGGCAGCTATTTTTGCTTACCTTTTTTTTCTATGTGCGTGTGTGTGTGTTGTATTTAAACCCTCCTTGACGCTCTTTGTTCTCACCACCATGAACTGTATTTAACTCTCTGAACCTGTTCGCTCGCAGCCGTCAGTAAACTCCTCGCACCTGCTTGAATGTTTGCACCACATTTGACGTGATGAATGACAGCGCCGCCTTTGTACATGATAGCGAGTGAGAGCAGAATGCGAGATGAGCAGGCGGTGCTTTAATTCAACCACCACAGGGTGATATGATATCCCGGCTGATACAGTTTATTGTGCATTTTAATATTAATGTTAAATTAATATTATATTATATTAACGGTGGAGCCGGTGAGGCTTTAAGTGACTAAGGCAGCAAGGTCTTCTGCATGAGTAACCCTGCCGTCTGACATAACGGGTGAAACAGAGCGGGGCGACAAACATCAGCTGGTCGTCGCCTGTCTAATAACTTCTTCCTCATATTCATGCGTTTTTTTTTTTTTCCTGTTTTTGTCTTGCTAAGAAAGAAAAAGGACCTTGAAACATCAAGTATAACCAATTCCTTCCCAAATGAATTTACCACAAGTCCTGAGATGAATCCTTGGTCACAAACAGCTGCGTTTGTTTTCCATCCTTTCCACCCTCCCACCCACTCAGTCCTTGGTGGGTCTCAGCCTTGGCTAGCTGTTAAATGCATAGGGTTCACTCAGTTTATTTGGGCTTTTTGGTTATGAAAACCAGTCAGATGCAGCTGCTGATTACGGGGGAAGTGCATGACATGTTAAGTACCTGAGGGCTGAAAGGAAATAATTGATTTTTGCCTACAAGGTTAGAAAGAGTGAACTTTGAAAACCTACACAGGCCCAGCAGTACATCAATTAATGGCTTTTTGGCAATATGCCACTGTTCTTGTTCACCTGAAATTAATAAGAATTATCAAGCATGAACAATATGTCAAACAAAACTCCTCAAATTCAACCCTCTGTGTCTGGAAATTTTAAGCTCAGAAAGTATGTTTGTATTTTCTTAAAAACTGCACATATTTCCTTTGGCATTAACATCAAATACAGATATTTTTAGCTCCCTCTCCGTCTCTTACCTCGAAAGCAAGTGCGACTTTTAGTGAAATTAGAGAAGTTGCTCCACAATGCCATCTCCTGTGACTTCTATTTATACTTTTTAGCAACATATATTATTAAGCATCAAAGGCTTTTGTCAGCATATTTATAATAATTTTGATTATTTCATCGGGGTGTGCATTTCATTATATGAGGGTAAGAGGGAAGTGGGAGTTTTCTTGTCTTCAACATAAAAGGAAATATTAATAACTGTCTCACTATTGGTCACTTTGCATGCTGCTATGGGCTTTAAATACGTCCCTGTAGATATCTAAGCTAAATGCAGTGGTAAGCAGATAAACACATCTATTCTAACAGAATGCACTGCATTAAAATGTCTCTGTGCTTCAGGTGAGAAGCCTTGGCTCTAAAAGTTTTCATTTTCTGTGATGGATCAGCTTCTAAAATCAATGATTTACGGCTGAAGTAAACGCAGCCTGCTCAGTGAGTCCGCCCATTTTTTCACCTCTTCATTGTTTGTACTGTAAAGCAGGTTGCATCGGGCAGCTTCAGAAAGCAATCAAGCTCTGTCTATGAAATGTTGGTTTTATCTAAGCCTTTCAATTTACCAAACGGCTGTAGAGCAAATGGAGGGAAAATGCTTTGGACAGTTTAAATGACATAAGTACTGTTGGATCCACGTCTGTTACGTACCTCACCTAAATCCACCTTAGACTTCAAGGAGCAGTGTAGCATTTAGGAGGATCTATTTGCAGAAATAATGTAATGTAAAATAATGATATTAAAGGTCGTATCAATAACATTTTTATGTGTGAATATTTAAATAAAAAAGAAAAAAAAATCATACAGAGCCTTTAGAAAGGTGCCAAATAAAAGTATGGCTTTTCCTGAAAAAAAAATTAGATTAGAAAAATTATAAAAAAGAAAAAATTATAAAAAAGATAAAAGATTTATATTAATGTTAATCTATCTATCTATCTATCTATCTATCTATCTATCTATCTATCTATCTATCTATCTATCTATCTATCTCTATAAAACTCTCTATAAAACTTTATTTAAATATAATATAAAAATGTTGAATGAATGAATGAATGTTTTGTTTATCTCTGTGGAAGATATCTCCACTTCTAACAAGGCTTGTGAGCCGTCAGTAACCACAGTGGTATCGTGGTAGTTCTGGCTCATTAGTTAGTGTGGTTAAAACGGATAAATAGTGGAGACTGATGATAAGGGCTTGACAACGACTTGTTGTGAAGTAAACGCAGGGAGGGAGAATGCGACATCTAGTGGCTGAATGTTATCAATAGCACCTTTTTAATGAGTATGTTTCTTCACGGAGCCGCCATGTTTCTGTTGTAGCCCAGACCGGACAAACCAAACACTGGCACTAGGTAAGGCCTTTCGCATTTTCATGTTTTTGCATCGGCCACCATAGTTTTACATGCTTGGCACACAGGAGAAGTTTCAATTTGATGCAGTCTGCAAACTCACTTCTGGATGCTGCCAAATCCTACACACTTCACCTCTAATCTGTACTGTAATCTCAAAATGCAGTGACTGTAGTGACTGATTACTAGGGCTGTCACTGTTAACATGATCATACCACGTTAATGCCAACTTGTTTTAACACCACTGATTTTAAGTACTGAAGTACTGAATACTACTAAGTAACGCTCCAAACTTTATAGTTTCTGTGGGTTCTGTGGGTCCCCACCAGTCTCCTCTTTACAGACATGCCCACTTGATGATAATCACAGTCAGTTTGGATCAAGTCATAGTCAAGTCAGCACACTGACACACTGACAGCTGTTGTTGTCTGTTGGGCTGCAGTTTGCCAGGTTAATGATTTGAGCATATTTTTCTATGCTAAATGTAGTACCTGAGAGGGTTTCTGACAATATTTGTCATTGTTTTGTGTTGTTAATTGATTACCATTAATAAATATATATGTGCATTTGCATAAAGCAGCATATTTGCACACTCCCATGTTGATAAGAGTTTTCAATAATTGACAAATTTGCCTTCAAGGTACTTTTTGAACGGATAAAAAATGTACAATTAGTTTGCAATTAATCATGATTAACCACAGACATCATGTGATTAATCGTGATTAAATATTTGAAATGATTGACAGCCCTTCTCATTACATATAAATAATATTGTTAGTTACTGTAATTAATTAACAGTATTAACTATAGTAATAACTATAATTAACATGAAGTGTAATTTTATTTTATTCTTGCCACACATTTAATCATATCTATTTTATTTTTCCCAACATTTACTTTCCTCAACAAATTTCCAAATTTTTGAAAAGCTCGCCTGCTAATGAGTGTGCCTGGGCATTTTCAAAACAGTAATTGATCCATGGTCTGTGTATGTGTTAGCTTTACGGTTAGAAATACTTGAGATACGGTTAATAAAAGGTTATACAGCTGTGAAGTCCTACAGCAGTGTGCATTATGGTATGTACTGTACAGTAGATGATAAACATGACTGACTGGTGTAGTTTTATAAGGAAAGTTAGCATCAGCTATGTAGCTATATGAAGGTTAGCCAGCAGTATGTACAGTAAGACTCAAGAGTCTTACTATCTATCTTACTATAGACTCAAACTATCACTCAAGAATTATCCCAATATTAACAAACCTGTCAATACAAAAATGAAAAAAAAAAATCCCAAAAAATAATATATATAAAAACAATTTTGTTAAAAAATAATAAGCGTTTTCAGTCCAAAATGGCAGCAATGGCTGTCAAAAGTTTTAAAGTTTCGTCTCTTTGTTTCTATACTATTTGGTTTTAGCTAGCTGGTTAAGAAACATGCCTTACCTACGATTAGCCACTAGTGTTTTCAGTTATCTGTTTGCTGACCAAAACAGCAGGAAAATGAAGGAGTTGGAAAAGTATCAGCTAGTGAAAAATAAATAGAAGAGTTTTATTTTATCAGCTGATTGGTGATTAAAATAATCTTTCTTTTTTACCAACTTGGTGGTTGAAGGAAAAGCATAAAGCTTTATATTTTTTTAAGCTGCATTTTAGTTATTTAACAGTGTTATTTATTGATGTATTCATTTGTATATTGGACTTCTGCACAGCATGTGAGCTTCAAAAGGGGAGTCCAATCTGAGAAAATAACCTGAAAGAAGCAGGAGTGAACTGTGCAATCATCGTTGGGAGCCGTTGCTTGGGGGACATCGAGTCAGATTTATGTGAAATGATTTAGGAGATAAAACCAGGATGTGCTACATTTTGGCGTGTACATATCCATTTATGTAATTAACTAGGAGTGCTCCCGTTAGCGACAACGGTTAATAAGCTCCAGTGGGAACATGGGGAGGCTGGTGAACCCGTGGCCCCGGAGATGTTAAACACAGATGAATAGATGCCATAGCACACACACAGCCTAGTAAATCAGATAAAATGAGCAGTGGAACAGGACCCAAATGGGCCTTGCGGTGAAAACTCAATATCACATAAATGGACAGGCCTCTCATAGATATTGGAAACCGGTAACCTTGCCACTGCGAGCTCACCTTTTCTATTGCTCACACACCCATGTGTACATTTACAGGCTTTACCTTCTTCACGTCCAGTTTAGCCTTCAAAACCTTTACATGTGCAGGCTGGCCATAATGGGCCGTTGGCTTAATGAATGTATAATTTTAATAGCTCTTGTAGCAAGATACTGACAATAATGTATTATAAAGTCATTTGGTATTCCTGCTGCAACTGCTACATACAGTAGCTTCCCTAGTTATCAGGTGAGGCACTGTGGCCTTGGGTTGGAGAGGACAAAAACCTGAAGGTCATACACTTGTTGTTCATCTGGAGGAGAGGCAATGACCTCTTGACCCCTTTGCACCTTGTGAAAATAAAAGCTTTTATAGATGGATATTTTCGACACAGTAAGTTTTACTGAGATCTCGATAAATCTGCTTCAAGGATGACCCATTTAAATCATGTATTTTGTGGTATATTCCTTTGAGACACTTGACAATCCTTTACTGCTGCCTCTAGCTTTGAATGAATCTCACATGGATTCTCTTATATACACAAAGCGTGGCTGTACTGTTTTTTTCGTACTTACATTTCCTGTTTCTTAGAATTGGTGGCACTTGTGGATTTTTATTCTTGGATATGAATGACTTGAAAAGTACAATGCCTTAATCTGAATGATTTTGGCGTTTAATATAATAATGAAGTGCTGAAAACATGAAAAGACTGAACTTTATAATACTGACTTGTAGAGTTAGACTGTTGAACTCTTTTTTTCTCCATTTTTCAGGATTTTTTGGTGGGATTGAAATCAGGGTTCAGTGACACACTGGAGCCGTCATTAGCATAACAAGTTTTCACCAGTGTCCATTGGCCTCGTGTGTCTCTCATTAGGGATGTTAATAATTAACCGATTAACCGATAACCAACAATTAGCATTTTAACCGAGGAACACTATCAGTTAAAAGGTTAAAATAAATATTAATTAATTTGAAGCTGAGAAAAATGCAGAGGAGAAAGGAGAAAAGCAGGTCCACCGTGGAAGTTGGCTGGACTTCCAGCTGAGTTGTAGCTTGTAGCCTTGTAGCATTTATTCACAGATAAACTGTACACACACTGTCTGCTACAGCTACATTCACAACTATAACAGCACCAACAAAGCCACACTCACCACCGCCACCATACACACAGTCTGTCAGTCACTCACTGAAGTTACGCTACAGGGAGCACAAAGCCACCGACAACGCAAGCAGCTAGCGGCTGCTAACGTAGGACAAACACACACACACACACAATGTCAGACAATCACTGTCGTTAACCCAGGCAGACACACAGCTGACAACCTGCTTAACTAAACTAAATGTGCAGCCACAGTGCTGCGTGTAGTGTTGCAGACGTGTCGCCACTTTCCCAGTAAAAGTCCGGCACCACCACCGCATCATTTAGTTTAGTTTAGCAGGTTGTCAGCTGTGTGTCTATCCGCCGTAACTTATCGACTGTCTGACAAAACCTGTGTGTATTTATGCGACCGTGGCAGCTGTAGCGCCACACATATACAGTCTGTCAGCACGGCGTAACTTTAGCGAGTTTCCGACAGATCATGTGTGTGTAACAGCAAGTTAGTGTGGGTTTATTGGTGGCGTTACAGCAGACAGCGGACAGGGTGTGTACAGTTTATTTGTTGGTGAATAAATGCTACGAGGCTACAAGCTACAACTCCTCAGCTGGAAGTCCAGAGCCAACTTCCTGTATCTCTTAAGGTGGACCGGCTTCCTTCCATAAAATGATGAACAGCTCCTCCGTGTTTTTCTCTGCTTTTTAATTAATTATTAATATTTCTTTTAACCGTTTAACTGATAGCGTTAATTGGTTAAAATTCTTAATGTCATGTATCGTGAAACGGTTAAATATTAACATCCCCACTACCAATCATAGCACCGTGTCATATATCATTAGGGAGTTATTCTACACACAAATGCACCAGAGAAAAGGGAATAATTAAACTGTTTGATGCCAGAAATATCCATCTAGATTCACAATGCAAGAAAACGTAGAGAAAGAAACACACCATGACTGTGACGGCCAGTACAGGTCATATTTTATTGAATTATATTGGGCCAAGATGTTTATTTTCCTTTTTATTTAATAAAAATAAAAAATGTAAAAAAAAAAAAAAAAATAGACAGTGTTAAAGACCCCACAATAAAATGTAGGTCATTAATACTTCCAGGCTTTTTGCATAATGCTCCTCACAGTTATCTTGCTGTTTTAATGACCTTTGTAATTATAAAATAATGGCTTGAACTCCAGCACGACTATCTTCACTTACATTGTTATAATAATAAAATAAAATCCTGTAATAAGCCCATAACAATGCACTTATCAGAAAAGTGTTCTTCATTCAAGTTGGCCCTAATTGCATAGAGTAATGGTCTATTAGACGGGTCTAGAATAGCTGCACTTGGCACTTTTATGAAGAGAGGATATGGGAGAGGGAGAATAAGTGTGGGAAAGAATGCTTTTCGTGGTGTTTTTTATTTCATGAGCTTTTCAGTAACTTTGGGCCAGACATCCCCTCGCCCTGCCCTCTTACTTTGTCTATTCATTCCTACGATTTTAATAATGAAACTCCCGTGTTTTGCCTCTTAGCAGTGCTCTTGTACATCATAGCTGCACAGGAAGAGAGCTTGGATCACCAGTCGCTGTCACAAAGGACTTTACCGCACAGCGGAGACGGAGATGGAAGTTGTTTTTTTTCCAAGCAATGTCACCTTGATAGAATCACAAGACTGGAGTTCAGGATCTCTCTGGGAGTCACCGCGCCGCCTTGTTTTGAGCACTTTGATGTCATGTAAGGTGTCAGTTAACAATGAGAAGTATATTTCCTGACTTCAGGTGCACAGTCGGCACTCATCCTTTAAGCAGCAGTGGGACGAGATGCTCTCCCCAATGACCGTTAATGTTGAACAAGAAATATCTTCTAAGTTATGTGCTCTTATTTTGGGAACACAGTCCTGATTAGCATACTCTCCCGCTGCACAAGTCCCTTCGGTGGTGTTTGGATGATTTGCACGCCGATACGTTTTCATGGATTCATACCACAGATTCAATAAAACAAGTCCAGTTGCTCCTCCAGACTCCTCACTCCCACCGTTCTCCAGCCCTCTCACTCACTCCTCCGTCCTTCTCGCTGCTCATCTCCGGCTCTGCAGCGGTAATTAACAGCAGCGTTACATCTGGGGAGATACCGCGAGCTATGTCAGAAAATTAGGCTGTGGAATAATGAGGGTTGAGGGACATGTACTGTACTGTGGGTCTGTAGTGCTGCATTAAAATCAAAGGACTTTCACAGCTAATTGGAGAGGGGTTAAACTGCTTGGCAGCCTCACCCCTGTCCCGAGCCCTCCGCCCAAACTTGCCCCTTAGGAGATGAATTCCTCCCTTTTTACTGTAATTTTGTTTTTCATTTCCATACCAAAGTGTGGCTTTTTTCCCCCTCCTTGCAGGGAGAATCTGTGGTGGTGAGACACTATTGAGATAACTTTGGCTGTACTCTATACGGAGCCTATTTAAACTACAAGCAATTACTTCTTGTTATGACTTTTTTTCTCCTCTTTCTGGGTCTGGATAGGCCACCCAGCTGGGTTGTTTTCTGTCGAATGGCCACCAATTACCTCAACGTCCTCGCAATTGACCATAAGACACACATAGCGTAAATCAATGCAGTGTTCCTTCATTTGAGCCGACCAGCACATTCACATGCGTGAGTGGAATTAGTGCACCGCGAAGAGGCGACACCTCCTGCTCCTGCCTCTCCCTGGTTACAATGATGGCATCAGCAGCATGACACTGTATAATGAGCACAGCCATGGTCCACTGCCCAGAAGAATACAGTAAATACACTCCCTCTCCATTGTGTTGGGGCTTGTGCCGAGCAGCTGCACGCTACCACTGTGGACGGCTGCACAGCGGCTAATTACAAGTCAGCACTTGTATTTATATATATTTTAGGGGAAAATCAAACCAAACTGTGTTCTTTGCTTTCAAGATCAAAATATATACAAGAGCCAGTGTTTGTTTTCTACACTGTGCTCTCCATTCTGCATCCAGAAAATTTGTGCTAAATTATCTTTATGAACAAGTAATATATTTTTATAACAGCAATGCTTTTAGCTACACTAATAATGATAATGGTGTTTAACCCCTTACCTCTTTTTTTTAGAGAGGTGGGGACAGGGACGTTCAGGGGTAGATTAAAAAGTCAACAGTAGATGTCACATAGAAGTGGTTTACATCATCTGAAAGCTGGGAACCTGAAGATTAATTTGAGATGCAGCTTAGCACTGTGGGTCAAGCTGTTCTAATCATTAATCAGACAGTGTATAACAGTGTAGAACATTATGATAGAAGTATGTGATGACCATCCCCAAGCTCTATCTCAAAGATTTTCAGCAATTTTTGGATGGATACCATTTGTTACACAGATTTGGTGCTAAATTTAACCATATTTACCAGTACCAAAAAATGATCAATCAACCTCCAAAATTCAGACACCAAGACCTTGAAGAACACCATAGAAAAAACCATGCTGTTGTTTGCTATCAAAAACTTTTCACATTTGGAGAGTTCTGCGAGAATTGCGTTTTTCTGGCGATTGGATGGCAAGCACTGCTGTTCTGGAGACTGCTCAGAAACCCCCTTACTGTCAGTCTGCCTGGGAAATTCATCCATCCTCTGAATGCTCGAGGTCTCTAGTTTGTTGCTGTAAAGTTTCATGAGGCTGTAATTATCCCAGAGGTCACCGCAGGTCATGTCATACATTGAGGTCAAGTTTGTAAAAAAAGAAAAGGGCTCACTACAATGAAATGGCTACTATGGGGACTAATATCATCACATATGAATACAATTGGGTTCACTGGATCCACAAGAGTCTCAGCTTTCCAGTGATCCCCAATTTATATAATTCTAAGACTGTTTAGGGACCCCAGTCTGCAGAAATATTCAATTACACCATTTTTGAATAGGTGGAAATAACACATTTATACTGCATTTTTTGCCCCAAACTGCATGTGATTGTCATAAAGTGGGCATGTCTGTAAAGGGGAGACTTGTGGGTACTCGTAGAACCTATTTTAATCCATATATATATTGAGGTCAGAGCTCAAAGGATCCCTTTGAATATTGCCATGCTAGTATTTACTCAACAAAATTTAGCGTAACTTTGTGGTGGTATTTAGCGTTCTTCCTGACAAGCTAGCATGACATGGTTGGATTCCTTAGATTTTGTAGTTTCACCTTGAAAACCTTGTTAATAAGGTCTTTTAAGGTCAAATCAAAGCACATTAAAACAACATAAACATAACATCATCTTAAAAAGATAAGGAAAGAGTTGAAAAGCTATCAAAAGCCATCTTATTCTGTGCATATTCAATGTGACAGTGACGCCATTTATGAGTGTGAGACAAGGACAACAAAACTTACTTTATGAAACTATTTGGTAATTATTTTTAGCACATACACAGCCAGGCAAATTAAATTTTTAATAAAATAGCTATACTAATAATGTGATGAGAGATATGCATTTCATTAAAACTATCTAAGAGCCGTGTGAGTTTTCAGTAAAAGAGGATAAATGTTTTCTCCTTGCAGGGATTTTGAAACTGTTTTTACAGTCTACCCAAGTAAGGTTGTACCTGTATTTCATTACAACTATTCAACAACTTTGTCAGTTTCCTATATATCCAGAGCATTAATATAGCATCAAACGAACATTTATGTAAAGATACAGAGGAGTAATGTCTCCCTGAGCAGAGAATGAAGTCGCTTTCCCTCTGTGTGTGTTGTAATCCAGTCTTCTCCATGCTTTGTTGACATCGCCAGGCCTGCTTTTAGTGCATAATCGTGCATGTTAGCATGGTACTGACTGCTCTAATATGGCGGTTACAGTTGATAACACCGTCCTGGCTGACGGCGTCGTTGTGGAGGCATCACACCCACCCTCCGTTTTCCCCCTCAGGTTAACACTGTCAGCACTGTTTTTGTTGTTTCCACTGTTAGCTCCGTTAGCTGCTAGCCGCCGGCTCAGCTGTCACCATGTTGAGAGCCGCATGGAATGGATTACAGAATAGAAATGCTCCCTGTCTTGCACCTTTTTAAATGAAGAAATAAAGTACTCAAAATTCAAATTAGGTACGGCTCACTTTCCAACTCAGGCTGCATGCAGCTACTTGTACAGCCGTTGTTGCTCGCCACCTCCAGATGGACTTTCAGGTCATGCACAAACAATTTATACATATTTTTTCATGTTATGTAGACTTTTGCACTAAAGCGATCGACTGGTCCGCCCATGGCTTCAAGGCTTCATCATAAAGCCATTTTCAGTCTGCTCATGTTTTCTGGAAAACACCTGCTGATTATCAATGAACTAATCACAAGCAGGGGAAAGAAAAAGAGAAACAGAAATCTAGTATGTGTTTAGAAAATGTTTTAAAAGTTGTAGCACTGTGGATTATTGTTATTACAACTCCCAGACCGGACAACGCTGTGGTAGCGATCTGTCAGTCACAAGGTAGCCACACCCTAAAGCACCCCCTGCTTTATGGTCTATTTGACTCTAAATGGGACCATAATTTACTAAATGAACATGATGCTGTATTGAAGAAGACTATGATTGAGACCATAAACTGATGTTTACAATGTTTACTGAGGTAATAAGTCAAGTGAGAAGTAGGCTCATTTTCTCATAGACTTCAGTACAATCAGACTTCTTTTTGCAACCAGAGGAGTCGCCCCCGGGATTTAAAAAAGAAAAAGGGTTAGGGTTTTTTGGCTTTACTTATAAGACTCAGAGGTTGCCCACTGGGTGTAGCCTAAATATTTTGTTTTAACATCTGTAGGTGTTTAATGGAAAGCCTAGTAAAGAAAGAAAATCTAGTAATACTAGATACTAGAAAATCTAGTATTTCAAAAGTAGCACCTCAAACCAGCTCAGGCGTTGTTTAGTGCTGGAAATGCATAAGTGTAAAGTCAGTTAAAAAAAAAAAAGAAAGAAAGAATCCTTACCCAAGGGGGAATTGACCTTAAAAAGAGGGGGGGGGGGGGGAGGTAATGCTAAAGAAAACTTAATCAACATAAACAAAAAAAAAAGCCTATAGATACTTGTGTAACAAGCTTTTCGTAATCACATCGTACTTAGCCAAGAAAGTAGACAATTTGATTGTTATAAGGCCATTAAATAGGTCTTATCAATTGCTATAAGCACCATAGATGTGGGTCACTAGGTCCCTGCTACACCCACTATTAGGTGTTACCATGTGTTCATGGTAGATCACCAAAGAAGGTGTAAAAGGAGACGACAGTGACCTCTAGTGACTGTAGTAATTATGACAGGACAAAGAGCTGAAGTCAGGTGCTGTAGTATAGACAGTGTGGTTTGCCTCCCATGTAAAAACTGCAATATGTTAGGTTAGGTTGTTTTTTTGGTTTGGGTTTCTTTGAGTCTTTAACCCAAGTGATGAGTTTAAGGACCTCAGGGTCTTGTTCACGAGTGAGGGGCCAATGGAGCGTGAGATTGGCCAGAGAATCAGAGCAGCGGATGCGGTATTGTATTCGCTTTAACGCACCGTTGTGACGAAAAGAGAGCTAAGATCTATCAGTCAATCTTTGTTACTACTCTCACCTGTGTTCATGAGGGCTGGTTCATGACCGAAAGAACTAGATCGCGGATACAAACGTCCAAAATGGGTTTTCTCAGGAGGGAGGCTGGCGTCTCCTTTATAGAGAGGGTGAGAAGCTCAGCCATCCCTGAGTTGTAGAACCGCTGCTCCTTTGCGTTGAAAGGAGCCAGTTGAGGTGGTTCGGGCATCTGGTAAGGATGCCTCCTGGACGCCTCCCTGGGGAGGTGTTCCAGGCATGAGCAGCTGGGAGGAGGCCCCGGAGAAGACCCAGGACTAGGTGGCGAGATTATATCTGGGAACACCTTGGGATCTCCCAGTCGTAGCCCGTCAATGTGGCCTGGGAAAGCGAAGTTTGGGGTCCCCTGCTGGAGCTGTTGCCCCTGTGACCGACCCTGGATAAGCGGTTGACGATGAAGGATGAAGGTTTTTTTCTTGCCTAAACCTGAAAAAGTTGTCGTTTTGTTGCCTAAACCTTAAGAAGACATTTTATTTCTGTTCTAAACATTTCCTGCAATTTCACAACAGCTTTTTTGCTTTTAATTTTTACTTTTACAATGTAGTAGGCGCAGTAATGACCCACATCTATGGTGCTTATAGTGACTGATAATACCTATTTAATGGCCTGGAAACAGTTGAATTGGGTGCAGGAGATGAATGAAGTGGGGTAAACTTTTTTCCATGAGGCCCAGATGAATTTGAAATTGTTTTCATACCTGAAGTTGCATCGTTGTGTCTCCACAGTTTCAGCAACCCTTTCCTTGGCTGTGAAGCAGCCGATGTGGCGTCCTTGTGAGTGCAGTCTCAGGTTTTCTCTTTGCATCTTTCAGAAAGATCAGTTCTTTCTGCCCTGGGACACCAGGGCAACATACTGCCTGTAAATTTTTTAAATGGCTGGCATCCTCCTCTTTAAGTGTCAGGTTGCTAAAAACACCTACACTTCACACTGAGTCTGTTGTATTATATATTGAAAAGCACCTTGGAAATAGAACTTCTCATGTTTGACTTCACCTAATAAGGTGTTGTGCTATTTTCCAGCTGCCGGTGCTGCTATTGTTAGGCCTTTTTTTATTGTTGTTATTATTTGTGTGGGCGAGAGAGCTTCTGCTGTCAGTGTCAGTCATTAACAGAAGACACAATGGGTCCTGACAGATGAAAGAAGCAAATTAATTCAAGGCTGATATTAGAATCTCAAGTGTTACCATCTTGGCATGAGCGGGCTGCATTCTTGGAATCTGCTTATTGCATTGGAAACGTGTCCAGAGCTGGAAGACGAACAAATCAACACAAATGAACAGGAAACTATTTTTTTCTTTCAATCATTCTACAGCACATAAATAGCATCAGCATGTTTCTCAAAGCCGTGTGATGTCAAAATGGCTAATTTTTCAGATTTTTCAAATGTTTCCTGGCAGTAAATTATTTCCTCTGGTGTGGTTTTGTGTTTGAAAATGATTTTACATATTCAAACATCCTGGCACAGGATTTTTTTTTTTTTTATGGTTTAAGTCAACAGATACTTTAAGAAAATAATCCCCATAATTTAGCTGAGCAAAAAAAAGCTAAAATATTCTTTTAATGTGCTAATTCATCAAGTCACTTTACACAAAATGTCATGAGACTCCATTATAACTGCTTACCCCTATTTGGACTTCATCCTTTCCAGTCTCTCTATTCTGCTTCCCGATTATGTTCCCAGTCCAGGCGATGCAGTTGAAATGGGAGGGAGGCCATAGCTTTGTTCAGCCTCAGAGGGAGAGTGTGAGGTCTACACAGGCTGAAGCTGCCTTTCTCTTGTCAAAAGTTTCCATGTTGTATTCGATGAGGCGGACAGTGAAGGCAGTGAGACTTTCACTTTTTTTTTTAATAGAAAGTCTGATAGTTTTGCGTGTAGGATTAATGGAAATATAAGTCCATTTACACATTGAAATGTGTCTTTCACATTGTCTAGGACAGTCCAGTAGAATAGCACGAATAACTACTGCATTCCTGAAAGACAGAACAGTAAAACCTCTAATACTCAAAGCGGTGATTTCATCAGGGTGTAAAGCCTTGTGCGGGTTCTTTCAAAAATTAATGGAAAAATTACAATGAATGATTATAACGGGCTTTGCTTTGGACTCTACAGGTTCAAGAAGAATAATAGAAGCACAGAAAAGAGCTGTTTTGATTTGATCATAGTTCAGATACTTTTTATTTCATTCTTTAGCACTGATTGTCAATTCAGAGACTTCATGCTCTCCATTTGAACTCAGTCCAAAAGAGATCAGTGTTAAAAAGGCTCAGTGGAAGGTTTGTCATGCAAGAAACTGTCTTTGGACTGTGGATTTTTTTATATCCTGGTGTAACAGCTATTTAAAGCAATACGGTTCGTCTTCTTAAGAGACAGCAGGTATAGTATTTTGATATTAACAATGGCTTATTACTTGAATATGAAAGGGATGTCTTGTAGTGAAGAATATCCTGGTAATTATCACCCAGTTCTGCAGTTCTCCTCAGTTCTATAGAGTATTTTAGCTCAGCTCATTGTTCGAATTTTCATTTTCTGCAAATTTAGTTTTGATTCATTTTCACAGCTCTCATCAACCATCTCATCAGTTTTCACCAGAAATGCTCTAAAAATCCCACTGTAAGGGATATCTGCCCAGCAGCTAATCTGGTGAACCTAGTAGAAGCTAGTAGCAATGGATAGCGCTAGTCCAGAATGGGGCTAATACATGATTGACATTAGCAAGAAGCTAGTGTTTAGCTGCCTAGAGCACAATCACTACTGCCTTTCATACATCATTTGTTTTGTGATCAACCCCAATTCCTTTATTAATCCATACTCTTTTATTTCTTTATCTCAAAGTGCTTTGTGCTGGGAGATGAAACGAATCAAACAAACCCTCTTCTGGCCTTCGACGAGTGTGAAAAATACAAAAAAAAAATCAAGCCTGTTTTCTCCAAGATGACCGAGGTGATTCACACAAAGTGAGGTCGTATTTATTTTTAAATGTGCAACAATTTCTGACGCAAAGAACGGACGTTATCAGAGCTCAGAGCTTTGTATCTTGTTTGTTTAATCCCTTCGACAACACGAAGTGGTCACCGACAGAAACGGGCTGTTTCCCCCGCTTTCAAGCTGAGTCTTTATGCTAAGCTAAGCTAAGCTAAGTCTTTATGATAAGCTAATCAGCATGTGGCTCTTACTTCATATCCAGTTGTACAAACATGAGAGTAGTACTCGTGTTTTCTTCGCACTCTGCACAAAAAAAAAAAAAATCGGTGTATTCCTTTAAACCTTATTGAACACATGTATTCCTTTAACAAACAAATGATGGCAGCCTGAGCAGACAACAAGTAAGTGACATTAATACAGAAGCCATCAGAATCTGTCTGTGACTGCAGAATCGAAACCTTAGTAATTTAGTGTATGGTGGGCATTAGATTATTTTTTTTCCATAAATCCATTAAAATAGAGTGAAGAATGAAAAAAAATATAAAAACACAGCAGCATCTGCACTAACTCAAATCTGCATTCAGTCTCAATAATGAAATTTGAAAGAAAGCCCTTGAGAGATTAGGGATTCCCCTTTGCCAACAGATGTTTGTGAAATGAAAGAGTTTCAAAGAGGAGGGGTGGAGAGGCAGGGCAAGAAAACAAGCAAAGTGTAATCTTGAGATGGGGGGAAAATGTTTGGATTCTCTCCGCATTTGCGCAGTGGGGCTAAGAGGACAATGGATGAGGCTGATTTCTACATTGTAAATGTGCAAGCAGAGGAGTGCTGCATCAGGATCAAGACTTAAACAATGTCGCCTCGCTTTTATCTCGCTGCCACACTCTCCAGCGGACCTGCTGGAATTGACTCGCAGTCTGTTATTCCCCAATGCCTGAATCACAAACAGCTCGCTCTCATTCAAGTGCAACTTCATTACTGCTTGAAATATGCTCGGTTTTAAGTATACATCGCTATTATATTCCTTGGCTTGTGTGACACTTGCATCATAATTTTGTTTACACAGGGCTGCCATTTAATCACAGTTTCTTTTGTAGCTATAAAACGCCTGTAAAGTAAACTTTGCGATAACCCTTGAAGGGCCAACTTTGACCTTCGGCTTTGATAAAACATCAAACAACGCAGGAATCTGTGAAAGAAATTGCTTCAAGATGGGGAGATACAATCTTCCATTCACCCTCTGTACAAATTCAACTAAAAGAACACTTGTTAAAGACCTCCACTTTATTGGACCCAAGCTGTCACATCTGATAAAGCTCACTGTAACCGAGTGGGCGACCCAGGGACAGCGGGGAGACCGGGAGATTGGTTGGTGCCAAACTCGTGTGACACTGAAATGCACCTTTAACTCAGGTTTCACTACATGATCATTTCAGGCTGGAAAAGTCCCAGCCTCAAAGGCAGCAGACCCCTCACTTTAAACAATATTATAGCTGTTTAAAACCCGCTCCGAATGACAGACTTTGCTGCAATCTGGGAGCAACATTTGCCTGGAACACCTTGGACTTTAATGATGGCCATGAAACCACAAATGAGCAAGTGAAGTCTTCCAGTGTGGAATCAGGAATGAACACATTAGCGTGCACTGACAGATGAGTCTTAATTGTTACCTCTGGCAAATGGGACTTCACACAGGAGAACAAAAGCTCTCCTCCCAGCGCCCTGTTTGATGCAATGTGACGATGACCTTGCTGCAATGCACCCTCCGCAAGATCCTTAAGAGTTTATCTTGACAGACTCCCAAAGACTGTCTCTCAGGTGTCTCACTGATAGACCAATTCATTTAACTCTGTCACGATCCGGGGCTTTGGAGGCTGCTGCTTGATGAATCCCTATTGTTCCTCTGCCTGTCTGGCTGTTTGCACTCCTTGAGGCGAAGCTACATTACTGTTTCAATAGCCTAGACTATTACCACATGAAAAAAAGGCTATTTTCAATGAGCATTGTCTTCTCAGTCCTATGTATGATTCCATGGTAACAGTGATAATATACACTGCTGGATGAATGAAATGTGGGCTGCTTGAAATTTTCACAGCGTATTAAATAAGTTGTTATGTCGACACATGTTCCAACATAGAAACCTGAAGTCTGGTCATCTTTTCATTATATTGCATTGTATTAAATGTTAATTAATGCACTGCCATTCATCTCGTCTCTCAACACGCCAATAAACTATATCATAAAATGAGCTGTGTCCAGTTTGCTTTAGTTATTAAAGATTAATCAGTCCATATTTTGGGAAATACTTATATTCGCTTTCTTGCCAAGACTTAGATGAGACAATACCATCTTCATGTCTGTACGATAGGTGTTGTGGTAGTTGGTGTTACAGGTGTAACACGGTGTTCGGACATGCATTGATTACTTGCTCGCCGCCCTCATCGTTGTTTTGCTGTTTTTATAGAAGCAAAACCCATGTTGTTAATTTTAGCTTATCAGCGCTGTTAATAAATAATAAATAATCAGATAAATAGTCAGACGCTACAAACTGAAAGTGAAAGTCTCGTACAGAGTCTTATCCCAGAGTAGCAGGAGTCAGATTCTGCATGGCACCGCTGCAAAAGCTCACACAAACATCCAACGTTATGTTGTCACAAGTTTATCAACAGGTGAGAACATTTTTCCTCCATGACATCCTTACTGTATGCTAAATATCCTGAATACCTAGAGCCAGAAGATGGTTAGCTTAACTTAGCATAGAGACTGGAACCAGGAGAAAACAGCTAGCCTGGCTGTAAGGGGTTGTACCCATTCCATCCATCCAAATTAACCAAACTGTCTGCTAGCTGTAGCTTCATATTTACCCCACAAACATGAGCATGGTACAGAATAAGCCTATTTCAAAAATTGACGAGCTCTTCCTTTACTGCATCTCTTGTCTTCTTGACTGTCTCACTGCATTGAATACAGAAGCATGACAGAAGATAAATCACCCACAATCTTGTCTTTGAAAGATGAACCTGGTAGCAGAAGAACTGATAAGAATGATTTAAAGTTGTTGTTGAAGAGGCCAAACATGAATAAAAGTTAATAGATTTGAATTGTGTTTGCTTTTTGTACAGTAGCTATACAACTGTGCAAAGAAAAGGTGTGAGAAGAGTAATTGTGTGGACTTCCTATATTTTCTGCTTTATTGTGTTTTTTGTTTTTTCTTTTAAACAGAAGTATGTCTTACAATAACTGCATCTTAAGCTAAAGAAATAAGGTTTATTTTACCACAAAGCCAAGTTCTGTGAGATAAGTACAGCTTTATCTCATTGTGGTGCACATGGTGACAACATGGTTGGCTCCCTTGTATTGTATTTCATAACTAAATAGTTATAAATAGCACTATTTGAGAAAGTGGGTGAGTGAGATTCCCTTCAAACAGACACAAGGCATGTTCGAGGCTCCATATGGTAGCCAGAAGTGTTTGAAAACTTTTAAATCCAATACTCACAGTCCATGTGATGATGGTAAAATTCACACAGCATAGTTTTATATGAAAGGAGACCAGATGGATGAAAGAAGCACAAGATCTAAAGCCTGGTATGTCCAGTTTTCTCTGGTCAAGCCACTTCCTTTCTGCTGTCTATTTCCTTTTGATTTTCCACTATAATCTGCTGTTTGTCTCAGTAAAGAAATTGCCACACAGCTAACTTTAATCAGACAACACAGCATATAAGTACTGTATATTAGAGTGCAAAGTAGCCTCACTTTGTCACCAACCCTTGCTTGTAATACATCAACAAATCACCACAAGTGGTTGCATCTGACTGTGCACACTCATTCTGAGCAGCTGGACAAGCTCATTGCCAGGCGGGGAGTGTGTGAGTGGTGTGAGTGGTCTTGCCTGGTTCAGGAGTAGGCATGTGGGTGTTAGATGAGCCATTGATCCTTCCCAGCAGGCTTTTCCACCAGGCGATTCCTCCGCTCGCACAACCCCCTCCCCGACTCCATTGACTTTCTGCCATCACGTTCCGCTGTCACGGCAGGACATTTAATGATCCTCTGATGGAGTAACGTCACATTTATCACTTGTCGGCAGATGTGACGGGGCAGAATCTGAGGGGTGAGCATAGGCCAGAGCAAAAAAATAAATAAATAAATAAACAATATGATCCAGGAAGGGGCGCTGCACTCTGACTGACAGTGGGAGTAATTCAGGATAAAGTCCCCAAAATGACAGGGCAGAAATGTCTTTTGCAGGTACCCCAAATAGCACAGATTTAGCCAGGACAGTCAGGAATTACATTTTGAAGGGAAAAAGTTTAACCCAGATGACAAACCCTTTGTCCTATAATTAGGGCTGTCAGAGTTTACGCTATGACGAGTTAAAGCAAATTTATTTTAACGCCAATAATTTCTTTAACGTATTAACACAATCAATCTTCCAGAGGTTGTAGCAGGCTCAGTTTTAAAGCCAGAATAAAGATACTGCTGTCACATGAAACTAGAAAACCCAAGGAATTTATTGGCATGTCATACTAGCTTGTAAAGGAAGTTAAATAACTCCCCAAAGTTGCGCTAAATTTTGGTGGCATTTTTTTTTTTTCAGCTTTTCCAAAACCAAAGCCAGAAGAGCAGAAGTGTGAGGAATGGATTGTATGGATTGGATTATGTGGATGACCAACGTTAAAATGTCTCTTAGCTAGCTGCAGCATTACCCTTGGTGTGGTGCATCTCAAAAAAATTTTCTCTTTACATTTAAAGTGGAAAAACATTATTTAAAAATTTAAGTGTGAAAACAAGGATGTAAGCTTGTCTGCTTTTGGATATTTTGTCATATGTATACTAAGACTAGTACACGTCGGACACAGAGAGGTGACTGTTAGTTCAAAACAACAATGGCGGCTCTTAAAGAGGAAGCGTAGATGCTATATCAGTTGTATCAGAATCGGAGTGTATTTTTTCATTGAAAGAAGACCGCTCTTCTCCTGACTGGCTTCTGCAAGTGATTGATTGACAGATGGCTCATCCAATCACCTGCCAAGTTTTTAAAGTGCCTGCTTTTTTCCAAACAGCCTCCAATGACGGCTTTTCAAATGGTTCTTCATAACAAACCATCTGGGGCGTGAGGCTAAGTCTAAGTATCAGAAATAAAAGTCTTGTATTCTGAAGTAATTCGCATACTATTTCGCGAGTACAAAAACATCCAAAGTGCACTCTAGCCTCAAGCAACCAATCTGACTTGCATCTGAGGGGGAAAAAAATCTGCACTGTAAGTTAAAACAGTGACTATAAGGTCGAATAATTATGCATCCCTCCATGTGGCATATTGCTGCACAAAAAAAGCTGTCTAACAAATTTTGACCGGAAAAAAGAAGAAGAAGAAGAAGAAGAAAAACAATGTCGAAGGATACAGAAAGAGATGTGTTAATTTACAAAAGGCTTGAGGAAGAGTTAATTAAGGCAGCTGCAGGAATGGGAGAAAGTGCTGAGTCCTGGAGACACAAAATATTTATTCATCAGCCCATTAAAGTTTAATTCCCTTTTTCCCCCTATTTTTAAAGTGGAGGGAGAATGGAGGAAAGCTTTGAACATTTGACCTTATATGTAAAAGTGTAGGGTGAGTCTGAGGAGCCTCGGGGATTGTTTTAATCATTAAGAACCAGCAGCTAAAGGAAAAGGAATTAGCTCTATTGGAGAGGACTTGCATATTATTCAAATCATAAAATTGCAGCATTTGATTATTCCCATTTTCTATAAAATTCTGATCACACTTGGGTGGGAAAATAGATATGTGACAGTTTGAGCAGGTGACCTCTTTTCAGGGGGATCAATGATTGCTTGAGACAAATGGATACATGACAGAACAATGACAGATTACAGTGTCGAGCTGCGCGCCTGTCCGAATCCTGCTCCAAATATCCATCATGTCATACGTAACACTTCACTGTGCTGTCGGTAGCGCTCTTTCAATCTGTGTGTGATGAAAGGATGAGGCCCGGCTGAGGAGGAAACAGTCGTGTGCTTGATTTGTCTGCGGCCTAATTATATGGCAACAAACGAGTTGCCAATCATGAGAATATATTGTCTGGTTTTATCTCAGGAACTCATCAAGTCAACCCAATTAAAAGCTGCAATGAGAAAGACATCGGCAGTGAACAGGGCTTTCATTCAGTTAATTCATGATTGCCAATTAAAATAGAATAGCGTACAAAGTTGTAAAGCTGTCAGGAGGGCCAAGCTAAATTACCCTTTTCCACTTTGAATGATGGATGCGTTCATTGCTCTCCCTTATCTTATTTATTCTCTGGGCAGAGGAGGGAGGGAGAGGGGCGACACAAGCAGGAACAGTTTAAAGAGTGTGTCATTAATGAAGAAGGTTCCTTCTTTTGGAAAACCAAAACCTGCCCATGGAAGATTGTTTTGCTTTTCTGGAAAAAAACGTAATTAAATCATGAATATGCTTGATCAATGCAGCTGCCGCACTTTTCTCCCACAAAGACTGCAAATTATTTTGCAAGTCACTATTGATATAGATATATTTTGAGGCCATAGGTGTATTAATTTGCTTTTTAATTTTTAACAAGGGCTGTCAATCGTTTAAAGTATTAATCACGATTAAGCACATATTCATGACACGTTTTTTACCTCTTCAAAATGTACCATAAAGCGAGACTTGTTACGTATTTTAAAACTTTTATCAACATAGGAGTGGGCAAATATGCTGCTTTATGCAAATGTATGTATATATTTGTTATTGGAAATGAATAACAACACAAATAAATGACAGTTAATGTCCAGAGACCCTCACAGGCACTGGATGTAGCATAAAAAATATGTTCAAATCATAACATGGCAAACCCAAGACAAGGGATGCACTGATACTGGATTGGATATCAGGTCAATACTGACTCATATAGCTGGATCGGGTATTGGTGACAGTGGTGCTGACCTATTAAATTCAGTACTGTATTTAGTATATTAAATACCAGTATTTTACTGCATTAAAAAAGTTTACGCTTGCATTATAATTCCTGATAATTTTGAAGATTGTTTTGCCAAGCAGCTCGTGTCTGATTTATTATTTTAATAATAGATAACATATCACTAAATTTATATCTATTTATTTATGTATTTATTACATGTTGTTACAAAAATTAGCAAAGCAATATATAAGCCAAGCCTGATGTTGTCTTACTCATAAAATAATGATCCCAGTCTCTTTCACACAGTGAGACATGCATCATATTAATTAAACTCTGGTATCTGATCGGTACTCTGTGTCAGCCCAAAGCCCAGGTACTGCTATCGGTATCAGGACTGAAAAAGTCAGATCGGTGCATTCCTATTTTTTACTAATAGTACCACCAGAATCAGCACATATTGAGAGCATAAATCACATTATTTTGCAGAAATCATCTCTGTTTGTGTCAACGCAGCACTTCAAATGCCATTTAGATGTGTCCACAACAGTTAAAGTGAAGGCAACTTATCCTGGTTGTGTCTTCTGCGCCATTAGCCACTGTTGCCATACTATTGATGGCCTAATTAAAATGTGTCAGGCTGAAATATGTCACTTTTTTTTTTTTTTTTTTTAAAGGCTGAAATTGATAGCTCACATTAATTTTCACTTTCTCAAAATGACCTTTAATTTCGCTCGCCAAATGCAGCCTTGTGTCTACACCGGCACACCCTCCCGTTCCCGCTCCTGAAACAATATGTCAAACGGCTTTGACAACACACAGAGGAGGACGCCAACCATTTGTCTTAAAACTCAAATTGAAGCTGGTCTCAGGTTTCAAATATCCATGAGAAAATGATATGCCAACGCCTCCCTGTAGAGTCGTGGTGCCCAACATTTTTTTTCTGTTAATAACTAATCACTGATCTCAGCCCACTCCCTTTTCCAATTTGCTCCCTTTTGTGCTTTTATAACCCCCCCTCGTTGTTAAAGCAAAACAACCCCCAGATCCAGACATGTCGCTGTGGGGAAGTTTCCCCCTGAAACAGCCAGGAAGAAAGTGATAGTTTCCATTTGGAGTTTGTTCTCATCCTCAGGAGACGTGCTCCACAGGTCAAGCTCTTTGCAGCAGATTAAAAGAGAGTGTCACTAATGTCACCCGGTCAGGGAATCAATGGAACGGCGTAGGAAATGAAAGCTGTGACGGACGTGGACGACCACATCACCTCCTGTCACCGTGTGTCCACTCTGAGTATTCTCTTCATCCTGGCAGCAGAGGGGGGCGGTGGGGTTGCTGTCAGCTGAAGCCGGCGTGGCCCCGGCACACCCCTGAACCATGGAAAGCCCACTGGGGCCTTTCTAGAAAAGGCTTACAGGGCTTCAGACACTCACACCACCGGCTCAATCAACTTGTGCCACTCTGGACTGAGCTTTGCTGCTGCTCCACTGGAGAACTTTTCTCATTTTGAACGTGTGGTTAGTCCTCACATGAGAAATCAAAGTGTTACAAGTTGGAGAAAAACTAAGTGAAAGTGGGAAACGTGGGACAGAAAGCAGTTATTCTGTGAAGCCTTTTCCCTCACATTGATAATCAACACAGCTCATTGTTGCTAAATGTATATTTCATACACTGATTGCACCCATTTGTCAGACAATGGATTTAATCACAGTTTCTCTTCTTCCTTATTTTACGTCTCTATGTGCGTAAAATATCGTACATTCAGATGTGTATTTGTTGTAATTTTCAAACTGACAAACAAAGCTTGATATTTCACAGCCCTTGAGAGTTCAAATGTTTGAGGCTAAACAAAGCATGCTTGCTAACCCCCCCCCCCCCCCCCCCCCCCCTTGTTACTGTTGCTAGGCCTTGTCAAGCTTCTTGTTCTTGCACGGCGCAAATACAGTTCAGAGCACACAACAACAAATTGCCTCCTAAGTTACCATATGACCGGTTGTTGATAAGCCAAGTAGCATTTAACAGGCAATTTTTTCAGTTTGAGTCCGGCGCAGTGCTCAGTCCACATAAAACGCACCAGGGCGACATATTACATATTAAGTTTGAGGGCAGAACAGCATCAGTGATCTGTGTTAACCGAATATTCTCTGGTTCTCAGGACGTCAGCACATTGACGTGTCCTTCACTACCTGTTCGTCACCGGTAACCACAACTTTATCTTCACATGTTCAACGAAAACTTTAGCAGTTTAGATAACAGACACTCGACTGTCCGACTGTTATTACAGACATGAACTAACCACAGACACTTGCTGCGTTCATGGACTCACGGTGCTGCTGCAGAATGAATATAAGGATAACACTAGATGGATATTTGATGTTATGTTTGGCATTTTGATACAGCCCAGCTAGTAGGCCGCAACAAAAATGGGAGTAGAGATGTGCTAAACTAAATGTGCAGTGTGCAGTGCACTTTTACTGCGAAAGTGGCTGCATGTCACTACCAGACGGTGAACTGGAGACAGTGAACGCAGCACTGCGGCTGCTACAGTAGCTCTCCTGATGGTGAACTGGAGACAGTGAACGCAGCACCACGGCTGCTACAGTAACTCTCCTGATGGTGAACTGGAGACAGTGAACGCAGCACCGTGGCTGCTACGGTAGCTCTCCTGATGGTGAACTGGAGACAGTGAACGCAGCACTGCGGCTGCTACAGTAGCTCTCCTGATGGTGAACTGGAGACAGTGAACGCAGCACCACGGCTGCTACAGTAACTCTCCTGATGGTGAACTGGAGACAGTGAACGCAGCACCGTGGCTGCTACAGTAACTCTCCTGATGGTGAACTGTTGATTCAGTTGTCTGTTGTGCTCATATAATGGAGCTGGTGCACCGCTGCAGACACAAATCTTGTCTGTTAGCGATTAATAATCGGTTAAGAGTTAAACCTAGCATACCTCACAAAATGCTCAGAAATATTCCTTGGCTTTAGAAGTTAGCCAAACAAGATAACCTTTGCAGCTTACATCAGAGCAGGCTAACTGATTAATCCACTTAAACAGTTTTGCTCTTTAAAATAAGAGCCCAGTCTCTTTAAATGCAAAGCACTACTCTTACTACAGCAGACCCACGCACACTGCACCAACAAGTGGAAGAATCCAAACCAGGACAGTCCTGCCATGCCGACGTAGCGACAGTTGCTAAGCTATAATTGGACAGTAGCTGATTTACCGAGGTGTTCATCTAAAACCAGCGGCCACGAGGGAAATCAACTATTTACGAAGGAAAGTTTCCGCAGTTTCAACTCTGATTCTCAGGCAACACAGTTACTTATAATTACGTTGTTACTCCTGAAAGTTTATTCCATTATAAGGATGCATTAACGCAGCGTCATTTTAACAAATTGAGGCATTCCACACTTGACAGCAAATATTTGTCCTCGTTTTCCCATTCTGAACACGATCTGCTCCCCCTCTATAGTCTATTTTTACTTTGTGCATAAAACAATGCCTTACTTTATATTCACTTTCTGTGTTCAGGGGGGGAAAAAATTGGTAATGTATTTCGTTCTGCTCGCCTTCCACCCACTGACTCAGCAAGTGTTCTCGGCTCATACAATCCCATTCACATAAAGACAGGAAGAACATTTAATGGGTAGAATAGAAACTCCTGGAGTTAATGAGAAACATTTGAAATATGCCCGATAAGAAGAAGAAGACCTGAGTTTTCCACCGGCATTCATTACCCAGTGTATTCAGTCAGCCCGACTCCTCATGCGTGCCTGTGTATTCCCATCTGACACTTGTTGGTTGATCGAGTCCATTAGATTATCACTGTTCATTTCCTTTTCTTGAGATTGGGGACTCACTCCTGTCACGGGCAGGACGGTTCAGGCACCACAGGAGCGCCAGATTTGGCTTGACAGGACCGCATTCGATTTTCAGGATCAGGACGCAAACGCCACCTGGGCTGTTGGCTGTGCTGTTTGTGTTCACCTGTGTCTTGCGGAAAGAATATAAAGGCACTGCTTGTTTCCTTGTTACATGGTGGCTAGGAAACACGGGGGCTCGTTGAAGCAAACAGAATGCAGATGCTTGTGGTGTGGGAAAAAGGATGTGGAAGGAAGAGAAGCAGGCAGATGAAGGGATGGGGGGATAACAAGCTCTTTGCCAGCTAGGCAGCCATGAGTGCTATTGCTCTGCTGGAGTGAATGCAACAGGCCTGGGTTTTTCAGTCTGACTACTGGAGCATGTGAACACACATCTTCCCCACCATGGGAGAGGAGACTGTCATGACAAAGCCAATGCCTTTTCCTCTTTTTTGTCTTTTACTATCCCTTCCTGCTCCTTGTCTATGTTTCCGTCTCATCCTGTCCTCATTTCTGTCTTGTTTGTGCTTGCTCTCTGTTTGCCTCTTCCTTTCTTTCTCATTGTATATAGCACAAGGTGACATTATTTTCCCTCTTTTCAAAATGGAAAGAAAGGCATCTTGGTGATATGCAGTCGAGGGTTGCTGTCACAAGCTTGGAACATTTGCCACCTTTCAGGGAAATCCTAATTGAAAACCCTGGCTCTAGAGGTGCAAATAATAAACCAGAAATGTGTAAACTAGACATGAATACAGATTTGATGTAGTATATATTAGGGATGCTAATTTTTTTTAACAAACTGATAACCGGCTCTTGTTAACCAATTATTAACCGTTAACTGTCAAAGTGTGTCGCATGCAGCGGTGCACCAGCTGCAGTGTATGAGCACAACAGACAACTGAGTCACCAGTTTGCCGTTCGGGAGCATTACCAACCACGGTGCTGCGTTCACTGTCTCCTGTTCGCCATCCGAAATTATACCAACCACGGGGCTGTGTGTAGTGTCACTGGCATGCAACCACTTTCCCAGTAAAAGTCTCCACCGCATATTTAGTTTATTTTGTCAGCTGTGTGTCTGCCTGGATTAACGATACTCTATCTGCCCGGCATAACGATGGCAAGTGTCCGACAAACCGTGCATGTGTTTGTGCTAGTTGCAGCCTGCAGCTCCGCTCCGCATATGCGACCTCCAGAACAGAGCCAACTTCCTGTATCTTGCTCCAGCTCAGACTCTCTTAAGGTGGGCTGTTAAGGTAGACCAGCTTTTCGCCTTTAAGTGACGAGCCGCTCCTCTGGTTTTGCACAGGTTTTTAATTATTAATGCTTTTAACCGATTAGCCAATAGCATTAATTGGTCTTAATGTCAGTTAGTGGTTAAACAGTTAATTATTAACATCCTTAATATGCATCCATGCAACCATTCTTTAAATGACTGTGTGTCAATGAACATTTCTGAAAGAGGATCCCACACCAAAATGGTTTCAGAGGCAAATATTTTGTCATGAAATTCCTCACAAAGTCTATCTTTTGTGTACCATGTAGATATGAAAGGTGGAATTTGAAAGTTGTAAGTTATTGCCGTTTGCAGATGGTGGCATCTGTAGTCACCTTGGATTTACGGCAGTTGCAATTGATTAAAGGAATCCATTTTTTTGTATTAAAACATCCATAGAAACTTCTCTACTCGTGCAGCAAAATCCACTTGTGTGCCTTTCAACCAGTTTGCTTAAAGGTCTCATATCATGCTCATTTCCAGGTTCATAGATGTATTTCAGTGTTCTACTAGAACATGTATACTTGCTGTAATGTTCAAGAAAACCTTTTGGTTTCAAAAGTCACACCTATGCAGTGTATATTACAGTATAATGGTTGTGCTGATGGGGAGGATGTCCTCTGACAGCCTTATTTCCCTTTTGCATAGATTTTGTAGGAGCAGATTTGAGTGTGAATTGAGAGCAGAGCCCGGGCTGCCACGGCTCTGACACACAGACCGCTGAATGCTAGCAAGTTGGTGTGTCATTAGGATTCGGATCAGGATGCTGTCTCAGTCGACACAAACTGAGGTGAATGAACATGTCTGTCTGCAGTGAGACGGTTCTCTGTCAGAACCTGCTGTGACGCGTCTGGAGGGAAATTGCTGAGAGTGACCTCTGTACTTGTCTGTTATCTATCTCAAGTATTTACCTAGATATATTTTTTTCTCTTTTAAGGGTTTTCTGTCTCAAATCTTATGGAGAACGAATGAATGTCACTTTACTTCCAGATGCGCTTTGCAGAGGTGATATTGGCTGATGGAGGATGCCACCAGTTCATGATAAACTTTCAGAAACATTGATTATTTGCACAGATGCAGAAGATTGTCCTTGAAGAATGACGGTCTCTGCAGCGTTGGCAGCCAGTGTCACCAACCACCAAGTCATAATTTTGCTTGCGCGCAAAATTGCATCTGCAAGCATGACAACATTTTCAACACACTGTATATCAATGAGGATTAAGACAATTTATATATGGAGAGTGTAAGCTGAGGTAGTGTGCGCTGCAGAATCTCCTTGTGAGGAAATATGAGAAAAATATAAAATACCTGAAAAGGGAGCAGGGATGATAAAAACCTGTTACATTAAATTATTCGAAGTCTAACCCTCTGGAAGACAAGTTCTAAGCTGCAACTCAGCAAGATTGCCATTCCTCCCCCGTAATCTTTTTAACCCCCAGGGGAACTGGAGAGGTATGGGCTAAATTAGTGTAATCTGAATGAGGGTTTCTTGAATACGGTGGTTTCAGCCAGTGAGGGATTGTATCTGCTTCCAGCTTCAGTGGCCTGACAGACAATGAGCATATGACCATCCGAATCGATACAGCCAATCCCCCATGATTAGGTCATCCATTAGTTCACTTGATCTTTCGACCCTCTTACATAGCATTAGATGAAAATGTAATCGCTCAATACTTGCTGGATGATTAGTCCAAATCCATGCGTTGAAAAAGAGGAGAAGCAGGAATGTTTTGATGCATCATATGCAAATAAGACCGGCTTTTGTATTTTGGTCATGGCGCCGGAGTCGGGGGGACGTCAACTCGCCGGCCTTGTCCCTTGAACATCAAGGCCCCTCTGATCCCCGGCTCTGTGGAGCCTTATGAACACCATGTAGTGAAATTCATGTACACATCCTGGGTGCAATGCAAAGGCCACACTAGCTGAGAGAAACACAGCTCCTGAAAGTGTCTGAACTCAACAACAACAACACAAAAATCAATCAACAACAAGAATTAGAATAAAATAAAAAACAATTAAGGGAGCATTTTAACTTGTGTGCAAATGTCTCGGTGCAATTATGGAGAAGAGAAGGAGTCAGAGATGAATTAGAACAACCACTAAATGGAATTCAGTTTGATGATAAATCAGGATCCTACTGTCAAGATCACGGTGTGAAAAAGGTCACTCGCTTTGAATCATTGCTCCGCCGGCACTAAGGAACGCGAAGGCCGACGCACTGCAGTGAATTCTATTTTCATAAACTTAAATACGTGAGTCAAAATTAATTAATGTGCAAGTGTAAGGACATTTTTAAATTTCAATGTGGGTTTTCTTATCTGCATTAGCATAATAAGAACAACCGAATCATGTGTGGCTGGTTCAGTGTTGTTCTCCTGCACTTACTCGCTGTGCCTGAGTGTGTTTAGCGTTTTGTCTCGGCAGTGCTGTTCAGAAAACATATGTTATGACAGCTCTTTAGCTGCGAGCACAGGGACATGATTTCTTTAAATGTCCACTGGGGAAATCAATACCTTGTTTACAGCTGAAATGGGCCAGTCAATGTTACAATCATCTGTTTCCAATGACGTTGAAAGGCAGTAGGTGGAATTATTGTAATTATGTCAATTGTTTTTTAGCAGGTCAGCAGTTGACCAGCAATTAACACTACATATTTTGCTGTTAAGAGTATCAGTCTATATTTATTACATGGCTTTGTTGAATGCTAGATTGTGATTGGTCAATTACAGTATTCTATGGTCCTTATAGCAGACGGTTGCTACGGTTGTAGTTGTGCTGTCAGGCTCTGGAGGACTGTTTTTGTGTCAAATTATTGATTTCTTAGTAAGCAGCTGTGTAATAAGTGGGATAATATACAGCAAACGGGTGATAAACCCCTTCAGGGCGATGCAGGAACCCTCTGCTTCATATCCCAAATTACCCTGTCAGGGTTTATTTCAGGGTTTATTTCACAGCAATTACCCATTCGCTCTAAATTTACATCTACCTATCTACCTATCTATCTATATATCTATATATCTATCGATATATATATGAGTCAGTTGTAACACCAAACAGTTAGCAGTTAACAGTTAGCTACCAAGCAGAAATGTCTAAATGGTTACTAAGTTAAAACAGTTTAACTAGCCAGCTAAAAATATTGCATTAGTTGAAAGTGTTTGCTAAAAGTAATTGATAAGTTGTTATCTAGAAGTAGCCTTTAGATAAACAGCTACAATATATAGCTAAAAGTACTGAATTAGTCAAAATTGTAGCCCTTTGGTAAATGGTTAAAACAGTTAATAAACACTTGAAACTGTTAGCCAGAGGTAGCCCTTGGAAAAACAGTTAAAACAGTTTGCTAAAAGTAAGTGATTAGTTGTAATAGTCAGCTAAAAGTAATCAATATACACTTGAAATTATTAGCTAGAAGTAGCCTTGGATAAACGGTTAAAACAAAAGTAAAGGGATTAGTAACGGATTGGCTGAAACATAGTTGTTAACTAAAAGCAGTGGATAGACCATGAAATAGACTGTTAAATGTAATGAATTAGTTAAAATAGTGAAAGCTAAAAGCTAAAAGTAATCGATAAACACTTGAAGTTGTTAGCTAGAAGTAGCCATTGGATAAATGGTAGGAGCTGTTAGCTAACAGTAGCCTAATGGATAAACAGTCAAGATAGCTAAAATGGTGGAAATAATTAACTAAATTAATAGATAGTCAAACAGAAAATGTATTGTGTAATAGTTTGAATAGCTCAACATAATGGATAAATAGTTTAAATAGTTGTCAAAAAATAGTCCAGTCAGCCATTCCAAGTGAAATATACAAAATTCACCAAACTCAAAATCATACAAACTGCATGTAAACATTATTTTAGTCTAACTATATGACTTGACTTCAGTCAACGTATCTACGATATCTTACGGAAAGTTATTCTTCATTTTCTCTGCATTTAATTCCAGCAACACCTGACGCATGTGTCAATTTTAATGTCTCCTTTCTTTTCAAAATAAAGCAGAACAGCTTGGGAAGGTAATTAAAATAATTTCAGAAGTGGCGTAACTGAAGTCCGGACGTTACGTGACAAATAAATGAACGCTGACTTCTGCTTTCATACGGGACACCAACATCGGTGTCCTGGGCCAAAGCTGTTATTTGATCCACCTGACCTCATCCTTATATGCAGTGTTTGTTGCTCTTTATACTTCCTGGTTCACGATTGCATGGATTACATATTTGATTTTGAGGGACACAGTATATGACCTATAGTGCATTACTTTTCGTAGGTATAGCTATGAATGGTGTATGAGACCAGCCTGCTGCAGTTCATCTGACTGTACTAGAGCCATGTAAATATAAATGCAGCTACTGAGATTCATATATTGGCAAATATGCAAAAACTTGATTGTCCTTGGGGGTCATATTTTATTAATGCTGGATAAGCTGCTACAGTAACCCCTCACTGTTATTCTTGTTAGCCTGTGAACAAAAAGACCCATCAAGCTTTGTGTCACAGGGGAGCAGATAACAGTAGGCCAGGTGAGCGGAGGTCAGAGCATCCTGATGCGTGGGGGAGGGGGCTGGGCGGCAGGGATGTGATGGAGGCACGGCGGTTAAATGCCGGGGCCGGCCGTGGAATCCGGAGGGAGCGGGACGCGGGCCACATCACCTCGGGCATCTCCTGACCGCGAGTGATTGATGGGGAAGAGCTGACGAGCCGGGCTCCCAATGTCACTCTTCAATTAAATAACTCTCACCGCTGAACTGCAGCCTCCCCCCCTCTGTTCACCCCCTCCTGCGATACACCTCCCTCTTCTCCTCCCTTTCACCTCTCCCCCTATTATCACACACCCACTCTCCCTCTGTACTCTGTCTTCCTTCAGGTTGACTTCTTATTTAGTCCAGCTTTTATCCTCTTGGCATTATGCTCCTTTAACGTTCCCTTTGCCTCCAACAGCATTATTCTTCCTCTGATCCCGCTGCATTGTACTGTAGCGTATTTTACCTGTCCATTGTCCCCTGTGTCTAATTTCATTTTTGCTAACTGCTCTTCCAGGTATGACAGACAGAGGCTGCTCTTTCTATTAGTTTGGGTCAGCGCTCCTTTTCTTTAATGACAGAACTGCACAATTGTAATGTATTCTGTCTCAAAAAATGCAAATAGCATGGAGAAAAACACACAGAGGATAATCCCTGATGATCAGGACTGCGTTTAAAGTGAAATGCACTGTTTTCTCATGTGAGAACAGGTGTAAATATTGTGAAATAATGTATGTAAAAATCAAAGTTCAAAATGTTTACACTGACAAGGCTGGAGGAGAATAGTGTTCTATCTTGTGCAAATGCTTGTGTTGTTAATTGGAGATGCCAGTGAAATAGCGCATGTTTATTGTCACTAATTAGGACTGTAACTAACACTGGTTTTATTTCAAATGTCTGTGAGCGCAGAGGTGCAGTAGTTTACAGAGGCCAGCCTCGTGCTACGTTCTTCTGTCACTGCAGGAGCTCAGTTTGCAGCTAATTGGATGAAAATCAAAACTCTGCATAGAAATGAGTGCCCAGAAATACACTTAAAAAATTGCATATTAAAGAAGTCAGTTTGGAAAGCTAGAAGTAGGCTTTGGATAAACAGTTAAAATATATAGCTAAAAGCACTGGATAAACAGTTAAAACAGTTAGCTAAAAGTAGGAGATTAGGTGAAATAATTAGCTAAAAGTAATTTCTAAACACTTGTAGTTGTTAGCTAGAAGTAGCCCTTTGGATAAACAGTTAAAACAGTTAGCTACAAGTAAGAGATTAGTTCTAATAGTTAGCTAAAAGTAATCAATAAAACACTTGAAATTGTCAGCTAGACGTAGCCCTTGGATAAACGGGTAAAATGGTTAGCTCAATGTAAGAGATTAGTTGAAATAGCTAGCTAAAAGTAATCGATAAACATATATATATACTGTAGTTTTATGCTTTTCAACTGGAAGGTGTGTATTATGCAAGGCTAATGAATGAAACGTGTCCAACGGAATGTTTGTTATTGTTGTTGTTGTTTTGACATGTGACTTGCAGGAATTAATGAATTGTCAGTGTGAAGGGGGAGGTGTTCACTTCCTTCCTCTTATTGGTTGGTGTGAATAATTTTGTATCGATTTCCTTCTCACCAGGGAGGCGATCATTTTAGCAGCGCACGTGTCATCTGCTGCCAAAAACCTGGCAGGTTTGGAAACTCGGCTCCTCATTCTCTCTGCCAAAACGCCGTGTGTGTTTTTCTGGCTCCCTCCTGGCCAACTTATTTTTGGTCAAACTATTTCGATAGGCTCCCTCCTCTCCAGTCAGCGAGGATTTGGCTCAGATGAGAGCGGTTTCCGGTCGCGTCCGGCGCGCTGACTGTCTCCGCTGCTGCGCGTCCCCCCGTTGCCGATGTAAGAGAGCGATACATACCCAAAACCCTGCAGCTGGGGTTCCCTGCACAGAGGCAGCACTGCGCAGGATACGGAGGGAGAGAGAGAGAGAGGGAGGGAGAGAGAGAGAGAGAGAGAGGGAGGGAGGGAGAGAGAGAGAGGGAGGGAGAGATCAGACGTGCCACATCCCTGCCAAGGGTGAGCATTTACGCGCGATCCAGTAGCCGATCTCCAGCAGCTCTGCTGTGCCGCTAGGACTTATTTTATCATGACAACTTTTAAACTATTTATCTCGACATAAGCTGTTTTTCTGTGTGGTGCGTGGGGAGAAAAAACACCAACTTTTAGCAGCGTCTGTGCTCCGGTGAAGTTATTCCATCTTCTTTTTGGTGAGTGATTCCAGCAGATTTCAAAGCGCAGTTTCCTGTTATGTTCCCACAGTGCATCTGGATTCATTTATGCTCTGCTTATGTATTCTGTGCATTTTTTGTCCCGTCGCTTGTTGTGTAATTAGTATTCCGCGGACACAGGTTTCCTGCGGCGGCCGCTCACTGACATTTTCACTGTCGGTGTTTCAGCTTGATTCCCATCATGCGCGTATTCGTCAGCATCCTCCGTCCTCTTCCGCTTTTTTTTCATCCAAACCCAGAAGTTGTTAATCGATCCGTGTTAATGATGCGAGTTGTGTGTGTTTCTTTTATCGGACAGACGTCTCTTATCGATTTGGGAACAGGTGCGCCTTGCGAACTTTTTTTTTTTTTAAATTTCTGCATCGTGCAGGTGTTGACAGCTAATGCGCAATGATTGATACTTAACAGGAGGGTCAAAGTAATCAGGTCATGTCGGTGCGCAAGGCCGAGCAGAGGGGTACCTGCTGATTTACACTGCAAAGAGTCGCTGAGTGCACGACTGGGCTGAGATCTCATTTTATTAATGAGAAGTGGAAAAAAAACTGCAAGCAGGGTAAAAAAAAGAAGTCATATTCAATCAAATTAAGGATTTTCCAAAGTAGAGCATCTGCTGTATTTCAGGGTGATATACTTGCACGTGTTTCCAGGAAAACTAATAACTGCAGTGGGAATTAAAGGAAGAAATTGGCAGAATGCTTCAGTTGTTTAAAAAATGGATCAATACACAATAAAGTGTCTTATAATAATGGATATTTATTACAGCACAAGTTTATTTTGAAGCAAAATGCATCAAATTATAGTATATGAGAGATGTCTGGCTGCAAAATGAGTGTTTTGCCTATAGTCCCCACAGTGAGTGGAATATGTAGTGTGACAATATTTTGCAGCATTTATAATTTATATAGTGTCGCTGTGAAGGGACATGTTGTCTGTTTATGTGTGGAACTTAAAGGTCACATTTTAAGGACTTTTTAAAAACATTATTCCAAAAATATTCACTGAAGTTTTTGCTTTTTATCTCAGGAATATGAATTAAAATGCATGACTGGAACAAGATAGGACTCCCTCAGTGTCACATATTTTCCTTTTTCATTTATCATTTATCCACCTGCTGTTTTTGTAGACAGACCAGTGCTTCGTCGTGCAACTGCAGCATCTTCTCAAGAGTTATTTAACAACAACAACAAAAAAAGCATGAGGATTAAACTCTAAAAAGCCCTCTGTTGAACTCTTTACAAGATGTTGCATTGTTGTTTCCGTGCAGCATGTTGAAACGTACACCGTGTCAGTCAGCCTCAAGCGAAGCGAAGGATGCGAGAGGAATTCAAATGAATGCGAGATGAGGTATTAGGAGTCTGAGAGTGGAGAGACCACCCTTCAACCGGGTTCAAGATCCTGCGTCAGCAAGAGTCTGGTCTGTACTGTAGGTGTCCTTGAAGACCCAGCAGCTACAGGGCTGTTGTCGCTCTGTCGCTGACCCTGTGCTCTGATATTCCCAGACAAACAAAGACGGATGGTTCAGGAGAAATCAATGAAGTGCCACGTTATTGAAAACTGCTTCTAAACAGCTTTAAAACACATCAAAATAACGTCCTAATCTGCATGTCGGTTTACTCTATGCTAAACAGATACCATAAAGAGTGAAGTGTCTGAAAGCTTGATTAAGTTCTCAGCAGCTTGTGTTGCGTATTCTGGCCCATGAGTGAGAGACACTCAATGATTGAGGAGAATATGGATCAGAGGAAGCGTGTGATTGGTTACTGAGCGCCCCAGCACTGGTAATCCTGTTGTGAGACTGGCAAATGGGATTAGAACACTGTGTGTAAGAGAAACACAGCCAGGGGATGACTGGAAGGCTTTATGTTCACGGCTTTATCTCACATTTTCACTTAATTTGGCATCATCGCTTTGACACTTTTGCCCATCAATGAGTCTGCTTCTCAACAGGGAGTCAAAACACAGACTTTGACTGCTTTTTGAAAGGCTGGTATTAGTAGAGTGAATCTACTGGAAGATGATAATTTGTGCTGATAGTTGAATATTTGTAAATGATGAGAATGGACCAGCATTTAGAGCATTTGGCAGGACCTCAACCACTCATCACAGCCTTTAAATGAAGAATAATACACAGTCGTTTTCTCGCATTTGTGCCAGTCCTTCTCCTCTACGTTCATCCTGGTGTTCAGCTCCACAGTCAGCCATCATACTCGAAGACCCCGGCTTTCACTCCTGTACAGTATGAAAAAACAACTTCCAGCGAGCGAGATAATCCATCACAGTCGACACAACGCCTTCATTTGTTTTTTTTCACCCAAAGTTTTTCTTTTTCTGCTTTGGTGTCACTTCATTGTGCCTGAGTTGAGTGTTTTTATATCAGCGCTGCGCTGCGTTACGCTCCGCTTACTGTCAATCACCTGACACCGACAGGAAGAAGAAATAGTCATGAGAAAATACTCTCATGTCACATTCATGTCTTTGTATTGCTTTGCGAGTAGAGCGGCTAATTTAAAGCTAGATTTACACACATTTAATCTTTAAAATGTATTGGTTAAAAAATGGGTTCTCTGCCGCACAGATTGCTTAATAATTTGGACAAATCAACTATTAAATCAGCAAAAAACATTTAATAATGAGACAATATCTGCTGCACCCGTAACTGCATTAGTGTTATCTCCAGTCCTGTATCTCTTCCAGTGTGGAGGGTTTAGCATTAACCTGGCCGCTTGGCTCAAACTGACCCTGCGCCGATTTTCTCCCCTACAATACCACCTCTGCAACCTGCCTTCACAGCTGCCCCGCAGCCAGATCTGCTCCACTTTCCACCTCTACCATTAAATTGTCATGCAGAGGCAGTGACTTTGAATGTGTGTGTGTGTGTGTGTTCATGTGTTTTCTGGTTCATACTGAAGCAGATGAGGCTGAATGTGTCCACAGATTTATAGCTTCATGGACAAAGTTTTGCCTCGTAGGGGTTCGTGTGCACTTTGACCAGAAAAAGCAAATAAGTCAGTATGCTTCCATTAAGAATTTGTAAATGTGAGGTGTTTGCATAGTAAGTCCTCATACTGTATGTTGAGGACGCGTCTCACAAATATTAAGGTGTCTGCAGAGGTGACGATGACACTGTTGTTATTTCCGCGTTGATTGTTGGTGCTGGATAATGACTACTGTGGCAAAATATAACAAATGACTTCCACAGGATGTGTGGTGCGCTTGTTTTTATTTTGCTACGGGGAACAGAGAGGAAGTAAAATGAGGAGTGAAGAATCTGTGTGGGAAGAAAGAGGTCACTTTATGCCAAAGCAATTACCTCCCTCGTCCGGGGCCCTGCCAATACTCAGCGTAGAGGAGAGAGAAAGAGAGGTCAGCATGGAAATAAATAAACGTGCGGTCGAGCTCTCAGTTTTTTAAACGTCTGCTTTCAGAAGACCTCCTGAAGTTTAAATGCCACATCTTAGTCAGTATTATAAGATGTTGCATAAATTTGCCAGCGAGCTCTTCTATCATGTTTATCGAAGGAAGTCATTGTTACACGTCAAATTAGACAGATAATACCAGCGGCATTATGAAGTTTATGTAATTGCTCAACTACTCAGGACTGCCAGGATGTGTTGTGACACGATGAACATTATCTGTCAGGAGCTGCTGCTTTTCTCTGCTTTGACAAGTCCTCATGTTTCCGGCGTCTTGGGGGATCTGTCACGGCATGACGACGGCAGGGAGACAGATCCCCCTCGCATGTGCTCAGGCCGGCAAACAGACCGTTCGGAGTAGAGGTCAGGAGCACTCGGGCCATCATGCTGCTGACAGCTCAGATTTATTTTTAATCTCGGTGATGAGAGCTCGCCACACAGATCATGTGGCTTGTTAGCGTTGAGTGGCGAGCCTCTATCGCCATTACGCCTTATACAAAGAAAATGTGACAAAATAACGACCTTGGTGAGGTGAAGCCCAGATAATAAGGGAGCCGGTTTTGATTGTTATTCCATGCAGCCACTGTTGTTTCAGTCACTGTGAAATCGTGTCATTTCCTCTCCATCTTACCCTTATTAACAGTTTGACCTCGCCCAATGTTTCTTTGCCATGTATGTAGGTGAAGGGCATTGTCTTGATTGTATGTACACTATTCACTGTCTATTCATTTTTGACCAATTTCTCTGTTATTGTCGAAAAACGTCATTATCATTGCATCAGCAAGCACATTACTTGCTGTCTAAAGTGACTGCGGTCACAGAGGCAATTTTGCTGACGGTACTTTCTCTCTTCTCTCCTCTATGTCTTTGTCTCTCTCCTTTTTCTCCCTCTCTCTCTCTGTTCTGATAGGTGCCAATTATACAGCCTGTGTGTTGAAGCCTGCCCGGTCGCCGCTGACCCTGTTACCCAGCTTTAATGTCAACTCCCTGGCTCCTAAGTGGAGGGAATTACCCCACTTTTAGTCTCCTGTTAGGACAAAAAGAAGAGCAACACAGCAAAATGCAGAGCTTGACTCTTTTTCAACCCGTGCGCTCTGTTCAGGGTCTGACTGCTCTCGCTCTCTGGTGAAACACAGGGTCAGGACTGTGTGGATAAAAACCCTGAGGGTTTTGACATTTCAGCCTCGCTGTCTTTTTTTTTTTTTTTTTTTAATTTTGTCCTCCCCTTTTGGCCTCGGTGCTGTTTTGGAGGGGGCCCAGATGATGGGGTGGTGCTGCTCAGGCATATGCAGAGCCCTGGCTCTCCTGGCACTCCTGTTTCCCTTGCGGGAGAGGGGCTGCTGGGGGCTGAATCCCAGCTCTGGGGATCTGGAGAGGTCCCCACACTCTGATCCAGACCCCTGGGAGGCCCTGCACAGACACAAACGCAGCTGGGTATGGAACCAGTTCTTCGTGTTGGAGGAGTACACAGGAAATGAACCGCTCTATGTTGGCAAGGTAAGCGATCTGTGACTGTTAATGGGTCAGTGTTAGCACAGCTTAACAATGTGTTATTACATGCATATAAAATAGCAATTTCTTTCATTTCTCATGATAAACTGATTCACGCGTACCCTATTTTTGCAGCTTTAGTGCACCTGTACAGTAATACACGTATCAATAACCTCTTACCATAATGACCTGCAAAATCTGGGACACAGCAGTGTTTTACGGAGTTGTACATATTCCCAATGCCCTATATAAAATGTTAAATAAATGAAAAGAGGAAACAGACTGTAGGACGGTATTCTACGTTTTATTGCAGCCAGGCTGAAGTATGTGCTGGTACAATTGTGCAGCTGGGTTTAGAGGCCGCTGTACGACGTGACAAGGTAATTTGCATCGTAATCAGTCTCCAGAAAAAAGGTATATATACTATCAAATGTGTCTTTGTACAGTAGGTGTTCTGCCAAGGTACAAGCAGATAGATCAAAGTAATGTGTGTTTTGGCAGGTAAATAAGCATGAAACCTACCCAGTGTCGCAAGTGGCACAGTGAACGTGAGGGTACACAGACAAAGTGACTAATCGTGCATTTAAGAGGTATGGTTACATTGCTCTTCTTTAATTTCCTCAGGTAAATATATATACAGACCAGTGGAGAGATATGCAGATAGCAGTATATAAACAATATTGTTTTATATATAGTGTATGTTTGGATTTATTTGTTAGTGGTGCGTTAATGTGTCAGCAGCATTAACTGTTATGTGAACTGCTTTATATACTATGGGATTGTTTAATTAATAATTATGTGACTTATTATTACATGGCTTTGTTGAATACTCTACGTCGTTCTGCAATCTGTTATTTCTTTATAACAGGCCGTTGCATGGCGCAGTCCTGATCTTGGACTCTGGAGGAGCGTTTTTGTGACAAATTATTAAGTATCTGTGTAATAAGCGGGATAACGTACAAGGAGTGGGTCATTACTGTGAAATAAACCCCTTCAGGGTTTGCACAATTCATTGTATTTAGTGAGTCATTCTCTCTTGTAAATCAGCAAAGTAATGAAAGCTGTCAGAGAAATGTAGTGGAGTAAATTATTTCCCTCTGAATTGTAGTAAAGTAGAAGTATAAAGTACTTATTTACATTCCACCACTGGAAGTAACTTGTAATTAGAAATGTCAGATACATGTAGTGGAGTAAAAAGTACATTATTTCCTTCTGAAATGTAGTGAAGTAGAACTACACAACAGTACAAAATTGAAAGTGTGAACTAAAATGTAGGCACATGTACCTAAAAATGTACTTAAGTATGTCACCTGAATACATGTACTTAGTTACCTTGCACCATTAGACGTAACTAGTAACTGTAGCTGTCAAATACATGATGTGTTAAAAGTGTCATATTTCCTTCTGAAATGTAGTGAAGTACATGACAGCATAATATAAAGAATCAAGTGAAATATAGGTACAAGTACCTCAAAACATACTTAAGTGTACCACCTAAATAAATGAATAGTTTCCCTCCTCCACTACAAGTAACTAGTAACTAACTAGTAAGTTAAAAGTGTGATATTTCCTAATGAAATGTAGTGAAGTACATGACAGCATAAAATTTAAAGAGTCCAGTAAAATGTAAGAACAAGCACCTCAAATTGCATAGTACAGTGCCTGAATAATTGTAATTAGTTACTTCCCACCACTAGAAGTAACTATAGCTGTAATATGACATGTAAAATGTGTGATATTTTGTTCTGAAATGTAGTGGAGTAGAAGTATAAAGCAGAATATGGAAATACTCTTGCAGGCATAAATACCTCAAAATACCACCACTCTGTTACTTTCCGATCTAATTAACATCCATGATATAACAACTTGTGTTTTCTATTTAAATCAAATACTATTGTTGAAGTAGTCTGTTGTAAATGTGCTGGTTTACATCCCTGTGTTTGGTGTACACAAAGCTTTCAGCACCACAGTGTAAGTGGACAGCTCCTGCCTAGCAAACGGCTCCAGTGTGTGCCGTGCAGGCCAGATGGGTCTCGGATTGGTCTCTAGATCCCTGTTATCTTGGAGAATTTTCTGGTCTTATTATTAAATTAGTTTTCATCTTTCCGCTCATCTGCAGGATAATCATTCTCATCTGCATGTATTTGCCGGGTCTGCTCTCACAAGCCCATTTCCTTGCTGTCTCTGAACTGGATTAGCGTCTCCAGCTGGAATTAGGATACATTTCACTGTCCTATTGTTCTCCTCTGTTTTTTCGCCAGAGGGATGCCGGTCGAAAGCGAATCAGTATGAGCGTATTTTGTGACACTGCCAGGGTTCAGCTAAAGGTCATTTCTTGTCCAAGTGTCCACGGTATCTTAAAACCCTGTCTTGTCTGATCTATGCGTCCCCTGATATCTACTCTCTCTGACTTGTGGGGAGAGTATTTTTTTTGCTTGTGAACATCTGTTGTTTGATTCAGATGTTGTGTCCTTTTCCCTTGTTTCCCATTTGAGTCAGAGAAGAGAGGCCAGTGCAGGAATTTCAAGTGTTTATTTTCTTTTACACATGCTTGTGTCTGATTGCTTTTCTTGTTAGTAAATCCCAAAGGACGCCAACAGGCTGATTATTTATTCATAGATGTGTAGAGATCTGCTTATCCACGTGGAATATATGCATTTGCAACCCCCCTGTTTTTAAGGCTAGTCTTTTTTAAAATTTTTTTATACATGTATTGATTTTTGTTTTTGGTATATTTGTGTTTGTAGTGATGGTAGCCCTAGCAGCCTAGGGCAAAAACAACATGTAAAAAGCCAGACTGGCTACATCTTCACATCTGACCTCATGCTCAAGCTAAATCTAACCCTTTCAGAAATATGAAAAATCAGATTCATTTACTCCCCGCCGGCAGAGCAGGCTGCCTGGGAGCTTGAGAAGCTGTCACATTATTTGTTCCCCAAGATGATTGTTGTCACATACTGTGTGTTTGTTTGGGATCGCAAGGGCACACAAAAAGTCTGGGCGGGACACCCTGACCTTGTGACTCAGCGTGAGCGACGTGGAAGGTCCTGCCGTGTCAAGAGATTGACCTCACTAGAAATGAATTTTGTATGTGGCTTCTGCAAAAAATAATAATAAAATAAAACATGCAGCATGATCAGCTGTAAAATCTCCAGCAGGTTAACGGCAAAACACCAGAGTGACATTAGCAGTAATTGCTTTTGTCAGATGTATGCAGGGATCTAATATGACAAACAATAGGACTCTGTGTCCAAACAATGGCACAGTTGCTGCGCAATTTGGTCATTTGTTTGGCTGGAAGCAAAGAGAAATATGATACAGTTGGTAGGAAATGGGAAGTCATCACTTTGGCCTGGCTGCTCCCTTTGCATCTGCAGTCTGCTTGGCTTTAATGCATTCTGTCAGATTCTGAATTTCACAACCAAATGTCCTATTATGCCTTGGCACTCTGCCGCGGGTAAGTGTACTGGCCTGGAATCAGCTGCAGTCACATCAAGCCATTGCAAGCATACATTAAAGAACAAACTCCACAGCCGCAAAATTGGTGACGCACATACAGTATTTACACAAGCAAAAACGCCGGAGCAACTCATCCACTTAACAAACACTTAGTCGTAAACATGATGTGATTAACATTTTCTGCTGGGCGTTCATGTGGCTAAATATTTGCAAGTGCTGAAACGTACCAATCTGTAGCTTCTGCTGAACGAGCAACTTTAACAACAGGCAGTTTTGTAACATGTTTGGATGTTTGTTTGGTTAAAGCACTGACTCTCCTCGCTTTACACTTTTTGCACTTTTTGTTAAAGAGGATCTGTTGTGTTTTTGAGGTTTTTACCTTTCCTTTAGGGCAGGGTTGGGCAAATATTTTCCTGGGGGGCCACATGAGAAATCCAGATTGTTGACGAGGACAAACAAATACTGTCTGACATAACCTCTATTTTATCATTATAGAAAACATACTGGGAACTTATTTTTCAGCATTCATTATACTGGAAATCACTCCAAACATATTATTATTAAAACAGCATATTATTAAAACATGTAATGTAATAATGATAGGCAGGAGTCTTTGAACGGTACAGGTCTGACTGTTTACATTTAACCCTTAACTTAACACTAACACTTAAATTTAACATTTAACTTAACATTAACACTTACATTTCTTTCTTTCGTTGCATGTAGCTTTGTAAAAAAAGTCCTTGCTGCTGTTGTATCTTAGCTAGCAGCCCTCTCCATCACATATCCAGATAGGTTTCTGTATTTTTCTGTTGTATGTTTAATCTCAAAGTGAAGGTTCAAGTTGTATTTGAATACAGCCAACTAAGCACACAACTTTACCACCAACCTCTGCGAAAAAATACATTGCAGTACATGACTTATTATAGACAGCAGGTGACGCTACTTCAAACATCACTCACGTCAATTTACATCAATGTCCAGTGTGACAGGAAGAAGCTCACTAACAATACACAAGCATTTCAAAAGAAAAGCTGTTTTCTTCACTGTTTTTTTAGCTTGATAAGTAAAATTGTGTGGTTTGAGACCTCCTGGGCCTGGCAGAACCATCACAAGAGCCAGTTCCAAGGTGCTGGTATAATGCCTGGGTCTACTTTAGTGTGTTATATAGTTTTTTTTTTTTGCATTTAAAAGGTCTGTAAAGTTACAAAGCCCAAAGTCCACACCAAAGGGAGCTACTCTCACTGCTTTCTACATTAACATGATGAGTAACACATTTATAATAAAAGTCAAAGTTTACGCAATAACACGTTGACGCAAATTCGTTTCAATGCGGCATATTTCTTTAATGCATTAACAAAGTCGATCTTTCAGAGTTTGTAAGTGAGCTTAGTTTTAAGGCTAGGTTGTGGTATCATATGAAACTAGGAAACCTAAGGAATCCATTGGTACCAACCATGTCATGCAAATATGTCAGGAAGGATGATAAAAAAACGCTCCAGACGTGCTAAATTTTGTCGAGAAAAAACTGGCATGGCCATTTTCAAAGGAGTCCCTTGACCTCTGGCCTCAAGATATGTGAATTAAAAGTTCTGTGGGTACCCACCAGTCTCCCCTTTACAGACTATGATAATCATGCAATTTGGAGTAAGTCATAGTCAAGTCAGCACACTGACAGCTGTATAATTTGAGCATATTTTTTATGCTAAATGCAGTACCTGTGACAGTGTCTGGACAATATCTGTCATTGTTTTGTGTTGTTAATTGATTTCCAATAATAAACATATACATACATTTTCATAACGCAGCATATTTGCCCACTCCCATGTTAATAAGAGTTTTAAATCCTTGACAAATCTCCCCTTAAAGAACATTTTAAACAGATAAAACATGTGTGATGAATTTGCAATTAATCACAATCGTGCAATTAGTCGCCATTAGATTTTTCAATTGATGCACAGCCCTAAAATAAGCATGTATTTGTAGAAACCCAAAATACAAGTGTGCTACTAGGTAGATACTAGGTCTTCTTTAAGGATATATCTCTTTTCGTGGAGAAATTTGCAGTGCTGCTTCACACCACGGGAGGTGCAAACACACAGATGCATCCCTTGTGCTGAATCTCACTTTATTTATAGAGATGTCTTCAAATTTGGCAGTCTGGCTAACCATCAAAATAATGGATGGACTTGCTTCACGTTATAATTCAGGCTGCATTCAGCTCACACCCACTGAAGGACTTTTTCCAACACAAAGAACCTCCAACGGAAAACATCTCTTGTTCGAAACGTCTCTTATAGCTTTCTGTCAAATGTTCAAGTGAGACTGAAGAAAAGGAAATTACTTGTCTCACATCGCGACATAGGAAACAGAAGATTTTCCTTTTCCTCTGCACAGCAAGTGTTACTGTGTGATCATATTTATTGCAAAAATTATGAGCATGCATCATGAGTAATTTCTGACCCGGCAGCACAAGCCTGGTGTTGTGCATGACAGTAATTCAGTTTAATAATCAAACAGTTTGCATGGTGAGCTTCAGGGATAATCCCACAGATAATTACAATGAAGCCAACATAGCATGTTACCATGCAAGCTACTTCATTAGCATTCTATTAGATGGTCACTGTCAAATGGGTTAGAATCATAGAGCACAAGGCGCTGCTGCAAAGGTCAGCCTCAATAGCATCTACTCACACTCGCTGGTGCCGCAAACACGTCGGTGCAGCCGGGGAGTGTTGAGAGCAGCGTGTTGAGCTGGAGAGGAGGGTGATTTGAGCTGACAGGGGGGACATCACACACACGGCACCCAGGGACAAGAGCTCACATAGGGGGTTGCTCATGAGACATCCTGGGGCCCTCTGGGATGGTGGGAAAGCCTTTATCTGAGCCAGGATATCAAAGGGGATGAAAACAGCAGTGTAAACTAGACTGGAGGGTAGTTATCAGCGGGGCAGGGGAAAGGACAGGAGACGAACATTGTTTATACTTTCTCTCACATATATAGGGGCCAAGACTGGAGTTAACATCAGCAGAGCAATTTTTAGATGTCCAGTAAAGAGGTCATGACAAAGTCAAGGCAGGGTTGTGTAAACTGAGCTAAAAAATAGAGGATAGAATTATCATATGTCAGAGATATGTTCACCAAGTTTACACTTTGCATCTCAGAGTGTGAGCCAGTGTTTCCCAAACTGTTTCATATTAAAGACCTCTAAACTGAGAAAAAATAGACCACCATTTGATGAGGTTTAGTCCCATGTTCCCTCATCTGATGGGATTTTTGCTTTTAGATGTTTTATTACAAAAGTGTATGAAACTCATGACCAAAACAGTCATATATCCTGTCATTGTGTTACTTATGGATGGAATTATAGTGGAAATAAATTATTTGCTTTTTTGCTGGGGACCCACTTGAACCCTCTCAATGGCCCGTGGAGGTCCCCGGACCCCATCTTGAAAACCACCGGTGTAAGCAACCATATTTTGTACCATAACCCTCACCAAACAAGATGTGAGGATAACCGCACCAAAACAAGACCGTTCAACACTTTAACCAGACAAAAGTGGCAAAATAGTCACAAAGATTTTCTGAGCGGTTTTGTTTGGCACCAGGAACTTTTAAATCTTTATTTCAATCTTTATTTAAATCTTTATTTCACATCAGCTCTCTGCAGGGAAGGGATTGTTTGAGTGACAGTTTTCCAGAATACATCAATGACAGTTCAAGCACAAGAGTCTGATAAGAAAATCAATACCGCTCTCATGTCTGTCCTTTAAGTGTGAAGCTACAGCCAGCAGCCAGCTAGCCTAGCTTAGCTTAAAGACTGGAAACGGGGGGAAACAGCTAGCCTGGCTCAGTCTTAAGGAGCTCTAAAGCTCACTACTCAACAAGTTATATCTAGGTTGTTAATTCTGTAAAAATCTGTGAAAACAACAATTTGCCATTTTATGGAGGGTTGTGTGCCGGACTGTTTCTTGGCTCTGTGCAGTTGCTAAGCAACCAGAAAGTTGCCGTGCCTGGCTAAGGACTGGTCCTGTGAATAAAGATTGTGTTTCCCAAAATGTTGAATTATTCCCTTGACATCAACAACCAGACTGGTTTCCCTCTTAGCTCCATACCATTCCACTATTATGGAAAATGGCTCAGATATTATACACGTGATCATTTGCAGGACTAGCCAAAACTAGCAGTATTGTTTAGTAGGTACAATAGTACAATACCTATCATGATACAGGGGTTACAATTCAATATATTTTGATACTGTAAGCAACATATAAAAAGGCAGTATACTGCGATTTGTAAAAAACAGTTTTAGGAAAAGTAACATAAAGAAGACACTGCGATATGCATAAAATCAGAGTAATCAGAACAATAGCATTTATCATAGTCCCTGTAACATCCAACATAGTCGCTGTAACATCCAACATTTTTGTTCCTGCTCTCACCTATAGTCATGACGGCTGGGTCACGACCGAAAGAACTAGGATACAAGCTGCTGAAATGGTTTTCTCAGGAGGGAGGCTGCCGTCTCCCTTAGAGATAGGGTGAGAAGCTCAGCCATCCCTAAGGGACTCGAGTAGAACCGCTGGTCCTTTTCATTGAAAAGAGCCAGTTGAGGTGGTTCAGGCATCTGGTAAGGATGCCCACTGGGCGCCTCCCTGGGGAGGTGTTCCAAGCACGCCCAGCTAGGAGGAGGCCCTGGGGAAGACCCAGAACTAGGTGGAGAGATTATATCTCCCTACTGGCCTGGGAACGCCTCGGGGTCCTCCAGTCAGAGCTGGTTAATGTGGCCCAGTAAAGGGAAGTTAGGGGTCCCCTGCTGGAGCTGTTGCCCCTGCGACCCGACCCCAGATAAGCTTTCGACGATGTGTATGAGTGAGAGCGTGTGTCCTGGCCTACACGTTATGTTCTACACACTTAAAAAACATCTTTGTTTGATACAGATCACCTCAAAAATAATACTAGAACCATGTTTTTCAATGAAAATTACGGTACTGATGTAAAAATTAGCATTCCCTCTTATATCACAAATCATATCACAATATCAGTCAAAATAATCGCAATTAAGATGTTTTTTCAAAATAGTGCAGCCCTATTTCAAAGGCCCTTAGCCAAACTGTATATTAGGAAGGGTAACAGGGCCCTAACACTTGCAACAGTACCAACAGGAGAGTGAGAGAGATGTCAATCAAGTACAGTTTGTACACGCCCAGGCCGTCCTGAGAAAGGTCTAATCAGGCAACATCAGTAAAAACACCTGAGTGGGCAGACTATGGGTCTGCAGAGGCTTGCAGCTGCTTCGACCCATAAACTCTAAAGCCAAATTTGCTCTGGTGGGTAGCTTCCGCACTAAATTTGATAAATCTGTCAAATTAAAATGTTGCTCTCCAGACACAGCGCATAAAGTGACGTACAGCCCAGCATTTTCTCCTTTGTTTACAACATGTTTACTGAAAAAAAGGCCTGTCTCAAGTCAAAGTAGGCGAGAGACAAAGGCATCTCAGACATTTTGAAGAAGGGGTGTTGTCTTGTACGGTGATTTACGTCTCATATGTTTGCACTCATCACAGAAGCAGTTCGTCTTTTTGGCAAACTTAAGTTGTTATTTAGAGCTGGGATTTACTCACTCTCCCCTGGTCTCACCTCTCTGCTTCACATCTTCAGATTTATGGTGGTCTGTTGATGGCTCTGTAAAAACAAAGGTACATCAATGTGGCGTTCTGATGTACTGTAATATAAATACATCATTGTGGCATTTGGATGTACTGTGTTCTTGTAGCAGGTAGTACTGTAGCGTAATTAAATATTAAGCAATATTGTAGGCAAGGTGGAGTTGTGCGATAGTTTGGAGTTGTTTTTATTTTATGTTTTCTGTTTGAATCCTCTTTTATGTGTTTTTTTTTGTTTGAGTATGGCGAAGTTTCCTGAAGTGCTGATGTATTGGATTTTCCACATCCCCAACAGGTCTGACCTTGAATAATTCAAGAGAGGTCCTCCGCCTGCGCTGAGAGTATAGACGTACTATGAATACACACAAAAGTTAAGTTTTCAGATCTCTCCATTTTCCCCCTACAAAATGGATAACAGGTGGCCCAGAGACTATTGTGTTTGGTATAACGATGGTATCAAGCATTCGTCTCCATTCCAATGAATAATGTAAGCATGGCAGGGCTCAGCAGCAGTTCATGTATAACAAAGAAGGCAGCTAAATGTCTGCCACTTGTTCCTCCTAGAAGGTTGTGTGCTTTAAGGAAGAGGTGGCAGGACCATTTACCTTTATGTGAAATACGTATTTAGTTTGAAAGCGGAAAAAAAGATACGAGAAGCACAAGACAAAGCTGTTGGTCAGGAGTTGGTGTGCAGAGGCTACTCGACTTTTCTCCTCAAAGACATAACAGAGCGGCGCTCGTTTCTCACACGCTGACTGATTACATTTCACATCTGTATGAAATTAAAGCAGTTTGATCTCAGTGTATCTGAAATTGGTTTTCATACTGCCTGATACGCCACCAGACGCCGTAACAAATGTTTCCTTAAAGTACAATTGCAGAGATATTGAGTTTCCTCATCTCTATTATTTCTCCCTCAGAGAATTGCTCACTGTGTCAAACGTGTTTTGAGATTGATCCATTATGTGTTACCCTCTGTTATTTATGGGACCCCAAGTCTATCAAACCCCCATCGGCTCTAACAAACATCGAAGCTCCATAGTAATCAGATTATTCTCCACTTTCAGCCGTAGTCTAATTTCAGAAACATCCTTCTAAGTGAGAAACATGGTTTCCTTTTTCATGTTACAGGAGGAAGAATAATTTGATTAACAGAGGTAGATCTGTGAGTGCTTGGTTCAGTATAACCTTATCTGGGTTTCTTTTGACGTTATGTTGGAAAGCACCATTGAAAGTACACTAATGATTCCCAACCAGGGGTACTTGTATCCTCAGGGGTACACAGAAAGATTGCAATTTAGAAAATCTGGAGAAATCAGTAATTAGGGCTGTACATTAGCAGGAATCTGGTGATACAATACATATCATGATACAGGGGTTACAATTCAATATATTGCGATATTGTACGCAAGGCAACATATTACGATTTTAAATAAAATTTTTGTGAAACCTGTCTTGATGTAAATAACACACCATCATCTGCATAAAACCTGAAAAAAGTAAATTTTTATTTAGTCAGAACAGAGATCTCCATTTTTCAGAGTCCCTGTAATATCTAACATCATAGCAATACTTTTAGAGGATACTTACACTAATAAGGTATAAGCTGAGCTAATTTTGCATGAAAACTACTAATTAAAAATCTGTAATGTTTTTGAGTATTGATACAGTATCACATAACATAATATTGTGATACTCATAAATTATTATTTGGTAAAACATCTATATTTTCTATATTATATATTTGTGATTAGGCATAAAATAAACACTAGTAGATGTATATAGTGGTGTGCGGCTGATTTGTAGTATTATTGTCACAACAACCAATAAACTCCCCAGTAAACTCCAACCTGAGTTGTAACACTAAACACCTTAAGACCATGGACATTTTGGGAAAACAAGCTAGCAAATGAGCAGAGAAGATTAAATTACTAAAAGTAATGGATAACTGGTCAACACGTCCAACTTCTGCTACTTTAAGTGGTGGTAATGTGACTTCAGATTTTACTAAATGTACTGAAAAAATACAAAGACTACAGCCTCAGTAGCAGCTTTTTAAATGCCTTTACACACCTAGGGGTGTACTGAGTTTCGAGTTTTAACCTTTTACACCTTAGACCACGTAATGCAATGCCAGGTAGATTTGAGTTTTCACACTGCGAATAAAGGCTTTAAACAGTCACAGTTTGCGTCATGGACGTATTCGTAAGGCTCTGTTGTCCAAACCAAGATGGCAAACTTTATTTTTCTTTTCAGCCTTGACCAGATCCACTTCTTCTGTTCTGACCTTTCACAATAAAATCTAGACATATTCACTGCATAACTGATTGCCAGATGCAAATTCACTCAAAGCATTTTGCCAAATGGTAGCTAAAATGGTTTACAGTAATTTAGACTATATAACAATTTACGCTGCTTTGGATCAATATGATCCCAGTAGTTGGTCCTCTGCCTGCACAAATATATTCAAGGCTTTATTGAAAAAGTGTTGCAGCCGACGGAAATTCACATCGCTGCTGTCAGTTTTGCTACAAAATATTCATAAGTATTTTTCATTTTCGTGTTGTTCATTCGTCATGCCTCCGCTGTGTAAAGGCTGCTAACACCAGCTTGCTAACATACTCACAAGAATAACGTAGGCATGCAGATTTTTAGCAGGTATATTGTTCACATGTTTAACAGCTTAGTTTAATGTGTTAGCATGTGAGCAAACACAAAGCTCAACTGAGGCTGATGGGAATGTTATTTTGCAGGTAATAAATCAAAGTATTGGACAAATTGTAATTTTGACCTGGTTATGGCAGTACATGAAAAGTCAAGGAGGCACCAAGGTTATTACAATCCATCTTGTCATGAACATTAATATCTGTATGAAATTTCATGGCAAGTCATCGAATAGTTGTTGAGATATTTCAGTTTGGACCAAAGTGGAGGTCTTTCCCTAGAGGTGTGTTGTTAGTGTGACTAAAAATATTGTGACAATATCCACTTAGAATTAATAGTGTTAAAAAAACATCCAGTTTAAAATCAATTCAGTTGTCAATGCTGGTATACTGGAGCTCAATTGACAGGATATACTATGAAGGTACAACAGATACTGCTCTACCCCATTTCCTAAGTTACTTCTATAAGAAACTGGTTGTCTGTGTGATTTATGTCAATGGTAGAAAGTCTTGATATTAATTATACTCCTACGACAACATAGTCCGTCTGTCCATCGTTCTGTCTGCTGTTGTTTCCGGAGCAGAAACTACTTGACTTAAGATCTTCAGAGTTGGTTTGATGGTGGACTGTGTGGTCTGCTTCTGCCTTTTGGGGGTTAGAAGTCCAGGGTGCCAAAAAGTTTGGAAATATTGGCCAAAAAATACAATTTTTTTTACTTTAATTTAGTTTTCAGAGCAGAACTTGAAAACTTCTTGACAGAGGATCTTCAAATCTGGTATTATGGTTGCCGGTGTGGTCTAGTTGTGCCTTTTGGGGGTTACAAGGGTCCAGACTGCCCAAAAGGTTTGAAATTTTTGCCAAAAAAATGTTGTTTTTTTTAACTTTAATTTTGTTTTCAAACCAGAGGTTGAAAACTATTTAACTTAGGATCTTCAAATTTTGTATGATGGTTGACAGTGTGGTCTCGTTGTGTCCTTTAGGGGTTAGATGGGTCCGGGCTGCCCAAAAGATTTGAAATTTTGGCCAAAAAATATGATTTTTTTCAACTTCAATTTAGTCTCCAGAGCAGAACATGAAAACTATTTAACTTAAGATCTTCAAATCTGGTATTATGGTTGACAGTGTTGTGTAGTTGTGTCTTTCGGGGGTTACAAGTCATGGGTGCACCAGATTTTTGAAATTTCAGCCAAAAACACATTTTTTTTTTTTTTCAACTTCAGTTTGGTTTCCAGGCCAAAATATTGCAGCTTTGCAGTGTGGTCTAGTTGTACCTCTCTGAGGTTAGATTTCCACGATGATGCTATTAAGGTTTTTTTTTTTTAATCTTCTCTCAAAAAAGTGATTATTTTCAACTTTTATTCCATTGACGTTGGATCTTCAGAGCTGGTGTGATGGAGGTCAGACCGTTTTTTGGAAATGGTAGAAGAAGGAATACATAAACGAGTTATCCGACTTTCTCACCTTAACCTGATTACTCTCAGTAATCTGCTTTTATGTGTGTGTGTGTGTGTGTGTGTGTGTGTGTGTGTGTGTGTGTGTGTGCGCGCGCGCATGTAAACATGTTCAAATTGTAGCTCAGCTAAAGTAACCTGAATCCTCCTCTCCTCCACCATCCTCTACACACCCACACACACACACACACACACACACACACACACACACACAGCCCTGTACGTCTATCTTTGTGAGGACACCTTAACCATCACAACTGAATGCCTGACCCCAACCCTAACCCTATCCTAAACCTAAACCTAATTCTAACCTGGTTTGAACCCTCAAAACGGCCTTCGAAGGTTTATCCGAAGGTGAGAACTGGCCAAAATGTCATCACTTTTCAAAAATGTCCTCACTCTGAAGGTGTGATTGGTCCTCACAAAGCTAGCTGCACAAGAACACACACACACACACACACACACACACACACACACACACACACACACACACACACACACTCTCTATACAACCCAACCCCCACGCCCTCCTCCAGACATTTACCATCCATTGGATGTATGTTAAAACTGGGGATGCATTGGCCACCTCTCGCTGTAATTAAATTCAGTCATAATGAATCATAGCCCCTAATCCTAAAACAGGCTATATTTCCACAGGGAGGAGAAGTGACCTACATGTACTGGAAAAGCTCTTAGTGTAGCCTTTCTGCTACAGCTTTCTTACTTGGCATTCGCTCTGAAAGCATGGCAAACACACACAAACTTCACTTTGAGCCGTGTTGAAAGTAAATGTGGTGTGCTTATTTCCATATCAGTGCTGCTCATTTATATATATATATATATATATATATATATATATATATATATATATACATCACGCTGGGCACCGTTAACAAACTCAGGTAGCAGCTTCAAAAGATTCATAGCTAGTCATGTCACAGTTTGCAAGTATTTCTTAATAATGTGGTCAAGTCTTTTTTTTTTTTCTTTTTCTTCTTCTTCTTATGTTCTGGATCCAGCTAATGTTTTGTGACTTGAAAAGCGATAGGATATGCAGTGGCTCATTGCTCTGTGTAAAAAGAATCCATGCATAGCAACGCCAGGTAATTAGGGTATTGTATGGGCCAGTCAACGGACTAATGTTGGTGATTCACAATGGTGCCTCTGTACCTTTTGCTCTTAGAGGTGTATTTTATCATTTGCAGACCATGTTGGTCGCAGCCCAAGATGCTGTCACCCGCTCATTGTGTTAAAAAAACCTACGCTTGGCAGCAGGAGAACATGGAGATAATAAATACTTTGTTTTTCTGTTTTGAATGGCCACAGATAGAGAAGAAATAGTGCACTTGGTTGCATTAATTATGATTTCTATCTTTGTTTCGTGTGTTTGAATCATTGTGTTGAGTTCATTAGTCCTTTATTTAATTGCACAGTCACTAATTGCATCGTACACATTTTAATTCAAGCTTTTATTCCTTCCTAATAATGGGCCTCCACTATCAATCATGTGCTTCTGGAAAATCCACTCAGGCAGATTGGATGGTGTTTTTGGTAAATATTTATATATTCTCTCCTCCACTGCATGTCTGTCTCAAGCCCCATTTACACCAGGTATTAATATGTGATCTGTATCTGTATAATGACATTACCACATCCCACTGTTTTGCATTCATACCTGGTATGAACAAGCTTTGTGTTATCTTGATTCTGCCCATCAGGCATGGCACATCCCAGGTCAAGGGGAGCCATGCCACAGGTTTCTTTCATTTCTAAATAGCTTTATGTGAAGGAAAGACCAGCTAGCTACTGCGATTTTGTGCAAGTAGCTTTTGCTGAGCAGCTTAAGCTAGCAGGAAGAGATCCAATCACAATGCGAGCCTGACCACCTCCAGGTGTGGTCTGACTGAACCAGTTGCATCCTGATCACAGTGCAGTCCGCATGCATTTACATTTCACTAGACCAGATAGAATACCCAGAATACCCAGGTACAGCCAGATGTAAATGGGGTCGAAGAGTTTGCAGCCCTGCAGCGCTTTGAGCTAAATGCTAATGTTGATCATAACTTGAATAGTCAATTATAAAAAATGAACTAGTTCATGTGACTATCATCCTGTCTTAAAAAATATATATTTACCCTTTTTTTTTTTTTACCGTCGCAGGCGCTACCTGGTAGTAACGTTACTCACGGCAAAGAGATATGCGGCAATTTTCAAAAAATTATCGGCTAGTTCCCAGTGAACAAAACACATCACTACTGTTTCCCATATTCACCATTTAGTTTAGCATGCTAACATTTGCTAATTGGTAGAGCTGGGCAATATGTTGATATTATGTTGATATGATATGAGACTAGATATCGTCTTCATAATATGGTGTAAGAGTTGTCCTCCTGGTTTTAAAGGCTGCATTACTTTAAATTCCTGTGATTTTCTGAACTTACCAGATTTTTCTAGCTGTTGTTTTGTTTGCCTTCACCCACTTAATCACATATCCCCATTACTAATGATTAGCAAAAATGTCATTGTGTAAACATTTGGGTAAAAATAATGCAGCATCCAAGGCTAATGGTAGTGTCATTAATTTTCAGATATTTGGCCAAGTCATGCTGAGGTGGGCATGAATATCTGAACCAAATTAAAGCTGATAGTTGTTGAGACATTTCGCTCCAACCCACAGATTTTCTTTCGTCTGGGAGCTTGAATATCTGAACCAAAATTTGTGTTGGTGCATTTCAGATGTTGCGATTTTTCAGTATGAATCAAAGTGGTCGACTGATGGACTGAAAGGGAAGCCAGGGAAACTGGGTTTCATTCAAAGACCAAATTATCTGGTAAATAATCAGAAGGTAAGAAGTGACCTCTCTCTCTCTCTCTCTCTCTCTCTCTCTCTCTCTCTCTCTCTCTCTCTCTCTCTCTCTCTCTCTCTCTCTCTCTCTCTCTCTCTTCATCTGAGGTACAGGTGTGGCTCTAAAAGCACGACTACTCCATATAGATTGTGAGGTGCTTCAGTGAACAAAACTACCCCTCCTCATTACTGACTCCACATGACTGATTTTGGAAATCTGATCCGGTCAGGATCAAATTTTCAGAGCCCCAAGGCTGATTCATGAAAAGCAGAACCGCCATTACTGTATTGGAAAGAGCTGGTGGCTGAATCAATGCTGTTTCTTTTCAGTCTGGTACCCTAAAGTATTCATTCAGTTTCAGGGGCAACAGGAATAAGTGGATCTTAGGTGATGCAGAAAATATTGTGTAGTAAATAACTTTTGTCATGCGGGACTGTAGATTTTTTTTTTTTACGCCCATGTCGAACCAAGGACATGTTTTCTTTCATATGGCTAACCACAAAGCGTTCCTCTTATTTTCCCTTTGCTTTTCTTCTATGGAAGAAATTCCATGACAACATGCGTTAAAGTGAATACTTTAATAACGGTTTCTGAACTGTCCATATTAAACTTTACTTCCAGCCAGTAGGACCTCAGCCTTACGCTGACGATTGGTAAGAGCCTGTGTACAGTGGAAACTATAGCTGCAAGACCAATTGTTTCCCCTCCATCTACACCAAATTTCAGCCCATTACAGTCCATTTTTGCCCTTCTACTAGATATCACTTTGACACAGTCTGAAGTCAGTTGAATTTAGTGGTTCCGGAGAGGTTTGAGGGATTTCTGTGAAGAGATCCTGTTCTTGGATTCAAGCCCATTCATTTTCTATGGAGGAGATGAGTTCATAGTCTGACAGTGTTAAATTATGCCAGGGGGCTAAGGCTATGCAAAGACTATGTGATGATTCAGAGATGGATTAGGCTATGATCTAAAGATATTGAATTTGGCTCCTGATATTCCTCACAATGAAGAATGGAGTCAGGAGAGTGATTTGCTCTTTTTCTTGGTGCAAGACTAAATATATTCACAACTGGAGGGATTGTGTACACATCAAAAGTCTTCCTTCCCAAAGGCCCTCTCATGTTGGGGTTTAATAAGGTATTTTATTGTTTTGAAGTAGTACTGCTTGTTTGAGTTGTTTATAATCCCTTTGGATCGTAGCAGCACTGTCGGTAGTGTAAAAGAGATGGCATTATCCTTGTGTTTTCCTTTTCTTTCTCAGCAGCACGGTCTTCGGTCACATTATATAATCCAGGTGGGCTTCTTCATTCTTTCCCCAAAGAATTAAAGGACGGCTTGACTCACAGGGCTCAGGATTTGTATTATATACTTCAATGCCAGAGGTGGGCGTTGGATATGTTTGTTGGTTATAGTATGTGCACAGAGAATGGAAGGGACATTGAATGCTTGGACAAGGTAAACATGTTTTTTTTTTTCTGTAACTGAAATATGTAGTTCCAGGAAATATCTGATAATAATCAAGTGCAGATGTTCACTTAACCTCACTCCTGTCATGGTGGAGTGTGTATTAGCTACACTAGATTTATTTGGTGGTCAGCTGATCCGTGTTATTTCAGTCCTGGAAATCTTGTGAGTTCAAGAAACAGAAATTCAAACAATTCCTGCAATGTTTGAGTTTATATATTTCTTTCCAAGTCCTTGAAGCTGGAAGAATGCTGGCCAACTTTACCAAGGTCAGTAAATAAATAGTCAAATTCGAACCGAATTAATGTCCCTGTCAGTAGCATGTTGCTGCTTTCAAGGTCCTCAGATTGACTGTTTTTTAAAGTTACCAAACTGAAGCGTGACAGATATTTTTTTTTTTTTTTATGTTTGACTCAAGAGTTACTCAGGACTACTTTTGAACCCTGAGGTTGTTTAAGTCAGTGAGATTCGTAAAAAACATCTTTTTATCTTTTTTAATTTAATACTTTTTAGAGAGGTGCAAATGTCCAGTAATTCACAGAAGAGCAAAGGTGAGATTAAAGTCAGAAAAAAAAGTTCATTAAATTATAAACCACTGGTTTGTAATGGTTCATTGTGAGATTCATACGTCATCCCTTTACCTTGAGGGGGTAGTTGAGACAGAGCCTTATTTTATTATTAAATCGGTATTAACTTCACTATTTTCACAAAAATGGCAGTAATTGTTTTGTTTTGCCTTTTACAATTTTTTGAAAAAAAAAAAATACAAAAACCTAATAATTAAATTGAATAACCCATAATTGACTAATAGTGTAACTCAGATTTAATGCGACACAGTTGCTATGAACAGCTGCTTTTCTTAGTTTGTTGTCTTCAGGTGTTTGTTGAATAAAACAAGCTATTTTATGGAATCACCTTGCGCTTAAATATAATTATAAATAATTAGGGGTGTGATGATATATCGTGTCACACTATTTCACGGTTTAAAAACGTGATTATATGCATCGTCGAGACGGAAACGGTATCATGATATTTTGGGGATGTGATAAATTAATAATAAAAGGGCTACTTTGGTCTGGTCAGTCTCGACTGCCTCATTGGTTTATACATCATCAGCTCTAGCCAATCAGCACTGAGGATTTCTGTGCTTCAGACAGGCAGCAAACAGACACAGCTGCTGCAGTGAGCTGAGCTGTGTCCTCTCCTCCCACATTAAGACAGAAGATATTGGTCAACTTAAGTTGCAGTAAATCTGCTGAAGTTGCAAAAACACCACACTCTTCCACCACGACCTGTTTAAATGATGACCAGCATGCCCAGTTTCCCAGCTGAAAATGTCCAAATAATGCACGTTGTTGCATCGTATCGTGAGTTGAGTGTATCGTCACACCCCTAAAAATATTTAAAATCAAGGAAATAATCATCAGATTAATCAGTAACAAAATAAGTACTAGTAGCCCTATTTAGAAATACAGTTTTGTAGTAACGTACAACAGTTACAATGGTGATAAAATAATCACAGCTAATATAGAAAAATATAGGAAACCTACTCCACTCAGTTTCTAAATATTCTCCTTCACATATAGAGGATAGGCTGCAGCGTCAGAGGGCTGATTCCCACATGGCCATCTAACATGAAAAATTGGTATAGATATAAGCACAGTTTGACTTCTTTGAGTCAAAGTCCAGCAGAGCAGTGTGTCAAATATTTGAAATAGGCTCAGGACACATATTAGACTTTCCTCTGTTCCTCAGCTCAGCTTCACCTCTCAGAAAAGAGGACAATTAACAGCAGCAGCACACGATGAAGACGACATTGTCTAACGCTGAAGTTGTTAATGTTTAATTGATTAGTCGATCTGCAAATATTACGTTAATCGAATCGTTGAAGGGATTTTTTTATGCAAAAATGAACAAAGGTGTTTTCAGCCTCTGAAATATGAAGATTTCCTGCTTTTCTTCATTTTATGTCATTGTAAACTGAGATATCTTTGGCTTTTAGACTGTTGGTCGGACAAAATGAGACATTTGAAGACTCGCCTTGGACGTTTTTCATTATAGACAGTTTTCAGACTGTAGGCGTCAAAAAAGAATGGTTCAAAATAAAAATGCAAAAGTCTAAAATGTAGAAATATCTTATGTGAAAGAGCTGAATGTCTATGAGACATTTTTCTGTGTCAGAAAAATCCAATTTAAGCCATATAGCAGGCAAATTGAAGGTAATTAGAATTAAATAACAAAGGTGGTCTATATTAAAAGTTAGCTGATGTACTTTATTTTTAAACTCTGGAAGAGATGGACTTGATTTTCAGCATTTTCCTCACATCTAACAGTGTTTTATGCAGTTGTTATTTAAGAGACTGGCATCAATACACACTGATGTAGTGTAGTGTGGACATGCATCAGCCGATGTTTGACTGCAAGCTTCATAGGCTTTCATTATAATTAGCTGTGGACCGTAATGCGGATGGGTAAACGCTTTGTGGGGTCATTTACGTCTGTTTTATTTTCCAGTCGTTGATCACACGGCATCCCATCAATTAAAGTACATCATATAAAGTTGTGAAGCTCTGGGAGCATTTACATATTGATTTTAAGCATTAAGTATACTGGCCAAATGTAGATATGTACAGGTGGATTAGAGAATATGGTTTCTCTTCTGATTTTAACGATCCTTTATGAGACGTGCGCTTAAGATATGCTGATGTTATGACATGTAAATGAAATTCTTTTTCCTCACCTCACACACTAGGTCAAAAGTTTATGAATTTAATCACATATGTCACAAGCTTGAAAGTCTTTCAACAACCTCCACGGATAATTATAGTGACAGGTGTTAATGCAAAAATACCGAAACTTCAAAATGTCCGCCGTGGAATGAATTCACGTGATCCTGTTTTTTTGCTTTTAAAGATCTGAACTCTTGTATTTACCGTGTCAGGGCTGCTCTCTCCACCTACACATAAAATCCATACAAGTTGCTTCAGGTATGTCTGTGCATTTTGGGAAATGTAGGCACAATCCGACAAACTGAGATTAAATGAGAAAAAAGGTTGTTTTACAGCACTGGCTCTGAACATTAATAATGGATGATAGATGTAGTTTAAGCTTTTCATTTGACCTCTGTATCTACTAGATAAAATGCGTAAGTGAACAAATCTGATCTGAATTTCCATCGTGCACATGGGTGTTGTGCATGTAAATGTGATGGACGTTGAGGTGCACACATGCTGCCCTTTTTGACCTGATTCATCTGTATGTGTCAAACACAATTATTCAATTCATTACAGACGCACTGCATCTGATTTAATAGAGAATAATATGCTGAATTCACCCACATGGTATTCAGTGCTTATACATAATGTCCCTGATAACTTGTAGAACATGTTGTACGTATTGTAATGTGATTGAGCGATCTACAGCACTCTGTTTAAGTGTGTTAGGCTCCACAAAAATCCCAGGGTGGCCTGTGGTTTTCAGAATCAGACCTTTTCAAGTGGCGCCCTTCGAGGACAGAATTGGACAAAAGATTTGCGACTGAAAAATCTCCCTTTACATGTGACATGTCCATGTTTTTTTTTAGTTTATTTTCAGAGTGCTGATGTAAATGAATATCCCCAAACATTGGAATGACTTATATTTGTATTTACATATTAAAAATATATTTTTTAGGGATTTCAGTCCCGATACCGATAGCGATACCATGGCTTTGGGTATCATCCAGTGTAGTAAATTAGGGATGCTAATTTTGAAAGGTTAAGCGATTATTAACCGTTACCCAACAAGATTTGTGTCTCGCGTGCAGCTACATATATGAGCGCAACAGAAAACTGAGTCACCAGTTCACCTGCAGGAGCCTGCATAAAGGAAGTAAGAAAAATGCAAAATGTCCATCACTTTTTTCTGGACGAGGCCGTTTATTGACCTTATTTCAGGTGAATGATGAGATGAACAGTAGGTATGTTTTGCCAAGTCATGCCGTTCTGGTTTGGTTTGGAATCATGGCCCACGGGGAGTCATGACATCCCCGCGTTGGCCAAACTTTTGCTGACTCTTGGAGTCTCGGCCTCGGGGTCTTTTCAGCAGACGGTAGCACGTACAGCAGAGATGTCATGCTGACTCTTGTGCTGTCTGGGGTACTTAAGGCAGTGACACGGCGACGGGAACAACACATTGGGTTCCCCACAAGCAGCAGATAAAATCAAAGTTGACTTGTTCTTGACAGCGAGATTCCCAAATGTCATGTGAGCAATAGATGGAACAGAGTGGCCCATAATATCACATTTACTCACAAAGGAAACATACATGCTGGTTGAAAGCCCAGGGTGTCTGCACTGCTCAGTGTTTCCTCCAAATGTGGTGCCCAGAGTTTCAGGTTCAACTCCATATTATTAATTCAAACTAACAGCATGAGGCGATGGGAGGCAGCTCAAAAATGTTGTAAGATAAGTGAAAGCTAACAAGACAAAGAGCCCATAGCCACGCTAGCTGGCCGGACTCATGCTGCGGTCGTTTGGGGTGGATGGAAGTGATGAGAAAGATTCCAGTGATAATGACTTTTGAGCGTTCACATCATTAAGATGAGAGTTGGTAATGTGAAGATTAAAATTCGGTGCACTGACAGCACCTCATTCATTAAGTTTGGCTTTAATTACATTGAATGTTGGCTTTGGCTGGTGTGAGGCGTCTAGATTTGTTTTTTTTCTCCTCTGCTATGGTGCTGCTGTTGTCAGAATCAGGCTTTTTTTTTAGGTTTTCTTTGAGGATATTAGCAACAGAGTTGCGTAATATGAGGATTAATAAACTGTGCATTGACCGCATCACATCCATTAAATTTGGCTTTAGTTACATTGAACAGTGGCTTTGGCTGGGCTGTATTTGTTGTTTTTCCAGGTATTTCCATCATGTATCGGCGCTTTCAGATGCATCTGAGCTTGTATGTTGAGCTTGTACGTGAGGAGCGTGTGGCAGCTGCGTTACCGTATGGCTGCATGAGTCACGTGTCCGTTGTTCACACCAGTTGTATGTCAGCTGTGTTTCTGCTGCTGCTCTTTCTACATAGAGTTTGACAGTTTTGACAGAGTTTGACCAACAGTTGCTGAGATATCCGGACCAACCAACTGACCAACATGGCCACTCTACTGTATAGATGCTGCTAACAGGCTAAAACACACAAACGCACACACAGATGCACATAAACACTTTCACGTATTTTTGCATCTTCATCTGGTCTTGTGTCTTCCATCCCAAACCTTAATAGATAAATCTATTAAGGTTTGGGATTGCAAGCCGCGTTACTGATTTGCACGTCTAAGTAAAGTGTTTTCACCTGTCCCTGGGCTGATGCCACTGACTGATATATTGCTGTTTTAACTCACCAGTTTCTGACTTATTGGCCAGAAAACGGAGAAGCTTCACAGGCTCATCAGAAAACCTCTTCACGCTTTAGCTATGACTTTTACTAAAGGCCACTTTCAATAAATGTCAGGCTCCAAACATTGGTAAACAGTTTTAGCACTGATCAAATTCCAGAGGGGTGGTATACACGGTGAGGTTGCCATGTCTGTACGATTACAAGGGTTCCACTTTGAAAATGGCACATTAAACAAATGGAGCATTTCCCACTGGTGACGACAGTATTTATTCCCAACACTGAGGAGGCCTGCCCTTTTACTTCACATCCCACTTTTCCTAACGTTGGGCCCCTCCCCATCCCATCCCATCCCATCACTGATCAGGCCTGGTTTCACTCCTGTTACAAAGTGCAGCTTTATTGGAGAGTAGACCGTTGACAGGAAGTGAGAGGAGAGGGGAGCGATGAGATGACATACAATAAATGTCCCAGGACGAACCGGGCTCTTTGCCACTTCATGGCCAATGTCCCAAACCCCTAAAAAATTCTGTGTTAGAGTCATAAGCTGTTAAGTAATGTCACTCTCCAGTTCTTGAAATAATGTGATTTATGGGTAATAATAAGGTGGTTATCATTCTCCTGATCCACATCTCCAATATTTGGATTGTTCATTGTCCTTGTCGGTCATCTTCTTCCACATGCTGTAGGTGAACAGCGGCGGAGAAGAGATTATTGATGTCTCTGTCATCACACGGTCACCTCCGAGTGCCCGGAGCGACGAGAACTCTTCACCGAACAGGTTTTTAATCAAAATAATGTGTGTCAAACACCATCAAAACCTGTTTGCTGTGGAGAGTTTTAGTGTTTGTGAAAAACAACAGTAAACAAAAGTAGGCAATTATTATGCTTCCCCAAGCATTCAAAAAATATATACATGACATGAAACCAGTGTTTGCCAAAATCACAAAGGAAAGCATAGGAAGGAGAGGAATGATCATTTCATTGTTATAGTTTCGTTTTAGCCTTTTATCTGTAATATTTGTTTTCTTGAAAACCATTTTAAAGGCACGTTAACACACATTTGATATTTGATTTTTTTAATATTTGTTTACTGTGTGCCATAAAGCATTATCACAGACAAAACACTGCTACATAATGTGGTCTGATTGACAGTAGTATAAGAATGGGAATTAATGAATACATGAATAATTAGGTGCGTTGGTAAGAAAGTACAGGCATGCTAGTGGCTCTGTGGGAGTTAGGCATAGTGGTGCATGCTAACATGCTCACAGTGTTAATGCTATAAGACATTTCACTGATTTTTAGTATTTGTCGATATGTGGGATAATTGTGTTATAAGTTTTCTAACTACAGTTCCTATAATTCGGGAGCTGAGGGAGATGTTAATAGGAAGTTTAACTGGTTAGCTGTGGGCTACGATTTTTAAGGTATGTTTTTTATATTTTAGCAAAGTGGCACCATTAAAACTGATGCCGAACTAGCTATTAGCACTTCCTGTTAGTAATAAACCCATACATGTACCGACAGCTATCAAAAGGTTACATTTATACTCAAGAAAACTTTAAAATCTGGCAATTTTCAGGCGAGTTCTGGGGTTCTAAGGTGCTTTTTCTTTGGGATGATTTCTAAGTGGCTTTATGGATGTTTATTGGTGATGGACTAGGAGTCTACAGCCATAGCTGCTCTGTTAGTCTGCACAAAGGTACAGTTGTGCTTTGAGCTAACAATACTTTTCAGTCAGCTGGTTTGGAGCGAATAAACTCGGCTTGTCGTCTACAGTGTGGTTTGGTCAGACGGTGGTGCTATAGGCTACACACGGCTGGAATCCGCCAGTAAACAGAGTAGAAGAAGAAGTAGAGGTTGCAAATGTGAACCTGGAATTGAAATAAGTTGGCTTGGCCATGCACGCATGTAACCATGTACAAGAGAAAAATGGAAAGATGTTTCAGGAATCAGGCAAGTTGTAATTGTTCGTTCATGTCAAGTTGTCCAGAGACAAATACAAGCGTTTGCACGTTATAGGGATATCTGAGAAGACGCCGACAGCGGAAACAGCAGATCAGTCATGTGAGTTAAATACTTGCTACGTTAGAATTAACACATAGTAACACAGTAACACATTTAGCTCATCACCACTAAAACCACCTCAAGCGAACATAAAAACGTTAAATAGTTTTATCAAATTTTTCCATTTACATACATTTTAATATTGAATAAAAAAAAATATGTGAATGGAAACACGACTAATGCTGACATGTTGATGTTTAGCAGTTATAGTGTATACCATGGTCACCATCTTACCACTTCAGCGTGCTAGTATTTGCATGTTAGCACTAAACGCAAAGCACAGCTGAGGCTGATGGGAGTGCCATTCGTTCCTCCTTTGGGGACCATGACTGTCTGAACAAAATTTCATGGCGATTCATCCATTGTTGATATTTTACTGTGGGCGGCAGACAGATCTGTGATTAGCAACTACTTGAAGTGCTGTCCTGAACTCCCGGGCGGTTGCCACCACTTCACAGATAACGTGACATTTTGCTGAGTGATGAGCACCGTGCAACCTAAACCCACCTAGATGGGTTTAAATGTCCAGGAACTCCCCATATCATCAATAGACATCAATAGACGAGTTTGAAAACTAAATCCAGTTCACATATAGACACATAGATATCCAACGAAATATAAAACAATGCGCTTGTCCCTGTTGTTTTAATATCATCTTTACACAAAGAAGTAGAGTGAATTACAATCCATGGTACAGAGGAAATACCCTCCCCATGTTGGCCAGTTTTAAGGCGTTTTAACAAACTGCCAGGGCTTTTTTCATGACAGCCAATGGGGAGCGGCTGCAAGACAGATGGAAAGCAGCCACTTTGGAAAGGCCTGTCATTTTTGTTGGCAGAGTGCAGCTCTTTCTAAAGTTGTAGAACATTTTAACTTTACAAACGTGACCACACAAAGTGGGCTGCTGTTTTTGTGAGCTTGCACCCATTTTTTTATGCAATAGGAAGTGTTTTTCTACGAGGCTAACCTCACTCAGTCGCATTTCAAATCTGAAAGTCCAGTCCTAAGACTTCATGAAAATACAAAAACTACACTCAAAGCACCATTAGCCTCATGTATACCTGCAAACTTCTTATTATGTTGTTGTTTACTTTGTATCCATTTGTGTTTTGCGTAGGGTTCTCAGTCAATTAAAATGTTTAACCATGATTGATTGCATGATTTTCCTAAATTAATCACAATTAATTGCACATTTTTTATCTGTTGAAAATGTATCTTAAAGAGAGATTTGTCAAGTATTTCACTCTTATTAACATGGGAGTGGACACATATGCTGCTTTATGCAAATATATGTACATATTTATCATTGGAAATCAATTAACAACACAAAACAATGACACATATTGTCCAGAAACCCTCACAGATTCTGCATTTAGCATAAAAATATGCTCAAATCATAACACGGCAAACTGCAGCCCAGCAGGCAACAACAGCTGTCAGTGTGTCAGAGTGCTGACTTGACTATGACTCGATCCAAACTGCATGTGATTATCATAAAGTGAGTGTGTCTGTAAAGGGGAGACTGGTGGGGACCCAGAGAACCCATTTACATTCACATATCTAGAGATCAGAGGTCAAGGGACCCCTTTGAAAATGGCCATGACAGTTTTTCCTCAACAAACTTTTGTGTATGTTTGAACGTAATTTAACTTCTTTCATGACAAGCTAGTATGACCTGCTTGGTAGCTATGGATTCTTTGGGTTTTCTAGTTTCATATGACACCAGTATCATCACTTTAAAACTGCGCCTGCTACAACCTAAAAATCACAAGTTGCATTATTGCATTGAAGAAATTAGTGGTGTTGAAATGAATTTGCATTAACCCATTATTATCGCGTTAACTTTGACAGCTCTAATTATAATCAAAATAGTATATATTCTCATGCAATAATTATAACATGTATTTGTTTATCAAAACAATGTTTTCCTCTTGTATTCTAATGTCAAAACACTTAATAAGGCTTCATTTGTGTGTTAAAATTACTAAAATATTCTTCCTTGAGAGGATTTTATCACTTTTTTTTCCACTACTCTTGAATTTGCAGCTCGTGAATAAAGCATCTCATTTGACCTGAAGCGAGGGCACACACACACACATATAAAGTGTTTTGATTTCTTTCTGAATGGTCGTGTTCTTGATATTATTTCTGCCTTTCTCGCAAGCATTTGATCTGATTGTACAAACAATCAATTCAAAGCAATTCACCGTGGACGAGAGGAGAGCGAGTTGGGTCTGTAGTCAGACTATCTGGTTAGAGTATAGTTTAGAGTTTTTGCTAAATTTAATGTTTGATTATGCATTTTTGTAACATCTCTCAATAGGATTATATATTAAAAATAAACAGCTTGTGTATGAACAAGGATATTAGGCTTAACCAGAGTGGCAGCTCTCAGAGTTGAAATCTGCAGATTTAGTTATAGATTTTGGTTTAGGTTTAGTTTCATTTTGCTTTAACCTTGTCTGCCCAACTCCATGTATAAAAGTTTCATTTTTATAGCCTCCATATTATAGAAATACTGTGTGACCACCCTTCAAATTGTCATCTACTTTTAACCGTAAAATGTTAAACATAATGTCCTGTTCATTTATTATTTATTCTTTTAACATTCAAATTGTAAAAGTACTTTTATTTTATATAGAAATGTAATTGTGCTGTACCAACATACACTTTACTTCAGTATAGACTCTCGTATTTCATTTTGTTCCCTTTTTTTTATATATATATATATCTCTGTATATTACATATATATATGTAATCCTATTACACACACCACACCGTAAACAAAACATGAATTTGATTCTTCCACAATGTCTGGCCTTGTCCATTTTTTTTGTTTTCTAATTTTGTTAGCTTGATTTTAAAATATTTCATTTTTTAAAATTTTATTAAATTCTTCTGAAACACTACTTAAAGGAATATTATGTAACATTTCTGCAAAAAAACCCTCTAAAAACAATTAGACCTGTTTTAAATATTTTGTTGAGTTGTGTATTTATTCATCCCAAATGTTTCCAACAATATTCAAACCCTGAGAAATCTTTTATTCAAGGTGAAGGTGCGTTTCATGTGGTCACATCATGTACCTGCTCTAACTGCACAGTAAACACCAGATCGTATGTCAACTAAATAGTCCCACATACCCGATGGGGTTGATGTAAGTTATACAGTGTCACAGAATTATACTCCATAACAGTAATACAGCATTTTTCATGCACCACAGCATAACTGTGTCGATGAATTGTATGCCATTTAGCAACAGTAATCCAGTAGAGACCTAATTTATTGATTTCGATATCGATCCAGCTTATTACATGTCTTACAATGACAAGTGGCTCATGGAGCCACTAAGCTAACATGTACGGGTATGTTGTAACATCACAACTTTGTTCAACATGCTTGTGAAGTTATTTTTAGTTGATTGTTTTCACCACGGATGACAGCGCTGGGCTGGGCCGTGATTGAATTTGCAACATGATGTCAACTACAGTAGCTGTGTGGGGAGTAGACTCACCTAGAGCGACGTTAGCAAGTTAACAGTGATGTTATTACGGCTATTCAATGAGAATAAACGTGACTAAACTGTTTAGTGCGTAATGCTCTTAGTGAATTTAGACATATAGTATATGTCAAGGGCTTTTATTGTGAAAGGTAAGAAAGGAAGGAAGGTGCCGTTGACAATGCTGGAGCAATAAATACTTACTGACAGAAATTATTTACGTAGCGTTTAAATATTTTATCCTATAGCACATTTGAAAGCAGATAAGTTTGCCAAAGTGCCGTGCAGACGATACAGATCGGTACATTTCAGTAGGAAATTATAATATTGATAGACACAGTAATGTGTAAAATTGTGATAAATTAATATAACAGTATCCATGATGCATGACCCAGGGGTATGGTCAATAGGGATTTTGTAGAAACAGTGGATTCAGTGGGCTGTAACACTGGATGAGTTTTAGTCTGGGACCAGAGGTTCAGAACAGTATGTCAAGTGATATTTATAGCCCACTGTGGCCTCTTATACTGTACTGCATGTCCTGCACTCGTCCCTAGCAGCTCTTTTTGTCATTTTTGCATGTAGTTTTGCAACTGTGTGATTTATAAGCCTGTGGCAATGTCACCTAAACAAACTTCTGCTGTTTTATTTTAGCATACTTTGCAAACATAGTTACTAAAACGTCATTGTCAGGCCCAGCAGAGCGACAGCGTCCCATCCACTCTTTAAGTTTGAAGAAGAAGAAGAAGAAGATCAACCTTTATTAGTCCCACAGTGGGGATATTAATTTCACTCTGTTTACTTATACATGGTACATGCACACAACACACACACACATGCAGTAATGGAGAGATGTCAGAGTGATGGGGCTGCCCCAGACAAGCGCCCCGAGCAGTTGGGGGTTTTTGGTGCCTTGCTAGGGGCACCTCGGAGTGCCCAAGAGGTAAACTGGCACTTCTCCAGCTACCAGTTCACACTCAGTTTTTGGTCCATGTCGGGACTTGAACCGGCAACCCCCGGTTCCCAAGCCAACTCCCTACAGACTGAGCTACTGCCGCCCCCATTGATCCCCATTGATCGACTGGTCCATCTGTGAATCAGCATATCAATAACCCTGGTCCTCATAAGCTAAATCAGCAAGCATGCTTGCTTTTAATTCCTGTAGTTGGATTTCATGGTAAAAGTAATTGACATGTGAGCGTCAAAGTTTGGTTGTGTCTCATTCTACTAAACCTGAGTGAAAGTTACTTTGAGTACATCTTCCTTGTTTTATCAATTTTCACTTATTTTATTTACTTATTCATTTATTATGAGGCTGTTGTAACCCCATAATTCCTGTCAGGCTCACCAAAACCACACAGATGTCACAGATTAGTTGGATTAAATTCTGATAAAATGCATTTTTCTGGGCGAACCTACATTCTACATAGTCATATAATCATCATAAATCGTGAATATAACTATTCACATCAAATACATCTTCATTTTCAAATAGTTCAGGTTATTCTGATAAAGAAAACGTTCAGTACGTCCATATTTGACGCGAGACTCGACTAGAGAGACTTTTGCACTAGTAGTACAGAAACATGTTTGTTGAAAAGCTAAACACAGTTTGCTTTTTCAGCCTCTTGCAGCAAATAGGTGCTTCATTCACGTCGAAATTCAGTCTTGTGTTCAATCATTATTTTTCTATCCATTTTAAGGCTGCACTGAATAGTTTGAAGCTTCGAAGCTTGATTCATAACGCTGACACTGAAATTTTGAATGATGTGCTGCGTTTTTTTTTTTTATGCAATTCTGGTCATTCTATACAAACCAATTAATCAATTTCTGCACAGTTGCAGATAAATATCAGAATACAATTATATTGTTAGTGTTATGCTATCATTTCCAAAATTCATGTTTTTATCTAACAAAATATTCTGCTTCACTCCATATTTGTTGGCATTTAGCCTTTCAAAAGCAACATTCTCACTGAGGTAAAAGATGTTTTTGCCCTCCGCCTTGCACACAAAAAGGAGGCATGCACCTATATTAATGGAACGGTCTAACAGCACCATACATTGCATTTATATAAGTATAATAACAAAAACACATTTTTTTAAAGTGATGGCATCATGAAATGGTAAATGGACTCGTATTTATATAGCTCCTTCCGACCACTCAAAGCGCTTTCCACTACATGTCAACATTTGATGGCAGGGGCTGCCATACAAGTTGCCAGCTTCGCCCATCAGGATCTAATCTACAGTTAATACTAATCACAACGATGGCAGATAGGAGCAATTTGGGGTAAGCGTCTTGCTCAAGGACACACCCGGAGATCGAACCAGCGTCTGCACGATTGTTAAGCTCTGCTCTGCTCTCTGAACAGACATTTGAAGCTTCATTCAAAAATCTCAATAGAAATTTCCACTGTAAATAATAATAATAATAATAATAATAATAGTTTTTTTTGCAGTTTTATTTGTCCAGTTTTGTCGTTTTTCAACATTTTGACCTGCAGACGAGAGGAATAACAACTATTGTAGCTCCAGCATGCGAAGATGATTTCTTATATTGATACCACCTGATATGGAAATGCAGTTTGCTCCTCATTGTTCACATTTTCATTTTGATTCATCCCTCAATAGACTGTCAGTTGTAGCCTTTACTCACTTGCACATGAAAAAAAAAAAAAAAAAACAGTCGTCACAGCGATAGCATCTAAGGAGCCTTTTTGTGACAACAGAGCTTTGATTCCCTCACCCATAATACTTTGAAAGGATAAAAAAAATACTTTGAAAGGGATGCCTATTCCTGTCTTCCATTTATGTGCATCACTGTGATGAGGGCAGCTGAATGCCCACACACACACACACACACACACAGAAAATAAAAAATAAGTGAAAGCTTGCCCTGATTGCTAGCTTGATTACTTCCATTGATGTGGATGACAAATCGGCACGGTGGCAAGGCTGGCACGCCACAAAAGGCACCGGGGCACCAGATTGACAGACCTGGGAAGCACTCCAGCTTGTCTTTAATTAACATGTGTGTGTCAAGGGCTACTCCAGACTCCGTCGTATTGTGCAAAAGTAAATTAAATAGATTTTAGTCACATTTGAAATGTATTTAAAGGCATGTTGGGCAGTAGATGAGCAGCCTTGATGTGAGAGATGCTGTAAAACTGGTAGTTTTTTTTCATTTGTGCATCTGCCTGTATGTGGTATGTGGTTTTCAAATGAATGAATGGCATTTTTATTGTTATTATCATGCATGCCGTGTTTCTTCAAAGACACCATAAATTCATATAAGCCAGGACAGGAGAGAAAAAGCATCTTTCACGGTCCAATCTCCAGTCCATCAATGAGTACAACAAAAGTCATAAATCACTGACAGACACATTAATATGTAGTACTGGAAAAATCTGAATAAATACTAATTAAATAAGCCATCTTTTGAGGCAAAGTTAGCAAACTTAAACACATCAAAATTAAACAGCCCTTCCAGTTTTTCCTCATCCGTAAAGCCAGAATATTTCAGGGTATTGTCGAGCCATTTCATGGAACATTAACTCTCTTAAATCAGTAAAATATGTATAAAAGAAAATGGGACCCACTTTCCACTTCACCTAAATCGCACAGCTCACAGACATTCAGCGATGCTACAGTATTCGTAGCATTCATAAAGGCCCTGATACAGCTGCTTCTGCACGTCACAAATTGAATTTGTCCATTTCAGACACCATGACTGATACTTTTAATGCCTGTAGTGTATTTCTTTCACTGCAAGTTTTAACCTTCTCTTAGCCATTTCTCTAATTACATATTGAACAAATGCATAGTCATAATTACAAGCTGACCATTTTTTTTCAGATGTATAATTCAAGATATCTGCAGTTGCTTTCTGGCTGGCAAAAACAACAAACCAAGATCTCTTCTGATAGATTTCAACCAGTCAGAAATCTTTTAAAGATATCTATAATGACATCACAGAAATCATACGGTTTTATAATTTATTATTTATTGTACTGACGGGATGCACATTACAGAAAGTGCATTCGGATAATTAGATTTGGGATCTTTTTAATTAAATTTTCGCTAACCATTGAGTTGTATGGAGAATCCCATGAGAGGTATGTGAGAGAACATATTTAATTGAAAACATGACTCGTCAAAATTAGATATCATATCTATTTTATTCTCCATGCAACTCACTGATTAATTATTACTAGTCGGAATCTTGAATTAAAGTTTTGATTTTTAATGTTTTACAGTGTTAATAGCCATGCAAGAACACTGATCAAAACACTGTCAGTTATTTCTTGTAAGCCCTGTTACTTCCTCCAACACAACACACTGGATGCTCCATTGTTTCCTGTCAGATCTGATTGTTTCGGTTTGTGGAAGCAGAGCTTCTTGTGCACCGCAGGCTACGAGTGCATTATGTTTCAGGGTTGTATTAAGCACAGCCCATTGTATGAATACATAGAGCTGACATCCACGTTCATGTTGATTTAATGTGAAAACGCTGACAGAAACACAAACGACTAATTCAATAAATACTCGGATCAGAACTCGGATTGGAAAAGAAAGATGCATGTATGCCATTGTTTTGGCTTTGAGATCTTGAGTGAAATTGTTCAAGCCCATTTCCATGAAAACTCAGATTCATTCTCGCCACATGGAAACGGAGCCATTATCTCTTCGGTGTTATGACTCAGCCAGCAGGTGCAGATATGAGCTGCCGCTGTCGGATGGAGACAAAGTGTAGAAATGGCAGTCAGAATTCAGAAAATCATTTCTGACTTTGATTGAAAGCCGATTCTCGTATGTGAACAGTCGCCACATTGGAGAGAGAGAGCAGCGAACCCTGCCTTATCCCTGCTGAAAACTGCCTCTCTGCATTTTCATATTTATCCTCTAAAAAAAGCCGTCTACGCTTGCTTTGTACCTGCTGTCAAGCCTTCACACACATCTGTTTGTGTAGATTTAACAGTCTAATAGACTGCCTTTGTCACTGATTTTGAAGCAGCTTATTCAGGACAGAAAATAGAATTTCTCCTTATTTGATTTTGTTAAATAAATTACAGAAAGTGTGCTTCTCTTTTGATGAATATTCAACACATTTCTACTCTTTAAAGTGACACTTATCTAGGCTACTTCTGTCTCAACTGCTGTCACTGCAGTGTACACACTTTTACTTCTAGTGCGTTACCTTCAACTCCTTACATAGGTTACACTTAAACAGGCAATTCTACCGCCTACAGGGCTTTAACTTGAAGCTGAAAATGCTCTCAGCGATTTAACTGACTGCTTTTTATCTCTCACAGTTTAACTGACACCTCAACTCCTTTCAGCTGACACTTCAAACGCTTTCAGTGTTTCAACTGCGACTAAACTAGAACGTTTCACATGCAAAGAATTCACATGTTAAGTGGTTTACGGTGTTCGCACCTTCAGTTTTCAGTGTAAGCAAGAAAACTATGAAGCATTTTCTAGTTTTACATTTTTTCACCAAACAAACAAATCTGTGTTGAAATCAATAGAAGAGTGTTAGTAACGTTAGCAGCTGGTGAGCAGCACAGACAGATAAATAATAATATAAATATTGGAGCTACTAATGGAGGTTCAAGTGATTTGCTTTATGATGTGTTCAAGCTGTTCAGTAAAATGAGTGTTTGGGTGAAGTTATCATGATGTGTTCACATGTAACCTCATTTTTCTGGTGAGAAACTTGAATAAATACAGCTGTTTGAATATATGATGTTTATTGATAATTTCTCTTAAATTTTCTGTTAAAAATCACATAATGCTGAGGAGGCATGTTCATCTCCTCACTTCTCCCTCCAGCTCTTCTTTGCTGGGTTTTTGACTGACGCCTATTAATGTGGCGAGTTGTCAAAGAAGTGATGACACTGGACGGCGTGACGCGTTTCATTGGCTGCAGGTCCTGGAGCTTCCTCTCCTTGATTGGCAGAGCACATGGAACCATTGTCATCCATGCTATCGGCTCATTTGACTCCTGTACCCGCTGAAATAATAGTATGTTCGAGTGAGATTTTCACGAAATAAAAACACAAAAATAAAGAGGATCCTCTGTAACTTTTTAGTTATACCCACAATTCCTAACTGTTACAGTGCGGCATTCAAATCTTTCTTAATTAGATCATATAATGTGGAAAAAATAAGACAAAAACTGTCAATGAGATATTGTATGAAAAGACCAAAAATAGTTAACAGAAAGCCACAGATTCTGGAGGCTTTCCACTCTTCATAGCTTCATGGTCTTAGCTCTTTTGCTGACTAAAATGCTCAATAAAAAGACAAAATAACTATGCAATAGTTATAGCCTAGCCTATATTATAGTAAACCTCATCACTTACCAATAGGGGATGAGCCCTGAATCATGGAAATAACTTCAGTGCCCGGGTAGATTTATCGTTCTTCTTGAAGCAGCCGCCATCTTGAAAAGCTTGTAAACTTGCCAAAGTCACATTGTGTTTTGACTTAAAATAAAACAGCCTAAGTCACACTGTTGATATACGTTGTTATACTACAGGGGTGGAATCACATGGCCACCATCATGAGGAGATGATTTAGGGAAAAAAAACAACAGAAAAAAAAAAAACATTTTTGTCAAAAACAATATATAATTAAAACTATTACTAAACTATTAGGGCTCCCCCAGAAGCTACGGTGTAATTCAAACACTGCAACTTACCATGCATATAATGTTTCTTGTGTAAAATATATTGAACATTGAATGACATCAGATCTAAAATGTTATTCCTTTATTTAGTGTGTAGATTTCAACAGTGGCAGACAAAAAAAGAGACAATATACTGTAGTCCATTCATTTAGTATTAGCTGATTCAGGACAGAAAATTAGTAGAATTTCACCTTAATTACTTTTGTGCAATGAATTACAAAAAAGTGGTGCCTTTTGCTAAGACTTTAACTAATATTCACTGTGACACAGTAACTATTTAAACTAATAAACTCATGTCCCAACTCTTATACTGCTCCACTTTGTGTAAACTGCTCAAACAGTTCAAACTTCTCCAGACAGTTTAGTCTTTATTTTCCATTTTTGAATCCTTAATTACCTGCTACTTGCTCTTGCTGCAGAAATACAAAACTCTATTATCAACGTCTGAACTGTACATTGTTGTAAAATATCTGCTAATTTGCTCTGTAGACAGATGTAATTGTTAGCGTAGCAGCCTGCCACACTAACACCTAAGTGAGTTAAAAGTTAAACAGGAAAATGTCCCCTCCACCAGCATCCGGTACTTTTGTGCTTGAGACGTCTTTTTCATCTGGCAAAGTAAACCACTTACAGTTATTCTTAGAAATTAGCCTAAATAAGCCTAGATTAACTGCAAATGAGTCTGAAAACAGTACAGCTGTTTAAAAGCTTTGTTAAAGAGATACCCGTGTTTCAGTAAATCTCTTAAATTGCCTCACAAATTGCGGATATGTTTATGCTTTTATAAACTGCATGTCTTAATGCCGGAATCTGTCTCATGTCAATGACTCAGTTTTTCATAAAGCACCAATCCAAACAGGCAATAATGGTATTTTTTTAGTGTTTTGGTGATTGAATAGGACTATAATGCTTAATTTCCAAAACAAAGTGTCAAAGTGCTTTGCAGCCCAATAAAACCAGACAACCCACACACACACACACACACACACACACACACACACACACTATCAAAAGCATTAAGATTTACATTAAAAACTAACAAAAACATACATGTATAACTATAACTTAAATAATAAATGATAATTTTAGAGTTACAAAATGCTATACATACATAAAACAGAGAAAAATGGGGGGTAAAAGAGAACAAGTATCTGTATCCATATATGAATGTAAAAACAATATAAACAGACAAAAGAATAAATAAATAGGAAATATGAAAGCATTAGATTCAATAATTAAAAGCAGCTTTATACAAGTGTGTTTTAATATGGAACATGAGGAGCATAAAAGATGATGGAGAAGGGACCAGTAAGAGAAACATAAAGATGCAATTCATTAACAAAAGTTAGTATAACCTAATGTGTACAGATCCCATGCATCTGTACCCCACTGTGTGATAGCTAACAGTTTCTCCATGGAGATCCCTAAATCCCCTCCTCCCAACGTGAAATGAAAGAGGCGAGGCAGGACGGCTGAGCCTCTCTCAGAGCGCAGCACCATGGCTACTCACCAGAACATGGCCGAGTGAATAGATGAAAAGCCAAGCATGTCAGTGACAGCTGCACCGAGGCCCCCCCGTCTACGTTTTCAGCTCTTTTATGGAGCAGAATGACCCTTCTTACCCCCCGTCTGCTGTCCGTCTTTATGTGTGTTTTATTGTGTGAGTCTGAACTCCCTGCTGCTAAAAACCGCTCAGTCTACAGTAGGGCTGCAGCTAACGATTACCCTTATTGTCGATTAATCCATTTTCTGGATGAATCGATTAGTTGTTTGGTCTATAAAATGTCAGAAAATGGTGAAAAATATCTATCAGTGTTTCAAAAAGCCCAACGTGACGTCCTCAAATGTCTTGTTTTATCCACAACTCAAAGATGTTGAGTTTACTGTCATAGAGGAGCAAAGAAACCAGAAAATATTCACATTTAAGAAGCTGCAATCAGAGATTTTTGACTTTTTTTTTTCTTTAAGAAATTACTCAGGCCACTTAATCAGTTATCAAAATAGTTGGCTCTGGACTACAGGAACATTAAAGTTGAAGACCCACCACTTCCTGCTGGCGTTTGATTGAGTTGAGCTTGACACATTGTGCTGCAAATTTTTTATTACATTATAATAATATAATATTTTATTATGTGCACATTATGTTTATGTTCTGTTCTTATTGTTGTTTACTTTGTATTCATTTGTATTTAGGGTAGGGTTCTCAATCAATTAAAATATTTAACCACATGGGGCGCCGGTGTAGCTCACCTGGTAGAGCGGGAGCCTCGTATACCAAGGCTGAGTCCTTGCAGAGCGGCCCTGGGTTTGAATCCAGCCTGGGGCCCTTTGCTGCATGTCATCCCTTCTCTGTCTCCCCATTTCACTCTATCACTATCAATAAAAAAAATAAATAAAAATGTAACCACAGTTAATTTCATGATTGTCCATAGTTTATCTCAATTAATCGCAAATTAGTCGCACATTTATTATATGTTTAAAATCTACCTTAAAGGCAGATTTGTCAGATATTTGAGAGCAGGGAAATATGCTTGTGTATGCAAATGTATGCAATGTATGCAAATGTATGTATATATGTATTACTGGAAATCAATTATTAACACAAAACAATGACAAATATTGTGCAGAAAACCTCACAGGTACTGCAATTAGCGTAAAAAATGCTAATATGCTCAAATCATACAGCTGTCAGTGTGCTGACTTGATTATGACTTGCCCCAAACTGCATGTGATTATTATAAAGTGGGCATGTCTGTAGAGGCGAGACTGGTGGGTACCCAGAGAACCCATTTACATTCACATATCTGGAGGTCAGAGGTCAAGAGACCCTTTATTTGGGAGTGTTATTTAACCTACTTCACGACGAGGTAGCATGGCTTGGTTGGTACTAGTGGTTGAGCCCACTACAGCCTCCGAAAGATCTTTTGCGTAAATGGGTTATCAGTGTAGCATCAAAACGAATTTGCATTAACACCTTTTACAGCTCTGCTCTTGTGTCTCTTCAACACTTTGGTCAGCTGCGGTTGTTTTTAAACGTGCTATACAAATAAAGTCTGACTTGTCTGCATCTTATAATGACCTGTATTCACCAGCAAATTTGTGATTTCTGTTGGATATAATAACAATTTACAGTATATGATTTACACTGTGGGAAGGCGTACTATGCCGGTTTCTTGTCCAACCTCAGCAAACAATGCCGGTGTGCAGTCGTCCATGCTTCACATTTTATTTTTGGGTTGTTTGTGAAAACATACCTTGCCTCGACATTCAGCTGCTCTGTGAAATATCTTGAGGGCGATTGTTGATTAAGGGCTCTTGAGCAGCGGCGGAGGCTGTTTTGGTGTACCGGATCCAGTATTGCTCACAGGTTGCCTGTAGGTACGGACTTTTGTATCCATTTTGGATTGTGCACAGTCCATTGAACAGCAGAATTTGTTCTCTCCTCAAGGGGGGTACAAATACAAAGCTTGAAACATACATCTTGGGATTTGAGTATTTCTATTTTTTATATTTATATACATGTTTCTACTTGCAGGGTTGCACAAAGCCGGGCCAAATGGGCGTAAAGAGGAACAAAATAGAATTACACTCCTTCTAACATGATTTCTCATGTAGCGTCGAACAGCAAAAATGAAAATCCAAATGCAAGAACAATTTGAGCACAGCAGCGCCAGTGATAGGACAAGCACGTATCAGTGGCTTGTTATGGGTTCTTTTATGCTCTCCCTCACTACAAGGTAAACAAGCAAACACAAAGCTAACAGGCTGGTCCCTGGAGAGCTGCCTGCATACAAAGTGATGATAAGTGTCAGCACTGATTTCAGAAGGGTTCGTGTTCAGATCCCACCCCTCCCTCGTAATCCCAGGGAATGCCTTTGAGCTACGCCGCCGCGCGCATGCTGCGCTACACCCACCTCAGGGGAAGCGGAGAAAGGAATTACACAGGAGTTTTTGTAATTTTTTTTTTTTTGCAAGTGGAGCAACTATAGTGCTCCGTAAAAGTAATAAGACTTGAAACTTCAAATAGCACCTGAAAATGAGCGGCGACAGTTTTAAAATGGGTTAGATTAATAAGAGAGGAAAGTATTTGACCAGGGTATATTTTTAATAAGCCCTGCCAAGCTATACATATTTTATGTAGCCCTCAGTGTTGATGAGATTTAGAGATGGGATATGTGGTGACAGTTGCTGCATTGCCAGGCAGAGAACGGGAAACGGAGCAAACAGTTCACCGCATAGTGTGTTTGACCCTTGACCCCGGCTTGCATGCTTTGTGACCTGTCAGCTTTGTCCGTCTTGTCCATGGCATTTACCAGAAACAAACGGCCACGGATGGCTTCCTCAAGATTAAATGTTGACTTTCTCCTCCACTGACAGTTTACCTCAAGTTTGCTCCTGACAGCAGGAGATGGTGAATAAACACGGCGAGCTCCATAAGAGAGACGACATACGCTCGCCGAGGCTTGAGGACACAACCAATGCAATCATCACGCCGCTAACGCAGCATCCATCAACGGGCTGATGGATTCCATTAATAAAAGACCTTTGGTGTTGTATCCACTGTTCAACGTGTACTCCTTCAGTGGCGCCAATATAATATTGACCTAATCATTCTCCCCCCCTGCAGCGCTGGCTTGGATCCTGAAATACCATTGTTATTTATCCGATAATGAGATGTTGACATTTGCAGATAAATTGAAGGAAGAGCTTCAACAACAATAATAATCCTGCGTGAGTGCATTGTAATATAAAAAGAAATGCTGTATAATAGGCTTTTATGGTTGCGCTACACAATAAACAATAGAGGCCAACTAATTGAAAAGCAATTGTTCTGTTTTGACAGTAAAAAAAAATATTCATAATGATAATCAGACTGCTCAAATATGATTTCTTCCATGAACTATTTCTGCACAGAGTTATACAGTAGGTCTACTTTTTTGTGCTCTTGAGCACTGGGTTATATGTGGTAAGGATATTAAAAATCATGTGGCGTCGAAGATGACGAACCATCAGACGCCTCTAGACGTCAGGCCTTTACCCTGACAGCTTTTATCAGCGATAATTAGCTGCTGCCCTCAACTGGGGATCATACAGTGGTTGGAATGCAGTGAAGATCTCCTGAACCCAAACGACGACGTGTCGGCCGACTCCTTCCAAGCTTCAACCATTTCCCTAGCATTAGTTATTTTCAGGGATATAATCTTGAGGTAAAGCTGAAGAATAGTGTAGGACAGGGGTGTCAAACTCAGTTTCATCCCGGGCCACATCAGCATTATGGTTGCCCTCAAAGGGCCGGTTGTAATCGTAAGACTCTATAAATATATCTACTCTTGATCATATTACAAAATTGCCTCTGCATTTGATTATTATTAGTTTTAGTAATAATTTATTTCATAACAAGCTCTGAAAGCAGAAGTCTAGGAAAAATAATTGCAAGTAGAAATATTGTACAATTTATTTAAAGAAATGTTCAATCACAAAAACACATGCTTGTGCATCAATATACAGTATATGCATGCAGGTAGACACAAAAGTACTGTATGAGGATACACACTCACATTTCTGTGTGTTGTTAGAACATAAATCCCATGAATTTATGAGATTAAGAAACCATCATCATTACTCATCCAGCAAAGATCAAAATAATTCTCAAATGAATAATAAAGGTCTTTTTTTTTTTACCATCACACAAATATTATCAAATACAATTTATTACATTAACTTTGTTTAACTTTGTGGTTGGAGTTGAGAGGGGCAGAACTATAGTACAACAAATCAGTGTCTGTGTCATGTAAACTGTTTGTGTTCCAGCTGATCAGCTGAGATCATGTGGTAGACGACAGTGGTGTGACAGTGTTTTACTGCCTCGTAGCAAAGAAGACGTACCGGCTCGTCTCCATTAAGCACAAACATGGATTCGCTTTCCGTCTCTCATTAAATTTCCCTCTACATCAACTTCTTTTATTGGACATTTTGGTACTATTCATATTTTTTTTACGACCCTATCACTCGGCTAGAGCGCTGCTGCTGGAAACCGGTGATATTGAGACATTTCAGTGTGCAGGTAACAAAATCGAGATGCATTGTGGGACATGTAGTTTAAGGACACTGTACTTCTGTAAAGCAGCATAGAATTGTATGATAAGCATAATATATTCTTTGCAAGCCCTCGGGCCTTGAGTTTGACACCTGTAGTGTAGGATGTCCCGTTTGATAACCTGAACTTGAGGTGGTATTTTTGCATAAAGTGTTTCCTAGTGCAGCTTTGAGAATCTGAAGTCTGCCTGCATGAGTTTCAAAACCTTTCTTTGCATGTTTTAAAAGCTTTGCCTTTGCATTTTGTCAAAATGTAGATGATACATGTTTGCTGAGGAATCATTCAATATTTACACATTTAGTGAAAGTGAAAGTAATACCATTGTTTCATTAATACAAACACATTTAGTGCTTTTAACATTAGCTGAGTTTGGGTTTTATGGGAGATGAGCTACTTACTGCCAGATGTTGTTTGACAGTGGCATTACAGTAAGTTGCACCATTTTCATTTCATTTCCTTATGTGTAGCAAAATGCAAATCATGGTGGAATATTTCATAATATCCCGTCATGAACCAGTGCAAGAGCTGTGTTTGCAGTCCTAGCGGAGCATTCTCGGTGAAGGTTGTGCATAGTCATCAATTCTGTTTGTTATTTCAAGTGACAGAATCTCAAGGCACAGACCAAAGAGAGGAGTGAATCTCTGACATTAAGGTCGGGTTGTGCTCGTTCAGAAATAGTTCATAAGACATGCTGTCTGACCCAAGTGGGACCTCCGGTGCTGAGAAATGGAGCCAACGCAAAGGTGCCAAAAACTGCAGTTCCTCAAATGGCTTCTTGAAGCTGGCTCCAAAAACTAGTCAATCCCCATAGACTCCATGTTTAAATGCCAGAATTTACAGGAGAAATAAACATGTTTACAGTCTGGTACAAAAATTTGTTTTGGCCTCTATAGCTAATTTCCGTTCGTGACAACTGTACGGGTAGTGAATTTTTAAATCAGTCACCCATTTAAATTATATTAAGGCTTAAAGTTAAGCATAATGAGGGCATGGCCGCTTTGAGTGACGTGGGTGCGGTACCAGGTCACTAGCTTTCTGCGGGGCCCGCCTCAGCTCCACAAATCTTGATCCACAAATTTTTGCAATACAAGTTGGAGGTGTGGACGTGTTCTCCGTGACGTCACCCGTTGGTTTGTGGACTGCCGTTTTGGCGTTTTATCCGTCAACATCTTCAAAAGGGTGGAGCGAAGTAGAACCAAACACTTAATAAGACATTTTTAAGTGACCAAAATGTTACAATTAACATTCATGAACACACACACAAAAGTTTTTACACCAAAACACAGACAACTCCCAGACCAGACAACATCGTGGAAATGACCTGTCAATCACAAGGTGGCCACGCCCTAAAGCATACCCTGCTTTATGGTCTATTTGACTCTAAATGGGACCATAATGTACTAAATGCAACCAGGGAGTCGCCCCCTGCTGGGTATTAGAAAGAATGCAATTGTAAGGCACTTCTGCATTAGCTTCACTTTTCAGACCCGGAGGTTACCCACTGGTTTATGCTATTGGTTTGCATTATGGGCAATGTAGGATCCAGTGTTTTTGGAGCTTGGCCCATAATAGGGACTAAAAGGTAAGATGAGTTCAGTGTTCTTGTGTCCTCCAACTTAATTGAAGTACAACATTATATTGCTGGAGAACCATTTTAAGTGTATGATGTTTACACTGTGGACGTTGTTGGTGTGCTTTATACTTAACAGAAACATCTGTCTTCAGTAGGCTAGACAAAGTGTGTGAGTAAGCAGGGAAAACAATTATCTGAAAAGAGCAATTTTAACAGAAAGATTGATATACTCATCCCGGTCCTTCTTGATTCTATAGGTCTGGAGGCAATACCATACAAAACACTTGGAAAATTGAAGATACTGATGAAGTGTAGATATCACAGGTTCAGGTGGAGCTATTCACACTTTTAAATATGGAGAATCAGGAAAAACATCCCCTGAAAATCCACTAAAAGCTTGCTCTGTGTGCTTTGCTGTTAATTGAGGTGCTTCATCATGTTGGAGGTGATGGGAGTAAAGGCAGAAATATGCACTCTGCTAAATGCTGACAGTCGAAAATGGTCCATCTGTCCATCTTTAAACACCAACGCTGCCCTCCCCCTAAGATATGTGGCAGTTCCTGTGATCGCTCTGCTGTCGAGAACATTGAAGGGGTCGATGGCCGTCAGACAGCTCTGACTTCAAACAGGATCATTCTGGGTTGGTTACTTGTCATGGTAATTTTAATGCTCCAAAAGGCTTCAAGTGTTCTTTCTTTAGAGTTGTTCAAGGTTTATTTTTGTCAGAGTCGTACTTTGAGGAGGGTTCATAAAGTCATCTTTAAACATATGACTTGCTCTTCTGAGATTAAAACATAAGAAGAAGGTTGCTGTAGTGACTGCACAGGTTCAACGATAAAAAAAGTAGCTTGTCTGACTCCCTTGTAGACTTGTATGTCTGTTTATGAAACAACTCCTATTAATATTCTACCTCCTCCAAGACATAAAACTTGAATTTCATTGTAGTAGCCCACATGCTTTGAGCTGAAAAGACTGGATTTGAGGGCATGAACTTGACCGGTATTTGGTATGCCATTCCTTTTAGACAAGGATGGTTTGTGTGGCCATAAAAAAAGGACTGATCTGACACAGTGGCCTCAGCTCTTGCTATTGATTCTCAGAGGGCTAAAATCTGTACAATCCTTTTTTTGCTATTGGTACGTTGCTCTTAATGGCAACAAGAGGGAAATATTTGAGCTTTAATATCCAGATGTCATGTCATACAGATATGTCTTTTGAGACATTGAACAGAGTATTCACTTCTACCAAACCGACTGTGCTTCTTTTATACCATAGGGCAGAAAAATGAATGAAGAGAAGCACAACATGGAAGAGTTAGAATCCATTCACTGCAATTTAAAAGGCTGTTTGAATATCGGACTAGCTACGCCTGATATCAGTGTCGTTTAAGCAATGCTGCCAATGATAGGGCCAATATAGGGTCTCCCCTCGGGCAGAAGTCATTTTGCATAAAACATTTTTAAGTGCAGGTTTATAAAAGCTTTGCATTGAATATTTGGCAAAATGTAGATGATAAATATTGCCTGAGGAAACATTTTATCTTGACGTTAGAAGTTTCTGGACAGAAAATGTTACTGAGTTTCATCATAGGAAAGGTAGGATTCAGGGTTTCTTGGCAGAGATTAGTGAAATGCAAAGATCCATTTGGTCTTTTTTCAGTTTTAATGAAAACGTGGCAGATTTATCATTACGTAATGACCATTACATTAGCAAGTCACATTGGCGTTGCAGCGAGCGGCACCATTTCATTTCTTTCCGTTATTTTGTAAATGCAAATCACGATGGGATTTTGTAACATAATGAATTCATGCATAAATGACGCATGTTTTGATCTTTGGATTTGATTCAGATGTTTGTCCAATAAACACAACGTGCATTTGCTCGTGTGTGCTCTGTACACATCAGCAGTGAAATTCATGCGGTGTAAATGAATATTTTATAGTGTTTAATAAAAGATATTTGCACAATCACATTAAATAAGATGAATGACATGAAATGTGCTAAAATACATAAAAGTTAAATTCCAGTTTGATCAGTTTAGCTTGTTATCTCTGAAGAGGTCATTTGAAGTATCATCCTCACTGGTGTAATCATCAGTCCTTTTAGACAAATGCCCTCATGTCATAATAAATCGAGCATCACCACTAAAATAATTGAATTATTTTATACGATGACCATTCTTATGAACATGAGATCTCAGGAACGCCTAGAGGGTATTTCTTCAAATTTGGCACAAACATCTACTTGGACTCGAGGATGAAATGATGAGAATTTGGTGGTCATAGGTCACCGGGACCTCATGTGGGTCCCATTGTCATGACGCTATATCTCAGAAACACCTTCAACGGATTTCTTCAAATTTGGCCCGAACACTTGGACTCAAGGATGAACTGGTTAGATTTTGTCGGGCCTACTGTATTTATGTAACCCAATATCACGAATCACAAATGTTCGCAGGGGGTTTTACAATCTTTTTTGGTGGACAAAGGTCATGTGACCTCACAAAACAGATGTTAAGTCAAGAATACATACGCTGATTACAGTAATTTCAAACAAATGTCTAATAGGATAAAATGATAAAATCATGGATTTGGTGGATTCATCCAACCACGAGCTGGTTATTTTAACTGTTTCAGTAGATTATTTACTTTCTTATATGGTCGCCTTAATCTGATTTGATCCTTTCATTCGGTCTTGATCTTTTCTCTTTCAGCTACACTCAGACGTGGACAAAGGAGATGGCAAGGTGAAGTACGTGTTATCTGGCGAGGGCGCCACCTCAATCTTCACCATTGATGAGAACACAGGGGACATCCACGCCACGAAGCGCCTCGATCGGGAGGCACAGGCCTACTACACCCTCCAAGCTCAAGCTGTAGACCGAGTCACCAATATACCCGTAGAGCCCAGGTCTGAGTTTGTGGTCAAGGTCCAGGACATCAACGATAATGAGCCAAAGTTTCTTGATGGGCCGTATTTGGCAGGAGTACCAGAGATGTCACCCTTAGGTAAGTCTCCCTATTTGTCATAAATATAGTTCCCTCTTATATGTCCTCCCTATTTCCATCCTTGTACTTCATCGCTCTTTTCTACTCCCTCTCATACTCTCACTTTCTCTTTGACTTGCCCTCGCTCCGACATCTGCATTTGATAATTTTCCACCTCACTGAATTTGTCTTCATCTCTCTCAGTCTTTAGGTCATGGGGGGAATTGGGAAGTTTGCAATATTAATTTGAATCCAGCGTGTTCGCTTTGTAAGACTCAATACATACTAAACACATTGGGCCCTATTTAAACTGCATGAAGGTCTTGTGCATGAATTGAGCTCCACATCAGTTGAGGTCCAGGTTAAACTGCTTTGATTGTGGCCTCCCTTAGACGGAGCATGTAGGTTTACTGTCCTCTTTGTTCTTTTTACTAATACTGCATGTTGACGAATAAGCTCTCACTAATACCGTTCTCCTCTTGAGGTCATTGAGCATTTAAATACCTTTCATCCATTCATTTATTCATTTGTGTAGCACATTTTTAAATTCAAAGTGCTTCACAAAAGATATTCAGAGTAAACAGAATGAAAAAGTCAAAGGAAAAACAAATCAGGAGACAAAAACGGTGTAAAACATGAAATGAAGGAATGCAGTGAGTATTTGATGCTTGCAAAATGTAATTACAGGCAGTGATGAACAGATATGTTTTTTGTGGATCACAGTAAGCAGTTTCACCATGTTTTCTGTTAAATCTAATAGGAAGCAGGCAAATGCCAGATGACCTGAGAGATCTGTGAGGTTCAAAGTGGAAATCTGAAAAATATAGCTCGTTTAACATTAAGGGAGATATAAACTATATTATGTATCAGTCCCATTAGAGATAGTGATTTGGTATAGACAAAATGATAATTAGCAACACTTTAAATGACATGTTTAGCAATAGAAATTTCATTTCTGCCTTCTATCAGTCAATCAATAAATGTGTGGCACCTTTCTTACAGGTTAGCGCAGTTGAAAGTGCGTCACTGATGAATGACAAGCTCAAAATAAGACAGAAAAAGGTTGAAACCAACAGAAATGACAATTAAGCAATTTAACAGTCTGATCATTTGAGATCAGTGTACGTAAGACAATAAAAGAAGAAACAGAAAAAATGAATCACAGTAGGTGCTGTTCAAATTACTCATAATAACTAGAGTCTACACAGGCACATTGAGCTAAATGCTAACATCATGCTAATGTATAATCATTATATTATTTTAGCTATTGGAAATATTGAACTGTAAATTTAACTCTTTTGTTCCTATAGTGAGCAACGATCTGACCAACACAGCACACCACAGGAATAACTAGATCATCAAAAAATCAGGGCTTTGTTGTTGATGATCGGGAAGGGAGAATCAGTCCCAAAGTTGTCTTGACTCTCAGGTAGTGTCATGACAAATTACCCTGAGGGGTTCCTGAATGTCTGTACAAAATATCGTAGCAATCCATCTCATAGATGTCCAGACATTTCACTCAAAACCGCAAATGTCAAACTCGAATTATTATGATTTCCAATAGTTGTTGAGATATTTCAGTCTGGACCAAAAGTGTTGCACCAACCAACCAACTAGCGTTGCTAAAAATATTACACAGCTGTTGTCGTCGTAAGGACTCGGCGGCTCATAGTCTGTTGATGACATTAGCATTTATCACTGCGAATTTGTCTTTTATCTGTCTGTTTCAAATGCAGTCCTGGAGGAAGCCTTCATATCAGACCCCGTCTTTAAGTTGCTGCTTCTTGCAGCATGGTCAAGATTTCCTCTGAGGTTTAGAACGGGTCACGCTCAAGCTCAAAATGCTAGTGAATGCAAATGAGCCACAACATCCTGAGGCTTTTCAACTTAGCAGGTGTAAACAGAGGGTGACCTCCATACTGATACGCCACGGTGTATGTGCTCTTTATACGAATTTAACATTAGTTTACCTACTGATTTATTTGGGTCCGGGTTTTTCTTTCTAGTTTTTCAGCTTGCCATTAACACTACTTCAGCTCTACATTTTGGTCAAGAAGAAATTGGTGGTGCCGAGCATAAAATGCTGTAGAAATGCTATTTTTGTTGTGTTTTTAAGTCAGTGTATTGTAATGAAGTCTGGTGTGCCTTAATTTACATATTTATCACCTCACATATGCCAGCAAAGACCTGTAGGCTTGGCAATGTTGATGAGTGACGCATGTTTAAAAACTGACTCAAGCAAACTTTAAGGTCTGAATCAGGCTTGAAGGCCATGGGCATGTTTTCCACAAATTGGACTCACAGTTCACACTAGCCAGTACTTACAGTTACATCTCTGCTGAGAAATGTCTCTGAAAAATGTCTGATCCGGACAAATACTTTTCTATCCATCCATTAAACTCGGCAGCGCAGACATCCTTAACTTCCTCCAACTCCTCCCAAGGGTTCCCAAGGCGCTCCCAGGCATGCTGGGAGCTGTGGTCTAATCACAAGTGAGCTATGAGTGATGGGATGGAAGCAGGAGAGAACTTGGGTTTGACAGAAAAAGGGCGGTATGTGGTATGCTGCAGTTCATTTGATACAGCAAACACAGATTTGAACCCAGAGATTACTGTTGGTAAATAATACATTTTCTCCATTTTCTTTCAAGGTGTTCCAGTTAATTATTATTATCAGACATTTTTTTAAAATATAGTCATTTGCAATGACACGATGCATCCTCTAAGAGGGAAGTAAACCATTCTAGATATTTGATACCAACTCTGTACATGAATAAAAATAATTTGTCTGGCACTTCAGTCTGCAGTCTGAATAATAATTCATTATCAGAATGGGAGCGAGCAATCAGTCCTCTCACAATGTTGAAAAGATTAGAAGTAGATGTAGATTAGTCAGTTTACACAATCAACACAACTTTGTTGAAATATTCGAGATAAGGCACATCATTCAGCAAGTGCCTCAAAATGTCTCTAAAGAGAAACTTGAAGAGCGGGTCCATTGTTTTTGAATTAATATATAATTCTTTAGCTTGGTACTTATGTTTGCAAATCTGAACACTCAAATTTGGTCAAAATATGTATGATTCAGTGTCAAAATGCTACTTTCCAAAGCCTGTCTCAAAACGTTTTCCCATGTGACCTGATGTAGGTTTCTGCAGGATGCTGCTGCTACACATACAGCATATACTGTGTACATCTTTATAGTCAGTATATTAATGTTACGTACAGTAACTTAGATGGTGGCTAGCATGCTCCTAGTTTGGAGAAGCAGACAGGAGTACCGGCTAAGAAGCTAAACAATGTGCTGCTGCCTGGACGCCATGTTAGTTCGGATCCGCAAGTCACACAATAACAGACACTGACTATCTGATCCATGCAGCACTAGACCAGCAACCCCTGTGTTCCTCAAGGTAAAAGGTAAAAACACTTAAACTGATACTGATTTTTTAAGGTGGCTTAAATATGTTTTTCTGCCTGTTCCAACAGTAGCTGAAGCTGTTATATTACCCTCAACAAGACTAGACCAGACTCAATTCACAAAACATTTTACCTCGCAGAACGCAGGAATATACATATAACCCCATTACGAAAAATCCATCCCAATCCTTTCAGTTATGTCCATAGCATATCTAACGTTGACTCAGCTAGTGCAAGTGGTCACATTATTCATAACTTCATTGATTAGCTTACTTTGGTAATCTACATCACTGCTTTTCCAACGGCTGAGTGGGTGTTTCTATTCAAAAAACACAACACAGATGGACCCTTTTATATCTATATCCTTCATTTTTAATATAGTGAAATACATGAACAGTTTATTATACTATCACCAAATTTTGGTACCAGTCTTAAAAGAAAATAATTCTGAACTCAAGCCAAAAATCTGTGCTTTTGCCACACAGCCTAAAAATGTATTTACATACGTAACTGTCACTCTAATTTAAAAGGAGAGATTGAAAGCATGTTGGTGGGCATGTGGTCACTGGAGGAAGATGGGAGTGATTTCTCCATTTGAATGCATTTCTTTGAATATATAAATGGGGTTAATTTAAGCGAGCACTGAGTGTTAAGTTGCTTTTTGCACTACACCATTGACATATGCACCTTTTAAGTTGATGGTAAGTGTGTTAGGAAAGCAGATGCTTTCATTTCGAGTTGCATTTCTGTCCACCTGATGAATGCAAGTCCAATATTCACTAACTCCTGAGGGAAATATGTAGGTCTCCAGCTGCTAAATGCTCCACTACTGTTCACCAGCTAGTTCCTAACTGTGTCTATCTGCCGTTCGGTGCTGAGCTGGTAGTGTACAGTCGGTTTTCACAAGGACTGGGATGATACACCTCCAGATTCAACACTATCACGATTCTTGGGTGCCAATTCGATATGTATTACGATTTTTAAGTACTGTGATCGATTACAGTTTATATGCATTTCATGTAAATACTAGACCATGGGGCAAGTTGAATCAAACATGTACTTTGTACGATATTAATACAGTAAAAACGTTTGATTTTCGGCATGTATGTAGTCAGAGGTGTCCTGTAGTCAATTTTTTCATTTTTCCAGCAGAAAAAAAAACAAATCAAAGAATAAAGACATTTTCCATCCCATATTAGTGATATTTTCTTTCTAATTTATAAGGGACATGTAATGCTTTATACTTCTGGTGAATATAATCCAATCAATCTTATTTCCATATATGTATTTTGTACATACGGTTCCCTTTGTTAACACATTATACATCCATGGTCAGCTCCATCAGGGCCGTTTGAATGCATTTACCATAAATGTCAGTATGTAGGTGCTCTACAGTTGTACAGTTGATGAGAGTGACGGCCGGCTTGACCGCTCGTTACCGCAATACAATAACGTTTCCTGTCCATGACAGAGTTAGCCTGCAGCTTTAGTCGTGATGTCTAGCTCTGCTTCTCCTGCAATGTGTGAAACCCAAAGTGTTTCCATACTTGTGTTGGATTTAGCATGTGAGGATGCAGGCGGACCCTGCGTCATATTCTGCTTTCTGGTTTCGACTGCAGTTTGCTTTGGTTGACGGATATGGAACAGATATGAGATGATATCACGTTATTCAAACTACAACAATAAAACGTCCTTCTACCTCCGCATTGACTCAAATTAAGCAAATATATTGATTCTGGCATTAAAAGCTTTAAAATTGTTAAAAAAAAAAGTTGCACTTCATAGGTGAAGCGATTTTATTTTTCCCCACCTCTAATATGCCATAAAGCTCTGTAAAACTGAAGGAAACGGCAGAGGATCATTTTCTGTGGGTTGATCACTAAGCACAACCCCTTCCACATGCATATTAATATAAAATTATTCATTATAGCCACAGATTAAAGCACACCAATAGACACGAAGAACTGAAAAGCTCATTGCTTGTATCAGCATCACCTCAAAACCTCAAACATGCATGGCACCATACAGATGGAAATTAACAAAAACAAAGGTGTTTGGGCTTTTTTACAACCTTCAAAGTCCAAATGAAAATTTGAGCAGGCGTACAGTGGCAGTGGGAGCCGTTCCAGAGGAAGCAGTGCTTTGCTTACTACACAGGCAGGGAGATCTCTGAAGGATTACACAGCCGACTGTCAACGGGGGGTACAGAGCTCAGGCTTAAGGAACCAGAGGATTAGAGTACAAGGGCTTGGAGTCTCGTGTCCAACCCGAGATAAGACGGCAACTCGGCACATCAACCACAGAGGAGGAATGCGTTCGCACCACGAGCGCCGAGACGCAGGGTCACCCTCGCCACTTTATTTACTCTGCCGGTTCCTGTGAAGGTCTTCATTACAAGTTGAGGGAACAACAGAAGAAGAATGCGTCGCCTCTCTTTGTAAATATCTGCTCAGAGCGATCATCGATGCAGTAAAGAGCAGGCACCCCTTGTCCTCAATAATTCCTTTACAGATGTCTTTAAATCATTAATGGTCACAGCTCTGCACCGCTGATGAATGGGTTCAATTTAGGAGAAATCATGGATTTAATTAATTAAAGTAATTAGAGGCAGTGCTCGTCCATACACATGGAGACCTTATGGCCCGAGGATCTCTGAAGGCTTTTGTCTTAATCACGGCAGGGATGTCAAATAAAAGACATGAGGGCTCGAGGACAGTTGGAGGTGTGACAGTGGCGAGGCTTGGCTCTCTCCCGCTGCACAGCGTCGGGCCAAAGGAGCCGTTTGAGGGCTCATTACAAGCATAGAGAATGTAATGTCAACCCAAGGCCACCGCTCTTGAATTTACTACTCACCAGTCCTATATCCAGCTGTCATTGTTCCTGTCTAATTCATGAGAGCGCACATTAAGGATGGGACAGGCATTTCATTGTGAAAATGAAAGGGGCGTTCCGGTCAGGAGGGTGTCGATTCAGATTATTATTATTTTTTTCATCATTACTTTTTGCATTGTATGTTACAAATATACACTTACTGGCCCCTTTATTAGGTACACCTTTACAATCTAATGCAGCCCAATACAACATCTATCTTGATAAATCTCATATGTTCAGTTTTGGGTGATAGTTGGATACATTTGATTAAATGTTTATTACTGAGATCATAGTCAAAGGTGTGTAATTACTCAAATACTGTGCTTAAGTTAAGTACACATTTGAGGTACTTTACATTACTTTACATTTTATGCTACTTTCTTACTGTCATCCCCTTCCTGTCAGGTGAAAATCATATATATAAATAAATTCGGTGATTTTGAATTTGAATGTTTCTGATAAACTGAAGGATGAAGTGTTTTCTTTTAAGGAGCATGTAGGAACTTATGATTATTGTCATTGTCAGTTATTTTCTTGATCAATCAATTAGTTGTTTGGTCAATGAAATGTCAGAAAATTATAAAAATGTCAATCAGTGTTTCCCAAAGCCCAAGATGGTGTCAGCAAATGTCTTGTTTCATCCACAATTATTACAATTAGTAATTGACAACTAAACGATTAATCGTTGCAGCTCGTCACAAAGCTGAAAAGGGCTGTTTTTCTGACACAATCAAGTTGACTTTTTAGAGAAATGTGGCTCTCACACTACATAGAACAACCTTGAACAGCTACTTTAACAAGGATAATTTAAGTATATTTTTGCTGATACATACTTTTACTTGAGTGAAGGAGTACTTCTTCCACCCCTGGGTTTACTAGACTACTTTATATTAATTTTTTGTCTTCCTTTTGTCATTGAACTGAACATTATAGGCACCATAAAAGTGGACTTTATGGCAGAACAATTGCATTTGATTGCATTAGATTGTACAGGCGTACCTAATAAAGAGGCCACTGAGTGAACCTGAACGTTAAAGCATGTAGAGAACAGCGGGTAATTAGCAACTTTCATTAAAAGTGCTGTAATTTGTTTTCTCTCGGCAGTTGCCAATAAAAGTGAACTGAGTTTTAAGCAATAATCCCTGGTTATCTGAGGCAATGGTGAGCAGGTGTGAACGTGCACAAATATAATCAACTTAATCAGCGGTGGTGTCTCTGACTAATCATGAAGGCATTACAAAATGAGCCGGCTTCAACAGAATGTTTTAATATTTATAATGATTTTTTAATGCATGTACAGTATGTTGCAATACATTTCCAAGTGACAGATTTGGATTCAGATTTGCTCGTCTGCAGTCACATGCTTATATTTCTTATAGCTTGTATATAAGAAGTGGACGTAGCCACTGTGACGTCACCCACTGGTTTGTGGACTGCCGTTCTAAACAAGCCCTCAGGACGAGCGCCGGTCGTTGATCCCAACATGTCCGTAGTGACCAGACGGTGGTACTGCAACTTCTGTGTCCATCACGTGACGTCATTTGGCCCAGAAATACTTTTTCTCATAGACTTATATTGAAGACAGACGTCTGTAGATCAGTGGATAATTTTTTTTGAGGTGAATTAACTCCCCAGTACTCTAATAGCTATATAGCTAATAGTTATTTCCTTCCTGTTTATGTGTATTATGGTCTATGGAGACCCAGACTGACGACAGCGGGACCATGTGACCTGGGTACTGGGTACTTCTCCAGACCTGGAAAGTCTACCCATTGACTTCATGTACCACTGAGCAACTTTCATAGGAATGAACCGGTTCTCTTTATACGTCCATGGTTCCCACGCCTCAAGTTCAGCATTTTGGCCGTCGGCATCTTGGTTTTTAGTCTTTTTGTCCATCACTGTCTTGGCTTTTTGCAACCAGAAATGACATGAGATGGTGGAGTACAAACGATTGCTAAACAAGACATTTTAAGTTGACGAAAATGTTAAAATTAACTTTCATGAACTGAAAACACACTGCACCCTAAAGTATCCCCTGCTTTATGGTCTATATGACTTTAAATGGGACTGTAGTTTACTAAATGAACATCATGCTGTATTGAAGAACACTTGAAACTGGTGATTGAGACCATAAATCAAGTAAGAAGTAGGATCATTTTCTCATAGACTTCTATACAATCAGACTTATTTTTGCAACCAGAGGAGTCGCCCTCTGCTGGCTGTTAGAAAAAATGCAGGTTTACGTCACTTCAGCTTTGGCTTCACTTCTCAGAGCTGGAGGTAATATGTACATGCAGGAGATGGGCCTTCATTTGAAAAGACACGTTTGTAATAAAAATCCCATTCTGGGTACCTGTACCTGACAGCTGGATGCAGCCTTTATGTGCAAGTGGCTGAAGAATACCTGCTTCCCATTCAGATTTAAGCATGCCACATTTATTTTCATTACTGGCAGATGACAGTTGCTCACCCAAGATGCGGAATTGATTAGGAAACCTGTTTTGTACACCGCCGCGGGGGAAGAAATAAAAAAATGTGAAGATCAGCTCCATCACGTCAATGAAGATGGACAAATACTGAAGGGACACAGACAGGGCGAATTGAGTAGCAGATGACAGCCTCATGGAGCAGAAAGAATCTATTCAAATTTCTGGGTGTTTTTCTGACATCCAGCTCACCCAGCTGGGATTACCTTTCAGTCTGACAATATTATTCCAACAGGATGTTTGTTGGCCAACGTGAAGAAAAAAAGCTGCGCGCTATTCGAGTCCGTATTGAATGTTAATTTACAGCCTCGTCTGCGGAGCACTCTGTGAAGTGATTTTAACTATCAACCTGTAATAGAGATTTAGACGTCGCCCCAGCTCTCTTTCATACCACCATCTTTTGACCTTGGTGTTTTAAACTACCTGTAATATAACCTGTCATGACTAAGAGGTGATGATATAATCTAGGTGTCCTTCTCCAACCGGCCTGGTGATAACTTCTCCAGCTTCTCCATGCTCCTTTTTTTTTCTATTATATTGTTCACAACCAGGGCCAGAGCCTGTTAATTCTGCTTTATGGCCAGAATGGAGGAGTCTAATCTTCAATTTCCATGATCACTTTCATTCTGTAAAAAGCCTGTAAAATACATCTCATGTTAGAAAGTGAGATTTTTATTAGGGTGTTTTCTTCAAAGTAAAATATCTCCAACTTGGAAGACAGCGCGTTCTGTCAGATGATACAGTATAGTGTAGGCTCCAGATATGTGCAGCCAGTCATTAAAGTGAAATATCCCAGCAGCTATTCATATGACCAACTGGAAAAGGCATGATTTTTTTATTTTTTTTATTTTCAAGGTTACTTCAACAATGTCTATTGTTGATGATTTCACCGCTGCAAAGTGTGCAGTAGGCGTCAGCTTTAAGGCCAACACTGACGTACAGTCTAACAGCACACAATAGCCTGAACCATAATGGTTGATTATTATAATTTAACAATTAAATGGCTTTTCCTCCCTATTATGAGATGGATACCAATTCTTTGACATTAAGAATCTACCCATTAAATGAGCCCAGTTGGAGCAACAAGGCTGATTTATACCATTAAGACCGACCTATTGGAATTGATTGGCAATGATTGTCGCTGATTATGTTTTCTCTGTGAAATCTTCAAACGCTTCTCTGCCTTTACCTTCCACGGCTGTCAGCTCGAGTCACATCAACCACGTTCAGCCGGTGCGTTGAAAAAGAAATACATACAGAGTCATGTCTGATGTCTTCTCTGCCTCCGAGGAAGAGTGGGAGAGGACAATACTGTACTGCACGCAGAAACAGTTGTCAGTTGTCAGCAGAGTTCACAGTCGAGTTTGAAAACAAATTTCCTTCTTGTAAGCTGGGAGGAAGTTTTGGGGATTCGGGGGCACTACAGGGCACTAAAACAAAATCAGGCTTTATATCTTGGGTTTTATAACTTTATCTGCAGTCCTCCACTACATAATGTCAGTTCCTTTCCCAGAGACTAAGGGGATATAACTATATAGCAATCATTTCTTTATGGTGAACAATAAATGTTATATTTTCTGACTGTACTTCAGTAGTCAGATTCCTTCCCTGTCAATCAAGCTTAATTAAGACACAAATTTGTACTTGCTGGTTGGACTTGTGTTTCTTAATTGGTGAATTAATTAGGTTCTTTATCTAACCACCAAAATCAGTAATGGAAATCAACTTAATTTATAAATTGAGTGTTTTTGAATAAAGGAGTTTTTAAGAAGCTGGCTTATGTACTGTCAGCAGTCAAATAGCAGTATGTAAAAATAGTCACAAAATTGAATGTATTGATTTGTGTACATAGACACAGATTACAGTTTTTTTCCATGACGGTCAGCAGAAAATCAGTTTGTAGGTAATTTACATAACTGTGGGAGTATAAAGAGCTGCGAACACAGGATTTCACCTGGAGACTGGTGTTTGTGTCCCATGTGTCCTGAAGTCAAAGGGGATTTATTTGTCATGTAACTTCCATACTTACGTTACAGCACTTTCAATGTTTTTTTATTTTCATCCAAACCACTATCTTTCCTAAACCTAAGTAGTTTTATTACCTAAACCTAACCAAGTCTGTCTATTCCTAAGCCTAAGTAGTTTGTCGCCCTAAACCTAACTAAGTTGGTCTATTCCTAAACCTAAGCTGTTTTATTACCTAAACATAACCAAGTTGGTCTCTTCCTAAACCTAACTAAGCAGTTTTATTACATAAACCTAAACAAGTCAATCTTTTCCTAAACCTAACTAAGCCGTTTTATTACCTAAACCTAACAAAGTCAATCTATTCCTAAACCTAAGCAGTTTTTTTACTTAAGCGTAACCAAGTCGATCTCTTCCTAAACCTAACTAAGCAGTTTTATTACCTAAACCTAACCAGGTCAATCTATTCCTAAACCTAACTAAGCAGTTTTATTACCTAAACCTAACAAAGTCAATCTATTCCTAAACCTAACTAAGCAGTTTTATTACCTAAACATAACCAAGTCAGTCTATTCCTAAACCTAACTAAGCCATTTAATTACCTAAACCTAACCAAGACAATCTATTCCTAAACCTAACTAAGCAGTTTTAGTACCTAAACCTAACCAAGACAATCTATTCCTAAACCTAACTAAGCAGTTTTATTACCTAAACATAACCAAGTCAGTCTATTCCTAAACCTAACTAAGCAGTTTTATTACCTAAACCTAACCAAGATAATCTATTCCTAAACCTAACTATTTTTTTTAAAAAGGAAAAAGCATGAAAAATAAGTTGCTGAAAGTCATGCTGAGCGTCACAAAAAAATGAAGTTCGTCTATGTAGACGAATCATATAGATCAATATAGACGATTAAATTTTGTGACTTTTTCATGAACTGCCAAAGTCATATACCCCTTAAATTATACAATTGAGGGCTTTTTTAAATTGAGGGTTTTTTTAAGGGTTTGGTTTAGAACTCTTGTTGTATTCACCAACTACTCTGATAATTAATCGGTGAGAGTATTTTTTTTTTTTTTTTTTAAGAAGAAATAACCAAAACTCACTGATTCCAGCTTCTGTAAATATGTAATATATATGTAAATATGTAAATATTTTCTTTTCTTTACTCCTCTATGACAGTAAACTGAACATCTTTGAGGTGTGGATAAAACAAGGCATTTGTGGATGTAATTGTTGGCTTTTGGAAGCACTGATTGACATTTTTCACAATTTTCTGACATTTTTTAGAGAAACATCTTATTGAGAAAATAATCAGCAGATTAATCAACAATGAAAATAATCGTTAATTGCAGCCCTAGCTCGGCTTTCACCTTTTTTTAAATGAATGCAGAAATCAAGGGATCTCTGGCTGCCATACCAGTTACCTCTATCCACAGCTTTATCAAAGTGTTTGTTTTCAGGGTAAATTAAAGATTAATTTCTGATAATTTAAGGACTCTCTTTTATATGTTACACTATATGGATTCTAGGCTCAATGTATCCTTTTTGGATAGATAACTCGCATTGTTTTGTTGAAATTAAATGTACCCGTTTTCACTGTACTGAGCTGTGCTCATCCATCTAAACCAGGAGATCTGCCTTGCACTGTGTGTACGAGCACCAGAATTCAGAGAGAGCATCCCAAACAAACAACACTTATGATGTGTGTGCAGCAGAACTGCTATCCTGGCTCGCGTCTTCACATTTTATTTTGTTTTCCTAGTTACATTCTCCTCTCTGTAGATCAACATCTTCTCCAGAAGCAGTTTGTGGACCCTAAAATCAGCTACTGAATGAGTGACCATCTGTGCATGTTAAAGATTTTAACTGGAAAATAAAATAAAGAAAATAAGGGAATAAATGAAGGAAAACAATGCTTTCCCAACTGTGCCTTTTTTTTCTAAATCTTTGTGTCAGGCTACAGCGTTTTATTGAGCCCTAATTAGTGCAACACATAGATAGCGTGTCGTCCTATGACATCGCTGGAGGACAAGTTCAAACTCTTTGACTCCTCTAAAAAAGTTAGCCCTTATGGAATCACAGTGATATGAGATGCATAATAATTTCATTTTTAGTCGGGTTGAAGTGCCTGTTTAACAGAGCACAGATTGGTTGCAGCACCCATTTGGCTCCTGAATCAACAGATTGAAGTTACTGGAAAAGATGCTGCTGACTGATCTGCGGGAGGGAAATGGAAACAATGGCAGTGAAATGATCTCCAAAGGCTCCGAGTTACACTTTAATCCTGCGGCAAATGATCGCAACAGTTGCACAAAGGGATATTTGTTTAGCAGTGTTTGAGGCCGAAAGCCAATACACAGTACATGTCAGATCTTTCGGTGCTGCTGAAGTGAAGAACTGCTTTAAACTCAGGCATTTTGTACAAAAATGAAACTCAGAACTAAAAGTAAACACCAGCCCCAACAAAAGAAGACAGTGTAATGACTAATGAGATTATTTACCGCCTCAGAAGTCACATTTTCATTGCTTTCCTCTTTCAAGTGGAATTGGTCACACGCTCCGTTGATATGACGACTGTTTCCACATTTAGCTCTGTTTGACTTGGCTTCTGGATGCTGTCTTGGAAACTAATGAAGGGTTGTCTCCCCACAGGAACCATGGTAGTGCAAGTGGCAGCCACAGATGCAGATGACCCAACATATGGGAACAGCGCCAGGGTGGTCTACAGCATCGTCCACGGACAGCCCTACTTCTCAGTGGAGCCCAAGACAGGTAGGTACAGCATGTGTCAGACAAAATGCTAGTGATATGACACACAGACACAGTGAGTCATTTTAAAGCCCCGAAAACATGTTTTCACAGTGTGCTTTTTACCAGGAGTGATGAGGTTCTGCAAATAAAGAACTATGTGCCAAAGCTGGAGCATTTTGGTTGACTTGGTTTGGTTGATTTGACATAACATTTGTGTTATGGCTGTCAAAGTTAACATGATAACAACGTCTTACTGGCATCATATGAAGCTAGAAAACCTAAGGAATCCATAAGTACCAACCATGTCATTCTAGCTTATCATGAAGGAGGCTAAATAACACACAAACTTACACTAATTTAGAAAAACTGGCCATTTTCAGAGGGGTTCATTGACCTCTGACCTAAGATATGTGAATGTAAATGGGTTAGTGGGTACTAGTGAGTCTTCCCTGTACAGACATGCCCACTTTATGATAATCACATGCAGTTTTGGGCAAGTCATAGTCAAGTCAGCACTCTGAAAGCTGTTGTTATATGTATGATTTTTTGTATTGTTAATTGATTTCCAATAACAGATATGTACAGACCTTTCAAGCATATTTGCCTACTCACATGTTGATATAGACAGTATTGAAAACTAAGGTACATTTTGAACAGATACAAAATATGCAATTAATTTGCAGTTAAATATTTTAATCGATTGACAGCCCTAATTTCTGTAATTGTGTTTTTGTCTGTGCTCAAAAGGAAGGAGTGGGTGGGGCTCGGTGGGGAAAAGGTACTGTCATATACTTCTGTGTACAAATCATAATTTAGCAATATTTGAATCTAAGTGATAGATATGATGAAGAGGACAGCTGAGCTTTTGACTGGTAAACTTTACAGATAATGGATAAGGATGTTATTTTTCTGAACATTAATGTAGATTCAATGGTAGATTTTTGTTAGTCATTCATATTCAGTGTTTAGTGTCTGAAAATTAGTGCTGGGCAGTATAACAATATACAGTATATCATCATAAAGATATAAAAAATTCTAGCGTATATAGTTTTCTATATTGTTTCTATAGAAATATAGACTAGGTCTATGATTATTTGTCTTTTTCTTAAAATACTAAAACTATGTTCATTTTGCGAAAGTACTCTACTTTTCATTTATCAAGTATTTAATTCATGCAAGAGTACTCAAAAAATAGACTTCACCATGTGGTTATTCCATGTAAACTATTAATTTATTGATTACCTGATCACATGCCATATTGTGATATATATCATTGTCGAGATATGAAATGACCTACAGTATAATATGATAGAAGATTTTGTCCATTTCTCCCAGCCCTTCTGAAAATCTGACTTAAATACTTGAGTACATGTACTTCCTTCGCATTCCAGCACTGAGCTGTGAAATACACCTGATTTAAGTGTCTTCATGCTGCCATCAACAAATGAAAGCGCTGCGTTTCAAAGAGCGCAGCTGACAACCAAATTCAAATATTGTCACATGATGCAATAAAGGGAACAGCAATCAGAAAACAGTAGAAGAGGAAAAGGCTGGAGAAAAGGTCTGAAATAAACTGCGAGAGAAGAAGTGAGGTAGTTTGTTGACTCGTGGGGCGTTTTATCCTGAGAAGTGCAGCGGCAGTCCTCGCTACATCTTCATAGCTGGCTCATTAGCTACTGGCCTGCCGAGGCTCGGCTACTTCATGCAAAGCACTCTAGCAAGAAAACAGAAAAATATGGGCCATCCCATAATATCCTCTGCTTCGAGAGCAACACATGCCGAGATTTTTTTTTTTTTTTTTTTTTCCCACAATCGTAGTTCATGAACTGGTGAAAGCCACTGCAATGCAGGGATGTATGCCGGATATTCTTCCCACTCAGGCAGACACAGAAATATGAAATATGCTCGACAACAAATACTCCACGGTGACCTGTAAGGTTCACCGTAAACATTGAATGTGCCTAACTAGCGGAAGAAAATGGAGCTTTCAAGAAAAATGAATGTATATCACAAGAAAGGAAATGGCTTCATACTGTGTTGGTATAATGGATGTGGTGTCTGAGGAGGAAAAGATGTTGTGAGCATCAACATTTCAGCACACTTAGCTGTGAAGTCTGCTCAGTATATCACAGAATTTCTGTGTTGTTGTTCACTTTCTAGAGACCTTTGACTAATGAAGCCTCCCGCTGAAGCTTTCATTAGGGAACATTTCTGTGTTCCCATGTTTTTGGGGAGAACATTTACATGTTTTACACACTCTAAATGAAAAAGTTCCTCATGGATACTCTTTAAGCTCCGACATTTCCTTTGGGACTTCTCTGAGGCTGTAAATCTTTGATTTTCAGTGATTCCTCGTGGCTGCTTAGAAGCTAAAAACTGCTGTGGGGTAATTAATGTGTTAAACACGCTGTGATCACCTTCCTTAAGATGAGTTTGGTTTGCAGTTTGTGACTTACTTGAGCTTCACTGTTTTTTCTCAGTTCTTTACTGTAATTAATTCAGTGATCAAGCACCTGACGTCCATGGATTTTGGTTAATTTGCACCTTTTTTATAGTTCAAGACAGAAAAACAGCTGGTAATTTGGCTCCAAATTTAGCCTAACATGTAGTCCAGATGGCTATTTTACACTTCATGTTTACTTTGTAAAAACACCCAGTTTAATAGATATTTTAGAGACGTTTGTATACTCTTAAATAATCCCGCAAGTAATTTCTTTTCTGAAAAGACCTTTAGTAAGTGACCTGTCCATCTTCATTCATCTTTATTGATATGTTGCTGGGAGCATGTTGCTAAAGCATCTCAATCTGCCGACTGCAGATTCAATGTATTTGTCAAAGTGACCTGATTTGGTCTCTCCCATTACCTGAGAGAAGTAGCTTGATTTGTAGCTGCTAAATGCTTGTTGTTCACCAGCTAGTTGCTAACTTTGTCTGCTGTTTGGTGCTAAGCAGGTAGCATTCAGTGGCTTTGCTTTTTAGCAGAAAACAAATGACGGATTTAAGTCCAGTATTCTTTTCCCTTTTATCTTTGGTTTAGTCTCCAACTCCTGAGTGAAATATCTGGCTGTTTAACAGTTAAATACTCGACTATTTTCACCAGCTAGTTGCTTTTTCACTTAACAGCTGCCCATTAAATCTGGAAACGGCGCTGATGCGAGGATACCAGACTGGTAAAGTTGTGGGTCCTAAAAACAATGATCTGAAAGCTGGTTAAATACTCCAGAAGGCTGAGGGGACTTGCAGAGTCTGGTGATGAATCATTGTGAGTGTGACTACAAGTGACCTTTCTTTAATGTATTTTACATATTACATCACTGCTATAGAAAAATAGATTATATCTGCTTTAAAGCAGACACACCAGAGCATCCAGTTTCCCCTGATATGACTCCACATATCCACTGTATTTGCACAAATGAAATTGTAGCACAGCTGGGTGTAGAGATCCTCTGACAGTTGAAACATAAACTAAAGCTAGATTATGTCATATTCTCTCATTTCTTTGACATTTTACAGTACAAAGACCATTTTGCTGAGGCTCAGCCAGGTCACATGAAAAGGAGTGTGAATGGCCCTATAATGATCAAGACAAAAGTGTGCAATAACAAAGCTGAGGTCTCTGTTGGTTTGTGGAAGTTTTGATGTATTTCTTGTTAGATTGTTCCCTCTATATTGTTCCCTGAAAAAGTATTAGGGACAATTGTAATTTAGGGAAATTGTTGACAATCCTGTTAATACAGATGCATGCCTCCATTTGTGTGAGCTGCGTCAAGCAGGACAGTTATTTGACTGCAGTTAAAATGTTGTTTTCGAAAGGCTAAACGCCAATAATGGACTTAACAACTGTGGACTAAAGCAGACATTATTATGCCTGTCTTTTCTCAATAATTTTTGACTTGGACAGAATGATAGACATAGATGGGGACGTGGATGGGTCCACCAAGCACAGGACTTTCAACCAGGAGACCATTTTGTGTTTGAGACCGGTGTTTTGTAAGAAATGTGACATTTGTCATGTATTTTCTGCAGTGATGTTACCGTGTTTCTGTACATATTTTCATAGGTTTCATACTTATTTTAATCCCAACCATGATGTTTTTCCTAAAGGCTAGTACACCTTCATATATACATGTAATATTCACACCTCGGCGAGGCAAAACATGACACTGACGCTATCGTCTGGTGGACAGACGAGTCTATTACATGGCGGTATGTCTGCCCTCTCCGGTGCTACATCGCGCCATTTGAATGCTCTGTCTGTATACACCAATTGCCTCATTAAGGTTATGTTTCCATTATAGCATTTGATTTAAATCTGAAGTATTGCCTAATAAGCACTTTTGCTTTTCGCTCTGACACCAAATCCTCCACCATAGTCATCTCGCTTGTCTCATGTGTGTGAAATACGACTGTTGCTACTATGCGCTTAGACTCCGTACAAAGCAGACACTTTCACTCTCAGATTGTAGCGTCCGTCGTCCGACTATGTATTGATAACACGCCACGGATATACCAAAATTAACTAAATGTTGTTTTTTTTCTATTAAAAGCAAAACGGCAGTGGGGGTGGTGGACAAGTAATGGAGTCGTGTATGTCCGACTGCCGTGTAACACCAGTAACGCCGACTACCACAGCAAGCCTATTGAGAGGCTACACAGGCCAATGGGGAGGCTCTACAGCAGCTCAGGCGGTAGAGGGTTGTGTCGACACTTTCATTGTAGGGTTGGTGGTTTGATTCCTGGCTCCAAATGCGTCCTTGAAGCCCAACCTGCTACCAATGTTTGGAAAAAAATAGTATTTTCCAAGTGAGTGAAATGTTGCTTTAAGGGTAGAAGTTGAAGCTCACAGATAAATCCCACATTGGTACTTTTTCTGTAGGACAATGGCTGGTTTATTAACCTGTCAAACAGGAGGCACACACACACACACACACACACACACACACACACACACACACACACACATATACACACCTAAATGTGCACCCAGACACAGCCCTTGGGCCCCTGCCAGCGCCTCGGCTTTCTGCCGCCCATCTCTTCCCGACCACGACTGATTATCTTTGGCTCCCTTTCTGTGCACGTTCAGTAGGTGATTGGATCTCATGGTTATGAGATGCAATACTGGTGTCAGAACTGAATAGCATGGATGCTGTCAGAGAGGTGTGACTACATGTGGGACTCGACGGAGGGAAGCACGAAGACGCGTTGTCTGGCAAGAGGAACCTTAATAACAAGCGAGTGTAAAAACACGGCTTATAGAACAGTAACTTGTGTGTCGAGGGGGAAATCCTGCAGGCTTTTATAGCAGCATTGTTACTGCCTCCAAGTCTCTGTTGGTTTGTGGAAATTTCTTTGATAGATTTCTTTTTGGATTTTTTTTTTCCTCCTATATTGCTCCTGAAAAAGTATGAGACACAACTGTAATTGAGAGAAATATTAGGAAGTGTTCACCCGGTTAGCTTCGTCTTCATCCTAATTTAGTTACCTTTCAAGAAGAATTACCTTGGGGAAATAAAAATTTATGCTACTAAAATAAATATATATATATATATATATATATATATATATATATATATATATATACCCACACACACACACACTCTCTCTCTCTACTGTGTGTCATCAGCTTTTAACTCTGTAGCACCTTTTACAAACTCGCCAACTTTTGTGTTTATTGTGTCATACAGTTTGTGAAAAATCACAGCACTTAACAAGTATCAAATATAAATTACCCAAAAGCAGCTCTTCTTACTTCCTGCTGCTTCTTATTTTAAGATAAATTAAAATGATCCTGAAGAACTAAAAGGGGGGCTCATTTATCATGTTGTGTCCAAGCAGTAATTTCTAAAACAGGGGCTGACAGAAACTTGACCACTTGCCCCTGGCTCTTCAATGATCTTTAGCAAAGTTTGTGAGAACACTTGACTTGAACCCATCGACGTGTCTTGAGTGAGACGTCATGACACCAATACCAATTAGAGCAAGAGCAGACATTTACTTAAGTGATGTTCAAACAGCATGTCTCCCCCATAAAGTCCCCATTATACTCTCATATCATGTTTTTCTTAGAGCCATTCAGCCAAACGACCAGAGCTCATACTTTCACAGCCTCAGCTGCTGACGTGTTTTTCATTAAGCTAAGTGGATTCTTTAAACCCCAAGGTTGATATTTCAAATGATTTGATGGGTTGTGATTGCCTACTGTAAGTGGTCCGTGTTCTACAGTAGAGCTATGATGGGGTCCTAAAAATCTACACAAAACCGCATAGTTTCTGTCCAATCCCGATCCGAGCCTGAACCACGACTGCAGTTTTGGTCCTGACCCCAATAAAAAAACCTGAATTCTCAATATATACTGAAAATTATATCAAAAAATGTATTACAAGTAAGGCTGTCAAAGTTAACACGATAATAATGTATTAAGCAAATTTGATTTAACGCAACTTATGATTTTAGGTTGTAGTATGTGTGTTTGAAAGCTAGACTGAAGATACTGGCATCATATGAAACTAGAAAACCGAAGGAAGCCGTTGGTACCAACCGTGTCGTACTAGCTTGGGTCATTTTTGATTAAAATGTGCCAGATCAATGTCGGTTGGTAGACCATCCATAGTAAATACAGATGTATTTTTGTGATAAATGTTAGTTGATGCGATGATAACATGTTAATGCAAATTTAACCCATAAATGCATTCGTGCAATGCAGCTAGGGATTTTTAGGTTGTAGTGGGCTCAGTTTCAGAGTGAAGATACTGGCATCGTATAAAACTAGAAACCTCAAACGCAAACGGTTCGCCTATGTTACGCCCCGCGCTTAGTGAAACATGAGAGCGGAGGATGTCAATGTTCGCGTTAAGCCACTGCAGGATGAAAATAGGGGAAGCACTTATTAGTGTAGCCTATCTGTATCAACGTTATGAATGAAGCTTTGAGCTATTCGAGACAGCCCTAAAATAACATTTTTGGATTTTAGCGTGAACCTTGCGGGGCAGGTCGGGCCCAGTCGGGGTCAGAAAGACAGTCAGCGCTCTAGATTACAGTAGATTGTGATGCTATCCAGAGTTAACTGCTGCTACGTGCCATTCTGTCCTCTCTGCATACTGGGAAACCAGCAGCATGGTGGATGAGACGTGGTGCAGAGATGTCGTCAAATGTCAAACGACGCTCTGCTTTTTATTGAGCTGTCAGCGTGCTGAAAGCGTCTATCATTGCATCTGAAGATCTGAAGAGTGACAATCAGTCACTTACATGCATTTGTTTGCATCTTGACACCATTTTACTTTTCCTGATTTTCCATCATATGAGAATTTAGAAAGGTTTATAGAGATGTCAATTACAACGAAACAAAATGTGCCTGTACAGGCATATACTTGTATTCCTGTCTAAAGCACACACTGCTGTTTTAAAGATGTACTTTGTGATTTTCTTTAAAAAGGAATAACAACTTTTCAAATGCAAATAAAGTCATAAGTAGTAAAATGCACCATAGCTCAGTTCCTACTATTAGTAGTAGTGGTAAGTACATTTACACAAGTACTGTACTTAAGTACAATTTTCCAGTTTCCATTTTATGCTACTCTCTAATTCTGCTCTTCTACATTTTGGAGGCAAATATCTCACTTTTTACTCCACTGCATTCATTTGACAGCTTTAGTTGTTAGATTATCAATACGAAATATAAATTAACCAATACATTATGATATGTTATTATAGGTTAAGGTTATGTTATCGTCTCCAATGGGAGAAATGTGTCTTAATCTACCTGGCAGTTAATAAAATAATTAAATAAGTTCCACATTTATCAACTGCAACATTAAAGTAACAAACACATTAATGCACCGATAACTTTAAACCTGTAGTATCGTATATATGATTCTGAAATGGACCACTGCATAAGGAGTACTTTTACTTTTGGTACTTCTTTTTTTGGTCTTTATTTTTTTTTTGGTCTTCTTTTTTTTTTTTTTTTTTTTACTAAAGTAAGTTTGAATGTGGGACTTTTACCTGGTACAGACCATTTCTAGTGTGTTTCTAGAGTGTTGCTTGTTTTACTTAAGTAAAAGATCTCAGTACTTCTTCTACCATTGCTCAGTTCAATACAATCAGAGGTCTTATTTCTGGTATGAACACGAGCTTATGGTGGCTAACCTCAGTTAATGGTAGCTAAATGTCGACAGGTATCACTGTGTAGCTGACATTGCTGAGTTACTTTACTGACTTTATAATGCTTAGAAACTTGTGCTACTGTTGCACCACATTATAGCATGTGGTATTTTTACCATGTTGCCATTTAGCAGAAGTGTTGATTTAATGAAAGCTGGAGGAGACACATCATCTGTGGACCAGCCAGACCCTAAACTGATATTGTAATTAGCGTTTGCGTTGAGGGAAATAACCTGAGATAAATGCAATCCAATGCAACAGCACTGCAAACGATGGACATTTATTGAATAAGCTTCATAATAAAGTAGCTTGTTGCAAAGTTTAGCTGAATCGTGTCCACTGTGGAAGTACGAAGTTACCAGATGATACACTGAATTACCCATCCATGATTGTCTTGAGTCAGTTTTGTGACAATGCAATTAAACTGTTTATCTTAGTAATGTCACAACATATTAAGTTAGCTAACATTAACTAGCGTAAGCTACTGGTCATACCAGAACAAGTAAGGCTGTAGCAGAAAAACATCTACATGTACTAAACTGAGTCCTAGAAGTCTTGTTATTTTATTTTTTATTGAAGTTATGACTGGTCCACACTAAAAGATTTTTCAAATATCAACTTATTTTGAAAATGTGAGAGACTTTTCCTACTATTACGTTATCCGTTACGTTTTGCATTAGCTCATTAATTAGCCGCGGCTGCCATGACTGCAGTTGTACTTTTTCAGTCAGCTCTGTTCTCAATCGGCTATCGTTCTTTCCCACGTGACTGCGTCATCGGCTGTCCTCTGGGTTCTCCGGTCACAACAGGATAACCAATTGTAAATATTGAATATGTTTAATATTTTAAATTGGTGCGGCTACGGTGGACCTCTGAGCAGATTGGAGGACATAAAAAACACTCTTACCATACCTCACACCACAGGAGTATCTGGCAAGATAATCTTTAGGACCATCAAAAACCGTGGCTTTGCTGATGATTATCAGGACGGGGCGAATCAGTCCCAAAATTGTCTTGACTCTCAGGTAGTGTGTGCCCTGCATAAGTCAGGAAAAACTATCCTGATGGGTTCCTGAATGTCTGTACAAAATTACGTAGCAATCCATACTTACCGAGCAGATCTCAGGATCTAACACGTACCTCACATCGCAGGAATATCTTTTATTCCCATTCCTCATTAAAATAGTAGATTTTGCCCCTTTTTTCTGCGGTCATTGTCAAATCTGGTGAACGTTTGCTGGTCTGCTAACATCGCCTGATGTTACTGTGTCGCTGATGTAATGACACTTGAAAGCAGCGCGACGTGTTTAATGGTCTGCTGATTGGCATATAATGATTTTGTGTCAACAGGGGGAGCAATGTCTGTGAATTTGATTGGACAGAAATTTAAACCGGTTTACAAGGTGACTTTGTGTTTTCAAATTTATGTCCATATTCTTTTAACCTTTAGTGAGCCACTCAGACACAGGCAGAGCTACTTGTACCTGCTTTAAAACCATGAAAAAATCAGAGCTTTGCTGACTGTCGTGGTGCAGTGTGCCTGGCATTACATCGTCTTCCTTTAAATGGCATTATAATCCCTACAGGTGTTGAACATTGTGTCCGCCTTCTGTATTGGCTGTGAAAGGACCACATTATTTGTGTTAACTGTTAGTTTTCAACATATTGTCAATACCATGTATCTAACAGAACACACTCTGGGGCTGAGACGCCAGCTTTTCAGACAGCAGACCAGGATTGAGTGTTGTGGGATGAGCGTTGCGCTTCTGTCTTTGCAAGTTACTAATTAGTCCCATTTGCAGCACACGACTGGGCCATAGTAGAGGGTGACTTTGACAAAGTGCCGGGGCTGATATACACTCTAAGCTCCACACTGCAATACTGCACTAGCGATTAAGTGGCAGAGGGCTAATGGTCAGGGGGGAAGGAGGATGCTTGTGACCCGGTGTTAGGTGGGTAGCAACCTGGCTCTCTTTCGTCTAACAAGTCTCTTTACTCTGGTTCTTAATCCCAAATTGAATCTACAAGGTGCCCTTGGGAAAAGTACTTAATCCTGAATAGCTCCAATAACTTCCCAGCTATACATAATGTCCGCAAAATACTTAAGTTGCTGCGCTTAAAGGTGCTCAGTTAAGACATTATTTTATAATACATACTGATTGATAGCTTATAGTTTAGTTTGAAGGTGAAGCTGGAAAGGTAAATGCTGTTAAGGACTGCGTTCTAATTGATGGAAGGCTCAAGGAGGTTTGAACAGCTGCCTCCAGCCCCGTACACCTTGGCGATATGGCGAGTCCTTTAGAGACAATTATCCACGCACATTAACACTGCTAAGCATGCACACTCACAGGCCTCAATGGCAGGAATAACAAGAGAAGAATTTAGTTAGCAGGAAATGCCAGGTGCCTGAATGAGAGGATTAATTACACTCTGAAGGGGGTATTTAAGATGTGACACGGCTTGCCTCTCAGAGCGACACGAGTGTGACGTCTGAATATGACAGGCACTCAGGTGAAAGACGCCTGGACGGACCGAGCTTTGTCTCTTCTCAGCTCAGGAATCTAATTAAAGTGAGAAGCGCTCAAATAAAAGAAAAGGCCAGGTCCAATCCTTGTGTCATCATCACAGGTGAAAAATCCGACGCAGAGGTCAGGAGGAGACGAGTCGGCTGTGATCAGCCTGTGATTAAGATATTAGCGTGGCCCTTTTAAGAACCGTGTGTGCTTTTCTTTACCCTCTCCTTTAAAAGTGTGGCTCCGTCGACTAAATGGAGAACATTACAGCTGAAGGCTAGATATAAATCTGGCTGCCTCCTGTAATACAGAGATGGGGATGCAATTTTTCAATTCTAATCACAAACAACAACACAACACCTGGATGTGTGCACGGATGAATGCACTTCCTTTCAGCGTAACATTACAAATGAATGGATCCTGTGTTCTGTAGCATGTTTGGTCCTTTGTGTTGTGGCCCTTTCACACTGACTAGGTACTGTATAGTGACCCGTGATTAGAGCATGATGCTTGAATGTCACCCAGTAATAAACTACCCGGGCTGGAGGTTTTATTCCCTGTTTGTATGGCCTGTTTTTGTGTTATGGGATCTATTCTTTGTAAGTGGGCCGCCGGAGGGTTCAGCAAATCACATACTGCACCCTTCATGTTTAAGTGTTCATCACCTTCATCAGTACCTCTCATAGCTGCACGCAGAGCCAGAGGGTTCCTCCAAAGTCTGCACTTTTATATCCTCTTCCCAAGACAAATGTCAAGTATCTGGGCTTTAGCAGGGAGCATGGCCCACCCGTCTGCCGCCAGTGGTGTGGAGACAGCTAGATAAATGCGCGGCTACAATGCGTCTGGCTTGCACCGGAGGCAAGGAGTCACGGCGCAATGCGAGGCCGTGCCGAGATAGCGACAGAAGGATTTTAATCATCGCCTCTCCCCAGGAATGACACCAGCGCCGCACGGGGTAGCAGAGATAGAGAGCGAGGGGGCTGGCACCCAACAGACAAACAACAGTCTCGCAACATCGGCGTGTGGATTAGCAGCGTCGCTCGGTGAGAAGTGTGTGTGCTTCTGGCCAGGCGGGAGGAGAAACATGTCTCCGTTTCTTTTTTCTTCTTCTTTTTTTTTTTTTTCTAATGTGCTGGAATCAGGATTCATGGCATCATTAACCACAGCCAATATCTCTCAGGCTCCAACACACCAAGCTGATATTAAATAAGTATATCAATTGTGTGTGAAGCCTATCTGTGGTTTAGTGAGAGCATTCATTTGTCTCACTGCTGGCTGCACAAGCTCAACATCTTTTTCTAGTTTATTTCACCTTGTACTATAGGAGCCATCCATTGCAGCTGTTATTATAATCCAGCCATTATCCAGCTTTGCTTCGCCCGCGTGTTTAAAAATGCCTCTTTCAAGTCCAGACATGCATTCTTTGTCCCTGCGGTCATGTGGTATGGATGGAGTAGAGAAAGGAAAAAGTTTTGTTCTGTTTGTGTCCAGCTAGTATTATGGGAGCCTCGCAGGATTGAAGGATTGAAGTAACCTTTTCTGATGCAACTCAAGTAAACAGGGTTCATAGGTGTCGCTGCAGCAGACACCAGAGCAGTGGTGGTGCTCTTTAATTGGCTGCGAGGTTACACTGTGGAAGGAGCTACAGAGAAGTGATGAAAGGATGGATGGGGGATGGATGCGAGGGATAAACGGAGCAGATGGGTGAATATCCACCGCACCGAGATAGATGCCTAAATTTGAAGCATAAAAGCATTAAAAAAAAAAAAAGAAAGAAACAGATGACATGTTTTGACTTTGTCGTTGAGGCTTAACCAAAGGAGGGAAAGGCAGCCTTGTTTTCCAAACACTGCTGCATGACAACATCCCACTGTTCATTATTTGATGCAGGACTCAAATGGCATGTTTCGCGGAGCAACAGCAAAAGATTATTGCTTTATTGAACACCGTCACCCCACAGTAAATGCGCTGGCATTGACTTTGCAGAAAATAGAAAATGGACAGCTCACTATAATTTAGCTAACTGAGCCATTTAGTTAGAGCGGCCAATAACAGTTTTCAGCTGGAGGGACTGTAATGACATTAATAAAGGATGGCAGCGAGAGAAAATTAAACGCTTAATGGAATTGTTTATTTTCAAGTACACCCGTAGTTGACGGTCAGAAGGCATCTTCATTTTTCTCTTGAAGTCTTTTGACCCACTTTTCTTGATTTGTTTGTCCTTCCATTTCTGTTCCCGAATCAAGCTTAATTGCAAATACTATGTACGTGTAACAAAGTGTGTGCGCTTGTACTTTTACTATTCTTATAAGAACCAGACGTTAAATGTTAAGACAAAGTTGCATGAAGTGGAAAAAAGGCATGAAGTGGAAAAAATGAAATACTCTGTTATTCACATTCTGCTGTGTGTATCAGCCGTTATTAGCAATCTCTTGTGGCTTATTCCTGTATATTTACTATTTCTTTAAGCATGTTATACTGTGTCAGTCATAATCAGCTGTGGTTTTATTGCTATATTATCATACTTGGGCTATGAATCTTCAATAGTTGGCCTATAATATTCCATCACAGGGTTAAGGTGGTGTGTTTAGTGTTCATTAAGGGTATCATTAAGGTTTTAGGAGCAGTGTCCCAGTCAGGATGCTCCTACGTATTAAACCGCAGGATAAAGAGATAAATTATGAATTTTGACAGTGAATAAAAGCTACTAGACAATATTATGTTTGGGGGTCCTCTCCCAAGAAAATTTGAAGTTTTTTTTTACTTAAAACTATGCAATTGTGCATCATTTTGGACCGTTATTATTACCAATTATTTTATTGTTTACACATACAGCCTTCGTCTGAATGTTTGATTCTTTTGGAAATGTTTACTCTCAAAGAGCAAATTCAGAAAACCTAGCAACCTAATGTTTCATTAGTCTATAGTTGTATTTATTTTTTAAGTAAGTTATGACAGACAGTTCACTTGTCCTGATGCTCTCCACATAGTTTTTATGATCATACAGCTTATAACAGGCAGCGCAAATATGCTGGCACTATGCCGTTTTGCTTTGCCATTATAAATCTCCCAGAGAACCTGATGTGGAAAGGGCAGAAAAGGGGCGGGAGAACAAGTCATATTATGTCAAGGAGTAAAATGAAGAAGTGCCGTTACTGTGTACCGTTAAGTACCGTCCCACTTGGAGTGCTCAGTCAAAAAAGGAGATCACACAGACCTATTATACACAGAGCTAGAACTGGTGGACCTTAATCATGCTAGTGAAGGCAGTTTATCTGAAATCTGTCTCTTGGTGATTCTTCATCTATAAACAGCAGAGTCCTCTTCAAGGGCAGAGCTGATTGTGAATTCTTCAATACATGTAATGAGCAAATAAGTACAGTGTTGTTTTTTTTGTCTTCCTCTAGAGATTGGACCTCAATTATATGTCAGATTTCTCGGTAATTTAAAGGATTATGAGAAATTCGTCAGGTGCAAGAGCTCTGTTTTGATCTGCTTCACCAGGCTGTGAATGTGATAAAGCAACTAAAAATGATTCATTTATTCAGGAACTGTGCTGTGGCTTTGTGTGTTTCGTAATGAGTAATCTGCCATGTTCTGTGTGAATCTTAATGAATGAAACACATTGTGTGGTAAGTCATTAACTTTGAAAGCAACAGTGATTGCTTTTGAGGGATTAGGGCACTTTTTCTTTGCATTTAAATATGTGCCGTTAATTTTTTCTGGATTTATCATCTGTGTACTCCATAGATAAAGCAGAGATTAGAAAAATGTCATTAATGAAAAGATATCTAGTATTTTGCGCATGTGTGCCACATACGGGTTTGACAGTAGCTGTTTTATACAGCAGCTCAGGTGTAAACCGATACATGCGAGTCATTTAATGCCAGCGTTGTCACATCTCTGATCGTATTCTGATGACCGATCAATCATGACAGGAGGACAGACAGATAATGCCTCCCCTGGTGGCTAAAATGTCCCCTCGCATGTGCTCACTTTTCTGACAGTGTCTTAGCATTAACCTCATCATATGTCAGACTACTGAACTATGTGGAGTGACAGCACATTTGAGGGCACAGAATAGTCACAATTCATTGCTGCTGTGTACACAAGATATCAGCCTTGTAGATATCAACCCATTAACCTCAAGTCATGTGTTCTTGCAATCACAACTTGAAGGGCTGATGTGCCCATTCAACCATCCATTTTGATAGGAATAGAGCTTTCCAGTACTTGAGTGGTCTGTCAACTAATGTGGTAGCTGAAATAATTTCAGAGCAAGACGTGTAATTTTGTTGAAGTCCTTTTGTCACTTTTTGTGCTTTTGTATTAAAAACCAAAACTTGCAGTGAACTGGAGGCATTTAAAGTCCTGTGGTGGAGTAGATTTCTGACCTAAGTTGACCCCGTTGAAGGAACTATCAAATTTAAGGAACTATCATGTTAAAAAATAACAGAAACGTGACTATTATATTATAAACTATTATAACAGCAATTCCCATTGTGGAAGTTTTGTAAAGCTCAACTATTTTGGAAAATGACTAAAATAGATATAATAAAAAGAAAAAATAGAAATGCTTTGTTATTAACAAATGAACTCTCCCTCGACTTAAATCACTTTAAGAATGACTGTAATCCACAATAATGAACTATTGCTGAAACTTTAAAACTTAACAAGAACTTTGCTCTGGAATTTATGGACTATGTGTATATACTGTATCTGACATTGTACATGATTATCATATGTGTGCAGTGTGTGGTTTAGCTAAATCCTCAAAATCTCACTCCAGCCAGAAAACAACAAGTGGGCAACCCTGGAAATAGTTTACTAAAAATAAAACAACTTAGCTAAAAGTAATATTTAACTTTTTAACTTATAGCTAAAAATATTTGAAGTTTTTGGCTATAAGTAATGAAAAACAGCTGAAATAGCTATAAGGATAAACAGCTGTAATAGTTAGCTATAAGTAATAGATAAACAGCTGAAATAGGTAGTTATAAGTAATGGATAAACAGCTGTAATAGTTAGTTATAAGTAATTGATAAACAGCTAAAATAGTTAGCTATAAGTAATGGATAAACAGCTGAAATAGTTAGTTATAAGTAATAGATAAACAGCTGAAATAGTTAGCTATAAGTCATGGATAAACAGCTAAAATAGTTAGCTATAAGTAATGGATAAACAGCTGAAATAGTTAGCTATAAGTCATGGATAAACAGCTGTAATAGTTAGCTATAAGTAATAGATAAACAGCTGAAATAGGTAGTTATAAGTAATGGATAAACAGCTGTAATAGTTAGCTATAAGTAATGGATAAACAGCTGTAATAGTTAGCTATAAGTAATGGATAAACAGCTGTAATAGTTAGCTATAAGTAATAGATAAACAGCTGAAATGGGTAGTTATAATTAATGGATAAACAGCTGAAATAGTTAGCTATAAGTCATGGATAAACAGCTAAAATAGTTAGCTATAAGTAATGGATAAACAGCTGTAATAGTTAGCTATAAGTCATGGATAAACAGCTGTAATAGTTAGCTATAAGTCATGGATAAACAGCTGTAATAGTTAGCTATAAGTAATGGATAAACAGCTGTAATAGTTAGCTATAAGTCATGGATAAACAGCTGTAATAGTTAGCTATAAGTAATGGATAAACAGCTGTAATAGTTAGTTATAAGTCATGGATAAACAGCTGTAATAGTTAGCTATAAGTCATGGATAAACAGCTGTAATAGTTAGCTATAAGTAATGGATAAACAGCTGAAATAGTTAGCTATAAGTAATAGATAAACAGCTGCAATAGTTAGTTATAAGTAATAGATAAACAGCTGAAATAGGTAGTTATAAGTAATGGATAAACAGCTGAAATAATTAGCTATAAGTAATGGATAAACAGCTGAAATAATTAGCTATAAGTAATGGATAAACAGCTGTAATAGTTAGTTATAAGTAATAGATAAACAGCTGTAATAGTTAGCTATAAGTAATGGATAAACAGCTGAAATAATTAGCTATAAGTAATGGATAAACAGCTGTAATAGTTAGTTATAAGTAATGGATAAACAGCTGAAATAATTAGCTATAAGTAATGGATAAACAGCTGTAATAGTTAGTTATAAGTAATAGATAAACAGCTGTAATAGTTAGCTATAAGTAATGGATAAACAGCTGAAATAATTAGCTATAAGTAATGGATAAACAGCTGAAATAGTTAGTTATAAGTAATGGATAAACAGCTGCAATAGTTAGTTATAAGTAATGGATAAACAGCTGAAATAGGTAGTTATAAGTAATGGATAAACAGCTGAAATAGGTAGTTATAAGTAATGGATAAACAGCTGAAATAGTTAGTTATAAGTAATGGATAAACAGCTGCAATAGTTAGTTATAAGTAATGGATAAACAGCTGAAATAGGTAGTTATAAGTAATGGATAAACAGCTGAAATAGGTAGTTATAAGTAATGGATAAACAGCTGAAATAGTTAGTTATAAGTAATAGATAAACAGCTGAAATAATTAGTTATAAGTAATATATAAACAGCTGAAATAGTTAGTTATAAGTAATGGATAAACAGCTGAAATAGTTATAAGTAATAGATTATAGTTAGTTATAAGTAATAGATAAACAGCTGAAATAGTTATAAGTAATAGATTATAGTTAGCTATAAGTAATAGATAAACAGCTGAAATAGTTATAAGTAATAGATTATAGTTAGTTATAAGTAATAGATAAACAGCTGAAATAGTTATAAGTAATAGATTATAGTTAGCTATAAGTAATAGATAAACAGCTGAAATAGTTAGCTATAAATAATAGATAAACAGCGAAAAGGAGTTATAATAGAAAAACAATACTAAAAGAAAACACAAAAAAAGAAAAAAAAAATATAAGTAATAGATAAACAGCTGAAATAGTTAGCTAAAATTAATGGATTAACTATTGAAATATTTAACTCAGTTAAATAAAATTAATGGATAAATTGTTAAAATAGTTTGCTAAATGTAATGGATAAATGGTTGAAATAGCTAAAACTTAGATAAAAGTTATTGATAAACCGTTTAAATGGCTAAAATGTAGCTATAAGATGTGGAAAAACGGTTTACATAGCTAAAATTTTAGCTATAAGTAATGAAAAAACAGCTGAAATAGCTAAAATATAGCTAAAGGTCGTGGATAAACAGGTGAAATAGCTAAAAGTAATGGATAGATGATTGATATAGTTAGCTAAGTTGATGGAAATGTGGAGCTTCAGCCTCTCCAAGTGGTAATAGTACCTGACCAAATCAACCAAACATTGACAGTTATGTATGTAAACATTGTTGTTGGCTATCCTCTTTAAATAAGAGTTAAATAGCATCGTGTTTAAAGTCAGTGCACATTTCGAACGTGTCGATGAAGGGGTACTTGAGTGAATCTGTGGGTACGGTTTGTTTGACTCTCTGCCTCTCTTCAGGTGTCATCAGAACAGCTCTGCCCAACATGGACCGGGAGACGAGGGACCAGTATGTGCTCGTCATCCAGGCCAAAGACATGGTCGGCCAGATGGGTGGCCTCTCCGGCACCACCTCTGTCACTGTCACGCTTACAGATGTCAACGACAACCCGCCTCGGTTCACTCACAGTAAGACTCCTGATCCTGATTGTCCTTACAGGGTCAATTAAGCTTGTCATGTACAGTACATGCCATGTTTTCAACAGCTGCTCAGCAATCACAATCAAGCCACCAGCTCCTTGGTTCATTTGCATGTTTTTGTTTTTTTGTTCCAGCTGAATGGGGCTGTAAAAATCTATTATTGCTGTGAAACCACTTGAACTCACAGAACCAAATGAGGGCTTGCTTTGTATTGCAATATGCAGTGAAGGTGGTATAAAAATGGCAGGACTGTTATTCCAACCTTGAAAAGAAATCATTTGAAAATATAAAATTTGCTCTGTCAAAGGGACTCTATTTAACAATCAGACATTGCTTGTTAACACTGACACCTGGGTCCGCTACGTCAGTGACAGTCAGCGTCCTGTTGGTTGCGCTTGTGCTCGCACGACGTCGACACAAGCAAGCATCAGTCAAAACACTGAGGCGACACACACAAGACTGAACGTGACTGACAGTTAAAACCACAATATCACTATATATTTCACATGCTTAGCAGGGATGTTAGCTTATCTGTCTAATAGTCATTTTACCAGCTCTAGTCCATTTTGAGACCCAAAACCAAACAAACATCCCGCTATGAATCAAAGGTTTTCCTCTGATGATGGTCACATTTCTGTTTTGCAAGACAGGCTTCACCAGATACAGCTTTTATTTTGTGAGTCCGTGGAGTTTGTGTTGGAGTCTGAGTCGCGGTGAGGGCTGGTTGTTTGGCGTCAGCAGACATTTCTAACCGGACGTTAGCTGTCGTTGCACGCTGTTAGCCCTTAAGGCACTCGTGAGAGTGCACGACGACTCATCCGTTGGATTTTCCCAGTAAAACTGCCCACATTCTTCACATTAAAAGCAGTCTGCAGTCTGATGGAGAAAACCCAGAAAGTTGAGGAAAGTCTATTTTTTTTAAGGTTAGGGTACAACCTGTTCACATTTTGGTAATAAAAAAAATTATTAAAAAACGTTTATATGTGAAACGTGTGAACACAGCAGCGTGGCTACTAATGCTCCTGGATGGTGAATTAGAGACAGTGAATGCAGCACCGTGGCTGCTAATGCTCCTGGATGGTGAACTAGAGACAGTGAACGCAGCACCGTGGCTGCTACAGTAACTCTCCTGATGGTGAATTAGAGACAGTGAACGCAGCACCGTGGCTGCTACAGTAGCTCTCCTGATGGTGAATTAGAGACAGTGAACGCAGCACCGTGGCTGTAATGCTCCTGGATGGTGATTTAGAGACAGTGAATGCAGCACCGTGGTGTAATGCTTGGATGGTGAACTGGAGACAGTGAACGCAGCACTGTGGCTGCTACAGTAGCTCTCCTGATGGTGAATTAGAGACAGTGAACGCAGCACCGTGGCTGCTACAGTAATGCTCCTGGATGGTGAATTAGAGACAGTGAACGCAGCACCGTGGCTGCTACAGTGCTCTCCTGGATGGTGAATTAGAGACAGTGAACGCAGCACCGTGGCTGCTACAGTAGCTCTCCTGATGGTGAACTGTTGACTCAGTTGTCTGCTGTGCTCATATATTGCAGCTGGCGAACCGCTGCATGTGACGCACAAATCTTGTTGGTTAATGGTTCATAATTGGTTAACGAAGGTCAGTTATTGGTTAGGAAAATTTTTCAAAATTAGTGTCCCTATTGACCAATCAAATTGTGAGGAACGAGTTGAGTGCCGCCTATATTTGTGAAACAACGACACAGAGGCTCCGTCATCCGAACCAAGACAGCAAACTTTATTACTTAGCTTGACAAAAGCAGCCAAACCAGATCCAGTTCTTCTTTTCTTATAAAATAAAAGCCCTAGACACATAATATTCACAGTATTTTGCGTTTTCTTGTCATTTATTCATCACACTTCCAGTGTGTAAAAGTCACTATTCTATAACAAAACTTTTGTTGAACAGAAATTACTCAGAAACCTTAGAAGCAAAACACACTCATTAAATCTTCACCATTAAAGTTTATGTTAAGTGACATCTGAACACCACTATCTCTTAATCTTTGCAACTTCCATGCATTTATATTTACAGTAAACATTTGGACTTTTACAACTAAATTAAAAAGCAGCCTTCCTGCAAGGTGTGCACCTCCCTGCTTTACTCTTCATCAGAGCTTGGGGCTGCTTCGGCGTTCGATACCAGGATCAATCAGACTCCGTTTTTTTGTTGTCAGCCTATTTCACGGGCTGCAAATGGGTTCCAGGCCGAGCTTTAAGATTCAAAGGCATGCAGTGCTTCTCATGATAATCCGAAGCGCCAGCAATCGGTTTACCACTGATATCCAACCGCTGGCTGGCTGCTGCACTCACCACTGGACTGCCATGAAGCAGAGTCAATTTACAGGGCCCCGGGGGAACGAAGGTTCAAGTTTGCACAACAAGTCATCAGTGCCATTTTAACCCAGTGCTGTCACATTGGGAAGAAAGAGACATCAGAGGAGTTTGGGGTTGTGCTCCTGCTGTCGCGCTCGCAGGGTCATGGGTCAGAATCGATAGACCATTATGGAGCATCAGAGCTGATAGAGAGTCCAGGACCGATAGCTAGTCCTTGGAAGAAACGAGGGAAGAGAAGCCAAGGTTAGCTTACATGAGAGGACAAGCTGGGAGGAGGGGGAGGTGGTAGAAGGGAAAAGAGGTAGGTGCATGGGGCAAATCGGAGGGAGGAAAGCAATTCTTCGGTCTTTTAAAGAGCCGCTATTCCACGGTAAATTAAAAAGCCATTATAAAGATTACATGGCGGCAAACAATGTCAGGCAGATTAGCATTTAGACGGTGGCTGAGGGAGACACTGTGAGGAACACAGAAAGGTCTGGTAATGAGCTCTGCCATGGTGATTGGGGAGATTATGATTATGAATATGATTCTCTTCTTTATTCTTATAAGAGTACTTTAAATCCAAAGGGTCAGACAAAAGCTCAGCGAAGGCAATGGAGAGTTTTGAGTAATAGAATCTTCAAGTGGGCATTTCATCCTGTGAAAGGTACCAACGGGATCTAAGCAGGACTCCTTTTTCTTTTTCTTCTCTTTTTGTTGGTCCAATTGATAACCCATTACATCCAGACAGCATTTATTGAGTTTTACATTTTGCTAAATATATTCTTCCAGCTGTAAAACCTGCAGAAATGTGACAACTGAAATTGATTTTAATTATACATTTCACTTTTCTATTGCCTTCTCCGCTGCCTGTGCTGCAGCATGTAGTGAAAGCAAAGTGCTCTATTCCATGTGTGTCACTACTGCTGCCTGTCTGAGTTACGCAACATGAATTTATTGAGGAGCCACACAGCCGAATCAAAGCTGAAGGGGGTTATAAGAAAAGCTGAGCTGCTTGAAGGTGAGTTGGTGGTGAAATAAGCACATCCATTTACCAGCATCCGCTCCTGTCCTTCGTCTTCCAGAGAACTATCAGTACACAGTGCTGGAGTCGCTGCCCGTGCAATCTGTGGTGGCCAGAATCAAAGCGGCGGACGCTGATATAGGTGACAATGCGGAGATGGACTACAGGATCATGGACGGCGACAGTCCCGGCATGTTCAACATCACAACAGATGAGAACACACAAGACGGGGTTATCATCCTTCTGAAGGTACAGCATATAAAAGCGGTTGTACCGTGACTCTCTGCCCATAAATGGTACTACAGCCTTCCTCCTAAAAGTCAGTGAGACATAAGGCAAAATTTTCCGGCTGTTGGCTAAAGCCCTGTACTTGAGCAGCTGGTGTGGCATTGAATATTCCTTGGAATGATTGAACTGGTGTGACTATTCCTCATACAGTTAACTCTTTTTTTTCTGCCCTCAATATTTATAAAGAAATATCACAATACGACAGTATTGTTCCTACTGGATGCCAAATCTTTAATTTTTTTGTTTTTGTGTCCAGAAGCGGAAATGTTACTGCACCCAACCCACAGATATGAATGAATCCTATAGTTCAATTTAAGATACTAAAGCAAATGAAAAGTCTTAAACCATGACAATAAATAAATCCTGTTAACAATTATTTCGTCTGCAGCCTGACACATCTGAATCCTCTGTGTCGTAGATCAAAAACACATCAGTGAGCCACACTGTTACAGTGGGTGATGCGTTCGTTCATCACCGTGAACCTGGGCACTGTAATTTATTTGGAGTCAACCCCACATTCACATACAGCACGCCATGCTGTAGCTGTAAATATTTACTAGAGCACCAAGTGTGTGTTAATCCGCAGCTGAAAATAGTCCCCAGAGAGGAGAGAGAGCAGCACCGTTGAGACAGATCCATGAGTTGCAGCACAAAAATAATATTTGTAATGTGAGCAGAGCAGCATGGCAACACAAACGGCCACACAGTACTTTGGGAAAATACGCTTATGGCTACAACGGCAGCACACCACTGCTTTCCTCCTTCTGTTGTTACCTCCCACAGTAAAATCCCTAGACATGTTCGCTGCATCACTGCAGAGGCAACTCAACAAAATAGCTTACAGTATCTATTTCATAGAGCTGTCTATCATTAAAATAGTTAATCACAATTAATAGCAAAATTATCACACATTTTTAATCTGTTCAAAATGTACTTTAAAGGGAGATTTGTCAAGTATTTAATACTCTTATCAACATGGGAATGGACAAATATGCTAATTTTGTATATATTTATTATTGGAAATCAATTAACAACAAAACAATGACAAATATTGTCCAGCAACCCTCCCAGGTACTGCATTTAGTATAAGAAAATATGCTCAAATCTACATAGTGTCAGAAAGTGGGCATGTCTGTAAAGGGGAGACTGGTGGGTACCCAGAGAACCCACTTTCATTCACAGATCTTGAGGTCAGAGTTCAAGGGACCCCTTTGAAAATGACCATGACAGTTTTTCCTCTCCAAAATTAAGCATAAGCTTGGAGCTTTATTTAACCACCTTTGCAACAAGCTGTTATGACTTGGTTCTAGTGTCAGATGATGCCAGTGTCTTCAGTCTAGCTTTAAAACTGAGCCCGCTACAACCTAAAAATTGCAAGTTGCATAATTGCAAGTTTGCGGGAACACGTTATTCTCGTGTTAACTTTGACAAGCCACACAAACAAACGTCAGTATTCATTATGAATGGTGTAACAGCCGACGTTGATCTGGCATGTTTTAATTGTGTGACAGTAATGAGGTAATTAATGGCACAGAGAAAATGACCTTGGTAGTGTCCGAAAGGGTTTTGTCCATTTTGCAGATGAGCTCACTATATAGTCCTCTACTTAGGACTCCCTGGACACTTTTTTTTTTCTTTAAAAATTAAACTGTATACAGTAATTGTGACTAAATAGTATATAGTCGGGATGAATGGGTATGGGGCTGTGTGCACAGACAGGGTGGGAGAGTCAGAAAGTATTAAGAGACAGACTCTAGCGTGGTTGGTTTTGCTCTTTTCATGGGATTTGGCAGCAAGAGAAATATATAAAATAACTCCAGCTTTGTACTTTTGCCTGTTTGGCTCTGTGGTGAATTGGGGAGCACATGAATCGATGCATTTTTTGGTTAAAATAAACAGAGAGAAAATAATATTTACCATATGACATGCTGGAGGATATCAGGACAACTGCCTGTCCTCTTTACCCACCTCGCCTTGTTTCAAGATGTCTTCTGCACCTTAGAGTTAAGCGATAACCACTAATGACAAATCAGCATTGACTATCTCCAGCACCTTTAATTGAAGTTAGCGTCCCGTGGTCACTCGAAGGTTTACTACCGCAACAGCTTTAGACAACACAGTATAGAGATCACTGTAAGGACTGATGATGAACAGAGAGACTTTAACACTTTAAAGAAAATCCTATCACCATGGGAACCAAGATGCTATAAATAATATCATTGATATCTGCCTACATGAATAAAACAAATCATCTCATGTTAAATGTGTAACAAAGCCACTTCCTCATTTACGGCAGGAAATTGGTTGCACATTCTTGCCTCACTTTTGGATGCTCCAGCTCTCACGGCTCACACTTTACATTTCATGGTTTCAGAGGACTTGAAATGGGCTCCTCGGGCCACATGGACGTGACAGTTCACTGCTGCAGATCTGTGGCAGAGGGAGAGTCATTATTGAATGCCAGCGATTCTTGTCAGATTGGCCGATTTGATCCTTTGTTTTGCACCAAACTCGCACAATCACAACATCGGAGAGAGTCTGACAATTAAAGTGTCAAATCAGTGTTCTCCTGCATTATATTATTTGTTGTAATGGGTTTGATTAGCAAGACAAAATGGCAAAAATCTTTCAAAAGCAGTCATTCCTGAATGCTTTGTACCATGTTGTGCGGCTTTCTTGAAATCAATATCATCGCTTTCACAGCACAAACTATAATCCATCAGCAAATAGCTGTGTTTAAGTCTGACTCTCCTCCTACATCCTTAATTGGGATCAATATCTCAGCATTGTATGAATGATTCACAGATTAACATACATATATAAACTGTTCTTTTACCCTTGACTGACTGGAAATGTGGAGTAGCCACAGCAGTGTAGTCTCCAAGCACATTTCCAACAAAGAGATGAACATTTTCTGCCGCCTCTCTTATTTTTGACAAGTAAAGTGAACATCTCTAAGGTATGTTGTGTATTCTGTCTCCTCCAGCCTCTAGACTTTGAAACAAAGAGCAGCTTCTCTCTGAGAATCGAGGCCACAAACAGGAATATTGACTCCAACTTCTTGAGCTCGGGCCCTTTTAGCGACACAACATCAGTCAAGGTGACGGTGGAAGACGTGAACGAGCCGCCCGTCTTCTCCACGCCGCTTAGCAAGATGGTCGTTTCGGAAGACGCCAGAGTGGGCACCTCAATCGGGAGAGTCTCTGCCCATGACCCAGACACCTCTAACAACGCCATCAGGTACTAGCTCTGTGTCCAGCTGCTATTTCAACATGTGAAGCATTGCACCTCCTGACTCTTCCTGTCAGAATTCACTTTAATTCAAAAGTGTTAAAAACTGGAGATGTTCCAATACCATTTTTTCCTTACAGAAACCAACACGATGCCAGCATGATAAGAATACTCTACATAGTTATTGTTATTATTTAGTAGTAGTAGTAGTGGCATTGGTATTGTTATTAGTATTAGTATTAGTGTTGGTATCAGTATTAGTAGTTAACAGCTGTTTACTAGGGATGTGACGGTGGAGAAATTTTCCCACCGGTTAATAAACTCGTGACAATGCTGGCGTTACCAACTACACCGAACATTTTACAAGAAAAGATGACGGTCAATATGTGTAGAGCGCTTACTTTGATTTAGACTGTTGGATGGCGGTGTGTCTGGCTTCTCCAGTCCAGCTGTGTGTCTGCCCAGATTAGTGATCGTGACAGTCCGACAAACACTGTGTGTGTTTATGCTACATTACCAGGTGCTAGCTGCTAGCGTTGTTGGTGGATTTGTGCCCACTGTAACGGAACTTCAGCGAGTTTCTGACAGACTGTGTGTGTGTGGCGGCGGTCAGTGTGGGTTTTTGGGGGTTATAGCTGTGAATGTAGCTGTAGCAGACAGTGTGTGTACAGTTTATTTGTCGGTGAATAAATGCTACGAGGCTACAAGCTACAACTCCTCAGCTCTCTCTTAAGGTGGATCAGCTTTTCTCTTTAAAGTGACGATTCGCTCTTCTGTGGTTTTCAGCTTTTTGATCAATTATTATTATTTCTTTTAAACGTTTAACCAGTAGTGTTAAATTGTTAAAATGCTTAATGCTGGTTATTGGTTAAATGGTTTATTACTAACATTGCTAGTTTAAATCCAAAGTATTGCCAAATAGGTGCTTTTACTTTCCACTTTGACGCCAAATCCTCCGCCATCGTCAACACTCTCTCGTCCAGTGTGTGAAATCTGACTCCTGCCACTCTGTGCTGAGACCCTTTCACTTTGAGATTGTGGCGTACGTCATCTCACTCTGTATTGATAATACGCCAAAATGAACTTCATGTGTTTTATTTCTAACAAAAAGCAAAACGACGGGTGGAGGCGGTGGGAGCATAATGTAATCGCTGTATGCCTGACTACTGTGTAACACCGACTGTTTACTACTGACCATGTAGGGATATGATATGATTTTGTTGTACTGTGCTCTTTCACATGATGCGTTTTATATGTTTTATATGATTGCCGGTATTGACAACACTAGTGCCACTCCGCAAAGCTTTACATACTGTTCATATTGCTGTTTTACTTGTTGGATTTTCCACTGTAAAATATTGCCAAATGGCTGACATTTTCCTTGGTCTAACTACCATTACGCTCTCCACTAGCACCACACTGTTATTTGCTATCCTCATGTGACCAACTTCCTACAATCAGTTCTTCTTTTTTTGCTCTAAAACAGTAGTTGCTAGTTGTAGCCACGATACATCCAGGGCGGGACAGGACAGTGAAAGCTACTGTTTTGGAGCGGCAAATAATTGATTTTCCAATTAAACAAGTTGATTTTTTTTCTGGGTTAATAAATAATGGTATTGGATCAATGTTAGAGACTGGTGTACTCGCCAATATGCGATTTCAAATTTTGGGCAGTATCGGAAGCATTTCCAGTACTGGTATCAGTATCAGAGTAACTCTATTAAAAACTTATTTTCCAGAGCTGTTTGTTAAAGAAAAAATGTGCGCTTGGAATCCCAAAGTACCCAAAAACAAGCTCCCAGATGAAGTAAAGAAGACTAATGTGTTCGTATTCCATTCAACTACTTCACATTATCTGCAAGCACAGAAGCCATAGACCCTCGAAAGGTTCCCCATGTGGCTATCGCTAAAACAATGCCAGATGGTGGGAGGCCCGAGGAGTGCAGCATTTGCAAAAGTGAAATGCCATCTTGAGCAAGAGAAGGGCATTCCTGCAGGAGGGTCAAGGCTCAACACTAGTGTCGTGGCATTTTGCGACTCAAAACAAGCTCTCACACTGCCAATCTGTGTGGTGTCACTCTCGAGATCGCCACCTATTTTGCATTAATTGAATGAATATTGTGTGGTATTCATGCTTGGTCTGTTAGGATTGTTAGTAATCTTAATCAGAAAATCAAATTACGGCACCATTGTAGCTCTAAATTGCCTCTTTTTGCTCCTGTGACTGTTATCAGTGTTGTGCAGTATATTTCACTACATCTGTTGAAATTAAAATTATTGTGGAACTAATGCAGCCACAAGAGTCAAATTACATTGCAATAATACCCTTTGGATGTAGGCTAATTGAAGTTGTAATTTTTTTCTAGAAATGCAAGCTGCTGTGTATTGAAAGGGTTTGATCAGTGTTGTGTGCTGAGGGCCAAGCAGACAGACCCCAATTTGATCAACAGTTAATAGGGTTTTGTTTCACTCATGTTATGAGGTTCCAAGTTTCTTCTGCATATCTGAATTTAAAGTCTGCACTTATACTTTTTAGACTGAAAAACATCTAATTTGTTATATAAAATGTGAACACAATTCATTGATGATTGATTAAAGCTCTCCCTGTGTCAGCTGAAAATCTTCAGTGTGATTGCTGCACCAGTGTGATCGAAGAAAAATATCATGGTCTTTGAAGAAACACCAAAATGTCAAATCAATACCACTATCAAAAAGCTTTTAAAAGTGTGCCGGCTGTGTGTGTGGTTTTGTGTTTTTGTCCAGGTACTCCATTGACAGGAACACAGACTTGGAGCGCTTCTTTAATGTGGACGCTCTAAGTGGGGTCATCAGCACCGCCAAGCCTCTGGACCGAGAGGCCAACATGGTCCATAACCTCACCGTCTTCGCCATCGAGAGCCGTAAGTTTACTTAAGGCGTACACTCTCAAATCTGCTGTACCAGTCAGAGTTGCGTATGTGTGATACTCAACTTTTAAGAGATTGGTGTCTTTTTCTAGCCTTTTACAAAACCAAAAACACAATAGCAAAAGCAAAAGGAATAAGCTACAATTGTTAGCATGTCCGGCTAACTAGCTTACTACCTATACTAGTAACCAAGCGTTACTTCCAAAGCCAAGGAGCATTTCATTAACTAATTACATGAATTTGTGTTGTTAGGTACATTTAAAAAAAAGTCCTCCTTAAGACGAGCATTAGCCCACTGATCTTGAACACCATCAGAGTTCAGGGTAACATTAGCAGCTCCAGCAACCCCAGCCAATGATACACAAGATAGACCTACATTTGCCAAACACAGTAGGCTACTTCCATGTCTGAAAAGTGAAGCCAATGCTGAAATACCTTAAAGTCTGATTGTATAGAAGTCTATGAGAAAATGATCCAACTTCTCACTTGATTTATTACCTCAGTAAACATTATAAACATGAATTAATAGTCTCAATCGCTAGTTTCAAGTCTTCTTCAACACTGCATTATGTTCATTTAGTAAATTATGTTTCCACTTAGAGTCAATAGACCATAAAGCAGGGGATGCTTTAGGGCGTGGCTATCTTGTGATTGACAGGTCGCTACCTGGGTGTTGTCTGTATTTTCTTTTTAGACCTTTAACCCTTTCACAGTGTGTTGAAAGTTAATTATAACCTTTGTGGTCCCCGAAAAATGTCTTACTCAGTGTTTGATTGTACTTAGCTCCACCCTCTCATGTCATCTGGTTGCAAAAAGCCAAGATGGCGACAGCCAAAATGCAGCCAAAAATCACAGTGATTACATCCACTTCTTATATACTGCCTATGGGTTAGGTATGTTAGAAATAGTCTTTTTTTCCCACTGGACACCAGCAGAGTTCATTGCACTTTGTTCAGCTACCCGTTCAGCTTGCGTCATCTTCCACATGTATTTTTTTTGTGTTGAGATCAGCTGTACGTAGCCTCGTAAAACACTTCATTCAAATTGGACAGAAACAAAATGAAACGTACCTAACTTACTACGTTGTTACTCTTTCCAACAGTCACCAAGTGTACTTTGGTCGAACTCAGTGGTCTTAATGTTATGGCTGATCGGAATCCTTTAAAAAAATCCGTAGATCTGGATCACGATCCACATCGCCACCAAAATGTAATTTCATTCAAATTCATCATGAACGTTTTTTGTAATCCTGCTAACAAACAAACCAACGGCGGTGAAAACATAACTTAAAAACTGCTGCAGCTGACCGTTTTGAGTACAACATTGAATATTTAGAGTGCACAATATTTTGTCATATTTCCCAGTGTGAACAAGTTGAAAATATTAAAGTCAGTGTTTTCAACCAACTGATGGAGCTAATATTAGCTTAATTAGATAAATTGCTAGAAGCAGTTGTCATTTTAGCCTGTAAAATCGATGGTTGCTGGCTAGAAATGAGAGGCCTGCTTTTCTCTACCTCTATTTGAAATTAAGGACCTACAGTATTGTTTCAAAAATGACTAAGAATTGGTGGTAAATCTACTACCAGGGTTTAGCGACTGGTCAGTGTACCTGTTAGGATGTAAGGTTTCATATACTTCCCTATTGTGACACTAGTGTATCTGTCCTGTTATCCTCTTCATAATGTCCCTTAGCCGTCTGTGCAGAGGGCAGTACAGTTGTTGGGGTTGTTGTGGGGCTGTCGGGGAATGTTAATTTATCCGCAGGCGGGTCGTTTTGACCTTACATGTCCCTGAGCCGTGGGGACGAGATGCTGACTAAGGGTGGGCGATCTCACCCACGGGTGAACTATGTTAATGTGATGTGAAGAAGTGCCGCCTGCCTTTTTGTTCATCTCTCAGTGGCTCGAAGGACACGAGTACCTTTTTATTTTTTTTTCCAGCCTGCGTGTCATTCCACTGCCGTCGTGCAAACACAACGGACAACAATCATCAGCGCACGATCCGCAGAGCGCTCTCGACAGCTGCGTCACATCAGTATAAGTTAAAAAAGACAAGCAGCCTGTCAGCCTGGCAGTTCCTCTGCTTTCACATCTTCGCACTGAACACTGTGCGCGAAAGAAGGATTCTTCAAAACCTTTTTTTATCGTTCTTTGCTTCAAAGATTTGTTTTTATTTACGTCTAACAGCACACAGAGACACCACTCCGTTGATTCCCGAGTGTGAGCGCTTTCCTGATATAGCAACAAAGGGAAGGCAGCATATAATAATAGCCATATGAAATGTCACAACAGTCCCTCATGCATGAGGTACTGGCTTCTGACACATAGTGACACTCGGGCGCTGTTCCCAGCTGAAAACATCTTTGAGTTCACAGACAAAATCCACTGCCCTGTATGCCTGATGACAGTATTTATAGTAAATAGGTTCTTTCTAACTGAAGAGTGCAGGGAGTCTTTGGATGAAGGATGTTGTGCATTTTGAGCTGCAGTCACTCACATTTCATCCGCTCTGGCCAGACCGCGGCAATGACAAGAAGCCTGTGGCCCGAGGATCCGCGCGTCCTTTTTATCATCGTCAAATCAGCCGGCCCGAATGTCAGCGCGTCATCTCTGGCCGGCATGGCGGCGACGCCAGCCTTAATCATCATCCTGCACTCAGACGCAGCCATTTAGCCATCAGTGTGTGTCAGACAGACAGAGGCGTGAAGCCCACAGAGCAAGATGGCTCGTCCGCAAACGCAGCCTTTCCCCGACAACAAGTCGGCACCGAGCGTAATCACTTTGGCTGATCCACAGCAGAGCGGGTAAGGACGCCAGCTGTTGGAGGCGCGCTGCATATTTCATTACAGCAGCACTTTTTTTTCCCCTCCTCCTTTGTGATTAATTAAAACACATGAGGAAGATCAATATTCCATAAATTGGCCAAGTGCATCAAGGCAAAGTTAAGGCAGAATGAAAGTGTTTTAAAAGAAAGTTTGCTGAAAGCCCTGACACAAACGGGGACTCTCTTCTGTCTCGCTTTCTCTTTCAGAGGACCCGACCCAAATTGGAAAAGGCGTCGCTCTCATCACAGTGCTGGACATAAATGATAATGCCCCGGTCTTTGCCATCGACTATGAAACTCTCCTCTGTGAAAACGCCATGCCAGGACAGGTAAGACCCAGAAATGTCTCTGCAGTTGGTCCAGCTTCCCTTCCCTTTTCTCGCTCCACGTTCGCTTGAAGCTTGACTCACAAAGACAGCCTGCTGACTCTCAAAGCCATTAAAACTCTTTCTTGTTCCTCAAAACAAGTCCACTGTGCACATACCCACTTCACAGCTCGAGGTCATCTCAGGGAGACAGCATCATTAGTATGGGACACGTCCTTAAGATTTAATAGCAGGTGTTGGTGTTCATTAGAGATGTTACTCCCATTCCAAACTGTCAAAGCCGACTAAATTAATGGCAGTGCTCGACTCTGCCTGTGGTCTTAATCCACAATAATATCACGGCGTAATGTGATATCTCATGCTGGGATGGATTGGTGCTCTGCCGCGGTTTGACTTTCCGTTCTGAGGCTTTGTGTAATTAGACGATCACCACTGAGGGCAGCGGGGCAGAACATGCAACACAAAATCATAAAACAGGAGATTTGAAGATTTGGTAGGAGAAGGAGGGAAAAGAAGCAGTATGCATCCTATTCTCCCAGTGTTCATCATTTAGCCTCATTGTTGCTAAATGACTTGTGCATCTGCGGCGGCGATTCGTCTGCTCTTGGCATTTGGAAAATACAATCAGAGGCGAAGGGTAAAGGAGGCGTGTAGACCTGAATAAGTACAATTGATCAGAATGATGCATTGTATTGGAAAATGGCTATTAGGCCCTTTTAAATATGCTATTTGCATTCATATTTTGGTGTTGTTTGTCACTGTGCTCACGGGAGGGTGAACAAATTTAATTTGCAAAAATGAGACTATATTTCATGTCTGCCTTTTTTTTCTGTGTGCATGATGCTTGACCATAGTGTTACAGGTGAAGCTGTCTGGAGTTGTTGCTGTGTATTTTTCTGTTCATCTCTTATTTGTTTTCAGACTTAAAATCGCAAAAAAACTGGAGAAAAGGTAGGCGCATACAACCTACCTTGAGGTATTTTGAGATATTGCTAAATTTAATTAATCAGATTCTAGCCTAAGGGTACAGAGTATTGCTGGAATAAACATTGCCTCTACATTAGCTGCCATCATTATTGAAGAATGCGTTTTCACCACAGCTGAATGTCTATTTTTGTTTAATGATGCTGCCACTTATCTTGACATGAGTGTTGTTGCTCAGTAATATCAAATTTAGAGCAAACCTAGCAACCATCTATCACCCATCAATGCACCCTGACTTTCAAATTCAACAGATAATTTGTACATTTCTTCCCACTAGTGCCTGATAAATTATGGCACAGAGCCTATGACAATGCTGAAATAAAGTAATTCTCCAACAATCAAAACGGCCCCCAGGACATAGCAACAGCCCTGGCCCATGACAGCATCATCAGCAGGAAAAGGTAGAGCAAATCTGTAATTACTCAGCTGAAGCAGACAGATTGCTTACTCAATGCCAGTGATAGCTGAGCTGTGAGGTCCCCCCTAGGTGTAGCTAGGAGGTGCTCTGCTGTAAAGCGAGGAGTTGCTGGTGACGGAGGTCGATGTCCTCATCCACCCGGCGAGAAGACGTGCTGCATTCAAACGCTCTCCATATAGTCTTAAAGTAGTGCAGTCATACAATGAGCTGCTGTGTGAGCTAATATTAACATGCTAATGTACAGTAGTTTGTGTGTGGAAACTGAGGAGAAATGTTTTTAGATTTTACAGCGCTGCTTGGTAGTTAGTTAGCTAGTTAGCATGTCAATTAGTCAGTTAGTCAGTCGCAAAACGCACAAACAAAAAGGTGTATAAATGACACGATAATGAAAAAGTGTTTATCATGCAATGAGAACACCTTTCCTGCTTTAGGCGTGTCATGTGTACATTACGTCGTCTGTACTGACTGCAGTGTAAACACATCCGCGTTACAATACTATGTGCAGAGCTACTGATGTAGAATTAGTACAAAAGACTGGTTATATAGGTGGATGAGTCCAACAAACATTGGACATTAAACCAGGAGACTAGTTTGTATTGTAAGTTACGACAGTGATGTTTGTCGCATGTTTTTCATAGTTATGTTATATTGTTTCCTTACTTATTTCAGTAAGACATTTCTTCCGTATTTTGACCCTCTGAGACACACAAATGACCCATTTTTGTCTTTTTTAGTGGGCACAGGGGGGCTTTAGGCGGAGATGGCAGGTCAACAGTAGATGTCACATAGAAGTGGTGTACATCATCTGAAAGCTGGGAACCTGAAGATTAATTTGAGATGCAGTTATTATTAAGGTGTTATATTTTTATCAGATGGAAGAAAAAAAGAAAATCAGCCAAACATTTTGGCAAAAAAAAAATCGGCCATCAGCTGTCCTGATTCTGTAAAAAATCGGCATCGGCCATAAAAAGCCCATATCGGCCGACCTCTACACTGAAGTGATTGCACCGTCAGACTGAATAATGAAGGCAAGCAAAATGGAAATTTCATGATGAAATTTACACCCAAAAAACACATTCAGAGCAAAGGGAAGGAGAGAGGCTGACATTTGAATCCAAAACCCAGTTTGAATTACAACTAGGTGTTGGCTGTCTGTTAGCAGACCGACTGGGTGGACTCCTAACCTGTCAGATGTGCGCTCCGCCATCACCCTGATTCCTAATTAATTAAAATGCTCCTGGTGAGTATTGTATGTCCGGCTGTAGCAGCGAACAGTTGGCTGCACTAACTGCGCCTGCCTTCCTGTAAAGCTTTGTTAAGAATCTTAGGCCGCCCACTGGCTGTCACGCCCATTGGCTTATTCACAGCTGCGACAAAGATGAAATAATAACATTTGCCAGTTGGGGCCGGGGTTGACTCTGGGGCTCCGTAGCACAGATTAACAGGGAGTGCAGGGATGGAATAACCTGCCATTTTTCAGGCCTAATTAAGGCCGTCTCGTGGCACTGGCTCTCTCCAGAGATGCCACTTGTTACGGATCATCGGTGCGTCTGTCTTCTGCCATAATATTAATTGATATTATGATGGGGTGGATGGGGCAGGGAGGGTGGGGGGGGTCACGTTGTACAATCACTTCAGCGTAACCATTACATACATGAGTTAACTTGGCATCTTGCTGCCCCCAATCTGCTCTCCTGCAGCATCCCTGAGGAGGCTCAGCGTCCTCCAGAGGTTCATGAATGTTGGGTAGTGAAGAACAGGGGGTTTCAAACTGTGAGGTCAGAGGAGACGTGAGGCAAAGACACTGCCTGAGGTGACAGAAATGTTGTGACTATGTTCTAAAGATGTCAGTTTTGCATCACAATTTGCATCAAACATCAAAATTTGACAATTTTTCTGAGTCATAACTCTGTCAAATCTGAATCATACACTGTATATAAAGATGGGAGACGTGCCTCCACTTCCTCCTCCCACTGTACAGAAGTGAAGCCAAAACATCTTGGATACGGGAGCTGCCATCTTGAGATTTTGACGTCATTTTAATCACGTAGTTCTTATAGATACATATATTTGCCCCGTGTTTAACTGTGGAAATACAGACAAGAAAGACTTTGAAATCTCCTGGTCAAGAACACTAAAGAAAAACTACTTTACACACCACCTCAACATCAATCACACAAACAAGAAATAGCTTCGCACCTCCGGTCTTCATCCAAATTATCAGTTTATTATGAGTGTTGCATCAAGGTGGGAGATGAAAACAGATATGTCAAGGCGCAAAGGCACGTGGAAAAGATTAACGTGTGGCAGCGCACCGTCTGTTCTATAAAAAGACGAAACACGGAGAAAATTTGATCTCACATCTCACCAGGAGATCACTTTAGCCTCAGCAGTTTCTGCTTGTCAGGATCAGGCCAACAAAATGTGCGTTTTTACGAGGAATCTCAGCAAATGATTCAGATAATCAATGTGAAATGAGAGAACCAGCTCATAAAGGATTAAAAGAGATTGAAAGATGACATTTGTTGAATGGCACATATTGACTGCCATCACAAAATGTGTGTGTGTGTGTGTGTGTGTGTGTGTGTGTGTGTGTGTGTGTGTGTGTGTGTGTGTGTGTGTGTGTGTGTGTGATGACAGCAGGGTGGGGTGTGTGAGCGGCTGCCGTTGCTGTCGGTGCACAAAGTTACGGGTGTCACATGGGTGACGTTTGGGGCGTCGATGTCATAGGAAGGGTGTGAAAGATGCGGGGCCACCTCTTCCTTCCTTCATCAACACAGCCCCCCCCCCCCGGTGACAGCTGTCACCATGGCAACGACTGCCACCTATTTGATGCAATGCTTATTTATACTCTTAGCTCAACTTTTCAAGTGGCTGGCTTGATTTGGACGTGTGAGTCACCCAGACTATCTGATAATTACACTTTTAAGACAATACAGCGCGTATAGCTAGCCTCTAGATGTTTAGAGAAGTAAAGGAGTAGATGTCAGTGTTGGCTCCGCCGGTGTCAAAGAGGGGGGAGTGTTATTCAGGCTCGTTATCTCTCAGATTTTTCACACACCAAAGCCTCTCAGTCCGGCCATGCTACATTAGCTGACATTTCTGTCCTCATTATAGAGGCCACGTTTCCAACAGTCATGAGAGCCGGAGCACAGATGCACCGCAGCTCACAGATGCTTTGTGTCACACGTGCAGTGACTTATGGTCATTGTAGTTCACTGAGATACTTCAGGTGTTTGGGAGGATTAAATCCTGATTGTTTGAGCTGCACGCCGGTGAGAACACTCACATTTCAGTTGGCAGGGTTTGTTTTTTTTGGTGGAAGTCCTGAGTGAACAGGTTCAGCTCAATCATCCAGGTGGTACGATGTCTGGAGGAATGTGGCTCCAAATTACTAGACTGAAGTCTTCAATCAAAAAATACAAACCCAGTCTTTGGCTTTGCATTAAAGACAGAAGTGTTTTTTGATTATAGTTGAAGCTCATATCTGGGACTCGCTATCGTTGGAAAAATGTTGTCAGTATAAAACCTGAAGTTTCATACCAATACCTTAGACTTTACCTTAGAGTGGAGAATATAGAATAATAAACTGCCCTGGAAAATATTTCTTTATCAATCTACATCATTTTTATATAGAGAACGCTAATTAATTAAAAATGTCTCTCTGTTACAACATTTCTAATGATATGAGATAGATAGATAGATAGATAGATAGATAGATAGATAGATAGATGGATGGATGGATGATGGATAGATGGGGATGGATGGATGGATGATGATAGATGGGGATATAGATAGATGATAGATAGATAGATAGACAGATAGATAGAGATGGATGGATGGATGATGGATAGATGGAGATATAGATATGATGATAGATAGATAGATAGATAGATAGATGCAGATGGATAGATAGATGATAGATAGATAGATAGATAGATAGATAGATAGATAGATAGATAGATAATGGATGGATGATGGATAGATAGATAGATAGATATGATGATAGATAGATAGATAGATAGATAGATAGATGATGGATGGATGATGGATGGATGATAGAGATATAGATATGATAGATAGATAGATAGATAGATAGATAGATAGATGATAGATAGATAGATAGATAGATAGATAGATAGATAGATAGATAGATAGATAATGGATGGATGATAGATAGATAGATAGATAGATAGATAGATAGATAGATGGATGGATAGATAGATGATGGATGGATGATAGACAGATAGATAGATAGATAGATAGATAGATAGATGATGGATGGATGATAGATAGATAGATAGATAGATAGATAGATGATAGATAGATAGATAGATAGATAGATAGATAGATAGATAGATAATGGATGGATGATAGACATATGATAGATAGATAGATAGATAGATAGATAGATAGATGATGGATGGATGATAGACATAGATTGAGATATAGATAGATAGGTAGATAGGTAGCTAGATAGATGCAGATAGATAGATACATAGATAGATAGATAGATAGATAAATAGATAGATAGACATATATTGAGATATAGATAGATAGTATAGATAGATAGATAGATAGATAGATAGATAGATAGATAGATAGATAGATAGATAGACAGATTGAGATATAGATAGGTAGATAATGGATTGATGATAGACATATAGATAGAGATATAGATAGATAGATAGATGCAGATAGATAGATAGATAGACATAGATTGAGATATAGATAGAAAGATAGGTTGATAGGTAGATAATGGATGGATGATAGACATATAGATAGAGATATAGATAGATAGATGATAGACAGATTGAGATATAGATAGGTAGATAATGGATGGATGATAGACATATAGATAGAGATATAGATAGATAGGTAGATAGATAGATGATAGACATAGATTGAGATATAGATAGGTAGATAATGGATGATAGATAGATAGATAGATAGGTAGATAGGTAGATAATGGATGATAGATAGATAGATAGATAGATAGGTAGATAGATAGATAGGTAGATAATGGATGATAGATAGATAGATAGATAGATAGATAGATAGATAGATAGATAGATAGATAGATAGGTAGATAGATAGATAGGTAGATAATGGATGATAGATAGATAGATAGATAGATAGATAGATAGGTAGATAATGGATGATAGATAGATAGATAGATAGATAGATAGATAGATAGATAGATAGATAGGTAGATAGGTAGATAATGGATGATAGATAGATAGATAGATAGATAGATAGATAGGTAGATAATGGATGATAGATAGATAGATAGATAGATAGATAGATAGATAGATAGATAGATAGATAGATAGATAGATAGGTAGATAATGGATGATAGATAGATAGATAGATAGATAGATAGATAGATAGATAGATAGATAGATAGATAATGGATGATAGATAGATAGATAGATAGATAGATAGATAGATAGATAGATAGATAGGTAGATAATGGATGATAGATAGATAGATGCATAGTACTCACATTTCATTTGGATCAGGAAATATTGTATAAGTCTCAGAATCCCTTTTTGAATCTTGCTACATTTCCATCAGTAGTTTCGGGGTTTGACACCCAGATCTGCTCACATTTGTAATGCTCCTCTTTAATGACCCTGTCATTATTATATTAAATTAGATTTATTCATCCATCATCATTGCACAGAGTGCAGGTACTGATGTCTGTGTGGGCATTTTCCATAATTAGACTGCTGATCACAAGTGTTGATAAGTGTTTGTGTGGTGTCACCTATTCAGTCGACTGTGCCAGCACCTTGTAGCTTTATCACTTCATCACTTCATTAACATAAGTATAGCCACTTTTATTTTTACTGATTAGGCGATGACGATGTGGTGAAACAACTGAACATGCGACGCTAGCTACTCAGTCACCTTTGCTGAAGTTTGAGTCCTTTATTTACACTGTTATGGCTTAAATACTTCATGTCTTAGCTGTGTATTTTGTATAGATTTTATTATCAGGTTGACTCAGAAATGTCATCATTGTTCGTTGTACTTTTTGTTATAGGTCTGACTCTCCCAACCTCTAGGTGTTGAGTCCTTCGTAAGAGAAATATCAGGGTTCGTGAGTTTAACAGGATAGTAAAGTGGAAAAAACACATTTTTATCTAACTAAATATTCTGCTTCAGTCCATATTTGTTGACGTTTAGAAAACGCACAGTTCTCCTGCTTGTCTCGCCACACAAAGGGAAGAAATGACAAGTTATAGATCAGCTACACATTCACATAAAGAAATGATTGATTTATAGAAGGTTGTGTTGAAATTTTAGCCAGTTTTAATACAATTCAAATGTCACCAGATATTGTGACCGGTATGTGTGTCTGCTCGCTCTCTAAAGGGTTGGGAAGCATGGGATGCACATATTATTTGTATTTATATTTATTTATTCATGCATTATTCATATTTATTGATCAGAATCAGATCTTTTATTCCGATATTGTTTTTAATAGATTATTAGTGTGGTTTCTTGACAGATTCACTTGTGGCTCGCAGAAAATATAGATCAGACAGACGGCGAAACTATCGCTGCAGATGGCGAGCCATCGCGTGGCACCAGACTGTGTGTGTGTGTGTGTGCGTGTGTGTGTGTGTGTGTATTACTATACGTTGTGGGGACATGACTCTGTTTAGACAGTCACATTGTAGGGACTTGCCTTCCTTTTGGGGACAAAATGCACGTCCCCGTAATGTATAACATTATATTTTAGGGTGAGGACCTGGTTTAGGGTTAGAGTAAGGTTAGGTTTAGGTTGAGGTTAGGGTAAAGAAAGAAAGAAAGAAAGATAGAAAGATATTCTTTATTAGTCCCACAGTGGGGAAATTCAGTTTTACACTCTGTTGTTCACACAGTACAGTTCACACAGTACATATACATGTCAATGGAGAGATGTCAGAGTGAGGGGGCTGCTCCTGACAAGCGCCCAGAGCAGTTGAGGGTTTGGTGCCTTGCTCAGGGGCACCTCGGCAGTGCCCAAGAGGTAAACTGGCACCTCTCCAGCAACCAGTTGGTCTTGGTCCATGGGGGATTTGAACCCAGGTCCCCCACATCCTAACCCAAGTCCTTACGGACTGAGCTACTGCCGCCCCTAAGGGTTAGGATTAGGCAATTAACAGTTACACAGAAAGCAGCCAAATGAGTATTGAAAAAGTTTCAATTCAGAATCAATGCGTCATCTGATTGGTTCTTGTGATCAGCCTTTATAGAGACCACCGATCAGACTATTTAGAACGATACCGATCGGAGCACCCTCACTAGCAGCTGATAAATCATTATCGGATTTCTTAAACTCCCGTATCAATATCAAGTATCGGCCTCAATAATCCAGGATTGTAGACTTCGTTTGCTTCGTTTTGCGATGTCGCAGGTTAAAAATGTTGGAAATCGCTGTTTTACCACAATTTTTTCACAGTTTGAAATAATTTTTCTGCTTGTACTGAGTGTCCAAAGGTTTTCAACACACAACTGATATCTTTAAGATATTTACAGAATGTCAGTTGCTGCAAGTTGACAATCAATGCGCTGCCAATGACTGTGTATGGAAATGTGTGTGCATGCCTCTGTTTGTGCATTCTCGTCCTCGTCTTCCTGCAAAGCGACAAACAGAGACACCTTTGTCCTTTTCTATCCTGTTTGATCTGACGTGCAGCCATGTGTAAACTCAAAAAACCTTTAATTCTGTGATTCATAGGCCTCCTCGGTCTTGCCTTGCGACAGGCACCAGTCTGCCGCTGCCGTTAATGTCTTTCAGCCAGAATTTATGTCTACATCCATGCCTCTCTCCTCCTGTCTGCTACTCAGCCCACTAGAGAATTCCCCACCAAAGGTTCTCAGGAACGCCTTGCATCAGAGCCCCACTAATGAAAGGCATTATACATTACAAAGTGTTTGATTTAAGGATGATTTACAGTCCTTTTCCTCAGCAGAGGGGAATGGAAACCTTCTTAGAGATAAGCTCCGAATCCATCTGCAATATTCAAAGGACATCAAAGGGTTCAAATTGTGTATAGGATTCATCGCTGGTGTAAGAACCACAAAGAGAGGTTTCTATCAGATGTGAAATTTCCATAACAGAGTGAGAGGCCTGTGAGTTATTATGATCCCAGAATCAATGGCAGCTTTCATGATATGCAGCCGAGCATGCACTCACTGCATGTTTAGGTGCTCGGCAGTTGTGTCACTGATGTGGTGTTGACACAAACATCAATTCTGTCTGCAAACACAGATATCCCAAATGTTCTTGAACTAGAGCAGATAACCTCTTTGCATTTCTGCTCCCCATATGAATTTCCCTTGCGCTGCAAACAGAAAACAAAAGAAAGTGATCACTTTTGCTGATGAAAGCGAAACTATTTTAATTTTGTTAAGAAACAGAGTAAAATATTCATGAATTTTCACCTCGCCTGCCAGTTTTAATAATTGGCAGGATGTCGTTTACCACCTACACCAACCTCTAATACCTGACAGCTTGTAACCAGCAGCATTTAATCACAGCTGACAACTGATAATCCATGTCTCAGCACTGATGGATCATTGGCTTTTATTTTTTTTTCCTCTTCCTCACCCTTTTTTATTTAATCATTTTTTTTTTCTTCATTTTGTTTTTGTCTTGTGCGTTTGACGCAGAGCGGTTTGGGGCTGGGAAATGTGATAATTTAGTGTGAATTGCTTTTAAGAATGTCTTGGATCCCGTCCACGGGTGTGAGTTGTCACAAGGTTGAGTTTCTAGATTGGCTACAAAGGATTCAGGAGGCTTGATCTAAATTTATAAGGACACTGCTGCAGTAACTCCCACTTTGATGGCCGCCGAGGTGGCTATCATTTGTCGTCCATATGGCATGCTTGTGTGTGATATGCTCCTCCTGAACAGCATGTACCGAATGAGATTTTTCTTCTTTTTCGTCTTACAGCAGCTAAGTGCTGGTGCACAGAAGAAATCAAAGCGTTGTGTTTTGTTTTTTTTTTTTTTTAAATCAGAAGAGATGACTTGATTTTCAGATACTGGTGCTGGTGGGTGTAAATAAATTGGTTTATTTGGTAATTTGATTTCCTGCATCATTTATAGATGTCAACACAGCTATATAATAAAAGGGAGGAAGATTCTATTAAGTCCCAGGTTCAGAGGCAAAATAAAGTGGGCCGAAACAAATGGCATTGGCTCTTTTAACTCAGATATGAATGCTTGTCTTGCATCGCCTCGAGCAAAAGCAGTTCTTATCATGAGTCATTTTCATACTTGTAATAATGAAGTATGTCTGACTGCACAGCACGTGTTCATTTTGAACAGTAACAACAGTCAGAGGACTGATCTGACATTGAATTTATCTATCATTTGTTGGTCAGTGCAGGATTAGATTAGATAAGAAGAACGTGTTTAATATTCATTAACCCTTTAATGGTCTTCTCAAGTGGAAGAGCACATTTTGAGTTGTGATATTTTGTCAGAAAGCTAGTCAACCTAACTGAAACATCTCTAGCATGTGGTTGAAATATATATATATAATGATCCCTCCATCCATCCAACCATCTGCAACCCCTTATCCCGTTAGGGGTCATGGGGGGGGGCTGGAGCCAATCCCAGCTGGCATTGGGCGAAGGTGGGGTACACCCTGGACAGGTCGCCAGTCTGTTGCAGGGCTGACATATAGAGACAACCTTTCACACTCACATTCACACCTACAGGTCATTTAGGGTCTTCAGTGAATCTGCATGTCTTTGTGGGAGGAAACCGGAGGCCCTGGAGAAAACCCACGCTAACACTAACATGCAGACGCCTCACAGAAGGGCCCCAAGCTGGATGGGACCGTCATGCTGTGAGGTGACAGTGCAAACCGCTGCACCCCCGTGTAGCCCCATAATCTGTGGTCGGTTAAAAAAAATATTTGATTTTTCCTGTCATTGCACAAAGGAACTATGTGATGTTTTTTTTCTGGGTCAAACTATTATTTCACTAAATGGACGTTATGGTCTGAGGTGCAGGTACATAGTAGTCGCTGGACAATGATTTGCTTCGGAAGAAATCACTTCCCAAAAGAAAACACTTCATCCCTAAGAGGTTGCCAAGCTCTTGCCAAATAAGCACTTACTGCACTTGAAGAGATAAATGACTCAAAACCACAGCCAAACATTATAAAACAAATCCTTTCCATCGATCACAATCAAGTTGATTTTCTCCAGTTCACTCACACCGTTACTTGGCCTTTTAAGAAAGATTTATACCACCATATAAATAAATGTATGGCAGAGTGAAAAGTGATGCATATACGATGCTTTCCTTAAACCGATACGGTAGTTTTTAATGCATGCTCACATTAAAGAATTTACAGCTTCAGTTAACACCTAATCAGCCAGAGAGATCAGATAAAGATCAGCAAGGTAACTAATCTTGAATGTCTTGTTGCCGTCCCTGTTGTCCTCAGGTGATCCAGACCATCAGCGCAGTCGATAAGGACGAACCTCTGAGCGGCCACCGCTTTTATTTTACCCTTGCTGCACCTGTTGCCGGCAACCTTAACTTCACCCTGCGAGATAACAAAGGTGCGCCAACCATCTGTGTTATTCCTCAGAATTATCTGGTGTTAAAGTTGTTTTCTGTTAAATTGTAAGTGTTTTTTTTTTTTGTCTGGTATAAAAATTCACACAAATACACAAGTCCAGGGAATCTGCGAAAGTCTTCAACAAACACAGTGAAATTGCATTTTCAGCAGCCTGCTGTTGTCAGTAATGGTAGTTGGTTTATCTCAAGCTATAATATGAATCTTCAGTAATCTAAGCTAGACAAATCAAGTCAAAGTAAAAGGCAAAACGACGACTGTGGATTTTGTCCCTCAACACTTCCACTGAAACTTTATTAAGATGGGATCTTTTAATGGACAGTATGAGCCGGAGTTATGACTACAAGCAGAAAATTATTATTAAAGTAGGGCTGCGTGAATAACGTGTTAATGCACATTTGTTTCAACACCACTAATTTCTTTAAAACATGGAAGCAACTTGTGATTTTTAGGTTGTAGCGGGCTTAGTTTTAAAGCTGCTGACATTAGAATCCAGTGGTACCAACCATGTCATACTGGCTCCAAACTTACCTCAAATTTTGGTGAGGAAAACCTGTCATGGCCTTTTCAAAGGGGTCCCTTGACCTCTGACCTCCACATATGTGAATGAAAATGGGTTCTCTCACGAGTCTCCCCTTTACAGACATGCCCACTTTATGATAATCACAGTCAGTTTGGATCAAGTCATAGTCAAGTCAGCACACTGACACACTGACAGCTGTTGTTGCCTGTTGGGCTGCAGTTCACCATGTTATGATTTGAGCATGTTTTTTATGCTAAATGCAGAACCTGTGAGGGTTTATGGGCAATATTTGTCATGTTTTGTGTTTTTAATTGTTGTCCAATAATCAATATAAACATATATTTGCAGAAAGCAGCATATTTTTCCACTCCCATGTTGATAGGACTATTAAATTCTTGACAAATCTCCATTTCAGTTGAACAGGTAACAAAATGTGCAAGTAATCGCAATTAACTATTTTAATCGAAGGACAGCCCTAAATATGATGCTTCACCAGTCTAAGATAGACAAATCAAGTTGATGTGTTTCAAAATAAAAGTCTTTTTAGTGGGCTTTTGAATACATTGCTGCAAAAAAAATGAGGACTGCTGATTTTGTCCTCCATCATACACTGAATCCTCATTAGGATGGGATCATTTAAGGGTCAGTATGAGCAGGAGGGGTGATTACAGCAAGAAAAGTATTGGTATAAACTGCTGGGAAGTCCTGAAAAAAATGTCCGTACTGGTTTCCCAGAAATACTCTGGGTATGATAGTGAAATAAGTATTAAATTACATTCTGTGTGGTCTTAAAAGTCTTAAATTTAACTTGCTGCAGACACCCTGAAGTCAGTCACCAATTTAAAAATTATACTAAACGTCTACGTCCCTGTCAAAGCCCCACATGTTCGATCAACCCTGTCGCATTCAGCTGCTAAATCAAAAACTCCCCTGGGAAAATTGCCAGTGGCCTTCAGAGTCTGTAAAGGGTGCTGGTCAAGTTAGGTACGGTCTATTTGCTGCTTACTTCCTTCAAACTGAGCCTGGCAGCGGTGCAATTGACACTTTGGCCATTGCTCACTCTGGCTCTCTATATCTGCCCCGCATCGGGACACAATCTACTCTGCAATCTGACTCAGGAGAAGAAGTAGAGAGTAACTGGTGCCCCCCGGTGTGCCCAATCGTGCCAAATGAAACCATAATTCTGCCATGACAGTGCCCTCACTAGCCCTTTTTTGTAATTGTTCATCAAAACTGAATGCAAAAGCAAACTTTCTGCTGCAACTGGAGCACATCTGAGATTTGTGCCACAATCCACGACGGCAGGCTCTCCGTGCACTAGATCACAGAATTACTTTCACCTTAACACACAGGCTGAAAACTGCCTTTGTGCCGTAATGACTTGCTCACCACCTACACACAAAGCAGTGGGTGGATGAAAAAAATTAGCTGCTCATATACTGTAGGAAAACTTTGCATATAGCTTTAACAACACGAGAACTGTGCTTGACTGTCATGAATCCCGCTGCTTTAAAGCCACATGCACAGCTGATTTACTCTCTGAGGTAAATGCCCCATGCTGAATGTTTTGTCCGAGCTCGGCTAAGGTTTCTATCTTACTTACTTAAGGTAGCAGCAGTAATCCATGTGAGTGCAGATCCATGTTACATTATGAACTGGATTTTTAATGGTAACCTCGCAGCAGATTACGAGCAGCTTTGCTGGAAGATGTTTTTTATAGCTCCTTAAATCTGACCAGCCGCCGTCAGGCCCAGCCGCTCTACGTCGGAGGTTGTTGCAGGCTCAGTTTTAAAGAGAGTGAAGCTACCGGCACCGTGTGAAACTAGAAAATCCAAGGAATCCATTGGTATCAACCATGTTTACTAGCTTGTTGCAAAGGAGGTTAAATAACGCTCTAAATTTCCACTAAATTTTGGTGAAGGGAAACTGTCATGGCCATTTTCAAAGGGGTCCTTTGACCTCTGACCTCCAGATATGTGAATGTAAATGGGTTCTCTGGGTCCCCACCAGTCTCCCTCTTTACAGACATGCCCACTTTGTGATAATCACAGTCAGTCTGGATCAAGTCATAGTCAAGTCAGCACACTGACACACTGACAGCTGCTGTTGCCTGTTGGGCTGCAGTTTGCCATGTGATGATTTGAGTATAGTTTTTATGCTAAATGCAGAACCTGTGAGGGTTTCTGGACAATATTTGTCATTGTTTTGTGCTGTTGATTGATTAATTTCCAATAATAAATATATACATATAGTGTATTTGCATAAAGCAGCATATTCTCCCTTAACATACATTTTGAGCAGATAAAAAATGTGATTAACTATTTTAATCAAATGACAGTCCTAATATGAATATTTTCACCTGATTGGACTCTTAGAGCACTTTCACAAGCTACAGGATGCATGTATGAATTAACAAATTCATCTTTTTCATCTCGAGAGCTGCCACTTCTGTGCAGGGAATAACAGACTTTGATGTGCTGCAGTCCAACTTTTTCACTTTGACTCGACACTGATCTGCTATGTTCACAGATCCCTTTTCCTCCAGTTAATTTTGAGTGACTTTATAAATGTCACTATTTTTGTGGACTTTATTTAGCATATTCTATATTTTCTCTTTGGCCCAGATGTCAAACAAGCATCGGCCTTCTGCGGAAATCAAAGTCAGTCCTCTCCCACTCATGTTAACCTGTCGTCCACCTCGACAAATGCCCACGCAGGCAGCCTGCGATTACTGCGATCACAACTGTCCAAAGAAACCCCACAAACCGTTTGATTAAACAGATTAAATGTTGACTTGTGAAATCGTCCTTGTACATTTTGAACAGATGAAAATGTGCAATTAAATTGCATTTAATCGCTGATTAATTGTGATTCAATATTTTAATCAATGGACATCCCTAATATTAACACATAACAGCATGGTTAAGGTCAGAGACAGATTGTGGTTCTGGCAAATATTAGAAGTAAAGGAATAGTTCAACATTTTGGAAAACATGCTTACTTGTAAGAGCCCCCTCTATCTGTCTGTTAAGTATGAAGCTAGAGCAGCTTAGCACTGAAATATGTGAGTACTTTCACCACTGTTCGGCATCACAAGGGTAACTCTAAAAGTACTAATAGTACTTTTATCCTGTAGTTAAATGTGTAGTTAAAGTGTTTCACATTTACTACCAGAAGATATGTATTTAATAAAACACGTGTTTTGTTTTCAGCCCATCACAGTTGTTACCAATCTACTGTGTGTGTTTTTCTTCACCTGTGAGAAAATTTTTTGCTGATTTGACTAATGTGGCATTTACAAGAGAATCCATCTCCATATTCATTTTTACCTTTTTCTTAGACTCAAAGAGCAATCTGAATATCGCTCAGAAAAACAAAGGAGTTGTCCTTCAAGGCGAAATCTACATTTCAAGTGTGACAGCTCAATTTGAAAGTGCATTTCAATCTATTGAAGTAGTTGTCGCGAAATGGCTTTTTTTTTTTTTTTTTTTTTTTTTAAGCTGCTGTAATGGCATATTGTTCTCCTCTGGCTGCCTCTTTCTCTCTCATACGCTGAGGTTTCATTTAAGATTTTTACCATCAAACCAAAGCTGTTATTAGCCAACAGGTGGTCAAAGCCAGGGAGAGACGCCACAGTGTGTCATATAATGAATTGTGTTAATGACACCATCTGTTGGCATCCCTGCTTTTAATACTGTAAAATCACTTCAAATTTCACAACCGAAGCACAGCAATCATTACAGAATAGACATTGAGCCTCCTGCTAGTCATATATATGAATTTCATTGTTTATTTGAAGCCCATAAAGTTGCAAATTAAACACAGCTCTCCAGGCTCTTACAAGTTTGACCGATGATTCTCCTCTACTTTACAGACAACACGGCGTCCATATTGACGAAGCGAGGTGGTTTCAGGAGACGGGAGCAGCCTATGTACCGGCTGCCAGTGTTGATTATGGACAGTGGAAGTCCTGCGTTAAGCAGCACAAACACACTCTCGGTGCGAGTGTGTGACTGCGACTCTGACGGCGTGGCCTTGTCTTGTGGAGCGGTGGCCTACACCGCGACCGGCCTGAGCACCGGCGCCCTCTTGGCTATTTTAGGCTGCATCATCACACTTCTGGGTAAGATCTATATGACCCCAGAGTCAGAGGTAACAAACAGCGTTTTTATGCAGCTGGGGAGGTTGGTATAGAGCTCAGAGTGATCTTATTGCAGCTTTGGCTGCTGTCACTGTCAGATATGAAGACATTAATTTCAACAATTTAATTGTAGTTACTCACTAATATAACTGGGTGTCTGATCACGGTGTTGCTTGCCTCACTTGCAGTGGTGGAAGACATATTTAGATCATTTACTTGCATAAAAGTTGCAATACCACAACGTAAAAATACTCCATTAAGTAAATAATTGTACTTATCAATTATCTAATATCATTTGCAAAATGTACTAAACGTAACAAATGTAAAAGTCCACATGCAGAACAATCACTCCCATGAGTGTTAGTGTATAACTGTACTATATATTGTATTATTGGTTGATTATGGAGTTGCAAAAATGAACCGATTAGTTGCCAACTATTAAATTAATTGGCAACTAATTTGATAATCAATTTTAGTCATTATTTAAGAAAGAAAGAAAAAATTCTCTGATTCCAGCATCTTAAATGTGAATATTTTCAGGTTTGTTTACTCCTTTATGACAGTAAACTAAATATCTTTGAGTTGTGGACAAAACAAGACATTTTAGGACGTCATCTTGAGTTTTGGGAAACACTGATCCACATTTTTCACCATTTTCTGACACACAACAAATTATATTTAATTTTTAAAGTGTATAACAATTTTACTAACACATCTATAACTCTTAGAATCTGCAAATATGTTTAATACATGTCTAATATCTTTCTAGTACATTTCTCTCTGACTAAGACTATAATAGTGTAAAAAGTAGGCTACGTCAAGTTGTTCCAAGGGACACACAAGAGGGGGTCTGCAGTATATCCTCTATCTTTTAAAGGGTCCTTAGCTGAAAAATTACTCTTTTATAGACCAAACAACTAATCCATTAATGAAGAAAATCCAACAGATTAATCGATGATGAAAATAATCGTAATTTACCCTGGTTGATTTTACTTTGTACCTGGTTGAGTTGTAATTAATTAAGTTTATTCTATAACAAAGTCTAATGTTAGACGTATAAAGTCGTATATAATGGAAATACTCATGTAAGGTTCAAGAACCTCAGAATTGTGCTGAAGTACAATACTTGAGTAAATCTACTTAGCACAGCTCGCTGTCCTCCGATATCAGCAATTAATTAACAACTTAAAGAAACTGACCTCAGCTCAGTGTGTTGTCTTAATTTGCACTTAATGTCAAGACAATTACATCATACATAATAGATAGATGGCAGCAGCACATAATCAGAAATTAGCACCAAGCGAAAGCTAAAACGTCGTCCCGAAGCAAATCTGCAGTATAGCAATAAAACTACCAGCAGTATCAGCAGCTGCTGATGGTGCCAAGCGCACAGATACCACCTGAAAGAGCCAAGTCATTGACCGCCGATGGTATTACGCACGGTGAAGTGAAGCGGCGATCACCGGCATCTCTGTGAGCAGGGTGGAGTCTCTGCAGTCCCACATTACAAACTACAGAGCAGGAAAACCATGCGTTGGGCTTGAGATGTGTGTTTGTCGCCGAGTCGATTAGCCCTAACGGCTAATGTGACAGATGACAAGCAAAACAGAATCACTGAATGTCAGAAAGGAGCAGCAGCGAGCACTGCATAAACACTGTTATGTGTATGAAATATGACCAGCAGCAGCGTCGCAGACAGTAAGCAAATGGGCCTGGCAAAAGCAGCGTCGCATTAGGGACTGTACACAGAGGGGGCTGAATCTTATATTTAATATTATAAAATAAAATAAAACTGTAAGTCCTTTTCCCAGCGTTACTAATAATGTCTTTGGACTTCACCCTTGATTTAAAATGAAAAATAGCCTCCCTCCCAATATATCAAAATGACATATTAATTACAAACATAACAAAATTGCGAATGTTCTAATGTTTGCCAAAAATACCCAGATGTCGTACTGATTCAGAGAAAGTCTCCAGTATGCATCAGACCAGTCTACCTCGCCTACTCTATCCCACAACGCAATGCACTGGACCGCTACAGGCTACGGTTACACTCACAACGGCAGCCAAAACAGCTTGTTTGTTATATTTTTCGTAGCTATTTCATCATTAAATTCACGTCTGAAAATCTTTGAGGCGAGAAATCAACTGTGTAGATTTTGAATGTTTACAATTTTACAAAATTTGATGATGAATCAAGCAATTTCTCCTCTTAAACGAGGGGCTTTTATTTCCTTGTTGACGGATAGTTTGTTTAAATATCACAACGTAAATGTCTACTGGCAGACATACCATGACCACGCCCACATAGGACGCAGGAAGTGTGGCCTATTTCAAACCTTTAGCGGAGCTTATAATGCGTCATCTTTGTTATGGAGCATCTTTGAAATAAGATCACATGCTAATTATTTTTTGCACCCAATCTCAAAAGTGAGGAATGGATCTGTGATGAAAAGTTGATTAAAAAAAAAAAAATCCGACAGAAAATCAAAGTACAAACCCTCCCCCTCCATGACCCATCCTCTCCCCACATTCATGTTTGTAACATCCCTTTGCAAATCAGTGGGCAGCCCATTGATAGCTTAAATAGACTCCAACTTATAGCATCACTTTCGAGTTGTGTGCCTGAAGTAGCTGGCAGGCTTTGCTTCCAACAGTCTTTATAGGTCAGGTTTAAGTTCAGATTTAAGTGGAGGTAATGTTAGATATAAGGTGCTGCACTACAAAACGCTGCTTACCTCAGTGTTTACAACCCATTCAGCCTTATCTTCGCTGTTATGCATTCTGCAGGCGGCTGAACATGCAAGAGAAGCTTTTGCTAAAGCAGAGTTGCATCGTGAGGTCTTGAATGTGTCAAACCTGGAGGGAGATATCTTCCCCTCACATTTCCTCTTTGGTAAATACATGTGACCCAGGTCATCCAGCTCTGAATAGCAGCCTGGATGTTTACAAATAAAAACACCACTGAAATCCTGCCAACAGATCAATTAACTAGAGTCGGTATACTGGATTTTGGCAGAATATTTTAGTTTGAGAGTTTAGCTGGACCCAGTAGATGATGAAATATATTCTGTGGGTCTGATGTGGTCACCTTGACTTGATTTAAGATATTTAATTTTGGTTTGGGCACCCTTTGAGAAATAGAAGTGTTTTGCCGAAAAGACGCTCTGGCTGTGATGCCATTAGTCCAGAAATTATTTTTTTATGAATTACAGCTGTCAAAGTCAACACAATAATGACATGCTAGCACAAATTTGTTTTCACAGCACTAATTTCTTTATGTATCAACACTACTTGCGATTTTTAGGTTGTAGCGGACGCGGTTTTAAAGTTAATGTGAATACTGGGCTCATATTAAACTAGAAAAGATAAGGAATCTACTGGCCATCTTCAAAGGGGTCCCTTGACCTCTGACCTCCAGATATGTGAATCAGATATGTGAATGAAAATGGGTTCTGTGGGTACCCACGATTCTCCTCTTTACAGACATGCCCACATGCATAAAGCAGCATATTTGCCCACTCCCATGTTGATAAGAGTATTAAACACTTGACAAATCTCCCTTCAAGGAACATTTTGAGCAGATAAAAAATTTGCGATTAACTATTTTAATCAAATGACAGTCCTAATATGAATCTTTTTACTTGATTGGACTCTTAGAGCACTTTCCCAAGCTACAGGATGCATGTATGAATTAACAAATTCATCTTTTTCATCTCGAGAGCTGCCACTTTTGCGCAGGGAATTGCAGACTTTGATGTTTTGCAGTCCAAGTTTTTTCACTTTGACTCAACACTGATCTGCTATGTTCACAGATCCCTTTTCCTCCAGTTAATTTCGAATGACTTTATAAATGTCACTATTTTTGTGGACTTTATTTAGCATATTCTATATCTTCTCTTTGGCCCAGATGTCAAACAAACATCGGCCTTCTGCGGAAATCAAAGTCAGTCCTCTCCCACTCATGTTAACCTGCTGTTTACTAGTGTCCACCTCGACAAATGCCCATGCAGGCAGCCTGCGATTACTGCGTTCACAACTGTCCAAGCAAACCGCACAAACCGTTTGATTAAACAGATTAAATGTTGACTTGTGAAATCACCCTTGAACATGAGGGTCTCGTAAGTATTTATACTTTATGTGTAAGTCTCCAGCAGCCTTTATTAAAACCTTCTAATGCCAGTTATGGTTAAGCGGCATTTATGTGACAGTGCTCCTCCTGCGTTTTGAGCACTCCATACTGAAAAATAAAGTGTAATTTCATTGAGAGAAAGCAGTGCCTGGAGGCTGCCTGACTCAGTGATGAGATTTTAGATCATTTCCTCTCCTTAAAGGAGCTCTCATGGTGCCTTCCCCCAGTTATGTTTCAGTGTTTTTATAAACTTAATTAGATGTTTTCACGGAGGTCATAAATGAAGTATGTATGGAAAACAGCATTTCAAGGACAGGCTTTCTGCTTCTGCTTTCTAGTGCAACATCAAGATGTTAGTAAAGACACTTGTGAATGAGAATTCATTAACATAACCTTAAAGACGATGCAGCGCTGAGCCGTCACCTCCTGCCTGCATTATTGCTCATAAAACCCACAGACAAAGCGTCACCACATCATGGCAGAGTCGTCGTTTAACGCTCAGGTGATCTTCATGGAGAGCTGAGGAGGATCCAAACAGCAACATGTACAATAACTGAAAGGAGCTCTTCGGTGGGGTCAACTTTGCTTTTTATTCCAGTCCTTTTGGAGTTTGCCTTCCTTTTATTGCAGCAGAGAATACTTCACTTGATAAATGAAAACTACCAAAGAGCAACAGGGGGAAATGTGTGGCGGTGCAACCCTGAGCCCAGTATTGCTAATGAAAGCTGGCTCTGCTCTGCGCGGCGTGACCTCAGGCCACAGGCTTAGAACTAATGGCCTCCTGTTTAATATACCTCCAGGTCGCCTTTTCTCTGTGTTTGTGTCCTTAGCTGTCCCCATCAGTCTGTTTTGCTCAATTGGATCAGCCTCTTTCCTTCTTTTCTCTGTTTCGTCTTTGTGCATATTTCCCCCCGCCTGTTCCCTTGTATTAACAGTCCATGTGCTGATCTTCCTTGGTGCTTCTCCATCAAGACCTCTTTCAATCTGTAGGTAGCAATTGAGGCTGTGATTGCGTGTGATTGTATCGTTTTGGATGAGACGCGAGTCGGAATAAGACCCGAGCTGCTGTCATCCTCAGATGCTCTTAAAGGAACAGTGTGTAACATTTTGGGTGATCTATTAGCAGAAATGAAATATAATGATCAGAGCTGTGAATAATCAGCTGAAACGAAGAATCTGGTTTTCGTTAGTTTAAAATGAGCCCTTCATATCTACATAGGGAGCGGGTCCTCTTCATGGAGACCGCCATGTTGCTCCGCCATGTTTCTGTAGTAGCCCAGAACAGACCAAACACTGGCTCTGGAGAGACCCTTTCACGTTTTTACCACTGTAGTTCTCCAACGCGCTTGTGAAACTGCGGCATTATGAGTCGCAGGGTGGAAAACTGTAGTATCGCCATCCACCATCTGACATTCGTTGCTCCTCAAATACTGTTATCATGGTACGGACGGCCTCTGAGCGAGGTCAACGGCATTTTGCTCACGGTTTTGCACTCAGCGGCTCATGTTACCACAGTCTTGGAAAGGGAGGAGTAAGCGGAGTTGTACTCAGCTGGTTACAGTCTGCAACCGCACCACTAGATACCACCAAACCCTACGCACTGTACCTTTAAGTATTTCCATGGTATATTACATTATACTTCTACTGTAATATTGCGCTTTGTTATTGAATAAACTACCAACCTCCAATTACAATACTTGAAATTTCCCAACTTGACCACATGCTAAAGCAAAGCATCAGTAATAATTAACCAATAATAGAGTACCAGATGTACCAATATTTGTGCATACTGGGTACTTACGTAATACATTTTGCAGATGATATTTAAGTACAATTGTACACACATATTATACACAAGTGCCGTGTATTGAAAACCGTACTTAAGTAAGTAGTATTAGTGTCAAAATATACTAAAAGTACCAAAATTAATCATTTGGTTCTTTTCAGAATAATTTGTATGTATTATTATAATATCTTTAGTGATACGTTCATGTGTTCATCACTTTAATGTTGCTGCCGGTGAAGGTGGAGCTATGATTTAATCTATATACTGTTGGGTAGCGCAACATATAGTGTTAAATTGTAAATTATGTATATTTTGTGTTAATAATCTGGATTTACAAAATAATTAAAGCTGTCAAATATACATATAGTGAAGCAAAAAGTACAAATGTAGTGAAGTAGAAGTATAAAGTAGCTTAAAATGGAAATACTCAAGTAACGAACACAAAATTGTGCAGAAGTACACGCTGTTAAGTCTGCTTCTTTTTCTTTCCTCCGTCACACGCTCCTACCTGTCGTCAGTCTAATAACTACAATGAAAAGCTGTGAGTGGAGGACTCTTCAGAGCGCCAGTCCTCTGCTCGTCTTAGGATTCATCGGCTGTGTCTGAGAGCTTCGGTCTCAACCGTTTCCACCTGACTGCCTTTAAACCTCACTGAGCTGCGTTCACATTACCCGCTCTACGTACTCATAAGCTAAGTGGTCATTAATCATAGGTTGATATTTTTAGATTTAATTACAGAGCTTGTCCTCTACATTTTGCAGTAATATCTATGTTTTTTTTCTTTCTTTCTTTGTTTTTGTAAATACATTTTTATTGATACAGTCACTTTTGGATGATGGATCTAAACTGCGGAGACAATCATTATGTTGTTAGGATCCAGTGCCTTTTTCCTCTAGTACAGGTCAGGTATGGCTCAATCCTCCAGAGGGCCAATTAGGACATTACGTAGCACTCCAACTCTCCAGACAGTTATTTCTGTCTGAGTTCTGCTTATCAGACTCATTCTAGAAATCTTCATGTCCATTCATCTGCCTCTTATTTTACTGTCTGCCTCCCATGTTAGCCCCTCTGTCTGTGTCTCTATTTATGCGTCTATATTCAGATGGCAGACTAATTTATTTTCCCAGATCTGATCTTTAAGCTCCACTGTGCTCATTGTAACCTACGGATTTGTGTGTTTAAACAGTGTAATTATTTGCTATCACACTGGTTGACATCCTAAAAATAAAAGAAGAAAAGGAAATCAGCCCCTTTTTTTGTAAACTTAGCAAGTCAATTAAGAGCAGATTTGTCTTCATAATGACAGCCTGGCAGGAGCTAAAAAGACTTCTTGTAAGCGAATTGGGAGGAAGAAAAGCTAACAGCTGGCAGAAAGACATACAGAAATGAAAAGGGGAAAAAGACGTAAAGAAGCACAGGCATATAATCCGGACAGATAACATCAGCAACAGCAAAGAAAACATAAAAGCTGTTTGAATCATGCAGCAAACATACAGCAGCGCTGATAAAGAAGCCAGTAACGTGGAGGATTTGTGTTCCTAGATCGTGATTGTTTCTATACCCTTCATCATCGAGCTGTGATGCTGAATGAATTTCATTGCGATGTCTTCGGTGCAGGAGACTGATATCTGTCATGTTGATGAGGACACATGGGATCCCCGTATAGACGCCTTTATTTTCTTGCCAACTCTCCTCCGTGTTTCTTATTCTCTGTTCTCATAGCTACAAATTTGAAGTCAGTGACTAACAGTTGTCAGTTGCAACTGTTTTCACTATCAATCAATTGTTTGTCATTTATTAATGAAAAAAGTTGCTGCTTTTCTTTGTTTTGGGCTGTCGGTCAGACGAAGACATACAGTATCTGTGACTCAATGTGACGGTCAGTTTTTACTATTTTCTGATATTTTTTGGACAAAACGATTAATCAATTAGTTGAGAAAATATCCAAGAATAAAAATAATTATGTCTGTGATGCTACACACAGCATCGTGGCTGCTAACGCTCCCGGACGGTGAACTGGAGACAGTGAACGCAGCATCGTGGCTGCTAACGCTCCCGGACGGTGAACTGGAGACAGTGAACGCAGCACCGTGGCTGCTAACGCTCCCGGACGGTGAACTGGAGACAGTGAACGCAGCACCGTGGCTGCTAACGCTCCCGGACGGTGAACTGGAGACAGTGAACGCAGCATCGTGGCTGCTAACGCTCCCGGACGGTGAACTGGAGACAGTGAACGCAGCATCGTGGCTGCTACAGTAGCTTTCCTGATGGTGAACTGTTGACGCAGTTGTCTGTTGTGCTTATATACTGCAAATCTTGTGGTTAACGGTTAATGAACGGTTAATGAGTTTCAGTTATCGGTTAAGAAAAATTTTCAAAATTAGCATCCCTACCCTGGTTCCCTCGACAAAAATCCAATGGGATTTTTCAGTTGAGTTTTTGAGATTATAGAAAATAAACTCTGTGGCAAACACACGTTTATGATACCTACAAGTATTGTTCCATAGAATAATCTTCATAAATAAACACCATATCTATGGTTTTTGAATTGTAAATGTAATTGAAGTAAAAAGGCTATAACTGCCTTTCTAAGACAGAGCAAAAAATTTCAACTATCTGCTACTTTTAGCAATGTCAAACATTTATCCCTTACTTTTAGCTCACAGTTTCAACTGTTTGTCTTCTACTTCTAGCTGCTAATTTCAACCATTTATCTGCTACTTTTAGCAAACAAGCACTCGATCAATTTATCCATTACCTTGGCCTCTTTTCACTCATGGTGCTTAAAATCTCCTGAAAAACGTAAACCAAAAAAGTATTTCTCATAGGATTAAATAGTCAAAACTAAATAAGCAACAATTAAGTTAAAGATTGAATTAAAAATAAATCCATACTTAAGTGCTGTTTATTAAGAGTTTAACAGAGGAAAAAACTCAGCTTAATGTGCTTCATGACAGCTGTGTGCATGTGGTTTGAGCCTGTTGGACTGACAGCGGCCTGTATTTTAATTCAAGTGTTGCTAAATCCTGATCGGAGTCCCGCCCATTTCAAATCAGTTAGAAGAGCTCTCTGAAAAACACAAATACAGAAATCTCTCATAACTACATCATATAACCAAAATTGTTCCAACTTTTACAGAAAATGCTGCATTCATGCAGGACTTTTTAGTAAATAGCAAATCGAGAAAATGTGTTTTAAGGGCCTTTAATAATGGCACTACCACAGACATGATCTTCCTTCCAGAAATCCATATTTAAACATCCTTTAATTTCAGACAGTTGCTGATTGATGCTGCTCTTAGAAATTGCTCTGCAGCGCCGAGAAAATGAGTGAATAATCAGTCCCAGTTTCTCCAGAATCACACGGCACACGGAGAGGGAAAAAAAAAAATGCTCTAATGAGAAAATGCATTCAATGATGCATGTTGGTAAGAAAAGGGCAGCGCAGAAAACTCACCTTGTTCAGGATCGATTGTGCCGAGTAGATCATTTAAACAATTCAATTACAGCAAAAAGCTGTTGTAACACCAAATTGATCTCCTTTGCTTCTGTTTTTTTTATTCTGTGTACATCATCAGAAAAATGTGTTATGAAGAGTGGTGTCTTTGGTCTGGAAATCATTTCTTAGAGGACCTTTGGTACCTGACACAGACTCGGTATTTGTATGCCCGGCCATCCAACTGCTCATCCTAGTAGGACGTGATTGGATGTTGGCTCGCTTCCAGTCTGTGAAACATCGCGGCTGCCTTCTAGGCATTAAACCCTAAAGAGCTTTGCTGGAAAGCACTGAGAATATTCTATTTCAATGTGCCACTTTGTAATTCACTTTGGAGAAGCCCTACTGAATCGAATCGAATTTAAAATGACTCCAGTTCCTAAAATTAAAGGAAACAATCTTCCTCAGAGATGTTTGGCGTTCTGTCTTAAAGTGCTAAAAAATAAAAGGTGTCACAGATATTAGTGGTGCAAGACTGGAGGGACCATTCCAAGTGTTTCACAAAAAAACTGTTGTAGGGTACCAGCAGGCACCAAATAGCCAACAGAGAGCTACCCATTCATCTCCTGTAGCCTTTCCAAGTGACACTTCCCTCCCTTCCATCTCTTCCATTTGCTCCCTTATTAGAGCGTGTGAAGTGGTGTTTGAATTCGGTTCCTGGGCCTCTTTCTCGGCTGCCTGCAGTAGCTCGACGTCGAGGAGGAAAAGAAATATGGGCCCACGGAGCGATATTTCACTGGCACCAGCTTGACATTGATGGATAGAGGATCATTAGACATTTGCCAGTTTGCTTGGGCGTGGAGTTATTTTCAGCAATAATGTATGGGAGAGGGAGCAGGGGCTGGAGGAGGGATCCTGGTAAGATCTCAGAGGGACACAGATCCCAGTTTGGTGGAGTTTTCTACAAGTCTGGAAGCAAAATGTAGGTGGTGGAAACCACAGAGGGGGACAATATATTACATTGCAAATTTAGTTTTGTAAATTTAATCTTGTTTTGTTTTTTTTTTTTATTCTCAGTGCAGTGGTTTCTCAACCTATTTAGTCATATATTCCCCCACAGCTCTGCCAGATGAACTCAGATAGCCCTTCACTGACTCCGCCAACATGTTTCACATGTTCATTTGATTTTAAACAGGATGTTATCTAACACTGACAGTTACACAGAAGTGGATATTGTCAGCCTCCAGTAATATTTCTATTCAGAACAATTTAACTGTCAGTGTTTAATAGGTTTAAGTTTACCATCCATTTGGAGAGACTGAAGCTGGATGTTTCAACCATTTTTCTGCTACTTTTAGCAATTTCAACCATTTATCTGCTACCTTTAGGTAACAATCCAGCTTTTATCTGCTGCTTTTAGCAATTTCAGCTGTTTATCGATTACTTTTAGCTAACAATCAAGCTTTTTCTGCTACTTTTAGCTAACAATTTCAACTGTTTTTCTGCTACTTTTAGCTAAATTTACTTCTAACAATTTCAACCATATTTCCATTACTTTGGCCTCTTTTTAACCCATGTATAGATACAGTATGTGTGTGTATATATGAACTTGGTAAATGGGACTTGCATTTATATAGGGCCTTTCTAGTCTGTTGACCACTTAAAGCATTTTATGCAACACTTTCACAAACCATGCAAGGTGCCAACCAACACTTATACACATATATATATGTAAATTATGTATGTACAGTATATACACTCACCAGCCACATAATTAGGTACAGCTTGTCAGGAAAAGGTTGTACCTCTTTTGCGTTCAGAACTGTCTTAATTCTTCGTGGCATACTTTCAACAAGGTGTTGGATTCATCATTCCTCAGAGATGTTGGTCCATATTGACATGATAGCATCACACAGTTGCTGCATATATATATATATATATATATATATATATATATATATATATATATATATATATATATATATATATATATATATATATATATATATTCTGGCAGCTGCAGCAGTACCCCTGGAGTATAAGCACCCCTGGTTTGGAATATTGACTCCGACGTCTCTTCTTTCTCTGTAGTGATGGTTCTGCTAATTGTGACAATGCGTCGGAGGAGGAAGGAGCCTCTGATTCTCGAGGAGGAGAGGGACATTAGAGAGAACATCGTCCGCTACGACGATGAGGGCGGGGGAGAGGAGGACACCGAGGCCTTTGACATGGTTACCCTCCGCAACCTAAACGTCATCAGAGACCCCAACGTTAGGCGAGACGTCACACCAGATACTCCCACCTTCTTTCATTATCCATCAACTGCTCGCCCATCCTATAAATCCCTGCCAGACAACGTGGTGTTTCGAGAGTTTATTTGGGAGCGACTTAAGGATGCTGATGTGGACCCGTCAGCACCCCCGTATGACTCTCTGCAGACATATGCTTTTGAAGGCAGTGGCTCTGTTGCAGAGTCACTAAGCTCTTTGGAGTCACTAAGTACAGACTCGGATCAGAACTATGACTATCTCAGCAACTGGGGACCACGCTTCAAAAAGCTGGCCGACCTGTACGGCAACAGCGACGGCACCGGTGTCTTCTCATAGCCCCTAAATGTCTCTCATAACATTTCTGAGACTTGAAGAAAAAAAAAAAAATTACGAGTAATTTATTGTCAGAGAAAATGATTTTGTCTGCCTTAGCGCACCGGAGGAAAAGATTCAAAAACAACACAAGAGAGATTGAAAGAAAAACACTTTGACTTCAAAGGTTTTTGGTTTGTTTACCTCCTTGTGTGGATTTTTGAAAAGTGTGCCATGGTGAGTTTTGACACGGACTTCAAAAGTGGCTTGACTGAGGAGGAGACCTTGTGTGCAAAAGACATTAAAGGTTTCAGATCTTGGGCTCCAGTCCAACCACTGACTGCAGGATGCATACATGTTGGAGCATTTATACGGGGAGGCACCTGTCCTTTCATTCCAGCGATGGGCATGAGCCCAGCTCTCTTGCTTTGATGCATTCCTTTGCTATCTTTGTGCTAAAAAAAAAAAAACACATTTCTCATGAAATGCTGCGTCCCTGGCGGCTAATCAGCAGTCACTTGACTGTTCATAGGAAATATGACAACAATTTCCGTGGGGTTTATCTTCTTTTTTTTTTTTTTCTTGGTTGGGGATCAAGGTAATGAGAAACTGTTTTCCATAAACATTTTCCACATTATTTATGGACTCATACCTCTATATGAAAAGTTCAGCTGCACTCATACAGTGTAAACAAGTAGTTGATGTGCTAAGGAAGTGATGTGAAGACATGCTGTGCAAATAATAAAAAGAATGACACGTCATCGATGTCTCCACTGGGTGAAACAGGAACGTATAATTTATCTTATTCTTCTAACAATACATTTTGCAGATGTTGCAATGTAGTGTTTGTCTGAGTCTGTTTTTTGTTCCGTCTTTCTATTGACAAGTCCAATGTATGATTTCTGAGCTATAAAATGTCAGGACTCGGTTCTGCTTTTGTACGAAGCGGGGGGCGGGGGGACGTCTGCTACACGAGAAAGCTTTGTTGAAAGATCAGTCCTTGTTGTGCTTGATAGCGAGATTCGCACCAACTAGACTCTAGAAAAAAAATGTTTCTGAAGTGACAGTCCTTAACTGGGTGAAGTTTGTAAGTAAATGAATTTTGCTTCTGTAGTTTGCAGAGTCCGGCATTTATTGTCATTCAGAAATGAGATCAATAATGCCCGCGGTTTGTTAGTGAATTGATGGTGAAAGGACACACCGTATGATCATTTGTTTTTCCAGCTTAAACAAATTAATTGGGTGTCCACATGTACAACCGATGTATTATTTATTTTGAAGAGGCAGAATTGTGCAAATGATGTTTTTATCCTTTTTGCTGAAAATAAAATTGACATTCAGTTCCTTAAAAGGCTGAAGGGATTTCTATCAGTCAGGCAAGGAATCTCTGTCTGTCTCTGTGTTATCCACGTATCTGGAAAACCGCTCAGCCGATCAACTTCACAATTGGCCTCACAAGCCTCGACCTGTGTGTGTTTTTCCCCCGTGAGTAAGACGGTATTTCCCAGGTGTCAGACTTAATGCTAACTTATTAAATCCGTGCTCTACTTTATAATGGCAGTGCTTCGGTTACACGTTTCGCGAGGACACCGCACGAACATGAGCTGACGTGGAATCCTGACGAGGAACCTCACCGCAAACAGACATTATCAAAGCTCCTCAAAGTTATCTGTTTTCGCCGCCGTCCGCGTAGTTAGAAAAATTTGGATGTGCACAGTCAGGCAAAAAACATGCCGCACTGAACCCTCACGAAGGGCCGTGCTTAGGACCGTGGATGTACAAGGAGAACTGGATACAGCGTTGGAAGCGGGCTCCTGTTCATTCCTGGCGCATGAAGCCAAAATTGCTCGACTGCCAAGTGATAAAGTACCTGGATCATCCAGCGATCTTTTTTCCCATTGGGCCCATAAAACAGGCGCAGTAGCGTTTCCTTTAACCCCGCCTCCCAGCCCTCACTCCAGCCTCTGTCTGGGTCTCATTGAACAGCCTTTTCTGAACAGGCACTGCATTAGTAGATTAAATAAAGGGTATTTCTGATAATAAAACTGCAATCACAATCTAACAAGAATAATCAGTAATGTTCGAAAAATGATTCCTTACAGCCAGGCCACATGGGACGCATGTGCACCACCTCGTTTTTATTTTGGCGCCCATGTTAGCAGGTTTGAGCAGCCACAACTACATCTCTTCTGGAGATTCAAGGTCTTTTTGTTTTTTTTTTTCCCCCTTCGCTGCATGTAGTTCACAGCGAAGATAGATGGTGAAAATGTTATTTTGACGGCATCATACCAGCAACATCACTACAGTTCTGATGTCCATATCTGTCGAATATGTCAGACATGGAGATAAGTTAATGGTTGCTACTGAAATTCCATACCTACTATTTAATACACTTAAAGAGTAGATATAATGTAAGATATTTTAGATATCTGAAACCTTTGTATGGAACCAAGAGTATGCAAATTTCTATTTCTGGTGAAATATTTCAGAATAAAACGTTGGACACTACAGCTGCATAAAGAATCCACAATCCAATGCTGTAGGGATGACGTTCAACGTTCATTACAGACGTTGCTGGAGAGCTCTGTATCAATAATGCTCCAATTTAACCAAAAAGATTCAGGCTTCATCCAAAATCACATACTATGAACTGCATACCCAATAGGTCTATAGTAGGAAGTAATCTAATAGTATACATGTTGAGTATGTAGTGCATAGTATGCAATTTCGGAAGCCATCATTTCTTTCTTGTTTCTGATTCAAAATAAAAGCCCTCTAGAATTTTTTTCTGTGGACAGAATTCCTTCATTTGTTAACATGAGGCTTTTATTCTGAAATATTTGCAGGACATTGTTGGGGAAAGTGTAGTGACTTGCACTTATTGACTTTAATTCATGTATTAATACTATTATTTACAAATTAGTACATGCTTCTTAACCCTTTTAAAATAAATATAGACAACATTTATATTGTAATGTAATTAAATGGCCATCATGAAAGGCAAACAGTATAGAAACAGCAGGCAGTAGGCAGCATTTCTTTTTTCCTTCTCCGTTTCATATTTCTTTTTGATGAGTATTTTTAGAGAGGCACTGTGACGACTGACGACCGTCTGAGTGAGACAGGCCGAAGTCATGAAGCCAGAGGAAGCTCTCTTAAAGGTAAGTTCAAATACTGCATCTCATGCAACACCTGACCAAGAAACATGGAGGTAACATTACTGTACATGTATGGTAAGAATTACACAGTCTTCATAAGTTTTCTGTGTGACAGTACTATTTGGAGAGACTGAAGTGATGATTCAACCATTCAACTGTAAGCTAACTGTATTTAGCTAACAGTCGCTAGAAATATATTTAGCTAACAATGCCAACAGCTTAGCTGCTACTTTTAGCTAACAGTTTATTTAGCTAACAGTAGCTGACAATATATTTAGCTACCAATGCCAACAGCTTAGCTGCTACTTTTAGCTAACAGTTTATTTAACTAACAGTAGCTGACAATATATTAGCTAACAATGCCAACAGCTTAGCTGCTACTTTTAGCTAACAGTTTATTTAACTAACAGTAGCTGACAATATATTTAGCTACCAATGCCAACAGCTTAGCTTCTACTTTTAGCTAACAGTTTATTTAGCTAACGGTAGCTAACAATATATTTAGCTGACAATGCCAACAGCTTAGCTGCTACTTTTAGCTAACAGTTTATTTAGCTAACGGTAGCTAACAATATATTTAGCTGACAATGCCAACAGCTTAGCTGCTACTTTTAGCTAACAGTTTATTTAGCGAACGGTAGCTAACAATATATTTAGCTGACAATGCCAACAGCTTAGCTGCTACTTTTAGCTAACAGTTTCAACCGTTCATTTGCTGTTAGCTAACATTTTAAACCATTAATCTGCTACCTTTACCTAAGAATTTCAACTGTTTATCACTTCTTTTAGCAGTTTAACCCGTTTATCTGCTACTTTTAGTGAACAGTGTCAACTGTTTATCACTTCACTTCGTCTGTTCATTTGCTACTGTTAGCTAACCATTTCTGCTATGGATTGGATTTATGTTAGATTTAGCAGTGCAGTGCTTGATAAATATATACAGTGTCATTACCCATCTTGACAAAAAATAATAATTACTAAATAATGTGATTTGATAAAAATGGGTCCAAACGCCATTTATGTTCATGTCCCATAGCTGTAGTCTCAATATTGGGATACATAAAATTAGCTGTTATTATTTCAAATGGAATTATTTAATATTATTACTTTCCACTACTGAATATTTATGATTTTTTCATCTAAATGCACCTGTCCCACATTTCATTTCGAGTCTTTATAGCGACACTGAGCAAATAGCATAGTAAAAGCTTTATTCAAATCCAGACAAATATAGTGTCAATGGAAACAGAAGTTAGCAAATGGGTCAATGGATGACAGACTGGACCACCCACATAGATGACCCTCAAGATCACAAAAAACAAGTTGAAGATCAATTTTTCTCTTGAAGTATTTATTGTGTGTCCTTACCATACATCCATTGTACAGTCATTGTGTATTTTGAACTACTGAATATTACTGCTGAATTCATGTATTATTAAATGCTAAGAGTCAATGCTAATACAGCAAACCTCGCTCGCTGCCATTTATCTGAAATATTAGCAAAAATGTCATTTCAACAAGTCTGCACCAAAAGCTGTTGCGGACATTAGAATTGTGATATCTGTCACAATCACAACTTATTCTACATTTTTGTGTTTGAAGACTGACATCTGTGGTTACTGTATTTTTTTCAGGGTGTAGAGAAAATAATGAAATCCCCTGTTTAAAAACAACAAATAAAAGCTTGACGAAAATTAATTCAGTTAATACTGAGTCCGACATCTCTTCTGTCTCTGCAGTGACGGTTCTGCTAATAGTGACAATGCGTCGGAGGAGGAAGGAGCCTCTGATTCTCGAGGAGGAGGGATCCTGCCGTCGTCCACTACGATGACGATGACGGTGAGGAAGAGGAGGACATGGAGGCCTTTGACGTGGTTACCCTCCACAGTCTGCATGTATGGTAAGAATAACATTGTCTTTATCAGTTTTCTGACTAGAACAGAAAACGACAATGAAATATTCAGAAAAAGCATATATATATTTTTTTATATGTTCATTTAACAGTTTTCTATACATCATATCTCCCTGCATGCAATGGTGGAAGGTAACGTACTCTAATATTGTACTTAGGTACAATATTCAAATACTTCTATTTTATTTGACGATTTACATTTCATGCTCCTTTATACTCCACTACATTTCAGAGGCACAGTATAATATGCCATAAAAATGTCAGTCATGAAATATTTCATGAAAAATGTCAGATTGTCTCATGAAAAGATGATAGTACAGCATGTCATAAAAAGTCATATAGCATTTTATAAAGAAGTCATAGTATAATATGTCATAAAGAGGCATAAAACAGCATAGTATACCTTTACAAATTCATATTATGTTTAGAAATGACATGTTAAATGTCAAACTATCTCATAGTATAGATTTCCTCATGACATTTTTTGACATACTATATACTGTGCCTTTTAAAACAAAATTCAACACACTATACTATTTTTGCCATGCTATAATAATAGACTTTCTATGACTTTCTTTGACATACTATAGTGAGGATTTTTAGATATACTATACTATCACTTTTTTCAACATGCTATATTATGACATTTTTATAAGGTTTTTGACCTTCTATGACCTTTTTTCTGACCTTTAATGACTTAAGATTTAAATGACTGTGATGACAGGGAGCAGTGCTCCCCATCGCAACCACAGTATCATACTGTGACATTTTTCGGCATGCTATATCATGACTTTTAATGTCTTTTTTCGACATATTATACTATACTATGACTTTTTTATGAAATTTTTCAAAATGATGTAATTTGACTTTTTTTAATCATAAAATTGTTTAACATATTATAATATGACTGCTAACATGAAATTTTTTAAGATTCAATAAAATGACCTGTTTTTTCAAAATTTCGACATGCTATACTATGACGTTTTTTCATGAAATTTTTCTATAGTTATATAGTTTTTCTATAGTTTTTATAAGTTCTATAATATGTCTTTTTTAATCATAATAGTGTTTAACATACTATAATATGACTGTTAACATAAAATTTTTCAAGATTCAGTAAAATGACCTGTTTTTCAAAAAAAAAATTCTATGGTGAGCAACACTCATTTTGTGAAATGTTGGAAAATTTTACAAAAAAAATGCTGTAGTATAGTATGTCGAAATCTTTCGATAAAAACATCAAATTTTTTTGAAGTTGAAAAAAAACATGAAAACGGTCGTATTATAGCATGTAGAATGAATCTATGGTGAGCAAAACTCATTTCGTGAAATGTTGAAAACTTTTACAACAAAAACGTCATAGTATAATATGTGAAAATTTTGCGATGAAATCATCAAATTTTTTTGAAGTTCAAAAGAAAACATGAAAACGGTCGTAATGTAGCATGTAGAATGATTCTATGGTGAGCAAAAATCATTTCGTGAAATGTTGGAAAATTTTACAAAAAACATGCCATAGTATAGCATGTCGAGATTTTTAGATGAAAACGTCAAATTTTTTTGAAGTTGGAAAAAAAACATGTAAACGGTCGTATTATATCATGTAGAATGATTTTATGGTGAGCAAAAATCATTTCTTTAAATGTTGGAAAATTTAAAAAAAAAAAAAAAATGCAATAGTATAGTATGTCGAAATTTTTCGATGAAAACGTGGAATTTTTTTGAAGTTGAAAAATAACATCGAAACAGTCGTATTATAGCATGTAGAATGATTCTTTGGTGAGCAAAAGTCATTTCGTGAAATGTTGGAAAATTTTACAAAAAAAACGCCATAGTATATCGTCGAAATTTTTCGATGAAAACGTCAATTTTGTTTGAAGTTGAAAAAAACCATGTAAACGGTGGTATTATAGCATGTAGAATGATTCTATGGTGAGCAAAACTCATTTTTGTGAAATGGTGGAAAATTTTACAAAAAAAACTGCCATAGTATAGTATGTCGAAATTCTTCGATGAAAACGTCAAATTTTTTTGAAGTTGAAAAAAAAACATGAAAACGGTCGTAATGTAGCATGTAGAATGATTCTATGGTGAGCAAAAATCATTTTGTTAAATGTTGGAAAATTTTACAAAAAAACCGCCATGGTATATCATGTCGAAATTTTTCGATGAAAACGTCAAATTTTTTTGAAGTTAAAAAAAACAAGGAAATGGTCGTAATGTAGCATGTAAAATGATTCTATGGTGAGCAAAAATCATTTCGTGAAATGTTGGAAAATTTTACAAAAAAAACCCATAGTATAGCATGTCGAAATTTTTAAATGAAAACGTCAAATTTTTTTGGAAGTTGAAAAAAAAACATGTAAACGGTCGTATTATAGCATGTAGAATGATTCTATGGTCAGCAAAAATCATTTTGTGAAATGTTGGAAACTTTAAAAAAAAAAAAAAAACGCCATAGTATAGTATGTCGAAATTTTTCGATGAAAACGTCAAATTTTTTTGAAGTTGAAACAAAACTTGAAAACGGTCGTATTATAGCATGTAGAATGATTCTATGGTCAGAAAAAGTAATTTCGTGAAATGTTGGAAAATTTTACAAAAAAAAAAAAAACGCCATAGTATAGTATGTCTAAATTTTTCGATGAAAACGTCAAATTTTTTTTTGAGTTGAAAAAAAAAACATGAAAACGGTTGTATTATAGCATGTAGAATGATTCTATGGTGAGCAAAAATCATTTCTTGAAATGTTGGAAAATTTTAAAAAAAAAAACGCCATAGTATAGTATGTCCAAATTTTTCGATGAAAACGTCAAATTTTTTTGAAGTTGAAAGAAACCATGAAAACGGTCGTATTATAGCATGTAGAATGATTCTATGGTAGGCAAAAATCATTTAGTGAAATGTTGGAAAATTAAAAATAAAAAAAAAAAAAGAAAAACGCCATAGTATAGTATGTCGAAATTTTTCGATGAAAACGTCAAATTTTTTTAAAGTTGAAAAATACCATGAAAACGTTCGTATTATAGCATGTAGAATGATTCTATAGTCAGAAAAAGTCATTTCGTGAAATGTTCGAAAAATTTTACAAAAAAAAAATGCCATAGTATAGTATGTCGAAATTTTTCGATGAAAACGTCAAATTTTTTTGAAGTTGAAGCAAAACATGAAAACGGTCGTATTATAGCATGTAGAATGATTCTATGGTCAGCAAAAGTCATTTCGTGAAATGTTGAAAAATTTTGCAAAAAAAAAACGCCATAGTATAATATGTCGAAATTTTTCGATGAAAACGTCAAATTTTTTTGAAGTTGAAACAAAACATGAAAATGGTCGTATTATAGCATGTAGAATGATTCTATGGTAGGCAAAAATCATTTAGTGAAATGTTGGAAAATTAAAAAAAAAAAAAAAAAAAACGCCATAGTATAGTATGTCGAAATTTTTCGATGAAAACGTCAAATTTTTTTAAAGTTGAAAAATACCATGAAAACGTTCGTATTATAGCATGTAGAATGATTCTATAGTCAGAAAAAGTCATTTCGTGAAATGTCGAAAAATTTTACAAAAAAAAAAATGCCATAGTATAGTATGTCGAAATTTTTCGATGAAAACGTCAAATTTTTTTGAAGTTGAGGCAAAACATGAAAACGGTCGTATTATAGCATGTAGAATGATTCTATGGTCAGCAAAAGTCATTTCGTGAAATGTTGAAAAATTTTAAAAAAAAAAAAAAAACGCCATAGTATAATATGTCGAAATTTTTCGATGAAAACGTCAAATTTTTTTGAAGTTGAAACAAAACATGAAAATGGTCGTATTATAGCATGTAGAATGATTCTATGGTCAACAAAAGTCATTTCGTGAAATGTTGAAAAATTTTACAAAAAAAAAACGCCATAGTATAATATGTCGAAATTTTTCGATGAAAACGTCAAATTTTTTTGGAGTTGAAATAAAACATGAAAACGGTCGTATTATAGAATGTAGAATGATTCTATGGTGAGCAAAATTCATTTCGTGAAATATCGGAAAATTTTAAAAAAAAAACGCCATAGTATAGTATGTCGAAATTTTTCGATGAAAACGTCAAATTTTTTTGAAGTTGAAAAATACCATAAAAAACGGTCGTATTATAGCATGTAGAATGATTCTATGGTCAGCAAAAATCATTTCGTGAAATGTCGGATAATTTTACAATAAAAAAAAAACGCCATAGTATAGTATGTCGAAATTTTTCGATGAAAACGTCAAATTTTTTTGAAGTTGAAACAAAACATGAAAACGGTCGTGTTATAGCATGTAGAATGATTCTATGGTCAGCATAAGTCATTTCGTGAAATGTTGAAAAATTTTGCAAAAAAAAACCGCCATAGTATAATATGTCGAAATTTTTCGATGAAAACGTCAAATTTTTTTGGAGTTGAAATAAAACATGAAAACGGTCGTATTATAACATGTTGAATGATTCTATGGTTAGCAAAATTCATTTCGTGAAATGTCGGTAAATTTAAAAAAAAAAACGCCATAGTATAGTATGTCGAAATTTTTCGATGAAAACGTCAAATTTTTTTGAAGTTGAAAAATACCATGAAAACGGTCGTGATTATAGCATGTAGAATGATTCTATAGTCAGCAAAAGTCATTTCATGAAATGTTGGAAAATTTTACAAAAAAAAAAAAAAACGCCATAGTATAGTATGTCGAAATTTTTCGATGAAAACGTCAAATTTTTTTGATGTTGAAAAAAAACATTAAAACGGTCGTATTATAGCTTGTAGAATGATTCTATGGTGAGAAAAAGTCATTTTGTGAAATGTTGTAAAATTTAAATAAAAAACAAAACGCCATAGTATAGTATGTCGAAATCTTTCGATGAAAACGTCAAATTTTTTTGATGTTTAAAAAAAACATGAAAACGGTCGTATTATAGCATGTAGAATGATTCTATGGTGAGCAAAAGTCATTTCGTGAAATGTTGGAAAATTTTACAAAAAAAACTGCCATAGTATAGTATGTCGAAATTTTTCGATGAAAACGTCAAATTTTTTTGATGTTGAAAAAAACCATGAAAACGATGGGATTATAGCATGTAGAATGATGCTATGGTGAGCAAAAGTCATTTCGTGAAATGTTGGAAAATTTTACAAGAAAAAAAAGCCATAGTATAGTATGTCGAAATTTTTCGATGAAAACGTCAAATTTTTTTGATGTTGAAAAAAACCATGAAAACAGTCGTATTGTAGCATGTAGAATGATTCTATGGTGAGCAAAAGTCATTTCGTGAAATATTGGAAAATTAAAAAAAAACAAAAAACGCCATAGTATACTATGTCGAAATTTTTCGATGAAAACATCAAATTTTTTTGATGTTGAAAAAAACCATGAAAACGGTCGTATTATAGCATGTAGAATGATTCTATGGTGAGCAAAAGTCATTTCGTGAAATGTTGGAAAACTTTACAAAAAAAAAACGCAATAGTATAGTATGTCGAAATTTTTCGATGAAAACGCCAAATTTTTTTGATGTTGAAAAAAACCATGAAAACGGTCGTATTATAGCATGTAGAATTATTCTATGGTGAACAAAAGTCATTTCATGAAATGTTGGAAAATTTTACAAAAAAAACGCCATAGTATAGTATGTCGAAATTTTTCGATGAAAACGTCAAATTTTTTTGATGTTGAAAAAAACCATGAAAACAGTCGTATTGTAGCATGTAGAATGATTCTATGGTGAGCAAAAGTCATTTCGTGAAATATTGGAAAATTAAAAAAAAACAAAAAACGCCATAGTATAGTATGTCGAAATTTTTCGATGAAAACGTCAAATTTTTTTGATGTTGAAAAAAAACCATGAAAACGGTCGTATTATAGCATGTAGAATGATTCTATGGTGAGCAAAAGTCATTTCGTGAAATGTTGGAAAATTTTAGAAAAAAAAAACGCCATAGTATAGTATGTCGAAATTTTTCGATGAAAACGTCAAATTTTTTTGATGTTGAAAAAAACCATGAAAACGGTCGTATTATAGCATGTAGAATGATTCTATGGTGAGCAAAAGTCATTTCGTGAAATGTTGGAAAATTTTACCAAAAAAAAAAAAGCCATAGTATAGTATGTCGAAATTTTTCGATGAAAACGTCAAATTTTTTTGATGTTGAAAAAAACCATGAAAACGGTCGTATTATAGCATGTAGAATGATTCTATGGTGAGCAAAAGTCATTTCGTGAAATGTTGGAAAATTTTACAAAAAAAAAAACGCCATAGTATAGTATGTCGAAATTTTTCGATGAAAACGTCAAATTTTTTTGATGTTGAAAAAAACCATGAAAACGGTCGTATTATAGCATGTAGAATGATTCTATGGTGAGCAAAAGTCATTTTGTGAAATGATGAAAAATTAATAAAAAAAAAAAAAACGCCATAGTATAGTATGTCGAAATTTTTCGATGAAAACGTCAAATTTTTTTGATGTTGAAAAAAACCATGAAAACGGTGGGATTATAGCATGTAGAATGATTCTATGGTGAGCAAAAGTCATTTCATGAAATGTTGGAAAATTTTACAAAAAAAAAAAAAAAACGCCATAGTATAGTATGTCGAAATTTTTCGGTGAAAACGTCAAATTTTTTTGATGTTGAAAAAAACCATGAAAACGGTCGTATTATAGCTTGTAGAATGATTCTATGGTGAGCAAAAGTCATTTTGTGAAATGTTGGAAAATTTAAAAAAAAAAAAAAAACGCCATAGTATAGTATGTCGAAATTTTTCGATGAAAACGTCAAATTTTTTTGATGTTGAAAAAAACCATGAAAACGGTCGTATTATAGCATGTAGAATGATTCTATGGTGAGCAAAAGTCATTTCGTGAAATGTTGGAAAATTTTAAAAAAAAAAACCGCCATAGTATAGTATGTCGAAATTTTTCGATGAAAACGCCAAATTTTTTTGATGTTGAAAAAAACCATGAAAACGGTCGTATTATAGCATGTAGAATGATTCTATGGTGAACAAAAGTCATTTCGTGAAATGTTGGAAAATTTTACAAAAAAAACGCCATAGTATAGTATGTCGAAATTTTTCGATGAAAACGTCAAATTTTTTTGATGTTGAAAAAAACCATGAAAACAGTCGTATTGTAGCATGTAGAATGATTCTATGGTGAGCAAAAGTCATTTCGTGAAATATTGGAAAATTAAAAAAAAACAAAAAACGCCATAGTATAGTATGTCGAAATTTTTCGATGAAAACGTCAAATTTTTTTGATGTTGAAAAAAAACCATGAAAACGGTCGTATTATAGCATGTAGAATGATTCTATGGTGAGCAAAAGTCATTTCGTGAAATGTCGGAAAATTTTACAAAAAAAAAAACGCCATAGTATAGTATGTCGAAATTTTTCGATGAAAACGTCAAATTTTTTTGATGTTGAAAAAAACCATGAAAACGGTCGTATTATAGCATGTAGAATGATTCTATGGTGAGCAAAAGTCATTTCGTGAAATGTTGGAAAATTTTAAAAAAAAAAAACGCCATAGTATAGTATGTCGAAATTTTTCGATGAAAACGTCAAATTTTTTTGATGTTGAAATAAACCATGAAAACGGTCGTATTATAGCATGTAGAATGATTCTATGGTGAGCAAAAGTCATTTCGTGAAATGTTGGAAAATTTTACAAAAAAAACGCCATAGTATAGTATGTCGAAATTTTTCGATGAAAACGTCAAATTTTTTTGATGTTGAAAAAAACCATGAAAACGATGGGATTATAGCATGTAGAATGATTCTATGGTGAGCAAAAGTCATTTCGTGAAATGTTGGAAAATTTTACCAAAAAACAAAAAAGGCATAGTATAGTATGTCGAAATTTTTCGATGAAAACGTCAAATTTTTTTGATGTTGAAAAAAACCATGAAAACGGTCGTATTATAGCATGTAGAATGATTCTATGGTGAGCAAAAGTCATTTCGTGAAATGTCGGAAAATTTTACAAAAAAAAAAACGCCATAGTATAGTATGTCGAAATTTTTCGCTGAAAACTCCAAATTTTTTTGATGTTGAAATAAACCATGAAAACGGTCGTATTATAGCATGTAGAATGATTCTATGGTGAGCAAAAGTCATTTCGTGAAATGTTGGAAAATTTTAAAAAAAAAAAACGCCATAGTATAGTATGTCGAAATTTTTCGATGAAAACGTCAAATTTTTTTGATGTTGAAAAAAACCATGAAAACGATGGGATTATAGCATGTAGAATGATTCTATGGTGAGCAAAAGTCATTTCGTGAAATGTTGGAAAATTTTACCAAAAAACAAAAAAGGCATAGTATAGTATGTCGAAATTTTTCGATGGAAACGTCAAATTTTTTTGATGTTTAAAAAAAACATGAAAACGGTCGTATTATAGCATGTAGAATGATTCTATGGTGAGCAAAAGTGAATTAGTGAAATGTTGGAAAATTTTAAAAAAAAAAAAACGCCATAGTATAGTATGTCGAAATTTTTCGATGAAAACGTCAAATTTTTTTGATGTTGAAAAAAACCATGAAAACGGTCGTATTATAGCATGTAGAATGATTCTATGGTGAGCAAAAGTCATTTCGTGAAATGTTGTAAAATTTAAAAAAAAACAAAACGCCATAGTATAGTATGTCGAAATTTTTCGCTGAAAACGTCAAATTTTTTTGATGTTGAAATAAACCATGAAAACAGTCGTATTATGGCATGTAGAATGATTCTATGGTGAGCAAAAGTCATTTCGTGAAATGTTGGAAAATTTTAGAAAAAAAAAAACGCCATAGTATAGTATGTCGAAATTTTTCGATGAAAACGTCAAATTTTTTTGATGTTGAAAAAAACCATGAAAACGATGGGATTATAGCATGTAGAATGATTCTATGGTGAGCAAAAGTCATTTCGTGAAATGTTGGAAAATTTTACAAAAAAAAAACGCCATAGTATAGTATGTCGAAATTTTTCGATGAAAACGTCAAATTTTTTTGATGTTGAAAAAAACCCATGAAAACGGTGGTATTGTAGCATGTAGAATGATTCTATGGTGAGCAAAAGTCATTTCGTGAAATATTGGAAAATTAAAAAAAACAAAAAACGCCATAGTATAGTATGTCGAAATTTTTCGATGAAAACGTCCAAATTTTTTTGATGTTGAAAAAAACCATGAAAACGGTCGTATTATAGCATGTAGAATGATTCTATGGTGAGCAAAAGTCATTTCGTGAAATGTTGGAAAATTTTACAAAAAAAAAAACGCCATAGTATAGTATGTCGAAATTTTTCGATGAAAACGTCAAATTTTTTTGATGTTGAAAAAAACCATGAAAACGGTCGTGTTATAGCATGTAGAATGATTCTATGGTGAGAAAAAGTCATTTCGTGAAATGTTGGAAAATTTTACAAAAAAAAAACGCCATAGTATAGTATGTCGAAATTTTTCGATGAAAACGTCAAATTTTTTTGATGTTGAAAAAAAACATGAAAACGGTCGTATTATAGCATGTAGAATGATTCTATGGTGAGCAAAAGTCATTTCGTGAAATGTTGGAAATTTTTAAAAAAAAAACTGCCATAGTATAGTATGTCGAAATTTTTCGATGAAAACGTCATATTTTTTTGAAGTTGAAATAAAACATGAAAACGGTCGTATTATAGCATGTAGAATGATTCTATGGTTAGCAAAATTTCATTTCGTGAACTGTCGGGAAAATTTTAAAAAAAAAACGCCATAGTATAGTATGTCGAAATTTTTCGATGAAAACGTCAAATTTTTTTGAAGTTAAAAAAAAACATGAAAACGGTCGTATAATAGCGTGTAGAATGATTCTATGGTGAGCAAAATTCATTTCGTGAAATATTGGAAAATTAAAAAAAAAAAAACCCCATATTATAGTATGTCGAAATTTTTTTGAAGTTGAAAAATACCATGAAAACGGTCGTATTATAGCATGTAGAATGATTCTATAGTCAGAAAAAGTAATTTCGTGAAATGTCGAAAAATTTTACAAAAAAAAAAGGCCATAGTATAGTATGTCGAAATTTTTCGATGAAAACGTCAAATTTTTTTGAAGTTGAAACAAAACATGAAAACGGTCGTATTATAGCATGTAGAATGATTCTATAGTCAGAAAAAGTCATTTCGTGAAATGTCGAAAAATTTTACAAAAAGAAACCGCCATAGTATAGTATGTCGAAATTTTTCGATGAAAACGTCAAATTTTTTTGAAGTTGAAACAAAACATGAAAACGGTCGTGTTATAGCATGTAGAATGATTCTATGGTCAGCATAAGTCATTTCGTGAAATGTTGAAAAATTTTAAAAAAAAAAAAACGCCATAGTATAATATGTCAAAATTTTTCGATGAAAACGTCAAATTTTTTTGGAGTTGGAATAAAACATGAAAACGGTCGTATTATAGCATGTAGAATGATTCTATGGTGAGCAAAAGTCATTTCCTGAAATGTTGGAAAATTTTACAAAAAACACTGCCATAGTATAGTATGTCGAAATTTTTCCATGAAAACGTCATATTTTTTTCAAGTTGAAATAAAACACGAAAATGGTCGTATTATAGCATGTAGAATGATTCTATGGTCAACAAAAGTCATTTCGTGAAATGTTGAAAAATTTTACAAAAAAAAAACGCCATAGTATAATATGTCGAAATTTTTCGATGAAAACGTCAAATTTTTTTGGAGTTGAAATAAAACATGAAAACGGTCGTATTATAGAATGTAGAATGATTCTATGGTGAGCAAAATTCATTTCGTGAAATATCGGAAAATTTTACAAAAAAACGCCATAGTATAGTATGTCGAAATTTTTCGATGAAAACGTCAAATTTTTTTGAAGTTGGAAAATACCATAAAAAAGGTCGTATTATAGCATGTAGAATGATTCCATGGTCAGCAAAAATCATTTCGTGAAATATCGGATAATTTTACAATAAAACGCCATAGTATAGTATGTCGAAATTTTTCCATGAAAACGTCAAATTTTTTTGATGTTGAAACAAAACATGAAAACGGTCGTATTATAGCATGTAGAATGATTCTATGGTGAGCAAAAGTCATTTCGTGAAATGTTGAAAAATTAAAAAAAAAAAAACCGCCATAGTATAATATGTCGAAATTTTTCGATGAAAACGTCAAATTTTTTTGGAGTTGAAATAAAACATGAAAACGGTCGTATTATAACATGTTGAATGATTCTATGGTTAGCAAAATTCATTTCGTGAAATGTCGGTAAATTTAAAAAAAAAAAACGCCATAGTATAGTATGTCGAAATTTTTCGATGAAAACGTCAAATTTTTTTGAAGTGGAAAAATACCATGAAAACGGTCGTATTATAGCATGTAGAATGATTCTATAGTCAGAAAAAGTCATTTCGTGAAATGTCGAAAAATTTTACAAAAAAAAAACGCCATAGTATAGTATGTCGAAATTTTTCGATGAAAACGTCAAATTTTTTTGATGTTGAAAAAAAACATTAAAACAGTCGTATTGTAGCATGTAGAATGATTCTATGGTGAGCAAAAGTCATTTCGTGAAATATTGGAAAATTAAAAAAAAACAAAAAACGCCATAGTATAGTATGTCGAAATTTTTCGATGAAAACGTCAAATTTTTTTGATGTTGAAAAAAACCCATGAAAACGGTCGTATTATAGCATGTAGAATGATTCTATGGTGAGCAAAAGTCATTTCGTGAAATGTTGGAAAATTTTAGAAAAAAAAAACGCCATAGTATAGTATGTCGAAATTTTTCGATGAAAACGTCAAATTTTTTTGATGTTGAAAAAAACCATGAAAACGGTCGTATTATAGCATGTAGAATGATTCTATGGTGAGCAAAAGTCATTTCGTGAAATGTTGGAAAATTTTACAAAAAAAAAAAAAAACGCCATAGTATAGTATGTCGAAATTTTTCGATGAAAACGTCAAATTTTTTTGATGTTGAAAAAAACCATGAAAACGGTCGTATTATAGCATGTAGAATGATGCTATGGTGAGCAAAAGTCATTTCGTGAAATGTTGGAAAATTTTAAAAAACAAACGCCATAGTATAGTATGTCGAAATTTTTCGATGAAAACGTCAAATTTTTTTGATGTTGAAATAAACCATGAAAACGTTCGTATTATAGCATGTAGAATGATTCTATGGTGAGCAAAAGTCATTTCGTGAAATGTTGGAAAATTTTAAAAAAAAAAAACGCCATAGTATAGTATGTCGAAATTTTTCGATGAAAACGTCAAATTTTTTTGATGTTGAAAAAAAACCATGAAAACGGTCGTATTATAGCATGTAGAATGATTCTATGGTGAGCAAAAGTCATTTCGTGAAATGTTGGAAAATTTTAAAAAAAAAAACGCCATAGTATAGTATGTCGAAATTTTTCGATGAAAACGTCAAATTTTTTTGATGTTGAAAAAAACCATGAAAACGGTCGTATTATAGCATGTAGAATGATTCTATGGTGAGCAAAAGTCATTTCGTGAAATGTTGGAAAATTTAAATAAAAAAAAAAACGCCATAGTATAGTATGTCGAAATTTTTCGATGAAAACGTCAAATTTTTTTGATGTTAAAAAAAACATGAAAACGGTCGTATTATAGCATGTAGAATGATTCTATGGTGAGCAAAAGTCATTTCGTGAAATGTTGGAAAATTTTACAAAAAAAACTGCCATAGTATAGTATGTCGAAATTTTTCGATGAAAACGTCAAATTTTTTTGATGTTGAAAAAAACCATGAAAACGATGGGATTATAGCATGTAGAATGATGCTATGGTGAGCAAAAGTCATTTCGTGAAATGTTGGAAAATTTTAAAAAAAAAAAAAAAACGCCATAGTATAGTATGTCGAAATTTTTCGATGAAAACGTCAAATTTTTTTGATGTTGAAAAAAACCATGAAAACAGTCGTATTGTAGCATGTAGAATGATTCTATGGTGAGCAAAAGTCATTTCGTGAAATATTGGAAAATTAAAAAAAAAAAAAAAAACGCCATAGTATACTATGTCGAAATTTTTCGATGAAAACGTCAAATTTTTTTGATGTTGAAATAAACCATGAAAACGGTCGTATTATAGCATGTAGAATGATTCTATAGTGAGAAAAAGTCATTTCGTGAAATGTTGGAAAATTTTACAAAAAAAAAACGCCATAGTATAGTATGTCGAAATTTTTCGATGAAAACGTCAAATTTTTTTGATGTTGAAAAAAACCATGAAAACGGTCGTATTGTAGCATGTAGAATGATTCTATGGTGAGCAAAAGTCATTTCGTGAAATGTTGGAAAATTAAAAAAAAAAAAAAAACGCCATAGTATAGTATGTCGAAATTTTTCGATGAAAACGTCAAATTTTTTTGATGTTGAAAAAAACCCATGAAAACGGTCGTATTATAGCATGTAGAATGATTCTATGGTGAGCAAAAGTCATTTCGTGAAATGTTGGAAAATTTTAAAAAAAAAAAACGCCATAGTATAGTATGTCGAAATTTTTCGATGAAAACGTCAAATTTTTTTGATGTTGAAAAAAACCATGAAAACGGTCGTATTATAGCATGTAGAATGATTCTATGGTGAGCAAAAGTCATTTCGTGAAATGTTGGAAAATTTTACAAAAAAAAAACGCCATAGTATAGTATGTCGAAATTTTTCGATGAAAACGTCAAATTTTTTTGATGTTGAAAAAAACCATGAAAACGGTCGGATTATAGCATGTAGAATGATTCTATGGTGAGCAAAAGTCATTTCGTGAAATGTTGGAAAATTTTACAAAAAAAAAAAAAAACGCCATAGTATAGTATGTCGAAATTTTTCGATGAAAACGTCAAATTTTTTTGATGTTGAAAAAAACCATTAAAACGGTCGTATTATAGCTTGTAGAATGATTCTATGGTGAGAAAAAGTCATTTTGTGAAATGTTGGAAAATTTAAATAAAAAAAAAAACGCCATAGTATAGTATGTCGAAATTTTTCGATGAAAACGTCAAATTTTTTTGATGTTTAAAAAAAACATGAAAACGGTCGTATTATAGCATGTAGAATGATTCTATGGTGAGCAAAAGTCATTTCGTGAAATGTTGGAAAATTTTACAAAAAAAACTGCCATAGTATAGTATGTCGAAATTTTTCGATGAAAACGTCAAATTTTTTTGATGTTGAAAAAAACCATGAAAACGATGGGATTATAGCATGTAGAATGATGCTATGGTGAGCAAAAGTCATTTCGTGAAATGTTGGAAAATTTTACAAAAAAAAAACGCCATAGTATAGTATGTCGAAATTTTTCGATGAAAACGTCAAATTTTTTTGATGTTGAAAAAAACCATGAAAACAGTCGTATTGTAGCATGTAGAATGATTCTATGGTGAGCAAAAGTCATTTCGTGAAATATTGGAAAATTAAAAAAAAACAAAAAACGCCATAGTATACTATGTCGAAATTTTTCGATGAAAACGTCAAATTTTTTTGATGTTGAAAAAAACCATGAAAACGGTCGTATTATAGCATGTAGAATGATTCTATGGTGAGCAAAAGTCATTTCGTGAAATGTTGGAAAATTTTACAAAAAAAAAACGCCATAGTATAGTATGTCGAAATTTTTCGATGAAAACGTCAAATTTTTTTGATGTTGAAAAAAACCATGAAAACGGTCGTATTATAGCATGTAGAATGATTCTATGGTGAGCAAAAGTCATTTCGTGAAATGTTGGAAAATTTTACAAAAAAAAAAACGCCATAGTATAGTATGTCGAAATTTTTCGATGAAAACGTCAAATTTTTTTGATGTTGAAAAAAACCATGAAAACGATGGGATTATAGCATGTAGAATGATTCTATGGTGAGCAAAAGTCATTTCGTGAAATGTTGGAAAATTTTACCAAAAAACAAAAAAGCCATAGTATAGTATGTCGAAATTTTTCGATGAAAACGTCAAATTTTTTTGATGTTGAAAAAAACCATGAAAACGGTCGTATTATAGCATGTAGAATGATTCTATGGTGAGCAAAAGTCATTCCGTGAAATGTTGGAAAATTTTAGAAAAAAAAAACGCCATAGTATAGTATGTCGAAATTTTTCGACGAAAACGTCAAATTTTTTTGATGTTGAAAAAAACCATGAAAACGGTCGTATTATGGCATGTAGAATGATTCTATGGTGAGCAAAAGTCATTTTGTGAAATGTTGGAAAATTTTTGAAAAAAAAAAAACGCCATAGTATAATATGTCGAAATTTTTCGATGAAAACGTCAAATTTTTTTGGAGTTGAAATAAAACATGAAAACGGTCGTATTATAACATGTTGAATGATTCTATGGTTAGCAAAATTCATTTCGTGAAATGTCGGTAAATTTCAAAAAAAAAAACGCCATAGTATAGTATGTCGAAATTTTTCGATGAAAACGTCAAATTTTTTTGATGTTGAAAAAAAACCATGAAAACGGTCGGATTATAGCATGTAGAATGATTCTATGGTGAGCAAAAGTCATTTCGTGAAATGTTGGAAAATTTTAAAAAAAAAAAAAAAAAACGCCATAGTATAGTATGTCGAAATTTTTCGATGAAAACGTCAAATTTTTTTGATGTTGAAAAAAAACATGAAAACGGTCGTATTATAGCATGTAGAATGATTCTATGGTGAGAAAAAGTCATTTTGTTAAATGTTGGAAAATTTAAATAAAAAAAAAAACGCCATAGTATAGTATGTCGAAATTTTTCGATGAAAACGTCAAATTTTTTTGATGTTGAAAAAAAACATGAAAACGGTCGTATTATAGCATGTAGAATGATTCTATGGTGAGCAAAAGTCATTTCGTGAAATGTTGGAAAATTTTAGAAAAAAAAAACTGCCATAGTATAGTATGTCGAAATTTTTCGATGAAAACGTCAAATTTTTTTGATGTTGAAAAAAACCATGAAAACGGTGGGATTATAGCATGTAGAATGATTCTATGGTGAGCAAAAGTCATTTTGTGAAATGTTGGAAAATTTTTGAAAAAAAAAACGCCATAGTATAGTATGTCGAAATTTTTCGATGAAAACGTCAAATTTTTTTGGAGTTGAAAAAAACCATGAAAACGGTCGTATTATAGCATGTTGAATGATTCTATGGTGAGCAAAATTCATTTCGTGAAATGTCGGAAAATTTAAAAAAAAAAAAAACGCCATAGTATAGTATGTCGAAATTTTTCGATGAAAACGTCAAATTTTTTTGAAGTTGAAAAATACCATGAAAACGGTCGTATTATAGCATGTAGAATGATTCTATAGTCAGAAAAAGTCATTTCGTGAAATGTCGAAAAATTTTACAAAAAAAAAACGCCATAGTATAGTATGTCGAAATTTTTCGATGAAAACGTCAAATTTTTTTGATGTTGAAAAAAACCATGAAAACGATGGGATTATAGCTTGTAGAATGATTCTATGGTGAGCAAAAGTCATTTCATGAAATGTTGGAAAATTTTACAAAAAAAAAAAAAAAAACGCCATAGTATAGTATGTCGAAATTTTTCGATGAAAACGTCAAATTTTTTTGATGTTGAAAAAAAACATTAAAACGGTCGTATTATAGCTTGTAGAATGATTCTATGGTGAGAAAAAGTCATTTTGTTAAATGTTGTAAAATTTAAATAAAAAACAAAACGCCATAGTATAGTATGTCGAAATTTTTCGATGAAAACGTCAAATTTTTTTGATGTTTAAAAAAAACATGAAAACGGTCGTATTATAGCATGTAGAATGATTCTATGGTGAGCAAAAGTCATTTCGTGAAATGTTGGAAAATTTTACAAAAAAAACTGCCATAGTATAGTATGTCGAAATTTTTCGATGAAAACGTCAAATTTTTTTGATGTTGAAAAAAACCATGAAAACGATGGGATTATAGCATGTAGAATGATGCTATGGTGAGCAAAAGTCATTTCGTGAAATGTTGGAAAATTTTAAAAAAAAAAAACGCCATAGTATAGTATGTCGAAATTTTTCGATGAAAACGTCAAATTTTTTTGATGTTGAAAAAAACCATGAAAACAGTCGTATTGTAGCATGTAGAATGATTCTATGGTGAGCAAAAGTCATTTCGTGAAATGTTGGAAAATTAAAAAAAAAAAAAACGCCATAGTATAGTATGTCGAAATTTTTCGATGAAAACGTCAAATTTTTTTGATGTTGAAATAAACCATGAAAACGGTCGTATTATAGCATGTAGAATGATTCTATAGTGAGAAAAAGTCATTTCGTGAAATGTTGGAAAATTTTAAAAAAAAAAAACGCCATAGTATAGTATGTCGAAATTTTTCGATGAAAACGTCAAATTTTTTTGATGTTGAAAAAAACCATGAAAACGATGGGATTATAGCTTGTAGAATGATTCTATGGTGAGCAAAAGTCATTTCATGAAATGTTGGAAAATTTTACAAAAAAAAAAAAAAAACGCCATAGTATAGTATGTCGAAATTTTTCGATGAAAACGTCAAATTTTTTTGATGTTGAAAAAAACCATGAAAACGGTCGTATTATAGCATGTAGAATGATTCTATGGTGAGCAAAAGTCATTTCGTGAAATGTTGGAAAATTTAAAAAAAAAAAAACGCCATAGTATAGTATGTCGAAATTTTTCGATGAAAACGTCAAATTTTTTTGATGTTGAAAAAAACCATGAAAACGGTCGTATTATAGCATGTAGAATGATTCTATGGTGAGCAAAAGTCATTTCGTGAAATGTTGGAAAATTTTAGAAAAAAAAAAACGCCATAGTATAGTATGTCGAAATTTTTCGATGAAAACGTCAAATTTTTTTGATGTTGAAAAAAACCATGAAAACGGTCGTATTATAGCATGTAGAATGATTCTATGGTGAGCAAAAGTCATTTCGTGAAATGTTGGAAAATTTTAAAAAAAAAAAAACGCCATAGTATAGTATGTCGAAATTTTTCGATGAAAACGTCAAATTTTTTTGATGTTTGAAAAAAACCATGAAAACGGTCGTATTATAGCATGTAGAATGATTCTATGGTGAGCAAAAGTCATTTCGTGAAATGTTGGAAAATTTTAAAAAAAAAAACGCCATAGTATAGTATGTCGAAATTTTTCGATGAAAACGTCAAATTTTTTTGATGTTGAAAAAAACCATGAAAACGGTCGTATTATAGCTTGTAGAATGATTCTATGGTGAGCAAAAGTCATTTCATGAAATGTTGGAAAATTTTACAAAAAAAAAAAAAACGCCATAGTATAGTATGTCGAAATTTTTCGATGAAAACGTCAAATTTTTTTGATGTTGAAAAAAACCATGAAAACGGTCGTATTATAGCATGTAGAATGATTCTATGGTGAGCAAAAGTCATTTCGTGAAATGTTGGAAAATTTAAAAAAAAACAAAAAACGCCATAGTATAGTATGTCGAAATTTTTCGATGAAAACGTCAAATTTTTTTGATGTTGAAAAAAACCATGAAAACGGTCGTATTATAGCATGTAGAATGATTCTATGGTGAGCAAAAGTCATTTCGTGAAATGTTGGAAAATTAAAAAAAAAAAAAAAACGCCATAGTATAGTATGTCGAAATTTTTCGATGAAAACGTCAAATTTTTTTGATGTTGAAAAAAACCATGAAAACGGTCGTATTATAGCATGTAGAATGATTCTATGGTGAGCAAAAGTCATTTCGTGAAATGTTGGAAAATTTTACAAAAAAAAAACGCCATAGTATAGTATGTCGAAATTTTTCGATGAAAACGTCAAATTTTTTTGATGTTGAAAAAAACCATGAAAACGGTCGTATTATAGCATGTAGAATGATTCTATGGTGAGCAAAAGTCATTTCGTGAAATGTTGGAAAATTAAAAAAAAAAAAAAAAACGCCATAGTATAGTATGTCGAAATTTTTCGATGAAAACGTCAAATTTTTTTGATGTTGAAAAAAAACCATGAAAACGGTCGTATTATAGCATGTAGAATGATTCTATGGTGAGCAAAAGTCATTTCGTGAAATGTTGGAAAATTTTAAAAAAAAAAAAAAACGCCATAGTATAGTATGTCGAAATTTTTCGATGAAAACGTCAAATTTTTTTGATGTTGAAAAAAACCATGAAAACGGTCGTATTATAGCATGTAGAATGATTCTATGGTGAGCAAAAGTCATTTCATGAAATGTTGGAAAATTTTACAAAAAAAAAAAAAACGCCATAGTATAGTATGTCGAAATTTTTCGATGAAAACGTCAAATTTTTTTGATGTTGAAAAAAACCATGAAAACAGTCGTATTATAGCATGTAGAATGATTCTATGGTGAGCAAAAGTCATTTCGTGAAATGTTGGAAAATTTTAAAAAAAAAAACGCCATAGTATAGTATGTCGAAATTTTTCGATGAAAACGTCAAATTTTTTTGATGTTGAAAAAAACCATGAAAACGGTCGTATTATAGCATGTAGAATGATTCTATGGTGAGCAAAAGTCATTTCGTGAAATGTTGGAAAATTTTAAAAAAAAAAACGCCATAGTATAGTATGTCGAAATTTTTCGATGAAAACGTCAAATTTTTTTGATGTTGAAAAAAACCATGAAAACGGTGGTATTATAGCATGTAGAATGATTCTATGGTGAGCAAAAGTCATTTCGTGAAATGTTGGAAAATTAAAAAAAAAAAAAAAAACGCCATAGTATAGTATGTCGAAATTTTTCGATGAAAACGTCAAATTTTTTTGATGTTGAAAAAAACCCATGAAAACGGTCGTATTATAGCATGTAGAATGATTCTATGGTGAGCAAAAGTCATTTCGTGAAATGTTGGAAAATTTTACAAAAAAAAAAACGCCATAGTATAGTATGTCGAAATTTTTCGATGAAAACGTCAAATTTTTTTGATGTTGAAAAAAACCATGAAAACGGTCGTATTATAGCATGTAGAATGATTCTATGGTGAGCAAAAGTCATTTCGTGAAATGTCGGAAAATTTTACAAAAAAAAAAAAACGCCATAGTATAGTATGTCGAAATTTTTCGATGAAAACGTCAAATTTTTTTGATGTTGAAAAAAACATTAAAACGGTCGTATTATAGCTTGTAGAATGATTCTATGGTGAGCAAAAGTCATTTCGTGAAATGTTGGAAAATTTAAAAAAAAAAAAAAACGCCATAGTATAGTATGTCGAAATTTTTCGATGAAAACGTCAAATTTTTTTGATGTTGAAAAAAACCATGAAAACGGTCGTATTATAGCATGTAGAATGATTCTATGGTGAGCAAAAGTCATTTCGTGAAATGTTGGAAAATTTTATAAAAAAAAAAACCGCCATAGTATAGTATGTCGAAATTTTTCGATGAAAACGTCAAATTTTTTTGATGTTGAAAAAAACCATGAAAACGGTCGTATTATAGCATGTAGAATGATTCTATGGTGAGCAAAAGTCATTTCGTGAAATGTTGGAAAATTTTACAAAAAAAAAACGCCATAGTATAGTATGTCGAAATTTTTCGATGAAAACGTCAAATTTTTTTGATGTTGAAAAAAACCATGAAAACGGTGGTATTATAGCATGTAGAATGATTCTATGGTGAGCAAAAGTCATTTCGTGAAATATTGGAAAATTAAAAAAAAAAAAAAAACGCCATAGTATAGTATGTCGAAATTTTTCGATGAAAACGTCAAATTTTTTTGATGTTGAAAAAAACCATGAAAACGGTCGTATTATAGCATGTAGAATGATTCTATGGTGAGCAAAAGTCATTTCGTGAAATATTGGAAAATTAAAAAAAAAAAAAAAACGCCATAGTATAGTATGTCGAAATTTTTCGATGAAAACGTCAAATTTTTTTGATGTTGAAAAAAGACATGAAAACGGTCGTATTATAGCATGTAGAATGATTCTATGGTGAGCAAAAGTCATTTCGTGAAATGTCGGAAAATTTTACAAAAAAAAAAAACGCCATAGTATAGTATGTCGAAATTTTTCGATGAAAACTCCAAATTTTTTTGATGTTGAAAAAAACCATGAAAACGGTCGTATTATAGCATGTAGAATGATTCTATGGTGAGCAAAAGTCATTTCGTGAAATGTTGGAAAATTTTACCAAAAAACAAAAAAGCCATAGTATAGTATGTCGAAATTTTTCGATGAAAACGTCAAATTTTTTTGATGTTGAAAAAAACCATGAAAACGATGGGATTATAGCATGTAGAATGATTCTATGGTGAGCAAAAGTCATTTCGTGAAATGTTGGAAAATTTTAAAAAAAAAAACGCCATAGTATAGTATGTCGAAATTTTTCGATGAAAACGTCAAATTTTTTTGATGTTGAAAAAAACCATGAAAACGGTCGTATTATAGCATGTAGAATGATTCTATGGTGAGCAAAAGTCATTTCGTGAAATGTTGGAAAATTTTAAAAAAAAAAAACGCCATAGTATAGTATGTCGAAATTTTTCGATGAAAACGTCAAATTTTTTTGATGTTGAAAAAAACCATGAAAACGGTCGTATTATAGCTTGTAGAATGATTCTATGGTGAGCAAAAGTCATTTCGTGAAATGTTGGAAAATTTTACAAAAAAAAAAAAAACGCCATAGTATAGTATGTCGAAATTTTTCGATGAAAACGTCAAATTTTTTTGATGTTGAAATAAACCATGAAAACGGTCGTATTATAGCATGTAGAATGATTCTATGGTGAGCAAAAGTCATTTCGTGAAATGTTGGAAAATTTTAGAAAAAAAAAAACCGCCATAGTATAGTATGTCGAAATTTTTCGATGAAAACGTCAAATTTTTTTGATGTTGAAAAAAACCATGAAAACGGTCGTATTATAGCATGTAGAATGATTCTATGGTGAACAAAAGTCATTTCGTGAAATGTTGGAAAATTTTACAAAAAAAACGCCATAGTATAGTATGTCGAAATTTTTCGATGAAAACGTCAAATTTTTTTGATGTTGAAAAAAACCATGAAAACAGTCGTATTGTAGCATGTAGAATGATTCTATGGTGAGCAAAAGTCATTTCGTGAAATATTGGAAAATTAAAAAAAAAACAAAAAACGCCATAGTATAGTATGTCGAAATTTTTCGATGAAAACGTCAAATTTTTTTGATGTTGAAAAAAACCCATGAAAACGGTGGTATTATAGCATGTAGAATGATTCTATGGTGAGCAAAAGTCATTTCGTGAAATATTGGAAAATTAAAAAAAAAAAAAAAAACGCCATAGTATAGTATGTCGAAATTTTTCGATGAAAACGTCAAATTTTTTTGATGTTGAAAAAAACCATGAAAACGGTCGTATTATAGCATGTAGAATGATTCTATGGTGAGCAAAAGTCATTTCGTGAAATGTTGGAAAATTTTACAAAAAAAAAAAACGCCATAGTATAGTATGTCGAAATTTTTCGCTGAAAACTCCAAATTTTTTTGATGTTGAAATAAACCATGAAAACGGTCGTATTATAGCATGTAGAATGATTCTATGGTGAGCAAAAGTCATTTCGTGAAATGTTGGAAAATTTTAAAAAAAAAAACGCCATAGTATAGTATGTCGAAATTTTTCGATGAAAACGTCAAATTTTTTTGATGTTGAAAAAAACCATGAAAACGATGGGATTATAGCATGTAGAATGATTCTATGGTGAGCAAAAGTCATTTCGTGAAATGTTGGAAAATTTTACCAAAAAACAAAAAAGGCATAGTATAGTATGTCGAAATTTTTCGATGAAAACGTCAAATTTTTTTGATGTTGAAAAAAACCATGAAAACGGTCGTATTATAGCATGTAGAATGATTCTATGGTGAGCAAAAGTCATTCCGTGAAATGTTGGAAAATTTTAAAAAAAAAAACGCCATAGTATAGTATGTCGAAATTTTTTGCTGAAAACTCCAAATTTTTTTGATGTTGAAATAAACCATGAAAACGGTCGTATTATAGCATGTAGAATGATTCTATGGTGAGCAAAAGTCATTTCGTGAAATGTTGGAAAATTTTAAAAAAAAAACGCCATAGTATAGTATGTCGAAATTTTTCGATGAAAACGTCAAATTTTTTTGATGTTGAAAAAAACCATGAAAACGATGGGATTATAGCATGTAGAATGATTCTATGGTGAGCAAAAGTCATTTCGTGAAATGTTGGAAAATTTTACCAAAAAACAAAAAAGGCATAGTATAGTATGTCGAAATTTTTCGATGAAAACGTCAAATTTTTTTGAAGTTGAAATAAAACACAAAAACGGTCGTATTATAACATGTAGAATGATTCTATGGTGAGCAAAAGTCATTTCGTGAAATGTTGGAAAATTTTAGAAAAAAAAAAACGCCATAGTATAGTATGTCGAAATTTTTCGATGAAAACGTCAAATTTTTTTGATGTTGAAAAAAACCATGAAAACGGTCGTATTATAGCATGTAGAATGATTCTATGGTGAGCAAAAGTCATTTCGTGAAATGTCGGAAAATTTTACAAAAAAAAAAACGCCATAGTATAGTATGTCGAAATTTTTCGATGAAAACGTCAAATTTTTTTGATGTTGAAAAAAACATTAAAACGGTCGTATTATAGCTTGTAGAATGATTCTATGGTGAGCAAAAGTCATTTTGTGGAATGTTGTAAAATTTTAAAAAAAAAAAAAAAACGCCATAGTATAGTATGTCGAAATTTTTCGCTGAATACGTCAAATTTTTTTGATGTTGAAATAAACCATGAAAATAGTCGTATTATGGCATGTAGATTGATACTATGGTGAGCAAAAGTCATTTCGTGAAATGTTGGAAAATTTTAGAAAAAAAAAAACCGCCATAGTATAGTATGTCGAAATTTTTCAATGAAAACGCCAAATTTTTTTGATGTTGAAAAAAACCATGAAAACGGTCGTATTATAGCATGTAAAATTATTCTATGGTGAATAAAAGTCATTTCGTGAAATGTTGGAAAATTTTACAAAAAAAACGCCATAGTATAGTATGTCGAAATTTTTCGATGAAAACGTCAAATTTTTTTGATGTTGAAAAAAACCATGAAAACGGTGGTATTATAGCATGTAGAATGATTCTATGGTGAGCAAAAGTCATTTCGTGAAATATTGGAAAATTAAAAAAAAAAAAAAAAACGCGATAGTATAGTATGTCGAAATTTTTCGATGAAAACGTCAAATTTTTTTGATGTTGAAAAAAACCAAGAAAACGGTCGTATTATAGCATGTAGAATGATTCTATGGTGAGCAAAAGTCATTTCGTGAAATATTGGAAAATTAAAAAAAAAAAAAAAAAAACGCCATAGTATAGTATGTCGAAATTTTTCGATGAAAACGTCAAATTTTTTTGATGTTGAAAAAAGACATGAAAACGGTCGTATTATAGCATGTAGAATGATTCTATGGTGAGCAAAAGTCATTTCGTGAAATGTCGGAAAATTTTACAAAAAAAAAAACGCCATAGTATAGTATGTCGAAATTTTTCGCTGAAAACTCCAAATTTTTTTGATGTTGAAATAAACCATGAAAACGGTCGTATTATAGCATGTAGAATGATTCTATGGTGAGCAAAAGTCATTTCGTGAAATGTTGGAAAATTTTAGAAAAAAAACGCCATAGTATAGTATGTCGAAATTTTTCGATGAAAACGTCAAATTTTTTTGATGTTGAAAAAAACCATGAAAACGATGGGATTATAGCATGTAGAATGATTCTATGGTGAGCAAAAGTCATTTCGTGAAATGTTGGAAAATTTTACCAAAAAACAAAAAAGGCATAGTATAGTATGTCGAAATTTTTCGATGAAAACGTCAAATTTTTTTGATGTTGAAAAAAACCATGAAAACGGTCGTATTATAGCATGTAGAATGATTCTATGGTGAGCAAAAGTCATTTCGTGAAATGTTGGAAAATTTTAAAAAAAAAACGCCATAGTATAGTATGTCGAAATTTTTCGCTGAAAACGTCAAATTTTTTTGATGTTGAAAAAAAACATGAAAACGGTGGTATTATAGCATGTAGAATGATTCTATGGTGAGCAAAAGTCATTTCATGAAATGTTGGAAAATTTTAAAAAAAAAAAAAAACCCCATAGTATAGTATGTCGAAATTTTTCGGTGAAAACGTCAAATTTTTTTGATGTTGAAAAAAACCATGAAAACAGTCGTATTATAGCTTGTAGAATGATGCTATGGTGAGCAAAAGTCATTTCGTGAAATGTTGGAAAATTTTACAAAAAAAAAAAAAACGCCATAGTATAGTATGTCGAAATTTTTCGCTGAAAACGTCAAATTTTTTTGATGTTGAAATAAACCATGAAAACAGTCGTATTATGGCATGTAGATTGATTCTATGGTGAGCAAAAGTCATTTCGTGAAATGTTGGAAAATTTTAGAAAAAAAAAACCGCCATAGTATAGAATGTCGAAATTTTTCAATGAAAACGCCAAATTTTTTTGATGTTGAAAAAAACCATGAAAACGGTCGTATTATAGCATGTAGAATTATTCAATGGTGAATAAAAGTCATTTCGTGAAATGTTGGAAAATTTTACAAAAAAAAACGCCATAGTATAGTATGTCGAAATTTTTCGATGAAAACGTCAAATTTTTTTGATGTTGAAAAAAACCATGAAAACAGTCGTATTGTAGCATGTAGAATGATTCTATGGTGAGCAAAAGTCATTTCGTGAAATATTGGAAAATTAAAAAAAAACAAAAAACGCCATAGTATAGTATGTCGAAATTTTTCGATGAAAACGTCAAATTTTTTTGATGTTGAAAAAAACCCATGAAAACGGTGGTATTATAGCATGTAGAATGATTCTATGGTGAGCAAAAGTCATTTCGTGAAATGTTGGAAAATTAAAAAAAAAAAAAAACGCCATAGTATAGTATGTCGAAATTTTTCGATGAAAACGTCAAATTTTTTTGATGTTGAAAAAAACCATGAAAACGGTCGGATTATAGCATGTAGAATGATTCTATGGTGAGCAAAAGTCATTTCGTGAAATGTTGGAAAATTTTACAAAAAAAAAAAAAGCCATAGTATAGTATGTCGAAATTTTTCGATGAAAACGTCAAATTTTTTTGATGTTGAAAAAAACCATGAAAACGATGGGATTATAGCATGTAGAATGATTCTATGGTGAGCAAAAGTCATTTCGTGAAATGTTGGAAAATTTTACCAAAAAAAAAAAAACGCCATAGTATAGTATGTCGAAATTTTTCGATGAAAACGTCAAATTTTTTTGATGTTGAAAAAAACCATGAAAACAGTCGTATTATAGCATGTAGAATGATTCTATGGTGAGCAAAAGTCATTTCGTGAAATGTTGGAAAATTTTACAAAAAAAAAAAAATGCCATAGTATAGTATGTCGAAATTTTTCGCTGAATACGTCAAATTTTTTTGATGTTGAAATAAACCATGAAAATAGTCGTATTATGGCATGTAGATTGATACTATGGTGAGCAAAAGTCATTTTGTGAAATGTTGGAAAATTTTAGAAAAAAAAAACCGCCATAGTATAGTATGTCGAAATTTTTCAATGAAAACGCCAAATTTTTTTGATGTTGAAAAAAACCATGAAAACGGTCGTATTATAGCATGTAAAATTATTCTATGGTGAATAAAAGTCATTTCGTGAAATGTTGGAAAATTTTACAAAAAAAACGCCATAGTATAGTATGTCGAAATTTTTCGATGAAAACGTCAAATTTTTTTGATGTTGAAAAAAACCATGAAAACAGTCGTATTGTAGCATGTAGAATGATTCTATGGTGAGCAAAAGTCATTTCGTGAAATATTGGAAAATTAAAAAAAAACAAAAAACGTCATAGTATAGTATGTCAAAATTTTTCGATGAAAACGTCAAATTTTTTTGATGTTGAAAAAAACCCATGAAAACGGTGGTATTATAGCATGTAGAATGATTCTATGGTGAGCAAAAGTCATTTCGTGAAATATTGGAAAATTAAAAAAAAAAAAAAAAAACGCCATAGTATAGTATGTCGAAATTTTTCGATGAAAACGTCAAATTTTTTTGATGTTGAAAAAAACCATGAAAACGGTCGTATTATAGCATGTAGAATGATTCTATGGTGAGCAAAAGTCATTTCGTGAAATGTCGGAAAATTTTACAAAAAAAAAACGCCATAGTATAGTATGTCGAAATTTTTCGATGAAAACGTCAAATTTTTTTGATGTTGAAAAAAACCATGAAAACGATGGGATTATAGCATGTAGAATGATTCTATGGTGAGCAAAAGTCATTTCGTGAAATGTTGGAAAATTTTACCAAAAAAAAAAAACGCCATAGTATAGTATGTCGAAATTTTTCGATGAAAACGTCAAATTTTTTTGATGTTGAAAAAAACCATGAAAACGGTCGGATTATAGCATGTAGAATGATTCTATGGTGAGCAAAAGTCATTCCGTGAAATGTTGGAAAATTTTAGAAAAAAAACGCCATAGTATAGTATGTCGAAATTTTTCGCTGAAAACTCCAAATTTTTTTGATGTTGAAATAAACCATGAAAACGGTCGTATTATAGCATGTAGAATGATTCTATGGTGAGCAAAAGTCATTTCGTGAAATGTTGGAAAATTTTAGAAAAAAAAACGCCATAGTATAGTATGTCGAAATTTTTCGATGAAAACGTCAAATTTTTTTGATGTTGAAAAAAACCATGAAAACGATGGGATTATAGCATGTAGAATGATTCTATGGTGAGCAAAAGTCATTTCGTGAAATGTTGGAAAATTTTACCAAAAAACAAAAAAGGCATAGTATAGTATGTCGAAATTTTTCGATGAAAACGTCAAATTTTTTTGATGTTGAAAAAAACCATGAAAAAGATGGGATTATAGCATGTAGAATGATTCTATGGTGAGCAAAAGTCATTTCGTGAAATGTTGGAAAATTTTACCGAAAAAACAAAAAAGGCCATAGTATAGTATGTCGAAATTTTTCGCTGAAAACTCCAAATTTTTTTGATGTTGAAATAAACCATGAAAACGGTCGTATTATAGCATGTAGAATGATTCTATGGTGAGCAAAAGTCATTTCGTGAAATGTTGGAAAATTTTGGAAAAAAAACGCCATAGTATAGTATGTCGAAATTTTTCGATGAAAACGTCAAATTTTTTTGATGTTTAAAAAAAACATGAAAACGGTCGTATTATAGCATGTAGAATGATTCTATGGTGAGCAAAAGTGAATTAGTGAAATGTTGGAAAATTTTACGAAAAAAAAACGCCATAGTATAGTATGTCGAAATTTTTCGATGAAAACGTTAAATTTTTTTGATGTTGAAAAAAACCATGAAAACGGTCGTATTATAGCATGTAGAATGATTCTATGGTGAGCAAAAGTCATTTCGTGAAATGTTGTAAAATTTAAAAAACAAACAAAACGCCATAGTATAGTATGTCGAAATTTTTCGCTGAATACGTCAAATTTTTTTGATGTTGAAATAAACCATGAAAACAGTCGTATTATGGCATGTAGAATGATTCTATGGTGAGCAAAAGTCATTTCGTGAAATGTTGGAAAATTTTACAAAAAAAAAACGCCATAGTATAGTATGTCGAAATTTTTCGATGAAAACGCCAAATTTTTTTGATGTTGAAAAAAACCATGAAAACGGTCGTATTATAGCATGTAGAATTATTCTATGGTGAATAAAAGTCATTTCGTGAAATGTTGGAAAATTTTACAAAAAAAACGCCATAGTATAGTATGTCGAAATTTTTCGATGAAAACGTCAAATTTTTTTGATGTTGAAAAAAACCATGAAAACAGTTGTATTGTAGCATGTAGAATGATTCTATGATGAGCAAAAGTTATTTCGTGAAATATTGGAAAATTAAAAAAAAAACAAAAAACGCCATAGTATAGTATGTCGAAATTTTTCGATGAAAACGTCAAATTTTTTTGATGTTGAAAAAAACCCATGAAAACGGTGGTATTATAGCATGTAGAATGATTCTATGGTGAGCAAAAGTCATTTCGTGAAATATTGGAAAATTAAAAAAAAACAAAAAACGCCATAGTATAGTATGTCGAAATTGTTCGATGAAAACGTCAAATTTTTTTGGAGTTGAAATAAAACATGAAAACGGTCGTATTATAGCATGTAGAATGATTCTATGGTGAGCAAAAGTTATTTCGTGAAATGTTGGAAATTTTTACAAAAAACACTGCCATAGTATATTATGTCGAAATTTTTCCATGAAAACGTCATATTTTTTTGAAGTTGAAATAAAACATGAAAACGGTCGTATAATAGCGTGTAGAATGATTCTATGGTGAGCAAAATTCATTTCGTGAAATATCGGAAAATTTTCCAAAAATGCCATAGTATAGTATGTCGAAATTTTTCGATGAAAACGTCAAATTTTTTTGAAGTTGAAACAAAACATGAAAACGGTCGTATTATAGCATGTAGAATAATTCTATGGTTAGCAAAATTAATTTCGTGAACTGTCGGTAAATTTTACAAAAAAACGCCATAGTATAGTATGTCGAAATTTTTCGATGAAAACGTCAAATTTTTTAGGAGTTGAAAAATACCATGAAAACGGTCGTATTATAGCATGTAGAATGATTCTATGGTGAGCACAAATCATTTTGTGAAATGTTGCAAAATTTTACAAAAAACTGCCATAGTATAGTATGTCGAAATTTTTCGATAAAAACGTCAAATTTTTTTGAAGTTGAAATAAAACACAAAAACGGTCGTATTATAACATGTAGAATGATTCTATGGTTAGCAAAATTCATTTCGTGAAATGTCGGTAAATTTAAAAAAAAAAAACTGCCATAGTATAGTATGTCGAAATTTTTCCATGAAAACGTCATATTTTTTTGAAGTTGAAAAAAAACATGAAAATGGTCGTATAATAGCGTGTAGAATGATTCTATGGTGAGCAAAATTCATTTCGTGAAATATCGGAAAATTTTCCAAAAACGCCATAAATATATAGTATGTCGAAATTTTCGAAACATCAAATTTTTTTGAAGTTGAAAAATACCATGAAAACGGTCGTATTATAGCATGTAGAATGATTTTATAGTCAGAAAAAGTAATTTCGTGAAATGTCGAAAAATTTTACAAAAAAAAAAGGCCATAGTATAGTATGTCGAAATTTTTCGATGAAAACGTCAAATTTTTTTGAAGTTGAAACAAAACATGAAAACGGTCGTATTATGGCATGTAGAATGAATCTATAGTCAGAAAAAGTCATTTCGTGAAATGTTGAAAAATTTTACAAAAAAAAAACGCCATAGTATAGTATGTCGAAATTTTTCGATGAAAACGTCAAATTTTTTTGGAGTTGAAATAAAACATGAAAACGGTCGTATTATAGCATGTAGAATGATTCTATGGTGAGCAAAAGTCATTTGTGAAATGTTGGAAAATTTACAAAAAACACGCTATTTCGTGAAATGTTTTGGAAACATTTTTTTAAGTTGAAATAAAACATGAACACTGCCGATAATAGGGTATAATGATTCTATGTGCGAAATTTTTCGATGAAAAAAACGTCAAATATATATTGAAATTTTTATGAAATAAAGTTGAAAAATACCATGAAAACGTTCGTATTATAGCATGTAGAATGATTCTATAGTCAGAAAAAGTCATTTCGTGAAATGTCGAAAAATTAAAAAAAAAAAAAAACGCCATAGTATAGTATGTCGAAATTTTTCGATGAAAACGTCAAATTTTTTTGAAGTTGAAACAAAACATGAAAACGGTCGTATTATAGCATGTAGAATGATTCTATGGTCAGCAAAAGTCATTTCGTGAAATGTTGAAAAATTTTACAAAAAAAAAAACGCCATAGTATAGTATGTCGAAATTTTTCGATGAAAACGTCAAATTTTTTTGAAGTTGAAATAAAACATGAAAACGGGGGTATTATAGCATGTAGAATGATTCTATGGTTAGCAAAATTCATTTCGTGAACTGTCGGTAAATTTTAAAAAAAAACTGCCATAGTATAGTATGTCGAAATTTTTCGATGAAAACGTCCTATTTTTTTGAAGTTGAAAAAAAACATGAAAACGGTCGTATAATAGCGTGTAGAATGATTCTATGGTGAGCAAAATTCATTTCGTGAAATATCGGAAAATTTTCCAAAAACGCCATAGTATAGTATGTCGAAATTTTTCGATGAAAACGTCAAATTTTTTTGAAGTTGAAAAATACCATGAAAACGGTGGTATTATAGCATGTAGAATGATTCTATAGTCAGAAAAAGTCATTTCGTGAAATGTCGAAAAATTTTACAAAAAAAAACGCCATAGATAGAACTGTCGGTAAATTTTTGATGAAAAAAAAATTGAAACAAAAAAAAACTGTCGTATTATGACATGTAGTATGATTCTATAGTCAGAAAAAGTCATTACGTGAAATGTGAAAAATTTAAAAAAAAAAAACTGCCATAGTATAGTATGTCGAAATTTTTCGATGAAAACGTCAAATTTTTTTGAAGTTGAAATAAAACATGAAAACGGCCGTATTATAGCATGTAGAATGATTCTATGGTGAGCAAAAGTCATTTCGTGAAATGTTGAAAAATTTTTAAAAAAAAAACGCCATAGTATAATATGTCGAAATTTTTCGATGAAAACGTCAAATTTTTTTGATGTTGAAATAAAACATGAAAACGGGGGTATTATAGCATGTAGAATGATTCTATGGTGAGCAAAAGTCATTTCGTGAAATCTTGGAAAATTTTACAAAAAAAAACACTGCCATAGTATAGTATGTCGAAATTTTTCGATGAAAACGTCAAATTTTTTTGATGTTGAAAAAAAACATGAAAACGGTGGTATTATAGCATGTAGAATGATTCTATGGTGAGCAAAAGTCATTTCATGAAATGTTGGAAAATTTTACAAAAAAAAAACCCCATAGTATAGTATGTCGAAATTTTTCGGTGAAAACGTCAAATTTTTTTGATGTTGAAAAAAACCATGAAAACAGTCGTATTATAGCTTGTAGAATGATGCTATGGTGAGCAAAAGTCATTTCATGAAATGTTGGAAAATTTTACAAAAAAAAAAAAATGCCATAGTATAGTATGTCGAAATTTTTCGCTGAATACGTCAAATTTTTTTGATGTTGAAATAAACCATGAAAACAGTCGTATTATGGCATGTAGATTGATACTATGGTGAGCAAAAGTCATTTCGTGAAATATTGGAAAATTTTAGAAAAAAAAAACCGCCATAGTATAGTATGTCGAAATTTTTCAATGAAAACGCCAAATTTTTTTGATGTTGAAAAAAACCATGAAAACGGTCGTATTATAGCATGTAAAATTATTCTATGGTGAATAAAAGTCATTTCGTGAAATGTTGGAAAATTTTACAAAAAAAACGCCATAGTATAGTATGTCAAAATTTTTCGATGAAAACGTCAAATTTTTTTGATGTTGAAAAAAACCATGAAAACAGTCGTATTGTAGCATGTAGAATGATTCTATGGTGAGCAAAAGTCATTTCGTGAAATATTGGAAAATTAAAAAAAAACAAAAAACGTCATAGTATAGTATGTCGAAATTTTTCGATGAAAACGTCAAATTTTTTTGATGTTGAAAAAAACCCATGAAAACGGTGGTATTATAGCATGTAGAATGATTCTATGGTGAGCAAAAGTCATTTCGTGAAATATTGGAAAATTAAAAAAAAAAAAAAAAAACGCCATAGTATAGTATGTCGAAATTTTTCGATGAAAACGTCAAATTTTTTTGATGTTGAAAAAAACCATGAAAACGGTCGTATTATAGCATGTAGAATGATTCTATGGTGAGCAAAAGTCATTTCGTGAAATGTCGGAAAATTTTACAAAAAAAAAAAACGCCATAGTATAGTATGTCGAAATTTTTCGCTGAAAACTCCAAATTTTTTTGATGTTGAAATAAACCATGAAAACGGTCGTATTATAGCATGTAGAATGATTCTATGGTGAGCAAAAGTCATTTCGTGAAATGTTGGAAAATTTTAGAAAAAAAACGCCATAGTATAGTATGTCGAAATTTTTCGATGAAAACGTCAAATTTTTTTGATGTTGAAAAAAACCATGAAAACGATGGGATTATAGCATGTAGAAAGATTCTATGGTGAGCAAAAGTCATTTCGTGAAATGTTGGAAAATTTTACCAAAAAACAAAAAAGGCATAGTATAGTATGTCGAAATTTTTCGATGAAAACGTCAAATTTTTTTGATGTTGAAAAAAACCATGAAAACGGTCGTATTATAGCATGTAGAATGATTCTATGGTGAGCAAAAGTCATTCCGTGAAATGTTGGAAAATTTTAGAAAAAAAACGCCATAGTATAGTATGTCGAAATTTTTTGCTGAAAACTCCAAATTTTTTTGATGTTGAAATAAACCATGAAAACGGTCGTATTATAGCATGTAGAATGATTCTATGGTGAGCAAAAGTCATTTCGTGAAATGTTGGAAAATTTTAGAAAAAAAAACGCCATAGTATAGTATGTCGAAATTTTTCGATGAAAACGTCAAATTTTTTTGATGTTGAAAAAAACCATGAAAACGATGGGATTATAGCATGTAGAATGATTCTATGGTGAGCAAAAGTCATTTCGTGAAATGTTGGAAAATTTTACCAAAAAACAAAAAAGGCATAGTATAGTATGTCGAAATTTTTCGATGAAAACGTCAAATTTTTTTGAAGTTGAAATAAAACACAAAAACGGTCGTATTATAACATGTAGAATGATTCTATGGTGAGCAAAAGTCATTTCGTGAAATGTTGGAAAATTTTAGAAAAAAAAAAACGCCATAGTATAGTATGTCGAAATTTTTCGATGAAAACGTCAAATTTTTTTGATGTTGAAAAAAACCATGAAAACGGTCGTATTATAGCATGTAGAATGATTCTATGGTGAGCAAAAGTCATTTCGTGAAATGTCGGAAAATTTTACAAAAAAAAAAACGCCATAGTATAGTATGTCGAACTTTTTCGATGAAAACGTCAAATTTTTTTGATGTTGAAAAAAACATTAAAACGGTCGTATTATAGCTTGTAGAATGATTCTATGGTGAGCAAAAGTCATTTTGTGAAATGTTGTAAAATTAAAAAAAAAAAAAAAACGCCATAGTATAGTATGTCGAAATTTTTCGCTGAATACGTCAAATTTTTTTGATGTTGAAATAAACCATGAAAATAGTCGTATTATGGCATGTAGATTGATACTATGGTGAGCAAAAGTCATTTCGTGAAATGTTGGAAAATTTTAGAAAAAAAAAACCGCCATAGTATAGTATGTCGAAATTTTTCAATGAAAACGCCAAATTTTTTTGATGTTGAAAAAAACCATGAAAACGGTCGTATTATAGCATGTAAAATTATTCTATGGTGAATAAAAGTCATTTCGTGAAATGTTGGAAAATTTTAAAAAAAAAAACGCCATAGTATAGTATGTCGAAATTTTTCGATGAAAACGTCAAATTTTTTTGATGTTGAAAAAAACCATGAAAACGGTGGTATTATAGCATGTAGAATGATTCTATGGTGAGCAAAAGTCATTTCGTGAAATATTGGAAAATTAAAAAAAAAAAAAAAAACGCGATAGTATAGTATGTCGAAATTTTTCGATGAAAACGTCAAATTTTTTTGATGTTGAAAAAAACCAAGAAAACGGTCGTATTATAGCATGTAGAATGATTCTATGGTGAGCAAAAGTCATTTCGTGAAATATTGGAAAATTAAAAAAAAAAAAAAAAAAACGCCATAGTATAGTATGTCGAAATTTTTCGATGAAAACGTCAAATTTTTTTGATGTTGAAAAAAGACATGAAAACGGTCGTATTATAGCATGTAGAATGATTCTATGGTGAGCAAAAGTCATTTCGTGAAATGTCGGAAAATTTTACAAAAAAAAAAACGCCATAGTATAGTATGTCGAAATTTTTCGCTGAAAACTCCAAATTTTTTTGATGTTGAAATAAACCATGAAAACGGTCGTATTATAGCATGTAGAATGATTCTATGGTGAGCAAAAGTCATTTTGTGAAATGTTGGAAAATTTTAGAAAAAAAACGCCATAGTATAGTATGTCGAAATTTTTCGATGAAAACGTCAAATTTTTTTGATGTTGAAAAAAACCATGAAAACGATGGGATTATAGCATGTAGAATGATTCTATGGTGAGCAAAAGTCATTTCGTGAAATGTTGGAAAATTTTACCAAAAAACAAAAAAGGCATAGTATAGTATGTCGAAATTTTTCGATGAAAACGTCAAATTTTTTTGATGTTGAAAAAAACCATGAAAACGGTCGTATTATAGCATGTAGAATGATTCTATGGTGAGCAAAAGTAATTTCGTGAAATGTTGGAAAATTTTAGAAAAAAAACGCCATAGTATAGTATGTCGAAATTTTTCGCTGAAAACGTCAAATTTTTTTGATGTTTAAAAAAAACATGAAAACGGTGGTATTATAGCATGTAGAATGATTCTATGGTGAGCAAAAGTAATTTCATGAAATGTTGGAAAATTTTAGAAAAAAAAAACCCCATAGTATAGTATGTCGAAATTTTTCGGTTAAAACGTCAAATTTTTTTGATGTTGAAAAAAACCATGAAAACAGTCGTATTATAGCTTGTAGAATGATGCTATGGTGAGCAAAAGTCATTTCATGAAATGTTGGAAAATTTTACAAAAAAAAAAAAAATGCCATAGTATAGTATGTCGAAATTTTTCGCTGAATACGTCAAATTTTTTTGATGTTGAAATAAACCATGAAAACAGTCGTATTATGGCATGTAGATTGATACTATGGTGAGCAAAAGTCATTTCGTGAAATGTTGGAAAATTTTAGAAAAAAAAAACCGCCATAGTATAGAATGTCGAAATTTTTCAATGAAAACGCCAAATTTTTTTGATGTTGAAAAAAACCATGAAAACGGTCGTATTATAGCATGTAAAATTATTCAATGGTGAATAAAAGTCATTTCGTGAAATGTTGGAAAATTTTACAAAAAAAACGCCATAGTATAGTATGTCGAAATTTTTCGATGAAAACGTCAAATTTTTTTGATGTTGAAAAAAACCATGAAAACAGTCGTATTGTAGCATGTAGAATGATTCTATGGTGAGCAAAAGTCATTTCGTGAAATATTGGAAAATTAAAAAAAAAACAAAAAACGTCATAGTATAGTATGTCGAAATTTTTCGATGAAAACGTCAAATTTTTTTGATGTTGAAAAAAACCCATGAAAACGGTGGTATTATAGCATGTAGAATGATTCTATGGTGAGCAAAAGTCATTTCGTGAAATATTGGAAAATTAAAAAAAAAAAAAAAAACGCCATAGTATAGTATGTCGAAATTTTTCGATGAAAACGTCAAATTTTTTTGATGTTGAAAAAAACCATGAAAACGGTCGTATTATAGCATGTAGAATGATTCTATGGTGAGCAAAAGTCATTTCGTGAAATGTCGGAAAATTTTACAAAAAAAAAAAACGCCATAGTATAGTATGTCGAAATTTTTCGATGAAAACGTCAAATTTTTTTGATGTTTAAAAAAAACATGAAAACGGTGGTATTATAGCATGTAGAATGATTCTATGGTGAGCAAAAGTCATTTCGTGAAATGTTGGAAAATTTTAGAAAAAAAAAAACGCCATAGTATAGTATGTCGAAATTTTTCGGTGAAAACGTCAAATTTTTTTGATGTTGAAAAAAACCATGAAAACAGTCGTATTATAGCTTGTAGAATGATTCTATGGTGAGCAAAAGTCATTTCATGAAATGTTGGAAAATCTTACAAAAAAAAAAAAAATGCCATAGTATAGTATGTCGAAATTTTTCGCTGAATACGTCAAATTTTTTTGATGTTGAAATAAACCATGAAAATAGTCGTATTATGGCATGTAGATTGATACTATGGTGAGCAAAAGTCATTTTGTGAAATGTTGGAAAATTTTAGAAAAAAAAAAACCGCCATAGTATAGTATGTCGAAATTTTTCAATGAAAACGCCAAATTTTTTTGATGTTGAAAAAAACCATGAAAACGGTCGTATTATAGCATGTAAAATTATTCTATGGTGAATAAAAGTCATTTCGTGAAATGTTGGAAAATTTTACAAAAAAAACGCCATAGTATAGTATGTCGAAATTTTTCGATGAAAACGTCAAATTTTTTTTGATGTTGAAAAAAACCATGAAAACAGTCGTATTGTAGCATGTAGAATGATTCTATGGTGAGCAAAAGTCATTTCGTGAAATATTGGAAAATTAAAAAAAAAACAAAAAACGTCATAGTATAGTATGTCAAAATTTTTCGATGAAAACGTCAAATTTTTTTGATGTTGAAAAAAACCCATGAAAACGGTGGTATTATAGCATGTAGAATGATTCTATGGTGAGCAAAAGTCATTTCGTGAAATATTGGAAAATTAAAAAAAAAAAAAAAAACGCCATAGTATAGTATGTCGAAATTTTTCGATGAAAACGTCAAATTTTTTTGATGTTGAAAAAAACCATGAAAACGGTCGTATTATAGCATGTAGAATGATTCTATGGTGAGCAAAAGTCATTTCGTGAAATGTCGGAAAATTTTACAAAAAAAAAAACGCCATAGTATAGTATGTCGAAATTTTTCGATGAAAACGTCAAATTTTTTTGATGTTGAAAAAAACCATGAAAACGATGGGATTATAGCATGTAGAATGATTCTATGGTGAGCAAAAGTCATTTCGTGAAATGTTGGAAAATTTTACCAAAAAACAAAAAAGGCATAGTATAGTATGTCGAAATTTTTCGATGAAAACGTCAAATTTTTTTGATGTTGAAAAAAACCATGAAAACGGTCGTATTATAGCATGTAGAATGATTCTATGGTGAGCAAAAGTCATTCCGTGAAATGTTGGAAAATTTTAGAAAAAAAACGCCATAGTATAGTATGTCGAAATTTTTCGCTGAAAACTCCAAATTTTTTTGATGTTGAAATAAACCATGAAAACGGTCGTATTATAGCATGTAGAATGATTCTATGGTGAGCAAAAGTCATTTCGTGAAATGTTGGAAAATTTTAGAAAAAAAACGCCATAGTATAGTATGTCGAAATTTTTCGATGAAAACGTCAAATTTTTTTGATGTTGAAAAAAACCATGAAAACGATGGGATTATAGCATGTAGAATGATTCTATGGTGAGCAAAAGTCATTTCGTGAAATGTTGGAAAATTTTACCAAAAAACAAAAAAGGCATAGTATAGTATGTCGAAATTTTTCGATGAAAACGTCAAATTTTTTTGATGTTGAAAAAAACCATGAAAAAGATGGGATTATAGCATGTAGAATGATTCTATGGTGAGCAAAAGTCATTTCGTGAAATGTTGGAAAATTTTACCAAAAAACAAAAAAGGCATAGTATAGTATGTCGAAATTTTTCGCTGAAAACTCCAAATTTTTTTGATGTTGAAATAAACCATGAAAACGGTCGTATTATAGCATGTAGAATGATTCTATGGTGAGCAAAAGTCATTTCGTGAAATACTGGAAAATTTTGGAAAAAAAAACGCCATAGTATAGTATGTCGAAATTTTTCGATGAAAACGTCAAATTTTTTTGATGTTTAAAAAAAACATGAAAACGGTCGTATTATAGCATGTAGAATGATTCTATGGTGAGCAAAAGTGAATTAGTGAAATGTTGGAAAATTTTACGAAAAAAAAACGCCATAGTATAGTATGTCGAAATTTTTCGATGAAAACGTTAAATTTTTTTGATGTTGAAAAAAACCATGAAAACGGTCGTATTTAAGCATGTAGAATGATTCTATGGTGAGCAAAAGTCATTTCGTGAAATGTTGTAAAATTTAAAAAACAAACAAAACGCCATAGTATAGTATGTCGAAATTTTTCGCTGAATACGTCAAATTTTTTTGATGTTGAAATAAACCATGAAAACAGTCGTATTATGGCATGTAGATTGATACTATGGTGAGCAAAAGTCATTTCGTGAAATGTTGGAAAATTTTACAAAAAAAAAACGCCATAGTATAGTATGTCGAAATTTTTCGATGAAAACGCCAAATTTTTTTGATGTTGAAAAAAACCATGAAAACGGTCGTATTATAGCATGTAGAATTATTCTATGGTGAATAAAAGTCATTTCGTGAAATGTTGGAAAATTTTACAAAAAAAACGCCATAGTATAGTATGTCGAAATTTTTCGATGAAAACGTCAAATTTTTTTGATGTTGAAAAAAACCATGAAAACAGTTGTATTGTAGCATGTAGAATGATTCTATGATGAGCAAAAGTTATTTCGTGAAATATTGGAAAATTAAAAAAAAAACAAAAAATCGCCATAGTATAGTATGTCAAAATTTTTCGATGAAAACGTCAAATTTTTTTGATGTTGAAAAAAACCCATGAAAACGGTGGTATTATAGCATGTAGAATGATTCTATGGTGAGCAAAAGTCATTTCGTGAAATATTGGAAAATTAAAAAAAAACAAAAAACGCCATAGTATAGTATGTCGAAATTGTTCGATGAAAACGTCAAATTTTTTTGGAGTTGAAATAAAACGTGAAAACGGTCGTATTATAGCATGTAGAATGATTCTATGGTGAGCAAAAGTTATTTCGTGAAATGTTGGAAATTTTTACAAAAAACACTGCCATAGTATAGTATGTCGAAATTTTTCCATGAAAACGTCATATTTTTTTGAAGTTGAAATAAAACATGAAAACGGTCGTATAATAGCGTGTAGAATGATTCTATGGTGAGCAAAATTCATTTCGTGAAATATCGGAAAATTTTCCAAAAATGCCATAGTATAGTATGTCGAAATTTTTCGATGAAAACGTCAAATTTTTTTGAAGTTTAAACAAAACATGAAAACGGTCGTATTATAGCATGTAGAATAATTCTATGGTTAGCAAAATTAATTTCGTGAACTGTCGGTAAATTTTACAAAAAAACGCCACAGTATAGTATGTCGAAATTTTTCGATGAAAACGTCAAATTTTTTAGGAGTTGAAAAATACCATGAAAACGGTCGTATTATAGCATGTAGAATGATTCTATGGTGAGCACAAATCATTTTGTGAAATGTTGCAAAATTTTACAAAAAACTGCCATAGTATAGTATGTCGAAATTTTTCGATGAAAACGTCAAATTTTTTTGAAGTTGAATTAAAACACAAAAACGGTCGTATTATAACATGTAGAATGATTCTATGGTTAGCAAAATTCATTTCGTGAAATGTCGGTAAATTTAAAAAAAAAAACTGCCATAGTATAGTATGTCGAAATTTTTCCATGAAAACGTCATATTTTTTTGAAGTTGAAAAAAAACATGAAAATGGTCGTATAGTAGCGTGTAGAATGATTCTATGGTGAGCAAAATTCATTTCGTGAAATATCGGAAAATTTTCCAAAAACGCCATATTATAGTATGTCGAAATTTTTTTGAAGTTGAAAAATACCATGAAAGCGGTCGTATTATAGCATGTAGAATGATTTTATAGTCAGAAAAAGTAATTTCGTGAAATGTCGAAAAATTTTACAAAAAAAAAAAGGCCATAGTATAGTATGTCGAAATTTTTCGATGAAAACGTCAAATATTTTTGAAGTTGAAACAAAACATGAAAACGGTCGTATTATGGCATGTAGAATGAATCTATAGTCAGAAAAAGTCATTTCGTGAAATGTCGAAAAATTTTACAAAAAGAAACCGCCATAGTATAGTATGTCGAAATTTTTCGATGAAAACGTCAAATTTTTTTGGAGTTGAAATAAAACATGAAAACTGTCGTATTATAGCATGTAGAATGATTCTATGGTGAGCAAAAGCTATTTCGTGAAATGTTGGAAAATTTTCCAAAAAACACTGCCATAGTATAGTATGTCGAAATTTTTCGATGAAAACGTCAAATTTTTTTAAAGTTGAAAAATACCATGAAAACGTTCGTATTATAGCATGTAGAATGATTCTATAGTCAGAAAAAGTCATTTCGTGAAATGTCGAAAAATTTTAAAAAAAAAAAACGCCATAGTATAGTATGTCGAAATTTTTCGATGAAAACGTCAAATTTTTTTGAACTTGAAATAAAACATGAAAACGGTCGTATTATAGCATGTAGAATGATTCTATAGTCAGAAAAAGTCATTTCGTGAAATGTTGAAAAATTTTACAAAAAAAAAAACGCCATAGTATAGTATGTCGAAATTTTTCGATGAAAACGTCAAATTTTTTTGAAGTTGAAATAAAACATGAAAACGGGGGTATTATAGCATGTAGAATGATTCTATGGTTAGCAAAATTCATTTCGTGAACTGTCGGTAAATTTAAAAAAAAAAAACTGCCATAGTATAGTATGTCGAAATTTTTCCATGAAAACGTCCTATTGTTTTGAAGTTGAAAAAAAACATGAAAACGGTCGTATAATAGCGTGTAGAATCATTCTATGGTGAGCAAAATTCATTTCGTGAAATATCGGAAAATTTTCCAAAAACGCCATAGTATAGTATGTCGAAATTTTTCGATGAAAACGTCAAATTTTTTTGAAGTTGAAAAATACCATGAAAACGGTGGTATTATAGCATGTAGAATGATTCTATAGTCAGAAAAAGTCATTTCGTGAAATGTCGAAAAATTTTCGTGAACTGTCGGTAAATTTAAAAAACTGTCGGTAAATTTAAAAAAAAAAAACTGCCATAGTATAGTATGTCGAAATTTTTCGATGAAAACGTCAAATTTTTTTGAAGTTGAAATAAAACATGAAAACGGTCGTATTATAGCATGTAGAATGATTCTATGGTCAGCAAAAGTCATTTCGTGAAATGTTGAAAAATTTTGCAAAAAAAAAACGCCATAGTATAATATGTCGAAATTTTTCGATGAAAACGTCAAATTTTTTTGATGTTGAAATAAAACATGAAAACGGGGGTATTATAGCATGTAGAATGATTCTATGGTGAGCAAAAGTCATTTCGTGAAATCTTGGAAAATTTTACAAAAAACACTGCCATAGTATAGTATGTCGAAATTTTTCGATGAAAATGTCAAATTTTTTTGAAGTTGAAAAAAACCATGTAAACGGTGGTATTATATCATGTAGAATGATTCTATGGTGGGCAAAAATCATTTCGTGAAATGTTGGAAAATTAAAAAAAAAAAAAAAAAAGTCATAGTATAGTATGTCGAAATTTTTCGATGAAAACATCATATTTTTTTGAAGTTGAAATAAAACATGAAAACGGTCGTATTATAGCATGTAGAATGATTCTATGCTTGGTAAAAATCATTTCGTGAAATGTTGGAAAATTTTACAAAAAAAACGCCATAGTATAGCATGTCGAAATTTTTAGATGAAAACGTCATTTTTTTTTTTGAAATTGAAATAAAACATGAAAACGGTCGTATTATAGCATGTAGAATGATTCTATGGTGAGCAAAAATCATTTTGTGAAATGTTGGAAAATTTTAAAAAAAAAAAAAAAACGCCATAGTATAGTATGTCGAAATTTTTCGATGAAAACGTCAAATTTTTTTGAAGTTGAAAAAAACCATGAAAACGGTCGTATTATATCATGTAGAATGATTCTATGGTGAGCAAAAGTCATTTCGTGAAATGTTGGAAAATATATTAAAAAAAAAAAAAAAAAACGCCATAGTATAGTATGTCGAAATTTTTCGATGAAAACGTCAAATTTTTTTTGAAGTTGAAAAATACCATGAAAACGGTCGTATTATAGCGTGTAGAATGATTCTATGGTGAGCAAAAATCATTTCGTGAAATGTTGGAAAATTTTACAAAAAAAAACTGCCATAGTATAGTATGTCGAAATTTTTCGATGAAAACGTCAAATTTTTTTGAAGTTGAAATAAAACATGAAAACGGTCGTATTATAGCATGTAGAATGATTCTATGGTCAGAAAAAGTAATTTCGTGAAATGTTGGAAAATTTTACAAAAAAAAAACGCCATAGTATAGTATGTCGAAATTTTTCGATGAAAACGTCAAATTTTTTTGAAGTTGAAATAAAACATGAAAACGGTCGTATTATAGCATGTAGAATGATTTTATGGTGAGCAAAATTCATTTCGTGAAATGTCGGAAAATTTTAAAAAAAAAAAACTGCCATAGTATAGTATGTCGAAATTTTTCGATGAAAACATCATATTTTTTTGAAGTTGAAAAAAAACATGAAAACGGTCGTATTATAGCATGTAGAATGATTCTATGGTCAGCAAAAGTCATTTCGTGAAATGTTGAAAAATTTTACAAAAAAAAAACGCCATAGTATAATATGTCGAAATTTTTCGATGAAAACGTCAAATTTTTTTGGAGTTGAAATAAAACATGAAAACGGTCGTATTATAGCATGTAGAATGATTCTATGGTGAGCAAAAGTCATTTCGTGAAATGTTGGAAAATTTTACAAAAAACACTGCCATAGTATAGTATGTCAAAATTTTTCCATGAAAACGTCATATTTTTTTGAAGTTGAAATAAAACATGAAAACAGTCGTATTATAGCGTGTAGAATGATTCTATGGTGAGCAAAATTCATTTCGTGAAATATCGGAAAATTTTACAAAAAAACGCCATGGTATACTATGTCGAAATTTTTCGATGAAAACGTCAAATTTTTTTTGAAGTTGAAAAATACCATGAAAACGGTCGTATTATAGCATGTAGAATGATTCTATGGTCAGCAAAAGTCATTTCGTGAAATGTTGAAAAATTTTACAAAAAAAAACGCCATAGTATAGTATGTCGAAATTTTTCGATGAAAACGTCAAATTTTTTTGGAGTTGAAATAAAGCATGAAAACGGTCGTATTATAGCATGTAGAATGATTCTATGGTGAGCAAAAGTCATTTCGTGAAATGTTGGAAAATTTTACAAAAAACACTGCCATAGTATAGTATGTCGAAATTTTTCCATGAAAACGTCATATTTTTTTGAAGTTGAAATAAAACATGAAAACGGCCGTATAATAGCGTGTAGAATGATTCTATGGTCAGCAAAAGTCATTTCGTGAAATGTTGAAAAATTTTGCAAAAAAAAAACGCCATAGTATAATATGTCGAAATTTTTCGATGAAAACGTCAAATTTTTTTGATGTTGAAATAAAACATGAAAACGGGGGTATTATAGCATGTAGAATGATTCTATGGTTAGCAAAATTCATTTCGTGAACTGTCGGTAAATTTAAAAAAAAAAAAACTGCCATAGTATAGTATGTCGAAATTTTTCCATGAAAACGTCCTATTGTTTTGAAGTTGAAAAAAAACATGAAAACGGTCGTATAATAGCGTGTAGAATCATTCTATGGTGAGCAAAATTCATTTCGTGAAATATCGGAAAATTTTCCAAAAACGCCATAGTATAGTATGTCGAAATTTTTCGATGAAAACGTCAAATTTTTTTGAAGTTGAAAAATACCTTGAAAACGGTGGTATTATAGCATGTAGAATGATTCTATAGTCAGAAAAAGTCATTTCGTGAAATGTCGAAAAATTTTACAAAAAAAAAAAACGCCGTAGTATAGTATGTCGAAATTTTTCGATGAAAACGTCAAATTTTTTTGAAGTTGAAACAAAACATGAAAACGGTCGTATTATGGCATGTAGAATGATTCTATGGTGAGCAAAAGTCATTTCGTGAAATGTTGAAAAATTTTGCAAAAAACAAAAAAGCCATAGTATAATATGTCGAAATTTTTCGATGAAAACGTCAAATTTTTTTGGAGTTGAAATAAAACATGAAAACGGTCGTATTATAGCATGTAGAATGATTCTATGGTGAGCAAAAGTCATTTCGTGAAATCTTGGAAAATTTTACAAAAAACACTGCCATAGTATAGTATGTCGAAATTTTTCGATGAAAATGTCAAATTTTTTTGAAGTTGAAAAAAACCATGTAAACGGTGGTATTATATCATGTAGAATGATTCTATGGTGGGCAAAAATCATTTCGTGAAATGTTGGAAAATTAAAAAAAAAAAAAAAAAAAAGTCATAGTATAGTATGTCGAAATTTTTCGATGAAAACATCATATTTTTTTGAAGTTGAAATAAAACATGAAAACGGTCGTATTATAGCATGTAGAATGATTCTATGCTTGGTAAAAATCATTTCGTGAAATGTTGGAAAATTTTACAAAAAAAACGCCATAGTATAGCATGTCGAAATTTTTAGATGAAAACGTCATTTTTTTTTTTGAAATTGAAATAAAACATGAAAACGGTTGTATTATAGCGTGTAGAATGATTCTATGATGAGCAAAAATCATTTTGTGAAATGTTGGAAAATTTTACAAAAAAAAAAAAAAAAACGCCATAGTATAGTATGTCGAAATTTTTCGATGAAAACGTCAAATTTTTTTGAAGTTGAAAAAAACCATGTAAACGGTCGTATTATATCATGTAGAATGATTCTATGGTGGGCAAATATCATTTCGTGAAATGTTGGAAAATATATTAAAAAAAAACAAAAAAAAAACGCCATAGTATAGTATGTCGAAATTTTTCGATGAAAACGTCAAATTTTTTTGGAAGTTGAAAAATACCATGAAAACGGTCGTATTATAGCGTGTAGAATGATTCTATGGTCAGCAAAAATCATTTCGTGAAATGTTGGAATATTTTACAAAAAAAAAACTGCCATAGTATAGTATGTTGAAATTTTTCGATGAAAACGTCAAATTTTTTTGAAGTTGAAATTAAAACATGAAAACGGTCGTGTTATAGCATGTAGAATGATTCTATGGTCAGAAAAAGTAATTTCGTGAAATGTTGGAAAATTTTACAAAAAAAAACGCCGTAGTATAGTATGTCGAAATTTTTCGATGAAAACGTCAAATTTTTTTGGAGTTGAAATAAAACATGAAAACGGTCATATTATAGCATGTAGAATAATTCTATGGTGGGCAAAAATCATTTCGTGAAATGTTGGAAAATAAAAAAAAAAAAAAAAAAAAAAATAAAAATTTAAGTTGAAAAAAAAAAAAAAAAGAAAAACGCCATAGTATAGTATGTCGAAATTTTTTATGAAAACGTCAGATTTTTTTGAAGTTGAAATAAAACATGAAAACAGTCGTATTATAGCATGTAGAATGATTTTATGGTGAGCAAAATTCATTTCGTGAAATGTCGGTAAATTTTAAAAAAAAAAAACTGCCATAGTATAGTATGTCGAAATTTTTCCATGAAAACATCATATTTTTTTGAAGTTGAAAAAAAACATGAAAACGGTCGTATTATAGCATGTAGAATGATTCTATGGTCAGCAAAAGTCATTTCGTGAAATGTTGAAAAATTTTACAAAAAAAAAAGCGCCATAGTATAATATGTCGAAATTTTTCGATGAAAACGTCAAATTTTTTTGGAGTTGAAATAAAACATGAAAACGGTCGTATTATAGCATGTAGAATGATTCTATGGTGAGCAAAAGTCATTTCGTGAAATCTTGGAAAATTTTACAAAAAACACTGCCATAGTATAGTATGTCGAAATTTTTCGATGAAAATGTCAAATTTTTTTGAAGTTGAAAAAAACCATGTAAACGGTGGTATTATATCATGTAGAATGATTCTATGGTGGGCAAAAATCATTTCGTGAAATGTTGGAAAATTAAAAATAAAAAAAAAAAAAAGTCATAGTATAGTATGTCGAAATTTTTCGATGAAAACATCATATTTTTTTGAAGTTGAAATAAAACATGAAAACGGTCGTATTATAGCATGTAGAATGATTCTATGCTTGGTAAAAATCATTTCGTGAAATGTTGGAAAATTTTACAAAAAAAACGCCATAGTATAGCATGTCGAAATTTTTAGATGAAAACGTCATTTTTTTTTTTGAAATTGAAATAAAACATGAAAACGGTTGTATTATAGCGTGTAGAATGATTCTATGATGAGCAAAAATCATTTTGTGAAATGTTGGAAAATTTAAAAAAAAAAAAAAAAAACGCCATAATATAGTATGTCGAAATTTTTAGATGAAAACGTCAAATTTTTTTGAAGTTGAAAAAAACCATGTAAACGCTCGTATTATATCATGTAGAATGATTCTATGGTGGGCAAATATCATTTCGTGAAATGTTGGAAAATATATTAAAAAAAACAAAAAAAACGCCATAGTATAGTATGTCGAAATTTTTCGATGAAAACGTCAAATTTTTTTGGAATTGAAAAATACCATGAAAACGGTCGTATTATAGCGTGTAGAATGATTCTATGGTCAGCAAAAATCATTTCGTGAAATGTTGGAATATTTTACAAAAAAAACTGCCATAGTATAGTATGTTGAAATTTTTCGATGAAAACGTCAAATTTTTTTGAAGTTGAAATAAAACATGAAAACGGTCGTGTTATAGCATGTAGAATGATTCTATGGTCAGAAAAAGTAATTTCGTGAAATGTTGGAAAATTTTACAAAAAAAAACGCCATAGTATAGTATGTCGAAATTTTTCGATGAAAACGTCAAATTTTTTTGGAGTTGAAATAAAACATGAAAACGGTCATATTATAGCATGTAGAATAATTCTATGGTGGGCAAAAATCATTTCGTGAAATGTTGGAAAGTTAAAAAAAAAAAAAAAAAAAAGAAAAACGCCATAGTATAGTATGTCGAAATTTTTTATGAAAACGTCAGATTTTTTTGAAGTTGAAATAAAACATGAAAACAGTCGTATTATAGCATGTAGAATGATTTTATGGTGAGCAAAATTCATTTCGTGAAATGTCGGTAAATTTAAAAAAAAAAAACTGCCATAATATAGTATGTCGAAATTTTTCCATGAAAACATCATATTTTTTTGAAGTTGAAAAAAAACATGAAAACGGTCGTATTATAGCATGTAGAATGATTCTATGGTCAGCAAAAGTCATTTCGTGAAATGTTGAAAAATTTTACAAAAAAAAGCGCCATAGTATAATATGTCGAAATTTTTCGATGAAAACGTCAAATTTTTTTGGAGTTGAAATAAAACATGAAAACGGTCGTATTATAGCGTGTACAATGATTCTATGGTGAGAAAAAGTCATTTCGTGAAATGTTGGAAAATTTTACAAAAAACACTGCCATAGTACAGTATGCCGAAATTTTTCCATGAAAAAGTCATATTTTTTTAAGTTGAAAAAAAACATGAAAACGGTCGTATTATAGCATGTAGAATGATTCTATAGTCAGAAAAAGTCATTTCATGAAATGTTGAAAAATTTTACAAAAAAAACGCCATAGTATAGTATGTCGAAATTTTTCGATGAAAACGTCAAATATTTTTGAAGTTGAAACAAAACATGAAAACGGTCGTATTATAGCATGTAGAATGATTCTATGGTCAGCAAAAGTCATTTCGTGAAATGTTGAAAAATTTTACAAAAAAAAAACGCCATAGTATAATATGTCAAAATTTTTCGATGAAAACGTCAAATTTTTTTTGAGTTGAAATAAAACATGAAAACGGTCGTATTATAGCATGTAGAATGATTCTATGGTGAGCAAAAGTCATTTCGTGAAATGTTGGAAAATTTTACAAAAAACACTGCCATATTATAGTATGTCGAAATTTTTCCATGAAAACGTCATATTTTTTTGAAGTTGAAATAAAACATGAAAACGGTCGTATTATAGCGTGTAGAATGATTCTATGGTGAGCAAAATTCATTTCGTGAAATTTCGGAAAATTTTACAAAAAAAAACGCCATAGTATAGTATGTCGAAATTTTTCGATGAAAACGTCAAATTTTTTTGAAGTTGAAATAAAACATGAAAACGGTCGTATTATAACATGTAGAATGATTCTATGGTTAGCAAAATTCATTTCGTGAAATGTCGGTAAATTTAAAAAAAAAAACTGCCATAGTATAGTATGTCGAAATTTTTCCATGAAAACGTCCTATTTTTTTGAAGTTGAAAAAAAACATTGAAAACGGTCGTATAATAGCATGTAGAATGATTCTATAGTCAGAAAAAGTCATTTCGTGAAATGTCGGAAAATTTTCCTAAAAACGCCATAGTATAGTATGTCGAAATTTTTCGATGAAAACGTCAAATTTTTTTGAAGTTGAAACAAAACATGAAAACGGTCGTATTAAGGCATGTAGAATGATTCTATGGTCAGCAAAAGTCATTTCGTGAAATCTTGGAAAATTTTACAAAAAACACTGCCATAGTATAGTATGTCGAAATTTTTCGATGAAAACGTCATATTTTTTTGAAGTTGAAAAAAACCATGTAAACGGTGGTATTATATCATGTAGAATGATTCTATGGTGGGCAAAAATTTTCGTGAAATGTTATAAAAAAAAAAAAAATTAAAAAAAAAAAAAAAAAAAAAAACTGCCATAGTATACTATGTCGAAATTTTTCGATGAAAACATCATATTTTTTTGAAGTTGAAATAAAACATGAAAACGGTCGTATTATAGCATGTAGAATGATTCTATGCTTGGTAAAAGTCATTTCGTGGAATGTTGGAAAATTTTACAAAAAAAACTGCCATAGTATAGTATGTTAAAATTTTTCGATGAAAACGTCAAATTTTTTTGAAGTTGAAACAAAACATGAAAACGGTCGTATTATGGCATGTAGAATGATTCTATAGTGAGAAAAAGTCATTTCGTGAAATGTCTAAAAATTTTACAAAAAAAAAACGCCATAGTACAGTATGTCGAAATTTTTCGATGAAAACGTCAAATTTTTTTGAAGTTGAAACAAAACATGAAAACGGTCGTGTTATAGCATGTAGAATGATTCTATGGTCAGCAAAAGTCATTTCGTGAAATGTTGAAAAATTTTGCAAAAAAAAAAACGCCATAGTATAATATGTCAAAATTTTTCGATGAAAACGTCAAATTTTTTTGGAGTTGAAATAAAACATGAAAACGGTCGTATTATAGCATGTAGAATGATTCTATGGTGAGCAAAAGTCATTTCGTGAAATGTTGGAAAATTTTACAAAAAACACTGCCATAGTATAGTATGTCGAAATTTTTCCATGAAAACGTCATATTTTTTTGAAGTTGAAATAAAACATGAAAACGGCCGTATAATAGCGTGTAGAATGATTCTATGGTCAGCAAAAGTCATTTCGTGAAATGTTGAAAAATTTTGCAAAAAAAAACGCCATAGTATAGTATGTCGAAATTTTTCGATGAAAACGTCAAATTTTTTTAAAGTTGAAAAATACCATGAAAATGTTCGTATTATAGCATGTAGAATGATTCTATGGTGGGCAAAAATCATTTCGTGAAATGTTGGAAAATTTAAAAAAAAAAAAAAAAATGCCATAGTATAGTATGTCGAAATTTTTCGATGAAATCGTCAAATTTTTTTGGAGTTGAAATAAAACATGAAAACGGTCGTATTATAGCGTGTAGAATGATTCTATGGTCAGCAAAAGTCATTTCGTGAAATGTTGGAAAATTTTACAAAAAAAACTGCCATAGTATAAATGTCGAAATTTTTAGATGAAAACGTCAAATTTTTTTGAAGTTGAAAAAAACCATGTAAACGGTCGTATTATATCATGTAGAATGAATCTATGGTGGGCAAAAATCATTTCGTGAAATGTTGGAAAATTTAAAAAAAAAAAAAAAAAAACTGCCATAGTATAGTATGTCGAAATTTTTCGATGATAACGTCAAATTTTTTCGGAGTTGAAATAACACATTAAAACGGTCGTATTATAGCATGTAAAATGATTCTATGGTTTGCAAAAGTCATTTCGTGAAATGTTGGAAAATTTTACAAAAAACACTGCCATAGTATAGTATGTCGAAATTTTTTCATGAAAACGTCATATTTTTTTGAAGTTGAAATAAAACCTGAAAACGGTCGTATTATAGCGTGTAGAATGATTCTATGGTGAGCAAAAATTCATTTCGTGAAATATCGGAAAATTTTACAAAAAAACGCCATAGTATAGTATGTCGAAATTTTTCCATGAAAACGTCAAATTTTTTTGAAGTTGAAAAATACCATGAAAACGGTCGTATTATAGCATGTAGAATGATTCTATGGTCAGAAAAAGTCATTTCGTGAAACGTTGAAAAATTTTACAAAAAAAAACGCCATAGTATAGTATGTCGAAATTTTTCGAGGAAAACTTCAATTTTTTTTGGAGTTTAAATAAAACATGAAAACGGTCGTATTATAGCATGTAGAATAATTCTATGGTGAGCAAAATTTAATTCGTGAAATGTTGGAAAATTTAAAAAAAAAACGCCATAATATGGTATGTCGGAATTTTTAGATGAAAACATCAAATTTTTTTGGAGTTGAAATAAAACATGAAATCGGTCGTATTATAGCGTGTAGACTGATTCTATGGTGAGCAAAAGTCATTTCGTGAAATGTTGGAAAATTTTACAAAAAACACTGCCATAGTATAGTATGTCGAAATTTTTCGATGAAAACATCAAATTTTTTTGAAGTTGAAAAAAACCATGTAAACGGTGGTATTATAACATGTAGAATGATTCTATGGTGAGCAAAAATTCATTTCGTGAAATATCGGAAAATTTTACAAAAAAACGCCATAGTATAGTATGTCGAAATTTTTCGATGAAAACGTCAAATTTTTTTGAAGTTGAAATAAAACATGAAAACGGTCGTATTATAGCATGTAGAATGATTCTATGCTTGGCAAAAGTCATTTCGTGAAATGTTGGAAAATTTTACAAAAAAAACTGCCATAGTATAGTATGTCGAAATTTTTAGATGAAAACGTCAAATTTTTTTGAAGTTGAAAAAAACCATGTAAACGGTCGTATTATAGCATGTAGAATAATTCTATGGTGAGCAAAAATTAATTCGTGAAATGTTGGAAAATTTAAAAAAAAAACGCCATAATATGGTATGTCGGAATTTTTTGATGAAAACGTCAAATTTTTTTGAAGTTGAAACAAAACATGAAAACGGTCGTATTATAGCATGTAGAATGATTCTATGGTCAGCAAAAGTCATTTTGTGAAATCCTTTCCTTATAATTTCCTGAAACTGCATGTCCCACAATGCATCTCGATTTTTTGAGTAACTTCTTTTATTTCCTATATGCATGAAATTTTTCGACATACTAAACTATGACGTTTTTGTATAAAATTTGACGACATACTGACGTGTGACGTTTTTGATTGAAATTTATCCACGTTTTTCATTAAATTTATCGACATACTACGACGTTTTTGAATTAAATTTTTCAACACACTATACTATGATGTTATTGTGAGTTTTTTTCGACATACTATGCTTTAACTGTTTTTGACATACTAAACTATGGCTTTTTGTGACATTTATCAACATACTATACTATGCCTTTTTTCAACATACTATGGTATGACTTTTTTATAACCTTTTTACTTTTACATACTATACTATAACTTTTTTCATGACTTTTTCGTCATACTATACTATGACTTTTTGTGACATTTTTGGACATTCTACACTATAACTGTTTTCGACATATTAGACTGTGAATATTGGATGATTTTTTTCGACATACTGTACGAAGACTTATTAATGACTTTTTCAGCATATTGTACCATTACAAACTATAACATGATATCTTTTGATATTCTGCATAATGACTCTTTTTTTTTCAGTTTTAAAGGACTGCGATGGCCGGGAATCGAACCCGGGTCAACTGCTTGGAAGGCAGCGATGCTTACCACTATACCACCATCGCTATAGAAACAGCCATATTATGACTTCTTTCAACAAACTATACCATGAGGTTTTATTTATTTATTTTTTTTTTTTTTTTTGACAAACTATATTATGATAAAGATTTTTTTTTTCAAGTTCAAATGATTGCGATGGCCAGGAATTGAACCGGCTGCTTGGAAGGCAGCTATGCTTACCACTATACCACCATCGAAGTGATATTATGAGTTCATTCAACATACTATACTATGACCCTTTTATTTCATTTTTCAAAATGTTATATTATGACTTTTTTTTTTTTTTTTTTACTTTTTTCAAGATACTATTTTATGGCTGTTTTCAACATATTATACTGTAACTTTTTGATGAATTTTTTTGACATCCTATACTATGACTTTTTTTTTTTTTTTACTCAACTATAACTGTTTTCGACATACTAGACTATGAATTTTGGCTGAATTTTTTCGATATACTGTACGATGAGTTTTTGATGATTTTTTTGACATACTGTACGATGAGTTTTTGATGATTTTTTTGACATACTGTACGATGACCTATTAATGACTTTTTCAGCATATAAGATAAGATAAGATATTCCTTTATTAGTCCCACAGTGGAGAAATTTACAATATAATGCCATTACTGTTTTCAACATAGTATACCACGAGTTTTTCAACATTTTGTTCGACAAACTATAACATCTTTTGATATTCTGCATAATGACTGGTTGAAATGACTGCGATGGCCGGGAATCGAACCCGGGTCAACTGCTCTGGAAGGCAGCTATGCTTACCACTATACCACCATCGCTGTAGTATTAGCCAGATTATGAGTTCTTTCAACATACGATTTTTTATGACTTTTTTTTTAACTTTTTTCAGCATACTATATTATGACACACTATACTGTGACTTTTTGTGACATTTTTCTACATACTATACTATGACTGTTTTCAACACATTATACTATAACCTTTTGATGAATTTTTTCAACATACTATGGTATGACGTTTTTGTGACTTTTTTCGACATACTATACAATGAATTTTTTCGATATACTATAGTGCGACTTATTGATACTTTTTTTTTACATACTATACTATGACTTTTTTGTGACTTTTTCTGACATACTATATGATGACTTTTTGATGAATTTTTGTTGACATGCTTTACGATGACTGTTTTCGACATACTATACTGACTTTTTATTACTTTTCTTGACGTACTATACTATGACTTTATGATGAATGTTATCAACATACTGTACAGTATTTATGACATACTATAGTATAACTTTTTGATGAATTTTTTCGAGATACTATGACTGTTTTCAACATATTACACTATAACTTTTTGATGAATTTTTTTTGACATCCTATACTATGACTTTTTACAACTTTTTTGACATACTATACTATAACTGTTTTTGACATACTAATCTATGAATTTTGGCTGAAAAATCAACCTTGGTTCAACCCTGGTTGAGTCTTTGGTGTGAAATGGGTATCAGACATACTATGATTTTCTCTGACTTTTTTTGATTGCCTATAATATACTATTTTTAGGACTTTTTTGACATACTATATTATGACTTTTTATGAAGTTTTTCGGCATACTGTACTATGTCTTTTTATAACTTTTCTTGACATATTATACACTGACCTTTTTGACATACTATACTATGACTTTGGATGTTGAAATCTGCTCAGTCCATTGTTGTCAGTTTGTTCTCTTATGAGAGGTATAGGTGAACCCAAATGCAGTCTCTGAGTCTGAGGGGAATGGAGGCGTGGCTCGTGGTTTGCAGTGTTTTAGGCAGGCAGGCAGGCAGGCTGAGGAGATGGAGGTAAGTGATCCTGGAGACACAAGAAAACAGAGTTAAGTTCAAGGGAATCAAAACACAGCATGGAGAAGAGACTGATAACACAAAAACAGAGTGGCCAAGAGCAACTAACGACCACAGATCTGGCAAAGTGTGACTGAAGAACTGGGTTTAATAAACTGCATGGTAAATGGAAGGCAGGTGTAGGCAATCAGCAGTAACTGGAAGTCAGGAGGGAGCGAGGAGAGGAGCTCCACGCCAAATACAGAAATATTTTCACAGGGGAGGAGGGAAAAACATAGGCTGTGATAGTGACAAGTATGCTATTAAAATGCCATAGTATAGCCTGTCTTTAAAAAAAAAAAAAATCAAAAAGTCATATTAAAGTTTACCATAAAATGTCCTAAAACTGTCATAGTATATTATGCCATAAAAATGCTGAAAGCATCATCATATAGTATTTCTAAAAAAAAGTCATAGTACAGCATAAAAAGTCAAACATGTTAAGTATATAGTATTCCATAAAATGTCATTGTATAGTATGCCATATAAATTTTCATAAATGTCATAGTATAGAATGACATAAAAAAAAATCACAGTAAATTATGTAGGGTTAATGAAATAAAAACACATTAATGCAATTTAATTTTAACACCACTAATTTCTTTAACACATTAAAGCAACTTGATCTATTAACAGCTGTTGGGTGTCTCTACCATTTCAGTTGGAAATAAAGTCATAATACTTCAGGCTTTGACACCCAAATCTGCCAACACTGAGGTGTCGTGGACCTCGCGGTAAAGACACCTCACCTTTTGAGCGGTATTTTCCCCCTTTCCCAGTCAGCTAGCATGACGTGTGTGGTATCAGCAGATTCACTGCAGTCTCAAGATTCTAATAAAACCCACAACAGCCTTCAAATGACAGTAATGTTAAAGCCAGTCAGATGAACCACCATCATTTTCAGAGGGTTAAAAGTAGGCCCAGAGCTGAGGATGAGAATAAGTCCAATTTTAAGATCATTGTGAATGAGACAGGCAGAGTCTAATTAAAATATAACCTATGGTTCTATTTTTCACTTATAGATGGTTAAATTATATCTGAAATAGGCCTAACAACAGGCTACAGTTTCATTTTTGGCCTGTTCAAACAAGACAGTTTCATTTTTTTTTCAATATGTAAGTGAAACGGGTGCATTCAGGTCAGAGTTATTTCTTTTTAGTCTCATAATCAAGGTCAATATGGTATATTATAAGCAGATTAAGAGTAAATGAATCCTGCATAAAATTTGTGCAGGACAGCACAAAATAGAGGTTATCCTCTGTATTCTCCATAGCGTACAATCACAAAAATATATGTATAGTATTTATAAGTATAAGTATCACCCAAGATACTCAAGTAAAAGTCCTGCATTCAAAATTAATTAATTAATTTAGATAAAAGAATGTAAGTATTATTAGCAAAATATAGTCAAAGTAAAAGTACTCATTGTGCAGTAAAATGTAACCTGTTTGTGTTTTCTATCATATATGTTGTTTTGGATGTATTAATGTGTGTGTTGCATTTTACGGCTTTAAGGTTGTGCAAATTTTATCTGTTTTATATGCTGTTATAGGGTAGTTCAATCTACAGCAATGCACCATATTCTATAATATTTTTATGTTTGCAGCTGACAAAAGAAATAGTTGTAATAGCTTATTTAGCATAAGAAGTAGCAGAGTTTCACATAAAGGAACACTTCATCTTTCAGTCTATCATAAACTGTCAAATTCAAAGTCACTAAATTTGGAAATAGATGTTTTACTGAGCAGGAAGGTTATGAAAAATTGGAATCTGAAAAGTAACTTAAGTTGAGACCAATGTAGTAGAGTAAAAAGTACTAACATTTGTTTCTAAGATGTAGTGGGGCAGAAGTATAAGGTTTCATAAATACAGTAAAGTACGGTACAAGTGCCTCTAATTTGTATTTAAGTACAGTACTTGAGTATAATATTAAATATTAATTGTACTTAGTTACATTCCACCACTGTTGACATGGTACCATCTTTGGGCTCAGAGTGGACCACGGCCTGCTTGTATTTGAAGGTGGTATTGAGGACATAACAGCTGGCAATTTTGCTTTATATCTGAAAACTTACCACTGAATCTGCTAAAATTTCAGCTGCAAAAAAGTACACATTGAAACCAGAATCAACCCGCACAGGATCGTCTATTTTGTCATTTTAAAATCTCCAATAACTGCTTTAAGTATGCAAATCAAACTCAGTTGGTGACCCACAACAATCTAAATTTGGGTTCAAAAGTAGCCGACTTCTCGACAGCGCTGAGGGGTTCATGAATACAACTGACAGTATAATTCATAGTGATGCAAGAGATTGCAATGAACTTGTTATGCATCTTTGCTTGGTAAATATGCCACCTCCTTACAGGTATTGACATAGTTTCCAAAGCTTTGAACCTGGTAAAAACAAAACATCTGAGATTTTTTAAGTGTGCGTCAGGAGTAACCAAGGTCACGGTGTGTGCTCATTATAATGCCGTTCAAACAAAGCTATGGCAAGAGCTGTGGAGAGTGCTCTTTGTTCCATATTCACAGGTTACCGTACATGATAGCCTCTTGCATAGCAAATTCAACACCACACTTGTAAGAGCTCGACATAGTAAATAGAAGGGCTCTTGTGGAAACTCTTGTAGTGGAAATGGACGGCATTTGTAATCAGCTGAAGTTGCAATCATTGCCTGTTAACACCTTCTGAGAGTTGAATGTACAGAAACCCTGAAACCTGATTAAAGTGAAATGCTAGGTATGTTTTTACGATTTAATGTGAAACTGTAAAATTTGAGAGAGGAAACAACACATTCTTCCTCTTACAGATTAAAAATTGAAATCAATAAAATACACTGTGGCTCACACTTTACTGCTGTGCTGCTACAACCTAACTTGGTCTAGGAGGACCAGTAGCTTATAGTGGCTAATGTTAGGAACCTTAACTTTACAAAAACAAAGATTTACAAAATATTAAATTAAAAGGGATGCTAAAATGTTAAGACATTAAAATGACAACATTTCAAATATTACATGAGAAAAAAAGTTCTTTAAAGCAAAGATATAAATAGAAGGTCAATCAATTAAAATATTTAATCATGTGATTGTCCCTAGTTAATCGCGATTAATCACTAATTAATTGCAACATGGGAGCGGGCAAATATGCTAGAAATCTACACAAAACAATAACAAATATTGTCCAGAAACCCTCACAGGTACCCAAAGGTACTGCACATAGCATAAAAATATGCTTAAATCATAACATGGCAAACGTTACCAAATGTGCTGACTTGACTATGACTTGCCCCAAACTGCATGTGATTATTATAAAGTGGCCATGTCTGTACAGGGGAGACTGGTGGGTACCCATAGAACCCATTTACATTCACATATCTTGAGGTCAGACATCAAGGGACCCCTTTTGAAAATGGTCATGCCAGTTTTTCCTCACCAAAATTTAGCGTAAGTTTGGAGCGTTATTTAACCTCCTGTGTGGTTAGCTAGTATGACATGGTTGGTACCAATGGATTTATTAGGTTTTCTAGTTTCATATGATGCCAGTATCTTCGCTATAGCTTTAAAATTGAGTCTGTCACACATTGCAAATTGTGTTAATGTCTTAAAGAAATTAGTGGTGTTAAAACAGATATGCATAAACATGTTATCGTGTTAACTTGACAGTCCTTGTTGAAAGAATATGTACATAAATTTGATAACATAAAGTCACTTTGTAAACCTGTTTAAATTTCTATCCAGTCTTTCCAGTCCTGAAAACAATGCTTAAAAGACAACACAGCAGTGTAACAAAACACAAAAAGCCTTTTGCTTATGGCAGGATTGTAACAGAGGCGATGACTGGCAGAATGGCTGAAACATTATTAAATGAACATAAAAGTATGACATAAATTATGTCTGCTCCTGGCAACGTGCAACTTAATACTATGAGGAGCTCTTGGCCACTTTCATTTTGTCAAATTAGCTCTCAGAGGAAAAAAGGTTGGAGACCCCAGCTCCAAAGCCATGAGTTTTATGGAAAAGACTAGTGATAAAATCAATACTGATTTTAGTGATAATATAGCAAGATACAGCTGGTATATCACATATAGAGTTCATGAAATTTCTTTTATCTAAGCAGACAGACTCAAACACAGACATCTGATGTAAACTCTACCGCTGATAACGGCTGTGACAAGATGTGATTTTGATTGACCTGCTGTCAATCAAAATCAGCAGCAAGTGTCTTAAATAGCTGCTGCCTGGGGGTACTTATGAGCAATCAAGGACCCTCTGCTATCAGGGGCTCAATCTGGACCTCGGTTGATTACTCGTGTTGGCTGCGGCGCTTCGGCTCCGGAGGCCCTGGGCAGTGACGGACACTTCACTCAATTCTTATCATAACCTACATCACCAACAAATTGCTCTGACAAAGAGGTGCCCATTTTCAGAGACTCCAATTTCTCTAATTTCCTCAATTATGTTTGTGTAAAACTTTAACAAAGAGAAGATGATGATGTTTGGGTTTGTGCCAGAAATAGAGCTGTCATCACACGATTGTCCATAGATGATCGCAATTAATCACACCTTTTTTATCTGTTTAAAATGTCCCTTAAAGGGAGATTTGTCAAGTATTTAATACTCTTACCAATATGGGAGTGGGCAAATATGCTGCTTTATGCAAATATATGTATATATTTATAACTGTAAATCAATTAACACAAAATAATGACAGATATTGTCCAGAAACCCTCACAGGTTCTGCATTTAGCATAAAAAATCTGCTCAAATCATAACATGGCAAACTGCAGCCCAACAGGCAACAGCAGCTGTCAGTGTGTCAGTGTGCTGACTCGACTATGACTTGATCCAAACTGCATGTGATTATCATAAAGTGGGCATGTCTGTAAAGGGGAGACTGGTGGGTACCCAGAGAACCCATTTACATTCACATATCTAGAGGTCAGAGGTCAAGGGACCCCTTTGAAAATGGCCATGACAGTTTTTCTCACCAAAATTTTGCTTATTTAGTCCTCTACAAGAATACAATGCATTAACTAAACAAAACAGAAGCATTGTTGTGTCGGCAGTTAAGCATGAGAGGAATTCGTTATAGATATAAAGGTGAAAAAACATGCTATAGGTATGTCTGTGCACTGCGGTTTGAGCCATTTTACCTCAAGTATTAGATGCCCTCCTCTGTAGCACAGAGGCTGAGGAATAAGTTGAAATATAAGCTTAACTCTAAGCCAACTGGGGACTAAGTCCTGGCGTATTAATGCATGTGGCTGAATATTTATTTCTGCGATTACCCAGCATGAAACAAAACTCCAAAGAAAGTCTGTCTCAGTTTTCATACTCTTACGCAGAACAAAAATAAAAATAAATAATGCGTTGGCCGTCCATCCCGGGGAGCCTGTTGGTGGCAGAGACACGGGGCCCCTGCACCGGCATCAGCTGGACGGCTCCATGCTGGTCCTTTGAAAAAGAGAAAAGGGGGGAAAGGAAGATCAAAGGCCGCTGCAGCACCATGTTTTATTCTCTGTCTCTCTCAGCAGCGCTCACAGTTTGCCTGCCTTCAGCAAGAGAAATGTCAGACCTGAGGTTTGTGTACTCTATAGTTCCACACAAATTAGACTGGTCCCAGACCTGGGCAATATAAATAATTCTCTTGAGATGTATGTGTGAGTGCAACAGCTTGCTCCTGAGGCGTCTGGGGAATGCAAGGAGCAGGAAAGTAGGTCGAAGTGGCAAGATTAGGGTAATAGGGTGTAAAAGAAGAGAAATTTAGGATAATAACTGGAAAATAACTGCAAATGGATCCATCAATGATACATCAATGTCCAACAAAATTGGCCAGTGTGATAGAGTAGCCAGTGGGAGACTGGAGTTAAATATGAAATGTGATCATCAGGATGAGCAACTCGTTTAGCTTTCAAAAGCTGCCATTTTGCTCTTCTCAGAAAGGTCAGAAACAACAAGATAAGTGTGATATCTCCTGTTCAATATTGACTCATGTTAGAGGAGAGGTGTTACACAGCTTCATACACATTTAGCTGCACATTGATTTGCTTACATACCATAGACATAAAGTTATTTTAGTACTGCATAATACTATTTACAGTCTACTATTTCTTGGTCCAAGGCAGCCCCGCTGTCAGGGGGTAAAAGGGAGCAGATGACCTTGGCCCAAGGCCCAGGGGGTGCCCATGCAAAGGTCTATGTTTGATTCTGAAAGGTGCTATAAACGATATATAAGCATTAATATAGTGGCACACAACTGTTTGCTATGTAAATATATAGAGGAGTAATGTCTTGTGCAGAGAATGAAGTCCCCCTTCCTCTGTGTGTGTTGTAATCCAAGCTTCCCCATGCTATGTTTACACAGCCGGGCTGGCCGTGCATGCATTTAGTACATGCATGCATTTTCTTATTGCACCTTATTTCATTCCTGCACCTTCTCTTTTCTTTTTCTGTCTGTTTTTCTGTACTGTTGCTGCTGCTAAGACACCCGAATTTCCCTTCGGGGATTAATAAAGGTTCATCTTATCTTATCTTATCTTATCTTACATATCTGTGCATGTTAGCGTACCCCACTGGCTAGCTCACAGCTGCTGCTCTGCACTACGCAGAGGTGTCGCAGAAGCATAGCACCCACCTGCCAGTTTCTCCCCTTGTTAACACTGTTATCTCTGTCAGCGATTGTTAGCACTGTTAGCACTGTTAGCACCGTTAGCTGAGAGCCACTGGCTCAGATGTTGCCATGAGAGCTGTGCAGAGGCAATAAAAATGCTCCCAATCTCGCATTTAGCAAGTACAACACTTAACTTTCTGGCTTACCACTGAAAACTAAGGCGGTCAAGGTTAACATGATTATAACGCGTATAACGCAAATTCGTTTTAACACCACTAATTTCTTTAACCAATTAAAGGCAACTTGTGATTTTTAGGTTGTATCAGGCTCAGTTTTAAAATTAGAGTGAAGATACTAGAATCATATGAAACTAGAAAAAAACCTATTGAATCCATTAGTACCAACCATGTCGAGTTGGTTGAGTAGCTTTTCGAGAAGGAGCCTACTATTCATATAATTTATATCATATAAAGAATTATGGAGAGGAAAAACTGTCATGGCCATTTTCAAAGGGGTCCCTTGACCTCTGACCTCCAGATATGTGAATGTAAATGGGTTCTCTGGGTCCCCACCAGTCTCCCCTTTACAGACATGCCCACTTTATGATAATCACATGCAGTTTGGATCAAGTCATAGTCAAGTCAGCACACTGACACACTGACAGCTGTTGTTTGCTGTTGAGCTACAGTTTGCCATATTATGATTTGAGCATATTTTTTATGCTAAATACAGTGCCTGTGATGGTTTCTGGACAATATTTGTCATTGTGTTGTGTTGTTAAATAATTTGTAATTATAAATATATACATACATTTGCATAAAGCAGCATTTGTGCCCATTCCCATGTTAAATACTTGCCAAATCTCCCTTTAAGGGACATTTCAAACAGACAAAAATATATGCTTATTTTGCGACTAATCACAATTAAATATTACTAATCAACAGCTCGACTGAAAATACAAATTACATTTATGTACATATAAATAAATTGATAATTATCATTAAAACACATAAACTTGTCATGTGATACCCCACCCCGCGTAGAGTTATTGTGAATCGAAACACGTGCTGCTAATGTAAAGATATAAAGCGAACTACAGCCTCAAAATGGCTCAAAAAACAATAAGCCAGAGAGAGAACCAAAAACATAAGAGGAGCAGAGAGGCAACGGTCAAATTTCTGGCCTCAAAGAACGTGTGAAGAAACACAGGTATGACAGGCGAAGCTGAACATGGCAAAGGTGAGGAGCTAGGCTTTAGAGCTAAGGGGGGCTGGGTGGTGGAGCTGGAGTGGGTGTGGATGAGGGGCCCAATTTGAAAAATGTTGTCCCCCTGCCCATAAGTGGCTGGCCTGGTCTAGGGACTATTGGATTTCAGATTTATTTGATCCTAGTTCTACTAACTTTTTCTGTGACTTTTTACATTTTCAGCTTTGAAATCTCACCCTGGAAGAAAACCTTATTACATCATCCAATTTCTTTGCCTTGGATGGTTGAAAGAAAATCTTTTGGAGCAATGTCTCATACAAAATACAATAAAAGCGAGTGGACCGTCCAATCTCTGCAAAACCAACCTGTTTTTGCTCATTTTCGGTCATTTTTCCCCCTAATTCTCATTTAAACACATGACCGCAGATACAAACATGCTTAGAGCATCAGTGCAATGATGAATTAAAGTAATTAGAAAATGATGCACTGGAGCCCTCTCCAGTGATGATTGGCAAAAACATGTCAGGGCAGCATCAGCATTAATGAGCCGTAATCGACATAGGCCTAATTAGCGGCACTTTGCAGTTTTACGTAGGTTTATCATCATTAGCCAAGCCTGGCTTGATATAGCACAGAATGTGTGGGTAGCATAAGTGTTTGTTTATCATGTAGACATGGAAAATAGTTACATGCTACAATAGCCTCGGTGGAGGGGGGTGTTTCTGTAGGCCTACGTCTGCCATCAGGGGGGGCTTTAGGGCTAATTAGATCTCAAAAGACTCTGGGAAGTATGGAGGGAAACCGCAAGATTTACTGTAGGTGTTGAGGGTTTTTTTTTATTAGCCATCCTGAGCTGAATTATACATTCAAATCAGGAGGACTAATAAATCATCCATCAATGGGGCTATCACAAGCCATCAACAAAGGTTTAACACCACTTCTGTGCATTTTAGTGCCACTGGTGTGTTTAAATCTATCAGTCTGACGTCCTTGAGCTGCAAAAAAAAAAAAACCATGAATGCACTGTGGAAGATTTCTCTCTCTGCTGATCTTAGGGTGTTTGTCTGACATAATTAATGAAAATATTCATCGATCACATCTTCTGCCATCCACTAATTTACATATTTTTACATGAAGCAACTACAGTCGACACCCTCCTTAATAATTCACTAGCTGTTTTCCCTTTCTATTGTCATTTCAATGTGTGAGCACGCCAGGTTTATTTTTCTAATAAAACCGAATGGCACAATGCGAGGATGGAATTATCCTGGTTGTATTTAATTGAGTTTGACCAGGTCTCTGCTCAGTGTCGGTCTAATCTCCCCCGCAGCACTGTAGTCTCTCCCAGGGAGACAGGGGAGGCCGATAAACTTTGAAGCTAGCGCTGAGAACCTGCTCGCTGCACCCTCTGCATTATTCATGATGCAGGGACTAGAGCATCTTCAAATGGCCTGTCATTTCCTTTTACCCTCCATCACAATGGCCATATGCTGCACACACTAGAGGCAGCGATGGGGGAAAGCAATCTCCAGCTAAGCCTAGCCAAACAGGAACACATACATACTAACAGATACATTCACAGGTAAACCCACACGAGGGGATATGTACAAGTGGGAAAGCTTGGGAATTCAAAAATCTGCTGTGGCATATTTCAATCTTGTGCCATTCAAAACTAACCTCCTCCTACTGCTTCCACCCCACGCAGCTACTGCTGCTAAAGTAAACATAATAATATTCCGGTATTCCTGCCAAACTGGAGTGCCGGAAAAGTTACAAACAAAAGGAAAACAAGCAAAAAGTTTTCTGCAGTATTTTCAAAGAAAGTTGTGTGACATTTTTTGGAAAGGTAAGAAATGCACCGGAATAATTGTTCTCATAGGAAACGAAAGATGTAAATCTCTCTCACAGTGAGGTGCTGTTCTGTTGTTTTTTTTGCTAAACAAACTGCGGAGGCGTAATCATTGAGTATAAGTCGCATGGTCTGCAGTTCTTCAATTCTTTTCTCAGATCCATGACATTTTGTCAGCCACCCCGGAGTCCTTTCAGCCAGTGTTCCACGCGTTATTTGTATTTACCGAGTTTGTTTGCGTGACAAAACCACACAAGGCACGTCCCTCAGAGGTAATTGGGATTGCCGTCATTTGGCCTCCCTAATGTCTGCCATTCAGCATTAACATATCATTAGCTCTTTCTAGGACCGTTCAGTCAGAAAATTAGAGGTCTCCGTAGACCCCCGGCTCCATCAATATGGCAAAACCAGTTGACACCTTCTCTTTGTCGCTCTCTGGAGAGAGAAGCAGAGAGAAGGGAGGTGTGGGTGGAAGAACGCAGGTGATTATATTAATTTGTAAAACTTTGTATTTGTGGCTGCAGATGATGAAACATAACAACAAAGATAATTGACACGTTTTTTTTTTTTTTTTCCTTCTCTGACCTTCACCTTGAAGCGAAAAGACCGCGCAGACAGATTGTGGGACGTGATAAAAATGGCACATATGGTTCCCGAGGGCTGACGAGGATTCTCCTAAAATAACATCAGCCTTAAAGTGATTCGTTTAAATGCTATTGTAAAAACCCTGCCCTTGTTGAATGGTGGAGATGAACTGCTCTGCCTTGATACCTAATGACAAAACATCTGGTAGATTGTTCCTACGTTGTGATGGAATTGCAGTTGCTCCAGCATTTAGTCTTAGTAAATACCTTGTTTTGACACCTAGAATGGTGTGAAGTCCTAACTTGTTTTTGTTGTTGTCTCACACACTAAATGGGTAGCTGACTTCACCGGGGTAATTGGAGGTTAAAATTGAAGCACAAATACGCGACGTCACAAATAACTCTTATACTCTAATAAGAGAACGGTGGCTCAGGGTGTTAATGTGCCTACAAGGTCAATGTGATTTAGTTGATGCTCATTTCATCTTTTTCTCTCATCTCTCCCACATAAAATTATTTTGAGGAGTGTTTGAAACAGCAGAAGTAGTCCTAGTGAAAGTAGTACTCCTATTGCATAATATGGAATACATAGGGACATCCTAATTATGTGATTGATATATGCATACATACAACCTCTCAAAGACTGATTGCATTATTATCACGTTAACTTTGACAGCTCTAATATGTACATATAATTTGAGTATTAAATACCTGAGAAATCTCCCTTTAAGGTACATTTTGAACACATAAAAAATGTGTGATTAATTTGCGATTAACTATGGAGAATCATGCGATGAATCACGATTAAATATTTTAATCGATTGACAGCCCTAATAAATTTATATTCATATTAACTTTATTTTAAAAATGTGGTTTGAAGTTATTGGCATTCAGGGGGATCGAGGGGTTAAATCACATTTATCATTGTGTTACGTTATTAGTTTTACGAGTTTTCCAGCCATTGGATTCACAAATATCACACTGTAATTAGTCTTTTTTCATATTTTTGGATGCTTATATACATTTCATATCTTCATGCAAAAGTCAGAGCATCTCTTTCCAATTTGCTTCCACTTCTTTGAGACATTTTTTGTTTTTAAGGAGATCTGCTGTAAACCAGCAACGAAGTCCATCTCTCCTGTACATAAAATTATTTCGAGGAGTGTTCAAAGTAGAAGTAATACTAGTTAAAGTGGTACTCATATTGCATAGCCTAGAAAACAAAGGGACATTCTAATTATATGATGTATATACTAATTTACTAATACATTAAATATTTCACTTCATATACTGAGAAATATGAACATGACAAATAAATCCTCAAATCTGTAACAACATAAGAAACACAACACACCAACATGTGTCCCTCTAATTTGAGTTAATGTCATTTAGGTTATTATTTACCACTAATATTGATTTATTATTGTAAACTGTTGTTTATGTATCAAACCAACAGGCAGGGATTTGACTAATCCAGCAAAGTAAACAGTAAAACTCACTTTATCACACTAACATAAAAATCCAATTTTTATAAATCCGTAAAGCAGTCCTGCATTGATTGTAACATTGCCCACAATACCATAAAATATTTGATGGTTAGACACTTCACAATAAACAATATGGTGAAACGTGTGTCCTCATATTACCTATCCTTCGCCAGATTAATCAATAAAATTAACAAGTTGCAGGCCCAGTAGTGTTGTTATTTATTGCTATTATCATAAACCAGATACCAAACACAACCAGACAGAAAAGTTTGAGCCGCTCAGGGCTTCTTGTATCAATCAAACACGGAAAATATCCTCAAGGTTGCAACATAGCTGGCAGCCAAATAAAGCTATCTGGCCGGGGGACAAGTTTGTGGTCCTGATGGGCGTATCAACACATGCGAGACAGTGAGTAAAAATTTCCCGTGGACGGCCATTAGAAAGTCACTGTTCGGTGGTAAAGGCTGTCTAATCCCCGCTGGTATGTGTTTCAAATTCAGCAGACAGAAGGAAGCTGATCCAATTCCCTGCATCCTGCAGGACACAGATCTGCATTTCCTCTGCACTTTGATGAAACAGCAGCCAAGCTGTCCGCCTCCATTAACAGCCCCTCTGATTTTACACTGTGTTCTGACAACTATGTGTGTGTGTGTGTGTGTGTGTGTGTGTGTAATAAATATGTCTGAGTGCCTGTGATGTGTGTCTTGGGATGTGTATGTTTATGTTGCTTTATGGCAGGGGGTGACCAGGACACAATCTGTGTTTATTTTTAGAAAATCTGGCCAGCATGAAATCTGTAGGGAGACATAAAAATATAATATATATATTGGTAAAGCTTTAGATTACAGCCTAAAACTCTTTCCAATTTACAGTGCAATTTTTTTGTACTAACAGTGTGCCAGTAGAATACATGTACGTGTCAGCACAGACATGTAGGTACAAGGGAAACCGATGTGATGGGATACTGGGGAAAACAGAGCGTTCTCATTACCAGAGCATTAAATACAGATACGCTTTGTTACAGCCGTCGGCATTCGATATCAACACACAAGGCACCCCTTAGCGTCTGTATGAGACGCACCAGGGTTACCATTAACTACAATGGAAATTAATTCGCCTCAGAGCAAGCGGGTCACAGGTTCGAATCCAGCTTGGGTCTCTTCTATGTCGACTTTGCATGTTCTCCCCTGTTAGCGTGGGTTTTCCCCGGTTTCCTCCCACAGTCCAAAGACATGCAGGTTAACTGTTGACTCTAAAATGTGAATGTGAGTGTGAATGTGAGTGTGAATGGTTGTCTATCTCTATGTGTCAGCCCTGGTGGCCTGTCCAGGATGTACGCTGCCTTCAGCTGGGAGCGACTCCAGCCCTCCCACGACCCCAAACTGGGTAAGCAGTTGTAGATGGATACACGAAAACTCATTCAATTAAAGGCTCAGTGAAAGTGCTGTGGTGACGTAGTTTAAGGAGTGAAAGTGAGAAACGGGCAGACATGAGGGGAGGTGGATGGGTCCAACAAACAAAAGGCTTTCATCCAGGAGACCACTGTTTGTGTCTCGTCTTCACAGCGTTCAGTGTCATTGTCACTGTACAAACTGAATAGTTTTAAGCCCAACCACATAGTTTCTTTCCTAAACCTAATTAAGTGGTTTTATTCCCTGAACCTAAGTCAGTGTTTTTGTTTAATTCACAACAAAACCATGTTTTAAAAAAAGTGACGGCGAGGGCTCATTAACCATGTGTTTACTGCAACCAAAAAGTGAAGATGAGGAGTCTGACAAAGCGTCAGTATGGGACGAGTTGTTGGGAAAAGGGGGTGACAGCCAAAAACTTATGGGAAGACTTACGTCGTATTTTGTGTGCTGTAATCTAGTTTTGAGTTTTGAGTTTCAGTTTTATTGTCATTGCACAGATTACCTACTGAGACAAGAATATACAGTTTAGCACCTAACCAGCAGTGCAAAAAACATTTAAATGCAGAGCGATGTATAGTGGTAATTAGGGCTGTGAATTGATTAAAATATTTAATTGTGATTAATTGCATGATTGTCCATAGTTAATCGTGATTAATTGCAAATTGATCATACATTTATTATCTGTTCAAAATACCTTGCCCCCTTTCAAAAATACCTACCTTAAAAGGGAAATTTATCAAGAATTTAATACTCTTATCATCATGGGAGAGGGCAAATATGCTGCTTTATGCAAATGTATGTAGATATTTATCATAGAAAATGACTGTGACTTGCCTCAACCTGCATGTGATTATCATAAAGTGGGCATGTCTGTAAAGGGGAGACTGGTGGGTACCAGTTTTAATTAACATATCTGGAGGTCAGAGGACAAGGGACCCCTTTGAAAATGGCTGTGACAGTTTTTGCTCGCCAAAATTTTGTGCAAGTTTGGAGCGTTCTTTAACCTCCTTCGTATCAAGCTAATATGACGTAGTTGATTATTTAGATTTTTTTTAATATGATATCAGTATCTTCACTCTAGCTTTAAAACTGAGCCTGCAACAACCTAAAAACCACAAGTTATGTTAATGCATCAAAGAAATTAGTGGTGTTAAAACATATTTATGTTAATGTGTTATTATCAAGTTATCTTTGACTGCCCTTGTGGTAATATGAATAAGGAATAAGTTCAGTGTTTTTATACAAATACAGTTTATCATAGTTATTTTCACTTGAATCCGAGGCTGATTTTGATTGTTTTCACTTCATTTACTGTATTTTCAGGCTTTAGCACCTCTGCATACATTTTACTTGAATTAATCAGAACTATATGATGCCATACTTTATGAAAAAAATGTGGTTTGATGTAATTTGCTTTCGGCTGGCTTGAGGTGTTAAATCATATTTATTACTGTTTGTTGCTATATTTTGCATTTTTCTGTTGGCCATTTACTGCCTTTCAGTTTAGATATATTACACTGTAATTAGTGCAGTTTTGTGTTTTTAGATTTTTGTACACAATACATATTTACATGCAAAAGTGAGAGTGTGTCTTTCCACATTGCTTTTGTTTACTTGAGTCATTTCTTTGTTAATTTTGGAGGAAATCTGCTGTTAACCAGCAACAAACACAGTGAGAAAGCAGCGTTTCAAGCTGCAGTGAGATACTAAAACTCAACTAGCAGCAGGAGGTGTATTAAAACACAACATGGCAGTGTTTTTATTGTCATGTGCTGTCATTTTTAAATACAGTATTAGAAGACAGAGACAAGGACAGTGTAGTGTAAACCAGCCCTAGTCTTTTTTATCCACAGTAGTATTTTCCAGGTCACATCCTTCCAACAGTATCAGTACAAACATGGCTGGTGGCTCTAATACTCAGACTTTAGGGTCTACTAAATGCCACGCCGGCTTGTCATAGTTACGCAGAACAGCGATCCACACAGCTTGAAGGGCATGACAAAAAAAAAAAAAAAAAAAAAAAAACAGCACATATTTTTGTTCCACCCCCACAATGACGTGTATACACAGGATGGTTAACTACGATAAATTGGCCAATGAGTTCAGACGCGCTTGTAATGTGGCTTAAATTGCATGCCCTTTCAGGAGGGGGAACAAACCGCCTCAATGTCAGCGCTCTCTCCCACATGTTGAGGGCTTAGTTTGCCATGCAGTACAAGATCTCCGGGCCTGTTTAGTATTCACCCACTTGAGTTTCCTAAAGGTTACCAAACCTAATTAGACATTTATGCAGGATCTTCAAAGGTCCCTCCGTTATTAATGATGTGCTACTTCTGAGGACTGCATCGATGGCTTTTTTCTGACTCGTCGAGCGCCCCACAATATGTGCATACACAATAGAGACACGCAGACACCCAAAATGCAAGAAGAGACTGGTGGCTGGCTGGTAGTGATGACTAAAATTGCTTGCATAGTGTTAAGCTAAAGTGCACTCACGCTGTGCACATTATTTCACCATGATATGGTTTAATACAGGGTCAAATACACCAAAAAAAGGCTGTCTAACAGGATGTCACTAAACTAGGCCCAGAAAAGTCGTCACACTAGTACACAAGAATTTCTAGCAAAATGGACTGAATGTCCTTGTTATGCAGAATGAGAGTTTGATGGATGATCATTTTTGCATGAGTTATTATCTTGTGCAACATGATAAAAAAGCATATGTAGCTTTGCACAACTCAAACCTGAGTCGGTCTAATCAGCCATGTAACACCACTGTGGGAATTCAGGGCCTTTAATCTATCATAACATCCGATTTTTTTAAGTTGATCATATCTTTTAACAAAATAAAGAGTAACTAAATAAATGTAATGGATTAAAAAGTGTAGTATTTCTCTTTGGAATATAAAGTTGTGTAACATTCTAAAGTATAAGTATCTCAAAATTGTGGTACAGTGCAGTCCTTCAGTAAATGTTCAGTAAAGAGTACTAGAATATTATACTAAAGTAAAAGTACTGTTTTGTCACTTTGTATATACATTTTGTATTTATCAGCCTTGTCATCACTACTCAGTATATCCTCCATTTTTGAAATATCTCCTAAAAACAGTATGTTCAAAGCCTCCAGAGCTAAATATTGTGTACGTAATGAATAGGATGTATTATAATGCGATTGTATAAGTATTATAACATCTCATGCTTACTTTAAACACAAATTACATTTTTTAACAATATGATTAAATGTTGTTAAAGGGGTGTGGCTCTACATTCAGTCCACTTTAGATGATGTGGAACACTGTGATTGGCTCCAATCAAATAGATTTGTGCAGTCAGATGACAGTGATCAAAGATCTAGACATCCTAGAAAAGTTATGTCCATTGAAACGGTTGGGGGATCTGCAGATGCAACATTTTTTGTTCTCATGCTGACATACAATAATGCCAACTATAAACCAGTATTCAAATATACTCAGAAAAGTACATTTAAAAACTACAATTGACATTCTACTTCATGCACAAAGAGGAACAGAGTAAAGTAATTCTATTTTTGCGTTTTTCTCAGGAAGAAGTGAAAAATCCTCCAAAAAAAGTCAAGTCAAGATCAGGCAAGAGTCAGATTTTAAATGCTGCCTTCAGAGGAGGATCAGGACCCTGGTCCATCCTTTCCTCATGTCCTGAATTTGGAATTAAATTAGAAAAAAAAAAATGTGTAAAGACTGAAATAAAAAAAGACTGTGACACCTCTAGCCTCTCTTTGCCCTTTAACATGGTTAGTTCAATCTGACTGGCAAATTATTTTGCAATTATGCAGCCATGTTTACACCCGGTTTCAGTGGTACCCTAGGCAAATGTAGTTGACATGACACCCCAAATAAAATCCAATTTACATTTATTATTTACATTTGGACTTTAATCAATTATGAATGACATCTAATTAGTGGTGCAGGGGCCATCACTCTCTGCACTGTCAACGTCTGCTAAATGTACAGTATGTCACGGAGTGTGGACATTGACAAAAAACCTCTCACTACTTTACAGATTTGGGTGTCTTTTTGCTGAGGAGACTTCACTAATCATCTGTGAAAAGTGCGTGCAGAGTGTATACGTGCACGCGCCTGCAAGTGTGTGTGAACGTGGGGTGCATGTGTTTGATAATAATAAGGCAAGTGAAAATGAAGAGGAGCTAAACTGTGTAAGTCATTTCTCATTTCCTTGCTTCAGTGCCTGTCAGAAGAAAGCCCTGCATTTTGAATGATGGCTCAGACAACAAAAAGTGAACAACAAACCCTGTGGCTCTGAGGAGAGAAATGGAGGAAGGAAAAGAAAGAGAGGAAAAAAGAAAGAAAGTGCGCAAACATCAATGACAAATACACAGTTTCTAAAAAAAATGACCAACAAACAAACAAAGCAAAACCCTAATATCAATGCTTTGATAATACCACAGAACATGCCCTGAAAGTGAAACATAATAGAGGGAAAAATCACCTATACAGTTGGCACTCATACAGTTTTGGAAGGACCTTTCAAGGGGCTGATTTAATGTGAGAGCATCAATCCTTTAGCGGCACGGGGCCTTGACAGCAAGTGAAAGTAATCTCTTCTTTATTAATGGGACTTTTCACTTTGGACCCGAGGCCTTTGGTATTCCATAATAGTAGTTTCATAGTACAGACCGAAGGAAAGAACAGTATGAAATCAGATCAAGTGGATGTGTTGTGTATGATAAGTGGGAAGTATTTCTTTCTAAATTCAGCAGCGTCCTTCGAGAAGAAGAAGAAAGAAAGATGAGATGTAAGACGCCAAACTCTGAAAATAGCCTAATGTGTATTTTGATTGAATGAAACAGACTCATGGCATGTGCGGAGAGGGAGAACCTCTCTTGTGATGAGTCACAACAAAGCATATTATTTAGTTGCTTCAGTTTTATAATCAGTTTAATTTGTGTTTCGTGTCAGTTTAAATAATTCGATAATCTTGCAAAAACAGTGTTCAAGGGCCTTGTTCTTTATGAGATAACTGCTGTAGTGTCCCTGAACGAAGCTAACTATTGTTTTAACTCTTTATAGGACTTTTTTTTGTGGTTTATATCACAAAATCTCGATCAAACAAACATAAACTTACACTCTGGTTCTGCAAATACCTCTTCTAACCAGATATATTGGTGAAGAAATGATATCAAAAAAATTAACAGGGTGATAATACTACGTAAATCCCCTGAAAACATTGCTTTAATTTTAAAGGTGATAAATTCAAAAGTGCATTAATATAGCTGCAAACAACAATTTGCTGAACAAAGCACAGAGACGCTAAGATTACAGCTCATAAAGAGGGAGAGCAACTTCGCTCTTTACTCAGGATGCCATTACTCCTCTATATCGTAGCTGGTCCAGCCGTGCATGCATGTTTGTGCACCTGAGTCCAAGTGTGAGCGCCCCACTAGCTAGCTAATCACTGCTGCTCTGCACTGCACTCATGCAGTACTTACCGCTGATTAAACTGTCTCGTTGCGGAGGTGTAGTGCCAACTTTACGGTTCCTCCCCAGGTTAACAATGTTTGCTCTAATAGCACTGTTATCTGCTCAAAGAACATACAGTATGTTGCCAAGAAGTGACAGTCAATAGTTCGCTCCTTAGCGACATCAGCGCCCGACAGCAAGCCTACACTATTCTAGACTGAAAATGACGACTTTTATGCCACTAAAACGTCCCCCTAAAAAGTGCTGTACAAAGGTAAAACAAAATTATAACTACTCTATTGTCATATTCTACTAAAATTGCCTGCATTGAACAATAAAATTGTATGAATATAATAAGCGTTTTCAGTCCAAAAATGGCAATGGTTAGCGTCTGTACTGCCAGTTCAGCTGTCGCCATGTTGAGAGCTGTGTGGAGACAATCTCTCAATTATAGCTTTACTCTGAATTTGGAATTTAACACCTTTAAATCTGCCATAACAATATATTATAATAAGAAAGCCAGAAACATGAATCACTGCTAACAATGAAAATATAGTGAAATTACATAGTATGTAAACATATGAATAAGGCAATAATTTGTTGAAGTTGTGTAACCCTGTGTCACGTAAAGGTGTACAAATACCACACTGCATTCTCATGAGCATGCATTTTAGCCTTTTCGCGTGTCATTTGTACACCACGCAACTAAACATTGGTAATGTCCAAAAAAGTTAGCTTTAAGAAAAACATCACGGTTGGGCTTAAAATAAGTATGTAAACTAAGGAAAATACGTACGGAAACAACATAACACAACAACAGAAAGCATGTCACTAAAAAAAAAAAAAAACGATTGTAACGTGACAAATGTCACTAACTTAACTTACGAGCAAAACAACATCTCCTGGTCTGGTGTTTGCTGAACCCATTCACCTCCCCTTTTTTCATACTACGTCACTAGCTCTTACCATTGTGTTTATACACAGATTCGTCAGTACAGGATACATGGCGTACAAATGTCACAAGAAAATCATTAAAGTTGCTCTTATTGTGCATTATGGCAGAACTCATCATCGAGCTGGTTTGCAGCTTCTTTCCACTGCCCCCAAATGGCCAGAAAAAAATGTTACTATAAGTATTTGTCTACAAAATTAAACAGTTGTGGCTAAATTAGCATCATCAAAGGTGAAAAACATCCTGGGTATTTTTACACTCAAGAACTCAGCTAATCTGCTTCATCTGCAGTGTGTGGGTGTTTTTTGATCAGATTTGATGAACACTAACTAAACAACCCACCAACTGTCAGCTGAGCCCCACCCACCTCAAACCAGTGAGAAGAGCACAGAGAAAAAAAAAAACAAGAAATAGAAAAATCTTATATGTAAAAATAACGCTAGCTCTAGAGGAAAATAGTGTGTTGGAAGTCATCACTTATGCTAAGAAACTGATTGAGAATGGAAGTGTTCAGGGCCTTTAATTAATGAAAACCAACTGGCTCGGCGAGGACAGCACATTTATTATGGAATTATGTGTTTTATCAGAGTGCAAGGTTAGTTACAAAAAAGTGCATCCCAACCAATAAAAGAGAAACAGGAAATTACAGAACCACCGTAAGTGCCAGCGGCACTTTGTCAGTGCTAATGATGGCTGCGATGGGGCTTGAAGCCGAGTCTTTGTAGTTGAAGGATGACCTCTCCACCATTCATAACACCACTCTATTACCTCTTGTGCAGCTCGCTGTTCAGTTTTCATGAGCCAGGGTGAACTGCAATCTGATTTGTCAAAGGAAATGGCAGGAGATGTTTTTTTTTATGTTCATTTTATGCTGGAGTCAAAATGATGATTGGTGATTAGCAACAGGCTCACTAACTCTACAATCACAGTCTGTTCTGCTTTCCTCTAATTTCAGGAAGAAGTCACGCTAATCGGGTCGGTGCTCACAAAATGGCAGCTTCCTAAATTTACATCATCATCATCAGTAATATATTATAAAGCTGCAAATGCCTAACCTTAAGCGTGTGCTGCATTATGGTGCGCTCAGTGAGGGATAACAATGTCACAGCAGCAGTAAAGTTGTGTATACTATTAGGCTTTTAATGTCTGCGCAGCCAGTGGTGAAATAAGTTCTCAGACTCTTTACTTTAGTAAAAGTACAATACCACATAGAAAAAATGCTCTGTTACAAGTAATAGTCCTGCATTTGAAATTCTGCTGTAGTAAAAGTACTAGAGTATTAGCCGTACTGTACTTAAAGAGCAAATGAAAAAGTCCTCAATATGCAAAATAGCACCTTTCAGAGTGTTCAATTCTAAGGTTGTATAATCAAAGTAACTGTAAAATGAATGTAGTGGAGTGAAAAGTACAATATTTCCCTCTGAGATGAAGTGGAGTATAAAGTAACATAAAAAAAGGAAATACTCAAGTACAAGTAGCTCAAAATTGCAGTTAAATACATTACTTGATTAAATTTACTTAGTTACTTTCCACCTGTATATTCACATATATTTGGGATTTTATGTGGTAGTGATAAACACATTATAGAGCATAACATCTAAATCAGATGGAAACTTGAAGAAAATATTTAATTCATCATTGGCACCTCAATAAAAATCATTAAGAATAAGAAGGCAATCAGAACTGTGTGTTTGAGAAATTTGTTGTGGACCAGTGAAAATCTACTCTGATTTTGTATGTATTTTTCTCAATATAGTTGTAATTTTGTATTGATTCTTTATTTATTTATACTTTTTAATGCACAACTGGCATAAGCAGTATTGTATGTATATATCGTTATTGTACTTATATTTTCTGAAAAAAATGTCTGTATTTGTGTCTCTTTTGTTTGTATGTGCGCTATATTTGCAATAAGGAGTTTATTTATAATAATAAATAAATATAATAAATAAATATAATAAATAAATGTAATAAAACTAATAATATAAACGTCAAAGCATCTGCGCAGCCCACAGAGATATGACCCGCCCTATCCTGCCTCTGATTGGCTATTACTCACTGACTTCGTTGTTAGGATTGGTTTGGTGTAGGCATGCGGAGTGCGATTGGTTAAGATCAAGATAGGAAGCTCATGCTAAGCCAATCAGAGGCAGAGTAGGGCGGGTTATGCATTCGCTCACGGGATCTCGCGTCCGGAACAAGGTCAATCTCAAAATGGCGTGTACCTGCTGGTGACTGCGACAGCGCTGTATTTGTAAGTTAAATAACGTGTATGGCTTATTACCCCTTTCTTGTATGCGATGAAATGTTCTTAAAATATGAAGTATTTGTTTCGCTAAGCTATGGCGTTAGCTCAGTTAATTCGAGAATGATTAGAAACGTGCTTACATCGGTTTAGCGTTAATTGTTGGTGTCGAGCTACATAAGCTAATGTTAGCTAGCATGCTGATGAGGATAGCTTTCTGCTTAACCAATTAACGATGTCATCCTGGAATGAAGTTAAAAATGTTAGTGAAAATTACATGGTTGGTTGACAGGGTGTGTCGCCCGAAACCGAGGTAGCAGCACGGACTTAAGTGCATCTATTAGGCAGGGAACTGTGCTCATGCTAGGCCCCAGTTGCACCTCATGTTAGGAGAGCAGAGAGCGCTCCAGTCAGGGCGGTGACCATTAGCAATGCTAGGTGAGGCAGGCCTTGTGAAGCATATAATTTACTATTAGTGCAGTCGACAATACAAGATATATAAATGGCTTCGTCCCGACTTAAGATGTCTGAACATCTGATATTTGAGCTCGTCCCCATTTCACAAAGCTAAGTTAATGTTAGGAAAAATGTTTCTCTATATTATGCCGTAGTCTGTGTTTCTCTGCTATTCAAATTATAAGTAATCAAACAGTTTCAAAAGGCCGTCCTGGTGATTATACATGATAGTATGCTTTGTCTACATACTGAAATCTCTATTGGACTGACAGTGATTAATCTTATCTGAAGCATCGGTGTCTGGTGTTACTAACTAAACTAACTAAATTGTCAAAAAACATAAGTTGTAAGCTCTCAGCAGTCACAGATTTTGGTGGAAGTCCAACAAAGATTTCAGTGTGTAGATAAAGCGTAGTATTGTGTATTGTTAAATTACACAGCTTTACTGAAAGTCTGAAGCAAATATAGTTGCTTTAACATTACTGTATTTTAAACTTTTATTTAGCTATTTATAGCCTAATTGCAATTATTGAAAAATGAGGTTAACAAAATCATATACAGTCACACATTTTCATACGTCAACAGTCTTGCTTTAGCTTTAATAAACTATATGGTTTCCCTCACACTTTTTTTTTTTTTGTCATTCACACATCAGGCAATTCCCAAGTATGTTCAGTACTGATCAGCCAAAAGGAACAAGACAATTCCCATTAATACACAGTCTTATGTGTTTTCAGGACCCAGTCAACGCTAAAGGACTCTGAAGACATCCAGCTTGTCCATGCTGGCTCTGGGAAGAGGATGTTGTGTCTACTAGACCACTTGAAACACATTGAGGTAATCATATGGCAGGGCTCCAGACTAACTTTTGACATTGGTTGCACTGGTGGGTCTAACTTTTTCATTTAGATGCACCAGCACATAATTAGGTGCACCCAAATTTTTCACCGCACCTTTTGGTGCCTCATTAACACATGTAAAGCGTTTTGTTAGTTCCCACTAGGGATGTCCCAATACCAAAAATTTAGTAGTCGATACCAGTACCAGTGAAATTCCCTGACTCTCGATTTCATGTAAAAAAAAAAAAAAAAATGTAAGTGAAATAATGAATCCAATCATGTACCTCAACATCCACTCCTTTATAACAGTTAGCATATTGTTTTTTGTTAGGAAGTTAAACAGGTCATAATTCTGTCTCTATTATCTCGTTTATATTGCTGTAAAAACATCTCCTTCAAATTGGATTTATTCAAGTTTCTGGCCAAAAACTGCATTTTGCGAGTTGACGTTTGAACACATCATGATAACGTTAGAATTTACTTTTGCCCAGTACTCATCGTAGATCTCGAATGCGTCATAACTTTAAATCAATGGCACCTCCCGTTAAGCTCTCTTCAGTGCTGATTTGTTGTTCACAACATAATCAAGGAAAAATAGGCTGGGTCACCTGGACGCGTTGATAGTGAGTTTATCAGTCTGCCTTTGGAACCGTAAGGTATCCACAGGTTTACATATTTCATTGGTATCAGAGCCGTGTGATGTAATGTGTGAGTGGTGACAGAGAGATGCACTATGAGCAGATCAGCTGTTTGGTGATCATCAGAGAAGAAATTAGTGGTTGAGTTGCCTTGTGGTGTTAAATATACAATAGTGTCACACACACTCACTCTGTCTGCCTTCCCCTGTTGTGAAATGAATCCAGTGCCGTGTTTAGGCACCTTATGGGGACCAGGGATGCAAGTAGAGGAGCAGTGTTCTGTTGGTGATGCCGTTTGGGGTCAGGGACAGGTGTAACGGGCATCGCAGCATGTTTCTTGATGAAAAACAATAACTAGTTCTTCTCATTTTGAGTTAGCGGTATGTTTTATGGTTGTGATGTTGCTCGAGGAGGAGCAATCTGCAGGGTTTGACACATAGACCTGTCAAGTGTACCCAGTGAAAATATTTAGCCGCCTTTCACAGATTTTTGGTTGCATATGCAACTAAAATGGTTGCACTGTGGAGCCCTGTATAATGTACAATATTGTAGAATGCTCAGTGATTAACAACGTTAACCACTTGCTGAATGGTGAAGGTAATTTCACTTTGTTTTAAAGATTGCGGCTTGACTGAAGGAGGATGTCACTAAATGGAAAAGCTTAAAAGGAGGCTGGCTGTTTCTCAAGGCTACACGTACCTTTTTTTCTAAATCTTTTTAATAATGAAAAATATGGCTGTTAATGTTTTTCACGTTCAAAGCCCCACATATCTGTTATGTGACATCCTAATTTAAATTATCATTTACCTATCAAGTTGTAAAGGAAATTACTGAAGTACTTGAAAGTTTGCTTGACAAAGTATTATGTATTTGCTTGAGATCCACAACTATGGTTGCAAGGTTTGAACTTCTTCCAGTCCTTGAGGGTGCTCTCAGACGTCTTTCAGAGGCTGTATCAGACTGTTTTAGAGCTACAGTAACGGCACTGCAGGGCTCCAGACTAACTTTTTACATTGGTTGCACTGTTGCCCCGAACTTTTTCATTTAGATGCACCAGCACATAATTTAGGTGCCACAGGCATACATTTTAAGTGTTATGTCCGTCCTCATAGGCCTACACAGGGATGTCACAGTATCAGAAATTTAGAAGCCAATACCAGTGTAGTCCACGATTCTCAATACAAATTATAGTCAACAAATGAAGTTGTGAAGTAGATTTAAGCAGGTCATGACCCGCTCACCAACTACACAGTCCCACTCTGAGCTGGTGTCTGTAGCAGCAGAACTTCCTTAAAAAACAAGGAAAATAACAGCGCAGCTCTAATTACTGATCAAATGTAGTGATAGAATTAGATTCACCCTTTCTGAATCTGTCCAAGCATCTCCTGTAATTCAGCAGACACATAAATAACAAAAGAGCATGTGTTAAAGTGTTATTTTACCGTGTATCTCTGAAATGTGAAACAGTTATTGTGGTGTCCTGATATTAGCGGCTTTTCATTCATCAGCTTGTCACAGAACTTCATCTGAATTTATCATTTTGTGGGTTTTTATTTTGTGGCTGCATGGTGCTTCAGTGGTGTCGCCTCACGACAAGAGGGTCGCAGGTTCGAATCCGGCTTGGGGCCCGACTGTGTAGAGTTTGCATGTTCTCCCCATGTTAGCGTGCTTTTCCTCCCACAGTACAAAGACATGCAGATTAATTGCTGACTCTAAATTGCCCGTAGGTGTGAATGAGTGTGAATGTCGTCTGTCTCTGTGTGCCCTACGATGCCAGCTGGGATCGGCTCCAGCCCCCCGCGAATCCTAACGGGATGCAAATGGGTGGATGGGTGTTTGTTTTCTAGGCTTCTCGCCATCTACCATGCTGCAGTACCACTCTCAGCCTTCACTGCTTTGGATACGATGGCCTTATTAAATGATGTTTCATGTTTAAGTGGTGTTTAATAAGAGATAGTTGTTCCATTTTATGATAAATATATATATATATATATAACATAGAGAAGTTATAAGAACAATAAAAATCTGAATACTTTAATATTTTAATTAATTAGCCGTCGTATCATTTCAGTATTAATATCAACATATTAAGGTATCATATCAAGGTCAGAATTTTGTTATTCTGACAACATTATTACCGTTAGCGTATCGTTTTTTTGTTATGAAGTTAAACAGGTCATAATCCCCTCTTATCTATTTCTAACTGAATTTATTCAGGTTTCACACCAATTATGACATTTTACACAATTACATTTGAACATATATTGATGTTGTATTTTACTTTGCCCAATATTTATTTTTACTGCACAGTATATCATGAACTTTGTATTGTGTATCTTAATGTAAATCAATGGCACCTCCCATTTGTGACATGAATCCAGCACCTCTGATCACGATTAGGCATCTTACCGTCTGCCGATGATGTTGGGTCTGGGCGTTCAGGGCCGGGGGCAGGAGTAACATTCACTGCAGCATTTTTACTTGAAGGAAAAAAAAAAAAGAGTAGTTCTCTTCATTTTGAATGACGGGTGTGTTTTAATGTTGTGATGTTGCCCGCGGAGGCGTACAGGATTCAGTTTCACACATACACACACAGTCAGACCTGCTAACACGTGCAACCAATGAAAATGTCAAGTCACACTTGACAGATTTTTGGTCACATATAGTCCTTTGACCTCTGACCTCAAGACATGTAAATGAAAACTGGTTCTGTGGGTACCCACGAATCTCTCCTTTACAGACATGCCCACTTTATGATAATCACATGCAGTTTGGGACAAATAACAGGTAGTTTATTTCATGCAGTATAAATGTCTTATTTTGCCAATTGTATGAATTACGTGTTTGAATATTTCTGCATACTGGGGTCCCTAAACAGTCTTGAAATACATAAATTGGGTGTCACTGTAAAGAGACTGTTGTGGATCCAATGAGTCCAACTGTATTTATAAGTGATGATTTTAGTCCCCATAGGAGTCATTTCATAATAGTGAGACCATTTTTTTGAAACTTGACCTCACTGTATATAATGACTTTTGGTGACCTGTAGGATATTCACAACTTCATGAAACTTTACAGCCACTAACTAGAGACACAGAGCATTCAGAGGATGGATGGCTTTCCTAGTAAGACTGACAATAATTTCTGAGCAGGTTTTTGAGAAGTTTTCAGAACAGCAGTGCTCGGCATCCATTTGCCGAAAAATGCAATTTTTTTGTTTTTGGTACCAAATCAAATGGCTTTTTCTGTGATGTCCCTCAAGGTCTTGGTGTTTTAATGTGGTATTTTGAAGGGATTATTGATTTTTATCAATGCTTGAGTGGTAAAAAAAATGGTTGAATTTAGCACAAAATCTTATGAGACAAAATAGAGCATGGGGATGGACATCATATACTTCTGTTATAATGTTCTAAGCCCACATACACTTTCACTATATATTTTAATTAACTTTTTAATTTCTGATTCATGACTAGAGCAATTTGACGCTGAGCTGCACATCATCAAGTTCCCAGTTTTCAGATGATGCACGCTGCTTTGATGTGACATCTACGGTTGACCTGCTAGCTCCCACTAAAGCCCCCCTTAAAAAGGCAAAAATATGTCTGTGATGAGAAGAAGTGGTTGTTTTTGCCCCAAACTGACTGTGATTATCATAAAGTGGGCATGTCTGTAAAGCGGAGACTCATGGGAACCCACAGAACCCATTTTCATTCACATATCTTGAGGTCAGAGGTCAAGGGAACCCTCTTATTTATCCTCCTTCCCGACATACTAGCATGACATGTTTTTCTTAGTTGCACTTGCTACAGCTTTTTTTCAGATTAATTTGATGTGTCTTAAAAGTATTTGTTTGTATTTTTGCAGGTTTACAGCCTGTCTTGTATCATACCCAACTGATGTCCTCCCATCTCATACAAGCACACGTGGTGGCGACAGTTAAGAAGTTTTGAATAATTTGGGTAAAAGAAATTAAAGACATGATCTGTGTGAGGTGAAGAATGTGTAAAGAGTGCTGCTGTTAATTGTGTTTTTCCTGTTTTGTGTTTAATATGCTATAATATTACAGCTCTAGCAGCTGCATCGCAGTTTGTGCTGCAGCTTTGTAATCACAACAGAGCTAAATCCTTTTTAGGGTCATGATTTTACATGACCGTATGATGCAACTATATACAGGAGGGAGTATATGAAAAATAATTATTACAAGTAACATGTTTTGTTTTTTTTCTGTCTTAAGAGTGAACATTGCTCTCAACGGCGAAGCAGCCAAACCAGTACGGGCAGAGGAATTGCCAGGACCTTCAGCTCCACAGTTGTTAGCACCATTTTCAGCAGGTAACTTATCCAGAGCAATTACTGTTGTGGTGCAGGTTGAAACTGGACCATTTTTGGCTGTAAATAGTTTCAGAAAGTGACTACTCACAAACACTGAGGCAAAACAATGAGCTCCAAAAGAAATGTTGCTACAAGAACTAGAACTGATCCAGTAATGTTGAAAGGAACATTGATTTCAAGTACATACAGTTTATGGATTGCTTTAAAATGCAGGACTTCCAAAATGTTGAGACAACAAATTTAGTTTGACTCTAGAATAAAAGCTGATATGATTATACAACAGAGACATGGGAGCCGGTTTTCATAATCCCACAACAGTAAAAAAAAAAAAAAATACTCCTGTGTTAGTCATATCACAGCTGCATATTTATATAAAACTAAAAAATTAGTTAATTTTCTTCACCGATAACCGACCCTCGTTAACCGATTATTAACCGTTCACTGACTTTGTGAATTTGTGCCTCGCATACAGCATTGTACTAACTGCAGTATGTGAGCACAACAGACAACTGAGTGAACAGTTAACCATCAGGAGAGTTATGTAGCAGCCACGGTGTGGTTACTGTCTCCAGTTCACCAAGGAGAGTTACTGTAGCAGCCACGGTGCAGCGTTCACTGTCTCCTGTTCACCGTTAGGATAGTTACTGTAGCAGCCACGGTGCTGCGTTCACTGTCTCCAGTTCACCATTAGGAGAGTTACTGTAGCAGCCATGGTGCTGCGTTCACTGTCTCCAGTTCACCGTCAGGAGAGTTACTGTAGCTGCCGCGGTGCAGCGTGTAGTGTCATGGATATGCAGCCTCTTTACCAGCAAAATCTCCACCGCACATTTAGTTTAGTTTAGCAGGTTGTCAGCTTTGTGTCTGCCTGGATTACTAAAATGCTCAATGTCGGTTATGGAGTAACAGTTATTATTAACATCCCTAATAGAGACGCACCAACTGTAATTGTCTTGGACCAGATCTGTTCTCTTTCTTTCTAAGAACTATTGATTATTACTAACTGACAGCAGACACAAACATTTTCAGATAATTATTATTTATTCTTTAATGGAAAATGTAAAGGTCATGTAGGCGTATATTGAGGCGCTGGGAAACCACAAGGTGGCAGCGTCGGTAAACCGCAACTGCCTGCGATATATAAATGGAGTATAGAATTTCATCAATATTCGCAATATAAATAAATATGCCGCCACTTTCTGCATCTGTTTTATGTGAACAATAAACACAAGACAGGGAAAGTGTGTGGCTTCTTCAGTTTCCAGTAGTTATAATAAATTATGCAATGGCTGTCCATTGAAGGAGTTACTTTACTACAGTACAGTACTGTGTAGGTTAAAGTACCGTTTCTGTAAAGGACAGATTGTCTCTGAGAATTGAGAAGTACTAGAAACTGTGTGTTTATATTATTGCAGTCAGTTGATAGAATTTTTATATTCTTGTCACATCCAAACAGCTATTTGCTGTCTGTCATTGTTGGAGGTGCAAACACTGGAGGCAGAGGAGCAAATATGTATTGTAACAGGCGGGGTAGAAACACCACTGTGTATAAAAGAATAAATACTTCATAATCTTTACCCACCTGTGTACAGTGGACTGGAGGAGATCCTGAAATTAGCACCACTACGTACTGAACATAGAACGGACCGCCTATTAAACAGATCAGGAAAGGCCTTAAAGAAACAGAAATCTTCTTTCAAATGGTCAGATAGAATCGAATGAGGAGCTTAATCCATAGAAAAGCTGCCTGTTTATTGGTGCCATTTGTTTGTAAAGAGTTGATGTAATCTCAATTGTTGGGTTTTCGTTACCAGTGTGTGTAGATCTAAAAATAGTGCTGTGCGATTTTAAGATCATTCTGCAGCATCTAATAAGAATTTACATATTTATCTGTTTGATCCCTGTAGACCAAATGTGACAGTGATGAGGACGCCCCTGTTTCACAGGAGAAAGTCTGTCTCGCCGCTGGGTTTATGACGAAGGTAACGCTCTTATTTCCTCTCGTATTGCATTACTTATCTCAATTTGCACCTTGTTGTGTGGGTGCTAGGACTGCTAACACCTGGGCCACACGGGACGCAGGAGCACCCATGTTAACAAGTTAGAGCAGTCACACCGCGAGGTGTGGCTCGGCTGGGTCTCCTGGAGACTCAACCTGCGAACTGCGTGAGGTTCACAGCAAAGATGAACAGTGAAAATTACCTTTTAACCTTATATTGACTTCATACCAGTAACATTACTACAGCTTCAATGTCCATATCTGTAGAATATGTCACAGCCCTTTAGTGTCTTTTCTGTGGTCAGAATTCCTTCATTTGTTAAGACAAGGCTTTTATTGTGAAATACTGTAGGACAGTGTTGTGGAAAATGCTGTGACTAGCCTGGCTCAATTAATTAATACAAGAAGGGACAAAAGGATATGCACACAATTCAGGGTACAGATATAAAACTATCCGTGGTGTATTCGATATTTTGGCAAGTTGTATGTGCTCATAATTAACTGGGTTCCCGTGGGGTCTTAAAAAGTCTAAAATCCAATAACCCGAATTAAAGGCCTCAAAATGTCTTAAAAAAAAAAAAAAAAAAAAGTTTTAAATCCTATTTTGGCAGGTCTTCGAGCATGCTGTAAGAAAATTATAAAGTGGAACCAAAGGGCATGGCTGTTCTCCCCGGATGGACTTTACCGGCGCACACCCAGCTCACATGCAAGCGAGGGCAGTGGTGTGCTTATTAGTGGAGAAACCAGATAGCGTTTGAGCTCCACCTACACTATAAGATGAGACGCTTTGGACTGGGTAGCAAAACATTAGTCATATAGCAGCAATGGCGATACTGATGTTCCAGTTTTCTGTCACATCCTTAGTTCTTTCTTGCCAGTATGAAGGGAGAAGAAGGTCTTAAATGCATCCAAAGTGGTCTTAAATGGACATGAAATGGGTCTTAAATTTCATTCATAATGGCCTCAAAAGGTCTTAATTTCTGTTTTTTTTTCTCTTCCGTAGCAAGTGCTGCGTGACCTCTGGGTCGGGTGGGAGCTGCCAACAACCTCAACTTACCTGGAGGCTCTCACCTACTTCTTCATAATGAAGCTCCTGGGCCACAACCACACCTACAAGATGGACTGATGAATGATAACAGTGAGGACGCCTACAGGAAAGAGGTGAGGGACCTACACAACCTCTCCCTAAATGTGGTGAAAACAAATGAGATCATTGTTGATTTGAGAAAGTCTGAACTGTTCAGCTACCAGTTGTGAACATAGTCAGAGTCTTAGACATTCAGATGTCAGACCTGTACTACAGAGCAGGATTTGCAGTTAGTGGGGTAACTTAAGGGCTTTCCATCTTACAAAGGTGGATCACTTCTCACTGGGGTAGATCGCCATAGTAACTTAGGCTGAAAACCAGCTCCTGAGCCGTTTACAGTATGTAGATAAGAGATCAGCTCCTATAACGGCACCCACTGCAGGGATGGTATGGTTATATTACACAAATACGAAGAAGTTCGTCATAATCCAGGCTAAAAAAAACAGTTTGAACTGACAAATGCAGGAAGGACATTTTGATTTATGCTGTGGGTGATTAACAACCTTGAAATATGTTTTTTTTTTAAATATTCATTTTTTCTAACTCAAGTCCGTTTCACGCTGTTGGATTAGGAGACGCAGCTGAAAGTCACACACACTGTGACATTTTCTAAGGGCATAATGAAATGTAATCCATTCATCATTACACTTCTGAATACTATTTATATATCACTGCCCCATTTAGACCAATACATCTGACTTTTGAGTAATCGTTTAACTAATAAGTCGATTAATTTATGCATTCACACATTTGTTCTTTTGCCAGCCGTCCCTCCTGCATTTGGCACTTTAACTGTGTTCCTATTAGTCTGGATTATGTGTTTAACTTCCTCATTTTCCAATATAGTTTCCTCTACCGGTCTGTCTGCAAGTCAGTAGACTCGTCCATGTCTGTGATTGGTCATGTGCTGCGAACATCGCCCTGTTGATGTGAACACACTCGTAGCCAGAGAGAGAAACCTTGGGGTTGATAACCAGCATCGTAGGACTGCTTAGCTTTAACTTATGAAACTTTAAAAAAAAAAAATGAGGTGAGTGATGTTTGAAATAGTGTCACCTGCTGAGGTTGCATGTCTAGATAAAGCTGTGTGTTTATGAACATGTAGCTGTATTAAAGACTACAACCTGAGCTGCCTGTTTTGAGACAAAACGTAGAAAACTAGAGAAACCTATCTGGAGACGAAAAGGTGATAGCTGAGCTATAAAAAGCAGCACAGACTTTTTTTTTCAAAGCTGTATGCAGTGAAAGAAGGAAGTGTGTTAATGTTAAGTTTTATTAATGGAACCATTACTAACCAAAACAGGTCAGTCATGTACGTTCAAAGACTCCTGAATGAAATGTATGCTGTTTAGAGTGATTTCCAGTATAATCAGTGACACTAAAAATAAGTGCACAATGTTTTTTTTATAATTTAAGCTTGTGATAATATGGTTAGAGTTTACATTTGACAGTATTTGTTTGGCCCCCAGCAACAATCTGGGTTTCTCATTGTGGCCCCTCAGGAAAAATTGCCCACCCCTGGCTTAGCGGGATCTTGTTGGTTGGGGTTAGTTAAGCCAGATAACGAGATGATACCCTGGGCATGTTGAACTGGCTTCGTAGTACAGGAGTTGTGCTGTCAGAAAGGCACAACTGTCTGTACTTTCTGTGAATGCATCATTACCAGAAGGATATTAGTGTGGTTTGGCAACATGACTGAACAAGACCACAAATAACAGAGGACAGCCTCAAAATTAATTGAAACATCTCTTCCACAGATTAAGGACAACTACACCTCCCGCTGCAGAAGGAAGACCTCAAAGTGTTACGGAGGACACCAGCCACCCAGGACATGGTCTGTCCTCATAGAAACACCTACAGAGCATCACACTCATCACCTGCTTCAAAGACCCCCGGTGGTTAGACTACTGAATAGTAAGCACTTAAAATAACGCACAAGCACTTTACTCAGTGATGTATTTATTATTGTAAGCCTTCTTATTATAGATCATTTTAAGGGATGAGACAGAACCAGAGCAGATGCATTTCATGTACTGTACTTTCTAACGTATATAACCTTAATGACTTAAAGGGATAGGGCAGGTGTTTTGAAGCGGGGTTGTTTGAGGTAGTTGATCTGTGTATTACAACAGTAGATGACTGTCAGCATGACCCCAGTTTGGAGAAACAGAGGAGTTACCACACACGAGGAAAGCAATGCACTGCTGTGGATGGGGCCGGCAGAAAACTGTATTTTAGTCACCTAAACGAATTGATATCTGTTCAAGTGTACGCTGTATTTTCTGACGGTGAACTGAACTGAAAGGTATCTATACTGTTTTCATCATCTGAGCCTGCTGGCTTTGGAGAGAGCAGGTAAGTTTCAGTTCAGTTCTCCATCAGGAAGAAAGCAAAGTGCTGTCTGACAGCAAGATAAAGCAGCAAAAGTATTCTACATATAACTTACACTTAAACAGATATTTGTTTTTATGTGCCGTCCACAGCAGTACATCGCTTTGCTCGGGTGTCGGTACGCCGACTGAAATCTAAGCGATAATGTGCAGTTAGCCAGTCATTGTTGGGAAATGAAACCCAACAGGGCGATGTGGCACCATGACAACGACCTGCTAGCTGAACATTATCCCACTTATTACACGACTACTTGCTTCAGAAATCAGTAATTTGACAGAACGGTCTGCCAGACATCAGAACTGCGCCCATAGCAACAGTCTGCTATGAAGAAATAACAGACCGTAGAACGCAGTGATCAATCAGAATCAAATGTTCAACAAAGCTGTTACTACGCGGCTTTGTTGAATACTTGATTCTGATTGGTCGATCACTGTGTTCTACGGTCTTATTTCTTCATAGCAAACCGTTGCTATGGGCGCAGTTCTGATGTTGGACTTTGGAGAACTGTTTTTCTGTCAAATGATCAATTTCTGTAGTAAGTAGCTGTGTAATAAGCGGGATAATATTCAGCTAGTGGCTCATTGTTGTGAGAGAAACCCCTTCAGTGCGATGAGACCACTCCAGTTAGCATCAGGGTCCACGGCATCGTCCTGTCGGCGTTTCTTCAACGACAATGACTGGCTCGCTGTACATTAACCCTTACATAAGAGCCCAAATACCTGAACTATCCCTTAAAGTCACAACTCCACCAATGTCAAGCCTTTCTGGGAAGTTAATGAGTGCTGTGGTCACACTAGGCTACATTTCCATGTCTGAACAGAAATGTGTCACTAGAAACTGAACTTGAATCATTTCTATTTGAATAATTGCAGAAAAACTGATTCAGTCAGTGCAATTAATTAAAGTTGAGCAGTTCAAACACAAAATGATTCAAATTCAGTTTCTAGTGACACATTTCTGCCCATAGAGGCTTTCTAAGAATTAAACTAAATAAACAAGACCCAGAATGTGGACTCCCACCAGTGGCAAAGAACTGCAATCGTGCGCCACACCCAGCTTGTGATATTAAACTTGCCTCGAGTTTGAGCTCAACATATTGGACAGTGTTGAGATAAAAGTCCACTTCAAACATTGGGACTGTTGTGGTGGATCAATGATGTCTTGCAGTTGCATCTTTTCAGGATGTGTGATGACAGTTCTGGGTAGGAAGGGACACCGACCCCGGGATGACGCTCATCTGCTCTCTTTCCATTCAGTCTCTGGTAAACAACAACAACAGATTGTGTATATTAAGCATATTGTGTATTACATGTTTTTAAATAAAGAAATGTAAACAAGCACTTTGTCTTTACCACAACTTATTACAAAGGAGGTAACAGTTTGAGATGAAACACAGAAAAGGGGATGCAATTTTCTATATAAGAAAAGGAGGGAAGGTAATCATGTAATATTATGGAAAGTACTCTGCTATGCTTTGATTCTCTCCACTTCACCAGAGCTGCATGTAAATACTAGTACTAGTAATACAGTACAGTTGTGGGGAAACAACCCGATTCTTGCTTAAACCACCGGGAGGAGCACACTTCTGATAAACAGGAGAGACTCTGAACTAAATTTTAGGACTCTTTTGAGACATTTTAATAATGCGTAATTTACCTCAGGATCAGGACCTGCAACAGGATTCAGGGTCTGGTCCACCTGGCACAGCTGATATGGTGTCAGGTCTTGCTCCATCTTGATGGGCCGGTTGGTCCACGCCTCACTGAAGACTCCTGGATGGCCTGGAAAGAGGAGGTTGCAGATGTTGAGCAGGTGTTCGTCCTCAATAGAGGGCAGGGTGCTGTACACACCTGAATACATCACACCAGAGGCCTTCAATTCTGTATGAACTTTTGAGAGAAGAGACATTTTAAGATCCTTTAAAGGGACAGTGTGTACGAGTTGGTGACATCTAGTGCTATTATTGCAAACAACTGAGTACCCCTCCGCTCACTCCTCCTTTTCCAAGACTGGCAACATGAGCTGCCGAGCGCAAAACTGTGGTAATGCCGTTTGCCTTGCTCAGAGGCCGTCCTTACCATAACAACTATGGGTGGGGCGGTTCACGGTTTTCGGTTCGGTACAGCAAGGAGGCCAATTTCCAACTTCAATTTAAACATGCTTTCTCATTTATTTGGCAAAAGAAGTCAACAACTGTTTGTCTTCACAACAGTAAGCAAACATGAGGACCATCTTATGGCTGGACTTCTTATCTAAAAGAAAAGTGCCCCTGTGTTATTTAAAAGTAATTAATAAATAAAAACAAATTACAGCCTCAGGCTATCAACAAAAATGCAGCACCAGGTCAGCCAGCACTAGACCTTTTGCTCAATACTGCAATTATGATGATGACTTGTGATAAATAAATATTGCATATCAGACGGTGGCTAACGGTGGCCTTCAGGTAATGTGAAAGTCTCTCTAGAGCCAGTGTTTGGTTTGTCGGCTCTGGGCTGCTGTAGCAGCATGACGGACTCCGTAAAGAGGACCTGCTCCATATGTAGGTAAGAAGGGCTCATTCTAAGCTAGCGAAAACACAATGCTTATCTTCAGGTGATGATACACTAATGAAAACATAGTTAAGAATATTATATTTCTGATAATAGATCCCTCAAACTGTTACACACTGTTCCTTTCAGGATCGAAAGGAGATTGTCACGAGACATTTCAATAATAAAGCATTATTTACCTCAGGATCTGCAACAGGATTGAGGGTCTGGTCCACGGCGTCAGGCTTTGCGCCGTCCTGATGGGAGGGTTGGTCCACGCCTCACTGAAAACATCCTGGCTGGTCTGGAAAGAGGAAGCTGCAGGTGTTCATCCTCAATAGAGTGCAGGGTGCTGTAATACACACCTGAACACATCATGCCGGAGGCCTTCAATTCTGTATTAGGGGAAAAAAAAAGAGATAGTTTTCATAACGTACTTTAAGATGCTTTAAGGCAGGGGTGTCTCATCCAGGGCCACATCAGTATTATGGTTGCCCTCAAAGGGCCGGTTGTAATTCTAAGACAATATAAATATATCTGCTCTTGATCATATTACAAAATTGATTCTGCATTTGATTATTATTAGTTTTAGTAATAATTAATTTAATAGCTAGCTCTGAAGTCAAAAAGTGAGTAAAAACACCCTAAATATGTTTATAACTACGTATAAACTTTCTTCTGTCATTTCTGTTTGTTTTTAATGCCACTACTCTAACCCTCCTCCTTTATCTGGGCTTGGGACCAGCAAAAGTGACCCAAAAGAGACACTCCGGTAGAGTTACTTTTGATTCCCAAAATTTTACATGTACATCAGCCAGCGGCGCCATTGTGCCTGCAGGATTCATTCAGTCTGGATGCGGAGGGGTGAACGGCTCTGACTGCAGCTACGAGGGTCTGCTGACGAGGACTGGGGAGGGATCGCTGCTTGTAGAAGAGTAAGAACGAGACCTGCTTTCACGTCAAGAGTCTCCAAAAGTCTCCAATAACACCAGAAAAAGTTGCTGGATTTGTCTCTAGTCTCTTTTTTGAAAGACTCACTAGAAGGGCCTAAAAACTCGCTAAATATAGCGACTAAGTTGCTAAATTGGCAACATTACCGCTGCTGGAAACTGCTGATATTGAGATGCTTTAGTATGCCTGTCACAAAATGAAGATGCATTGTGGGACATGTAGTTTAAGGACACAGTACTTCTGTAAAGTGGCACAGAATTGTATAATAAGCATAATATATTCTTTGCAAGCCCTCACGAGCCACATAAAGTGAGATGGCGGGCCGGATTTGGCCCACGGGCCTTGAGTTTGATACATGCTTTCAGGCACTGGTTCCCAACCTGGGGGGTCATGAGGCCTTCTTGATTTTAAGGGGCCAATTTGTTTATATATACAGTTGGCATTTTGGGACTGCCCTCTTGTTTAACCCCTCTGGAGGGTTAGGGTTAAGACGCTGCCTGAATCACCAAGAATGTGTTTACTAGGAGACAGATCACATGTACAAAACATGTCAAGAGATGAATTCTCAGTTGTTATAAGTGGGCTAATTACAGCTGCTAGAACAATACTTAAATATTGGAAGTCAATTAAACCCCCAGAAATGAGAGAGTGGGTCAATTATATGACAAAAACTGCCTCCAATGCATCCATGTTGACCAGGATAAATGACAGAAACCATGTTAAGGGACCTGTCTGAAAACCCTGAAGTTTGATTGTTACTCTATCCTGCGTTAATTCCTATCTGTTGTATTTTATTTATTTATTTCAAGATATTACCTTATTTTTGTGAGGGATTATCGCCTGTGTTGTCTTTATCCTGCAGCCATTTTATTTTTGCCTATGAATGTCTCACTTGATATTGTCATGTACCAACCCAGTCAAAATCAATAAAAAATTTGAATTATAAATAATTATCTACAGTTGGCCCTTATCTCAGTATTTCATTCATTTCTGTGAAGAAAACTACATGAAATGATTATCTTTAAAGTTCAGATTATTATTCTGGATATAAACAGGATAAGGACACGGTTAAGACCTGAACACATCCTATCCACAGAGCCTTGCCTCTCTGTTAACAGCCTCATCCTGCAGTAGAAAAGGATGCATTTCTAACAACCAAAGAGCTGATACAATAATGACCCGGCATCAGGGAGACGAAAACACTGAATGTGAAAAAATAAGTACTAAGTTTGTTAAATGAAAAAACCTCCAAAAATACTAAGGCTGTCAAAGTTAACACGATAATGCAAATTTGTTTTAATGCCACTATTTTTTTAAATGCAATAAACCAACTCAGTCTCAGTTTGAGTCAATATCATATGAAACTAGAAAACCTGACCACTACCACTGGTACCAACATGTCGAAATAACACCACAGACGTTCATTAAATTTTGGTGAGGAAAAACTGTCATGGCCATTTTCAAAGGGGTCCCTTGACCTCTGACCTCCAGATATGTGAATGTAAATGGGTTCTCTGGGTCCCCGCCAGTCTCCTCTTTACAGACATGCTCACTTTATGATGATCACATGCAGTTTGGGGCAAGTCATCGTCGAGTCAGCACACTGACATGCTGACAGCTGTTGGGCTGCAGTTTGCCATGTTGTGATTTGAGCATATTTTTATGTTAAATGCAGTACTTCAGAGGGTTTCTGGACAATATTTGTCATTGTTTTGTGTTGCTGATTGATTTCTGGTAATAAATATATACATAGATTTGTATAAAGCAGCATACTTGCCCATTCCTATGTTGATAAGAGTATTTAATACCTGACAAATCTGCCTTTAAGGTACATTTTGAACAGATAGAAATGTGCAATTAATTTGCTATTAACTACAGACAATCATGCGATTAATTGTAATAAATATTTTAATCAACTGACAACCCTAAAAAAATAATACAACAGAGAGATTTATATTAAAAATCGCTATCAATGACAGGAAAATGAAAACTCATCTCTAACAGGAAATAATCTGCTTAAAATTCATCAAAATCACTCATTTTACACAAACTTCCTGCAGAGATTGTTTTCACTATTTGGGTTAATTGTACATTGTATAAGTTGCTCTGTACTATTATTGCTATACATTGAATATAATATGAAATATCCATCAAATATCTCAGTCAGGGTCATCACTCAACGATAAAAAGGGATTCCTTAATGAAAAAGGTTGGAACCACTGCTTTAAGGCTCTGAATACAGCTCATCTTCACATCTTCATCATGTTCTTATCCTGGTTATATTTTAAACAATAATACAAAGTTTAAAAATAACAATAACCCTTTAAAATCAAGAAGACCTCACAACCTGGTGAAGCTTTGGCGACACTTATTGGGGATCGGGACCCCAGGTTGGGAACCGCTGCTTTAAGTAACTGTTCACTATTACTCAGCCACTGAATTTAATGATGTTTTTAACCAGATACAGACATCAGGACTGAGTTTTAAAAGATCACTTGTGCTTTAAAATGTTCATAATCATGACCATTAAATTTCCATTTTCTTCTTTATGAAATCTGTTCTGAATAACTGCTTATGAAGGCTGATAAAGGAAATCTATATTACATTAATAAATATTATCTTAAAGCTTCCAAAATGAGGTTTAACTCACTGTTGGCTGCGAACACTCTTCTCTGCGATGAAGCTGTTGATGTCTGCACCACGAACGGAGGGCATCAACTCCCACAACCTCTCCTCCGTGATCTCCTCTCGCTCTGTAAACGAAACAGGAAATCATCAAGGAAATGATTATGCAGAGCTGAAGTCTATGTAGTTCAAGCATCAAACACACGAGGGGTTTACTTCTAAAATGATCTTCATCCATTTACAGATCCTACAGCGCTGGTTGTCAGCTCCGTAAGTCAACTCAGGGTTTACACATTCACACAGTCAAATATTTACCAACTGGCCTTTATGCATTTGTCAGCTGTCGTGTTAATTTGAATTATGACTTTAACTTATTCATCTTTGTCTAATTTTATTTTATAATCCACCCCCCGAGTTTTGATTGGTGCTTCTATAGGAGCTGATCTGTCCACACTGTCTGCTACAGCTACGTTCACAGCTATAATGGCACCAACAAACCCACACTCACCACCACCACACACACACAGTCTGTCGGAAACTCGCTGAAGTTACACTACAGCAGGCACGAAGCCACCAGCAACGCTAGCAGCAACTAACATAGTACAAAAACACACAGTGTTCATCAGACAATCGCTATCATTAATCCAGACAGACACACACCTGTCAGTTATCGGTTAAGAGAAATTTGCAAAATCAGCATCCCGAGTAAACTCATTCACACAGCCCTGCCTGCAGTATGTGTGAGGTTACATTTCAGTCATATCAGAGACAAACATCACTTCATAGCAGCCCATGTCATGTAAAGTACATTGACATCTTTAACAACGTATATGGCTGCCTCAGTAGAGCTAATACAAGTTTCACAGCCCGCTTTATTGGCCTGGAAGGTGTGATGGTGACTGTTACAAGCTCAAATGTAGGGGCCAAAACAATCAATGTCCAAAAATCATGAAAACAGAAATTGAGCACTGATAAACTGCAATATGAGGAACAGCTGTAAGTCAAAGCTCACTGAAAAGTACAGATGGACACTATAAGGCATGAAAGTGTTTAAAGGTTAAAAGCACAGCCTCAGAAGGTACACAGTATGGATGGCATGTGATTTTAGTCATTTCCAGGTCTGGAAATCTGGAAAAATATTTGTAATTCCATACTATTACGTTCGGTTTTCTATAATATAAAATTCAGTACTTCTAAAAATTAATTAATTTTACAAGTTAATTAATCACGATTAATCATACAAGCAGAGTGTTTTTTTTTCGTGGTGTTTGAAGCAGCCAAAAAGTTCACTGCTGTGTGAGAGAGCGCTGGCCAGAGCGAGCCCGATGTTGTGGAAAGCAAGGCTAGAAGTAGGCGACGGCGTGCGACTGAACGGACACACCGACGCAAAGCTGCCTCTACACCTGGACGTCACAGCCTGTATATCAGATTTGCCCCAACATTATTACCATACCGAATCCTGACAGCTACGAGCAAATTAGTTTCAAAGAAAATGAATGAACTGCATATGAACGTAGCATCACAAATAAACAAATGATTAGAGTCTTGTAGTGGTTTCGTTATCTTTTTTGCATAAGGAAAACATAAATTTATGGCTGCAGAATTTGCATGGAGACGATTTTAAAACTCATTTTTGGTTCTTATTTATAAAAGAGACTAAAAATATGGGGAAGAAAAATATAATATGACTTATTCAATATTTTAAGGGAAAACAATACAAGTAAAGATAGTACTGGTTAATTTACTTTGATAGTCAAATCTGGATGGCATAGGACTGAACAACTACAAGCTAGTTTTCTTCACTGGCTTGACAATCCCAAATATAAAGCCTGGTCGGCTAACACCTAATTTATACTTCTATGTAAAAACCCTGAGCAAAGTCGCATGTTGACAAATGTGACAATGTGCCAGGCACCGTGGATGCAGTTGAATGGACATCAGAGCCCGGAGGTGGGATTTACAGACAAATACCTCACATCCGTTACAACTACAAACTTATTAATTCTAGGCACAGGAGCTCCTCCTCATCGTCCAACTTGTTGGCACAAACTTAAATGAACTATTGAATCATGCCTATCAGATAAATGAAAAAAAAAAAAACACTTGACAAAGGATTTGAAAAGTGCAGGTCCACATCAAAAAGAAATTACATGCTATACGCAAACCGCTGCAGTACTATGTATGCCTGCCATGTGCCAGCGGCGGCTGCACAGAATGCATATGCGCACAGTCGCAGGAATTTAAATCAGGCGTAAGGATACCAAATGAAAAAAGAAAGCTAGACACAAACTTTGTGTAAAATCGTTCAACATCTCCAACATGTAGGAGGCAGCAACTATGAGCCATATGCGAGGGCAAAAGCACTGTCGTACTGTCAGGGTCGATGTCAAATACGGTCTCAAAAATCGGCAGAGAAGTCTGGAAAAGTGTGGAATATTGTAACGGAAAACGAGTAGGAACCCTGAAGTTAATATTAGATGAAATAGACACAGACAGTTGTCATCCCATCAACAAAAATGTCAAATTGCAACTTTGTCAAGGGAATTTTTACGAAGCCTGCATCTCCTCATCAATGGAAAACGGTAGTTTACACCACTGGTTCTCAAACTTTTTCGTGTCAAGGACCCCTAAACTGATACAAATCAGGTCAAGGACACCCATTAAATATGATTTTACGTCATCTGAAATAATTAGGGTTGTTAGATATGATCATGACCAGAATTCTAGCTGTCAACTATAGTTGAGCCGATAAACATGGAGGAAATGAAGCCTATGATCAGAGTAGTCATTCTTATGACTCGTACTCTCATTGGGTTCACTTCTATAGTGAATATGGATATTAATAATTAACTGTTTAATCAATAAACAACAATAAGCAATTTAACCAATTAACGCTATTGGTTAAAGTGTTACAAATATTAAAATTCAATTGATTAAAAGGCTGAGAAAAAACGCAGAGGAGTGGCTTGTTACTTTAAGGAGAAAAGCTGATCCCCCTTAAGAGAGAGCCGGCACAGATACAGGAAGTTGGCTCTGGACCTCCAGCTGAGGAGTTGTAGCTTGTAGCCTTGTAGCATTTATTCACTGATAAATAAACTGCACACACACACACACACACACACTGTCTGCTACAGTTAAATTCACAGCTTTAATGCCACCCACTAACCCACACTCACTGCTGCCGCACACACACGACTGCCAACGTAGCACAAACACAGTGTTTGTCAGACAATCGCAATCATTAATCCAGGCAAACACACAGCTGACAACCTGCTAAACTAAGCGTGCTGTGGAGACTTTTACTGGGAAACTGGCTGCATGTCTGTGACTCTACACACAGCACCGTGGCTGCTAACACTACCAGATGGTGAACTGCTGACTCAGAGGTCTGTTGTGCTTGTACACTACAGTACAGCTGGCGCACCGCTGCATGTGAGGCACAAATCTTGTCGGTTTAATCGTTAGTAATAGGTTAACAAAAGTCATTATTGGTTAGGAAAAATTTTTAAAATTAGCATCCCTAATAGTGACTAACCCCCCTGTAACTTCCTCAAGGACCCCTGGTTGAGAACCACTGAGTTACACAACCAGATGAGAGAAAAGCAAAAGGAGCAAAATATCATTTAGTAGAAATTATGCTTTTTTTTTTTTTACCTAATAATCAACAAAGAAAACAAACTGAAGCTTGTAAGGAGAAACACATCCTCCATGCTATCCCTGAAGATAACAAAGTTGCACCTACAGTGAGTTAAAACAATACAGACAACACAAGAAGCAACTTCCAAACACAATACATAACATCTCTAGCTGCACAGACCTCACGTTATAACATCTGTGGGACTGTGAGCAGAACAAAATCAGTTTATGGCTCTCTGATTAAATGAAGCTCAATGTGATCTACTCTGGTTGCCATGTTAGGTCAATGATAAACAATGATGTTATACACAAAATACAAGACACACAATGCTAGACATTAAATATAAAACGTTGACATAACATGCAGACATACCTGATGAGCTTGTGGTTGATGTCGATGAACTTTGGTGTTTGTTCTCCTCACAACACTGATCCCAGGCGGGTCATCCTGAAGAGCCCACCACACTTCACTGATTCCTTGGGAGGAGATGGGTGGATGGATGGTTAAATAAATAAATAAATAAATACGAGACGAACGTGGCTCTGACTATGTCTATTTGATAGCTCTTGGTTAAGATGACAACATGTCAACTAAAAGGCAATTTTATCTACTCCTTAGCTCATGTTACTGCTAAGTTTGTAGCTAGCTAAACTCATTTGCCACCTCATATAGCCAGGACTGTTACACCGAACAAGCTAACGTGATTTATAATAAATTAAAAACTCGACCTGGCGAGCTAGTTATAACTGCTTATTTTATAGCATATACTAAAACATATTAGTTCTTTGGAAGTGAGTTAGCGACACTGTTATGTTGCCTTTAGTCAATTACGAGGCTCATATAATGGCTAACGTTAGCTAGCTAGCTAGCTAGCTAACGTTAGCTAGCTAGGCTCATATAATGGCTAACGTTAGCTAGCTAGCTAGCTAGCATTACGCAGCTAACTTGTTAGCTAATGCTAGTATTTAACGCCACACTTCATACATCCATGATACCGCAGCATAAATGTAACAAGAATTCATAATTCAAACATGTTTAATAACGCACACCACAACACTTACCACCACGTCTAATGGGTTTGCCACGAGGCAGAAAGACTCCTGCTACCGGACGCCATGTTGAGGTTGACCTCTGACCTCTGACGCGTCACTTCCGGATACGCAATGCGTAGACACAACGCTGTTTTTCTTTTTTCAGCTTTATTATGAAAATACATGAAACTTCCACGAATTAACGTGTCGCCAATAAAAACAAAAAGGACTAAAATAAACAAAAATGAAGAAGAAAGAAAGAAATATACAATATTTTAAATGATATACTAGACATAATTGGTTATAATGACGTATATAAGACAAATTATTATTTACATGTTTCAGAGACTGCATTAAAATAATAAATCTATTTTTAAATGGTAAATTTAGATTTGTGTATGTGAAATGTTCTAAGCAGGATAATTAAACATATCAGAAAATTAATTAACATTGCTCTCAAAATAAACAATACCATCTTTAAAGACTCATTTTAACCAGTGTTTCTTAAAATATATATTTCCATAACTGTCTGAAATTGAATAGAAAAACTATAAAACAAATGTGTTAGCGTTTAAAGTTTATTTTTGCAAAATGTACATTTTTCATTCATGTGCAGATGTAACGCGTGATCATGGGTGTAGGAGATGTACCAGGATGTATGAATTAAAATCAGACCACATGTGAGTGATGGAATGGAGGGAGACATCTGACTGGCTTCGGATAATTCTCTGTTGAAAAAAATGTGGCTCAAGACATTAGGGGTCGTCATCCAAATACATTTTTGATGAAAATTGCAAATACTTCTAAATACATACCCTCTCAATAGTTTTTGCATTACCCTGACATTTATTTATTTGAATTGTAGGGATCATGTACAATATAGTTTAGCAAATGGTCAGTTATCAATGTAAAACAGTTTCTTCAGCCAGATCCATCAGCATAAAACAAAATTCAGCTTGAGCATGAATAGTCTTGATAATAATGGAGTTGCCTCAGGCATGATAAGAAACTATCAACTGTCTTGTCAATGAGGCTGCCTATTACACCCCCAAAACAGCCACCAATTAGCCTCTGATGAGCAACAAAACAAGTTTCCAAAGTTTTTGCACAGCATTATTACTTACTAATTTCTTTTCAAAGTGTGACAATCCCCAAGTCTCATCACAATGAGGGAAAGAAAGCTCATTAATGGACCAGAGTGGCGGAGGCTCACATGAAATAACTTGCAGGAAATGTATTCTGTAAATCCCAAAATATTAAAGTTTGCATAATCTTTTAACACATTTGCTGTCGGATTTGACACCAGCACACATGCTGGGGTGATAGCAGCCTGGTTGTGTGTGCAGACTCGCACATGGAAGAAATCTCTGCCGGTGTCAGTTTGCTTATATATTATAGTGTGGTTTCAAATCTTGGTCCTGTTTCTTCTTATTTGTTTGCAATTTGACATCACTGGGATCAGCAGTTAATCAATAATACATTTTTATATATAAGCATACACAGTATTCACATATCATCCTGCCCAACCAGTTATCTAATCTTCGTCTTCCCAAGCATCTAATGTAGTAGAGATCAGATGTAAACAGAGAGTGCTCCGGGGATGACACATTTCTGTAGTCCAACCAGGAAGTTAGCATCACCCTGGTTCCCTAAACAAAAAGCCAAGAGGATTCTTCCATTGGGTTTCAGATTAGTGCAGAAAAAAAAAGCTCTGTAACAAAGAAATATTTGTCACACTTAGATGTTTGTTTCAGCAAGATAATCTTCACACCACTTTTATGATTTTTGAAGTGTAAATTGAATCAGCAGATGTATAACAAAGCTAAAATTAGGCTATAAACAAACTACACTACAGATACATGATCGTGATTATAAACACGATGCTGTAAAGGTGGATGAATCGGCACGATAAAGGCTTCAAAATTCACAAGTGTGAAAAATGTTAAAGTCTCTTCAGCTTGTGTTAAACACAGAACTTATTATTATTATGTGCTACAGGAATGAGTCCTAAAATCTGGAAATGAGTTAACATTTAACACGCTGTTCCCTCATACTACTTCTGCCGATTGCATTTACACTTCAGAAATGATAAAAATGGTGTTCATTTGTGGAGATTACTTTGCTGAAAAAAAAAAAGTGTTATTTTCTGCAGGAATTCAAAACCCAATGGATGAATCCTCTTGGCTTTTTGTTTAGGGAACCAGGGTGATGCTAACTTCCTGGCCGAACTACAAAAATACGTCATTCCTGCACCGTTCTGTAGGGGCCTGACTAACTTACAGTATGGATCGCTCTCATTGGGTTAGAATTACATCCAAATCTTAATCTTCACTCTCTATAATTACAATCACATTACCAAATTGCACATGATTGATTTGGTCAGTCGACCCCGAGGCCTACATGTTGTTAATGATTTTTTTTTTTTTTTTTTTAAATAAAAATGGGTTTCAAAATCCTTTCAGGCATCTATTCAATCAGTTCCCTGTCGCCAACGAGGCCCCCCTTTCAAAGACCCTGCAGTGAGCATTGTGATGCTTTGTGATGAGTTTGGCACTGCGTCTGAAAAGAGGAGCTGAATCTATAACCTGTGCAGAGGACAGAGACAGTTGACGGAGCGAAATCCTTCACATTGCTGTAATGGGTATAATTACACAAAGAAAGGGCTGTTAGGTTAAATTACCCGTGATATTCACCATGGGTAATGACAGAAATTCAGAAGGTTAAATGACACCAGGAGCTGAAATGACTTTTGACATTAAGGTACTTTTTGAAAAGGGAATTATAACAGAGCCTTTATGAGCAAATCCAATACTCTCCATGCTGGACTGAGGAGATTGGTCTGAAAGGACTTTAAAAAGAGATCCTTTTTTTGAGAGAGCACCTGTGTCTTTAGAGGTCTTTGTGAGACAATGACTCAGTCTAAAAAGCACCGGCCAAATAGATTGTTTCCAACAGTGGGAGCTATTTGAAGCTCACTTTGAGTTGCAGTGGTGTCTTGAAATTGTCCTGCTGAGTGGTTCACCTGCTCATACAAGTAACCATGGCAGGGGAGGAACCGCTGAATAGATTCAAGCAATTAGTTGTTTCCGTCATACAGCCTCGAGGCTTTGCAGCTACTTTCCAAATAGGTTTGTATATGAAATTCTTCGGTTTTTCCTTCAGTGAGAACTATTCTCTCTCTGGTCGAAAAGCTGACCTTCTCAGACAGCAAACAGCCCAATTAGCGGATGAGAAGGTGAAGGGGGCTGGACCCAAGCTCCATGCAATTACCTCAAGTCACCCCGCGAGCAGCCACCCACACAACTAATGCAATCATGCAGTGTTTGCCAATAATACAGCAAATGACCATGAAGAAAGAATAGAACCAGGCGCTGTATATTACCAACTTTTCTTCACAGCACTCTAGCTGTTGAGTTTCACTCGCTTTATACAGTTCAAATCAAGCTCTTCTCTCTCCTCTCACAGTTACTTTGCTAGAGTTTTGCTGCCAGTCATCCACTCGTTCTCTCTCTCTCTCTCTCTCCCTCTCTCTCTCCGCTGCTGATTGGCTTACATGAGCTGTGTGATCTGCTCTCTCGTGACTCAACAAAAAGCAGACCGTTGCATCATACAGCATAATACATGTTAAAGACTTCATATTTAATGGATTCTCTTCTGTATTTAATTTCTGTGAGAAGAAGGCTAATCAGGAAACAAGAATCTCTATTTAAAAATATGTTGTCATACATAAACCCAAGAGAAGTATGCATTAAGTTATATAATTTCATAGTGTAAAATACACATACTGTACAGTACAAACTGTTATGAGCCAACATAGCAAACATAAAACATAAGAAGTGAATAATAGGATCAGACATATAAATTTCATGGGTCAGTATTACTGTAGGTACTATACAATGACTGTAATATTATCACACTGTAATAATTAAAGCATGAATCACATTGCAAAGTTACCCCCTCCTTGCATACTGTACTCTCACTAGAGTTGAGCCAATACTGATACCAAGATCAGAAATGTGTCCAATACTGACAAAACTTTGGTATTGGTGGTCTATGCACTGATCCGACGGCGTAATTTATTAACCCACTAATTAATTAATTTGTTTAGCCCGGAAATCACGTATTTATGCTCTTTGTACTTGACAAACTGAATAGTGAAAGAAAGTTGTATAGCATTTATTCTCTGTCTGTATTTGTTCATGTTTTATGAAAGGTTTAACCTGAGTCAGGCCATACAACAAAGATAATAATCCTATCACATCCATATATGGTCAATAGTTAAAACTCATTGTTTTGGTTTTCCAGCCAACAGAGACTGATCTCAACAGCCTATTTTCAGCAAAAAAAATTCTAGTACACCCACTGTGCTCTACCTGCCCAGCACAACACAGCAGACGGACAAGTTTAAATAGAGGCGTAACAACCAGCTACGACGCCGTACAACTTTCCTCTGGGGTTGGTGAGCAACAAAACAGAGCCAGAAGGACAGTGAATAGTACAGGGATAACTATGTGTATTCAGCGTCCTCCACTGCCTCTAAAAAATAAATGAATGCAGCTTTATTAGGGGTCATAGTGAAAGGAACAGTGTGCAACAATTAGAGGATCTATTACCAGAAACTGAATATAATATTAATAAGTATGTTTTCTTCAGTGTATAATGACCTGAAAATATGAATACTTGTGTTTTCTTTAGCTTACAATGAGCTGTTTATATCGACACTCAGAGCGGGTCCCCTTCACAAAGCCGGCCGCCATGTTTCTACAGCAGAACAAACCAAACACTGGCTCTAGAGATCGCTATTCGGCCACCATAGTTCTTCTACATGCTTAGCACACAGATGTTTGTCTTTGGTTGCAATCTGCAACTTCACCGCTAGATGGAACCAAATCCTACACACTGCACCTTTAAGGGTGAACAAAACAACAATCCCTTTTGGTAGGACAAAGGATGCAAACTGCAGTTTCTGGAGTTTAAGTCACATTACATCTCAACATGTTGTCATGCTAATCCCACTGACACTGTTTGCACAACCACAAGAGGTCGCTTGTCAGGAAAAACACAAGTGTTTTTTTTTAGCATTCATACAAATGGCCAGTGGGGTAGATTTTCTGTAAATATATTATTATTTGCCCCGTCTACACTAGAAGTATGATACAGATGACATTTGACTGTTGCACAGTAGTGAGTATAGGATGATTTTAAGGCACTGAGGCAAAGTCTAACTTTGATATTAATAAATGCTGATAAAATACAATAAATGCTCTCAAACTCCTCTGTAGCTGTAACGTGAATAAATGTGATTATGTTTGAAGATTTATACACAGAATTAAAAAAAATTAAAAGAAATGGGACCAGATATGAAAGACATACATGACACTACTCCTATTATGGATTGATTTTTATCTTTAAAGGAATAGTCTGTCATTTTGTGAAATACAATTAACTGTCTTGCTGAGAGTAACATGAGAAAAAGAGATACCACTTTGACGTTGGTCAGATAAATATGACGCTACCGCCAGTTAGCTTAGCTTAACATAAATACTGGAAACAGCTAGACAGAGGAGAGTAAGAAACGCCAACAGGCAGCTATGTAAGGGATAATGTATAGTGAGCTGATCATTGTTGTGAACGAAACCCTGATGTGGAGTGGATCTCATCGCCCCAAAGGGGTAAATTCACAGCAATGGCCCGTTAGCTGTACATTATCCTGCTTATTACACGGCTACTTACTCAAGAAATCAATAATTTGGCACAAAAAACGGTCCACTAGAGTCTGACATCAGATCTGTGCCCATGGCAACGATCTGTGATTCACAGCCACGGTCTGCTGTACATAGCAACAGTCTGCTATAAAGAAATAACAGTAGAGCGCTGTGATTGACCAATCAGAATCAAGTATTAAACAAAGCCGCGTAATAAAGATTTATATTTACTATACATACATGAGAGTGGTATCAATCATTTAACTTTGGTTAACAGAGGAAATAAAAATATTTTCCAAAATGTTGAACCTGCTCTTTCCAGTTTTGCCTGTCCAGTCTGGTGTGCGAGCTTAAACCGGCTTGAATTTATGCAAAGCAGCTTTATGACCTGTTCTAAATCCAGATTGTATTGTATTAGCAATAGAAAGCAAAATGACAATGTGAACAACACAATATTACGTTTGTTTCTAAATAGACTAAAGAAGGCCTACTGTCTGATAGACCAGGTGGGATGGAGAAGAGGCACACGGTGTACATTGTTCGTTTACTAGAAAGTTCACGTCTTCAGGGATGACGAGACAAGACAAAGCATGGTAGTTAACCCTTAAAGAAAACTAAAACTGTGCCAATATGGCAACATTTTAGATTTAAAGTTGACGAAAGAAGTGAGCTGAAAAACACGGACGAGACAACGTGGCCTCATGGGCTCGCTGAATCTGATTGTGTGCCACCAGCCCGTTCTCATTCCCAGGGCGTAAAATACCAACGCTGTCACGCCCCTTCGTGTGTGATCCAACGCACAAGGAACCCTTTAGCGCTCGTATGAGACTCACCGGGCTTTCAAGTAACAATGTTAAACCATCCGAGGCAATATTAAACGCACAGAGAAAGTGGCTAGGGAGTGTGTTCATTCATGCCTGTGACGTTTCATTTTAATTTTACAACCATGATGTTTTTTCCTAAACCTGACTAAGTGGGTTTGTTGCCTAAAACTGAGCAAGTGCTTTGGTTTAGTTAACAACGTTAAGCACATGTTTACTGCAACCGAAAAGTGACGCCAAGGGGTCGGACGGTGTCAGTATGTGACGAGTTGGGATGAGAAGGTTTTGGTTCCACTTGAAAAGCTGCTGCTGAGTCAAGAGCGAGTGGTAAAATTCGATATACCGGTTCGGTGTTTAGCTTAATATAAAACCAGTTTGAAAATAGCTCAGCCGTAGTCCACCATACAAAGATTAGAAGAACAGCCATTTAAGGAGAAGAAGAAGAGGCCTTTAGAAGGTGTCTTCCTCCCCTCCATACCAAGGGGTGAGTTTAACCACATAAGGTCTGGGATTACAGACAGGTTGCTCAGGCTCAAGCTCCAAAGCAGACGACTCCAGAGAGCTCAGGGACCCTGTCGGAGACCCAGACCCCTCATATGCGTAGGTTCTGAGGCAGTCGAATGGGGGAACGTAAGGATCCTGATCCGCCTCCTCCAGCCTGTCCAGAATGAACTGCCTGAAGACCTCGTCGTCTGGCCCGATGAGGTGGGACTCTCTGAGGGACATCCGTATGCTGGCCCTGACGTCCTCCCGCCGCAGACTCCTCTCCCTCCTCCTCGGGTGGTGGCGCAACGGGACGACAGGCGGACAGAAGTCCAGCCCTGCCCCTCCAACCCCCGGTTCTCCGTAATACAGCACCTTCTGCGACACCATCTCCGGCAGCTCCAGCTCCTTCACCTCCACCTCCGGTCCTTCCTGCTGCTTCCGTCGGTGCCTCCTCACCATCAGCATTAGAACTGACAGCACTGCAGACACAACGCAGCAGGAGATCATTACCGTTAAACAACAGGGCATGAGCTCAGTGAGAAAAAAGCATCAAGAGGTGCCTGATGGAGCAGAGAATGCACTTGTGCACCGAAAATAATGGCAGCCAGATTTGTTTCTGTAATTTATTGTGGATGCAAAAAATCACAATGAACGCAAATTAGGCTATAATTTTTTAATTTCAGCTCTTCTTTATTCGCTCCATGTGGCACAGAATGCTTAAAGAGTGTTTATTTTATCCCGCCGTGTTTTCGCCGGGTATTTTGCTCAACCGACAGAATGTTAGCATAGCAGGTATTGTCATTAATCTTTCATGTGATGGGCACAGGGAGGACACAAAGCAGCCGAGGTCATAATAAAGCTCTTCACTATGCAAACCCATCAATGTCCCAGGATGGCATTGCTACTGATGTATTGCTACCAGTATGCTCATTACCTGACATCATTGCTCTGCAAGCGTTCAGCATTTTAAAAGTGTGTGTGTTAAAGGCACGCTGGTGAGTTTTAAAAAAAGGGATTCAAATGAAAGTGCAAATTTGTTAATGAAAAATCCTGCTGCTCAACACACGTTTATATACTTGCCAAAACGATGTGAGGTGGAGCTGCTCTAGCTCAACAGATCCGCTGAAAAAGAGTGACTTTTTTAAAACAAAATGTCAGTCAGATTGTCATCTATCTCTTTATCTATCTACCTCTCTATCTCTCTATAGGACTATACTTAATTTCTGGGAGTTTGATCCTTGATTACCTTAATATCTAAGGACTATAAATGAAGTGATGATAGATGTCTGGCATTATTCAAAGTTGGTAATGTTTTTTGTCTTCTGAAAATCTCAGTGTGCGTCAGACTCTTCTTGTGTAAACACAAAAAACTACATGTGTCTCTCTGAAAGAGTCGTCTTCTCTGACGTCTGTCTTGTCAATCGCACTGAGGTCTTTCTGGAGAATTTCTTGCCAAGAAATCTGGCAGAACAAGATCTTTGGTAATCCCGCACTCGCCTTTTTATTGGCTGTGTGAAGATGCCAAACTCCAGAAACAGCACTGGATGATTTTCTGATTTTATTGGCTTGTGCTGTGTATCACCAGCATGCTGCGTTTCTTCCACACTTGAATTGTTCCTGACATTATGGAGGTCTCAGGGTCTGGAGGATGGAGCTCTGACTATGCAAAACTACACAAAGATCTTGTAATATATTATCACTGTTACAACACTCTGTATTTTAACAAGCCTGCCAGTATATTACCATCTGATTGGAAGTTAAAGCTAGGGCTGTCCTCGACCAAAGAAAATCTTAGTCGACTAAAAGTCCTGGCACACCAAACCGACGGTCGGGTGTTTGACAGTTTGGGGCCAACAGTGAGAGTCTGTCAGACTAGTTTTTGCAGCGTGTCCCGCACCATTGACTCTAGACTGCCCGTGTTGGAGTTTTTTTGGCTGATTCAGCATGTTGTATCGCGGCGGAGCTTGCTGGTGAGAAAAATCGCTCTGACTGTTTGTTCAGCTTTTGGGCAACTTTTGGGCCAAGACAGGCGGTGCAGCTGGTGGCCTTCATCGCAGCTACTGCTTTAACGCCAGCTTAGTGTGTCGATAAGTTGATATAATCCACAGATCAAACTGAGTTCCTCCACAAAGAATCACACAACAGCAGCACTACAATCTTGTGATGTGCGAGAGAGTATAAAAAAAACACGTATCGACTAGTGTGGGCAGCCTTAGTTAAAGCAAAACTAAGCTTTATATTTCTTTTTACACCAAATTCTTACTTATTTAACTACAAATATGATTAATTGCTGTATCCTGTTCATTTTTGACTTGATTTTTACAAAATTTTGCCATTTTTGTGGCTTTATATTCTGACATCTTGAATTTGTTATTTTCTTACGTTAATGTTTCTTATGTTTTGTGGCGTCTGTGGCTCAGGGGATATAACGGTTTGTCCTTTAAATACAAAGCTGGCTGTTTGATCCCCTCCTCCTTCATGTCAAAGTGTCCTTGAGCAAGACCCTGAACAAGAAGTAGTTCCCTGGGTGCTCTGCAGTAGCACACTGCTCCTAAATGCTCAGGATGGGTTCAATGCAGGGGTCACATTTCATGTATGTGTACTATGTATGTGACGATTGAAATAAAGTTTTTAAGATACACAGATATCATTTTGATTTCAGGTGGTGAAGACTTCCAAAAGTCCATTATATATTCCTTTATATACATCCTTATTATATCATAGTTTGATATTCTGGACGTGGACAGTGCCCCTCTTCATCTGAGACCGATCCAGGAAGTTAGGTTTAGGCAAAAAAAAAAAAAAAACACTTAGTTGACTTAATTGACGTTAACTTTAGTGACTAACAACTCAGGGGACTGACTCACTCCCCCACCACCTGTCAGTGGAGTTGGTTGAAAGGCCTGTTCGTCACACACTGTTGCTAAAAGATATGTATATGTATATATGTATGTATATGTAAATACAGTGCTTTCTTACCAGTGAGTGTGACAAGGCAGACCAGCAGACCTAACAAGGTTTGCAGACTGACCCCCATAGACAGGGCGAGGGCCTCCACCCCCCCTGAGGGACAGTGGCCGGCGGGGTGGCAGCTGCAGACACTGATGGTCAACGTGCTGGTACTGGAGAGAGCCGGAGAGCCGCTGTCTGTCACCACAACAGGCAGGAGGAACTGGGTTCGGTCCTTGCGTGTGAACGTACTCCTGCGTGCCACGATGCCGGCTGTGTTGTCTAAAAACAAAAATCAAGAGAGAGGCACTTTTCAATTTCTTAAAGAAAAACATAAGTACTGCTTCCACTGTGAGTGCTGATATTTTTCGAATTCAACTGACACACGTAACATGATTTAAAATACAATCCGAGCTCTCTGAAAGGCTCAAGCACCTTGTCAAATCTAATTTTCAGTGTGCACAAAAGTAAATTTGGGAAATCTGTTTCAGGTTCACCCGTTAGACCTCATCTCGGCACCTAACAATAACTTTTGGGAGTCAAATATGCCTTGCGGCTCTAGGAAATGTGTTTTATTAAATGCGTGATTCATTATCAATTTCCTGGTTGCTGACTGGACTGCTGTGCTCGCGTGGCCAACCACCCGAATGCTGCACTTACACACATTTCATTCCAACTTATTCAACACATTCACTTTAACAGCACTGTTTGTTTGATTTCTGCTGCCCACTTTCATTATAAACTTTGAGAAAGGGTTGACCGCCCACTGACTAGAAGGCAAACACTTTTTCAATTTACTTACTTGAAAGGCTGTCAGCCACAAAAGTGACGACCGACTGAGGGATTTCATCCCAAAATGTGGCGAAACACTTAGGGGGACATAGTGTTCATTTTAATTCAGATTCCTGTAATCATAAAAAATGTGCCTTCACTCTGCCTCAGTTACACCACGGCTCACACAGGTAGTGGTTTAGCCGCAGCTCACCATCATTCTCCCAGCCATCAAATGAGACTTTAAGTATGGCTTCGTCTGGTTTCATGTATTCACTTTTGTCCCTCAGCTTGAAGCCCCCAAACAGAAAATGTCAGTAATTTGCAGGATGAAATTTCCTGGTGCAGAAAGTATAATAAATCTAATTTAGTTCAAGCTGAGCGTCACTGCAACTGTACTGTTAGCTTAGTGTGAAGACTGGAAACAGAGGAAAATAGCTTAGCCTCACCTTTATCAGCTGCTAAATTAATGATGCTTAACGAATGCATCAGTAATTGTAATACAATAATAATCTGAAATGGAGCCACTCTGCATACTAAGTACTTTTACTTTGGTATTTTATTTTGATGTTAATACTTTTGTGTTTTTACTTACAGTAGTAAACTAGGTACTAGGTATGCCTAAGTGGAAGCTGCAGTTTACATTCATCTCTCCAAAATATCATCACTTCACCATTTTAACCTATTAGTGTGAAATTGTCCTAATTAGCATAGGAAATATAAACTTAAGGCCAAATACATGTTTTGGGAGGTCACAGTGACCTTGTAACGTGACCTGCTAGATGGTTTGTTATGCAGAACCGTCTGAGAAGCCATCAACTGTTGGAAAAGGGCGGGCACTTTAAATGAATGCTTGGCAGGTGATTGGATGAACCATCTATCAATCAAACTCTTGTCAAAGCTAGCCGGGAGAAGAGCGAAAACATCAAGAAAAGCCTTCAGTGTCGCTATTTGTCTTTCAATGAGGACATACTCTCCGGTTCTGATAGAACGACAGCATCACCCACGCTAACCTCTTCAGGAGCCGCCATTAGACCGAACAGTCGCCTCTCCGTGTTACCTTGCGCAAACCTGAACCAGGCCTGTAGCTGTCTGTAGCCCCCCACAGGAGTCAGGACACTGATTGGCCCGTGATCCGACTTGAGCCGGATCACAGTGTGATATGTGATCCGGTGATTCTCTGGTGACATGGTGGGAATCCAGCTGCTGTACAAGGTAAGTGACTGTGACTTTTAATCAGTTCATCCTCCAAGTGTCCAAGTGGACGTTTGTACCAAATTTGAAGAAATTCCCTCTAAGTGTTGTTGAGATATCATGGTCACGAGAATGGGACGTACAACAAAACAACGCGGCTGAGGGGACTTTTACTTGTAACAGAGTATTTCTACACTGTGGTACTACGACTTTTACTCAAGTTAAAGATCTAGACACTCCTTCCAGCATTGCTAACTGAATATAGGTCTCTCGTGAATACCATTTTTTGATAAGTTTGGCTGACATTCTTCTGTCTGTCTGTCTCCATCTTTACCACACCTCTACACACAACAACCAGCGATATCTACCGGAGGATAACTAATAATTAATGTTGAATATATTTGTAATGAGTAATGTTGTGTGATTATTCCTTATTTCATGGGCTATTTGGGATTTATACATTATTATTACATATTTATATAAGAAAATAAAAAATTAAAGACACAAAGCTTTTGAATACTGATTTGGAGGTTGATCTCCACGGCAATGGCCGAAGCTTTGAAGCATTTGGGTCAGCCCTACTTGAATATAACCTTGATTGTCTCTGATAGTGAAGTTTGGATTGATGTGCTTCTCAGGAACCATAGAGAAGTAGAAGTGGTGTCCCTCCACAGGGTCATCTGGATCAACAGCACTGAGCAGCTGAATGAGCTGGGAGACACAAAAACACATTTCTGAGAAAATATGAGCAGATTTCAGCCTTCATATTTCCTTTTTCAGGCAGACAGCTGCTGACAATATAATGAATGTAGTATAAAGAACAATAGTCAGATGGCTCCTTGTTCTTTAACATTTAAAAATATTACATTGATGCAATACAATATGACAACTTGTACTGTCTACTTCATGGATATTCTCAATGTCACAGTGCTATGTGGTAAACCACGAACATCAGTGCATCATAATATACATACTTCTCCCGCCTGTGTTCCCTCACAGATATATGGCTGGTAATCTCTGGCGAGCCTTGGCGCATTGTCGTTTATGTCCAGCACTTTGATGAACACCACCACAGAGGAGGATAAATGGGTCTGCGCTGCAGTAGTGAAGATAGACATTTGCTGGAGTCCACTGGGTGCATGTATCATAAACGCTTTGTAAAAACTCTGTCAAAATAATACTTAGGACTGATAAATGTCGCGTCTTCTTGAAACACAACTGCGGGGCAAAAAAAATGGCTTTCACTGCTTTGTCCAAGCTAAGAAGATGACCATTAAAAAACAGTAAAAAACTACATCTGTCTATGATAATTTAAGGGTTTGCATCACTCTAGATGAGTAGTTCCCAACCTTTTCAAGTACCCAGTTACTGATATCATTTTAAATTAATTTAATATGGATGTCGTCACATTTACTTTTTAAATCGGACATTGTTAGCATACAATAATGTTTCATACAATTGAACTGTCAATGTTGGTGCATCCCTCAAATTTGAATTTGTGCCACCATTTGAAGCAGTTTAAACCATTAATTAATTACGTTTAGCTAACTATTCAGGCTGTTCTCATTCACTATTCATACTTATGCAAAAAGTTCTGAACTATAATTTGTACATAATGTATATGTAATCTGTCATGAGACAGGACGTGCAAGGCTGCCTTTAAGGAAACAGCGTATCCTCATACAGCCGTTCGTTTAATATCTTACAAAACATTATTTATAAGTTTTGGTGCATGATCCTATGAATGTCCATAATCAATGTCCCCATGTTGCATGCATACTGTGCTTTCAAAATAAACTTTAAGGAAACAACTCAGTTAGGTTTGGCTTGGGTTAAAATAACTATAGAAATACCTTTACTTAAAGTTACCTGACAAATAAATAAACGCTGACTTCCGGTTTCACATGAGGTATGAACAGCGGCCTCCTGGGTAAAATTCTAGTGGGTTTTTTTGGACCCATCCATCCATCTCGACCTCCTCCCTACGCAGCATTTGTTGCACTATACTTCCTCGTTCCTCGTTCACGATTACATGGATTATAGGAGAACAACGGCCATCTTTAGGTTCCAATGGACGGCACTTACATAAACTATAACTGCTGGTAAACTAAATGTGCCAGAAAGGTATGACACAGTTTCACTGTTTTATAAGTGTTTATTGTTAACATAAAATTGATTCAGAAAGCATGTTTATTCTTATGATACTTTCCCGGCACACCCTCGCAATATGCGCCTATATGAGCAAGTTGCACTTAAGTAAGTTGCATTATTTCCATCATGTTATATAGCCTCCGGAATAATATCAACATAAATCTTAAAAATCTTGCCCTTTAAAAGCACATTGATTTCATGGGATATATGCAAATTATAGTACACTGCTTGTTCTAGCTGTGTATAAGCTGTGTATGTTCTCATACACTGATCACAGCAGTGTGAACCCAAAAGTCAACACTGATGTATTTTAACATACTGCTGTTACATAACCTATTTGAACCCAAACCAACCTTTTCCTGAGCCTAACAGAGCATGCACAGGTGCACTGATTGCTCATGTTGCTGGACATTCATTCATCAATTTACACCTGCAACAACCATTTATTCATTACTTTTAGCTCAACAATTTCCATATCGTTCAGCTTACTGTTTACACCTCTCTGTTTATTACTAGCAAGTTTTCATGCACTCTCAATCACAACACGTATAGTTCAGGGATTACAGCAGACTCCCTTTATGTTTCAGATTAGTTAAAGGTGCTAAATGCAAGATTGGGAGCATTTCTATTGCCTCTGCACGTCTCTCAACATGGTGGCTCAGAGCTAACAGTGCTAGCCAGTGGAGCAAATGCACAAACCAACCCAACTATGTCAACAAAGCAAGGAGAAGCTCTGATTGCAACACACAGAGGGAGAGTAACTTCTTTCTCTGCTCAGGTAGACACCACTCTTTTATATCTTTACATATAATAGTCGCCTGCTGTTATATTAATGCTCTGGAGATTGAATAGAGAACATTTAAGTTGCTGTATAATCTTTCCACGTATCCATCTGACAACTGCTCTATCCCCTGGGGTACTCCTGGCAGGGAACCACACTGCTCTAGACAAAGATTTGTCATCAACACATTGCTGTGAAGATATTCTGGACAGGTTTCATGACTGAGCGAGGATAAATGTGCCATATCAACAAATGCTATTGTACAAAACATGAAATTGTTCTTACTTGTTTCCTTGGCTTCAACAGTCACATTGTGCCAGTTTGCAGTCTCCCGGTCCAAAGCTTTAGCGACAGTTATAGTTCCATTGTTTGGGTCTATTTTGAAAGCTTTTGTGTTATCTCTTCTTTTGTCAATCGAATATCTGGGAGAAAAATCACGGAGACACACATTTAGCAGGCAAGGTTGTTTCCTAGGCAAACAAAACATTGTGATACCACAGGGAGATTAATTAGGCAAACTGCTCTATTTTTTAATCTGCTGACAGATATCCAACAAAGAGAGCACACACATGCAAGCAAGTACGACAATACTACAAAAACAAAGCGTCTCACAGATGGCATAGACACAATCTTGCGTATTTTTTTTTTCAGTTATTCAAATTGAATATCATTTCAAACCTGACGACCGACTGTTTCTATTTGTCTTCAGTGTGGAAATATCATTTAAAAACAGTGAGACGTGGGATATGGTGAACACAGAGAAACTCTGTTCAGTCTTTTTAGAACTGAATAATAGACTATCTCCACAAAGATACAGGTGGTGCAGCTGCCGGGACAAAATACACATCTCTGTGTCTTGTTTTAAATGTTAAAATAAACTTAAAAACATAAATTTATCACCCACAGAAGAGGCAAATAGAATGGTTTATGAAGGAAATACTGCACAGCTCTTTCACACTACCATATCTTTAAAGGGTAACTGATATTATATACTAAATGACTAATAGGGGCAATTTCTGAATTTCTTGGCGTAGTGTTGATGGAGAACGTTGTACTCACATCTGCTCACAGGTTGCAATACGGTGCTATCAGGGCAAGCTGGTACCGTTATTTACGTCCACCAAAAGTACTTATTTTTCCCGTGACAGGTTCGGATTGTTATTTAAAGTGCCTGACATTATGGAAAGAGTCTTGCTCAAGGAGGAGGCCTCGGTCTGAAATCTGTTGAGGTGACGTGTTGCTGGAGGACAACGGTGGAATAGTGGAATGCATCCACGGTTGAAACATGAGTGTTTGTCGTGTTGGAGTACAGAAAGCACAGCTTAGTGTTATCTAAAAGATTTTCAATGTCATGATTTCCACAATGTGGACGAGGTCTTTGAATTTGATGGCCACCCGCAATCATTTGAGCCAGAGCATACAGATATTCAGATTTCACTGCCAGACTTCTCCTTGAGCAGAACATGGACACAATAACAAACAGACCGGATCAAGCAAAAGGCAATGAAAAGGTTTTATTTCTCTGTAGGGTCCTTTCTATAATGTTGTCAGACACTTACAATAACAATCTGAGCCTGTTGGTGGCAAAAACAAGAACTTTAAGCACTGCACAGCTTGTTTCTTTGCCGGTTCACACGCATCTCTGTACTCTTCACACGACACATGTTGCTGTCTTGAAGTCGTAGTGGTTTTCACACTACATGTGACCAGCGACCGGAGGTGACGCACTACAAGTTCTTTCACTAGGAGGAATCCCCAATGAGGTCTTCAAACTATGCTTTGTCACGAAAACACGCAAGAAATACGCAGTAAACATTGCTGATTTTGTTGTTGTCTGTTTTCAGATGTTTCCATACTTACTGTTTATTCCTCTATGTGCAACATCTGTGCTCTACGTTGCAAGTGCAACACATATTGCAAGTTCCTGTTGTTACAGGCGGCACCTCCTCCTCAAGGTTGCCCTGTAACCGGTGTCTTGCGCTCTCATTGGCCGTAGCTCGCGGCCGGAGTCCCCAAAAGGTCAAGGTATTTAGCATGTTAGATATCTGGAATGTGTCTGTGAGGCATCGGCAGTGAGCCTCTCGACTCTTAACTGTTCACATGACACTCGAGGGCCGATGTGCGAGCGATGCCTCTGATCTGGGGCCTTTGTCGGGGAGCTCCAAAAACTGTCGCGGAGCTGAAAATCAGGGCTAAAGTCGTGTAGTGTGAACTAGGCATTACTGCGTCATCTCTCAATAATGGACCAATTTCAAAAACTGTTGTCCCTATTAGTTACTTAGACACAAAAATGGGGAAATAGAGTCCAGGTTAAAAAACACTAAAGTTTCTCATTAACACTCATTAATACAAGTGATTAGACCACCATAATGAGTGAAAACACACTGAGTAATGACGCATTTCTGTGAGCCACTTTTCTGATAACAACATGGAAAATAAGCCAATTTGACCAAAGCAAACTTAATCATATTTAGTAGAAATGTGGAAACGCCTAAAATGTCAGCCTGAATTTATTAATCAATGAGACACTGTCTCCAAAGGGACAGTAATAGACGCTAGGCTGAGGATGATATGCAGCACCTGCCACTCCTAAAGCTCTGCTGAGATGGACTATGGGCACCAGTACTGCTGATGTCTCCTCTGCGACGTGCCCCACTTGCAAATGACTGCAAATCTCAATTCCATATGCCACCTCGTATGGTGCTTTATTACATTCCCACGTCCTAACCACATCGCTTTGTGATAATACCACGGCAATAGATAGAAAAGCCTGTGAGGTATAAAAAAATAAAAAATAATTTGTCATGATTTATTCAGCAGGGCTCATTTCCTACTGAAGTAATAAGAGATAAATATGAGCATGTACAGGGTATCCAGAGATCAAGGGTAAAAATGGATGCACCGAGCCAGTAACACTATTTGAAATGGAATGATTTTTCACCCTGTGGAGGAAGCTGTCTGAGGACGTTCCACCCCCAACCAGCTACCTCGTCATTATCATACCTGCAGTTGGGTGGCAGGTGCCATTCTTCCCGGTTTAGACGGTTCACATTACTGTACCTGATGGGATTGTTGACTGTGTCAGTGTCTCTGGCACTCACACTGCCAACCACAGTTCCCACAGCTGCATTCTCAGGGACTTTCCACTCGTAGGGTGCCGAGAGGAAGACAGGCGGCTCGTCTACATCCTCCACGACAATCTTGAGCGTCGTCCTGTCCATGAACTCCTCTGGAGTCAGGAAACGAGTGTCCACATGGTCATTGACTGCCTCTGCGGCCATGACAAAACGTCTTTTAGTCTCATAGTCCAATGGCTGTGAAGAGAAGAAACACATTTTAACAACTCATATTAATACAGTGGCTGTTATACGAGGAAAACACCTGGTTCATTACCATTAAGCGAGCTTACAGAGTAACAGCTTTCCAAATATGCTTTGCCAACTTTGTACTTAAGACAGATGATTATTCCCGTGGGAGCCAGACACGACTAGGTGTTAAAATTGTTAAGTCAATGTCAATAAGTTACCAGCTGTGACCATGCATGTAAATAATGCTGCGTTTCTGATTAACATTATGATGCCAGTAATAACATAACAGCATGCAAACCATTATTGCATTTCCAAAATGATTCAGAGACAGAGTCAATAACATGGTTTTTTTTATTTCATTACCACGGCATCTAAATTGAATTCTCCTGTGTTACAGAGGAGAAGCAAACTGTGTGGGAAAAACTTATGAAGCTCAAGTCTGAGAGGAAACAACAGTAATTTCAACTGATACAATATATATTTAGGACTTTCAAGAGATGCAGTATAACTAAGTACATCTCAGGTATAATACTACAGTATCTGTATTCAGCAACTCCACTTTATACTTTATACTTCTACTCTACTACATGGAGGCTAATATTGTACTGTTTACTACACTACATTTATTTGACAGCTTTAGTTACTAGTTGTAGATTCAGATTTATAATACAAAATATAAATCAACAAATAAATGATGTATTATTATAGATTAAAGTACGCAGCAGTATACGACTCCAGGCCAAGCAGGAAAAGCTAACAGTGTTTGGTTAGAAACATGGAGGACTCTCTGCTCCCTATGTAGATACAAATGACTCATTCTAAGGTAACAAAAACACACGGTTCTTATTAACAGGTGATTTATACACTAATGAAAACATAGTATTTTAATATTAAATACCCACTACTCTAATAAATTTGTGAATGCAGGACTTTAACTAGTACTTAAAGGAGTGGCAGCAGTAGTAGTATTTCCACACTGTAGTATTGCTACTTTTACTAAAGTACAAGGTCTGAATACTTCTTCCACCACTGGGACTTTCTGACTTTGGAAGTCATTGGGTTCTACATGACGACACAGAGCTCAGGACTACTCAGTCACAGGGCTTCTTACAGAAATAGGGTCAAATCTAAATGAATGAATTACAGTCAGTCAGATGGAGGCAGGCTAGCTGTTTACTATGGTTTCCAGTCTTTGTGCTAAGCTAAGCTAACTGGCTGTAGCTTAAATGAACAGTGGGTAACATTTAGAGGGATCTATTCGCAGAAATGGAATATGATATTAATAAGTATGTTGTCTTTAGTGTACGATCACCTGATACTAAGAATTGTGTTTTTGTTAGCTTAGAATGAATCCTTCATATCTGCACAGGAGTCTTCACAGAGTCCGCCATGTTGCACCACAAGCCAAACTCTGTTAACTTGTCCTGCTTGAGCCAGAGTCAATAACATTGCTGGCTCCCGTCGACGCCGCTCTCTCTCTCTTGCTTCACCACTCATTTCCCACTTCTACACACACTCTATGCACTGACTCTGCTACATACTGCCAGATTTGGTGGCATCTAACAGTGTAGTTGCAGATTACAACCAACCAAGTAGCCCTCCACTCACTTTCCATGACTGCGGTAACGTGAGCCATCGACTACAAAACCAACGCTGTTCACCTCGCTCAAAGGCCATCCTTACGATAATAACGCTACTTAAGTGCTCACTACCACGGTTACTGTACTCTGTGGCTCACGTTACTGCAGTTTCAGTGTGTCGGAGAACAACGGTGGCTTTCAGGTAACGTAAAAATGCAAAAGTCTCTCTCTAGAGTCAGTGTTTGGTTAGTCCACTCTGGGCTACTGTAGAAACTTGGCGGAGCAACATGGCGGACACCGTAATGACCTGCTCCCTATGTAGATATGAACGAAAACATAAGTCTTAGTTTCAGGTGATTCTAGACTAACGAAAACATAGTTCTGAATCCTATATTTCATTTCTGCTAATTGATTCCCTAAATGCTCCACACTGTTCCTTCAGTATTAACCAGACAGACGGGTTAAGTTGTACTTAGTTGTTACTCCTGAAGATACCTGCTGACACAGACGTAAGCTATTGTACCAGTTTACCAGTAAGTAGACAAATATAGCTGCTATTTCAACCCTAAATTAGGGACACTGATCACAGCTTACTAAACAGTTCACAGTTACACAACTGACTGAACAGTGATCACTCCTCTAATGCATCATTTAGATAAAAACTGGCTACTTTCAGTGCTGACACTCTCATGTTGTAGCTGCGCTTACAATAATTAATTGAGCATATGGGCCCAGACTATGCTGCTATACGTTCATGACCTGGAAAGGACTCAATATTGCTGCCAGGTGTGTGACTGTGTGTGATTGTGGGTCCCTGTGCCAGCCCGTTACACTGCTCTGATGCTGCTGCTGCTGTTGTGTCTGCCAGCAGTCTGTGCGAGCGCATAGTGCCAGGATGTGTTGCCGTGCCCTCTCTCAGGTGAAATGATTTTTTGTATTTTATTCGCGTTGGTGTCTGTAGTGTTAATTAAATCCTAAACGCAAGAGATTAAAAATGAGGTTTTGTAGAAATAATGTTTCAGAAACTAATGGCCTCTGTGCCCACCCACACTATTATTTCTGGCTGCACTGCTGCCCTTCAAAAATCAAACACAAATAAAAATGATCATATATTAGACAAAGAGGGGTAATACATTATAAATGGCAAATAGATAAATTGAACCTAACTAATTGCTACTCTATTGTTAAAAAACAACAAAATAAAAAATGAATAATGTTTACTACTTATTAGTAATGCTATAATTTATAGATTATAGTTATGTTATCATTAGTTTGTGCGGTATGAAATAATTAGTTTAGAAATTCTACTGTTTAAATATTGTATCATAGCTGATAGGAGATGATAATTATATTTTGATTACATTAGTAAAGTACATTTTAAGATGTTTTACAATTTATTAAAGGTTTACAAATAATTTTGTAAATCATTAACAAGGTCTGCCAAACTGTGAAACACAACGTGGTAGAGTGAAGATACTGATATCATATAAAACTGGAAAATCTAATCCTCTGGTACCAACCCTGTCGGACTAGCTTGTTGGGAAGGAGGGTAAATAATGCTCCAAACTTCAACTACATTTTGTTGAGTAAAAACTGGAACAAGCCATTTTCAAAGGGGTCCTTTGACCTCTGACCTCTAGATATGTGAATGTAAATGGTTCTATGGGTAACCACCAGTCTCCCCTTTACAGACACTTTATGATAATCATATACAGTTTGGGGCAAGTCATGGTCAATTCCAAGAATAAATAATACATTTGCATAAAGCAAGCGTATTTGCCCACTCCTGTTAACATTTAAATCACAATTTACTATCAATTTACCATTTATAAATGATGGTTATTATAGTGTTACCCGACGAGATGAGGTATACGTATTCACCTTGGCTAACAGTATAACTCCTTCCTGCGTCACTGGATCTGTTTTGATGATAAAAGTGGAGCTCTCCTCCAGGTCATCCTCCAGACTGTAGGTCATCCTGGCGTTGATGCCAGTGTCTCCATCCTGTGCCATAATCCGGCCCACTGTGGTGCCTACGGCTGCATTTTCAGGGACGGCAAAGGCGTACAGGTCTGAAGAAACAGAGCAGGTTTTAAAAAAAACATGCATGTTGACATCATTAGCTGGAATAGCTTATCAAAAGGAATATACAATCTGCATGATACTAAATTGCTGCGTGTAATGATAACTCACATTTGGAGGTAAAAACAACTAATACAAAAAAAGTTTCTTTAGTAAAACATTGCTTGCACAACTTGACAGTAAGTTGTTAATAGCTAGTGAAGAGAGTCAGCTAGTGTGTAAAGTGATAAGAAGGGAGAACACTGTGGTGGAGGGTCAATTTGTGTGAGTCACAGATAAGTTGTGGCAACTGCACATAATCCCAGCCTCACTCTAATAAGAAGATGAGAAAATGTGATTGTGTCTTTGAGTGACTCTGTTTGGATGGCTGCCACCACAACTGGGAGCAACTCAACAGCAACCAGCTGCTCCTGAAAATAGAAATTCCCTGATAATAATTACCAATTATGTTCCAAAGCAGAGGGCACAGTTCAAAGTGAAGTGTGGCCGTACAATATTTATAAGGCCTTTTGACTCAACATGGAATCGTTGGTTACAGTAGCACCGGCAATGAATGTGAATGTGACATTAATAGTTAAAGGTATCATCCTTTCTGTCTCATTTCTAGAGAATTGATTTCTTCCCAGGGCATTCATTTAGTGAGGTTTATCACTGAGAAGGCTAGGTTTGTTTCTAAAGGTCATGACAAATGTCCTTTCATGTGTGAATGATTAAATTCATCCAGTGGGCGACACGTAGACACATGCACGCGCAGATGAACATCCACATCTCCTTCCCCCCCGTCCCAACGCTCTCTCCCTCATTCTTCGACTGTCTCCTTTTAATTTTGGCTGCCGGCTGAATAGCAAAATGTGTACAGCCGAACGCGACGCCGGCAGCGCAAACCACCCGCCCGAACCGGAGAAGTGTGATCAAATAAATGCCTCTTAGCTATAATATTAAACATGTCCTCACAGTCTGCAATGCTTTGTGCTCTCTCATTGATTCCCACTGTGTGTATGGCCTGGTGTTTGCATCACTATGTGACTCATATAAGTGACTCACGGTGCTGGAAAGTGGGCCCATTGTCGTTGACATCCGTCAGGCTGACGGTGACGGTGGTGGAGGAGGAGTAACTGCCACTGAGGCCCAGCATATCCTTCACCTGCACCACTACAAGGTACTGCTCTCTGGCCTCGCGGTCCATGTTTGGCCAAGATGTTACAATAATCCCTGCAGGGGGAGGAGACAGAGAGGAGGTATTCAAGACAGCATCTGTGGGTGGCTTTCTACAAAATGTAAGTAAACTTTGCCTCTGGTAGTCTTCGAGAGCGCTCCCAGCAAAACTGCACCACAATAAAGTTAAAGTCTGCAAGCTCAATACATAGAAATATCAAGAGGGCTTTAAAATGACTAATGCTTCCTCTGGCTGGCTGAGGTGGAGGCTGTGGGCAACAGTAAACAGATCAACAATTTGAATCAAGAGAGTTAGATTGACCTGGCAAATTAAATTGATATTTTCACCCCAGAAGTCGTCATTTCAATTACATATTTATCTGATCTTGCAATATCTAGTCAAGTGAACACACCTGGCTTAACCATCTGGTCAACTATTTCCTTTTTAAAGGGGACCTATTATGCTTTTGTGCTTTTCCCTTTCCTTTACTGTTATATAGTTTTTTTGTGCATGTAAATGCTCTGCAAAGTTACAAAGCTCAACGTCCAAATGCCAAAGTGGAGTTAAATACTGCTCCTGAACTGCCTGAAATGCCTCGCTTGAAGTCCCGCCTTTTCTTCTGTGACGTGGTGATGTCACCAAGTAACACATTTGCATAATACATCCGTAGCAGCTATTTTGGCCTGCTCTCAAACAAAGACTAGCTGTAGCAGAGTTGGAGCGGTGTCCAAAGTGTTTTGTTGGGTTGACCAATCACAACAGAGTGTGCCAACTGACCAATCAGAGCAGACTGGGTTCTTTAGAAGGGGCGGGGTTTAAACAGAGCATTTCAGACAGAGGGTGAAGAGGTGCTGCAGTATGAGAAGAATAATGTGTTTTTGAACATGAAAGCATGGAAACGATTTAGTAGAAACCCAAAATACAAGTAAGCAGTTAAAAATAAGCAAAATAGGTCCTCTTTAAGGATAAAATGAGTGTTTTTCTTTAATTTTCCCCATGACATCACAACCAATTTGTCAGTCTGTCTTTCACTATTTTAGTGTTTAGTGTCTGTCAGTCTCAAATCCATTCTTTCCTACACAAAAATTAACAAAAAACAACAAACATTACACAAGCAGGAGTAAGTACTGCATTTGTTGAGGACTATTTTCAACAGCGTATTATTATATGAGTGTTTTACATCAGCAGGGTTGTGAAGTGTCCATGTTCTTTACACTCACTGATGAGAATTAAATAGATTTTGGGCAACAATGGAGCTCTACAACACAGAGGAATAATATATCAGACTCTGGAAACTATACTAGCTTGTAGGATCAACTGCTAGTTTTGGTCTTTTCAGTGGATTTGTGGACAGTGAGAATAATATAAAATATCTCCTGGCGTATCCTTATGGGTTAACTGAAGCCACGAGCAAAACTACAACTTTTATCGACTGCTGCCCACTCCTCAATGAAGAATTGGCTCCCTAAAAAAGTTAGATATGCCCTTTTATACATTGCATTCATTTGCATGTAAATGTTTTTTTGACATCAATAATGCCCTCCCCTAACTCTTCAAGTTCAGGCTAACAATGTGTGTGGGAAGTGCTGCAACTGACCCCTGTATCATACAGATAAGTAGTGTAAATGTACATGCATTGGCATCAATTGAACCAATTTCCTATCAGGAATCACATTTTCCCCCAATGGTTTAAAAAACTACAAAAAAAAAAACAAAAACAAAAGTAGTTACATCTGTGAATAGTTGCTTTAAGAGATAAAGTTGCCAGGGGAATCTATACAATTTTCAAAGTGATAACTTGTCAAAAGTGACTAGGACCAGAGGGAGAAAGCCAAAGACAAAACAGACTTCTCAACAGTTTGAGACTGGAAACATTTCTGCCCTTCTGTCTGTTTTAAGCCCACTCGTTATAAAGTTAAACATTATTTCTGCGCAGCCAAATCTCTTGTGCGCCTTCCTAATAGTCCAAGCTGTGGTTGTTGACAAATTTGTGCAACCTCCACTGATTACGACTAAAACCTCTGTATCTGTACCCGTCTTTGGCTCCACAGAGAAGTAGGGCTCCCCCTGCAGGATGGAGTAGATGAGCTTGGCGTGGTTTCCAAACATAGGATCATCAGCATCTGTGGCTGTCACCTGGGCCACTGTGGTCCCTGTGGGGGGGAGCGGATCACACAGTCAGAGTTAGCTCAGCCAGCAGTTCCAGTCGACGGGGAAATAAAGTGATTATGCCATAGTCCCGCAGGGTCTGTCTGTCTGGCTCAAGGGGGGGGGGGGGGGGGGTTGTGGAAATGGAAGAAGGGAGGGGGGAGGTTGAGGTACGGTTAGAGGAGATGTTGACAATGGGGAGGTGGTGGGGGAGCAGCGTTGGCCTTTCACAAAGCAGGAAGGCTGTGCAGGTGTGTGTGACAACCTCTCCAGCCCTATAGCGACATCTTTCTCACTATCCACCTGCTGCTCGTTTTTTCTCCATCGCACTCTGAATCAGTTTCACCTCTTTATCTTTCACACCGACCACCCTTTTCCTCCACTGACCATATCCTCGTCTATCTCGTTCTATTTTTCCCCAGAAAGCTCTCACAGGCAGCATTTCAACCTTCCTCTCTCGCTTTCTCTCTCCGAGTCAAATGCATTATGATTTATTACGAGTGAGATATTACGCTGCAAAGGCAGATTACATATAAATTGAAATGGTAATGTTTGTGGTATGAAAGGGCAGTGGTTATAATAACATTATTTAAGAATTTCATCCATAAAGGCATCCAAGCTACCAGGCATCCAATACTTTTAGCTTCCTGAATGGGAACGGATGACAGACATTCATATAACCTTTTGTTCATTGTCTTCAGTCAAGATTTAAGTTAAGGAAATTCATTTTAAAAGTATATCAGAAATGATATGTTTTTATCTGCTCAATGGAAAATATTTAACTTTTATTCATAAACAAAACATATCACATGAATAATATTTTAAATACATATTTAGGGAGGGGACGATGTATTGTAGGCCAACCAGGAATTTAGCATCGCCCTGAGTTTCCTCAACAGAAAAGCCAATAACATTTTTCCATTGATTTCTGGATCATTGCAGAAAATAAACTCTGTGGCAAACACACATTTACTAACACATTTTGTTCAGCAAGATAATCTTCACAGCTGAACACCACTTCTATAATTTTTGAAGCAGGAATGCAGTCACTAGAAGTAAATAGCAAACATTGGGCTATAAATGAACTACATCAGATACATGAGAGTGAGGACAAAAATGCAGCTGTAAAGGCTGACGAGTCGGCATGATGACGTTTAGTAGTCTCATTTAGCTACTGGTTGGCAACCGCCCTTTTAAAGACATATAAAAGCTTCAAAATTCACAAGTGGGATATTTATTGATTTATTTGATGACGTAGAATAAAACGTTAAAATATCTTAATCTTGTGTTAACCACAGACCTCATTTTAGGCTTTTACCTAAAAACCCATTGACTTGAAAATGAAGGAACCAGTAGTGCTAAAACAGTTTTAGGACTCATTACAGTTGCTACGTTTCCGCTATGATGCCGTGGGTTGGGACGGGGTTATCAGCGGTATCCGCACATGAGCGCAGTGCAGAGCAGTGGTCACAAGCTAGCCAGTGGGGCACAAATACAAGACCAACATGCAAAAACAAACAAAGCACAGAAAAACTTGGATTACAACACACAGAGGGAGAGAGACTTCACTGTCTGCTCGGGTAGACATTACTCCTCTATATCTTTACATAGCAAATAGTTGTTTGCTGCTATATTACAGCCTGTCTCCTAAAAATTATCCTCTCCTCCTTAATTATGTTTGGAGGATAATAAAGGATATTTTTGAGGTGACAGCATATTGAGTGACTGTTAATGAAAGTTATGTGATATAACAACGTTATTGAAAGTTATGTGGTATAATAACGAGTACAAGTGAGAACGTCCACTATGGACAGGTGGAGTGGTGGTGGATGGGTCAAACAAACACAGGACGCTGTTTGTGTCCTGTGTGAAACTAAAAGTCAGAGTTCTCTTATTTTGCTGCCTACACCAAACAAAACAGCTTTGTTGCATTTTTTTGTTTCAATGTCGTAGTAATTTTAAGCCATACCATGTTGTTTTTTTACAAAACCTAATCAAGTGTTTTTTTTAGTTAAGCATGCGTTTAAAACAGTGATTGTAATTCTGGGGAAGATTAATTTCTGTACAAAATTTCATTGCAACTCATCTAATATTTGCATAATATTTCAGACTGAACTACAGTTACTGACTTCAACAGCACCATCTCATCAAAATCTGTGTTTACCATTTTCTGGGTAAACCACAGACCTCACTGTGACTATCTATTGTGACTATTTAGTCTGGCTGTGGATTATAATGAGTAACAGGAGGGTGGATTTGAGAAACAGACATTGCTGTTGATATTGTAAAAGTCTGCCTTGTTGTGAGTACCACAAATGAAACTTCATTCACATTGATTGTTTTAAGTAAATCTCTTTAAATTTAGTTCTACCTGCCTGCACTTTTTTACTGTTCTAAGTTTCCTCTCGTCTTTCTCAGACATACCGATTGGACACATCTCAGGGATGCTGGACACATACGGTTCGTTCTGGAACTGCGGGACATTGTCATTGATGTCCTGCACCTTGATGATGAACTCTGACTGGGGTTCCTCTGGCTCATTGGACCGCCTGTTGATAGCCTGAGCTTGAAGGACGTAGAAGGCCTTTTCCTCTCGGTCAAGCTTCTTCAAGGTCCGGATCTCCCCAGAATACTCATCTATCTCAAATGCATCTCCAGCGCCTTCTCCTGATAAAATGTACTTGATGGAAAACTCACCTCGGTCATAGTCAGATTTGAGCTACAAAAAGAAGAGGGGGGTATATGGAAGTTTGATTTCTTTTTTTAAACTTTTCTTTCAGAGGTAACCAGAAAATGTGCATTTTCAAAGGAAAGTAGTGTGTCAAGGACATGGAAGACATTCAATCTGAAGTGGTACCTGGCCAATAACGCGAGGAGTGGGATCTTCCTCGGGGACAAACAGCTGTTTCCAGATCCAGCCTCTCTTCAGGCGACGGTGCAGATGAGTAGACCCTTGGGCCAATTGCTGGGCTTCCAGACCCTGAGTACCTCTCATATCGCTCAGCACCCCACCAGGAATCACAGAAAAGACCGTAACCATGGCCAAAACACTCGGCATGCTCATTTTTACTGTCCATCCGTGCGTTTCCTCTGCACTTCCCATGGTTAGTGGACAGGAAATGGAGGTTTCACTGGCCCAGTGTTACCAATTCTTCATTCAACAGCACAGTAATTCATGATCCCGGCAGTGCCGTACCCCATCTCGTTATGATGTGGTTTGTATGCATGCTCATGTCTCTGAAATAAAAGTTAACAATTTAATTAATGGCTGCAGTGTGAGAAATTTCCAACAGTGCACAGAGATTGCAAAATAAGGAAATTTAAATTTGTAGCACTGCAGTGTAAAATCCCCAATTCAAGAGTTTAATTTCACAAAGCTATAAATACACATGTGGAGTATTTTGTACTTTTTAAATCACAAAGCTCCATTTAAATGATGTGTTAACTAAACATAATGGATAAATGGTTGAAACTGTTAACGTTAGCTAAACATGGTTGAAATAGTTGATGTGAGGTAAACATGGATAACTGGTTGAAATTATTAATGTTAGCTAAACATAATATATATGTAAATGGTTGCAGCTTCAGCCATTTCAAGTATTAGTGAAAATAAAACCAAACCACCTAAACACTGACAGTCAAATTGTATGAAAACCTTATTTCATGCTAATAATGTCACATTTGATATAATTAACAGAGGGAATCCAGGTTAAAATGAATTCAACATGATAGGTGGTATCAATGAATGGGTCCTTGAGGGTATCTGGCAGGGCTGTGGTGGCTGGTTGAGAACCACTGTTCTACTATGAGCTCTATGATGACGTTATCCTGTTATATATCAGATGTCTTATATCAAATCTATTGCAAAACAACAACTCAGATGTATAATACATTTAAGCTAGAAAGCCAGATCAGAGTTGCATTTTGCTCAAGAATGACAGACCCTTTGTCTGAACCCTCCTTGTTTTCGTCTTGCATCTTGCAGTCCTACACAGGCGTCTGAAAACAGCCCTCTGTTTTGAATTCAGACAAGGCCCTGTATTGTGTTTCACGGGGGGAGCAGGGCCTGAACATCATTCCTTAAGCATGACACTGCACTCTGCAGCTGACTAATGAAGACTTCTAATTAGATCAATGTCTCCCCAGACATGGAAAACAGAGAAACACATGCCTCTGACAAACTATGAGTCGAATCGATGCAATTACAATGTGCACCAGGGTCAAGAGTGTGAGGACAATGAAAGTCAGACAAGGCAGCAAATTTGCTGCTCTTCTCTTCTCACTGGCCAATCACAACCAAGTTAGTTAAACTTGTGCTTGGGTCACAGGCCCTGCAGTTGCCTAGTCTGTCAATACTGTTGCGGCTATAAAATGGTGGATAAATTGTTTTGAGTGTGACAACCAAGCCCCCAGGAAGAGCGCCAGGCTTTGAAGCAAATTTTCACAGTGGCCAAATGGTGGAATTACAATTTCTGCGTCCGTCAAGTGATGCAATTGGATGTAAAAAGACTTTTTCCATAGACTTACATTGGGAATCGGACATCTGTAATTCGGCAGATTTATTTATTTATTTATTTTTTTTGAAGTAAATCAACTTCCCAGCATGAACACTTCAGTGGCCCTTATTTCCTAAAAGTTGTAAAATGCACTAATAGCTAAGTCCAGAGTTCTTTGCCTCCCTCCGTCCAGGTGAATGAGACCCAGACCGAGGGCTGGGAAGCGTATTTAAAGGAAAAACAAGTGCGCTCGCTCTATGGGCCCAATGACTGCGGATGTTTGCCGGAAGATCCAGGTACTTTATCACTTGGCAGTCAAGTCATTTTGTCTTCATGCACCACTGAGCAACTTTCATAGGAATGAACTCCGACAATATGTCCAGTTCTCTTTGTACATCACAAATCCCCCAAAGTGACTCGTTTCACCGTCAGAATTTGATGGATTCGATCAGACAACGAGGAAAGTCTAGAAGAGTCGCACAACTGAATAATTTTATGCTGAACTGGAAGTTAGTCGGCTTCACCTGCGATTGGGTGATGTTTAATGCCTTCACCCATTTAATCATTCAAATTTGGCTGGGTGGTTAATAACACGTTTCTGCGATGTGACAAAATCAGCACAAATGTATTTTTGCTTTACCCAGACTTTTTTTCTGAGTGTTTTCTTTGCTTCTGCAGCGTAGGTGTGTTTGCCTCGAAACTATGGATGTTCTTCCACTTTCCTACCATTTCAGACTTTCGTCTTGTCTTAGCACAAATTATTTGTCTAGACATGAAACCCTGAACCCATCTTTACTCTCCTCCAGTCAAACAGCAAACCATACATCAGCACTCAGTGGGATCAGACGTTATTAAGGGCTAGAAGACCCAACAGCCATAATTCTAAACCATTTTAATAGAGTTTTTTGACACTGTAATATCAGCACATAACATATAGAGTCCCACTATGTGGATGCTTTAATTCAAAGTGCTACACAGGAACACAAGTGCATGCATTTTTATCATGGGTGGTCCCGGTGGAAATTTAGAATATACTGCAAGACGTTGTTTCAGCAGTTAGAGTAGTTTCAGTATTAATGCTTTACAGCTCATAATGTTCATGTTTAATCTTGTAAACCTAAATTAGATGTCAAGACCTATTTGTAATGAGCTGGTAAAATCAATTACTGAAGTAGACTTTTATTTCTAAAATTCAATTTCGACACAGAATGCGAAAGAGACGATGTGTTTGTGCTTATGTATGTCTTTACGGGCCATATTCATATCTCCCAGCATTGTGGAGTGACAGTCCAATTAGTAGCCAGTGAATCGTGAGCTGTTATGGTCTTTCATGGGGCTGCCAAGCACGCGCCCAAACTGAACGCCTTGAGCCAAAACTAGACAACAGCCTTCAATGATGTTACTTTGAGCAACAGTTCAGCTGCCAAGGAGTCTCCTTAAAAATCCTTCCTGGGGGTATCAGCTTTTACTGATGTGGCTGGAATAGTGCACAGGTCAACAGATGTTTAGGTGCCAATTTAACAAGATGGGCCTTTCTAGAAATAAGTGATGAAATTCTAAGGAAATAATGGCTATGCCAAAAAAAACCTCCCTGCTCCAGGTCTGTAAATAGCAAAGGTATAAGAGAGTCGGAAATACATATGTCCATGTGTGACAGCTAACTTGATAGAGCTTGATAATAATTGTGACCCTGCCAAACTCTGATTTTAAAGGTATCAAATAAATCCATATAAACCTTTTACATACAAATCAATCAGCTATCATTAACAAGCGTGTATGTATTGAGAAAAGTCAAAAGATGCTAAAAATGTCCTCAAACAACATTGAACTCTAATGGTCAATTTTATCCTTTCAAAAGAAATCTCATTTCGACATGACATGCAGTACATGCAGAGTGCCCTGTGGTTGACAGCCATTCATTAACTCTGATAGGCCTTCCTCCCATTTCAGACCTCCTGCAGCCTGTATGTACAGTACGCTACTCTACCACATGACAGAATGACAATGAGCTGCAGTCTCACAATGTTAAGCACCAGATGTGCTGAGACCGTCACATTATTTTCCTATATGGTGATGTGTTCTAGCTAATAAAACGTCGCTCTGTTGTAGAAATGGTTCCAGGACGCGCTTAAAGATGTTTAAACGCGGCGATAAAGAAAAAGAAGCTTCTACTTGACATTGTGGATGACACATCATATTAATATGCACTGCTGACGCTAGCTGCTAAGTCATGCTAACTTTATAGGTGCATCAATTATGTAGGTTTTCATGCATCATGGAAAAAAGAGTAAAGCTGAAAGTGTGACAATGGCTCTAAATATAGACTCTATTTGCAATGTTGAGGACAAATCCATGTGTTAAGCCTCGCTTCTTTAAGATCACCCTTCCAAGACAATGTGTCCTTAATTGGTCATATGGGAGCCTATCGTGGGGACCTGTTGTTTACTGTTCAGCTCCGTAAGACAATAACACTGACATGTAGTTTATGTTTCCTACATCAGGACCTCAAATGAGTCCAGAGACTGAGCTACAACAACAGGGGAATGTCAAGCTATCATGTACTCGCTTGTAAGTAATTTGTTTGATTTTATTATGGGCACAAGTGGAAATCATTACTGTTTAGCAAAGTGTTACGAATTTCCTCTGACATTTATCAGCGATAAGACTTCATCCTATTATTTCTTTCTTTTCCATGAAAAACAATTAACTGATGCTTAAAAATGAGAGAGTGGTGAATTTAAACTACAGGCAATTATCTATAAAGACTTAATTATGATGATAAAAACAAGTGAGTGACAAAAGTTTTACATCAAGTTTCAAAGAATATCAACATGCAGAGAGCAGAAAATCATCTACTTAATTTAAAGGCACAACCAAACTCGCTCCCCCAGTGTTCCCAGTCATATCATCTATGGGCCTGTGGGTGGGAATCAGTGGGCAACCTCCGGGTCTGAAAAGTGAAGCCAATGCTGAACTACCATAAACTTGTATTTTTTTCTAATATCCAGCAGGGGGCGACTCCTCTGGTTGCAAAAAGAAGTCTGACTGTATAGAAATCTATGAGAAAATGAGCCTACACTGGATTTATTACCTCAGTAAACATTGTAAACATGAGTTCATGGTCTCAGTCACTAGTGTCAAGTCTTCTTCAATACAGCATGATGTTCATTTAGTAAATTATGGTCCCCTTTAGAGTCAAATAGACCATAAAGCAGTTGTCTGTGTTTTCATCTTACAACTTTAACCCTTTCAAAGTCTCTTTTCAGTTCATGAAATTTAACTGTAACATTCCGGTCACCTAAAAATGTCTCATTCAGTGTTTGGTTGTACTTAGCTCCACCATCTTGTGGCCAGGACGACCAAACAACCAAGACTGCAACCGCCAAAATACCGAGCTCGAAGCTTCAAAGCGGCAGTTCACAAACCAATGGGTAACGCCGTGGCGACTATGTCCACCTATTGTTTAATGAGTTAGCTTATAGGAACCTCGAGACAGAAGCTGCTGCAGTACAGACGACACTACAGACAACATTAAAGTATTTAAAGATGACTCCAAGGTGATTTTATCAAATATGCAGCATTATAAATGATCGGACAAGCGACAGGGAATGGGAATATGACCTCTCCGACAGCAAGTTGGCCATTTTTTGAGGATTAAGGGTGAAAGAGTGAATTCTGTTGGCTGTTTAACACCAGCATCAGAAAGAACTGCTGAACAAACACAAAATACTACACAGTGAAGAGGATTCAAAACATGAAATGTAGGCTACTATATATGTACAGTCAGACAGTAAATCAAGAAACTGGTAGATTAATTGCAGGATTTGCCGATATTTTGTTAGCGTTCAATTAGCATAACATTAGCTTATCTTGGTCTGGGTGATTGTGTAGTTGGCATGTGACTTGTAGATCTGAAGGTCCTGGACCGCCCGTTTGTAAACTGAATATCAGCCTCCAAAGATTTACATTGTTTGAATTGCTGAAAAAACACATCAGTGATAGTAATGGTTGGTTAGCTCTCAGGGTCCAACCAATATCAATACCATTAACTAACTTCAATTTTGTAATATATGCTCCCTTTGCCACTGTCACCTTCTCTTTATATGGGTATTTGTCTTTCACACATACTTCGTACATTTCTGATGATGAACGATTGACAAATGAACAGACCGGTGATATATAACACATGACAATCGACCATAACTTGGGCTGCTACCCTCCAAAAAAGGTGGCGAAGCCCCAGAATGCTCTGTGATCCCCGTTCCCGGCCACTGTGTTGGGTCATTGATCCACTTGGACGGGGAAAGACTGAAGGGCCATGGTGCCGATCAACCTTAATTCATTAAGGTATTACAAACACTCTGATTCAGGCAAGGTCACAAAGTAATTACTACTATGTCCATAAAACATGGTGAACAAGAATATGTATATGCATGTAAACTTACAAAATTACAATCCAGGCACATGTCAAATTGCAGTGACATCTATAGGCCTTTCAGCTTTCCCTTGATGGTTTGCAAAGTGCCGGTATATGTAGATGTATACTGTAATGTCACATCATGTTAGCGGTTTCCACACATTTCTTTGTTTGGCCAAGGTCTCCCCCTCGTACACTGAGGATGGTCTGCAGTGAGAAATGTGGTATTTCTACATCACTGACTGCTGCCCGTAAGTAAAGGCACCAAACTACAGCACAGACAAGTTATTTCACTGGAAACATTTCTGAAATTCCCACCTTGAAGAAAGTACAAAGAGGCTGATTACTCAATATGGGAAGAAAAGAGTGTTTAAACTTTTTAAATTATCAATACAGAGGCATCAAATCTACTCTGAAAAATCACTTTGGTACACTTGATTAAATCCACTTTAAAGTTTTTTTTTCCTGTACATTGTTGTCAGTTATTTCAGAAGGTACAACAAAAAACATCTTTAAAGACGCTGATTTCATGCTGTGACAAACACAAAGAACCCCATGGACTCTTTCAGTTATTATGGATCTCAGGATTGCTGCTGCTGCTTTTATGCTGAAAGCCTCTTTACTCTTTGTATTCATCTATACATCTTGTCCTGGATAATATATAAAATTGCATGTAAACATCTTACGGGATGTATAGCGCCCACCACCACACCCACCTGTTTGTGTGATTCTGTCGTCCCCCAAGCCACTTGTCACCAACCGCCGTCAACAGAGATCATCGCACGGGTGTAAAGAAACACAGTCTGCTTAACTAAATGTCTTGGTACTGGAAAGCAATTCAGTCACCACAATAGCAGAAGCGAATGCGCGTGGTTCTCACAATGCGTAATCCCCTCTGTTGACGACCTCCCCCTTTCTTCTTCTTCTCTCCCCTTTTCTGCCCTTCTCAAACTTCCCGGGGAAGAACAAACACAGGCGCTATTGTCTGGGACGCTGCAGAACACTCAAGGCCTTCATGGCCATGCAAATAGTCACAGCACAGACTTACAAATGGATTTCTATCTTTTCACCCTCTCCGGTTTTTTCCTCCCCATCTTCGCGAACAATCCAGCGCTTATAAGAGCCGAGCCGGAGCATGGAAGCAATGGTAATTCATCCACTGTATGGCCACTATTTCTGCTAGTGATAGGAAGGCAACAGTCTGTTTTTGACATTCAAGCTGAGAGGGCATTGCTGTTCCTGCATGCTTCACCCTGATATGGTCGTATTTAAAAATTGACCTGTCATGTCACAGATTATGCAGAATCACTCAAGATGTTGTTTGTCCTCCACGGTCTCCCGGTTGTTTACGTGTGCTTGTAATCAGGGCCATAGTGGGAAATAAAGGATGGGTCAACTCTACCTCACCTCAGCTGGATAGAGAGATGGACCAATTAGTCTTAAGTCTCAAAAAAACAATCTGGATCACAATCTATAAAGACTTTAGAGATTTATAGATCACATGTCAAACTCAAGGCTTGAAGGCCAAATCCAGCCCCAAATTTTGATCCAGCACCCACATCAATTTAGTACACCAAACGTGCCTCCACTGTCTGCACACTAGCTAACACACACTGGCACAAGAAAAGTTTTTTACAGGGCTGTCAATCGATTAAAATATCTAAATGCAATTAATCACACATTTTTTTATCTGTTCAAAATGTACCTGAAAGGCAGATTTGTCAAGTATTTAATCCTTTTATCAACATGGGAGTGGGCAAATGCTGCTTTATTATTGGAAATCAGTTAACAACACAAAACAATGACAAATATTGTCCATAAACCCTCACAGGTTCTGCATTTATCATAAAAAATATGCTCAAATCATAACTTGGCAAACTGCAGCCCAACAGGCAACAACAGCTATGACTGACTATGACTTGCCTTAAACTGTATGTGATTATCATCATCAAGCGGGCATGTCTGTAAAGACTGGTGGGTACCCATAGAAACCATTTACATTCACATATCTAGAGGTCTAGGTCAAGGGACCACTTTAAAGATGGCCATGCCAGTTTTTCCTCACCAAAATTTAGCTTTAACAATTTAGCCTCCTTTGTGACAAACAAGTAATAAAGGAATGTCTTATCTTAAGTATGGCATGGATCCTAATGGATTCCTCTTTTCTAGCTTCATATTATACCAGTATCTTGACTCAAGCTTTAAAACCGACCCTGGTTTAGGGTTAAAAATCGCAATCTGCGTTAATGCATTAAAGAAATTAGTGGCGTTAAAACAAAGTTGTTAACGTGCTATTGTCAGCATTGACAGCTCTATTACCTGATGACTGAAACGATCTGACAGCTTTACTGCTGTCTTTGCATTAAAGCTTTGACAGAGCAACACAACAGTCATTTAAAGGTTATCTACTGAGTACACATTTCTAGTTTGACTTCTGGTGTTAACTGCTGCAACAGTGGAGTTTACAGGCTATGGAGTTACATTCATGCTAATTACATAAACTTGGTTAAAATCAGCACTAACGTAAAAGTGACAAAAAAAATTAAGAAACAGTTTCCAATTTTCTAATTCTGTCGAAGTGTGTTAATTGTTGTTTTCTCTTGATGTTTTATGTCTGTTCTCTCTAATTCATCCAATCAAATGTGATCTGCGGTTAACTAGTAAAATCCTGACATTCATATAAAATGCATTTCCCTTTTGTAGTTTGTAGTTCCCTCATCATCTTTCTACTGATCTTACCAGGCAAGTGATGGGAGGCGTGGGTGGAACATCTGCACCTCAGATCCAATCAGATTGATTCAACTATGTCTTGTAACTAAATGCCATCCACATATTCACTCAGATATTATACATCACTGAAACTAAAGATGTACTAACTTCCCTTTAGAGCAGTGGTCTCAAACTCAATTTACCTGGGGGCCGCTGGAGGCAGAGTCTGGGTGAGGCTGGGCCACCTCAGATATTCAACTAAAAAAGCTTTCTTTAAAAAAAAACAGTCTTCTCGAACGTCATTATTAACAGCATGTCTAGTTGAGTAATGACGTGTAAGGATGTATTCCTTATGCACCACAACTTGTGGAAATAGGACACGTCGGGCTGCCCCTGTGCTCAACAAAGGTATTCATTCCCTTTGGTGTCACTCTGCAATAAAGCTGTGCCTGCTGTGGTTGCGTTGTTCTGCAATTACACCACCAAACCGCCAGGCATCTCTGTGACTTTCCTTCTTCTTCTTCTTCTTGTACTACAAACACAAACTGAGCAGAGTTGGAGCTAATAACTGTTGAACCACAGAACTTTTACTGACATTACGGGATTGCCAAAAAGAGAAAATATATCTGAGTCAATTTGTGTGAACAAACACTGAAGAGATCGATGCAGAGAGAAGTTGAACTGTGGTTGGCTGCGGTCCTGGCCGCTCGGCACCGCTGAGAGGCTGGACCAATCACAGCTGTGGTCTGCGTCGCCGTGACATGTAGTTACATTTCTGGAGAGGTGCAAGTCAGGCTACGGGTGTTGTGAAATGTTTCTCTGCTTGCATCAAGCCCGGCCGATTGCCCGCCCCCGGGAGCCATATACCCCACTGTGATTGGTAGGTTCCTTCATGCAACAACGGGACCTTCCACACACAACACGGCAAAGTGCCATTCACATAAAACTTGCGGGCCGCACTAATATTAACCTTTCATATCAAGGTGGGGGCCACAAAATATCATCCCGCAGACCGCAATTGGCCCGCGGGCCGCGAGTTTGAGACCGCTGCTTTAGAGTGTTCCCTGTATCCTCATACAACGGTTTGTATGATTTCAAGAAAAGTTAATTCTCATTTTTTGTGCATTCTGCCTGCAATGCAGAACCTGATTAGGCAACAAAATTACTTGGTTAGGTTTAGGAAACAATCATGGTTTGCAGTCAGTATTTGTTATGTAACTTTTGTAGTTAAATACACGTTACTTAACAAAAGTCCACTGTGACCTCCACTCTGCTTAGAATTCATTGCAATTTATATTATTTTGCCTCACGGCAGCCCTGAAAAATGGCTCACAATGACGTGGGTTTACTGAATCACAATGCATTACTGCTTTGTATGTGTAATAAAAAGGGAAGAGAACAGCCTGAGCTATAGCGTATATCTAGCTACTAACTTCCCGGTCTTTTATATGACAAATTATTATTTGATGCGGCAGGTTTTGTACATCCTCTGTTGAGTACAATGTCTCAGAGGAGCACAGAAAGAACAAACTGCAGTTACCCTCTACTACAGCCGTGCTGGTAATTGTGGTCACTCCAGGTACCACACGTTAAAATTTTGTCATTTCTTGAGTCATTTTTTAATTCGACGACCACGTAACCTTTTGGATAAAATACCCAAAGAGCCTTCATTGCTTGCTACTCATACACATGCTAACCTCCGCGGGCTAATTACACACCTAAACAATGCTAATAGATTCAATCATTAGAATGCTCTAACAGGGGCGAGCTAGCATTGTTGGCGTGTAAATGTCTCCGAAGTGGCCGCTCCAGCCTTCCCTCAGAGCTTTGTGACAGGGTGGAATTTGTTATTTCCGAAGTTGAGATTAGTTGTCCCTGTGAACTCCTCCGCTCCCATTCTGATTCCATATCAAACAGAGAAATGTCAGGACCTGCACTGTGACATTTAAAACCCCCATTGTAGACCTTGTCTAATTGAACCTCCCTCATTATAATGATGGAGTGTGGACCGACCACTGCAAAAGAACATCAGAGATGAAAGCTATGGTTTGGTGCCAGCGAGGATTATTTACATTCCCGCTGTCTTCTTCTCTGTGAACACAGCGGTGAAGCCGACTATCTCTCAGTCTCCGGTGACATTTCGGCGCTGTCAAATAATGGGCACAGAGTAATGGTCAGCATATTTGCAACAAGATAAAGGTGAGCCTGGTCAAATAAGCATTCACGGGCATGTCATGTTGTATAAATAATGCAAGTTGCAATGGTGATATACTGCGTGCTTATATCCTGTATTATTCACTATCAGCGAAGACATCGTCGTCCTCACAGGAGTCACAAAGAGAAGATAATATGGCTCTGACATTAAAGTGATGATTTTACACAGGCGCGCATTGTTGTTTTTCACATTTCTTCCCACTGTTGAGCTCTTCTGATTAATGATTTCTGAATATCTCTTTGAAAAACAAGTTAACGCCTAATGCAACACCGCACCCACGTCAATATAAAGTTCACAAGTTCAGGCTCACGAGAGATGAAGTACTGAACTGCTCGGGCTTTGTCGTGTTGTGCCCTTCACAGCTCACATTCATATTGTTGCATCGTCTCGCTGTAATTGGAAGAGGAATAAAGCGTCATTGGCATTCTGCTCAGTCCACTGTGGTGAATTTGATGAGAATGTCACATTAAAAATGCATGTTCCTCATACGTTCTTTGGCCTTTGTCTTTAGCCATGGGAAACAGCGGACACTTATGACAAATAAGGACGGCGCTGACGCTGCCTGAGGTGGATCTCTCTAACTATTCGACAGGAAACATCAGCATCTCCTCCCTGTGTCTGCCTCCTGCACATGAGACTATCCATTTGTCAACTGCCTGGGCTGATGGAGGGGAAAAGAAATTGGGTCACAATTGAAAAGTTGTATAGACTTCTAAACATTATTCTGAGGAAAAAAATCTAACCTGATAAATGATACATACATCCTGGTAAAGGCATAATTAAAGCAAGCTACATACATCAATGTTTATTTCTATTTTTGTTTGAAGAAATGTTTGAATCAGCTGCTCAGACTGATGGCAGGTAGCCAACTCTCGACCAGCTGCTGGCCAACTACTTGTGAGACGTCGCAGGTCTCCTAAATCCTCCAGGAAACTGCCACAAATGAGCACTAACTGCACTCCTGGGTGGCGAGGGAAATCTCCTGGAACCAGACAGCAATGTTTTGTCTCTGTCCACAAAATATATATCCCAAGGTGGCAAGTAACTAGGTGCATTTGATAAAGTATCTAAATCCCGGAGGTACTTACATTATACTTAACTTATGCAACTTTATGCCTATGCCATATTTCTCTAACAGCTGTAGTTGCTTGTTCCATTAAAGATACATGTTTAAACAAAACATGTATGGGTATGCTCAAATATAAAGCTATGAGAAGTCTTAAAATTAGCACTGAAACGACCAGCAACGAGATTAAAATATCATTCTCACTGGCTGAAACACATTACTTCAACAGTTTAAGCACCATTACAAATGAGAGCAATACAAACTCTGAGAGCTGCTGCTTTCTAAATATTTTTTGGGAGCACGTCTACATGTTACATGGACATAAAACTCTCCAAATTGAAACATCTGTACAAAGGTGAACAACTATGTTATAAAAATATCTGCTTCACTGATAAAAAGTCAAAGGAACGAGCCTGTGTACATAGAAACAGAAGGTGAGAGGTTAACTACGACGACCAAGGTGCATTTCGGTTAAAAAGGAAAAGGATTTAGCAGCTACAGTGCAGCATTTCCAACTGCAACAACAAAACATGCTTTGTATTTGCTCTGATTTATGCGTCTTCCTCACAGCAACAGAGACTGAAGATTAGAGCTGCAAGGATTAATCAATGAATTGACTCGTCAACTTTCCAAAGTATTTTGATAACCGATTAATCGGTTTGAGTCATTTTTAAAAAAAATAAAGAAATAATTATCTGATTCCAGCTTCTTAAATGTGAATATTTTCTGGTTTCTTTACTCCTCTATGACAGTAAACTGAACATATTTGAACAGAACAAGACATTTGAGGACGTCATCTTGGGCTTTGGGAAACACTGAATGACATTTTTCACCATTTTCTGACATTTTATAGACCAAACAACCAATTAATTAATCAATAAAATAAGCAACAGGTTAATAAACAATGAAAATAATTGCAGCCCTTCTGAGGATCATGGGTATTGTAGTATTTAGAGGCTTCCGCCATGCCTAACTGACAGACAAAACATTTTCTTAGAAATAAACTGAAATAGTTGGCAGCCATTTTTAACTCTGATTAATATCGGGAGTTTGCCTCAAATCAGTTTTCATCTTCTGTCTGACATTGCTAACAGCTCTCTGTGGGATTTTCCTAATCGATGACAAGAGACCAACATATCCGTCTGAATCTAACATCTATGCGAGCACCGATGCGTAGCCACTGGTTATCCAGGGTTTTAAGAGTGGAGTGCGGCGGAGCAACAAATTATGATGTCAGATCATAATGAGCACATGCCATCGATGGCGCACAGCTTGACTATGCTCGACAACGGCGACAGTGCCGCCCCTGGTGCTGACTGGCTAATCGTTAGTAACCCCGCAGTGCTCACTGACTTAACTGCTTTTTCAACCGGGAAACTGCTTTTTCACGTCACAATACCGGACGAATCAGTCACTCGAACTCGGTGAAGTGAGCGGATTCAGGAACATTGAGAATATCTCCGAAAGAAAAAAAATCCAGTGGGAGTTCAAAATGGGGGAAAACTACTGCAACCAACAGCCACTTCCATTTTACAGCTTTATTGAGATAACCATAGCAACAACATTAATGCCATACGCTAACATGCAGTTAATGCTATACCTTAATTACTGGTTGAAGTGTGTCATAATACACTCCAAGGTGTATTGTGAAAATGTAAATGTAAAATAATGTGGCAGATTAGGGCCTATGTAATGCTGCATTCACATGTAATCAGGCAGACAAACCAGATATGTCAGTGGACGAGAGACAGAGACGGTAAAATTAGGTGAGACTTGCAGAGAATGCTGGCAACGTTAACAGTAGATAGCACTGCTGTCCGAAGTAAAAATATTTTAACTTTTGCCATCCTCTGCAAAAGAATTCACAACCGGATGTTATGTAGCTTCCTCACACAAGGAGAAAGTTGTTTGAACATTAAAGGAAAGCTGCATTTTATAGCTACACGTATTACTAGAATAATTACAATATATTTTAGTCCATCACCATAGCAACACGTCGTCCTGCCTGTTTCGTTTCGTCATCCTGAAAAGCCTTCAGACTGTGTTTGTTTTTCCCGTGATGTCCAGAAGGTGCTGTCCATCTGTCTGATTCCATGTGAAGGCAGCACAAGAAAAGACTGAGGGTTGAGGCTTGTTATTAGCAAACAGACCTTAAGGACGCCACGTCAGCACATTTTGGAAGTTTGCCGCCCAGCTTTTACTCACAATATAAAACCTGAACTGCCGATATCAAGATTAGTGATGACCGACCAAAACCACAAGATGTTTGAGGGCCAGTTTCCAAAGTTGGGGACGCATTAGGTGGTGTGAAATGGCATATGAATAACACATTGATGCGCAAGGCCTTTGCGTACAGTAAGAACACACTTTTTTGTTTTCACGTGCCATTTGTACACCAGGTAGTTTGTACTGACTGCAACATAAACACATCTGCGGAAATATGCTAAACTCAGAGCTGGTGACATAGAATAAAATGCGAGAAAGTGGTCAAGTGGGGCAGTGGATGGGTCCAACAAACACACAACTTTCAACCAGGACACCAGTGTTTTTTTTTTTTTCTCCACAGGTTTGTGATGTTTCCGTACTTATGTTATATAATTTACATATACATTTTACGTAGTTTACACACTTATTTTAAGCTAAACATGATGTTTTTCCTAAACCTTTATTATTTATTAAGTGGTTGCCTAAAATTAACTGGTTTTGTTGCCTAAACCAGGGGTCCCTAACCACCAGGCCATGGCTCATTTGGTACCAGGTCGCACAGAAAGAATGGATAAAAAAAACAATTTATTGATTATCAGAGTCTGAAAGATGTTTTAGTTTGAAAAATACCCGGATACATCCGTCTGTGTCTCTCTGCCTCTTGACACATGTCAACATGTTCGTCTCGGTCACGTGATACGTTACCGATAATTGAGCCCACGAACAGCAAAAATGAGTAAAAAACAAACATCTTTAGAGAGCTTCTTTGGAAAAGGGGGAAAACGTCCAATGAGGAGACTGAAGAAGAAGAGCCACAGCTTCCAAGAAAAAGAAGGCTGCATTTAAAAGACAATATCAGGAGTCCTACTTAAAATAAGAGTTTGTCGCTGCAGGTGATTCTCACGCGCCAAGCCCGCTCTGCATAATATGTGGCGACAGGCTAGCAAATGAGGCAATGAAGCCTTCAAAGCTGCTTCAGCACATGGAGACCTTAAAAGGCCTTAAAAGTATGTTTCAGACAACAACTCTGCTGGTGTTCTGCATTAAAATCAAGGAAAAATAACCAGAGATCACCAATAAAGCACTGAAAACCCTGCTTCCACTTCCAACATCCTGTCTTTGTGAAGCGGGATGACAGCAACCAAAACAAAATTACAGAGTAGACTGGACATAAGGAACACACCTCTAGTGTCACTCTCTCCCTAGATTGGACTGGCCTGTTGTATGAAACAAGCTCAGGGCTCCCACTAATTCAGCATAATCGTGAGTTGTATTTTTTACACAATTTATATTCATTTTTGTGACAGTAGTATCGTTTTATTTCATCAGAATTATTTATTTATCCCCCACACATTGAAGGCCGGTCCACGAAAATATTGTCTTACATGAAATGATCTGTGGCTCAAAAAACATTGGAGACTGCTGGCCTAAATTTATCTACAGATGTTACCATAGTTTCAGCGTACAAATGACACAAGAAAAGCCTAAATGTGATTGTCCTTGTCATGCTATTTATACGGCTTCTTGTGAAACCGGGTTGCCTAAAACTTCCACGCTTAGCACAAGACAACATTAGTGCGTTGCCATCATAAATGTTGTGATGTTATTTGAACTGACGGTGTTTTGCAAAATGACGGTGTGATTTTTAAGAATTTTCTGCGCTCTATTTACTTTCTTGGTACTCTGAAGATTTGTCCACAGAGTGTTAAGCTGACAAGAAGTAAAACTACCTGCATTAGTCACTGTGGTAAGAAAGTAATATCACTGTTTTTTTATTTTATGTTAGTGAAGTTTCGTCTTCTGAGAGTGAAAACTGACAGCATTTCTCAAAGGAGTCACTCAAGGAACGAGCAGACTCCTCTCTGTTCTCGGGGGAAATATAGTTTTGAGTCCAACGTGCACGTATCCATCATGCTGATGAAATGCATAATTAATTCTCATCATTCCTGTAATCCTTCTCCAGACTTGACCGCAAAGATGGAAATTACAAGCCGGGGCCTGTGTCAGCAGGCGGCGTTGATATCTATTATAGTTTTCTCACACAGTGGCAAAGAAATGCAGATGATAAATCGGCAAGGTTACAAAGTATTTACACAAATAAGTTGAAAACAATCGATCCGGTGCAGCACACTGTCATACCCTTAGGGATGCGGTTCCCCTGGAAGAATGCACAATCCCCCTGGCCTGGGTTCATTTGAGACGCAGATTGTGTCTGATTGATCAATGAGAACCACTGCTGAGCCATCAATCTAACAGGAGTGGAATAGGAAAAAGGGGACATTAACATGTATAAGCTGCCGTGTCCCGACAATGTCCTCTACCTTGAGTTGGTGGGAAAGCAGCCACCTCTGGGGACATGAACAAAAGTAGTAAGTCTAAGACCTGCGACAGCAACGCATTATACAACAGGGACAACAGGGACGATGTTAACATCTCAGCTGCTTTGTGATCTCGTCTCCGTCGCAGAGGAGGATCCTTACCTCTCTGTCTTCCCAAAAATATATGTCTATCATGAAGCTGCTGCTATTCCTGCACAGGTTAGAGAGTTAATAATCTCTGAATTGTACAAAACACGAATATCACCTCTAAATGCCCTCCAGGCAATCATCACTGTTAGCTGCTAATGAAAGCATAAAATTGCTGGCACCTTTTTGGCCACCTCCGTGCTGCAGTATTTAATACAAACAGGTGATTAATGAGTGATTTGTGCTGGTATTGCTAGTAGACAGCTGCTCCTTATAGCAGAAGTGATTGGGCGGAGCAGTTACGATCTGTTCGTCAAGGTCTTTCTACAGTGTTGCTTCTAAGATCCATTAGCTGGAAAATGGCTAACATGGTGCGCTAGAAGATTTGACAGGCTATGTTTTGAATCTCAAACTCACTACTGAATACTACATACTGCATACTCAATCTGTATGTACTGCATACTGACTACTACATTAAAGGGGAACTATGCCCATTTCAAAATTCATACATGTTATTTCTATGGTTAAAGACAGTCCAAAAAATATTATCAAACATGAACAACTCTCTCCCAAATCCAAAAACAAGAGTGCTAAGTTTCAAACTTGTGATGCCGTTAACTATAAAGTATGGAGCTGCTCTGTAGACAATGAATGAAATGAAAGACCGGCAGAATATTAGTCTTCTTTTTTATACCCTAAATGAGCTTTATTCTACTGTAGTGATCTCAGGTCTGAAAATGTACCCACATACTCCCCTGGCTGTTTTTTGGATTTGGGAGAAAGTTGTTCATCCATCCATCTGCAACCGCTTATCCCGTTAGGGGTCGCGGGGGAGCTGATCCTGACTGGCACTGGGCAAAGGCGGGGTACACCCCGGACAGGTCGCGAAGCCATCATTTAACCTGCATGTCTTTAGAGTGTGGGAGGAACCCGGAGAACCCGGAGAAAACCCACGGTAACACAAGGAGAACATGCAGATTTAAAGCTGCGACCCTCTTGCTGTGAGGCAAGAGGGTTTTATATACCGGAAAATATTAAATTGAGTAGAAGAGGTAATGTTGATTTACATTTGTGATGAACAGGTGTCCTTCAGCAGTAGTAGCAGCAGTAGTACTAATACTTTGGACTGTCTTAGACCATTGGAATAACGTATGAATTTTAAAAATGTGCATAGTTCCCCTTTAAGTATGCTATTACTAGCAAACTATTCACACTGAAGAAAACTCGAGCATCACGTCTACAGTCACGACTGTATCGATCACGGCGATACCGGTCCAAACTACTGCTGAATGACACCTGTTCATCACAAATGTAAATCAACATTACCTCTTCTACTCAATTTAGTATTTTCTAGTATATTATAAAATATTTTAGGGCTAAATATGTTTTCTACAGTACACTGTACCTTAATGTCACTCACTTTGATTTGTTATTATTTTATCCAACGATTATTTTTTTTAAAACAGTCTGCCTTGCAGTCCGCCATTGGACAGTCTGAAGAGCTGCAATGCATTGTGGGGCGGTTGAGAATGTCCAGTAAGCTGATATCTCATACTCAGAAATTCTTGCTAATTTAAACTGTACAGTAGCCTAAGCTACAAATGAACTGTAAAATGATGCAGATAAAATTCTGAGATGAAATGAACGTTCAGTTTGTTATAAATATATATATATACTGTATATATTTTACATTTAACCATTAATCAATGCTAGTACCACTAACAGTGACTGTAACTTCAGACTTAAGGCCCTGGCAAACAAAGCTGACGGTCAACCGTTGGATAGTTTGGGGAAGCCGGTGAGCGTCTGTCAGCTTAGTTTTTTCAGTGTGTCCTGCACCGTCTGCCCAGGTTGGAATTTTTTTTTTTGGCTGATTCAGCATGTTTTTAATTTGGTCTTCTGGTTTCCCTTTTTGAATGACAAATACAGACTACCGCAACCTGCTGGTAGGGAGAGTTATTTTGTCTCACACAGGTGTAGAACGTATGTGGTAGTTTACCGTTGGCCATAGTCTTTGGGGTGTGTTTGAGTGCAACTTTTTGGCCAAGACATAGGCAACTGGTGGCCTTAAATGCTGCTAGTTTGACGTCCGGTTGGTGTGTCTGGGCCTTTCAAAAGAGACCAAAATCTTGTATGTCCTCCAAATGCTCAAAAACAAATTTCAATTTACTTTGGACTTTCCTTGAATAGGCGTTTTAGGCAAATTTTACAGCAAGCGAAAGAGGTTAAATCAATTCAGTGCACAAAAATTGCATTGCCAATGAATAATTAGGTTAGAAAATTAACCGATTTAATGTGATTCTGGTATAAACCATGTGGCTCAGAGGGTAGAGCAGGTCGTCCACCAATCGGAAGGTCAATGGTTGGATCTCCAGCTGCTCTGGTCACATGTTGATGTGTCCTTGAGCAACACACTTCACCCCAAATAGCTCCTGAAGGCATAGACATCGGTGTGCAAATGAGTGTTTAGATTAGATCCTGATGGGCAAAGTTGGCACCTTGCATGGCAGCCTCCCGAAGACATAACCATCGGTGTGTGAATGAGATGAATGAGTATTTAGATCAGATCCTGATGGGCGTAGTTGGCACCTTAGCAGCGTCTGCCATCACTGTATGAATATGTGTGTGAATGGGTGAATGCTGTAATGTAAAGTGCTTTGAGTGGTCTGAAGACTAGAAAAGCACTGTAAAAATGCAAGTCCATTTACTGTACTATAGATAATGAAGTCTCAAAACCTCAATTTCTTCTTTTTGGTAATTACATTTTTTAGCAAATAAGTGCACAAGTCAAAACAAAAACAGATATATGCTGATGTCTTAGCAAACATAAATTTTGGTTTCAGTTTGATGATAACGAATTGTTTTTCTAAAAGCAAAGATCATTATTAAGCCAAACCCAGGTACAGAGGGGAGGACGTCTGCAAACTAGAAAGTGCTTATTACAGCCACAAGCAGCTCATCTGAGGATACTAGAAGTTAAGTGTTTGCCAAGGGGCATCTTGACACAAGCTGACAAGTGGCGAGAACAGCATGTCTTGTTAGCTTTTGCCACCCTGATTTTTTGCACCTAATCTTGCAACCACCCTGTCATGACGGAGAGACAGCATTTCATTTCACCATGTACATTCAAAAAGAATATTAGCACCAAATGTGTTTGCAGTTAATATGTAGATGTGTTGGTGCATGGGGAAGTTTATTGCCCTGGCTGGTTTATGATAAATAATAGATGCAGTTTACAAATTACTACTCTGACATTATTTTTATAAGCTGCAAAAATATCTGCGGGGTGAACAAATGTCAGACGTGGGGGATATACAATATAAGCTTAAATATTGACATTCAGATTGCAGCGGAATCAGTCCTCACAGTAGCCAGTCACAGTAATACTCAGCTTGTGGCATTATTCATTCAGTCCTGCAGTCATGCGTTGGCGCAGTGGCTAATCTCTTCCCCCAAGGCACTTCAGCAGTAATGCACCTGTTAAAAAATCCCCATCCATGTCATTCTGAATTGTAAAAAGATTAGCTAATATTTTATAATAGTTTGGGGGATTTATTGGACACTTGTGTTTCTATCTGGCTGGAAGGCTGCACTGTCACTCCATCCTGAATTTTTTTTTGTCAAGAAAATGATGAGCCCCCCCAAAAAACTGTTGTTAAATGTCTGTTTTATGCTCTGAAAAAGCTATTTCTATCCAGACGTTTACACAAAGTTGTCCACATTTTAATTCACAAATAAGTGAGTGCTGGGAACACTCATAGTGCTGCAGCAAAGTCTTTCAACAGCCATTATGTGGCCTCATGGTGTCACATGGCTGCATTTCGCTGTCTCATTTCCTATCTATTTTAGTCATGCACCTATTTTTGGTCGGCATCTTTTCTGTTCAAATAGCAGGATTGCTCTAGAGTATAATTTCTTCCTGATTTTGCAGATATAAACAGCAGCACCTGTTTTATGTGGCTGAAACTTTCTGTACTATAACAGGAAAAAACGGCTGAGAATTGTTGGCACTGAATATTTTAGAGATAATTATAATTATAATGAACCCTAACGCGAGATATTAAAAGATAAAAACAAAAAGAATCCACACCTTTAATCCATAAAATGTGTTGTTGTACAGTATATGAAGGAGTTGTGACACTATGTAAGCTGTTAATTTGAACCTGTAAAGTGTTTATCATTAGTGAAACACTCGTATCTGTTTCTCTGAAGCCCCACTACTCTTTCCATCACAAACCTGCTTTCCCTCAGGCACTGTTGCTTTTACATTCTTAGAGCTGTTATACTTTGTAAGAATTCAAATAAATCATTTCAAATTGAATCACGGGCAAAACGCCACATTTTATGATGAGCTGCATCTCTTCTGAGAGAACAGGAAATTGAATTGAACATAGATGTTAAATCTTTACACCTATAACATCAGCTCCTGCTTCCCTTTTGACAAATGCAAGCTATTCACTAAATAAATACAGAACAAACAGAGTTATTTTTTTCATTTTTTCTAAATCGATAGTTAATTCAAGTAGTGAAATCAGACAAATGATCCTATCATAGCTATAAAAAGCGAAAACCAATGTAGTACTGGCAACTGGTAACACTGGCATATGAATGACGTGGTAATGTACAATAATGACGAGGTGATTTGCGCAATAACAACGGCGCTCTTGCTTTTGGTGTGAATACACTTTGATTAGAGCACGAGTCAAACTCAACGGCTGCGGGCCAAATTCGGCCTGCCACCTCATTCTATGTGGCCCACGAGGGTTTGCAAAAAATATATTATGCTTATCATACAATGGTATGCCATTTCATGGATGTACAGTGTCATTAAACTACATGTCCCACAATGCATCTTCATTTTGTTACCTGTGCACTGAAGCGTCTCAAAATCACCGGTTTCCAGCAGCAGCGCTCTAGCCAGGTGATGGGATCATAAAAAAATAGGAATAGTCCCAAAATGTCCAATACAAAAAAAGTTGATGCAGAGGGAAGGAAATTTAATGAGACGGAAAGCGAATCCATGTTTGTGCTTAATGGAGACGAGCCGGTACGTCTTCTTTGCTACGAGGCAGTAAAACACTGTCACACCACTGTCGTCTACCACATGATCTCAGCTGATCAGCTGGAACACAAACAGTTTACATGACACAGACTGAACGTTAGATCAGAGCACATTTATCTGTTGGACTATAGTTCTGCCCCTCTCAACTCCGACCACAAAGTTAAACAAAGTTAATGGAATAAATTGTACCTTGTAATATTTGTGACGGTAAAAAAAAAGAACTTTATCATTCACTTGATAATTATTGTTGACCTTTGATAGATGAATAATGAGGGTTTCTTCATCACATAAAGTCATGGGATTTATGTTCTAACAACACACAGAAATGTGAGTGTGTATCCACATACAGTACGTTTGTGTCTACCTGCATGCATATACTGTATATTGATGCACAAGCATGTGTTTTTGTGACTGAACTCATTTTTTAAATAAACTGTACAATATTTCTACTTGCAATTATTTTTCCTAGACTTCTGCTTTCAGAGCTTGTTATTAAATAAATGATTACTAAAACTAATAATAATCAAATGCATGAGGCAATTTTGTAATATGATCAAGAGTAGATATATTTATAGAGTCTTACGATTACAACCGGCCCTTTGAGGGCAACCATAATGCTGATGTGGCCCGGGATGAAACTGAGTTTGACACCCCTGGTTTAGGGCTAATGCGCAAGACAGACTGCTTATGGCGGGCTGGCAGGAAGGGAGGCGAATGGATCCAACAAACACAGGGCTTTCACTGTTTCCATTGACATGTGTCTCTAAATTGAGAAATAAAATGCGACCATTTACAAATGCTGAAAAGCCAACTTTGTGCCCTTGGAATAACTTCAATGAAGTACATACTAACTCCCAAAAAAGAAACCTGTAAAGGTATTACGACAAGCAGCTCCAGCAGCTCTTTTCACTGATAGAAAGGACACCTTGACACAAGGCAACAAGTGTGTGAGTGAGTGAGGGGGTGGGTTATGTATTTCACTTCAGGAAACAGTCTGAACAGTAGATAAAGGTGAAGCGAGAGAGACAGGTCCAGGTAAGCAGGACCACTCTACAGCAGAGTCATGAGATATTCATTTTAGTATAGCCGTGCAGCATCAAACAAAAGTCAACAAGGATTTGATCAGACTAACATGAAAGTCACTGAGATGAAGATGCTAGCACAGATTTTTTCATTATTCACTGACTGGAAGTAAGACCTTGCTAACTTGTAACCTCCTCAAAAACTCAACCTTAATTTTAGGACGTCCTAAAACAAACACACAAGGTGATATGGCAGAAAGATGTCATTCAAAAAGTGGATATTTCCTATGTTTGACTCGTGAGATAAGACGGACAGATTAAACCTCCTGGTTCAAACCTATCAGCGCTATTATTGCAAAAGCTAATTTAGGTGTGATAGCTTAAACAAAAGTTGAGCACAGACTCAGTCTCCAGTGAATTATAGATAATTGCTAAGAGCTCCAGGATTTGCCTTTGAATGGCACTAGGATCTATATCCTTTGGAGTCTTTTGTCAAGGTTAAACAAATATTCTGCTTTAAGCCATGCTCAGCCTGACGCTGGGGATGGCAATGTTAGTCCACCAATTGAGTCCAGACTGAAATTGCTAAAAAATTATTGGATGGACTGCCAGAGAATTTAGTACAAATATCGATAGTCACCACAGGATGAATCCTACTGTGATCCTGTCTTTTTCTCTAGCGCCACCCATGAGGTGGTGTTTTTTAGTGAAATGTCTCATCAATCTCTGGATGGATGACCATTAAATTTGGTAAAGACATACATGTCCCTTTGAATGTTAATAACTTTGGTGATCCCCTGACTTTTAAGCTTTTGGTTTATGCCCAAATACGACATTCCCATTAGCCTCAACTGTTCTTCCTGTTTCATACAAATTAGCTAATCTCAGCCTAACACATTAGACTAAGATGGTGAACATGGTATACTTTTAACCTGCTAAACATCAGCATGTTAACACTGTCACTGAGTTAGCATGTTGAAGTTAGCATTCAGCTCAAAGCAACACTGTACCTTAGTGCCGCCTCAGAGCGTATCCTCATACAATGGTTCATATGATATCTTTTAAAAAATGATTCCACAATTTTTTGAGCATTGCCCTACAAGTGTAGTGACGCACATGTCAATTTCCGCTTGTTACATGCATACAGTCTTTTTCAAAATAAACTTCTATCTTCACAGGAAACAGCTTGGTTAGGTTTAGGCAACAAAAGCACTTATGTTAAGGAAAATTTCTGGGTTTGGGTTGAAATGATTATGGAAGCTTAAGTATGAAGAACAAACAAATCAATGCTGACTTCTGATTTGACAAAGGGTACAAACACCAGTTTCCTGGGCAAAAGTTTTCTGACCTGCCCATCCACCAGTACCTCCTCCTAACGTTTGTCGTTCTTTTTACATGCATTACATACAAACTGATTTTGTGGGATATATAGAAACTACTTAGTTATAGTTACAAACGGTGTAGAACAGCCTGCACTAGCATAGCTATAGACTCTCATAACCTTTTTAACTCTATAACTTTTACCATACACAAGTGTAAAACCATAGCGATTTATTTGAGGGTTTAAGTACCAGCATGTTTTCACATTTTCATGGAAATAAATAAACCAACATGCATTTTCACTATACTGTAGAACAACAACATGAAAAGGTAAAAGGCACAAAGGGATATAATGCCTAAAGGGATAAGACTGGGTGGCATGGTGGCTCAGTGTTTGCCTCACGGCAAGAAGGTCCTCTGTTCAAACCTGAGTTGTCTGTGTGTGTTATCCCTTTGATAGACTGGCAACCTGTCCATGGTGTGCTTCGCCTCTTGCACAATGCATGCTGGGATAGATACCGAGGGCCTCATTACAGAAACTTCCTAAGTCTGAAATCCTATCTTATCTCAGTTTAGGATGGCATTTAGGATGTTTGGTATTACAGAAACATATTTCCCAACCGCATTTAGGAAATCCCATCTTATCTTAGGATTGGAACTTAGCTTTACCGAACCGTCCTAACTGAAGGATTTCCCAAGTTAGGAAACCTACATTACGATGGCTTGGACTCTGTCCTAAAATCAAAATAACTGCCAGAAATGGCAGCAGCACAGTTGTTAAGTCTGTATGGCACTGACAATGAAGATGGGGAACAACATGAACTCCGAAATATAATGATTGAAAGCCTACTAAAACTGTATGATGGGTTAGGGGCCCATGTAGTAATATGAAGTATAGATCGGCTGTCAAGATGATTCACTTTGAATTTTATTGAAGCGAAACCTGAACACCCACCTCTAGCTAGCCAGTGACAAGTGAAAGCCGTTGGTATTATGGCTTATTAGGGCTGTAATTTACAGCTATAGTTAAGATTTCTTAAAATAAGATAAATAGACTTGCATTTTATATAACACTTTTCTAGTCTTCTGACCACTCAAAGCACTTGACATGCAAGGTGCCAACTTTGCCCATCAGGATCTAATCTAAACACTCATTTGCACACCGATGTCTATGCCTTCGGGAGCTATTTGGGGTGAAGTGTGTTGCTCAAGGACACATCAACACGTGACCGGAGCAGCTGCAGATCCAACCATCGACCTTCCGATTGGTGGACGACCTGCTCTACCCTCTGAGTCACAGCTGCCCCAACATAGGATAGGAGATAGGAGTATGGGATAGGACGTATTTTTGTAGGCCAACCAGGAAGTTAGTATCGCCCTGACTTCCCTCGACAAAAAAACAAACTCACATTTATGATACTTACACATTGTACAGCAAGGAAATCTTTACAAATGAACACCATGTTTGTGATTTTTTAGTGTGAATGCAACCGCCAGAGGTAAAAAGATAACGCTGTAAACAAACTGCATCATGGTTGCATGAGCATCAGTATACACAACGACGCAGTAAAGGTGCAGGTGAGTCGGCGTGACGACATTTAGTAAAAACACATTAAAAAAATCCACTCACTTTGGGACGAGGGAACCAGAAGTACTAAAACACAAACTCATTTCCAGGTTTCAGGACTCATTCCTGCACCACTCTATTACTTCTGTATGGGAAGATAGATTTTTCCTATCTTTGAAACTTAAAGGGCCAGTGTGCCTAGTGGTGAGGCTGCAGACTGCAATTAAATAAAACTATGGTGGCCAACATGAAAACATGGCCCCATCTAGAGACCACTCCATGTTTAGATGTAAACAGCTTTTTCTTAAGGTAACGAAAACATAATGACTCTTATTTTCAAGTGATTATACACTAAAGAAAACATACTTATTAATATCATGCTCCATTTCTGCCATTAAATCCCTCTAAATGCTACACCCTGTTACAGGATATTTGTCTGTAATGAGTTCCCTGCTCCCTGTAACCCTGAAGGAGATTAGCAATAATGAGAGATATACGGACAGACATGTTAAAGCCATATTCACTTAAATATTTCTAATAAATGCACTTTACATTATTGCATTATACGTTGACATGTTATTGTCTCATAACATCCACGACACTTTGACATTGCATCTCCCTTAAGAGCACCCTGCAACTTTGTTTAGAGTGAATTTTTCCTTGACCATGACAAAGCTGCCAGTCTGGACCTTGAATGTCAGTCTGGACAATTGATACGATAAACCCAATGGAAACTTTCAATCTCCCTCCCGCTGATAAGAACATAGGGAGTCCGTGAGGGGGAAGAAGGGGGGGTACTGTCTTCTCTTGACGGCCGAGTGTCAGTAACAGCAGAATCTCCATTAGACTGGCAAGGAAAACAACATTCAGGAGCACATCTCCCACAGTTCGGCTCAATACGTTTTCCACAGCAATATGGTTTCAGTTTTTAGAGGACAGTGATGAGAGGAAAGCTTTGTGATTTATTGTGTTTTTGTAAAGACTACCTGATGTTATGTATGAAGTTCAAAACATGCAGACAAAATAAAGTAGGCTCTTAGGATAAGGGAAGGCTCAGTGGTGGAAAATGTATACAAATTAAAGGGGCACAGGGAGAATGACTCAGCCTGTGAAAAGAGTTGTATCTTAGCCTGAGCTTGGAGACTACAAACTTATATCAGGAAGCCTGCGTTATAAACTGGGGATGTGGATGCTATCGGGTTGCATTATGGGAAATGTAGGATCCAGTGTTATTTGGAGCTTCACCTGAAATAAGGACAAAAAGTCAGGATATCTTGGTCTCAGCTTCAACAATTTTGACCATTCTCAGTGTGAGATTGGGAGCATTTCAAAACATGGCGATGGCTGAGCAGGTGGTTCGTTCCTAACAGTGCTCGCAGCGCAACAGTGCTAATGGTAAAACAATGCCATTAGCGCTGACAGAGCTAACAGTGTTAACCTGGGGGGGAACCGGAGGGTGGGCGCTATGCGATGGCGCCGTATGTCGGGACGGTGTTATCAGCTGTTACCACCATATGAGTGCAGTGCAGAGCGGTGTTCACATGTGCATACCTGCGCTATAAGGCACGCATGACCGGCCCGGCTATGTCAACAAAGCACAGAAAAGCTCGGATTACAACACACACAGAGTGAGAGAGACGTCATTCTCTTCTCAGGTACACATTACTCCACTATATCTATATGCAGAGCAAACGGGTGTTTTATTAATGCTCTGGATATTGTAAAGAGCACCTTTAAGTATTGAAAGTTAAAGAACTCATTTTGCAGAATGGTCTCTTATCATAATACTGCAAACAAGGTAAAAAACTATGTGGACACCCAAAGATTACACCCTTGTGTGGTTTTTTTAACATCTCACTGCAAAGCCACGAGCATTATATCTGCTGCTATAACATCCTCTACTCCTCTAGTAAGGCTTTCCACAAGATTTTGGAATCTGGCTGCAAGGATTTACTCACATTCAGAGCATTAGTGAGGTCCAATACTGATGTTAGAGATAAGGCTCACTGTCGGCGTTCCAGTTCATCCTTAAGGTGTTGGATGGGGTTGAGGTCAGGGCTCTGTGTGGGCCAGTCAAGTGATTACACACCAGACTGGAACCTTGCTTTACACACAGGGGTATTGTCATGTTGATACAGGAAAGGTCCGTCCCCAAAATGTCGCCACAAAGGTGGAAGCAAACCATTGTCTAGAAAACTGTATGCTGGAGCATTAAGATTTCCCTTCATTGCAACCACAGACTGTTAAACAGATAGACGATATGACAGCTCCTTAAAAGTGAAGCCAAAACATCCCAGTCGCCCTTTAGTGGCTGGCTGCAGTCTAGGTCACAAATCCCATCCCCTCCATGTTAGCGGATGGGACATGGGCCGAATTAAACATTCAAAATACACATCAAATTAATTTTTACCAAAGACTGTTTCTGTCATCTTATGTAGTTCTTATCATGCTGATGTATGTTCAAGTGTTCATTTTTCTGATAAGTTTAGTTTTAATTGGTTATTTGATGCTATGAACTTTCAGAACCGTCACAAGTGTGTGTAACAGAAATGTATTGTAACTGTTGTTATAGAGATATTATTGTTAGTTGTGGTGTCTAGCCAAACAGCTACTGTGGTGCCAATGTAGCAGCTAGGTGGCTCACACTAACAAGCTGTAGCAGTGTTTGGCTCGTGATTGGCTCTGGCTAGTATGTGGGCGGGACCTTAATACCACGGCTCCAGCCGCCCGATCACTACTGCAAAGACTCTGGCTCCAACTGACATAAAAATCTCAAGATGGCAGCTCCTGTATCAGGGATATTTTGGCTTCACTTCTGTACAATGGGAGGAAGAGGAGATGAGTCCTCCATCTATTTACAGTCTGTGACTGTAACTAACAAGTACACAAAAGTATTCAGAGTATGAATAGCATAGAATGGCGAGGTCCAACGTGATGAGTCAGTCCTATCGCAACACAACACATGAAAAGATCTGTGTGGTTGGGAGTACATAACCACACTGCCTCTGTCACCATGCCCATCAGCGTATTGATCCAGAGACCTTATCAAGCAGTGTATCTGAAGCTAACAGGGTGGTGGGGATTGACATTGCAAATCTCTACCTTTTCTAACTTTCCTTTTGATCTGAGCATGGCCTCTTTGGTCTGTGTTTCATAATCAGCGAGGCTGAACATCTCAGTGTCTCTCTACATGTTAAGACTGGAGCTGAGCCAGTCTCTTTGGGGTTGCCAAGTGCCACCTCAAATTTATTTCACCTAATTCTGTCAGTCTGATGATGTATCTGATTGCAGAAAGAGAGCGTCTTTAGTAAAGTTTGAAACCATTTAAAAAATGTAAATCATCCCATCAGCATATTCATATGTCACACAGCTTGTTGGCTTTTACGTCTGTGTGATGTTTTATTGATGCACCTTGTGTAACTATTGCATCATAGATTACAAAGAATACAAGTGCGGCAACATCAGTGTCATCAGAATAAATTGAATAATTGCAATAGTTGCACTGCCTCTGGTTATTTCATGACAAGAGACAGAAGCATGCGTCATGTCTCACTTCCTCACAGCAATCAAAAGATGACACAGAGCCATAACAAATGCAGGCAGATCCCATAACGTCCTTCAAGTGGAAGACTGATCTGAAGCAATATGCTATGTTGATGTACCAACTGCATTTCCAGTAAGCAGCTGTAAGATTTAAGCCACAAACAATTTGCAAAACAACTTGAAGTAACAAGGAATTTTAAAGATGTCAGTTTAAATAACGATCTTGTAAACTGAAGCCAATGCAAACTGACAGCTCAGCAACCATATCTAGGCACTTAATATCTCAGAAGTCAACCAGCTACTTTAGTGTCCCCTTTAGCTTATGCTAGCTCGCTACCATAGATTGTAAATAAGAAGTCAACATAATCACAATGATGTCAAACACGGGTTTGTGGACTGCCGTTATGAAGCCTTGAGTTTGACATTTTGGTCGTAGCCATCTTGGTTTCTGGCAATAAATCAGTAGATCAGTAGTTATTTTCCTCCCTCCACTCCTGTGAATGAGACCCAGACTGAGGCTGGAGTGAGGGCTGGGAGGCGGGGTTAAAGGAAACGCTACTGCTCCTGCTCTGTGGGCCCAATGGATGCGAAAGATTCAGGTGATTTTATACTCGGAAGACAAGTGTTTTTTGATTCATGCATCACTGAGCAAAGTAATGAACAGGGCCTCTCCTCCAATGCTGTATCCAGTTCTTTTTATACATCCATGGTTTCTGTCGGTCACCATGTTTTTTTGCAACCAGAGGTGACATGAGAGGGTGGAACTAAGTACAACCAAATGATGAATAAGACTGAAAATGTTATAATTTCATGAAGTGAAAACACACTGTGAAAGGGTTAAAGCATCCCCTGCTTTATGGTCTACTTGACTCAAAATGGGACCATAATTTACTAAATGAACATGATGCTGTATTTAAGACGACTTCAAACTAGTGATTGAGACCATAAACTGAGATGTTTACTGAGGTAATAAGTCATAGACTCAATCATAGACTTCTATATAATCAGACTTCTTTTTGCAACGAGAGGAGTCGCCCCCTGCTGGATATGAGAAAGAATACAAGTTTAAGGTACTTCTGCATTGGCTTCACTTTTAAGACCTAGAGGTTGCCCACTGCTAGTCACAACCATCATATTAGCTGACAAAAATTGGTCTTCGTCAGCAATGAGAGGCTTTTGTTAAATTCTGGGTGAAACTGCAGAGCCATTGTTTAAAAATTGATAATCATTTTGATTGGTCAATCTGCTGCATTATTAATGTAAACTGCGTATGTGTCATGCTAGAATAAAAAGCTTGACAGGCATAGCAACAGTAACTAGGAGTCAGAGCTTAGAGAAATAGTGGAAATCGTTCTTGGCCACAGTTGTTTACATTGGTAGAAGATTGATAACTACAAATTAGTTTAGAGCACAAGCAACATTAACAGATTCAAAACCATCTAAGTAAAGCATGTAAGTGTCGCACAGCAATCTGTTGAACCTGAATTTGAATATCTACACACACAGACCCGTTGCTGCTAACACTGAAGGTATTAACCCTCTTAGCCCGAGTCATACTGCTGATTTTAATACGCGAGAAAGGAAATGATGATTCCAGTGTTAGCTGTGTAATCCTCTCGGCACACACAAACACACAGGTGCGGCGAGAGCGAGATTCTCCTCTAAAACCAAAAATACGTTGACGGCTGGCTGTAACATTTTTGTTCTGCTTTGCCGTCTCTGTATTTCGCTTCAGGAAAAAGTGAATGTAATTCAGCATTTTGCCCAAGCGCTGTACAGTGTCCGATGCTGGAGTTTTCCTTCCCAGAGAAGCTGGTTTTAAGCTGTGCGTTGCTACAGTATGCATATTGCATTAGAGGGGTATTAAGAGCTTTGTAACCAGGAGAAAACATGGATTTAGATTAGTTGTACTCTGACTGTTTATCTGTCAGTTTGAGAATGAACAAATATTCAATTTGCACAGGATCAGATATCAGATCAAATGGATCTAATGAATTTTAAAATGTGGTGGAATAAAAACCCAAACATGTCACTGCTATCATTCGATGCGACAGTTTGACCTCTGATCAAACACCACTGTGTCGCAGGATGCTGCCATGCATTTTAGCAGCGGTTTATGGTCTCAGCTTTTGCATTACAAACAGGAATTTAAGGCATATTTGTCTAAATAATACAATTATAATTAAGGAGGATGAGAGGATATGCAAGTGTGATGTTTTGCATTTAAGTACAGAGCGATAATTAGTTGCATATTATGGGTTGTTGTTCTAACAAAAACAATCAATTAGAGTTGTTTATTCAACAATATGTACATGCTGATTTATAGGAGATAAAATGTGTTATTATATTGTAGGTAAGATACAATAAAATAGGTCAATGCACATAATGGTGTTAAGGCCCTGGCTTTTACTTCTTTTTATTTTTTTCTTCTTTCCTTTGTAACACTGACCTTTCCTGAAAGCATGGCTATTTTGAAAATTTTAGGTATCATTAAAACTTAATTTGTTCTTTTGGGCAGTTGTGTAATCATACTCTTGTTATTCAAATTATAATTTAATTTGGTCCACCTTAATTTGTGCACTCTGAAAACCGAACCAGACTAAACAGAAAATGAATCAAGAGTATCAGTTTCAGTCTGATTCGGACTAGCCAAACGGACTATGCTTGTGAAGGCATCCTAAAGGAATATTTTACGGTGCTCAGCTGCAGATAAACATCTCAAAAACATAAATCAGTACTGTGACCACTCTGGGGAGGAGTTGCCCATATTAATCCATGAGAGCGATTCAAGGTCAAGGTTAGTGATCTCCAGTTGTGTAGCAGAGCTTGGAGGTTTCTGCACAAATGTATCAAACCTGTCCGATGTCTGCAGAACAGAGTTTATAGAGTTTATAGAGTCATAGCTGCACATGGATGTTTTTCCATGTTGTGAAATATGAGGCCGACTTTGCCAAATCCAGATCACTTCCTAATAAAAGATCACGTTTAATATCATGGTATGAAAGGGAGAAGTCACAACTAGAGGAAGCTCATTTCTGTGCAACACCAAGACCAAACTAATAAATTGTACATGTAATTTTAACATTTGAGTGAATCTATAACCACGCTAGCAAAAAAACAACTCTGCTATTCTTACATCTTTCTTACTAGTGAGATAAAGACTCAGCTCTATGTTGTCAGTCTCAGCTTTCATCAGGCTAAGCTGCACTTTGTCCAACAAGTCTTGCAGACTAAATGAAGAAATAGGTGGTTTGGCATTGCCTTTCAAATCGCCTACTCCTGCAATATGCGGTGACTGTCAGTGGTGAAAGAAGTACTCAGAAACAGTAGCAATACCGTCCTGCATTTAAACTCTTACTTAAGTAAAAGTACAAAAAGTATTAGCATCAAAATAATGCAATTAATGTGCCAAAAGTAAAAGTACTCATGCAGAATGTCCCATTTCAGAATATTATATCACTGGATTATAATTAGTGATGCACATTAATGTTAAAGCTCTTAAAGTTGGAACTAATTTGAATTACATTATACCGCTGGGAAGCTTCATTTTAGGGCTATCAATTGATTGAAAAATTTAATCGTGATTAATCGTATGATTGTCCATAGTTAACTGTGATTAATCGCACGCAATTTTTTTTTTTTTCTGTTCAAAACGTACGTTAAAGGGAAATTTGACAGCTGGGATCGGCTCCAGTCCCATACGACCCCTAATGGGATAAGCGGTTGCAGATGAATAGTTTCATATGATACCAATATCTCCACTCTAGCTTTAAAACTGAGCCTGCTATAACCTAAAAATCGCAAGTTGGGTTAATGCGTTAAAGAAATTAGTGGCGTTGAAACGTGTTATTATCGCAATACCTTTGAGCCCTTCATTACGTGATTATGTTTTGTATCAATAATCTGCAACTAACTAGAGGTATCCAGTAAATATAGCGAAGTAAAATGTCCAATATTTGCCTCCAAAATGTGGTAGAATTAAAGTAGAAAGTAGCATAAAATGGAAATACTCAAGTGACGTAAAAGTAACTCAGAACTGTACCTAAGTACAGTACTGGAGTAAATGTACTGACATGTAAATGTATTGTGAATGCAGTTACTTTCCACCACTGATGACAGCTGATTGATATGAATGTTTTCTGATGTGCCACATTTATAGTTGAGGTTTGTTTAGGTTTACGGTAAAGTCCCGTCAAAGTAACACACTTCACTGAATCTGCCGTCCGCCACACCCTCCTCCCAAAGACGCTTTGTGTTTGCTGTAACGTCACTTCCACCTTCACAAGAACATTCTGAATATGAAGATCGGCTGTTTTATGCATAGAAACCAATTACCATTGCCAGACCATTGTCAGCCTCACCTAATGGCCTGAGCTCAGCGGTTACCATGTTAGCATGCTGACATTGTGTCTAATATATATAATGTGGACACATTTTGACATATGGTGACATTTGGCTCCAGCCTACACTTCTGCCGAGCTGTTCTCTATCTCCTTCACTTTAGCCTCTGCTCTTTCTCACTCAGGTCTTGAATGCTCTTTTTTCTCATTTAATCTGTCCTGCCTCCATATTTCTCTCGCTCTCTCTCTGAAAACACTGCAGCCTCACAGTATGATAGGGTCAACATCCCTCTGGGCATTGTACTCTGTCTGCTGCTGCTGCCGCGATTGGTGCCATTGTAAACTGTGTGAAATGAAATTACAGCCAGTCTTTCGGTTAAAAAACATTTTAAAACCATCTTCTTAATTAAAATAAAGGCTAATCAGTGCAGAGAACCAGTGATAAGCATTGATGGAAAAATATTATGTCACAAATGGCCAAACCTTTTCATGAACACATTTTCAGTTTCATTTGAATAGTGTTTTAATCTTCTCGACATAGTTTAAGTGCAACAGCGTTGACAGGTTTAACTTGGCCATGTGCATTAGATATTAAAAACTAAAGTAAGATCGAGGCATTGTTCTCTCTATTCTATGATGCTGCTTCCTCAAAATCAGAAATTTAAAATTAAAAGGCAAATTACAATGGCGTGTTTATGCCATTTTAGGTAAAAAAAATTATAATAATTAAGACATGGGGGGAGGGGGGGAGTTATAAAACATATTCTCTGAGATTAAAGTGGCAAATTTATGAGAAAAAAAAATTGTCGGAAATTTACAAAATAAAATCAGACATTTGCATGCTTATAAATTCATAAATCTAAAAAATCACAAATTTACAAGATTTTATGTCAGAAATTTACAAGGTAAAATCTGAAATTTGGATTCTTATAAGAAAGAAAGAAAGAAAGAAAGATATTCCTTTATTAGTCCCACAGTGGGGAAATTCAGTTTTACACTCTGTTTTTCACACACAGTACATATACATGCGTCAATGGAGAGATGTCAGAGTGAGTGGGCTGCTCCTGACAAGCGCCCAGAGCAGTTGGGGGTTTGGTGCCTTGCTCAGGGGCACCTCGGCAGTGCCCAAGAGGTAGATTGGCACCTCTCCAGCAACCAGTTGGTCTTGGTCCATGGGGGTCTTGAACCCGTGACGTCCGCGTCCTAACCCAAGTCCTTACAGACTGAGCTACTGCCGCCCCCAATAAATAAAGTCTATACTATAAAGTCACAAATCTACCAGAAAAAAACTTGGATATTCTCTGAGATTAAAGCAGCAAATTTATCAAAAAAAACTCATAAATTTACAAGATTTTAAGTCATAAATTTACAAGAAAAAATGGAAATTCATGTGCTTAAAAAGTCACAAATCTACAAGAAAAAAACTTGGATATTCTCTGAGATTAAAGTGGAAAATTTACAAGGAAAAATGTACACATTTGTGAGATTATTAAATCAGAAGGTTACGAGAAAAAAAACTTTGACTTTCTCTTTGATTAACGTGGCAAATTTACAAGAAAAAAAATCACAAATTTGTGAAATTTTAAGTCGTAAATTTACAAGATAATACTGGAAATTGGCAAAATTATAACATCACAAATCTGCGAGAAAAAAACTTGGATATTCTCTGAGGTTTAAGTGGCAAATTTAGAAGAAAAAACTCACAAATTTGCAAGATCATTGGGCACGGTCTCATAGCGTCGGATGTAACTATGGTACTGCAGTGTGTTCGGAGTAACATCTTATCAACAATTGTTTTTTTAGCGTTAGCCATCGTGTCATCGACACATGCCATCGTGTAGTCAAAGACAGACGTTGTTCGTCTCTACTTCCCTGTAACTTCTCCATTATTAGTATTTATTTCTGTTAATAAAAGAACACTGAAAGCGCATGAAATAAAACACGTACATGTAATTTTCAGGGCCTTTGCCTCGCTCAGAGGCCATCCTTACTATAATAACACTACTTTAGGATTAATGAAATTCAGACAGTGGTTACCATGGTTTTGTACTACAATATTTTTTATCGTAATTGTTTTCTCATAAATTTATGAATGTAAAATCTAAAATTTGTCACTTTAATCTCAGAGGATTTCCACGTTTTCCCCCAGAATATTACATATATATCATTACCTGTAGGTTTATCTATTCATGTGGACTTTTGTGCGTTCAGCATTTATTTTCTTTGATAGAAAGTGTAGGGCAAAACTGGGTCACTAAGCTCAAGGACATGGCATTTTGCTGGAGTTTTTGCAAAAGATCAAAAAATGCGCATCTACTGTGTTTGCAAATCCACTCACAGCAGTACTTCAGAGCATCCGAATCATCAGTGCACAGTAACATACTGATCAAAGCACAGAGGCATTAGGCTCAGTGCATACAGTGCTCAGGTTTAGACAGCTGAAACCCTTTGAATTGTTTGCAGTGCTGCAGAGAAAATAAACCAAACACAGAAAGCATGACTATTATTATATAACATAAATAAAATTATTAAATGTCCAACTGTGGCTAAAATCATGGGAAATCCAAGATGTCAAAAGACCAGACTTGACATTTTCAGCTCTGTTTTGACTCCTGGAGCTAATCTTTGGGTTGCTGAGGATGCAGAAGAATTCAAAACATCCCACAGTCTTCATGTTTAGCATTAGCATACAGCATGATGCCACCATTTTGCCCCAACTGTGTCAGTGTTTTCATAGATTATTGAGCATTTGCATAAAAATAAGTATGACTGCAAATGCAAAGCCTGCTATTTTCCCCCTCACATGAGGGATCATCCCGGAGCCATGACAAATCCTGAGCTTTGTTCATTGACCCTGTGGGGTCAATTACGTTTGCTGCAAGACGACGCGGCGAACGCCTCAGGTTCACAAGACCGTAGTGTTGGCACGTTGATCGATGGCGGGGATGCTTATCAGCCACAGTGTGTTACAGACACCTAATTGCAATTGATCCTCTTTGCTGTACCATTAATTGTAAATCCTCTCTCAATCACAAACTCCTCACTACACATGTTGTACTCTAATGCTAAAACTTCATTCATCAGTGGACATCGGTTTTCAATACAGGAGTGCTGCAGGAGACAGTACCAGAGCTGAGCTGCACTGTCTTGCTCAGAGTGTTAAGCTTCACTCTGCTGTACAGTGTGCAGCGCCATGTGGTTGGTTTAAAGGTCAAGGTTGATAGCTAACAGCTGAGTGCTCTCATCAAGATGTCAACACACTGATTCCTGGTGTCAAAATACTAATAAAAAAAAATCAAATATCGTATAAAAAAATAAGTATGCTTTTATTCTTCTTAGCCACACAGTAAGATGGCTCTATAAGGACGTCAGTCAGGTGACGCACTGCTTTGGTCCAGGCTGAAATATCTAACACAACATCTAACAACTAGATAAGATAAGATATTCCTTTATTGGTCCCACAGTGGAGAAATTCACAACTACCGGATGGATTGCCATGGATTTTTGTACATACATTCATGGTCCTTGCAGGATGAATTAAGCGCTCCAAGAATGATACATTTTTGTAAAGCCGACCAAGAAATTAGTCTTGGGTTCCATCGACAAAAAGCAAAATGGGGTTTTTCTATTGGGTTTCAGATTATCGGAGGTTACACACTGCTGATGACTGTTGTGTTTGCCCTCTTAGCTCTCATTAGGTATATTAACATTGTATCAGTCTTATGTATGGACATATATAGCCCACAATTTGTCGGAAATTTACAAAATAAAATCAGACATTTGCATGCTTATAAATTCATAAATCTAAAAAATCACAAATTTATTTTTTAAGTCGGAAATTTACAAGATAAAATTAAATCCACAAGAAAAAAACTTGAATATTCTCTGAGATTAAAGTCGCAAATTTATGAGAAAAAAACTTTGATTTCTCTTAGATTAAATAGGCAAAATTACAAGAAAAATTTCACAAATTTATAAAATTTTGAAGTTGTAAATTTACAAGATAAAATCGGAAATTTGCTTATAAAGTCATAAATCTGCAAAAAAAAAATATGGATGTTCTCTGAGATTTAAGTGGCAAATTTACAAAAAAAAACCCCCACAAATTTTTAAGATTACAAAGTCATAATTTACGAGAAAAAAAAATGACAAAGTGACAGTTGGGCACGATCTCTTAAAAGTGTCTGGGTGTAACTATGGTAACGCAACATGTTCGGAATAACTTCTTATCAACGATTGTTTTTTAGCGTTAGCTGTGCTGAAATAAAAGACAGGTTGCACACTGCTGTCGACTCTCTTGTTTGCTTGTCACTGAAGAATATTAATATTCTTTGCCATTAGGTATTATTAACACTGTATTAGTCTTATGTATGGACATGTATGGCCCACTATTTGAATAAATGATTAATCGTATGAATAATTTTCTTGTTTTCAAAGACAAATTAGATGTCACATTATGCAAATATCGCTCAAGAAATGTTTCTTTCTCCCTCAGCTACATGTGCTGTATTCTAAACACCTTCGCCCAATGAAACACCCCAGAGCTTTATTGGAAAAACCATAATATGAGACAAGGCAACAGGCTGTGTGCAACTATACTGTAAGGCTAACAGCCATGAAACAGCGTCTTCCCCTCTGGCAACACAGTGTACATAACTAAACAGCAGATTCTCAGCTGCAAAGAGAGGCTCGCCCAAAGGATAAACTCCTCCAGGAAGCCTTGAAAGAAATTGGTTATTAAATAAGGTAGACCGGAGATAAAGATGTCAGCAGTAATAATGCTTTTCATTTTGACTCTGATCTTATTTGTTCAGAGGGGAGGGTGAGCCGTGCAGTCTCACCGAGTTGACATAAGGGTTTCTCCCACTGCTGAGAGACTGATCTGTCAGCAGATACATGGCTATGCCGTCTTTGTCGCCCTGCCCTGGTGAGGACAAACTAATATAGTGGAACTGCAGAGGCGGCGCTTTCTTACAAACACACAGACGGCCCTGAACACAGTCACTGCTGATGTTCACAGGCCGCGGTGGATACACTCGGGTGCTCTGCTGTCTTACATATCCCAGTGGCAAAGAGAAATGATGGGGCCCAATGTATAGTAGACTCACCAGTTTGGACGCTGTACTCTTCTCCATTAGTGTTGAGTAAGTTTCGGTTACCGCAAAGTGAGCATCTGTGGGTGGAGGAGAAAAACAAACTGACATAAATACACTAAACTGACACAAAATCAACTCTTCTTAAATATCATTAAGGCTGCGTGTTAGCAAAACATACAACATAAAAGGACACAAAATGGAAATCACCTGGAGACACAATTACTTGGGGAAGAAACTAATTAAAGAGATCAAAATAATTAAGGAAATTTACATAATTGTCATTGAAGTTCTTTGGGAAAGAAAGTGCACCAAAGAGGAAGCGACGAGGAAAGTTTAACCAGAGAACTTTTTATTGCTAATTGCAGCTGTAACAAACCACAGTCCCTCTGCCTTTTCTAGACCACAGTCGAAAGCAGCAACGGTCAGTAGTTCTATTAGCTTATATAAGTGCAATACTCTGACCTCTAAGACATATCTCAGGTCAGTGTGGCCCTACAAGTAGCCGAATCATGCATTAGGCTAAATCCATGTAGCCAGTATTCTAGCTCATTACACACCTAGTACACCTAGCGGACACTAATGCAGTCCAATACGGCAGTGCCGCAATAAATCCAGCCTTCATGAAGGTTGTAATGTTCAGTTTTTGTTTTGCAGAGGTGTTGATTCAACTTTATGGGTTACTTTGAAGGCTGTAGTGGTGTTGTTGCATTGTATTTTGTTATACTGACAGGTGTTATATTATTCAGTCTACCTCCATTGACTCCCGTCTGTTCAGGAGTAAGTGTTATGGTGGCAGCTGCCCCAAAACTATGCAACTCCCTTCCTCCTGCCAAATATTTCTCCTTTAAACATATTTAAACATACTTTCACTTGTTGACCTTTGAAGGACCTGTGGGTAGGATTTTGTGGACCTTTTGTCCTGTGACTCGTTAGTCAGTCACATTAACATCAACCATGCTCTTTTCCTAACCCTAAGTGGTTTTGTTGCCTAAACCTAACGTTCCTGTAAAGACTGAAGTTTATTTTGAAAAGACGCCACGTATGTAACGGGAGTATGTTGACATGCCATCACTGTCATGGGCAAAACCGATGCTAGAGGGGTATGTAGAGCGCCATAGTTTGAAGCGTTGTGCGTTTGTGTGTGATTAGATCCATACTGAATATGTGGCAAAAGTATCTATACAACAAAAGTAGTCTATACAACCACAAAGCTGAGTTGATTACAAGAACCTTAATTTACAACTTAAAGGTGCCCTGTGGAATTTTCATGTAAACAAACTAAGGCTGCCAAAGTTAAAGCAATAATAACGCGTTAAAGCACAGTCATTTGAATGCCGCAAATTTCTTGAACACATTAACACCTGGAGGCTGTAACGGGCATCAGGAGGACATGAGGAGGTTGTAACGGGCTCAACCCACAGAATCCATTGGTACCAGCCATGTCATACTAGCTTGTCAAGAAAGAGATTAAATAATGCTCCAAACTTATTAAATTAAAACTAATTAAAAACATGTTTTTGTAAAGGAAACACTGTCATGACCATTTTCAAAGGGGTCCTTTGACCTCTGACCTCCACATATGTGAATGTAAATGGGTTCTCTGGGTACCCACCAGTCTCTCTTTTACAGACATGCCCACTTTATGATAATCACATGCAGTTTGCATCAAGTCATAGACACACTGCAGTTTGCCATGTTATGATTTGAGCATATTTTTCATACTAAATGCAGTACTTGTGAGGGTTTCTGGACAATAATTGTCATTGCTTTGTGTCGTTAATTGATTTCCAGTAATAAACATACTCATACATTTGCATAAAGCAGCATATTTGAGCATTAAATACTTGACAAATCTCACTTTAAGGTACATTTTGAACATTTAAAAAAAGTGTTCATTTGCAATTAATCACGGACAATTATGCGATTAATCACAATTAAATATTTTAATTGATTCACAGCCCTAAAACAAAGCCAAGTCAAAACACATTGCACATTGTGTGTATCCTCGCCATCTAACAATCAATTTCTTTGCGCATAAAACTTGTGCAATAATGAAAAAGTCTTGCCAATACACAGCCTTAACGTCTTGAGGACTACCTTTGCAAAGGTTTACTATAATTATTTGCAAGTCAATGACAGCAGATTGAACTGTTGGGAGTGTTTCACACAGAGAGTGAATACAGGTATATTCAGATAGACAGTATGAGAAATTTTATGGGTTTTTTGAACGTTAAAACTTCTCGTAGAAACTGAAAATATAAGTATGAACCTGAAAATGAGTATATGTCCCCTTTAAGATTTATTTGACTTATTTTGACCGTATTTGACACTTTACCAGGGCGTTTCAGGGCCAGACGTTCTTGATATAAATACACATGTAGAGGCAAACTCCTCTGATGTGGATGGTGCTGACAAAGCGACACCCTGAAGCTTTTCTTGTGGTTGCTTGGTTATTTTTCATTAGTTCTTGTTTTGTGTGGTTTTGTGGTGTCAGGGCTTCATAGATTTTCTTCAAACAGTGTCACATACTCTCACACACCACTCTCCCACTAGTATGTTGCCTGTACCCCTTTATATTGTCCGTACAGATGCTGCATAATCTATCTAGTAATAATAAAAGGCAAAACGTATGCTGAAACTAGGACCAGTAAAGATGGGGACACTTAAAAATAGGCCAGGCATTATCTCTGCAGCAGGACTAGTCAGATTGGACGATTGACAGCAACCCACCTACAGGGTGGCCTCGTTAATCGTCAATAAATGACATGCAGGCTGGTTGGAGTTCAATATTAAATGGACTCCCTCACTGGCAAGCGTTCAATCGTCCCACTCTTAAATTCTAGCACATAACACAACAACAAGCCAAACAACAGGAAGAGTAAAAGCAATTCACAGAAGAACAAGTCAGTTCTATTAAACATTTATATTTCCTGTTTCTTACTTTTCTGAAATTTCTTTTGGGTACGATGACCAAAAGCCAATTTTATCTTAGAATAACGCCACAAACAAACAATAAAACATTGAATAACCAGATCTAAATTCAGTTTTAAGTCCACACACCAACAAGAGGTTGTAGTGTGTCTTTACAGCCTGCTTTTATTCTACCTATAATAGGCGTCCAGTGTCAGGGCAATAACAGCTCCTTCTCTCATTCTGTCTGTAATGTATTACAGGCTGAGTCAGTTTGCTTAGATATGTGCTGTCCTTACAGAAAGCTTTCCATGACTGGTTTCTGTCTGTGACCAGGAAAGGCACCAAGCACGTGAAATAAATGCAGCTTCCATATGGGCCTTTTCATTCAATCATTCTTTTGCTAAGGCAATAGCTTTGGTCCAAGTTTACTTCCTGTCAGCTACTGCATTAATGGTGCCTTCAAATGGGGAAGAGTCTATATGAACGCCCCCTCTTGTGGCACCCACAACCTCGGAGGTGTAAAGTTTCGGAAAGCCCAGAGTTCTGTGTTTGTTGACGTTGTCAGAAATGGCGGAGGCATGAATGTTAATTTTTCAGTGCATAAGTGAATATATTGTAATTTTAGTTATATATTGTTTTTCTTTGTTCTTTTTAATGTCTGAGAAAAATGTTGATATTCTCAACAACCTCATCTTTGTCCTCTGTCATTATGTGTTTGCATTTCCAGCATTATGTTACCCACTAGCTAGCTTGGTAAACTGTTAGCCTCTGTGGCTTCTAGATGCTGAAAGTAATGTATTAACTTTACCGTCAGCCTCTAGCCATTGCCATTGCTTAGCAGCGGTATTGTCATGACCTAAACACCTGATCGGTAAGCATCATGTACACAACTTCCCATGTTGTGAACACAAACTCATGAGTTTCATTCAAAGGCACCATTATAAACACTGCAACAGGAAATACTAAGGGGCTTGTTAAAATGTCTATGTGGTCAAGTTTGAAAAGGTCTCTACTGGAAACCTCATAGAGTCTCTCTCTATACATCCCAGACACATCTCAAATAGGATAAAGGAATACATGAGCGCACATCGACCCCAAGGGGAAGCAAAAACTGAAAAGAAGAAGAAGAAAAAACTTTTGCACAGGGGGAAATCCAATTTAATTGTTAATATACATGACACATGCACACAAACACACCACATGCAGTAATAGGATAAAGGATTACAGTGAGGGGCTGCTCAGACAAGCGCCCGGGGAGGGGGGGGGGGCGGGGCCCCCCGGGCGCACCTCTCCAGCTCGTTCACCTCAGTTTTTGGTCCATGTTGGGACTTGAACCGGTGCCCCCGGTCCCAAGCCAACTCCCTGTAGCTGAACACTGCCCCCCCAAAACAACATTGAAGACATTTGAGGATTTTGGTAAAATGAGAGGCTTCATACAAACTACAACACATTCAGGTGTTGGGCATTTTAAAGGCTGAGTCTGTATGTTTAGACTCAATATCCCTAAATATGACTATACTTTCAGGCCAACAGAATATAAATTAATAAAATGCTGGGTATTAGGGATGTTTATGGATCAGTATCGGTTAAAATAAAGCCAATTAAATCCATTTCATTCTTTATTGAACTTTACTGTGTTTTGTTCATCTCAGCCTGTAAATGATGCAGTGCTGGGCCCAATCCAAATGTCGCCCAAAGGCCTTAAGACCCGAACCCTCAGGGACTTGACTGACTTCACCTGGTTGAGTGTGAGAGGCAAGGGCCTGAAATGGTATAAGTATGACTGGGACAGCACTTTGTGGTGAAACCGTTACCCTGACGATGCCAATTGTGGGTTTTTATTTTCCGTTTTTTACTGCCGGTTGGAACATCTTCCAGGCTCTTGCCTTACGTGATGAGAGGTAACTGTCAAAAAATAAATTTATTTGTTTTTGTCAAACTTCATTAAGCAAAATTAAAAGAAATGGCTGATGAATAAACCAGATGTGTAATATAGTGTAATGCTTGCATTACTTTGATTTCATGTGTTTTTTATGTACCATCTTAAATCCTTAATGTTTCTGTGTAAATTTAAATATGCCTGATTGAACACCCATGCGCCGTCCTCTTTGTTTACCTTTTTTAATGCCTCCGGGCTTCCCCTGGTAACCCTGTGTTTAACATCACAACGCTACGAATTGTGGGTAATTCCTGCAGGCAAGTTCTGCAGAAATGCAGACTTACGGAAAGTGTTCATAAAGGGCTCAAAATGTCTGCGAGAGAGCGCTCAAGGACTTGACGATTTGAAAGTGGGACAGCCCAAAGCTCTCACTGACTTTGCGGGGAACATGCCTCAAAGTCTGTGAGTGTGGACATTGTCGCCGCTCTCCTTTTACCACGGCTGGGCTCTACAGTTCAGCATTTCACTGCATATGAGAGAAAAATAGTGTGTCTGAAGGTGAAAAATAATATGGCCGTACCTTGATTTACTCAAGACACTGAGGCTGGGAAAATGAATGGGTTAGAGGAGCGGTGACAGAACATTAAGGTTGTTGCTTCTTATTTTTGACCAACCATTAAATTGTCAATCTGCACCAAAAGCATGTCATAATAATAATGTTAATAACACATTTTAATCATTATTCTTTTCACAATACTCAGAGACGTTTTTCTTACTTAGGCCTTTGTAATCTTTGTGGAACAGGCCATTGATGAAAGGTTTCTTGGGCCGTCTTCCTCTTCTTCGTTTGCCTTGAGGGGTCCACATCAGTGCCTGCTTGGTTATTGCTGTTTGCCTTTGTCTTAGGGTATAACGGATCCATCTCTACTTTCTCCTTTTCAGCTGATTGGTTCTAGAAGGGTACGTTCCCACAGGTTGGAGCTGTTGATTGAGTTTGGCTGAGATCCCCAGGAGATGTCTTAGACAGTGATTAGTGAACGACTGCAGCTTGTTGATGGTGTTAGCGGTGGTCTTCCAGGTTTGTGATCCATACAGCAGTATGATCAAAACATTGAAGTTGGAGAGTTTTGTCTTGGGTGAAATATTTTTGGATTTCCAGATCTTGTTTAAAATGTGATAACACTTACTAAATAAGTGAATGTATCGACCTCTTCAAGCGTCTGATTCTCTATAATCCATGCTTTTGGTTTATGATCCATCAATTTTGAGTCCAAGCCCAGCTGCAGTTGTTTAGAGACGCATAACATAAAATGATCAAAGAAAACAACACACTAAACATATATAACACACAACATCAATCACACATTAAAAGCAGGTCTAAAACGTTTGATTTGGGATTTGTCAGACTGATGCAGTCTTGAATGTGTTCAGGGAGAAAGCTCCAGAAAGAAGGGGCAGCTATGGAGAAGGCTCTGTTGCCCCGGGTCTGGTGCTTGGTTCTGAGTGCTGGAGACAGGAAGATGGCATCAGTGTGGTGGTGGTGGAGCAGGTCGGTAAGCTAGGAGGCCGCCTGGTAATAGAGGGCTTTGTAAGTGAAGAGAAGGACTTTGAACTGAGCCAGTAGAGGTTCTGGAGGACAGGGAGAGGGACAGGAGCAGACGAGTCGCAGAGTTCTGGATGTACTGGAGTTAATTCAGGACTTTGGATGACCTGCCGTAAAGAACGCCGTTGCAGTTGTCCATCCTGGATGTGATGAAGGCATGGATCAAAGATTCGACAGCAGAGAAAGAGAGCGATGGGCGGAGATGAGCTATGTTAAAGGTCATATCAGCTGTCATTAATAACGTCAATTGAATGAGTAATTTGATAACAGACTAATGTGAAACATATCTGGTTGAAGTGTTCTCAGAAATCATTTGTGAGGCAACACATCCTACAAAATTACATTCCAGTAGTGTCCAATCTCAATTATGTTTCGAGGTGAACATGTTTCTTTTAAACTGAAAGAAAACAAAACAAATGCAACAAAACTACTTGGTTAGGTTTAGGCAACAAGACTTGGCGTTGCGCTCCACTATGTAACACCACTGCAACAACCACGAATGGATCCCTAGTTCCAATAAATCCAACAGAGCTGATCACTTCACATTAATATCTCCCAGTTAATATTTCATTCCTATCTTATAAATAATTTAAGATTAAAATTTAACATTTTTTTGACCAGAACCTTCAGCATTTGGATCAAGGAGGTGGTATGTACAGCTGTTATTTCAATGTGTCAGATGTATATCTACTCAGTATTTAGGTTAATATATTGCAAGTATAAGAACATTGATGTATCAGCATTACTGCCTTTATGATAAGTTACTTGGGGAAAATATTTTTTTGGCCCATTATTTAATCAAATAAATTTTATCGCACCGCTCAAAGTGCACCCAGTCACCAAAATAACTCTGCTAAGATGCCACGTGGCTAACATTGTGAAACGATTGGTTAGGTTTAGGCAACAAATCTACGTGGTGAAGGTTAGAAAACAGATCATGGTTTGTGTTAAAATAATAGCACAACTACGTAGCGTAGCAACCATAACAACAACACGGGACGTGACCAGCGGTCTCTGAGAGTCCACTTGCCCTTGGTGGACTTTCTAGCTTGTTATACTCATTGTTATTAGACCACGTAAGGTTCAATAATGGTTGCCTCGATATACTACATCACTTGCAAGTCGCTCATTGTACTACGGTACTTTCTTAACCAATTGCAAAAACATATCCGTGGTTTGAAGGAACCCACAAGGCCACCATTCTTCCCTGGCGACTGGCCTTCAGTGAATCAGTGTTAAATAAAAAGCTTTGTCAAACTAAAATATGTCTAAAGTTAAAAACATTTCCAATATCCGAAATCCCATACCAACTTTTGACACTTGACACTTTTTTACTTATACTTATACTGTGTATACACATTTTGTACAGAGAATGTAGTGCATTTCAATAGCCAAACAAATTAGCAAACAAACTGCATCCTTTAAGGTGATAGTCCTTAGAATAAATTATTTCTGGCAACATGCCCTTAAAAGGAAAATCCTCTGCCTAACTGGGCAGAGACAAACTTCGGTCATTTAGCTCTGCCAGGTTTAACTAAACTAATAAGATTACTTCTGCCTCTGGAGCAGCTCTGCCTCTGAGAAATGCTTATACAACTAAAACTCCAATTTGCTTAATGCAAATAAAGTGCCAAACATTGTCTCTTCAGGCCTCTTCTCAGCTCTGTCCATTTTCAAACTAAACTTGATTCCTCTCCCTGCTCTCCTGCCACATGATCATGCAAATCAATAGGTTCTAAATGTTGTGAAGAGGGAAAGTTAACAACCGTGTAGTTTAAATCAATGCTAAAATGTTTTCCATGTCTAAAATCACTTTTTTTTGTCTAAAATTGCTAAAAGTGATTACAAACAAGAGTTTTGAGGAAAATGTTGCTCTAACAATTGAGAATAATCATTACTACTGTATTTAAATCCCTCTAACAGTAACAGTTATGCTAGTTGTTTACAAAGTCAATTTCAGCTTAAAGGTACAGTATGTAGGATTTAGTAGCATCTAGGGGTGTGGTTGCAGATTGCAACCACCTGAGTACCCCTCTGCTTACCCCTCTCTTTCCAAGACTGTGGTAACATAAACCGCCCAGGTCAAAACCATGGTAACACTGTTCACCTCGCTCAGAGGCCATCCTTAACCAACCATAAAAACACCAGTTTAGGAGTAACGGAAGTCAGATGGCGGCTGGCACTACCTCGGTTTTCACAGTTTACTGCAGTTTCATAAGCATGTTGGAGAACTATGGCAGCCTTCAGTTAACATAAAAACATGAAAGTGTCAGTGTTTGGTTTTTCTGATCTGGACTACTGTAGAAACATGGCGGGGCAACATGGCAGACTCTGTGAATATATAAAAACCTGCTCCCTATGTAGATATGAAGGGCTCATTCTAAGCTAATAAAAACAGTGATTCTTAGTTTCAGGTGATTATAGACTAATGAAAACATAGTCATGAATATTATATTCCATTTTTACAAATAGATCCCCTGAAATGTTGCACTGTTCCTTTAAAGCTGTTACATGCTGAACCCACATATTATTATCACCAAACTCTGCAGTTCCCTTTAGCTCTATAGAGAAAATTAGCACTTTTCAGCTCATTGTCTTGATATTCAAGCCCGCAAATATAATGTATTCTTTCTGTCTCATAAGACAACATTAGACATTTAGCAACTAAAGAGCCAGATATTTTCCTCAGGAGATGGTGGAGACCAAAAATAGAGCTACAAGGAAAGTAAAAATGACATTCATCAGATGGACAGTAGCACAAAATGCTAAATGTTCCTCCGTATCTGCTGGATGTGTGAATACGCTACTGCTTGCTAACATGTTATCAACTTAAAGGGTGATTATGCCAGCAGCTTGTTTCCACTGTCCCCAAGTGGCCCAAAAAGCTATGTTAGCTATACTCAAATGCTCTGCTTAAAAACTACCGCACATGAAATCAGGTGCAGCCTCATTTTCTTTGTGCACTCATTTCATTGAACCAAATTTCTCAACAAAACAGATGCTAGATGTACAGTGATCTTATTAACTGAAAGCAGGTCTCATTTCTTCGTAACTCATTAGTGTTGCATGATATTTATTCAGCCTCCAACACACAGCTTATTATCAAGGTGTGACAGACTCTGTACCTTCTCCTTTGGTGTGAAAATCTTTCAACAAAAGGTCTCAGAACTGGACAAGCAATTTGCAATGTTTTTTCATTGGCTACAGCTCTATTTACAGGTTGTGAGCGACAATAGAGCTTAATTAAAAAGAACACAGTTATCAACCTCATTAAGGCCGTGAATTTAGACAAGTCGACTCAGGCATCTCATTTAATTAACTAGCCTATACAAAGCCGCTTAACACTGCTGAAAAGTGAATCTCTGTATATTTGTTTTTCCTGCTTTCCCCTCTTTCCTCCTGCATCCACAAAAACACACAACAGAAGCATCCATGTTTCTGGTTCTTTGCTTCCTCTCGAGGTTTCCAAAATCAAGAGTCGATCTGTTTGTATTTTACAGTGCCGTGGGTCATCATTCTTTCAGCTTTGGACATTTGGCTGAAAAATGTAAAGATAAAGTGCGACAGACCGTAATGTTATTCTTTATCAAATTAGTTTCTGTGTCCTCAGTCACCCAAAGGCTCTGTGAAGCAGAGCAATGTTGGCAGAATGGAAAGAAAAGGGAAACCTTGTTATTCTGACTTCGCTAGCCTTATAGTCCCATTAATTAAATGGATTAAATTGCTGTGCTGCCTAATTTGGAGTTACCGAGTGAAACCAGATACGACCAAACTGTGTATAGCTTCTTTTAAATTAGCTGAATCATTTGTGTTTGTGTTAATTTTGGATTTCATTTTGATGCAACTGCCAGCAAGGCAGCCATTTCTCACAGGTTTGTTGATACTTCTGTAGCTCTGTCCAAAAGTCCATAATTCAGAATTACAAGTCAGAGGCAACTTTTTTCTGACTTGGTTGCTTGTAGCTACGGTCTGAATGATATGACATGAATGAGCCATTAGGCGCATTGGTGCATTGAGCAAAATGCTAACATCAGCATGCTAAAATATTCCAGACCGGTTGCATGAAAAGGCAAGTGAATGACAAGATAATGCGCAAAGCAAAAGCGTGTAATAAGAAAAGCTTGCTTTAGGCGTATGATTTGTATGTCATGTATTCTGTACTGACTGCAATGTAAATGCATTAGTGGGAATATACTACAGTCAGAGCTAATGATGTACAAAAGAAAGAGAGAAAAACTGCTTATGGCGGGTGAGAGGGGAACTGGATGGGTCCAACAAACGCAGGACTTTCAACTAGGTGTTCGAGACCAGTGTTTTGTTTTGCAAACGTTTTGTTACCCCCTGCTGGTATTACACCTTAATATACATATGTAACATTCATGCCATGGCGAGGGAAGACAGGACGCTGACATGCTACCCTCTGGGGCAGGGGTGACCACCACAGGGCCGTGAACCGGGTCATTTAGTACCGGGTCGCACAGAAAGAATGGATAAAAACATTTTATTGATTATCAAGTAACTAAGTGGTTTATTATTATTTATTATTAAGTGGTTACCTAAAACTAAGTAAGTGGTTTTGTTGCCTAAACCAGGGGTCCCCAACCACCAGGCCACGGATCATTCGGTACCAGGTCGCACAGAAAGAATGGATAAAAAAAAATATTTTATTGATTATGATAATCTGAAAGATTTTCGAAAAATGCCAGGGTACATCCTTCTGTGTCTCTCTGCCTCTTCACACATGTCAAGGCCCTCGTCTCGGTCACGTGATGTTACCCCAAAAATTGAGCCAACAAACAGCAAAAATGAGTAAAAAACAAACATCTTTAGAGAGCTTCTTTGGCAAGAGGGAAAACGCCCTATGAGGAGACTGAAGAAGAAGAGCCAACAACTTTCAAGAAAAAGAAGGCTGCATTTAAAAGACAAATTCAGGAGTCCTACTTAAAATACGGGTTAATCGCTGCAGGTGATTCTCACACGCCAAGCCCGCTCTGCATAATATGTGACGACAGGCTAACAAATGAGGCAATGAAGCCTTCAAAGCTGCTTCAGCACATGGAGACCTTAAAAGGCCTTTAAAGTATGTTTCAGACAACAACTCTGCTGGTGTTCTGCATTAAAATCAAGGCAGAATAACCTGAGATCACCAATAAAGCACTGAAAACCCTGCTTCCACTTACAACATCCTGTCTTTGTGTATCAGGGTTTTCTGCAGTAACAGCAACCAAAACAAAATTACAGAGTAGACTGGACATAAGAAACACACTTTGTGTCACTGTCTCCCATTACCTCTAGATTGGACCGACTCGTTGCAGAGAAACAAGCTCAGGGCTCCCACTAATTCAGTGTAATGGTGAGTTGTATTTTTTACGCACTATATATTTGTTTTTATGTTGGTAGTATCATTTTATTTTGTCATATTTATCCCCCACACCTTGAAGGTTGGTCCGTGAAAACATTGTCTTACATGAAATCAGTTCGTGGTGCAAAAAAGGTTGGGGACCACTGCTCTGCTGGACAGGCATGACTATTACATGCTTTTGTGTGATACTGGGTCGAGGGTTCACGACGACAGTGCTAACATGCCAAAAATTAGCATGTACAATGTCTATCATGTTCACGTCTTAGTTTGGTGTGTTAGCATGCTAACATTTACCAACTAGCAATACAGATAAAGTGCAGCTGAGGCTGGTGAGAGTGTCAGTGGTTTTAAAGGTGAACAAATTAAAAATTGACCTGATGATGGCGCTAGAGGAAAAGGGAGGGGATCACCAAAGTTGCAGTAACTCAGCCTGAGAATGAATTAAATGTATGTACCAAATTCATGCCAATTCATGCAATAGTTGTTGAGACATTCCCCTCCTTGGGGGCGGCAGTAGCTCAGTCTGTAGGGAGTTGGCTTGGGAACCGGAGGGTCACCGGTTCAAGTCCCGATGGACCAAGAACTGAGTGTGAACTGGTAGCTGGAGAGGTGCCAGTTTACCTCTTGGGCACTGCCGAGGTGCCCCTGAGCAAGGCACCAAACCCCCAACTGCTCGGGGCGCTTGTCAGGAGCAGCCCCCTCACTCTGACATCTCTCCATTGATGCATGTGCATGTGTGTGTTTCGGGTCTGCACGTACCGTGTATAAGTTAACAAACAGAGTGTAAAAGTTGAATTTCCCCTCGCGGGACTAATAAAGGTTGATCTTCTTCTTCTTCTTCTTCAAAACCACAAATTTTCAGCCTCATGGTGGCACTAGTGGAAAAGTCAGGCTATCACCAAAGTCATTAAGATTCCTCCTCTGGGAACAATAATAAATCCATCAAATAGTTACTGAGATATTACAATCTGGACCAACAGACAAACAGACTGCCACTAGCATGGCTAAAAGTGCACAGTATTAATGTATACATGAACTCATTAGTTCTACTGCCCAAAAGCCACAGGAGTTCAGCCTGTTAACCTTGACCTGGCCTGTCGATAAACCCTAAAAATGCCTTCACCACTGATGCACATGACCTTTTAGAAGCCCATACCTGCATGACATTTCATTTAGCATCTACACTGTATAGGTTTACGTCTGTACCCACATCATATGCGTGGCTAATTCTTCTCACACATTAAGCACAGTAGATAAACCGCCCCTACTGATTAAAGGGTGTTTTCAAACCTGGTTGCTCTCGGTTTTTCCCTCTTGAATAAATCAATGCTCTCACCTCAGTAGGACACTAAGGTGACACCGGTAACACAACCCAGTCAATGGGCCCCCCACTCATTGACCACCGTTCACCTCATTGAACCTGCTACGAGCTATTAAGAGGCGAAGATTGAAACAAAGACGCAAGACTGGGAGTGCATTACACCCAGGCCTTTTTAATTACATGTCCCCAAATAATAATCCTCAGATCCCAGAACTCATTGGGCTTTGTTCTCAGTTTTCAGTTTTGTCTGTGTCTAACCTTGAGTCACTGTAATTATACATTACGCTCCTATGAAGGGGCCCAGTGGCATAGTCTGGCTGCTGAAATGTGGGTTGTGAGTGTTTTGTGTTCCTTTCTTTAATCTAAAATATATTTAAGGGAGTCAGGGGCCAGACAGGACACAGCTCTACATCACCCAGTGGGGTGCCTGTCTGCTGTAGCCACAGGGTCCAGTCGGGTGATTTATACCACAATACCAATGGCTGTGATGGTAATATACTACAGGTAATTGAAAAGAAAATTGAATTAGGTCAACAGAGGCAGTGACAGTCATTGGATGTCACACAAAGGCTTTACAACTACAACATCATTCTGTCGCACCGGCCCCATTAAGTACCTTGCTGCCAATTCTAATATCAGGCAACTAGATAATTGCCGCCATATTTCATTTAGGCTTAACCCACCCTGAAACCTATTGTGATACATGCATTGTGGCACTGATAACGTTTTGTACAAGTTGTCTACTTGTATGAAACGAGATAAGACCTTATCTCGAGTCTCCCTCTCTTGCTGTGTGGTGGTATCCTCAGGGGAAGAGGCGTGGATAGTCTGTGAACAGTCATGATGCACTGACATCATGTGCTGACATCATGACAGGGGCCAGAGGGGTGACAAGAGGTGGTACGCCCCCTCCCTGGAATCTGATTGGCCATCCCTGGTGACCCCCCGCCAGAGTCAAAGGGCGAGAGGTAGTCGGCTTGTTAGTATCATGGATGGATTACTGAACAGGGCTACCGGTTACAGGCCCAGAGCCTCGAGACCTGAGCCTCTGTCTGAAGTGACTGTTGACATGTGTTGTTGGAAAGTCAATCGTATGACCACAAAGCGATGGAAAATCACCATAAAGAGACACAATATGACTACAAAGAGATACAACACCACAGCAAAAGGTGAAAAATGGCCACAGAGACACAAAATGGCCACAAAGTGATGCAAAACAACAAGAAGAGGTGCAAAGTGGCCTCAAAGAGACAAAAATGATTAAAAATATATGCATTCAACCACAGTCAATAAATGAACACAAAGAGACACAAAACAACCACAGAGGCAATAAACAATGACAAAGAGACAAAACAAAAGGCTCAAACCGACAAAAATGATTAAAAAGAGAGGCAAAACAACCACAGAAAGACGCAAAGTAACCACAGAGACACAAAACCACCACAAAGTGATGTAAAACTACCACAAAAGCTACAAACCGATTCAAAAGAGATGAAAAAGGAAAACAGACACACAAAACGACCATAAATGATGCAGTTTGGGTGTCTTGCTTCCTCGTAGGAGGCTGTGAGGCCTTTTCCATGTCTGCATCCAGGGGCTCATTATTACATTATCTGTCCAAGGCTGTAGGCTATTTGAAGTTACAAATTATTTATTCATATAATTTAATATTAGAGTGTTAAAAATGTTTACCTGACATTCATTTATGGGACTCAATAAATAATGTAATTGTTAATAATGTAGAGTTTGTTACCAAAAACCAGAGCTTTACATGTGAAACGTTTCGAAACTCGCCCGTCAATAGTGCGTATAATAAACAATGCACTTCCCCTACGAGTGCATGTGAATCATGCACTGAAGTGCTGAAGTGGTGCTAAATGAGCTCCTCTTCCATGTCAAAGACTTAAATATTAATCTAATACTTTGCATTAATAAAATGCCACCTAGTATATTAGCCAATAAACGGCGGAGCGGACAATAATTTACTTTAGCCATCTCTAATGGCACACAATGTAATTAACAGATAACCAAATTAATTAATTTGGATTTACCGTGACACCTTTGTGTCTGTAGTTGCTTGTTTACTCAAATTAAGCCGTTTTGTTGATGCATAGCCACAGGACCTTTTAAGTGCAATGGAGATGGCCATGAGCAGAGTACAAAATGAGGGGGAAGATACTGTCCACACTGTGATGCACTCAGGGAAAACATTAGATGTCTGGCATGGCTCCAGGTTTTGCCTTTTACTTACAGCATTGTCCTAACGTGTTTACAGCATTCTGCACACTTTACTATAATCATCCTGTGAAATAGAGGCATGAAAATCTGCATGTTTGTATTTTTATAGAGCTTGAATTACTTGAGTAGCCCTGCAGCTTTGTAAAGCACGGTGTGGTGTGAATGAAAAAGTTCATTCCCTTGTACTGAACATGCTCCGCACAATCATTCCCTGTCAGTCACATTTCTATGACATAACCCTGACTGCATAACTAAAATATTAATGCAGTTTCCATGACTTCTTCTCTGGGATACGGTTCAGTGAGCATTCTCCTTTATGAAATAAAACTGGAATATGTTTTTCTTTGTAGTACACACCTGCTGCTCAGTTATTGTACATTACAACAACAACGGTCGTGAGAGAATATTGACAGAGCTCAGCCAGAATGAGAACATTACCTTTATGCAGCAAAATGTTGGATTATTACAGCGTTTTTTTCAGCCCAGTCAAATAAAAGTCCACAGCTGCCTGTGTAGAAAGAGAGAAGGGGAAATGAAAATATAATATGCATTGCTTTCATTCGCACAATTATTGCCTCACACATGGAAGATGGTAATATGAAATATCCCTACAACAGCTGGGTCGCAGTCTTTTCGCAGCATGTTGAATATATTCATGATCTGGCCACAAGATGCTAAGCTCTCCCTCTCTGATTCCTTATATCCTCTATGTCTGGCAGTGCTGAGGCTGATCAGCATGGACAGTTTTGTCTGAAGGGAAACAGGAGAGGAGACAGGAGTGACACAACTGTGGCCTCCTGCTGAGAAAAGAGAGGAGGTAAAGCAGGAGGAGAGGGTGGCTAGTAGATAAATAGACTAATCTAATTTGTAACCTCAGCCAAATGTATTCCAAATCCTCCTCTGTGCCTCTCTGTCCCAGCTCGCAGTGGATGATGTTAAAATGTTTGGGCAGGAAGGGACACAACTGGGAGAGAGCTCGCCCAGAGGAAGTTCAACACTATCCCACGGTCCTCTCTGACACATTAATCTGTATTCTGCATTCAAAACCTTGGCCCATCCCTGTGCTGCAATGAAATGCATATACTTATGCAAATCAGAGTCCACAGAATAACCTATGATATTACTCTAATAATGTATTGATAGTAATATATCGCCAGTGGAAATTGAAACTGAGAGATTTCGTCTCATCGGACCAGAGACCAAAAGTACAGATCAATTTAAAATGGCAAATGACTGTGCTTCCCGAGCCCATTTCTAAGAAGTGAGTAATAGATCTCTGATCATAGGCTATTACAGCCTGGTCAGGCAGGAGCTAGGCTGCCTGTGGAATACAGAGAGCACTCCTTGACTTTTACATCAAAAAGATGCTTCAGAGAAAGTCCTCGGAGCCCTGGGCACCGTAGATCTCTGGGGCCGCACCACATGAGGAGTACAGTCGCGCCTTTGGTTTCATCTTTCTCTCGGCTCTTTATTAATGGCGGCAGGACTTTAATTCAGAGAGTTGTGCTGAGTTCGCTGATGCTAATCACACGTGCCGTTTTCAGACAGAGGGAAGTCGTGGTGAGCGAGGAAATGAATACAGCAGAAAGAAAGGCTGCGGCAGTTTGAGAAACTTATGCTGGGTCAAAATTCTTATTATAACTGAGAGAATTATTGATATCAGAAGACATTGACGAGTGGAGATCCCCTCTAACACTTGTGCTTAGTGACTCTGGCTTTACTTCCTCATCAGCCGGGTTTCCACTCACATTTTGTGCAAATTTAAAAAAAAATTCAAGAAAATTTATAAGACAATGCTAATTAATGCCCATTTCCATCTTAAAATATGCTTTATTAATTCCTGTTTCCAGGGTCTGAAATGATTTTTTTTTCACTTCCTGCCACTGTGGCCTGTGTGCCTGCCACTTTTGAAATCTCTGCCCTAAATGAAGGAATAACATTTTAGATCTGATGTCATTCAATGTATTTTACATAAAAAACATTGTATACATGGTAAATTACAGTGTTCAAATTACATGGTAAAGGGAAGGTGCTGCAAGCCTCCACAGTACTGTACTGTACTTTATCACTGTCATCTATAGTGGTTGTTTGCATAGAAACATGCAATTCAAACGATTTAAATATTTGCTTTAAATAAAAAAAACATGGTATGTTGTTTGGAGGTTAAACAGGTCATAATTCCCCTCTAGTATCTATTTTATATTGTAGTATATATATTTAAGTTTCTCACCATAAACTTTATTTTACAAAATTGCATTTGAACCCATCATGATAATGCAGTAATTTACCTTTGCCCAGTACTCATTTCAATAAGCAAAGTTTGAACGCCTCATAATTGTAACCCAATGGCACCTCCATTAATGTTAGTAGCTCCGTTATTTATCCAAGCAGCACTGTGCTGCTAATGGTTGCTAACAGCTAACGTTACTAACACTCATCCTGTTGATTTCAACATAGATTTGTTGTTCACAGTGTCGCATTATCTGAGAAAAATAGGATGTTGCCTCAGATTTAGTAACTTGACACTGTTGAGCACTTTTTTTCCCTCTCTGGCCCCAAACAAACATAATAATAATAATAATAAACAAACATAATAATAACAGAACTAGAATTCTTGAGAAATTTCGAGAGTGACAGGGGGCTACTGCCGGGACGAGTACCTGACGCGCGTACCGATGAAACAGGGTCTCTCTGCTGAGTAATATGACACCTCCCACGAGACTCCACAACAAACGGTTTAGGAGTTATGAAAGGGGGCGTGGCAATGTGTAGATTGGGGCTTGAGTCTATGTTGTCAGATAAATGACATAGGCCTGGACCGCCATCACGGATGACAAATTTGGAGCAGATCCGATAAAGTACGCTAAACTTACAACAACTTCCTGTTACGTGGCGAATCACGCCAAATGGCCGCCATGCTACGGCAACGCCATTCAGCAAAAACTCAGTCTGCAAATAGAGCTATTTCAAGCAGCCATATTGATAGGATTTGAAGGCAAGTCTCTGTTCAATCTCACACTATGCAATAAGGAGGCCTCCAATCACAGGTGGGCAACTGGATGTGTGATCTGATTGGCTGATAAGATAAGATAAGATAAAGATATTTTTTATTTGTCCCACACTGGAGAAATTTACATGTTACAGCAGAAAGTGGATAGTGCAATAACAAGAAGCATAGATGTTAATGTGATGTGAACCACCTGTTAGTAATCAGCCACTTCTGGGCAGTTGCTGGGAGAAAACAGAACGATTCAGCCAATTCTCCATATATGGAGACGTCCCCCTGTGTGTGTGTGCGCGCGCGCCTATGTCTGTCTTGTGTGTGTCTGTGTGTGTTAGGGAGCCTGGCCAGGAGCGGAGCGCCCAGCGTTGCTAGGGCAACCTCTAACTCCTCAAGCTGCGGTTAGAGGAGACAGGATTGCACTGAAAAAGCCTGAAGCAGTTGTTCAAACAACTGCCTATAAATAAAAACCGTAACTGCTACAGCATAAATAAGAGATTTTACGAGCCACAAGACTTGACGAACAAGCCAGTGTGGTTTTTGTGTTGTAGTGTAAAAATGTGGCCACCATCGAGTTTTAGAAACTGCTCACTTTTGCTCTTCTAAAAAAGGAGCGAAATTAGAATGGAGTCTAATGGGGAGTTTTGTGGAGTTCCGGTCACTTCCAGCCATTTTTAGCAAAAGTATAAGTCTGACAGACTCCAGAGTGACATGTCTACGACCACAACGAGTATACTACGAGAAGATGTAAAAATATGTTTGTAGAGTGAAAATTGTGGAAATGGAGCGAGTTAGAAAAATTTTTTAGTAGGAGTTGATGCTCGTCTCCCTCTAGCGACGATGGCACACACTTGAGAAAATGCCAAAAAATGCAAAACCATTTTTTGACATCAGATATAAAAAGTATAAAGATAAAAAATATATAAATTTAGGGAAATATCCAAAAATTGCACAACTGGAAGTTAAAATTGCTCTGTAAGTTAAAGTATGACTGAGTTAAAAATACTTGAAAATGGCCGAGAAATTGATTTTTTTAATCAAACTCATCATTCAATGCAAATTTTGCAGTTTTTGCGAATTACGTCGCGATAAATTTACGTATCGGAATTCTGTTAAATAGCACACCATTCCCGATCGAGGAATTTTTGATATATAATTTGTCTGGGTCCTCGCAAAACTGTAGGAGGAGAAGCGAATCAAAAATAGGCGGAAGAGGAAACGGAAGAATAATAAAAAACGCGCAGAAGAACAATAGTGACTGGGGCTTCGCCCCAGTCACTATTGTAGCACAGCTTGCTGTGCTGCAATAGTGACTGGGGCTATGCCCCGTGTCACTAATAATACAGCATGCATATGGCATTATGTCACTGTGCATGCGTACCTGTTGTAAAGCATCAGTAAGAGGAATCAGTAGTTATGGAGGCATGAGATGCAAAAGAATCAGACAACTCTGGATCTTTGTTCCCGTCACTAGTGTTTTCCCTGTCTGCCAAAATTGTGAATATTCTGATGATTTCACTTTTGCCATCAATTTACCTGCATATGGCAGGAGCCAATTTCAGACTGTGCTTATTACCAATTTATATTTGTGAATTCTATTTATTTAATGATTCTCTTAAGTATGTGTGAATTTTATCTGGAGTCATTAATCTTTAGCGTTATTTTTTATTAAATTCTAATACTATGCAAACAGTTGCTGTTTTAAACACATTCAACGTTGGCCACTCTTCCTCAGCTCAACGAGCGAGCGAGGGAAAGAGAGCAGCGACGGTCGAGCAAGCTATAGAGTGACTGAAGAGAGGGAACGGCGTTAGTGAGAACAAAGCAGTGAATCGGGGAAATAAAACGTTATTGCTGACGCCTTGAAGAGTCCTGAACACATCAAAATAGAAATAGGTCTTGTTTTCTTTGGAAAATCAATTTATGTTTCAAACTTTAAATGTTTACTGTTAATATGATCACGTTATCCAGCTGTTTTGTGCCGTTTGACTGTTAAAATAGACGATTTGTCGATGTTATGATTTAACTTTTTGGCTGTTATTTGTATTACAGCAGGCCACTCTGTGTCATGTGACCAACATAATGCCACAGAGATTTTGGCATCCACTTCCTGGTATAATGTTATTTTGCATGTTCAGGAGCAGAAGAGCAGTAAAAATTTTAACAGCTCTTGACTAGTATCTGCCTGTATTTTAAGGAAAAGAATTAAATCAGACCATGCCATTTTGCATTGCTGAGGGAGCAGAGGTGCAGGAAAAGAGACCAGAAGGCAATTAATGGGTAATATATTGCCTTCTGCAGGAGCAAATACATGCTGGAAAACAATCCCTTGAGTCGTCTCTATCCATGCCTTACCCACATCTGTTACACATCCACTACTGTCAGTGCAAATATTAGGACAGTTGGTGGCTCTAATTCTCCAGTCAGATGCCATTAAACCATTACAGAAGAAGACGGCGCAATGAGGAGATATGATTAAAAGAAACCAATAAATTCAAACAATGTGGAAACAGTATGGAAATATGGCATTTACATGTGTTTAATGTATTAATTTGAGGAAGGTTAAAGTCTCCTTATGGCTTCACACTGATATGATGTGTATGTTTACTGCCATTTATCAGCTCTCCAGTGGGGTTTAAGTCACATGTCATGATTCAGTTTCTATGTCTATTTGCATATTGTTGTTATTGATATGCCATTACTGATACTGATATTTCCATAGCAGCTAAGTGTGAAAACTTTTTACGATTTATTGACTTTTTTGTTTTGTTTTTTACTTTTTGTGTTTCCACTCGGTTTTTTATGTGCAAATTGAACCAAGCTTATATGTATAAAGTATTGAAGTTTGCAGATCTGATAAAGGTGACCAAATACAGAAATTACCATGCACCATTGCAACATATCCTCATACAACAGTTTGCATGATATCTTGCGAAAAGTTATTCCTCATTTTCTAGCCATTTCCTGACCAGCAATACATGTCAATTTTGGCTTGTTACACACATACAGTCTTTTCAAAATAAACCTGTCTTCACAGGAAACAACTTTGTTAGGTTTAGGGAACAAAACTACTTGGTTAGGTTTAGGAGATTAAGATTATGGATTGGGTTAAAATAATGCTAAAATGGAAATGGTATTACCTAAGTATGGAAGTTATGTGACAAATAAATCAAAGTTGACTCCTCCCTATGTGGAATTTATTGCTCTTTCTACTTCCTGGTTCACAATTATGTGGATTACATACAAATAGATTTCGTAAGATGTATATCAATTACAGTAGGTATTAGGCTTGGGCAATATGACAAGATAATCGTTAGACACAATATTGATTGGTTGCGGTAATGGTCCTCACGTGTCCAGGATATCGGAACAATATTCAATTTTGTTAAATACAAGGATTCTGCCAGTATATTACAAGCATCGCAGGCCTGAGATAACTCCCCGCAGGGCAAAACATTGGGGAATGTTGCATTTTTAAGGTGTTTTTTAAACTAAAATGAGTTATAAAAGTAGCGAGCCCTTAAAGGAGTAACTCGGTGCGTAGATTGTGGATTGTCATTGGCGATTATTAGTTTTTAAACCAAACAAAAAAAGAGAGCCAGAGAATGTGAATGAAGTGATTTGTAAACTGTGTGATAAACAAGTTGGGACTAAAGATGGAAACGCCACCAATCTCCGCTCCCTTCTTAAAACTCTCTATACATAAATCTGCCACCGTCTCCCTCCACAAACTAATATTAATATTGTATATCATCTTTTTTCTTGAAGCAATATTGTCAGTAGGGAGATTTCCATACTGCCCAATAATAGATATATCTATGAGCAGTGTATGAGAACAGCCTGACCATAGTTACACACAGGAAACATTTCTCACTTCATACGGTTTATGCAAACAAATATATATTTCTTTTGCTTGCCAAAAAGTCAAAGAAATATAATAACATTATGTCTGGCTTTAATTAGACCCCAGAGATGTTTAACTCCCTCTTACTGTTATAAGAACTCCAATAACAGGAATCAAAATGAGGGTAGTGATGCGTAAAAAGTACAGTCCACACCATCACAGAGGGAACTCCGTTGTATTTTACCATTTTCTATAGCCAAGAATCCAAACGGGTATCGTGTCATTTTCTGTGGCAAACCTCCGAAGCATGTCATCGTTTAAGATCATGCTTCTAAGCAATTTTCAAAAATAAGGAAAAGTCACAAAGTATCATGGCAATAAAACCATGCTAAGTATGATTTTGTGCTCTTAAAGAGGACCCCAAACAGAACAGAGCCTTAGTGTAAGAAGCCAAAGAGTGCTTTTCAGTATAACTAAATTGTTTTAATTATTCAAACGTCTCGCAGACAATGAAAACTCAATATGCAAGATGAAAATTCATACGAGCCGATGCAAATGAATACCTTTTTGATCTGACAGTCAAAATTGATGGGTGGGTCCTTAGATCACTACAACGGTGTGATGAGAGATGAGAGAAGAGAAATTTGAATTTCAAATGTTCTATCTTATTACGTGGTCTGGGTGTTACCGGTATATGGCGGCGCTGAGAGTGGACATAGAGTGAATGTGGAGTGTATGATGTGTAAATTGGTATTTTGAAAGCCTCCAACCTCAGAAAGCATCATTGTGCAACAGCGAATGCTCAGCTAAGTCCTATTTCTAACTCGATGACAATATTCCTGCCTGTACAACACTCCCCAGGTCAACCTTAATGATTTCGTGGGCCTTAAGGGCTGAAATATTTTGCATTTAAATGCCATATTTGCAGTATTACAGGGTTCAACAACATGCATAAACATAAAAAGGACTGTTTATATACCATTGCCTTTAGTACATTCTTATTGATCAAAGTTGACAACTACACATGTTGGATAAAGAGAAACATCATGATGATGTATTTTTGTTGCATTATTTATCATGGCTGGCCTGGTAGGGCGACAGTCCCTGAGGTAATATGTCTCCTGATACATTATATCAGACAAATCTCTGGCTCACTCTGGAGAGTTTTCGCCTCAGAGTTTTATAATGCATTCATTTGCTGTTATGTAACATTTATGTTTTAGGTCGGGGAATCTGTGAGTGTGTGTGAAATGGCTGCAGAGAAATATCTACTGCTAATTTCATGTTTTATTTATTATCAGATTGTAGTCGTCTGGGAAGGACTGACATTGTGTTTGTTCAATGTGAGACAGTTTGCGAATCTGTGGAGCTGGCTTGATGTAGGCAATAGATGTATAACGCTAAAACACACAACTGCATTTCTGTGACTATAACAACTAACACCAGCGTGAATTAAAGGTGTATTCCACCAATTTAGTAATGCATGGCCCTAGAGCTGGGAGAACTGAAAGAGACAAAAGGTCTTATTGATAGCATTTTTATGTAGATGAATATATTAAAAAAAAACATATATATAAAAATATAGGCGGTTCCAAAATTAATGTTTTGTTTATATCTCTGTGAAAGATACTTGATGTTTGTTTCCCACTTCTAACAAGAACTGTGAGTCAAAAGTATAATGACGTTGGTATCACGTGGTATCTCTGGGTCATCATGTGGAAAAAATGGATAAATGGCTGAGACTGATGGTGAGTACCTGGCAATGACTTGTTGTGAAGTAAATGCAATGGAACAGGGGAGGAAGAATGCAATATATAGTGGCTGACTGTTATCAATACCACCTTTAAAAAGATGGCTCCTAAAACTGGAACCTACATCTCTCATAATGCAACTTGATAGTGTCTTTCATTAGACCCTGTTTGACGTCAATATTTCTACCAAAAAATTTACATTCCGGAGTCCAATCGGAGATTTGTATTATTTTCTTAAACAACAAAATTAGAGTCATTTAAAGGGGTATTCCACTGATTTAATACAGCACGGCTTAAAGCTGGGTTAACTGTGAGAGTCAAATTAAAAAAAGTTAATCGATGCAGAGGCCAAGATATCCTGGTCAAACTCCAAAAACACTGGATCCTACACCTCCCACAATCCAGCTGGATTGTGTCTTAGACCGTCTGACAGAAGACATACAATGGTTGATTACAGGCTGAGTATATACTGACAAATATCTTCATGTGTAAAATCAGTGGAGTGCCCCTTTAAACACTGTACCTTAATAATGAATTAAAAGCAGCTGACAGTGTTGCTATCTTTACACTCAAAGGTGGATCTATTTTGCCTTTTTCCTTTCCTTTAGTGTGATATGTAGTATTTTGTGCATGTCAAAGATCTGCAAAGTTACAAAGCCCAAAGTCCACCCCAAAGGGAGTTTTTAATCCAATTATTTAAATTCTATTTGATTATTTTATTCATGTATTCAAATGTTTTAAGTGCCTCTTATCTATGTTATTTGTTAGTCTGTTATCCATTAAATTGTTTTTTTAATTTATTATTTCACTTTTCTCTTTTATACTTCTTGTGCGCGTTAGTCTAAAATTATTTAACTGTTTATATTTTTACTGTTTGATTAACAGCTTCATCATCTATAAAGCACTTTGAATTGCACCATCCTGTATGGATGGTGCTGTACACATAAAGTTGATTTTATTAAGGACTGGATTAAAATCATTAATCATTAATATCATCAAGTACTGTTGTAAAGGAGATTACTGAGGTGTGCCAAAAACGTAAGCTGTGACAGAAGTCTGTTTCTTAGCAAATGTTGCAGCTGTTATCTGAGTTTTTGTTCAGCTTTAATAGGTCAGTTCACCCACGTTGTGGGTGTGGGTGTACCTCCACTTTCACTATTTTCACTGGGTCTATTTTTAAGACTGACTGTGAGGTCTTAAAATCATCTGTCCAGATTTGAAGTGTGTTACACAGAACCGGACATACTGTAACTTCTGGAAAGTCTAACTAATGTTGAGTTTTTCAGATATTATCATAGTTTAAGTATTTTCAAGTATTTCTTACTGTTATTTGATAGCAGAAAGTAGAGGGTAGAATAGAGTAAAGTGGTGACATTGAAAGTACATACTGTATATATTCATGCTATTTTTGTTCCTTTTGTGCACCACAAACACATCCATTGGACTGAATTGGTAGACAAAGTCTCAGAGATAGAAATCTCAAAAGCTCAAAACCAAAATATTCTGTAAGAGTTTATCAGAAAAATAAGTTTGTTTGTTTGTTTTGTTATTTTGTGAATTTAGCCTTTCAGGTTCCTCATATCATCACACCAGATGATATGTAGAAACTGTGAAGACTTTAGGTGAGAACAAGAGGGAGACGACTGGCATCCCTTATGTCCTGCAGCAGATAGGCGATTATTATATTTAATCAATTACCAGATGCCAGATTGGATTAGGATGGAATTATTAACATGCTACTTTCCCCACAATGCGTGTAAACAGCATAATTGGTTTATGTATGTAATCAGGGTGAGGACAATAATGAGATTATTGCATGTAAACACAGCTATATAATACTAATGACAAGCTCAGCTCCAGTTGTGTGATGTTGCTCTGATTAGCTGCTGCAGACCCTCGTGAAGATGGAGGATTAGATTTCACTCAAGTGACTGAAAGATTTGGATGCCTGGAGTTTATAATGTGTGTGAGAGTAAAAGGTATGTAGGGAGAGAGACAGAGAAGACAAAGCAATTTTAGAGATTGACAGATGTTTGAGGTGTGTTTAACAGATCCGAGTTGTGTTCAGAGTTCTTGCAAAAGCTGGGAATTGGTGTCAAAGCAGCTACTGTGCAGAGAGTTTCCACCAGATACACGGCTGTTTGGGTGTCAAGCTCATTATGTTCTGATTCGACGTACAGAATCAAAACATCAACAGAGAGCAAAACTCCAGTTTCAAATAAAACGAAATACAACTTAGTTTTGCCCTGGTTAATGGATTGGTTCCCATGTTGTCTAGTCTGTCTTAATACAATATTCACATATCTGTACGTTGAAAGCACTATTGGTTGTTGTGATTGTTCCTCCTGCAGAAGAGAAGAAACAGAATAAAACAATGAAATTATTCATACGAGCCGATGCAAATGAAGAAATGAAACAGAACAAAGTGGAATATAAAATGTAGCACCGAAGGAGGAAAATACAATTAAACAAAAAAAAAAGAAACTATACTGTTTATACAACCAAAATGTATGATGTATTTTATACACCAGAATTGAAAAAAAGAGGACATACAGTTTAAATGTAAAAAAGTGAAAAGGACACACAGTCGTTCAAAGCAGCAGTGACACTTATACATATAAAACGACACTGCAGACAAGCAGGGCGTTTAGATCGAAGCAGCACACAGAGAGTTTAGTGTTGACGTGTATGTATTAATCATCACCTGTTTTGAATGGTTACTGAAAGATCTATAATTGTTTAGTTATATGATGTGACTTGTAATTATATTCCACTCTGATGAACCTCTGGCACACCAGGCTGATTGGCCAAAGGCACTTAGGAAGGAAGGTGGAGTTCAATCTCCTCTTATAGACCCCCGAGTGACACGATTAGTGTGGGTTCTTCTGTTGATGTGAGCTACCAGTGTTGGTGGAGCTGAAGTCATGGACGACCTGGTATACCAAGCACTAGTTTTATCAGGATATCCAGTGTATATAGTCAGTGTGCTGACTTGACTATGACTTGCCCCAAACTGCATGTGATTATCATTAAGTGAGCATGTCTGTGAAGGGGAGACTCGTGGGAACCCAGAGAACCCATTTACATTCACATATGTAGAGGTCAGAGGTCAATGGACCCCTTTGAAAATGGTCATGCCAGTTTTTCCTCACCAAAATTTATTGCGACGTGTTATCATGACATGGTTGGTACCAATGGATTCTTCCAGACAGTGAAGTTGGTGGGGTCACCCTGGGCCCTGCTTGTCTCTTAGTTTCCTTCCTTGCTCCTTTCCTACTTTACTTCCTTCCTACCATTGATCTTTCTTTCCTTCCTTCTTTACTTCCTGTCCTTTCCTTCTTTGCTTCTGTCGTTCCTTCCGTCCTTTTCTTTCTCCCCTCCTTCCTTCTTTCAATCTTTCCATCCTTACTCCTTTCTTACTTTCCTTCTTTCTTTACATCTTTCCCTTCTTTGCTCCTTTCCTTCCTTTCTGTCTTCCTTCCAGCCATCCTTTACATGTACTTCTGTCTTTCCTTCCGTCCTTTCCTTTTTCCTTCCTACCGTCGTTCTTTACACGTACTACTGTCTTTACTTCCTTCCTTATTTCCTTTTCCCTTCCTAACATCCTTCTTCACACGTACTGCTGTCTTTACTTCCTTCCTTATTTCCTTTTCCCTTCCTAACATCCTTCTTCACACGTACTGCTGTCTTTACTTCCTTCCTTATTTCCTTTTTTTTCCCAACATCCTTCTTTACATATACTTTCAGCATGATATGGATTCCTTAGCTTTTGCAGTTTCATATGATGCCAGTATCTTCACTCTAGCTTCAAAACTGAGCCTGTTACAACCTAAAAATCTCAATTTGTGTAAATGCGGTAAAGAAATTACTGGTATTAAAACAAAAACGTGACAGTAACACTTCCAGTATGTATATACTGTATTTGTACAGAGATGCTGTTGGATTTTAAGTTGGTGAGCGGAGGATGAGTGGAGTTGTTGGCACCGACAGTAGGTATTATTTTAAGACATCTTTGCATAAATGTGAACGTGTCCTTCACTCAGAGGTTTTGTCTCTATGTGGTATCCAGCTGCAATCCTGGCAGGAGCTACTGATTTGCATGACAGCAGAAGTGCGAGTTTACAGCTTTTATTACACTCATATACAGTAGTCAGCACCGTGCAATTTGCTCTTTCATATCGATTGAAAAATGATGACTTAATTATGATAATTCAGTTTTTGCCTTGCAATTTTCCCCACTCTCCACAGAGAATTGTAATTAATCCATTACAAACAACACCTGTTATTCAATATGTTGATGAAGCCACCTCTGAGGTAAAACATTAAAATGGTGGCGATAGCAGCACAGTGCATCAGTGCGTGTGACTTGTACTCTTCAAAGGGCCGATTAAGCTTTCCTGATTGATTTCCCCCGATGAATCATAATAGCAGCGGTGAGTAAACTGCACCGCAGATGGGAAACCAAGACACAGAATGAGCATTTTTCATCCCTGAGAAGACGGCAGCAGATTTCTGTCACTGTGCTGTGAGTCTATATATGGTGGTTATTGTTAACATGTTTTTTACCTCAGCATTTATTTGTCGCCTTCAAGTGTTTGTACAGATTATATAAACAAGATATAATGTGTTAATTGGTGAGCTTCAGAGGTGATATATAAACTTTAAACAAAGCCTCAAACTGTTTCCTCCTTGTTTCCAGCCTTTATGCTAAGCTAAGCTAACTGGCTGCTGGACAGCCCAGCCAAGAGGGAACAAAAAAACATTAGTTGTTGTGCAGCTGTTTGGTGTTAATGGGCCATTAATTGACACTCCCACACCGCCACAACCCTGCGCTATATCGCTGCAACGGCTCATTTTATGTGAACGTAGCCTACATGTCAACCAGGTCCGGCGACGACGCTAGGGGGCGCGCAGCTCGACTCAACGGACCGCTTCACGCACTGACGTAGCCTATCATGGAGTGCAGGAAATAACACGGTGGGCAGCTCGTAAACTTTCAGTTATTCCGTATAAACAATCCACAAAAATCTATTTATGAAAACATCTGAGGTGACAAACAGGTTATGTCTCCACTGATCCTATTTCATTTTACAACTATATTGCCTAATATGACAGATTGGTCCAACTTCAAGTCTCTCTATCACCCCATGGGACCTTATTTTGCAAAACATTTACATAGTAGTCAATGGCTAGAGACATAGCATTTTTTGATCCTTTTTAAATTGTGCCATGAATCTCACACATGATGTTTGTCAATTCAAAAGATAATTTTGCAAGTCTAGAAAGTTGCAGTTTGTCGTAGTATAATTTGGTTTTATGTGAAACCGTTAAGTGAACTACACATCTTGCCTCACACAACCTACATCACTAACACGAGCTAACTTAGCCATGACCACACCCGCCTGAACGTTATCTGACCTGATGTGTTTGTTGTAGTTTGTAGTAAAACTGTTCAATTATCAGACTGTAAAAATACGTAATTAGAAAAACTTCACATCCAAAAGTTGTGTAGTGACGTTTCTCTCTCTGAAGCTACGATACAATGTGTGTTTCGTACAGGGATGTACTCACACCAGTAACGGGTCTGATTGTTCTTTCTGGTCCTGGCTGACAAAAAAGACCAGGAGTCGCTGGATAAAACACACCAGGTCAGATAACGTTCACAGCTAAGTTAGCTAGTATTGATGATGTATGTTGTGCGAGACAAGATGTGTAGTTCACTGAACGGTTTCACACAAAACATAACGACAAACTGCATCTTACTTGACTTGCAAAATTATGTTTTAAATTGACACATATCATATATGAGATTCATGATTCAAATCAAATGGGATCAAAAAATATGTCTCTCGTTGTTGACTACCGTACATATTTTTCCGAAATAACATCACATGGTGGTCCACTGGAGGGCCGCCTCTTTGCAGAATGCAGACTCTCCTTCTTTCCTTACCAAATTAATTAAAATGTTGGATCTGGTGGAAATGCACTGTTAGTAGCCTCCCCCATCCGCCAAGCGGCGCCACATTCATACGAGCCTCCAAAGCTCATCACAGCCAGTCTAAACAAATCCCTGTAACTCTACAAGGAAGGGGGTGAATCATTTTCATTCATTCATCGTCAACCGCTTATCCCGTTAGGGGTGCGGGGGGGCTGGAGCCGATCCCAGCTAGCATTGGGCGAAGGCGGGGTTCACCCTGGACAGGTCGCCAGTCCCATCGCAGGGCACATAGAGACAGACAACATAGAGACAGACAACCATTCACGCTCACATCCACGCCTACGGGCAATTTAGAGTCATCAATTAACCTAAATTGCATGTTTTTGGAGGTGAGAGGAAGCCGGAGTACCCGGAGAAAACCCACGCTTACACAGGGAGAACATGCAAACTCCACACAGAAGAGCCGCAAGCTGGAATCGAACCTGCGACCCTCTTGCTGTGAGGCGACAGCGCTAACCACTACACCACCGTGCAGCCCGGGGTGAATCATCCCTCCTTTAAAAATCAGCAAATCACCTACTGAATATAACTGTTTAAACGGGGAAACCATGAAGGAAATTATTGTTATCCAGTTTGAGATCAGTGTTAGTGATGATGTTTAATAAATTCAGACACTTAGAATTTGCGAACAGCCAGAAAACAGCATTAGAAATCACCATGAACACCTTTCAGCTGCTCCAGCTATAATTAATAGGAGACTTTGTGCACTAAAAACAGTTTCAACAATGCCTGTCCAAACTTTTCCATTTGATTGAGTTTTATATCTGGGCGGCGCCGTGGATTCCAAGCCATAAATGCATCCTGATCCTTCGGAAATCATCCAGGATTACTGTCAAAGTCACATTTTCTATCATTTACAATTCATTTTCAATGGATGTGCTCAGTGCGAAGTCAGACTGACATTCCACATTATGGAACAGGACAAAATTTTCTTTCTTGTTTCCGGCATAAGGAGACAGAAGCGAATGTTCACTCAGGATTTGAAGCTAAATATAATATGAAGACGTCTGTGAGACATTTGACAAGCTGAGACTCTGCTCCTCTCCAAAATGCTGTTGTCAATGCACTGCCGCTGTTTACAGAATTGTTTCTATCCTTCACATCTACAGTATACGCTGTCAGTATTATATGCAGCATATCTAAAATACAGGCAGCATGTTGTTGTGGTCACATATTTCTCCACCATATATTAAGGCCTTGGAAATAATCCCTCAGGATGACATGCTCCTATTTAGCCAGCCTTTTCAAACAGCTGCCTTATTGTCCTGACATTTCAAGGGAATTAGTTATTATTCAGACGTGTTTATTGAGACTTATTGTCTGATCTTGTATTATTAAACTCCCTCTCTGCTGACTTGAAATTCCACTTTACTAAAGTGCTTTGACTTCAACTCAACTTGAAGTGAGATATGAATAGTAAACAATCAACCGCAGTCTATGAGATGACATCTAATACCAACATATTTAAAAATAAAAATATTCGAGGTATGAGATTTTTAAGCCATGACATTAGATAATTAAAAAAAAACATTATGTAACTTTCAATGGGAATAATCTGACCTTGTTAAGAAGCTAACGGCAATGTGAGGATCATTACAAGGCAAAGCACGTATGGTGTCAGCAAGTGTTCGACTGTGGCTTAACCTACTGTCTCTAGCAAAAGTTGCCATCAACCAGCCTATGAAACACCCTCAGAGTCTCCAGTCTAGACTGTCAGAGCGCCACAGACAGGTTCTTTGAACTCATAAAAACAGAAAGTTAAAAGCAAAACAGGTTTAAATGGGGGAGATGCTGGAGGATGCGGCGTCTTGTTAACAAGGTCCACCATGAGTGGAGAGAAACTTTCACACTAGTGATCTAATTTAGAGTTGATTTACTGAGAACCAGACTGGAGGCTTATTGTGCCACCGAGAAAAGGTCAGGAGTAATTTTTGACTAATGTTGTTTTTATCTTTGGCTTGCTGTCTTCCTGATTAATTATGTTCAAGATGAACATGTAGAGGACTTACTGGGGTGCCCGCTGTGGCCTGTGTGGGTATAAGAAGCACTGATACCCTCAGGTCACCAAGTTTGGGTAGAAAGAGAGATACAATTTAACCCTGTTTCTCTATGAGTTATGACACATTGAGTTGCTGAAAAGTTTGGATTTTTAAAACTTTGGAAAGTTATGCTAAACAAACTACTGTACAATATGCTCAGTTTCTGATATTTGTTGTTTCACTGCAATGAGAACAGTCCTCCCACAACCTGCCACCCATCACCTATGACCGTCTCACACATTTAAAAAATGTTTTTTTCACTTATGTGCATCATAGTCGAGTGGTTAAATTTTATGAGCATATGTTATAAAGTATTTATGAGTATTGTGCATGGCCATGAATATAAAAACATATATAAGTATAAAAAAAAGTCTACAGGCAAGCTGGCTACTCAGTGAGACTATACTTTGAACTTTGAGGTAAATGCTAACATCAGCATGCTAATATGCTGTGAGAATATTAGTATGCTGACATTGTTACCATGGTGATATTTAGCAGGTATAATATTAGTATGTACACATAGAAGGAACGAACATAGTCAACATGATGTCACCCAGTGGTTTGGCCGTCGCCATGTTGGCTTTTGCCCATCTCCATCTTGTTTTTTTGCAACCAGAAGTGACCCAGAGGGTGGAGCTAAGATAAGACAACTCCCAGACAACACCATAGTAGCAACCTGTCAATCACAAGGTAGCCACGCCCTAAAGCATCCCCTGCTTTATGGCCTATTTGACTCTAAATCGGACCATAATTTACTAAATGAACATCATGCTGTATTGAAGAAGACTTGAAACTAGCGACTGAGACCATAAACTCATGTTTACAGTGTTTACTGAGGTAATAAATCAAGTGAGAAGTAGGCTCATTTTCCCATAGACTTCTATATAATCAGACTTCTTTTCGCAACCAGAGAAGTCGCCCCCTGCTGGATATTACAAAGAATACAAGGGTAAAGTACTACAGCATTGGCTTCACCTTACAGACCCAGAGGTTGCCCACTGCATGTACACCATCTTAGCATAGCAGATGTTTATATTCTAACATTTGACAAGTATAACTAAATACAAAGTACTCATTATTTGCAGTTTTACCATATACTTGGACATAAACCAAAGTAATGAATACTTTTTTTTTAATTTACCTGATGTTGATGCTAAATAAAAGTCAGGGAACCATCAAGTTAGTATTACAATTCTTCCTGTGGGGAATATACGTTTGTGCCAAATTACATGGCAATCCATTCAATAGTTGATAAGACATTATACTCAAAATCACAAATGTCAACTTCACGGAGGCACAAGAGGAAAACTCAGGGTTCACCAAAGTCATGGGCATGCCAACAATAACAAACATTAAAATCAGTGTACTCTAAGAATAAAGTTATTTGTTTTATCGTCCTATTTAAAGGTTCAAAGTGGAGATAAAAAGACAAAAATCGGTCCAATGTTAAAAGGAGTGCATAATTAAACCCATTTTAAAAATCGACTCTGTAAATGTTAGGCTACAAGCGCAAAGATGAGCTGAAATGATGTGAAATTTGTGTGATCTGTAGGAGGGGCCACAGAGCCCAAACCACTCCAACAAGCTCACCTAAATAAGGAAAAGCAGAAGGACAAGGATTGACTGTAAAATCAAGAGTTTTTCCTCTGTTGCACAGCTCTAATTATCACCACACTGTGAAATCACATTACTACTGCCACTGCTCCAAACAATTGCACATGCAGTAAATCTCACAATTTTACCCTCAGAGGTGGAGAGGACCCTGGGGCAGCTGCTCACTCCCTGTCTGAGTGGGCCAGGCCACATTTTTGCACATATAGATGTATATTGTGATCCTCACAACATCACATTGATCAGTGATCAGTGAAAAAGGCAAAAGAATCACTGAAGAGGTACTGCCTAAATATCAAGGCTTTCCAGATCTCTTGATATCCTGCAGCAAGGTATCACGCTGAAGCACATACTAGGCCCACCTGTCCAGCAGAGGATAGGGTGTCAGTGTTACATTTACCTCACCAAGGCGTCAATGCTACATGCCTGAAGGTGCAGTAGCCTACCAGCAGGGTCACACAAAACCACTCAGGTTTAGGAAAAACATCATGGTTGGGCTTAAAATATGTAAGGTAACACATACAGAAACAACACAACATCAGTAAGCGTCGTTACAAAACCTGGGACAAACCTCACTCACGTTACTTGCAAAACAAAACACTAGTCTCAATCAATGTCTCCTGGTTGAAACTCCAGATTTTTGTTGGACCCATCAACCTCCTACCGCTCACCATAAGTGGTCGTTCTCCCTTTTTATTCTATGTTACCAACTCTGAGCGTTGCATATTCACATGGATGTGTTTACACTGCAGTCAGTACAGACTACATGGCGTGAAAATGACACGCCTAAAGCAAGAAGAGCGTTCTTATTACACGCTGTTGCCTTGAGCATTATTGTGTCAAACGCTTTTTCGTGCAGCCTAGCTGTATCCTGACGCCTGGTAGTGTGACGTCCGTCAAACTTCGGTGATGGGTTTCTTTTGTTTTTTCATGTTTCATGTGAGCACTTCCTGTTTGATTGTGAAATCCTAATCCTCCCTCTCGTTTCAGTGCACTTCACTTCCTGCCTGCATGCTCCCCGCCCCTCGGAATGAATGACTGCACTGACCTAGTTTCGTCTCCACTCACCTGCGTCCGATCGTCTCCCCCGCCCCTGATTGTGTTCACCTGTTGATAGTTAATCACTCCCCTCACGGGTACTTAAGCTGTGTTCCCCTGCCTTTCGTTGCCAGTTCGTTATGTTCCCAGTGATTAACAACCAGCGTTTCTTCCTAGTGTTTTTGCCTGCCGTGTACCGAGACCTTTGCATGTTTTTCGACCCTGAGCTTTGCCTGTCAGACCAGATTTGTTTGCCTGAGTATTCTGCCTTCCCGTGTACCGACCTGTTTCCGAATAAAGACCAGCGTTGTTTTGAATCTGCCTGTTTCAAGAGCTGTGCTTTTGACAGAGTGTAAAACTGAATTTCCCCACTGTGGGACTAATAAAGGAATATCTTTCTTTTTTTTTTTTCTTTCTTTCTTGAGTCCTGTTCTGCCTGTCCGGAGCCCCTGGCGTAACAGGTAGGGCGCTTAGCTGGAGACTGACCTCTACATTGAATGAGCAAGAATACAGACATGTTGTCACTCTATGTGAGAGCTGTATTCATGTTCATAAGAGTGAATGATTTGCAGCACCAGCAACAACCCCAGTTCGCCAGTGCTCCCCATAGACCATCCCACTGTATCTCTTGAGGAACACAGGCCTGTTTTAAGAACATAATGAAGACACATTTAGCAGTCTCTTCTGACCCATTGTTTTTTGTATTGAGATTACAGGCTGGTCCACGTTTCAGTGACCAGGATGAAACCACACTTTACAGCTCGTTCCAAAGAGTCTTTGCGAGCTTGTTGACCCAGCTGTTTGAACATACCCTCTGGGCCCTTCTTTAAAGACAAAAACCACCACCCAGCCCTCCAGTCCAACGTATTCCAGAAATCTCAATGTCATTTGAGAGATGTATCAGCTATGACACCCTGAAATCCAGAGCCCTCATTACTTCAGGACTGATCTTGTCCACCCCTGGCACCCTCCCACTGTGGAGACCTATGCAGTAACCTCTGCCAAAGAGATGAGCAAGGACTCTCTTACCAATACTTACGAGAGAGTGTAACTATTGAGTTTTGAATCTGGCCAAAGTGTTTCCTCCACCAACAGTATTTCCAGTCAGTCATTTATCTATTTATGTTCAAATAGCTTTAAAGGAGTCATTTGTCTCTTGTAGGTTGCCTCAAAGACGACCTCTGACTCATCCCTAGTGCTGCAGCAATTTGCCATATGTGCAGATGTGAGAAAGCAGCCGGGGTGTGAACGTCTATCTCAAGTTCTTCACAAGTATTTCTGTCGGTTCCGATGAACAAATGAGTGCAACATTGTCAGGGTCAGAGGTTGTACTTTTTGATGAGCATCCTTCCATTGAGACCAGCGAAATAATAACCTTCATCCCTGAAGTATTTTGGTTAGTTTAGTTTCTGTTCGTGTTTATTTGTTAACCTACTGAACTGAAACTGGCGCCAAACTCAATGGGTGGTTGTTGACACAAAAAGAGGACTGGAGCATGCTGGCTCAAGGATGCGATGAGTGGAGCCATGATGGAAAGTTAGTTGAACTCACCGGGGTTTCAGGTAAGGCCTGCATTCACCAGCCTGTTAGTAGCTGGTGCACCCATATGGCTGCACAACAAATAATTTTACCAGTACTACCTTTGCCATCATAAACACCTTGAATGTTTCAGAGAAGAGACGCTTTTGGCCAGTGCTTGAAGTGTGGAAAGAAAATTGCCACTACTTCCCTTATTAACATGTTGGCGTGTATCAGCCGGTATCAGTAAATCATTATTACATTCTGAATTTCTGCAGCAAATAAAAGATACTAGGAGGCAATTAAAGATTTGAAGATTTCTGACTTTAAACTATGTGATTTCACATAATTTTGGACCAGTACCATTACTAGTTAAATAACTTCATTATTTACAAATATCTGAACATTTAATTCTTCTGGAAATGTTTTGCCCCGTAAAATCATATTCTATAATATCAAATTTAAACGATGTTTCCTTAAGTGTATTTGTTCATAAATAAAATAAAAAATAAAAATAAAATAATAAAATAATAAACAGCTCCCTAATTATTTTACAAAAGATTGTGAAAATTGAATCAATAAATTACAGCACCGTCATCCTCACGCCCTCCCTCATGCCATTCATTGGCTTGTCCAGATGATTGTTTTTGTGTTCATACGCCTTATGATGTGCACCGCAAAAACACTTACTCTGCGCCGTATAACGGCCGGGAAAACCCCACCATTATGAATCGGCCAGAGAATCTGATATGGACAAGGCAGAAAGAGTACCGTCAGTTTAAAGTCCTGAAGTCCTGGTCCCAGAAGTACCAGAAGTTCTGATGTGAAAGATAATGATGTCACGATACACCAAAGAGTAAAATGTACAAGTGCGTACAAGTACTGACCCACTTTGAGGACTGTTTTTGTCATCAAACGTGGTCAGATGCCACGGCATACAAACTAGTTTGACGTTGTTGTCCACTAGCTTGTTCTTGCCTCTATGATAGCTACCAAAAAACATTTTTCCTAGCTCCAAGGAGCTGGCTCAAACAGTATTTGCCCCTTAACTTGTTAAAGGTCCACTATAGTATGAACAGTATCAATCATTGAATCACACATGGCGCATACAGGATCGGTGAGATGAGATGTAGCAGATCCATGCGTCACATTTCCATCACTCATTCACAGCCATGAAAGATTCTCCACCTTTAATACGGTGGTTCGGTGATAGGCTGGTGGCATACAGCGTGGTAAGGGATGTAGATGGCCAGAACAGAGTAATTGCTCTTGTATCGTGGGAATGAGACCAAATTGGAGGTTAGAGCTACGTTGATTGAGAAGCAGCAGCGATGGCAAGTAGGGGCAGATTTCCTCCCTGGGAGCACAGATAAGGATGACACAGACAAAAAGAGTGGGGAGACCCAGGCATCTATTAAGAGATGTGTGTGTGGGCTGCCAGCAGGGACACACAAGTAAGCAAGGGAGTCAGAAAAGCGCTAGTTTGCTCTGTAATGAGCTGAATGAGTGTAATATTGTGTGGCGGTGTGTCTAGTTTGGCCTCGGCGTAGGAGGCTTCCTCCACCTCACCTTGGGCCCTGCCATTGTTTCATCTAAGCTTAATGATCCTGCGTGCACTGTGACAAGCACAAGAGTATATTAGTGACACTGTGCATTCAGACCAGGGATCGTTATAATGAATATGCTGCACAGGCAAATCCATTAGAAAGCATTTTGACAGTGGTGTAAATCTGAGAGTGCTACAAGTTGAGAAAATGCAAATGTTGGTCTACCGTCAGTCTCAACGAGCACTCATTGAGTAATTTCATTGAGCAATTGCTGTATACACTGTATGCATCAGTTCCATTTTGAGGTACATTATAGTGAAACTGAAAATGCCATGGTACTTTTTGTAATAATCATTAAGTTACAGAACAATACCTACTTCTCCAGCCAGTTCAGACTCAATGGCGTATGAGTAACACATAATCGGAAGTTATTTTGCATGCAACAAGAACACTATTCTTGGTTTTGGTGTATCATTGTACACCATGTAGTCTGTATTGACTGCAATGTTAACGCGTCCATGTAAATATACTATGTTCAGAACTAGTGACATGGAATAAGTGAGAAAGACTGCTTATGGTGGGTGGGATGGGAGGTGGATAGGTTCAACAAATACAGGACTGTCGACCAGGATACTGGTTTTGATGTCTATTGCTATTTTGAAGTTACGTTAGTGACGTGTTTTCCATACTTCTGTTTGTTGTTTTTCTGTCATGTCAGACAATGAGGTTTTTCTGTTTTTTCTGTATATATTTTACTTAGTTTACGTAAGTATTTTAAGCCCAACCATGATGTTTTACCTAAACCTAGTACACTGCTTGTACCATGGCCAGAATGCAGCACAATACCAATTTCTCCAGCTCAGTCGCACCACATGGCGCATGAATGACACCATAATCGCAGCTCATTTTGCGTGCAATAAGCACGTCGTTCTTGCTTTTGGTGTGTCTTTTGTATGCTATGAAGACTGTACTTACTGCAGTGTAAGCACATCCATGTAAATATGCTATACTCAGAGTTAGTGATGTAGAATAAAAAGTGAGAAAGTCTGCTCATGGTGAGCAGGAGAGAAGGTGGATGGGTCCAACAAACGCAGTTGCGTGAGTGATGTGTTTTCTGTACTTCTGTTTTGTTGTTCCTGTACATTTTTTACTTAGTTTATGTACTTATTTCAAGCCCAACTATGAAGTTTTTCCTAAACCTAAGTAGTTTTGTTGCCTAAGCCTGACTGCAGCTGTTACTGTAGTTTAAATGTGGACAAATGACACATGAAAAGGCTAAAATGTGTTTTCATGACACATGGTCATGTCCTTGTAATGTTATCTCATTGATGCATAAGATCAGGTTGATTTCTCTCACTGTGGCCAGCTATTTGGAACTCTTTGGCTCTAGTACATTGTGAAAAGTAGGAGGTTCTCTAGCTAGCCGTCTCACCATTAAGGTAATTTTTTTGCAGATAAGGCTCAATACAAGGGGTGTTTGCAGGCAGCCCCACTCTCCCAAAGACCTCTAGATAATTAAAGGAAAGTAGGAGCTTGGGGTGATCTTTGTATCCTGATGCACAGCCATGGATCTCAGCATTCAAGCACCACTTGTGGTCTCTCTAGGCCTCCATTGGAGGACAGGGGAGGTCATGACACTACCCAGCTTGATCAAGGATTCCTCCGTCTTTTGTTCTCCATAGTTTTCCTCTCTAGAGTGCTCTGTTGCTGTCGGCAATGTGTGTGCTATGTTGTGTACTGGCCTTTAATGATGCAAAATTAAAATAATTCCATGCCTTTTAATATCCTGTCAGGGAAAATTGGCAATACAACTTAGTATGATAATTAGTATCCGCTGCATTTGTAATCACAGATTGTCTGAATCGAAAATTCTGCTCCATTCCAACTCTACAAAGCTCACGTAGAGGCACGCAGATGTCAGTGTCTCTATGATGCATGGTAGCCAGCCTGTTTTCTTTATCAGCGCAGTGTACTGTACTCTTCGGCTCGCTCCCAGCAACATACCTCCCCTGACTCCGAGATAAAACATGGGGTCTGTCACACAGACTTGTGCTGAGGCCCGGCAGGGGAGCCCTAATGATTGCAATAAAAAACAAATGCAAATGATTACCTTGGGGTTCCCTCTTGTGTGGAATCTGTCGCTCAGCCTCTGGCTGTCAGGATGGATCACTGCCATCGTCTGTGGACATGGAGTGTTAGGAAAATAAACACCGACTGGGCCAACGCAGGCAGCAACAATGCAATAACAATAATACTATTATCTGTTACATTGTCAAGGCAAGCTAGGACCATATTTGGTGAAGAATGATGGGTCACGGCTGAGCAGAATCACATCCTGCCAATCCCGCAGATCAAATTAGCCCGTTTTCATTTGTAAGTTTTGATATTTCACCATTTTACAGCCATACAAGAGTCAGAAATTATTTCTGTCATTTGTGCAAATTCATGATACTCTTTGTCATGCTAAATATCGTCCTCTCAATACCACCAGTATCTACAAAGCATCACATTTTCACTGAGAAAATAGCCCTGTTTTCAGCTCTGATGGTGCCTTTATCAGTGGTGGAAAGTAATACTATACTAAGGTACTTCATTTATTTTCATTTTATCCTACTTCATACTTGTATTCCAATATAGTTATTTACTCGCTAAAGTTAGTGGTTACTTTTCAGATTAAGATTTTACATACAAAACTTAAGAAAATTGAGTATTGATTAGTTTAAATTTGCTCCACAGCGCCCAACTCCAACTTTACTTTAAGTACATTTAGTCATTAATATCTCTATAATTTACCTTAAGTGACATCTTAAATGCAAGACTTGTACTTGTAATGGAGTATTTCTATAGTGTGGCATCGCTAATTTATTTAAGTCAGTGGTCTGGCTTTTTTTGCCTGAATGTAATTACAATTAATCAGTGGTGCATATGGAGTATGCCCTCTTTTTCTTGACATTTACAGTATACCCACCTCTCAGCCAAAAAGCCACTGGAATATATAGGAGAGTATACGCATGTAACTTACCCATCTCCACCTACAGTACACCTGCCTTATCAACAACCACTACACCACTGCACAAAATGGGCATTCTGCAAAATTAAATGTGTTCTAAGGTTGTAGCACCACAAAACAAAATGTGTTATTATTAAATACTCAACCAAATTAGAATGATTAAAAAAATCACTAAGTACATAAAATTAGGTTTAAAAATCATGAAAAAACTAAGCAGCGCTGGGGGCGTGTCCGCTGAAACCACGCCCAATCACGGGTGAGGGTTGATTACATACGTACAGTATATACAACATTTCCTGTTTAACTTTCCAAATTATACTGAATTATGTTAGTGAAAGAAGTCATTTCACATGGGCTGTGATGCTGAAACAATTTATCCACTGCTTTACGGCCACAACAGTAGTGACAGAGTCGGCTATGGTGGAGCACAACTTAACTCACTTGGTTGTGATTGGCCAGTCCTGGACCATGTATGCAGCACGCTCTCATGTGAACCCCGAATAACACTAAGCGAGGGCCAGTGAGGACGCTGGGCGGCTGGTAAAACTTTATGGATTTTTTGACGGCCCTCTGGGATTTGTTCGGGTATGCCAGTTAGCCACCGTTACCAAACTTTATGCTGAGGAAAGTAGGTGTGGATAACCGCTGATGCTATGTCCTTATATGGTGTTAGGGGAGGGGTTACGCTAAGGACGGCTACAGCGCGTCATCGAGCCACGATTTCAGGCCCGCCTAAGAAATCCTGAACACAAGAATAAAGAAAAAGTTTAACACCACAATTCACTTTTACATAGTTCACTGCCTTTTTTTATGTTCTCACCTCATTGTCTAACATGTATAATGTCAAAGTTGAAAAATAAAGTGCATATTGTGACTGTGACTCTGAATTCAAATTATGTGAAACAAGCACATTAAATATAACTGTGTGAATATGTAATTGCTGCTAAACCTTTATAATTGCCTGACACTATACTGTATACGCTGCCCTTTATACAATGTTTTATGTATGTGCAGGGCTTCTTTAAATGAGGATATTATAATTAGTATGCTTGTCAAGTTTTCAGCCACAGGCCAAGTTGCCACACATTACTGTAATGTAGTTTATTTTGTTTTTTACATTTCACTCCCAGGTCAGGGTTAGAATGAAACAAACACATCCTTTTTCATCAACTTGACGATCATCAGTAGCTATATGTTTTTTTTTCACTGCGGGCAAAAAATGGAAATTATTCCCATGCCTGCTGTTGAATGGCCAGAGTTACAGTATATGTGAAAATGCTTTGGCTCAAGTAGGTCATAACTAAAGAGTTGAGTCAACACAAAATGAGAAGCTCATATAAAATGATTTTTTGAATTATTTCCTAAAGCATGTCAGGCTTTTTGGATTTAGAGGACAAGAGCGGTCAAACCAGACAAGAGCACAGAGCAGTATATCACTCTGGAATAAAAAAGAGAGCCATGGATTTCTGAAATTAGGCCTCGGGGGGCTGCATGTTCCACATGAAATCTCCTTCGTTGGTCCTTGGTGGTTGGAGCGGACATGTGATGTTTGACTCGGGGGTAAAATCTGCCTCCAGCGTTACGTCAACAGGTGAACTGAGACTTGCATTATAGCGATGTGTGATTAGTTCAGGGAAGGGCGAGGGAGACTTTACCGCAGACAGATGGATCATGCATTGTCTCTGGTAAGCATCCCACAGTGTAAGCCGGGTTAATCCTCAAGGCAAGATGTATTGCTTCGGTTTTCTCAAAATAGACATTTTTACAGTGAGAAAAAAAAAACACCTATAATACTTAAATAACTTACACAGAGATTCACAACACATTGATTCAAGGTCAACAGGAGCTTCCATTGTACAAACCTATAAAATATAAAATAGTAAGATTACAAGCTTGAGATCACATTACAGTGGTGAAATACAAACACACCTACAGCAGTATTGCTGCAGCTGGAAATGCCTGCTATTCTATTTCAGGTATTTTTAGTGTGTGTTGTAGTGATTTGGTTGTTTGGCTCCTTCGGGGCTCAAGGTGCCTATCGGTCAAAACAATCTAAACAACAATTTTATGATTGATTTGTCATGCAGTTATAAAAGAGGATGATATAAAGTACACACTGTGTGTCCTGGAAGACCTGGGATAGAGATTGTGTTCGTAATAATGATGATTCATTTGTTGTACGAAGGGGGAAAAACATTATCAGCTTTTGTTTTTAGCTCATTTTGCTAATGATGTCTTTGTCATTACGCAAATGACCAGAAAGCCACCAGAAGAGCGTCTTAAAATATTAGACTTCTTTTTAAATGTGATATTTTTTGCCCGGATAAAAATACATGAAAAGAAAAGTTAACTTCACATGCCTCCTTTGATATTTTGGGAATGTATATGTCATTATGAGTGATACAATATCCCCACTGCAGGAGCAGAGAATTACAATGAAACATAATGTCATTAGGGCCGTTCTCCAAGTTTGAGGTGGACTTAACTGTCGGCTGAAATGACTTTTCTAATGAACTAAATTTGAATAATGTATTCACGGACAGATTTGGAGCGCTGATATGGTGATGATTAGGATATATGACTAAAGACCAGATGCGGCAATCCACCTCTGTGTGATGCATGACACATTCACGTGATTAATGATGACTTGTGACGTTTGCGCTAGGTTACTCAAAGAGCGACAGAGACAGCTCCTTTCGCGGAGATAAACCACAGGCTCAAGTATTCACTGAGAGCATGTGAGATGAGAATCTTTATCCAGCTCGTAGATTCTGCTCAGCGCTGGGACCTGGCAGAGACAAATTTAAGGCACACGGTGCTCTACATTTTTTTGCTTACTGATAAACAATGGTGGGGATTTCTAAGCATGCAGATTCCTCATTCAAGAAACATTATGTATGGGGTCTGTTTTCATACAACATATGCATGTGTTGAATCAACAGAAATGCAGGAAGAGTCAGTGATGTACAATTCATGAGGCCAACGAAAAAAGTGCGTGACTAGAGCTGTCAATTGATCATGATTAATCTCATGATTGTCAATAGTTTATTGCAGTTAATCACAAATTAATCACGCGTTTGTATATCTGTGCAAAATGTAGCTTAAAGGGAGATTTTTCAAATATTTAATTCTCTCATCAACAAGGGAGTGGGGAAATATGCTGCTTTATGCAAATGTATGTATATATTTATTACTGTAAATCAATTAACAACACAAAGCAATCATAAATATTGCCCAGAAACCCTCACAGGTACTGCATTTAGCATTAAAAATATCTCACATATAGGCTGTCATTCATCATTCATTCATTCATCGTCAACCGCTTATCCCGGTGGGGGGGGGGGGGAGGTTGGAGGATCCAGCTGCATAGGGCGAAGGCAGGGTACACCCTGGACAGGTCGCCAGTCCATCGCAGGTCACATAGAGGCTGTCAAGCATTCACACTAAAATCCACACTTAGGGCAATTTAGGTGATTAAAAAAAAGAGTTTGGAGGGGGGGGAAGGGAGAGGAAAAAAACAAAAGGGGGAAAAAAATCCAACAGAAGAGCCGGCTGGCGCCGCGCCTTTGTGTGGGCGACAGCGCTAACCACTACAGCACCGTGCAGCCCACATATAGGCTGTCAATCACCAAAAATATTAAATTGTGATAATCACATGGTTATACCAGTTTTTTCCTCGCCAAAACTTGTGCAACTTTGGAGCATTATTCAGTCTCCTTTGCGACAAGCTAGTTTGACATGGTTGGTACCAAAGGATTCATTAGGTCTTCTAGATTCATATGATGCCAGTATCTTCAGTCTTAAAACTTGAAAGTCTAAATAGTGGCAGAGTCCGACATCGGCGAGTCGGATTTTAAAGAGGTTTATCAAAAATTGCAAAAGAGAGAGAGCAGCAGCGATGGGAGCGGGTAACGTTATGGACTCCGGCCCAAGCAGGAAAAGTTAAAAGTTTGGTTTGTCCGTTCTAGAGAACTGTTGAAACATGGCGGTGCAAGATGGCGGACTCCGTGAGGAGGGGACCTGCCCTATGTGGCTAATTCTCTGGCAGCGAAAACACAGTGACTCTTATTTTCAGTTGATTATACACTAATCAAAACATGCTTATTTATGTTATTTTCCATTTCTGCCAATAGATCCCTCAATTGTTAAACACTGGTCCTCTGAAGAAATTTGTGAAGTTAAATCAAATTAGCGTTAACGTGTTATTGCTTTATCTTTGATAAAAAATTACCACCCCAAAACCTTCACCTTCACTTAGGCCTGCATACACCTCTATGGGAAAAAGCTGTATCGCCACTCAATATTTGAGATGCTCCAGTTTCTTAATCACTTGTGAGAGAATACCAAGATATGGGCAGCACACAAATCAGGGACTCTTCATTGCTGATAATGTCCTTGAGGACTCTGGTGACTATAGACAGCAGGAACATTAACCTGGCCTCGCTCAGCAACCTGCACTGAAGCACTCCACGTACCGGCTTTTTAGGTCCTGTAATCTCGAGATGTCCATCACACTTCTAGCAACCAATTAACAAAGGGCATTACACTTGAACCTAGTGTTAAGTTGTGTTTTCAGCTTTCTCAAGAGTGTATACACACAAAACGGAGATCAATATGATCTGGCATTCAATGAAGCACTTGTCTAATAATAGAGGATTTGTTTGTGTCACAGAGACACCTACTGGTTTGGATCTTCTTTGAGGGCTTTTGTGCAGAAAAAAAGGACTTGTGGACTGGAAAGTTTACACAAAGGTGTAGAAATGTGTCCTCAGTTGTCCACATGTATAGAAGACAGCGTGTTTTGTGTGAGTGCCGCTCGTTTGTGCTTTTTTAGTCGGCAAACAAAGGCAGATGTGTGTAGATTGGGATTTAAGATTCTGATTTAATTAGCTTTGACTCTTGGGGCTGCCTCTAAGGTAGTTGCTCCTACATGCTGCAAAACTCATTATGGATGAATTAATGAAGTGGGACGTACACTTGGCATCATCCATGTGGCATGCACTGATGCATTATGTATTATTATTATTATTTTAGGGCACGGGCAAATCAGGTTTGTTTTCCGGGTGTATATCAGGGACAGCAACGGAGAGGCATATTGATTCCAACGTGAAACTCACGTCATATACCACAAATGTTATATATACTCTGTTATCTTATTCATATCCCAGATCATTATATATAATACATTTGCGCAGAATGCTTTTGATATTGACTACTTTTGATTTGACAATGTTGTCTTCCACCACTTCACGTCTTTCTAGCGTCTACGTTACATAAAATATTGTTCACTTCAGATTCCACTTGTTCAACTGAGGAAGGTGCTTTACAGTCCATTCCCATTTCCTTTGATTAGATGTGGTTTCAACATGAAAGAATGAAACAACTTGAGATGAGCTCAAGTATGAAGGGGATACTTTGCAGCACAACTTGTACAACTTGGAAATGTCAAAACTACCACTGCGAGTAATTCTTTATATGAAGCTTCTGCTTAAAGGAACAGGGTTTTGATGTTTGCTTGGACTTTGATGACTTAAAACTGCACTAACCAATATCTTCATGTTAACAATGCATCAGAAGACTATTGCTATAAAATGATAAAGCCAAAGTTCAGATAAAGCCACTATACCAGGGTTGCAACTACGGCCTACTTACATTAATGATTAATCTGTCTTTCTTTCTTCTTACCTGATACATAAAATAATAGTTTGGTCGATGAAATTTCTAAAGCGCAACAAAATGATATGCTGATGTACGTTTTTGTCAACACTGAGAACCTAAAAGTATTTATTTTACTATCAAAGAAGGAAAGAAAAGCGGCAATTTTTCACAATGTAGAGGCTGGAACTTGTGGGGAAAAAGGTCTGTAATGATTTAACAATTATCACAATGGTTGATTATTTTTCTGCTGATCGACTACTGAAATGAAGTAACTGACTATTAGCTCTGACAGACAGACAAAGTTAGCGACTAGCTAATGAACATCTTGTAGAAATTAGCAGCTAAAGTGGCCTGTATTTTTCTTTTGAACTGATGACCTGTAAAACAAAGTTAAAAGGAGAGTGAATATTGGCCTGACATTTGTCAGGTTGCGAGAAGCACAAATCCAAATGAATGCTAATGTTGCTCCGTGTCAGAAGTGAAAATATGCAACTGCGAGACGAAGACAGAAAGATGAGTAGGGATGAGATCACCTTGAAACTAACAATATAAATCACTGCTGCTTTACGTTTCTTTTAAAAAACAAAAAATGTGATAAACCCACTGTGCACTACCTACATGGAGCCACATTAGCATGCTATAATGCTTGTTGCTCCGTGTCAGTTGGAAGTATAAATAGGCATCTATTTGCAAACACGTTAACTACAACAACTGTTGAAGGCGATAAAATGTCATCGCTATGTTCACAGCTTATTCTGCTGCCCACACATGGCCAAGAAATTAATTATTGCTGCTTTGAAATCCTTTAATAAAGAACTAAAGACGTGGTATACTAATGTGTGTTGGTTAACCCTGGAATGCAGTACCAGAACAACATGTACACCAAAGACTAAGTATAAGATGAGCTTGATAGCATCGTAAACAAAGGCATGCTACACCTATGTAATGTGTATATGAGTCTGAGCTCCACAGGCGGTGATAAACCTCACCTCAGCATCATAAATATCCTTGGCTTGTTTATTGCATCTTATCGCACAGCGTGGTCGACAATGCATCATTAATTTAAGAACCTTTCTAATGAATGTGAAATGAAAGACTCTCAAGCAAGCAATTTCTCCGCACTTATCATACGAGCAGAGACTGTAGAGGCTGTATTTTCAGAGTCCTTACCCGAGTGGTTGTGAAACCAGTGAGCTCTGCCGTCCTGCTTTGCTAGCCCCTCATCTTTCACCCGTGACAGAAATTACATGATTCAATGGTCCCGTGGAAGAAGCTGATGGACAGCCAGCTCTAAAATGTTAATAAACACACTGTTTTATATAGCAGCCTTTCATTTTTCACCAACAAATACAGCTTTAACCTTGTATGTCGCACCCCTCCTTCTGCTGCAGAGGTTATAGCTATAGTGACATCTGCAATTCAATTCCCACCCCCCTTACCCCTCACAAAAAAAAAAAAAAAGACATGTGAAAATAGTTTGAAATGAGATTCAAACAGTGAGTTCTTGTCCTTGTCACTTGTGATCTCATCAGGCGGAGTATGAAAGCAAATAAAAGGATGTTTAATGATTTTCAGTGGCTCACTTGACCTTCCGACTACATTACTGTCCTCAAGGAAACGCTCCAGCGCTGCCTGGGGCAGAACACATATATGATCCCAGACAAACGCTCCCATAAAGAGCTTGTTTTCTGCATCGCTCAATGTAGTGTGCATGTTCATGTGTGCACAGAGGGAGAGACAGAAGTTCATTGATTAAAGCCATTTGCGTCAATATTACATAATGATTTATCCTCAGAAACCGCACATTGGTCACCGTATTATCTCAAATAATGATGTTATACTAAATTTTGCACAGCAGCTTGTTCAGATCAATGAATGATGAGCAGCCAGAGTTTCAATATCCTCTCCTCCAGCTCATCAAATGACAAATTTGCTCTGAATATTGTTATGGGTCTTTTCATATTGTATTGACCTTTCACTATGATGGATGCTCTTAACTACTGTAATAAGGCTTTCACACTGTGTGGGAGATGACTCACTGCTTTTTTTTAAGGTTAAAAGCAGTTCTGATGAGACGCAGACACACTGTAGCACTTTAAGTGATTGTGAATTACTGATTCATCTCATAAACTTTCCCTAAAGATATTACTGTAGTTTTTTACTCTTTCAACACAAACAGATATTTTATAGAAAATGAAACGAGGACGTTCACAGTAGCTCTACATTATGTAAAGTATCATGTTCATTTCTGCCATATGAGACAGAGAGAAAGAGGTGACTGGTTTATGCATATTGCAATTTGATTACTGCTTTAATTAATGGACAGTATGAGCACAAGGTCATTTACTTGGTACCTATATAAAGTGGAGACTGCTGTACTTGAAACAACCACACATATTCTGTTTGAAGGCAATGCCATCTAGTGGACATCCTCTGCAAGTACAAATACTACACTCTATGCAGAAAATATACAGTATATGATAAAATGGGAGGTGAGAACCTGCCAAAAAAAAAAAAAAAGTAAATACAGAAAATTACTTGATAAATAAATATGCCACTTAATGTACCAAAATTAATATTTAAAATATATGTAGGCAGTGACATTTCTGTTTTAATTTGCTTCTTTTTATTTACCTTTGTATTATCTCTCCTATCTAGCTACACTTCTATTTAACTTCCCTTTTATTTATTATTTTTTTCTGAACTTTTACATTTATTTATTCATTTTTGCATTTACTGTTATCTAATTAAATTTTAAATCTATGTATTCATTACTAAATTGTATTTATTTATTCATGCAATAATTTCCCCTTTGCATTTCCATCTTATTTATTTCCCAAAACTTATTTATTTCTGTATCCTATTCTTTTAATTTTTTAATTTCATACTAACCATACCTTTCATACAAAGGTAAAAATCAAAACTGTTGTGCATAAAATGCCTTTATGTCATAAAATTCTATAAAATGTGACATAAATTGATAATTCTGTTTTAATTTGCTTCTTTTTTATTTATTTTGTATTAATCCCCCATCTAGTTATTATTTTGCTTGATTTCCCCTTTTATTCATTTTCTGTATCCTATTCTTTTTATTTCTTCTATAAATATTCTTTCATAGAAAAAAATAAGAAAATCTAAACTATTGTGTATTAAAATGACTTTATTATGTGATAAGATTTTTTTTTTTTGTCAGTCTACATGAAAATAACATCATAAACAAGACTAAACTACATATACAGTCCTGTAGGTGTCAGTCTGGGTGCAGGTGACCTGTATTTGTCAACTATATGTGTTTGGCTTGAGATGGACTGGACTGGTCCATTACCCGAATTTCCCTCCGGGGATTAATAAAGGTTCATCTTATCTTATCTTATCTTATCTTATCTCCATGCTGGGATGGACTCAACCATCTCACTACCATGTTTAAAATGCAAGTAAGCACAACAAATTAAATATATAAGAAATGCTTGTTTGTGTAAGTGGAATATTCATACGTGGGTTTGTGTATGCACACGGTGGTGTTTTAAACATTTACTATTAGTGTAAAAAATAAATAAAATGTACTAAATTAGGGGCTAGGATCTAAAAACATCAATCCAGTTAGACACATGTTTTGGCATGATAGGCTCATGGCCACCAGGTAGAGCTCATCCTCTTTTACCATTTCTGATTCAGCCTGTAGAGTGACCTGATATGCTTTAAGATTATAATTAAAATTATTATAATTAACACACCCACACTGGTGTTTTCAGTTATTTGCAAATGATTTGACCTCAGGGTGAAGTCGTGCAGAGCTTCGCTGGAAATTACATAACGTCACTCCTGTCACGTTTTATCATCAATAATGACGATGTGTAAATTGTCCCAGTCTAAACAGCTCAGATAGGATTTTTCCAAAGCAAATCCCAACTTACATCTGGAATGCCATCTTATCTCAAATACTCAGTCCAACATTGCTTAACAACTTTTACGTCTGTTACCTAGAAACCAACTACTTTTCTCACCTCGCCAAGCGAAACAGCTTTATAACCCTTCTTTTTCTCATTGAATCATACTGAAACATTCATTTAAGGTACATATGGAAAAAGGGAGCAAATACAGCAGCGGGAACTTGACTTCAAGACAGATGTGTTAGAGGTGTTGGTAACATCTGTAGAGGAATCCAAAGATGTTATTTTTGGGAAATTCATAACAACGCTAACTCTGGAGATAAATGACAGAAAGTGGGCTAAGATAGCAGATACAGTCTCTGCGGTATCTGGCATCTAACGGAGCGTTGATGCTATTAAAAAGAAAATAAGTACACTGACAAGTGAAACGAAGAGGAAGGCAGCTCTTATGTCCAAAGAGTAGACAAAAAGTAAAAGTTTGGACAGCTCAACGGTTATCCTAAAGTTAGGTTATTTAAGATTTGAGGAAGTTAGGATGCTTGTGTAATACTTCCTATCTTAAATAAGGATATAATTATTCATCTGTGGTCCTAACCCTAATTACCACAGTTAAAACAGGATCTGCAAGTTAAGAAGTTTCTGTAATACCTTAATCTAAAGCTTTGTACAAAACGATTTAATGCAAGTTATCGCTGATGCTGCTCACACCATCAGACCAGCAAAAAAAACCCCAATGATTTATTTAATAAACACATAAAATGATAATAGAACCTAGTGTCACTGCTATGCAGAGCCCATTTGTTATGATCTTTATCTTCTGTTGGATTTGACAGTTCATAATAGCACACTGACAAAGATTGTCAACCCCAGATGTGCTGTCAGTTCATTAAGTATAAACACCTGGAGGACTGTGCGATCCTAAGCCGTAACTGAAATAAAGCAACTGTCCACCATAGCCAGGTAAGAGTTGCTGATACAAGTAATTTGAGGGAAAATGAATAGAAAGTTGTTTCCTCTGTACAGCCTATTGATGTACACATCAATGCAGCTTAGTGCGAGTTATTCTCAGCTTCTTTGAACGATCTCCTTCTCATCAGTTTTAATGGGCTTCATAAGAAACGAGTGAGATAAATTGCCATAACCGATCAGAGGTTTAATGAATGAATCCTAATCAGTGAGTCGGCATAGTGGAAGGCTACAGCATGTAGGAGCTGATCTGAGAGAGGAACAAACATAGTTTGCATAATACGCGATATTTTAAAACCATCAGAGTTGAGCTTATTATGTCTGACATTTAAAATCTGCCTGAAAATGCAAATGAGATCACTAAGTGGTTCCATGCCACTACTTCACATTACCAATCAGAGAGTACATTTGCAAAGACAAGACAAATGGGACAGACAGAGCTGCTGGAAATAATTCAACAGGCGCTGTCCAATCTCTGGTTACAGCGTGATCATGTTACTTCAAGAAATTCACTACTTGTTTTCATACCACAGAAATATGTAGGTATGCCGTGCACAACATCATATACAAGATTCGCCTATTAGAAATGAAAATATAGCATGTAACAGACTAGCTTGTTTTAGCATAAAGACTGGAAATATAAGGAAAACAGCCTACACTCACACCTCTAATTAATACATTACATTTAGTTTACTCTAAACAAATCATAACTTGTTGTTTTTACACCTTGGTTATTGTATGAAACTAATTAAATATAAAGTGTTAATTAGTGAGCTATACGTATATGTGTTGGTAGCCAGACTTTGGCTCCAGCTTCGAGGGAAACCAGAACTTCTGGGAAAGAAAACCTCATTCGAAATCCTGCTACAATAATCAAAAATCCAGCATGGAGCAGCTCAGTCCGTAAGGACTTGGGTTAGGATGGGGGGGACCTGGGTTAAAACCCCCCAGGGAAAAAGAACAAAGGGGAGGGGGGGGGGTGCCAGTTTCCTCTTTGGGGACGGGGGGGGGGCCCCGGAGGAAGGCACCAACCCCCAACCTCGTGGGGGGGTTGGGGGGGGGAGCCTCCCCCCTCTGACATCTCTCCATTGACGCATGTATATGTACTGTGTGAAAAACAGAGTGTAAAACTGAATTTCCCCACTGTGGGAATAATAAAAGAATATTTTTCTTTAATTCAACAGTATTTTGTGTGGATTCATATATGTAGATAAGATGGTAATTTTTGAGACAAACAATCAAAAATTGTTGTTTTCTCAATATTTAGATTTTTTTTAATCAACCTTTAACAAACACCTTTTCCCAAAAGCCCAGAGGTGAGTCAATGGGCGAGACAGGGAGTTGTGATTAAATAAGACCAGCGTCTAATACCATCGCTTTGACATGGCCGCTGGCATTCGGTGGCGATATATAAGGCAGCCTTCAGCAGCAGTATGAGACGCAGCGGGCGTAAACTCATCTGCGCCAGTATTAAAGTGCTGTGGTGATGCCGCTGTTCATGTTGTGTTATGTTTCACTTTACAGTCCGCTGTTCCTTTGTGTCCCATGTTCTCAATGTTCAGTCACATTTTCATTGTAAAACATAACAATTTTAAGCCCAACCATGTTGTTTTACCCGAAACCTATCAAAGTGGTTTTGTTGCCTAAACCTGAGCAAGTGTTTTTATCTAATTCACAACATTAAGCATGTGCTTACTGAGACCAAAGAGTAACACCGATGAGAGCCCCATCTTGTTGGTAAATTTCCATGGGACCTGTAGTTTTTCGTTTGCTCACAAAATAATCATTAAATTTCTTAAATTAATTCTGGTTTCATATGGTTTCAACCTCCAAGAGGTGCTGTAAAGAATTGGCTCCTAACCTGACCCCTAAAGGTCACCAAAGCTTCACAGAGGGTCACAAGGTCTCCTTGATTTTAAGAGGTTTAAGACGTTTTATACAGTTGGCTTGAATCTCAGCATTTCATTTGTTTCTGTGAAGAAACCTAAATGAAATTGTTATTTCTAAATTTTGGATTATTATGTAAGATATAAACAGGATGGCACACACAGAGCGCAGACCACCAAGGTGCCCGAGTAACTCAGTTATTGAGGTCAATTTCTGGGTTAATTGCATAGTTAATCAGTTGTTCTGTACTGTTACTGTTATGCATTGAATATGATATGAAATATGTATTAAATAAATCACTTAGTCAGGGGTCGTCAGTTTATTCTATGATAGAAAAGGGCTCCCTTTAGGGAAAAGGTCTCCTGTTTATGTGGATATGGACGCAGAAATTAAATGCCAGGAACGTGCTTCATTTGTTCAGAAAGACAGATGAAAGAAATGTTAAATGAGAGATTGCACTGAGTTACAGAAGCTACAGTGGGACAGCGGCTAGCCTGGATGTGAGAACAGCATTTTAAGCTCTATAATTATAAACCTCTTCAAATCCTGCCGGATCACATGCATCCTACGCAAACTGCCACACCTCATAATTTACCATTTATCTGTGTGGACCGCCATATGTAGTAACACATTAGTCGGTTAGGCTGCCAGTCGTATGAAAGTCAGCTGTGGCCTCTGAAATGGAGACTGAGTTTAGTAGGCTGCTGTGTGTGTGTGTGTGTGTGTGTGTGTGTGTGTGTGTGTGTGTGTGTGTGTGTGTGTGTGTGTGTGTGTGTGTGTGTGTGTGTGTGTGTGTGTGTGTGTGTGTGCGGTCTCCTTGGAGATAAAGGGGGAAGCGCTTGTAATGGATACTTGGACTCAAATGAGTTATTGGCTGTTTGTTATTCTCTGTTGAGAGAAGCAATTTGAGGGTTACAGAGCAATTAGCTATTTATGCATAGTGCCTGGAAGAATAAGTGTGGAGACTCCTAAGTGGGACCATCAAAAGCCCTACACACACCTCTCTAATACTGAAAATGTCCTTTTGTGTTTGACTGTAAAGTATCATCGGTGGATTAAATAGTCTGTTAAGTGGAGGGAGCTTCATATTACCTAACTAATACACAATATTACCCTTCCACTTAAAGAGCTGCCGTTAGAATTAAAGCCAGGTTATGTTACGGCGCCGTGGGGGGAAATTGTCTGATTCAAGTTCCCATAAAGTATCGGATTGAGTGTCATGATGAATATTCATAAATTGCTTTAATGAAGACCTCACATTGATTACGCCTTTTCTAATGGGCTGTATCGTAGTGAATGCCAGAATGTAATTGGATTATGGTGACTTTGGGAAGTACTTTGAGACAGTGCCCACATTGGAAATGAAGATGTGCAGTCCGCTAACAGCGTAATTGACAAGGATGAAGATGGATGGATCCAGGCGACTCCCGAGCTCTTTCTGCCCAAAGCAGAGGGGCCTACAGCTGTGCCCCCTGCACACCAAGGCGACATTTAATTAGTGTCACAGGTCTTTTTTTAAAAGGAAAACCTGAGCCTGCATAGATCCAATATAACAGGAAAAGGATTGGATCCTGTTTTGTTTCAGAGTAGATAAAATGGGCACCATCTTTAGATGCAATTCAAAGGCCATCTCTAATAAATTACAAGTTAGACTCCTTTATAGATAGATGATGCTGCTACAGAGCAACCTATTGGCCAAATGGCACCAGATTGGTCATGGTCGCTCTGACATCATATCCACATATGTCCACCAATGGTCATAATAGCACAAAGTGTTCAGGAGATATGTCATTCTTTGAGGGCCAGCTATAGCAAAACTGTACTGAACATCAAAAATCCTTGCTGCTTACAGCTTGGTCCAAAGATATTTCGTGACGATTGCTCAAAAAATGTAGGAGAAGTGCAAAATCAGATGTGGACACAATTCAAAATGGCGGCTCAATCTAGTATGGCTTACACTGATAGATTCATCTGGACCCCCAAAATCCAGGAAAAACAAATTTTCTTTCTGAGATTTACGGTTAAAAAGTTACAGACCAAAAGATAAAAGTCATAGATATAGCACCACCATCTGGCCACATCGCACCACATTCAACACTGCACTCTCTTGGATCCTGAGCGATACACACAAGCGTGAAGATGATCGGATGAGCGGTTCTTGAGATATGCTGATCTATAGAAAGACAGACAGACTGAGTCCTTGCTTTAGTTAGATATGAAGCACATCATTGTACCAAATTTTGCAAATCCATTTTCCAAGTCTACGTCCCACTGAGACTGGAAAGCCTGGTGCATTTACATTGGCTGGCCGTCAAGAAGCGTCACGGTGAGGAAAATAAATTGCTGTTGTCACACATAAACAGCTTCATGCTATGCTATCTAGCAGGGCCCGGGACATTGCTTGTTATTTTATCACTTGTAGAGAGGCAGGAACACAGCTGTAACATGTGGTCGCAGAATTGTGCCCTAATGAATGAGGTGATGGGCAAGATGCAGAAGCAAAGCTGACGTGTACTGGGTCTGGTTAGACTGTTGGTTTAATAAGCTTTTTGGCACATCTACAGAAACATTTCCCTCTGCTTGTCTTTGTGTAGATAAATGCTCGATGACTCATAAAACCCCACTAAAATGAAAGGTGCATATTGTGAAATTGCCTTTTCTGGGCTTTTTCCTAATGCATTACCATTTACACAACAGAGAAAATGCAAATCGGATTTTTAATTTTTTAAAACACCTGCACAAATTAACACCCGATGTCGCCCTCCTTGTGCAATCAGTTTTATAAAATCTCTTTGCATGTCATTATGGGCTCCTCCCTGCATGAGTGTGCTGGATCACTGTAAGCCTTTACACTCAGAGTCTTAGCAAAGCCTCAGTAAAATGCAGCAGTGGAAAATTTTCCCATCTTGCTCTGGATGGGATTATTACGTAATTCTCTATAATCATCAATCTCAATAGTCACAAGGTTCGGTTGAACCTTCTGACAGGGAGACATGTGTAAACATGAATTATTGCAGGCCAAACAAGTATTTATGAGCATGTTAAGCGAGAGACTCCTGTGGGAAAGTGCAGAGGTGTGTTCAGGCCAGTCTTGCCTTTAACAATCTGTTCATGTGTTAACCTGAGAGATACAGTACATTTTTCTTTGGATGTCAGCTACAGACAATCTTAATTTCCATGTTCTATATATGAAGCTTGATCATCAGATACTTGAAGTATCAAAAGGAAATGTCCCTTATCAGTGATACGATGATCATCGTGATCACATATCACCAGTTCTGGCCTCCCTTCACTGGCTTCCTGTCCGTTTCCGGATTGATTTTAAGATTTTATTGCTTGTTTTTAAGGTTTTAAATGGGCTGCTGCTCCTCCATGCTCCAGTCAGAGCACTGAGGTCGACCAGTCAGATGGTCCTGGATGTCCCCAGAACCAGACTCAGAAACAGAGGAGACCGAGCCTTTGCATTTGCTGCTTCTAATCTGTGGATCAGTTTACTTCTGTTATGTGCACATTGTGGTTATTAATTTTGCAAATGTTTTTATTGTTGTTTGCATTGCATTAATGTTATTATGTCCATGCTGTGTAAAAGTTGAATTTCCCCTCGTGGGACTAATAAAGGTTGTTCTTCTATGTTCAGCACTTTGGTCAACTGTGGTTGTTTTAAAACGTGCTATACAAATACAGTTTGACTTGACTTGATATGTGACATTATTTACTACTTTTGACTGCACAACCTTATTGAATACTTGATTCTGATTGGTCACAGCATCCTCAGTCTGTTATTTCTTTACAACAGACTGTTGCTTTGGGCGCAGTTCTGACGTCGGACTCTGGGGACCATTTTTGTGTGAAAATATGGATTTCTAAAGTAAACAGCTGTGTAATAAGCAGGATAAATAATAAACGGCTACCGCGTCATTATTGTGAAGTAAGCAATGACTGGCTTTCTGTGCATTATCCCTTACATAGACAGTAGTTATTTTGGTCACGATAAATTGTTTTTGTTGGGTGGGTAGGTCTGTAGCTTCTGTACTGTGACATATTTCCCAGTGAAACAGAATATTTGAGCATTGCACAGTTAAAACGGGGCTATAAACCAAATCCTTTGCATTTGATTGGACTGCAAAACAGTGAACAGGCTTAGAGTTTAACATAAAATGTAGCTACAGCCGACTGATGGATGGATGTCATGATATGACTGGTTGAAACAGGTTGGTACTAGCTTACATAAGCAAATGTCATATTTTGTTTTACAGGGGAAAAAAAAACATTTCAGATATTAAAATACAAAGTAATGTTTTTTTTGCAGTTTCTTTTTCAGATATTTTTAAATATATATACACAACATGACCAGGGATGTGATCTAAAAGGCTTAAAAACACAGTCTTCATTTCATCTTGACTTTCACAATTCATTGTGTTTTACTTATTTTTATTTTGACAAGGAGATCATGTGTGTATTGAGTGTAAAATAAAAAATCTGTTAAGTAACTGTAGCTGTAACGTAAATATAGTGGAGTACAAAATAATTTCCTTTGACATATAGCAGTGTGAGTATAATGTAGTGTCACTTTCCGCCACTGTTCATATGGCTGATAAAGGTGAAGAGCTGCAGTTACCATTGCCAGCCAGGAGATGGCAGTCAGCCCAGCCACTGTTACTGAAGCGGGGTCTCACTGCCTTATTGATTGTCTCATATTCATTGATTTGTTTGCCTGCAACAGACAGGTGCTCCATCAAACTGTTATTAGCTGCTTCATGAGAACAGATTTTTTGGAAGTGTGAGCTAAGCTACTGTTGTACTCGCTATCGACAGCTGAGAACATAATCAATCACTGCTCAGAGAAACCTTGAGCGTCATGATGCCACACGAAAACAAATAACATCTGCCAGAATTCATAATAGTAAAAGTCAGCTACTTTTCCACCATGCTGGATGCTCATGTCCAAATATTCCTCCGTTTAGTTGCGCTGTGAACAATCCCATCATACACTGTGCTCATTTCACTAAATCAACCCCCGATCAGGGTAATTAAGTGCTCATCCAGTGTGGCAAGAGGAAGCTCAGCCCTTAGTCACAAGCCGCCTCCGGTCCCCGCCACGTGTTTTAACTGCACGGTTACCGCGCGCGACGGAGACGAAGGGTAAAGGTGTCCCAGCCGCTCCTCTCATTCATCAAAAGTTGCAGCAGCACAGACACTGAGAGGAAAAAAAACATGACAAATGGTCGGGCACTCCTTGTCATCCTTGGCAGGATCTCTTAGGGGCCACAGAGGGTCATAAAGCAGGGAGGTCACAACATGGAGGTTGTCAGTGTCTTCCAAAGCAGAGAGGGGGGAAATACACAGTATGTCTCTGAACCATGACCTTATGTCTGACTGAGATCCTGTCTTACATTCAGTGATTCATACACACTGACACACACCTGATCTCTCTCCAGAATGACAAGTATCCCTCCAGCGGACAATGTCTCCCACAAAATTACACTCCATACAACTAAAATTGTTGCTGTCACAGTTAACGCGATAATAACGCGTTAACGCAAAGTCGTTTGAATGCTGCGTAACATATTAAAGCAACATGAGATTTTTAGGGTGTAGCGGGCTCAGTTTTAAAGCTAGAAGACACTGGCATCATATAAAACTTGAAAACCTGAGGAATCTATCGGTACTGACCACGTCATACTAGCTTGTCGCAAAGGAGGCTAAATAACGGTCCAAAATTTTAGAAAGGAAAAACTGTCATGGCCATTTTCAAAGGGGTCCCTTGACCTCTGACCTCCAGATATGTGAATGTAAATGGGTTCTATGGGTACCCATGAGTCTCCCCATTAGAGACATGCCCACTTTATGATAATCACATGCATTTTGAGGCAAGTCATCGTCAAGTCAGCACACTGACACACTGACAGCTGTTGCAGTTTGCTGTGTTATGATTTGAGCATATTATTTATGCTAAATTCAGTCCCTGTGAGGGTTTCTGGACAATATGTGTTAAGTGTTAAGATAACACATTTGCAATTTCAATATCACAGCAAATATTGTCTGATATTATAATTTTGTGAGGATTAAAGAGCAGGGACTATGGTACCCAAGTGACATTTACCTGTAAAACTATTTTTCTCTTACCTTCACAGTAGACAGTGATTATGGTCGCAGTTTTAAACAGTTGGTTAAATACGTTTATCGTAAATTGAAACAGAACAAAACAAAAATGCAACAGTTATGTTTAGGCAACAAAACTACTTGGCTAGGTTTAAAAAAAAAAACACCATGGTTTGACTTAAAATAACTATGTTTCACACGGGACATAAACAGAGGTCTCCTGGGGGAATGTCCGGTGTTAACCACAAATCAGGGGAAGTATAGAGCAGAGATCTAAAAGGGTGCTGTTGCTGTTTGCTGTCGACCTGCAATCAGTTCTTCTTCAGCGCTAAAAAACAGCAGCCTCCACTGGTCTGTCACTGGATGTATCATGGCTACAACTGGTAACTACTGCTTTAGAGCAGAGAAGAAGAACTGGCTGCAGGTAGTTTGCCACGAGGATAGCAACCAGTAATGTCGCTGATAGGTCACATTATTTTAATTATTATTTACTGCTTTTTATTACACAACTTTGTTGAATACTTGATTCCGATCACGGCGTCCTACGGTCTGTTATTTCTTTATGATGGACTGTTGCTATGTGCCCAGTTCTGATGTTGATGTCAAATTATGGATTTCTAAAGTAAGTAGCTGTGTAATAAGCGGGATAATAAACAGCTAGCGGGTCAGTGTTGTGAAATAAACCCAGGGCGATGAATGCCCCATCAGGGTTTATTTCACAACGATGACCGGCTTGCTGTGCATTATCCCTTACATATACAGTAGTAGAGTAGAGATGATTAATGAAGTAGGAAAGAAGACAAAACAAAGTTGTGAAATGATGGATAATTTCACCTCTTTGGGCCTCAAACTGTTATTTAGATGAAACTATGAGAGAAGTTTTGAGCAGAAATGTGTCTTTGAACTGCAAACAACTCATAGACATCTAAAATAGTTTGTCACATGATGACAGCAACCAACAACAGCGCTGTGCTAGTGGAGGGTGTAATGGTAGTCATAGCGAGGAAAATGTCAACTATTTGGCAATATTTCACAGTGGAAAATCCAACAAGTAGAACGGCGATATGTCCGGTATGTCAGGCTTCTGTTTCACGGGGTGGCGGTACCCTAGTGGGGCGTGTAAATATTGCATCCTGCAGGACAAATTAGCACACAGGTTGTCCACTGAGGAGACAGCTAAGAGAATACACAACTATTATTTAGTCCTGGCTTCATTTATTTATGCTCTTTGTAACTAACAAACAAACAAATAATAAAAGAAAGTTGTACCGCATTCATTCTCTTTATGTGTTTGTTCACCTTTTACAAAGGTTTTAACCTGAGCCAGGCCATACTACAAATAATCTTATCACATCTATGTATTGTCAGTAGTAAACAGATGTTAAATAATAATAATAATGACTATATTTTATTTTTAATCATGTCAATGCTGCAAGTTCAGGAATCACAATCAGTATCAGGAAGGAAAAAGGGGACTGTAACATCTTTATCCTTACTCACTGTGTACGGGAACATCATTTTTAGAAGACAGGGCTGGACTGAAACACTTGAGTGACAACCTGTGCCGTGTAAAAGTACTTCACAAAATCCGTGTATCCTGTAGACGTGAGGATTCAGAGACAACAGATGTCAATATAAGTTTGACCTCGGTTGAAAATATGTGGTATCTTGAACAACACGATGGGATCACAAGGTTGCAGTACAACATAATGGATCTGTGTTGAAGCACAGACCTTGTTAAACCCGTTATTCACACAAATTACCTGACAAATACAGGCGTGTTGCAACCTTGCATCTATCACCACACCAGGTCTCCAGAACAGCAAAAACATCTTTCATGTGCTGCCATTAGAGCAAGATAAATAAGGGATAAACGCTCCTTGTCACTTGTTCTTTGTTGCCGTGTCCCCTTCAGAGGAGTCATTTGAAAAGCTTTTTTGTCGTTGATGTTTTTCAAGGCATGAAGTCGGCTTTGTTTTCATCGCCGCCTCGCTATTGTAGTATTTTGATAACTCTTCCTTTTGAAGGATGTGAAAGAGCGAATGAGGCAATCAGTGTTCCTTGAAGAGAGGAGGCCCTGCGCGAGCGGCCATGCAATATTAATCCAATCTGCGGAGGTGGTTTGGCTTCCAGGCCGGCCCTTCCCGAGGGGACTTCTCCATTACCTCTCCCAGCTTATCTCCCATTCCCCGATACTCCATTAAAAAGCCTCATCCCACTCAACCAAAAGTTTGGCTGCTCCTCCGCTTTTGACTCATTTCTTTCCTCCCCCTCTCGAAGATTATCTGCTGTTTTATTGATCAATGAGGTCGAAGCTAATTTAACAATGCTTCATTAATAAACTGTATTTCATCAGTGTCACACCAAAGAATAAAAACACAGATATTTCTCCATTATTTGTAGGTGAATCTTAAAATCCCACAAAAAAATGACTGTGCAAGTTAACTAATCTTTGATATGAGTACACGCGGTATTTATCTGGACAGCAAGACAAACCACTGTTTATCACAGCTTCTCTAAATTAAAGCTTCGGAGGAATGTCAAAATATAATCATGAAGACTTTAGGAATTCATTACTCACTTTCATTTCAATATATCTGATTCACTCTTTAGCTCCGCATTACACTGACTCGTGATTAAAATGGCAATTAAGCAGTTCTGAAAGAGAAATGAAAATGATCCAGTCTTTCATTTACTGCCTCTGAAAACTACGTCACGTCTTTTCTGTTAAACTGTTACATGTTAAGTTCCAGCCTTGGTATGAACAATAGGATTAAAGTTAAAGTTGCTCTTCGCTTTATGGCTATGTTTGAATTAAAGCTGTCAATACTTTAAGTATCTTTCAATTTGACAATTTTCGTGACAAAAAAAACGACCAAGTGCCAAATATGGGACCCTAAAACTTTGTGGAAATCTTCAACACTCCTTGATAGAGTTAGTTAGATAAAATGATACTCAGCGGCAGTGAAGAAATGAATCATTTCTAGGAGAAAACAATGAAAAATATTGATTTTTGTTGTTTTTTTTACCACTGATTGTTGTTTAGGAGTTGTCAGGGAAGAGGAGGGTCTGTAGCAGATCATTTTATAGTAACTAGCCTACAGAAGTGCTGAGGATGAGGACAAACAGTTTAAAGTTAGGCATCCCAGAAAACTATAGCACACAGAGAGGTTTTAATGGCCTAATTTTATGTCTTTTACGGTGATCGTTTTACCCCCTAAAGAAAAAATAACCACTATATTTGAACATATAGCCGAAGAAATGCAGATGCTGCACTCTGTCTGGGCAATCTTCAGGGAATTTAAGGTGAAAATGCAGCATCTATAAACAAAATGTTAGCTGTTGAATAAAGGCGTCCAATAAAGTTTCCACACATCAGCCAAATTAAAGCTTAAAGCAGACATGAAAATATACGATTATGCCGTAGTAAGAGCTTTTAATTAGCAGCGATAGCTAACGTTTCAACATAAAGCATGTCTTCAGAGTAAAACCTCCTCTCATTACTCTGATGAAGAAAAGCTTTATGTTAAAACATTAACTCAATAAAAGCTCTTACTACATAACCACAGCTCCGACTTTCTTGTAATACCTCCTGTTCCTTGAGAGGCGAGTGAGTCGCTGTAACGTTGATTCTGCCTTCAGTCCAGAGAATGAAGAAGTAGAGCAGCCCTGAGGGCTTGTCAATAATACATCCAGTCTGTGTGCATTTCAATAGTTTGTTTGTTGGATTAAATCCAAAGTGGCAGAAGCAAGAAAAAGACTTGCACCTTTAACTTGTTCTCCCCGCTGCTGGGAGTTAAGAGTGCGACAGCTCCAGGAGACGTAACCCCAGCTAGCAGTTAGCTCGAATTCAGCCAGTGCGCACTGCCATGACTCCCAGCTGGATCCTGGACTTTCTGTTGCCGCCATTACACAGGTTAGACCCAGCGCTGCACCAGCCCGCTGTGACTCCTGCTGCTGGGGTTTACGCCGACTGAATTCAAGCTGCCGCGGCTGCTGACTGGCCGTCCGTGACCCGGAGCTGCGAATGCCGACCGCTCTCCTCCCGGCGGGGTGGTCTCCTGGAACGTGGGAGGACGAGATGAAGGTGTTTTTCTTGTTTCTGCCACTTTGGATTTTATCCAATAAACAAACTATCAAAACGTACACGGACCATAGAGCCCCAAGTTAGTGTCACAGTAAACACAGATGGCTAGCATAACCGATGAGCCGACGCCATGTGGAGCTTAGCGGTGTTTTGTGTGAATTCATGACCTACTGTTAGTTAGTAGCAGGCTTGTTTTTATAAATAACTGATGACTAAATTTATATGGTATGAGTAGTAAGGCTGGGACGATACACCTTTCTCCTGATATGATACTACCACGATACTTCAGTGGCGAGTCGGTGTGTATTGCTATTTTTAAATACTGTGATTCTACAAGTATTGTGAGTTGATATTACAATTTATTGTATTGTATGATTTTTGTTACATTTTTCTTATAAGGACTTTAACTTAAATTTGTATCTTACTGTACAATAACTATAAAGCTGTCAAATAAATGTAGTGGAGTTAAAAAGTACAATAATTGAAATTGAAATGTGATGGAGCAGAAGTATAAAATGAAGTGCAGTCATTGAGGATGTGTATTTATGTTTTATATGTTACTTTCCACCACTACACACAGCCAACCATGTAATATAAAACTAAAATCCTAATTCACAAAAAAAAAAAAAATGTCCGAGCCACCAATAGGTTTAAATGGGAAAACCTGAATCTGCATCTTCATTATTATATACAGAAACTGTCAGTTGTGGGTAAAAAGATTTTATTTTAGCTTACAGCACTGATTTTAAATTATGATCTAATTCATACAATCTTGTTCAAATGCAGACTGCCAAAGCTGATTGACTGGACTGAAAAATGCCTCTAACACTTTTAGCCAAAAACGTCGTCACACATTTTGGTTGATTGGGAAAATTAATTGCAGACATGTTTGCAGAGTGACACAGACAGCTGATTAAATGCCATCTCGCCATACATTAATAACTCAATGTCTGCTGTGACGCTGAAAATAGGAACAACGCGGTTGAAAAAACAAAACATCAGTTTGTATTTATATTGAGGATAATTGAATGTACACAGGGTTTCGGGTTCTAGGCACCAAGACGCATGACGTGGCGAGGAGAAAATTAACAGCTCTTGTCCACAAGGCCTCTTTAGAGCGACTGTATCCCAATAGCACGGGAACACTCTCCAGTTGCACTATCAACACTTTTGAATATTTAATCGCGTCTGTCACAGGATCGCACTTTTGACATTGACAACAACCTCTACACGACGAGCTGCCAAGTGTTTCCATTACATGGCCTCTCATACTCCTCGAGTCGTTCTCAAGCGCCTCACTTCACGGATCAAATGGCGTGGAGCTCAATCATGGCAGAAATAAGACTAGTATCGGCTGACTAATTCCTCACTTTTTCAGGTGTAATCACAAGCAGGAAAGAATGAAGCTCTGTAAGGATGCCTGCAGCTGGTATTACGAGTTCTCTAAGGAGGCCTCGCCTCGCTGTCACCTGGGCGACTGCCACGGTGACAAACTCCACGCTGAGCATCGGGGACTCTGGGGCCAATCCCAGCGGCAGTGGCGCTGTAAATAGCATGCTTTTTTTCTCCCATGTGCCCTTGTTCCTGTTGTTGGTTTTTGCTTTGAAATCAAAAGGTTGCAACACAATCAGAAGTGAAAAAATAGCAACTATATGTTCTCTGGAAGGCACCATTGAAACGCAAGGCTCCCCGGAGTTAACCTGTTTACACTGCTTTCTTGTTTTCCCCTTTTAAAGCAAAATAATAACCACTCATTTCTGAATTCATGAACATTTGTTTGGCCTATTTTCTACTTGCCATTATTTTCTACCATGTTTTATTCATTGGGTCAGATTTTGATTTCAATAATACTATTCTTTTGCTCCAAAAACTCATCTACATTGCAAATGAGGGATCCAGTGCGCTCATTCTTCTGTATTTGACATTCCTGCCAATCCCTCCCCTCTTATATAGCGCTGCTTAATTCCTGCTCATTTTTTAATTACACCTCTAGCAGTTCGATATCACAGCCTGATTAAAATGTTATAGGACCTGGGTTCAGCAATAATTACAGATTGGCTGGCTGGGATGTGCAGAGTAAATTATTCTATTTGAGGAACATAATTACATCTACAAAATGCATCACTGTGAACGATTTAACAGCACCTATCAGTTCTAGGGGGGAGGTTTATTGGGTCATTTTAGCAAGCCCTACTGGACATTATATTGACTTGGAATGAGTTAGGATCCTGTGCCGGATCCAGCAGGAGGGCTGCTGTTGTAGAGAAAGCACGTTTTGTAAAACAGAAGCAAACTATAATTTTCATGCAAAGAAATCACTGAATATTTTCATGAATTATAGCCTGCTGGCTCCTGTTTTGATGATCTGAGAGGTAGCAGAAATTCAAATTATATTTGTGCACAACATTCAAGATTTATTTATCACATACAATCATTTTCTCAACCTGTGCAGCCATGCTGTAGTCTAGAGGTTAGTCAATAAGAGCTAATTTAAAGAGAATGGTGCCCTGTGGAGTTACATTTACATTCAATATTCCTAACCAAAACTCACTGACAATGTTTATATGCACACTAATAGTCCACTAATATTCTGAATATGACAATATTATGAATTTTATATGGGCAAACAGCACATTCCATTTGGATATCTTGAATTCAATCCAAATGGAGTATTTTCCAATTAAGACTTGAGGGATTTGCTGATATTATTCAGGTTTTAGACATGTATGTATGTATGTATGTATGACATGTATACAGCACGTCTCAGTCAGTCAGATGCTTTTTAACGGCAGTTTGCAACACACAGCTCCACGCTCTGAGCACTGCACACAAACCAACTAGCAGACAGTTCGCAGAGATGCATGCCCCCAAAAAAGGTCACATTTTTGGACAGAAGGACACACACCTACTTTTTTTTATATACATTTTTTGGAGAGGTTTTCCATGTTCTGTTAACAGTGATGGTGTTGAAAGAGGGAGACAGAGGGGACAACAAGCAACAAAGGGTCTCGGGCTGGATTCGAACCTGGTGCCGCTGCAGTAAGGACTTAGCCTTGGTACACGGGGACAAGTGCATGACTGCATGTAACAATCATTAACCACGTTAACAGCTTAATAGGGATATTATCTTTCTTGGAATAAGAGAAAAAAATGTAATATTTTGTGCTCGTAAATATAGTCACTGTGCGTATCGTTGACGACTTGCAAAAGTGTTAAATATATATCCTTCCATGAAAAAAAAATAATCACGATTAATCGCACACTTTTAAACAGATTCCTTACATATTACTTATATAAATGAAATATTGCCAGATAGCTGACATTTTCCTTGCTCTGACTACCGATACACTCTCCACTAGCGCTGCATTGTTGTTGGCTGCTCTATTCTGCAACCAGTTCTTCTTCACTGCTCTAAAACAGTAGTTGCCAGCTGCAGCCATGATACATCCAGGAGGACAGACAGTGAAATGAAGGCTACTGTTTCGTAGCAGCAAAGAGGAACTGATTGCATGTTGTTTGTCGTGTGACGACAGCAAACAACAACAGCACCCTCGCATCAAAACGTTAAAGAAATTAGTGGCATTAAAATGAATTTGCGTTAAGGTTTTATTATTATTATACAGTTTACATCCATGTTTGCTAGCTTGCAGTCTCTTTCACTGCCTTTGCAGGTACATTGTTATATTTTTTAGATGCGTTGTTGCCACCAGCTGTTAATCAGTGGAACAGCATTTAAGTGTTAAGTGGTGGTAATGTGAAATAAACAAACAAAGCTGGGACCCCCTCAAAAACAATGCGTCATGGCGCTACTAGTAGTCATGAACTGCACTGTGTACCTTTAAATCAAAGACTGTTTTATATCCTCATATAACTTTATGATTTAGGTATCATGAGGTTATGTTTTGTGGTTAATCCAACAGTTGCAGTCTTCAGTCAACTGTGAACAGATTTTCATGTAGATGTATTTTTTCTTTAATCAGTGCCTTTCAATAGAGAGTGTCACTCTGTCAATAGAAGGAAAGGAACTGACTGATTAACATTCAATTATAACCTTTTAAAAGACTGATTTGATTAGCTGTGTAGTGCAGAAGACCTCATTCTGAGATCATATTATTCATAAGCAGGAACCACACTGTGAAATTACTGTAGTTATCACAGTTCACCACAAATGTCACATTCATACGTTTCTAAACGAGACACTTGTGTAAAATACTCTGACACCTTTAATAATGTGAAGAGGAGATGCTCTTGATGCTTGGACTTATCACATTATGAAGGCATAATCATCTATATTTCCGCCTGCCAATTTCTTATCTCTGAAGGGCCACAGAACTGGAGCACAACAAAAGCAGTGGCAGCGTGTACATTCATCATCAAAAACAGTCAGAGATGAGAGGAGCTGTTTTGATCTCACTTTTTGGCTCAGCACCTGGAATCAGGGCGAGTTGAAGGGTGGAAGAAGAAGAAGAAGAAGAAGAAGAAGAAGAAGAAGAAGAAGAAGAAGAAAAAAGGCTCTTTCAGATAAACACCACTTACTGACAAAATCTTTTTAAATTCCCCCAACAAGACCTCTAACTGCTGTCAATGTATTCACAGGTCCTCATACGGCATGTAAACCTATGGCATTACATTACCCCCCTCCCTTCTGTACCATGGCTGAACAAAAAAACAAGTCCTCCATCTGGAAGATCTAATAAAAACATATCTGTACATGTTCTCTGTTCTCATGATTGTTTGCCAGTTTTATAGCAAGATCTGCAGGTTTTTAGCGGCCAACTGCCTGTTGCACTACCTGAATCTATTTTTTTTTCCATGCCAGGTTCCACTGTGCACGTTGAGACCAGTTTCAATACCAGGCGGATAAGGGCACGGTCACACGTGAAATTCACATCTTCACGTGGAGTTGAACTTTAACTAGTCACAGCCTCAACTGATAGCAAAAACGTGTGAATGGCAAGCAGCAAATCCTGGTTCTAAAAAGTGAAGCCAATGCTGAAGTGGCTTAAACCTGCATTCTTTCTAATAACCAGCAGGGGGCGACTCCTCTGGTTGCAAAAAGGAGTCTGATTGTATAGAAGTCTATGAGAAAATGAGCCTACTTCTCACTTGATTTATTACCTCAGTAAACATTGTAAACATCAGTTTATGGTCTCAATCATAGTCTTCTTCAATACAGCATGATGTTCATTTAGTAAATTATGGTCCCATTTAGAGTCAAATAGACAATAAAACAGGGGGTGCTTTAGGGCGTGGCTACCTTTTGATTGACAGGTCATAACCATTGAGTTGACTTACAAACTTTAACCCTTTCACAGTGTGTTTTCACTTCATGAAAGTTAATTAGAACATTTTGGTTGCCTAAATTGTCTTATTCAGTGTAAGGCTGTTCCGTTCGCGACAGCCAAAAACCAAGATGGCGACAGCCAAAATGCTGACTTCAAGGATTCAAAATGGCAGTCCACAAACCAATGGGTGACGTCGGGGTGATGACCAGTCTGTAGTAGGGGTGTGACGATTTTGATCGATCAAAATTAGCTTTCGATTTCGACCATCGAAATCAACAGCAAGATTACTGATTATTTGTTTTCCCCGCCTACTTGAGTGCGTCTGATGGAAACAATAACACTTCAAAGACAACACAGCGTTTCTTACCTGTAGCCTGCAGGTGTACTGTGAGACACCATGGCCACTGCTAAAGTTGGAGACGACGGAGAAACAACAGAACTAGAAGATCCTCCTCCTTCCCTGAGGTCAACGGTGTGGCAACATTTTGTCTTCCCTGTAAAACAACAAAAACATAAGAAAAAATCTACAGTTTGTAGGCTGCATGATTTAGCAAAGAAGGAAAGAGCTCATCGAACTGTTTGGTGATTTCAGACTTGGTCGTGCTATCTCCGATTAAAATTGATTGTTTGACTACATTGCCTTGTACGGTAAAGCAGGTTTATGCTCGTTGTAGGTGCTGACAGGGCCGTCACGGTGCATTCAGGTGTACTTTGTAAACTCTGAGAAACTCAAGCTGTTGTTGTAAAGTACATTCCTGCAATCAGGTGGATTTTCTTTTTGTTGTTTGAAATCTTGTTACCCAATTGACCAATAGTGTCAACTGGTGAAACAAGTTATTGTTATTACATCATCCATCTATCTTCAACTGCTTATCCCGTTAGGGGTCACGAGGGGCCGATCCCAGCTGGCACTGGGCGAAGGCGGGGTTCACCCTGGACAGGACGCCAGTCCATCGAAAGGCTCACAGAGACAGACAACCATTCACGCTCACATTCACACCTAAGGGCAAAGTCATCAACTAACCTGCATGTCTTTGGACTGTGGGAGGAAGCCGGAGAACCCGGATCGAAAAAGACGATCAATATGATGCTTATTATTAGAGTGGTATCGATCTTCTCATCTAACTTGCATCAAGAAAATGAGTTATTTTTTCCATTAATGTCAAACTACAACATCTGTAGTTAAACATGGATGAGTGGGAACAAACAGAATTAAAATCCAACCGAAACCATAAACCAGACACCAGGCGACAACAGCTCCATCTGCTTATAAAGCCGAGGAGTCAATCAGCACAGGTGTCAGCCATCCAGCCTCTCTGACTACCGCCTTGAGGGATATTTCAACACACACAATAACAAGTAACAAGATCAGGCGACTCTAGACAGCTGTCATAATAGTGACGGAGAAAGTGGAGTTCAGAAATAGCACATATTGATTGTTTGTCACCCATTAATGGCGGCCGAAGTTCACAGTAGATCATTTGACAGAAAGATGATTTTCTACAATACAAACAGTAGAAATACTTGTGTAAAACATGTCACTTTTTAACTCTTAGTTGCAAGTTTTAAAATTGAACTCCAATTTAGTCAGATAGTCACTCGTTTTCTGGCTCCTTGGTTTTAAACACAGTCAATGTTCCCACTGCATCAACACTAACACGTTTTTTAAAACATCATTTTAAAGAACAAAGTTCTGTCCAGATGAGCATTTTAGGGCCATTTCAGAGTTAATTTTCACGCCTGAAAATGCATATCACATGACCATTCCTGTACACGGATGACGGTGTAAAAAGGAAACAGCACAGGACATGGGGAGTCATGCAAAGCACTCAAATCATAGCTTGCCTCCTGCGTATGCAGGCAGCAGTAGCATTATAAACTGCAGACTTTAAGTGCACAACAGCTGCTAACATTAACGAGGTCAGCAATGCTTCTCCATATTGACATCAACCACTGGTGGTCGAAGCTGATGTCGCTTGTTTACTTCCTGAAAAGGTTCACGTGATGGAGCGTGACGAAACAGGGAAGGACACGTCATGACTGACCCAATCAAGAAATGAACATCGGCGTCATCGTTTTCAGAGGTCTCCATCTCTGTCCGTCCAGATTAAAATGCAAGGAGGCTCGAAAACGTTGCTGTAGTGTGGACGCTGGACATAAACGTAGCAAATGTTCTGCATTTTAAAATGTATTGGTGTGGGTGTCGCCACATGAGTATGAGAAACATGTTCTTGAACATCTCTTGATTTAAAATATAAATAAAAAAAAAAAGTCTCATTTTTCAGAGTTTTTATGAAAGTTGCTGTGATTATGTTTGATGTCTGGCTTTGAAGCCTCTCTACCAAAAATTTGACCATTGCTACTGCTGAGATCACCATGAAGTCCACTCATCAGGTATATATGATAGGGACTTGAATATGAGGCAGGAAACAATGCATAAATAAAGGCAGTGATTATGTTCTGAGTGGAAAGTTTTTCTGTTTTTCTCTGTACTTTACAATAATTTGGTGTCACTAATGTCACATTTATCCAATTAATCTTGTTTTATTGTCTAATTTTATTGTTTATTGGACTGGGTTGATCCTGCAAAAAGAGCAGTACAACTGTGTTACTCCCTAGCAGCAATTTAAAATGAAGCCTGAAGGTAACAGAGACAGCTAATGATAGATCCTGAAGTATCTTTCTTAAACTCAACAGCATTGCACAACAACACACAAGTGCACATTATAGTGTAGTAGTAAATATGCAGTATGTTAAGAGCATCAATATAGTGTCAAAAGTAGACAACACGTAACACTGTAAATGACATTAAATCAATCCTCTAAACGACGCAGAAGTAAAACTAGCATGTGTATTGACTGATATTGATAATTCAATACATTCCTCGTCCATCACTCGCAAACTGTTGGTTCCTGCTAATGAGAACTTTCTTGAAACAGCAAATGACCTGTTTTATTCATACTTCTTTCCCCCATTAAATATTAACCCAGCATCCTTGCCAATAACCCTGATGAAAGTCTATCATAAATTGGCATGGCAACCAAAGAAAACACAGCTAACCGAGTTGATATTGACAATCAGCAACCTTGATGAAAAATGACATCAAATCAAGAAATCTAATTTTCAGTCCTTCAAGTTTCTGAACGGGTTTGCGAGTGAAGGAGCGTATTATCAAAGCAGCAGTGAAGGAAATGTTCAAATGAATTTCTGAATTGTGTACCTTTAGATTGAAACATCTTGAAATGATTCTAATTTATTATAGTGGGTTATTTTACAATGACTTGGCTCTCATTCAAACAGGCTTTGCTGCAAATGGAAAATGTTTTCCTCCTCTCTGTTCACTCAAGTCGTCCTTGAGAGAAAATACATCAAGTGTCAGGACAAGAATACATATGGACGGCCTTTATCTTGATGCTCAAAGGTTAGTAAATTAAATCCAGTGAGTTTTCAGCCGAAGGGCACGATTCTCATTTAATATGCCCGCACTTTGAGCAAACATCATTACGAGCAGCAAACCAACATGCAGGCCGACAATCTTTAAAGGGAATCTGATTGATTTTCTGAGGAATAAGCTATTATCTACAGTCAGTGGTCTCTAGATGAGAAGTGCCAGTTAAAAAGGACACAGCAGAGGCAAAAACAAATTATGTGGTGGATAGTAACTAACAGCTTCAAGCTTTTTTTTTTTGGACATAATTGATGGCAGAACGTGCCAAAGAAGGACAAGGCTATTTACAGACTCATCGAACTTTAAAGGCTTCATTCACAAGTTAGCAGTTTAATCACACAAGACAAAGTACATCAGCCAAAAGGAAAAACTGCATTATTCTCAGTCGTAATTCTGAGAAATAATATACAACAAATACAACTGTAATATAATATACAAAAAATATCTTTCAGGATTCTGTGGCTGCATTTAGACCTGTATTTTTAGCCACGCTAGTAGCATGGCGGTAAGGGTGGCAATGTTGGTCAACTGGTTGTTATCACAAACTGAAATATCTCAACAATTACTAGATGGACTGCCATGAAATTTGGTAAAGATATCCACAGTTGGTAAATTAAAAAAAAAAAAAAAAAAGATAAAATATGTTCATCAACGACCTTTTTTTTTTTCCCATGACAAAAGCGAGACGATGACGAGATGGCACCAATATTAAGAACACTAAAAGTGATGATATCAATCATGCAAGACAAGAGACAAGACTAAAATATAGTTAAAAAAAAAAAGAAAATGTCATCAAAATGTTGTCTCAGTCCTCAGTCCTGACAATTGTGCTATTATAATGCATTAAGTCAGTGGTAGCAGGTCAGGTCGGATCGGGTGGTGGATTAACTCATATGTTTGCTGTTGGGTGGTGTCGACTTGGCTCTCATAACAGGCTGTGTGGGCGCGACTGGACTGGACTGACCCACGTACCACTAATGAGCTCGGTCAGGACTCGGAGTAGCAAGGCTGCATTCTTAATCATTCAAACTGTGCTTTTCATCAAAAATTGATTAGATAAAATCTTATGTAAAATAAATTTGATTAAAATGAAAAAAATATTGGTTTTGGCTAAACTATGTTGACTGAAATGTTTAATATAATCACATTACTAAAAAAGGACATTTTATTAAATTAGAAAATACCTGAAAAAAACTGAAAAGGCCAATTTTAGGATGAAAATGACTAAAATGTGATTAAAACTACTACTCATTTTGCTTAAAGACTAAGACTAAATCAAAATAGCTGCCAAATTTAACACAGCTTTTCATCTAGCATCAACTCATACAGTACTTCGGTTTCTACCTCAGCTGTACTGGTGCTAATTATCAAAGGTTAACACTTTAAGATGGCGAACATTGTACCTGCTAAATATCAACATGTTGGTGTTTTCATTGTGATCATGTCAGCATATCGACTAGGGATGCATATTTTGACAAATTTTCTTAACCAATAACCGACCCTCGTTAACCAATTGTTAATCATTAACTGATGTAATTGACGCAGCAGTGCATCAGCTGCAGGATATGAGCACAACAGACAACTGAGTCAACAGTTCACCGTCAGAAGAGTTACTGTAGCAGCCACAGTGCTGCGTTCACTGTCTCCACTTCACCGTCAGAGGAGTTACTGTCGCAGCCACGGTGCTGCGTTCACTGTCTCCACTTCACCGTCAGAGGAGTTACTGTAGCAGCTACGGTGCTGCGTTCACTGTCTCCACTTCACCGTCAGAGGAGTTACTGTAGCAGCCACGGTGCTGCGTTCACTGTCTCCACTTCACCGTCAGAGGAGTTACTGTCGCAGCCACGGTGCTGCGTTCACTGTCTCCACTTCACCGTCAGAGGAGTTACTGTAGCAGCTACGGTGCTGCGTTCACTGTCTCCACTTCACCGTCAGAGGAGTTACTGTAGCAGCCACGGTGCTGCGTTCACTGTCTCCACTTCACCGTCAGAGGAGTTACTGTAGCAGCCACGGTGCTGCGTTCACTGTCTCCACTTCACCGTCAGAGGAGTTACTGTAGCAGCCACGGTGCTGTGTTCACTGTCTCCACTTCACCGTCAGAGGAGTTACTGTAGCAGCCACGGTGCTGTGTTCACTGTCTCCACTTCACCGTCAGAGGAGTTACTGTAGCAGCCACGGTGCTGCGTTCACAGTCTCCACCTCACCGTCGGGAGAGTTACTGTAGCAGCCACGGTGCTGCGTTCACTGTTCCCAGACATATAGCCACTTTCCCAGTAAAAGTCCGTCACCACCATCGCATATTCAGTTTAGTTTAGCAGGTTGTCAGCTGTGTGTCTGCCTGGATTAACAATAACGATAGTCTGACAAATGCTGTGCGTGTCTGTGCAGCTACTAGCTGCTAGCGTTAATTGGTTAAATGCTTAATGATGGTTATCGGTTAAACGCTTAATTATTAACGTCCCTAATATCACCACTACCATTTAGCATACATATATTTAGTGCAGCACCCCGCAGGTGCTAGCATGACTGACGTCTTGTTTGTTTTCTGTTGATCTGCTATCTTTAAGGTTCATTCAAACAAATGGGCGATATTTTAGGGGGATTTATCGAAATTTTAGGGCTCATATGAATCCTCAGACAACATCCAGGCTTGAAAGGATGTATGAAGCTTCATTTGAGGGCCCTCATCCCCAGACTGAATGGTATATTTCCTAAAAGTATGCTATCCATTCAGTATTTTATTGGAGTTTACATGAAGTGTATCCTAGAAAAACAGCAATTTAATCTCGAAGTTACTACTTTAGGTAATTAGAGAAAGATACGCTGTATCCACCCACTTGATGATTTAAAGAAATATCCTTTAAGATGATCAATCTTTGCATTCTTTATTAGAATATAACAAAAGAAATCCACTTCTAATGCTGCAATACTCTGTAAATTTAACTAACCGTGAAATGGAACTGAAGATATTATGAAAATATGCTGATATAAGAACTGATTCCTGTGATCGCTTCTTTCGCAGGATTTTATTGCAAGAGGCCTCTAAGCCTAAAATGGGTTTTACTACTCTTTTCACAACAATTGTTTTCATTTTTACTGCATCAGTGAGGGGAATATCTTTACTCTGAGGGGAATATCTTTACTCATCCATAACCTGGTAAAGGTTCCACGTGGAGACGACAGCTGAAGCTCTGAATATAAATGCTGCATTCAAGTTAACACACGAAATCAAACACTGTCAGGCGTTTCAGCAGACATGGACATGTGGTTAATGAAGGACATTATATGGGTAGTGAAGTTGGTTAATGCCCTAAAGAGCGGAGAGGCTTTCACTTCAGTCTGAGGCATAATGGATTATTTGGATTGTCTGGCCCCAAAGGGTCTGAAAGAGGGATGATCTCAACTGTCGTTTTTTTTCTTTATGAGTTAAAAGACTCCACAACAATATGTTTATGGAGCAGGGCAATGCATTTATGTAGCTGGATTAGTTTTAAGAATAGTATAGGCTACCCACTTTCTCCTTTGGGAGTAAGGAAATCTATTAATTGCACACCTGTTTGGTTTGCGTGCACCTGGAAATGTCTGCGAGGCAGGTAAACATGTTGTGATGTAGTGCTCACTGGCACATACTGATGGCTTCAGCACCCGGTCATGACAATAAACTGAGCGCAGCATGCTGTTTCCAGAGTTCAGTTTGTTCTGTTTATCTGTCATGTCTCCAGAGGGAGCAGAGAAATGCTTAAGACTCCAACCTTTAACATGAATGTGAACAGCGTGTGACTGAAGCCTCATCTCCGGGACTCGTTATGCTGCACTCGCTGTCACAGAGCCAGGCATCTGTTAGCACAAGAGTTTCGTTTGCAGTATCCAAGCGGTGGAGTGTATCTTTCTATCACATAATATTTTAGAGGCATATTTGCCTCGGGGCTCTGCTTATTTCCAGGTTTACCCCACACTTGGTATCACCTTGATGTACGGGTGATATAGAAGCTATCGCTGCATATGCAATGATGTTCACTGGAGTCAGTAAATGTCATATCAAACTAAGAGGTAAAATTGAGTTTACGTCCTTTTAAAAAGTGAGTCAGGCTGTAATATATTCTGCCTTTATGAATTTCAAATCAATGTGGGTTTATATATAAGTAATTTGTTATTAGCGGTTGCCAGGAGGGTTTGTAATTTCCTCTGGCATGACTTCAGACAGAATCCTGATGGCAGCCTTGATGTATCTTAGTGGAAGTTCAGTGAGGAGAATGGACTGAATTTGCATGTTGACAAAGGATGGGGAGGAAACAAGATAATGGAGGTACGACAGAGCTGTGTCCCAAATCAGGGGCTGGATCCTCCAAAGTCCACATTTGTTTCTGTCACGAAAGGCTGGCAAGGCCTGTTCAGAGCCAAGAAATGCTGCATCATTGTGCCCAAATGAAGCCAGGGTATACTGGAGAAATAACCAGTCCATACATGTTGTTGGACCGCTGTGTCTAAAAGCTGTTCTGTAACGCCACAGTCCAAGCTGGGGCAAAAAGTGTGTCGCCATAGAGTGAGACTATACACAATAATGGACATAATGGTGCACAGTTCTGGTCTGTCCTGGAAAGGAATCCATGGTGTTGTCCTCATACAACGGTTTGTGTGCTATCTTTACGAAAAGTTATTCCTAATTTTTTGTTCATTTTCCTATAAATATCCAGCAACACGTATCAATTTCCGCTCATTACATGCATACAGTCTTTTCAAAATAAACTTCCATCTTCACAGAAAACAACCTACTTAGGTTTAAGCAACAAAACTACTTAGTTTAGGTTTATGAAAATACTGTGGGGGTTAACATAACTACATCTGAAATACTTGGTTGTTTAGGCAACAAATCTCCTTTGTTAGATTTAGGAAGAGATAGACTTGGTTAGGTTTAGGCAACAAAACTGTTTTGTTAGGTTTAGGAAAAGATAGACTTAGTTAAGTTTAGGCAACAAAACTACTTGGTTAGGTTTAGGAAAAGATCAATTTGGTTAGGTTCAGGCAACAAAAGTACTATGTTAGTTTTAGGAAAAGACTGACTTGGTTATGTTTAGGCAACAAAGCTACTTGTCTTTTCCTAAACCTAATGCTAGGTTTAGGAAAAAAACTTGTGGTTTTAATTAAAATAACTACAGAAGTAGCGTTACTTAAGTATAGACATTTCATGACAAATAAATCAAAGTTGACTTCTGGTTTCACAAAAGATACAAACACCAGTCTCCTGGGCTCAAGTCTTGTGTTTTTCTACTTCCTGGTTCACAGTTACGTGCATTACATAAGAACTGTTTCACTGAGATATATACGAACAACAATTTATTACTTTTTGTAGGTGTAGCTACAAACAGTGTGTGAGAACAACCTGTTGAAGTATTTGCATGATTAAAAAGCGAGCTTGACAGCTGGAACTGTTCAGATCCAACATACTTTCTCATCTCTGCACACATGGCCAGTCCCTGTGTGAAATGAGCCTGGTTGTCTGTTTGGAAGGTTATAAAAATGGTCAAAACTTCAGAATGGTGAGGAGGCGAGCCTGAAGCAAACTGGTGCTTTTACTCTCCCTGATTCGTTGCTCTGCACAGTCAATTGTTTAATGCCATGTTCGCTCCTTGTCAGCTTGTAACTAAATTCACCGGTGATAAAGTCATATTGCTTCTATAATGATGGCACCACAGGTCACTGAATGATCTGATGAGTATGAAAACGATGTGAATCAGGTGCTATAACCTTCACAGTCACCAGATTTCATCCAGCTGGGAGATTTTTTGACTGACATGTTGGGCAGCGTTCTCCTCAACCATCATCAAAACACCAAATCAGGGAATATATATTTCTGTTATACAAAATTTATCCTTGGGATATTGATCCTCGGGAGGTAACCCCAGCTGCTCTGGGCGCTTGTCAGGAGCAGCCCCCTCACTCTGACATCTCTCCATTGACGCATGTATTTGTACTGTGAGAACAACAGAGTGTAAAAATGAATTTCCACACTGTGGGACTAATAAAGGAATATCTTATCTTATCTTATCTTATCTAACCACTAAGATAAGATGAACCTTTATTAATCCCCGGAGGGTAATTCGGGAACCACTACCCAACTAGACGGATGAAGAAGCCACCGCAGGATGCAAATGATTAAATTAGTTTGAATTATGACAATTTGTACCACTAACCTGGTTCACTATAGTAGTATTAGTAGTCCATTATGACAATCAAGAATTTGTTTTAGATGTGTTTCATATTACTTGTATTAAGGTAAAGCAAAAAGAAGGGCATTTGTTTTTTTTCCAGAGGCCACTGACTTGTGAACAGTACAAGAAATGGTCAGTTTGTCTTGTAGTATACAGATTGATAAATGCACTTTTTAACATTATGTGCCTCCGTGGCATTGGATATTGCCACTGCCATTAATCCTTGTGTATTTCAGCCCTTTCTAACGTGTCATATTTGTATTTCTAGTTCACTGCTTGTATATTTGTAACTGAAAACTCCTCAAACTGCCCAACTTGGGGAATGAATACCGTATTTGGATTGAATGTGTTTAACTTTCACGACTTGTACTTTAAACTCAGGCACCGTGAGATTTGTTCCAGTTTATCACTTGCAGTTACACTTTGTAAGCCATTTGAAGAACCTTCCTGGTGATTAACTTGGAAATGTCTGACTTTACGAGTTGACGAGGAGCACCCGAATGCATCATTAGTTTTAGCCTCTGTGAGGATAAACTGTCTCATTTGAGGAAGCGACACAGGTTCAACACATCGTCTTCAGAGCAACCTCTGAATTGAAACACAGCTTGTAAACACCCTCATCGGTGTTGTTAGCAGGCGATTGCTTTTGCTAATTCATTTTGGTCCTGTTGCTCATCTCTTGACAGCTTCATCTTTTATTTTCATCACTTGTCCCGTGTCGCAGGTGCAGGACGACGAGGGAGATGCTCCCAACACAAATATCTCCTATAGTTTAATAACAACTGACATTCTGCAGATTGCCTGAGGTTATTACACCTACCTGGACTGTGCTTATATGGATAATATAATTTACAATGTTCATATTTGTGATTGCACATACAGTAAATGTTTGGCAGTGTGTGCCTGTGCAGAATAACAATCAAAAACAAAATTGCATCAACTGATTATAGTCAAAATGAAGCCACTTTCTCCAACCGCACACATACATGCGCCTACGCACGCACACACCCTTCCCTGCTGTGGAGGATATTTTCAATTAATCAGGCTCTCTCATCAATAATTCATCGCCCCTGCAGCCAGTCACTCTTCTCCAGCCATTTAATGAGGCAGCCCAGCCAGAGGGACACCATCCACACATTACTCCTATTATAGTCAATGCTCAGGAGCAAAGCCACTGTGACCACGGCCGGTTATTAAAGTAATGCCATCATTTGTGCCTTCCAGTCAAATCAAAACCTGTCAAAGACTGTTTGCGAAAGGACACAAATGACAATAAGTAAACACCCCGAGAGCCAGCGTGCAGCCGTGTCACCTCTCGGTCACAGAAAACCTCAGGTTGCTAATCTTTAGTGCAGAAATTCAAGAGACCAGAGGAGGTTTGTCAGAGGTGATGAATTATTAAAACCAACTTTGCTGTGACAGAGGAGAATGTCCCGATTTGATAACATTTTTAAAGTGAAACTGTGGCCCTGATTTAAGACATAACCCCAAGAGTCAGGAGAGCTGCTGCTGAAAATAAGCTCAGAGTAAATCTTATTTATACCATAAATTCTTTGACACATTTTGAACTCTACAGTCTCTAAATCAGTTGTGGTGTTGAACAAGAGACTTAACATTTAACACATCATTTTCTTCTTTTTGGCAGAAACTGATCTAGTGAGAGATGAACTGGCCTTTTTTTAGTAAACTTCAATAAATGATTCTGGCACTGACGGGACATCCATTAGCTTCCTCGTTTCTTTGATTTCACTGATACATTTGGTGATAAACAAACATTGCTTTGGTATTTATTTTCCACTTCATTTCTTTGCTGTCATAACGCACAAGTGTTGTCTGCATTTTAAAGTCGCAGAGAGCTTTATTTTGGAAAGGCACCAACATCTGCAACTGTTTTTGGCTTAGAGGCAGTCACTTTCCTTTGCAGCATACTTGCCTTCCCCTAAGCGATTTGTTTCTCATGCTAACTGCCCACTTCTTCAGTTTAATCCAAAGAAACTACTGTGTGACTGTTAAATTTAAGCACATCACCTTCTGTGTTCAAGAGGATTTTTCTAAATATATCCTAAGATACCGGATATGACAGAAAAGGCTTTTATTAAAAAGTATAATTGAGGAAAAAGGTTGTAGATTCTTACTTTAAGAAAGGGTGCTTTAAAGTAACATCTAGAGTTTTCTTGTCAAGAATTTATATTTATATTCACAGTTTTGGATCACAATGCATTGCATGCATCTGTAAAATGTATTCAGTCAGAAAGCAAAGCACATTTTCACCTCAGGAAACTGCTTATTCACCTCAAACAGCCAAATTTACCACCAATACATTAGCTGTATAAGCTAGCTAACAACGAACCCAGACTGGTTCTTTCTGTCATTTCCCTCCAGTCTCTCCTTTTTCCTCGATACTCTGGATGTTTATGAAGCAGGTTCAGAAAGCCCTGGGACTTGCACAAATTTGTCACTCAAGGAGGAGCATTTTTCAACTTGCACGGACACATGGTCGCTTTAATTCACACTTCCCCAGGCAAATTTGTCTCTTGGCCTATTTTTCCATTAACTTTGCAATCGCACCACCTCTAAAATTCACTTCACGTTCACTCTAAACACACAGTAAAAACACTGAATGCATTTCCTGCCTTATAAAACATATGCAAAGCAGATTATTTAGTTAATCACTTTAAATTCTGCATTGTTTACATCCATGTCGCCTAGCTTGCAGCCGTTCATGACTAAACTGAGTGACTGTGGTGTTTTTGCGTCATGACCTGCCTACTCTACGCTCCACCCTGGCACCACCCTGGCACCACCCCTCACCTAAACCAGAGTATTTCCACTGACACAAACAAACTCCTGTTGTGTGCTACATGTGTGAAAGGGCAACTCAGGACCTGATTCTCCAGACAGTATTCATTTGTTCAACATAGTTCATATGAGGAGATGGCTTGTCATCTACTGTGTGTTTCCTTTCTGTTTTAATCAGCGACTGCAGCTATCTTCCTGGACAGCAAAAGGAGACAGGGAAGTGGTGCTCAAGGCTGGATTACCAACTAGACAAAGCAAGCAACCCCCCAGAGGCCCCCAAATCCCTGCTTTATTACCTGATGTTGAGGCATGGGAGGATTACTGAACAAGCCTACCAGGCACAGTGTCAGGGGCCCACCTGGCCTTCACCTACAAAATGTCACTCAAAAAGGCACATACCGACCAGGAATAACTCAAAATGACCACAAAGGAACAAAACGATGCACAAAACACTACAAAGAAACCAAAACAACTACAAAGAGGCATACTAAAGTGACTACAAAATGATGAAAAACAGCTACAAAGAGACTCAGAACAACTATGAAAAGGGGCAAAACAACCACAAAGAGACGAAATGACTACAAAGAGACACAAAACAACTACAAAAAGACAAAAAGCAACTACCAAGAGATCACAAAGACACATCAGAGAAACACAAAATGACCACAAAGAGACAGCATGATTACTAAGACACAAAGAAACTACAACAACAAAATGACTATAAAGACATGACAATCAGCTACAAAGAGACACAGAGACTCAGAAGGACAATGAAAAGGGGCAAAACAACCACAAAGAGACACAAATTGACACAAAACATCTACAAAAATACACAAAACAACTACCAAGAGATCACAGAGACACAAAATGACCAGAGAGAAACATGAAGCAGCTACTAAGAGACAAGAGAAAAAAACTAAAGACAAAAAAAAAAAACACAGAGACAAAAAATGACTACAACAAGACACAAAACAACTACAAAGAGACAAACGTAACTACACAAAGACACAAAGCAGCTACTAAGAGACCACAGAGACAAAAAATGGCCACAAAGAGACACAAAGCAACTACAACGCGACATAAAGAGACTACAGAGACACAAAATGATTACAAAGAGACAAAAAATAACTACAAGGAGACGTAAAACAACTACAAAAAGACACAAAGCAACTAAGACACTACAGAGACAAAATGACCACAAAGAGAGACAAAACAACTACAAGAAAAAGAGAGAGACACAAAATGACCACAGAGACAAAAAATAACTACAAGGAGACGTAAAACAACTATAAAAAGACACAAAGCAACTAAGACACTACAGAGACAAAATGACCACAAAGAGAGACAAAACAACTACAAAGAGACACAAAATGACTGCAAAGTGACACAAAACAACTACAAAAAGAGGCTCACCAAATATAAAGTCTGTTTGTCTTTGGTAGGAGAGGTGGTGGGTCCTTTTGAATATCTGTGCACAGAGGTTCATCATCTCATAGTCCGGCCATGTTCTGAGGCCTCGTCTTTAAGAAAGGTCTGTGTCCAAATCTAGTCCCAAGCTGATACTGATTCTGTCTATACACCTTTTATCAATTTGTGTCTAATTACCCAGATTACCCAAACAGCATGCTTTGGGCTTCTGGATGTAATGAAGATCTAGCAGCTTATTTTTTGCCCCGGTGCCCCGAAGCAGGTTAATTCAGCCATGGAGGTGGTGAACTGTCCTGTCTCCTGCTACAAGACGTACAGTCAGCTTCCTTTTGCAGACTAAACTAGACCGAGCCGAGGCTCTCTGTGCAGCCAGTCCTGTATTCAGGTCATTTCATCCTCTGACAGAACTTCAAGGACAATTTAACAGTTGGTATAACCTGTAAATCATCATCACACCAGCAAAGATGACACCTCTATCACCTCTTAAAAGGCGCTGACACCTTTTTTGTTGTGCCTTTTCTTTTACTGATGACAACGATGAAGTGTTGTTTCTTACATTTCTGTAAGAATCAATGTGCAAAGGAGTGGTGCTGTTGTCCTGGTCTTGTTCAATCCCTCTTATCATTTCTCAGCATCTCCTCACTCTTATATGTTTGCCAAGCAGGCCAAGAACGATGATCTCTAAGGAACATAACCATATGAGCAGAGAAATCGGACCATCTGGCTTCCTCAGCAGCTAAAAATCGCGGGGGATAAAAGAGGAGTGACGAATGTCCCTCGTCTCCTGCCGCCTGTCAGTGTCAAGATGTCTCTTTTAAAACTAAAACACTGTTTTCAGGCGCTGTACAGAGCCAATAGTGTGATTGTGAGGAAATGTTAAAAGTGAAATTTCTTTCTTTTTTTGAAGGAGAAGAAAAGAGGGGAAGTCACCACAAGGGAAGAGAAAAAAATAACTCATTTTAAGGTGGCATTCTTGGACTGTGTAGATAGCCACACCGGGTGGGACAGTTATGGGAAGGAGATGATATAAAATCTGTGTAGAGTATAATGATTGTGTTATCTCTGAAGCTCACAGTGCAAGAATCCCTCACCCAGTTGGGTCTCCTGTCGATTCTTTATTGTGGGAAATAGCTTTCCATTTCCTCCAGTACTATGAGACGAGAATATGTAACAGGGAGAGAAAAATATCTCATTTATAAAGACTTCACAGCAATATGTTGCTCTACAGTAATTTCCAAGGCACAATGACCAATGTCACAGGGGCTGTTACTCCTCCTCAAGACATAAATTCCAGTAATTAGAGATCAATGACTCATGCTTGATGTAATTAGGCCGGATGGGACGCCCCCACAAAAACAGTATGACATGCATTCATCTAATTTTTTCCATCGCTCCTATCAGTCCTATTGTGTATAACATAAAACATGAAAACGATCCCCTCGGCAGACATGCCCTGCCTCCACATGGATCAGGAGAGCGGTGGCCGCGGCAGCACTTTGACAGGCGGGTTATGGTTTCTGGGTCCCAGTAATGAAGGAGTACTGAGTGTGTCATCCAGGAAAAAGGCCTCACCCCCGTCTGTCTGTCGGCCAGCCAGCTGGATTCAATCCTCCACCTCGGAATAACACCAGGCCTCAAACGCTGTCGCACGGCCACTCTTTACTTTAATAGGCAGAAACAGCTCATTAAATTACAACAGTGGCTAACCCTTTCCATAACAGAATCGGTAAACTCACATTAGTCAGACAACAGCTAAATCATTTCTTTTTATCTCTTTTTCCAGCTTACACATCATTCTGCTGTTTTTTTCTGCACAGCCAGCAAACCACGACGGTTGAAATAGGAGAACCAGAGGGAGCCCTGCACAAAGTCATACTACAGTACAGTAGCTCAATTTCCAAGAGTCAGAGAGCCCCGTCTGCTCTGCGAAATGGTCTGTAATATACAGAACAAGAAAGGGGATTAACCAAATTGTCAAGGGAGACAGGTTAAGCTGGTTTCTACTGAAGGGTCTCACTTCCAAAGTCAAAAAGTCTGAAACTTCTCAAAGCAAAAATCCTTGGTGATATTGTTATGTAATGTTGCTAAGCAAGGAAAATTCAATTTCTACAGACTTTCACTTCACTTTCAGACAGATGAAGAGCTGAATGACTGAAAAATGAAGAATGGGCTGAAAAATAAATCTGATTGCGATTATTTTGATGGATATTGCCTTTGCTCTGCACGGTGGTGCCGTGGTTAGCACTGTCGCCTCACAGCAAGAGGTGTGGAGTTTGCATGTTCTCCCTGTGTAAGCGTTGATTTTCTCTGTGCTCTCCAGCTTCCTCGGGTTAAGGTTAGGATTAAGGTTAGGATTAGGGTTAGGGTTAGCCTCCGGCTTCCTCCCACAGCCCAAAGACATGTAGATTAGGTTAACTGATGACTCCAAATTGCCCATAGCTGTGAATGTGAGCATGAACGGTTCTGCGATGGACTGCCGACCTGTCCAGGGTGAACCCCACATTCACCCAACGCTAGCTGGGATCAGCTCCAGTCCCCCCCACAACCCTTAACAGGATAAGCAGTTGAAGATGGATGGATGGCTGGATGGATATTGCTTTTGCGATATTAGAGAGAATTATATTTTTTTAATGCTGTCAGAGTTAAAGCAATAATGATGCCTTCATGGAAATTCATATTAACAACACTAATTTCTTTAACGCATTGACGCAATTTGCAATATTTAGGTTGTAGAGTTTCTGGACAATATTTGTCATTGTTTTGTGTTAATTGATGCCCAACAATTAATATATACATACATTTGCATAAAGCAGCATATTTACCCACTTACATGCTGATAAGAGTATTAAATACTCGACAAATCTCCCTTTAGGGTACATTTTGAACTGATAAAAAATTCAACGCAATAAATATCTCAATTGACAGCCCTATAATTTTAACATCATTATTCTAATTTACATTGAAACTGTAAAATCATTATTTGCAGGGATCTGTGCCAAATGAAGATGTTTTCTTAAGTCTACAGAATAGGATGCATAGACATCACTGCAGCACCGCAGTATTAATTTAAAATAAAAACATTTCATCTTTAACAAATATTGCGCCTCCTGTGATTTGAAAATGGCAGTAGGCCATATTGTGACTAAGATTAAATTTTAATGAATTGTGCAGCTGGAGACTGGTCAGAAAACTGGGAATAAACTGCACTAAAAAAAATCAGTTTGCAAATAAACAAGTGAAGGAAATTGTAATTGAAATACGTAGAGGACCCTGAAATCATCAGAGAACAGCTCTGCAGTTAATGTGGAATTATCTCATTTTCACGAATTCAGCTGGCTCTCATACTGTATATCCTGTCAAACTGGGGAAAAATAGAAACTGGCAATGAGGAGTGTGTAAAGCCTTAAGGAATCTTTCTGATTCACAACTGTGAGCCAGATAGAGATTTGCCTGAAGTGAAATTCAAAATGCCTCATCTGGTCTGAGTTCCCTGCGCTGTAAGACCGGACTAGGCTTCATTAGCAGTTGCCGCTGTTCTTTGTTGGCACGGAAAAGCCCATTTTCACCACAGAAATGACTTGCCACCAGCTACAGACGGACAATGCGTCCTCTTATTAATAGCAATTCCCCGGTTGTGCGCCTCCCCATATTCAAACGCAGCAGCGTCGTCGGCAGGTAAATTTGAACAGTGGGATGTGACAGGCTTTGATTACCAAAGTGAAAATGACTAAATATAATACAGGAGCGTGGCATCGCCAGCTGCTCACACCTTGTCAGTAAAGTCTTCTCTGTCAACTGATGGACACAAGTCATGCACATCACATTTATACTGAAGTTTTAAAACTCAACGACAATGATGCTCAGCGGGCTAATTCTGCAGAACAATCGCCTTACACGGTATCAATGATTACTCCTCTCCACAATATCAGGCTGCTCTCTGACTGATGGCGGCTGCAGCAAAGGTTAATTAATGAGCAGTGGCAGGAGCGATGGCTGCCGGCGAGGGAGAGGCTCTCCCGGGACTCAGACTCACCAGTGGCGAAAAGATAAAGGTGGAACGGCGAAGGGTATGACTACTCAGCTGAAATTGAGTCTGCTTTTCTATCTGGATAACCTCCATGTGCTTAATAGTCTGAGAGAGCTACTTGATCACTTCCCCGAGCTGCCGCATGGAATTAGATTAGAATGCAGCTTTTCATCGTTTTCTATATAAAACCTTATTTCATGCAATGATTACGTATTGGTTATCAAACACCAGCGGTAATCTGTGAGGCAGCCATCGAGCTTAAATTAGTTCTGCAAATCTGCTTCTTGTGATCAGACATCAAAAGATTTACATAAAGCATATTTGTCTTGCTGTGCAGCAGCAGTGTTATTTCCAGATGGGAAATAAACACGCTGACATATAGCTTTATTTTTATCCCATTCCTAAGATGCCATTAAATTTCATTGGCAGAGATTATGGACTTAACATGGGAACTAGCCCGATTAGCTTTATGGGGAAGATTAATGTTTTGTGCCATCCTCTTAAAAAGTCCAATAACAAAGTGATCTGTGTTGCATCTTAAAACACATAAAATAACACTTTCTTATAAGGCACCCTTAATAAAGTGTTTAAAATAATGATTTGATTTATGGTTAATAATGATTTATAAAGCAGCTAAAAGACATTAACAGGAGCTCATTTTAGGTTGCCAGGTAGTGAAAAAGCTCTCTATTCAAGTCATTAATAATTGATATGTTCTCACTTTCTATTAAGTCAACAAGTCTGCAGTTATAAAAGTTAATACATCCTGAATAAAATCCTGATAAACACCAATTCTGAAGTTGCTAAATAAGAGATAATGTACAGCGAGCCGGTCATTGTTGTGAAATTAACACTGACAGGGTGTAGCATCACCCTAAAGTGGTTTATTTCACAACAATGACCAGCTCACTGTACATTTCAAATCAATAATTTGATACAAAAATGTTCCACTAGAGTCAGAGATAAGACTTGCCACCATAGCAACGGGCTGTTATACATAGCAACAGGCTGTTATATATAGCAACGGGCTGTTATAAAGAAATAACAGACCGTAAAACACTGTAATTAACCAATCTGAATTGAGTATTCAACAACGCTGTTTAATAATAAAGTCATAATAAACAGTATGGGGTTTTCTCTCTCTCTAATATGCATCGTATTTCAGATATATATATAATAATAAATAAAGTATTTGTAAATGATTAATTTATTATTAATGAAGTCATTAGTTACAACCAATAAGCCTTAGGCTATATAAAGGCGGACTTATTAGAAAGTGGTTCGTGGAATATAAATTCTGTACCATTTTCTCCTAAAGCGGTCTTTAAAATATTGTATAAATAGCTTCATTAATGGTTAATAAACCATTCACAAATTATTTATAGCTTAGCCCTTAATGAGAGCATTTTTTGGGGGGGATGCTGCTGGTTGTAAATAATCTCTCTGGTTGGTGTTTATCCTCCTCCAGTAGGACACCTGCTCTGTCTTTTTAGCTGCAGGGCATCTGGACTACAATTCATTTATTAACTATTAGCATGTAGAAGAAAGCCATTAAGTCTGTTGTTATACCTCCTAAAAATGTCATTAACAAAGGCTCATGAGTCAGTAATTTACAATTATTTACTCTTTGGCAATTGTACTGTATGTTAATAAGTTATTGATTTGTACAGTAATCCATCACGTCTCCAGCTGTTAATAAATAGTTAATAAATGGACGACTGTGCAGATACCCTGCAGTGTTCTGCTGGCAGTAGTGTGGAGGAAGTATTCGGAGCAGAGGTGCTATCAGCAAAATGTTCAAAAAGTATAAAAAGTGTTCATTCTGCAGAAAAATTACCCCTATGAGAGATATATTATACGAAATTATTAGACACTGATAGTGAGATGCAGCAGAGTAAGAAAAAAAATCCCTCTGAGATGTAGTGACCTAGAAGTTTAAAGTAGCATGAACACTCAAGTAAAGTACAGTACTTTAACACTGTACTGAAGTACAGTACCTGAGTTACTTTCCACCGCTGCCTGCTGGATGAAGATAAATACCAACCGTGAAGACTTTCACAACCTGGTAACGCAAAACTTGTTATCAGTAATGGCTTGATCTATATTACCCATCAGTAAATTATTAATTATCCAATAATACACAGCTTATTTTATGAGAAAATGGCAGCATAAAATCCAATAATGCTGTAAGGGTAAAAGACGTGATTATATGGAACTAAAGTTATTGGCTAACAGTGGTGGCATGTAATAATAATAATAATAATAATAATAATAATAATAATAATGATACACGTAATCAAGTTATGGTACTTAAGGATGATTTTGAGGTACTTCCAATACTCTATTAAATACTATTATTATACTACTTTTGAGCACCATTTATGTTGATTTCTTTTGGCTGGATGACAATGAAAAACCTGAGTTGTGCTTCAGGAAAGCAGCCTTTTCTTGTTTGACCACTGCAGCTGTATTTCTGGTGTCTTGTAAACCCATAAGGGTTGGACACTTTGTGTGCACGGCACGAAAATGAAGAAATCAATCAATCAATCAATCAATCATACTCAATGACTCAATGACTCAATGAATGAAAGCCAATACTGTACTTTTTATTCCTCTGCATTTAATTGCCAGCTGTAGTTTGTTTCCACATTCAGATTATTAATAAGAAGAATTCAAATCAGCTGATACATTATTACACATTAAGCCACCTGGCTGTATACTAAGTAGTTAGTAGTAGCTCCACTCACAATGTCCTCATTCAACTACGAATGTCCAGCAACACGTGTCAATTTCCACTCACTACATGCATACAGTTTTTTCAAAATAAACTTCATACTGTATCTGTTCCAAAGCCAGTAAATATCTCTTGATCCACCCCCACAAAACTAACGCCAGAAGTAACAGATATGGATTTGGTACAAACATCTCTAATATCACAGATTAGGGATCTGAAAAAGTGATTTGTGGAAGTGGTGTGACTTAAAAAGGGAGGTTATGCAACAAAGAAATCAATGCTGGCTTCCGGTTTCACTCTTTACACAAATAGTGGGCGAAACTCGTGTTTTTTGGCCCTCAAGTCCACCCGACCTCCTTGATTTAATGGCTCCACCTTTACCATCTTCAACATGAAAGTGGACATATTAAGGCATCAATAATTATAATCCCTTAACATAATAAACAAGATTCTGTAAAATGGATCCTTTTACTTTTAGTATATTTTGATAATACTTTTGTACTTTTACTTGTAATAGTGATATTACCACTTTTACTTACGTAAGAGATCTGAGTGCATCTTCTAAGACAGATACCTACCTTTAAAATCTGTATTTTATAAGGTCAAACTGAGTATTGATAATGAGCTTATTTATGCACCAATATTTCCTGGATCCGGAATGAATCCAAATAAGTGACTTAACAAGCAGCGAGTGCAAGTCGGGACTTGTAGAAACCTCCCTTCCAAAGCATTCGCCTGAGGTTTCTCTCAGTGAAGGAAGGATTAGGCACAGAGGACCCTGCCAAGCATTAGGAGTGTTACAGGAAGGATCAAGAACAAATGAGTAATGAAATGACTGACTCACTGAGACCAGTCTGAGATGCGAGACGTGCCATGTGTCTTTTTGTCGAAGCCAGCTCCCGTTAAGGTCCCGTCTCAGCCAGAGCGTGACAAAAGAATTTCCTGACATGTTTTTAATTGTTAGCTCCTCCTTGTCATGCACGTCACCCGTACAAGCAATTAGCCTTCTGTCATCCATGTCGAATAAAACCGGAGATTTTGCTGCTGCATAATTGTAGCAGCACAGGAAAGTTTTACTAGCGAGTTAACAGTAACCATTGTGAAAGACTAAAATGTATACTCTTTTAAAGTGACAATAGCAGTTTAACATGAGCATAATGACGACTGATATATAATCACATTGTGCATTGTGATTCACTGTATCCAAACAAAAGACTGAAAACTGATATATTTATGAATTTATTATATTCTTTACACCTCTTGCTCCAGAGCCCACAGAAAACCGTTCTAAAGAAAATGATTGTAATTCAAGGCCACAGAAGCAAGGAACCATATCCCCACGAGCAAATACAAAACAGAGTTGGTAACAGGATTGCAACAGCAAAGTGAAAGCATGTCTGCCAAGTCTACACATTCAAAGACCACAAACATCAAACAGGTTTTTTCCAGGCAGTCAAGGGTTTCAGTGTTCGTAGAGGAGAAAACAAACAGGACTGTTTCTAGCTGAGGAAAGATGGAGATTTGTTTTTTCTTTTTTTTTTTGGTGTGTGCGTACAGATGCGATAATTGAGTGAACCATCATTTACAGGACAGAAATGTTGAAGTAAGACAGCATCAAAGGTTACTGAGGAGTGTATATTTTTGCCCAGGCCAAAGAGCAGAACATCACAGAGTAGAAATGGTCTCTGACTTCTTTTTTTTTTTCTTTAGCTGTACTTAATATTCACCCCCTGCTCAGTCCCTGTTCAGTCCACTGCTCGCTGAACTCTCTCAAGACAAAGGCCTGAAAAGATCGTTGGATAGCTGATGGACCACAACAGGAAATGGAAACTGTTTGCATTTCCTCCAGGCCTTTACAGTGAAGACAGCACAACAATAAAACACGGGGTAAGCCTCAGTTATGGCGTCTTGCAGATTAATATGAGTAGCTGAGGGGGATGCTTTGGAAATTGCTTTGACTGGAAATGTGTCAAAGTAGACAGGTTTTTTTTTCCAGTTTGATTCCTATTAAGCACTTTCCTCTGATCTAATTCAATAAATGCCAAAGGGAGTTATAATAATCATATTCATTCCTGATCCTTTGGGATATGTGTCTTTGGAAACCATAAATACTTCTAACTTCTTTTCTTCTGCACATAATATGTTCAGAGGTTTATATATCTTCAGAGGTTTCATATTTCTGAGCTAATCGAGTACATACAGCAAAGTTAGCTTTGGAAAACGCATTGAATCCCACATACAATCAAAGGAGTCCCCGCGAAAGTGCTAAGCCACCATGCCATCGCTGAGCTTCAAATAAAATCCCTCTACTGATGTAATGAAAATACAATCCGTGTCATTCATATGTCTATATTAGAGCAATAAAGCACTGATATCTTTTTCTTTGCATATATTGCAGCATTTTGTAGTTTTAAAGGGAAACAGCACAGGAAGTTCAGATTCACAACAGACTAATTAGTGTTTGAAAATTCTCTCCCGAAGCTACAAATTAGAGGACTGTCAATAAATACCAGTCTAATTTCCAATGAGCGTCATAATTTATCTGTTACAAACCAGTAAATATCTCTTATTATACCCCTCTTATTAAAAAAAAAAAAAAAAAAAAAAAAAAACGCCAGAAATAACAGATTTTGCACAAGCTTCTCTCTGGCATCACAGATTAGGGATCTGAAAAACTCATTTCTCATCTCTTACTAAGACAAACAATAACTAATCTTCACTGCGAGCTGCTGTACAGTAGGATGCTGCAATAATGCTCAAATTCAACTCTGTGTGTAAGATAGCAAAAGTCTCACTCAATTACAGAGTGCTACAAGTGAGTGTGAAGGGCTGCTGGGGTGGGGAAGAACAACATAAGCTCCCTTCTACCTATTTTAATGTAAAATATCATTCCCTCACAAACATCTGTTGCTGTAGGCTGAACAACACCCAAACAAACACAACAAAACAGGAAAAAAGACAAATGCTACCAGTTTCTCCTCAACTTGTAACATGCTTTTTAAAGTCAGTGCAAAAAGAAAAACTTTACAGAAGTCGATGGCAGCTACAGTAAACAAGACAGCTCGATATCAGCTGACCAGCAGCAGGAAGTTAACTGGCAAACCCGGTGTAACCCAGCCTCCTCATCACACTCCCACACACATCCTCTATTAGCCTGATGTCCTTTCGGGGCATATTCTGTCTCCACATGTTAATGTTGGCTGGTGAAATGTCTCCTTCATACATTAGATTGTACAGGTTCGTGGAGGTGGTGAATAGGAGTTGGTTGAGGGCTGCGGGTGAGACGGGCACCCCCAGAAATGTGTGTATGGCCTCCGCCGTCTCCTGCGGCGAGATGACGACGTCCTCAAACCTCACTTGGAGGTAGGACTCCTCGGGGAGGCTCTCGCTGACCCTCAACGCTGCTGCGGTGTGAGCCAGCCACAGATGAGCCAGTATCAGGATGGGGTTTGTCTCAGAACGGGACAGCAGCCTCTGGATTATTTTAAACTCTGGCGCTGCAGTCGGGCAGCCGTCGCTGACAGCATCCTCCTTGAATATCAAGGAAAGGTGCTGTGGGATGTTTTTGAGGGAGTAAAGGCTGGGTTTGCTGTTATAAACCATGAGATAAATCCACGCTCGGGGGTCTCTCACTAAGTAGATTGTCCTCAGGGAAGATCCAACAACCTCCTGAATGAAAGGCAGTTTGAGAGCCCAGCTTCCGCTCCGCATGTTGAGGACCACCCTGGCGTTGGGGTACTCAGCAACATGGCGTCTCATCTCCCTGACATACTCTGCATCTCTGTCCAGGCTTGCTCTCAGTTTGCCCTTTAGCTCAGACGCCGGCTCTCTCCTCCTGGATCTTTTCTTTCTGTCCCTAGAGGGGCCGACTCTTTGGGGCTGTTTCACCCTGCTGCCCTCTACCAGCTGAATATTCTGCAAGTGCAGCTTGGTGCTGTGGACCAGCGAATGCAGCCAGCCCTGAATAATCTTAAACCGTCCGTGCGTGGCGTCTGACCTTGACCACTCGCAGGCGTCGACCAGGGAGTCAAACTCAAACTCGGTCTCGGGGATGTCCACGTGCTCGGTGGGAACCCTAATGTAAACAAAGTCCGAGCTGTTGTAGAAAAGGTGCTTGAGGATTTCCGATCCCGATCCGGGAAGGGTTGTTATGACGACGGTGGGGAGGGGGAGCCGGCGCTGCTCGTACAGTCTGATTTGTTTGTTTACTTCGCTTTTGGCACCTGCAACTTTCCATTTTACCCCACAGAGAAGCTGATCGCAGCTGTTAGACACAAACAGCAGCTCGGCTATCCATAGAATGAGCACAGAGAGGAGGGCGTAGCGCATCAGCCTGCTGAAGCACACATAAAACTTTCTCTGCATGGTCAAAAATCCTATGGCCACACAGAGAACGACCCCTGCTATCACATTGACTGTGAAACCAAAGTCAAACAGCTGATTATCACTGCTGATTTGTTTGGGGATGAGTTGAGTCCCAAGGCCATATCGCGTGATTTGGTATCTGTCCTCAACTTTACAGTGACCTCCAAATCCTAAATAAGTCGACCTAGCTCCTATGTCTTTATAGTTTGTGGCAATAGAGACTATCTTCTCTGTGTTATTTATGGTTAAAGAAAGTCTCACTCCATTTTTACTATTATCTATAAATCTACAGCTGGACACTTTGACATATGGCCCATGTAACACGTAAGCCACTCTGCTGACTGTGCCCGTCATTGGAAAAGTGACATTGACGTACTGAGTCCACCTCTTTTTAAACTCGGCCGCCTGCTCTGCCTCCTGTATTCTAGTATCAGGGCTGTGACCCTGGCTGTCGAACCAGAACATTTTATAATGAGCGTCCCACACATCCATCATGGCACCGTTAAATCTGTCCATGAATCTGAAAGGGACGTATTTAAAGTCAATGTCAAGATTGTGGAAAAAAGCACTGAGGGACGTCACAGGTGAATCGCTCCACTTCTCTACGTGGTCGAGCACCAGCAGAGTCTGTGAGTTTAGCAGAACTAAAGCTCTGTACACACTCTTTAATCTCATGGCGGGGGAATAAGCGAACACTGCTTCACCGCTAACAAACATGGTGTCCCTGTGCGAGGAGGCCACTATCACCTCCCCTCTAGCATCGCCCACCCCGTCATCAGTCCAGCGCAGCCACTTGGCGCACTCCCCCAACTGACCCTCCCACGGATTGTTACACTGGCTGGTAGGAGACGGGCTGAACACCAAAACGTTATTAAGGTAGCTGAACTTTGGACCATAAAGTGCTTCGGACACAAATACTTGTCCATTAGGAGCGAACGTGAAAGAGTTCTGATCAGGGTGCTCGTGACCTGGGTTAAAGCTGTTCCAGCCCTCCACCCAGGAGTAAGGCTTGTCGTGGACAATGTCATACACTGCACGGCCACCCAGCTTGCCAGACTTAAAGGAGACAAAAGTATTCCCCTGGCCGTTTGGCAGCCCCGCTCCATAGGTAACCACACCCCAGTTGGAGAAAATATGCATCCTAGCTTTTCCATAGTCGTTGGGTGGCTGCGGTGCAAGGTGGGAGTTGTACCAGATGTATTCTGTGTGAAGCGTAGCCCAGCGCTGGGCAGACGACTGCCCCATGGGACCATCTTTGGGCCGGTGCTTTCTAATCTGTTGAGCCAGCCAGTTGCCCGTCCCGTTCATCATGACGAATGTGTCAAGGAAAACAAGCTGGCTCTCAGGCCCGTAAAACCAGTTGTAGTTGGAGTCTGCGATGCCAACTGTCCTCTGAAACCCTGGCAGCAGGGTGGCATAATAAAACCAGAAGTGTCCCCGCAGCCAGTTGTTCTGCAGGTTGTCGATGTTGAAATGGCGCTGAGCTAAGAAAACGTATTGTGTGATGGACTTGGCTGTGTAGCTCCCATATGCGACTCCCTCATCCAGAGAGCCATCAACAACATGGTTAAGGAGGAACATAGTTTTCTCCATGTAGTTCACCGCCACTTGTTTCCAGATCATTGACTCCGGGTCGTCATGTGATCCAACCACTATTGCACCAGTCAGGACAGCTAATATGTTAGTGGTTTGGTGATTTTGGAGGTACTGTTTCCCCCATCCCCTGTACTTTGAGAGCTCAAACAGCTCCTCTGTCTCAGAGCGAATTTTCTTGAGGTAAATATCCCTCCGCCGCTCATCCAGGTAGGAGTAAATAAAGTCATAAGCAGTCGCAAACCCAGTGAGAGAGTGCGCCACGGGGACCTCGTCGTTAGGGGCACTGGTTACCTTCCAGTCGGGGTATTCAGCCATCCTATCCATAAACTTGATAAGAAACTGCAGGGCAGCAGAGTCCTCTGGGCACAACAGGCAGTAGAGAGCCAGGGGAGGCAGGTTGTTCCCATAAATCTCATTCCACTTGCTTGTAAACTCTGCATGTTTCGCAGGGGGTATGTAAAAGGGGACATTTGACAACATTGTGAGTGCAGCCGCCCGGATGACTTTAAATATGTGACTGTGGGTGGTGGAGGACCTTTGCCTCAAGTGCAACACATCCACTTGGTTAAAATATAGGTTGGGATGGGAATCAGCAGACTGGAGTTTCCACTGCTCGGTCGCTCTGGCTTGTGTGAGCTTGACCTGCAGCAAGTCATCTGTGAAAATGTCTCTGTCTGTGGCGTTGAAAACCCCCGAGAAGGCTGTCCCCACTGCAAACAGTGGGAGCAAAAAAACTGAATATACAACCCAGTTTACTGCCATGTTGCCAGGCATTTGTGAATACATTTTACTGCATTTAAAAGATTTTCTTCTTTAAAAATGTCCCATAACTTCAGCTGTTATTTCAGAGTAAAAGTCCAAGTGAGTCCAAAAAAAATATTATTTCTAAGACAAATTATATCAAAGTCCAATGCATGATAGTCAAGAAAAAACTTTAGTGCAAGAACAAACACCATCCACGCCAACAGCTTTCAAAGGCAACAAAACGCATCACATTAATTATACATTAAAGTCTGATTGGTCTGTTTTGAATTTAAATCCAAGCAAAAAAAAAAAATCCTGCACGTTTCCGTCCTCATAGTAATGCGTGTGCTCGTGAAGACTGGCAATCTTCCCCCTCGCGTGCGCCAGTAACTCGTATTGATCTCCTCCCCCAAAACATTTCCTCTTGGACAAACATCAGTCAGCCCCAGTCTGTGTCCGGTCCAATCACAGCCACCCAGAGGCTCCGTGTGCAGCCCGACCGAGCCGCAACATCCGCGGACATGAACCTCAGCAAACAACGCATCTCCGCGGATAACATAGCTCGGTGTCCCCCCGCTGCAGAGACTCCACTCCAAAATGTCTGGTGCTTAAAACTGCAAATCCTGATCGGGAAATTGATCTGTTTGCATTGTTAAATCTCCTTTTTATTCCCCTCCTCTGCGTTTGTTATCTTCCGCGATGAAGTCCGAAAAGAGGAAACTTGTCGTCACTCCTCAAGTATTCAAAGAATGAGGCATTTTTCAGCTCGTCCGCAGGAAACAGTAAATCAGCCTCTCGGATGATGAATAATCCAGATGTAAATGTCTACAGTATCTGTAGGGATAGTCGGTATATCCGCCGCCGATGGAGACACATCTCACAAGTAAAGCGGTGTATGAGTGCGTAATCTCCGGACGCGTCTCCGTTGTGTCCCCCCGACTGTTCAACACAGTCAGTTTGATTGTTTTTCCTGCACTGGATGGAAAAATTTCCACTGTACAAACTGTAGAGGGAGCCGTGACTTCAGAAGCCCAGCCTCATGTCTTATGTAGGGAGAGTGGGAAGGCTGAATATTCATGTCATGAAATCTCTCTCCCTCCCTCAGTGTAATGTGATGTTACTAATGTGATGTTAAATTCCTGCTCAGTATGAAGTCCAGAGGCAAAATCACACAGTGGTCATAAAACACTCGTTTTCTGGATCTACTAAAAACATGCATTGATCTACATCTTAACAGACACGGTTTTTGCAATGACACAGCTGATATTAAAGGAAGAGTTCGACATTTTGGGAAATACGCCCAGAGTTAGATGAAAAAATAGATACAGCTCTCAAAAATATTCATCTTCTCATCCAGTAAATGACATAAAAAATGCAAAATACTCACCTGCATATAAACTGTGAACTGGATTATTGCCAATTGGCATTGTGTTTTACATGGTAAATGGACTATAGCGCTTTTCTAGTCTTCTGACCACTCAAAGCTCTTTACACTACATGTCAGCATTCACCCATTTACACACATCCATACAGGTGCCAACTTTGCTCATCAGGATCTTACTCATCTCAAGTGTCTTGCTCATGGACACATCGGCATGTGACCGGAGCAGCTGGAGATCGAACCACCGACCTTCTGCTCTACCGTTTGAGCCACAGCCGCCCCATCATTAGAAGCCTCTTTATTTACCTTCACAATGATGTCCAACTGGTAAGCATCAGCACAGCTGATTATGTGGGTAGCACCGCAGTCAAGACTCTCTACCAGTGTTAAACTGTGTATTCTCCTGTTGGTACTGACTCTTGTTTTGAGTTGTTTGGGTGACTGGATGATCAGTAACAAGTGATTTTACACTTTATTCATTTATTACACCGTCAGGAGACTGGAGGATCCATACGGAGCCACACTGTTAAACACTGGCAAAGAATTTTGGCAAATTTCACTTGGGCGCTACCCACATAATCAGCTGAATCTACAAAGAAATAATCCACTAAGCACACATTTCCAAGAGTTTATTGTCTGTCGAGGGCAGGGGTCTCCAACCTTTTTTTCCTCTAAAAGCTAATTTGACAATGAAAGTGGCCGAGAGCCACTCAAAGCGCCACCAAGTCGTACTTCGCCAATAGCGGACATCATTTCTGTCTTACTTTCATGGTCCTTTAATAACATTTCAGCCAGCACAGTCACTGCTTCTGTTACACTCCCACCAGAGATGCAGGGCTTTTTGATTTGTTAGGATGTGCGTCGCCAAACGAAGGCTGTGGTGCTGCGTTGGACTTCGTCACTTAAACGGAGACTGTTGTCTTTTAAGCGTTGCTTTCAGCTCCTTTATCTTCTCTGTTTGTAGACGCTACCAGCCGGAAAGTAAAGAAAAAATGCTGCAAACTTTGGTGAAATGGCGCTCGACGTTACATCTTTTACCGACTGATGAGACTCACATTTGTCATTCCTCATTAAAATAGTAGATTTTCCCCCTTTTTTCTGCGGTCATCGCCAAATCTGGTGAACGCTTGCTGGTCTGCTAACATCGCCTGATGTTACTGTGTCGCTGATTTAATGAAACTTGAAAGCAGCGCTCCGTGTTTAATTGTCTGCTGATTGGAAAATAATGATTTTGTGTCAACAGGGGGGAAATCTCTGTGAATTTAATTGGACAGAAATTTAAACCGTTTTACAATGTGACTTTGTGTTTTCAAATTTATGTCCATATTCTTGTAACCTTTAGTGAGCCACTCAGACACAGGTAGAGCTACTTGCTGGAGACCCCTGGTCGAGAGCGTTTATTGTGAAAGGTAAGAATGGATATATGCTGCCTTTGTCAAGGTTCAAAGGAGTAAAAGGCTACAGTTTATATCTTGGTTTTGTTGTTTCATAAATCCAGAGAGGCGATATGTATGATTCATAGAGCAATTTGAGTTTAAAAACATGTTTGTCTCTTACCGTTAAGTCAGGCTGTTTTGTTTGTTGTTTTGGCTGTTAGATCACTCTGAGCCCAAGCTTCACCTTTTTATATGTGTCATAGTTGTTTATTTATTGTGTGCAGCAATAAATGCTCATCCACTCTCTGTTTTTCCTTGTCTTTATGTTGCCTCCCACACCAGACTGGGGCGTAATACCACTGAACATATTTTTCCTAAATAAGGTCCCATGGTGGTCCACCAGAAGGGGTGGGACTTTGACTGTCGATAGGTGCAATTCAACCCCTTCTGCACCACGAGATTGGTTGATGCCTTTATTTGTGGTGTGAAAGCACAGAAAATTATTTTTTTTTTTCCCCATAAAAAAGTACATATATTTTCTCCATGAAATATTTATGTTCTGTGTGAAAGTACCACTGACAAAAACAACAGAAAAATATACTGACATGTAAATTGAAAACACGGTGCGTAAAGGCCTTAACTCTGCAAGAAGCACGTAAAGCATATTTCCAAAAATGTCAAACTATTCCTTTAAATTCCCATGAATTTTGTCCCTGCTTCAGGTCTTAATGCTAAGCTAAGCTTGTTGGCTGCTGGTTGTAGCTTTATACTGAACATTTGAGTCATAATGATCTTCTCATCTGAGTGAAAAGCAAATACATATATATATATATATATATATATATATATATATATATATATATATATATATATATATATATATATATATATATATATCCCGAAATGTACTATACTATTACTTCGACATGTTCTTTAAAGGAGTAGTGTGTACAGTAGGATTGGGTGATATCTAGCGGTGAGGTTGAGAGTGCAGCCAACTGAAGCCTCTCCTGGGTGCCAAGTTTGTAGAACTATGGTGGCCAACATTAAAATGTGAATGGTCCTTTCTAGAGCCAGCTGTTGTAAGAGTAGTGTAGTGCGTGAGAAGTGAGTGCTGAAGCGCGAGAGAGTGGTGGCTACAGCAGCAAGTAATGTTATCTGTCCAGCCCATGCAGGAAAAGTTAACAGTGTTTGGTTTGTCCATTCTGGGCTACTGTAAAAGTATGGTGGACTCAGTGAAGAGGACCCATTCCCTGTATACAGAAGATATAAACGACTCATTCTAAGCTAACGAAAACACAACAATTCTCATTTTCAGGTGATTATACACTAAAGAAAACATACTCATGAATATCATATCCCATTTCTGCCAGTAGATCCCCCAAAATGTTACACACTGGCCCTTTAAAAGAATATTTTGACATTTGGATAGGCTCACTAACAACTTTAGAGGTGCTGATAGGCTGATTTTGTGTCTTTAGACAGAGCCATGCTAGCTGTTTCCCTCTGCTTCCAGTCTTTATGCTAAGCTAAGCTAACTGGCTACACCCATATATATAACAGACTAATAGTAGTACTGATCTTCTCATCTAACTCTCGGCTGGACAATCTTCTTATAAGATACTGGAACTTTAAAATAAAACTATACTTACTATAATCTGTGAACATTTTTCAAAAGACAGCTGAAAACATTCATTTAACTTGGTTTATTTTATTTATTTATTTTAGTAATTCTCTCATTTATATTATTCTTAATGGTCTGTTTTGAAATTGTGTTTATATATTTTAGCATCTGCTGTCTTTTTATTGTCCAATTTATTTGTCTATCTGCCCTTTGTTGCATTTTTTTTATAAAGCACTTTGAGTGCTTCTCTTGTATGAAAAGTACTCTATAAATAAGGATTATTATTATTATTATTTTCTCTAAGAGCGACTATGATTAGTCTTGACATTTATATCAGCATTTGTAGTGAAACAACATAAAAAATATTACAAAAACTATGATCATTACAGGCTAGATCTCATTAACATGTTTAATTTGAAATGAACCTCTTTTGGCACAAAATGTCTCTTTAGAGCTTTTATCTTCAGTCTCAGTTGCGTGTCTTTGCAACACATTTCCTGAGGCAACAGAAAAGGCATCCAATAACCTCAAAAGCATCTCCCCTTGGAGAAATGCGTGACATTTGCCTGTCCTAACGCACCACACTGCGCGATCATTGATCACCTCATTCTGTGTATATTAGGTTTCTGAGCAGCATCTTCATGAAATGATGGATTGCTTTCCCTGTGCCCAGTTCACATGTCTCTTCTGCAGCATGCTATCCCACAGGGAACACTGTTGCACGGTGGTGTTTTTCTGCTTTCCCCTCAGTTCAAAAGTGCACGCTACAGGCGCACGACAGCCTTATCATGATGACTGCAGGAAACACAGTTATCTCTCGTAGGACAAAAAGTCTTCCATATGGCGATATTTACTACAAAAAGCTGCCCCAATTTAAATGCTGATGATAATCTTGAGCTCACATCAGTCAAATAACTTCATAAACATAAAGATCATACTTCATGAATCAAGAAGATGCTTGGAAACTCTGTAAACAAGTACCAGATTTTTAAAAACATACTTGAAAGAAAGGACTGATTGGACATCCGAACAGATGTTGTTTTTAGCTTATGTTCCTTCACTGCATCAACTGCTCACAGCAGAGGAACGAATCAGCACTAACTTGCCCTTTTCTTGCCTTATAATTCATAATAATCATGTAATCTAGTAATATCTATAATTATGTCATTATTACGGTACTGTTCGTGTCCTCTATGCCTGTACAAAGTGTTTCTCCTAACAACGGTGGAAACTGGTGGTTGGAGAAAGTTCATTTTCACAACACAGATTTTCTTTTCAGAATAAAACCTAAGAGCTATGGCGAGCAGCAAAATGGCATCCAGTGCTATAAACTCCCTAGAAAACAACTGCAAAGTCTGCACCACATGATTAAAAATATCCTACAAGCTGTCAATGCAGTGCAAGTCAATGCAAAATTACCTTAAGATGCAGTAACACCAGGTGCAACCCTGTCTCTACAAAATAAGGTTCCCATACAACTAAACTGCATCCTCAATTACATTTCAAGGGAAGCGTATTTTCTCCTGGATTAGTGTTGCAGTTTTAAACACATGGCTAATCTACTTGGTTATGTTTAGTAAACCTTCATGGTTTGGCTTAAATGACTATGACATTGAACCAAAAAACAAAAATACAACAAAACTGTATCGTTAGGTTTAGGCAACAAAACTGATGAATGCTGACTTTTAGTTTCAGACGGGACACCAACAGCGGCCTCCTGGGTGAGAGCCCTGTGTTTGTTTGACCCAGCCGTCCCCCGTAAGCAGACTTTCTCGCTTCTTAAAGCCTTTAAACACTGTGGGGGGTTTCATGTGATCAATATAATTTTCAAACCGTTGTTTTTATCATGAATACTTTCACACGGAATGTGAATATTACACAGCAATTGTTTTCCATAAAGAGGTTGATTTTCTGAGTTTTCGCACCGCAACCAATATTTGCGCCTATATTTACAGGGTATCTGCAGGTTTCAACAAGTCATATTTAAGACTTTTAAAGACATTTTTACGACCACTATGAATGCAATTTAAGACCCATTTCACGTCCATTTAAAACCACTATAAATGTAATTTAAGACCTACTTTGCGTCCATGCTGGCATACTGAGGATATGAAAGACAAGTGGAACCTCAGTGTGGTCATTGCTGCTATATGACTGCTGTCTAGAGGTCGACTGGAGTTGATTCTCTAGATCCCAACATGGACTCCTGCCTGATTGTACTGCATTGAATTTGCTGCTGTTTTTTTACAACTGCTTCATGTTTTTTTGACTTTGCATGCGTCTCCAAAGATGTGATGCCTAATGTTCAAAGCTTTCTTGCAGAGAGTGCAGCAGGCTTCAAATACGTTTGCAGGCACCGGCTTCAACCACGCACTAAAATCACTGTTCTCCAACCATAGATAATTTAACTTGCATTTGCCCATTTTTAACCTGGTTTTAGCACTCTGACCTTAAGTTTGACGAAAGCAACGTCGGCGACATTACTCAGCTTTTCACTTTCCACAAGGTTTCTCCACTAATGTTGACCTCGGTGTGCTCCGATAAATTCTATCCGGAGAGTACAGCTTATTCCCTTTTAGTTCTGCTTTATAGTTTGTTACAGCATGCTCAAAAAACAAAACATTTAAAAGCAAGATAATGCACTTCTTTTGAAATGTTAATTAATGCTGAAGAACTGCCAGAATTGGATTTGAGACATTTCATGAGATTTAAGACATTTTGAGGCCTTAAATTCAGGTTGTTGAATTTTAGACTCGGCGGGAACCCTGATTTATGAAACAACAACACGAAGGCTCCGTTGTCCGAACCAGGATGGAAAACTTTATTACTCCATTCGACCTTGACAAAGGCAGCGCAGCCCAGATCATCTCCTTCCGTTTTTACCTTTCACAATAAAAGACAGTGGCAAACAACATGTCACAAGCAAGTATTTTACATTTTCGTATTGTTTATTTGCCACGCTCCCAGTGTGTAAAGGCCTTTATACTTGTTATTGTAACTTTCAATAATAGTAACTCGATATGGTACATAACCTACTCTGCACATCACTCTTTGTACTACGTCACTTGCTGCAGACTACTACTAACGCAGTTGTGATACATCATAGACAAACGTAATCCATGACAAAATACATTTCTCTTGAAACATCACTGGGGAGGCAGTCTAGCTGTATGGAAATGTAATTTTTCGAAGACAGGGCTGCTAGGTGATGCCACCAAAGTCCAGTCATAAAGTCTGAACTGCTTTCTCAAAATACAGAAACACTAATGTGGAAATTGTGGTTTCAGTGGTTAATCGTAATTTTTAAAATATGTGGCAATTTTAAAATAATTGTTCCGCACTGCACATACTGTAATAAGTTTAAGGTTTGTTTTTTATATTTTAAGGCATGTTTACTTGACTGACATGAGTTTCACTGTATCATATGCTGTATGTTATAGTTGCTTGTCCCACTTAAGCTTTGCTTAGGCTCCTCCAATGGGCCAAATTTTAATTTTTTTCTTTGGCAGCAAGATGTAAACCCAAATTCCTGCTTGTGCATGACTGTCCTTGTAGAAACCTAAAGAAGAGATAATTGATGCAGTGTCTTAGTTTTAGTATTTATGGGATACATCCCAAACCGACGTAAGATGGTTAAATAATGGCCTTACTTTATGCAGTTTTATACAGTTACATAATACAGTAGCATATTTTGGAGAAGGAAACTGGTGCGTCATCCAGTGGCTATGCTGCAGCCACTTGCTCCTATCCTCAGCATTCGACATTCATATTCCTTTTGCAAGTGTGTTAAATTTGCATATTTGCTCGGAAATCTATAAACACTATTCTGCATTCTGCATCTCTGGAGGGAAAAGTATCGTTGCATTTCCGTGGGCTGCAGGTTTTAACCACATTGCGCTTCTGGCCCCACCTCACTCAGTGATGTCGAGGCTCGTATTTCTTCTTTGGCAGCAGCGGTTTATCATAAAATCATAGCCTGGTCCAAGTAGAGATGTGTTAACTTAAAATATATCCCTATTCACTCTCTCTCTGCCACTTTTTTATGTGTTTGATGTCAGCTACTTCAATGCTCAGACATCCTGTTACATATTGCCAGTAATCAGGGCAGTCCTCTGATGTAAATTTCATGCGAGTCAGTGGTATGTATGGATTTGGTTCATAGCAAGTTCAGCCCTCTCTGGTGATGACTGCTTTCTCCAAAGTCCTCGGAAAACTTCTTGGTGTTTTTTTTAAACATACGAATCTACTAATGTGTAATTTTCAAAAAAAGCAAAAACAAAAAAAAACAAAAGAAAACAGGCATTGGGGAGGTAAAGATTAAGTGAATATAAAGTGGTGTATGACTCTTAAAGGGATAGTTTGGCTGTTTTGAAGTGGGGCTGTATGAGGTTCTTATCTATAGTCTATTACCTAGTAATCATCAGTAGAGGACAGTCCAGCTTGGAGAAGCAGACAGGAGTTACAGCGCTGAAGCAAAGTAATGTGCTGCTGTGGACGGGGGCAGCAGCAAAACATATTTTAGCCACCTAAAAGAAAAGCTAACTAAAGAAAATCAATAAGCTAACACTATATTTAGACCATTTTCAGCAGTTTATATTGCTGTTAGACTCTAATGCAGTCTATGTTTCCAAGGGGGAACTGAAGCCGTTGTATCCATCTATGCTCTCACCAAAGCAACCAGACAAATTTAGTTATATCTCAGAGTATTTATCGCAGTAGGTGATGGTCTACCGCTGCCTCGATCGGTTAGTGTGTTTGTGTTATTGTGTGACTTTGGTTAGTTCGGATTCACCAAAGTCACACAATAACACAAACAAACTAACCCATCAAGGCAGCGGTAGACCAGCAACCCCTGTATAAAAATTACAGTTTTTTTCAATGGAGTCTGGTGGGTTTAGAGAATGGCTTCAGCTCCACCTTTGGAAAGGGCTCTCAGACAGCAAGGTAAAACGGTTAAAATATTCTAAATACAGCGTACAATTAAACTGCTATAGATTTTTTTTTGGTGGCTAAAATGCGTTTTTTGCCGGCCCCGTCCACAGCAGTACGTTGCTTTGCTTCCATGTAGTAACTCCTGACAGTTTCTCCAAACTGGGGGCAGGCTGGCCGTCATCTACTGTAGGTAATACACTGATTATGGATAAATACCTCGAACAACTCCACTACAAAACACCTAAACTATCAGTTTAAGGAAGTCATTTTCTTGATTTAACAAAGTCCTCAACCTTGCCTTGTTATAAGATACTGGAGCTTACTTCAAGAACAAATTAAAGTGCTCAAGAAACAGTGCTATGTTTAGAGAAAAGTCTGATTTATAAATCAGTATGAGATGGAAAAAAAATCACTCAAATGTGAGCTCTCCTCTGCTGTATGCTCTATCCAGACTTTCACTTCCATTAACTGTCCATCTGTTCAACCTCCACTTTTCTCAGCAGAGTTCGTTTGACTAATTTGATCTTCATTTAGTCGCCTCCACTTGCATTATGTCCTGCAGTCACTCCTCCAAATGAGCTTCGAGTGAGAGGAATGTTTGTCTGCTCCACGCATCCGCCACCCTTTCAAGTTTTACTCCAAAACTAACAGGAATAACTTCTAATCGCTGCGCCAACGCATGTCGATTCCTCCCCTTCAGAGCTGCATCGGAGAAAACGAGTTCAGCTGAGCATCCTAATTAGAGGAAGCCTCGGTGTGGTGAGATGATTGAATGATGTCAACCACAGTAAACCAACACTCTAATCACTCTCACCCGCAGCTGCTCGGGCCTCGGGTTGAGCAGGAGGTCCTCGAGTTGTGGCTCGGCGCCGGTTGCCTAGCGACATTTGAAGCGCACCTGATCAGAGAGGATAAACAGTAGATTGCCGAGAACGTGTCAAGCATGAGTCCTGAACATGCCGCTGATTGACAGGTGGCAACTAGTGTCTCCATGCTGACTGCAGCCCTCCTGCTGTTTATGCTGACTGTTTGAAGCTTTGCAAATCTCTGCTTTGCTTGTTGAGAAAACCTCCAGCCATACATATTGAAAGAAGAGGTGTGTGCTGACAGCCAGTGCCCTTATTAAAAATAAGCCATGCTGGGAGCAAAGGGAGGCGTGAACCAGGCCCTTGAAAGACTCCCCTCTTTCTCTCCCTGCAGAGAATTTCAATCCCCCCCCCCAAGAGTCTCAGGTTGCTCAGCACGCCTGTGTCCTGCATCCGGCCCTCTGGGTAGAGGCAGAGGGAAAATTGGCTCCAACTGTTCAGGTTTCAAAGATGGTTTCAGCGCCTTCTATGAGTCCGTCTGTCAATCACAGTAGTCTCCTCAAAACAAACCATGCCGCAGCAGTATCCCTTGGGTGCTCTCAGAATCACTGTGGTCCCTCAAAACCATCAAATCTACTCGTCCAGAAAACAGTTTACCTGATGAGCCTGGAAATGGAAACGCTCAGTGCTGAAGGGCCTTTCATAGTAGTAGCAATAATGTCCGTACGCATTTCTCACTCGTGAGCTTAGTTTATCATCATGCTATCACCTCTGCTAGCGACTCTCAGCTCGAGTGCCTCATTGACATAATTCCTGTTGCTGATCTCAACTGAAGATGATCACTTTTCCGAGGCTGTGTGTGTAGCCTTCAGCGTCAGACCATAATAACCTACACTAAGTGCAAGGAAAACACTCAATGTTATGTTTTCCTCTGCTGCTACTGTAATTATAAATATGTCTGCAATGTTCTGTTTGTGCCAGAATAGTATTTGATGTACACTGTTACGAGATTTTAAATCTTGCGGCTCTTGCTCATACATTTCCTTGCTGTTGTACAGTAGTTGTTTTGCATTTGAAATTGATTGTCAGAGTTACCTTTCAGTGGCGTCTGCATCTGTCTGATGTCCTTAATACCCGCTGCTTAATGTGGACCGGCATCTGTTGTCGCTCCCGTTTGCTGAAGTCGCCCTTTCATCGTTCACCCCGTTCATTTCAGTTTGTACATCACTTCTGTCAGTCTCGCGTTTGCACATTTCTTTGGTGGTTTGCACATCGTATTCTGTCTTGTGACATTTTGCATTTTTCCATAGCTTCTGTCAAATGGAAACAACAGACAGCGGCTGACACTGAAGAGCAGCTGGGAACATCAGACAGATGCAAATGCTGCAGTAGGTACTCGTGTTTGTTTGAATCCCATATTTATCTGCTGTGGCACAATGGGTCTGTTTTATTTCTAGTTTCTTTTAAGTCATCCTCAGAGCTGTGTAGATGACCTTGTAGTACATGGAAGTGCTACAGATTAAAAAATACAGAAAGAGAAAAACTAAAAGAAATGGATAATAGCTCAGTGTAGCTACATGCTCAGTGCAAACAACCGCATGCAGTTTCTGGTAACTTCTTTCTGGTAAGAAAATACATCTAAACACAAAACGGATAAATCCAGTTGATCATAACGGTAGTGTCCATCTTTCCTATCTAACCATTATTCCAAGTCCGTTTTCTGCGGTAACTCTGAGAGGCAAAATATGCATTTTAGGCAACATTTTGATGCAATATATTAAAAGCATACTGACAATAACAGTATAGAAACATCCTTCATTGGAATATCTCCCTTTTATTACAACCTATTTTGCATCCTTTCAAATGCTGCTTGAAATTTGCATAATGGACTACAGAGGAGTTACAAACAACAGGAAACAGGAAATAATGTTGACCTTTGTCAGGGGGGTCAAGACGAGGGTGCAACTGATTGTCAGTACCAGCACATCCATGGCTTTTTGTTTCCATATAGTGCTGCTGGGGCTGCAGTGGTTAGCACTGTCGCCTCGCAGCGAGAGGGTCGCAGGTTTGAATCCGGTTTGGGGCCCTTCTGTGTGGAGTCTGCATGTTCTCCCCATGTTAGTGTGGGTATTCTCCCACAGTCCAAAGACATGAAGGTTAATTGATGACTCTAAACTGCCCGTAGATGTGAATGTGAGTGTGAATGGTTGTCTGTCTCTACGTGCCCTGCGATGGACTGTCGACCTGTCCAGGGTGTACACCTCCTTTGCCTAATGCCTGCTAGGATCAGCTCCGGCCCCCTGCGACCCCTAACTGGATACGCCGTTGAAGATGGATGGACGTATGGATAGTGCTGCTGACTAAACCTTCATATTTTTTTTTTTTTTTTTTTTGAAGCTGATTGTTTAAGCTCAGTAATTAGTTTTCTTTCTATCTTATCCTGCTTGCTGTGTGTGTTTGTTGAGCTTGCCCTTGTGAAGGTAAATAAAGTTGAAATTAATTAAATTAATAATAACACTGTACTCACCAATTTCACTGCTGGCATCCTTGAGGGCTTAAAAGAAGTCTGATGAGGCAAGAAAGACAGCAGTCCGTCAGAGGTTAAAGGGTCATTAGATGAAAACAGCAAAAAACATATGCTGATACATAAATATACATTCATTTTCCACAAAGGCTGATAATAGTTATATTTTTAAAAGCTGCCAAATGCATGATTGGACGCCTCCACCTGGCTCGTAGCTTTGGCTAACGGTGTTAACCTGGGGGGAACTAGAGGGTGGGTGTGACGACATCTGCCTGTCTTAAGTTATGTATTGTATTGTTTCTTTCTTGTGTTTCATTTCATTATTGTCCATTTCCTGTTTTATTTTGATATTACTAACCTCCCTCTCGTTTCAGATCACTGCACTTCCTGCCCTCATGTGTTCCACGCCCCCTGACCTCCTTTCCTGCTCTGCACGGCTGTTCTGAGTTGTCTGGTCCCGCCCCTGATTAAGATAAGATAAGATATTCCTTTATTTGTCCCACAGTGGGGATTGTGTCCACCTGTGAAGCGTTCAGTCACTCCTCTTGTATATAATGTGTCTGCTCCCTTCCTCATGTTGCCAGATTGTATTAGAGCCTCATGGTGATAGTCTTTCCCGCGTTCTTTCCTCGTGCTTGCCTTTTCGTGTTTTTTGACCCTCTGCTTGTCTTAGACCCTGCCTCTTGCTTAGCGTTTACTGGATTTGTTTGCATATCGGACTGCCTACCTGTGTACCAAACCGTTTGTATTAAACCTGTTTTTGAACTGTTCTCAAGTCGTGCGTTTGAGTCCTGTTCCACACTGACCCGGGTGTTACAGTGGGTGTTACGCTTTCGCCACAATTATCACCTGTAAGCGCCGTATGAAAGCTGGTATGTCAACAAAGCAGACAGAAGCTCAGATTACAACACACACAGGGGGACGCCAACTTCATTCTCTTCCTTAGGTAGACATTACTCCACTTCCTCTATACCAGGGGTGGGCAATTATTTTTCCTAGGGGCCACATGAGAACCCTGATTGTTGACGGGGGCCAAACAAATACTGTCAGATGTAACCTCTATTTTATCACTACAGGAAACATACTGGGCACTTATTTTTCAGCATTTATTATACTGAAAATCACTTCAAACAGCAGATTATTAAGAAAATGACATTACTTTGAACCGTACAGGACTGACTGTTTAGGGTAGGAATGTTTCCATTAACAAAACTTAACATTTAACTTAACATTAACACTTACATTTTCATCTTTCGTTGCATGCAGCTTTGTAAAAAGTCCTCTCTGCTTTAGTATCTTAGCTGGCAGCCCCTCGGCTGTCCTCTCCTCATCTCCAGATGGGTTTCTGGATTTTTCTTCATGTTTTGTCTCAAAGTGACGGTTCAAGTTGTATTCTCTGAATACGTTTGTTGCAAACTAAGCACACAGCTTCACCGCCAACCTCCATGAAAAAATACTTAGCAGTCCATGACTTATTATAGACGTGCCTCCTCATCAGGTGACGCTACTTCAAACATCACTCAAGTCAATTTACATCAATGTGTGACGGGAAGAACACACAAGCATTTAAAAATAAACGCTATTTTCTTTACGGTTATTTTAGCTTCGTAAGTAAAATTGGTGGTTTGTCTGAGACCTTCCGGGCCAGGTCTGCTCTATGTCTTTACATCGCAAATAGCTGGTTGCTGCTATATTAATACTCTGAATATCATATAGGAAACCTCTCTCTCTCTCTCTCTCTCTCTCTCTCTCTCTCTCTTATATATATATATATATATATATATATATATATATATATATATATATATATATATATATATATATATATATATATATATATATGATCAGACTGTCTGATCAGACAGGTGGTAAACCAGAGGTTGTTTTTGACTCAGACTTGTATTCCAAGGGTGTAACTCTGGTGTAGACATTAGATCTAAATACTCAACCTGGTTTTGTGCCAACAAGATGCTTTTGTTCATTTTTGCTTGCTGTCAGCTGTTAAAGGTTTGATGAAAATGTTGTCCACGCAGAGTGTCCATGTAACCACAGTCATTCATACACAGGATGTGTAGTGCCTTTACTAAGCTACACCTCTTCAACTAGATACTCACACTTACTGTCTATGTGCTCTACTAAATCTGCTCCACATTATAATTCATGTTCCAATTTCTCACCTGATCATGTGGCTCTCCAGAGCATGTCCGTGTCTAGTCCCTGCTTTCAGCATGCCTCCCCGTCTCCCGGTCTCTCTGTGCTGCCTGCATGGGGAACAGATACCATTGTTTTACCAGGAGAACAATGACTGACCTTGGTGATCATTTTAATCTGATACACTGAATATTCTGCTTTCATAACTAGTTGTATTTGCTTTAATATTATCATGCTGTTTAGCTGCTTACGTGAGCCGCTTACGTACCTTATCTACCTAAAGCAGAAAACACCCACAGCCAAGACCTGAATCTGAGCTTCTTTAGTGAACATTAATAGCAACAACACTAACTCAGATAACCAAGTTGGGGGGGGGTCTACATTTAGGTTTTTTGTAAACAGAAATAAATTTAAAATAAATGGGAACTTGTGAAGGGATCACACCTGCTGCAACGCCAAATCGAGCCAAGGGTGCGGACTTCCTACCCCCCACTACTGGCGCCATTGCTCGGACAACACCCATCGTCAAAGTCAGCCTTCGTTTTGATCCCAACTGATGCTATCATGATCACAAAAATCTGTCCACAGACACACAAGCTGAAAACAATACCAGCGTCTTTGTCGCGGCTGGTAAACATCTAGAAAAGTACTCAGAACCACTTCTGTGGTAGATCCTGCTACAATAGGTGTCTCCAGAACCACGCTTTGCCATGGTAACACACATACAGACTCGCCATCACGGCTGGTAAATAACTAGAGACAGATCTGCTGACACAGATTTAACAAATTTTCTATTGTATAAGGGGGACAGGAATTTTCTAAGTATTGGGACATGACCAAAACTAAGTAAGACCATCTTGCGAAGGGATCACACAGCTGTGACACCAAGTCAGGCCAGGGGCGTAAAGGTTCAGGAGGCCAAAAGCTCCTTCCCCACTTCCTATCCCCTCACTTCCAGCCTCCTTGCAACGCAAACGCAAACTCTAACTTCACTTCGATGTCAACCATAAAGTTTCCTGACTGCGACTTGCATGGTAGCTACTAGGGATGTTAATAATTAACCGTTTACTATTAATGTACATTAGGAACTTTAACCGGTTAAATGGTTAAAAGAAATATTAATAACTAATTGAAAAGCTGAGAGACACTCAGAGAGGTGGTTCGTCACTTTAAGGAGAAAAGCTGGTCCACCTTAAGAGAGTCAGAGTCTGAGTTACAGATACAGGAAGTTTGCTTGGGACTTCAGCTATTCACCGACAAATAAAGTGTATACACACTGTCTGCTACAGCTACGTTCACAGATATAAAACCCACACTCCCCACCACCACACACACAAACACACACAAGTGTCTGTCGTAAACTCGCTGAAGAGACCTACAGAGCTAGCAGCCGCTAATGTAGCACAAACACACACAGTTTGTCGGACAATCGCTATTGTTAATCTGGACAGACACACAGCTGACAACCTGCTAAATTAAACTAAATGTGCAGTGGAGACTTTAAGCAGCATCGTGGCTGCTAACGCTCCTGAACCGGAGACAGTGAATGCAGCATTCTGCTGGCTGCTACAGTGACTCTCCTGACGGTGATCTGGGGACTCAGTTTGTTGTGCTGATACACTGCAGCTGGCGCACCGCTGCATGAGAGGCACAAATCTTGTCAGTTAATCGTTGACAATGGGTTAACGAGGGTTGGTTATTGGTCATGAAAGTTTCTCAAAATTAGCTTCCCAAGTGGTTACATTATCACGGTCACAAAAACCTGTCCACAGACAGACAGACACACAGGTGGAAACAATACCAGTGCTGCTGTCTCGGCTGGTAATAACCCAGAATTAGCCTTCAAATATCGACTTCAGGAAGCTGAGCAGTTGTAGTTGGTAATCTATTTGACAATGAATCAGTTTGAATGGAGAGAGTGTATGTATCTGACGTGTGTAACGCTGACGATTCACTGATCTGAATTCTGCTGCACAGGGCCCATGAAAAATGTACGAATACAGGCAGTGCTGATACCTGTTCACGTCCTCGGAGGTGTACGACACAAGTCCTGAAACATGTCATGAATATTTCAGGATGCTAATTTCAGCATCCCAAAAGGATCATTTGAATTTTAAAAAAGGCCCGCTTTTATGAGAGGTTACATGAAAAGACGTGGAGATTGTAAAAATCTATTTAAAAAACAGCATGAACCCAAAATGCAGCCAATTGAAGCTCACAATAGTCCCTGGCAGCGCTGCGGTCACAATACAGTGCCTCCTCTGCTAGAATTGATTTTGTTCTGTTTCCCCATTTGCTGATGCAGCTATGCAGATATTGGTTTGTGTAACACGACACATTGACTCTGTACAGAAGCGAATAAACAGCTCTCAAAACTAATTCCAATCCCAAAGAGTGACATATGATTTTCTCGCAGGGTGCCAAATTAAACATCCCACTGTGGCTGATACACCATTTACTGCCAGTGTTGAGGTTTAGCTCTTTGCAGGGCGAGATTTCAGCTCCAGAGATGTTAGGTTTCTTCCCCCTACTCAATTCTTGCAACTTTCAGAGAGTCTGGGGTTTAATCTGACGCTGTCAGGAGTCATCTTTTCACAGCAAACACATCAAAGAGTCTGGGAGAGAATCTGTGTTCTCCTAGGTGCACATTATTCAAATGGGTAAACTTGCTGCTCATAGTTTGGGTTCTACACATCATCAGCGTCTGCGGCTGACATGTTGCCGTGAAGCAGGGGAATTGGAGGAGAGTTTCTAGTGTCACTCACGGCAGCATCCAGTGGGAAACTGCAGCGTCTCTGAAAAGGGACTAAAAGATGAGAAGCAGAGCAGAGATAACTGTGCCTACTTCACTTCATGCAATGTTTTGGCAGGAGAGCACAGACCTCTTCCACAGTCTGCGCCACTAGCCCTATTCCCACATCTCCGTCTGTGATGTACACGTTCTGGTGTACGAGGGTTTTACATAAATTCATGAGACTATTTGGCCCTAATTAAAATCCATAAACAAGCGCAAGTGCAAGTTCATCTGCAGTTCACAGCAAAATGTCTCATTGATTTCCTGTGTTCCTGTAATAGACGAGAAATTCTGAATGTGGCCTTTCAGGGCAAATTCATCGGTTTGAAAAAGAAAAATATCTAAATGGTGTTTTTTGTATCTTACTATTTATTGTCTTTCTCTGCATGCTATGGCTCCTGCATCCTTCTTTTTAGCCACGCTAGCAGTAAGGCTCTATGGATGGCGATGCAGGTGGTCTGGTCGGTGCACCACTTTGGTCCAGACTGAACTATTAGATGGGTTTAGTACAGGTATTCATGTCCCCCAGAGCTGAATCATAATGACACTACAACTAGGTGAAATCTCAACAACTGATTGGATGGACTGCCATGACGTTATTAATAACTATCGGGGCGGCCAAAACAACGTTTTTCCAGGCTTCTATTGTCCAATTTTGGTGAACCTGCGTGAGTTGTGGTCTCAGTTTCCTGTTCTTAGCTGACAGGAGTGCTGTCGCCCATCTTCTTCAAGGTTCGACACGTGGTGCGTTCAGAGATGGTGTTCTGCTTTCTTTGGTTGTAACAAGGGTTATTTTAGTTACTGTTGCCTTTCTATCATCTCCAACCAGTCTGCTTGTTGTGCGTAAAAATCTGAGTACATCAGCAGTTTCTGAAATACTCAGACCAGCCCATCTGGCACCAACAACTATGCCACATTCAAAGTCACTTAAATCCCCTTTCTTCACCATTCTGATGCTCGGTTTGAACTTCAGCAAGTTGTCTTGACCACATCTACATGCCTAAATGCATTGAGTTGCGACCATGTGATTGGCTGATTAGCTATTTGTGTTTGAACAGGTGTACCTAATTATGTGTATATCACATTACATTTGATTCTTTTCGTCTGTTTTATGATGAGACAGCACGAGTTCAGTCCACACTCAAAACAGTAAAACTAAAATCCTTTCAGAATGGAAGCTTTCAGGTTCCTGAGAACAATAAATTCAAGTGTTGTAGGTTTTAAGGTTAACATGTACAAATTAATGGTCGAATGTGGTTCAGAGAGTAGAGCAGGTCGTCCACCAATCACAAGGTCATACTTTGATCCCCGGCTGCTCCGGTCACATGTCGATGTGTCCTTGAGTAAGCCTCAAATTGCTCCCGAAGGCATAGCCATTAGATCCTGATGGGCAGAGCGTATGAATGACATGACATGTGGTGTGAAGCACTTTGAGTCTGCTGAAAAGACCAGAAAAGCGCTATACAAATGCAATTTCATTTACCATTTCATGACAGCTTGACTTTAGTCAGTGATATAAAAATCACACAAATTTAGCTATATCTCAGAGGGTAGAAAAGGAAAAATAAGACTTGACTTTCTGCAGATTTGCTTATCTTCCACTTGTGAAAGCTGACAAAACACTGTCATAATAAACTATAGTGTGAAAATGTCTGGTAACCGTGCAACCATCCTCATCTTGGGTTGGTTGGGATGCCTCCTCCATGTTTGCCCAAATCACATCACCTTGCCAGGCAGGTGGATTTGCAGTATTGTGATATCATGAGGTTGAGCAATGATTGCAAAATCATATGATAATAGCCACTGCAGTGGAGATGCTATTGCCAAGTCCCTACTTTAAGACATATTTCTAACTTAGCACGGTATATGCCATCATATCGCCCAACTCTACACCACCATGAGGTTGACTTTTATGCTTTTCAGTGAAATGTCTCGACAACTATTGGATGGATTGCTATGAAATTTGATTGAGACATTCATGGTCCCCTCAATATTTCAATTTGTCACTGCTTCCCCACAGCTTCAAACATAACACCTGCTAAACATCATGTTAGAAATATTAGCACTCTTAGGACTTACTTGAATACTTACTTGAATCTTAGGTCGCACTTGAATATAGCTAGTTCATACAATGTTTAAGTATGAAGATAACGGTGCATATTTTCAGCCAGTCTCTCTTTGAAGACATTCAAAGTGTTGCACTCGGTTGTGGGCGAAAAGTGCCACAAATACTTGTGTAACAAAAAAAAGAGAGAAGATCAAACTAGGGCTGTCACAGCTAACGCGATAAATAACACAAATTTGTTTTTATGCCACTAGTTTCATTAACTGAGCCTGCTACGTTGTAAATTAGCTAAAGTGAAGATGCTGGCATCAAATAAAACAAGAAAACCTAAAGAATCCATTTGTATTGACCATATCATACCATATCATACTATATCATACTATATCATACTATATAGCTTGTCGGGAAGGAGACTAAACAACACCCCAAACTTTCGTTAAATTTTGGTGAGGATAAACTGTCTGGGCCATTTTCAAAGGGGTCCCTTGACCTCTGACCTCTAGATATGTGAATGAAAATGGATTCTGTGGGTACCCACGAGTCTCCCCTTTGCGTACATGACCACAAGTCATAGTCAAGTCAGCACACTGACAGCTGTTGTTGCCATGTTATTATTTCAGCATATTTTTATGCTAAATGACAATATCTGTCATTGCTTTGTGTCGTGAATTGAAATCCAGTAATATATAGGTATACATTGGCATAAAGCGGCATGTTTGTCTACTTCCATGTTGATAAGAGTATTAAATACTTGACAAAGCTCGCTTTTAGGTACATTTTGAACAGAATGTGTGATTAATTTGCAATTAATTATGATTAACTATGGACAATCATATGATTAATGCTGGTTAAATATAGATCAATTAACAGCCCTAGTTCAAATCCATCTTCCTTTCTCACCTCCACACATCGGATCATCGGTTCTGGAAAGTTACACAGTGGGAGGAGGGTGTTTCTGAAAGTATTCGGCCATCCGACAAGCAGTTCTGACGTGTCATAAGGACATTTTATATCACCAATTTTGACTCACTCCGCTTGGTGAGAGAAAACACATAAGCCGTCGACCTGTTTTCATTTCCATCTGTCCTCTGAGGTTTTCAGCATGTCCTTATTGTCAGACTGCCATAATTTCCTGCCTGGCAGACGTGGTGCTTGGAGGCCTGGCCTGGAGAAGCAGCTCTGCAGGCCACAGACATTTTCACTTCAAAGGGAGTCAGTATTAAGAGTGACCGGTAGCTGAATGTTCCCTGCATAATCCTCTGGTGAAGCTGAGATGACGTGTTCCCTCCTTTGTTTAGGTTGCAAGTTTGACCCAAAGCCAACCTGATGTTTTCTCAGGAATACTGCAAGTCACACTCCTAGCATACTTTAAATGCACTGGATTCTGTCGATAGCAGTCCTTCAACAGCCAAATCATAAAAATTATAAACATCTGAAATATAATTATGCACAGTAAGCAGTCCTGCCTTGCAATTTGTCAGAGGAAATCTATAATTTTTAAAGTTTAATATTGCTTAGGCAAAACCGGTAGGGAATAAAATAAATGATAAGGACAGTGGATTCCCTGTTAAGATGTGTCTGCAGCGTACTGAGGATGTTGAGATTAAAACACACTTTGATGAAAAATGAAATTATGAACACAGACTTGTCCTCACTGAAGGATGCCTCACCAGAAAAAGGGCTGCCTTCCTGAGCCTTGAAGTAAATCCCTTGACATCTCCTGATGTGATTTTTAATTAATTCTGAAGTTTCTTCCAAAAACACAGAAACTTTTCCCTCACAAGGAGCATCGTTTTGACAGTGTGGTATGACTTTTAGGGGCAGGTCTTCATTCGGTTACAAAATGCCACTAAATCAAATTAATTGTATCATGGTAACAACAAATTTCTGTCGCTACCTGTTTAAGATTAAACATCAAACTAACGGCCTGGTTGCCAAAACTGTGTATTGATCAAATAAAGCTTTTGAAATAAATGTAAATAAAAGCGTCAACCATTGAGTTGTCTTGCCAGTGCTTTCAGTAGCTTTTCCTGCCAATGGTTTGGATTCGCTCTTCTCTGGCAGCAGAGCCGGTGCTAATTACAATTTATGTAATAATTCGGAGATAATCTAGGCCTTCCATATTTATGATGGCAGGAGCTGAAAAATGCTGCCTCAAACACATTTTCAGACTCTCAGACAAACGTAGAAATGCTCAGTTTGCATCAGGTCTGATTACTGAAAAGTTCTTGGCAAATCCTGACTGTTATCACTGAGCTCTTCACTGGGACGACAACCTGTGTCGACATGAGAATTGTCACTCGGCAAGACATTTCTGATGTCTTGTGTTTGTAAGTGGTGAAGACAGTCGACTCCGTCGCTTCTTACTAATAAATGGATTAAAGTGTAAAATGGCACCTGTAACCACACCCACCGGTGATATCACAGCATACTGACACACACTGAAGTACACTTCTACATCACTGCAGCACTGTGAGGAGTATAGCATTCCGGTAGCGTGGCGGCGCCATTCAAGAAACGAGGCGTCACGTTGGACACTCCTCATTTGCATAAAAGTCAGCTCTAGGCTACTTTATGCCAATCAGGGGCTTCTGGCGGGACTCGTCACCCCTGGAAACTACCGAGAGACTTTTAAAATAACTGTTGATCCAAAATAAAGACTGCATGGCTTATTTCTCACATAAAATCTTTTCAGAAACACATTTCGGCAAAAGTATTTTTGGAAAGTTTTCAAACTAACTGACATGTTTCCAGGTTGAAAGCGGCCCACGAGGGGAGGCGTTTGTCCAATCAGGTGCAGAGTGCCTTGTGTCTAGTGGCGGCCCGTCAAGCGTCAAATACTGGGATTCTCGCGATAAAAATGCCCCTGTGGACATGTACCATTACACCCACAAAAATAAGTTTCAGATGCTGTTAATTTGCTCTTTTATTCTTTATATCTCACATGATGATCCAGCAGTAGTAAAAATAAAATATAGTGATAACAAAAAGACATTGTGGCAATAACAATAATTATGTCTACTAACCTGACCCTACTAAAACCTGAATCATTCAAACAGTACTTTAAGCATATAAATATTCTGTACATGGCAGCTTCAATTTATTTTCTTGGCAAAGAGTTCGATAAGAAGATTTAAAGATTGAAGATTGTATGTCTGTGTGGTAATTATGAAGCCACAGCCAGACTGGAAACTGGGAGAAATTACTAGCCTGAATGTGTGAAAAGTGGTAAAATAAAAGGTTTTGTTTTCACAGGGTAATGTACCAGACTTTATATATACTATATATATATATACTACACAAAATCTGTCCACTGACACACACCCCTTGCTCAGACCACGCACATTTTCAAAACTCAACCTTTATTTGGATCACAACTACACGTACTGTAAAGCTTTGCGGTCACAAAAATCTGTCCACACACATACACAGACTCAGAAAACATTACCAGCGTCACTGTGGCGGCTGGTAATAAACATATTTCCCAAAATGTCAAAAATTTCCATCACATACCAGCCAGAATGACACATCTGGAGACTCATAATAATCTAAGTAAAGAGCAAGTAACACTGCTGAGCACTTGTCTTTTAAATAGCCCAATTTTCTTACAAATAAAGCAGAAAATAGGAATGTGATTATGTGTGTGAGAGGAAAAGGTTAGCCCTTTCAGAACATGTTTCCACTGCTGGAGACAAAGAGCAATATTCACTCTAGTTGTCTGAATTTTTGGGGTTTTTTCGTATGAACATCCATCCATGTAACACCCTGGCCTCTTTTGGTCAAGCCTTTTGTTTTAGCACATTTGCAGTATTCAGTATAAATACCTTCGAGAATGATTCTACCAGTGTTTCAAACTTTCATCTGTATCTGGACATTTTTTTGCTGAAATAAACACAGATCTCTAAATTACTTCTGCATAAAAAAGCAAAGCAATGTGATTAGATTTCCCCACCAAACAAGCAGTCCCTGGTCCCATGCAAACAGGCAGTGTTGTTAATAACAGCCCATGCTTATCATTTACTTATCATTTTATGCAAATTTGGCAGCAGCAGCAGCACGACAGCCTTTTAAATAGAGCATGCAGGAGCCATTTACTGTACATGTGTTATAATAGCTCTGTGATTTACGCAGACTGCAGGAGGTGAGTGAATCCAACCGGCTGTCAGGCTGCTCAACCCTTGACAAGGGAAAAAATCACATCATGGCCTGCTTGGATTGATTAGCTTCAGGCTCCTGCCTCTTGATTGGCAGCTTCAATTCTGCACCACTCTGCAGGGTAACATAGTATCGTGTGTCAAAGTGCTCCCATGATTGAGCTCCACGGACCACAGTGGGCACCAGAAAAGTTGGGGAAAGAAATTGAAATATATGCTCTCAGGTTGGGACATTGCTATGAACATTTCCATATCATCAGGGCCACAGCTACCACTGAGGACACCGAGGTCACGGCTGGGGAAGTTGGGAGGGTTTCACATGGTACAGTTAAAAACTTAAATATTTTCAGGCTGATTCCAGTACTTGTAGAGGTATTAGATTGAAATTCAACTACTTTGTTTGTAAATAAAGCTGCTTATTTCTATTAAAAGGTCTGTAATTTACTTACAATTTCTATAATTTCAGGAAAGCTCAATGTAATCTTGTATTAGCACTTGTAGATTTCAGCAGGAAACTTGCAAATATAAGTGATCCTTAAATGAATAAATAAAATATATTAAAAAAATATTAAAAATCACTGCATATCTTGCACAGTAATGAAGAACTACATACTTCAGACATCAAAGTGACTGAAAAGCCTTATGTGGGTTTCTGAAGATTACTGAAAATTACAAATGAATCATAGAAAGAAAAGACACAACACTGTCATTATACTGCTGTATAAGACAAATATACAATGGCAGTACCACGACAGCCCCTGATATTAAAACATTATAATAGGAAGTCAAAATAAGAACAGTACCCAAAGTGTTATCAGTGTGCAATTTGGAGATTACTTAATCGATTAATTGTTGTCAACTATTTAATTAATCACCAACTATTTTGATAATCAATTAATCGGTTTGAGTATTAAAACAAAGGTCAAAATTCTCTGATTACGACTTCTTAAATGTAAATTTTCTGGTTTCTTTACTCATCTATGACAGTAAACAAAACAAAACATTTTATAAGATCGATTAATAAGGAAAATAATCAACAGATTAATCAACAATGAAAGTAATCATTAGTTGCAGCCCTAGTGTAAATATGAACTGTCTATATGCCAAACTTTGAATCAAAGACAGAGCTCTAATAAATTTCATGTTGACGCCACTGAGCAATGCCACAGTTTAATTGCTAAAATAATTGATCTTAACTGTCATTGCTTTTAATTTTAATTACTTTAATTAATAAAGTCATATTTTGCTTTTATTGCTACTTGATTTTAGTTGTGTACATTTATCATAAGCCTCAGCACCACTGAAAAATATGTTTTCCAAAATTCAACATAAAATAAATTGCACTGACAAGGAAACTCCAAGCATTGCAGTCAATTAAAAATGTTTGCATCGCTGCATTTTGACATATGAAAATTTCACAGAATGACAACAACCCTTTTTATGCTCTAACCTCAACTGAAACATTACGCAGCCCTCTATGTTAAGCACTTCTGTCACTTTCTGGTTAATTAAACCATTCTATAGCCCACAGAAAAACACTCAGTTTAATGGTTTACAAGTGATAACCAGGGCTGCAATTTCAAGTCAGTGAAAGATTGACAGCTTGGAGATGAGACGTTGACAGGTTTCAGAAAGGAGGATTTCACCTTGCAGTGAGGATTAGCTGCTCATTGACTGGAAAGGGAAGTGCTTGGAGGCTGGATAAGGCTGTTAGCCAAATGCTAGCATGCTAACATGCTCAAAATGATAACATGCTTATGTGAAGCAGGTATAATGTTTACTATCTTAGTTTAGTGAGTTAGGATGCTAACATTTGCTAATTAGCATCAAGCAGCAACCTCCAGGTCAGTGCTGAAGTGCCTTAAACCTGCAGTCTTTCTAACAGCCAGCAGGGGGCGACTCCTCTGGTTGCAAAACGAAGTCTGATTGTATAGAAGTCTATGAGAAAATGAGGCAACTTCTCACTTGATTTATTCCCTCAGTAAACACGGTAAACCTGAGTTTATGGTCTCAATCGTTAGTTTCAAGTCTTCTTCAATACAGCCTGTTCATTTAGAGTCAAACAGACCATAAAGCAGGGTAAGCTTTAGGGCACGGCTACCTTGTGATTGACAAGTCACAGTGTGTTTTCATTTCTTGAACGTTAATTGTAACCTTTTTGCTTGCATTAAGATGTCTTATTCAGCGTTCGGTTGTACTGTACTTAGCACCATCCTCTCCTGTCTCTGTTGGTTGCAAAAGAATAGCACAAGACGGCAACGGCCAAACAACCAAAATGGCGTCGGCCAAAATGCTGAATTCCAGGCTTCAAAATGGCAGTCCACAAACCAACGGGTTTCGTCATGGTGACTACAACCACCGGAATATCCCTCTGGGAATTAATAAAGGTTCATCTTATCTTATCTTCTATATACCATGTATGATTAGCGCTAGACACACAGTACAGCTGAGGCTGATGGAAATATCAATAGTTTTGTAGGTTTTTGATCATAAACCAGAGTATTGGACACATTCAAATTTAACCTGATGATGTATCTCGAGTGATTAAAATTCATCAGGAGGGGAACATGAATGTTTGTCCCAAATTTCACTGCAGTCCATACAATAACATTTCACCCAAAACTCCAAATATCAACCTCACAGTGGCGCTAGAGGAAAAAGTCAGGGGATCACCAAAGTCAGCGGGATTCATCGTCTGGGGACCATGAATGGCTGTATAAAATGTTGTACCAATCCATCAATAGTTGTTGAGATATGTCAGTCTGGACCAAAGAAGTAGTTAGTGTCACCCCTATGAACAGCCTCACTGCTAAATATAATCAACGACTCTGCAGTGTAATTAGCAATATCAATACTGTCTTAAAATCTTGTGCAAAGTGAAAGTAATCTGCATTGCTGTATGTATCGATTCTGTTTAACATCAATTAACACTTTTGTTGTGTTTTGTAGTTCAATTCACTTAGCATTTACAGCATGCTTACCGCAGCATATCTGTAGTCTTTATTTATTCATTAGGCTGCTCTATAGAATAGAGGTCACACCTCCTGCTTGATAAGGTCGTCCCTCTGCCCTCTCTACAGCTGATTTGATTAATCAACATCAATTAGAGCAGCTTAAGGCAGCCTGCAGGGAGAGCCCGCTAAATGCTCTCTTTACTGTATAACTGACTGACTCATATATACGAGGATGAAAGCACTTTCCTGTTCTGCCTCAAATCCCCCCCATTACCAAATCGCATGTCATATGGACATGGCCTCGTACATTAAGAATACCTGGGTAGTTCTGTTACGATGGCATTTGTCTGAAGGCAGTAATTTATCCCGGCAAGACTGACTTCTAGCCAGTTGAAAAAAAAAAAAAACATGCTTTTCTTGTTTCCACAGTTTCACATTCTTGGATAAATGGCACCAGCAGTAAGCATTTGCATGGTTAGGCAGAGAAGGCCCATTTATCTTAATCAGGACTAATATCGCCATCAGGGAGATAGAGGGGCTGAGCTATCTATCACATTCCTCTCTGGTTTTCTTGGGGCAAAAAATTACTTTCGATCAATCTCCAGAAGCAGATAAGTCTACCGCAGAGACCTGGAGCTTCATCACTTCAAAGAAGGGTATTTTGGGGGGGAGCTGCCAGGTCAGATTCCATCTGGGATGAGCTATTAGCTACTAGACCACACAGTCTGCACTGAATGAAAATGATCGCTGATGGTAATGTTTCCCAAAACATCAGGAATGCTATTTTATCTTATTTATACTGCAAGATGCTCTTTTAACCTTACACTATTGATTTCAACTACCATGAGACTGTGCACAGTCTAACCTTGCATTGATGGTAGCATCATAACATATAAAACCATAATGATCTAAAGAAGGTCCGTTTACTATTCGGCAGGCATCAGTATTCTGCCAATAAGCTGCCGAGTGCTGAAGCCAACTAATCTGCATTTTAGAGCTGTTCATATTTCCCCTTCAATCACAGCACTTTCATTTAACTTAATAGCACTTCCAAAGCAATTCATTTGGAAGTGATTTAAAACTTCCACGGTGTCACTTTGTTCCCTCATTATTTAGATGCAAATTCATTCGAAACTAAATCAAAACCACCCATGTTGTGAGTGACAATCTTTTTGAGAGCACCCAAAAAAGCCTTTCATTATGGAGGATGTGGATGTGCTGTCAAAACACTGTCAAATGTGAGCGCTATGCCTCACAGGACATGACAGACAGGTGCTTTTTATGGTCTCATAAATGTATATATTCCCAGAAGTGGGATACGCAAACCAGCCAAACACGTTTCCCCATCAATCGGTGTGGGGGACGCGGCGGAGCAGATGGCATATGTCAACACAGCGACGCTCCGCTGTCCAGGAAAAGTGGTGGAGCTGCCGAGACCAAGACGGGAGATCAACCGTTGCGCTTGACACGGCAGAGTGGCTCAGCGAACCCGGGCCACGGCACCCAGCTCTCTGGAGCCTCTCATCCCTCGTCATAATCAATCCACCGCAGAGCAACCGTAATCCTATTTGTTCAAATAAATAATGAAATAGCTGCAGCCCCACATGGAGGCACGCAGAGGGTGGTAATTGCTGCGTTTCAGGCTGGATCAGATGGGCTCTGTGGGAGGCTGGCTCGGCTCCACTGTGACCTTGTGTGTGTTTGTAATTTTCCACAAGCTTAGTGGATATGCGGCAAGCAGGGGCCCTCTGTGAATGCATGAATCCTAGTACCTAGGGAGTGTACCATGACCATCTGAGTGAACGGTTCAGCGTGATGGGAAAAAAAAAAGGAAAAACACACACACACACACACTTTAAGAAGGGAAAGATGACATGACAGCCATTAGGCAAGTGCAAGGCTGTAGAGCAAATGTTATGTCCTTTGCTGAGCTCTGATGCACTGTAATGCGTCTTGTTCAATTTGTTTACGTGTGCTGCCTCAGTGCATTACAAGGACTTGGGAGGGGGCAAAAAAAAGGATTTCAAAAGCTCTTTCCTTCAATTGAACTTGGACTTCACTCTTTGGCAGATTAACCTGTAATACCAGACCTCAGAGTTTTACAATTAATGTTTATCCTACCCTGCCAGGCTGTGTTTGCCCTCATAATCCCATTATCCCTGACAAAATATTCCATTATCTGGAATATTTCCAATGTCGTCCAGCCCAGTCAAGCTTTGGGTCACGCTCCGCTCATCGCAGCAGCAATCTGTGCTGCTCAGTGCTGGCAGCAACATCCACTTGCAAGGTGAAATACTGCAGCGATGTGAGTTTTCCCTACTGGTCCAAATGGCTGGTCATTCGGTGAAGTTATGGCCCGTTGTTGTCAGTAAGGTGTGATTGCAGTGACTCTTATGGCCCATCTCTCTATATTGTTCGGACGTTAAGCAGAGTCAGGGAAGGGTCAAGCCACCAAATGTTGCCACAGAGTGACTGTGACTGATCTACTGCCATAGCTTCCCTCAGTGATCATCATCATCATCATCAGCCTCCAACTTCTTTAAAACGAGATATCTACAGCTGCATGAGAACACTGTAAAACAGATATCCCGCTATTTACTGTATTTGACCGCAGCGAAGCCAGCAGCATCACTTGTATACCAAAATATCACGAGGCCTCCTGTTTAGTGGAATTAAACATTCAAATAAACATGCTAAGGAAATGTTTAACAGTTCGAGAAATTTGCTTTTTCTTCTGTTTTTTTGTTAGATGAGGAGAAAAACACCACTCTCATGTCTGTGTTGTAAAAATGATGGTGGAGCTAGCGGCTGGTTAGCTTAACTTAGCGTAAAGACAGGAAACGGGGGGAAACACTAGGCTCTGCCTAAAGGGAACCAAATCCAAACACCTTTTTATCCCAATTATTTAACACCCCCCTAAAAAACAAAGTGTGTTATTTGTCAGACTATTACAGGCGCAGTTACTTCCTGAAAACTCATCATCTCTATGAGGTTGCCAGGCAACCAATAGAGACTCCTCTAAGTCAGACTTGATGTTTTACGCTTTGGTTCTTGTACAGATTAAATAAACAAGAAATAACGTGTTAATCAGTGAGCTTTAAAGGGGCTGGTAGGCAGATTTAGTTAAATTAGGACAGATTCAAGGCTAACTGTTTCAATCATTTATGCTAAGCTAAGCTAACAAGCTCCTGGCTCAGGCTACATATTGACCATAATCTTGCAAAACCTTAACCTTAATATTCAATGTAACATGTTTTTTTTTTCATTCTTGCTATATTTCCGTAACACCAATATTGTTTTGAATTTATGCTTATATAGTATAGTGACCATAATGGCACATGATATCAGTTGCAGTGGCCAATCAATCAAATAATCATAAACAATATTTCCACTACTTTGTTCTGAAAGACTAGGGCTATGTTTCCAAACAGAAAGATATCACTGAATTAACATGGGATTATTTCATTTATTACAAAATCAAAGATGTTTATTTAAATGGTATAATTATAGATTCATTTCACCAGTTTGTAAGATTGGGAGAAGACTTCCTTTGATGCAATAGTCTGATCATAGTCTGTAGTGATGTTGTTTTTATTATTTGAAGCGAAAAATAGACTCCAAATCACAGCTTCATCCACTGAAATTAAGACACGACTGCATTTGTTGACAATTAGTAACAGGGGAAATAATAAGAGAACAAAGCACAGAGGGTGGCTTTTGAAATATAAACAGATTTCCCTGCAATGGCTTTGTTAAGAGTCTCTCTCCTGCTTGACTGTAACACACAGAAAGAGGTCCAGTTACAGAATAAGGCCACTACTTCACTTGGTAACTGATCAAAGCAAAAGACGCATTGTCCGTCATTACAAATCTCTGAAGACTCCTCTGTTTGTATAGAAGTCTATGAGAAAATGAGTCTACTTCTCACTTGATTTATTACCTCAGTAAACATTGTAAACATGAGTTTATGGTCTCAGTCACTTATCAGTCTTATAGTCTTCTTCAATGCAGCATGATGTTCATTTAGTAAATTATGGTCACATTTAAAGTCAAATAGATCATAAAGCAGGTTTGTAGCTTGCACTCTTGTAGCATTTATTCAAATAAAAAAATAAATAAACTGTACACACACTGTCTGCTACAGCTACGTTCACAGCTATAACGCCATCAACAAACCCACACTCACCACCGCCACACACACAGTCTGTCGGAAACTCACTGAAGTTACGCTACAGCGGACACAAAGCCACCGGCAATGCTAGCAGCTAGCAGCTCACACTCCCAGAGACAGTGAACCGGAGACAGTGAACGCAGCACCGTGGCTGCTACAGTAACTCTCCTGACAGTGAACTGGAGACAGTGAACGCAGCACCGTGGCTGCTACAGTAACTCTCCTGATGGTGAACTGGAGACAGTGAACGAAGCACCGTGGCTGCTACAGTAACTCTCCTGATGGTGAACTAATGACTCAGTAGTCTGTTGTGCTCATATACTGCAGCTGGCGCACCGCTGCATGCGAGGCACAAATCTTGTTGGTTAATAATCGGTTAACAAAAGTCTGTTATCGGACAATTTTTCAAAATTTTCATCCCTAGGTGTGGGAGTTGTCTTACAACTTTTATCCTTTCACAGTCTTTTTTCAGTTCATGAAAGTTAACTAACATTTCGGTCGCCTAAAAACGTCTTATTTGGCTTTAAGTTGTGCTTAGCTCCACCCTCTTGTGTCACTTCTGGTTGCAAAAAAACAAGATGGCAACGACCACAATAACAAACTCGAGGCTTCAAAACCTTAGTCCACAAACCAGTGGGTGATGTCACAGTGCCTACCTCCACTTCTTACATATAGTCTATGAACTAAACTCTCATATAGTAGTACTGTTGATTCCAACAAGTGCCATTTGCTGTAGCAGACATGTTATATTTCCTACCAGAGTCAGAACTGTGCCATGAATCTGAATCTGAAGGCAAAAACCACTAATCCAACCAGTTCAAAAAAACATCGTATTTAGATGGAGGATGAGTGAGTTTAACTACAATGCAGCTGCCATTTATCGGAACAAAGACCTGGCATCTAGCTCTGCAGGTGCCAGTAACGGGACTTACCAACCAAACAAAAGTGAGCAACGTGAAAATACAAAGTTGAACATTTAAAAAAAAAAAAAAAATCAAATACTATAAAAGCTGTCATAGAGAATAGAGGCTAAGTGACGGAGCCTAGAGAGCCTCTGTTCAAAGTGAAGCCTGCACCAGATAGACCACTTTTCACCACTCACACACATCATTTTTGGGGGAAAACATTTCTAGAAATTGCTTGTTGTGATGTTTTTGCCAGAGGCACTCTACACCTGAGAGACCATGTTACAGAGGAGCAATTTTGTGTCATGGTTTTATTAGACTTCTAATTCCACTATTTAGGCAGCAAAGTGCAGTGCAATCTGGAGATGAAAGAGAAACTCGGTCGAAGGATAAAACGGTAATTCTGGTACAATTCAGGACACTCTTTCAGCTGTTGTCTTAAAAATCAATAAACAACCAGCATTCTTGGTTTCTCTTGTCATAAAGTATAGACTTGGCTCAGCAATTCAAGATCAGGATCTCCAATCCCTGCCAGTCTAAACCTGTAATCTTGGATTCATTGCTGCCTTTTACTTCTCGTTCGTTGTCAAAGCTTGGCTTTCTACTATCATCAATCATTCATTGCTTTACCAATGTCTCCCTGGTATCCTACGGCCCCACACATCCACCAGCCCTGCAGCCAAAATAACAAAACTCGATGCAAATCAAGCTGACAGACAGAAACTAAATGTAACCTGCCACATAGAAGAATCGTGGTTGTATTGCATGAGCCTTTCCTACACCTTTTATCTAAACCATTTGAACAAAACCATGTTTGACCATGAGGGTTGTTTGGTGCAGACTACAAGTAATTGTTGTCTGAAAAGAAGTTGTCTTGAGACAGCGGTGAGAGAAATTTCATCCACTGTCATCATCCCGGGCCATTAGCGAGGCTATTTGATCAGCGCTAAAGCAGAATACGGACATGGATGCCATCCAAGCTGCAAATCACACTCACACCGCCGAGTGAGTGAAGGTGATGTGCAGACACATGTACAACAAAGTTTCCAATGCTACACTACAGCTCCATGGGTTATAAATGACTGCGTGCGGTTTATTTAACCATGCAGTGCTTGAAGAAGTTCATGGTTCAGTAGCTGGAAATGACCTAAGGGGTGCAGAGGCAGCTGAATGTGCAGAGCACTGTGCACACTGCGAGGCAGGAGATAAGCATCCAGGCTACGGCCTGTTGACAGGAACGGTGAAGTGAAGTTTGCCAGAAAGCTCTGGATTTGAGCTCTATTAGTGACTTTCTGAATATTATCTCATTGAAGCCTTGCTATGTGCGCTTAAGCGTGTAACTGCTCTGTTTGCCTTCCGTGTGACCCAAAGTGAGGCTTTCGTGCCAAAAGATATTTTGTTCCATCACAAGCACACCCACTGCTGCGACACAGAAACTCCTCTCAAGACTGTTGTCAATCCAGCTGCGCTGGAGTGCCCTCAGAGAGTCGTGCTCATTTCAATATTTATTGAAATGTTATCAAAACCACTCAGAGCGACTCACAGCAATCAATGGTGTTTAGGCTCTGTGCTGCAGAGGCAGGTCTCCCCGCTCTCCCTCCCATTGTTTGTCTTCGTGCCATTCACGCTCATCCTTCTGAAGAGAAGATGGAGTCACACCTCTGTAATTTCTGCCCCAGAGGAACGGCTCAGTTTAGATTGCATGCTGGCTGACTACAATGTGTTTTAATTGACGGAGCGTATATTTTGCTCATGAGAGGGAAGCGCAGGAACATGTTAAAGGGCAGGGAATACTATGCTGTACTGAATGCCTGCCCCGCAGGGTTCCTTTATATTTCCAATGTGATCATTTGTCAATTTTCCCTCATTGTAACCTGCAGTTTTCCTGAAGAAGATCCTCTGGCAAATCCAATGATCGCTGCTCCGGTTCTGAAGCATACAACCCTCCTGACAGATAGCAACAAACTGTTACAATGAAAGCAATAAAGAGATGCAGGGGATAATAAATGATAAATGAAAAAGGAATCCACTGGGCGACGGTATTCATGGGAAAAGGAAACAAGAGCACTTAGTCCCTGCGTTGCACCGTCAGCAGGGAGACTGACATAGAGGTTTGTCACGATGGACCGAGCTTTATATTCTCTGCAGCCAAAATATCTGCGTCTCTCTGCACTTATAAAGGGCAAGAAGAGAGAATGGATTTGCCTTTTGGGTTTAAGTGGTCTGAGAGGGGATGGATTAAATAATCATGAGATAAACAACTGACAAACTCAAATCTGTAGTCCAGGTCTCACAATCCTGCGTCACCAGCAGCAGGTCACTAAATTATCCTGTTTGCATCAATACTGACTGTTTTAGCTGCACTTCTGGCACACATTTTAATCCACATTTTATATACTAGCAAAACTATGGGTATTGAACATGCTAAATGGCTGAATGCTGACATGTACTGTAAAGCGCTTTGAGTGGCAAAAATGTGAATGTATGCCTTTAACTGGGGACTTAGACCTCAACTTTCTCAGGAATCTACCGGTAAAAGTGACCACCCACATTAAGTATCTCGGAACTACAATCCCAAAACAATCTGATCAACTTCATACATTGAAATATAAAACTCTGACTGATAAACTTAAAAGTGATATTGAATTTTGGCGAACACTTCCAATGTCAATGATTGGCCACATTAATGCCATAAAAATGGCGACTTTACCCAGATTTTTGTATAAATTTCAGAACATACCCATTTTCCTATCCAAATTATTTTTCAAACATTATTATGGGGCTATAAAACACAAATCAAAAGAGTCGGGTCCCTATATTCCAACTCTCTTATTGGGCAGCTAATGCACGAGCACTTATATACTGGTAAGGAGCTTATCCTACAGAGCCTAATGGCACTACCCCATCATCATTGGCTATAGAACAGGATATCGCTGGTACTTCCCTCCCAGCACTACTCAGTACTACAAAGAGAAGCCCTGGACCATTTAAGGAGATTGGCTTTACGGTAGAAAACTCATTAAGGGTATGGTACCAAATTAAAAAAAAAAAAACATTTCATCCTTCGCAATCAGATTCTGTTTTCTGAAAGAGCAGCAGCATTTAACAATGTACGAGACTTGCAGTAGAAGTAATCCTGGCCAGTCATACAGTAAACCGCAGAACAGCACATCATCCATTATCAATATATAGAACATATTCCAATGTAATCCACCAAATCACACTTTAGGTTATTCTCTTACAAATTATTAAATTCGGAGAGAAAATAATTGAGTTATTAAAAATGGCATATGTAACAGTAGCCGACTAGGCTGCTGCAGAAGTAAATAAGATATCTGTCAGTTAATCTGCTATCTGTTTTTTCCTCCTCCAACCTATCATTATTATATGGGCCTTTAAAAAAACACTACTGGTCGACCTCTAGTCGGAAATACAACAACAGAGCTGCGTTGTTTTAATAGAGATGTGAGTCAGTAATAATTACAACCATGATCAGTGGAGAGTAGAGGTCGACAGATTAACAGGTCAGCAGATTTTCTTCATAAACGGCATCGGCCGACACCTGAGCATATTAGGTATATTAGCAAGCAGGCACATCTATGGGAAGCCCAGTGTTGTTGCTGTTCAACACTTATGACTTCGTGTCAATCAAATTTTGCCAGCAGACATCAGTGGATGAAGCCCAGTGAGCTAACCTTTGAAAGAGTGCGTGAGAAGAACAACGTCCTAACTGGGAGAAACTGTGCAGACACACAATGCAGACTGGAGACAGACCATAGGTGTTGTACAGTAAATGTTTACTTAAGAAATTATGTGTATTATTTGTTATTATTAAACTGTTGTTTTTATCAGATGAAGGAAAAAAGAAAACCAACCAAATAAAAAAAAGCAAAAAACAAAAACTCTGCACCGTAAATCGGCCATCGGCTGTCCTGATTCTGTAAAAAATCGGGATTGGCCATAAAAACACATATTGGTCAGCCTCTAGTGAAGAGTAAACAGTGAGGCTGATATAATGAGATTAAACTAAAATCAGTAGCGCTGCAGGACGTGCACATCCTTCTGTTATGTATACAGTAGGTGGACGATTTGAGTCCAGTACAGGAATGGCAGACAATGAAAACTACCATATAAAGAGCTAATTGCTGAAAGTAAATACATTGATTGGCTACTGCTGAAAAAAATGCTGCTCATAAACAGTACAAAAAAAATAGGTTTTATTTCTTGAAAACCGTAAGGAATATAGCTTTGTATGGGTGAATGTTGGAAGCAAATGTAATTTAAAAGAAAAATTTCAGCCTCAGATACGAACAGCCCATCTCAAAGTGTAAGAAAGCGTCTCAGTGCTTCCCAGAGAAGATTGTCCTCTCATTGGTGGCTTTAATAGAGTGGCTGTGTTGTACTGTTGTCTATTGATGTCGCTGTTGGAGGTGAAATTGGTATCTCTGTCCCTTCTATGATGGATCTCCCCAAGTATGATTGTTGAACACACTGGAAGTGCAAAACAGTGAACATAGTTACATCTCTTGCTCTTTGTAAAGGATACTCACAAGAATCTGATGTTTTCAGACATTTTCTATTAAAGTCCAATTTAGATGTTTTGGAAATAAGCTAATGTTATGTTTATTATGGTTGTTCATGGCTAGATTAACACAATAAGAAGGTAATGCAAAGAATATTTTGGAGTTTTCTTATAACCACAATTTTCAGTACAACAACAAAACAATTTAACAAAAGATGCTGAAAAATATGAGTTTGTATATTTTGTCTGAAAGCTTGTTTAAAAATAAAAACAACCTCATGTTGCGCCAATCACATTTACACACCGACTCCGAAACTTTTGTCCGTTGTTAAAGTTTACGGAACAGGTTGGTTTTTTTCTGCATTTTTTTTTTCGCATCTGTCAAAAGACAAAAGAGGGTTGTTTGACCACTTTCATCCAAAATGGCATGATAAACATTCACTTTGTATCCCAGCAAAAAGCGCTTTACGATAAAGAAATAAAAGAATACAGAGGTGCAGAAGTTAAAGATAGACTGGGGCAGGTGATCGAACAGCTTGGAATCGGGGATGGTCACAAAACAAAAGAGTAAGAAAGATTAGCCAGTAGTGATTGTGTGCTAGGCAGCTAAACGATAGCTTCTTGCTAATGTCATTCATTCATTGGCTCCGTTTGGGACTAGCGCTATCCATTACATCCACATAATTACTTCAGGTTTGCTTCATATTATTTGAAAAATAAAACTCATCGGACTCAGTGTCTAAGGTTTCTGTAAGTATTGTTTTTATCGGATGACGGATTTTAAAAATGCACTAACGTTTAGTGAAGAGCCCAAACTGTGCAGAGAGTGCTTGAAGCATTCTTGAGGCTACAACTGCTGATCCAGGTATATGCATGTACTGTCCTTTTCAGCGATTAGAGAAGGTCCTTCATATTGAAAGGACAAACAGGGTATCCATCTGGTTCTTCACCTTTTCACTCATCATCCTGCCAAAATAGAGATTCCTCTGGAGCTGAGCCAAGCATAACAGGTGACCTATTATAGCGTCTCCGCAGTACGCCTAGTGAGCGTTTCTGTCCTTCATTTTTCTTATAACCCTCAACACTTATAGAATCCCCCCCCCCACACACACACACGCACATACACAGTATACAGTATAATATATTTACTGCAGAGGTCATGGTAGAAGTATATCACCGTGTCCCACAGATTCAGTCCAGCCAGACAGCCAATGTATGAACAAGCAAGGGATCTCACAGGACGCTGAGCAGATGGCGAAACCACACAGTGTCAGCACTTTCCCCCCCGGCAACCTGAGAGACTCACTATGGTCAAATGAAACACGAGACACAGCAGACACCTTCAAACTCTATTTATATAGCTTTCTGCAGACGGGCTTTTGCTTCTGAAGGAGAAATTGAAAATGAATTAATCGGTCCTCTGAAATGGATTCCTAAAAACATAAACCATCCAAACAAAATGTCATAATACTGTAAAGTCATACAGAGTAACACTTAAGGAATAGTTTAAGATGCTGGGAAATAAACATTTATTTTCTTGCTCAGAGTTGGATGAGATTGATGAAGATTGATATCAAATAGCCTGTTAGCTTAGTTTAGCACAAAGACTGAAATAGGGAAACAGCTAGCCTGGCTGTTAATCAATTAAAACATTAAACTGCGATTAATTAATGTACCTTAAAGGGAGATTTGTCAAGTATTTAATAAACTTATCAACATGGGAGTGGGTAAATATGCTGCTTTATGCAAATATATGTATATATTTATTATTGGAAATCAATTAACAACACAAAACAATCAAACATTGTCCAGAAACCCTCACAGATACTGCATTTAGCATAAAGAATATGCTCAAATCATAACATGGCAAACTGCAACCCATCAGGCACAACAGCTGTCAGTGTGATGACTTGACTATGACTTGCCCAAAACTGCATGTGATTTTCATGAAGTGGACTTGTAAAGTGGACTTGACATGTCTGTAAAGGGGAGACTTTTCATTCATTTTCATTAACATATCTTGAGGTCAGAAGTCACGAGACCCCTTTGAAAATGGCCACGCCAGCTTGTCCTCGCCAGCAGTTTTTAGTGTAAGTTTAAAGCCTTATTTAGCCCACTTAGCAAGCTAGCATGACCTAATTAGTACCATTAGATTCTTACACCAGTATCTTCACTCTAGCTTTGAAATTGAGCCTGTTACAACCTTAAAGTCACAAGCTGAATTAATGTGCTAAAGAAATCAGTGGTGTTAAAACAAATTTGCGTTAATGTGTTATTTTTGCGTTACCTTTGATAGCCTTAGTAAAAACACTGTTGTGGTTTTATGGGTGATTATGTGGCATTGAGCAGTTGCCAGGCAACTAGCAGAAACTCAAGGAAGTTACTGCTCCCAGCCAACAAACAGCCTGGCACATAATCCCCAGTTAAAATGTGTAAAACGTTGGGGTTTTATAACTTTGTTTTTTGATTTTTTTTTTTTTTGTACAGATTAACCAAACTTTTCAACAATTTAATTTGCAACCCAATCTCGCGGTGAGGCTTACGAATAGCATGACATTACAAGGACATCCGGCATTATGAGGAAGCATTTTAGGCTCTTTGTGTGTAATGTGTACGCCAGGCAACAAACTACGATATTGTCTTTAGTTAGGTTTAAGCAACAAAATCACTCACTTAGGTTTAGGAAAAATGCCACAGCTGGGTTTAAAATAAGTATGTAAATTAAGTAAAATACATCCGGACTTACAGAAATATGGAAAACAATTCACAAAAGTCAACAACATAATTTACAAACAAAACACCAGTGTTGAACACCAGTCTCCTGGTTAAAAGTCCTGTGTTTGTTGGACCCACCACCTCCTGTTCCACCCACTCTAAGTGGTCTTTCTCAGTTTTTATTCTACATCAGTAGGTCTGACTGTAGCATATCTATGTGTATACATTTACATTACAGTCATGGCATACAAATGACATGCTAAAAGCAAGAATGCCACTCGTACGACTTGTGAATTATGTGTCATTTATATGCCTTTTCATGCAACCGGGCTGTTAGCTTTAAAGGCGTTTGTAGGTAGATGTGTTACCTTTTGACAAAGCAAAGCTAGCTGGTTCCCCATTTCCAGTCTTTGTGCTAAGCTAAGCTAACCTGCCACTGGCTGGCTCCAGCTACATATTTACAGAGTGGTATCAATTCTCTCATCTAAGTCTTAGCAGTAAAGATAATAAGTTCATTTCCCATAATGTTACAAGGACACATTTTAGGCTTTTCTCGTGTCATATGTACACCAGATGACAGAACTACGGTAACATCCACAGTTAGGTTTAGGCAACAAAATCGCTAAGTTAGGTTTGGGAAAACCATCATGGTTGGGCTTAAAATATGTATGTAAACTAAGTTCAGTATGTACAGAAACAACATAAACAACAAAAACTTACTTCCTGGTTTAACATCCTGTGTTTGTTGGACTAATTCACCTCCCCACCCACCCTCCATAAGCAGTCTTTCTCACTTTTTGTTCTACGGCACCAGCTGAGTGTATGCTACATGTGGATGCATTTACATTGAACTCAGTACAGACTAAATGGCGTACAATGAACAAAAAGCAAAAGTGAGTATACCGTTCTTATTGCACGCTAAATGCATTGCGATTTATGTGTCATTCATACGCCTTTTCAAACGACCAGGCTGTTGTTAGTGAGCCTTAAAGGTGCTAGCTGTTACCTTTTGACAGAAAGAGGCAAGCCATTTCCCCTTTTCCAGATTTTGTGCTAAGCTAAGCTAACTGGCTGCTAGCAATTATATATTAGGGATGGGTCACGATTTTCAATTATTCAAATAGTCGTTAAGCTATAAAAAATTAAATTGTTTACGTGGCTTTTCGTCCCATCTAAAAACATATACTAGTAGTAACGTGTGTGGTACGTTCAGTTCGGCTCTTTCCTGTCAGCGCAGGGGTGGGTGTGTTTCACTTTCAGCAGGTAGATCAGCTGTTCCAGCAGCGGACCATGTCGTCATTCAAACCCGACAGAAACAAAACAAAACTCACTGAAACTGTCATGGTTTGTGTTTCCACCGTCTTCTTCCACTGTTCCAACAATACAGTTGAAATAAACCCTTGTTGGATGTGTTGGATGGGAAAATGTGCCGATGCTACATGTCGTTTTCCCCCCACTGTGTGTCTCTCTCCCCACTGGAGTTGCTGCTGATAATTCCCAGTGATTTTCGAATAGTATTTTGCTTGGAATGCACATCTGTAGTACAGATATGAGAGTGGTATGGATTCTCTCATCTATGTCCAAAGTGCATTTTCCAAAATGTCAAACAACCTTTAAAATGACTGCAATTCTAAGTATAATTTATTTTTAATCTCATGTTTTATTACACCAAATCTAGAGGTACTATTACACCTAATGGCAGCTTCTGGAGCAAAAAGCTCCAAGAACTACAGTAAAGTATACTCCTATAATGTATAGGAGATGGGGTTTCAATGCATGATATGCAGTTGGCCTAGTCAGTGGTAGAACAGTGTGTAGAGAGGGATTGTCCTCCCGCCAGTGCATCGATTGTCTCCCACTCTAATTCCGTCCTGTCTCCAGTGTCCCAGAGAAAGGTGGCCAGTCTGTCGAGATCCATCACACACAGCAAATGTATTGTTGGACGCAAAACAATTGTTTATTGTTTTTCAGCTTAACTTGCTTCCTGATGAAGTTCATTGATCTCTAAAGCAATCCGTGGTCCCTGGCTCCACATCATTTGTTCCTCCGGTGAAATGATTGGGTTGATCCTAAGGCCAGGCATCAGCTGTAATTACTGAGATGGGATTTCAACTGTCAGCGTGATAAATGGCTATTTGACTTTATTTGTCTTGGCCTGCCATTGGCTCACAGTGCTAGCCGTCACTGAGGTATTCTATTTCCTTTACTCAGCGTCACACACACACACAGAAACATATCGAATACCTCTTCCATCACTTCAACAGAAAATCTTTTGATAATAACACATAATTGTCAGAGCAAAATGCCCTCGGTGAGGGAAAATGGAAGGACTGGTTAACTTCTTTTTCCCAGGAAGACCTTTTGTTTCGTTGTCAGAAACTTTGTTTATCTAACTTTGCCTCTCTGGTCATCCACACACATCGGCTGAGACACACTTTCCAACAAATCATTAAGCCGAACAGCAGCGGGAATTCACAAGGGGCGAGATGCTTGCAGGTGCAGCTCTCTGGAGGTGTTTTTGTGCATCAATAAATACAGCTCCTGGCCCTGGGTGGCCTTCGCCCTTTAGCCCTGAGTAAGAATCAATTGTGTTTCCAGACTCCCTGTGTCAGCTGCTCCAAGAGGAACATAATGCTAAAGATAACAGTAAATCACATAAACAAGGGTTATTCACAGCGCTGAATACACTTATTTTTTTTTCTAATGTTGTCTAAATGAAAAGGATTGCAGTGAAAAAGCTGTCTAGAAAAGGCAGAGCAAGGTTCCTGATGGAGATGTTTTCTTAACAGCTTCACACAATGCCCTAGAATGCCCCTTCTAAAGCAACCTATCCATTAGCTGTTAAACAAGCTGTGGAAAATTTTGTCTTTCTGTATGTAGCTACACTTCACAACGCATTTTCTCCTCAGCAAATCAGAAATTGTTATTCACTTACAGGCAAACAAAAAAGCCTCAGAATCTAAAGTCGTCTGAACCACGGGCGGCAGTAGCTCAGTCCGTAAGGACTTGGGTTAGGATGGGGAGGACCCGGGTTCAAACCCCCCAGGGACAAAGACAAACTGGTGGGGGGGGGGGGGCCGGTTTCCCCTTGGGGGCCCCGGGGGGGGCCCCGGGGGGGGGCACAAACCCCCCAAATCTGGGGGGGGTTGGGGAGGAGCACCCCCATCACTCAGACATCTCTCCATAGAAATATATATGTATGTGTGAAATGTAGTGAGGAAAAAAAGAGAGAAAAAATAATCTCCCCGGGGGGGAAAAAAAAAGGAAATCTTTCTTTCTTTCATAATAGAACTTTTTGTTTTCTGCCCAGCTCCTCAGAGCCTTTCATTTCTGCATGGCAGTGCTCTTTCCAGATCAATTATTCCCACTAAAATAAGTTAGAGGAGCCCATGAAATATTAAAGCAGCAGCTGAGCAGAGGTTGAAAGCTTCCCTAACGCGGGGGTGTTGTATCTGTTTTATTTTTCATGACGATGGAGGGCGAGGAGGAGGAGCTGCAGTCGCTTGGGGCCGTTTCCGTGGTAGCTAATTTGGTCGGCGGCCCAAACCTACCAGATGAAGACCCCATCCAGAGTTGAAAGAGGGCCAGGGCTCACGGCGGGGGCCTCCTTCCTCCTCCCTGTCCACATCACAACCCGACTGGTACCGATTAACCACAGAGCTGCTGTTTATTATTTAACGCTGCTGCTGGCTCGAGCTGTGTCCTCACACATACAGAATGAGATGCGAGACAGTTGCGTGTTTACTCGGCGTGCCTCACAGCATTGTTAGTGTTTTCTTCGCCTTTCATCTTCTTAGTTGAGCTTAGCGCCACGAGGCGCGAGCACTGTGACAGACTAAATGGGGAGATTTGTTTGCCTGATTGAAATGCAGATCAAACTTCCAAAGCGGTCTTTGTGCGGAGCTTGATAAAAATATTACTCTTGCATTTTTTATTTTTTTGGCATGCCGCAATGTTAAATTAATGCAGACTTAACCTGCAAAATATTTTTGAGCCTCTACTTTCTGCATCAAGCCCACACATGCTGACACACTGTCCGCCACACTAAGTTCAGCATGTTTATTACCTTGTTTTAAGTGTTGCATGAAAAAGTCATGAGCCTATTCTAAGAACTACAATGTCCTCCACAGGTCACTGTTTTCCCAGCTGCCATGTTTTATGTATTCAACATCTTTTCTTTTTCATTGCTCCCATCCCTTCTGCATTATGGAAATGTGGTATTAGCTCTATAACTGTCAAAGAAGCTCGTTCTACAGCACCTAGGAACGGGGCAGCAGTGACTACGCACATCTCACTGATGGAGCTTCAAAGCTTATTGTTATCACTGTATGCAAACCAAGCATCAGTCTGCACCACATCAAACAGTTCATTTGTCACTCTGAAACTGACGTTGAGCGGATGGGATTTTTATTCATCAAACCTACAGAGCACTTTTCAAACAGCACGGTTCACCGGCTCCCTGCTTTTGTTGTAATTCAACAATGATGTAAATTCTGTCTCTTGTCTTTACTATAAAATAATGCAAGTTTCATGGTGGTGGTTTTGCTTGAATCGTGAAGGGAAGGTGAGATAAGGTCACGCAGGACACAGACGGAAAGCTAATGTAGGTATCTCTTTGTAAGGCCTAGTTCTTCATGTGCTTTAATCAGCGGGCATCCTCCGGGTCTGAGGAGTGAAGCCAATGCGGAAGTGCCTTAAACTTGCATTCTGTCTAATAACCAGCAGGGAGCGACTCCTCTGGTTGCAAAATGAAGTCTATAAGAATATGAGCCTACTGCTCGCTTGATTTATTACCTCAGTAAACATTGTTAACAGGAGTTTATTACGGCTGTGAGAAATATTCAAGCGGCCTGGGAGTTGTCTGTGCTTTCTTCTTACAACTTTAACCCTTTCACAGTGTGTTTTCAGTTCATGACAGTTAATTATAACTTTTCTAGTTGCCTAAAAATGTCTCATTCAGTGTCCGGTTGTACTTAGCTCCACCCTTTTGTGTCACTTCTGGTTGCAAAAAAAGAAGATGGCAGCAGCGACTTACCTCTAGTAGTATTTAGCCATGTTGATAGTTTGCGGGGTTCTTGCTCAGGTTTTACGATATTCATCTTGATTTCTGCAGAACACAAATACAACAGAGATGATGCTTACACTGGAAATACTTTCTACCAATAAAATAAATTTACCTATGAAAAATAATAATAGCAAAGTCTCTACAGTAAGACAGTGCTGCAGGGATGATGTATTTTTGTAGGACAACCAGAAAGTTCCCTCGACAAAATGTAATGGGGTTTTTTCCACTGGGTTTTGAATTATTGCAGAAAATAAGCTCTGTAGCAAAAAAAAAAAAAAGAAAAAAGTTTATGACACGTTTGTTCAACATCTCAAATGAACAACACTTGTATGATTTTTGAAGCTTGACTGCAATCGGCAGAAGTAAACAGGTAACGTTAGGCTGTAAATAAACTACACCGCAGTCGCATGAGCGCAAGTATACACAACAAAGCTGTAAAGGCAGACGAGTCGACGTGATGACGTTTTGTTGATTTAGTCACTTGTTAGCGACCGCCTACACAAGACATGTACGAGCTTCAAAAATTCACGAGCGGGATGTTTGCAGCCATATTTTATAGAGAAAAATGTTAAAGTCTCTAAAGCTTGTGTTAACCACAGACTTTATTTCAGGCATCTAACTAAAAACCCACTGACCTCCAGACGAGAGCACCGGAAGTGCTTAAATGCTGCAGCACTCTACAGGGTTACTGTTTGTGAGAAGACATTATGCTGCTGGATGTTTTGAGTCTTTTTCTACAGCATATAACAAATCAGTGAACAGAAAAAGGAACTACATTTTTCTGTATTATGGGTGAATTGACCCTTCAAAATTGTGTGTGCGTATGTATGTACTATGCAGAATAGAATCTGCTCTCTCCGTCCTTCATAAACCACAGATCCACGTATAAAGTATTTCAGCTTGGATCTGTGATACATTTAAACTTGGATTTGATGTGTTCATGCTCTCTCTGACGATGTGACTATAAGATCTGATTACCCGTGACACATTAATGTACATGGAAAAGAGAAATGCCAGGCCTGATTCCCAAAAAAAAAAAAAAAATCACGAGCTGAAAATTATTTACAGAAACCTGTAATGACTTGATATCTGAAGAACAAATGCTCAACAGGTTGCATCCCGATTCAAACCCAAGTTTAACGCTGCAAATCTAAGTTCCTTCAACTCCGTGAGAATGTAATTTGCTGTTATTTCCAGCGCAGTGATTTTAGGTGTAGCAGCGAGCTGTAAACAAACACCCGAGAGAAAGGTTTGTGAAGCACGACACGGAGATCCAGAGCTGAAGTCAGCCCTACGGAGGAAACAAGGCAATAGCTGTTGCAGCGTGTGAATTACAGCGGCAGCACATGAATATTTAAAGTGTGATCAGGAGAGACCTGCATTATGTGAGTTACTGAGCTGTAATGTCATGGCTGATTATGAGACCGGGAACGCTTGGTTCATGTGCTGCTGTTGAGCTGACAAAATCAATCGCCTTATGTTGTGAACGCAAACAGGTAGTTGTCAATTCAGCCTCGGCTGCACGCCTGCTCATGTACAGCTCTGTCTCCGCGCACAGACATGCTCATAAAAAACAATCACATGAACGGGCTCAGAAAACATATTGGAAAATCATTTTTGAATACCTTAAATGTGATTTCTTTTTCTCTTTTCACCAAAATCCAATCCGCCATAAGAGCATATAGTCAGGCGTCTGGTTACAGAATAGAGCGTGATGCAGTCAGAAGCCACTTCCTTTACATCGCCGCTAATCTCAGGGGCACTGCTGCAAATTACAATTTAAAATTGATGAATTATGGCGTCCGTCCGCACCGCGTGCTCCTCTGCCCCCAAATCAATTTAAGTGACTTTCCCTCCACACTGGGAATGGACTTTTTGTTAAATGACTTCATGAGAAAAAATTATAGCTATAAATTTGAAGCCAACACCAGCTGTTATGAAGATTTATCGCTGTGCTTAATGTTAATCTACCGCCCCGCCCCGTCATATCAAATGCGAAGGCCGCTGTAGGTCAGTCTATGAGATTTGGGGTTATTGTTATTTCCTCGGTCCAGTGTGAAATTAATTTGACAGCAAAATGGTCGAGAAAAGTCAACAGCTTTTGTGGTAATTCCCAGTTGTCAGATTTAAGGATGACACGTCCTTGGAGAACCTAGTTGTTAAAAAATGATATTTAGTGCCGCTGACATAATCTGTTTGTCCGTTTCAGCTCCGTCAAACATGGAGGTTCTCACTGAAAATCTTCTTTGTAATATGCCGAACTCTCCATTGTTAGTACTGTTTCCCAATGACGTCATTAAAAACTGCTTGTTATATTACGTTCTGATTTTCTAAATAAATGGATTGTCTTCATTATCACACATTCAGCAATGTTCAGTCATTATCTCAGCCAGGAATAGTATCCGCCGGCTAACAGGCGTTGACACCAGAGCAGGAATCAATCTGGCGAGTCCCAAAGCTCCCAGCACAATCTCTGGTTTTCTTCGGCATATGGCTACCAGATCGGTGTGTGAGGGAAGGTTCAAATGCTTCCACTTCCAAATATAACTGCACTTTTATTTCCTTTGTTGCATCTGCAGCGACTTACAATGTATTACTGCACTGTAACTGTATTATTGGTCTATTCCCTTTGCATTTTATTTAATTTTATGTATTTCATTTAGGGCTGTCAATCGATTTAGATATTTAATCATATTAATTGCAAATTAATTACACATTTTTTTATCTGTTTTAAATGTACCTTAAAGGGAGATTTGTGAACTTATCAACACAGGAGTGGGAAAATATGCTGCTTTATGGAAATGTATGTATATACAGTATTTATTATGGGAAATCTATTAACAACATAAAACAATGCCAAATATTATCCAGAAATCCTCACTGCAGACGGGCTTTTACTTCTGAGGAAGAATTTGAAAAAGCATTGATCGGTCCTCTGAAATGGATTCCTGAAAACATAAACCATCCAAACAAAATGTCATAATGTCAATCAATTAAAACAGTTAATTGTGATTAATTAATGTGCCTTAAAGGGAGATTTTTCAAGTATTTAACACTCTTATCAACATGGGAGTGGGCAAATATGCTACTTTATGCAAATGTATGTATATATTTGTTATTGGAAATCAATTAACAACGCAAAATAATGACTAATATTGTCAAGAAACCCTTATTTAGCATAAAAAATAAGCTCAAATCATAACATGGCAAACTCAGTCAGTGTGCTGACTTGACTATGACTTGTCCCAAACTGCATGTGATTATCATCAAGTGGGCATGTCTGTAAAGGGGAGACTCGTGGGGACCCACAGAACCCATTTTCATTCACATATCTGGAGGTCAGAGGATGGATGTGGCAGGAACAGTGGGACAATGGTGAATGCAGATAAATGGATGATAATAGCAGTGTGTAATTACTATATAATTCAATAGCACAGCAACGGCAAGAGCTCAGCAAATGCTTGAATCCATTTTTTTCCCTGTTAATTACAGTTGATCACGCGGTTGAACATGCTGCCCTGATCCATGTACCTGTAGCGATGCGTCTCGGCGTCTCAATGTTGGACTCAAAAGGCGAGGCTAGGACTATTTTGTGGAAGCAATATGTACCAGAACAGACCCGTTAAATGTCTAGTTATTAGATGTTATAAGATGCTTTTTTATTTTGGACTGTGTGACAGTTTCACCCATGAAATAAAACCTGAACTTCCTAAGTCAAGATAGAACCAAAAGTTGGGGTATCATTATCCCCCAGCCCTGTGAGAGAACAATAGCATATCATATCGAAGAAACGGGAACATCCTCACGGTAAACATGTAATCAACACCAGTCCCTTTCACAAAAGCGATTTACGAGCCCTGCTTGCACGGATATGGTGACATGTTTAACAAATGATTGTCATTCCCAAATTGCAGATCCATTTGCAAGTCCTACAGGGATCCTGCACACTCATGTATAACCAAGAGGAAATTATCTAATATTTCAAATTACTGTTTGAGCGTTGCAGATTTGGTGAAACAGGCCCTCGATTCTCAGGTTGCAGGGATGTTGCGGCACTATTGGTGATTTCAGACTCTTTCGGGGTGCTCAAGTACAGTCTTAAAGCTTTTGAAGATATCTGAAGACATGAAACTAGACAAGAAAACTAAAGAATGCAGTCGGGAAAGAGGCTAAATAACACAATTTAGGCTACATTTTGGCAAGAGAAAAACAGCATGACGATATTCAAAGGCCTTTGGACCTCTCACCTCAGACATAAAGACATTTCCACCACAACTTGATGCAGAAAAAATTCACCAGAATGCAGGGTACTAAGTGTTTGATGCTTAAAATTTGCTGGGGGAGGACCCCTATACCCCGCACTTTATATATTTATATATAATCATCCTTGATTTGCTCCTGTGTGGCACAACATTTGAACAAAATGAATTAAAACATATTGATCAATATGGGCTCTAATGCCACTGATGTTCTTTATTAACTTATGCACGGATATGCTGCAGCCTCACTGTACATTAAGAACCCCAGCTGCCAAAGGAGCTACTGAATATTTTTATGCTTATTGATCTAAATGTCATCTCCATGGAAACTCAATGACATTTAAGTTATTAACTGAATTATATTAACATAGATTCACGTTTCTCTCCTAATATTAAAACTGGAAACGTGGGCGAGGAACCTAGAAACAAATGTGGTGAAAGAGAATGATTTGCTCCCGTTCCAGTCACAGCTTGACGGCTACCTGACCGTAAGCTGGCGCTGGATGTTTGCTTCAGAGCGCGGCGGGTCAATAAGGATTGTCCCTCACAAATTGAATGTTTTTCATTCCTTGTGAGTTTAGTGCAGCGGAGTGATGGTGTTTGTCAGCGCTGTCTCTGATACAGACGATGGGAGTTTAAATTGTAACGTATGTGCAGCAGATGGTGATGTGACTTTGAACCACATTTATCTCACTCTATATTTACTGAACAACAGCGGAGGACCTGAGAGAACAGAAAAATAATCAAACAGTGGTATATTCCTTTCATGTGTTCGTTTAGCCCTGAGCGTCTAACGATGGATGACCATTTTCAACCAGGATACAAAGAGAGATATTACTGCAATTCTTGGGGTTTCTTCTAAACCGGCCAATATTTAGCCCTTGGAGGGCTACCACCCACACTGCAATGACTCAGAGCGGGTTGACAATCGTCAAAGTTTCCCTTTAATCACAGCAATCTTATATGTCTACATTAAGGAAAAAAATTGAAAAATAAATTTATTAAAAGACACCCCCAACCTTCAACCCTCACTGAGAACAAGAAAAAAATCCTCATCAGCTATCGCTGTACTTTATTTGATGTAATTATTGCACATTTTATTGCCGTTTTCATTTCAACAAAAAGGAAAATCCTTGTCTTATTTTCATATTTAGTCCAGATATTTGAATTTGCATCCTAGTTTCTTTATTAATTTGTACTGCAGGTTTCTAATTAAAGGACTGTCAATCGATTTAAATATTTAATCGCAATTAATCTCATGATTGTCCATACTTAATCAAGATTAATTGCAAATTAATCACACATTTTTATCTATTCAAAATGTACCTTAAAGGGAAATCTGTCAAGTATTTAATACTCTTATCAACATAGGAGTGGGCAAATATGCTTGTTTTATGCAAATGTATGTATATATTCATAATTAGAAATCAACTTATAATCCTGAGCGTCTAACGATGAATGACCATTTTCATCCAGGATATAAAGAGAAGTATTACTGCAATTCTTGGGGCTAAACCAGCCTTTATTTTGTTATTTTTCAGTTGTTTATTTGTGTATCCCTTAGAGGGAAACTTTGCACATTTTCAATCAGCTTTGAATCGTTGCAATGCCGGCGGGTGAGCGGGGAGCTCCGGGCACAAACATCGTTCATTTGCACATACCACCCACATTACAACGATCCAAAACCAGTTGACAATAGGCAAAGTTTCCCTTTAATCACAGCACTCCTATATGCCCACATTAAGGAAAAAATGAAAACAATAAATTAAAAGACACCCCCAACCTTCGACCCTCACTGAGAACAAGGGGAAAAAAACTCATTAAGGAGTTCAAATCAGCAAAAACAAAGTGAAAACAATTAGCCCGCTATTCCACAGTGGGCTTTAATATCAGCACTCAAGCAGCATGCTGCTCTTACTGCTTACAAGGCGATGAGGGGATACTATTGAGATTTGGTTTTACAGGGTGCTCCAAGTGGGCTCTTGTCATTAGAAAAACTCAAGACATTTCATCGTGGCACTCACACAGCAGTCAGACTGAGCCAGAAGCAACAGCAAGGAAGCCTAATTGAACTCTCTGTGATTCCCTCTCAAGGGCTACTCTCAGTGCTCATTATCTTACCCTTGTCCCCGTAAAGATCAGATGACTTCGCTTTGACTTTGAACCTCCCTCTCCAAACAGGTCACTCAAGCTCCCTTTGTCCTTTCATCTTCCCTTTGGCTTTTATAAATAAGCCGGTCTGCGTTTCTCTCCGGAGGCGCAGTTGCATCACCTCAGACAGCTGCCAGCAGTGGCTCTACTTCGAACGAAGTGGATCCAGGCAACTCGGCTCTAATCACTTTTGTCGTACTGTGTGAGCCAGCAATGCCCACAGACAAAGTATATACAGGTATACTGAATATCTCTCTCTCTCTCTCTATATATATATATATATAGAGAGAGAGAGAGAGAGAGAGAGAGAAAATAGGAAAGAATTTTCATGACAGTGGTTTTACTGACTTCAACATCCTGTCACTGAAAAGCTTAGTGTACCTCCAGTCCTGCCCATCCCATGCCCCAGGAGGCAAAGAAAGAGTCTAAAAGTTGAAGATACTAAAATACATCGCTTCAACACTAGGGCTGTCAGTTGCTTCAAATATTTCATTGTGATTAATCACAAGATTATCCACAATTGAACGTGATTAATCGCAAATTGTTCAAAATGTACCATAAAAATGTACCCCAACAAAATTCTTGATGATAACCAACCCTCGTAACCGATTATTAACCGTTAGCCAACAAGATTTGTATCTCACATGCAGCGGTGCACCAGCTGAAGTATATGAGCACAACAAACTGAGTCTCCAGTTCACCGTCAGGATAGCTACTGTAGCAGCCACGGTGCTGCGTTCACTGTCTCCAGTTCACCGTCAGGATAGCTACTGTAGCAGCCACGGTGCTGCGTTCACTGTCTCCAGTTCACCGTCAGGATAGCTACTGTAGCAGCCACGGTGCTGCGTTCACTGTGTCCAGTTCACCGTCAGGATAGCTACTGTAGCAGCCACGGTGCTGCGTTCACTGTCTCCAGTTCACCGTCAGGATAGCTACTGTAGCAGCCACGGTGCTACGTTTACTGTCTCCAGTTCACCGTCAGGATAGCTACTGTAGCAGCCACGGTGCTGCGTTCACTGTCTCCAGTTCACCGTCAGGATAGCTACTGTAGCAGCCACGGTGCTACGTTTACTGTCTCCAGTTCACCGTCAGGAGAGCTACTGTAGCAGCCACGGTGCTGCGTTCACTGTCTCCAGTTCACCGTCAGGATAGCTACTGTAGCAGCCACGGTGCTGCGTTCACTGTCTCCAGTTCACCGTCAGGATAGCTACTGTAGCAGCCACGGTGCTGCGTTTACTGTCTCCAGTTCACCATCAGGATAGCTACTGTAGCAGCCACGGTGCTACGTTCACTGTCTCCAGTTCACCGTCTGGGAGCGTTAGCAGCCACGGTGCTGCGTTCACTGTGTCCAGTTCACCATCCGGGAGCGTTCGCAGCCACGGTGCTGCATGTAGTGTCGTGGACTAAAAGTTTCCACCGCACATTTAGTTTTGTTTAGCAGATTGTCAGTTGTGTGTCTGCCCGGATTAACAATAGCGCTATCGGTGGCTTCGTGCATGCTGTAGCGTCACTTCCACGATTTTCCAACTGACCGTGTGTGGCGGCGCTGAGTGTGGGTTTGTTGGTGGCATTATATATGTGAACATAGCTGTAGCAGATGGTGTGTGTATAATTTATTTATCGGTGAAAAAATGCTACGAGGCTACAAGTGACAATTCCTCTGCTCATGACAAGAGCCAACTTCCTGTATGTTCCTAAAGTTCAGACTCTTTTAAGGTGGACCAGCTTTTCTCCTTAAAGTGACGAGCCATTCCTCTGCATTTTTCTAAGCTTTTTAATTAATTATTTATATTTCTTTTAACTTGTTAACTATTAACATCTCTAGTACCCAGAGAGCAAGAGAGAATGAAAATGTTCATTCACATATCTTGAGGTCAGAGGTCAAGGGACCCCTTTGAAAATGACCATACCAGTGTATGATAGCAGTATCTTTACTCTCACTTTAAAATGAAACTCACTACACCATCTGATAGATCAATTGCATTAATGCGTTAAAGAAATTATAGTGGTGTTAAAATGAATTTCTGTTAACGCGTTTTCATCGCGTTAACTTTGACTGCCCTATTCAACACACAAGCGCCCAATAGCCATGATCACACAATCATGACACTGCTGCAGCTGGAATCATCATTTACTATGCTTTCATCCTTGCTCACACATGTCTGTTTACTTAATATCAGCAAGGGATCTAAGCGGCTGATGCCTTTTCTAACGTGGCAACTAGTGCACAGCCTCGTTCTAACACAATCTGAGCGCTTGAGCTTGATACGGGATCACGTTTACAACTCATGCAGTCATTCATCAGTGTATATTTTCAGACATAAAGCCTCCGAAATGATACTCCTAACGCAGCAATAAAAAAAAGTGCTGCGGCATACATTTCAAAATAAAAGCTGTACATCAGGGCTCTGAGTGGTTCCTTATCCAGTTGGCATTTGAACTGATATGCTGTGATGATAAAACTGCAAAAAAAAAAGTGGCATTTAGAGAGAGCAAAAGGGCAATGGCTACCTCTGTGTGTGGACTTTGTATCTATCGCCTCCCAGTGTCTTGTCCCTGTCAATCATCACTAAAAAATGATTTCCTTACAAGTGACTTTTTGCTGTCATTAATCCTGCATATCAAAGGCAAAACTAGCATTACATTATACTGTTGTTGTCATGGTGGATGGTTGGGTGTATGAAGCATGTGATTTAAACACCATTCAGGACCGACTCCTGCTAACAGTCAGCACTGGTTTCCGATTAGTCCAGACACTTGAATTTGCATTGTCTCTTTAATAATCTAAGAAAAGCACTCATTACTGCAGGTTTGTTTTCGCACATGAAAATTCCTGTCGTATGTTGACATTTATCCATGACAACACAGAAAAACTGAAAATAGCAAACACTTTTCTGTCGTTGAAGACTACTTTCATCCCGATTCCATGCAAAAATAAAGAAAACCAGTCATGGGTGGGTGAAACCCCTTGACCACCGTTTTGTGGTGGTTTGGTCTATAAAAGCATTTCCAATCAGACTAACTTGAACTGAACTAACTGAAAGCCTTTAGCTGCTTCATGTGGTAGACCAAAATCACATGAATCATTTTTGTAGCCGTCATGTTTTTGGAAGGCGGAGACAAACTTGCCACCACTGTGAGTGTGCATAACTCTCTCTGCCTGTGTTTAGTGGGATAGTGACAGTATTCTGCGACCTTGAACACAAATAAGGCCATACGCTGCCTGGGCTATTTTTCACTTATTGCAGTACATGGGTCATTTGTTGAAAGTGAAACCTCCTTTTAACTCTGTGACTGAGGCTGCCCTGCAGTTGCTTCTTCAACCCTTACAGTGAAAGGCTTCATATCTTCTGCTATAGCAGCACACCCTCGGCGCCCTCTGCAAGACATCAGTGCAAACCAGCACCGGTCCCCAATCTTTGAAGTTTGATTCAAAGGTTCTTCAAAGGCTGCTGGAGTACGGATACATGGATGACACCATATTAAGTTAGGCTGCATTTCAGAAATTTAGGCTAATTGTTGTGATAGATATTTCGGAACAGCAACATCACTGCACTATTAATAGCATCTGAGCTTTAGAAGTTCACTCTCGACAAACCTACACACTGAACGATTGTTAAATAAACGTCAGAAAGCTAATTTGACATTCGGAGAACATACGACTACATTTAACTCTCATTCTCCATAAATGTTCCCACTCATGACACACCAGCGCCTCAGGTAATCTGCAGCAACCTGTCACTCACGTGTCAGCTACATCAACACTCACCTCTCACCCACATGCACACACACCTACACAAATACATAAAAGGTAATTAACTCCTCAGCTTCAAAATCCGCTGACAGGCAATTATAGCGTTTAAACATACATGAACACACACTCCAGAGCAGAACATGTATCTTAGATAATCAAGTGTTTAATGGACCGCAAGCAAGTCAGACATTGTGTTTGTTTGCAGGGAAAGTGAGTATGAATTTATAGTGGGTGAGGTATACGCAGCTGACATTTCATCACTCCAGAGACAGGCCACGAGTCATCCTGGACCGTAATAACCACAGAAAAGTCAGACAGAGCGACGATAATCAATAGTTTAATAATCAACAATGTGTAATGTTAAAAGAGCTGCCCGCAATGACACACCTACAGAGAATATTCACCCAAATCTGCAGCTCCCCTTGGCGTTACTCCCAACAAGGTTTACAGGTAACATGGAAACACGTTAACTCAGCTAAAGCATTTTAACTGTGAACATATTTGTGTTAAGGAGGAAAATAAATGGCCAAATTGGTATGCTGCTGATGTTTGCTCGGTAAGCTGCCCCTCAACCTGAGTCAGCTGTAAAAAGTGTTTTTGTGCAACTGAGTATGAGCGGAGCAAGGAGAGAAGGTAAAATAGTGCATTAAGAGCCATAAATACATACAATACAAATACATACAAATAAATACAGCTGAACCGATAACTTTTACTGAGAAAGTGGCTGCATGTCTGCAACACCACACGCAGCACCGTGGCTGCTAACGCTCCCGGACGGTGAACTGGAGACAGTGAACGCAGCGCTGTGGCTGCTACAGTAGCTATCCTGACGGTGAACTGGAGACAGTGAACGCAGCGCCGTGGCTGCTACAGTAGCTATCCTGACGGTGAACTGGAGACAGTGAACGCAGCGCCGTGGCTGCTAACGCTCCCGGACGGTGAACTGGAGACAGTGAACGCAGTGCCGTGGCTGCTAACGCTCCCGGACGGTGAACTGGAGACAGTGAACTCAGCGCCGTGGCTGCTAACGCTCCCGGACGGTGAACTGGAGGCAGTGAACGCAGCGCTGTGGCTGCTAATGCTCCCGGACAGTGAACTGGAGACAGTGAACGCAGCGCCGTGGCTGCTAACGCTCCCAGACGGTGAACTGGAGACAGTGAACGCAGCGCCGTGGCTGCTAATGCTCCCGGACAGTGAACTGGAGACAGTGAACGCAGCGCCGTGGCTGCTAACGCTCCCAGACGGTGAACTGGAGACAGTGAACGCAGCGCCGTGGCTGCTACAGTAAGAATATTTTTCAAAATTAGCATCCTAATTAATTAGCAGTTAACTATTAACTAACAGTTAATTATTATTAACTGACTATTAAACTATTAATTTACAAACAGTGAACAGTATTAAGTATTAACTTGCCAACACTTAGCTAACATTTAATTATTAAAATCTTAACTTACTGGCAGTTAACTATTAACTAATGGTTAAGTATAACAATATTGACTTACTTAACACTTAACTATTCAATAACAATTGACTATAAAAACTTTAACTTACCAACGGTTAACTATTAAATAACAGTTTACTTATTATTATAATATTAACTTACTAACCATTGAGTATTAACTATCTATTAACTTACTAACTGTTTATTACCAAACAGTTAACTATTCAAATATTATTCAAAATATTAACTCACAGTTAAGTATTAGCTATCTATTAATTTACCAACAGTTAAGTATTAACTATTACTCTTTATCACAATATGGCATGTTGTCTGGTAATTCAATAGATAAATATATGAAATAACCACACGGTAAAGTTTCTGTAAACTCCTATGTGAATTAAATGTTTGACAAATGAGAAGTACAGAGTAAGAACTTAGTGCAAAACAAACATAACAGTTTTAAGTTCAATTATAGAGAAAAAAAACAAACATCGCAAGACGACTGACCACTGTATGAAAATGTACTGAATAATATCCACTGTAATATTAATAGTCGTAAATAACAGCCAGTTTGTAGTCCATTCATCTACACCTGAGCTCAGCTGATCCGGCTGAGGGGTCAAAAAAAAAGGTTGTTAATCGCTCGTTTAGAAGACTTAACCACACAGCAAATACAGTTATCCTGTGGATTCTGGAGTTAATACCTGCATGGCAAATAAGATTAGGTCAGCAGTTATATTCATCTGAGATTCGTTTCAAATTGATTTCTTTTTATATTAAGTCTGAGCTGTGACATTGTTCAAGGGCTGAAGAATAATAATAATCGCCAGGTGCCAGATGTGAACATCATGAATGCACCTTTGATATTGAATGAAAGGGCTCCTTTTCAAGTTAATTCCTGGTTTAATCTACTATTTCTCCAAGCCCATCAGATATTGAGAAAACACATTTGTCCTAGTTACTGAGATCATCATCTACTAGCTGGCAGCTAGTGATTAAAATTCTTAAAATTCCCCCAAAAAAACTATATGCATCTCACTCAAACGGTATCCAAGATTTACCACTTTTCTGAAAGCTTCCTTCAAGGTCTGCTTAAAAATTGTGAGGAGAGGCTTAAAGGGAGATAAAGAAAATAACTCTGTGGCCACAGGAGCTGCGTGAGTTACCAAAACTTCCAGGTTGACTTCTGTGTGAAGTCTAAATAAACTAAACAAAACAAAAGAAAATTGATGAACGCCACATCTCGGGGAGCTACTGTGTCCCAGTAGTGCTATGAACTTCGAGCCGATTTAAATGAAGGCTACGCTCAACAAAACGGCCTCTAATTATTTTGTCTTTGAATGTGAAATGAGAATTCCCACGGGACTCTGGTGGAGGTCTGACGGAGCTGCAGCTGAAAGTCATTTTCTCATTTCCCCGTGCTCTGTAAGCTCGTTCTCCCCGAACACAGCGACAACGAGAATCAAGAGAATTGAATACTAGATTAAATCATCATTTAACACAGAAGGGCCTTAAGTCAAAGTGTTATTTCAAAGTTCCCGGGGAGTTTATCTGCAGTTGTTCCAAATGGCCGGCACCTATGGAAACATTTAATCTGCTGTTTCTAACACATCACCACTGTGTTAGAAATGAACATTTTAAAAAACCTGGCACAGTCTTTCATCAACACTTCCCTCTCGAAGAAAACACCATGGCAGGCTGCCACGTCTCTGCTGAATCATTACATCCATCGCCTTAGTGGAAGGGGGGGGACAGCAGATAGAAATATCATGCCCTCCTCTCTCCAGAGGCCAAGTCCAGCCTTACAATTCTCACGATTCGTGACTCACCTTGACATTTCCAGCTACTGACGCTGACTGAGGGCTTTGGGTTTGTCCTGGCTTTGTACGTGTGCGTGCCATTTCTGTGATTGGACTAATAACGGATTCTCAGACGTAATTGCGCAGGTCGGATCCGGATTTCTGCCCAAGGAGTCCCGGCAGAAAGACTTTGTGTCTCCAGTGTTTTCCACAAAGACATTTTTAAACTTCCCTTATCCCTTGAACAGTCTGCTGCATATTTACATTCAGTAATTATGGTTCTGTATATTTAGTACATGTAAATGCCACTGGTGGAGTCCACCATTCCTAGTTACATATGGTATTCGTGAAACGATGCATGCATGTACTTCAGTCTTACTGTTGGTAAGTAAGAAGCCTACATACTTTCAAAACCTCATCGGGGTTAACAGCTCATTTTACTACTGCTGTGTGGAGGAGTCTGACATTTTTATTCACTTTCCTGCCAAGTTTTAGATCAGAAGATCAATACCCCTCTATCATCCATCTATCCATTATCTGTAACCGCTCATCCTATTCAGGGTCACAAATGTGTGTGTGTGTGTGTGTGTGTGTGTGTGTGTGTGTGTGTGTGTGTGTGTGTGTGTGTGTGTGTGTGTGTGTGTGTGTGTGTGTGTGTGTGTGTGTGTGTACATCATCCACATGTATTTTTTGGTTATGTTGAGATCGGCTGTACATAGCTCAGCATGGTAAAATACTTAATTCAAACTGGACAGAAACAAAATAAAACTCACCTTAACCGTCATCATTACTCTTTCCAACAATCACCAAGTGTGTTTTGGTCGAACTCAACTCTAATTTCACATAAGTTGATGTGAAAATACAGCAACTCTACAGTTCTCTCTCTCTGCTCGCAGAAGGAAGGAGGCTGGGTCACGCTTCATCAACGCGCAACGTGGATTTGAACCACCATGTTTTGAAGAACGTTACCGAACCTAGCTTTAAGGTCCTCAATACTTTTGCTCTCATGAAAATGATGCGTTTGAATTTTCTATCATTTATTCTGCATTTCAAGTCACTTATTAGCAGCTCTGTAAAAACTGAGCTGGTCGTTTTTGACGCTGACATCCAGTCCAGGTGCATTCTGTGCTTTTAACTCTGTACATTTGTACTGTAAAGCAGAGTAGCTCTAAGAGTTGCGTTCCAGGGAGCGTGGTGAAGTGTTTTCTCATTTGCACTCTCTCCTGGGGTTATTCTCCATAGGTGCATGACGCCTGTAAATGTGTCATCTGAACAGCAGGAGATAACTGCTGTGCTTTCTTGGTTTTCAAGCCTCTGAAGCCTACCTTTGATTTTCCTCTGCTCTCAGCTTTGCATTGATACCATCTGGCAGGAAAAGAGAGCCAGTGAGCTGGGGGAGAGAGGAGGGGCAGGGAATCGTGGAGTACCTCCGCTGTCTGATTAATCATGCTAATCAGCGATGAGGGGTTAGAAGTCCATTAACCTGTTCGGAAACGCCACAGACTGCCACGTTTCTGGGGTGGGGGGGCAGACCCGGTGGAGCGCGAGCCACAGATTGGGGGGAAGCAAAATCTGGAAGCAAAGTCAGGAGCGAAACGCCAGTGCTGATTACGGAATGAGAGCAGACAAAATATGGATTCGTCTTTCCTCCTATGCAGCCCTCCCACCATCCCAAGACTGTTAGGAAATGTGCCTCTGAGGGGTCAGCTGGGTATACAAAAACAGGGAGAACAAGGATAATCCCACGCTTGGCTGACATGTGGGCTAACAGTACTAAAATAGCAGCTGAGGTGGTCGGCGTTTCTATTTAAATCATAATGAGCTGTGAGATTACAGCGGCAGCACACTGTGCTAGTGGTTTCTAGTTTTTCTCTTGTCAGACCTCTGTTATAGCCAGAGGCATCGAGCACAATAGCACCAATATTTCCAACGTACAGGCATCGTAATTACTTCCACTACATCTCTGCAAATGAAAATATTGATCTCTTGTCCTTCTTGTCTTTTGTTTCTTTGTTGTGTCTCTTTTTTATTATTTTTTTACATCACTCAGAGGTTACAGTTGAGGTCAAAGGAATTTAACTAACAGGCCGTCCTTTGCTGATGTTCTCATTCAAGCGTACTGTAAAAAAACTACTTTTGTGAAATCTTAGTGTGAAGGGAAATGTCACAGCTATCAACCTACTGGTGTTCTCATGTTTCAATTTGATTCTCTTGAACAAGTGAGACTGCTGTTTTTTGTGACCACTACCATTTATCAAAGCTGCAGCCTGAAAAGCAAAACATGGAAGCAGGAACTTCTCTTTTTTCTTCCTCGACACAAAAGCAACACCGCCGAGCGTACAGCGCACAGAGTTTGCCTTCAGACTGCCATGGATTTATTTTTTTTTTCATGGAGGATAAGAGATGGTGTTTTTTGTGTGGAGACAAAAAAAAAACAAGACTGGCAGAAGGTAGCTAATGCGACTTCAAATCAGATATCTCTTGAGTCACTAAATGTGGATTAAACCAAAAAAAATTGTCTTTTAAAGCAAAAATCCACTTTCAAACACAAAACCAGTGATCGGCTATCCGTAAAATATGAGAGAGCTCAGTGTTTGTGAGCCATTCGTCCCACTTTTATCACAATTCGCAAACTATTACTGGACATCAATTAACAGCACAAAACAATGACGAACAGCTGTGTTTCACTATGACCTTCACGAAACTACATGTGATTATCATGGAGTGGGCATATCTGTAAAAGGGAGACTTGTGGGTACCCAGAGAACCTTGCCAAAATTTAGCGCATGTTTGGAGCGTTATTTAGCCTCCTTTATGACAAGCTAGTATGGCATGGTTGGTACCAATGGATTCCTTAGGTTTTCTAGTTTCATGATACCAGGATTGTTACTCTACCTTTAAAATTGAGCCCACTGCAACCCCTGAAAAATCAAATAACATTACTGCATTAAAGAAATTACTGGCATTAAAACAAATTTGTGTTAACGCATTATCATTGACAGGCCTGTATCAAACATGCTCAATATTTACGGACAACCGATGACGCAGTCATGTGGGGAAGAACGATAGCCAATTGGAAACCGAGCTGACTGAAGCAGAGGGACAACAACCGCTGTCATGGCGGTCGTGGCTAATGCAAAATGTCAGGCATAATGTAGTAGTTAGCTGGACCACAGAAATGGAGGACCAACTTGGTGATTTGTGGCAAGTGTTTATTTAATGTGTCTACATGACTTCGTCCATTATTTTTATTTTATCATCATGAACTTTCAGTACAACGTAGAGCAAATGCGAACATCACTAATTCTTCTTGTTCGTCATCCACCACATTTATTTAAAGGCACATTTGATCGGGAGAGATTTTACGAGATTTCTGTTTTTTTTTAAGTCGGACTCTTGTTCATGAATGAATCTGTCAGTGGTGTGGTGTTTTGCAATCGTTTTGGCCAAATCGTTGATCACCACACACTATAGGAACAAACTGTTAAATCTAATATACCATGTCATTATGTGTGTGTGGGGTCTCACATTTTCCACATTTTTTAATATTTGAAAAATCCAGTGTGAGCCAGCCTTAACCTAGACATTTCATCCAGTTCTTCTAGTTGGCCTCATCAAGCGACTCTGTCCTTGTTGTTTCCACCTTTGGGAGAATTGATTTGTTTGTGTTCACAAATCCAAATTGGCGCAGAGGAAGGTTACATACAGTAAATGCTGTAGGCTCCTGACCAATAGTCTGTGGGGACACAGACTATTGCTCCTAGTATAAGCCAGTCTCTCCCTGTGTGTCTCTTTGCTCTGTTAGCATCTATGTGTGGGTGCAGCAGCATACATAGGCTGAAAATCTCTCTACAGATGAGGCATCTTTCAGGAAGGATGAGTAATTTTGAAAATAAACCACTACCGCTCAGTTACTGAGCATGGAACAGACTTACCCATAATGTCAACTACAGTTCCACTAGCCTACTTTGCATTTATCCTGCTTTCAAATATACAGTATGGACCGATGATTATTCAGCTGGCGGCTCCAATCAAGTGACTTTATTATAGGCCCTTTTAGTGCTGACGTCATGATTACATCACAGTATTAACTGGAGGCGAAACATGAATCACCTCAGAGTAGCAGGCTAAGGTTACACACTGAAAATGCCATCTACATGCACAATATCGGCGAAGTGTTTCAGAGATGGACAGAAAATGTTGCTAATAGTTAAGCTTAGCATTGTGCTAACCGTAGTCATCATGGTTGCTGCACCGTAGCGGTGAGCTCACTGCTCACACATAAGGCGAAACTATTAGAGAGATGGAGAGAAAATGTTGCTAATAGGCTAAGCTATAAAGCTGATTGACATTATTCTGGATCCAATTTCTCACACAGTTTTGTTCACATTGTAGTATGTATTCATTTTTTGTAGTATGGATTGTCATTGTTGTATTTTCATCATGCTGTTACTCTGCACATATGACATCTATTGCATGTCTGTCCATCCTGGAAGCAGGATCCCTCCTCTGTTTCTCTTACTGAGGTATTTTTGGTTGAGGAGTTTTTCGTTATCCGAGGTGAGGTTTTGCAATGTAAAGGACAGAGGGTGTTGAGTCCCGTACAGATTGTAAAGTCAGCTGAGGCAAAATTGTGATTTGGGGTTTTGGGCTGTACAAATAAAATTGACTTGACTTGACCTGCAGGGTAGGCAGCTGCTGCCGATGCTGGAATAGCAACTTTTAGGACAGCCAAAGATTTATATGCCCTCAGTTTCTCTTTACTGTACACGCTTGGTTTCTCTGTCACATGAGTAAATGTCTGGTCATTGAGTCAGCGACATTTGCCATCCTGGAGAATCAGCGACTATACATATTCAGAAAAAGTCATATTTTCTTCAGCCATTGTTAAAAAAATTCAACAAAACCTGCTAGCAAGCGTTAACATGCTAATATGTTCAAAGAATTATTCTGCCTCCACAAAAACACATCATCATATACTGCATACAAACAGGAAAGGGGCCTATATGTTGTCCTCCAATATAAGATGGAAAAATATTCTGTCCATATTGAATTATTCTTGTCTCACCAACTGCATGAGAAACAGCCCCAGATGGATCCATAGAAAACATGCAAGACATACTTTACTTTTGCCAAAACAGCCAGTTAGTCTTCATCCTTTAAGTCAGTCCTTTAGTCCTTTAAGTCCTTCAGTTCTTTAAGACACCAGAAAATATGAAGTGAAAACATTTCAGATAAAGCATGAATTTCACCTTTGTGACGCTTGTTGAAGGTTGTTGGATACCCTTAACCATATCTTAACTATACTGTAGTTTATTTGTAATAACCACATTTTTTTCCCTTAACCCTACTGTAGCTGCCATGCACAGATGTGGAAGCGAGAATTATAACGTGACAAAACTTTTGCATTGAATGTGATCTCTGCAGAATCATCCCGGCATTTCTTTTCTGGCAGTAGGTTTGACCCAATCAGTGCAGTGATTGTCTGAACAGAAGACATGCAGATTGCAGAAAGCATTCAAATTGGTGTAAATAAATGAAAACAAAAAATACTTCAAGATCAGTATGAATGCACCACAAAACCACAAAGATGTCTAGCACCATTTTTGGTCATTTCGCCACATCAGCTACAACGGAGATAAGTGTCTTAGAGGATAAAAGCACCAAGCTATCAGTAGACCATACAAGCAGCATGTTAAATGGTAAGCACCCTGTGTATTGTGTTTCTGGGTTGTTGCAAGTGACATTATATAATAAATGTTGTGACCCAGATGGCTTGCTTCACCATAAACAAGGCAGTAGGCCTACTGCAGTGATGGACTGAAACAACTTGTGCTGTAATTTTAAGTAACTATATTGTTTATAGCTACAGAAACATTTTAATTAATCATCCCTATTTGGAAACATGTTGCATTTAACACATCTTGTGCAGCACCAAGGGACCAACTGTACGTTTGAGGAAAGTGCTTCGGTCAAGGGCAACTTTGGTCTTATTTCTATCACCTAATGTAGCTGTATTTTAATTTAAAAAGAAACAGACATGCAACTCAACATTACCATTTGAAAGCAGGGCCAGGGTCATCAGATTAAGCTTTACATTTTGATTTTCTTCAGTTCACAACCTCGTTGAACTGAAAACCCAGATTTCAGTGTGCCTCAGTTTCTATTTGTATTGAGCGTGCTTTGGTTTTGTAAATTCAGTTTTCCCATAGCTGTGCAAGTGAGATGCTATCACCAGGCTCTGTAAGCAAACTTTCCACTTCTGTTCTTTTGATGAGAAACAAAACATCTCCCAGCACAAACAGCCTTTATATTGGTGCAGATGAAGAGAGGCTTCCCAGTGACTCATTTGTACGTACTGCTATGAATAGAATACCCTGCCTGTGAACCTACCGCTGCACTGATCTGTGTCTCCATGTAACAAAAGCCTCACGGCACAAAAATATATATTAATTAAAGGGCATATGGATCCCTCCTGGTCAGTGCTGCTGTGTAGAATAATCACTTAGCCCAGCAGAACAAGCTATTTAGAAATGCCAAGGCTCTATTAAACAGAGTTCTTATCTTTCGTCTGCAGATCTGAGGAGTCCCAGATTACTGTATCTGGTCTGTCCAAACAGTGACCTCCCTCGAGGCTGTGCAGGATACTTTGATCTGAAATGGCTCACTTTAATTTTAGGCAGCAGAGTTTCTATTTTTCATTATTTTCGAATTTTTAAAGACCTTTTATTATTTAAAAAATCTAAAAACATATTTTGATCAGCTCCTCATATTGTTTACCCTTTCATATAAATCCCTTGTATTAATCCCCGAATCGTAGTCCACAAAGCACAAAGTACACATAACAGGCCACACAGAGGGAGTGCTTAAAGGCAGCCCAACAGCACTAACATAACAAAAACCTGTCACAAACCCAACGTGGTCAATATATCACTCAACGCACTGTGTTTGTGCTCCAACCCCGATAGGATGCAGGCCAGGAAATCTGGGCTCAGACGAAAGGAGCTGAACATTGGATCTGTTATTTATCACTATAACCGTAAAACATGGAGGCAGACCGGGGAGGAGAGGGAGGAGGGAGGGTGGGAGTAGTCGTGTTAGGAAGAAGCCCGTATCACCATTGGAGTGATTGATGGGGATGAGGAATCGGTCCTGTCATGGTGCAATTACACCAGTCGGACAGGATGTGTTTGAAGGACATAGCAGGAGAGAGCAGACTAGGAAGATGAAGTGATTCATGGTGAAGGAAAGCACAGCGAAACAAATGATGTTACGGTCTTGACCTTGTAACGGTGACACAATATCATCTCTCTTGTTAATTTTAAACGATCCCCTGCCTGGGAGCATTTCTGTTTTTTTTTTTTTTTTTTTATGCTGCAGATTTGCTCATTAAAACTCGTCAAAATGGTCATGGCCTCATGTGTCACTGCTGGAAGGGGTTAAGTCTGTTAGTGTGGCCCGTTGCTCCTATTTGCCTTTTCATGGCAAGTCATCAGCTGGTGCGTAGCTCTAATTTACAGGAGGTGCAGATCTAATATCTGTGCATTAAAAGGTACCATGTGGAGACCACTAGTCGTGCTACAGAGCAGTGTGTTGATAACTAGGACCCAGCTGGTTGTATGAATGAGGATGCTTGTACATGCAGGCATGTCTACTACTAACTATTAATTAATCACCAACTATTCTGATAATCGATCAATTGGTTTGAGTTATATTTTAAGAAAAAAAAGTCTTAATTCTCTGATTCCAGCTTCTTAAATGTGAATATTTTCTGGTTTCTTTACTCCTTTATGACAGTAATCTGTGAATTGTGGGCAAACAGAACACTTGAGGACGTCATTTTGGGCCTTTTTTCACCATTTTCGGACATTTTATAGATCAAACAGCAAGTATCCTTTTCTTCCTGTAAAACAAAATATGATGGATGCTTACATAAGCTATGGACAACAACTTATGATACTCAGTACAGAAGCTAAAAACGCTCTAACCTCCATTTCACTAAGACTTTCCGTAAAGCAATGCACCTGCAAAAGTGGTGAAGACTTCTGGCAAATAAAAAAAAGGCAGGACTTAAAATATTTATCATCTTTGCAAATGTCTCATGAGGAGCTTAAAATGTGTGTTGGACCTCAAGGATACACATGATGCGTCAAGAAAAGAAAAGAAAACTCCACAGGGCACATTTAATATCACCAGCATGTCACATTAAAATTCAACTGCCTCTCTCTTTTAAATCAACAAACTGAAGGTAGATATTTTTCAGTAAGACTAATCTACAGCCATGCTAAATGCAAACAGCTGCATGCTAACATGCTCACAATGACAATGTTAATATTTAGAGAGTATAATGTTCACCTTCTCAGTTTAGCATGTTAGTATGCTAACATTTACTATGGATGAAACATAAAGCTAGGGTCGGAGTGCAGTAGATTTAAAATATTATCCAACTGAAAAACCCAGCCCAATGCTGCTAACAATTTTCCAATGAAAGTAGCTAGCAGCACTAGCTCCTAAAGTTACTAAATCTAGCGAGAAAAGTGCCAAGTCTGCAACACTGACAGTTCGTCCCATAGACTATATAAAGATGGACGACACGACAGCTCCCCAAAAGTGAGGCCAGAACATATTGATCGCCCCCTGGTGGCTGGCTGCAGTATAGGTCATAAATCCCACCCCTCCATGTTAGCAGATGGGACATGGACCAAACTAAAAAGTCAAAGTCAAATACATTTCTCCCAGCCCCCCCCCCAGGTGGGATGGATGGATGGATGGATGGTTTCTGTCGTTTTATATATAGTCTGAGGCCCGTCCCTTCAGGCCCCCTCCAAAGCCACTTCCCAAAAATGAACATAGTGAACGTTAATGTATCATAATGAACATAAAAAATGAACATAGCTAGAAGCTTGTGGAGGACTCATATGACACAAAATAAGACCACATTTTTTTCCCTTTTCTTGTCAGAGCATTTGATGTATTGGTTGTTGTCAGAATGTAATGAGAATTTCAACAAATCTAACACAAAATGTTTTAATATCTAACTTTAATATAAGGCATGCAGGACAAAACCTGCCAAAAGGAAAATAGCTTCGTCTGCATCTCCCCACAATCTCGTCTCATCTTGGAAAGCTTTTAATCTGGGGAAATGCTAATGTTTACACTAGTTTTAGCTCGGAGATGGAGAACAGCAAATGTAGCTTTCATACAAAGTAACGTAAAAGCTTTCATAATGTGATTAGGTCATACTGAATCTCTTACTTTCATTACTTTACCAGAAGTTTCCAACTTTATTGACTTGCCGTTGATCTCATCAGCAGTGGCCAAAGGGACACCTGACCCTGCCGAGTGGAAGAGCCCACTCAGCAGTTCTGCATGGATACAGAGTTGTGAGTGACCTCCAGATGAGTTCAGCTCCCCAAGTGATTTGGGGAATTGGCGGAGGATTTACGATATCCTGCCTTGCCTTCAAATCTGCTCAATGCCTGGCATTTCTTTCCTTTCTTGTCCTCCAACCCTTTTTTTCTTCCATGTGACACACATTACCAATGAGTTTCCTCTCTTCCAGCATTACCTCCCTCTCTCCTGGCATTTTTGATCTGGTGTGTGGACTCTACTCACACTCATTTCTGTCAGCGGAAATATGACAAACGACAAATAAATGAATATTGATCTTAATAAAGATCCGAACCCCTGCTTCAATTAGCATTGAACGCTGTGATATTTCACAGCATATTAACATATGTCACTAGTGTCACACAGGTGACATTGTGGAGGATTATTTAAATTAGCCCTCACACGAGAGAAACATGAATTTGATCAAGCATTGAACTTATTGTGCAGGGCTCCAGAGTGCGACTATTGGACTATTCAGGCTTGAGTGTGGAAAGTATGTTGAAATCGGCAGGACGAGAGCTTAACGGGAGGTGCCATTGATTTAAAGTTCTGATGCATTCAGGCTCTCAGATTAGTATTGGGCAAAGGTAAATTCTAACGTTACAACTAGCAAATGTAATGTCATTAAATGTAGTTTATGGCAAGAAACAAAAAATCCAGGTGTATGAAGGAGATGTTTTCACAGCAGTATGAAATAGATAATAGAAAGGGAATTATGACCTGTAACCAAACTGTAATAAAGGAGTGGATGGTGAAGTGCATGGTATTGAGAATTTCACTGGTATTGGTATCGACTACTAATTTCTGGTATTGTGACATCTCCGGTGTAGACCGATAGGAACTTACAAAACGCTTAAAATGTGTTATTGTGGTGCCAAAAGGTGCAGTGAAAGATTTTGGGTGCACCTAAATTATGTGCTTGTGCAACCTAAATGAAAAAGTTAGGCCCACCAGTGCAACCGATGTAAAAAATCAGCCTGGAGGCCTGCTATGTTAGAGATCTATTGCTTTGTTCACAGAAAACATCAGTAGTTCAGTATCATCAGACACACAGAGATGCTATGAGCCGCCTGATATGCGAAGCTGCAATCAAATCTTATAGAATCTGGATGAGAGATGTTGAATCACTTTGTCTTATCTTGAGTGGCACAACCTTCAGTGACCTTGTGTCTGGGAAAGCTCTTTAAATGTGCATTAGCTAGAATATTCAGACAGACAGAGAACTTTCAGATAGCGCCAGGGAGCACAATCTTCAGGACAAACTTAACACTGAAATTTATCAGCTCTTCAACCGTGAAAATGTCAGTTTTGCACAATTTCGTGTTCATAATCTGACGCCATTATTGAAGAAAAGGATTATTTTGAGGGAGCAACATGATGAAAATACAAGCATCCTACAAATTATATTGGATATGTTTGTGTCATGGTTATGCGGTTTAATTGTACACACTGACTTTAAATATTGATGGTATTTAACGCCTGTTCTTACCCATGTGAGTAAAGATACAACAGGCCTCATTGTAACAGCATTTTTAGGTTCACACTTCTATTTGGGGTTGTTTGCATGCTTTAATGTTCAAAAAACACTTTATTTTTCTACAGCTATGCTGCAGCACCTCTTTTCACCCTCTGTTTGACCTCCTTCTCCATCCTCCTAAAGGGTCAAGCTGCTTTCATTGGTCAGCGGGCCCACTCTGTTGTGATTGGTCAACCGAACCAAACTCTTTGGACTCCGCTCCAGCTCCATTCTAACTAGCTTTGTTTGAGGGCATGCCAAACTAGCTGCTAGCCCCAAAATGTGTTACTTGGTGACATCACCATGTTACGGAAGAAAAGGCAGGACTTGCAAGGTGTTTCAGGCAGTTCAGGAGCAGCGAGAGTAACTCCCTTTGGCGTGGACTTTGGGCTTTGTAACTTCGTGGACCTTTTACATGCACAAATAACACTCAACTCACTAAAGCAAAAAAGCAAAACGCATAATAGGTCCCCTTTTATTTTAGCACAGATAATTAGTTTGAGCCACATTTTATTCAATTTCTGTTATTGTTAGTTTTACTATAGGTTTGGTCAACAAAACCAAATCAAATTTAGTCCCACAAACACAAAAGGACTATTTCTAAAACTATTTTTGTCAAGCCTGTCAACAAGTCCCGTTTTGGTTAACAAAATGAACACAGTTATTGTTGATATATTATCCATAAGGCAGACATTGTATACTATAGTAGTACCTCGACATTTTAAAAGTCTCAGTACAGCAGGAAGAATAATTTGCATGAGTAATGCTTTTGACAGCTCCTTGAATAAGACACAGAATAGAGTGTTATTGAACATCTGTGCCTATCAAGCAGTAGATTAGTGTAAATGATGATATACATCGAGACATCTTAGGTAAATGAGGATGCATTTGAAAAATTTGAAGGTGATCAGAACGCGTTAAGGTAAATTTGTTTTAGTGCCACTAATTTCTTTAATGTATTAACGTAAATTGTGATGGCTCCATTTTAAAGTCAATGGCCATTTTCAAAAGGGTCCCTTGACCTCTGACCTCAAAATATGTGAATGAAAATGCAGTTTGGGTCAACTAATAGTCAAATCAGTACACTAAATGTTAAATGCAGTACATGCGAGGGTTTCTGGACAATATTTCTCATTGTTTTGTGTTATTAATTGATTTCCAATCATACATGTATACCTAAAGCAGCAAATTAGTCCACTTCCATGTTGATAAGAGTATTAACTACTTGAACAATCTCCCTTTAAGGTACCTTTTGAACAGATAAATAAATATGTGATTAATATAAAAGTTAGAATAGAATGGATTTTGTTAACATACAGAGCTAAAACAAATAAAAGTCGGTATGGAAATAATGTGTTTTTGTCCTGTGTGTTATTGTTGCCTATAAATCCAAGCGATGAGCGAACTACCTTGAATTGTGATTTCAGCTGAATATGGAATGGGCCAACATGTTGCGTGTATTCATTCTTTCACGACAGCCTGCTGTTGAAGGACAGTTATTTCTCTGCAGTGCGGCTCAATAGATTTGGGCATTAATATGCAACACTCTTTTAACTTTCCTTATTAACCTCAGTGCAAGACCAGTGTGTGGATGACACACAACAAAGAAAAGAAACCCCTCCATCACCCATGTTGAGCTTGAGTGAGAAAATTCAATAGTGAGCTTAGGAAATGAAAGGAGCAGTTTGATAAGAGAAATGACTGGGAATGATTATTTTTTTTCTATCCCTTATTGTGAGCCATTTCTATGAAAGACCATGAGTCTGTCACGAGTGATTCTGTTTTCATAGAGTGGTCTAATCCAGGCTCTCCATGCTGTCAGGTCCAATGCCTCTCATCTCATCTTATTATCTACAGCATTACAAGTGGCCAGAACCACAGCACCTCATTGTTACCACTATAATACATTTTGGCCATGATCGGATCTTTTCAGAAGCATGACTATGAACTAGTTTGAATGAGTTCACCACAAAGTCTGCAGAGGGCTATAATGACATTTACAACCTTTCCTGTGTCCCCTACAGCTACAGCAGCCACTGATGATGTATTTCCCGTCGGCTTTGCAGTATGAAGGGCCTCGGCTAAGTTAGAAACTGTTGGTGTGTACACTTTGAGTTATATGCCTTTACCCTTACAATCATCTGAATGCTACTGAATGAATAGATGCCACATTTGTTCTGTGATTTTTCTGACGAGCATTTGCTGTGATTGAATTACCTGTTACAGCTAGCATGCTATCAGTCTCCCCTCTCAGTAAAAGGTCCTGTATTGTCAAAAGTGAGATTGTCCCAGTTTATTTCCGTTTGCAGTGTATGTAAAGGACATCAGCTGACGAGATGTAAACATGAACCCAAACTGTTGCCTAGTAGCACAGTTCCATTATTGTTCCATTGAAATGCACTAAAACAAAGCATTTCAAGGTCGACGGTAAATACAGGCATACTCAGGCAGACAGTATAAAGAAAATACAGGGCCGTTCGAGCATAATAGCAAGTAAATATGTTGTAGTAGAAACAGAAAATACAAGTATGAACCTGAAAAGGAGCATAATGTGGGACCTTTAAAGTTGGTTGGTTCTCTATATGGAATTCAGAGAAAATCAATGATTGAGGGATTGCATCCATGTGACGGCTAGCAGCTAACGATGCTAATCAGTTTACGTTTTTAACATCGGTTAATGATTAATTATTAACATCACTAATAATATGAATGAATATGATATGGCGTGATGTCCGAGGTTCCAGTGAATGCACAACAGCAGTGTCAGTTTGAGATATTACCCTGTCAAAAATCATGCACTAAGCAAGTACATAGTGCACACAGTGTACTACACTGAAGTGTACTAATGGAGGTATCCAAATTGAGACACAGCTTGGGACTCACATGCACTTACAGGCATGTGCAGCCGGACCAGCTACGTAAACAAAGCACGGAGAAATTCAGTTTACAACATACAGAGGGAGAGTGCTCAGATAGACATTACTCCTCTATATCTTTACATAACAAATAGCTGTTTGCTGCTATATTAATGCTCTGGATATTGTATAGGAAAGTTTTATGGACTGGCGTTACAAGGACATACGCAGTTAAGTCCACATTGTGTTTGTTTGTGTATAATCAGTGATATGAGCTGTCTGTTTCTTTATAACAATGAACTTGTGAAGGACACTTTATGCTGTTGTATTCCACCAGGAAAATTGATGCTAGCAAGCTAGGCTATCTACCACTTGGACATTTTATAAATATTGGCAGCTCCCACATACTCAGTGTTGTGTTCCTCTCACATTATGGAAAAGAGGGGGTCTAACTAGCGCTGTAGTTGGGATAATAAATGGCTAATTGCGTCAACTGTCAGTTCAACTTTAAATGAATAGTGAGAGGCCAGGTGTAATGATGTTCCTGACAGATGTGAAATACAAGGAGTGAAGCTTGTTTAATGTTGTAAAAGAGAAAAAGAAAACCAAACACTACCTTTTTCACGTCTTAGTGCTCAGATACCCGAGTCTGGAGTTGGTCTCGTCGCCATAACAACCTTGTTATTCAGCCTGATCAGCGCTGAGCGCACAATAGGCTCTGCATCAATGGCAGCCAAAACATCACTCTGCAATCAGCCCGATCGCAGTGCAAGCCTCTTATCAGGCTGCATGCACTGACAGGGCCTGAAGCGCAATCAGATCCACCTTATGAATGAACAAACCCAGACGCTGACTGTCACTTTTAATTTGATTGGGCAAACAGCAAATTAATGGGGGATTGCTGGGAGTTAGACCAGTTTGCAACGGGCGAGTATGAGAAAAGCTCATGCAAATTGTATTACGAATGATGCCGTTGCCCCTTAAAGGCAGTCATTACAGCACTTAATCATAAAATATGGCTCCTTGGACACCCAGTAAGTCCTGCTGAGTTAGAGCAAAATTTGCTCCCTGGTGCACGTTATTGCAGAGCATGCATCTTTCATAGTATAAGACCTACTTAAAAAGGACAATGTCCCAATTTTTTTATCCACATCAGGTCATTTGTTATTAGGGATGTTAATAATTAACCGATCCACCGATTTAGCATTTTAACCGATTAACGCTATCGGTTAAATGGTTAAAAAATATATATTAATAATTCATTAAAAAGCTAAGAAAAATGCAGAGGTCAGTTCAAGGAGAAAAGCTGGTCCACCTTAAGAGAGAGCCAGCGCCGATACAGGAAGGCTCAGGACTTCCAGCTGAGGAGTTGTAGCTTGTAGCCTCGTATCATTTATTCACAAACAAATAAACTGTCCACACTGTCTGCTACAGCTACGTTCACAGCTATAACGCCACCAACAAACCCACACTCACCGCCAACACACACACAGTCTGTCAGAAACTCGCTGAAGTTACGCTACCTTGGGCACGAAACAAAAGGCAATGCTAGCTATCAGCTGCTAACTTAGCACAAACACCAACAGAGTGTCATTAATGCAGTCAGACACACAGCTGACAACCTGCTAAACTAAACTTAATGTGCTGTAGAGACTTTTACTGGTAAATTGGCTTCATGTCTTCAATACTACACGCCACACAGTGGCTGCTAACGCTCCCGAACAGTGAACTCGAGACAGTGAATGCAACACCGTGACTGCTACAGTAAATCTCCTGAAGGTAAACTGCTGACTCAGTCGTCTGTTACGCTCAGACACTGCAGCTGACGCACTGCTGCATGCAAAGCACAAAAATCTTGTCGGTTAACGGTAAATAATCGGTTAACGAGGGTCTATTATCGGTTAAGAATCTTGTTTTCAAAATTAGCACCCCTATTTGTCATACATGGCTATATCCTGGAATCTCTCTTCTGCATGCTTTTCAATTCGTCAAATTTAAAGTATTTATTATGCACTGATTTGAGCTGTATCACAGGCTTGTGAGAAAAATCATCACATCTCATTCCATGTCTCACAAAATGCCATGGAGCTCTATTGTGTGTATTATACCATCTTAAAAAAGAGGAGAGCATGCTGGTATGATTCGGCATCCTTTCAAGGAAGTAAAAGGGATTTCAAATGGCCTTTTCATCAAAAGAATCAAATCGCTCTGTTGTCCTTTAAACTTTCACAGCACAGAGCTCAAGAGCTGCACTACCTTTGAATTCAAAGTGATGTTACGTAAACTATTTTTCTCCCTCTGGGTGGAAAACATCGTCTCTTCTCCCCCGATATGTAAACTATGTCTGAGACAAATTAGGCTTATAGGTGAGGAGAAGTGATGTTTGGGGAAAACATTTAATCATCGTTGAGAAAACTTCAGTTGTTCTACCAATTAACGGCCATAACGCAAGTTGCAGTTTGCACCTAGTTGTCAGGATGTGATGCATATACTGCTGTGAAATAATTTGTGAATTCCATTTAACTGTCAGCTGCGTTTGTAACAGGAAGTCAGTTCACTCTCACATGAACAAAACGTAGAGTAATTCAACATATACAGTAATAAATGTGCAGCATGGACTGTATTTTAACTGCGGTTTCTTTCTTGGAGCTCCGTTTTTCCATAACTTGGTGTATTATTACACCCATTTTCATTTATATGCACACATGCTATTTCAGTCGTTGACGACACCTCGATCTATCTTGATAATTGTTGAGGCTTCCTGCTTCCTGTTACGGTTGAATTCAGATTCTGTGAATCTTAATTAAAACTTCTTCCCTCTTATGAAAGGAGCTCCATGTTTAGTTGCATATTCATCATGCAGTATATTGTGGCTGATTGATCATATCAAATAAACTTCCTGTGCACTCCTCTCCAGAACTTCCTGATTGCTAATACGCTTGGAGAGTCATGCAAATGCTGGAGCACAGATGAGTTTGTCTTTGTTGCCTTGCAGCTGCCTCTTCTGCTCTTAGAGGAAGACGAATCCTGGTGAAGATACTGTACGTTTTTCAAGCCCTTTTAGCATATTCCTGTTCACATTTCAGCCTTAGGAAATATTGCTGTATAATTGAAATGTCTATGGTGAAAATTAGTTAGTTAAGCTGCTCCAGGCAGCATTTTCATCCAAATAAAATTGACATGTCAAATATGAACATTTCTCCACTCTTAAGAAGTAATAAATTAAAAATGAAGTGAAAAATTCAAATTGTCCCTTAAAAGCAGTCGTCATTCACAAACCCTTTTTCCTCTACTGCCTCTTTATCCTTGCTGTTTTGTATCCTTTGTTCACAGCTCAGTCATTCTAGTAAACAGTATTTTGTGTGCAGTTCGTTATCATTGTGAGACATGATTGTTAACCCCCCCCAAAAAAAAAAACAAAACAAACAATTCCCGTCATCCATCCAGTGTAGCGCCGCTTCCTACACCTGCACATGTGGGTGTCAACTTTGTGATTGACATCTCCAATTAGCTCCAAGTGCTGCGTTGGCTTGTTGGCGAGGTAACAACCATCTGTTAGGTCGCCTTTCGTATGCAGTTTAAACATCAGGCCAATAATCTCAAATTTATGGTAATTTTTGGTCATTATTACAGTAATTGTCTTTTTTTTTTTTTTGTTCTTTCATCAAATGCTACCAAGTCAGTGGGCACCACTATTTGGTGATGCGCGATACGAGTACCACGATATGTTTTCTGATACTGTATCCATTCTCAAAAACACTATTGATTTTTAATAAATAATTCAAAATATATACAGTCTGTATATATTGTGTATATATTAGGGCTAACACAGTAATAACACGTTATCACAAAGTCATACATGCTATGTCATACCAGCTCATAGCAAAGGACATTAAATGACACTCTGAACTTATGCTACATTTTGGTGAAGAAAAACTGTCATGGCCATTTTCAAAGGGGTCCCTTGACCTCTGACCTCAAGATCTGTGAATGTAAATGGGTTCTATGGGTACCCACCAGTCTCCCCATTACAGACATGCCCACTTTATAATAATCACATGCAGTTTGGGGCAAGTCATAGTCAAGTCAGCACACTGACAGTTGTTTTGCCTGTTGGGAGTTTGCCATGTTATGATTTGAGTATATTTTTTATGCTAAATGCAGTAACTGTGAGGGTTTCTGGACAATATGTGTTATTGTTTTGTGTCGTTAAATGATTTCCAATAATAAATATATTCATACATTTGCATAAAGCAGCATATTTGTCCACTCCCATGTTGATAAGAGTATTAAATACTTCACAAATTTCCCTATTAGGTACATTTTGAACACATTAATTTTGTGATTAACTGTGGACCATCATGCATTTATCATAATTAAATATTCTAATCAACTGAAAGCCCTAACATACCGTATATGTAACTGTCTGTTTACATTTAACTTCTATAACTTTTTACTCAAATTTTATGTACTTAGTGGTGTGTTCTTCATACTATAACAGCTTTCCTAAAAAAAATACATTTTAAAAAATGCAATATATTGCCTTAATTACAGTATTGCAATTGATCATAATCCTTCACAATTCGCAATTCCAGATGCTTGTCAATACACAGCCCTAGTCTTCAACATAGCCTCTTTTTTCACAAGTTGTTAAATCAAATCGAAAATCAATTTTCTATCAAGTTATGCCACCTGCAAAATCCTGTATTTATATATTTTTTAAAAACATACCAGCTGATTATTATCAAGTCAAGCTGCAATATAAAGGCAGCGATGCTATTTTGGGTGCAAGCGGGGTGAATGAATCAGCAGGCTCAAGTCTGGCAGGACTCCAAAATGTTGGGATTAATTGCTGCAGTGTGGGTGATTCAGCACCTGCAGGTAACTCGTACAGTTTTAGCATGCACCTGGATTATGCAAGTATCAGGCAAAAAATACAGCGTTAACCTGGTTTCATATGTGCTACATTAATGGGAAATCTACTGCTTTGGTTTCTGCCATTTCAACTATTTTCTGAGTAGGATTTGAAGTAGTGGTGTAACAGAGAAAAGAGCTGGTGATCACAAGGTCGCCGTCTTAGATCCTTGTACTGCCTCTGAAAGATGTGAGTGCTGTATTGTCTTCAACTTGCACAAAGCAGCGAAAATGTCCTCATTTGGCCTGTTTTTCTTTTTGAGTGGAACATCTGAGCCACATGGTGACTGTAGTGTGATAATTTTATGGCCAGATGCACATGCTGCAACCAACAATTTGCCCACTGAAATGCAAGCTTCCTCTAGCCAGGCTCTAATACGGGAAGGCCACCCCCACAAACCCCATCACGACGCATTCTGACTGATCTATTCAATATAAACATGACTAAAACCAGGCACAAATGTATGCATCTGTCAAAAAAATAAATCTCATTTCCTCCTGCTCACTGGCTGCCTTTAAATGTCATACTGGGCAAAATAGCATCCATGTTTTTGAGCTTTTGTTATGTTCAAATGCCCAAATATAACAACTCCTTTACTTCATGCACATTTGGTGGTCCAAGCAAGCGGGCCGTGCAGCCAACTCTGCACGGTAAGTAACAATCACAGAGATTGTTTTCACCAAAATTGCACTGCACTCTTTGATAGTTACTAACGCAACCCACTTCCGCGCCCCTCCTTCCACATAGTTCACAGGGCGACACCAAAACACCCAACGGGAGCGGGTAAGAAAATAACCTGGGTGCAGTGGATGAAAATGCCACTTAAGCGGCACAAAAGCCCAAACATCCTCCGTGCAATGTCATAAAAATAGAGCCCTCGGTGAGATGTTTTTGAAACACGCTCCCAGGATAAATGAAAGTCAGAGCTGGAGATGGTACATCGGAGAAAAATATAGGAAGGAAATCACCTTTCTCACCCACAGGACCAGTGGAAATCACGCACATTTGATGAGATGGAGCAAATGTTTACCTCACGCCGACACATTTACTATATTCAAACAAGATGCCACTTGAAAAAAAAAAAAAAAAAGTCTCACATTCAGTACAGCTGAGATTCACTGCAGGAAAAACACAGTACTGTGTATACAGTACATTTTGTATTTGAGAAATGCAGTTCTGTGGTACATGCATTACGAGCTGGAGAGCAGAAACAGAGGTTCCTGCTCCCGTACCCTCCAATTCAATCTCGGCTTTGTCGTCGGTATTTCCATCCTGTGTAATCCTTGCACCGGGTCACTCACTGCAGGCCACTCGATCACTCCTTCACTCGCCGCGTTCTCCATGACAAATAGATGTGTTCCTGCCAAGCTCTTCTTAAACAAATGTGTTTTCTACAGTATACCACCAGACTGGACCTGTTATTTTTTTTGCTGAACCAAGCAAACCACCTCACTGTTTGTCACTTCAGAGGCCTACTGTATATCTCACTCCTCTGGCGATGGGTATTTTTCAGGAAGACAGATTTGACACATCAGTTGCCTATTCTCCGCTCGCTGCACTACAAATAAGCTGCTTCTGTCTATACATAGTCTGCCCTTGTGCGCTTGTTTTAGAAGATAAACCACACCTAATAGAAAAATACCTTTTTTGCATGACAAAAACACCCTTATGTCATAGTCTCATATAAGTCAGAGGAGAACAAAAGAGGCTGCAGTGGTGTAAATTACAAGCTTGTTATTCAATTGCTATACCCTTCAAAAAAAGATCAAGTCACCTCACACATGTTTCAGGTTGTTCCCATACATCGCTGGTAGCTATATGAAAAGTACTGCACTGTAATTCGTACATATCCCACAACCTCAATTCATATCTATGTCATGCAATCATGATCAAAGAAGTATAAAGAGCAATAAACGCCATGTAGGCCAGAAATCAGGGTGGATGCATAGGACAAAAAACACAGGACATTCTCCCAGGTGACCGGTGTTCATAACCTGCGTGAAACATAAAGTCAATGCTGATTTATTTGTCACGTAACTTCTGGAATTCAATTATAGCACTTCCTGGAGTTATTTTAACCCAAACCACAAGTTTTCCTAAACCTACGTAACGAATTTTGTTGCCTAAAACTAAGTTGGTTCCTGTGAAGACAGAAGTTTATCTGGAAAAGACTGTGTGCAGGTAATAAGAGAAAACTGAAACCTGCGTCACATGTTGATGGACATCTGGAGGAAAACGCACGAAAAATGAGGAAAACATTCTTGTAAGATCTCATATGACAGACTGTTGTCAGGCTATTAAATAGCTGTTATCAGTCGCTATAAGTCCCACAGATGTAGGTCAATAGGGGACTACTACACCCAGCAGTTGTAATTTTATCATCTATTCATACAGTAGATCATCGAAAGAAGGTATTAAAAAACACAGGACTTTCACCCAGGAGACCAGACTTTACATCCTGTGTGAAACCGAGAATGTGTAGTTGTGTTTGTAGTTATTTTATCCCAAAACACAATGTTATTCTCTAAACTTCTAAAGTTGTAGTGTTGTTACCTAAACCTAAAAAGGTTATATTGTTACTGCCGAAACCTGAAGTAGTTGCAGTTTTGTTGCCTAAACCTAAAAAAGCATGACAGTTTTTCAACATATTAGAACGTGTTGCTTTTAAGCTTCACTTTTACAACGTAGTAGGTGTAATATGTTTTTGTTACACTAAGAGACTATTTTAAGACAAGATCGCTATTTGATATAATCCTAACTAGTGCTGAAAATAGCAAATAGAATAAAACATTGTTTATTTTATGTGAATAAACCCTGAAGGTGCAGTGACAAGGATACCATTTCCTAATTACCTCTAAATGAAATAGGAAGTTGTGTAAAAAGTGTTTACCAGCATATGTTTTATTTTATGATTTTCCACTGCACCTGCATTATCAAAGGTTTCTCCTCAAAAGCTACGAAAAATGCCATAGTGGAAGCTATAAACTAGTATGGATCATTGCTTTTTCATGTATCAAATAGACCTTGAAATTGTATTTCCAGTGGGAGATGTTATTGATAATATAGGGCCTTTGATTGTGTTTAGGTGGGAAAGGAGGAGACCGGTTTAATGTAGTAAAAACAATCTCCATCATTGTGTCCTCAAGCTGTTCCTGAAAAGCCCATCTGTGTTTCAGCACTACAAATAGTAGGTGATTTGATGGGGGATGAGGGAGGATGCCAACCCACTTGTTAGTAAAATGACCAAAATGCATCCCCCTTGTTAACCTGCCATCCCCTCTCTCCATCCACGAGTAGCAGAAAGAGTGCAGGGGGATTATTTAATCTGTCTGACTCATTGATCCTTTATCTGACTGAAGTTTGAAAAGTTCGAGTCTACAGCCATGACCATGGCTCTCAAATATCTGTAGCCTAAGGGAGTGTGTCAATGTGGCATTTTTCTCTGGCAGAAAAGCACTGGCAGGGCACTAGGGAAATATTCATCAAAAAAGCGCTGACAATATCTTGACAAAATATCCCCACTCTAACCGCTGTCGTATTATAGACTAGCCTTGCCCCTTTGCTTTTTGTTATCAATTTGCGATTTGATCCATTTATTTGACATTACTTTTTCACTACGAGCACCAAAAGGAGCAGTCACAGGGACGACACCAGTTTCTGAAAAGGACTAGAATAGAAAGAGGGGGGGAAAAAAAATGGGGGTTGGGGGGGGGGGATTTTTTCTCCACCAGCGCTTTTCTGATTGGGAAAGAACTAGAATTAGATGCAACGCTCAGAAAAAGCCCCACTGTATTGACACTTAGCCTGACAGTGCTGTGTATTGATAAATCCATGGTGCTGTCCTTGGTGCTGAAGTGCTGTGCTGATCTATCAGGTGTCTGCTATTGTTCCTGTTAGGGCATGTGTCAAACTCAAGGCCCGCGGGCCAAATTCAGCACGCCATCTCACTTTATGTGGCCCGTGAGGGCTTGCAATTAATATATTATGCTTGTCATACAATTCTATCCCACTTTACAGAAGTACAGTGTCCTTAAACTACATGTCCCACAATGCATCTAGATTTTGTGACATGCGCACTAAAACGTCTCAGTATCAACGGTTTCCAGCAGAGGGACAGTGTTGCCAAGTTAGCAACTTAGTTGCTATATTTAGCGAGTTTTTAGACCCCTCTAGCGAGTCTTTCAAAAAAGAGACTAGAGACCAACATTTTTCACTATCTTAAAGACCAAACAACTAATCAATTAATCAAGAAAATAATCAAGAGATTAATTAACAATGAAATAATTGTTCATTGCGGACCTAAATTAATAACATGTTGGGGAATAGTCCTTTTTTCACTTCTGGCAGTCATCACACAGCATCTGCATATAGCTGCCGTCTTGCCCCTGCTCGAAAACAAGGCAAATAAAAACAGTAATCAAAGGCATTGTGTGAATGCCCTCACGTACAAGTGATTACAGAGGAGTACAGGCACTCTTGTGATTGCGTTTGTCACTGCAATTGTTGCCAAATTTATCCATGATTGCCAATTATCTTATAGGTCAAAATCTAATTATCCAATAGTATGATAAGAGCAGAACTGTGCCAACAACTACAAATGACAAAATAAAAATCAAAATAAAATGAAACCAAGCACTGGACACATACATTTTACTATACAATAGGACACCGAAAGTATCCCTGAGCAAAAGTGTTTTCATTGTGAGAAATATTACTGTGAAGCTAATTTTTACTTTCTGTGTTTTAGCGTGTCCACGCCTGGTGTCAAGTTCTCATAGGAACCTCTTGGCATCAAAAGTACCATTGCAGGTGATAAATCGCGGTGTCAAAGAGCCCAGCATTACCAGGACCAGGTGAGTGTTGTGTTGATGCCTGGCATCTTCAAGTAAACTAGCCATCGTTTAATTAATGACTCGCTCTCTCTTTTTTTTTTTTTTTACTGTCAGTAATCTGTCTGGCTCTTGGCGTCTTCCTCTCCATCCGATAATGAAGTGCCTCTAACCTTGCCCAGGGGCTTTTTTTTTTGTAGCTGCTCTGCCAAATTTGCACTTCTGAACAACTTTTAATTATACTCTCTGGTATGAAAATACACCAGTGGTTGTCTAACAGCATTGGCAGGGCGTGTGGCAGTTAACAATAACAGCCACGTGGTGCGGTCCATATTTCTTCATTTATGTACATTTATTTATGTTAAGGTTTAACATTGTTAAAAGATGCACGTTTAGCATTTCTAAACGGGCGGATGCTTGAGGTTTTTGCCGCTAATCTAACTCTCATTTCCACAGTATTGGCTGGTTATTAACTGAACATCAATGGAGTCAATGATAAATGGCATATCAATAGATAAAGAATGACTAATGATAGTCATTAAAAAGGTTGGTGATGAGGCGGTGTCACTGGGAGATTTCTCCTATTGATTTTAGAGAGGTCGGTGAATATTAGTCGCGCCAAAGAAAAACTGATGATTAAATCATACCGCCAAGCATAATAAAATTTGAATTATGTCAGTGAGATTAGAATGCAGTGCAGCAACTGGTAGAGGCTCAGAGTACATAGAAATTAATGATATGGGTAACCTTTAATGTTCATGAAGACATAACATGGTGAAATAGGTTTCATATGCCCTTAATTATGTTCCCCCTAAGCCCACACCCGAAAATGAGAGTCTCCTAGCCATCAGCTGCCTTTCAGTCACATACATTTTGCTGTTTAGACTGCACAAGTGCCCATATGGTGCGTTATAGATGTTTGAGCGTGAACACTGCCTTCATAAACCCATGGATCATAAAACTTACGATTCCCCTTAAAATGTGGCTGTGATTTAATTAAGACGAAAAACCGCAATCCGCTTCAGTACAAAGAACATTGCTGCTGACTCCAGTGGTTCCAGACAGTTTTACCGTGCTGGCACTACATTGCCGTTTGTTGTTAAAGTCTGTAATTGTGTTTAACGTTTGGGGGGAATGGTAGGCTGAGTGGGTGCTGTTGAAGCTGACGGTGAAGCTGTGTCTTCTGAAATAATGTAGCCGTCTGGGTGTCATTATGCTCTGAATAATGAAAACAAAAGGCAATATAGCTATTTAAATTTGATCGTTAATCAATGAGGGAGCGTTAACAGGAGCTTCAGGAGCTATACAGCACAACAAAAGGGCATAGTGATTATGGGGTTTCAAAAAGATTGTTTTGTAAAGGAGGTACAAAGTCTTTTTTATTTCTACAATTAATTGTGAGACATTTCTGTTCAACAATGTTTGATTGAGACCACTTGAAAAACCTCCAGCGACAGGTTTTATTTTTCTTACTCATTTATTTAAATCCTTTGTTAAAAAATATGTGAACTCAAGTTTTATTTAAAGCCATAATGTATTCAGAGTTTCCTCCACAGCTGAATGGCTGGGAGGGGTCAGTCTGCCTAGAACAGCTACTAGCCCAACCAAGACACTTTCATCATCCGAAAGAATTAATGGAGCGTTTTAATGTTGGAAGCTATGGGCTGAATGTTGTTTCAGAGAATGAAACTTTCAGGGAAAAACTGTAGTCTCACAGTATTAAAATGTGTTATTATTGAATATTATATCAGTTTTATACACTGGCATTTTCAGTTTGACTATACTGCTTCTTCTTCTACCTGTATGGACACACACACACACACACACACTGTCCTCTTATCAGACTCAGTATGCAGAACTATATCCAACAGTGGGAAGCATCCTCCCTCCTCAGAGATCAAACAGGATGCTTCCATTCCTCTATTCGTGCCTCCTGTCAGAAGGGCAGAGCCTGCCTCGACGCCTCTTTATCTTCCCCCGCAGCCACACAGACAAGGCGATGGGCTGTGTCTGTTGACAAATGCTTCACTTGTTACAGATAACAGAAACATGTAAACAGGAAACGGCCAGTGGGCCAGCCATACAAATGTTTGAAAACTCAGATTCATTCACTGTGTGATCGTAGTGTTATCCAGTCAACACGCAACCAAACATTTCACATAACACAGCCGTACTGCAACAGATTTCCCAACACCATCACAGACTTTGGAAATACTGAATGTGACCATTTTTACAATCAATTACTGCGGCTGGGACTGTTCAGCTATCTCCTGATTCAATACTATCACGATACTTGAGTGCTGATTCAATACCTATTGGATTTTTAAACACTGCGATTTGATAGTGAGATTTTTGTTAACTTTTCTAACACTAGACCATCAGAAAAAAGTTTAATCATTTGCTTCTGTGGACTTGTGGATAATATCTAAATTCATACAGTGAGAATGTTTGATTTTCAGCATGTAAGTAGTCAGAGATGTGCTGAAGTCAAATATATCAGGAAATATTTATTATTTTTTTTCCAAAAATCAAAGATTAAAGTCATTTCCCTCACAAATTAGCTGTATTTTCTTTTTAATTCATAAGGGACATGTAATGTTTAATACTTCTAATAAATATAATCCAATGATTTTTTCCATGTATGTATTTTGTATATACAGTTCCCTTTGTTAACACCTTATTTTGAAAACCAGACGTAGTCAAAGATGTATACTTCCACTAACGTCACCAAGCTAACTTGAAATTTGAAGATGCAACATTGGGCTTTTGGACTGCCATGGACATGTGTCATTATCTTCTGGCACTAATCATTATCAGCTATTGGCTACCAACCAAAGAAATTTTTAGTCTGCTAACAATTTTGTCGACTGATAAGTTGATTTAATCGACAGATATGTAAAACTTAGTTTCTCGACAAAGAATCACACAAAGCTACTACTTTAAATCTTGTGTTTAACAGAGATGAGCTCATACGTTTCATAGCAATATTTTCTTTCAGCATGAAAAAATAATAAAAAATGAATAATACACTAAAGAAATCTTAGTTGATTAAGACAAAAATTAATCGACTGATCATCATCTTCTGACACAAGAGTAAACATTTCAGTCAGAAACCCCAAAAAATCATTCGATTAATTCATAATGAAAATAACAATAACTTGCAACATGATGTCAGTTCATTCCTCTTGTATGCAGATTAAATTTATCCACATTAAATTTACATTTATTGTGAAAATAGCATATTATGCTGATAAATCCTGCTGCATAATCCCTCATGGTATAGATTGCAGTATGCATCTGTTTTGTCTGTTTGTCCACAGCAATTAAACTGCTGGTTTCAAATGCGTCTGAGAAGCATCCCAGAAAAAGTGAAATCCATCTGCTCAGACCAGCTCAGGAGACGGTTTGAGACGCATTCTAGTCAGATGCTGAAAAGGTGTAAAAACAACCATCTCGCCAAAAAGCATATGTAATGTTCAGTGGAAATATCCTGTACAGAGTCTTCTCCATCTGTCCCGTGATGACTGCAGCTGAAGTTGTACTTCTACTACACTTTTCTTTGCCTCGAACAACAGAGATAACAGGAATAAAGCGGCTCCAGAGATTTTAACATACAGTATATGATGATGCAGAAGCCACACAGTTGTGGTTGAACACTAAACGATCTGAGTGTAAGAGGAAGCAGCGTGAACAAGAGGAAGACAACATTTTATACACTACAATAAATAAATGATTTCTCTTGTGTTGTTGGGTGTCTGGATAGCTGTTGGTTTGTGAGCTAAACTGTTAACTAAACTGATGAACTGTAAGATTATACTTTATTACCATCAACCTCTGGACTGTAGGGATGTATATTAGTAAGAATCTGGTGATATGATACATATCATGATACATAGGTTATGATTCAATATATTGTAATACTGTAAGCAAAGTGCAAAATGCTTTTTTTAATTTTAGGAAAACTGTCAAAGTATAAAGAACACCATATGCATAAAACTCTTGTAATTATTGCATAAACCTTCACAAACTTTGAGAGGGTGACTATCTTTACATTTTAAAGTTGTGACCGAGTTAATCGTTGCATGTAAGTATTAACCAAAAATCAATCGTACTGAGAATCAGTACAGCAACACAAAACATAACATCTTGATATTCTACACTGTCTTTCATAATGTGTTTATTGTGTGTTTCACACTGCTGAAAGGGAATGAAGCTGCTAAACTGACATTCATTGCTTTTAACAATAAAGATCTATATCGATCTCCAAATCAGTATTTGAATGCTTTGTTTTTTTTTTAATATATAAGTATTTAGTAATAACGTATGAATCTCAAAATAGCCCATGAAATAAGGAATAATTTGACATTATCAATATTCAACATTAATTATTAGAAATGATTCTGTCAGTAGTACATCAGCAGTACTGAAGAAGATCATGACGGCCTGCTGCGCTGCACCACGTCATGAAGCTTCAGATACCTTCAAATATTTCTCCCCGAAACGTCGAAGCCCAAAAATGGTTTTGGGGACAGCCCTAATATTTTCAATATTTTCTTACACTCCTAAGTACTGTAGGACTGACCCTGATTTGCATGTAGCCCGGGAAAACTGAGATGGAATACAGTAATCTGACAGACATAAAAACATGGCCAACTAACCGCTCTATTAGGTCTCCAACCACCTTCGAAGTCAGTATTATCAATATCAACTTGTCTCCATGTGTTCAGGATTTCAATCATTGGAGTGAAATGTAAATAAGCTCTTCACCGTTCCAACAGTAAATCCCCTCAGTAGCCTTTACATTTCAAACAGATCTGGTGCTTTGTGTCTTGGTCACTGGGTAATACTGTAGCATGTCATTATAGAAAAAGGTGGTAAAAAAGACTTTTTGTTGAGATGAGAGACAGCAGCACTGCTGCAGTAAAAAGCTTGTGATATTGATGGAGATTGTTTTTGTTGGTACATTGCAGGCGCAAGAATGACGGCAGCCGAGCATATTAACCTTCATTAGTGGGCTTAACAGGGCTGGTCGGTTTAAATGGAGTAATTACTGGTGACATAGTGATGATTGATGGTAATGAATGTTAGTAATGTGTGGCATCTGTCGCATGCATTTTTAGATCTAAGAAGAACAACCTTTCCTCTCCAGCTCGAGCACTCCATTACACCTGTTTGAATTTGCAACCTTCACACCAAGAAATTCAATATTATTTTTACGGTGGTGTAGTAGTACGGTAGTGTTTCAGCTGTGGCTGGCAGCTTTTTCGACAAAAAAACCAAGTGCACACTACCTGCTCACCACCAAACAGCAGATACACAAAATTAACAACTAGCTAGTGAACATAATGGAGCATTTAGCAGCTAAAGAGGCAGATATTAATCTCAGAAGTGGGTTGAGACCAAAAACAGAGCTAAAAGGAAAGTGAATAGTAGACTTGTATTCATCAGACAAAGCACAACTCAAAATGAATGCTAATGCTGCAGTGTGTCTATAGAGTGCTACAAGAATGAGTCCTAAAATCCAGAAATGAGTTAACATTTTAGTATTTCTGGTTTCCTCATCGGGAACTCAATGGGGTTTTTTGAATGAGTTTTTAGTTAACATAATCTTAAGAGATTTTAATATAAAATACATTAATAAATATTTGTGAATTTTGAAGCATTTATGTGTCTTTAAAAAAGGCGATTGCTAACAAGAGGCTAAATATGACTACTAAACGTCATCATGCCGACTCTGGTGTTTATGTGACTGTGACCGTAGTGTAGTTTTAGTTTGTTTTTTGTTTTTTTTTTCTTGGATGGTTCCCCCTTTTCCCCCTCCTGAGGTGCCAGATGGTTTGGCTGCTCTGAACTCCTCCCACACCCACTGCTTTGCCTCCTTCACGGGCCTGTTGGCAAAAGGGCTGGGTCATGACCAGAAGAACAAGATCGTGGGTACAAGCAGCCGAAATGTTTTTTTTCAGGAGGGTGGTTGGTGCTTTCCTTAGATAAAGAGTTGGTTTGGGCATCTGGTAAGGATCCCGCTGTCTGGTGTCAAAGTCTGACACGTCAGTCGTGCAGAAAATTTGAAACAGACTCAACTTTTGGAGGAACGCAGCCCAACATCACGTTGTGGTGGCCAATCACCAGCAAGTGATTGAGAGAGTACACTTAACATCCCTGCCTCTTGCTGTCCTGGGAGATGGGGCCGAAAACACTTTTGTACAAGAACGTTCAAAAAACTATGAGGGTAAAAAGCAAAACAAGCACTCAGCCCAACTGCCCAGGAGTTTGTGTAACAGCTGACTACATGGACGCTCGCTCGTTGGAGCAGTTCTGTGGGGAATTTGTAGCACGTTTCCTTCAACAAGCTCCCTCACAAGACTCAGTTGCTCGGCCTCTTCCTGCCTAACTGCTGTGAATTGAATGAAGCTGCCTTCAAGTGCACCTGGAAATGTCAAGATCATAAAAACGCTGTGACGGAAAACAATAATTGTGAAATATAATGTCTGCTTGTGCTACATTGGGGGGTTAAACATCACAAAATGGCGTCAAGAGACACTCACTGCTGCACAACCCTGCAGCTAATCGCAGCATTGCCTGACCACCATTCACCCTGACCACCTCCCTACTACCACTATAGTAGTATGCAGAGGTAATTTCTGGATGAGAGCTGGAATCTGATGATCAGGGATGTACCCATACCAATACTGACTCAAATAGCTGGAACGGTTATCGGTGACAAAGGGGCCAATCTATTCAATTCAAGCTTATGTTTATATACTATATACATTATATACTGGAATCTTGATTTCCAATCAAGTTTTGACCAATTTGATTTAAAAAGGTTTACACCTGTTTTTGAATTTTTGAGTGCCAATAATAATAAACAACAATTCAGTAAATTTATATCTATGTATCTTTTTTTACATACTTTTTGACAAAGTTAAGAAAGCATAAAACATAAAAGAATGATCTGAGTCACCTCTGCACAGTAAGGCATACAGGTAATCAACTAAACACGTATTGGATCAGAGCTCGGAATATGCCGATAGCCAAATCCTGGGTATCACTTTCAGCATTTGGACTGAAAAAGTTGGATCGGTGCACCCCTCCTGATGATTATACAGTAAACCAATCATTATGTTTTTTGTTTGCTTTTTAGCAATCTTGCTGTCTCTGGAGATTTCTGTCTTCCACACAGGAACAGGAATGATGTAAATCTGAAACCCTGCCACCACTGCAGAGAGAATGTCATTAATGCCACATCGTATTCAGATATGCAAGCAAAATGCTTGTGAATGTATTTTGCCTGTGATGCAATAGCGATGAAACATCACCAGTCGTGGCAGTGGTGGGTGGTTGACAGTTATGTCCACATTGACGTATGGTGCCATTAAGAACAAAAGCGCCACTCTGCCAGAGGAGGCATGACAACAGTATCGCCACTGATCTGACGGGAGCACACATCTTTCCAGTGTCATCTCTGACCTCTATATCTCTTAGCTCAAGATAGATGCATTTTATGCCTGGCTTCAGGCTCTAATAGTCCATTGATTCATTCGCAATATGGCCCACAGTCAGCCAGGTCTCTGATTATTTATTTTCCTCTCGAAAACACTCTCCCCCACTCTCTCTCATCTGTCTTATTAAAATGTAATGGCAAACAAAACCCCAGTCTCCCTCTATCTGATGGAGAAGAGAAAAACAATTTTAAGGGATTCGCGACGGTTTATAACCCATGGCTCCATGTGGAGAAAACACTCAGGGGTCTAAGATGAGATAGACCTCCAAATCAATCACTACCGCCACAGGATTCCTCACATTGATGCCAGTGCTGATTGACAGACCTCAAATCTTCTCAGTGATTGTCAAACAGAGTCAACCTTGACCACCTGCTTGGACAGTCTAGCCTTTATGTCCCACTGAGGTGAGATTAGTGTGAAATTCAAGCTTGTCTACAATAAAAATGTGGGGGGAAAGAAGAAGACTGGTTATTATGGTGCACAAGATGTAATTTACCAAGCATTAATTGTGGTGTGGACAAACTTCTGTGCATATGACCATTTAAACCCACTTTTTAAATCCCTGTCAGGGAAAACATACCAGCAGCCTTTGAATCTGTCATATGGAATCATTTTCTACCAAGGTTATTTTGGCTTTTTCTTGGAATGTTACTTATATACTCGACTGGCATGTGATCTGAAATGCGTACACACAGATGGGTTTTCCAGACTCTACTTGTGCCGCTTGCAGTGAAGTTTGGCCTCTTTACATTCTAGGGGGAAGATAGCTGACCACATTGTTTGGGGCACACCCTGGCAGTCCTGAAATGACAGATGAGGGAACCTGTGTGTCCTTAATGCCCATCTATCGGTGTGAGAGCTCACTGGAGGGTGGAAAAAGTGCACTTAATTGAAACCTTTAATTTTGCAGACAGGAAAGGTTGGAATGGATGTGGCGGCATTGACGTGAAAGTCTACCCTTTATATAGTCAGGAGAGATGTGATGAGGAGAGGAATCTTATCGTTCAGCATCACAGGCGCTAGCTGCTGTATTTGGAAGAATTCAGGCAGGAAAATGGGGTCATTGTCGATTATTACATCTCATTAAATCAAGTGTTTGTTGTGGGGTTTCCCTTTTTAAAAAGTCTTGCATGGGTGCTTTGCAAAACATTCCTACATCCTGTTTATAGACCTGTTTATGTTTATTTAACACAGACTGAGCTACGACAAAATGTTTATGTTCACATTTAAGAACATAGCATTCACAATAAAGAGCTCCCAAAAACATATTTTTGCCGCAAAACTAAAAAATAGTTACTGAGACTTAAGAGCCTAAGCCATTCTTCTGGCATGCTGATGTTTAGCAGGTATAATATTTATCCTGTTTACCATCTTAAGGCACACTAAAACATTTTTCAGACGTTGAAAATGCGAGAGAGCCTACACCTAACAACATGGCAATGATTTGGCCTAAACAGCCACAACACACTAACTGATTCAATCCACGAACAAGAGTCCCAACCAAAATGAAAAAAAGCAAAATCTCACAAAATCTCAGGTGATCAAACGTGACTTTAGTGTAAACAAACATGGCGGACGACGGGCAGGAAGGATAAGCGATGTTAGTTTTTGGTGGTGGACCGACCGACAGACTGACATTGCCACCTAAGTCCTCCCCTCTGTGTTAACATTTGGTGAGAATATCCCACTTTTGTTATCATATGTGTCAACAAGCATGTCGCAAATGCATTGTTTGTATTTGCACACCTAATATAATTAAGGGTGATTTTGGGATCATTTTATCTAAGCTCCATAACACTAAATAAATACTGCCAGGCCATTTTTCTACAATACATAACCGCTGTGTTGATGACATTGCTGCTTTGTAAATAACAGGTTCCCTAATTTATTACAACCAGCAGATTTGTTTTCCAAATCTGGTTGTGGAGGGGGGGGGCAATTCCAGCCTGTGCACAAGCAAAATAATAAACAAAAATAGATCACAATTTCTACAAAGAAACATCTGATGTTTTGAAAAGCAGATGGTTGCTATTGGCAACGTAGCAATGGATACTGCAGAAAAGCCTTTTGAGGGTGGTTTACTTCTCTTCCAAGAGTGGTTAGGATTATTTCATAATTGTTAAGCAGTTATAGGAAAGGAAGGTTTTTGCATTTAATTATTTCTCATCTTTTAATTTAATATTGAAATGTTTAGATAAATTCTATAAAACACATCCTGTGAAATGCTTCACTTCCCACATATAACCATCTACCTGTTTAGCATAATGTGCTGATAATCAGTGTCTAGTAATAATCCTGTCAAATGAACCTGACATAATGCTTTATTGGACAGCACTCCGCAGTGTCCGCGCAAAGGACAGGGTCAAAGTAATAAATGTATTCCAACAGGCCATGCATCCAGGGGTTTTTGTGTGTGTTTTGTTGTCTATGACCTCTGCGAGAAGAAAAGGTTAATTGCCGTCCCTGTGAACCAGTCAGAGATGGTTAAGTTGGCCAAACACGCCCACAGCAGAATCCTCCCCCGCAGCTAGGTCGGAATTAGAAACAGGACGACAAAACAACAATAAAAAGCTGTGGAGGAGACAGGATAACATATACGGCATGAGGCACGTGTGTTTAATTAGTCTTCATGCTCAGGCTGCCCACTTTTCTCCTTCCATGTACATGCAGTTAACAAATGGCCAAGTTGTGAGCTCACTGATAATGATGTGACCACTTTATACAGTATACTGTACGAGGTGAGGTTTCCATTTGAGAGCTGATAACTGACCACTGGGATGGGGAGACATCATGGTAACACTATAAAGGTGTATTTCATGTTATTATAGTTATTATCACTGATTATCAGTTTATACACCAGCCTCCACTTGGTAAAAGGTAAATGGACTGGATTTGTATTGTGCTTTTCATGTTTTCTAACCACTCAAAGTGCTTTAACTCATGGTGTAACAGACGGTAATTAATCCATGATTCATATGGATCCCCCCCAAGGTTTGGCATGCATGTGAACCGCAGATTAACTACACAGCTTAATTATCATAGTGTGAAATAGTTTTACTGACAGACGATATTGGATGAGATAACGCTATTAATGCTTTCTAGTCGCCGATCCCTGACAGAGGGTCCATCCATTATGGTGCCTTCAGGTTCTATTCAGTAAAAATGGAGAAGGTAAATTCTAACATGAACATGATGTGTTCAGATGTAATCTTGTAAAATGTAGTTGTTTGGAGATGTTTTCATAGCTATAAAAAATAGATAAGAGAGGGAATTATGACCTGTTTAACTGCTACTTAACTAGCTCTAAACACTTATAATACATCATTAGAACTTTTTAACAATAAAAATAGAATATTTTACTTTCATATATTTATATATATATATATATTTATGTGTGTGTGTTATATATATATATATATATATATATATATATATATATATATATATATCAAAAACGATCTACAGTATATCAGCCGATATGGCTCAACCAATTATGGTAATCTGTACCTGTGCCAAAAAAAACATGATCAGGGCATCTCTAAAAGTTATATCTGCTCCATTTTTTCCCTACTGATCCGATCTGTGATTCAAAACAGTGATACGATCTATACTGTGAATTTTGTGAACCGTTGCACCCCTAGCTTTCATACCACATATCAGCATGAACCCATTCACACACAGTCATACACTGACAGCAGAGGCTGTCTTGCAAAGTGCCAACCTGCCATCAGGATCTAATCTAAATACTCATTCACATACCGATGATTTTAGGTTCAGTGTCGTGTCCAAGCATACGTCAACATGCGGACTGGAGGAACCGGGGATCGAAGCCGGGATCTTTCAATTAGTGGACGACCATAATGAGACTGAGAGAGTCCATGAATGAGAGAGTAGCAACTCCAGTCCACTTGGTGGCGGCACCTCTAAACTGGTTTGTCAACCGCCAGTAAACACTGAATAAGAAGAGGCAGCAGAGAGCAAAACTGCACCATAATCAGCAGGACAACTGAACAAACAAATTATGCTTTTTTTTCTCACAAATACCATTCAGCTTCTTTTCGGCTTCAAAATGTTGCCATATTGGCGCAGTTTTAAATTTCTAAACTAGACTAACTCTGCCATGTCTCGTCTCCTCACCCCAAAAAACACACGACCTTTCTAGTAAATGAGCACACCTCCCACCTATCCTAAAAACTTATCTCCTTCATGTTGCCGGCCTCGACTCTGCAGAAAATTTCAACCGGCCTGTCAGACACTTGTGGCTTCGTTAATCCATTTATAAACAAACACAACATTATATTAATCATGTTGTCATATTACTTATTACTAAGACAATACAAGTTAAATTTCGTGCAGTCACGCTGTCGGCACCGGTTGCTGATATCGGCTACTTTTTAATTGCTAGACTGTGTCATAATGACAAATGCCGCTTCAACCAGTTGGCATAAAAATCAAACAGGTTTAAGCTTGTACACTGGACCAGACAAGCAAAACCTGAAATTGGCCAAACTCAAACCCCAGAGAAGAGTTATAGTGTTCGTTTATACCATATATGCTAAATAGCTGGGTTGAAGTAGTGTGTTACTGATGTGGATGTACCAGTGAACTCCTACAACTAGGTGTATTCCTTAGAAACAGCAAGTGAAGCAGCAGTACATTGTGATATGTGTTAAAACAGCTAATTTGCTACAGCCACTAGAGGAGTTTGGGACTTGAATGTACTTACCGGTATGTCATTTTGGGGCACTGATGCTGTCGTTCTTCTTGGGAGGACACTCTCAATGGCCTGCAAGCGAGTACAGAAAAAAAAAGCTCACAACAAAATAGGCAACAGCGCTGCATTTAACAAAGTAAAGTAAAGTATGGGTTTTATGAGCAGAAATTACACAGTATACAGTATGTGTATATATACCAATCTTGGCATACCACACTGTCTCCAGTTAGAGGCCCTACTGTTTATCGTTTATCACAGGAACAATAAACTAGCACCCAATTCAAGGTTTGGTTACCTTATATATCTGAATGTTAGGTCAAAATATATGGACAAAAAAAATAAATAATTCACAAAATATAAAATCACCTGCAGTCTAAAGCTGAAAGCAGCTTTTGGTTTTTGTTATCAGTCTGGTTGCCAGCGGCAGGAATTACAGCTCTCCCTCTGAGGCATGCTGCCTAAGGCAAATGAGGTCTCCAGGACAGTGTTATGGAACATAATAAACACAATACATCCATCACTGTAGACACCGACTCCATATCCAAATTGCAATGGTGCAGCCACAGCAAGAGACACCTGTTGCTAAGGCCACTGTCCTGCCTTACATGAAACCTCGGTATTTTATAAACGAAGAACCACATTCACCTGGGTCTTACTGGGACACCAGGTTCCCAGTAGATGCTACACTGCCAGTGGCATTTTTCTCTCTGTATAATTTATTGTGTACAGTAAAAGAAAAGGAGGGCAGTAAATTTAAAGGACAATATAGGCAGCCATTTATCTTGAGTACACCTGACTGCTCTGCCAGACCTATTAATGTTAGCCTGAAGCTCGGTCCTATCGAGGACTTTGTTGCATATTGAGCCTTAAAATTGTTTAGGTTTTGAAGCCCCGCTGAGGGTTATAATTACTAAAGCATCATCTCCACAGGAGGTAAATGGAAAGTAACTGAAGGTTAAATGCGTTTCCACATCTGTGCTTCAGCTAAAAAGCAGGGATCAAGACAGAAAATAACCCAAATATGAAGATTATTCAATATTAAGCCATTCAACAATCTCAAATCCTAATCACTTTCCAACCTGGCTGAGTGAATGCCATTCACCGTAGGTAACAAAAGACACTGCGGTCCTTTCATATGGAAATATCAGTGCCTTTCTCCATAGAACATTTCTCTCTGCACCTCTGCTTCATATTATCCACAAGCTAATTCCTGGTGTATAGGTTCAGGCAGTCCCTTCCACTGAAAGGACACCACTTACTGTAATGACACCACGTGCAAACATAATCTAAAATGCCTAGCGCAGCACATCCCTAATATAAACAATCTAGATGGAATAAAACCTATTAAATTGTTATCAGCTGCAACAAAAGCCATGTTGTTCCCAGTGTTTACATTCATTAAAATGTTCCATATCAAGGAACTTACTGTCACACATCAAGTTCATCCCCTGAAAAACGAAAGCTTTTGCTTACAGAACTAATTCGTTTGCAGTGGCGGATTATAACTTTAGATGGCTAAACTTTCCAGCAGTGAATGCTAACAGGATACACACACTAAAGCCTCTGGAACCTTGGCTTGAAAGAGTAAAAATAAGTGTACAATATCAAAGTTGAAAGCCTGGTTCAAAAGTTGGCTGCTCCAACCCTTTCTCAGGATTGTGGGGGAGTGATCACACCATGCTTGACTGACAGCTCACTTTCAGATCAAGAACCATTATTATTTTCCTTTCAATCGCTTTGCTGCCATGCAATAATCTACCAAATCAATCAAATGGACTCCACTGTTCAGAGATTAGAAAGCTTGAATATCCCACTAACTAGGTTGGACCACCTAAATCTGTGTTTTTACTTAACTACACCTCCCAGAGTTTAGTGCCTGCCCCGTTATTATTAAGTCAAAACTCTGCCACAGCTCAAATCCTGTTACGAACGTTAACCACATATTTACTGACTTACTCCTCTCTTCATCCCCTATGTGTAACAATGAAATCACTCCATCATATTTTGTCCATGTCAACATGCTGCTCCTCCTCTGCATAGAGAGGAGCATCTTGTCCAGCAGCTCCTTCAACTTAATAGGACTCGCAGGTAGCAGGGCCATTTCTAGCTTTTTGGGACCTCATATGCAAAATCTTGTTTTTAAATTTAAAATATTTAAAAAATACATTGAATGACTTTAAAATAAAAAAAATGAACTTTGGAAAAGTCAATAAATTTATGAACAAAAATAAGTCACTTTTGATGTTTGTTTTATATTAAAGGTCACGTTAACTAATGATAATGTAGAAAAACAAAGATTTTAAATTGGGGACGATCTTCGTTAACTCTGGGACGGCCTACGCCTGGACCAGACCAGCTCGGCTGTGTGATTCAAGCATCCCTCGTTCACGTTTCTGCAGCGTTTCTGCTGCTGCAGCTCTTTCTACATAGAGTTTGATTCTCATAATGGCCATTTCATTTCATTATGAAGTCATTTATATTTATTTTAGACATAGACAGTTTAAGAAATGTGTGATAATTTGTAGATAACAGTAACAATCCACAATTAAAATCTCGTACTATATTCATTCGTGGAGCCCTGCGAGTCACTGCATGTTCTACAACACTGTCCTGCACATATTTCAGAATAAAAGCCTCGTATTAACAAATGAAGGCGCTCTGTTCACAGAAAACAGACAGATACAAATGTACATATTCTACAGATGTCTAGACTTTGAAACTGTAGTTACGTCGCTGATATGATGTCAATATACAGTCAGACAGTCAAACTGTCCGTTGCCGCTGTGAATCATGTGCAGCTCGCATCAAAAATAGGCGAGACCTCGAATCTCTAGAGGAGATGCAGCCGAGCCGTAACTCTCATGCGGGCAGTGTGGCTGCTATAACCTGTTAACATGGACGCCGAAATAAAAAACAGGTAATGCAGCCGCCACGCTCATCATACGGCGAATCTGGTCCAGGCTTTAGGTTGTATTTCAGGACAGTTCTGGGAAAATGGTGGAAAAAGTTAGCTCAGAGGCCTGACGGGCTTTAAATAATGTATAAAAATCTCCAAATATTTTTTCTTCATTTAAATTATCTCTAGCTACATTCATTCATGATGTCATGAATGAATGTGTAAATAGCAGTTAGTAGATATGAAGTCACAGGCAGAACTGATACTCTGAAATCTGTGATGTGTGACATTAATTTGTTATTTTTATTTAGATGACAAAATCTGATACATTAGTACCTACCTCAAATGTCTGCCCTGTCATAATACATATCCATTTCCATCGCTAACATGAAGTCTCTCAGGTAATACTAGATGTGAAAGGGTTTCTCAGAATACGTGGCGGCAAACTGTGAGCAAAGTGCAGCTATGAGAGGAGCCAGTCTACCAGTTATCATCTCCTTTTTACTGTAATAGACTTACTTAACCATTTTGTGTTATTTTGTAAAACTCATGTAGCTGTATCAACATCAGGCAAACAGAATGACAGACTTATTCATAACTTTCTGTAAGGTAAATTTAAAATAATGAGTTTCTGCTTTTTTTCAAGCGCCATATTTCTTCTGCTATCCTTAGTTGTATCTTTTAAAAACTATCTGCCCTTATGATGCTGGTCTGTCTTCTCCTGCACACATACTGTATTAACTACAAAAAAATCAGTTAATAAGTTACTGCATTTATTTGCATCTTTTTAAAGCCGCTTGGAATAATGCTGACATGTGTTATATGGTTAAACAAAAACACTGTGAGACACCACATCATTACTGAGAAGAGATAAATGGAGCAAATGGTGCAGTTCTGACACTACTTAGTTGCAGCAAATAGCAATCAAATATAGTCGTATTTGGTTGTGTAGATTTGCTCCCAGCATTTTCAAAGAAACAATGTGTGTACAAACATGACAGACAGGCTCTGAGCACACAAACCAGCTGGACAGAGCATATTACCTTAATCTAATGACTATGTAAGTAACACAGGCCTAATGTTTGTTATATTGCATGTATACAGTATATACCAAAATAGTATGACTTCATGAATACTAATGCATGTGGAGGCTTAAGTCTTGGGGAGATTTACAGCACAGAAGGAACATGCAGTGGTGGATATTTCACAAGTTTTATGGACCACCTATAACATCTAGATTGCCAGAACTGCTGCAAAGATTTATCCAATCTATTATGACATGTAGGGATGGATCTATGTGTCTAATGTCCGTGTGTCAAAGGAAAACCTATTTATCAAAAAGTGTTTTGGTAAATTCTGGAAATTCACCAAAATCAAATTTGGTACATCCTTGGCAATAGCCCTAACGTGTACCTCTGTTAAATATGGGAGCCCACTTAGGTCCAGCCATTGTCCTGCAAATACACTTTCATGGAGGATAATGTGTTTTAGTCAATGCGCTTTGACACCGATGTAAAATGAAAAGACACATTCCTTCCTTTCACATTGGTCTCACTTGACAGTGAAGATTTACAGGCAGAGCAGCAACAGAAGAACAAGAAACCAGCAATTTTCTACCCACATTATAGTCATTCTGGAGTAATGTGTTGCCACATTATAACCAAATGAAGGTTATAATACATGTACAATAATTTTGGTGACTCATTGTAAGAGAGTTTAGTGTTGTGCTTTGCAGTGCGGCTCTAATGATGTGGCTCACTTTGCTCCAGACTTAGCCTAAATAATTCAACAACTATTACATGGATTGACATAAAATGGTGAGTTTCATGTTCCCCAGAGGATGAATCATACAGACTTTGGCGATGCCAGATTTTTCCTCTCTCACTCCTTTCCTTGGATGGATGAACTGAAATTTGGTACAGCCATTCATGTCCTACGTAACCTGGGGAGGGTTCATCCGTTAGTCATCCAAAAAACTCAAGAATTCAACACTGCTAAATTTTGAGCACTTTATTTTACAAGCGGATGAAATGCTTTGTGCTATAGCTGTATTGAAGCGCTTTCATTGATAGCGCAATGTTACATTAAATTCATTGATAACCCTTAAATTTTGAAAATATTCTTAGAAATTGTTGGCATTTTATTCATCCATTAAATTGATTTTTGACCAAGTACCTGAATTAATAATGTGCCCATTAGCCTCAGTTGTACATTGTTAGCATGTTAAAAATGTTGCATGCTCACACGCTAAAGTAAAGCTGGGCATACACAGTACGATTTTAGTCTGTTTCTGGCCTGAATTTTGAGCCACAGACAGGATGGCACAGATCAAGGCAGCGCATATCTGCTTTGTTAGCACTGTGACCTGTACAGACCTATGTTAGCAAACACACTTTACCTACCAAAGGGCCGTGTGTTTTTTCTTTTATTTTACACGTACAGTGTGAGCACTCAGGTCGTGGCTGATGATTGGACCATACACATAAATCATGAGGTTTGGCTTTACATCACAAAGTGTATACCCAGTACAGTGTATACCCAGCTTAAGAGGGGTGAACATAAATATTAAACCTGCTCGATATCAGCTTATTAGTATACTGGTGCCTAACTTGGCTGAGACTTGTTTGTAGGCCTACATATCAAACCTATATTTGTTTTTTTTTTTAAACTGTTTTGTGGACCCAAAATTCTAGTTAACATTCTTCATAAAACATTTAAAAGCTCTCAAAAGCAAATGCTTTGCTTGTTTGTGCCATTTAAGACTAAAGAGACTTCTTGAATATCTTAGTTGCTCCTCTCTCCATGGCATAAAGTAGCAACTTATATGAGCTTCTGGCATCAGTGGGAAGTACTCCGATTTTCCCTGTGGTATCCTGACACCGAGCGTTGTGAAAATATCACAAACTACCAGTGGGAGAGCAACCAAAGTGATACCTAAAGAACATACAAGTCATTGTTTCACTAGAACTTTGAATTATAGCCTCTCCGTACGGTTCTGTCAGCTCCTGTTTGACAACCACTTTGAAGTGGCACTTTTTTAAAAGCCTCTGGTTTGCAGCGCATACCAGCTGAGAGTTAATTGCAAGGACCCAAAAGAAACCACAACACATTTCTGAGTCATTTTATGTGCGAGCTAGCATTTCCTGTGAACCAAATAGGATGAAAAAGAATGTGTCTGGTACATTGGTTTACTAATGAATCTTTAATGGGAATTATATTTGCTGTGAATAACTGTACTCAGACACACTATTTGCTGCAAATAACTGTGCTGGTGGTTTCTGCACATTCAGAGTGAACAAAAGAAAAGGCTGTTACAGACACATCACTGGGTCCCTCACATCTAATGCACAGTGATTCATCACACTGAGTAATATATGATACTCACTCATTTGCATATTTGATGCTAATGTGGTGTTTGTTTACGGTAATGAGCACTTGTAATTGGATTTTAATTCATTATACAAGAAATGGGCCATTGGTGGAAAAGACTTTTGCTGTATTTATGTGCAGGCATCAATCTTAATGTCAGCGAATTTCTTGTGGTGAAAGGTGTCTCTTGTTTGCAGCGAGGCCCCCGAACTAATCCGATTTCAGCAAATGCAATACCTCTTTAAAGAGCTGTTTAGGGTTGTCAGTGACTCAGTTCAATCAAATTAAATTGTTCAGCTCTCACTTTAAGTATCTCCCACTTTGTATTGCAATTCATGCATCATTTGTATGTACAATGAATCCTCCCTGTGCCGCTCAATCGATGTAGCCACACAGCTTCCAGCGGCTGTTAGATGAATATCTCTCTCCCCTCCCCTCCACAGCACCGCTGGAGAGTTTCAGCAACATCAGTGGAAGACAACCAGAAGAGCCGCATTGTGCCATGTGAATTAAAATCCTTGTCTGCAGCTCCTTTAGTCACAAAAGAATATTGTATTTAGACATACTGGAACAATCTAGACGGAGATAACCAAAATGAGTTGCCAGTGATGTAAGAACACATGGTACAGGCTCAGATGAACAAGTGGATCCTCATTTGATTTCAATTATGTGATCCACATTTTAATTGTTAACTCAGAATTAAAGCAAAAGTCTGACAGTGCAGCCACTAAATTCATTTGTTCTATCTTTATTTATTCAGAATGGAGGTCTTGAACAGAACATTTTGACAGTCTGGAAGTACACTTATTCAACTTCTTGTCGAGACTTGGATGAGAAGATTGATACCACTTTTATAACAATAAAAAGGTTGAGCCAGCAGCGTTAGCTTAGCATAAAGACTGAAACCAAGGGGAAACAGCTAGCGTGGCTCTCCATGGTAATAAAATCCACCTACCAGCACCTTTGAAGGCCCACATGCACCAAACCAACATCAAATAACTAGTGGCAAAGAAGGCCAACTGCTACGTTGCCTCACGTCGCCTTTGTCCTGCCCAAAAGGTTATATTTAAATGATCCTTGAAATTTCTGGAAAGTGATAAAATCCTCATTTGGACAGGAAACTTCATATGAACTGCCAGCCAGCATTGTGACAGAGTCAGGTATTATTACCGATAAATCTGCCATTCTAAACAGCTTTAATCAACATTTTATTTCTTCAGGCTCCTTATTTGAATCAGGTTTTTCGACTCAATACCACCCACATGAGCAGAGGCCTCATTTTTCACCACCCCCAACAAACTCTGTGGCTAGGCCGTTCACTTTCACTCTTTTTAATGTGTCTGAGGTCCATAAAGCATTACAGGCATTAGATACAAACAAATCTGCAGGTCCTGACAAGCTCGATCCTCACTTTCTCAAACTGGCCGTAGACTTAATAGCAGAGCCTCTCACTCATATCTTTAATCTGACCCTTTCTAGAAATGAGATTCCCAGCATATGGAAATCTGCCCATGTTTCCCCCTTGCTGAAAGGAGGGGATCCATCAGTAGTCAATAACTACAGGCCGATCTCCAAACTGTGTGTTTTAGCCAAAGTTCTTGAGAAATTAGTGAGTGAACAGCTGAAAGACTTTTTGGACACGAATGGTATTTTATCAAAATATCAGTCAGGTTTTAGAAAACAACACAGCACAACAACGGCTGCTATTAAAGTGGTAAATGACATCATTGAGGCTTTGGATTGTAAAAAATATTGTGCAGCTCTTTTTATTGATTTATCAAAAGCTTTTGACACAGTTGATCATCTCATCTTGACAGATAGACTATCCAGCATCGGCCTATCCAGACACGCTGTGGGGTGGTTTTCAAATTACCTGTCTGCCAGAACTCAGTGTGTTCAGTTTGCTGGATCGTCATCTTCCTTTCGCCCTGTGTCAAAAGGTGTCCCCCAGGGCTCCATCCTAGGTCCACTACTATTCTCAATATATATAAACAATCTATGTGATGACTTATCAAATGCTGCTTTTCATTTTTATGCAGATGACACCGTTATCTATTGCTCATCTCCCTCAGTAGCACAGACCCTTGAATTCCTGCAGTCTGTATTTAATTTGGTTCAGTCTCGTTTAACTCAACTTAAACTGGTGTTAAATGCAGAGAAATCCAAATTGATGCTTTTCTCAAACGGAAAAACAATATCATCTGATCTCCCCTGTTATGAAGTGGGATCAGAGTGGCCAAAATTGTAGGAGGCAGACTCGTGAAACTTTGTCCAGTGTCCAAAAGTGAATTTATTTACAGTGCTTCTAATCAAGATATATACAGAAAACAAATAGAGACTAGTTCTGCATCACCTTCCTGTGCACACAGCTACACAGAGATCCCCCCTCCACGAGCCAAAAGCATCTGCTTTTATACACTCCTCAATCAGCAGGAGTCACCCTGCAGCAGGCTGAACTATTCACGCAGTGAACACTGACCTCTCACTGAAAACAGACAAATAGTTATAATGAAGGCTTTTTTCTGTAATTTACCAATACTCCAGTAAAACACATGGTTACCACCTAAGTCCATACAATTATAGTCATAATTATCATGATAATACTTTTTTAAATTAAGTTATTTGAAATCAAACTCCCCTCTCTCGTAGTCTGGTCCAATGACATCACTGATGATGTCACTCAGGGTATAAAAGGAGGAAGTGACTGGGTGCCTCCATCTTTTAACCTGAGCACATGGTGAGTATGGTGAGTATGAAAAAATGTTTGTCTGAGCTAACCTTAATCATAAGAAAACATAGGGACAAATGGTGTGTTTTCACCCACTTTGTCACATCCCCAGAGTCTCAACTGCTCAAGGGTTTCACATTGAACTGGTCCCAACTTATAAGTACTTAGGGATCCTCATTGATCAAAACCTGACTTTCGCATCACACATTGAAAATCTGGTGTCCAAATTGAAAATTAAATTGGGGTTCCTTTTTAGAAACAAATCCTCTTTCTCCCTCCAGGTGAGGAAATACCTTATTTCAGCAATATTTTTACCAGTATTGGATTATGGTGACCTGCTCTACATGAATGCACCTGACCAGAGCATAAAGAGGCTAGATACTATATACCACTGTGCATTACGATTTGTTACTGGCTGTGGAAATCTGGTACACCATTGTTCCCTTTATGCTGCTGCTAGATGGACATCATTGTCTGTCCGCAGGTTTTCACATTGGTCGACTCTCATATACAAATGTCTCCTTGGACTGGTGCCTTCATATCTCAGTACATACTTGTGTACAAACCACAGTCAATATGGCCTGCGCTCTCAAGATGTTATACAAATGTTGGTCCCAAAGGTCAGAACGGAGCTTGGCAAAAATGCATTTAAATATGCTGCTCCGTTCTCGTGGAACGTTATGCAGAAGGACCTGAAACTGTCAGAAATTATCACTATGGGAGAAGTCCATTTTAAAAAATCGAGAAAATAGCACTATTGGTCGCTGTAACTGCTCCTAAATTTTTTTGTCCTTGAGTCATTTTAATATTGACCTGTTTGTGCAGCACAGCTGCTGTTGTGCTGTACATATAACTGCACATGCTATTTGTTTATATGTCTATGGTGTGTGATTGCTGTATTGTCTGTTTATATTGTTTGTCTTTATATTGTTTGTGTTTATTGTTGAAATAACTTTCTCTGCTGCCCTCTTGGCCAGGTCACTCTTGGAAAAGAGATTTTAATCTCAATGAGTTTTCAGACCTGGTTAAATAAAGGATATAAATAAATAAATAAATATTGGGACACACCACAACGACGACAGCCATCAGCAAACTACCATGTACATCCTACACCAGCGTGAGAAAGAAACAAGTCTCCATACCAGCAGGTCACAGTAGTCTGTATTGGTCATTCAAAGAGGGAAACTGGAAGACCAAGGACAGCGGATATACAAGCTGTTGTTATGATACAACAGTGGCCATGTCACTGTGAAAATATCTGTGTATTGGAAAGATCAGATGAGATGAAGATGAAAAATGAGAACAGCCTTCTGTGTTTTCCTTTTGACTTTACTGACTGGCTTGCTTTCCTCACATCCGTTTCTCTTTTTGTGCACTGATTCGCTCAAGCAGAGCAGCCAATCAGAGCAATTTCTCACACTGATGGGCACCACCACCAATTCAACATTCAACATGCCGAAAAGCGTCCACGATAAGCAGGCTAGTGCCAACAGAGCAGGACACACCGCAAAAACCAAGGCAACAGATGCTCACCGACAGTCTGATATTGGCCTTAAAGCTCACTTTAATTGTTATATCTTATTTAAAATGGTATCAGACCAAAGTATAAAAATGGCAAATTGTGGTTTTACAGAGGGTTATGTTACTATTTACTAGCCAGGAGCAATGTCCAGTCTTTAATGTTAAGCTAGGCTAACCAGCTGCTGGCAGTAGCTTCGTATTTAATGGACATATATGAGAGGGGTTTTTTTTACAATTTTGAAGCTGATTTATTAATTGTTAATCTATGTCTGTTGAGTAGTCTGAGTAACGTAACATCATATCTGATCCGTATCTGTCAACCAAAACAAACCGCAGCCTGCCCCAGTGAGCCCAAATGAGAAAGTAGAAAACATGGAGGGTCCGCATGGGTACAACCCACATTCTCACATTTAAATCCAAAGTGGTAGACACTTATAGTAAAGTATGGAAAATTTTGGGGTGTCACACATTACCAGGAAAAGCAGAGCTAGACATCACGGCTAAAGCTGTATGCTAACTCAAGCCAGTCAAGCCAGCCGTCAAACTCATTTCCATGGTCAAATCAGCCGACGCTACAACTGCAGAGCACCGTATACTGACATTTATATTAAATGCATTCAAACAGCCCCAGTGGAGCTGACCACCACAGCTGACACAATAATGCGATTGAAAGAACATTTGTTGAATGCTAACTGTGTGCAGAGTCCTTGTGTGAGCTTTGCTGCGACTTTCTTTTTACTATACTTGTGCTTTTGGGGTCTGATTCATGATATACACTCTGATACACTCCACAGACTGCAACTAGATCCTCTACACTGATGCCATCAGAGTCACCTTTCAATGCTTTTTTATCATCTGTCCTCCTTTATTTCAGTTTCATTATGTGTGGTATCAAAACCAAATCTCTTTTTTTCTGGTTTTAAAAGCTATTCCAGTGCAGGCTGAATCTTCTCAAAGCACAGGTGACATAGTGTATGTCAAGGCTAAAATATAGTGGTATAGCCTACCCCCTTCAGAACCCCTCTAAAATCTTGTTTTCGATGTGGGAATCAGCTGCTTTAGAAAATCTCTCGTGGTTCAGATTATATCTCCTGAAGGCTTGCACACAAAAAGAGGTGATGCTTTTACCCCCTATTTTCCAGAGAACACAATGGTCTGAACTCCCATCCTCTTAACAAGAGTGAGCCGAGGCTCCGAGTGCAATATCAAACCGGCGGCTCACGCTCCCAGCACACGTTGCCATGGCGATAATGGCAGAATCTATAGTCTTCCCTTTGCCTTATGTTGGTAATTCGGTTATTTTAGCGTGAGAGATAGACCTTGTCAGTGATACAGCCGGGCTGCAGAGACCACAATGAAACAGGGAATTAAATTCTGATAAATGTGTTCGCTCACTACATTCAGCGTGATTGAAAGCTACAGAGAGAGTGAGGAGGTGTAAATGGAGGGGGCCTAGAATAACAAATTTTAAACTCCATAAATCTCCTTCATATCTTCTCATTATCTACGCCCATGGCGCTGTCATTACAAGCACAAAACCCACATAGATTTACCTCAAACATTTACAGTAGCTATTGAAAGTATTGAAAACTGTGTGGGAAAATATTGAAATGAGCTTCTATATTGTGAACAAAATCATTCATCCTGTTGGAAGTCCTTATGTTGTACCACATAATACTTTCCTAGAATACAGACCATGAAAATGAACAGCACTGAGGGTACCATGTGTTTATGATCTCTAGTTTTTAATCAAATTCATCTACCCTATTACATGTTGTCATGAGTATACACAGTGTATACTCAGACTTTGATTTATTTGTGGCGTATTGACCTATTGATTTTCTATTTTTTCTACTATTTTAAATAGGTAAAATCTTGCTTCAGTGTAGAGCTGTGTGCAAAACATTGATTTGCTCGGCCCTGCTCCCAATCTCTCTCTCTCCAGGGTTTCCACCAGTGTTACATAGCAAGCCAGGCCTAAGTTGACTCCCCGCCAGACCAAAGCATCAGGGATATTTTTTTTTCTTTTAATATATTTTTAAGATGTTTTTTTACACCAAAATGTGTTATACAAGTAGGGAACACCTTTGAGGAATAACTAACGTGTTTAGGTTGTGTACGCAGCGTTAGCAGGTGTATGGTAAAGAGAGAGCATGTGAGTGACGTTGAGTATGAGTATAATTTAACAGGGCTGGATCCAAATATTTGACTATAATTTATAATAGTTATTATTCGTTCATTGGGGAGTTTTTGTATTATTCAGATATTTGTTGTTTATTTTTTATTCCCACAGGATTACATTATATTTGTCAGACAATCGCTATCGTTGACACACAGCTGACAACCTGCTAAACTAAACTAAATGTGCAGTGAAGACTTTTGCCAACGCTCCTGGACGGTGAGCTGAAGACAGTGAACGCAGCATCGTGGCTGTAACAGTAACTCTCCTGACAGCGAACAGGGGACTCAGTTTGTTGTGCTCACATACTGCACCAGGCAAACTGCTGCATGCAAATCATGTCAGCTAACGATTAATAATCGATTAACGAGGGACGGTTATTAGTTAAGAAAAAAATTTCAAAATTAGCATCCCTATTCTTTACTTAAGTAGCAAAATCACACTGTGAAAATGCTCCATTACAAGTTAAAGTAATAAAAGTAGTCAGTACAGAAAAGTTGACCGACTGTATGAGTGAAACATAGTGTGTACTATTAGGTTGTAACTGCTGATGCTGTTTACTGTGTAGTTGGTTCAGACGTAGCTAATTTGGTAACACTTTGTTTTACAGGTCCCACAGTTTCCTGTGGTTTCCCAGAAAGGGGCTGATATTTCACAGCAAATCCATCTGAAGGTTCCTGGAAAGAACCATTTAATGTTGTACTTATTACAAGGAAAATGGACACAGTGTGAAAATGGTACATTTCCAGTAAATCAAGTCATTAAGATTTTAATTGTTCCTTCTTGGAAATGTGTCTGCAAATCAATGACTCTGTATAAACCATAATTAAAAACACATTAACAGACTCAGAGCATTGTCCGTACTTTCCCTATAATTTGTACTAAATTATATATTTCGAGGAAATTCCTATAAAATTACAGGGAAATAACTGAACCTGTAAAACAAAGCGTTACAGCCCACTTTAACTACGTTTCATACTGTTGGTTAGTTTAATCTCTACTTATATTCCTATCAAGTGTTTTGTATGAAAAATCTAAAATAACTAGCTTCAGTTGGTGTATGTCTTTTTATGTAAATGTGTTTTAATGTGTCCTGTCTGAATGTGATATGTTGTATTTTAATGTACACTATTTAATAGCAGTTTTGCACATGCAAGCCAAAGAAAAAAATCTGCTTTTTATATTTAAAAAAAGGCAAAAGTATTTTCTACTCTAAGTGCATGACTTCCAACATGGCAGGTATATTAAAGGCACAAATCAATTTCACAGCGACATGCTCTAATAGGGATCACAGTCATTAAGCCTATATATAGTGTACATTTTAACATACACACCATTTATGTAAGGCAAAAGGAAATACAGCCACCGATCCAGAATGTGCTGCCAATAAATCACTTCACATGTCGTATTCTTAATTAATAAAATCACCCTTTTCTAAGCCAACAACCTTTTCTGCACAGCTCTTGCCAAGCATGAGGCCCATTAATCTCCTCTCTCCTTTACAAAAACCTTCCGGATGATTCAAATATAAACTGACTGCAAATCTTACAGTCAATATTCACACATTTAGCTGTCCAATCTGATTTTAGCTGTACATATATTATTGTGGCTAGCGGCCAGATTCAGCATTTCATATCCTTTAATTGAATTACAATAAATCAAGAAATGACAGGTTGGACTTGGCACTTATCATTAAGGAAAGCTGCAACAAATTCTGAGAAAAAAATCCCATTAAAGGAGATGATAATATTGCTATGTCAGACCAAAATCTAGGAATAAATGATTTTGTTAGTCTTTGGAGACTGCACTCTTAAAAAGGCTAGTAAGGGGACTTGAAGATCCAGCACACTTGATACTGGCCCCCTTCTGCATACTGTAATGCCTCTGTGAAGGAGGCAGTGAGGCGGTCTCATGCTCCCTGGATGCACTTAAATCATCCGGCCCGATAAAGACAGCACTGGATTGAGCCTCATTGGAATTTTAAAACTGCAAGCTCCACAACCATAAACAAGGAATATGCTACTTTTAGAGGTGGCATTGGAGACAAAGCATGAGGCGTTACTCTGGGGTCCACCACTAACTGGCCAGCAGTCCCTGTTTTTCCTTAATTATGTTCAACCCTCGCTCCCAGATGGGAAAGCAGCGCAGAGCATTTCACTCCATGGAGTTTTACGACACTCCACTTGCATACATTATGGCAGCTTCAAAAGTTGGGTGCCAGCATGTAAAATATGAACGCTTCACAGAAAACTGCTGCACTTTTGATACAAGGTGGAACATTGTGATAGCAAAGAGGAGCGAACAAAGATACAGCAAACGTTGCAATCTCCATACGCAGCTGCCACCTTGACTACGTGGGATTAATGAGAAATAAATAAATAAAGTCGGTGTTTCGTTTGCAGCCTCACCCCAAGGGACGTTATCAGTGTGACAGGCCCGGCTTCATGTCGCTCTGAAATGTCAGACAAGCAGACACCGGTGCCGTGGTCCATTCTTAATGACTCAAGACACCAATCAGGCTTTGCTCAGTACCTGCCAACTTCACATGCCTCCTCTGAAAACACATAATGGGCAGAGAGCGGATCGTTGCTAGCAGAGGATAAAAGGAGAGGGAGCGCTAGTTTCGCAGCTGACATGAAATATCAAGGATACTGCCACCATCTCGGAGATACTCTCAGAGCAAGGAGGTGCAGAAGCAAAGACAAGCGCCGTCACGTTTATGGTCTGCCTCTTCTCTGACATGACATACTTTTACAGCCCAATCTGTGTGGTTTGAATGTATAAACAGGCAACATGATGTAGGATTGCTAATTTGGGCAATGTGTGGTACACATGGGACAACGCGCCAACGTCGGTAATGAGAGCTGTCATAAATTGACTGAAACTACGGGATGAATTGTGGGTTTCCAAAAGCTTTAATCATCCCATTTTGTCAGGATGGAGGTGCATCCTGCATCTCTTGCTGCTCCGGCTCCATGGCTCGCCTCTAATTCAAGCCCATTGAAGGCAGAGCTCTTGGTTGCTATTTCTGACACACTGAGCAGAAACACCACGGCAAGCCTCTCTGGTTGAGAAGCAGCTGGATGTCAAAGTGTCGCCAAAGAGCAGAAATGACCAAATTGGAGTCTTAAAGTGCTCAGATGACACGTTCTTCACTCACCCCCACATGATAATGCGTGCTCCCACAGGATGTGTAGAGAGGTGAGAGTGGTTGGAGATGGAGTGGGCCTGTGCCACACAGGGCGGCAGGATGACCTAGTGATTAAAGCCTCCATCAGTAAACTCAGATAAACGCCGCCCAGCCAGAGAAATTCAAGATTGCAGATTGGTACCTGCACTGAAATTGTTGACAGGCCTTTTAATATTGGGAGTAGCTATTAATGTTGTTAAAGGGGTATTCAGTAATTTAGTATCACACTTTACCGTGATACCGTGATGGGAACATATAGACTATTGATTCCTCTGTATTTCAGACAGTCACACATGTACAATGATGCATATCCATGCCGCATCATGTTTCAGTTTGATTGGGATCGGAGACACGGCGGAGAGAAAAAAAAAGCTGTACCCTGTTGTTTCCCTGATAATGTGACACTGTGGACAACAAATCTGTGCTGAAATCAACAGGAGGAGAGTCCGTAATGTTAAATACTTTAGTTTGAAGGAGATGTTTTTAATAAAGGAGTGTGTGTTCACATGGGATTTTTTTTTTTTTTTATTTTGTTTTTTTACCGCGGTATCAAATTGGGTTTTGAGAATTGTGGAAATTCACTAGTATTGGTATCAACTACTAGACTTCTGGTATCATGACATCCATAGTAGACAGTTAAAAATACAAAATAACCTTTCAGTATATTGTAATACAAGTACTCTGAGAGAAAACTAGACTTCTGCACCTCTTCATTGCTCCGTTTTCAGGCTTTGAAAAATCTAACCTGTGACGGAAAAGTCTGGGCCATTCACAGCTCATTTCAGAGAGAGCATTCCTATTGGCTGAGCTCTGGCTAGTGGGCGGTGCTTGGAATTTCCTCAACAGATCTCAACAAAGCTGCCGGCTAAACAGTAACTACAAGATGTTCACATTTGAGGGGAGAAATAGTCATTACAGTAACAGATTATTGATTCATATTTGATCAGCGTTGCCTAGTTTAACCGTTTGAGTTCGTGAGTGATTGACAGCTGCTCAGAGACGGCAGGCTCCAACCTATATACTAACGTTTATGCTAAATACATTCAGACAGCCCCGATGGAGCTGACCATGAATGTATAAAAACAATAGAGTGAATGGTAAGAGCTAGATGCACTTAACGACGTTAGCAGAAGTATACACGCCCGACTGCGTCTGGTTTTCAAAATAAGGTATTAACTAAGGGAACTGTATAAACAAAAAATACATTTATGGAAATGAGATTGGATTATATTAAGCAGAAGTAGTAAGTAATGTTGAGGAAAATGTATTAAGTCTTTGATTTTTGGGTTGCCGGAAAAAAAAAATATATAAATAATTCCTGACAGTGACTGATATATTTGACTTCGGGGCATCTCAGACTACATACATGCTGAATATCAAACATTTTTACTGCACTAATTTAGATATTTTCCAAAGTAAAAGTCCCTTGAGTGTATGATTCAACTTCTTCCCATGGTCTAGAGTTAAATAGGTAACAAAAATCACAATAAATCGTAAAATCAAATTGCAATACTTAAAAATTACAGTACATATTGAATCAGCAGCCAAGTGATATATCATGATGATATTGAATTTGGAGATGGGTGAATGGTCCCAGCCCTAATATTTATGTGTTAATAAATTACAGAATAGCCCCTTTAAACAGATCCAGGGCTACTTGTTGTGTAGCTGACCCTGATCTCCGCTCTCCCTGAAGGACAAAATGCCTGACTTTCTCTGCAACAACAAGGAGTTGATCTGACAAGGCATATTCAGCTCAACTGACTCTGCTGTTTTTAATGCTTTAAGTATACTACAGCTTTACCTATCAGGCCATTTATCCTTACTGATGTCAGGATGCTACATGTGTCAGACTGACATTCAGATATTCGTACATTTCCCCGTTATTACCCGAGACAACGCCACATCTTGTTTCAAGCTTACCGCTCAGGAAAAAAAGATATATATATATATATTTAGATAAAGCAAGTGATATCTGAAGCTTTGAACATATGATATAAATAAGCAGGATATTTTTGGAAACCTTCTTCCTCACGTCATCCTTTCAGGTGCCCTCAAACAGGAATTACTTGTGAAAGTCAAAGGTACACTTTGACAGAAGTACAAGGTGCAGTGTTCAATGTGAAAGATGGCAAATGTCAGATGCTTGTTTATGAGAAAAGTAGCGAAACATCACTGCTCTTTTGCGGCAGTATTTTTGTGCTGGTACTGAGGGAGCACCGTGGCGCTGCTGGGATCAAATGAAGCCCATTTTTACAACGTGCATTGTGAATGGCGTATTAGTGACACTTTGTGATCACACACACCTGAGATGCAAAAGACATGAGAGCCCTTGACGTCCTTGGCAACTTTTTCTCCCTCAAGTGTATTTTCTACATGAGGAGCCATTTCAAGTGTTTATCTCCTAACAAAACAAAGTTTGAATTGTGTTGGTTGGAATAAATGCATAATGCATAAGTCTGTCACAGCAGTGCTGCTGTTTTGTCTTTAGAAATGACATTCTCAGCTGCAGTACATATTATCTGGTCATTGAAGCTGTAATCTGTAGCTGCAGCTACATCTACTGTACATCTGAAGCTGTAAATTGCAAGTTATTACATTTTAAACATCACTATATTATCTTTTAACTGGTGTCAAGGGTAATTAGTAGGGGTGTAATAGTACTTATGGTTGTACTGAACCATTTATTATGGTTCACAGCTTCCTTCCGATACGCCCCGTGATCTAAACAGCTGTTTATGTCTTTTACTCACAGCTGCGAAACAGAAGAGTTTTACCCAGAAAGTTTTGGCAGCGCACCAGTTGCTGTCTGTCAGCTGCATGTTCAGCTGTAGCAGCGCTGTAGCATGCTAGGTGGTTTAGCTCGGTTCACCGGGTTTCATCGAGCTCAGAGGACAAAGTTTTAAACTGTATGCCGTCATTGTTCAAGTGAAGTCACGTATATCTGTGGATGCGCTTCAAACATTTAATTTACGACGATATCACCCAAATGTGTCGATCAGCAGAGCTGAACACAAACAGACTGGACGGCGAATCCTTCTCTCCACAGTGTTCAGGCAGCCTCCCACTACAGATTCAGACTGTAACTGATGGCATTATTGATGGTGTTATTCACTTTATACGTGACCACGCTTGATCATCAACAATACCTTTATCTCTTATTGACAATACGGCAGTATTGGAGAGCCTTAGCTTTCAAACTAATAATACTGGCCAATGAGACACAGTGCATAAATGCAAAAAAAAAAAACACATTATTTTCTCTTTATTTTACTGAATATGTACCAATCCATGACCCCGAAACCAAGATACATACCAAATCATGAATTTTGTGTACCGTTACTCCCCTAGTAATTAGTAGGGCTGTCTTCAATACCATTTTTTGGGTTTCAAAGCTTCGGTGAAAAATAGGGATGCTAATTGGGAAAAAAATAACTTAGTGTGTCTCATGTAGCGATGCGCAAGCTGCAGTATATAAGCACAACAGACAACCGAGTCCCCAGTTCACCGTTCGAGAGCGTTAGCAGCCACGGTGCTATGTGTAGTGTCGCAGACATGCAGCTACTTCCCCAGTAAATCCGCTACCACCACCACACATCTAGTTTAGCAGGTTGATAGCTGTGTGTCTGCCCGTCGTAACAATGCTCTGTCACCCGGCGTAACTTTACAGATTGTCCGACAAACAGAGTGTGTGTTTGTGTTACGTGAGCAGCTGCTAGCTGCTAGCATTGCCTGTGGCTTTGCGCCCACTCTAGCGTAGCTTCAGCAAGTTTGGCAGTCCCGAGCCAGTTTCCTGTATCTGCGCAGGTTCTCTCTTAAGGTGGATCTGCGGTGGCATTGCTGAAGGCTTCGTGCTACCTGTAGCCACACACATACACTCTGTCAGCACACTGTAGCTTTAGAGAGTGTCCAACAGACTGTGTGTGTGTGGCAGCAGTGAGTGTGGGGTTGTCAGTGCTGTTATACTGTAGCTGTAGCTGTGTAGCTGTGCACAGTTTAGTGAATAAATGCTACAAGGCTACAAGCTACAACTCCTCCGGTGAGACTAAGGTGAGCTCTTAAGGTGGACCAGCTTTTCTCCTTAAACTGATGAGCTGCTCCTCTGAGTTTTGCTCAGCATTTTAATTAATTATTAATGTTTCTTTTAACCATTTAACCAATAGCGTTAATCGGCTAAAATGTCGGTCAACGGTTAAAAGGTTAATTATTAACGTCCCTACTGAGAAATATTCAAAAGGTATTCGAAGCTTCACAAAGCAATGTTGTTAATGTTGAATATGCCAAATGAATAATTTAGTGGGATTATTTCTTATTTCATGGGCTATTTTGGAAGTAATAATCATCATTTTATTATAAACAAAGCATTCAAATAGGGACTTGGAGGTCAAAGACCATGGCAACGGTCGAAGCTTTAAAGCATCCGGGTCAGCCCTTGTAATTAGTGGTCTTGGTAACATTATTTACGGGTTTACTAGTAACATGCTTGTTGACATACCATCAATTAGAGGCTGAGAATAGGAATGCATGACTTCTCTGTTACTGTGGTCTTCTCACCGATCATTCCGGATCAAAGGGCAGGACATTTTGTCCAAATTACCAGTGAATCTGCAGCAATGGGATGGTGACAGAAATGTGGGAGTGTTGTCTTTCCTCATGCACCTACAAACTGCACTTTCTGCAGATAACGTTTTCCTTCTGGAAAATATGGAAATGCGTGCATTTACACAAAAAAGACACAACCCGAGATCTCACATTTCATCTGCCTAAGGTGCATGTATCAAATTCTGCCTCCGTGCTGTAGGTCCATCAGCAGATGAACACTTGGGAAAACCTTCCTCTCACACTGTGCAAGCCTGGAAATAGCTGACATTTCACACGCCGTGTTTGTTGTGACACTCTGCAATAAACTTGGGAAGGTAAATACTTTCTGAGCGCAGAAAGAAATATCAGTAAAAAGCTTTTGTTTTTCTTTTCCAGCTCACTCTAAACTCAGTTGTTATTATTTCCATTGCTGCCAGAATGCTGTCGTCATCATGTCCTCAGGCACAGAAACCACGATTCAGCCTCTAATATACACTACAGTTGACCAGCTGGCCGCAAGATTGTTAAACTCACTTTTTTGGCCAAACAAGGCTGTGCTTCGCTCTAATCCGCCTGGCCCCTGTGTGTGCTCCTTGGCCTGAAAACTGGGTATGTTATCATTTCTCCTCAGACCGCTGACTAGCTCTGGCATCCAATTGGAGCGGGATCCCTGGGCCCTACAGTGCTCCAAGTAATGCCACTAATGAGCATGAGGAGGCTTGGTAGCAGGGATCAATGTTCTCAGCTGTGAGTCGGAGAACCAGCTGCCCCGGCCTGACCGGCAGGCTGCTGCCCTGCATGCACCACAGCCCTGCTGACACCAGCACTGCTGAGACTGTCTGGGTGACTCTGGGCCTACGGGTGGAGATGTTCCTATAATCACCTGTTATCGCTCTCAGACCAGCACCTGAGCCTCTGATAACCACTGTACAAGCACTGCAGCAGATTTCATATACTGCCTCCTTCACTCTGCTGTCATTATAGCCAGAACATATTCTGGCACATGTTTGCTACAGACGTACTTTATGATGCCATTACTAACCTCGGGATGTCAGGATACTAGAAATTTAGTAGTCGATAACAATACCAGTGAAATTCCACGATTCTTGATACCAGTTCGACACCACGGTAGAAAACAAAAATAAACATTAAATCCCATGTACTTTATTGCCATTTGCAAACTGTTATTTGTTTTTTGTTGTTATCAATATTATATCGATATCGTGATATGAGATTAGATATCATAAATATAACAAAAACAACATTTTACCAGAACACAACATGATAATGCTTGAATTTACCTTTGTAAATGATGTCTGAACACATCGTAATGTAAATTAATGACACCTCGTGCTGAAATTGGCACAATGAGAGCTATTTAACGTTAGCTGCACTGTCCTGCACAGAGCTTACAGCTAACGTTAACCAGCTCTCGTCCTGCTGATTTCAACACTGATTTGTTGTTCACAGTGTAGCATTATCAGGGAATAAAATAGGGTGCGTTCCCTGAATGCGTTAATAGTGAGTTTACTCAGTCCCAAGCACATCTTTTATTGTCCTTGGGAAAAAGGAACACCATTGGTCTCAAGCTCTGACGGTACCTACGGTACCTGCAGTACTGCAGAAAAACGTTTACAGTAATGTTTTCAGAATTTTGGCATCGACTTGGTACCAAAGTATTGTTTCTTGTGACATCCCTAAACTAACCTGTGCACTAAAATAGGATTGTTGCGGTAGTTGGTGTGATACAGTGGTCGGGCACATATGATTACATTACGTACCCAAAGCCCAGAAATAAAACCCATTTAGTTAAATTTTTGTGTATCAGCGCTGTGTTGTCGATACAAAAATGGACGACAGACACTACAAAATGACCGTAAATGCATCTGTTCCATACAGAGTCTAAACTCAGAGTAGCAGGTATCATATTTCACACACACGGGAAGAGAGAGAGTTGACCTATTTGGCAATATTTCAGATTTAAACCCATTACTATAAAGGGAACCGTAACGTTAATGAGGCCACCACTGTCCGGAGGACAAAGCGGTCGCAGCCAGCGTGGTGGAAACGTGCGGCCCCGCAGCAAAAGTTTTACCGGAGAGGTCGGACACACCACCACCTAACGTTAAAGATCACAGTAAGTGCTCTCCAGAGATTGACCGTCATCTTTTCTTGTAAAACGTCTAGTGTAATCGGTAACACGTGTTATCACAAGTTTATTAACCGGTGGGAAAACTTCCTCACCCTCACACCCCTACTCTGCAACAGATTTTATTGATGTTGATGATTTCACTGTGCACACACCTTTTTTATTAGCCATCAGTGCTCTGCTCTTTCTTTTGCTGCTCACCTGAAAGCTGCACTGTCACTTTGCTGCTACTGTTGGTGTTGTTCATAAAGCAAGCCTCACCTCCGCTAGGCTCCGGGTCTACCTTCCCCTAGAGGGGCGTTAATAGCATCACTCCCCACTCCCTGCTGTCCTGAGCTCCGTAGGGAGTGAGCCTAGACTCCAAATATAAACACTGTACCTCACTGTGCATTCAGACAGAACACAAGGCGTATTTTAGACGTGGCAAAAGGAAGCAAATGCCCCGCTTCAAACAGTCCAGAGTGACATATTATTTACTTAAAACCATTTTCAAGGCCTGAAGAGGGTAATGAAACAATAAAGACATGCTAATAGAAATATATTTATAAAATAGCTACAGCTGACACAAGCTTAACAACATTAGCATCCCAGCATCCAGATTCTTCTCAGGGTTGTTTGTAACTGATGTCTTCAAAAATCAATAATGCATTAAATATGAAAACTTCATCAGTTCATTTCTTCTGACACTTTGACACCCAATCCAATAGCCTTCATATGAAAGAAAAACATGTAGAATTCATGACCTTGGAAGACATACGGTTGATACAGTTTTCCTCATAGTTGCATCATTTGCCGTCCAAGCTATTTCTCCACGAAACAAATACCTGACTGTGAACACAGTTTGAAACCATAAACAATTTGTCACACCACCATTTTAAAGACAGCCACTTGCATCAGGGCCAATTTCAGAATGGATCAAGGATCTTTAAGTGCCTCTCAGAAACAGATTGTGATTTCAGTGCGTAACGCTGCTGAGTCATCGAGCAGTTCAAGCGGCTCGCGTAAGTGGGCGGATGTACGCTCCATGAGTGGAAAGAACAAGAGAGTGAAGCTTGAAGCAGTGTGCAGAGCGGTAATTGCACAGGTCACCTTTGTTCACAACATTTGTTTAATTGCGTAACATGGCGTGCTGTAACACTGCAAGACTGTGCTGGTCAGATTTGTTACTCACAGCACGAAGATCATAAGGGGAATTACAACAGTATCTGAATACACTGAATCTGCTCTACTACAAAGTGCCAGAAGAGCTGTTTTCCAACCACATGCACACTAATGAAAATATTGGAAATATTCATATTTATTATTAACTATTACAATTTGGATTTAATACACAAAACTATTTATTTACATGCATCACATGCAGGGCTGGAAGGATAACTAGAATATATTACTTGTGTAAAAGTACTGTAACTTTAAAGAAATTTTACTCAAGTACAAGTACTCAAGTACACAAACCACGGCAACAAGCGTTTTGTCCAACAGTAAATTCCTTTTCTATAGGTGAATATTTGCAGTCTGCGCAAACACCCACTTATCACTTATAGATATACAACCATATTCCTTAATGTAGTCTAACAAGAATCAACCAGAAACTAGGATTACTGGTTCACTACATTAATGAATCTGCTACTTAAACAGCAGCATAAAATATCACCAACAGAGACAACACAGAGATGAATAAAACACAGAAACCCAGCAGAAGCTACACCCACTAACACAGACGCTGAAGTTTAAGAGAACCTGCACAGTTTTTACAAACCATGATCCACTCTGAGCATATTAGCATTTGGTGTTTTAGCTAGACCCAGCATGCACCTGCTGTTCATGAAACATCGTTGGCGTGGGTCACTGGAAAGTAAATAAGGTACCTCTTGTTTTTTTTTTTTTTGTTTTTTTTTTTGCTGATACCCAAATGCTAACCCACTGTCACCTCACAGCAAGAGGGTCACAGGTTCGAGTCCGGCTTGGGGCTCTTCAGTGTGGAGTTTGCAAGTTCTCCCCGTGTTAGCGTGGGTTTTCTCCGGGTGCTGAGGATGTATCCTGCCTTCACCCAATGCCAGCTGAAATCGGCTCCAGCCCCCTCACAACCCCTAACGGGATAAGCGGTTGAAGATGGATGGATGGATGGACAACTAACCTTAATTCATAATGACGTCAGCCTTCCATTTTGCAGTATTGTTGTGCGTTTAAGTTGTTCACAAACTAGCAAGCTACCCATGTGTGACGGCATCCCCCATACCCCCGACAATGCCAGTGAACGAACAAAGTGAATTATTCATCAACAACATGTTTTCCCATGAAATAATTCTGATTTTAATTGCTGGACTGACCCGATTGCTTGGTACTAGACGTCCAAATCAGTATTTGAATGCTTTGTTTTACATTTCTTTAAATATGTAACATGGTATGAATCCCAAAATAGCCCATGAAATAAGGAATAATCCCATTACAATAGTCATTATTCATATTCAACATTAATTCTTGTTTGTTATTCTCAGACAGATTACATAGTTTGCTGTGTGTCGAGGTAAGTAGTGCATCAGCAGCACTGAAACAGGGGAGATGGACACAGACAGAACACATCAGGCTGTTGCACCCCAAAGTTTCAGATACCTCTGAATATTTAGCACCGAAGCTTCAAAGCCCAAAAAATGGTGCTCGGGAAAACCCTAGTTAGTTGAGAGTAATAAAGGGAAAGAGAATTAGCATGACATATAATAACACTTGTGCCAATTCAAGATAACGTAACGAAATGTTGTTCCAGTTGACTACATAAATGAACCAGCAAGACTCTCGTATTTGCATAAACTGAAAATGTCACAACTATTTGTTTCTCTTAAGGCAGCTGTGAGGTTAAAGGGACGAAAAGTATAAATGGGTTTAGACATCAGTTCACATGAAACAATATGTATCTAGAAAGTGTCCTCCATTGTGGTAAACAGGCGTGTTAGTTGACATTTCCCATCCATTGATTCCATCATTGGTTCAACCTTTCCTGGTGCCTTGGTCTGACCTACACGGGCTCCACGGGGAGGCACAACGCCACTGAGCCTTGCACAAAGCGGCCTCCTATCGATCAGCACTCGCCTAAAAATAGAGCCAGGAATGACAGAGAGGCGAGCAAAAAGCCCTTGTCTGCTAATCAATGGCGACCTAGAATTTTATGTCCTGAATCAATACGTCATGCTTTTCTCTCATGATCTAATGATCTTTTGGATGCGTCCGTCTCTGACACTCTTGAGGAGTATAGGGACAAAACGTCAGGTGGGAAATTAGTGTCATCTCTGCGTGTGGCTTTGCTGTATTTGGGGCTAAACTGCTTTTTTATTTTTTGAATCCAAATATAAATGGGTTTAAGGCTGCGTGATGTCACACAATCAGAGGGTTTTGTTCGGCGGGTTTTCGCCTGTGTGCACATCCAACATTTTCTAACTACATGATAGGGTTGTCACGGTTTCAAGGTATACCGTACACCATGGTATTAAAGTTGATGGTTATCATAACGTGTACATTTGCTTACATTTGCTTAAAAATACTGTCACGCACCTACAGTATACTGTCTGTTAATTGTTAATAATCATAGGATACTATTTTAAAAGCTCATAGCTGATGTTATTTTTCATTTAGTGGTTAATTACATGCTACAATGCTGCTAACAGGCTCTAGTTGTTCAGTTTCATGCCATTTTTGTCAGGTTTCCAATTCTGTTGTCATTCCTTCAAGGGTCATTACTACTACTACTACTAAAAATAACAGAGTAATACCATGATATTTTCTGAGACGGTTATTATACCATAAATATCTTATACCATTACATCCCTACTATGCAAACGTAAATGGTTGGAGAAAACAGAGAACTTTGAGGAGCTATTGGTGGCAGAAGAGAGTAATACTGGAGAAACTCGTATAAAAGACCCAAATGTTTTCTCGCCGTCCGCGCGACCGTCCATACAGAAAGCATAACCAAGCCTTTAGACTCCTTTTTTAACAAACTTTCAAAAAGATGTAATCTTTCCAGGCAAAGTAAAATGTAATAGGCATTGAGTTCGATTTACAGTGTTGAGATGTTAAGTGCCTACTGGTCATTCTTCCTTTATCTGCTTTTCAATAAATCCATTTTTACATTCCCTCTCACTTTCCATTATTCCCAGTTTCTCCCCATCTTCCTCGCTCTCTCTCTCCCTGCATCTCGCAGCAGGAGCCTGGCTTGCTCAAGGCTATGCGCTATCTCCCCATATTTCTCTCTGGTGAATATTTTATCTCGCCTTTCAAGTATCATTTTCATACCGAAAGAGGGCCCGTGTCCCACAGTGGCTTTACTCGCACTCTTTACAGTGAAACGTCTCTGTTAGAGACAGGGCGACAATGTGTTTGCACATTTCAGGAGAGCTTTTGATCAGAGAATGCAGATCAGGATTATGAATTTTTATCATCAGGGGGCTCATGAAAAAGGCATGAAGCCAAACTGTGGTCATCTGGCATAGAGCCACAGATGACAAGCTTAAATTTAAATACTGTTCATATTTACTGTGGCCTTTGTGGCCCTACAGATAGACTACTATGGGAAAACTCATTATTCCTTCCTCTGTTTCCATCTCCCTCCCTTCCCGTTTCGCTCTGCATCATTGCCCAGAGTGACAGTGATTTAAGCTGTCAGACATTTCAAGGCCTAAAATTCTCGACTTAGTGACTCACATTTAGGATCAGTGGATCTCACTTGTTTGCATTTGACCAATTTATATCCTCAGGCTGAATTTCCTGAATGCATGATGGTAATAGTCCAATCCTTTTTTTGCAGATAGCAAAAGGGTGAAATGGAAAAATAGAGATTGAGAAATATGCTAACATCAGTGATTATGGAATAATGGATAAAGGTGAAAAGAAGGGGACAAAATCTCAAGAGCAATCTATAGCGTATTCATAGAGTTATATTTAAATCAATATGTGTGTTTATTCACAAATGTTTTATTCATTGGGCACATTCTCTGCGGAAGAGAGAATAAGAAATAACTTGCATTTGCAATGCTTCAGCCAGTGCATTAATTCAGTTTGACAATATCCTGTGCATGTGTGTGTTTGTGTGAGTGCATGTTCATGTTCATCCCACCATGAATGCATGCTGGGACTGACATGCATCAGTATAGTGAGGGAGTAAATGTCGCATACCTCCAGCTTCTGATCAATCATAAGCACTCATTGAGATCACAAGAGGCTTCCCGGAACTTCAGCATATATTAGGATTACCCATCAAATTTTAAATTACAGCTCACCGACATGACCTCTAAAGGGGAAGAGACAGCGCGAGGCAAGAAGAGAGGAGAGGAAGAGAGAGGAAGAGTCAGACACAGAGACGGCAGCAGTGCCGGTGACAGAAGTGGTGACATAAATAAGATTTGGGTAAAAAAAAAAAAAAAAAAAAGAGCTGAGCCATAAATCATTTAGTTTTCCACCACTCCAAGAACTGATAAATCACCCATTCAGCGATCAGCTGTGGCTAGCCAAGGGACCAGATCTGGGTTGGGATTCAGCGGAGACTAAATCTGGGTTAGCGAGTGATTTAAAAATGCTGAAACCACTGGAAATGGGCCTTTGATAGAATCACATGTTCAGCACTTGCTGTAGGGAAACTGGGATACACATACAGTCTTACCATAACCTGAGAAGTCTATCTGAAAGGTTATTTACAGATGCTTAAGACTAACTTTCTCATTAACTCTTGTGTTTTGTTGACATATACTGTATATCCCACAGACACCACCACTGTATGTGTAACAGTAATAATTACCACATCTAACAATTTCCTTAATTTTCCCTGTTTTTTAACCTTATTAAAGCCCTATACATACAAAAGTTTTAAACTGATAACCCTTCCTTTTGCCAAACACTCACTGAGCATCTTTTATACACCAAATAAAGAAATATTTCATTTTTTATGTGATATGGATAATAAATATATTCCTTGGTGTTTTTCAAAAAATAAAAATAAACGGTTATACAGTTAAAGACACTGTAATCCGATTACAGATATCTACATAAGACTAGGCTTATTTTAGATTTAGGAGTATAAAAATGTGCAAATACCACTGATCGCATTTACGTAAATGTCATATAATTTGGAAAAGTAATAATAGTTTCATGGTGATAAAACAATGTTGTGTGTTTTTTTTTTTTTTTTGACTATTGCGGTCTCCAGTACAAAAACACAACATTAGCATTAAAATAATAGGAAAATGCTTTTGATATAATGACTACTCATGAATATATAAGCGAAGAAATCCAACTGTCCATAACCAAAATATTGTATCACTGGAAAAGAAAGTATTTCAGATCTTTTACTTGAGTAAAAGACGATGACAAACACAGTGGCGTTTTCAAAAATGGTGGGGTGTTGCGTCGAATACTGTTTACCCTTAGATATGGTTTTAAGAGGAGGGAACATTATTTAACGTACAGTACTACACTGATGTAAAACAAGAAAACGTAGCCTACATACAATATACATCATATTTTCCTCACAGTTTACCACAGGTGATAATCAGACTGGGTACATACCTGTCATCCTCGGTGCTGCTCAGTTCCCCCATCTGGGTGGGTAGCTAGCTTGGACGGCCGAGTCCAAGTCTAATTTCACCGCGCTTCAGGTCCTGAAAGTCTGTTCTTGACCAGGTACCGTCGCCTCCGAATAACAAACGCGAAGCCTCTTCGCCGTCAAGCTAGCAGTTAGCCTTCATGAAGTCTTGAGAACCACTCCACGTTAAATGTAAATATTTTACTCGCGGTTTGGTTTAGAGCAATATCCCGCGGCTGGTGAGCACCGAGATGTTTAGTCTCAACTTCTTCTTCAAAACACAGACTTTGAAAATGCGTTTTGTAGAAGATAATACACATCGTTTACGGTAGCCGAAGCAGTTAGCTAGTATCTTATTTACCAACTTCCGCCATCTACGAGCGAATGACGTCAACAGTGCGTTGCAAACAGCCAATCAAATTGCAGCCAGTCATTTGAGCATGCGCACTGTCGTTTTTCCGCACTGCAGGCACATAGCATTGATGCAGCTGCAATTAAAACATTATTTAAAACTATTATACTCAGTCACTTATGATAATTAACTTATGATAATTTAGATGATGACAAAAAAACAGTATGTGTCAAAACAGAAATATATTATATCTAAATCATGTCTAAATCATGTCACTAAATCACACTTTTTCCTCCTGTCAGTAGGTGGCAGCACTTGGCACAATTCAGCCATGTAATTTAAAAAGTATTGTATTCAAAAATTTGCTTTAAAGTACTCATTATGCAGTGTCACTACCTAAGTATTTATTAATTATTACTAATGCATTCTAAGATACTAATGCATACTTGTGCATTCACATGTAGGCAGCATGTTATGTCTAGCTGGTAAAATAAAACAAATTTTTAACTTTCTTTGTACATTGTTGGGTAGTTTATCCTATTATAATATATTTAATAAACTGGTAATGTGTTGTTGTATTAAGCAACTAGTAACTATGTACTTCCAAATAAATGTCGTGGTGTAAAAAGTACAATATCTACCTCTGAAGAGTAGTTAATTATAAGTAGCTAAAACTGGAAAATTATGTAATGTACAAGTACCTCAAAGTTGTTTTCAGCTACCTTTAACCACTGTTTAATGTAATATACAGTATATATGAAGGACAATTGATGAGGACTCGCAGCTCTGTTTTCAAAATAAATGTCTATTTTATCACATATTAAAAGTGTTGTTGCTAACATTTTTATGTAGACAATTTAAATAATAATAATAATAATAATAATAATACATCCACAGAGCTTTTAGAAAGATGCTGAATAAAAGTATGGCTTTTCCTGAAAAAAATGTGATTGTGAATTAAAAATAATTTTAAAAATTAGCGGGTCCAAAATGAACGTTTTGTTTATCTCTGTAGAAGATATCTGACGTTTGGTTCCCACTTCTATCAAGACTTGCGAGCCAATAGTATAACAGCGTTGGTATCATGTGGTATCTCTGGGTCATCAGTGTGGAAAAAATGGATAAATGGTGGAGACTGATGGTCTCTGCCTCGCAACGACTTGTGAAGTGAATGCAATAGAACAGGATGCATTAAACTTTAATTACAAAATATGCAAATGAAATATATATAAAAACAGCAATAAGAAATAATGTTGCCAGGATTGCCTTCATTTAAATAATTAGCATCCCTGATAACTCCATACAGTAGTCATCCCGTCAAACATCCACCATATTTACAGTTGTCATGTGAACAAGGTCTTCAGCCCCATCCTATCATGCAGTACATGATAACTGCTGAGGCAGTGAAAACCATCAGCAGTGGCTCCACACGAACACACAAAGATTACAGCTGATATCTGCTAAAACCTGCTGCTAGACTTGACACAAATCCAATCTCTGGGCAGTTCTGTAACTGTGAGCATACACTGAAGTCATCAAGGCACCCAGCGGGGCGGCCAGCCCACGCCTGATGTTCCCTGGACGCGCTGTGTGGAACCAGGCTGGACCTGTGATGACAGATGGGCGCTGAGATACCAGAGACCTGCGTGGCAGACACTTTCCCCCGCAGACAGTGTGTGGTGACAGCAATGAGCCACCTATAAAGCACAGGGGAGGGGACGGGGGAGGAGAAGAGGGTGGGACGTGTGGAAAGAATGATGGGTAGGCGACACAGTGCTAGGCAACAGGCTTATGAATCACCCAGGGGTATCAGTCACATAAGTCACAGACACAAGCTCTGGATGAGACGGTGCCAGAGGAGAGGCATATCATGACATTCAAATTGATGCCATTTGCAATTTTGACCCCGTTTAACCATCTTTTCGTTCTTATCAAAGCTGACTTGGTGTTGACAAATGTTTCACTGTAGAGCAACTTCTGTCAGGGATTGCAAAAGCCAGAGGTGGAAAGAAGGTCTTCAAGTCTTTTACTCAAAGCCATAGACGCTCAGGCTCCAAAGCACCCACAGGGAAATCACACTGTGAGCTGACATTACTGGAAAAATACTTACGTTGTCCAATGAAGATAAATATAGGGATGGACATCATGTTTATGTATTACATATAAATGTCAGCATCTCACCAAGGAGCAACTTCAGATATGAGCAAACATTTTTTTGCTTGTTTACAACTTGGACACTTGGCTTTTTTAATAGATATTTTATTTTATTTTATATTTTTATGTTGGTCATTGGTGCTTTTTATGTACATTTATATAATATTTATACATACACCCATATTTTCACTACTTGTGTACATAATAGACATGTCTGTTCCTTACCTTTATTAGTCCGAATCAGATTTATTTTCCAAACACATACATACATACATACATTCATACATACAAGGACTCTGGTTTTGATGCATCTCCCTCAATGTAATTACACAGAAATAGAAATAACAGCTAAGCACAAGGACAATACAGCTGGACAATAAGTGTATTTATGAATATTTTATAAAAAAATATAAAAAACACCAAGGGCTAGCTAAAAATAAGAAATAAAACATCTATATACAAGTTGTGTTCTGTACATTGTAACCAATACAAAAAGTGCAAAGGAATAAACACTGAATGGATATACATGGACTAGATGACTATGTGTCTATATACTGTATATACAGTGTGTATGATTTACTTTATATTGTGACAGATATGTATATATTTTAAAAAGTGCATTTAAGACTAGAATTATAGTTTATAACAGCAGCAGTGCTATTGACAGTGTATGACTGATTTGACTGACTGATTGCAAAAGACATACATTTTACATGTAATTTTATACAAAAATTAACAGCCTAAATGATGTAGTACTTTGCTAGATGTTTTGTAATGTATGACACAAACCTCCTGATAGTTTTGTTCTTGTTCTGGGCAGTTCCCTAATGAGATTCATAGTATAACTATTAATGAAGTATTGCAGTTGTCTCTATTTTTAAATGCACATTTCCCTTGTCTTTACCTCATACATAGGCTCCAAATCGCATCCTTTTTATTTTTAGTTTTAGTACACACTGTAAGTGGCCTTACAAAGTGCATACTGTTGCATGCAGTATGCATACAATTGGGACATACTATTCTTTCATAACATTGCACCTTGAGCTTTGCTCATACATGCGCTGCACAGAGTACTGTTGGTCAGAATAGCCAGAAAGGCATGCTGACTTGTGCACAGCAGATCACATGCAGTAGTAGGACATCCTGGTATGTTCATTCTGTCATATTAAATAGTATTGTAGTATGGGTGTTGGAACACCCATACACAGATTGTATCTTGTCTTCTGTCTTTGTAGTCCACATGTGCCAGAGGTCTTATGTCAGGGTGTATCGTAAGTGTGATGTGTGAAATGAGTGGTGCAATATTTATAATGTTGAAAAAAATAAATAAAATATTCAAGTTTAGTTCCAGTTCTTCTGTACTTTCATAATATATTTTTGTTAAATTTCAATCCCTTTGCAACTGAAAAAGCTTCTGCAACATCCTGGTAATAATCTGTGAATAAAGATGATTTAAAAGACATAATTGCTTTGTGAACACTTTCCCTGTACAGTAGGTGCCTACAAGCCACTACTGTGCCAAATAAATATAGATAGTTGTCAGCATGAATGTAAAATTCTTCGTTATTCATTGCACACTGGGCATGCTCATCCTTTGGGTACTTTTTGGTGGTCCAATAAAAGTGTCCGCTGGCTCCGAAGAAATACGTTTCAAGATGAATGAGGAAGAAAAGAGGAAGTGTAGAGCATCCCGACTCTGCTATTGCAGCTTTTCACATTCCAAAGTGTCAGCATATTCATAGCGTTAACTCTATCAGTGTGTTTTATTGCTATAAAAGCTAGAACAGACCTACGATAGCTTATCATTACACCCCCTGAATGATTTCACAGCTCATAGATTCATTTGGTCCAGTGAATAATGCCACGGTGTGTGCAGCGGTGCCAGTAAAATTCCTGCTGAGGCACACAATCCAATATTAGCAAAGTGGATACAGAAGTCACACTGTAGCAAATCTCCCGTGTGAGTGTGTTTGTGTGCGGCCGAGAGAGAGAGAACATCCTGCTATGATCACAGAAGTGTCATGGCACGACTGCTGCCAATGAGTCATTATTCACATAACAAGCTAACATGGAGGCCTTCTGTGCCTTGCATTTCAGTGAGAGAGCAGGCGTATATCAGCGGTTAGAGAGCACTTGTTAGCCAAGACAACACTTCATTATCACAGGCTGAGACCGCAGCCCAGACACTCTTGTATCTGACGCCGGGGAAGCAGTCATCGTGTTTATGTCACAGGCATACTGATGTCTGAATTTCTGAATTCAGAGCAGCAGACATATTGGAGGGGACTTCAGTTTGACGAAAAGCCGGGCAGTTTACCAGGGCTGCTGCTTCAAGTCTTTCCATCACCAACGCTTCTTCAGTTTTTGACAAGACGATGTCTAAAAACCAGACAAAAGCCTCAAAAGCTGTTCGTCTTTGTCATCTGAGTTATGAGTAGCAGTTTCTCAGCTCACGAGCTGTGCACAGACATTTTATAAATCACTCAGAAAACTCAGCAGCTCACTTCAAAATATGTAAAGCCGACAATCCTCATGAGAAAAAGTTCACTGCTCGTATTGATGAACGCATGGATATTCATCCCCCTGACTGCAGTTTATCTTTTAGCATCAGCATTTTAGCATCTTTCAGCTAACTGTTTTGGTTCCACAGCTCACAACTTAACTGTTTTGGTTCAATCTCAACCAGACTGTATATAAGAACTGGATATAGTCACCATAACATCACTTACTGGTTAGTGGACTGCCACTTTGAGGCCCTGAGTTCGGTATTTTGGCCTTCGCCATATTGGTTTTTGGCGGCCTAGTCTAGCAGGTAACTCAAAAAATTGCAAAATCTGATCTGAAATCTGCAAAAACTTGCAAACACTCGTGCGTGACTCCTTGCCCGACAACTGATGTTAACTATTCGACATAGGGGCGGCAGTAGCTCAGTCCGTAAGGACTTGGGTTAGGACGCGGAGGACGCCGGTTCAAGTCCCCCATGGACCAAGACCAACTGGTTGCTGGAGAGGTGCCAGTTTACCCCCTGAGCAAGGCACCGAACCCCCAACTGCTCTGGGCGCTTGTCAGGAGCAGCCCCCTCACTCTGACATCTCTCCATTGACATGTATATGTACTGTGTGAACAACAGAGTGTAAAACTGAATTTCCCCACTGTGGCACTAATAAAGGAATATCTTCTTCTTCTTAAATGCCTAAGCTTAACCATCTTGTGAGAGTTTCCTCCACTCACGGGTTCCTTTCTAGGTACGACAATCTTGTTTTTTTGCAACCAGATGTGACACAAGTGGTACAAGTGAACACTGAACGGGACATTTCTAACTTTCATTAACTGAAAACACACCGTGAAAGGGTTAAAGGTCTAAGAAGAAAAAAGGGACAACTCCCAGACCGGACAACGCCGTGGTAGCAACCTGTCAATCACAAGGTAGCCACGCCCTAAAGCATCCATCGTGGTCTATTTGACTCTAAATAGGACCATAATTTACTAAACAAACATCATTCTGTATTGAAGAAGACTTGAAACTGGTGATTGAGACCATAAACTCATGTTTACAATGTTTACTGAGGTGATAAACCAAGTGAGAAGTAGGCTCATTTTCTCATAGACTTCTATACAGTCAGACTAGGTTGATGTAGAAGCAAAACAGAGCTAAAAAGTGAGTGTATATTGGGATTACACTCATTGTGTGGCCAGACACATGTTACTCCCTATCTGCTGAATGTGTAACTAAGCAGCTGGTTTTCTATAGCATCTTGAAAAAGGTGATAATGTGTCAATTTTGAATCTGAATACTGAAGTAAAGCTGCACCATAGATGGTTTCTTCAACTCCTTTCACTGCTTACATGTCAGCCTATATTCACATATTCTTATTATGCCCCTCATCTTTCTTTATTCTTCCTTTCTTTCACATGAATAACACCATTCCTTCAGTTTATTCTGCGTCAGTTGCTCCTTTATTTGCAGCTTTTCAAGCAAAAACCATCATCCCCAGCAATCACACTACATCTTCTTCAGAATATAGTCTACCATAGTTCATAGTCATTTCTTTATAAATGTTGATTCATTATTTATAGGCTACATGCTTTGCAATTCAATGTATGCATTTATAAAACATGCCATGATTAAGTGAAGAATATCTGGTTGGTGTGTGCACTATAACTAGTAATGAGGATGAATCATCTGTCTGAATGTGACTACAGGGTTTCAGCTATTTATTGATGAACTTCAGAAAGAACAACGGAGATGTAGCAAGTTATAGTCAAAAGGGATACTGACAAACTTGCAAGGTTATAATTATGCACAGATTATTGCTGATAAAGTCATAACAAGTTCAGCTTTTTATCCTCTTCGTACTGATTTATACTAAATGTTTAAACATAGAAGTGGCAATACACAGTGCTGGAATGTAACTAAATACATTTACTCAAGTACTGTGCTTACCAGTAAGCGCAAATATTCCTTTACATTTCAGAAAATTCAGGAAAATGCTTTTGCTCCACTCCATTTATTTGACGATTTAAGTTACTTTAAAAGCCAATCGATAAATAGATAAATGGAGAAAATAATCAGCAGATGAATCCATAATGAAAAAGATCATTAGTCACAGTCCTGAATTTAATAGTTAAAAATTAGCTCCACCTCAACCAATGGTAAAATTCTGCTTTTATATTAAAATATGAGTAATAATAATCTAATAATATAATATCAGATAATATCGGTGTCAACTTTTGTTTTAATGATTATTTCATATTATTTTATTTTACTTATTTTAATAGTATAACTGTCATGGGGGACATTTTAAAAATGTACTTTTAAAAAATGATATATATTTATTGATTTTATCATTTTAACATTTTGTACATACAACACAGAACCTTCCCCCAAATTAAACAGTGTTGAAATAATAATACCAATAAAAAAAAATCATTTGAAGTAAATAGCTAAACATGAAGTTAAAAGTGATACATGATTACAGTAAAAATATAATGAAGTAAATAAGTAAAGTAGATAAATCCATAAATAAATAAAATAAGTTAAATTAAGAATGTGGTCAGAAATGCATTGAGTACTTTTCTGTTATTTTATTTGCCTGATTATACTAACATAACATTACTTAAGTAACATTTTTAATGCAAGTCTTTACTTGTAGTATTTTTACAGTGCAGTATTAATAGTTTTACTTCAGTAAAAGATCTGAATACTTCCTCCACATTGGGTATAACAGTACTCTAGTTGAAGCCTGGTTGTCCAGTTAAAAGTTATCACTGTTCAGTCTGCCTAAAGTCCCCGCTGTCATGAGGTTAAAATAAACACTGGGCTGTTCAAATGTCTGCTCTTTAAAACAGGACCAGAAAGTGTCGATCAGTATAACCGTTTAATCTCTGATCCTCTCCGGATTCAGTCTGTCATTTTAATAACTGTTTATTCACATGCAAAAACACGGCGTCTCTCCTGCATGCTAATAGGCAAAGAAGAGCAACTTTTCCGATTCAGTCTGATATCAGACGCCGCTGACAGAAGCAAAAGAGAGAGAGAGGTGGGGGTGAATGACAGAGCGTAGAGAGTGGGTTTGGGGTAATTTAAATACAATTCTTGATAGGTTTGAAGTTAAAGAAGACAAGGTTGTTTCCGCTTGGGTAACAGTAAGTATTAAAACATTGCAACAGCATAAAGTGGACGTGTCATCTACTATAAACCACAGAGACGTCTCAGTTGCTTGGGTTGGTCGTATCCATGTGAATAAGGAAGTTAAGGTGCTTTCTGATACCTGCTCACACTATGAAAATGGACTATTTTGTTTGTGCCACATTCATTTTAGGAAGTCATAAATCATAGTTACAGGTTTCTCTCTTCCGTTTTCCCTCCACACTGACTGGAGTCAAACCATAAAACACAGCAGATATGTTTATATATATATATATATATATATATATATATATATATATATATATATATATATATATATATATATGTATATAAAGAGATATTGAAAATGTTACTTGAGTAGAAGTATATAAGCATGAAACTGTCCTTAAAGTGGTCAAGAAAAAAGTTCTCAATGCAGTGTAAATTATTTGGCATAAAAAATGATAAACAATTATTAAAATAGCTGCCAATTAATTTTCTATCAACACACTAATAATTTCACTTGTGCTTAAATATACTGCTGGGTACTTTAGCCAATATCCAAACATAATATTGTACAAGTTCTTCATATGTTTTGTATGCAAAAATCTTGCTTTTTCAAAATAACTAAAGATATCATATCAACACATTTATGTGGTGGAGAGTAACACATAAAGTAAATACTCAAGTAAAGTACAAGTACCTCAAATGTGTACTTAAGTAGGCTACGGGACTAGAGTAAATGTACCTTGCTACATTCCTTTCATGTGATGTTGAGTTGAACCTCTTTCACTTTGCTCTATAATTTAGTCTATAATGTGTTGGATGTATAAATCTTACCAATTATATTAAATCACTGATTCCTCCCAGGGAGTTAACTCCACCACCGTTGCCATGGTGACCTGTATTGTGTGTTGTAATGAACAGTAACTAAGAGCAGTGGGGCTTAGACATCAACAGTTTCCTTGTCAACACCATTTCATACTAATCTTTTCTTTCATTTCATTCTTCAGTCTGAATTAAAGAATTTACTGCTTGTTTTTTAATTATTTATTTTATTCTACATTTTGTAAACCAACTTCAAAAAGCGCTGAATAATTCTGAAGTATTATTATTATTAAAGGAAACCTAGTACGCTTTTGTGCTTTTTCCCTTTCCTTTAGTGTGTTATATAGTTTTGTGCTTATAAACAGTCTGCATAGTTACAAAGCCCAAAGTCACACCAAAGGGAGTTACTCTCCCCCACAGACACTCCTGAACTGCCTAAAACGCCTCGCTTTTCTTAACGTAACATGGTGACGTCACCAAGTAACACATTTGCATAATACCTGCCAAGCACCTAGTTTGACATGCTCTCAAACAAAGCTAGTTAGAACGGAGCTGGAGCAGAGTCCAAAGAGTTTGGTTTGGTTGACCAATCACAACAGCTGACCAATTTGTGAATTTCTCCACTGTGGGACTAATAAAAGAATATCTTATCTTATCTTATCTTATCTTATCTTATCTTATCTTATCAGAGCAGACTGAGCTTTTCACAAGGGGCAAAGATGCTGCAGCAAAGCCGGTATGAGAAAAATAAAACGTTTTTTGATCATTAGAGCATGTAAACATGTAGTAGAAGCCTAAATATAAGTATGCACCTGAAAATAAGAAGCACAGTAGGTCCTCTTTAATCATTTGAGAAGTTAAACTGCTATGCTAATAATCAGCATGTTGTTATATCAAAATAAGATGCATAGTATTGAATGTAGCCAGCTGATTTTCATCAGCAGTAGTCAACCCAAATAGGACCAAACTAAACAGTACAAATAGCCCCCGTGTCCTTTAGCTGCATGTGATGGAGAGGGGTGAGAATATCACAGCCAACCAATGTGTAATTTACAAAGAAAGATAAATGGATAAAGCAGTGAAGCAGGAGCATCAGCATTCATCATTTTGGTAAGATTGTCATCTTAATTGTATTACACTTTATTCCGCACAACGCAGAGATGTGCAGCTAAGCAGCGCCACGCTCTGCATTTTGTTTTGTGTCTCAGAGATGAATAAAATATCAGCAGATGTTATAGAAATTAAAGTGATGCTTTATTGCTCTGTAGGTGAGTTACCATTTGAAAACTATGATTATGGCTATTAAAACCTTCTGAGACCTGATATCCTGACTTTACTGTCTTGTGATCATGGTCTCCATGGTAACCCTTTCATATTTTTTACAACTTGACCTCACTGTATAAACTGACCTGTGGTGACCTTTACGATAATCACAGCCTCATGTAATTTTACAGCCACAAACTAGAGACCCAGAGCATTCAGAGGATGGATGGCTTTACTAGCTAGACTGACAATAAGGAGGTTTCTGAGCAGTTGACACAACAGAGGTGCTCACCATCCAATCACTGAAAAATGCAATTCTTGTGAAAAGTTTTGATACCACATTACAACATGGCTTTTTCTATGGTGTTCTTCAGCATCTTGGTGTCTTAATGAGGTATTATAGAGGACTTATTGATCATTTTTTATCAATTCTTGCATATATATATATATATATCAACCCCCAAAAATGCTGTAGAAACTTATGAGACATAATAGAGCGTGGATATGGTCATCATATACTTCTATCATAATGTTATAAACCCTTATACATTTTCACAATTCATTTTAATGAATGAATTAAGCAATTCATGTTTATTTCTGACTTAGACCAACTTGACACAGTGCTGAGCTGCATCTCATTAATCTTCAGGTTCCCAGCTTTCAGATGATGTAGGTCACTTGCTATCTCCCCCTAAAGACCCCCTGTACCCCAATAAAAAAGAAGAAGACAAAACCAGGTCTATTGTGGGTCTCAGGGGGTTAAAGGGGCTCAATATATGGTATTTATTTAAAGTAACAGCATCTTTACATCCGATTCTGCTGTGTATAAAGTAGCTACCAGACAGATCAGACTTTGGGAAGAAACTCTTGATAAGAAAGTAAACTGTTCCCGTTTTTGTTGACTGCTGATTTCACATGTGCAGTTGTTTTAAAAGGCGGCGACAGCTGCCGTCTCTTTCTCTTCCTGCTGTCAGGACGAGCTGATTGATAAAAACTGGTGCAGCAAAGGACTCTCTATCTGCTGCTTTGCTCATGACAAATGTAGCCTCTAAGTGTTTGTGGCAGGCTGTGATCCTGCAGGACCCTTCATGTTTCGTATGAGCGTTCAGTTTTTTTCATTAACTCCAGGTGCGCCGCCATCGCTGGACTGAGCTGCACAGCTCACTCTGAGCGGCGCTTCCACTTTCAATTTCCACCACGCTCTGTTTAAACCAAGTCCAGATAGGCAGAAACGCAAGACAGACAATCTCTGCCCTACTTGCAGCTGCAGCAGGCGGGCATGCACATCATACAGACAGACACACAGACAAGTGAAGCCACAGAAGACAACCCACTTTGGGAAAAAACAGGGCTGAGGGCCAGTTCTGAATCTGCCTCTGGCTGTCCTTGACGAACCTCCGGGCCAGATCCTCCTGGGTGGTCTAAGCAGCGTGGAGCTCTGAGAAGATTTATCTGGATGGTTGACAACTTGTGCACCGCTCATCCCGGCTGCTCGCGTCCCCACAGAGAGCACATGTCACTGCCTTAAAAGCAATGCTGCTTGACATTGTGGGGTTGTTTTTATCTGGCATTCACTTTATTTTGGAGCAGTTCTGAGGAAGTTTTGAGGAAGTTCACTTTGACTTTTGTTTGTCAGTATGATTATAGTTAGTCATATTCCTACTGAAACTTTATAAGCTACTGTTTGTTTATTTGGAGCATTAGCTGTGCTATCACATCTAATAACGGCTATACAAACACCACATACACACAGCTCACAGTTACATAATGACCATGCAACACCCAGTAGCAGGAGGGAGTTAGCATTTTAGCACTTCTGATCCTTCGTCTGGACGTCAGTGGGTTTTTTTGAGTGGGTTTTTATTTATGCCTGAAATAAGGTGTTTGGTTAACACAAGTTTCAGTGTTTTGTTAACATAAAATACATCAATAAATATCCCACTCATGAACTGTGAAACCTTTATGTGTGTTAAAAAATGAGCCTACTAAACGGCATCACACCAACAAGTCCAACTTTAGCTTTTTACTTCTGGCGATTGCATTAACGTTTAAAAAAATCATAGAATTGGTGTTTATTTATGGAGATTATCTTACTAAACAAAACGTGTATCAGAAACGTTTGTTTGACACAGAGCTCATTTTCTGCAATAATCCAAAACTCAGTGGAAAAATCCCATTGGCTTTTTTTAAAGGAACTAGGGCGACACTAACTTCCTGGTTGGCCTACAAAAACACATCCCTGCAGCACTCTATAGCTACTCTTATACTCATATTGACTTAAAGGAATACTTCACCCCCAAAATGATCATTGGTATGAGAAAATCAAAAAAAAAAAAATGGAGAAATTTAACAACAGCAAAACTATCTAAAACATCCATTTATAAACCCTCACACAACTCATACAGTAGCTATAATCCATGTGTCATTTATCCAGTCGTATGCCGACTACTTCCAAAACATACCTATCTTTGCACAACGTGAGAAATTGATATACAAATAACCATTTTTGGGGTGGAGTATTCCTTTAACAAATCAGAATGACATGAAATCAGTGTGATACACAGTACATTAGGGGTGCAACTGTTCAACAAGCCCACACTTTGGTTTGTATTGCGTTTTTTTGGTTAGGGTTTGGGTTTGGTTTGTTTCGCATGTTAGGAGAAGAAAAACAACCATTTTCAATGTGTTTGAACACCAAAATGTATAAACTGATTGATTGATTAATAGCAATGAATGATTCTGTATAATATGAAGCCATAAAATGACATAAGGTAGGCTACTTAATGGTCAAATAAGCCGATGTTCAGATAACTGCCTCCTGCACTGATCAGCCATGACATTATATCACACTGATGGGTGAAGTGAATAACAGTGGCACCTGGCAGTGGGTGGGATATATTCGGCAGCAAGTGAACATTTTGTCCTTAAGTTGCCATGTTGAAAGCAGAAAAAAATGGGCAAGAGTAAGGATTTGAGTGACTTTGATAAGGGCCAAATTGTGATGGCCAGATGACTGGGTCAGAGCATCTCCAAAACTGCAGCTCTTGTGGGATTTTCCCAGTCCGCAGTGGTCAGGACCTACCAAAAATGGTCCAAGGAAGGAAAACTGGTGAACCGGCGACGGGGTCATTGATGCATATGGGGAGAGAAGGCTGGCCTGTGTTGTCTGATCCAATAAAAGAGCTACTGTAGCTCACATTGCTAAAAAAGTTAATGGTGGTTCTGATAGAAAGGTGTGGGAACACAGTACATTGCAGTTTGTTGCATATGGGGCTGTGTAGCCACAGACCAGGCAAGGTTTCCATGCTGACCCGTGTCCACCACCAAAAGTGCCTACAATGAGCATGTGAACATCTGACCTGGACCACGCAGCAATGGAAGTAGGTGGAAGGTGGAATCACGTTTTGTGGATGGATTTTTTGTTTTTGTGGATGGCCAGGTGCGTGTGTGTTGCTTACCCGGGGAAGACATGGCACCAGGATGCACTATGGGAGGAAGGCGAGCCGGCGGAGGCAGTGTGCACACTGCAAAAATGGTTCAAGAATGGTTTGAGGAACACGACAACGGGTTTGAGGTGGTGACTTGGCCTCTTGGGACGTGCTGGACCTACTCAGCATCAGGCAGGTGGTCAAAATATTATTCCTGATCAGTATATATGTATCTGGCACATCATCAAATAATGAGCAGGCCTGTATTTAACAGTGGTTCAACAAGTTCAGTTCATACGTTACTGTTTTTTACCGTTTGTATTTGTATCCCTAATATACAGTACATACAATATAACAACATTTCACTATAGAGCGTTATGCAAAAATGCTGTGGAATGACAAAAACCTTAAAGGCAAATGCCGTATTTGTTTAACTTTATCACTTAAAAATATCCTATTATTGTAGCACTGAATCCAAAATTACAGAATAGTTGTATATCAATACTAACAGAAGAAGTTTTGTACAAAATATAAGAGGCTTTGTCAGTAGATATTTCTAATAAAAACAAGTGCAGCAATTAAGAAATCTCTTTTTAACCTCATCTGGGCCGTCTTGCTCTAATAAAATCTCATCAGCGTCACTGTATCTGTAACAGATCACTCCTGGATGCCACTACTATGGGTAAAAAGCTCCGTAATTAGCACTGACCACAGCATAATTGACATTACTAGCAACAAAATTGAGTACATTTGTCAAGACAGCCTCTGTAGAAGCAGCATGCTGAAGATAAACTAGTCTCTCTGGTAACTTCTGACTGAATTTGGGTCTTTTTTTTCAGCGGCAGCAGATGTTGAAAACAGGAAAATGACATTTAGCTGTCTCAGTCAATGTCTTACTGTTTTCATTAAAATTTAAAAAAATCCATTTCAGCTTCTTTTCTTTTATACGTGAGTGAAACCATGTCACCAACAACAGGTTGCAGTTTGAATGTGTTTTTCCACACCCACAGTGAACACATATTAAAGACACTTTTCAGTGGAGCCCAATGCAGTGACAATAATTCAGTGCAACAACCAGGAAAAACCCTGTTTACAACCCAGAAGGTTTCTATCTTCTATATTAGCTGAAAGCCCAGAGGAGTGTGTTAGACTTCATCCCTACAAACACAAACAGGCCTCCAGCCTCATTACAGCTCCTTTTTAAATGTGTTCCTGAGCCGTCTATCTACAAGAATGTATTTTAAGAGATTATTTTTACACCTCTGGGTCATTTTAAACCAAATAACTGCTCACAATTATGTTTTCCTAATTATGATTATTTCATGATTACATTACAGAGCTCCCTGGCCGTAGCAAACACAACACGGCCTCCAGGCTATTGGGGGAGCGAGGTGACAGTGTCACTGAAAGCAATTAAAAAGCTATCAGAGGCAGCTGAAAAGAAAACATTTCCTATTAGACTGCAAAGTTAACCACTGGCCTGAGCCAAATGTGGCCACAGGAGCGCTAAGACGTTATTACTCTCTGCAGGCGCTCTGCTGTTATTCCTCTGTGGTGCTGGATGCTAAAGTGGGCTCAGTAATGACCGCTAACAGCACTTTGCACCACTGCTCTACAGAATAGCACATCAGGAGCGCTTGTCTCTACTCCACTTGTCATTGGTCACATGAAAAGTAAATTTCAACGCGTTATTTTACTCCAGCGTAGGATGCAGGGACGTGGGTGGGACTGTCCCTCCCTGGAGGCTGATTGATCAACCAGTAATTAAGTCCCTTCAAAATAAAGTCTTCATGCAGCTCCCAGATGTGCTGCCACTATATTCTTTACACCTTATTCAGTGGACTATTTAGATGAATCCATGCTAAAAGAAAAGAACACAGGATAATATAAAGTATTTCCTGTTATGTTTATGAATATGTCCCGTGTTGAACTGAATTGTGTTTTTTGTTAAGATTTCCTTTTTTTCTTGTTCTGTGAATATTTGGTAAAGAACTTTACATGTATGTTTAGCACAGAACAAATCATGTACAAACAAGATAAGAGGAGTGATGCTAAAACGCTGCAGTTGAGTAAAAAAGGATAATATCAGAAACGGGCTATGAATAATTTAACACGCCAGTGTGGGTCCAAACCCTAATTAAACCTACAACATCACATATACCCTTTTAGTTACATGCACACTGATAATTTAAAAGCACCGCTCTGCACAACAAGCCAGTCTTGTTTGAGTTTCTGTACTGTGGAAGCAATGTAAACACTGTTTTTCTATAAGGGGTTTATGATATATATGATATTCAGTATATACACACAGCCCTCCCCTCTGAGCTCTGAGGATTATTGTGCAAAAGCTCTTAACTTAAATAAATCCCACTTTCTTCCCAGAATACAGCTCCTCATGCCTCAGTAGTATTTCCTCGGACATGTAGTTTTTAGGGGTTAAAGGGATTCAGAGACGGTTCCCACAAGCTCTCCCATATCTACAATGTGTTGCCTTGGCAGCAAAAGGTCATCACATCAACACTGTTGGTGTGTGTGTACAGTATAAGTGTTGTTACTGTACCATCATTAAGACCCAGCTGGCTACAGTCACTATAAGGGGGTTTGGGAGTATAAGCTCTGGGTCCAGCCGGCCAGTCACATAACATCTGTGAGAAGGGACTAAGATCAGATTAATGCAGGCTATGAGGGGCTGCACACACACACACACACACACACACACACACACACACACACACACATGTTGATGAACCTGTTGTCTTCCTTGACTGTAAAAGCTGATTTTTAAGCTCTCTGGGTAATAATCAGGTCGGAGGATGGAAACAGCCCGTGGCACGAGGGCGGGAGTGGCGGCGTCAGCAGCAGCTGAGCTCGGGCGCATGTCGCCTCCTCCAGGAACGGCTCCGTCTCAGGTACTGTAAGTCACCCCGACCCCCCTGAGGGGACAGGTCCCTTCAGTAAACGCTCACGACCGGGGCAACATCATTAGGCAGCTGCTGTGTGGCAGCAGTTCTTCGGCAGAGTGATAAGCAGAAACACTCCAGCAGGAAATGCTTACAGTGCACTTGGAGGTGACAGAGATAATGTGGGCCATGCACTTGTTATTCTCTGCAGAGCTGCGCATCATTTGTACGCTTCAGCTATAAATAAAGATTTGTCACAGACCAAGATATAAAGTCTGGAGCTGCAGTCATCTTGAATCTTATGATTCCTAATTGACCGTTTACTAAAAACCTCTCACTCCAACAGAAATTGTCCAATCATAGCTTAGCAACTGGGGCCAGGATCACCAATACATCAATGCTTTTTATTAGGGCTGTCAATCAATTCAAATATTTAATCACAATCAATCACACGATTGTTCACAGTTAATCACGATTAATCATATTTTTTTTCCTCAGTTCAAAATGTACCTTAAAGGTGTCAAGTATTTAATACTCTTATTATGGGAGTGGGAGTGCTTTATGTAAATATATGTATATATTTATTATTGGAAATCAGTTAATAACAAAACATTGACAACTATTGTCCAGTAACCCTCACAGGTACTGCATTTAGTATAATGTGATTATCATAAGGTGGGCATGTCTGTAAAGGGGAGACTTGTGGGTACCAACAGAACCCATTTTCATCCACATATCTGGAGGTCAGAGGTCAACGGACCCCTTTGAAAATGGCCATGCCAGTTTTTCCTCGCCAAAATGTAGCAAGTTTGGAGAGTTATTTAGCCTCCTTCCTTACAAGTTAGTATGACATGTTTGGTACCAAAGGATCCATTAGTTTTCTAGTTTCATGTAATACTGATATCTTCACTTTCGCTTTAAAACTGAACCCGCTACAACCTAAAAATTGGAAGTTGCATTGCAGAAATTAGTGGCGTTAAAAAGATTTTGCATTTAAGTGTTAACGTTGACAGCCCTACTTTTTAGTTAAAAAACAATTTATCAACTGTCATGTAAGGGAGAGAAATATGCCTTGAGTTAGGAGGTGAAAACATTGATAAGCTACTTATGAACATAATTTATTTACCACTAAATAACATACCAAACAGGAGGCATTTATTTTAAATATGCTCTGTTAATTACGTACATGTTTAAACAGACTGTTTCAATGGTAAATAATGGTAAATGGTTCAATAATCTGGAGCAGTAAATCCGCCCTCTTATCATTGTAGACGACCATATGAACCACCAGAGAATGGAAAGCATGACAAGTGTACAGTAGGGGGGTGGGTGAATGGTAAATAGATATCATCTGCAGATGTGACTGTATGTGGTGAAACCATATTTGTGGTGAGCCTTATTAATAATGTATAATCACAGGGGAGCACTAATAGAGAGTTCAGGTTTACATAACAGTGCATCAAAACAGACAATATGATTAAAACTGCAATAAAAACTGTAGGCCTATCTAGAGTGCTGCAGGGATGACATATTTTTGCAGGCCAACCAGGATGTTAGCATCACCCTGGCTGCCTCAACAAAAAGCCAATAGGAGTTTTGAATTACTGCAGAAAATGAGCTCTGTGGTAAACAAACATTTATGATAATTACATGTTTTGTTCAGAAAGATAATCTCCACAAATCAACACCACTTTGATGATTTTTGAAGTATGAACATTATCGCCAGAAGTAGAAAGCTAACATGAGGCTATAAACAAACTACACCACGGTATACACAACCAGACTGTAAAGGCGGACGAGTCGGCGTTTAGCCATTTGTTAGCAACCACCTACATAAAGACACGTAAAACCTTCAGAATTCATGAGAGGGATATTTACTGATGTATTTAATATCGTAGGAAAAAAACGTTAAAATCTCTTCGGCCATCTAACTAAAAAAATAATTCTATTTCTGCCCAACGTATCCTCATAGATAACTTACGAAAAAATTATTCCTAATTTCTCGTTTTCCTACCAATATCCAGAAACACGTGTCAGTTTCCACTAGCTACATGCATACAGTCTTTTCAAAATAAACTTCTGTCTTCACAGGGAGAAACTTGGTTAGGATTAAGCAGCAAAACTACTTAGTTACGTTTCAGAAAAGATGGTGATTTTGGGTTAAAAAAAAAGTGGAAGTGGACTCAATCAAGTATTGAAGTTATGTTACAAATAAATCAATGTTGACTTCTGGTTTCACGTGGGAAACAAACAGCGGTCTCCTGGGTGAAAGTCTGGTATTTTTAGACCCACCCATCCATTTTGGTGTTGGATTCCTAGTCAACAAATATGCAGTGTCTATTTGTAATAGATACCTTAAAATGACATAAGTGTCAGTTGGAGAAGACAATGAGAGATATAGGACTGTGAGCATTCAGGTAAAGGTGTAAATACAGTTAAACAGAGAGACTCAGTGCTCTCAGCCTCGAACATTTAATGCTGATGGTTTTGTGCCCACTTGCAAGTCTGTGCAATAAAACTCAGAAAGGCACTCATGTTTTTGAGTCCTATCTCAAATAGACATTGACACAGTGATACACAAGAACTGCAGTGCATTACTTCTCGAAGGTAAAGCTACAAACTGTATGAGAACAGCCTGTTCGGCCAGTAGATCCCGCTAAATGATACACAGTGATCCTTTAATTTAGACTGACATCATTGTGTTTCAGAAACAGGGCGTATGCTTGACTCTAATGTGTTATTCTTATCTCAGCGGACAGATACTATCCTCCTGTGTGTGTGTGTTCGACGATTTCTGATGCAGAAGTTGTAACAGCTTTGATGGGCATCTCTGCACAACACCACACAGCAGTCATTTTCACACAGCCCCCCGAAGAAAAGTTTTCCAAAATGTCAGGTCAAAACAACAGCAACGAGCACCATCAATCCACTGACAGGCTGACAAGCGGCTATTAAACCCGGTTGAGCTGTTGACGTGAAGTCACAGCACTAAAAATAGTCGAACGGACGGGGGTTACGAGGAGCAATCTGACTGCTGAGCTGATGATGGAGACGCAGACAAAACAGAGTTTACCAAGGGGAGGGCGACATCTCCGATAAGGGCAAACATTGTTTGTGTAATTAGGCATTGAGGTATTTGTGGCAGCAAACAGATGGACTTGAGCAGCTGCAGCCATCTATCAGCCATAATGCAAAAAACACCGCTTTTCTAACAGAACAAGTGTGGGCTGGTTTCTATGGTGAGCGAAGCTAATCAGCCATTGTTGAGTGACACAAACTGAGCTCAGAATAGCCCTGAAGTACACACTCGGAGCATTAACTACAATAACCATCCATCTCTTTACCTTGACCCTACATGCGGCCCTCACACCATTTAACACCTCCCCTCGTAAGTCAGAAATGAGATGATTACTATCTCGCCTTAAAACGCCGCTTCAACGCAAGACAGACGTCAGAATGAGCAGCAAAGTGTAATTGCCCGTCTATAGAGCGCGAGATTGTTGGTTCTCCGGAAGAAGAGACAGGAGGCCTCCTTCATTTGCCACGCGATGAAACTCATTCTCAGAATATATAGCGGGGTAATTGAGCGATGAATTACTTTTTGCATCAGCAACACTCTGTGACACTGATTCTGATGTAGTAATATATTATCTCCCCCCTTTGTAGTGATTTATTCCCAAAATGGCATCCAGTGGAAACAGTCTCGTCCTTTCACACACCTGAAAAACAGCAAATTTCTCTCTCTCTCTCTCAAAATATGTGAGGGTCAGGCCTTTAGAAAGTTGGCCATGACGTTGTGCTTTTTCATTATGTAAAGTCACGTCTCTGAGTTTGACTTCTGGGTGCCGTCATTCCCTAAAGAGAAGAAATAAATGAATTTCACATCAAGTAATGCAATCAGCCGCGGTTGAACCTCAATCTTCAAAAATATGATTACATCTGCTATAATTGAGTCGACACCTCTACCTCGGATTACGCCGACTGACGAGAGAGAGGCGGGAAAAAACACATTTAATATATGTGTGATAATTGGAGATAGACGGAAAAGTTGATAAGATGGACAAAAGATACCCGTCAACAAGAAAAAAAAAAGAGGACAATCTTTATTTCAAGCTTTTCAAACCTGTATAATAAAGTGTGACAATCTCAATTCAAACCCAAAGAGGAAGTTTGGCAGAGAATGGTAGGCAACTACAAAGACCAGAAGGCAAGGCGAGGGCATGGTTTCCTTTAGTGCAGTTTCACAGTAATAATACAGATGACCTCTGTATATTTAAAAACAGCAGGTGTGCTTAGGTTGGATTACCTAAATTGATCAAGTTACAAGATTTACTGAGCTACAAAAGCACGATGAAATGAAGGATGTTGGGATTGAGGATTACGGTTACACAATAATAGCATGAACAGCTCAAAACATTCATTACTCTCTCATTACTCAGTATCACCTTAATTCCATTTAGTAGTTTGCTCAGTTGTCATTAGGTGATTTATAAAGTTTGGACGTGGACGTAGAATTAAGATTACTCTTCGCAAGGTCAAGGATGAGCTTAATGCTCATTCATCACCATGTGCTGCAAGTTCCCTTGAGAGAAAGCCTGTTACAGAAGCTGTCGTTGCTCATTTCAAATTTATAATTATTCTGCAGCTCTGTATGTTAAATATAATGCATGAATGTTTTGGATGAATAATGTAAAACAAATGCAGAGTGAATAATAATAATCCAGTGCTGCTCGAAAGGAAGAGCTTGACATTTTCAAAGTATACATATTCATTTAGATGAGTTATAGCTAATGAGGGGGGGGGGAGGCTAGCTTAGCTCTGGACATACCTAACGAACGGATCACATCTCATTTGTTTAATCTATGCATGTTGTGGTTTAGCAGGGTAGTTGGATTCTCGCGATGTTGCGAGATCACATCGCACAAAAATTCATAGTCAGGTTTCAAGTAACGCGTCTGTGTCCGGCAAGCCAGGTCACGGACCAATCAGCGCCCTTTGACGAGCTCCTGGCAGCAACGGCTAACTATGGGTACGGCTTAGGTGTGTGAGGCGACACGCGACACGATTCGTTCAACCTAATGACGACACAGAGAGGCGACTGTTCGTTCTAAGCCAAAGCGGCTCCTGAAGAGGTTAGTGTAGCTGCAATAGCATCAGTTATATCAGAGCTGAAGAGCACTGAAGGCTTTTCTCGGTTGGAAAAAACATTTTTGCTCTTCTCTTGACTGGCTTCGACAAGAGTTTGATTGACAGGTGTTTCAGCCAATCACCTGCAAACAGTTTTGAATGACGGTTTCTCAGATGATTCTGTGTAACAAACCATCTGCTGGATCAAGTTTTTACTGGGGGTTATGTGTAAAACTAAATCCTGGCCGGGTGCAGTGACTTCCTGGAGTTTCACCGTGAGCTTTGCAGGCAGATAAGACTCCCATAAAGTTACTTTAGTTTTTGTACGGATTAAACAAAAGAGATATAGCCTGTTATTAATTTTATCATCTAGCCGGGCTAGATGTCTCCCCCCACTCCCATTGTTTGTGCTAAGCTAAGCTAACCAGCTTTTTATTTTCCCTTCAGACATGAGAGTGGTATCAACTATCTGATCTCACACAAAATTGAACAATCACATTTCCTAAAAAAGTCCAATTTTAGAGTGATGGTTTCCAGCTGATTTACACTTTCATCTACCATCCCGGTTGTTTAACACGAGACTTTTCAGCGTCAAATACTAACACTGTCATGGCCGTCGGCGCTCAATATCGACGCCCAAGGCACCTTTTAGCGTCTGTATGAGATGCATCAGGCTTTCCATTAACCACGATGTAACTCCATCTACGGCAACAGTAAATGCACAGGGGAAGTGCTGTGGTGACGGAGTTTAAAGAGCGAAAGAGACAAACGAGGATGGGTCCAACAAACACAAGGTTTTCATCCGGAGACCGCTGTTTGTGTCCCATGTTCACAATGTCCAGTCACATTTTCACTGCACAAACATAGTAGTTTTTAGCCCAACCATGTTATTTTTTCCTAAAGCTAACTAAGTGGTTTTGTTGCCTAAACCGAAGCAAGTTTTTTTTGTTTAATTCACAGTGTGTTTATTATGTTTACTGTGACCAAAAAGTGATGCAGAGGGGTCTGACAAAGCGTCAGTATGCGACAAGTTAAGATGGGAACGGGTTCAATTTTTAGTATTTATGTTTTTTCACACTAGTTTTTAGTGGGCGGGGCTATACTGGAAAAAAGGTGATTCCGGTGCCTCTAACATAAGTCAGAATCTTAAGACAGTCATTGAAAAATATGCTTTCGTTGCGAAGGAAACGTCACTGTAAAGGTACGGTCACACATGCCCAAATTAACATTCACCTCCCGTTTGAAGGGGCGAAAAAACATTTGCTTCAAGTTGCAAAGGAAGTTCGCATCTTTGAATTCACGTGGAGTTCAACTCTGGTAAACTTTCAGGCAAATATCACTTCGACAGGCGCATTCGCGCATGTGTGATCGCACCCTTAATCAAATCTCAAAATTACATCCCAAGTTTTAGAGCACTAACAGGTTTACCTTTATTTTTTTCCTTCTTTAGTCACAAATATTTAATTTTTCAGTAAAGACAGGTTCTCAGGTGCTTTAACATGCTTCACTGCCAGAGAGCCCTCAAATCCAACAAGGTGCACTCTGCTGAACATTTCTCATAAAAATGGTATCACACCGGGTGAAGCAGATTTTAGGATCACTTGCTCTTTTCTTGTAACAGGCCGGCCACTTAAATCCAAGACGAAGCCACAACCCAGGCTATAACACACACTTTAGTATGAAAATAGAATAGAGATAGATTTCTGTGCCTTGAGAAAACTAACAATAGTGGGTTATGACAGAAAAAAGGGAGTTAAACTAAGCAGTAGGAGGATGGGCTTAATATTTTGTGCGCTTAGTGTACGTCTCAGTGCATCGGGATTTAAACTTCAACCTGCCGACTGAATTCAATATAGCAACCAGTGATGGAAGACAGATTGAAATATGGAAACAGACAGAGCCAGTCTATCTGAAGAATAGGAGTTGTTAAAAGCCGCAGGAACTACTGATGCATGTTATGGGTGTCTGCTGTTCAGGTACAACCCAGCTACACAAGGAATTCTGAGCAGGTTGGCCATGTCGTAAAAAATGTGCCATAGTCCTCTATCAAACAGATTGATACCAATTATTTCAACTCTCATAAATGTACACTAACAAATGGCTGGCACAAGGAATAAGTAGCACGACTGTCTCGGCACTTTGCACCCCTAGAAGAAGAAATGATTTCAGGCAATAACGTACAATAAAAAAAGCACAATTCATTTATGGCAGATTTTCCTTCTTGGGCACTTTGCTTTCTACATGTGCCATGATAAGCCTACTTTGGGTTGGGGGGGGGGTTAACAAAATGTCCATGTATTCATGTTATTAGTTTGAAGGCAGGTTTCTACTATTCTAGGATATCACAGTAAGCTGGAATTAAAAAAGAAAAATAGAAGAGATTGGGACATAAAAAGAAGATAGTGGTCACAAAACGACGAGAGAAATGGTCGCACATCACATGGAAGAAACCACTGCTTGGTCGAATCATAATAAATAAGTGGCTCGTTTGGTTCGTCCCACAGTTTCTTGAACATTATGGGTTCAAAACACAGTCGTTAAAAAGGCTGTTGGTTTGAAACGATGTCTTCACTGAGCAGCTGACCTTAAACACAAAGATGGGAGAGCAGTTTGTGCTAGAGGGGCTTTGAGGGGGAGTGATATGAAAGACAAAGAAGCAGAGTAGTAACACATTGATATGTCTTTGAGTTTCATGTCACTGCATTTGACTAGACTTATCATCCTCTATCCGGCGGGAGCCCCTGTGTTAATCGGTTTTCTTCTCCTTGGGATCCTTCTCTCCAACATCGTCGTCCTCGTTCTCGCCCTCTTCGGGGCCCTCCAGCTCAGCGGCACGTTGCCTCTCCTCCTCCTCGTCCTCCTCTTCGTCAGTCAGGCCCTCCCTCTTGAGCGCATCCATGTCGTCCGAACCATCATCCGACTCAGCCGTGCAGATGCCGTAGCACATCAGGCTAATTACACCCAGCGGTAGGCCGAAGAGGAAGCAGCCCAGCAGCGGAGAGCTGCGAAACACTGACTGATGTAGGAGAGGAGACAACAAAAGATGAAAGGGAGACACAGAGGGGGAAGCGTGAGGGAGAATATGGAGTCAAAAGTAAAGAGATGTGAATGGGTTGAGGGAAATAATGGAGTAAATCAGAGAAAGAAAGGAGAGAAGAGAGTAACAGGATTTTTCTTTTACAATAAAGTACTACTAACTACTATGAGAACATGCTCTCCACTTCTCTGAAAGGCACTATGCTCTTGATATAAACGTACACATTACAGATTTAACAAGAACCAATACTTAAAAACAAACAGTCTGAATCCGCTTGTGAGAGGAGGTCTAGGAGCGTTTCCAAGCGAACCCTTGTAGAGCTCATTTGCAGTGAGAATATAATCTGACCCAACTGCAGGAAGTGAACCAAGGGATTACAGGCATCTGTTGACATGAACACAGGTCGGCGACCGTTAAACATGAGTGGGAGAGGACGGACCTGGACTTCGGAAGAAGACCAATGGTTGCTTGACATTTGGGCTGACGAGAACATACAGAATATGCTAAACAGAGTCTGCAATAACAGTGACCTTTATAAAGTAATTCGAGGAAAACTGGAGAAGGGATTCGTCATATTCTAAATATAGTGTACACTTAGATTCATGTTTTGGTTTTTCTTAGGTGAGCTTTCATAGGTGGCTAAAATACATTTGGCTGCTGCCTCCGTCCACAGCAGTACATTGCTTTGCTCCTGTGCTCCAAACTGGGGGTGTGCCGACTGTCATCTACTGTGGGTAATACACTGACTATGAATAAATACCTCATACATCCCCACTTCAAAACACCCGAACTATCCCTTTAAAAGGCAAAAAAGGATGCAGAAAATATTGATAAAATGGTCTACAAGCTCATTTTGGCCCCAGGCCCCAAGATGGGTAAATCCAGCCCTAACCTTGTTTCTTAAATTCACACATAAAACCAAAAACACACTAAAGTTTTATCCTTTCGTCCATCCTCTCAGTTTTTCTTCAATATATTACAGCATAAATGAGGAGTGAGTATGTGGCTGTTTAATAGAAGCGTTACATCTCTCTCAACAGCAGAGTTTACAGCAGTAAAGAGCCTCCCATTAGCTATTAGGTAGACAGAATTCAAAATCCCATTTAGAGATCCAAAAATATTTGTGTGAAAAATTGCAGACAGGCTTTTATGTTTTTAGCGGAGACACATTTTTTATTCATTCATGTATTCATTCATTTGCATTACGCCATTAAGCTCCGCGAGCGTGTTCAGAAGGCAGGTCACAAATCATTTGCAGAAACCCGGGCAGGCTTTAATATTTTAGTATTAATTACATTCCTGTCATGTAATTTGGGGATGTCAGTATTATGTTATACTGTTTGTGTTCCTGCCTCGTAATGTGTTGTCTTGTTTGCTTTTGTTTTCTTTTACACTGATGACCACTGATTGGAGCGTTTTACCCTTTTATTTGTAACACTTCTGAGTTTCTTGTACTTTCAGATTGTGCAGTTTGAACTGAAATAAATAAAGAAATCTCACACTTCAAACACAAGCTAAGGTCCACCTTTACGCACTACTCCCTCTGAAGATACTGTCTGTTCTTTTTCCATCTTCCTCGCTTATAATAGGCTCACCTCCCGTGAATACACACTCGCACCCAAACCCAAACACATACTGTAGCGACTGGTGTGCAAAGGTTGCATGCACACACACGCATATGGCAATGTTTTGAAAGGGGACCTATTATGTTTTGTGCTTTTTTCCATTTCCTTTAGTGTGTTATGCAGTTTTTTGGGCATGTAAGCGGTCTGCAAAGTTACAAAGCCCAAAGTCCATGCCAAAAGAAGTTACTCTCCCCCACAGAAACACTGATGCTGAACTGCCTGAAACGCCTTGTTTAAAGTCCCGCCTTTTCTTCTGTAACATGGTGATGTCACCAAGTACCATATTGGCATATGTATAGCATATGGCAATGCCCTCAAGCAAAGCTAGTCAGAGTGGAGATGGAGTCCAATACTGTCATGATACTTGGATGCCGACTCAATGTGTATTACGATTTTTATGTATTGTGAGATTGAAATTACGATTTCTTCCAATTTTTGTAAACTTTTTTTAACACTAGAAAATGTTGAATCATACACTTCTACGGACTTTTAAATTAGAAAACATCTAAATCAATACTGTAAAAGTGTCTGAGTTTCAGCATGTATGTAGTCTGAGATGTCCTGAAGTCAAATATATCCAGTCATTGTCAGGAAATATTTATTTTTTTTGAGTTTTTTTCAGAAACCCAAAAATCAAAGAATAAGGACAATTCCCCCCACAAATTAGTGGTATTTTCTTTTTTAATTCATAACAGGCATGTAATGTTTTATATTTCTGGTGAATATAATCAATCATCATAATCAATCTTGTTTCCATATATGTATTTTGTAGATATAGTTCCCTTTGTTAACACCTTATTTTGAAAACCGGACGTGTACTTTCGCTAACTTCGCCAAGTCTGTTGCTAGCTCTCCCGTCAGCTCTGTTCTCTTTATACATCCATGGTCAGCTCTGTTTGAAAGCATTTAACGAAAATGTCAGACTTGACCGCACATTATCACAATGAGACAGTTTCCTTCCCATCTCAGAGGTAGCGTGCAGCTTTAGCCGTGACATCTAGCTCTGCTTCTCCTGCAATGTGTGAAACCCAAAGTGCTTCCATACTTTACTGTATGTGTAGCGTTTACCACTTTGATTTCAACATGTGAGGGTGCAGGTGGTTATCTACGCCAACCCTCCGCCGTTTTCTGCTTTCTTGTGTCGGCTAGCTGCGGTTTGTTTTGTGACTATTACAGAGCAGACGTTACATCACTCAGACTACAACAATAAAAGAGATAACTTCCTTTTACCTCTGCAAATACTCAAATGAAACAAATATATTGATCCTGATTTAAAAACTGTAAAAAAACAAAAAATGTGATACATAGGTGAATACATTTTTTTCCCCGCCCTTAGTAAACATGTTCTACCAGAAACCCAAAATAAAATATACACTTGAAAATAAGCATAATAGATCTTCTTTAAGAGTCAATTACTACATTTTTTGTAATGCTTCAGTAAGAGAAACTATTCTAGGCTTTTCTCTTCATTTACAACCTGTACAATCATTAAAATTGGGTGAAAGGCCCCTAACAGTCTGCACACTTTGCTAAATGAAGTGTCAGTGCATTAATCCCTAAAGATCACTTAGAGTAAAACACTAAATGCTTCACATCCATGCCCTGAACCTGCATATAAAACCGAACATTCTGTGACACGTACCACTCCATTCCTGTGAAACACGATCCCTGTGGGCACAACAATGCCTGAGTCACTGAAGGACAACTTCTTTAAATGATCTCAGTGACAAATGAGTCATTTGGCCTTAATATAGCAGGATACATCAGAGACAATGTACCTAGGAGGGAGTATTCGGTCACAACTTCTGTCAGCCGCTGAGCTGAGAAGGAGAGAGATATTCATGCCCCCTCCAGTCATTGCCACAGAAAGAGGGATGGTAATTGCCGGTGCCGTGTGACGCTAGATGAGGTAGAGATGGGTATGCTATGCTAACACAGCTGGCTGTGAGTCATTGGGCCTAATGTGACTGCTTCCTCATGCTCCTGTCAGGCGTGCATTTAGATAGGCTCTCCGGGGCGCAAGGTGATGACTGCTGTCTGTCGGCTTTGTATCATGTCATGTCACTATAGGCAGGACCAGCCTCGGTGATGCATGCAGCTCGCTAAATTTAGAGAGGTGAGAAGAGAGTTTCCTTCCTCTTATAGTTGTAAAACAAGCTGTTCACATGTAGAGTCTTATGTCCGCACTTTCCACACTTCCAGTTCATCGTCTATGTAAGCAGCCTTTCAATGCATTCTGGTAGCATGGCAGCATAATTCGAGAGAGAGGGCATCACGTTGGCCGCTCCTCATTTGCATTAAGTTGAGGTCTAGACTACTTTATGCAAATCAGGGGCGTCCAGCCAGACTCGCCGTCTCCTGAAACTCCCCAGAAACTTTTAAAATAAGCCTTGTCTATCAGAAATAAAGAGAGTGAGCAACTGCATGCTCATGGTCACCGAGAGTTGAAAAATGTTCAGCTTTAGATAAGATGCAGCGCTCGTCACCGTCAGGGTGTGGAGAGCTGCGTATTTGCAAGACTCTGGCAATACCACACGTATCATGATACAGGGGTAACAATTCAATACACTGTATTGTGAGACTGTAAGTAAGGCGATATATGATTTTTTTTTTAATCCATCTAATTTTAGGAAAACTGTCAAAGTATAAAGACACACCACCATATGCAGAAAATCTGAGTGAATTTATGTAATTCCACGACTGTTTAGGGACGCCAGTGTGCAAAAATATTCAAACACATCCTTTTTAGAATAGGTGAAAATAACACATAAATAACAGGCAAACACTGCAGGTGATTATCATAAAGTGGGCATGTCTGTAAAGGGGAAACTTGTGGGTACCCACAGAACCCATTTTCATTCACATATCTTGAGGTCAGAGGTCAAGGGACCCCTTTTAAAATGGCTATGACAGCTTTTTCCTCAACAAAATTTAGAATAACATTGGAGAGATACTGGTCTCCTTCGCAACAAGCTAGTATGACATGGTTGGTGCCAATGGATTCACTCTATATTCACGTTAGCTTTAAAACTGAGCACACTACAACCTACAAAAGTCAGAATAGCGGACTGGGTCTACCGGTGGATTTGTAATTGGTTAAAGAAAACGTAAAAATTGATGCATTGTTTTAAAGAATCAATACAGTATCACTATACATAATATCACGTTTGCCCTTCTGTGTTCTGCATGTAACAGTACACAAGTATTTAGTGTAATTGTCATCTTTGCCGTTTAAAAGGTAACAATATACCTAATAAGAGCCTAACAATAAAGCTTATTTATAAAGCACTAAAATCAGGATAAACTAAGTAATTAGCAGGGGGAAAAAGCCTGTTGAGCCAATCATTATCATCACAGGGGATATTCCTTCACCATGACAGCCCAAGCTGTTGCTAGTGTGAACCAAATAAAACCCTGCACACTTTGCTGTTCTACAGCACAAAGACAGAACTGTTTTTGCATTAAAACCTTTTCTGACAATTATTAGACCTGACAAAGTTAAACCTTCAATAAAATCTTTCTTGGTACTTCAAGGTTAACTTCCAGAAGTCGCTATACCTTCTACGTCAACATTTTCCAGTATAAAATCTATAATTTTCCTTAAGGAGTTGTCGACATCCCTGTAATGACATTGTTGAAGGACAGTGTTAAGCTTTACCCGTGGCTACACTACGAATGGAGCATTGCAGCCCAGCTGTATTTACATTCCTATCACACCCCTGGTAAAAATACACACCAGTTCCCTTAAAAGAACCAACTACTTAGGGTCAGGAGGCTGAACTTGCTTCTCCTCCCACTTTTACTTCGTTGACTCCCTCATCACTCCACCTCCTCCTGCTCTGCAGCCTGTTTCTCCTTCACCGTACTGTGTTTACTGCCTGCATTGCATATTCTCCGTTGTACTCCCTTGCCTCGTTCTCGGAGCGTTGTTTTTCTCCCACAGGGAAAGAGCAGAGCACTCAGGCATTTGTTTTACAGTGTTAGTGAACTTGATGCCACATGCAGTATACAGTATTTACACTAAATTGGAAAACACAGCCGAGGTGAGGCATGGTGTGAAGCATATCAACAAGTACATGGTGTTCAGTGGTATTATGATAATGAATTGTTTAACTGTAGAGGTAAAGAAAGGCCAAGGCTAGGACAAAGGTATAGAAGTTGGGAAGCAGACCGCTATAGTAATCAAAATAGGACAAAATAATAGCCTGAAACTAAACTAAAACAGACCTTAAAGCTGCACTTATCAATACTTTTATATAAACAATATACAAATGATTATGTGTAATGTTACAGGGGCTCAGTCATACACACAAACCCGCGGAGACTATGCAGTTTCTCTTTGGTCTACAAAGCGTTTTAGCATCTTTCAGCTTGTTTTAGTTTATGTGCCACAATTTTGGGTCACTATCAGCACTGTAATCAGCGCTGTTTCCAAGCTAAACCCACTGTATGCTACCTTTCCAGCACCAAATGGCAAACAGACAAACTCGCAGGTGAACACAGGGAAACATTTAACAGCTACAAAGTTAGATATTTCCCTAAAGGGCGTGTGAATATTTAACTTCAGGTGGCCAAAAACACAACATCATGTTAATGCTAATGTCGTTGTGTCTGCTAGATGTGTAAATATTAACATGTTTGCAATGTTAACATCATTAGTAATGTCATAATTGACTTTAAATAATTTTTGCAGTTTTTAGTTGGTCTTGACAGAATCAAGGTGATGCCAAAACTCTGAAAACATGATGGTACTCATCTTTCTACTCTAGTGCTGGTACAGGGGATCAGGGCTTGAGACAAAATGGCATCTTGGGAACGACAGCAAATTTCCCTGATAATATGCGTTGAAATCGGCAGGAGAGCTGGTTCACCTTAGCTGTTAGCAGCTGGTGGGCAGCACAGTCCTCCTTGGCTAAATAAAAGAGCTAAGAGCTAATGTTACCAGTGGTTACACTAATATAATATAATTTAATAAATATATATAAATTATATTAATAGGACACATTTGAAGATTTTGAACACTGTGCCTGGGAAATACTTTCCGACCGCCTATCAACTTACCATAATGGTGGATCTGGCATCAAAGGCCACACGTTTGATCCTCTGGATGAAGCCGTCGCCTCCATGTGCCTGCAGGGAGACAGATCATTTAGCAGAGACAGAGGAGCTACTCTCGCTTGACTATCCCAAAACTTCTCACACAGTACACGTACAGAGTTATCTCAGTCTCAGGTATCCCGTCATCTGGTCAGTACATCCCAGACATTTAAAATATTGTTTAATTAACCGCTTCTCTGCACAAACGATCAGATGTGCCCGACTCTAGTTTGTTCACTGTCCAGCAGTTCTACTCCGTCTGAGCTCATCTGTTTGCAACAGCACCTGGGAAGCCAATGGGTGATCTGTCCCAAAGCTAATTCATCAGGACGGCCAATTAGTGAGCTCTGACTGAGCAGGACTTTTGTAAACGAGCTGAAGGTGGACATGGGGTGATTTCTGTGGAAGCAGCTGTTGCACAGACTTATGCTTATGCTGTGTGAGGACTGCATAAGTAGTTGGAGAACATATTTATAGCAGTGTTGCTGGAGTTGTTCTTTCTTAATTGGGAAGGATAGAGGACTGAGAAACTGAAGCCGGATGATGTACCGAAAGAGCAGTGAGTGGAGAGATACTTAAAATTTGTTTTAGCAATTCTCAAAAACCTGCTGCCAAGATGCCTGCCAACTCTGTCCTCCTCTGGCTGGTTCATGCTTCATGTGAGGCTAAACAAGCCGTCTGTGTACCTTAAAGCGATAGTCAGGGTTTTTTAAGTGAGGTTGTATGAGGTAGTTGTCTATAATCAGTGTATTATCTGCAGTAGATGAAGGTCAGCAGAACTGGAGAAGCAGACGGGTTACCTCATGAAAGCAAAGCAATGTACTGTTGTGGACGGGCCGACAGCAAAGCGTATTTTACCCACCTAAAAAAATCTATATCAGTTAAAGTGTAAGCTGTATGTAGAATATTTTCACTGGTTTTGAAAACTTTTGTAAATGTAGCCTACATTATCATATTGGATAGCACAGTGTAGTCTAATATAAGAAAAATCTGTACGTCTGTATGATTTTGGATAGGCTACATTACAGCTCCATTTTACAAAAAGTGAAATTCCTGGATGTACAGTAGGTCTACTATATTAGCTACAATATTTACACCATATTATCCCAAAACATGCATAGCTCTGTGACATTTTCGCACACATTGATGATGCCACTATCGTCCCCCTCTCTCTGTAATTAGACATGTAACCCCCCAGCCCATTTGGCCCTGGTCATTGTGTGTGAGAGGTATACTGTACATTTCCAGGAAACTGAAGCTGTTATCTATGCTCTCGCCAAAGCAACCAGACTACATTAGAAAAAAAAAAAAAAAAACAGTCATTTTTACCTTGCAGCTTGCAACCAGCAGTTCCCATGTTTTGTGAGGTAAAATGACTGTTTTTTTCAATGGAGTCTGGTGGCGTTGAAGAGAGCATCGATCACAACGGCTTCAGTATCCCATCGTAAATAACTGTCTGACAGCAAGATAAACTGGCGATAATATTCTAAATATAAATACACTTAAAATGATACTATTTGTAGTTGTGCCTTTCTTTTAGGTGTCTAAAATATGTTTATGTGTACATTGCTTTGCTCCTGTGTGGTAACTTCTTTCTACTGTAGGTAATACACTGACTTTAGATAAGTAGTGCCCCATACAAGCCCACTTTAAAACACCCAAACTATCCCTTTAATGTTCAAGCTTCTTACTAATTAACTTCAATGAATTTAACACACATTATTCTGTGTATTTCTACATGGAGAACAAACCAGCTTTGAGACACGTCACAGCAGACATTACCAGTATGACGTGAAGACGCTGAAACTGTCCAGGCTTTAGCTGCTACTGGACAGCAGAAACATGGAGGTTTCTGTTGCTGTTTTTTTGGTGGGAGGTGGTTTGTTTTACCAGGCAAAAAATAGCCCAGACCTTTCTTGGAAAAAAGGGACAGGACCTCTGGCTGTTTAGCTTATGGTTTCATACATCTGGTGACTCGTGTAGTGCAGAGGAGAGCGATGACTTCTTTTCCAGATTAGTGTGTACACTACAATACAGAGTCATGTAGTAATCTCAGTGTTTGACTTAGAGAAGAATTATTGGAGATAATCCATTCAGAAGGGACAGCATTATGAAATCTAAACATGCAAAAGAAGATTGCAAAAATACCTCATCTGCTGAAAATATTTTGCAGGGAGGACTTAAAATGCAAGGCAATGTGGTTGATTAATGAAGACTACTGGTGTGATTACAATGGTACAACACAGGGGGAAGGGGGGGGGATACACTGAGCTGAATGCATAAACAGACAACAGGAAAGGAAGGAGGGAAGAGGAGAAGAGTTGGACCTGTGCAGAACCGTTCAAAACACTGTTGATGAATTGGACCAGCTGCTCCATAGTCTCAATCGGCTCGCCGGGCAGGAAGTACTGCTCGTTGGATGTGTTGAGGATGATAACGGAGGGCACTGTCACCTCGCTGAGGAAAACAGGAAAAACAGCTTTTAATCTTCTTAACCTCAGCACCTCGGACTGCCATCATCAGAGTGCATCATTAGATGGGAACAAATTGGGGTTTCTTTAAGAACAAATTAAAACACAGTGAAAACAATAGTGAGATAAACAAACCCTTTGTACTCAGAGCAACCTAACTTTTCCCATGGGTGTTATTTCAGAGGATTTTTTTTTTTTATTTTTGTCTGAGAAAAAGGGCGATGCAGCCTGGCCTATTTCAGAGTGGCATTTCTTCTATCTTTTATGCATACAGTGTGCAACTCAGGGGCTTTATAGGTCTGTGCCAGTCACAGTTAAAGAGACCTTTACAAATTACAGCTGACAAGTGAATCGGAGGGAGTACAGAGGAGTGCAACTGCATCCACGCTGAGACATACAAAAAACATATACAAAGAAGCCTCATTTCACAGAAACAGGAACGCTCTCCAGCTCACTTATTTCAGGAAATCAGCGGAGGAATTACACAACTCGGTGAGATAACGAACAAGGTCATTTAAACAAGCCATCCCTCTTTCACATGTCTCACACAACAGCGTACCTTGGCTTAGATAAGACATCCCACTGCTTAGACACACACATATGCACACACACAGTCCATCACGGCGCTGCCACCCTCACATCCCAGCAGAGCGCCTCAACCCGGCTACAAATTGCATGCACACGTATCCATCACTGTCCCACCCAGCTGAGATCACTCACTACTCTGCCCAGCTGTGTGTGTAGTCCATCTGACATCCAGCCTACTCCAACAGATGGCACCCATTTAAAATAAATATGGATTAGCCTATTCACCTCTGTGAGTGGAGACTACTGGGGGTTTGCCGCCCATAATGAAGGGTCACACACTGCACTCCATAGAATTAGAGCTGGCAGGAAACACACATTTAAGACATTTCCTCTTTCGCTGCCAAAAACATCAGCCATATTGTATAATTACGGCTAATTATTTTTTATTACAGAGGAATTTAATCCATGTTTATTTGGATTATTAAATGAACACTTTGACATTTTAGCAAATGCTTGCTTTCTTGCCTTAGGTGAGATGAGTAAATCGATACCACACTCATATCTGTGCTTTAAGTATGATGCTAAAAGGTCCTTCACATCTTTCACATTCAACATTTTGAGAAATGTGCATATTCGCCCTCATGTTGACGGTTAGCTAGCTAGAGTTGGCCTGTGTTAGCATAAAGAGTGGAAGCAAAGGGACACACAGGGTTGCCAAAGTCCCATAAAATAAGCCTGTAACTGGAAACTAAAAGACGTATTGAACTGATAAGGGACACAATTCGTTCCTTATTTTTTAGAAACAATTCAGTACAAATCTATGAGAAATAAATATCACAGGTTCGACTGTTAAGAAAGGGTGATTTGTCTGAGATGGAAGGAAGCCCTCCTGATCTGTCATCCCTCTGCCTGTCTCTCTCATTGGTCGTGACTCACGCTGTCAGGAGAATCGTTGCAATGCTGCCACTCACTAATAACAGCATGGCTACGATAAGCCCACCAGCGTTTGCCATGTTATGATTGAGCATATTTTAATGGTTTCTAGACAATATCTGTCATTGTTTTGTGTTAACTGATTTTCAATAACAATTATATACATGCACTTGCATAAAGCAGAATATTAGTCCACTCCCATGTTAATAAGAGTATTAGAAACTTGACAAATCTGCCTTTAAGTTACATTTTGAACAGATGAAAATATGATTCATTTGCGATTAATCATTATTAACTATGGACAACCATGTGATTTATCATGATGAATACTATAATCGTTTGACAGCCCTATTACAGAGATGACAGATGACAATTTGTGGTTCTAGGGGAAAGTTAAATGGGGGAAACAATGATCTTGCAAACATGCTGTTTTACACTGCTGTAAGCTAACTGCATAGCTTTGGCTCCATATGTGTGGCATCGATATTTTCATCTAACTCACAGTAAAAATACTAAAAGTTGGAACTACGCTTGGTAATTAAATAAGTACAAACTGAATAAAAATCCAGGTAAAAATTGGATTTTAAAAATACCATTTGCGTTTTATTTTTTTTTACTAAATTAGTGGGACTCTGGCTCATTATCAGCAGTTCATTAGTTTTCCCCAAATTTTCTTTTTACTCTGTTACCAGAGGCATTTCTAGAGCTTTAATTATTTGCAAGAGGACTTAGTTAAACAAACTGTAATAATGATTATCTCAGTGTGTCCGAGAAACATGCATTTCACACAAAAAAACCTGGACAATTAATCTGCCCCTTTTCGATAACAAAAGCATTAAAATCGTGGAAATTAATTGAAATCAACTTCATCTGAGTGTGAGCTGAGATTTGTCTGTGACACACGTCACTGTGGACAAACTGAGTTACTTCCACAAATGTGATCTTTAATATATAAACCAAAAGGCTGGTTTGAGTGGTGGTAATCTTTCACCTTCTATGATTACAAATCTTCCCTTCACACAGACTTTCCAGTCACCTCACATCTCTTTTAGTTTTTCACAGCCCACAATGCATCCCATATACGGGGTTAGCGATAATCCTACGTTTAAACAGAGGCAGAGACAGCCTCGGGCTCAGAGTGGTGCTCATGTTGTGTATGTGTGCACCAGTGTGTGTATTCACGAGTGTGTCTATGTGCCTCTGGTGAATGCAGGGGCAGCCATACGCCAGACAGACCGCTGCCAGAACACAGTAATCGCTGTGATGACAGAAAGAGGGATAAAAAGCCATCAGATTTATTTCCATGCTTCTCCTAAGGGAGAGAATTAGTGGACAGTGACAGGCCAGGATTTCATTCCTCAAAGGAGGGCAATTAATCCCACGCTACAGCGGCCAAATTCAGACCCGTAAAACCCAGCGAATACATATTGTATCCACTCATACAAAATTAGGAAGGCTAATCACCTCTTTTATCCTTAAATATACACACTGCCTGTCTAGTTTCAGCTGTGCACCGGGAGTCTGTTGTTTCAATGTCGTCATATGTCCAATGCGACTTTTCTACTGTACTCACTTAATTACACAGGACTTAGGAGACCATGTCTGCTATAATCTCCCTCATACAAACAATAATATCCTCAAATTAAAATAACATCCTGCAGTGGTCCATTACGCTCACATATTCGCACATAAAAACACACAGCATTAGACAAAGACAGTCATAATTAGACTGTGTGATACGAAACAGACACGCCAACTGCTACAGCCTGTAACACTAGCAGGGTTCTGTCTAATTAAAAGTGTGGGATGTCGGTTGCGGGGCCTCTCCGAGCACAACACCCTAACAGTCGGCCTTGGCACAAAAGCTATTGCAGCAGGGCTCTCTGCATCATTAGCGCTGCTCTTTGACAAGCTATTAAAACACTTGACCGCTATAGATTTAATCCATGCATAACCTTATCCTCATATAGTCCTCTTACTATACAAGCAGATTTGCAGGAGCTGGTGGTGCTCTTTTCGTATGCATGTCTGTGTCTCAGGGTTGGGGGGAATGTTGAAAAAAAAGAAATGACAGTCTGTCTGTGTAATTGACTTCTCCACAAGAAAGCATCTTTAATGACAGAGGCTGACAGTACAAGGAGCTGACAGAAGGTAATACGAGGTAGAAAATAGTGTGACATGAGAAGAGAGAGGTGGGCTGGATTGGAGACACTCACCCCATAATGAGGCTGTTAATGTAGTCGTTCCCATCCATGTGGCCAAACTGGAAATCTCTGGGGATGCAAGACAAATCAGTGGCATGAGAAAACAACACACAATAGAGCAAAATGAGCACAATTTCCCGTCTCAGTGGACTGCTTAAAAACTGGGACGCCAACTTTCCTGCACAAAAAAATGAAATGCATAAAATAAATAAAATAATATCCGTCCCGTGCTGTCTCCGGTTTCGCCTCATCTCTTCCCACCACAGAAAAAGACTCAGGTGATTTATCTAAACGATAAGGCAGGAGGAGGAATTCAATTTGTATCTCATTGTGCTGCACTATGTCTGAGCAGAGTATTGTGGGTAGACTAGGGAAAGGGTGGAGGGGAAGGGGGGTACGCAAGTCCAGCAAAGCCAGTGACTTCCACTGAATGACTGATTATGTGGGCCTCTACATATATATTATATTCATGTTGAATCATAGCTACATCTTGCACGCTTGTCCCCTGGGTGCGACACAATACTGCCTGCGCTTATATCAATGACATGATTATGAAGAGAGTGAACTATATAATAAATCCACTGGATGTAATATAAAATCAGTCTGTGTTAGTGATAATATTGCTGACAACAGTGGGACAAACTGGGAATCTAGCTCATCAAAAAGTCAGTTTGTAACTATTGCTTTGAAAGCTGCAGCAGCTCAAACTTTGCTGGAAAAGACTCACACAAAACGTGGAAATTAAACTCCTTTTTTAAACTTATCAATACTTTGTCTATAATTTAAATATTTACAGGTTTTGTTTCCCCATGCGTGTCCATCCTCCCACTCCCACTGACACTTCTTGGCCAGGCCGCTGAGCAGGCCGGCCAAGATGGGTGAGTAACTAACTGAGAAACTCAGTGTGAGAGGAGGCATGGAGCAGTTATTTCTGGTAAATACTTTCAGATTTGTTCTTAAGTGCTTCGCCTGTTTACTCAAACCTCCCTTTTAGAAATATGCAAGTGTCTGTTATTCATTAAACTTAGGAAATTTTTATAACATTATCGGCCACGTCATGTGGTTCTCATGAAGAGAGGAGTGTTTTCTGAAGCCAGACTCCCACAGAATTTATATGCAAGAGAAAATGGGAGCGTGTGGGGCTGAATGGCATTAAATACGATTTTACAGGAAAAAAATCATGTCATCCTTATCACCGGGAGCTCTCAGAGACACTTTGAAACACAAGGTGTCTTTGTGGACAGGAATTAATTATTGAACAACCACTGACAAAACATAAAAATATAAAAATGTTAAAAATATGTTTTTTTTTTTTTAACTATAATAAATATTCTGGTGGTATGAGAGAGCAAAATCACCCACTATGCTTTCTGGACAGGATTTAAATCACACATCACCACAAGCAATATTAAAAATCACCTACTACAGCAACCCATATTTTTATGTGCTTTAAACATGTTTCAGATTATCCAGATGGCAAAAGGTTTTCTTTAAAAAGTTATCTTGTGTTGCTGTGTGTCGCTTTCACATGTGCATTTTTCTGATTCAAAGCAGGGCTGGACGGTACAGAGAAAATCAAATATACATAATTACAAAAATACTGTATTGTAGTTGACCATTGGTGCTTTTACAAATATTTACACAATGATATTTGATAAATAATCATCAGTAATGTGGATATAATGACTTAAATTGGGTAAAGGCAAATAATAGAACAGCTAGGACAGTCTGGCAAGTTTAGAAAAATACATCACTTTACTGTAACGCAGCCTTCAAAACCAGGAAGACGCTTATGCCATATTATGATATCCGTAATCTGGGACGATATCTAGTCTCATATCACCATATGTATAATATCAATATATTCCCCAGGCCTAATCCACAGAGGTTTTAACATATTCTTACAACTGTATTTAGTGATTTAATTTAAACACAAGCGTGTGAATGCAATATTAACCTCCTGAAGTTTTTGGCCTTCAAATATCCAACACTTTAGCTGCTAAATGCTCCATTACGTTCACCGGCTAGTCGCTAACTATGTCTGCCGTGTGGTGCTGTGCTGGTAGCCTAGAGTGGCTTTATGGGAGCCTTTTTTTGCTGACAACAGCTGCCTGCTGCCACATCTGGAAACAGCAAACGGTGGGACTGAACCAAAACAGTAAAGTTGCACACCGCAAACCCCAAAGTTTAACGACGGTATTCTGTACACACAACATCTAAGGCATGTGTCCTCTATCTCAGTAGCTCTTCCTAAGGTTTCTTCCATTTTTTACCCTTATAATTTTTTTGTGTGTGTAGAGAGAAGGTGCCATATGCTGTACACATTTGTGATATTGGGCTATGAAGCTCTGTAGAGTTGAGAAAGGTAGGATCAAGAGATATTTCTCTGTGGGTTCATCACTATGAATTACATCTTTCATCTTATTTAATCAATTATTAACAGAAATGGTTTCGTTGATGGCCTTTGACCCTTAGCAATTGACTGGTGCAGCTTTAAGATGTCCTGAAAAGTTAAAAATGTTGCTCAACATCAAGTTGCCTTTCAGTAGGTAAAACCATCTGAAAACTTAAAGGAACACTGTGTTGGATTTGATGACATCTAGTACAACCAACTTGCATACTCTTCCGCTCACTCCTCCCTTTCCAAGACTGCTGTAACGTAAGCCGTAGAGTGAAAACCTTGGTAATGCCGTATGCCTCGCTCAAAGGTCATCCTTGCGGTAATAACACTACTTCAGAAGCAACAGAAGTCAGACGGCGGCTGGCGGTATCACGGTTTTGCACTCTGCGGCTCACGTTACTGCAGTTTCACAAGCGTGTTGGAAAACTACGGTGGCCTTCAGGTAACGTAAAAACACGAAACTCTCTCTCTAGAACCAGTGTTTGGTTTGTCCATTCTCAGCTACTGTAGAATCATGACGGACTCTGTGAAGAGGACCTACTCCCTATGTAGATATGAAGGACTAATGCTAAGATAATGAAAACACAACAATTATAGTCTCAGGTAACTATACACTAATGAAAACATAGCTCTAAATATTATATTCCATTTGTTACACACTGCTCTTTTAAGAGCCCCGGACCCTTTATGGACAGAAAGCCAAAGGTTTCAGTTTGTGAACAAGGCTTCTTGCCTGGTCTTGTTGCACCAACCGTCTGTGCACCAACTGGCACATAAAAGCCAAGACAATAATGACTTGTGCAGGATTTCAACCCAACACACACCCACTAACTGACGAAATCAGCCTTTCCCGCAAGTGCAATTTGCGCACATGTAGGCAATGTGCCTCCCCCCCCTACACACACACAGACTTCCCTCTCAGATCTGCATTCATTGTTGTTAAAATCCTACAAATGGTGGGTGAGCTGAACGCCACGGCTTTTATTACTGCATCAAACGGCGTCATCCAAAACGTCAGTCATCACCTCTGATCTGCTGGCTCTATGCGCTGCCGCTGCCCACCACCGGGGGCGTCACTCCACTAGTAATTACAAGTACCGTTTAGGTGCGTCAGAAGACTACAGGCAGCTCTGATCTCAGTGGGGATTCTCAAAAGTCTTTAAAAAAAAAAACAGCACAGAGTAATGTGGCGGATAGTCGTCCAATTGATGATAGGGATCTGTGTAATTCAAGCAGCCCTAATGGGAACGCCTGGAGAGGGAGAAACACTTTGATCATGGCGATTTGAGATGCACCTCTTCAATCAAAAGCAGAAATCTATCTGATGAAGCAATGTGGTCAATGATGGGGTGAAGTGAGGAACTTAAGCACAATATAATGATGATTTTTTTTTTTTTTTTTTAATCATTTTGAGAAAATCCTCTTGTCGCCTGGCGCCCTGCTGGGAGTGATCAGAGATAAGGGTCAGCTACAGAACAGCGACCTCAGTGCTGATTTGAATTCACTTCAGTTAAGCGTGTTTGCTTTAACCTGGCTCCTCCAGCTGGAGGATGACCTACCTACTGTACTCACTGAATCACACCGCTGCTGCACACACACCTGTTTCAAAGCCCTGTATGTTAAGCACTTGTGTTCTTGTATCATCTCTGTTTCCCACCATCTTTTTCTCCGACCTATACAGCGATATAACTGTAATGTGGTTGTGAAATTATACATTTGAAGAGCCTTCCCTCTTTGTATTCAATGCCTTGTTTAATCAGTTCCTCTCCAGCAAAAGAACAGGTCGAACAAGGCGGTGCGTAACACAAACATCCCATTTCCAGTTGTTGTTGCACATTTGGAGCCGGAGAAAACAGAAAATTATGCATTAATACCAACCGAGCTGAGTTTCTGAGTGACAGCTGAAAAGAACACCTATATTTGGAAGCTGACATTTTGCATAATTACCTTTCTACTGAGCCTCAACGAAAACGGACGTGCCCCGACAAAGGCATAAACGTGCTTGCAAATAGACAGGAGGCGCTCCCCAGTGAGTGCACCATCCTCGAATAAATGTATAAATTGGATATTCATCTTTGACCTCATCGCTCGTCCGTGCCTTACCTGTTAAAATGTTCTCTGTATTCCTTCGCCACCCTCTGAATCAAGGTCTTTAATCTAAAAGCAAATGAGAAGAGAGCGAAACACCACATGAGTCGAAGGCTAACCTTTTTTTAGACTGATGCCTGTAATTTGCGGGAAGATCTAAACAATAACAGCAAGTCTTATCTTTATTTAAAAGCCGTTTGCTTGAACACAGCTATAGTGGTGGCCATGGGCGTCGTTTATACAGAGCCATGCTTTTTAATTTCAGTGTTCTTTGTACCTGCCACTCTCCTCTGTGGGGTCCTTCTCATCGATGACTGCAATCGCTACCAATTTGCCTGAGATGGCAGACAGGGATTACAAAACACACAGAAAAAGAGAGTGAGAAGACAATGGCAGGCAGATAAGAGGCTCTGGTGGAGACGAATCACCTCTCAACCGCCGAAAAGAAAGAAAGAGGTGCAGAGGGTGCTTTATTCATCACTCAAACATTCAGCTAGCTTAGGCTTTCTACTTGGTTGAACAGGAAACAAGTGGTCAGTCTCTGGTAGAAGAGCTATTTCGGCACCATTCAAAACTCAAACCCATGACAGGACAAATAGGTCTAATTCAAAAATCTGTTACACAACTCTAAAGGTCTGTCAGTCAGACTGGTACTGGTTGGAGACCTGACACCCCACGTCGGTCAGATGAGAGTACCAGCCTGCCCCCTGCTGGTCGCTGAGGGCGGTTATGTGGCGAGGTTGAGGTTATGTAAAGACAGAGGACAGTCATGAGAAGGAAGAAATTTTCACATGCAGGTACAGATTGTGGAAGAGGGAGAGGAAGCCACAGAAGCTACTCTTAAAAATATATAAAAGTGTTAAAGGGCCAGTGCTACTGTTTATGCTTGTGAGGTTTGTGTATATAGATATTTTTGTGCTGTGTTCTTTGTCTGTACATTTGTTTTTTTTCCCCACTTAGGATGAGTAGTACTGTCATTTTATTTTATTTATTTAAATAGGGGTGGACTCTGCTGCACTGAAATTACCGTTTACCCTATTTAACATCCAAATAATTGTGCAAATAAAATAAACTAAACTACTGTATAGGAGAATACCTCTCCATGTGCAATATTCACCTCAACATAATATCATTCAGGGCTGCAACTAACAATTATTTTCATTGTCAATTAATCTGTCAATTATTTTCTCGATCAATCAAGAATTATTTGGTTGTTTGGTCTATAAAATGTCAGAAAATGGTGAAAAATCAAGAAAAAGTGTTTGACGGCATTCTCAAATGTCTTGTTTTGTTCACAACTCAGGATATTCAGTTTACTGTCATAGAGGAGTAAAAAAAACAACAAATATTTACATTTAAGAAGCTGAAATCAGAGAAATTGGACTTTTTTTTCTTAAATTACTCAAACCGACTAATTGATTATCAAAACAGTTCATCAGTAATTTAATAGTTGCAAACTAATCATTTGCAGCTCTATTATTCTCAAAATAACTGATTGCATTGTTCTGAGGTAGTTGGAAAAACATGAATGCATTAAACAACAGTTAATGTATGGTTTACCTTGTGCTTCTTCTACAACAATACAACCTGTGAAAATGTGCTTATTTAACTGTTTTAAGTGTCCAACTAGTAAATAGGTGCACAGAATCTATAGTTAATGTAGCTGCATCATTCATTCACATCTTGTCAGAAAAAACAGGTCCATTCTGCAATGCTGCTAAACGACGGGACCTCTAACGCCGAATTCACACCAGGCAGCGGTGCAGTACAACTGGACACAATAACTACACTTTTCTGCAGCCGGGAGACGGGTTCATGTGTTTTAGGTGGTCAATGTGTCACAGGAGTCACAGGATCTGTTTACTGCATTTCGGCTGCATTTCACCACTAAAAGTTGACCTTTTCCCAGTTCTTAGTTTGGCCGCATTTTGCAGCAGAATCAAACTGCCACAGCTCGCTGAGCTCAGGAGCAGCGACCACAGCTTTACACCGCATGGCCGCTCAGCGCACTTCACTGCTGCGCTGGTGTAAATTCGGTGTAAACCAAATGTTTAAGTGAAGGAAATACCACAATCGTAAAAACAAGGGTACGAATTTCTCATTAACCACCATTTAATAAGTTAAAACTAATAGCATAAGTTGTTTTTTGTTGGCTTTTATTTTTTATGACAGTGTAGAGGGGGAGAGTGATGGTGAAAGATGGACTCAAACCTGGGACTTTGTGGTTATATATGCACTGTATCAACTCAACTACCAAGTCGCTCCCTAATGGCTTAAATAAGAGTTATTAGTAATGGTTTCTAATGCTTTATAGATCAGTTATAAGCCATTCCACATAATGTTGGCTAGCTTTCATCCCTTCTGTGTGGTAATAATGTAGTTAAAATGCTGACAAAACATTGACAAACACTCATAAATTTTCTAATAAGACCTCAAGTCTGTGAGGAAATATCTTTATAAAGTTATTAATAAAATGTCACAGGAAGAAAGAGCTATTAGCACTCACTACTTTCACTGTGAAGTGATGTAATTGAATTTACAAGACATCCATCTAACAACCTGCACGCATCATATTTCTTAATACCTGCTGAGGCATATTTATAGACTGCAGCAGCTCATTTTCTAATCCACTGGTTTGTGGACTATGTTGTTTATCCAGCTGACTATTCCTGTCTAAATCCAGTGACGTTATGCAAAACGTTTGATGTTTATGGGAAAATTCAAACCAAAACCTACAATTTTCATTAGATTTTGCTGTGACATTCTTTCGTTAAAAGTATGCCATGCATTCGCTCTTTGGGGGTTGTTTGTGTCGTGGTTATCAGACATACTATCCACTCTCTGCCCCTGAAGAACAGCCTTCCAGTGTTCCAGCACGCCACAAAGAAAGCCAAACTGTTGTGCTGTGAATCTATCAGATAGATTTTGTTTTCGATAAGCTACTTATCCTCGCCTCTCCCTCTGTTCTCTCCCTCAAGTTTTGACTCAAACAGATCTAAATTATAGCTCCAGACTATTCATTGATTTTGGTCACACTGGTATCCAAACATGGGGACGCAGACTTGTGTGGGATGAGGCTTTTACAGCATTAAAAAGTCTCCCCACAATGAGCCCATGGGCATGAAACTTGACACTTGATTGAAAAGTCTTTAGAGACGAGGCTATGCCGTTTTCACAAATTCACTTCGATCTGAACTCTAAGTTATTGTGACAGACTGAAGCTGTAGACTATGTCGTCTTTAATCAGTCACAGAGTGTTTATCCAATTAAGATGCTTTGGAGACTATTTTGTGCTCAGATCAACAAACTGAAAATTTACTGTAAATGAGTTAAAGGTGCAATGCGTAACATCTGATCACATGCTCAAAACAAATAAGGGGGCGTCATTTCACCCTCTATCGGCATCTATTAACTAACAGCAGGACAAGAATACATAAACCACAGTGAAAGTGCTGAAACTCAGAGCTGGTCAAAAAAACCACTGCTATCTTGTTGTTTTCTCATGTGGCAGAAATGAGAAAATGACCCACACCTTTGTCTCATCCTCCCCGTGCACAGGAGACCACCCCGCCTGGAGACGGCCCCCCCCAGTCAAAGGCTGCAGCAACTCAAATCCATTCGGCACAAACCCCAGCACCGGGGTAGGTGGAGCGCTGGGTCAAACCTGTGCAACAGGATGTTTGCCGATCCGGCCAGCAGTCCCCCAGGATCAGACCCCAGTGTTGGGGTTTGAGCTGACCAAATGTGAGCAAACTCCTACTGAATGCTAATCTTTCTCCCAAAGGTGCGGCCAATCTCCTCGCAACAAAGCATCCCCCCCGGTGGCGGGGAGGACGCCACACGAACATGCATCATTTTCTCATTTCTTTGAATTTAATCCAACAAACAAACTATCACACAGACCCTGTAGCTTCAACGTGACACGCCCTCGGGGCAGCTCTATTCTTCATCCTCTCATGAAGGCAGACTGGCCGCTACAGTGACTTACACTATTGCCTGTCGAGGTACAGGAAGTATTACAAGACAGGACGGACCGGGACTAGCTGGTTAGCATACTCATTTAGCATACTCACAACACTATAACCTCTTCACATTCTGTTGATAATGTTAGTTCATTTTTTTGAACGTTTTAACTAAAATTCTGGCCATATTTTAGGACCTGTTGAGACCTGGTTTTAAAATGAGTCCTGGGTGATCCGATCACAAGTGGACAGCACTAAGTACAGTTGTGAATGCACCCGAGATCCAACCACATTCGGAGGTGGTGTGGGCCACATATGCTAATGTACGCTAATGTGTTCTGGGCTACACTGAAGGACCACCTACTCAACTGATGTCCAGCTGAGATCTGCAGGGTCTCTGTGCTCCTCATGTGAATAGACAGGCTTCTGTGCTTTACTGTATTCTGTCAATATAACTGTATTTTCTTTATAGGGTATAGCATATTAAAATCAGATTAGTCACGGGAACCGCATTATTATCATAGTCAGTGATGTGTGGTTTTGTTCTGGTGCTCTGCACAGACACCCACCAACTCGCTCGCTTTCATCCCCAGCTCTGTACATAGACTTATGTTTTAATGTTAATAAAATGTACCCAAATTCACGAAAATGTATGATATTACATTTCTGTAACATTACATTGCAACATCTGCTGTATTAGCCATGTGTTTCCTACATATTTATTCACACAGAGAGCAGTGAAATGATATCGATTCACAAGCGGCCACTCAAGGCACGTGGAGATACATTCTAATACCAGGTGTGAACGGATGTGCTTAGAGAGGTCCACTTGTGATCCGATCACCCGAGACGCATGTTAATGCCAGGTCTGAACAGGGCCTTAAACACTGCACCTTTAAAAACTGACTGTCAGCAGAAACCAATGGAAGCAAAACCCAACCATCCAACTGCACTTAGAGAGGTAAAATACTGTATCTAATATTAGAAAGCACAGCTTTCTCTGCACAGCGCATCAATTTACAGCCGGTTAAGAGACAGTTTGTATTTCACTCTTGAGCTTAAATGTACTGTGGGAGAGAAAGTGTGTGTAGCAGAGCAACATGGTCTAAATCTAGTGGGAAGTGACAGACTTTCCCATCAGAGCGCCGACACACAATTAACGCTGAAATTTTTACAAGGAACTTTTGACAAGAGCAGCTTTAAGATGTTTGATTTTTAATCATAAAGTCGTCATGTGGTTGATTGGATATTTGGGGGGCGGAAAGCTCAACATTAGGGAGTTTAGCATGAAATAGCATTAAAGAGGCAGGCAGGGTAAAGCTGTGTACTTCAAATTATGTGTGCTGCTCATCATTCAGTATTCTAAAAAGGCTGACTATTGACATAACGGTAAAAAAGGCACAAAATATAAACATCTACACAAAAATCATTAAGCTTGCAATTGACAAAACATCACCATTTATAATGCTTCAAAATCAAATAGAGTTGAAACAATAAGTCAATTGATCATCAGAGAATGAATCAGAAACTATTTTGATAATCGTTGGTGATTTTTTTTTAATGCAAAAAAATTAAAAACATTTCCTAGTTCCAGCGTCTCAAATGTGATAATTTCTTACATGAAATGTAAGTGTCTTATGTGATAGTAAACTAATGTATTTTGGGTTTTGGACTGGTTGGTCGGATACAACAAGACATTTGAAGATGTAACTTGGACCTTGGAATAATACTTAACTCAAGATGAAATTAATGGTTTGTTGCAGCCCTAAAATGCACAGTGATGCAGTTTAGGGCTGCCTCACACCAAGAGGGTCGCAGGTTCAAATCCGGGGGCTCTTCTGTGTAGAGTTTGCATGTTCTCCCCATGTTAGCATGGGTTTCCTCCAGGTTCTCTGGCTTCCTCTCACAGTCCAAAGACATGCAGGTTAATTGATGACTCTAAACTGCGTAATGTGAGAGTGAATGGTTGTCTGTCTCTATGTGTCCTGTGATGGACTGGCGATCTGTCCAGGGTGAACCCCGCCTTCCCCCAATGCCAGCTGGGATCGGCTTCAGCCCCCCGTGACCCCTACCGAGATAAGCGGTTGCATATGGATGGGTGGATGGATGGATGCAGCCCTAAAATGAAACTACACCTAATATGACTATATATAAGGGGAGGGGGGAAAAATCTATATGGATGCTACCACAATATTTTGCGTGTCAAAGACAGACGTCAAGTATCGATCATTTATTATATAAACTATTAACTTCTTAACAATCCGCCAGGTTATAGCGGACTCAATCTGAAGGCTAGAGTGAAGCTATACTCATACTAGCTTGTCAGGAAGAACTCTAAACAACACTAAATTTTAGCGAGGAAAAACCAGCATGACCACTTTTAAATTGATCCCTTGACCTCTGACTTCAAGATATTTGAATGAAACACATGTTGATAAACTGCATAATTTGCAGTTGAAAAAAGGTAATAAATCCCAATTTATCTCATCACAATACTCAGCATATCACAAAATGTTTAAAATCGCAATAACATCATATTGTGAATTAATTATTGTGATAATACTGTATCGTGGGGTCTCTGGTGATTCTCACCCCTACTATATATTTATATACACTGTATAAAATGATATTATGTGGAACAAGCCATGGGAGTAAAGAGCATATGATGGATGACAAATGTTATGCATACGCCACCTGATTCTCCGAGCTCATACAGTGTAAAGCCATCAATCTGGAGGTATCCTTGGAAGCGCTCCTTGTTCACCCAGGATGACAAACTAGCATCTTCGTACTCTGTAACACAAAGAGAAGCACAAATTCAACATTCAGCACACAGTCCAGTCTATATTAAAAGCAATGCACAGCCGTGTATTGATGCCTGGATTGTAAGAAGATCACAGTGTTTACCAACTGTACGCACTGCAGGGAATAAAGAGCGGGATACAGGCTAAGCTTTCATAGGCAGAGGTCAGTTAAATAATGATCACAGATTGTTATGACAAGCCTCTGGGTTAAGTAGCCAGTAGTAGGAGGTTATTTGGGGTATGGAGGGCTGGTGGGTTGTGAGTCAGAGTGAGCAAATTGGGAATCAATGCAGAAGTAAACAGCCAAATGCATCCGTTTGGTTGTCAAGATTTTACACAATAAGCATTAATTCCCTCTTTATCAAATAGGCAGTTGTCAAGATATAAAAAAAACAGCGATTTTCATTCACAATAGATGCTGTTTTTTTACCAGGAAGCTGTCTCACCTAACCTCATTTTCACACTTATTATTCCTTTCTGTCTTTTAAAAAACCCACACATTTGGTTTGTAAATTATTCTCCATGCGTACGTAGTGTACATTCATTTTCAGGACACAGTTTTGGCAGATTTTTACACAGTTGGAGCAAATGCATAATTCAACAGATGCATTAGGTAAAAAAAAATACTAAATAAAAGTAAAATAAAGGATTGCTTCCTGAATGTGAACCACATGTTGCTGCCCTAACATCTGGAGGCGACATGCGAACAGGAACTAGAGTCTGTCCCTCGAGGGTACAGAGAGGATGTAGCGGTGCTGCTTGAACAACAGCAGAAAGAGACGACGGGATGCTCATAATTGATGTCAAATGTAGCTGAGACCTTATTATGACATGTTAATAAGTTACTATGACCTTTCTGCTACCATTACAGTAATTACAGCAACACTGATGACTTTAACATGGTTCTTAAGCTGCTGCCTGAATGAGCTGGGAGCACAATACCAAACATGACAACCTAAAACCTGAACATGCTTTTAAACCCCCCCTGAGGTCGGCGCTTGTGCTAGAATCAAAATGACCATAATGCTATGCAATCTATTTCTCCGCGCTGCTGCCGTGCAAAGGCAGAGAGGCTGTTAAGGCTGCTGAGTCAGTCAATCTGGTAGACATTCCTTCCACAGATGTTCTGGCTTTATAGACAGCATGCAGCTGCCTGACTCTCCTCTCAGAAGAGAGGGAGAGAAAGAGAAAGAGAGAGCTGAAGGCCCCATACTGGGATCGTGCAGCCCAACGAACCTCTACTCCGACTGAACCTGCTTCACCTTGAAACAAATTAGAGCTGCTCTCTTCCCGGCTGCCAACCTCGCAATCACCATACTGCCCTACAGGAGCCTGTCAGCCCCGAGTTCACACAGCGGGAGACGAGAGAGAGATGAGGGGCAGGAGGGGGAGTAGAAACAGACAGTGGGTGGAGTGAGGATGATCCAGTGTCAGAGTTTTCTTGAGCGCCGGGAGGAGGCAGCTCTGACACGTTTCAGGGATGAAGGTTAATGGCGCAGCGGACCTCCATGACAATTCAATAAGCGCAGAAACAAAAGCAGAGGGAGAAATGTAGACGAGAGGGAGAGGAGGATAATTAAATAAGGAGGCGGAGGATGAAAAGATTGCCTTCTTACTATATACAAAGAGGAAAACCTTAAAGATATACAATGAAAGTACTTTAGTTAGCTGCCAAAATGCAAAATAAAGCAAAACAAAAAAGCATTGGAGGGATGTGTGGTCAGCTATTTGATATGGAAGAAAGCAGACTGGTTGTTAATCACATTCTCCAGATTACTTTAGCAGGTTAGCATGCTAACATGCTCTCCCCTCTTTACCATAAACCCATGTTTGTCTTTTTTAGGGGCGGTACATGAAGACATAGAAGAACATAGAACATGAAGACTAATCTGAGATGATGCAGCTCAGCACTGTTTGATAAGTTGTTCTAGTCATAAATCCGAAATAATGAAATTAATTCATTAATTAAAATAAACTGTGAAAGTGTATAAGGGTTTAGAACATTATAATAGAAGTATATGATGGTCATGCTCTGTTATGTCTCATTAATTGTTGCTGCAATTTTTGGGTTGATACCATTTGTTACACAGATTTAGTGCTAAATTTGACCATTTTTTACCAATCAAGAATTGATAAAAAATGATCAACAATCCCTCTACAATACCACAAAAAGTCATGCTGTGATTTGGTATCATTTAGAGACCTCTGCAAGAATTGCATTTTTCTACGACTGGATGGCGAGCACCTCTGTTGTGATCCCCTGCTCAGAGATCCCCTTATTGTCAATCTACCTAGGAAAGCCATCCATCGTCTGAATGTTCTCGGTCTCTAGTTTGTGGCTGTACAGTTTCATGAGGTTGTGATTAACCTAGAGGTCACCATAGGTCAATTTATACAGTGAGGTCAAGTTTCAAAACACAGTCTCAATGGTCATTCGTTTTCCAGATATTTGGCCAGAAACAAGTATTGGACATATAGATTATTATGACGAGATAACAGCACAATAGGAAAAGTCAGGGATCACTAGTCCATCCTCAGGGAACAATGAATGTTTGTACAAAATGTCACAGCATTCCATCCAATAGTTGCTGTGATATTTAAAAAAAATGTAATTAAAACTAACTCACAACATGCCTGTGCTACAGTTAAGGTATTACATGTGTGGGAAATATGGTCATGTCATCCTCACCGACCTTCTCTGTCGTCTTTTTCATTTCAAAAAACCAATGGAGTGAATACTCTCCATGTGTGCAGTCACAAAATACCATCAGTGTGTTATCACCTTTTCAAGTGTGAGCTCATCTTGTCATCACATTCATGGACTGTTAATCTGCCTGTCATTTAAGTGCTACCAATAAAACACATGCAAATCAGCGCTGCCTCACAGCTGGCTGCGTTACATACAGTTCCATACAGGGAGCGCAGAGGCCAAACCGTACAACACTGAAAGAGATTAACAGAGAGCCCGATACTGAATATTAAAGGAATAGTTCAGGTGTTTTGAAGTAGGGCTATATGAGGTACTCATCCAAAGTCAGTGTATTACCTACAGTAGATGATGGTCAGCACACCCAGAGCTAGGAGAAGCAGACAGGAGTACCAGCATGGAAGCAAAGTAATGTACTGCTGTGGACAGGGACAGCAACAAAAAGTACTTTAGCCACCTAAAAGAAGGCCCACCTAAAAATAATCAATAACAGTTTAAGTGTACACAATAATAAAATATCTTCACCAGTTCACCTTACAGTTAGACAGCTATGTTTCTGACAAGGAACTGAAGCCATTATCCATGTTCTCGCCAAAGCCACCAGACTCCATTGAAAAAAAACAGTAATTTTACTTCACAGAGCATGTGGGTTGATGGTCTACCGCTGCCGTGATTGGTTAGTTTGTGTTGTTGTGTGACTTTGGTGAGTTCGGATTAACCAAAGTCACACAATAGTCCAAACAAACTAACCGAGCAAGGCAGCGGCAGACCAGCAACCCCTGTGTTTTTTCCATCGTAAAAGGCTGTCTGATGACAAGGTAAAACGATGAAAATATTGTAAATATAGTGTACACTTAAACTGATATTGATTCTTTTTAGGTGGCTAAAACATATGTTGCTGCTGGCCCCGTCCATAGCAGTACATTTGCTTGTCTATCCTTAGTAGATTTGTATGAGGTAGTAATCCACAGTGGGTGTATTACCTACAGTAGGTTTTAGCCACATTTAAAAAAAAAAAAAGATATCAGTTAAACCGTACGCTACATTTGATAGATTTTCACTGTTTTACGTTGCCGTCAGACAGCAACACAGTCTGTTTCTGAGAGAGAACTGAAGCTGTTATTTTTGCTCTCGCCAAAGCAGCCAAACTGTTGAAAAAAACTGTTTTTACCTCGCCGAACGCAGATGTTGCTGTGTTATTGTGTGACTTTGGTCAGTTTGTATTCACCAGTTCAGTTCAGCTCCCCTTCAGAAAGGACTTAAAGCGGTAGACCAGCAACCCATGTGTTCTTTTCAATGGAGTCCGGTGGTTTTGAACAGAGCATAGGTCGATAAAGCGGCTTCAGTTCCCCGTTGTAAAAGGCTGTCTGACGGCAAAGTGAAGCAGTGAAAATATTCTAAAAATAGCTCATACTTAAACTGCCCCCGTCCACAGCAGTACGTTGCTTTGCTCCCATGCTGGTACTCCCATGCTGGTGCTCCTGTCTGCTTCCCCACTTCAACACACCCGAACTATCCCTTTAACTAATGTGTATTCGCACTCAAAACATGTTTGAAACTAGACTTACCTCTCGCCTCTTCATCATTTTATCCTGTTAGACATTAGTACGATCGTTGTAAGTAGCACATGCATTCTTGAGTTATGGCCAAAAAGGTGTTTCATGGATCAGTTCATCTTTGATTCCAAGTGGACATTTGTGCCAAATTTGAGGAAATTCCCTCCAGGCGTTCCTGAGATATTGCATTAAAGAGAGTGGGACAGACTGTGTTTTCTTGTCTTTTTACAGCTCGAACACGCAGCAGCAGATTTAACTGCACACATGATGATCAAAACCATTTGGCCCTTGAAACAAAACAACAGCTCCGACCTGTACAACAGTATGAGACTGAGGATTTGAGTTATTAAATATGTATGAGCTTGAGCCTCTGTGCTGTACTGTATTTTAACAGCACACTTCAAAAGGGATGCTGCTGTTTGTGATGTGTACTAAACCAATCAAAGCTCAACTAAATGTCAAATATCATTTTACACAAAGCGAGGGGCCGTGTTTGGACAGTGTGGCTTCGCTCGATGGCATCTATTGTTTAAATACACAAGGCAGACCTGCACAGTAAGAACAAGAAATGTGCTCTGAATTTCTAATATGTATTTTGATGATAAAATATGATAAAAGTTGCTTGTATATTCTGAGAATATAACAGCCTCTGTAGCTGGTAGATAAACAATACAGCTAATAAAAAATGTAATGTGTACACACTTCAATAAACGTCATAGTCTGCCATAAAACTGTCTGGGGGGGAGACTATGCAAAAGTTTAAGCAAATAACATTTGATAAGTTTCTGGCAGAACTTCATGCAAAGTGAGCGTCAAAGAAACCTCATCCAACAACGAGTCAGAGGACTTTTCTCTGAGAAACACAGCACAGCTGGACAGAAACCAGATTCTGAGGACCACAGCTGGTAGAAAAAAAAGGCAAACTACTTTCTCTAATACAGAGTGGGATAATTTCTTTTTGCAGTCATTGTAGGTAAGTGCGTAATGAGCGGCACTCTCATTATTTTTCATCCATTTTCACAGATAATAACCAGCCTTTCCCTTCAACAATTTCTAAAGGCTTGAGAGGGAAAGGAGAAATGTGAGGAAGGACACAACCGTGTCATTTTCTGCCATGCTGCTCCCCTTCTCAGTCCTTGACAAGCTTAATATGCCGTCACCATGGCAATGCTCGACATCCTCCGTATCAAGGTCCTGGAGGACTCTGCAGAGTGTGGAGTTTTTGTCATCAACGTCTGCTGTGGCGAGCCGCTCCTGCTGCGGTTCTGGTGCAGGAAGCCCCCCTTCCATAACGGTCAGGCGGAGCAGACAGATGTGAACTCGCGGGCGGTGGCGGAGATGGATTTCGTTCTCCGGGTGCTACACCGTGCACCAAATCTGCCCAACAGCCACTACTGGGGTCCGTTTGTGTTGTCGCTGTGCCTCGATGCTCTTCCCTTCCGTTTCCGCCTCCCAGCTTGGGCTGAGAGCGGCAGCAGAATACAAGATATCATGGAGGAGCGTGGTGAACTCACACTGTTGCGGTGAAAAGCTTCGAATTGGGCAACAGTAAAAAAGTAGCTCTGCAAAACCTCTTATGTCACAGACTGTATGACTCTTTTGCAGAGACTTGACGGCTGTTTCAGTGATTCAACTCTTGGCTTTAAACGCCTGTAAACACAGAACCAGCTCTGCACTGATTTCTTTGGCTTAAACTGTGGCCTCTCACACCCATCCACCCTGGCTTGCTATGCATGTCCGCCCAAAGACAAACCACCACAACATCACTGGCCTCACCGCACACACAATAGTGGGCAGAGCCCTGGGTGCTTTATGATGGGCCAGGCACACCATAACTCAATGTGGTGAGGAAGATGAAAGAACAACAGCTGAGACTGGAAAACTAGTGGAGCGCAGCTGGAGAAAACAAGGATCGCAGGAATAAGATGAGGAGAGTGCACCCTACTGGCCCCTTAAACAATCCCTTTGCCCTTTTATGACTAGCTGAACACAACTGCCCCAATACAACAGGAGATGAAGACACAGTACTCACCATCATAGGTGAAGTAGGCCCCATCCTTAAAGACGACAACCGCGGGAAGCTCTGGCAAAGTTACAGACTGTTGAAAACACAACAAAATATTTAATTCAAAACTGACTTCCATGAATCATTTTTTTACTCTATGAATGTTTGTGCACCTGCAAAATGTGGGACAAGACTGTTGGCAGCAGAGCTTTGCAGCAAAACTGGGAATCTTATACTGTTTTGCATAATACGAAGGCAGCATGCAAGCCTGGAATCTGTTTATGCAGTTGCGAGAGGATAACTATGCTAAAAGAAAGTTATTATTTACTTTAAAAGGGAAGCAGACAGGAGCACCAGCATGGGAGCAAAGCAATGTACTGCTGTGGGCGGGGGCAGTTTAAGTATGAGCTATATTCAGAATATTTTCACTGCTTCACCTTGCCGTCAGACAGCCCTTTACAACGGGGAACTGAAGCCGCTGTATCGACCTATGCTCTGTTCAAAACCACCGGCCTCCATTGAAAAGAACACATGGGTTGCTGGTCTACCGCATTAAGCCCTTTCTGAAGGGGAGCTGAACTGAACTGGTGAATACAAACTGACCAAAGTGACACAATAACACAGACTAAATAACCAACAGAGTCAACAGTTGTACTTTGCTTTGCTCCCATGTCGGTACTCCTGTTTGTTTCTCTAAGATGGGGGTGTGCCGACCATCATCTACTATAGGTAATACACCAATTCCTTTAATCTATAAATATATTAAGGATAGAAACATCAACTGGTTGCACAATACTCACGAGTAACAATAACATAGGATGACTCTCCACAAGTGATTTCAGTGTTTTTCTGATATTCAAAGGATGCAAATTCAACAAATTACCTCTGGTAAGACTTCCTCTGAGGCAGAGAAGAAATAAGTGTAGACGATGAGCTCTAAGGCTACGTCGTTGTACTTCTCCTGCAATCGCAAACAAGTCTTTCAGCATGTACACAACAGCTTTCAATTAATCAGCGCTGAACAGTTGTAAAAGCTGAGTCACTACAAGGTGTTACACACAACCTATTCTTTGCTACAACACTTCCATCATGCAGTCAATACACAGTTTTAGCATTGTGGCTCTGGGTGCTTAGAGTAAAAACTTGATTCATGTGTGGGTGACATAAACGGTGCTTACTTTGAGGGGAGACTCCCCACCGACGTACACAAAAAGCACATCATGTCGTTTCATCATGTGCTCAAACATCTGCTTGCTGGGAAGCGCCCTGACGGCAGGTCTGGAGAAGGGAATAAAACCCACACAGATTAGTTCATTTTAATGGGTGAAATCCTATTCAGCATAAAAATGTCACACTAATGATGTGAAAACTCCCAATGCGTGTGTTCTTGATTTATGTGCTGGTGGCACCACCCAGTGGACAGTAAACTATGTGCAGCCTTGAAGTCAGAGCCAAGCTTTGGATCAACCCTCTGTCACGGATCTAGCTCGATTTCCCTCAAGGAGGAAAAAAATCTGTCAGGCACAGTTGATACAGTGGCTTTAACTGGATCAGCAGAGGGGGGAGGGGGACCGTTGAGCTACAAAACAAATATGGCCTGCATTGATAAGCTTGCTTGGATGCTTTTTATTAGCGCAGCTGCGAAATAAAGGAAGTTCTACTCATTTATCAGTTTCATGTCATGTGTTTTTGAAGTGGTGATTGAAGGCGTACCCTGCCACCCTGTTGGCAAACTCTACAATGTCATCTTTTGTCCTTGGTCCCTTGTAGTTATAGGCAAGATCCCCCTTTAACCTGCAGAGGAGAGACAGAAACACATTAAATGTAAAACCATTCAGCAGCATCCGTTATTTTGCGTTATTAATTAACTGCTGAGTGAAGAAGACAACGATTCAAAATCCGAAAATGAAATCAATAACTTGACATTGAACTTTGCATGCAGGATGTGAAAAAACGCATTCAGTGAGCAAAAGCAGAACATTAAAGCTCAAACTAGATCGTTTGATTGGTCAATGGACAAAAAAATTAATCAGAAACTATTTTGACATTCAATTAATTCCTTCTGCAGCTTAATCAAGCAAAAATGTCAAATATGAGGTGCTTCTCAAATGACAAAATTTGCTGCTTTTCTCCGTTTTATACACTCCTTGGTTGATTTCTTTGGTACATCTTTCTAGGGGTGTAAGAAAATAGTGACAACATTGAGTATCACAATATTATGTTTAGTGATACTAATATATATTATAAAGATAAAATCAGTCAGTATTTTATTTCACTGGCCTCTCTCAAAGCAGTGCCATGACAGACTGTGATAAATGTAAATGCAGATTCCACTTTTCTGATTGGATAAAAAGATTTTACTTTTTGCATATGGTGGTGTGGTCTTTACACTATGACAGTTTGCCTAAAATTGTTTTTTAAAAGATCGCAAGATATCGCCCTGCTGTCACAATATATCACACTATATTGAATCATAACTCCTGTATCATGTTACGAATCATATCGACAGATTCTTGCCAATATACAGCCCTTCATCTGTCTAATACTGAGTAGGTATTACACTGCACCCAGAACAGGCTGGCTTCTTTGTGGCATCGATTCAACAACGAGCCCGCAACTGTGGATTTGTCGGCAGCAAATTCCTGCTGTGAACCTCCCGTACCACCACATCCCAAAGGTGCTCTGTTGGATTGACTACTAACAAATGAGGAACTAATGAGGTGGGATGCTCAGTGCATCATTGTAAACACAATATATTCAGAACTCTCAAAATTTGTTAGAGGCATTTTTCTGCTTCTTCTGTGGCTCGAGTTACACAACCGTTTCCCTCTATGTGTTTGATCAGCCAATACCATCAAATGCTTCAAATCCAGGCTAAAAACCCACTTATTTTCTCTGGCTTTCTGTGTGTTTTAGGTTTGTCAGTGCATGTTTTTGTCATTGTGTCATTAGTCATATTTCTGCACTGTGTAAAGTACATTGGTCAACCACAGGGTTGTTGTTTTTATCTTTATCTATCCTTTCGGTCTGTATTGATAGTGACAGTGTTAGCCATGAAAGGGGGAGAGAGGGGATGACTGGTTTGATTTGAACCCTCTGCTGCTGCGGTAAGGCTCGGTATAAGGGACTCTACCAGGCACCCCAGCATTGTTGTTTTTAAACACTTAAAAAAAAATTAAATCAAAAGATTATTCAATAATGAAAACAATCATTAGTTGCAGCCCTACGTTAGCCCATTAATGGTGCTAAATGTGAGATTGGGAGCATTTACCTCCCCTCCCTGAGGACCTATCCAAACCTTAAGTATTGGAGATCAATGCACAACCATAACCATCTCGCAAGAATTCCCCCAACTGGAGGGTTCTAGAAACTAACAGTGAAAACATCAGCAACAGTGCTGACTAAGGATGATAAGAATAAACCTTTTAACCCATAACCAACATTAAGTATTTTAGCCAATTAATGTTATTGGATAAAGGGTTAAAAGAAATGTTATTTATTAAAAAACTGAGAAAAATGCAGAGGACGGAGAAAAGCTGGTCCACCTTAAGAGAGAGCCGGCACAGATACAGGAAGTTGGCTCTGGACTTCTAGCTGAGGAGTTGTAGCTTGTAGCCTCGTAGCATTTATTCACCGACAAATAAACTGTACACACTGTCTGCTACAGCTACGTTCACAGCTACCTTCACGCTAACAGCTACTAACTTAGCACAAACAAACACCCTGCTTGTCGGACAATCGCTCAAGTTACGTCGGGCAGACACACAGCTGACAACCTGCTAAACTAAACTAAATGTGCGGTGGAGACTGTTACTGGTAAAGTGGCTTCATGTCTGCGACACTACACGCAGCACCGTGGCTGCTACAGTAACTCTCCTGTTAGTGAACCGTTGACTCAGTCGTCTGTTGTGCTCATATACTGCAGCCTGTGCACTGCTGCATGTGGGGCATAAATCTGGCGGGTCAAAGGTTAATAATTGGTTAACAAGGACTGGTTATCGGTTAAGGAAATTAAAAAAAAAAAAAAAAAAAAAAAAGCATCTGTAGTGCTGACAGAGCTAACAGCGTTAAACTGGAGGGAAACCGGACAGGGGGTGATACGCTTCCACAATGGCACCATCAATCGGGACGGCGTTATCAACTGTAACCTGCGTATTAGGGCAGTGCAGAGTGGCGGCCATGAGCCAACCAGTGGGGCTCACTCACATGCACTAAAAGGCACATAAAGGCCAAAAAAGGTCAAGGACGTGCGGAGAAGCGAGGATTATAACACACACAGAAGAGTGACTTTGTTCTCTGATCAAGTAGACATTACTCTTCTATATCTTTACACAGAAAATAGTTATTTGCTGCTATATTAATGCTCTGGACATCGCACAGAGCACATTTAAAGACAGCACCTGTCTTTAGAAAAATTAAAGTCTCTGACATCTGAGCATGGCAACGCCAACACGTCTCTTCCAAGGTGCTCTGATGAAATGGCAAATCTATCCGGAAAAGCTTACTCATCACAAAGGTCAACTCAATCTTAAGTCTCTCACCTCCAATGAAAAGCAAAAACAAACGTCTGTCCCTAATTGACTTCCAGCCAAAGAAACTGCTGGAGCTCCTACAACAAGCAGACTGCATTAAGGATTGCTCCGGTTGCATCAGCCCACAGGGCTTAATGAACTCGGGGGAAACAGAGCTCTTAATCAAGCCTCCTGTCAACCAGGGAGGTATCTCATGATCTGCGATGGATGTTTCATCACTTGCTTGGTTTAATGTTATGAACCCTGCCGTGATCCTGTGGCACTTTCCCAAATGAGTTTGATGAAACTAAATGGGGAGCCCATTATGGCAGCGCGCAGATAAATGATTCTGTATCAAATACATGGAGAGAAGTCTGCTATGTAGGATGATCATTTCTCTCCAGTCAACATGGGTTCTACTGTTGAGCAGCTGGTGTCTACCTAAATTCATTAATTTTATGTCTAAAAAAAATGTCACTTGCACTGTAAGAAAAATGAAAATGAAAAATCAGTATCAAACGCTCTTGATTTGTAAATCAAAAGATTAATTTAAATGTTTTGGGTCATGCCTGAGAAATATAAGAGGTAAATGGAAATTTAAAAAGCTGATTTTAAACAGATTATTGCCCAAGAAATGTACAGTGGATAGGAAATGTCAACACACCCCTGTTAAAATACCAGGTTTTTGTGCTGTAAAAAAAAAAAAAAAAAATCAGACTGCCCTCACAATCTGACAGATTTGGAGCACTTTTGCAAGGACGAGCAGGCAAAGATAAGATAAGATAAGATATTCCTTTATTAGTCCCACAGTGGAGAAATTTTGCCAAGTCAAGATGTGCCACGCTGATAGACACTGAGCTGCCTGAGCTGTAATAGAGTCAAAAGGTGCTTCAACAAAGAATTAAGTTAAGGGTGTGTATATTTATGCAACCAGGTTAGTTTAAGTCTTTTACATCACAAAAACCTGGCATTTTAACAGGGGTGTGCCGACTTTTTCTATCTACTGTAGAATTAACAGCATCCAGGAGGGCTGAACCTAATAAAATCTAAGCTCAAGAGGTGTGAACAGAGTTTGTCACTTAGTTATGCCTTAAGGAAACAGCAACAACACCTTGTTCCCTCCTGAATAGGGCACTACCGGCATCTCAACAGGCCAAACCTCAAGGGAAAAAAGACAACAGTGGAGGTAAACGGATCCTGATAATAATACAATACAAACGTAAGTAAAGACATTTAGACAATACAGTATAATATAACACCAAATTACAGACAAAACGACCGTTAAGTTGAATCAATGCCTCTCTGACACAAGCTTTAGAAATACTTGAGGCTTCACAGAAATAGTTATCTGTAGATATATTGTATTGGACTAATTATCATACTGTGTCCACACCCTGTAGGTCCGAACAAAATCCATTAAGCCTTTTAATCTCATATGGATTTCTTTAGGCTTATTCAAAGCTGCACAGAGTGGTGCAGAAAATTACAGCAATTTGCAGAAACAAAAAAAAGTAGAAGTGTGCATGTTGATTTGAAAACTGGCTTTTAAAAATAGTGTCTAAAAAAAGCTGAATTTAAATTAAAGTTAAGATAAGGGTAATCGGCTGCACAAAGCTTTGTTTGAGTGTCACTTACAGTTTTATTGTGGGGTAACCACGAACACCGAACTCTGATGCCATTCCTGCAACATAGAAAACAAACAACATCTCAGACAAAGAATATAAACTGAGACCATCTTTCTCTTCAGATGCTCCTGTTTTCATCTTCTTAAACAAGTCACTCTGATTGGCTGTTCAGCTAAAGTGAATCAGTGCACGAAACACTGCTTTATTTCACGTACCTATCATAATAACCACCGTCCTCGGTCTTCCCGTTTCCCTTTTTGAATGCCGAATACAGACTATCGCCGCTTGCTGGTGTGGAGAGTTATTTCCTCTCATGCAGGTACGAACGTACATGCTAACCGGCAGTCGGCTGTAGTCTTTGCGGTGCGTTCAAATGCAACTTTGTCGGCTAAGATTAAGGCGATGTGAGGTGACACAATGGTTGACGCTAGTGTTTTGATGTCAGTTCGGTGTCTCTGGGCCTTTACGGGTTTCAGATAGCTTCTCCTTTTCAGACAAAGTGTTAGATCAGGAAAATGGCTGGTGATTAAAGGAATAGTTTGACATTTTGGGATATATGCATATTAATTTTCTTGTTGTAGCTAGATGAGAAAATTGATTGCACTCTCTATAGAAAACCAACCGGCTGTTAGCTGTCGCTTTATATTAATGGACAGAGTGGTATCAGTCTAACACTCATCTAACTCTCTGCTACAATCTAAAAGATATTGTTCCCAAAATGTTGAACTATTCCTTTAAAAGCCCTGTGGACTGTAAATAAGGTGTCAGTCAATCAGTGTATTGGATGTGTTCATGGGTTACTTCCTACGTCACTGTCTGCATCATTCAGTGGAGGTTTGTTGTAATTTTACTCACTCATCTTTCACCGTATGATTATTGTGGCAAAAATATGACAATAACAATATTACTAAGATATCATGATAATATCACAATAAAAATAATCCAGCTTTAACATTGTTTATGATGCTTTAAATGAGACCTGAAATCTTTTTACATACAGGGCACCATCATGTTGTTGAACAACACAGTCAATTAGTTGGATCTATTTCTGTCTCCAGCTCATGATAAATAACCACCTGGGGACAAACAGGCTCCGAGGGAAGACCTTGAAGCGCTTCAGCATTTACTCACCGGAGTAAGCGGTGGCGTCCATCTTTCCCACGCGGACCGGCGACCCAGAGCTCTTCAGCTCAACTCCCACGTCGTGCCATACTGGTTCTAGTTTCTTACAGTAGCCGCACCACGGCGCATAGAACTGAAAATAACAGATGGAAGCAAACTTTACGATCACATCAACACATTACCAGAATTATGTTAAACAACCAAAACTCTATATACTTTTAGAATCACACACACATTTCAGTTCCCGATAAATTGTGAGCCAGGGTTGATTTTTAAAAAACAAAACATAAAAAAAAAAAAATTTAAAACCCTTATTCTGTTTTTTCATTTCATTTTCAAACTTCAATTTCATCTTACACCATTTGTTTTTAGAAGCAAATCCTGTTTCTCCCTCCAGGTGAGGAAATATCTTATTTCAGCAACATTTTTACCTGTATTGGATTATGGTGACCTGCTCTACATGAATGCACCTGACCAGAACCTAAAGAGGCTGGATACTGTAAACCACTGTGCGTTACGTTCTGTTACTGGCTGTGGGAGTCTGGTACACCATTGTACCCTTTATGCTGCTGCTGGATGGACATCGTTGTATGTCGCAGATTTTACATTGGTCGACTCTTATATATAAATCTCTCTTGGACTGATGCCTTCGTATCTGTGTACATACATGTGTACAAACCACAATCAATATGGCCTACGCTTTCAAGATCTTCTATTTAAAGGAGAATTTAAGTCCATTATAACGAATCAAGAAAATAGCACTATTGGTCGATGTAAGTGCTCTTGATTTTGTAATTGAATTATTTCGATATTGACCAGTTTGTGCATATGATACGTGTTTACTCATGGTGTGTGACTGCTGTATTTGTCTGTTTGTATTGCTATTGTTGTGTGTGTGTGTGTGTGTGTGTATATATATATATATATATATATATATATATATATATATATATATATATATATATATATATATATAGTATATAATAATATATAAGTGAGCACGGCTCACATCACGCTCAACTCTGATGTTCCTAAGTTAAACAGTTACTGAGTTCTACTCCAGAAATTGAAAATAATCACTTTTATATGAGAAAATTAAAAAGACTTTATAGCTCCACCCTGGAATGCTAACCTCAGAAAGGCACAACTAGACCACATTGCAAAGCTGCAATATGCCCTGAAAAAAAAAAAAAAAAAAAAAAAACAGTTTGGCCAAACTTTCAAAAATGCTGGGCACCCTGGACTTCTAACCCCCAAAAGGCAGGCATCACGCTGTCAATCATCATATCAAATTTGAAGTTCCTACGTTAAATAGCTTTCAAGTTCTGCTCCAGAAACAAAATTGAAGTGGAAAAAGTCACAGCTTTTGGCCAAAATTTTAAAAAATCTTGGGCACCCTGATCTGACACACAAAACCAACGGGCGCCAATTTCGAGCTGTCTGTGACGTCTGCCGCCCTAGCTTTTGTGGTTCATCTCACACGGTTGGCTCTAATCTGCCCATGTCAGAGGCTTTTCACTCAGTTTGGCATGTTGAATCGGCGGCGGAGCCCAGCGGTGAGAGAAAACACTGTGATTGGCTGTTCAGCTTAAATGAATCAGTGCACAGGAGGAGAAACGCAAGTGAGGAAAGTAAGTAATCTCATTTTTTATCTTGTGTGATAATTCCAATATTCAACACACCCCCGACACCGGTGAACATCCAGGGAACGGACATTGAGATGGTGATATAAATACCTGGGTGTTCACCTGAACAATAAACTGAACTGGACTGTCAACTCAACTGCACGTTACAGGAAAGGCCAGAGCAAACCTGATATGCTTAGGGGACTGAGGTCTTTTGGAGCGTAGGGGGCGACCTTTTGTGACACTGTGGTGGCATCAGCCATCTTTCATTGAGTGGTCTGCTGAGGCAGCAGCATCGGCTGCGGAAAGGAAGAGACTTGATAAGGTGATCAGGAAGGCCAGCTCTGTCCTGAGATGCCCCCTCGTCCCAGAGGAGGTGGTGGTGGTGGGAGAGAAGGATAACAGGCTGCTCCATCCGAAGTGTCTGAAGGAGCACCTCGCCTTCGTCCCTGGAGCTGTCAGACTCAACCAGCACTGCTCCCAGCAGACCGCATACACACCAAAACTGACAATAACTGCACTATACTGTACACCGAATGTGTGATGCCACTCCTACTCAGGTGTAAACTTCAACACATACTGTGCAATACTCAGGTGGGATTTCATTCCAATCACTGTGCAATAGTTAGTCTAACACTTGTGCAATTATGTTAATAGTCATCGCCAATAATATACAGTGCACACTGGTTCTGTTTGTATAAACAGTATTTGTATATAATGTATATATTGTTCCCATTTTTTAATCACCCCCCCTCCTTTTTTACTGTGTTGTATCTTGCTTGAGCTTGTTTCTTTTTCTGACACTTACTGTTTTTTTGCACTATCCCCGTTGCTACTGTACATCGTCAGTTTCCCCACTGAGGGACTAATAAAGGAATATCTTGTCTTATTGTATACACGGATACTTTCACAACAATGGCCATCTGGATTGAAGCTAAGCAGTGTGAATTATGTGAAAGTGGTCAGCTAACGCCGCTTTGTTTCATGTACGTATCATAACAACGGCTTGTATATCAGCCGTCCTCGGGCTTCTGACTTCCCTTTTTGAATGACGAATACAGACTACAGCTACCTGCTGGTGTGGAGATTTATTTCCTCTCACACAGGCGTACAACGTACGTGGTAGTAATAGCAGTGCGTTTGAGTGCCAAGACACAGATCACTACTAGTTCTTTGATGGTGCGTCAGGGCATTTAATCCCACAACATGTCGAGGTGGTAGCAGCACATCTTTGCTTTCCCCATGCCCTGTCCTTTCATTGAAGCCAGAGCCAGACGTTCTGCGTTGTACGTCCTTGTTCTGCCTCCTCTGCCAGGTCTTTGACAGCTTTCCTCAGCATGGAGCCTGTGATCCTAAGAGACTTCAGCGTAGCCTCTGCTACCAACTTCCTTTTCATTCTTTGTCTCAAAGGCAGCCTTCATCCCCTCTTCCCACACAACAGTCAATTCAGCCATAATGACCGTCTGAGTAGAGGTGGACAGAACGCGATATCTGGCCGGAGTGTTCACCAGCTAGTCGCCAACTGTGTCTGTCTGCTGTTTGGTGCTGAGCAGGTATTGTACAGTGGGTTTATTGTTTATGGTTTGGGCCATATTTGCTGCCAGCAGTGAAACTAAACTATATATGTGTTATAAAGCCAAAACTATTAGACTATGTTGATAAACTTCTTCTTAATTATTCTCTGTGGGTTGAAACATCTTGTACATTATACAAGACATTTCATTGATTGTTATTATAAAAACACTCATGAGTGGAGCTTTAAGAATACACATACACAGTATGTAACTGCTAGTAATTAAACAATTTCCTTTTCTAGTGTATTTTGTCAATTTAATTTCAGTTTGAACTTTGTGAATTGAGTTGTAAATTTCCACTAGTGTGTATGTGAAAATAGTCACATCTATATAGATGTGACTATTTTCTCACAAATAGTTATATAACTATTTGTCACGGTATTGAAACTTCCCTGGACAGGGACTCACTCCTGCAGCCCAAACTGTGAGTGAAAGCAGCTTTGGCTGCTCTGGGTCCATATAAGCTTGATTTGCTTATATGGACCCAGACACAAACTCGGGATATAAACCCCTCCGAGCCCCCTGGCTTTGCCTGGCATGCATGACTTCTCATTCTCTAATCACAGTCTGCACGCTCCCTCCGGCCCCCGCCCTCCTACGTCCCACCAGGACTGCTGCCACTTCCGCAAAGGATGATCCGGACAGTGGGGTGCTGGATATGAAGTAAAGCACAGCTGAATGGACCTAGTGCATTGTGTGTGTGTGTGTGTGTGTGTGTGTGTGTGTGTGTGTGTGCATGATGTCAAACTCACATCAACCAGCCAGATATCGTTCACTCTGGTGTCTTTAAATCTGTCAGAAAGAAGAATGAATGACAGTTAATCAATGCTATATACTAGGGATGCACCAATACTAATAATGGATCAGATATCTGGCTGACACTGACTCAAACAGCTGGTGACAATCTATTCAGTTCAATTTGTTGATGCTTATATACTATATGCATATAATATAATTATAATTTTAATTCCTGCTTAAGTTTTGATCAACTTATTGCTGAATTTAAAAAGTTCATATTTTAATTATTATTCCTGTTATTGTTGAAGATTTTTTACCTGGAGTATGATTTATTATTTTAATAATAAAGACAAATTATATAAATGTATATGTGCATTTATTAGTCCCATTTTGTTTTACAAAGTAAGGCCTGATGTTGCCTTACACATAAAATTATGAACTCAATCTCTTCCACACCGTGAGGCATACTGCTTATTAATTAAACACTGATACTGGAACAATACTCAATATCAGCCAATACCCAAAGCCCAGATATCGCCACTGGTATTAGGACTGAAATGGTTGGACTGGTGCATAATTACTATATACTGTACACTGAAAAACTCACATTAAATGATGCATGTTAGCTGTTAAACATAGCAGAAAAATGCCACAGCAGACAGAATAACAATTACTGATTAAATTATGTAGTTGTGTGGTGCTATGGGAGAGTTATTATTTGTAAAAAGTTGCAGAAAAGCCCTCCAATTATATAAAGAGGCAAATTAGAGGATTTCACAAACATGCATACACAAGAGACAAGATCTCTACAGACCACCACAAGCATCCAATTAAAAAGCACTGAGCAGCCTGAAACCGGAGATGAAATCAAGACTACCCCCATCTTTTTGCTGCTTTTAGCAACCCTCTTCTGTTTAATTACAACCACGTAGACCTTTGGAAATGTGATGAACCCTTAAACATATGGAAAAATTACATCCAAAAAATGCACAAGCCTTGTAAGAGAGAAGCACTGAAGTAAACTGTGATTTGCAGCCACATAAAGGCTGCTGGTTTACTCGGAAGTTGCATTATGAGCACGTTATAATGGCACAGCAGCAGCAGGAAGGTGAAATAATGAAGCAGGGGTGCATCACTTACGTGTCGTCTAGGTCTTCAACAAATGCCAGCACCGCCGAAGCCAGGAAAGCTGCTATAACTGTGACATAAAAACAGAAAAGAGCATGTTGTTACCGTGAAAACGAGCTTTCCAGCCCCCCAGCCTGGGACCTCATGACTGAAGCATCCCCAGCTAAAGCTCGTCCCAGCTAACTGAGCATCAGTTTTCCTTCGCCGTTTCGACAGCAGGTGCTTTAAGGGACATTTTAACAGATGCTCTGCTAACGTGTATCGAGTAGCGTTAAATGTACACGCATTAAAAAGTGAACGTACCGCCAGAGATCAGAGAGGCTTTCACTTCTGCCATCGCTCCGAGTGGAAACAGCAAGCAGGAAATACAGCTGCTACCCGAGCCCGTCTGCGCATGCGCAGGGTTACGCAGGCTCCCAGCGGCTTCAGGCGCCAACGGCTGCTGAGTTCATATAAACTGAGTAGTTTATCAGTCTTTACAGCATGTTTACAAAGTTTGACGGTCATAAATATACATTTATAAAAGTAAAACTTCACTGAAATGTTTTCAAGAAAGTAATGGAGCTATATCTTCAGACAATAACTTCAACAAATAACAAAATGGCTTGTAAAACCATGAGACTTATGTGCTCACAATTTAATGTTTTATTTATATTGGCCCCTTGCATGTTTTATGTTACTTTATTTTATTTAACGTAATATTTTTTGAATATTTTTTATATTTATAATATTCTTATTTTTCATATGTATTTACTTATGTATCGGTGAAATTGTTTCTTTAAATAAATAAAAAAAATAGAATGAAAGAAAAAATATTTTTAAAAAATATTATAAAACACACAAAATTATAGCTTTTTCCAATATAATTTAGCTAAAAAGACTAAAAACCATCATTGCTTTTATTTCATCTGGTATTTATTTATTTATTTTTTGTCTTATCTTTTTTGTCTTATCCCTTCATTTCCTTTATATATATTTCATTATGTATCAGTTTAATTGTTTGTTTGAATAAAAAAAAAATAAAATAAAAATAGAATAAAAACGAAACAAAAATGGCTGCATATTCCTTGTCTAATGTTTAATAATAAAACACACACAATATTATAGCTTTTTCAATATAATAGAGCTAAAAAGACTAAAGACAATAGTTACTTTATTTTATTTCATCTTATATTTTTTGTTTTTATTTGTTTTTTTTTGTGTTATCCCTTCATTTCCTTTTTATGTATTCTGCTGTTTAACTGTATTAAAATGGCAGAAAATTAAACTGATGATGACTGTCAATAGTCACCACGAGGAGGTGCTGTAGGATAATTAAAACGGGCAACAGACCAACTCCACATCAAGGCCTGTATCCTTTACTTACTATAGTAATAGGCCTGCTACAATATACAAATACTCCATTACAAATACAGTCCTGCATTCAGAATGATACTGATGTATTATCAGCAAAATATGTAAGCTATAAATATTTTTATTGTTGCGCTCCTACAAATCGCTTGCGCACTAATTGCTTTAGACATAGATTTGTCAAGTATTTAATACTCTCATCAATATCTAGTAGAAAAATATGCTGCTTTAACCAAATGTATGTAGATATTTATTATTGGAAATCAATTAACAAAAAACAATGACAAATATTGTCCAGAAACCCTACAGGGTAGCATAAAAAATGTGCTCGAATGATAACATGGCAAACAGCAGCCCAACAGGCAACAACAGCTGTCAGTGTGTCAGAGTGCTGACTTGACTATGACTTGATCCAAACTGCATGTGATTATCATAAAGTGGGCATGTCTGTAAAGGGGAGACCTGTGGGTTCCCAGAGACTCCATTTACATTCACATATCTGCAGGTCAGAGGTCAAGGGACCCCTTTGAAAATGGCCATGACAGTTTTTCCTCTCCAACACTTAGCAGTGTTATTTAGCCTCCTTCTCAGCAACCTAGCATGACATGTTTGGTTCAATCGATTTAATAGTTTCAAATTTAAAACTGCAATTTGTGTTAAAGAAGTTAGAAGCATTAAAAGAAATTTGCATTAAATGTTATCGCGTTAACTTTGACAGGTTTGATATAAATATTTATGTCAATATTTGATTACTGATGCACATTCACTGCAATTTAATACAGCCGTTGGCTATTCTTTCTATTCTTTTATTTTTTTCTGTTGTGTATTGTATTTTATAAGATGAGTATACAGTATGTTTTGTATATAAAAGATTAATCTGTAAAGTAGCTTCCTGTCAAATAAATGTGGAGGAATAACATGTACAATATTTCCCTTTGAAATGCAGAGAGGAATAAGTGCTGTAACGGTATAAAATGGAAATACTCACATAAAGTGCATTTACCTTGAAACTGTACTCAAAAACACTACTTAAATTATTTTAAATAAATATTTCCACACAAAACACAACATGAACATTTCTTTTATTGAAAAACATATTTGTTTTGCAGAGAATAATAATTTGTATCTAATACTGTCTGAATAGCTTTAAAGTTATTAAACATAAACTTAACATTCAAAAGGTTATAATTAAGATTATCTTCATTCCATCAACATATTTACACACAAAAGCATCTCACATCACACATGAGCACGTCCCGAATTTCCCTCCGGGGATTAATAAAGGTTCATCTTATCTTATCTTAAAAAAAAATGAAATGACAAGGCATAGAATGGTTAGCTTCAGGGTTTGGCAGAAGTTTACAAAATAAATTAAATCTTTTGTGAAATATTATACTTATATTATGTCACACTGACCTCCGGATCCTCACACATCTGCTGGCATGATGTAAATATTGATATGTACCATTTTAGTCATAACATCAGAGACTGTGGCTGAATATTTCTAATGCATTACAAAGACAGAGTTCTTCACAGATATTTCATTTTTAAATATGAACTCAGACAGCATTTAATAAATCAAGTGACTGAAAGAGAGAAACTTGGACCTTGATATGAAAATTTAAAAAGTTGAATTAATCATATCCATTATGTATGATGGGACTTTTTCCCAACGGAAACTTTTATGTGCTAAGAATATCCCTCAATTCAAGACGTAATTCTTGGAGAAAAGAGCAAAACAAAAAGAAGCATGAAATAGTTTGTCAGCGTGAGAAAGAGCTCTGCTTTCTCATGGGGTGAATGGTGATCATGACTGTGTTACTAAACGGACTCATGCAGAGGACCGTCCTGCCGGAGCCCCGTGTGCCAAGTTTGTGAGGGTTGAATGCCTTTTGTATTTGGAAGAGGACACGAGCTGTTAGCCAACATTGTAAGGCCACAATGACTTCTGCACTGACAAAACTGTCAAAACAATGACAACAGATGGACTTCCTTACTAGTAAACCTCCACAAATATACACCTTTTTACCTTTCACACAGCACATGTAATGCTCCGTGGAGCTCCGCAGTTTCATAAAAGGCGCTATGGGAAGTTAAAGTAACCGAGAAAACATACAAAAGGCATGAATTTTAAATCGTGCATTTTATTTCACACGACTTTTCCTGTAGAAAGTTTTAGTACAGCATGGCTGTTTGTCTTTTTAAGATAAAGAGAGGACTTGTTCCGGCATCGCAGGGCCGAGCTGCAGACTCCCACATTCAGTCTGACTGAACCCACACACGTCATCTTACAGACCGGCTCAGAAACGACCTCAAGTGACCCAGAAAACAAAGCTTTCTTTGCTCTATTTCATCACTCATCACATGGCAACGACCACAGCAGTGAGATGATTCAGTTATCCACATAATGACAACACTCAATCTCCACTAAAGAAAAATTACCTGTTAAAAAACATGAAATAAGCAACATTATGAGCTACATTACATTAACATATATTACATTATTATTCAGACGAAACTTCATAAAAACTTTATCATTGACATCCAAAAAGGCAGCATTAAGTTCTCACTTTGGAAAGTTGTGATAAAATGATGACATTTAATATTTCTTTTATTCTTTAATCTGACAGTAATCCAAGAACCAAGTGAAACAGACACATGCTGTGAGATCTGAGTCTATCAGAATAAAAGCTTCAGCATCAAGGTATTGTTTGATGCTAAAATAAGAAGGTTATGGACAAAATTTGGGGACGTCTGTGGCTCAGTGGGTTGGCGGTTTAATCCCAGACTCCTACTGTCAAAGTGTCGTGAAGCGAGACACCGAACCCCAAGTTGCTCCCCGGGCCCACTGTTCCTAAATGCTTAGGATGGGTTAAATGCGGAGGTCAAATTTTATGTATGTATGTATGTATGTATGTGATGAGTCTGATAGTTTTAAAGGTACACTGTGTAGGAGGTGACATCTAGTGATGTGGTTGTATATTGCAGTTAACTGAGTACCCCTCTGCTGACTCCTCCCTTTCCAAGACAGCAGTAATGTGAGTAATGTGCGGTATCCTTACCATAGTAAGTACTTCAGGAGCAACGGAAGTCAGATGGCGGCTGGTGGTACCACGTTTTTGCAGTTTCACAAGCGTGTCCGAGAACTACGGGGGCCTTCAGGTAATGTAAAAAACGTGAAAGGCATCCGTTCTGGGCTACTGTAGAAACATGGCGGTGCAACATGGCGGAGTCTGTGACGAGGACCCACTTCCTACGCAGATATGAGGGGCTCATTTTAAGCTCAAAAAAAGTCTTAGTTTGAGGAGATTATTCACTAAAGTAAACATAGTTATGAATATTATATTCTATTTCTGCTAATAGATCCCCCAAAATGCTACGTACTGTTCATTTAATTTTTTTAATTTTCCCCTATGACTTGATTGATGATGATGATTTTTGATGATGATTTTTTTTTTTATCTTAAGTTAGTAGCTATACTTGACAAGTTTGTATCTCCAGAGTCTGGTTTCACTTGGATCTCAGAGTACTCTCAAGCCAAAGAACCGACTGTATATCACAGCATCAACACAGGAATCATCCCACGAGTTTCAAGCTGGTATTTTACAAATAAAAAAGTTCCTACATGGTGGTGGAAATTGCACCATATACAAATATCATACACAAAGCTTTGTGACGGCTTCCTGTATTCCCACAGGAATACAACACCAGAGTGGTAACACTGTGGGTAACACTTCAGGGAGAAATGGGACTACAACAGGCAGACATATCTCCTGGCAAACCGGGCCGATGTCATCACAGGGAGGTCCACTGGAGGATAAATGCGAAAGCTAAAACAGCTGAGATAGAAAATGAAAAAGTGCTGGTGGACTCAGCTACTTTTTAAAGCAACAGAGAAATGCCCAATACTGTAAATGTGGCTTCAAATTTAGGTTGATGTGTGGCCCTCTCCCCTCTGGTTGAACTCACGCTCCAAACCACAGACAATGAGAAAGTCTTGCAGTGGTCAAGCTCCATGATTTGCAACCTCTCCAGCTGTTTGCATCTGCCTCAGGACTGAAGAACCTCCATTGATGCTGCCACAGGTTGTGTTACAACACCTGCACAGACAATCCTGTCATCTTGACACACTGAAGTAAGGCTCTGAACGAGGCACACTGGCGATGGCGCTTGAAGTGGCAAAGACAAAGTGGGGCATCCTGTACATCTCCAAAGTGGGCTACAAGCAGCTCTTGACTCATCGACTCGGAGCAGCTACCTGCAGCGTTGCATAGCTTGGTTCCATTTAAGGGCACGTTATTCCTGAATGATCAGAAGTCCATCGACAGGCATCAGCTGCTCATTCCAGGATGTCGGTTTCAAACGGGACCAGATGGTAGTAGGACAGGTTGGTCACGTACGCTTCTGTTTCCTCATCACACACGTCTGCTTCCATTGGCAAAAACTCTGTTCCATCCTCATACCTGGCAGCAAAATGAAAGATGGATTATTCCAAGGACAGTACGGACCTGTTCGTCTACACACAGGAATCAAAAGTGTTGATTTAAGGCTCTGTGTTAATTGTCTACATCAACCCACAGAGACACTTCATTTGCTAGTAAAAATCAGCTATTTATGAGTTATGTAAAGCGTTGTTTTGTGTGAAGTAACAAGAGGAATGTGTTCCTCTTTTGCTTCCTACACACACCCAGGGAAGGAAGAGGTGCACAGACACACTTCCTGCAGGGGGCGGAGGGTCCTGGGGTTGGGCCACATTCAAGAACTTCCACATAAACACTTCGTGAAAAAATCTTAATACTTGTGGGAAGACAAGGAGGTAGGCGTAGGACCATACGAACATTTCACATCATGATTATCAGGCTAACGGCATGATTCTTTGAAATTTTTGGAACCACTCTTAAAGATCAATATGAACTAGAATTACCGCCTTGCGGCTGTAGGCCTCCGCCAACCAGTCATGTCGTAGTTTACGTCCATGTCTTTCCAAAATGTCATCACTACATCATTTTATCCTGCATTTGTGTGAAATTGTCATAAGTAACATATGAACTCTTGAATTATGGCCAAATATGTGTTTTGTGAGGTCACAGCGACCTTTGACCTTTGATCACCAACATCTAATCACTCCAAGTGGACGTTTGATGTATGCCAATAAACGGTTGCAGAAGAAATTCCCTCCAGGTGTTTCTGAAATTGTGTTCATGAGAATGGGACTGATGGAAGGACGGACAACCCAAAAATACAATGCCAAGTCACGGCTGTCACTGACGCATGGGCATAAAAAGAGTGGTCTTAATACTCACGTATGTTCCACTGAGTCGGTGGATGAGGGTCTCTCTTTTTCTTCTGGGAGACTGTGATCAAATACAATGGTTTCTGTATTGGCCAGACAGAATCCATTTGACCGCATGATTTCTGAAAAGGTCCAGAGTGACGGTTCAGTCATGACATGAGTCAACGGTGGCTCCGTCTTTGTCTTACAAAGTAAAACCAGTCACGTACCTGATATCTTGATTGGACTCTGAAAGCACGGCTGGATTCTGTGGACTTTGTCATTTCTCAGCACCTGGTCCAGCGGTGATCGCTCAAAGAAGGTCAACATCACCTCTGACCTGGAATACTGTGGAGTCAAGTTTTTACCTAAATGTAAGTTTACAAACATCTATCGTTCACCCTCAAGAAAGACCTATCATGAACTCCTTGTAATGCACAGTGAGCATGCTAATAAAGGGTTGCAGCAACGCGAGACCGACCTTGCACGGCATGTTGATGGCATTCTTCAGCAGTCTTTCCACCTCGTTCAGTTTATCTTCAATGTCGTTTGCCTCTTTGATTTTTACCAAACCTGAAACAAACAAATGCGAACATCTGAAAACATCAGTCCTAGTGTGAGGATTTCAAAAATATTTTTCAAACTACTCAGAGTTAAGAGTTTATTAGATACACCTGTGCAGTCTATTGTGATTCAATACAACGGCTTTGCAATGAATTCTATCACTGTGAAGCCTTTGTGTTGTTAAAGATGATGTTAAAAAGATGTTATTTTTAATGTCTAATGCTTTCAACCCCCTAAGCTGTCACAATCCATTCCAACAACCAATAACTACAGCTTAAAGATTAACTTAGAAAAATATGGGGCTGGGTGATATGGCCAGAATCGTCATTTCATATCTCGATAACGACACAACACAGCATGTTTTATGGTAATTCAATAAATAAATAGTCTGTATGAAATAACCACATGGTAAAGCCTATTTTTGTATACGTCTGTGTTTGTTAAATACTTGACAAATGAAAAGAACTGAATATTTTCTCAGTTAAATAAGAACATAAGTGCAAAACAAACAGTTTAAAGTTAGATTATAGAGAAAATGCATGCACACAAATACAGATTAATCAGATTAGGCAGTAGCTTGTCCGGGGTATTTCCATGAATTCTGATCTTCGGTGAAATTTGAGTCAGTATGTGCTTGTTATTATCAATTTAGACAACGTAATTATTGAATTAAATTACTAAATTATTCGACTATGGACCAGCCCCAGAAATATTTTTAAAAATATAAACAGCTCTGAACTAAGTCTGATGTACAAAGGAAGTGTCCCACAATCAAAATGTTTAGTACAACTACTGTATTTCTGTACGATAATAAAAAGGGCAGCTGCTATGACCTTTACTGCCACCAGACTGTTTTCTGTCACACAAAAAGCCAGACAGGTCTGAATTTATCCCTATAGTCTTGAAAAAGGTTGCCACAAATGCCAAAGTTAAAAGCTAGTAGTGTGTTTAATACAGTAACCTTTATGCTAACAATGCCCCCTGATATTTACCCAAGGACAAAATAGACTACTTATCATCGTGTCTAGCACTAGAACACACTGTGACGCTTTAAAACTGCCCGTGTAATTGCAAACATTTGTACGACAACGGTAATAACGGGGGAAAGCAACAAAGGGAAAAGCTCCACAACAACGCAATCATCCTGCATAACACTAGGAAGGTAATTTAAGAAGCAGTGGGAGTGTAAAATCAGCACATCTAGCAACACAAGGCTGCCGCCCGTGTGAGTGAGCGAGCAGTCAGCAAAGCATCATTTACTGCCATGCTGACACAAAGGGATGTGGTGAGGAGAATCATGATGAAGACTGCAGCCACGCTGACGATGAGTCTCTGCCCGATGTGAGCGGTACTGACTAAACATGGTGGTCACACAGCGGTTACTGTTACATGGAAGTACTGAGTAAGACAGCCTGAAGCAACAGTCACAGTCTCATCCATCAATAACAGCCAGCGGTGATGACATCATACCCAGGGGGGTGTGAAGAGCGACTGGTCAGTTAAATCATCGCTAGGAACCGAGGGAGACTCCCAACCAGTCTGGACCTCGTACCGCCTCCGGATCATGTTCTGTTGTTTAAAGTCCCTTTAAGTCCTGTTTGTCAGTCTTCCCTGTAGATGTGACGAATCACACGTTTAAGGCTTATACTGATATATTGCAGTTTAAGTTATTCTCTTTAAGGCAAACAACAGATGTTTTTGTACTGAAACTTTTGAGTTTATTGCCTAATATAGATAGATGGACAGAAAATATAGATAGATGGACAGAAAATATAGATAGATGGACAGAAAATATTTTATCCATCCCCTTTGGAAAAGTCCAGTGCCTCACACAATCTTTATTACAATATAAATATATCATATACTGTATATGTAATATATTAGATTAGATTACTGAAAAACAAAGTCATATAAATAAATAAATAAATAAAATTACTTAAAAACAAAGTTATATAAATACATGAATAAATAAATTATTTAATTCATTAAAATAACATAAAAATATAGATTAGATTATTTAAATACAAGGTCATTTAATAAATGAATAAATAAAAATATAGATTAGATTACTTAAAAACAAAGTCATATAAATAAATAAAAAATAAAATATAGATTAGATTATCTAGAAACAGTCATATAATAATTTAGTAAATAACTTTAAGTGTAGATTAGATTACTTTAAAAAGTCATATAAATAAATAAATAAATAAACAACAAACAAACAAATAAATAAAAATAGTATAAATATAGATAAGATTACTTAAAAACAAGGTCATGTAAATAAATAAATAAAATAATAAAATATATTAATAAAAAAAAAAAAAAAAAAAAAAAAAATAAAAAAAAAAAAAAAAAAAAATCAGATTACTTAAAAACAAGGGCTTATAAATAACTAAATAAAACAGAAATTAGATTACTTAAAAACAAAGTCATACAAATAAATACAATTAAATAAAAATATAAATATAGATTAGATTACTTGAAAACAAAGTCATATAAATAGTTAAAACAAAATGAATGAATGAATAAAAAAATAAATAAATAGAACACAAATATAGATTAGATTACTTGAAAATAAAGTCATATAAATAAATGAAATCACAGTGTGGTCCACCTTTTCAATGGTGGGAGCAACACTAGGATGTTTAAATGTCATTAAATAAATTAAAATGCAATTGTACAGAATGTCTAGGTTAGCAGAAGTGGACAGCAAACACACTTAAAACTTAAAACTCCTATCCAGAATATTAGAAACAATTATATTAGTTTAACTTATGCTGCTACAGTGCATGGTACCATTTTGTGAGATGGCTGAATCTCATGGATAAATTTTGAGCATTAACAGCAGATAACATCTTAAGTAGAAACAAAGCCTGGGTGACTTTAAACCACCACATCCAGTCTTATTAGCCATTATACTTTAGTAAACAAACACTTTAGTAAAGTTTAAGTCCTGCCATGTAGAGTGCTACTGTTATGAACCAAGTGCACATTACTTATCATTAGGTACCTGCACACAGGGTGCACATGGAAACAGGGTGGGATGATAGGAATAATGTATTATTAATATGTTATCAGAGGGCGTGTTAGGGACCAGTAACAATCATCACAAGTCCTCTGATCCCCTTAAAAACTGTTTTACTGAGGAAACATGTCTGACACACACAGAATATCTAGCAGCCCAAATACTGTCTTGTGAAAGGATGCATTACTTTATGTTTAATAATTTTACAATCTAAATAAGACAATAGCCAAATTTGCATTTATAAGTACCACTCTAATCCATTAAAGTAAAACAGGGGATTTTTACAGCATAAACTATCAGGCTGTGCGAAACACTATCATATAACAATCCTGCCTGACGTGCAAAAGAGAAGTGTGCATGGTAATTTTTGCAACAGCTTGGTGTTGGTTGTGCAAGATTTAATTGCGGTAACCACAGTGGATAAGGTGTGTGTAGCCACAAAATGACAATGCACGCCTCTCCAATTACAGACAGCAGAATCAACTCACACCTGCTGTCATCAGGAGGATGAAATGGATATTAACCAGTAAGCAATCTGGTGTGAATGACAGATATTAATATTTAATCTGCATTCCTGGAATCACTAACCACATTCAGAATAAAACTTATCCTTTGTGATTAAACACGTCTACAGGGTGTTTTGGAGATGTTACTATGGGTCGTATCCATTGTTTAAAGGGTAAGAAAAGACACAAAACTCAAGTGTGCAGTGCTGACTTGTTCTGAGCTGAAGGGCGTCACAAAATGCAATAAATCTTGAGACGACAATTGCAGAGAGACACCCCTCCTGCTGCACCTCTCCTCCCACTGTGGCACCAAATCACCAAAATACCAGCCGAGGAAACAAATAATACAGTGAGTTCCATCTCCAAACACTATGACGCCTGTCCTCTGAAAAAAATGTCTTTAAAGACACAAAATGCAGCTATGTTTTTTCCTACCAGGGTCCCTAAGTGTATTTCCTCCAATTTCCTGTGAAAGAGTCTATTTCCTGGATGGGCTTCCTGGCTAAAGTGGTCTTCTTTCTGAGATTCAGCCATCAGTAGGTCTAATTTGATTGTTTCTTTATGGCCTTTACTCTTAATTGTCTCTCATGGAGAGCTTTAGTTGCAGCGTTTATCTGCCTAGTGCAACAAGTTTGTAAAATGTTAACAATAACTACATAGACACCATGTGGAACATTAATGTACACACCCGCCTCATATTTTTGTAATTGCACATGAAAGTTACCCGTCTGTTGGTTCTGTGACAACGTGCCGTGTTGACAAGCCACTTCTTCATCTATCAGCTGACATAACACAGCAGAAGTAGATGCACAACAGGAACTCCACCGCGTCCAAGTCTTCCTCAAACACATTATCTAAACAGTCATCAGATGTTAAAAGCGGCAGCAGCTATTTCACAGCTATCCGCTGCATGGATCTGATAAGCACAAGTCAGCAGCCTAACGTTTTTTCATCTAACCACTAACTCGGCACAGTTCGTCATCGTGTTATTTCTGGACGCCTCAGTCGACAAGCAGAAGACATCAAACCTCAGTGATCATCTACAGTATGTCCATGTGAAGGTCAAGCTGTGGTACATGCATTTGCTGGTGTGTACAAGTATCACTATTATCTGTGTCCAAAATCACTTCCTATACACTATACACTACATTTACTTAATCACATTTTTAATGATATATTCTAACTGTAAAATCAATACTATTTTACAATGACCACATATATGACCAATAACCACATTAAAGTTGGGTTTGCATGGTTCTATTTCTTTTTTACTGGTTACACAAACAATATAAAGCTCTCTAATGAAGTCTCACTATTGCTGCCCTTACAAAGAATTTAAAGGAATAGTTCAACATTTTGGGAAATACAAATAGTCTTTTTATGTCCCAGAGATAAAGAGAGATTAATAAAACTCTCATTTCTGTCCATTAAATCTAAGGTTGGAGCCAGTTACCTCAGCTTATTATAAATCTTTCGTACTAACGAAACGCATTTCTGGTGAAATATTACAGTGTGCAATGCAGGACACCACGGCAGCATAAATATACCACAATGCAATGTGGTAGTGACGTTCATAGCAGACATTGACGGACAGCTCTGTAACCTGGATAAACTGTAGCCTAGGCATAACGTCCTGAACTTGAATAAGCTTTCATTTTTGTTCATGTTGAGATCAGCTGTACGTAGCGGAGCATCGTAAATGACTTCATTCAAACCGGACAGAAACTAAATAAAGCTCACCTAAACCGTCGTTATTACTCTTTCCAATAATCAGCAATTATGCTTTGATCGAACTCGACTCTAATTTCACAGAGTTTGATGTGAAATCTCTCTCTTTGTCTGCTCCCAGAAGGAAGGAAGAGGAAGGCTTCATGCATCATGCTTCATGCATCATCAACATATCATCTGTACATGTGTTATACCCAGTGGTCTTCATGTTATGGCAGATCAGAATCCTTTATAAAATTTGTGAATCTGGATCATGATCTGGATCGTCACCACAATGTAATGGATAGTTCATTGCGCCACACCCCACCCCTCCAAAAAATGTCATTCAAACTAAAATTTTGGAGTAATCCTGCTAACAAACAAACCAACACTAATGAAAGCATAACCTCCTTGGCCCAAGGCCTGTCATTTTTTGGTACATATTAAACCAAAATTATTAATTAGTGAGCTTTAGGGATGCTGGTTGACTAATTTTGTTACTTTCAGACAGAAGCAGGCTCGCTGTTTACCCTTATTTCCTGTCTTTATGCTAAGATAAGCTAACCAGCTAACCATTTTAACTGACAGATAAGATAGAGGTATGATTTTCTTATTTTCTCAGCATTCAACAAGAGAGAGCATAGGTTTATTTGTGGCTCGTTGGTCTAGGGGTATGATTCTTGCTTAGGGTGCGAGAGGTCCCGGGTTCAAATCCCGGACAAGCCCACAAGACCTGTAACGGCAAGTTTGATACTCACTTCCTATTATGGGTGGCAGTAGCTCAGTCTGCAGGGAGTTGGCTTGGGAATCGGAGAGTCACCGGTTCAAGTCCCAACATGGACCAAGAACTGATTGTGAACTGGTAGCTGGAGAGGTGCCAGTTTACCTCTTGGGCACTGCCGAGGTGCCCCCGAGCAAGGCATCAAACCCCCAACTTGCGCCCAACTTGCGCTCGTCAGGAGCAGCCCCCTCACTCTGACATCTCTCCATCGATGCATGTATATGGGTCCTGTTTGTGCATGTGTGTGATTCGAGTCTGCATGTACTGTGTATAAGTTAAACAACAGAGTGTAAAAATTGAATTTCCCCTCGTGGGACTAATAAAGGTTGTTGCTGTTGTTCTTCTTCTTCTTCAAAATGTCAGACTACTCCTTTAATAATTAAGAACAGCACACAGAAACCTGTCAACCTATCAGAGCCAAGAATTTTAAGTGCCCATCATATAAAAGTTTGACAACACCCATAAAGTTTACGTTCTATAAATGCAATGCATCGATAATAATCTCTAATTCTGTCAGCAAGGAAGGAAATGTGCCCCTCCTATGATAGATGTGTAAATTACACTATAATAACCAGCTGAAATGATGATTCAGGTAGTAGTGAATGAATGTAAGAAGGAGTGATTTCGGACACAATAGTGTCTAAATTCCTCAGTGGAATCTGTCTCACAAGGAATGTGAGCGATCACTTCCTGTCTGTGTTCACGCTGAGGTCACATACCAGGTAAGTGTTAGGAGGCCTCTGCAGACCAGAGGGACTAAATATGGGAAGTCCATTCCTCCCCTCTCTCTCTCTCTGTCTCTCTCTCTGTCTCTCTCTCATCATGACATCAGTCTGAAAGCTCTGCACGCCTCCCTTGTTGCTTAGACGCAGCACAGAAACAGGAAAACATGAGCGGAGCCAGAAATTGGAGCAAAGTGGACTGAGAAAGGCCAGAGCCACATCTTTTCAGGGGGACTTTCAATCTTGAGTGGCAATTAGAGGGGATGCAAATGAAATATTGAACAGAGGTAGGAATTAAGGAAAGGCCATTAGGGGAATGTTATTAACCCTGTGGCTTGCTATCCAGCCGTGAAATTGTCAAAGCAGCTTAAAGTAACACTGATGTCTCCTTCACTGCTGATATCACAGCCTCATCTTTTAGGTGTAATCAGGAGATGGAGGGTGACAGACATTAAAAAAGAAGTAAGAAGTGAGTCATGAGATCCAAAATGTCTCTTCCCAAAATGCACAGCAGTCTGCGCCGGCAGCGGCAGAGCAGCGAGCTGTCAACAAGCTCGTCAGCTATTTCAGTGCACGTCGGGCAGGAAGCGAAGCCTTCCAGTCGCCACTAAAGGCATGTTTCCAAAACATTCATATAAGCTCAGTGGGTAGAGACAAAAGGGAAGAGCCAAGGAACAAGAACAAGTTGGGAGCTCTGCCAAACCTGTTGGCAGTGCCTCAGTGTCAAAGATCCAAACTCTGAGGGCCAAAGGTTTGGCCTGAAGACTGCCCTCTACAAAGCCCTGCAGCCTTGCTGTAGATGTCACAGCGCCACATAAATTAGAACCAGTCGGAAAACTCTGGGTCTGAAAAGTGAAGCCAATACTGAAGTGCCTTAAACTTACATTATTTCTAATATCCAGCAAGGGGTGACTCCTCTGGTTGCAAAAAAATTTGATTTATTACATTAGTAAACACTGCAAACATGACTTTATGGTCTCAATTGATAGTTTCAAGTCTTCTTCAATACAGCGTGATGTTCACTTAGTAAATTATGGCCCCATTTAGAGCCAAATAGACCATAAAGCAGGAGATGCATTAGGTCATAGCTACGTTGTGACTGACAGGTCACTACCACAGCATTATCTGGTCTGGGAGTTGTCTCTGTGTTTTCATCTTTAAACCCTAAACAATTACAGTTAATTGTTACATTTTTGATCACCTAAAAATGTCTTATTCAGTGTTCGGTTGTACTTAGCTCCACCTTCTCGTGTCCATTTTGGTTGCAAAAAAGCAAAGTGCCAATGGCCAAAAACCAAGATAGCAACGGCTAAAAACCAAGATACTGACAGCCAAAAACCAAAATGGTGACGGCCAAAATGGCAGTCCACAATCCAGTGGGTGACATCACAGTGACTCTGTCCACTTCTTATATACGGTCTGTGATTCTTACCTTTCAGCCTGTCAATGAAGTTATTTTTCAAGAAAGGTTAATGATAATTCATATTTTGTTGGCTCTGAGTAAAATGGCATTTCCAGATTTTTGGATTTTAAGGAATCTGGCATCTTAACCTAATATTTACAAAAATATTTGAAGACAACATTACTAAATTTCTTTTGCATTTTTACGTCATTGCTGTTGTGAAAAACATAGAACTCCAAAATGTCACGTCTTTTGGGGACAGCACCAAAAATTGTCACCTCACAGCTGGGTATATACTATATCACCGCTCTGCAGGGTTAAGAGTCCTCCCTGTGTTTGTTTGGGTTCACTCCCACACCATTAGATAATGGAGACACATCTGCCATTGGCTTTGTCAAAGCAGAGCTGAGGTCAGTTCCTGAGCACCAGATAATAGCTGCTCAAACATCCCAGTAACATCCACTCCTCCTAAAAAGTCATGATGCGTCAGCTGCAGAGAGCAAATAGGGAATCCAACTTTTAGGCCACAAAGAGGTGAAAGCAGATCTAACAGCCATTTAGCCCCTAAATATTGACCAGGATTAGAAACATGCTGTCAGTGTGTTAGTTTTGTGGTCTCCAGGCTGTGTGATAGATCTGCTAATGTGAACCGAAAGTGGACTTTGTTAAATATTAACTCCAAAAAATGCATGTAAATCTATGAGGGAGTTTAGTTCAAACTGGCTCTAAACTGTTATTGATTATGTTGACTGTGTTATCCTGCTTATATTTTGCTCCCCTAAACTTAAACATAAATTATAATAAATCAAGTCATCTTAGTTTAGGCCCTATACTGAAGTGATGTTTGGTAGTAACATCTATCTATGGGAGCCAAAGCTGAGGTGTCTGGAAAGAAAGAGGTGTATAATTAGAAATGTTTTATAGCTATTCTTCACACAGTTTGTTGGCTAACAGGGTCTGACTCATAGACTGTATAAAATATGGTTCTGTGATGTCACCCATTGGTTTGTGAAGAGTCGTTGTGACGCTCAGAGTGGGTGACCCCGGCCATCACCAGCTTGGCCCCCAGGTGCTGGTAGCCAGCAATACTATTTGCATCTGACCCGGGAACACATTAGATACAGTATGTGTATATAGTATGTACTGTATGTATTTTTTTCCTAAAACTCACCATATAGTGTTGTTGCCTAAACCTAACCAAGTAGTTCTGTTGCCTAAACCTAACCCTATAGTTGTATTGCCTAAACCTAACAAAGTAGTTTTGTTGCCTAAACCTAACAAAGTAGTTTTGTTGCCTAAACCTAAAAAAAGTAGTTTTGTTGCCTAAACTTAAAGTAGTTTTGTTGCTTAAACTTAAAGCAATTTCTTGCCTAAACCTAACAAAGTACTTTTGTTGCCTAAACCTAACAAAGTAGTTTTTTGCCTAAAGCTAACCAAGTAGTTTTGTTGCCTAACCCTAACAAAGTAGGGTTAACTTAACCATTTAGTTTTACTGCCTAAACTTTATTGTATAGTTTTAATGCCTAAACCTAACCAAACTGCAACTGAAAAGTGAAAGCAATTATTTAAAAAGGAGAGAAAATAATGAGTAAACTTAGTAAATATAGGCTTCTCACAGGACTCAGCCCTTGGTGTCCAGGGTGAAAGTCATGAGTTTGACCCATTCATCCACCACAACCTACTCCTTACATGTGTTTTGTTGATCTAAATATTACTACTACTATTACTGTATAAACAGCTGGATAGCTACCTTGTGACTATTCTCACCAGGGTATATATAGTCACATTAATTTAATAGCTGGCAACTAATCAATTAGTCGTTGCAGCTCTCTAAAACATACCAGTTCAGATGAAGAGAAAGTTGAGGGGCCTCCGCCACCTCCTGCACATGAGGCCCCATAATTTGCAGCTACGCCCCTGATCAGAATTTAATTTTAATGGTTATATTATTATAAATGCTCTACCATCCCCTCCTGTCATAACTGTCACACTGCCATCAGATCAGACCACTAACCTTCTATCAGTGGAGACTTGGAGAGCTCTCTTCTGTCCTCAGGAAAGGACTCCACCAGTCTCTTAAACAGCCGCCCCAGATCGGCATAACTCCGGTGCAAGTATAAAATGTTCCTGTCCGACCACTCTGTCCGTATCTCGAAGAACTCCTCTTCCTCTCCCCGCTGGCTGATGATGAGTCTCCGGATCCCGTTGACCCAGCAGTCCCGGACAAACATGTTGACCAGCGACGTGCCTTCAAACACGGCCGATGCCATTCCTCCTCAGACGGCGGTCAGTCCAGCTCCAGCATGCTGGGGCGGGTCTGCAGACAGCTGGCTGGGCGAGGGGCTGGAGGAGTCGATGCGACAGAAGAGCTGAAAATCAAATCTGTCACACAAGGAAAGACAACTTGGGCAACTTTTCCTCAGTCCGGCTGCAGCTGCGAGTGCGCAGGAGGAGGATTTGTTCAGCCCATCACAGGCGTGATCTCAAACGTGGCATGATCGGAGAAAAAAATACTTTAGTCATAGATACCGCCCCCGAAAAATTGATTTGCCAATCGATCCAACAGTTTATGTTTCTGTCACCGTCAGCAAAACGTGGATAAGCTTAAAAACAAAAAAGATCTCTTAAAGTTGAGCGCTGCGCCCTCCTCCAGTCTGTTTCCAAAATCCACAGCATGTCCCTTCACACTGTCTGGATCAGCTTTAGTTTCCTGCCCTCTCCTTCCTCCCTCCCTCCCTCCTTCCTTCCTACCTCCTTGACAACAGGGTATTATTATGCTAAGAAACTGCCCATCTACTCATTTATAATCAAGAGGAATTGCTTATTTTGCTGTTTTGCTTGATAGCTTTAATATCCCCCTGGATGGATCCTATCCTTCAGTCTGTAATCTTGAGATGAGTTGTTTGGAAATTACAGGAAAAAATGCAGCAGCTCTTGTGCCAGAAGCTATAAGGAGCATTAACATTTGCCTTTGCAAGATTCTCCATTTCTGACAAAATAACAGTATTTTATTTGTCTGTTGTCAGAGTGACCAGCCAAAAAGAGGAGCAGATCATCTCTGCATTGCACACTAATGTTTCACCAGTTAAAAGTTAAAAGCTTTATAGGTCATGGTAGTAATTACTGCAAACTGATCTGGTAGAAGCAGTTTATAACAATACAGTGCAGGAAGCAGCATGTTCATTGGGAGTGCAAGCAAGCCACAGACACACATAAGCACATAAATCTGTGCAGAAAAGTGAATATTGTACTGTTGAGATCAGAGGGAACAATCTGGCTCTAGTGTGCACACTGCATTTGATGTGACGGAGCAGGTGGTTGCTGCAAAAAAAAAAAAAAAAACTCGCAATGGCACCTTTGTGAGTGTTTCAGTCTTCTGTTGCAAGTGTAATGACTCCAAACAAGGCCATGCAGCCAGAAAGGGGAATATTAAGTGTCAATTTGGCACATTTAAACTGTCCAAAGAGGTCCCTTCCTGATGTGATAGTTTCACGTTCAGTTGTTCAGTTCCTTGTCACGTTAACGAGGAGACATAATGGATGGCTAACCTGTCAAACTGTCTGCATTTAAAATATGTTGCTATATAGACAATGGAGAAATAGCTAAATACATCTCTTGAAGTTTCAGCCACAGATACAGTTTCATTAAGCACTTGACATGTTGTGTTATTTCTCTGTACTTTTCTGTGATCTGATAAAATTTGTAGTCAGTGATCCTAATAAGTTCTACAGCTGCAATTATTTTCATTGTCAATTTGTCAATTAGTTGTTTGGTTTATAAAATGTCAGAAAATTGTGCAAAATGTCAGAACAGAAAGGGGGAAAAGAATTGAAAGGCCATGAGAGGTCTTTACTTCCATCCCTAATCTCAACACTATCTGTACCATGAGGCTGCTTCATCAGTCATATCAGCGTTTAATGTGTCTGACAGTGAGTTTGTTTCTAAAGCATATCTGGTCAATCTAGCATGATATAGTTTCATTCAGAACCTGTTTATCATGCCGCTGATCCATTTATACACAGACTTTATGGAACAGTGAGCAAAGAGTATAGAAGCAAAGAGGCGAAACTGGTTTGTTTTTGACAACAGTGCTGCCGCCATTTTGGAGTGAAATTTGTATAAAGAGACGTCTGTGAATCAGAGGATCATTTTCCATCCATCCATCTATCCCGTTAGGGGTCACGGGGGGCTGGAGCGGATCTCAGCTGGCATTGGGTGAAAGCGGGGTGCATCCTGGAGAGATCGCCAGTCCATCACAGGACACATAAAGACAGACAACTATTCAATTTAGAGTCATCAATTAACCTGCATGTCCTTGGACTGTGGGAGGAAGCTGGAGAAAACCCAAGCTAACATGGGGAGAACATGCAAACTCTACACAAGCCGGATTTGAACCTGTGACCCTCTTGGTGTGAGGCAACAGCGCTAACCACGGCACCACCGTGCAGCCCTGAGGGTCAATTTTTTTGGAGGTAAATCAACCTCCCAGAACGCACACTCTCATTTAAATTATGTCCTAAAAGTTGTAAAATTAACTTAACTCAGTATAATGAACATCATTCCCATTCCCAAAGACCAAGATGACATCCTCAAATGTCTTGTTTTGTCCACAACTCAAAGATATTCAGATTACTGTCAGAAACCAGAAAATATTCACATTTAAGAAGCTGGAATCAGAGAATTAATTTTTTTCTTTAAAATGACTCAAACGCTGTACCTTATACTGGTGACTGAAAAATGGAGATGAGTTAATGCAACTAAATCTCTGTGAGAGAATTGAATATTGAAAATTATATTAAAAGGAAACATCAAGAACGCTGTGGAGCAAAAGTCATCTCAGCATTTGTTTGCTGAACAGCATCATATTACATAAAGCTCCTGTCCGCATAGTAATCTGTATCATTACAACAGCAGAAATTACACGGTGGGATGAAAATGACTGTGATGCACTGTAATTATAAAATAGCTGCTGTTGAATTGTTGCATAGCGGTTGAGCTGTGATATGATGTTTTATAAAAACCAACAGAGACAGAGCTCAATCATCCTGATCTTTGCTGGTACAAATGCCTGTCTATTAAATAGATAGATAGTGAGGCGCAGGTTTTGATTAATGAGTGAGTTGAACCTCAGTGGACAGCACCGAAGAACCACCATTTTACATCAGACTGACTCCCAGAGAGGGAAGATTAGGAGAAATCTAGACAGACAGTTATCCTAGTTGATGCTTCAAAGTAATAAATCTTTAGCGTTTGTCTTCCAGCTTTAAATTAGGTACAAATGAGCTTCTTTGCCATTCACTCTGCCAGTTACTTAACATTTATTGTGAAAATATTGGCTCTTGGGCACCACCTATTGAGGTTTAATTGAACAAAAGAGATTTGTTCTTTCAGTGTCGCTTTGCATCTGAAAGATTTCCGTTTGCAAAGTCCAAGAAGAGTTGATAAAAACAGCCAAGCTAACAGCTCTGTGAGGCAGCGTCCATTATTTATCATGATTTCACAAAGAATAATGTCAATGTCATGGTGGTGCTAGATCAGTGATTACCAAAGAAACATTTTATTAGGGTTGCCAAGTAATTTAGCAGTCTTTTACTGAAGATTTACATCTGCAGTTTGTCTTTGAGCCACATGAAGAAGCCTGAATGTTTGTATTGTTTGGATAATCGTAGCCTACTTATAACACTGAATCTAATATGAAAGACTAGTGTACATTTGTTTTACTGATGAGAGGAAAAAAACAGCACCTGCTAAGTCCTAAATGCATTTATTTGGTGTCATTTGTACAGTATTTAACATGTAAATGTTTTCAAAAACATGCATAAAATGAAGTTGTGATTTATCAAATGTATATCTGTTCAAAACGGCTGGTTTACTTGTATTTAAGATAACATGAAGCGATGCGGAAAGGACAGTAAAAATGATCAGTGACGTTAATTTACGCACAAATCCACTCACGTCATGATTTATAGATAACAAGGCGTATTGTGAATGGGGTCGCAATGGTTTGTCATTTTTAAAAAGTGCTAAACGCTGTGCTAGATGAAAGGTCAAGGGATCCCCAAAGTTAGTAAGGTTCATCCTTTGGGGACCATGAATGTCTGTACTCAGCAATCCATCCAAAAGCTGTTGAACTCTAACTCTGGACTACAGTGGTGGACCGACCGACAGACGGCCCATCCAAAACTTTAAGTGGTAGAAAAACAATGAAGCATGTACTGTGAAATAATCCCTGTCTTACTGACACTATAGTTTGATTTTTTTCAAGTATGGAGATGATGTACGCTGCACATTTCATTTTAAGCGCCAATGATTAGAGAGTGATTGTATTACAGAGAAAAACTGCCTCGGTATTATCAGAAAAGCTCCTCTCTCCCTGTGTAATAATAGGATATGTCTGTTTTCAACCAAGCTTCAATCTGTGGTTTGGCCACATTTACACAGTCAGCACATTCTGTCTCAATACCTCATTCCAGTATAATTCCTCGGAAAGAGTAAACTTTAAATGGAAAAATAGACTTTTTGCCCGCTCAACCTTAAAAGCTTCTTCGTGCAGAATCCTAAACACATTTGTCTCTCGTTACAACAGAGCCGAGGCCAAAACTCTGTGGGGAAACAAGCGAGAGGAATGGTTGACGGTTGGTTTGTTTGACGAGAGAGTGACGTGTCAGCAGACAGGACAGCTGGTTTGTGTGATAGAAAGATATTAAGAAATCCTCCAAATTGAGGTCCAATCTTCACTGTAAATGGACTCATTTAGGATTAGCAAGTGGGTTTAGTTTCATTTGGATTTGATTTAGCATGAGGATTAATTCAGGATTAAGAATTGTATATGACTAAATCTATAAAGGTGGGAGTGATGGCATAAGAGTTTTAGTACAGAGTTTACAACATCTGAGACCTCCCAACATTTAAGACTTGAAGAAAACGTTTTTACATTTTGGGAAATGTGTATAATCACTTTCTTGTAGAGAGATAGATGAGACGATTGATACCAGTCTCCCACCAACCCATCATCACACCAAAGTGTATAATAGTCCCGCCTGGCCACCAGAGGATAGTGTTTGTCTCGCTGACAGGCAAGAAAACAACTTAATTAGGTTAAGGGAAAATGCCATGGTTTGGCTTGAAATAAATATGTAAACTAAGTAAAACATGTATGGAAACACTGTAATATCACTACAGAAAACGTCCCGCATCATGTGACAATCGTCACATGAAATATGCGACAAACATCACTAACATAACCAAAACAAAACATTGGTCTCAAACACTGTTCTCCCAGTTGGAAGTCCTATGTTTGTTGGACTTGTGTACCTCCCCATCTGCTAACCATGAGTGGTCTGCCTCACTTTATATGCAATGTAACAAGCTTTGAGGTAACACATGACAAATATCACGTGACAACCGTCACTACAAAACACTGCACCTTCACGCAGCCGTGTAATGGTCACGTCTAGGCGACACAAACGTGACACTGATGTGCTTTGTTCCTGTGGACAGACGGGTCTGTTTCACACTTTGTCATGAAACTGGGCTGTTCGCACCTGTTCATTAAATATGAACCAGGAGTCAGCTAGCTTAGCTTAGCATAAGGACTGGAAACTGGGGGAAACAGCTAGTCTGGCTCTATGCAAAGGCAAAAAACAAAAAAGTCAGCTGGAAGATGCACCTACTTATGAATGCATTTATTAATTTCTATTAAAAAAAACTAGAAAGTGATGAGAAGAAACACTGAAAGCAAAGCTAACATACATCACATGCAGTGAGTTCTGTGGTGCAGCTAATGGTGGATGTTTACCTTGTTACCTGGGTGGTGGACCTACAACGTACAGTAGTTAAAGGCTGATGTTTGGGGCCTTGATTATCACCCTCGCAAAACTTTACACCCATGTTTAATTATGCAGTTGAGAGGAAGGAAAGGAGGGCTTCTACAGATCCTGTTCACTAATTAGTTAGTCCCTCAACTCCAAACTGCCACGCCCCAGCTCCAAATGATGATCCAGTTTGCCCCAAATCAGAAGAACTTCCCTACATGAAAACCACCTGTGATGACAACAGAGAAATGATCACCAGTCACTCTGCTCCAGTTACTCATGTTATCCTGTTTCCTCATCCCTTCCCTTGCAGCACGCATAAATTTCAACCAGCGACAAAGCCGCTTTAGGTCGTACTCCCGGAACTGCTTCTTTGCCCTTGTAAATCCTACGCCAGCCCCCGTTCTTTCAGAAAACCAAACATCAGAGGCTCGTAAAGCAAAACTGTTCAGAAAAGAAGAGAAAACATAAAGATGGGCACATCTGTCAGGCAACAAAGAGCATCTGCGTTGATGGAAACGAGGCGTTCCCTCTTCATTGAGAAGCATTGTGAGCTTTGGCGGAGCTTCGCTCAGAGGAAGTCACTCTGAAGCCATAACTCTGTCCTCCGTCCACAACAGCAGACAAAACCCAATGAAGAGAGCAGGAGCTGGGGTGAGAGTGGGTTAGCGAATGGCTGGGGTGTTTTTAACAGGCTGTATAATGGACTGTGGTTGCATCTGCTGGACCTCGTGTTTTATGGCTTCATCCTTATTGTGTCTCTAGTGGAGCTTGGAGAGCAGAGGCCCTAAAAGTCAAGGGAGACCCAGCGTCTGCCTGCTTTATTCCCTCTCTATGGAGATCCAAGTTCCAGCTACAAAAGTCATAAATCACACTGATATGTATGCACGGTATGTGTGTGTACTCTTTCACGTTCCAACACTTTGGTTATGCTAGACGATGATGCTTTATGGTAAATTAACTGCACCATTACATCAGCACCATTAAATCATATGAAAATATTATAGATATGCATCAATTTCTATACATTCCCTGACATACGGGACACATAGGATCTGCATTTTCAATAAAACAGTTAAGTTCTGTGTGTTTGTATGCCTGACCACACAAAATGAGTTTGTAAAAAAATATAACCAATGGAAGGCGATTTTAAAAAAATAACTAATGGAAAAATGAAAGATGAGGTCATTGAAAATATCAACATTTTCTTCAGACATAAAATTACCAAGAAAAACAATATATTTCCATTTCTCACAACGGCAACAAACACGTCACAAGTCGTGAACTCTGAGAACAGTAAACACAACCCCATTTGAAGGCATCATATGTCTGAAACCTTCGTATGAAACCAATAATTGAATTTCCCCTCGTGGGACTAATAAAGGACTATCTTCTAATAAGCAAATTGTGTACTATTTCCTGTCAAATATTACAGTATGCAAACCACTGGACACTACCACAATGAAATGCTGTAGGGACAACAACATTCATAACAGACAATAGCGGACAGATTCCACTTTGCTAAAGGTGTAATATAGTTGTTAAATACAATTCAGACTTTGTGATTCTCCAGCCTTCAAAGAACGACAGCACAGCTATTGGGTATGTAGTTAGCATGCAATTTCGGACGCAACCACAGTGTTAAGGTTAAACTAAGCTAATTGTCTCTTAAATCCAGCTTTACAGTTAAGGGACACATTTAAGAAAGATATTGATCTTCTCATATAACCTTCAGCAAGTAGCTGACGTGAATGAGCATATTTCCAAAAATGTCCTTTAAGGTTTGTGACAACTTGAAACTATTCAAGGTCATGTTGTTTAATATATTGCCTTTTGTCAAAGTGAATCCAGTAAAAACATAAAACAAGAAGGGAAAAGGGAAAAAGCATATATTGTAGGCTACAAACTATAGTCCCCAAGCTTCATCGTTATTAACTGGATATGCAACACTATATATCCTAAACTGTATGACACACAGTCACAATGTCTTCAGCAGTACACATCATTACCTACATACCGCATGATTTACTGGGTACACTGGGACAGAGGTCTCAACTAATGGAACATCTAATGTCTGCATGACCGACACTTTTATCTGTGGTGAGACCGCCAGCGTGCAACTTTACCATATAAATCTGGTATGCAGTCCAGACTGAGTTACAGCCAACCACAGCCCCACTAGGTTTTTAATTGCCTTATAATCAGAAATCTAATCAACAGAAATATTTTCATGTTTTTTAGTATATTCTACACAAAGCAAGATGTCATTAAAACACATGATGACACTGATCACACTGCAGGATTGTCATCTGCCAGAAACACTTGTCCCATCTGCCAGGATGTCAACATTAATGCTGTTATATCTGGCGCATCCATCACTTTCACATGGCTGTGAATAAGCAACCAGGTGCCTCACAATAACAAAATTTACTGCTTCATATAAAACTGTCAAGTGTGGATAATAACCATCGTGAATGCTCTCGCATCCTTGAATGTCATGTGATCTCACTGAGCTGTGTTAGCAGCAACTGCTCACTTCTCACATTTGCAGCACACTGTCTCAGATCTGTCTGATTGTGTTTTAACATTTAAACAAAAAAACCCCACTAAAACTATTTTTAACCTTTCCGGTTAACTATCACATTTTGTGGTTTCTCTTCTGAGAAGGATTAACATATCTGATAATGGACTTTGCATGTGTACGTCTTAGCAGTTCTGATGAGTATCGTAAGGCCAGTATGACTTGCATATCTCATTATGGTGCAATGCAAATTAAAACTTATCTGAAACACTTCCATAGCTAAATATTAGTTGTCTTCCTTTGTCAGGCTTGTTTTTGCAGTGTGAGGCACTGAACTTCATCTTTATATTACGAGATTTTGGTATGTGTCTCGTGCACAACAATCCTCACAATCACAATAATCCTTAAATAAACAGCATCAGTTTTATAAAACTAACAAAACATATAGGCCACTAGCCTATAAATATAAGTCAGAAATTTGTTCCAGCCCCAAATTAAAGGTGTTTGTTGGTTGTGTTTTTTTTTTTTGAGACACTGCTGCATAATTATTCATGGAGGATAACTTTTATAATATTGCTGCATCAACAAATTCAAACACTTTTTGCCAAATTGATCACTCAACTCAAGTTACAGTTAAGTGGCCTACAATTAAGGTAACAGGAGAGTTTAATGTCAGTATCCTTAAAAGTGCAGATGAAGTCATATCTCACACAGGGAATAGCCTAATGAAATACTTATTGGTAAAAATACACACAATGCAAGCTAAATTTCTTATAAATCAGACATAAGTACAGTTACAGTCTTTATAACAGAATTAAAACATCTGCTATCCAAGTAGTCATGGGCTTTTACACATTACACTGCACCAATAAATACAATGAAAAACTGCAGTAAAGTGCAAAAACTAAATGATCATCAGGGTTATAATCTCTTAAAATGTGTCTGTAGAAGAGATTTTCCCAAATGAGCTGCTGTTACAACGCTGAGAGACAAAATTATAATCAAGCACTTGTGTATTTGATGAGCATACCACTGGGGCACAGTGAGGAGCGAAGCCCCCTCATGCACCCCATGGTAAGATAAGATATTCCTTTATTTGTCCCACAGTGGAGAAATTTACAGGAGCTATGTGCACGAGGGGCCCTGAAAACCACATGATCCACTCCAGGGCCATCCTGTGGTACAACAAACTAAGCAGCCTCCCAGAGCCCACCCTTCCCTGTTTTTCCTGGAGTGATAGTTCAGTATTTCACACTGCACAGCACTGCATGCTCGCAGGTAAACTGTGAAAATTCAAGTAAGATTCAAGTAACACTGTATGTGTAGGCTACTTTTACTTTTAGTAGTTTAAGTATATTTTGATGCTGACCTTGCAACAGTGTTTTAGACTGTGGTAGTACTACTTTTTCTTAAGTAAAAGATCTTAATACTTCTGCCACCACCGGCTGTCAGCTTTTTATGAAAGGGTCCCTATTGTAAAAAGTGAGATTTCGATCGCGTTTATATTACAAAGCAGGTTAAAGTGCTTTATAAAACTGTGACAGTATCGAAAGGCTCAATCAATGGAGAAATACATAGTGCCTGTCAGAATCGAGCCGTCAGCATTTCTGCTTTTTGTGGTGTCACAGATCTAACAGCATTTAGACAGTTTCACAGTTTTAAACATGAACACTCTAAATGTGTCCCAGTTCATTTCCTGTTTTGGTGCGTGTCAATGACATCAACTGACAGGAAGTACACATGGACCAAGCTGTTGCCTAGCAATAAAATTCCACTGCAGCTGCATTGAAATGTGCTAAAACTGAGTGTTTCAGACAGAGTGAATACAGGCCTATTCAGACAGATGGTACGTGGAAAATAAAGTTTATAAAAAACATGAAAAACAAGTATTAATCTGAAAATAAGCAGAACGCCAGTGATGTTGTAAACTACTTTGCAGGCCATGAGGCTGGTCAGGAAACTTTAAGTTACACAAGCATACACCCTGGTGGACAAAAGACAAACTTCAGTCCACGACTCCGGATTGTAGTGCGCCGCCAGCACAACAGAGGGCACATCAGTGTTTTGATGTTGTTGTAGTTTTTATTTTATTTTTTTTTTTTTGGTCAAATTAATCGAAGAAGAAAAGGCCCCTCGGCTGAGGAAAATGGCCGACGTTGAGATGGACATCGCGTCCACAAGAATGAATAATGGCAACGAACACGTGTAAGTCATTTAATTTAAGATAAGACGATCGTGATTATAAGGTGTAAATGCATTCCCCATCTGAAATCAAACGGGAACTGATCTGTGAGTTACAGATGCGCAGGGTAACAGAGTAGTAGCTTCACGTTATTGCCGGTGCTAGCTAAATTACTTACCAACGCTAGCTAACGTACTTAGCCAACTAGCTAACGCTCTTCAGCTCACCTAGCATTAAGTTTTGCTAAACGCACAGCATATCGAAGTGTACAGCAACAACACTGTTGTGTGTTTACGTCCACAACATGTACATGTCAGATCACACAGTCAAACACTGTAATTCGATCTCTGATACCGCAACGTAAGTTAGCATAGCCAGAAGCTACCCGAGGTTGTAGCTTGCTAGCTCTAAGTTTGCTAAGAGCGGTTAGCGTAACCGAGCTAATGAGAGAAAATCGCCTTGGCGGTCGCGCTCAGGGTGAGAGCGATAAAGTCAGATGTACAAGGTGACAAATAAGTGTTGTTGCCACTCTAATACGCCGATTAATCCCACTAATAATTGAGTTTCTGCATAGTGTAGCTGTAGTTTAGCCTAAAGCTAAATCCAGAACATTACGTAACCATGGTTTACCTTGTGTTAACCACTCAACTAACTTGTGCTTATGGTGCTTTCTGGGTGAGTGCTTTAACTTTATTCTTAAAACGACTCCAATGCAACACATTTATTTCACAACACTGTTGCACAATGAATGCTGGAAGAGGACGGTAGTTGTCTATGGTGTTTTCATAACGAAACACACTGTAAAACCACCGCTAACATTATTTTATTTGAGTACTGAGCATTGTAAGGAATAAAGTCGACTTCACCGCAGTACACAAAGTTGGTATTTGTTTTAAAGAAACTAAATTTGATGTAGCAGTAACCAACTTTTTGCTATGTAAAGAAACAGAGCAGTAATGTCTACCTGAGCAGAGAATGGAGTCCCTCTGTGTATGTAGCTGTTCCTTGCTTTGTTGACATCTCTCGGGGACCAAGCATTCTTGTCGTGCATGTTAGCATGTCCCGCTAGCTAGCTAGCTAGCAGATGCTCTGCATTGCTCTGATAGGGTGGTTACAGCTGATAACGCCACTGTTAGCGTTATCAGCACTTTCGCCGTTGTTTTCAATGTTAGCACTGTTAGCTGCGAGCCAATCTCCCCGGAAGAGCACTGGGCTGTGAAGCATTTCTTTTGTAGTGGCCAAATGGCGGTACTACAACCTCCATGTTGGTCATGTGATGTCATTGGGCCTAAAAAAGACTTATGGTGCCTTCAAATGGAACTGGTGAACACGACGTGTTGCATTCAAGTGGTTAAGTCGCGAAGAACACCGCTGCTAAGCAACGGTAATATTAACGTTACTGTCCGAGTCTAGAAGCCACAATGTAGCAAGCTAGCACATGGGTAAAACAATGTAGGAAATGCAAAGACATAATGGCAGAGGAGAAAGATGAGGTCTTTGGGAATATCAAAATTTTCCTCAGACTAACAATATACGACTGAAATGACAAACTGTACAATATTAACTTATTATGCAGATAAATCAACTTTCATGGGCTCCACCGTTTCTCACAACGTCAACAACACATCACAAGTCCTGCACTCTGAGCTTTCAGAAACTTTCCCCTTACAAGATCGTGAATACGATATGAGGGGGGGGCGTTCACTGGATGGCACCATGAGTCTATGGCAACAATGGTGCCTTCAAATGGGGTTGTGTTTATCGTGTTGATAAGTTGGGTCCATATGAACGCCCCTTCATGTCCTATTCACGACCTCGTAAGGCCACAGCCTCCTTCCTTTCCACACTTCCCATACATTGTCCATGTAAGCAAATTAATGCCATCTGACACGACTCACCGTCTCTGGAAACTCTCAAGAAATGTTTTAACTAACCTTTGTCGATCCAAAATAAAGGTATTCAGCAACTGCATGGCTTATTTTTATAAACACATTTCGAGCCGTTTGGGCTTCATGCGCCACTGAGTGACTCTCACAGAAATGGACGTGAGCCCGCTCCTAACGCTGTATCCAGTTTTCTTTATACATCCATGCTGCAAGCTGCTGGCTCGCTGTCGCCATGTTGAGAGCCATTGAAAGACAACAGAAATGCTTGCAATAAGGTATTTAGCACAACACCAAAGGCCATTGGGGTCCTGGTTGCCGATGGTTACCAGCGTTGGAAGAGAGACAACAATAGAAAGCTTCTATGCCCTCAATGATTATTATTATTTATTATAGAGGCTACACCTGGGGATTATTGCAACAACTGTGTTTATTGTGGATCGGTTCCTTCACGGCTGATATCTGTTCCGCTTAACAAGATCTGGATTTGCATTGAAGCAGCCAGGGTTTTCTACAAAACTGTCAATTATCAATCAACAGATTCTGATGAATTGACTGCATTACTGTGTAATATTGTGAGCTCAAGATTTAAGATTGTCACTCTGTTGAACAGGAAGCAGGATCTGGAGAGCCATGAAAGAAGTGGAAATGAGGACAGTGGAGACATGTCTGAGGAAGAAGAGGAGGAAGAGGTAAGAAGAAGAAGAAGAAGATAGTCCTTTATTAGTCCCACGAGGGGAAATTCAATTTTTTCACTCTGTTGTTAACTTATACACGGTACGTGCAGACCCGAACACACATGCACAAACATGCATCAAATGGAGAGATGTCAGAGTGAGGGGGCTGCTCCAGACAAGCACCCCGAGCAGTTGGGGGTTTGGTGCCTTGCTCAGGGGCACCTCGGCAGTGCCCAAGAGGTAAACTGGCACCTCTCCAGCTACCAGTTCACACTCAGTTCTTGGTCCATGGCGGGACTTGAACCGGTGACCCTCCGGTTCCCAAGCCAACTCCCTACAGACTGAGACCCCACAGCTACTGCTGTTGTAGGGGTGGACAACAGTAAGACCTAAATATCTAAAGTGGTATGATGCCATGATTCTGGTATAAACTTTCTACCTTAAATATTAACGTTAAATTAAGCAGTTTACATTTTGTTTGTCTCAAATGGTTATGATTTAATTCATTTAATTCAAATGGTTATGATAATATTCTGCACCTTAAACAAAAAACTTCAGTCATATAATATTCTTGCAGCTTGCAACAGCATAACGGCTTATTTTTGTCAGTTCAGTTTTTCAGTTTAAATTTGTCCCTGAATGAACTATAGTATCTATGAGGCTGTGAGATAGATTTTGGATACGTTTAACTGATTTGTTTTTTCTAACACAAAAGGATAAATCAGCATTAAAAACTAGCTTACAAGTAGAGACAAAATCCATCAGATAATACCACATTCATGCTATTATGATCACGTTTCATCTTGTCATATAATATATCATGTCACAACATATCTATAGATTTAAATAATCTTACACCTGTATGAGTTGTCAAGCTGACATGTTGTCTTGTCCCAGGAGGAGGCCGAGACTAACGGCGAGAAAACAGAAGAGGGGTCCAAACATCACAGCAGCAGCGGGAAACACAAGAGGAAAAAACACAAGCATCGTAGTAAACACAAAAAGCACAAGCATGCCTCTGACGAGGACAAGGACCGCAAACGCAAGCACCGTCACAAACACAGGAAACACAAACGCAAAGAGGGCTCCTCCCCCTCTGCTGCCGCCCTCTTTGCCTCCTCCGGCCACAGAAAAGTCGAGTCCTCTCCCTCGTCTGGAAACCCCAGTCTGGATGACCGGGCCTTGCTGGAGGATTTGGAGAAACAGAGGGCCATGATCAAAGCTGAGCTGGACAGCCAGTTGATGGAGGGGAAGGTCCAGTCAGGCATGGGCCTGATCCTCCAGGGATATAACTCTGGATCTGAAGAGGATGGAGACGGTAGGATCAGAAATGGAGAACAGCGTCAAAGGGGCAGCTCAGGTAAACCCATATCTCCCAGAGGGGGAAAAGGTGGGAAATCTAGACGGGACTCAACAGAGGGCGGTAAGTCCAGCTCCAAGCGTCGTAGTCGGAGTAAGTCTGTGGACCGGCTAGGCCAGGCCAAGGAGTCTAAACAGGACAAGGTGACCAAAACCACCAAGGACACAGCGGTTAAAGACAGAGGCCGCGGCAGAAGCAGGTCGAAAGACAGAAAGCACTCAGACAGCACTGATAGGTCCAAGGAGAGAACCAGGAAGTCCAACTCCCCCACCAACTGGAGAGGAGAGCAGAAAGGCAGCCGCGCCGATAAACGTTCCTCTCCACAGCGGGACGACAGACCAAACCAGGAGAGAGCGAGCCGGCGGTCCAGATCGCCTGGACGAGAACGACCAAGTCGCTCAGACGCCGACAGGGACAAACGGCCAGCCAAGTCCCCGTCCAAGGACGCTTCATCGGGGAAAGAGAACCGCTCCCCTCATAGACGAGGGCCTCACAGCCCCATGAGGAAGCGCAGTGTTTCCCCCCGCCACAGAGATGCCCACCCGGCTAGTGCCGCAGAGAGGACGTCGAAACAGAGCCACTCTCCATCCAGAACCAGGTCCCCGCCCAGGAGAGCTCGCAGCCGCTCACCAGACGCCAGGAGGAGGGACGCTGATAGACAGGACTCGCCACTGAGGTTGGGGAATAATGACATCAATTAAGTGTTTAGTATAAAAGACAAATATACATGATATATGTGATGTCATATAACGTTCACTGACGATTCTTCTGCTCAGTAGCTGTTTAGTTAAAATGACAAGAAGGTCCAGTTCAGTCTGTCCGTCCACTTTCCTGATGTCTCTACAGGAAGCGCTCTCGGCCAGACGCAGGGCCAGGCAGAGAAAGGTCACGAGAAAACAGTCCCAGATCAGCCACTCGCCGCAGGATGAGCCGCTCACCTCTAAGACGACGGTCACCATCGCCACGACGACGCTCCCGCTCTTCGCCCCGCAGGCGGAGCAGGTCTCCGCTGGCACACAGGTGATGACCCTTTCTACTTTGCTGTCATTTGTCTTCGCTCACAGTAGAGGATATTTCTCTGAGCTGTATTTAGTTAGGCATTTGTCCTGACTTAAATTCTTTTGTTTCTCTCTGCACCTGGAATCTATAATTTCGTGTCTCGCAGTAGCGTTGTGAAGAGACTTTTTCAGGGTGAATTATTTACGAGGCAATAAACTTGACATTTAATGCCTCGCAGGTCCGGGGAGAGGGACCGGTATGGGAGGCTCAGACAGTACCGACGCTCAACGTCCCGCGATCGGGACAGGAGAAGAAGACGCAGCAGAGACGAGGACAAGTTCAAGGGCAGCCTTTCAGAGGGCATGAAAGTCGACCAGGAATCCTCAGAGGAAGAAGTGTGAGTAAAAGAATACATATAGAGGCTGTTTTAATAATGCTGTACAGATTATATCAGGGCAGCATAGGCTACCTTTTATCTTATGTCAAAGATGAGGCAAAAATGTAAAGAAAACAGTCGTGAGCCAGTGGTCTCTGATTCTGCATTAAGTCAGTATAAATCATGCAGAGTGCTGATCTGATCATTTGCAATCAACTAAATGTTGATTGCGAGCTGACCAGCTGACTACTGGTGGATTATGCTTGATCATAGCAACTGATTCCAATATCATTGATTGTATTAATGGCCCAAAGAAAAGGTCTGCAATGGCCAGTCCCCACTGAAAGCGTTTTTAGAAGCATAGACCTCGCTTTTAAGATTCAGGTCTATTTTTGTCACGTTTAGTGAAGCGTAATCTGCATAGACAGCTGTTTAAGTCAGACAAATATTCCGCTGTACATGCGTTTTGAACATGTTAACCATGTCCATCAGTGCTCCCAATCGGTCTGTGAGCTCACCTGTTTCACCACAGGGATGTGTCCCTCACTCGCTATGATGGGCGGCGAAATAAATCAAGAAAATGAATCAATGAGTCGGCCTATAAACGCTGTTGATTTCTTCCCATGGAGCTGACATGAAAACAGTTTTGTTTCAGTAGATGTCTGCTGTCAGTCAGCCTGGTGGCGGCAGGTTAGCGAGCCACTCTGCTGCTGACGGACGGGCAGACATGTTTCGGGAAGATGGAGGCAGTGAGGATTGGATGCTAAAACGCTTACGCGCCGATCTTGTCACGCTTCCAGTGGGGGTTAGAAGTTTTTAGAAATAGATGCAACTTGTAGCTGATATGCTACCTCAGATTTCACTCACATTGGAACTGATAATTACAGCAAATTGTGCATATTTCTTGTTTGTGTTTGCAGGTTAGAGGACTTTGATGGAGAGGAGGTAGATGAAGAAGCTCTCATTGAACAGCGCCGCCAGCAGCGCTTAGCCATTGTCCAGGTTTGTTTACATCCAAATCTTTTGTGTTATTAGTTACCATGCCAGTGTAATCATGGTGAAGAAGCTATAAGTTATGTGGTCTGTCTACCTGGAAACAAATACCACAAGTATCAAATCTCCATGTCTTTCTCTGTTTGAGATGAATTCTAACGGTGACTCAATTCCCGCCGTTGAGCAGAAATACAAGGTCGTGAATGACGACACCAACATGGTGTCAGAGCCCAGCAGCCCCCAGAGCAGCACACGCAGCCGCTCGCCATCGCCCGATGACATCCTGGAGCGAGTGGCCGCGGACGTCAAGGAGTACGAACGCGAGAACCTCAACACCTTCGAGGCCAGCATCAAAGCCAAGCACAACCTCATCGCCCAGGAGAAAGACGGTAATGTCTCAAAGTCTGAGTGATCACACCTGTTGGCGCACAAGGCCAACTGAATGAACAACACGGTCAGGTGTGTGCACTCTGTCGTCAACTGCGAGTGTCAGTTATGTCTCTAAAAATATTATATTCTGACAATATGATATCTCTGATAGATGCACAGGAGTTTATGTGGCACACAATTGACTTCAGCAGTGGTGCTTCCTCATGTTGCAGATATATTACCAATCAGTGCTTGTTCCTCCACATCTGTTGCCTAGAATTGTGATCACACTAGTTGCCAAGAGACAAAAGTATCTCCAGATATGTGATCTGTGTCAGAATGGGGTTAGTTTGACCCAAGTAACTACAGAATATTGTGCTCTATCCTCCCTCCAGCCTCAACTCATCACTTAAACCTTTGAAACATGGCTGTTAGAAAAGAGACGAGGGTCAGTGCGTCTGCTCCTCTTCATCACTGAGGAGCACAATCGTCTGTGAACATGGAGCTCAGAATGCGAACGGCTAAAAGCTCCATCAGGGATAGCAATCACTTTGAATAGTCCGTTTTGTTGAAGCAAAATGGCCATTTTTTTTACAGTGCAGTTCCCCCAATCATGGGCGGTTTAGCTGCAGATGTGGAGGAAGTCCATATTACATAGGTGATTGGTAGCATATCTGCCCTTCCATTAAAATCATTCAACTATACAAGTGCATCGATGTTTGCACTTTTTTGCCGTACTGACGTAGACTGACGAAAGAACGGCGGTCGACACAAATTTAAATTGATTTGTGTGAGAAATGCAGAGTTGTGTGATGCAGCGATTTTAATGTTGTGTCTTTCTGTCATGTGTTCATTCAGTTGCTGGCTTGTAGCCCAAATCCTGGGTGTCTCTGCCACCTGCAGCATGTTTTGATCTCTGCAGAGTATGTGAATCAAACACGTTCCAGATATTCTGTTTTACAACACGGTGCATGTTGAGAAACTCATCTTGCGTCGTTTTTACTGTTGTGTGTTTGTTTCAGGAGCCAACCCAAAGAAGCCTTCAGCCCCCGACATGTTCACGGAGTCAGATGACATGTTTGCCGCCGACTTTGACGTGAGTGTTTTCTGCTGGGATTCGGGGAAATTAGACGTCAGCTTTTGCAGCGCTTTTGCAGCGCTTTTGCAGCGCTTTTGCAGCGCTTTTGCAGCGCTTTTGCAGCGCTTCCGAGCGCTTCGCTTCTCGTCTGCGTAATTTTCACTGGCTTTGTGTAAAGCTTCAGCAGAGGAAAAGATGATAAAGGGAAACACTGAGTCTGTTGTGAGCCACTGACCTTGTTTTTGTGGTTACTGCAGAGTGCCAGGATGAGAGCAGCAGGTGTCGGGAAGGACTTCAAGGAGAACCCCAATCTCAGGGACAACTGGACCGATGCTGAGGGCTACTACCGTAAGTGCTGCGGCCTCCCGAATCCTTTTATTTTCTCAGACTGGTGTTGGAGGCAAGTCTATGTCACGGAGTTGTACCATTCAGGGCTGTCAAAGTTAACGTGATAATAATAAAAAAAAATCAACACCACTAATTTCTTTAACGCATTAAGGCAGTTTGTGTTTGGTTGTGAGGGTTTCTGGACAATATTAGTCATTTTGTGTTGATTTCCAATAATAAATATATACTGTACATATATTTGCATATTGACCCACTCCCATGTTGATAAGAGTATTAAGTACTTGATAAATCTCCCTTTAAAGTACATTTTGAACAGATAAAACATATGAATAGATATTTTAATCGAATAACAGCACTAGTACCATTTCATCTTAAAATAAGTCTCTTGTTGAGGCCTGTCCATATAGTGGTTGCAATGCCTTCATCACACACAGCCTTTCTGCTATTAACTAACTAATTAACTTTGTGGATTGTGTTGTTCAGGGGTGAACATTGGGGAGACACTAGACAAGCGCTATGATGTTTACGGCTACACTGGTCAGGGTGTATTCAGCAACGTGATCAGAGCCAGGGACACCGCCAGGGCCGGCCAGGAGGTGGCAGTCAAGATCATCCGAAACAATGAGCTCATGTGAGTCATACCTGTCTTATATATATGACATCAAACATACCCATAAATGTCAGAAATCACAATACTCTAAAACTACAATTTGTATGATCAACAGGCAGAAGACTGGTTTGAAAGAGTTAGAATTCCTCAAGAAGCTGAATGACGCCGATCCTGATGACAAGTTCCACTGCCTTCGCCTCTTCAGGCACTTCTACCACAAGCAGCATCTCTGTCTGGTATTTGAGCCTCTCAGGTACTGAAAAGGAAACTTCTCATCATTTGAGATCTAATGTAGTGTTTATGTGATGGCCTCGCTCCCTTAACTACCTGTTTGTATTCTCATCCGTAGTATGAATTTGCGAGAGGTGCTGAAGAAGTACGGTAAAGATGTCGGGCTTCACATAAAGGCCGTGCGTTCCTACAGCCAGCAGCTCTTCTTGGCCCTCAAGCTGCTCAAACGATGCAACATCCTCCATGCTGACATCAAGCCAGACAACATCCTGGTATGCACCCAGTCTTTAAATCAAGGTCGCTCAGGTTGTAGAGTGATGAAAATGGTATAATCTTGTGTTTTGTTACCTGAAGGTGAACGAGTCAAAGACTATTTTGAAACTGTGCGACTTCGGTTCTGCATCCCATGTCGCTGACAACGACATCACCCCGTACCTGGTCAGCAGATTCTACAGAGCTCCAGAAATCAGTGAGTTCACATAAATCACTATTCTCACCAAGTATTATTTCAGAACTGGACCTCGCTCACTATTTCTCTGTCTCAGTCATAGGAAAGCCGTACGACTACGGGATCGACATGTGGTCTGTTGGCTGCACTTTATATGAGCTTTACACTGGCAAAATCCTGTTTCCTGGATCTTCCAACAATCACATGATCAAACTCGCCATGGACCTCAAGGGCAAGATGCCCAACAAGGTAAGATTGCATCATATGATTTCAGCTTTTTCAGTTATTGTTTCCCTCACCTGGATGAAGTGAGTCACGCTGCTGCTCCATGTAGTGCTGGAGAAGTTATGGCTGATGCAACGTGATGCTTTTCTTTCCTCAGATGATCCGTAAAGGCTTGTTCAAAGACCAGCACTTCGATCAGAATTTGAACTTCCTGTACATTGAAGTGGACAAAGTGACAGAAAGGGTAAGATGTTCATTCTTTCTTCTGCAGCACATTTTCACCTGATGAAAATTACTCTTAATAACATGTTATTTTACGGCAAGGCCGCCCCTTCTGGTGGACCACCATGGGACATATTTCAGACAAAAAAAAAAAAGGAGAGACAAATTATTTGATCCTGTTTGAATTGCGCCATGAATCACACTCGTTTGTCAAGAAAGTTGCAGTTTATTGTAAAACTACTGAAGATGAAAACACATAATTAACCAACCATGTCATACAGGTTTGTCACAAAGGAGGCTAAATAACGTGCCAAACTTCGGATTTTTGCATGGAAAAACTGGCATGGCCATTTTCAAAGGGATCCCTTAACCTGAAAATGGGTTCTGTGGGTACCCACGAGTCTCCCCTTTATATAGACTGAATTTCCCCACTGTGGGACTAATAAAGGAATATCTTTCTTTCTTTCTTTCTATAGACATTCCCACTTTATAATTAATACATTTATGTTAAAGCAGCATATTTGTTGATAAGAGTATTAAATACATTTTAAACAGATAAAAAAAATTAGCTATTAATCATGATTTTAATCACTTGACAGCCTGAAAAATTCTGTTTTGAATTGACAAACATACTGTGTGTGATTCATGCAATTCAAATTGGATAAAAAAATAGTTGCCTCTCGCCCTGGACTACATATTTTTCTCTGAAGTAGGGCCTATGGGGTCCACCAGAAGGGGCTGGACTTTACCTCTCTAGTAAAACTTGATACGTACTGAGAAAGTGCAGTAGTTGACGTCTCCTGCTGTTTCTCCGTCCATCAGGAGAAGGTGACGGTGATGAGCACCATCAACCCCACCAAAGACCTGCTGGCAGACATGATCGGAGGCCAGCGACTGCCCGAGGACCAGAGGAAGAAAGTGATGCAGCTGAAGGACCTGCTGGATGGCACCCTGATGCTGGACCCAGCCAAACGCATCAGCATCAACCAGGCCCTGCAGCACCCTTTTATCCAGGAGAAGATCTGACACCCCTGAACGCCACACACACTCCCAGAGCGGACAAAGAAGCGACCACTAAACCAGCTCTGACAGGAACCGACTGTGCAGCGAAGCAGCCGACCCACAGACAGGATTTTTGTTCTTCCTCGACTTTTTGTTTATGGATTCACACTTGTGTTTTATTGTAAATAGATCATTGAAATGGTAGCCATTCATTGAGGACACCGATTCTGCGATTTCTCATTGTAAACTTCCCCTCATACCCAGCAATGGACTTTTCTTTTTTTTATTTAACTGGCATTGGAGTGACAGATGTTTAAAAGAAAACTATAATTCCTCCTGTAAATACTGTGTCTATTGCATTAACAATCTCAAGCAGCAGACAGTTGAGTTTCGTCCTAGTTGCAGATGACTTAATACATCCGATCTTTTTTTTTTTAACCATGATTGTCATTGTGGGGCGATGCATGCTTTTGAATGTGCACCCTTTGTGCTCTAGATTTCTGTGGTGCAGGCCTGTGTAAATGCTCTGTATGTCCATCAGTGTCCCACATGTGACAGCGAACTCACACTTCTCCTCCCTTAACCAAGACTTCGGGCCTCGAGGTCTGAGCTGAAGGAATAGATGCGTATTCTGTACTCCTTTTTTTTTCCCAAAGCAGGTAGTCATTGCTCTCTGTTGCTGGACATTTCCATGTTTTTTACCTCCCTCTCCCTCCAGCACTCTGGCTCGGTCCTGGCTCTTAAGGCTCTCACATTCAAGTGCCTCCTGTATGAGCCTAGTGTGTTCAAACACCCGACAATGCGGGCCTGTTGAAGCCACACCTGTGACCCTCCTCTCCTATTGTTGTATATAGTCCATAGTTACTGTCATTTCATGTGTGATTAATTATTTTTTTCCCTCCCGTTAAGTGGTAAAAAACAATTTGTGATTTCAATAAAGAATAGTTGTGGAAACGCTGCTGAAAGAGCACCTTCAGTATAAGACAACTTTTTAGTAATAAAATGTTTCCTATTGTATACCAAACCCACTTTCTTCATTTAATCCCCAACGTGATGAATGTCCTGTAAGTCCTGCTCATCAGGAGCACGATTCATAGTTAAAAGTGTTGGATAGGAATCGTGTACAGATTTCACAAAAATGGGCATTTTTTGATGCTTGTACCCCGCTAAGTGCCATCTGAAGATGGCAAGAGAGCATCAGAAGTAAAAAAAAAAAAAAAAAAATCTTGTATCTAGTTGGTACAATTTACAGCTCTCATGCTCCATTTTCTCCCCGCAGAGGAAAGTCGTAACGGTCGTTTCCACCGCATGATTGCACTTGTGTTGAGCTGCTAAAAAGCATAATGGGGAGACTCACTTCGAAAAGATTCCCATTTTTCCCCCGTGTGGAACGTTGGAGAATGATGCAAGAGCTCTCCGCTAAAAGGACTTCTGATATGAGCTGATGGCTGTCGGCCGGTAAATACAGAGGTGTAACCACCTGTGTATAACACCTACTGGCTTTAATCTCAACACAGAGACCTAGAGAGGGCTTTTAATGTGAATATGTAACCAAACTATTTACTACATTATCATGCTATCAAATTCAGTTGTAATTGCTTGTGATGATCAGGAGAGGACATCAGAAGCACTCGATATTCTCCATGAATGAAGTTAGTGTTTAGTGAGGAGAATGTTCCCAAACAAGAACATAAATTGGTACAGCTGATCAGCATAACATAGTTGGATTTATAGTGATATAAAGAGTGTGTGCACAATTACTTTATTATTTAGTCTGTTAATCCTCTATCTTGGGTTGTTTCCATAGAAACAGAAACAACTATGTATTTGGTCAATCAATTAAAACAGTTAATCACATTTTCCATCTTTTCAACATGCGCCTTAAAGGGAAATTTATCAAGTATTTAATGCTCTTATCAACATGGGAGTAGGCAAATATGCTGCTTTATGCAAATGTGTACATATATTTATTGTTTAATCAATTAACAACTCAAAACAATGACAAATATTGTCCAGAAACCCTCACAGATACTGCATTTAGCATAAAAAATATGTTTGAATCATAACATGGCAAACTGCAGCCCAACAGCAAACAACAGCTGTCAGTGTGACTATGACTTGATCCAAACTGCATGTGATTATCATAAAGTGGGCATGTCTGTAAAGAGGAGACTGGTGGGGACCCACAGAACCCATTTTCATTCACATATCTTGAGGCCCTTTTAAAAATGGCCATGTTAGTTTTTCCTCGCCGAAATTTAACATAAGTTTGGAGTGTTATTTAACCTCCTTTCCGACTATCTAGGACACGGTTGGTACCGATGGGTTTTCTGGTTTCATATGATACCAGTATCTTCAGTCTCTTTAAATCTGAGTCCGCTACAACCTCCATCCATGCATCGTCAACCACTTATCCCGTTAGGGGTCGCGGGGGGGCTGGAGCCAATCCCAGCTGGCATTGGGCGAAGGCGGGGTTCACCCTGGACAGGTCGCCAGTCCATCGCAGGGCACATAGAGACAGACACACCACACCTACGATCAATTTAGATTCATCAATTAACCTAAACAGCATGTCTTTGACTGTGGGAGGAAGCCGGAGTACCCGGAGAAAACCCACGCTTACACGGGGAGAACATGCAAACTCCACACAAAAGAGTCCCAAGTCGGATTTGAACCTGCGACCCTCTTGCTGTGAGACGAGAGTGCTACAACCTAAATATTGCAAATTGTGTTCATGCGTTAAAGAAATTAGTGGCGTTAAAACAAATTTGCATTAACTTTAACAGCCTTACTATGTATATGAACCAGTGTATGAAGAAGAATAGAGACATAAAATATAATTTCTTTTCTCGCTTTTATTAAAACCATACAAACATTTGTAGTCAGTTATAAAAGAGCAAAGTGGCTCTTGCGGCGGCGGGGCAGTGCTGGGCACTTGGCGCTCCGCTCTGAGCCAGATGTTTCTGGCCTCGACCCAGGGCCTGGGAATCCCTGCTTTCACAGTCAATTCTTTATTGGCCCCAGGATACTCCCCATTTCCTCTGCTAAACCTACAGAAAGAGTATTGTATTTACACATTATATATAAAAGAGCACAATAAATGTGAAAACTTAAAAAAAAAAAACAAAATCAAAGAAAAGTAGAATGCATTTCGCAAATCTTAACTTTTCTGATAGTCACTTTTCTTATATAAATGTTCTGTCATTTTATCTTTTTTTTTTCTCAGGTCTCTCAAGACACTTTACATGTTTATTTTAAATTTTTCTCATAATTCACAATGGAAGATTGGCAGTGATCTTTCTCTTTACGTATAAGGCACATACCTCAATGTAATTTCCTTCTTTCAAAGGAAATGACTTCTACTTCTTTGAAGAAAAAAAAAAAAAAAACACCATCAATGCACAGCTACAAAAATGACGAAAAATATCGAAAAGTACCAATAAAACAAACTGTACCTCATTGCTTTGAATAAACTACTCAATAATCTGTTCAGTCACATCTGACTGCAAGGCAATACTAACACTGTCGACAAAGTCACTGCAATACTCGATGGCAGTACACATTCTGAATTTAAGAGCTTTGGAGGAAACAATACAGATGATTTCCTAGAAAACAAAACACGTCACTTTACAGCATTTATCATCATGAGAGGGGAGTTCATGTGCTGTGGGCCGCTGCTGGTCATTAAGACAGATTAAAAACATGAAGTACTCATATTTATTTATGTAAGCATACATAAAGCACCAAATGGGACCTTTGTCATCATCGAGGAGAAAATGTCCTTTTCCATATCGGCTCCGAACAACCGTGCAATCCAACGTCAATAATCAGATTATCACAAACAGAATATAAAAACACCGTTATATACACTGGCAAGTACCTTACGGGACTAACTAAATCAAGATATCAAGGAGACGACTATCTACGGTGCCTTGTGTTCGATACCATACAAACACCACTTGGTAAAACTTTAAAGCACTGAAACATTTACAGATTCACAAAAGTAACAAACAAAAAATGACAACAAATGTAAATACACCACTTATTAAAAACCTATGATATATAAAGTTATCATCCGGGCCTGTTAAATTAATGACCCAACCTGCTGTAACAAGAATGGATTTGTACCTGTAGATACTTGGCACACGGGCTAGTCTATGTACTCATATAAACTCAACCTTGAATACATGCATTTTTACCAACAGTGTGTACAGCAAAACAAACAAAAAAAAAAAACTGACAATACACAGAATACTGTTTTAAAGAGGTGGGCTTTTTGCTCACCATCACATAGAAATACAAAGAGAAGAGCTTCAAAAAATAGCCTACACTCCAGAAAAGGAATATAACTATTTACCTATACATAATTTTTGACACATCCCGTCTCTGTGTGGGATGATATTTTTTACAAAATAAACGGCAACTGCCTGTTCCACAACGTTTTAAGTACATAAGTTCATAATTGCCACTTTGGTCTTAATCTTCACATACACCAGAGTTTTTCTCTTCCTTTTTTCCCGTTTGTTCCTAAGGGAGGAGAAAGCAGAGAGAGGGAGAGCAGCTACTGCATGATAGCCAGGAACTTGCTCTCCTCAGCCAGCGTTGTGAGGAGAGAGCTCATGTCTCCGATCGCCATGTTGTTGAGGCCGGGCGCCACGCTGTGGAAGGTGGCGGACGTTCGAGGGGTGGTCAGGCGTGATGAAGTCCTGGACAGACCCTGGAAGATGGAGGGACTCAACACCCCTGAGACCAGGCTACCCTGGTCGTAGCCATCCTCCAGCATGGCACCAAAGTCCAGACTTGCACCCTCTTCTAATATACCAGGCATGTTGCCATCCACGGTGCTGGTCACCTGGTCTGTACCAGGGGAGAGAAGGGCAGCAGAGGTCCCGCTGATGCTGCCAACGCTCTGTCCCTCGGCCATGGAGCTCAGCAAGCACTGGTCCTCCAGGACGGGGAACGAGGAGGCCTTGTGTTCCGTTGGTTCATAAGAGAGGCAGTCACCAAAGCCCTGCTCTAAGTAGTCTGGGGCCTCCAGTTTCAGCCCAGATACCTGATGCGCAAGGGAACAGTGGTCCCCACTTCTCTGCAGTTGTTGCTGCTGGTTGAGACCAGCCTGGATTTCCCCAGAATTCTCCGGACTGAAGTACTGCTGGGTCCTGACCGAGTTCCTGTAACCGTTGGGTGGGCGAGGGACATACCGGTTGTGATTATGAAGAGCCGTTCCCTGGGAGAGGCTGGGGAGGTTGTCCATAGAGGCCCTGCTCATGTTGTTCCCCATCTGGCAAGAGGTGTTGTGGTTCTGCTGGAAGTGGCTCTGTTTCTGAGGTCCATTGGAGGCCTGCTGTTTGAAGCCCTGCTGAAAAGGCCCATCGACGATCTGCGAGAAGTTCCTCCCAAAGGTGTTTGGAGAGTTTTGACCTCTCACCTCCATGCAGGAGTTAGGTGACATCTCTAGCTTCACCCCGGGATTGACACAGTAAGCACTCTGAGATTGATTAGCTTGGGCACAGCTGTTCTGGTACTCAAGGGGCGCTTGCTGCTGAACCACCATGTTTCCAAACCGGCCAAAAGGCGCTCCATGCTCTGTTCCCGACCACCTTCCACACTGGTGGTTTTGCTCCCTCTGAGGGGACCGGTCAGCACTACCGGAGCTCACTTCGTTCCACTGGATGGGAAGCTTACTGGGGCTCGTCCGCTCTGCTATCTGGAGACTGTGGGACCCGGGGAAGGCCATGTTCAACCCTGAAGTCTGTTCGATCTCCTCCATAGATGGATGGGAGGTGTCTGTTTGGCTAGCAGCTATTTGGTCCTCAATGTGCATGTAGGAGCCACCATCTGCCTGAACCTGGGAGTGGAGATACTGCACCAGGTCATCTGGCAGCATATCCTCGTCCCCGAGCAACAGGCCCGCCTCGTCCTCCATGGCCAGGGCTTCTAAGGCAGCGTGCTCTGCGATGCTAGGAGTGTACGGCGAGTGCTGCAGGCCTCTCTGCAGGTTGCCCTCTGAGCGTGTGTAGTTCTGTAGGCTGAAGCTGCGAGTTTCAGGTGTAGAATGATGAGACAGAGGTGGGAGAGGATGGAGGTTGTTAAGGCTGTTGAAGCGTTGCACTGGGGGCAAGCTGCAAATGTCACGAGCTTGCGTCCGCACAGGGTCACTGGCCCTCCGGTTGACATTCAGTGGCCCCTCGCCAGGATAGAGCACCCTCCTCCTGTAACCTGCATGTCCCGTATACCCGTTGGTGTACGCGTTGGTGCTATCACCGCAGCAATGTGGCCTGACTAGAGGCGGCAAAGAGTGGTTGCTGCCTCCCTCATCCATCATGGCCATGCGAGTCTTCAAGCTCATTCGCTCCATGTTGGGGAGAGGCGTGGGAGGTGGGCCACCAGTCGCTGCTGCGTACTTGGCTTTCAGGTGGTAGTGCTGCGCTGGGGTTAAAGTGAGCATCCCCCGTGACCCTCCTCCTCCCATACCTACACCTCCCACACCTCCACAACCCCCACCTGAGAGCACCCCTCCACCCCCTCCTCCTGTCCCACCTCCATACTGGCTCGCCTCGCTGGACCGGCGGGAGGCGTCAGTGGAGATGGGGTCGTAAGAGTCGGTGGAGCTGAGGTTGTGGAGGCGGCGGTGGTGGGCGGCTGCCATCACGCCCTCACTTTGGGAAGCCTGGCTGGAGCGCCGGCTGGAGAAGCAGGGGGAGATGCCTGAGGAACGCCGACTGCTGCTCAGGTAGGCTGAACTGGTGGCGCTGCCGCTGCTGTCACGCCGGTCTCGGAGCAAATTGAGCACCGTTAGCTCTGTGCTGCCCAGCTCAGCATGAGCAGGTGGCTGAGGAGCAGACGACCCCCACTGCCTGCCCAGACAGGATCCTGGGGTGAAGCACACACAGAAGAAAAGGAATGAATAAAGTTTGGTGAAAAGGAGATTACAGGAGGATGGGAGAGAAAAAGCCAAATAAGTGTAAGTGCACATAGATCCCTCAAACACATTACCAAAGACAACAGGCAGCATTTGGCCATGAAACATCTGTTACATGCTATCTTCTCTGATATGAAATACGGCTTGATATGGTTCTGATACCATTTTCCAGCGGAACAATACCTTTTAAGCATTTGTTTTGCCTGAATGCTTCAGCCAAAATGGGTAAGATGGAATTCAGGATAATTTATTTCTCAAGGCGTGATTTGAACACACATCTGTGGTGATGTGTTAATTCTGTGCACAGGTGCTTTTTCATCTAAAGTCTCGTTTCTGGTTGCCGTAGTGAAGCCGGCACGTGGTGCGCAAAGGGTTCCGCACAGAGTTTTTGTAACTGCGTGCCCACTGCAGGCGCTACGCCTTTCCTTTCAACATAGACGCCTTCGAGGGAAGACTGGCCGAGCAGGTTCGCCTGTACAGACGTCTCTACGACTGCCGATTGAGAGACCACAGGGACAGTCACGTGACATTAAATACTTGGAACGAAACAGGCAACACACTGGGGAAAGAAGAGGCTCTCTGCTGCAGGCTGTGATAGAATATTGTAAAAGCTAGAAAAAGGTTTTATGGAAAGAGTGGTGACCTGAGGGGAAGCACAGAGAGACGGAAAATAATTATATATATAATAATAAGCGACAGTGATAATCACAGGACACAAATGCAATGTTTGGCGGTATGTACGTCGGCGTTTAGAGCTTACTACTGTTGCCTGGCAGCCTACTTTCCTTTTCGATGCCACTCGTTGGCTTCTTGCTCATCCACAGAATATTTTGTTTGTACGCCTCCTGGTGTTTCGGAGCGTATTGCAACGTACAATGTGCTGCATTAATGTCTTTGTGCATGCCTCAATTTCGGCATTTTGGCGTCATGTATTTTTGCAACCGCAAGTGACACAAGATAGTGGAGCTAAGTACAACCGAATGCTGAATAAGACATTTTCAGGTGACTAAAATGTTAAAATTAACTTTCATGAACTGGAAACAGACTGTGAAAGAGTTAAAGTTGTGACGAAAACATGAACAAGTCCCAGACTGGACAACGTCGTGGTAGCGACCTGTCAATCACAATGTAACCATGCCCTAAAGCATCCCCTGCTTTATGGTCTATTTGACTCCAAATGGGACCATAATATACTAAATGATCTTCATGCTGTATTGAAGAAGACTTGAAACTAGCGATTAAGACCATAAACTCATGTTTACAATATTTATTGAGGTAATAAATCAAGTGAAAGTAGGCTCATTTTCTCATTGACATCTATACAATCTGATTCATTTTGCAACCAGAGGAGTCGCCCCCTGCTGGCTTTTAGAAAGAATGCAGGTTTAAGGCACTTCAGCATTGGCTTCACTTTTCAGACCAAGATCTAGCCCACTACTTGACAGTAAAAATACCCACAACCCCAACCACATGTTGAAATAAGGATACTACATGCTTTTATGAATTTGTAGACTTTGGTAAAACATTTTAAGAGCATTCAGGAGCTTCTCACCCACTTGGACCTCAAATTTAATAATTTATAGAAACTTAAAGTGACGCTTACCCTTCCCCAGGATGTTGGGTAGTGTGGAACCTTTTGGGGGCGGTGTAGGGGACAGGGGCCCCAGCCTGGGCAGCGCTCCATTCACCTGCTTCAGCCTCTCCATCTTGATGTGCTCCATCCAGCGCAGGGGGCGGCCGACGCTTCGCCTCGCCTGCAGGGTCAGCATGGCCGCGGTCGCCGTGGAGACTGTGGAGTCCATGATGGGGGCTGGCTCGCCCTCGCACTCCTCCTCCACCTCCTCTTCGTTGTCCTCTTTCTCCTCGTCCTCCTCCAGCCCCTCCCCTGGCGAGCGTCCGGCGCTCACAGCAAGCTGGACTCCACTGCTGGGATAGGTGCTGACGGGGGACTGGTCACTGCTGCATGTAGACTGACCGCCAGGGCTTGGCTGAGACGTCTGATGGGCACATTGAGAGGGGAGGAGAAAAAGAAAATGTTTATTTCAGGAACCACAAGGGAAGATCCGGTGTCATATGTCAAATGATACAATGCAATCTTTTGAAGGATGTATTCCCGATAACATTAAACAATGAAATCGTAAAAAAAACGACAGACCAATATGGAGGCTAATTCTATTCATGCGTTCATATCATCTTATATAACCACTACAGTTTGAGCCAGTTGCCCAAACCGCAGAACCAACTGCTGCATTCATGTTTGGAAGTTTTGTACATTATTGGGGCATGAGTAATGCCTCCCTCTGTGAGCCAGTTAGGACAAACACGCACACACAAAAAAAAAAAAAGAAAAAGATAATTCATGTTTTGGGCTGTTTTCAGAGGATAGGCAAATAGGATAAAGGCCTCCTGTGAGACCGGCTACAGCCTAATTAGGTTGTTTACTGAATTTTAGGAACTCTGTTGCACTGAGGAATAATGGAATTACTTTATTTGGCATCAAGCGATGACAGCGTTTCGAGGGTATTCACCCTGTTTACTGGTGAATGAAGCTGGCTGCACAACGGAGCCCTGGGCAGCAGCAGGCATACTTTCAGTGCCCTCACAGTTCTGCCCAAAGGCATGGGCATTGCTCAGAAAGATGCCTTTGGTAAATATCATTGGCACAAGAATAATCTTTTAATGACTGTGAGGGATGAGGGAACCCTACAGTGAGATGTGTTTTGGGTGAAAGTCAAGCAGTTATGGGATGAGAAAAGACAATAAACGGGCACTAAAACAACGAGCGAGATGGGAAAAAGTGAGAATATTTTAAAAATGCAGTGTGAAGGGAGACCTATCTCACCTGATTACCCACTGTCCTTAGAAAGGGAAGGAGAGAAATGCCGAAGCATTGGACAGGAAGAAAAGATTTGCTCATTAGAAGTGTTAAATGTGCATGGCCCCCAATTAGATGTTAAAGCACACAGAAACCTAAATACTAGACATTTAAATGACTACGTTAAAGTAAAGGAATTAGTAGTTAAAGCAAGGAGTACAGAAGCAAAGAGACAAAACTTGCTGCCATCTTGGACTGAAAAGCCTTACTATATTTCTACTATTTTATTTAGGGTTAACGTGATAACACAAATTTGTTTTAACACCACTAATTTCTTTAACGCAATTGAACTTTCAGAGGCTCAGCTTTAAAGGTAGAGTAAAGATACGTGTATCATATGAAACAAGAAAATCTAAGAAATCCACTGGTATCAACCATGTCATACTAGCTTGTTGGAGGGTGAGTAACAAAAGTAAGTGAGTAACTAAATTTTGGCATGGAAAAACCAGTATGGCCATTTTCAAAAGGTTCCTTTGAACGCTGACCTCAAGATATGCTGCAGTACCTGTGAGGGTTTCTGGACAATATTTGTCATTGTTTTGTGTTGTTAATTGATTTCAAATAATAAATATATACATATATTTGCATAAAGGAGCACATTTACCCACGCCCACATTGATAAGAATATTAAATACTTGACAAATCTCCCTTTAAGGTACATTTTGAACAGATAAAGAAATGTGATTCACTATATTTATTAATTGACAGCCCTAATTTTATTGTTCAACACGGGCCATTTCAGTAGAATATGACAATAGAACAAAAATCATTTTGTTTTACTTTTGTACGACCTTTTGTAGGTAGACGTTTTACTGGTGTCCAGTAGTTGCTTTCAGTCCAAAATGGCGGAAGCACAGCTTTGCTGCTGGTCTCTGATTTTCACTTCTTGGCTTAATTAAAGTACTAGAAAAGAATCAAAATAAAGATAAAAGTCTTGAATAAAGTCTTACCATAGGCTTCTCTGTCTTGATGGACTTGACCTGCAGACATTCGTCCTGTTTTGAGGTAGCATGGTTGTACTCCCTTTGGTCCGTGTACCCACCCAGGGGCAGTTGCCCTGGCGACCGGCCCTGGCTGTTGCCCCCCGGCTCCCGTTGGGGCGGAGGACGTGGGTAATCTCCACGCTGTTTCTTGGTGACATGCGCCTCCGGCCCGTGGACAGTCTTCACGTGCTTGCGTAAGGAGCTCGGGTCTGTGTAGCGTTTGGTGCAGCCTGGGATTTTACAGACGTATGGTTTCTGAGAAGGAAAGGAGGAAAGATGAGCTGTGAGAAACACGTTGCTTATGAAAGCCACATTCAACTGTGAAATTTGTCAGTACCTCATTTGAATGTGTGCGATTCTGATGTTTCGCCCGGTCTGAGGCGTTGGAAAAGGCCTTGTTGCAGCCTTCGTGTTCACACACATAAGGTTTCTCTCCGGTGTGTGAGCGTAAGTGAGTCTTAAGGTTTTCCAGACGGGAGTAGGCCTTGGCACAGCCCTCAAACTGCAGGAAGAGAGAGAGAAGAGGACATCACTCATGCAGCCTGAATCTCCTCTCAGCAGGTTACGTGTCAAAATAGCTTTTTCATCTGCAAATACATTAACTGTGCAAATAGGAGTTTCCTTACTGTGCACTTGTGGGGTTTTTCTCCAGTATGTCTGCGCATGTGGACCACCAGCATGTACTGCGCCTTGAAGGGCTTCTGCTCTCGAGAACATTCCTCCCACCGACACACAAACTCCTTCTTCTCGCCGTGGATGTGGTCGTTGTTGATGTGCTAGAAAAGAAGATAAAATAACTTTAACAATGACTTTAACTTTAACTGATTTGTTGTTCAGCTTGACGATTTTTTGCTTTGCAGCATAAAGGCCCAGACACACCAGGCCTACACTAAAGAACTAACAGCGATGAAGGCCACCAGTAGCGTCACGTCACGTCGCTCGTCTAGACCAAAAAGTTTCCCTCACTGTAAAGACTACAGCCGACGGCCGACTACCACGTACATTCTTACGTTCGTACGTTCATACGTTTCTCTCGGCCGCTGATTCAACATGCTGAATCGGCCGGAAAAACTCCAACACGGACAGACAAGAGCCGACTGTGCGGGACACACCACCAATGGCCCAAAACTGTTCAGTGGCTGACTGTCAGCTTGGTGCCAAGAGGCAAATATAACATTCTCTTTCTGGTTTTTAAATTTCTTTTCATGTGGTACTTTTCTCCATTTAATTTCTCCCATCTCATCTCTCTTAACTCTGGCCCTCCTTTCTCTTTCTCTGCCTCACTCTGTTGACTTGTGAGTCTCAGCGTCCGATCCGAACAGGATTTTCAAATAAAACCCTGTCACTTCGCATCACACTGACTGGGCCCTCGCCCCTCCATGACAAGTGCTGACAGTTGTGCTGCCGTGGCAACTTCCAATCTGAGGCTTAGGAAGGAGGGGAGGTGAGGAGATAGGGGCGAGAAATCACAAGTTCAGTCGCGGCATCTGAAATGCGAGGGCTTTACAACTCCAGCCAAGCATTATATCTGTGAGCGCCACCTTTTCTCCTGCTCCATCTTCCCTCCTTCCTCACTAACTATCTGGTAAAACCGGGGTAAGCGGTGGTTGTGACAGAGGAATGAAGGATGAAAAAAAATGCCATGCAGACCCTCTGGGGACAAAGTCAACATCTGGCGCTCTCTTTGAGAGACAACACTGTGGTGGCCTCTGAAGTGCCTTTCAGGGAGCAATTTAAACCCAGAGAGACAGACACAATATCCTGACCAGAAGAAACCGGTATTATTACATTCCTGAGCAGCGGAGAAGTCTTTTTTACCTCGGGGGTGAATGAAGAGGGACGGGTGGAAACAGGAGAGAAGGAAGGGAGATAAATAGAGACTTGACTTTGAATGCTCTTAAACGTCTGGGGAAAACATGCTCTCTTTGAGCACTCACTCGCAAGATTGTTGAGCTATAAAACATGCAGCACCAAAGCAAATAAAGCATCCAGGGTCAGTTCCCCTCCAGGCATGACACCGCTCTGACAATGGCATCTTTGTACCTTCCCTGTGCCCTGCCCACTGGCCAGATCATGACCCCACATACAACCACGACAGCCAACAGAAAGCGCCTTTATTTTTAATCTTTCTTCAAGTCTGCCACAGCGCTCCCAGTAACACTAAAGGGGGAGTATCGACAAATGAGTCAGCGCAGTACCGGCAGGGTGCGACAGCAAAAGTAAAGGGTGAAATTGACATTAATGTATCCGCAAAGGACCTCCATTATTCTCACTTGACATTTTTTAATTCTAAAGTGACAAAACAAGACTAATTCTGTGGAAAATGATTGGGGACTGGATGACCACGGACGTTAGTGAAGTTTCCCCCCAAGATTGATCTCCACCCCACCTCGGCCTCAGAAAAACCTGACTCGTCTTCTCTTTTTCTTCCTCTCTGTGAGGGAATCCCTGTGGCAAGCAATCGCTCTGTTGCGAGCGGCGTTCAATATCCCCCGGCTGAGAGCGATGGGAGAGCGCCATGGCGTTGGATCATGCGGGTGGCTGGCACAACACACACACAGATACACACTCGCGCCCTGTTTGTACAAATGAAGGAGGTCGTTGACGGGAGTGATGCATGAGCGTCGGAGCTGACAGAGGGGGACTGACAGAGCGGGGAGAGGGGCCGCCGAGGAACCTAATGGCATGATCTAATGGCAATTCTTATTGAATCAATAATCTCCATGCTGAGCAGACAGGCCCCGTTGGCCGGCTAAATCGACAAACAGGTGCTGATAGCGGCGGCGCGGCAGGTTATTCATCTTCCCCCTGCCAGCTTATCGGCCAACAACTGTAAAAACGCCACCAAGATGGATTTAGGAGGGAGTCGCACGACAGGGAGCGCTGGGGACACGGACACAGGGGACACTGGAGCCGCCTGTGACGTATGAGGGGTACACACACATTCACATTCACACACAGGTGTACTGTTTTCTTGGTCCAGACCCCTGCTGCTTGGGTGCATGGCTAAAACAGCCATATACATAAATAGCATTAAATCACACTTTCATTAGTTTTTGTTTTCTAGAAAAAAAAAAAAAAAAACTACACTGAATGATTTTTCGTCCCTCTATACGAACGCTCAAACCTATCTCTACACACATTACTGTAATACCCAGAATCCTATCTTTCTTTCAGTGCCATTTCTCAGCATTTGCCCACTTCAGTATCCATCTCCATGTCTCCTTATCAAACCCTCTCTGGGACACAGCCCTCATGCATTAGAATGCAAGCGTGCATGAAAAGAGGGCCTGTTTACAAGGCAATTTCACTAAGCTGTGGGACCCGCAACACCGTTTAGCTTTATCAAACACGGCCTAATAAATCATATGCTCTTTTGTGATGTCAGTTGCTGAAGTGCTTTGTGTAAAGGGGGGGGTTGAAAAAAGGCAAAGAAGAGAGGGAAGGAGGAGGGAGGAAGTAAAGGGGAGAAATTGTGAGGATGAGAGTAAGTGAGTGAGCGAGCAGGGGGCAGGGAGCTAGAATTGGCATGTGTAATTCAGCACAGTCTTTTCATCTTAGAGTAAGATACTCTTGACAGATAAGGGGCCTAATCCTTCTCCTGATCAAAAAAAATCTGCATTTTACCAATTAAAAGCCTGCGCCAGCAGCCAGGGAGGGGGGAGCTGCCTTCAGACTGTACCAGCGTTTATCTCCCTTTAACACCGGGGAGGCGCACAGCGGCCGCCTCTGCGAGGCTGCACACAGGCAGAGCCAGCTCCACGTCTAACAAGGACTTCACAGCGCCACCTATGTAGGTGACCTGGAACAGGACGGTGAGGCTGTGGAGGGTGGGAAAGACCTGATGAGCTGCGAGAACACACACAGACAGACCACCAGCGACACCAGACACCCTCCATACACAGCAGTGGTAGTACATTAACTCAAGTACTGTACTTCAGTACAATTATAAAGTACTTGTACTTTCAGTATTTCCATTTAATGCTACTTTATCCTGCTATTGCACTACATCTCAGAGCCAAATATTGTACTTTTTACTGCATTACATTTATCTGACAGCTTTAGTTACTTTACAGATTCAGATTATTAATACAAAATATAATCAACTAACAAATGGTGATGTCTTACTAGTAATTAGTTAACAAAATTAGCTCCATCTTTACCAGCTGCAGCATTAAAGTGATTATAAATACTTTATTCATCACTAACTACGAAACAATAATGTAGTATATATTTTTTCTGCATGATGAGTATTTTTATTTTTGGTACTTTAAGTATACGTTGATGCTAATTTTAAAGTAAAATTTCAATGTGTAACTTTTACATGCAAGTATTTTCAGCAGTAAGTTCAGCAGTTCAAGGTTATATATGGACAAGATCACACATTTCTTTTAAGTGGTCAAGGAGGAACCCTCAGATAAATACGCTGTAAATGGATAAGCACAGAAAAGACAAAGAAACTGAGGAATAATATGCTAAAAACAAACTTTAAGCTGATTCAAATTTACTCACCATTCATAACGCCTCACTTGATTGTTTTTTGCTCCCCTGTATCCAACAACTCTAACTGCTTTGCCACTGTGATAACCGTTAGTGTGTCTGCTTTCCTGGCAGGGGGTCATCAGTGAAATGGCAACACCTGCTGGGCTCATCAACAACACTGGTGACACCTGGGTCCTGTGTGCCTTTTAAAAACCCTCTTGGAGCTCACGGTGCCTTCAAATGAAACTCGTGAGCTTGTGTTCATAACACGGGAAGCCACGTACACAATATGCTTGGCATTCAAGTGAGAACGCTGCTGCTAAGCAACAGCAATATTAACATTGCTGTCGGCATCTAGAAGGCACAGAGGCTAACAATTTAGCAAGCTAGCGAGTAGATAATATAATGAAGGAATTGCAAAGGAATTATTATAGAGGAAAAGAGGAAGAATTTAAATTAATAAAGAATTACAATATACAACTAAAATTACAATATATTCACTTACTATGCACCAAAAAACAAACTTCCATCACAACTCAGAGACCTCTCAACTTTCAGAAACTTTCCAATTATGAGGTTGTGACGTACAAGACAGGGGCGTAAACATGACCACAGTTGAAGGCACCATCAGTCCCTGATTCCCTTTATGGTTTGTGTTGCTGCACCATACACAACACAACACTTAAACACTTTTCCACTCATGTACTCATCTACGCTGCTGAATGTACTGATTCCACATACCACTGTTTAATGGTGCCTTCAAATGGGGTTGTGTTTACGGTGTTCACGAGATGGGAAGTCATATACACTATATGCAAGGCGTTGAGGTGGTTAACTTGTAAAGAACGCCGCTGCTAATAAGATTAGACTAACAATTTAGCAAGCTAGCTAGTGGGTAATATAACAAAGGAAATGCAAAGGTATAATGATAGAGGAGAAAGATGAAGCTGTTGAGAATATCAGCATTTTCCTCAGACATATAAAATTACCAAGAGAAACAATATATGACTAAAATTAAAATATACTGTACAATAGTACCTTATTATGCACCGACAATTGAACATCCATGGGCTCCACCATTTCCCACAACACCAAAAAGGTAGTGAACTCTGAGCTTTCAGAAACTTTCCTCTTATGAGGTCGTGAATACGACAGGGGGGCGTTCAGAGGAGCCCAACTCGCAAACACAGTAAACATGACCCCATTTGAAGGCACCATAAGTCTTCCTCTTATGTTGTCTTTATATTAATATTTGTTAAGTGGCCTGGTCGTGTGCATTTCCCTCTTCTGGATTGTGACACCACACAGAGGACAAATGGCTTACATACATTTTTATATCATACAAGGGCACTGAAAATGCATAGCTCCCTTGTAGATTTCTCCACGGCAAAGTATCAGTAATAGACCATTGAGAAAATAATAAAAGACTGTTGAGCAAGGCCATATTAGGCAGTTATGGGAGTGTGGGGTTGGCATCTCCGGCGACAAAACCGAGTGAAAAAAAGCCCACTTCAAGAGAGACATTAAAGAAGCCACCAGGCCTTATCTTTAAAAGTACTCCCTTCAAGGGGGAAAGAGGGGAGGGAGAGGAAAATGAAAGAGAAAACGAGAAAGAGGGAGACGTTTATGCCCAAAAATGGGGAAGCAAAAGAATGTGAAGCTGAGCGGAGAGAGAGGGAGATGGAGAGGTATAGAGTTGAAATGCAATAAATGAAATAAATACAGCAAACTAAAATTGACACCCGCCTCGCTTTTGCTGACTGGGTAGGCCAGATAAGTGAGCTAAATTGCGTAGATCTGATGTTTATCTTATCGGAGGCACCGAGAGCGCTTAAGCGCAGATGATAAAGGAACGCCGTGGCGTGTCGTGGTGAGAGCGTGCTTGAGAGTGTAAAAATATGCACGAGGAGCGCGCCAGGAGTGCTTTTGAACAAGGTGGAGAGCGATGAGGGTGGCGTGGAGGCTTAATTCTAAAATTAGGCCAAGCACAAAGGAAAAGGGACGTTTGAATCAGAGCGGCTGTTACTTTTAATACTTAAAAAAAAAACACATTTATTTCATGACGCAGACGCAGTCACATTTTAAATATGAATCCATGTATAAACTTTGTGCTTAAATTGGTTACAACCAAGGAGAATTTCTTCCTCATCATGTTTTTTTCCCCAAAGCCATTTGAGAAGACAAGTACAAGGGGGAAGGGACGCTCCATTGTTTGGTTATATGGAAATCCCCCCCCCCCCCCCACCACCCCCACCACCAAACCCCTCCCAGTGTGTGAAGAGAGCCACTGTGGTCCAAATACTGTACTTATCCTATTACTGAGGGGGGTGGGGGTGCAGAGAGATAAGAGCATTTTCTCGTCCGCTCTGCTGAATTAGAGGGCATGGATTCTGTAGGCGAAGACTTTTATTGGCATCTCTCTGCATATCTGCATATGCATAGAAAATGAGAAATAAAATGCAATATCAGAAAGTCAAACGACAGAAAAAGAAAACAATTCCAAGATGGGAAAAATGGAAAACTAATTGTTGGTGTTGGGGTCTGTCTACATGGCGATCTGGTAGTAAGGCAAGGCAAGGTTTGGCTGGATGAGAGGACATTGCTGTGCTCAGATGGCCACCTGGTGTGACTACAGCAGGGGGAGGATGTGAGCAAGCAATCCTCCCCTTCCTCTCCCACCACCTTAACTCATCCCGCCCCCTGAAACAGGGGCAAGAAGTTGTCAAGATTCTCAACCTTTGAGCCGAGCCCTTCAAACACGGGAGGCATCCCATTCCGCGCTGAGGATATCAATTATAGATAGGGGTTACCACCGCGGCTGAGGATTGCAATGTCAAGACGGCAAATAGACAGCTGTGGAGAGCTGACGATCTTTCTATCAGATGTGTGGTGATGTGTGTTTCATGAGCACATGTGTGTGCGTCCCTTGTTCGCAGCATCATATTGGTGTATTTTCACCACTTCTCCAACTTCAGCGTGCTCTCTCAGCTCGCTGACGGGTGAGTGGTTCACAGGCCGCGAGAGCAGCAGAGCTAATAGTGTCAGTGTAAGTAGTGGGGGGGGTGATGCGACCATAATGTCATTAATATTTAGCTCAACAGTGAGTGAGCCATCCATCTCCCGGGCTGTGTGAGAGTTCTGATAACAGGCAGGAGGAGGAAGGTCGGTCCAGTGTTGGACACAAAGCTCACATCCCGACTCTGGGAGGCTTAACCCGCCAAATCAGTTAGCACCGTTCAGCTGTGAGATGTGCTCTCTGGCTTCTGAGCCCATTACCACCGTCCCTGGATCCAATCAGGAATCCAGCAGCAGTATCAGTCAATGCCTGCAGCTCTGCCTCTACTGTAGGTTTGCTGCTGCAACAGACACGCAGACAGGGGTTGTGGCCTGATAGGAGGTATTGTGCAGAATAGCACAGCTGCAGCTGATGTTGCTGGGATCTACCGAGCTTGAGAGAGAAACTCTCACAGCATACAAACTAAGAGACAGTGTAGTTTTTCTGTGTATTTTTTGGAAAGCATCTTATGTAAGTCCTCACCCATCTTACAGTCGTAAACACCCTGTTGTGTCTCGCCGTTTCTCTACAAGAAACCCAAGTTCTGGAGAACAACTGGGGTAAAGTGTGAACACTTCTCTGCTCACAGGAAATGAGAGTGAAATGCAAACCTTATGTGCAAAATTCACAGGATTTCTGGATACTGAAATTTCTCAGCTGCCATTCAGAGTTGTGAATAAAAGGTGTAACTTTATGAAGAAAAATTGAGCATTATGTGCTGGAGTTTGGCTTGTTCTGCTGTTTAATAAATGTGCGCTACTCACTTGTACTAACTGCTCCTGCGTGTCAAACTCGCGGCAACAGTTCTCCCAGTGGCAGTTTGTCTCATAAACCACCTCTGGCTCCTGTTTGCTCTCATCCTTGTCTCCTTCCTCCTTCACCAGGGTCATCCCATCCGGATGGTCCTGAGGAACAACAGTGGAAAAAGTTCCAGTTCAACAACCAAGCACAATGATGTGAAAATAATGTAAATAAATATATTTAACACCAGATGATGTAGAAAAGAAAATATAGGAAAAAATATATATAAAAAGTAAAATGAAAATAAAAATAAAATGAATAAAAATAAAATGAATAATAAATAAAAACAAATAATAAAATGATATGAAAACTATTTCAACTGCCTTCCTTTCCCCGACATCAGTCCAAGTTCTAGTTCAACAACTGAGCAGGATGTGAAAATAATGTCAATAAATGTATTTAATACTTGACTCAACATAAAAAAAGAAAATGTCTGAAAGAAATATATAAAAAGTAAAAGAAAAAGAAAAAAGAAAAATAACTAATAAATAAACATAAATAATAAAAGTGTATGAAAGTTACTTGAACTACCTTCCTCTACCCGTCATCATTTCAAGTTCTAGTTTAACAACCGAGCACAACGATGTGAAAGTAATGTTAATAAATGTATTTAATGCCAGACTTGGCATAAAAAAGAAAATTAAAAAAACATATATATAAGAATAAAACACATAATCAATAAAAATAAATAATAAAAATGTATGAAAGCTACAGGAACTGCCTTCCTCTTCCCGACATCGGTCCAAGTTCTAGTTCAACAACTGAGCACAACAATGTGAAAATAATGTCAATAAATACCATTTAATACTAGGCTCGATGTAAACAAGAAAATTAAAAATATATAAAAACAATTATAAAAAAAAATGCTTTCTAAATAAATAACATAATAAATGAATAATAATAAAAAAACAAATAAGAAAAAGGTAAAAAATGCTGTCATCTCGCTGACATCAGTCCATGCAAATCCATTAAAGCAATTTTTATGGCCCTGATGGTTTACATCTAAGGCACAGCCAAAAATGATTCGGTCGCAGGTCCCTGCCACAGCGCCCCGTGAATCTGGCCTTGTTTGGCTGCCTGGGAAAAAAAGTGTGCAGAGCGGAAATGTAGCGCTGAAAGCCCTGCTCTGTATTTGGGGGTTGTTATACGACAGGACCGGGGTGAGCATTTGAGGAATCTAACCCCCTTTTCCTGCTGTAGGTTGCTCTATTAGCCCAGACATATTTCACTGTCAGTTAGCAGGCTGCATGGAGTGGGGAGTTGGTGTGGGATAATACAGGAGAGCCTGGGCTTCCACCACACACCTCAGCCTGAATCAGCTGCCGCCTGAATATCGACTCTAATAAGGTTTTTCCTGCACATACAAACACTTGCTGTTATCACATTTCTCTTTCCAGCCACTTAAAATTTAGATTAAACAAAAGCAAAAACAATTTCCTTCTCGTGTCCCAAAGATCAATGAATTGTTTTGCTTTCGGAAGCAGTGACTGATAAGAGCAGGGTAGGAAACACCAAGAAATGCAGGTAAATAAATGCAAACTGTGGCTGGTAAGCTTGTCTATTGTTGCAGCCTCTTTGGCAGGTGACCAGTCATTATATGAGCTTCCTATTCTAGTGGAAAAATCTAACAATAAACCCCGGCTGGTGAATTCTGGGATTTACCAACCAGTTTCCAGAGAGCTGAAGAATATCCTGTAACTGAAAATATATTTTTAGGGCTGCCCCCTCTTGGTCTGATTCTTTTTGATCCTGAATGATTTATTTTCAAAAAACTTGAGCACATCTTTGGTAAACACAAGATTTAAAGTGGTGCTTCTGTGCCATTCTTTGAGGGGAAACTCTGTTTTACAGATCTGTCGATTAAATCAACTAATTGATTTGCCAACAAAATCATATGATTGTTAGTCGACTACGAAGTTCTTTGGTCAAGGACAGCTCTAATATTTTTATATTACAGATGAATTTGGACAATCCTCACCTGTACACTCACAGTTCCTGGGCTGGGCAACTCTTCCTCTGGTTTCATTTTGGAGCGTTTGTGGTGCATTGGGTCTCCTGTGCTGCTCACTGCAGATTCACTTGTTGGTTTGGTCTGTGGAAACAAAATATAGATAATTAAATGTCATATTTTACACATATTTCTTAAGTTATCCTCTATAGTATCATTAAAAATGCATGTGATGCTTATAAGTCAATCTATCATTTACTTAATAAAGCAGGAAAAAAACAACTGTGGTTGAACTGTAATGATTTCCGTATCAGGAAACAGCTTTAAGTGTGCAAATGAAAAACTAAGCAATTCACTGAATCACATTAGCTCCTCTAATCACAGCAATTAAAACAAACTCATGGACCAATTCAATGAACCATTCACTGACTGAACCAATGGATGACCTGACTTTGGCCCTGGCTTAAATTCACCCTTGGGGGAATCCTTGTTACATACCAAGCTAATAAGAAAAAGAAAGAAAGAAAGAAAAAAATTCTTTTATTAGTCCAAAAGGGGGAAAATTAATTTTAAACTCTGTTGTTCACACAGTACATATCATCGTCAATGGAGAGATGTCAGAGTGAGGGGGCTCCCCCGGAAAGCCCCCGGGGGGGGGGGGGGTTTGGCCCCTTTCCGGGGGGCCCCGGGGGGGGCCAGAGGGGAAAACCCGCCCCTCCCCCAAAAACAGGTTGTTTTTGCCCAGGGGGGTTTTTCCCCCGGGGCCCCCCCCCTAACCCAAGCTCATAAGAATAAGCTACTGCAGAATTAACAAGTAAAAGGAAGTCTCTTTGTTTTTTTGTGGAAATGTTAACTCCCCTAATGTTGCTGTTTTTCACAGGACTCTGTTTTTCACAGGAGTTATAGTGATCCTGTCAGTCTCTGTAACACGTTACTATCTTCGCTGGAACATATGAGATTGGGCCGTGGCCTCAAAGCAATATTCTGTTCATTCAGGAGACGGAAAAGGCAATTTTGGTGCACCCAATTTGAATGAGGCCTCATTCGCGGTAACACAAAATTCGAGCAATGGGAAACAGCAGGGAGGATGGGTAATGAACATTGAATATTTACTTCAAATGTGGGCCCGCACATTGAGTAAGGGCTGAGGATGGAGAGAAAAAGCCCCTTTGGATCCATCCATCCATGTCAATATTGCCTCTCTATATCCCTGTTCTCTCTCTAGTGATTAATGGAGTCAGCAGTGGGATTCTATGCTAACAAGCCCCTTGTTGTTTGCTGCAGGCGCGTTCTGGGCCGTGCTCGGGCAGGCTAAAAACAAGAGACAACACAAGTAGGAGTAACTCCCAGGAGATGAGCGCGTGGAGGGGGGGTCCTGCCTGTACTGTGTTAGCTCGCTGCGTTTTCACTGAGATGTGGCTGGCATGCCACGCCGCTATCTATTACCTGTGATGATGAATCGCACAGGCGCCTGCTGCCGCTCTCACCTGTGAGGAGTCGTTGGAGAGGGCTGAGCGCTCGCTGGCGCTGAGCCCGGAGGGGGGATGCCGGGTACGGGCCTCTGCGTGGCGAAGGCCGGAGACGGGTGGATGAGGGGTGGACTGTGGCCAAAGGCAGAGCCCACGATGCCCGGTTGACGACCAATCAGCTGCTGGTGCACATGCAAAGCCACCGGGGTTGGAGGATAGGCGAAGCTTAACGCTGGGCTGGAGAAAAATAATAAAATTAATCACAAGATTAAACTTCACTAAAACATCAGTTGCAAAAGGGGGAAAGACGGTGAATAAATGGATTGTTCTGGATAGCTTCTCCTCCCTGAGGACAATCTGACAGGAGATGGTGTGGTAATGCTGGAACCACGGAGCTGCTGGCAAATCCCTGCCAATGAATGTTCAGCTTGTTAACACACAGTGAATTATCATGTGGTCTGTGTAAGGCAGTATGTCATTCTTCCACTGGGCAAATGATACAGATGATAAACAATCTGGAGTGTATCGTATCGCCATGTAAATAAAGCTAAATCAGCTCCCTCAACCTGAGCTAACTTTGTTTACCCTAAAAATCCCAGAAGCCACCAAACATCCTCCGGGGTCAGTGGAACCACAGGTGAACCACCAGATAAACACAGACCTGTGTGGCTCGACAGCAGCGGCCTCCATTCATCCTGCGCTCTGACGCTTCGCTCTCGCTGCGACCCATATGTCTGCTGATCTTATTACGAGCCGAGTGGAAATCAATGGGCCGAGACACATTTGGGGGCCCATCCGCTTGTCATATCACTCATCAGTCTGTTGGCTCTGGCTATTCGGGTCCTGTCACTGGGACAGTGGCTGAGCGCCCAGCGTGATTGATCAGGCTCTTCTTACAGATCGCTGATCAATGGCTGTGGGTGGGGCAATGGATCTTTCCTTTCCCCCTTCTATTTTCTTTTCTTTTGCTTCCCTCTGCTCGCCGCTGGTACTAGGGCATGATGTATGTGATGTTTCCGCGAGGTGTACCGGATGACTGACACAAGCCGCCGGGGAGGCAGGCTGACTGGCTGGCTGGGAGATCGTCACCCACATGGGGGTTTGACATGGACGATACACACACACTCCTATTCGCTCCACCACACACTTCCTTTCTCTCACACAGAGTGCATTATAGCTACAGTAATATCATGGTCCTGTATGAAAAATAACAATCAATGATATTAGAAAATCATTCACAGCATTATTCCTCCAGTGTGGATGCTGCTGTTTGACTTATGTTCGTCCCCAAATGACCACCTTGATGGAAATACAGTCAATCAAAGCTCCTGAAAGATATCCTGACAGCAAAAGAGTTATTTTTGATAAAGGGGCAATGCAGTGATTTTACATGCACTTTGGAGACTCAAAATAGACCCATTTTTCAAAAAATAAAAAATAAAAGTTGAAGCAGCAAAAGCAGAAATATCCTGTTTTTTGTCTTTCAATGCACCTTCCTATATCCTAAATGCTCTTATTCTTTCAAACCCAACACTTCCAGTTTGTAACGCAGACGTTCTGTTAAAGATTTTATATGTTTCAAGCCAAATCCAAGATTATTCTTATTCTTATTATTCTTAATAATAATAATAATAATAAAAAGAGCTGTCAAAGTTAGCATGATAATAATGCATTTAAGTAAATTTGTTTTAATGCCACTAATTTCTTTAACACATTGATGCAACCTTTGATTTTTAGGTTAGGTTGTTGTTTAGGTTTTTAGGCGCAGTTTTAAAGCTAGGATGAAAATACTGGTATCATATGAAACTAGTGAACCTAAAGAATCCACTAGTACCAACATCACTCTAGCTTGTTGTGAAGGAGGTTAAATAACGCACCAAAGAAACATACTAAACTTACGCTACCATTTGGGAGAGGAGAAACTGTCATGGCCTTTTTCAAAGGGGTCCCTTGACCTCTGACCTCCAGATATGTGAATGAGTCTCCCCTTTACAGACATGCTCACTTTATGATAATCACATGCAGTTTGGATCAAGTCATAGTCAAGTCAGCACACTGACACACTGACAGCTGGTGTTATCTTTTGGTCTGCAGTACCTGTGAGGGTTTCTGGATAATATTTGTCATCGTTTTGTGATGTTAATTGATTTCCAATAATAAATATATACATTTGCATAAAGCCGCATATTTGTCCACTAACATATAGATGAGAGTATTAAATACTTGAAAAATCTCCCTTTGAGGTACACTTTGAACAGGTAAAAAAAAAATGTGTGATTAATTTGAGTTATACAGTTTTCAGTCAACTATACCTGATGGCTCCAGCAGAGAGGTGACCGTAGGAGCCGCTGGTGGAGGAGCTGGAGCGTGAGTTGTTGAGCATGGTGACGAGAGAGTTGGGCGAGTTGCGGATCATCGTCTGCAGGTCGAAGCTGTGCTCGGAGAGCGGCGAGATGGGCAGCGGGCGCTTCCTGCTGGGCCGTGACGGCAGCCTCGGGCTCGAGAAACGAGAGTCTGCAGGATGAGGAGATCAGAGTGAGGTACTGGAAAAGAACGACTGTGAAAGTGAAAGGTTAAAACCTGTGAATTACACCTCCTTCATTTTTATGTTCTTTTCAGCTGAATTCATACAAATGAGTGATTTCTGTTTGACTTTATCCAAACTCTAACCTAATCTAACCCTAACAGATGACATTTTTGTCAATCATCAGACAAAAGGCTCGTCTGAATGAGTGTTCAGCTGTCACTTGATGCACTGCTTGCATTTCAACCATGAGAAAACATGCCTTTTATGTTGGAGAAATGCTCCGACTGTGTATGGTAATATTTAATCAAGTCCAATTTGACTCGTTATTCAAATGCAATCAGTGTTGACTGGAAATACTAAAAAGGGGGTTTGAAAAGGTAAAAGGCGGAAACGGCACAACCATTCTCTCTGCACATACAATGAGCCATGGGTAGAGATTAAAACATGACTTTTGTTGTCTTTTCACATGGAGATGTCACAAACAAGACAGGGAAAAACAGAGGAAGATGGAAGGAGGGGGAAAGAAGCGCTGAGGGGATGTCGCGCTTTGTGCATGAACTGACACAATGACTTTGTGACTCAAGACTTGGAAATAAAACATTTTGAGTTATTTTATAAAGGCAAACAAAACCAGCTTACGCAGCCCCGATAACCCCCCTCCATATTTACGTCCCCCACAATCCATCCATCTCCCAAACGTAAATGCTCCATCTCCCGTTTGACACATCCAACGATTACAGAGCGCTCCATTCACATGGTAATCAGAGTGTGTGGATGTGAATGTGTGTGTGTGGATGCCTCTGCGGTGGCTGCGGTGGTGTTCTGGCATACAGAGGCCTGAGTTTCGGCTACCGCGTGAAGCTGTATGGAGAGAAACGCCCCCTTTACATTGTCATTGTATGGAAAATCTGTGTTTTTTATGACTTAGTGAAAGAGGTGTTGGAGAGGGGGCATACGTATACACATACAAATCCCTGAGCGCACACTATTGCTAAATACAATGTAGTTTGTCTCCTCGATGTGTCTGAATTTTCACCATTTCTTTCAGCGTGAACCAAATATATAATCGGACAAAAAAAAAAAAAAATCATCCTCCTTTATCCTCCTGCTTTGGACAAAACTTGACACTCCTGACACTTTTTAAACACGCCGAATCAACCACGAGTGAGATTAGGGTACTGCCGAGGAGCAGGGCCAGCGTCCCACCACTGCAAAGCCTCATGGGAGTGGTGTTTATTAATGCACAGCCCAAATGATAAATCGGCCAACTGGGGGAGACGGAAAGAGGAGCGTCCTGGCTCGTAGCAGGACTGTCCCTCTAATTTACTCTTGATTTATGGACGGGACGGCTGGTTACGCGCCGCGTCATTAATTCTCGTGGCCAGGGAGGGTTCAGACACACCGGACTGACGGTGTTAGAAATAAAAACTGGGGTTGAACCCTCGCTGACACACTTTGGGGCCACCTGAGAGGGACGCGATCACACGGGAGGGCTGAAGTGTGAATACAGGACGGGAGAGATTTTTTTTTTTTGCACAACAGAAAACAATAGTTCTTGACATGAATATGACAGTAATCCTATTTCTCCACTCTCTAAAGATTATGTGTCACTTTTTGTTTATGGAAGCGTTTTAGTAAATTTTGCTGAATAGATGCAATTATTGGCAATCTACTTTTATTACAGCCCAAGAAGCCAAATCAATAACTACAATTAAATGGCTTGTTTGTATCGAAATGTTATTAAAATATGATTGCTATTAACAAGAAAAACACCATGTCATCAGACAATATAGTCAGGAAATTAAATGAACTAGACTTTAGTATAGTGATCTATGAAGGCTATGGCACTAATTAGGCAGTAGGAACATAGACAATAGCCCATTAAAGCACAAATAGGCAGGACAGGCTCATTGTTTCATTAGCACAACTCTCTCTGAAGGTAATTACACTGATGTGAAATAGACTAAAATAGCCCCAGTAACATGGTAGCCCAGATTATCAGCGAAAGCCTCTTGATAGACTCTTCTCTTTGTATGTTTTTTTTCTGAAATCCAACAAAGCTTTAAAGTGTTAATTTTCCAGGCGTTGGAACACACATTGTTGAAACATGATGAGTTATTACCAGCAATGATCACAGGCGTTTTTTTTTAAGTGAGGAGCGTTGCATCTCCACTTAAATTTGGCCCTAATTGTTTTGTTTCAGTCTATTAATCTTAAAAAGTGACACAGAAGAAAGGATTTCTGCAGTGATGAATGGCGGGACATTCCAATTCCCACTTAATAGCAATTAATTTTCTGATACCCGCACAAGTTTGGCTAGTTTTAATTAGTTTGTTCTGAGGAATGGGGGGAACTTCACCCCGGATTTCCATGAAAGCGGCGTCTGCCTGACTAAATACATTCTCATCAAAGGGAGCGGGGTGAGTCTGTCTGACCTTTCCAAGATTCACTGTGCGTTTAATTTCCTATTTACACTTTAAAATAACTCATTAGCATAAGTCCTCTGCACACAGTCCTGAGCCCAGCACATTAAGACAATAGCTCATTTAAATCGTGTCAACGAAAAGTTGCAGGTCCCTCCTCGTCGTGGTTGAGCTTATCTATAAATAACACAAGAGAGGTGCATTTTAGAGGGTGAATTCCCACCGGGACCACCCATGCTATAATGTGCAGGTATCATAATACTTAAAGGTGTAATCACAGTAGGCTTTGCTGGGTGTCTTTTCACCTGCCGGGTGAGTTTTTATGTCTAGGTTACCTAAAATTTTTGTTTAACCCATTTGTGCCAGCAAGTTACATTTTTTATTTATTTTGGTCAAACCGTTTGACTGAAAAGTGAGTTTTTTTTTTTTATCATAATGCATCTAGTCTTTCCGCCTATGGGACTATTGTTTTTGAAATAAACTCAATTATATTTTAGGAAAAAACGTCAGTCCCGTATGTCCAAACACCAGATATAGTATGAAAAGAAAATGGCTTTATCTCATAGAGCTCTTCCGATACCTTTTTTCCTTCTCGATACCGATACCTAAAATTTCAGTATCGGCCAATACTGAGTACTGATCCAACATAAATGTGTTAAAAAAATTATTAAGTTATTATAATTATTATTTAAAAGCTGTTTACTACTGACTATGTATGGTTGGGATATGATCTGTATCTATGAACTCATAACAAGTTGAATATCAAAGATGTAAAAACTATTACTACCGACTATTATAAAAGTGTTATTTTTCATGTGATACAATGAATGTGTGAGTTATACTGTTAGATGCTTGCAAAAAGTATGTCCCTAATTGTACTTCAACAACCACGTGTCAATGTGTAGTTAGGATATGCTATATATTGAAATGCTGTTGAATTTTCTCTGTTTTTTGTTGTTTGTTTCACTGAAAATCTTGATTTTTTTTTGTTTTAAACTTAACTAAATAAACTATTCATCATTTTTATCATCATGCATTATCACAAAGCTGAAAACGGGAGGTTTTATTACTGCAGCACATGATAAGTTGACAGTTTGGAGATGCATGCTTCAAAGCACAGCAACGATATGCTGCCTTCTATAAATAAACAAAATGGACGATATTATTCTATTCATCCAACTTGGCAAGAGTTGTGAAGAACTAATGTATGATCTTAAACTTATAATCATCAAGGTTAAGTTCAGAAAACTCCCATGGTCTGTAAATCCACCACACTTACTGCTGACCCTGGATCAGCTGGCTCTCATGTCGTAATACTGTGTATGTAGCGGTCCTGGGTCAGCACTCCTGAGACGCTTAAGGTTCATGTGAGCGTCATAAAATATCTATGAGTCGTGTGAGATCAGTGCAGACTTACTTTCCATCGCCTGCAGGTATTCCATGTGCAGGGCGCTGGCGCTGCTGGCGCCGGCCGTGGACGCCACAGAGGGCAGCAGGTCGGTCGTGTAAGGGCTGCGGTGACCCGCCAGCAGAGCCATCTGGTGGTAGTACTCAGCTGTGGTCAGACCTGTGTGAGGGCCTGGAGCAGGAGAAGCATCGGGTCAGCAAAGAGGAAACGAGATAACCAAATAGTGAAGGAGAGAGGGGAGAGAAAGAACAACAAGGAGAGCACCTGCGCTGCATTACAACCCTGCGTTCATTTACATTAGATGATAATCAGCTCAGCAGAACAGTAATGAGCACATTAGCAACAGCATCAAGTTAAGCAAAACAGCTGCACAGGGAGCTTCACCTGAAGTGGAGAGCCTCGCTGGGGATTAGCGGATGCTTGCTCAGAGATTACAGTGAGTGTGCATTAGTGTTTGATTGATGCACTCATGCCGAGCACAGCATAACTGATCGTCTTACAATACAATTCTTTAACAGCCGTCTTCTTTCTGTTCCTTGATCACTTTGGAGAGTGTGTGTATATATATGTGTGTGTGTGGTAAGAGTACGTGGGCTGACACATCTTTTGCCAGAGATGGTGCTTGTGTTGTACACATCAGGGCTGCAGCGTGCAGATATGCAACCTGCTCCTCGACTGTGCTCCCTTAAACTCTATAGGAAAACAAAAGGCCTAAATCTGCCCAGATGCATCTGCACGCATAACGATGCAGCAGATTCTGCCTCACTTTCTCCCTTTTTCTCAAAATGCCTCTCTTTTCCAAGTCATTCCCTTAGTTATAGTAAGTCCTTGAACCGTAGCCTAAAAATAAACATCTGGTGGTGGGCTTCCTTATGCAAATACTCTAAGAAAGGGAGAGGGAAAAGACTAACACTGTGGTTTTGGATGCAAATATAGAATCGGTTCAGACCCACAGAGTGCTGCAGCTCATTTTCCCCCCAACTGAAGAAATAAAGAGAAAATAAATAAAGAAATGCTGCATGAGGAGATTTCCTCTTAAGGCTGGCCTGTATGCCTGCAATATGCATCCATGATTGGTTGAATGGATGTAAGAAAAAAATCTAAATTAATTCGATCTGGGTATTATGTCTTCAGTGGAAGGGGGGAGTTTCTTAATTGTCTATGCTGTTCCGCCTCAGCTTTGCTTTTGCATTCAACCATAATATGGCCCATTCAGGATCCAACACGCAGAGAAAAGGGCTTTGCAGAATTTCTAAATCAGAAATGTTGGCATCCGAGATCGATCCTGGGGGCAAAAAGGAGGGGAGTGGGGGCAGGCTGTCAGTGTGGCACTCGGGCAGAGATGTGCCTCAGGACTTGGTGAGCCACCGGGTGCTCCTTCAGCATTACAATAGGATCAGGGGCGAGCTTACCTCTGAACCCCATCTCACATTGAAAAGAGAGCAATATTGTGTGAGGGAGGAGCAAAAAAAAAAAAAAAAGCAAATGTGTGGCAGCAAGAGGGTGGCACTAAATCCCACCCACTTTAAATCTCCATTAGATTCTGTTAATTAATTCATCATTATTCAAATGTGCATTTTGGTAGGAAAAAAAATAGCATAGTGAAGAAGGAGGCTCCCTGTAAGCCTGGTGATATACTAACAACACAAAAGCTGATGGGTTAATTAATCACTGGGTTGATTAAAGGAGTAATTAGGTGCCTCATTCACAATTCACAGCAACATGAGCTGAAAGGGGATCATGTGGTAGGTTGGAGGAACTATTTTGATTTAAAGCAAGCTGAGACTGGTGAGGACATTATGTTGTGGTAATGGAAAATTGGAGGGTAGAGAGTTTGAGCTGGAGTATCTACTTCCTGTTGGAGTGCAGGAGAGCAGGGGTTGAGTGAGACTCTTGGTCCTCGCTTAGACGCAGCTTTTAACAGACCTGGATGAGATGAAGTCGAGTGTGGCGGTGTAGAGGAAAGCCCTCGCTATCTGTCGTTTCAGAAATACACTCCAACACAAGGTGGGGAGCTTAAGTGCTGCTGAAGAACCAAAAGGTCGATGGCTGACGACACAAGGGCCATAATTTCAGTTTCACAATTTCAAGACCTTTAAGGTTAATGTAGACGTTTGGCTTATAAGCTATTTAATAAGCTTAGTCATATGGTCATTTGCAGCAGTTTGCTGTACAGCTTTATTTTGTATAATAAAAAAAAAAAGACAGAAAATATTATATTTTTTTCATTCTTGATTATTCTGTCATTTATTTTTGAAATTAATTATCTACAGTAATAATAATAATAAGTTTTCAGGGTTCTCAAAGATGCTTTAAATATTGAAGCCTAACATAAAAAAGCCGTAAACTCTGATCTATTTAATTATTTAGTCCTTGTATGATGTCATAAAATTGCCTTTTTTTGTCTCACCAGCAGTCCAAAATTTCAAATAATAAAAAGCTAAAAAAGAAAAAAATAAGCACAAGTAAATCACATTGGCAAAGCTGCAAACAGCAATTATTTGGATGTTTTTTCCAAATATATGACTCCGTTATTTCCTCTCATCTCAGCACTACTAATTACCAAAATCAAGACCAGTTGCTAACAAATATATTAGTTTGTTTTTATATATTTAAATGCTTCTGGTGTCCACTTTAATTGATTTCACAGTCCAAATCCATCCTGAGATCTCAGGAAACAAACGCTCCCTGTAGGACACCATAACATAACGCCCCCCCTGAACTTGAATCCAACCCTCCCTCGGTGCGAGCGTTGTAACTGTACGTGACCCTGCCGCTCACTGATGCATCCTCCAGAGGTCTCTGACATGACTCACAGATCAAAAGGATTAGCCTCCCTCCAACCTGCACCCCCCACCCACATGCACTCATAATACTCCCATCTACCTCCTCCCTCACTCAGATAGCATCTCGCCAACCCCTGGGTCTTAATAGAGATGGATCTAGTTGCCTCTCACCTGACCTCTTCTGATCTCAAACAGGAATTAAACCGAAACAGAGAATTCCCGCTAATAGCAATCGAACCTCACTAATCAATTTCAACAATCATTTTTAAGGGGCTTTGTTGCCCATTTCTGCTCCGCTGGGGTTGTGTACAGATGTGTGTGCTTGAGCGTGCATCTGTGCCGCATATGTGTGTGTGTGTGTGTGTGTGTGTGTGGATCATGCTTTGTGCGTCGGTGTATGTTTCACTTTATTCACCATCTGCAGGGCTGAGGCCCCGGGTGGCTGACAGAACGGAGATGGAGGGGCTGCTGTGGAGCGAGCGGATGTAGTCCATGTATGGGTTGATGTAGGGGTGCGGAGGGTGAAAGGGCGACTCCGCCCCCACGGAGGGGTTCCGCTGGGGCGAGATCCGGATGAGGGAGATGTCGGAGAAAGCTGGACTGCCCGCCAGCCCGGGAGGCCTGTGGAGACACACGGAGAAGAAAAAATAGAAAAAACATAATTCCTCAAAATAGAAATTACAGAGTGTGTGATTGCTGTCAAGACTGATCCTTAAAAATGCAGTTTAGGTTACATTACTCCAATAATAAATTAGCCGAGACAAAATGTCACAAAATACCCTACTGTGGATGTCGGCATTTCCCAGTTTTCTTAAGTCATATGTTTTGGTCGTGTAACTCATATCTTGTGATGCACCGATCCACCTTTTTCAGCCCCAATACCGATGCTGATATGTGGTTTTGGGGTATCAGCCGATACAGAGTACCGATACCAGTATTTAATTAATAAGCTGTATGCCTCACTGTGCGGCAGTGACTGGGATCATTCATTTATGTCTAAGGACACATCACTTCACTTAAACATTGCTTTCCTATCTTTGTAAAACAAAATGTAACAAGGCAACAAATTAAATACATGGATTAAAATTTATTATTAAAATAATAAATCGTACACCAGCAATTTGGTGAAAAATCTTCAAAATAAACAGAAAATACAATTCAATTGTAAATCTTTTTATTGCAGTAACAAATCAGAGCTTCATTAATTAAAAATGTAATATACAATGTATAGTCTATATAGTACATAAACATTAAATTGAATTAGATGTTTTTGGGTATTGTCAAAGTATTGGCTTGATATCCGATCCAGTATTGGTATAATACCCTACTGCAGATGACATATATTTTGGTCGTGTCAGTCTTTATCCAATATTTGAACTTCTGTTTTTAATTCACTTTTAGCAATAGTTGGTGAAAGAGTAACTCCCAACCCTCTAACTGCAATTTTTAGTGTTTTGGTTTCTGTTTACTATTATTTTTGGATGCATATCTTCGTAGTTCCACTTTTGTATTCAACTCTGATGATGGTCACTTGCAAGGAAGGTGGGGCAAAAAAGGTTTAAACTCAGGTCATGTCTATTCATGTCCTCACATTTCTGTATTCTTGTGACAAAGGACATATAAATAAAGTTCTGTTTGATTGAGCATAATAAGACCTTTTGTTTCGATGAAGCTCTTGTAAACAAAACACCAATAATCAGTTGATTCCACAACACCATGCTCGTTTCATCAGGCCGAACACGCTCTCACCGTCCAGATTTGGGTACCGTGGGTGGACTGGCAGTGGCGAGGCCAGACAAATGGACTGTGACACTATCTCTCTGCCTCCATCTGCAAGGCAGAGAGGAGAGCGCTGCATTCCAACTGCTCCCTACGCAGACATTTCCTCCGATCAAAGGCAGCTTTCACCACTGTGTCTTAATCAGAGGGAAACGTTAGACCGAGCTCACCGCCGGCCAGCGCCAGACAAGCAACGCTACACCACTTTACTCAGATGGCTTCGAACTTGGCTTTGAGCAGACACCGTGTACAGAATTGCACATGACGGATACAATGTACAAAATCCATCAGCGAGTCTCGCACAAGATGCACTATCAGGCTACTCTTTTTTTTTCTTTTATCGGAAACCTTTACTGTCTCTATGGTATGAGATGTGAAATAAAGTTGAGAACAATCAAGAAAACTTCTTAGGAGCCAAGTTTGAGATGAACTAATTTGTCTCCCTTCTTATAATTGGCTAGGAGGGCAAGGAAACTTCATAATGATGGCCTTCACCACAAAGGCCTTCCCCTGAGGATGTGGAGAAATCCACATATCAGCCAGACATTAACAGGCTAAGAGATTAGACTGAATTAGCCCCTCCACTTCTCTGTGGCTCCCCAGTGGACCAGTCTACTGTGACAAAAGACCCCAGGAGGAGGAGAGGATGAGCGAAGCCGAGGGAGGGAAAAAGTGGGGGTTTAAGGAGGAGGTGAGGAAAGGGTGGGAAAAGATGGGAGAAAAGGGGAAGAAAGAGTGAGAGACCTGGCCCAGAGTTTGTCTCACAGTGACCTTGAGCAAGGCCAGGGGAGCGGAACAGCACAATTACGACCTCCGCCCCGTCCCCTGATCCCCCACCGGCCCCTCCGTCCCTCCACATCACAGCCCCCCTAATGAAAGAGCTCAGGCCAGGGCAAATAATGAGCAGTGAGGAGCGGAAACAACACACACACACACACACACACACACACACACACACACACAAAGACACACACACAGACATACTGTATGTGTACACAGGCATTCACACATACAAACTTTGTCTTTCTGTAATGAGTCCAAAGGGGCTACGGGATGATTTTTTTAAAGGCTTCAAGTGTGTGACAACATGTCTCAGTGATGCTGAAGGAGGTGTGTGTGAAGTGTGTGTGAAAAAGACACTCTCAGGAGGGGAAGTTACAGTGCGCAAAGGTGACAGATTAAGGGATCGTATTTGACACTGCAACACAATGGCCGTAGTCTCTTTTTTTTTTTTCCACCGCCATTTGATTGTTGTGTTTCTGCACTTGGCCTCTCAAAAGAGATAGTTTTGCTCCCTCCACACCGAGCCAGCGAGTCACGCTGAGGGCAACCGTGCACCTCAAAACAGGTGTGTTTATGATAAGCAAGTCATGCGCCCACACGCCGCCATTACATGCCTCATTTACACAGATCAGCAACACAGCTGCGGAGCGACGCTCACTTTGATGTCTCGTAGCTGACCATGCATCACACACATGTACACACAGGAGCATATGCAGCTGAGGGGAAACACAAAAACGCTTTGTCACCGAAGTAAAATGGAAACAGAAATGTTTTAATCTAGGGCTGAACACGATAATTTGTTTTAATGCCACTTATTTCTTTAACGCATTAATGCAACTTGTGATTTTTAGGTTGCAGCAGGATCAGTTTTAAAGTGAAGATCTATAAAATCCAGGAAGGAGGTTAAAAACTTATGATAAATTTTGGCAAGGAAAAACTGGCATGGACATTTTCAAAAGGGTCCCTTGACCTCTGACCTCAAGATATGTGAATTAAAACGGGTTCTCTGGGTACCCACCAGTCTCCCCTTTACAGACATGCCCACTTTATGATAATCACATGCAGTTTGAGGCAAGTCATAGTCAAGTCAGCACACTGACATGCTGACGGCTGCTGTTCCCTGTTGGGCTGCAGTTTGCCATGTTATGATTTGAGCATATGTTTTAATGCTAACTGTAGTGCCTGTGAGGGTTTCTGGACAATATCTGTCAGTGTTTTATATTGCTAATTGATTTCAAATAATAAATACATACATACGTTTGCACGGAGCATATTAGCTCACTTAAGTACTTGACAAATCTCTATTTCAGGTGTATTTTGGACAAATTAAAAATGTGCGATTACTTTGCAATTAATCGCAATTAACTATGCACAATCATGCAGTTAATTGTGATTAAATATTCTGAGCGATTGACAGCCCTATTTTAATCACATCCTGCACTTGACATCTGTATACACAAGTCAGTGGAACACATTTAAGACCTTGAAATTCCCAAATGTACAAGGGTCCATTTAATGGAAAAGTACAGGGGACAAATATGTCTGTGTCCCTGAAAATGGCTGCATGTGACATTTTAGACATTTTCAATGTAGAAACAAGACCCCAGAAGGAAAGGTAGAAAGATTTTCATGCCTTTTTTTTTTCGTCGTCTGGCCCTCCACATGCCTGTTTGAGGAGAGCCAGACAACCACTCCGGCTGCCATGACACTGATTAACCCTGTCATGCGTTGGCTGCGTCTCCATACACTGACCCTGGCTAAATGCCTCTGCTTGGCTTGTTTTTCCAATTAACTTAGCGAATAAGAGCAGAGCCCTACTGGAGAGAAAACAAAAGAAAAGGGAGCACACGTGTTGACTGGTAGGAAGATGGTGGCATGGTGGAAGAGGAAGATTTCAGCCTGTTGAAGGGTGAAAAGGGAAAGGAAGGTGTGGAGAGAGGATATGAGGGCGGGCTGGCGAGAGGGAGGGAAGACAGTTAGAGCGGGAACAGTAGTCGGGAGGAGGAGGAGGAGGAGGTGGAGGGCGTGTGAAGATATGTAGTATGAACTGGGAGGGAAGGGTGGACAGAAGACTTAGGAGAAGGGGGGAGAGCCAGGTGTGAGGGGATTTGAGGAGGACAGGAGAGAGATGGATGGTTCGAAGGAGTGCGCTGTGTTTCTCTGTACTGAAAGCAAGAGCGTCCGATCTTCCGCGCTCAGCTGTTCTCTGCAGGGCCGTGATCGTCTTAGCATCTGCCAGTATGCATTAATCAACATGACGAAAGGAAGTAATCTGACAATGTGCAGTGTGTGTGCAGGAATGTTCACCCGTGTGTGTGTGCTCAGAGAAGTGGCGTCTTAGTTACACCTGATTTAAGATTTACATCAAAGCTGTACCGCGGGCTCCTCCGCCTCAATAGAGAGAGAAACTTTTCCTTCGCTCCTCTACTTCCCTTCATAGGTTTATAATTCCTATTAACCCTCCAAGTAGACATCCTGCAAACAGGGCACAAGGAAAGACTGAGCTCCTGACATATGGAAGCCATTTCCTTTCACGTGGCCTCGCTTAAACCAGCCAGCGCCTCTTTAGGACATCGCATGTTTACACGGGGCGGTCTGTGGATTTTAAACTGTCGTCTTATTTCACCGGATGAACACAAACTTGCCAAGTGTAAATATGCCCCCAAAAGATTTTGAGGTTTCACGGAGGAGTGTTCATGTAAACAGGCCTTGAATCTTTGTTTGGAACAAGGTTATATCAACACTAATAATTGTTTTGGGTGAAAGAAGCAGTAGAAACACACAGTTGCGGTAAAGGTTGATGACTTCACTTAGCACAGAAGGTATCATTGTGGTGCAGCAGTGAGACCTGGTGGTATTGACACAGCGGTCTGCTAAAACAGGAACCGTGCTCTGCAAAATACTTTTAGCTCGGGCATGAAATCGTTTTGCATGAAATGAAATGTGTGCTTCACAGAAACGGTACAGGAAATTGGGGAGTCTAAATCCAATAATCCAGCAACTGTGAATGTTCATGAACCATCATTTTTTCATCCACAGCTGATGCAGTGGTCCAAGAAGGAGATTTGGGAAAGGAAAAGCTTGAGAAGTCATGATACTAACCAAGCCCACCAAGAGAAATTAAGAATAATCAGGTCAGCGGAGAGTGAAAGACAATGCAAAAGGAAGCAATAAAAATGGGAAACCTCGTCTAGATTTTGGTTTAACATTGCCACCTGCGCAACATAGAAGTCATTAATTAATTTGTCTTGTGGTGCCTTCTCGTGTTTGCCGTGTTTACGAGCTGGGCCCTGAACGCCCCCTCATGTCGCATTCACGACCTCGTAAGTGGAAAGTTTCTGAAAGCTCTGAGCTCACGACTTGTGATGTGTTTGTTGACGTTGTGAGAAATGGTGGAGCCCATGGAAGTTCATTTATTGGTGCATAATAAGTCAATATTGTACAGTATATTGTAATTTTAGTCACATATTGTTTTTCTTGGTAATCTTTCAACATGTCTGAGGAAAATGTTGATATTCCAAACAACCTCATCTTTCTCCTCTGTCATTATGTCTGCACTTGCATAATGCATTTCCTGCATTATGTTACCCACTAGCTAGCTTGCTAAATCGTTGGCCTCTGTGGCTTCTAGACTCAGACAGTAAGGCTGATATTGCCGTTGCTTTGCAGCGGTGTTATTCACGACTTAACCACTTGAACGCAATGTTCATATGGACTCTATACTTGTGCACACGGTAAACACGACACCATTTGAAGGCACCATATACTATATGTCACATTCATCACTCACTCATCATTGCATCTTTTTATTGTAGGAGGTAAGTTAAGTCCTTGTTTGACAAAATCATACAGCCAGGCTGCACTACACTATATCACAAGGTGATGATTATGTTCAGGGAGGATGGACACCATATGTCCTATATACATGAAATACACAGGAAGAGGAGGTAATACATCTTATCTGTCTTGACATATTACCCCTGTGGCCACAAGGGGTTGAGTGAGGTGGGAACTGTGGTTTTGGAGGGAACTGGGATCAGTCAGGTGTCAGGTCCTCTCCTGACCGAGGCTGACAGCATCACACGTCCCTCCAACTTCAGCTCAATCTCACCACCTCATAGAAACCCGTGCCTCTCACCCCCCTCCACCTCCACCTACCCACCCGACCCGCCCAGCCACAGCGCAGGGCTGCCACCGCTCTGAAAGCCTAAACCAGAGAGGAGGAAGAGAGGGGCTCCTGACAGCGGAAACAGAAGCACTTTAAAGCTCCAAACCCTTTCAGTGTGATCAAAGGGCCACAGGAACAGAGCCAGCTGAGACCCAAGGAGAGAGGAGAGAGGAGAGAGGAGAGAGGAGAGAGGAGAGAGGAGAGGGAGCTGAGACAAGAGGAGAGAGAAGACAGACAGACTGGGAGACAGACACAAACACAGGAAGGCAGATATATAGACTGGATATATTCTGGGCTCCTAATGATTCGATGGGAAAGTCTTCATTAAGTTCTGCCACTGAGGTGCATTCCAGTGACTTTATTTTCCACATCAGAGATGACAACTACAGCAAAATTCATTTCACTTTCAGATTCAAACCCCCGTCAAACCTCTCCATCTAAAAAAAAAATCCAAAAATGAATTGAAATGTCGCCACAAAAGGTGGGTAGATTTTAAAAATACATCTTTTTCCAACCTAAACCGACAATTTCCACTTCCGAAACTCCTCCAACGTGTGGACACATGATGCACATGGCAAATAAAAGATGATTGCTATGTCATAAATCTTTAAAAAAAAAAAACATGACCGCCATGTTAGGAAGCCAACTTTCTTAAACTTTTGGCTCTCTGATTGTTTATTTTGTCTGGCTGTGGCACAATTCAGATTTTTCTGTTTCTATTATCAATTATGCCAGTGATTTGGGCTTCAGTTAGAGCTGCAGCAGAAAAATAATCTACAATTATTGTGATAATCGACTACGGTAATTATTCATGCAAAAGTGGTAGACAATGCTGTTTTCAGCCTCTCAAATATGGAGATTTTCTCTGTTTTATATCATATCAAAGTCAATATCTTTGGGTTTGGGACTGTTAAAAAAAAGACATTTCATTTCATCACCTTGAAACTGGGACATTTTTCACTATTTTATGACATTTTACAGACCAAATGATTCATCAATTAAGCTCGAAAATAAATGACAGATTAATTGATAACGAAAATAATTATTATTAATTAATAGTTATTGCAGCACTAGAATCAATGCTAACAGCCTGAAATCAGGTTGGCGTACTCTCTTGTACTACAGCTTTCAAGCATATTCCATGTCGACATGGAGCTGTAAGTGTTAAAACTCGTCATTATCATGAACACTTTCACGACCTGTCATTTATGCCGACTATCTAAAAAGTTGAGCTTGACAGTTGAATTTATGGTTGACACAAGAGGCTACCAGCAGTCCCGTCCCAGATGCCTCCAGCTCAGGTTTTGATTTATAGTTTAGTGATGGATTGATAGCACCACAGTAACATTAGATGGATGCGTTGTAGTTGTGTCATGCTTTAATTATATTTCCCACATAACTGTGTTTGCAGAGCGCCTACCTTGTCTTATTACTAAACGTTTCTGTAGAATATATTGTTTCATTCATAGTAATAGAGATAGGAGGTCATTATTAGCAGGACTGCAGTGCTAGATGCATATTTCATGATGTGTTCACTGTCAGATATTTCCACCAGCATCATTAACTTGTAGGAAAAAATACAAGTAGCTTAAGCTGACCAATCCCAGTTCCTGCAGATTGCACATGGTATTTAATGTCAACTAGGGCATAGCTCAGGCTGTTCTGTTACACTGGTCATATCTATACCTACCGTATCCCACAAAATCAATTTGTATTTAAGCAATGTAATTGTGAACCAGGAAGTATAAAGAGCGTCAAACACCACGTAGGAAGGAGGTTGGGGTGGATGGGTGAGCCAAAAAATAACTGATTTTCGCCCAGTAGACCACTGCATGTAACCTGTGAGAGACCATACATCTAACTTCGAAATTTAACTTACGCCACTTCCGACGTTATTCAAACCCAAATCAAAACCATAGTTTTGTTGCCTGAACCTAACCAAGTAGTTTCATGTGAAGACAGAAGTTTGTTTTGCGTAAACTGACACGTGTTACTGGATATTTGTAGGAAAATACACAAAAAATGAGGAATAACTTTTTGTAAGATATCATACGAAGGGTTGTATGAGGATACGTTGCATAGCTACGTGGCAACGTGCTTCAGAAGCTACGTCGTAACGTTGCGATGCACAACTATAAATGAAGCTTTAGTATGCAACTATTTGCTTAACTGGCATTAACGTAAAGGAGGAAATGAAGTTTTTAGCTTTTACGTATTGTCTTGGCACTTCACTGTAGGCATCAAACTTTTAGAAAAAGCTTTCTTGAAAGTTCTTATATTTTAGGTTTTCATCAGAGCAAACCAAAACAAGTAAGCACCTTAACAGAACGGATGTTGCAGAGATCTAATCTCTCAATTAAGGATTGAACTGATAACTGACATTAAGCACCGATTAACACAGAAATATTAATAATTCATTAAAAGCTGAGAAAAACACGCAGAGGAGCGGCTTGTCACGCTGGTCCACCTTAAGAGAGAACCGGAAACGCAGATACAGGAAGTTGGCTCTGGACTCCCAGCTGAGGAATTGTAGCTTGTAGCCTCGTAGCAACATGCCTACAGCTACGTTCACAGCTATAATGCCACCAACAAACCCACACTCACCGCCGTTGTCACGCTACAGCAGGCACAAAGCCACCAGCAACACTAGCAGCTGCTAAAGTAGCACGAACACTACGCTAACGCTAACGCTCTCAGATGGTGAACCAGGGGCAGTAAACGCAGCACCATCGCTGCTACAGTAGCTCTCCGGTTAATAATCGGTTAACGAAGGTCGGTTATCGGTTAAGACAATTTTTCAAAATTATCCCAACTGTCAGTCTGTATATTTCAGGAACTTGTCTATTAACAGCTGCATTTTCTCTTTCCTCCTGGCTGGGCAGAGCAGACGGAGGGCCTGGCATGGCACCGTGAGGTTGCCAGGCGTTCAGGGTAACTATGTTCCCCCGGAGCTGCAGGGCTCTGTGTGACCCCCTGACATCAAAGGCCGGGGTGGGTTCAGGGAGGTGGGGATGGCTTTCTATTCACGGTCACATCAAGCAGGATTCCCTCTCTGTAGGATACTTCTGGAGGCGTGCCAGACATTCCCATACACTGCAGAGTCAGTTCACACACACTTGCTGTCCGGTTGAATACCCACGACTCTCCTCCAGTTTCTCCGTCTCCTCCCCCTGTGTGTTTCAGTCACACTCACATTGTCTACATATAAGCACACAGTACATCCCCGTAGGCCCGTATCACTTCCACACCGCTGGAGTGATAACATATGTTTATCAACAGCAGCCAGCGAGTGTGACAGGCTCAAGTCATAACAAACGGGCCCAGGTGTCAGGACCTGCCTGAGTCGCCAAAGGTGTGTCACAAGTAAAAAACACTTCTTGTTTTAGATCAAGGCTTCTCGGCACTCCTTACACTTCAACAAAGTCATTATGCTTTATCAGAAACTACACATCTTTTCACCGCTCGCGCTGGCTCCAAATTTCGAATGCGATCGTCGTTTTGAAAAGTTTATGTTTGGCTTTGCCGCGCAGCAGGAGACCATTTTTCTACGCTGCAATTAAATGTAATTTCAGCCATCGAGATAAGAATGTCTACCAAAACGAATCAACAGAGTGTATATTGAGGGAATGAGAACATGAAAGTGAAATTACACAAAATGAGGCTGCCTTTTTTTCCCTGTAATTTCAAGGCGACTGGAATCAAACATGAGACCAAAAAAAAAAAAAAAAAAAACATGTTCTTGTTCCTTTTTGTTTCTTTCCCATGCACGATTTTACGATTGTTTTACATGAACCATTCTACTTTTTATGTGATTGCTGCTTTTTTTTCCAAAGCAAGCGCGAGTGGAATTAGCGCTGCTCTCAGCCAGTGTTTTGAGTTCCTCTGGCATGCCCCGGGCTAGAGAGAAGACAGGAGGGGACTCCTGGGTGTTGAAGTGTTAAACTTGTGAAAACAGGGAGGAAGCACATCTATCTTTCCTTTTCCTCTCAAGTAACGTCTCGATGGCCCCAATGCCTTTACACAGAAACTCAGCTGATGCCTGCAGCTAAACAGGGTCCAGGTTCCCAGGTTCCACACCCCACTGCCTCCGCTACCCCGAAAAGTCTGGGTAATGAGCGTGCACGTCTGCGTGCGTGCGGCCCATCTCAGGTGAGGAGAACGAGTGTGGCCCAGGGCTGCGAGGAGGAGCAGCGTGGATCCCCACCCCACCACCACCACCACCCCTCAATTTACCTCGTCACGCTGGGCTGCAGAAATGAGCAGCCGCACGGATGGGCCCGAGCAAATCACAAACAATACACAACGCTACAAGACGGCAGAGACACACTGCTGGAGATGGTTAATCCTTCAGACAGAGATCTGAGGAAGAACAACAGAAAAAAAGGAGGGAGGGGAGGAAGAGCAGGAGCATCAGGTACAAGACACAAAAATATATGTTTCCTTCTCGGCGCTGAAAATCTCCTTTTTAGACTGAAATCCATCACGTTTTCCTAATACATACTTCTCGCAGAGAAAGAAAATCCAGACAGAAGAAAGGCAAGTGCTGGTGGGAAAGTGAAAAGACACAGCCTACTTTATTCTGGCCATTTCATCCATCTTGTTGGACTAATAAAATGTCATGTGGAGTTCCTTGATATTTAATCATGAAGGGGGCTGAGTGCACAGCGATGCCAAGCTCGGGCTTGACGAAGCTTTAGGAGGCTTAAACACAGACCTGTGTACATTCTGGATGTACCCAGAGGAGGATGTTTCACAAACCTGCAACACAAGTGACACAAAACTGACATGAATGGGAGGGAATTCCTAATAAGCTTTGCTCTGGGGCACTTTTTTGTTTCTCTTACTTCAGCTAGGAACAAGTTCTCCAGCTTTATTTAATCCCTTTTGAAGGAAACTTTCATTCCTAACACAGCACAATCACTAAAAAAAATGACGGATATGAGACATAAAGCTGGCTGCATTCTTACAAGTGCTGCACATATTTGCGAAGCAAAAAGAAAAGTGTCACGGCAGACACAAGTAGCGAAGGGTTTCTTTTTGGCTCACTCCAAACGACATTATTAGATGAAACTATCACTATCAGATGTAATGGACGCCACATCTGATAAGGGAGATAACGCACGGCTGAGAGAATAGAATCGCTTTATGTGCTATGAATTAATTTGCATTGGTGTGGAGAGTGTAAAAGGAGTGTGACTTAGAAGATAAACAAATAGAAAAAGGGAGGAGAGGCGGCGCTGGAGCTGTTTCCTCTTACACTGAAGCTGTGATTGGTCTTTAGCCGGACTAGAGGCATTTTAAACATGTGGTGATATTTTACATTTCTTAAATCATGTATTGAAAGCTCGACTAGGAGAGATGGAGAGGAAAGGAAAGGGAGGGACGGAGAGAGTATGGAAAATGAGGAGAGCTGGAGAGGATTTATGACCCTGTTCCCCTGGTCTCGTTACTCGCTGTAACTGGCCCCCAGAGTGGGATCGCAGGGTCTGGAGCCCACAGCCCAGAGATCACAGTAATGGAAACTCCACATTTCTATGCTGCTACAGCATGACGTCTGTAGGGCAAAGTAAAAAACTGACTTAATTCAAAGAGTCTAGAGCTAAAACTGATAATTGTGCATTAGGTAAGGAACAAAATATTTCCTTTCTAAAAAAAAAAAAAAAAAAAAAAAAAGAAAGCATTTCCTCCGATTTACAGACGTCAAGACGGCGTCTGCCCGAGGTAGCGGAGACGATGTGAGGCGGCGTGCTGGTGAGCAGCGCCGGGTGATATCTTGACAGTCACTGCTGTTCTCTAATAGCTCCCCGCCAATGAGAGGAGGGTCTTTTACAAAGCCAATTAAGAACCGGCACGGCTCATAACAGTGACAGCCTGCCACACCCATCAAGTAAGTTACCACTAAAGGCTGTACTCTTTATGAATGTAATACATCATACAAATTTAATGTTGCTTAACGTTTGTCTGGTGTTACTGCCTGCGATATTTGGAAAAATTTTAGTTAATTAATTAATCGTTTAAAGATAAACAACCATCCACCATCATCAATGTGACCACATTATTTTGTCATACATCTTAATAAAATGACTATTTTTGGATTCTAAAATAGCATTATTAATACGTTGTCATTTTTCACTATACACTACTGTTACTTTACAGACAAGAAAATCAAGAAAATAACAGGCAGATTCAGGAATAATAAAATAATAATTAATTGCAACCCTATTTATAATACAAATTATTTATAAATTAATAAACAATTATTTTGCAAACTGTACTAGGGCTGCAGCTAACAATTATTTTCATGGTAAATTTATTTGCCAATTATTTTCTAGATTAACAGATTAATCATTTTTGGTTTATAAAATGTCAGAAAATAGAGAAAAAAGTCCAAATAGATGTGCTAATTTTTCTGGAAATCTCCATATTTGAGAGACTGAAAAGAGTATTTTCTGATATTTTTGCATGAAAAATTACTGTAATGACCAAAACTATATAAAAACTATTATTTTTTCAGTCTAATTACTGCAGCACTAAACTATACATTATTAAATGTTTGAGACTGAAAATGTAGTCTGAAGAGAAAGAGGGTGAATATTTTAAAAAATGAAAAATGAATATGTGTTTTTCATATCTAAATAAAAGGCGAACAATTTCAAACAAAATTTAAAAATGACAGTGAAATAAATAAACTGACGTTCAAACGCTGATGAGAAAATATTTCATACGTGTGTGTGTGTGTGTGTGTGTGTGTGTGTGTGTGTGTGTGAGCTTGGATCGACACACACACACACACACACTCACATTAGCGCAGAGCTGTTGGCACCTGCCTGTTATCTCTTCCCCTCAGACTTGCTTCTCCATTGTGCTCCATGGGAGAGCTACAAATTGAGATCTCAAACATGAAGAGGGGGCAAATGACTCGAGTATAGAAAATCAAATCCACTAATGTGTTACATGTGCAAAATTCACAGGCCTCGTATTAGAGATTAATGTGTTCCTCTTTTATCAAAATGTACCTTTTTCAAAAGATATTTATAATGGAGCCTTAAAATTAAATTCAACCAAGGGACTGAAGAAATGACCATGAACAGGAAATATAACGTTGGGCGAATAATTGGATTTGAAGAAATGTGTTATGTAAGGAATCATCTGTACATTGAAAATACTTTGAATTTGCTTATTTAGTTGAGATGAGTATTTGCCGTTAAACCATTTAGCAAGGAGCAAACAAAAAAAAACATTAAAAATGCATGTGATATTTAATAAGTAGGGAGGAATACAGCGGTACACTGAGCAGCAGGAGCAGCCTCAGCGTAGGTAATCCTAGCCTGGTAAGTAGAGTTTTGGAACATGTCTTAACAGATCTCCACGGGTAATGACTCAACCCTAAAACCTTTACAGGTCTTGTCAAATATCTGCTGTGCCAAACTCTTTTTTTTTCCACCCAACCTGCTGGATCCATCACTCTCAAAATACACAGGTGCCTTCAAAATATCACGGTGCTGTGCACCGGCTGAATAGAAAAAAAAAAGACTACACTGCCCATTTAGGCTTCTGAAACTGGTGTATTACAAAAAAAAATAGATATACTGTAACTTCAATCTGCTTAGGCATTTATCTCCTTTCTCTCTAAATCCTGAAATTGCCTCAGAAGAAAAAAGGGGAGAGATACTTTCCCCCCTCTTCGCACATTTTCACAGAGTGGTGCACAACTTTCTTTCTTCCCCCTTTTTTTTTTTCCTCTCCAGTGAAAATTGAAGAGGCTTTATGTCAAATGCGGCTAAAGCCAGCCTCTCCATATCAAACAACGCAGCGCGAAAATTACTGTGGCGATGATAAGGCTGCCAGATAGAGTGGGAGAGGAGAGCGAGGGGGGAAGAAAAACTGAAAGGAAGTGACTCTACTCAATTATACAGCAAAATTGGTATGACTGAATATTTTTCATTCAGGTGACTGATAGTATCAGTGAAACTGCAATGCAGATAAATAAAGGAGCCTTCTGTCAAGAATAAACACCATTAATCATGAAGCCAGCTACTGCGTGACCGCCTGTCCCCCCGACTTACTCCATAGAGGAAGTATTAAGGGGTGAGGGAGGGAAACCAGTGACTGCACCACGGAGGGGTGACCTATGAAGTCACACAGAATGGGTTTTGGACAGTTGGAGAGGAGGATGAAAAAGTGGCCTCCGTCTCTTGCCCCTGCGTTTCGGTGACAGCAGCCATATCTGGACACAAATTATCAGATGCGATTATGAAATAATCATCAATTCTTAATGTAATTTATGGCTCCGCTTCACATTCTGTTTTAGTCTAGACAATATTCAAATGTGAATATTACCAGTGAATCGTCAAGCAGCCTATGACTTTTAATCTTTTAAAAATGTTGCATGCAGAAAAAACATAAAAAGGTACAAATTCCAGCTAGTGTGTCGACCAAAAATCACAAAAAATTGCGCTGAAGTATGGTCTTAAACTGAAATATCAACTATTAAATGAGGCCTTGACACTGCAAAGCCAAATGGCATCGTAAACCATAAGATGAAGCTGCACACTTAGAGCATGCCTCCTCTAGCATCTATAAAAGCTACAGTAGACCCTTTTGTCTTTCTATTGTTTTGCATTATGCGTGTGTGTCTGTACTCGTGTGTGTGTGTTGCAATGCTCGGCCTCGTCCCATCTGGAAGGAGGTGTTGAGATAAGACCGTGGTCTTTATGCTAAGCAACACGCCGCTCCTCTATGCCCAGATTGGGCGCTCTGACAACAGTTTATGTAAATAACAAAACAACACAGCGCACACGTTAAAAAAAAGAAAAAGAGAAAAGAAAAGAAAAAAGAAACCTCGCTCCACCAAAGGCAGAGGACAGCGAGAGGGGGGGGGTGGTGTACGGGAACAGTGTGAAATTGGTGAGAACCTATATAGAAAATATAATTCAGAGGTCAACAAGGTGGTTTGCTCGCTTTTTGGTACAATCTTAATGCAAAACGACGCCTCTGAAGCAACAGCTCACGCAGCCTTTAAGTCGATTAACTCATTTGAGAGCTGAGGTTGTGCTGCGATGACAGAGACTCTGTCCCCTGGTACCTCCAGAATACCTTCCAGTCAGGCCGCGGGCCCGCAGCTGAACAAACACACTCCTGAATGGAATAACCACACAGCCGCCACCTGCACGCTATACCTCCACGCTGACAGAAAACACAGTCCATGACTTCATTCATGAGTCACACTGACAGGTTTGATTTCAAAACTTTTTTGGCATCTTTGAGCATAAGGGTTTTTTAAAATCCTTATATATCCGTATATCATTTCAGAACAGAAAAAACAAACTAAATTGTGATTTAGAGTCTAAAAAGTGACGACTGGATTCTACATTTATGTATTATTTTACTTCTCTTGATACTTTAAATGTTAATTTTGTGGTTCTAGGTACTTTGAAATGTTTGCTCACAAGTTCAAGTGTTAAACAACAAATAAAACTATTTAATAATGTATAATAAGGCTGCAACTAACAACTATTTTCATTGTTGATTATTTCCTTGAATAATAGATTAGTTGTTTGGTGTATAAAATGCCAGAAAATTGTGAAAAATCTTTCCCAAAGCCCAGGATGACGTGTCTTGTTTTGCCTACAACTCAAAGATATTCACTTTACTGTCATAAAGGAGTAAAGAAATTAGAAAATATTCACATTTAAGAAGCAGCAATTAGAGATTTTCACTTTTTTTCTTTAAAAATTGCTCAGTTAATCAACTATCAAAACAGTTGTTGCAGCTCCAATGTATACAGTATATAGTAGTATTGCACAGTTGAGTATTTCATTACAAATTCACAATCAAATTAAAAAAAGAAAATCAACCACAAAGAGCTTTCTATTTGCTTTACAATTTTACAAACTCCAAAATGAACTCTGTCTTTGTGACTAATTCTTTCTTAAATCCACATAAGGTAACTGCGCGAAAAGGTTGTGAGTCAATTGCTTATCCCGTAAGACTGCTTTGTTGTTTTACTGGCTCCATTCACAGCACGAGGGCCCGGGACTCCAGAGTGAACTCCGATGCTGATAATTGACTTGTGACGAATACCTCCGTTTGTTCGGAGCGGTCTCTGGGTGACCAAGAGCCGCCGCTGAGCCGCGTGAGAGGGCTGTTTTGTTTTGCTGTGTACCGCGGTTGGGCCATAAAGCCGGAATGAAAGGAGCGGTCTCTTCTCTTGGCCCCGGCCTCCCCCCCAAACTCCCATTAAGCCAGTCTTGCACAATGGTGGTGGCAGAGGGGACCAGAGCTCCCACGGAGAGCCTGCTCTTCACCGATCAATGTGTTTATTTAAGCAGGAAGCATCTTCCCTGGAGCACCAAGGGCTCTTTTTCTTTTTGGTTGGGGCTGGAGGTCAGCTGTTTCCAGACCAGAGGCACGCAGAGGAAAAAGCAGGGAAGACTTTTAGACATTAAGATTTTGCTTAAGTTGGGAGGTTACAGAAACTCAGAGGAAGTTGGCATTGGTTTCATTTTAAACTGGGGTTGTTGAAACTCTTTTCCATGTGACTATACGCGTTCCTCAGTAAAGCAAGCACCCACAGAAAGGGACCCCCACCCCCCTCCTGACCCTGAGGCTTTAATATTGAATGGCACATTGGTACCTTCCCCACAAGAATTCATAAACTAAACGATTAGCCTCTGTCTGTAATTGCGCTCTCCCTTGCCTAATAGGGGAGGTGAGGTAAAGAGGGAAAAAAACAAAGGACAGTTAATTTGTGATTTCCTCTGCTCATTTGAAGGCAAATTAAGTGTCAAACAGCTAATACGGAGCATATTTCATTTTATGAGCTTTTAATTTAATTCTACCGCCTCATATCGCTGGAGCCCGTTAGCTGCGCTGCTAACGCCCGCTCCTCGCCTGAAAACGGGGGCCATAAATAAACATGTTTCAATTAGGCCCTTCACGGTAATAGGATATGATTCTGTTCATTTGCCACGTATGGATGGCGGATGTGTCATTGTGGCGGAGAGGAAACAAGCTGCTGGGGCGTTCGCCGCTGTTTTTCTCCGGCCACGGACGCCCGGTGGTGACTGGCTTGCATGCGTGGCGGGGGGAAGCTGGCTGGATTGATGGAACTGCCGCGGGGCCAACCCAACTGTAATTACAGGCCGTAATGAGAGGCTGCATGGGGAAGTACTGCAATAATAGTCCCTGTGTACTTAGGCATATCTTTGAGAGGGCTAATAACGATTAATTCTGCTCACCGAGGAGAACTTGTCTTAAAACAATTCAATATTTCTCCATAAGCCGCCTCATGTCCTCCATTTCCCTGAAGCGACAGCTATACGTTGACTGCCTCTATTTGCTCGGCCTTGCTACAAGCAACATTACCGAGCCCAATGCATCACTTTTAAATCCTCAGAGAGGTTTACTTTCTGGCTGCTCTACGGTCGGAAAAGTTTGGCTAAAACTTGCCAAACAAGGAAGTGTGATTAACTCTAATTTGCCATCAGGTGGTTGGACCCAGCTGCGACTGATGAGTGCTTCTCCTCACTGAGGAATTCAGTGTTGCTTTTTTAATCAAGCAGCAATATTGTTGCTTCCCTGTGCAAAGACTCAAAAGTAGTTTCTGCTCAAAACCCACGGAAGTTTGTAGATAACGTCTGCGACGGTGATTTTTAAATAAGGCTGGCCACTAAACAGCTGTCTTATAATAATGACAAATAGTTTCCCTCAGCATAGCGTGTCATATTAAACAGCTCTATGCTTAATGGCTTGGATAAATAGGCCATAAGTAGCGTGGCAGAGCACGGCCGTGTTTCCAGTGACAGCAAAGCGAGCGCACAGATAACGCCTGTCCGGACAGAGTGACTGAAGACACCGGCGCTGCATAACTTCTCCTCCTTAATTCAATTCCCTGGCTCCATGTTGTCCCTCCACCCCCTCCACATTTCTTCCCTCCCCCTCCCTAACCTGTGCTCCGCATCGTACCAAAGCACTCCTGACGGATAACAAGCCAGACTGTTTGTTCGAGCCTGTGTTGCCGGCGCGTGTTCGCCCCATTATCTCTGCATAAGCTAAATGCTAAATTATATTTGCCATTTTGTTTGCAGTGACACAGGGCATCAATCACCTCCCTTTTTTTATTTCCTCGCCTCTCTCCCCCCTTTTTTTCCCCCCGTGCTGCAGCCCCTGAGCAGGAGATGAGGGGCTGAGAGGTAGGGTGGGCCGGAGGTGGGGAGGCAAAGGAGGGAGGGGGGGCATAAAAAATTCATTACGCTTAGTGGCACATCAGCAAGGGAGAGATATGACTCCTGAGGAGGAGAAGGGGGGAGTTGATAATGATGAAGAATATCAAACATAATGCGGCCCAAGTAGCTGCCCCATCCAATTTGTCCTCGTCGCGTGGTGATCGCTTCCTCCGTGTCTGCGGGTAGGAAACAAGCGCCGCAAGGACGATGAAGCGGCTCCGAATGGTACTCACTGTTTTGGACGCGAAGAATACAAATGATGGAGGGAGTAAAAGAGACAGAAAGAGTGAAAAAAAAGAGTAATTTGTGCATGAGTGTATAAGTGAGCGAGCTGAGGGAATGCTTTGAAGCTCTCTGCTGACCTGGCCAGCACCGTCAGAAGCACTCCAGGGAAATACAACACTACTGTAGTAAGACTTCCCCTGCTTATAAATACTTACCACTCTCTCTTACGAGGCATGACACCGTGTGTTCTTTTACTTCATATCTGATAGCCTGTACGTGCATGTGATTGGATGAGGCGTGGTGGTTAGTAGTATACAGTTTGTGTGTCAGGAGCCCATCGGTGTCTGTCAGAGACGGGTAGATGTCAGCGGAGGCTTCCTTCTCTTGACAAGGCTTGATCACTGCTCTTATGAGAACCGCACGCTCCCAGGCTCCCCTCGCCCTGCTCTCATTTCCGCGTCTCTGACACATGTTCATTTGCGTGTCTCTGACATGCGGATCATGTTGCACGTGTACGGGGCCGTGGCCTTTGATCCTGAGAGGCAAAGAGAGGCGCCCAGCAGCACCCATGAGGAGGATGCTCCGCGCCCACAGGCGGAAGGAGCTTGATTCGTATCGCCATTAGGAGAGTAGGGGGGGGGCTTGCCAATGATGCGTGTGATGCAGCTGAATTAAATGTGTTCTCAGGTATGATGTTCTAGTTGTGTGTGCAAGTGTGAGAACACTTTGAAAGACTTACACGTGAAGAGGGGGCACAGGGGACGGCTCGTAGATGTAACGTCCTTGGGTATGTCTGTCGTCGATTGGCACAGGAGGATGGAAGGTGGGGAAAAACTGTGGTGCAGCTGTGTAGAATAACAGAAAGAGAAGGAGAAAAATAAATATGAGACATTTTCTTTAGACCCCGGTTCCTCTAAAACACATTGTCCTGTGAATTTATTCCCTCCTCAGCTAATCTAAATAGCAGCTATAATGAAAGGCAGTGAATGATGGCTATCTTTCAGCGGACCCACCCAAATGAGACCTCATTAAAAGCGCTCGACTAAAGGCTCCGAAATGTTCACTGAGGAAGTCTTTCTAAATGTCTCAAGGCTGATAGATCTCAGAATAAACAGCGATAAATAACCGTAACGTTTCTCACCGTACCAAGCATAATGTGGTTTTGTACAAAAAAATAAAGTACAATCATTGAAATGTACAAAACACGCTTTTCCGTTTCAGTGTTTTGTCACAACTGCCAGAGAAAATTGAGAAGCTTCTTTTTTTTCCTCCCTCCAGATAAAACATTAAAACATTTGCATAATATGAGCTTCCAGGCCTTTCCTCTATTTTTACCCCCTGAAAATGCCACCAGACTGAATTCACACATGTATGCACTCATCTTCTAACCTTAACTTCTCTCCGCACCATAATCTTAAAAACTAAAGCTGGAATTTTGTGTTGCAACTGTGCATCAATTGTTGGACAAGTTGCAACAAGCAAACCATGAGTGGGAATTTTGCTGCCTACCTGAGGGTCGTATTGTGAAACTGAAGTGGGTTAAAACTTGTAACACAAAAACAGCCAATGACTAAGATGCATACGGGTCCACAAAGCAACAAATCACTTTTTCAGTCACATACTATATGAACACATGTCACTTTATTGGCTGTTACTGAGACCGTTGCCAAGTTGCGTATCACCACCCTGAGGCAAAGCATGTGTCAACATCTGCATACCTTCACGCAGCAAGTCTCTCAGGCTGCTAGCTATGTGTTTTTTGTGCTTGTAAACATTTGGGAGTGTGTGCCAAGAGGGCAGAGGGCCAAGCGGTGGGATGCCCGAGAGCTCTACGGGCGTTGCTCCACACCAAACGCAGCTGCATCGCTGGCTAACGCAGCAGGTGTTGATCCCCCAGCACCTCTCAGGTCTGCTTACTTCATCACTCACTCATTCATTGGGGGGGGATCACTGCCAGCTTGGGCTGACGCAGCCACAATTAAGAGGGGATCAGTTTGTAAGCCTGCAGAATTAAGATGGGATTTAGTATTGCTCCTCCATAAAGTTGGGGGACTTGCAAGAGACAGATTAAAAACAGAATTGTTAAAATTTAAGCTACAGAGGCCGAGATATCCTGACTTTTAGTTCTTAATGTGGGTCTCCAAGTTCAAACCCAGATACCCAGGTGGTTGTAACTTGAGTATTACTCTCTAGACTTTGGAAAGTTCTCTCCAGAGCCAAACACAACATTATACATCTGTTTTCACAAGCTATACAGTACTCCCTGTATAAGAAAATACACTTTGACATGTTGGTGGAATGCTCCTTTAAGTCTAAAATATGTGTACAGACAGAACACACCTGTAGCAAAGGGGTAGACATCCCTGCAATAGTCAATACCTTATTTTCCTGCGCTGACGCCCCAGAAATGCGTTATTTTTTCAGATTCCTTCCCTTGCTTGGCAAATTCCACTTTAAAGGTCCTGACACACCAAGCAGACGGTCGGCCGTGGGACAGTTTGAGGCCGTCAGTGAGGGTCTGTCTACCGAGTTTTTGGCTCCAGTTTGCCTGTGTCTGAGTTTTTTCTGCCAATTCAGCATGCTGAATCGCCGGCGGAGCCTGTCGGTGAACGAGATCGCTGATTGGCCGTTTAAGCTTAAGCGCATTAGTGCGCAAGAAGAGAAACAGACGTGAGGAAAGCAAGCCAACAAGTAAAGTCACGCAAAAGGCTCTTTTCATCTTCATCTCATCTGATCATTCCAGTGTTTTCACAGCAGCATGGCCATCTGGAATTAAGCTAAGTGGTGAGTGAGAGTTGCGTGAAAATGGTCGGCGAACTCCACTTTGTTTTATGTACGTATCATAATAACAGCTTGTATATCCGCCATCTGCGGTCTTCCGGTTTCCCTTTTTGAATGACAAATACAGACTACCACGGCCTGCTGGAGTGGAAAGTTATTTCCTTTCAGGCAGGAGCAGAAAGTACGTGCTAACTAGCCGCTTGCTGTAGTCTTTGCAGTGTCTTCAAATGCAACTTGTCAGCCAATTTAGGCGGTTCTTTGACGTTGGCTTGGTGTGTCTGGGCCTTAATGTGGACTTCGTCCCTTATGGGGTGATAGCACATCTTTTGAGGTCTTATGGGTGACAATGAAAAAAGAGAAATGGTGGTAAAAAAAAAGTAGACGGGACTGATTGGCTCTCCAGGAAGTGAAATAATGCACTCTTAAATCCAGGTACAAAGTAGTCCAAATTCACATCCATATATTAAAAATACACCCTGACATATCACTCAGTATTAGAGCAACATAGGGTTTGCTTAGTGTGTTCAATGAGTAAAAAGAAAACTTTGGCAAACTTCTAGAGAATCTGGGGGGTTTCATCCTGTTTTCACAATAGTAGAGTTGCATATAAGTGTAAAAGCCTCCTCCATGCAGCTCTGGCAAGTATCTGACCGCTCAGTCTCAGTCTGTTTGATAGTTTCCTCCTGATGACTCAGTTTTGGCTTGGCTCAGCTCGGCTGTTGAGGGAGGGAGGGATGAGGGGTTTCTGGGATAGAGGGATGGGCTGCTGGTAGACGAGGGCAGAATCTGCTTTGTTTACTCTCCACTGCTCCGCTCCGTGGCTGTCGGCCCTTTGCTGTCAGAGTCGGAAATGAACCTTCAGGTTTACCGGGGTCTATGCGCTGCGTTCTGGCTCGATGGGAGTAAACGCCTCATGTTCTCTAAACTTACTGATCCCTGCCCACATTTGCAGGAACTTTGCACTAACCTCTGTCCTGTTGGGTAATGAGGGATGACTGTAGAGATTACAAACTGTGAAATCATTTTTAAGAACCCACCCCTTCACCCCCACAACACACACCTGCATTCCCATATCCGCCACTCCTCATTGAATTACCCAGAACCCCCCCTATGTTTATGTCTCTGGAGCTCCTCACTCAGCACAGCCCTGTGCCTGGACTGGACCCTTGCTCCTTCATCACTCTTTCCTTCCCTCCCTCCCTCCTTCCTCTCGCCACGGCTGCATGGCAAACCGTTCCACCGAGGTTTATTTAAATCCAACTCTGAAGTTTACTTTACCATGGCCCTATCTAAATAGAGCCTGCCACCTCTTTTACGCCAGCGCAGCTCTCCATTAGCGAGGCAAACAGCCCTGTGTCACTGGAGGGAATGTATACAGTCGCAAAGAACAGAGGGCGAAGGATGGAGAAAGGTGCGGGGGGGGCTCCATCCTGCAATCCATCTCCAGTGTTTCCTGTTGGGACTCCTTACTGTTTACTCCGGGACTAAATTGCCCCTGCTCTTCTGGATATTCAGGGGTATTCTCGTCGCTCTAATACAGAATGCAGCTGGAGGGCACATAGGAAGCCGACGCACGCGCCACAATTTTTACCTTCCCACTGCATCCACACACCACAGCAGCTCCAGCATTCCTCTGGAAAGTGTAATCACGACGGTTTTGTCCCGGTTGCATTTGGTAAACCACCGCTGGCAAAGTGAGAGGGATTAAAGAAGTCATCTCAGACAGAGCAAACTTTTTTGAAAAGCAGAACGTTTTTATAGCTCTCCGCCAATTCATCAGCTCTTCAGAACTCTTCTCAAACATTTTAATGACTCCAGAGCAGCAGTTTTCATTTCTGATTTACATTTTTCCTCTTTTTATATCCTTTTAGGAAAAGGGATGGGAGTCATTAAGACATGATTACAAATGGGTCTTAATGAAAGGGCAATTAGAGGCAAACTTTGACCATGCTCATTAATTCTAATTCAACACAAACACACCATGCTCAGGACCAAAAGCCAGCTTTCCCTTCATTAAAGAGAAGATGGTAATTGCCTTGTCCTTTATTGGACACTTGAATAATTTCAAAAGAAGGGGGAGGACAAGGGGAGGATAAAGCCCAAAGCACATCATTTGCAATATCCTTATTGGTTAATCTCCTTTCATAATGGCAGTTTTACTACAAAGGATCTTCACTGTGCTTTGGAATGCATGTGATGTGATACTTTAGGAGGATTTGAGCTGTCACTCACAATTCTGATTTGGGTTTTGATAATACACAAACAATTTCTCATCTTTCTCTTTTGTTGTCAACTCAGCATTGTGAGTTTATTGTCTTGACTGCTCCTCCTCTCCTCTGGCGAGGGTTCACTGACTCTGCTCTAACAGAGTGTCACCGGCAGCCGAGTACGAGACGTTCCTCCATAAACACCGCACTTCTCATCGACGCTCTGCTGCGAGAGCACAAAGAGCCAGTGACAGATTGTCATAAGCGACTAAGGCGGAGTGAGAAAAGGGCTGCTGGGGCCTGCTCCAGAGGTTTGTGAATTGCTAATGTGGAACATATGAAGCCTGTGCCGGGGCTGTGACTGCCAGATTTCATTATGCCACCTCTCTCCCCGCTCATGATCTCACTGCTCAGGCACGCTCGTCTGCAGCGAAGCCCGCAGTTACACCATAACTCTGCAACACTTCGCAGAGCGTGCAAAAGATGCTCCAGACTTTGTCTGATTGCGTGTTTGGGAGCACATGTGTGTGAAACTTGTGTCGTGCTTTTCTGGGAGCGAATACAAGAACATGTACACGACTTTACCGTGTAAAAAACAGGACAGATTTTGTTACTGGTGTTGTTTTTACCTACTCCAGGAGATGTCACCTTGAAAAAATCGTAGAAGTGGTCTCTGACTACTTCCCCTAATGACCACTTAAAACTAACACCAGCACAGTTTACATATGACCATGGCATGCCCATGAAAACTATTTAATATTTCATGAAAAAGCAAATACTCAGATTTATCTAATCGCTCACAACCCCATGTAGGGAATCACTTGCATACAGTATAGTTAGAGTTAAGTTAACGTTACTGTGAGGAACTTTTAACTGGTTATGAAACAGTCCCAGTTTAACACTGGTGCTCATGTATGACCTACATAAGCAAACAAGACCATCAGCGAGTGAGAAGTCTGCCTATTTCTATATATTCTCAATGCTTGTCATCAGTGCTGCCCAGTGCACATGAAATCAGATGAAATCATGCAGGTTCACCAGAAACTCCTTCAGCTCAGACCAGCCTGCCAGATCCAGCTTTGCTGTCGCCTTCGACCTGCAGCCGGAGCTCCAGCGGGAGGTGGAAAGCTCTACGCCCGGCAGTAATAACTCCTTCGCCAGGAGCCAACACCGACACCACACTGGAGGCCCAAGCCGTATTGCTGGGCCTGCTGGAGAGAAGGGAGGCACGGGAGAACCAGAACCAGGACTGAGGGGCAGACTGTCAGATCCTGCTGCAGTAAAATGAGAGGTTTTCTAAAGGGACTCTGGTGCTCGGAAACACTTCTGCTTTTCTCCACAGGGACCACAAAAATCAACACAAAATGAAAGTTGTACGCAGCAGCTTTTAGCATTTTAGCATCGCATTTTTTTCCCCTAGAACATCAACTGGTTTGATATCAGTCGTGGAGAATCAGTCAATTCATCATCATAAAATCAAATAAAATGAATTATAGTCAAAAATAACTCTTGTAATGTGCAACGTCAACTTGAAGGCTTCTGAGGGACTTTTTCTTTTAGTAAACACAGATGTTAAATCTGATGAGAAGTAGCTAACAGGGATGACTATGAGTATTTAGCACGTGTCTACATTTTGCTCCAAATATCTGACTGGCAATAGAAGGAGATGGAGAAGTCCCATGCAGACTATCACTAGAAGTAGTTTGGACGCTGGCTCTCTTGCAAAGCCGAATTCACATTCACATGCCTTCTCTCATCATGTTTGCTTACACCGAGACCTCAAGCTGTTTGGACATGTAAATAACACTTTCGGGGAGTGTTTAGCTAAGCTCAATGGGAGTTGCTGTTGACTTTTGGAGCGCTTTGCTTTAATTACGGGGTCCCAGATTGTTTCAGGTCTAATGGCCTAATTACCGCTGTATAAATTAGCCTAATGTTCTTGCTGCGCAGAGCTTTCTCTACTGTATGTGATGCTTGGGCGCTACAACAGAGAACGCTTTTATTCAGCAAAGAGCAATAGTAAGAAGGAGGGAGAAGAAAGCAAGCAGAGAGGTTAAATAACAGAAGAATGTTAAGTGTTGCCTTGCCAATCTCTCTGCCATTCATCATATCCGCAAGGCTGGCAGATCACACTCTGCCCTTCCTCTGTAAATCAATAGAGTTTTTTTCTCTCTTCGCTGTGTTCTCCTCTGTTTTCGCTTTCTCTGTCTCTCTTGCTCAACTGCTCTCACACCCTTTAACACAAACAGTCTCTCTGCGGGTAAATGTAATTAACATGATGGAAAAGAAAAACAGAACAGGACAGAAAGTGATTTTTAAAAAAAAGAAAACGTCGGCTAAGCATGATAAACAGGCTATACATTCCATCGCTACTGGCTGTCAGAGTTAATTTGTTTGTCTAGACTGAACAAGTCAGTCAATGCCCATGCTTTCTCTTTGTGGTCCTACAAGTCTGTGCATATTTGCACTGGGACTTAATGTTCAAGCAGGTTATCTCTTTGTGCCAATATTTACAAACCACGATGTTCATACAGTGCAGCATCCACTTGATGTACAACAGTTCCTTGCCAAACGAGGACGCAAGCCATAGACCATTTGGTTAGTCTGAAATCAGAGTTAAATTGATATTTAGCCTGGCTCGGTTTCACAGTGCACAAATCAAAGCAGACCAAAACTAAAAAAGAAAAAAAAGGTAATGATCGGTCAATACCTGAGCATATTAAGCCAATTAGCAAGCAGGCACATCTGTGGGCAGCCCAGTGTTGTTGCTGTAGAACATGTGTGACTTCGCTCCTTGTGTCAAGCAAATTGCCGTCTACCGGCAGACCTCAGCAGATGAAGCCCAGTGAGCTAACCTTTGTAAGAGTATGTGAGAACAACGTCCTAACTGGGAGAAACCACGCAGACACAAAATGCAGATTGGAGAGACAGACCATAAGTGTTGGTGAATAAATGTTTACTGAAGAAGAAATTTTGTGTCATCATTTGTTATTGTTAATCATTTTATCATATTTTATCAGATGGAGGAAAAAAAAACAGCCAAAGATATTGTCAAAAAAAAAATCAGCATCGTATATTGGCCATTGGCTGTCCTGACTCCATAAAAAAAAAACAGCATCGGCAATAAAAAACACATATTGGTCGACCTTTAGCGACTTCTATGCAGGGAACTCTGACTCAACACTGATCGACTGCACGCGAATCCCTTCTCCTTCAGTTACAACCTTATAAACGTCATTGTCTTTGTGGACTTTATTCAGCGTATTCTCCGTGTTCTCTGCAAACTTCAGACTGCAGAAGTCCAGGTCAGTCCCCCCCCACTCATGTTAACCTGTCATTTACCTGTGTCCATCTCAATAAATGCCCACACAGGCGGCTTGCATTTTGGTTCGCTTGGAAAAGGTCCGAGACCGCTTGTGAGAGGTGGTCTTGGACCATCCGGTTGTTTTGGCCCACACCATAATATGATTACTGTGTTCACAACTGCCCAAATGAACCAAACCAGAGGTTGACCCGCACCAGAGTTGGATTAAAGCACACTAAAGGGCTTGTGAAAACACCCTCACAGCTCAGTTGTTACAGATGTAAAATATGTATCCATTTGCAGGACATTTATCTGAAATAATACAAAGTACTAAACTTTGATTTCAGCAACCAGGATGATGAAGATCAAGACGTGGGCTGAGCTCCAAGTAACTTACTCTTTTACCCGCTCCCTTCTCCATAAGTCACACAAATATCTTAATGGTACTCCAGCATCTGCAAGACATTTACCAAGCCGAGTCAATCTTAACAAATTGCACGCCGGCACGCGGACCCTTGCCTTGCAAGAGAGTGGAGCTAAGCACGCACACTGCTCTTCCAGGGGCCCCCAGCACCATCCAACCCCAGCTACACCCCGTGTTTTTCTATCCTTCCCCTCCCCGCCTCCCTTCCTCCCCTGTATCCCAGTGTGGATCAGGGAGTGAAGGTTATTTCACGAGGCCTCTGCGGAGCGTCAATCTATCTCCTGCATTTGGTGAATTTCTCCAGATTGGGATAAGCTGGGGAGCAGAACAAAGCGCTGTGCGTTGCCCCCCCCCCCAACCTCGCTCCAGCACCCTCTCTACCCTTACCCCTTACCCTCCAGCCTCCTCTCCCCCACCCAGCTGGGGAGAGATTTACACAGCAGTTTAGTAGCTGAAACACTGCGCTACACCTCTTTCCCCTTCCCTCTCTTTATCTCTCACATCTGTCTATCTCCTCCTCTACAAAACAATGATACCTCTCAGAGAAAAGGGAGTTGATTTAAACCTCAGGTTAACTCACCAGGACTTCGCTACATTTATTTTGCCCCTGTGTGATTTATTCTACTCAAATACAAGGCCGCTTAAGGGTTTGATCTTTTCTGAGATCTTTATTTAGAAATTGGGGTCACAGAAAAAAAAAAAAGAAAAGTGTTTTTTAAAGACTCTTTTAAATGCCTGTATCATAAACGTATGATAAATTATTCAGATTTACTGCGACATCTGTATATGAGCCAAGGTCATATCAGTGACAGTGCTCAGGATTGCCACAGCTGTATCAGTCTAACCCTGTATCAGACTGACCCTCTATAGCCCCGTGCCACAGCTGCCCTATGCAGGTGATACTAAAACTGCATGTGGCTGTGTGATAGTGACTGTGAGGTTAATACACCTGCATTGTAATAACACACCAGGATGGACGCTGCATGGGGAAAGTGGACAGCTTCTCAATTTTTGAATCACGCTGAGAGGCCACTGAGCAAAGCTGGTCATTTTAATGTAGTTTTGTTTACAAAAATTCCATGTAGCTATTGTTCTTCATATTACGTGCTATGGATATGAACATGCAGAGACTTTAAATTTAGTGATAATCCATCACAGTGAGAGTTTGGTCACTCGGGCTGTGTCTTGACAAAAATCTGGCAATACGATATGTATCATAATGCAGATGTAACGATTCAATATATTGCAATATATTGCGATACTGTAAGCTAAGTTAAACATTTTGATTTTATGAAATATAATTTTCAAAAACCTCATAGTATAAAGACACACCACCATACTGTGTGTGTAAAATAAAAGTTTAAAAAAAGCTACCATGTGAAATGGCTATTGTACTAGCTCTCGTCTAAAAAACACATTGAAAATGCCAGTCGTGCTGCGTTTTTTTCTTTCCAATGTGCTTGGGATCCTGTCAGTGATGTTGTAATCAAGCAACCAAACCCTGCATGCTGCGATGACGATGATAACAAAGTTGCAGTGATTTAGCAGGAAGCGTCACTGACTAAACTAAACACAATAAAAACAAACATAAATGGATTTCCAGCACCTTAAATCCCTTGCAGTTGTGTTACTGTTTAATTTCTATGCGTCAAGTTGGCTGACCTTTCAACCGGATATTGTGACGTCCTCGCCCGCGGAACAGATCGTAAAACTCTGGGTAATCCTGCACTAAAATGAAACTTATTGTAGACTGAAATGCAAGAAAGAAAAGATATATGCCAACAGTGATTTGTTGTTCCTAGTCACATGACATGCGGCGCTGCAGCGTGCCAAATGTTGAACTATACTCGAGGAAGCAGCTACCGCACTCTTGCATGCTGCAACATTGCTGCTTCAGCGTTTAAATGCATCTAGATTAAAAACAATGGATTTCAGTGTGCAAAAAATGTGGCATGTGTACGATCCCTCACTCTAGCTTTAACCTCCAAAAGACAGAATAGCAGCCGGGTCATCACATTTTTAAGAGGTTAATTAAAAACTGATCTATATAGCACAGCCAAACATAATATCGCAATACTCATGTGTATCTATATTTTCTTACACCCTTATTTGTCACATTTGGTTTTATGTCAAAATTCTGCGTTATCGCACAGTAATGTGGTTGAAAGATTCTCCTCAGGGGTGCTGTCAAGGGCATCCAAGATTTCAAGATGAATGGCCAAAAAGCAAAGCAATAACTCATTACATTGCAGCAAAACTTCGGCTGCGGTTTGAGAATCTCCATCTCGGAAAATCTTTGAGTTCCTGACACTGTTGAGTTCATAATTGGCAACAAAATGTTCTCAAGCAGGTTGTAAGTCTGCAAGCTGATTTTTATATGTGTTTAAATTGGTGGAAACCAGTGGCTGGTGGCCTGGGCGGTGGGAAATCAATCTAAGAGCATATTGTAACCTTTGGAAAATGGCATTCAAAACCACCAGTGCAGTCTTTTAATATATTTTACATTCATATGATATTTCCCCTGTACTGTAAGTCTATTCCTCTATTTTCCAGCCAACCCATACAGACATTAGACAAAGTCTGCGCAGGCCTCCAGAGGTACGTGGCCATTATTTGGGCTAATGGAGGAAACTGTGTGTCACAGAGCAAAGACAAAGCCTGGTGTCACAGCAATCAGACAAATGGCTGCTGGGCTCTGCAGGGCCAGACTGGGGTCGATGCCTCTGGACCAATTAGGTCTTGTGAGCGCAACACCAGCTGGAACTCTCTGATTCTCTCCCTCTTTTCCACTCTCTGTGCTCTTTGCGTTGCTGTCACCTTAGCCTCTCTTTCACCCTCTCTCTCACTCTTGCATCGTCTTCCTAATTCTTTCAGTTAATCCTGCTCTCTGTCTGTCTATCGCTGTTTCTTTGCCGCTCTCATTATTCAAAGCGCATCCTCCTGATCTCTCCCCTTTCCCTCCACACAGCATCCCAAAACAAGGACAAAGTTGTAATCCATTTACTGCACCCCTGTCAACAGATTCCATCCAAATAATCCTAAAAGACTTACAAGCAGGCCTAGGTACTATCAAGGGAAGGGGAGTAAAGAAGAGGCAGAATGCACAGGGGAAGGCAAGTGGGAGCCGTAGAGAAAGGGAGGAGAGAGGAGAACATACAAGGGGAGTGGAGGAGTGAGGCAACTTGTGTCACAGTGATTTGAGTCTTTGTCACGCAGGTGGCGCCCAGGGGTTCCCTCAGCCTGGGCAGAGAGACAAACTGGGGCCCATGTAAACCTTAAAGAGGATTAACCCTGCCGGAGCGCTTTAATGAGACCTGAAAGTGCCGGGCACCGGAGGGCCCCACTGATTGAGCCGCGCTCGAGTCGGCTCCCAACGGTCCGCCGGCCCAGTGGCCCAGCAGCGCTGCTGCAGCCCCGTGGCCTACAGCTGCCCGCTCACACTGAGCCACATCAAAGCGGCCTGTCTGGGAGAACCCCGAGACGGGAGGAGGAAGGGGAGGCGGGTGGGCATGAGGGAGGTGGAGAGAGTGAGTGAAGGAGGAGGAGGGAGATGAGGGTGCCTGGATGGAGGAATCCCTTATCTCCTCCTGAGAGGATGCTGCTCTGTAGTGCGAGATTGTCTGGAGCTGCCACCTGTCCCAGGCATCTTTAAAGGCAACACTAAAGCCTGTGATGGGCCTGACCTCCTTGAGCTCCCATTCTTTTATGTCTCTCTTCATTTTCTGCTTTGTTACACCCCCCCCTCCCTCCTTCTCCACTCTCTCTGGCTGTTCTCTCTTCTTCTTACCCCTCTGTCTCACTTATACCCTCAGACTCAGCCGTTCCTCTTTCTCTTTTCTCCAGTGATATCTCACATTTCACCAGGCTACTCGAAACATTTTAATTACACTGTGTTCATCAGCCTCCTCTTGGTGTAGAACAATATGTACTCGCGACCCTCCAGAGACGAGAGCAAGATACGGGTTGTTGGCTGAAGGGATAAGGGCGCTTATCTTTGCCACTATGTGAAAGGAATGCAAATACAAAAAGGAGCGATGAGATTTGGATACACGGGAAGCAAACATGAAGATAGGCATGAAATAACTCTCGTAGAACACAGAGGTGATTATCCTACTGGAAACTACAGAAGATGAAGAGAAGGCCCCATGAGCATTTAGTCTTGTTGTTTTTATGGTACAGTACTTAATGTTATTGTTGCCAGTGGTGTTTGCTGCAGTTCACTCTCCTTTTGCATGGACAAGATGCAGCAAATCTTCATTTTAAGCCTTCACAACATCAACAAAGTGCTATTGTTCCTGCTCGCCTCTGTGACTTGACTGATTAACCAATCTCATGTGAAAGGAAGTAAAACACACTGACAGATGTTGGGACGATGATACCAAGAAATGCTGAGTGTTCTTCTTTGAACATCTTAAGTTCTCGGGAAATTCTTCTTAATTCTTCTTAGCCCCTTCACATTTAATCTCGTCATTGTTAATAAGAGCTGCCATTATTCAGAGATGTTCCGTTCACACGCATCAGCTTTGTGCACCACATGACCTTAAGATGGTATGAAAGTGTGTACTTGCAGTACTTCAAACTCTGCTTAACCCCCTTAAATCATCATGCGCTACAAAGGGGGCACATGCATGTGAGAATATGGCCTATCTTACAGCATGAGATGCCTCTAATAAGCTGTATAAAAGGGGATCATCTGATTATCCCTGGTGTGCTGGACCAAGGGGCCACAGCAGAGCGCAGGCCCATGTTGTTCTTTCTTGATGAAAGGAGGTGGGTGGAAGGGATCCCTCTCCATTGCCTGCAGTGTGCCCCAGGCTTCTCTGTGCCGGCACACCGCTGGGGGACTACATCGTGCCACCACGCTCAAAAAGCCAATATTGAAACAATCACAAAGACAAACACTTACCCTTGAAACAGGCACGTGTCTTCTCACCCCAGGCTCTCCTCTGTACTCCCCAGTTCTTTTGGGGGGAGGATGTTTGAATCTGAATCCCCAGCCAGTACTTGTCATGTTTAAACCAACAAGAGGCCAGAAAGTTTGTTCTTTCGGTGCAATTTCAGAGGAGTGCTGTTGTAACTTTTTTTTTCCACCTACAAACACATTCTTTTTTGCTCTCTTTGCCGCTCTGGCTCTTTCAAGACATACGGAAAGGTCCTGTGTAGTCCATAAGAACTGAGAGACCGAGCACTGTAATTAACTGTGGGAAGCAGAGAGGCCATTGTTGTGCGGATCACGTTCAGATTGGTGACAGCTAGCTCATTCAGTTCAGTGGTCAGCTGCATTTTGATATTGAGGCAGACAGACTGACGCCGGGGCAGTGGCTGGCGTGCCACGGCCCAGTAGACCTGAGATCAGCCCAGCGCAGCAGTTTAGAGTTTAACCCCTGTGACTGGACACCCACCAACCCCCCACCACATCATAAAACTCCGGGACGGGTTTTGCACCATGGCTCAGTGTTCTCGCTGTGCTTTCCCAGAACACAGGGCCAGTATGATCCAGGTAGCAGTCAACCCTTGGCCAGGCTCAGAGAGCAGGGTTACTGTGATACATGTGGAGGAATCCTCCAGCCAAGAGATCCTTACCTCCACTGCCTCTAGCTTAGCCGGCATGGTTTCTGAGATCAGTCAAGGACAGAAAAGCTTTGGTGTAGAGATTAGGCCCTGGCAGCCAGATCTGGGCTAGATTTTTAAGGAGCTAACCCAGACTATTGGGCTGATAGGCAGCCATCACAGCCTGGAGACCCTTAATGTGTCGCGTCTACTATCAATGACCAACTACATCGCACAGTACAGCCACAAACTTATGTCACTTCCGTGCCAATATACTTGAGCATTTTCTCTCCTCTAGTTTGTTTCACTAAACATCCTCAGAGCTGCTTTAATATTCACAAGAAAGCCACTGAAAAGGATGCTGCTTTAAGCCCCTCCACGGATGTATTTAGTACGGAAGAAAAAGGGCAAGTGTTTAAGAAAGAGACACTTTAAAGAGGAAGATCCCCTCGGAGGAAGCACAGATGCTTCGCCAGCAAGTGGGCTCACTGTTGCTGCAGGACCACTGACCGGCTAATCAGCACACAATGTAAACAGATGTCGGCGCTGCGCATCCTATTCACACTTCTACACAATTAAGATCTTTAAAAAAAAGACTTCTCCCTCATTAATCCTCATCTCAATCCTTTCTTCTTATCCCACAGCAAAGCCCCATGTATTAGTGTTGTGGTAAGAAGGCTGTGTGGACTCTTATCCAGTGTTTGCCCAAGAAAAGCGGCTAAGACTCAGGCATCACCACAATTAGCTAATGCTAACAATAGGGGCGATGTTTCCTTAGTGCCGCTTCCTTTCTGCTCTGAAGTGGGTGTAAAAGCCAGAGTAAACACAGTCTTAGGCCACAGACGTGAGAGGAGTGGGAGATCACAAGTCCGGGTGAATAGCAGAGATTTACCAGAGTGCAAACCCCTGAAGATAAAACCCCCCTTTTGCTCTCTTCTTGTTGTTCGCCTCCCACGCCTCCCAGAGCTTTGCCGCCACGTTAACGACCCAGCGACCAGGTGTGGGGAGGCTGCAGGTGCCGTCGCATTTAGGCACATTAAGCACTGACACACACCAGCGCTAAGAGTAATCGGATTTACCTGGCTGTCTGCTGCGTGGCGTGGCACACTATGCAAGCACAGCATAAAGGCTTAGGGCCCCCTCTCCATCACAAACACACACACACAAGCGCACACCTGGGATAAATTTAGGAGGTGACAAAGCCCTCATAGAGAGGGACTACCGCTGGTGGAGTAAGACCTGTGTGTGTGTGTGTGCTCACATGGGTATGGAACCAGAAACCAGAACAGGAGCCGGTGGCTTTTTACACCTTGTGGCGCAGGAGTGGCGACAGACGCTGCGGGCTTCTGGTTCAAAGCAGCTGAGGGAGGGGAGGGGAAGCGGAGGTTTTTAGGGGAACCCTTTGGTTCTGCTGACCCTCAGACCCCTGGAGCTCATGGGGATTGTGCTCTGGTACTGGGTTCAATCAGACAGAATGGGACCGCCGCCTTTAGGGACACCCCATGTCCTCAACACCTGGGGCCAGGAGGAGGTGTTTTACACAACAACGCTCTCATCTCAGGTCATAAGTCTTCCTGAGCAGAGTCAGGATCAGAGAATCGACAGCGATGAAAAACACTAGAAGCCTTTCAGACCTTGTGTTTTTAAAGTCAAAATCTGTGTTATTTTCAGTCTTTGTATGTGGTATTTACTTTTTGTGCAATTCTTATCTATCTGCAGACATGAGGGCTGCAAATAATCATTATTCTCATTACTGATTATTCTGACACCACTTTTTTCAATTAACTAATTAATCACTTTGTCTATAAAATGGTAGTAAATGGTAATATATTTGGGGGGGGTGTGTGTGTGTGTGTGTGTGTGTGATGTCTTCAAATTGCTTGTTTTGTGTGACCAATAGTTGAAAACCTTAAGATATTCAATTCACGATGATTGAGAAAATAGATATTGTATATTAAGAAGCTTCAAATTGTAAATGTTTGGCATTAATGCTTGACAAATTAAATCAAATTATTGCAGATAAGTTGATCAACGAGCTGCTAAAATTAATCTACTTTTACATTAGTTGTCAACTATTGCATTAAGCGGCAGCTATTTTGATAAAAGTGTAGCGCATGATTTGATAAAATTCTGATTTCGGCTTCTTAAATGTGAATACCTCTGTGACAGTAAACTGAATATCACAATTTTCTGACATTTTATAAACCAAATAATTAATCGATTAATCGTGAAAATAATAAACAGATTAATCGACAATGAAAATAATCATTAATTGCGGCCCTATTGATAGTGGCACTACTACTAAAGACTTCCATATATTAAAATGTGGAAGAAGCAGTGCAAAAGGAGGATAAAATCTATGTTCATCATGCCTGCAGCTTCCCAGCAAGCATTGCTGTGCTCTACTCCACTCTGCCTCGTATGATTGCAAGTCTTCCAGCCTCTTGAGTCCCCAATGCACAAAGACAGCCTCTTGAAGCTCTACGGCCCTTTTGACTTTTCCTGCTGCTTTTGAACTCTCCATTTCAGACTGTGACTTTTCCACATGACCCCAAGCCTCAGAGTGACTCCCCCTCTCTCCCCACTCCTACCCCAAGGCTTCAGTGGTCTGGAACCTCCAGAGCTCCTTCACACATACCCACACACATACATAAAATGAGAAGTGGCAGTGTTGCTGAGTTAGGTCAGGATGTAATGGGCAGTAATGTTCTGCCCTCGAGGGCCCTGTCCACAGCACTGGTTTTGAGTAACCTTTGCCTTAAAGAGGCACCTTGGTGACTCCGGGGCACCCAAGCACAAGGGGAGCAGTAGCTAATGAAGTGCCTGAATAAATAGAGTTACAGTATATGGTTGGGGTCCACTGGACTTTTCATTACTGCCACTGGATTAAAATCGCTCCGTCCCACTCTGTCTGCCCCAATTCAGAGCCAATTTAACCAAACTAAACAAGCTATCACATCAAATCCTTGTCTGCAGGCTAAGTCCTGGCTACAGTGGCCGCTGAATTAACCTCCTAATCAGCCTCTTACTCCCCAATCATCTATCTCCTGTTCTCTCTTTCCACATACACACACAGCTTCACTTTCATCTAACTCCTACTGTCTATCTCACCTTTTTTTCAAATTATCATCAGTATCTCACTCAAGCCACAGCTCTCCCTTCACCTCAATCTCACAGACTTCATCTCCATTAGTCTCTCTCTCTCTCTCTCTCTCTCTCTCTCTCTCTCTCTCTCTCTCTCTCTCTCTCTCTATCATTGCCTTTCTCTCACATAGTCTCTGAGTCCCAGAGAGAGAGAGAGAGTAGGGGGTGGTGAGGTTTGACGCGGCGCTGCTTTGGGGCTTTGAAGTGTGTGTTGATGAGGGAAAGCAGAGTACTGTGTTCAGACAGGCCCCTAATGAGGGAATTAAGAAGCTACGCTGGCCGTTCCCCATACTAACTTCCCAGGCACAAAACAAGACAAGTGTGCGTGCATGTGTTCACAAAGGTGTGTGTGTGTGTGTGTGTGTGTGTGTGTGTGTGTGTGTGTGTGTGTGTGTGTGTGTGTGTGTGTGTGTGTACATCCCAAAGAGGCTAATCTGTCAGACTTAATCAAGCATCTGGCAGTCCTGCCTCTCACCTACAGTAAAGAGACAAACTTGGCCTCAGCGCTCAGGGTGCTACAAACATGTCCTTGAGCTGTGTAGTTCTTAACAAAATTTACTTCAAAAGTAAATAATACCAACTATTTTGTGGGTAGTAGACTTACGATAATGTGGGTCTAGGTAGCCGTTGCGGGGGTCCATAGTGAAGAGAGTGCCTCGGTATGGCAGGGCATGGTCAGTCAGGTGGGGAAGGGAACCATGCAGCTCCTTCTTGAGGAGGGAGGGGCGCTCTTCTGTGGAGGTGGAGGGCTCCTCGGTTACACTCCTGTCGGGGCCGCCAGGCGTCTGGACCTGGGAGCTGATGGCATTGCGCCTCTCGCGGTGGTAAGGCGTTCCTGAACTCTCGTCCTCTGCAAAGACAGAAAGAGATGAAGGGATATTAAAACAATGAGCTGCAGTTTTACCATGAGCAGATATAAGAGTAAAAGTTGGGAGCAGATGTGAGAATCTCTCGCCCTCCCTTCATGTCATGTTTCATGCAGCTGAACACATGCATGTTCTGAACACACATGGTGAGGAAGTCAGCTCACGTAGAGGGTGCGGGTGAATGGAGGAGCTGGAGATCAGCTTTGTACACCTAAAACCTACCGGGCATTATGGTTGTAAATCTGCCTGGGTTCGCCTTCCACGGTGCCAGATGTGGGAGTTCAGAGGCAGACGGTGTATGAGCAAATGGACACCATGGATGAAAAAATCCCAACCTCTTCCTTTCGCACAGTTTCCCTGAAATCTGCTGTTAAATTCAGCTCTGTCTGTTCTTTTTTTGAAAAGAAATGGATTCCCATGGAGGAGGCAATGCAGGCTTTCTGTCTGCATTCCAAGCTGCCCATTAACCAGCGTCATGGGTTGTATCAACCCCACCCTCCGTCACTCTCTTGTTTTCTCCTTCTCCCCTCTGTTCTCATACTAAAATCAGTCTTACTCTGACAGTAAAATTAGGAGGAGAGGGGTCTCTGGAGAAAGCTTCCTGGCATGCTGGGTAAAGAGGATAGATGTGGAATTGAGTTCAAGAGCTCCACCAGAAAGACATGACCCTTGACCCTTGGCCTGACCTCTGAACTACTATGTATAAGAGTCAGCTAGCCCGCCGACCTGGTATTGGTCTTTTCTGGAGAATGACACTATATAGACTAACTCAGAAACTGGCATAGCATGTCACAATGATGAAGGCTAAAAATGCCCACAAATGTTTTGTGCTCTTCAGTAAGATCACTTGCAGAGTGAGATACTTCACTTGTTGCCATCATATCAGCCGATTTAGAAAGTCATAACCAGTTGCATAAACTTAATTTAAGACTAATTTTGGCATTAGACTGGTCAGATTGTCAGGTTAGACTAGTCTAATTAAGTTTGTATGTTGCATACATTTTAAAACTGTCTTCATTTGATTTCACTAACTACTTCTTCTGTTTAACTATTACTTTCAGCTAACCACTCTATTTGAACTTTTAGCTATTTCAACTGTTTATCCATGACGATTTCATCTGTCTACCCATTAATGTTACTATTAGATAAATTTTAGCTAACAATTTCAACTGTTTATCCATTACTTTTAACTAACATTGAGCTTACAAGCACTGTTTACCCATTACTTTTAGCTAAATAGCCTATTTTGACTCCATTACTTTTAGCTAACTATTACTTTTAGCTAACCACCCTATTTCAAATTTTTTTTCGCGAACTTTTATCTAACTACTTCAACTGTTTATTCACTGCTATTAGCAAACGTTTAGCTAACAACTGCAACTCTTAATCCATTACATTTAACTAACAATTTAATTGTTAACTCATTACTTTTAGCTAACTAGCCTATTTCCACAGTTTATCTATTACTTTTAGCTAATGTTTAACCAACTATTTCAACTTTTTACCCATTACTTGTAGCTAACCACCTAATTTAAAATTACTTTTAGCTAACTTTTATCTATTTCAACTGTCTATCCATTGATATTAACTAATTTTAGCTAACAATTTCAACTGTTTAGCCATTACTTTAAGCTAACTTTTAGCTAACAATTTAACTGTTTACTTTTAGCAAACTAGCCTACTTCCACTGTTTATCTATTACTTTTAGCTATTTCAAGAGTTTATCTGTAACTTTTAGCTACCTAGCCTGTTTCAAGTGTTTGGGTACCCATTACTTTTAGCTAACAATTTCAGCTGTTGACCCATAACTTTAACAGTTCTAACAACTGTTGAATTTATGCTGTTAGCTAAAAGCCATTACTCACCAGTGTGATGTGAAACAACCAGCTATGCTCAGTGGGTACGAATTATCTGCATTACTGTAAGTTTCCTCCTCAACAGTGCCGTGTCCAGTCCACACAACAAAACCCTTTCCAGACAGTGAATGTCTAAAGGGCTGAAGTCAACCTAGCTAAACTCATCTGCATCCTATCCCAGCTGCTGAGTGACCTCAAGCCACGTAGATTATTGTGTTTATTTGGTCATATATTACTGGGTGTCAGAGAGGATGGTTCATTGTTATTCCCCAAAGTCTGTTACCCCAAAAACAAAAGCTCATCGTTCCAACGCCCCGAAAGTACACATTATCTGTGCAACAAACAGAAGCACATGGCTAATTATCATGCAGGATGACGGTGACGAGTTGGAACAAAGGATTTCATCAGTCAAACATGTATTTCCTCAGGCGGAAATCTGCTGAAATGGGGGCCCCCATTTCAGCAAAATATGTGGAAGGACCGGTCCTTCCACATATTTCCCCCCCACACGAAACTTCCACACAAAGTTAGTTTTTTATACATTTCTGTGTGATTTTTCAGATGAAAAACCATGCTTGGTGTTGCAGCCGCTATTTTGTCTCTTCTGTGAATTGTCTTATTTCACCCATAATGCATTGCAAGACAAGCCATCTAAGTAAATCTTCTATTAGGGAAGCTTTATGCAACAGGTAAATTTAAGTGTCTATAGCATGTCTAAAGTTATATTTAACTTATCTTAAATATAGGTCTATTTTTATGCACTGGCCCCTGGTCTCATATCTATTTAGACCCTGACTACTTTATGAGCTCCTGCTGTGAAGGGTCTACATGTTCAGCCCTGGTTATATAACATCATGATTTCACCACTGAAGGTGCTGGGCATCAGTTTGCTCTAATACTCTTTCCTGCATCAATGTGAGAACCTGGCAAAATGCCGTTGTGCTGGTGCCCAGAGGTTCTGAAGTATTAGCAGCCTAGCGGTACAAGTCTGCCCCGCTATGCACTGCGACCCAACAGCATCCAACTGCCAATTAAGAACAGAGGAGAGGGCCAGATTAAAGAGCACCACCTTAAGCGCTGAAGAGGGCCGCCATAATGCTGTGCCACTTCACAGAAGAAGAGAAGCGATCAGAAAGGGGGAGGTTAAGAGAGAGAAGCACAGAGAGAGAATGAGATCGAGAAAGGCGAGGAAGAGAGAGCAGAAGGAGCAACCCACGGGTCCCTCTTTTATTCCCCTCACTCTCCTACATCCATTACCGGCGTTTGGGCCAGCCGCGCCTCAGCGCAGCACCGGCAGCAGATTCCAGGATTCTTAACGCGGAACTGACAGCCAGAGAGGCAAGCCACTCTCATCCGCAGGAAATGACAGTGTCGGTTATGATATAAGTATTTAATCCTATACGGCACAGCCAGTGATCTTATTAAGGGAATAATGGCACTTATACGGTTAGAGCTGGATTAATAGGTCTGCTCGTGCAAAGCGCAATATTAACATAAAGGGATTTTGGAATTGGGTTCATCTCCTGACATGGATTGGAGGAAGTGGAGACTGTAAACTACGCTGGGAGCAAGCAGCCGCTAAGGGGAGAGCATGTAGCTGTGTGTAGCTTCTACTGTGTACTCTTTCCCATCCAGAAGATCTAGCATTACATCTGGGAAAGTCAGAACTGTGTCCATATTCATGAGCTCTTTTTCTTACTTTCAGACAGATATTTAATGTTTTATACACATTCATCACTGGGGCTTCAGATAGTGTAGCAGTTAGGACGTCACAAGGCACTAAAACATCTTCTGCCAAACTTATGAAAAACTACTAAAGGAGACTCAACTGCTTACTTTAGAAAACCTGACACGTTCTTATTTTACTTTGTCTTGTTCACTCCCTTTCTTTCTTGTTCTTTCTTTCTTCTGCTTCTCCACTGACCCCCATTGCTATTTAGATATGTCTCCCTCCTCCGAGGGAGGTCAAGCGACTAATAGTTCAATCACAGCGGTGTCACAGTCCCACCATCCCCCTCCAGTCACCACAGAGGGGGTTCATCATTCTACCATATACCACCTTAAGGGGCTTCATTACTTCAGTTCATAGCACCTTAAATGGTTAAACAAACACTCAGCAGCACAAGGGTCAATTGAGTCCTCGGACTGGTAGGAGAGAACCTAAAATCTCTGGTAAGGTTTCTCTTCTCTACCTGGAAACTTTTTGTATCCTTACAACATGTCAAAAGATGTCAAAAATGGGCTAATGAAGACAGAGCAGGTAAACACATGCAACTTTGAAAAGTTCAACCATGCAACTCCTCTCTAACTCTGACCATCAGCCCAACAGACCCTTTCCCCTTTTCCCTCCCTCATTTTTCATTCCTCTTTTATTTTCTCCTCTTTTCCCATGGTTGCCGCATCCAGTCCTCCACCAGTTTGCAGGTCTATTCAGCCCAATACAAAAGCAGCAGGCCGGTCCTCTGTGGACCAGAGGAAAGCATGCCTCTCAAAAAAAAAAAAAAAAAAAACAGAAAAAAATCCCGCTCTCTCTCTATGGTGATTGAATTTCTTAACATCTTTTCAAAAAGCGCTTAAATGCCTGGAGGCGAGAGGAAGAAACAAGCTAATGGTGGATGGGGAGCACTGAACAAATTTCAGAGCCCTTTCCTGCTCGCGTTTGAGGTTGAAAGCAAGCTCCTGCCTTTCAAGTTTCAAAGTCCTCCTTCCTCCCGCAGTGTCACTGAAGGATTTGAAAAGAAGGTAATTGTGCTCACTGCCGTCCTGATCAGAGCACACGCCCCAGCTCTAGTATTTCAGGAGCTTTCTCTGCCACTATTATGGTACCTGGTGCTCCTTTCCTGCATTCTTCCTCCCTTGCTCCTCTTTCTCCTCTCCCTCTCTACAAATGCACTCTCTCTTGCTCTCCCTCACTTGCTTTCTATCCTCCTTTCACCCCCAGCAAGCCACTCATTAAATCCTAAAGCCCAGGTTTCTCCCTTTTTTCCCCTTGTCTGGGGTCTCTATTGTAAAACTCTGGTGCGAATACCTTCAGAGAAAAACCCCTATGCATGGCCTCTAATATGGCGGCATAAAAGACAGCGTGGACGCAATGACAAAATGAAATTTTAAAAGAGATAATGAGATATGGAGTGGGGCCAATTCCTCTAAGAGTTGGGCTCTGAGACAAGGGGTGGGGGCTTAAGTTAAGGGTGCCCAGGCCATTCAAAGAAATGAAAAGTGAAACAAAACCCTTGGCTTGTTGTTTTTGAAGGTATTTTCAAGAGGTTAAAAACAAGGATTGCTGTTCCTGCGCATGCCAATCTGTCCTTGACTCTCAAGCATCTGAGTTGCCCCCCGGCCTCCACTCAGTCAGACTCTCTAAAGCTGGGACATGCATGTTTCAGGGCTGCACAAAGAGCCATTGCAACCCTTTTCCCCATGTTACCACCTTTCGTAAAAGCCCAAACATCAGAGGAGGTGTTGTTGTACCTCTGAGCCAAAGCCAGACATATGCTGTGTTCCACCTTCGAACTTCTCAAAGCACCGTTGTCAGTGGCACAAACAGGTTTTTGGCTGTTGAGCACATGGAGAGCGAACAAGGAGGAGTGGAGGATATACAGTGAAATCACAAAACACTTCTTCAAAGCTCCTCTCCTCCTGTGCAATAATCTCTTGCTCCCTTTTTTTCTTTCTCTTGCAAATCAACTCCCGGGAAAGACTCAAGACTCCCCAATTAACAATGAGAGGGGGAAGAAAAATTCCAGCAGCTGGCTAGAGTTTAATAAGAGCACCTCTCCAAGCAGCTTAGGCTTATGTACCTGATTCACCGGCCCTGGCATTGGCACTATAGACAGAGGGAATCATTCACGATTAGCCCAGGCTGAAAGATGAGGGAGAGAGAAAACTCCAACCAAACCCAACACAACAAGAGCACAGGGGATTACCGCGATTGTGTGAGGTATTTTTCTGATCAACTTCTTGGGGATCAGTGCCATGAGGAGCTGGGTGCCGTCGCCACAACAGAGTTCAGTCGTGCATTATGTGAAGGTTATCAAGTCCTCATGGAGCTTGCCTAAAAAGGGTGACGTACGAGGAACTCCTTGACAAACAAATCTTCTAAATGTCAGAAGGCAGAATCAGGTCATTAGCCTGATATCTGTGAGCAGGGTAGTTAGCAATCCACAGAGCTCTGGAGAACATCAGCACACATAAAGTTCACTGCCTTTAACTTTGCGCTCATGTTTGATTCTGTCTCTGCAGAGTGAATCCGTAGTGGTACATTATTTAACCATCAGCGTGTGACTGATGTTTGGACGAATTGCAGAGAGAGGCATGGGCAGGTCAGGATGTTCCCTCTCCTGGTTAGCAGTCTATTGTCAGCAGCTGATTTCCCACACAGCGCCCGTGAATGCCCTCTTCAATATTCATCTAGGCAAATTTCAACGACTCCCACATCTCAATTTGGCTCTCGGCAGCCCCATCCCCAACCCCCTGCTCCCCAGCCCTGCGGTCCCAGCCTGTTTTCTACGCCGCCAGGGGTCTGCTGGGACGCACCCAGCGCTCAGCATCTCGCCATCCCAGCCTCCAGGCCCCGGGGCTGGGGAGGGGCAAATCAAAGCCTGCTTGGCGCCTTCCTTCTTCCCTGCGCTCACCTCAAATCAGCCTCACAGCGGGGTTGTATCGTGCCAAGCCTCCGCCTGTCCCTAGCTACCCCTCATTCACCCATTAGGGGCACAGGCCCACCATAGAGCAGCCCGAAACCCCACTACCGTTTCATCAGGGCCACATTGTGAGGGAGCAATGAGCTGAAAGCCCTGACTCTAAAATGCACACTGATGCGTTTTTGACCGTGGATAGTTATGGCTTTTAAGGTTTTTCACTCAAAGGGCACCTTGGCCTGCATTCTTTGAGGAATCAAACACCAAGAGATGCATTTGATCAGGGCTTCAAAGCAAAAAATGCCATTTAGCACTCTGATTGGCTTATAGACTGTATTAGCTTCAGCCAGCTATGATCAGCCATAACCTGTTAGTTATTACTGTCCTCTATGACAATATAAAATGATTGTGTGCAAGGGCAGATGAGGGCAGAACCATGTCCGTTTTGGGATAGTGGGTCTTTTTAGGGTGAATCTGGGCCCAATGCCCACCAGACCAGAGCAGGCCAGCTTTCCACTGGGCCTCAGCATTGGAATCCCACTTCTGACACCAGCGTGATCCGGACCAAGTCTGTGGCACTCAGATTAGGAACGGCTCGCCAAGAGAAATGGATATCCAGCCAAAGCAAAGAAACATGGAGCCAACAGTTTGGATAAAATAGAAAAAATAATACAGTAATTTCAAGCACATCAAATACGATCCAGAACGCCACTGTGGATGTTTCCCACCTTACCATATAGAGCCACAAAGTTAACTTTTAATAGCTCAAACTTTAAGTCCATGTTGTTGTCTTACGTAAACAATGTGTGTAAAAATGCACATTCACATATTTTGCTGTTTCAGTGCGTAACGGTGCGCTGCACTGAGGCATTCAGATAGTTAGCCTGCTCTTACTAGGAGCTGGATAATTAGACACTTCAAAGGCACCTGCTGGCCATCCCAGAAGGGGCAGGAATCGCAGCGCCCCGCCCCATTTAAAAGCATGTTAACTCCTATCTGAGGCTAGCAGGCTAATTTAACTCTTGACATTTGATATCTAAGGAATGAGAGGGATCAGCCATTTAGCTGGAACAGGATTACCCCCCCGCACACCAGCCCTCCTCCTCCTCTTCCTCTCCCTCCCCTTCAACCCCAAAACCCCCTCTCCCAGTCGGGCTGGATTCATTAATTTTCCTGCTGCTAAGCACTTTATCAATGACTGGTGAACGTCTAAGTCCAGAGTGGACTCTCTCTCTCTTTTGCTCTCTCTCTCTTCGGTGGTGATTAGGCCTGTGGATGTTCAGATCTGTCTGTCTAATTCTGTTGCTGCTCATCTATTCTCACACCTGCTATGCAGCTTTGCAAAGGAACACTTAAACTACGGCCACACTAAGCAGGCTAACTTTGAACATTTGAACATTTCACAAGTGTGAAAACAAGGATAACAGTCGCAGTCCACCCTAAAATGCCTCAACCAGTCGTCTCCAACCTTTTCCCCTCTAATGCCAGGATCAGAATACACAAACCTAGCCCAATTTTGAGATGACTTACCAGCATCGTGGCCGATTATGAACAACAATCGGGCGTCTTTACCTGTGTACTTTGACATACATGACCTGTTATGCAGAATCTGGGAAAAGTCTAGCCTGTCAGAATATTTTTTGTCTTGACACACCCAGTGTGACATCTCTAACAACGCATTTCCTGAGCTGGTAAATGTATGCGGTCATTTCAGAGGCCACTGGTGGCAAATGTAAATGGGAGCTGTGTTGACTTTTTGTTGATTTCAGTTGGAGTGACTGCAAAACCACCTGATAAAAAATACATCTTCATTTACCAAAGAGACAATTTTCCTCCACGAGATTTTCAACATACAGCAGCAGCATCATATACAGGAAACTCTGTAGCAAGCAAGTCACTTGTACCTAAGTCATGTTCAAACATCCGTTGCCTCAATTTCTGTTTGAAGTATTGACATACCAGACCGTCCTCTCTGTCACCCAGGAGCGCATCCATGTTCTGCAAGACCGCCAGCATCACACACAACGCTTCTGTCGCCATGACTGACAGTTGCCTCACCCGCTTCCCCGATGACGTCTGAACTCGCGCATAATCGTAAAATACGACGTGCCATGATTGGTCGTGGTCTTACATGTAGTCTTGTCAGACACCCGACCAAGATACTGCAAGACTTTACAGCACTGTGAACGTTAGATCTGACATGGTGACCATTGTCAAAGATAAAAATATTGTGTAGTCTGATCCCAACATAAGACATAATTTAGCAAAATGCAAGTGTCCAAAAGGCACTCATACCACCAAGCCATACATGGCCAATAGCAGACATGATTTATGTCTTACTTTTATGGTCCTTTAATGATGTTTCAGCCACCGCAGTCATCACCTCTATTACAATCGCACCATAAGTGAAGGGCTTTTTGTGTTTTGTTAGGATATGCACCACTCCACAACTGTTGTTGCGTTGACCTTCAGTTTGGTAAACTAATCTAAATACTCATTCATCTCATTCACACACTGGTAGCTATGCTTTTGGGTGCAATTTGGGGTTAAGTGTCTTTCTCAAAGACATCCACATGTGACTGAGAGCAGCCATGGATCGAACCAGACCTGCTGTACCATCTTAGCCACAGCCGCCCCTAAACAGGAAAATGGCTGAAACTCTGCTTCATACTATTTCTTTGACTTTGGTTTGTTGGATTAGCTTCTTAATTTTACTACAACACACTCCCTAACAGCGCTTACTAAATAGTTTTCCCCATTCACATTGAAATGTATACCATTTTCATGCTTTTCAGACACTACTTACGTAATTTCCAGGTGTCATAGAGTGGAACAAAACCTAGAGAAAAAGCTTCAAATTTTGCCAGCTTTGTGTGGATTGGCGTACAATTGTAGGTTATATTACATTCATTGTAAACCTAATAATTTCCAGCAAAAGCAGCACCCTAGCCAAATATATTTAAGTATAGTAAGTACCCTTTGACGTATCACAGGTAGAGAGGTGCTGGGAGTAAATTTGCATCCATAACTCTGCATTAGTCTCAGTCTAATGCTTTCTGCTGAATGTCTACATTACAGGTTGAATCAGGGGCTACACATGAGTGTGACGGATCTGGGTTAAATGAACAGCATGCCCGGCCCTTTGATGCTGCAGCTGGTAATGCTTACAGTTTCTAACCCGTCACATTTGGACATAAGGTCTTTTTACCAGAGAGCATGACAATCAGAATTCCAAACTACAAGCCAAACGCCATAAAAATAACACAACTCAACTGACTCCTTCACTCTGCTCCTACAATGAGCGGCTGTTCTTCTGCACACACGTTAAGTTACATAGTGTTAAAAAATGCTAATTGAATCAACTTTTTTGCCTTGACACGTTAATTATGTAAAATAACATTAGTTCATTTTCCAATGTTTTTTCTCATGGAGACCTAAAAGGTGCCAAATCACCTCACAAAGAACTCTTTATGAACCTTTCAATCAGCGTGTGCCTTCCAACATCCTATCATCATTATGGCTGACAAACTCCCAGACCTGACCCTCACCCGCCCCCAGTGTGTGATATGAATGGGAGTGCCCGGAGCTCAATAAACAGGGTGTAATTCACCCCTCTCCCCCTTAAAATACAGGTGAGACCTGGACCCCTTCATTACAGTGTCTGCAGCAGGCAGGGAAAGCTCTGCAGATTAGGGGATCTGCTATGTTGGCCAAACAGACTTAACCGCTGTCTGCTGGGAAGGGGCTGGAGGTGAGAGGGGGAGAGGAAAAGGCAGCAGGCTTTCTATATGATTACATAAGTGGCTCTGGAGAGCACAATACAGGGTGAAAGTTGCACATTTAGACGATGTGATGGACTCGTGGCGGGAGCAATCGTATGAGTCAACGTGTCCTCAGACAACGGTTCATATGATATCCTAAGAAAAGTTTGTGCCTTTATGAATAGTCAACAACACGTGTCAATTTCCTCTCACTTCATTTATATACTCTTTTCAAAATAAACCTCCATCTTTTCAATGAAACAGCTTGGTTAGGTTTAGGCAACAAAACTACTAAGGTGTAGGAAAAAAATTGTGGTTTGGGCTAAAATAACTCCAGAAGTGGTGTGACTTTACGTGACAAATAAATCAACGTTGACTTCTGGTTTCCCACAGGATAAAAAAATGTTTTTGACCTACCCATGCCCCCGACCTCCTCACTATGCTGTGTTTGTCGCTCTTTATACTTTCTGGTTCACGATTATGTGCAATAAATACAAACTGATTTCATGGGATATATACCAGTAGAACCATGCATTACTTTTCATAGGTACTGTATAGCAAACAATGTAGGAAAACTGAATGGATGATTGAATCCTTAGATGCTCACTGAGTGGACTTTGTTAGTAGATTACAAAGAGCTGAGTTATTTGTTATTTCTATGGTTTGCTAGGCATGAAATTATTTCTGTCGAGTCATTAGTGTACAAGATGAACTTGAAAAAAATCAGATTCTGTAATTAAATAGTTACTGGTACAAGACAGTGCACAGCTTTGGCATGAAGCCGTCAATAGCTGAGCTTAAATTTCTGTTTCCTGCACCACTAATGGGGGGAGCTAAAGGTTACACCGTGGAGAGACATGTTAATACAGCCAACAGTTCAAATCACTTCACTTTCAGGTCCATTCATCATGCCTAACTGGCTTAGTTGACTAATTCGTTGTTTTGGTTTTAGTTGACTAGTTCATTAGTTATTTTTTAATGCTTTTTTTTCTTCATGCTGAATGAATTTAACAGAACAGAATTTAAAGTGCTGCTTTTGTGTGATTCTTTGTGGAGAAACTCAGTTTTACAGCTCTGTCGAAATCAACTAATTGTATCAAAATCAAAATTGTAGTCGACTATAGAATTACTACAAAGTTGTAATATTTCTAATCAATCAAACGACCGTTCATCAGAGAGAATCTCAGGTTTTTATGTTGAGGAGCATTAAGGATAGTATAAAAAGAAAGCTTGACATTTTAAATAGACACAGGTCAATAATGGTACCATGACATTACAAGTTTTATTTAGACAGTTGCTCCTTTAGCAGCCCATACATGGGACATATATGTCTGTCTGCCCTCGATCTAAGAAATTCTGGACTAACATCACACTTTTGTTGAATAACCGATCCATTGATTTAATCAATGGATCTGTAAGACTGATTTTTTTTCCACAAAGCATCACACAAAAGCACCACTGTGAATCTTGTGTTTGAGAGAGATGTCCTCATATTTCTTGGATGAAAAAAGCAGAAAAACCTACTAACTGATTAAAGTAATCTTAGTCAACTACAACCAAAACCATTTATTAGTCGACTAACTGACTAAGAGGACGCAGCCCAAGCCTGTCAACATATTATGTAGCTTCCTAAATCACATAATAACCTTAGTTTTTCTCATCATATCTCCTGTTTCAACACTTCTTCCCTTACCCTCTACGGCTGCTGCCGTCCCTTCTCAGTAATGAGCTCTCCTCATGTATGACCTCTCCTGTCACTCCCGCCGGTCCAATCCTCCTCTCCTGCTCCTCTCTCGCCTCCTCCTCTAATCTCTGCATTACTTTGCCATTAATCCCACATTCCACACAAGGATGACCGAGTGCAGCTCGGATGACACATTGCCTTCGTAATCTGGTGTTCACGTTGGAATGAATCAGTGGGATGGAAGTGTTTAAAATCACCATAGTAAACAGCTGGATTCACCTGTAGCATGTAGAACGTTACCTTCCCTCTCCATCCTTCATTCACCTCTCTACATCCCACCTTCTGCATCTATTTCACACTTTCTTCCCGCTAACCTCTTGTTACTCACTCCTGGGTTCCTGATATCATCCTTCATTCTCCCAGTTCCCATGTCTTTCCCAAATCTCCTCAATCTCCCCTCATCCCTTTCCCGCACACTCCCTCCCTCCATCCATCCACCCTCCCCCCTCCCTCCAGAGCCGCAGTGGGACTGTTGGACTCACGCAGCCCCATGCTGAGCTGCTCCAGAGCCAAGCCAGAACAAAGAGCCCATTGAGCCGAGCGGAGACATAATGTGGGCCGCCTCTGACAGCAACGAAGATGAAGTCATGAGGTCGCCAAACAGTTAATAATGACGGCCCATCCTCCAGCTGCACCAAGCGTGTGTTGGTGCCGTCGAGGAAAGTGAGAGAAAACGAGAGATTATGTGTCTGTGTGCATGCATGACCAGTATGCGCCGCATGTGTACATATCTTAAAGCATGTCGATGGATAAAAAGCTTTTAAGAGCGTAATGAGATACTCCATGACAGTCAAAAATGCGCTCAATCACTTTGTAAATACCACAGAGGAAAAACAAAACCTTTGGAGAATTGCACTTTTAGTTTTGGCTCTGCTCCAGCTGTGTTGAAGAACACCCACCCCACCACCAACCCCCCACCCTTTCCATATTGGAGTCTGTCTGGCGCAAAGTCTGACATGAGACACATCTCCCCGGGACTGGAGCTGTCGCTGCGAGGCCCTCACTCCGAACATCATTAGACTCGCAGCTCCAGGTGAGATCAGCCAGGGTAGGAACGAAAGACAGGTGTGTTTGTGCAAAAGCATGCATGTGGGAGATCAGGTTCAAGTATTAATCTCAGTACCTCTGAGTGGACACGGCCTATTAAAATGCCTTTACAGGACCACTTGCTTGACAAGAGGCCTGCAGGCGGAGCTGGGCTCGGGACAAGAAGAGGAGGAGAGAATGGTGAAAGACAGCTATGCAATTGATTAACATTAGACGGACTTGCTCAAGTTCAAATTGCGCGGCCCCTCTGCTGTAAGCTACAGACATTTGTTTCCCCGGCAAGTAGTATCTTTCTTTCAGACCCCGTCTCTGCTGCACATCTGAGTTCAATTCTCCGCATGCCCTCTCTCTGAAAATCAATTCCTCCTCTTCTCCTCTGCTCTTTTCCTCCAGCTCTGCGAGCAGACCAGGGCGAAGGGATTACGCTGTCCCTCCCCAGATCCAAGCAAGACAACAAATGGTTCTTATCAACTGACACCCCCCTGCCATCCAGGAGGAAGAGGCAGAAAAACTTGGCCCGGCCGCCCCGGCACGGATGTGTTCCCGGGCTCTGTCTGCCAATCGTGGCAACTCTTTTCACACTTAAAGCCTGAGCTATTTACGAGAGCCCTGGGAGAACGCGTACGCAGCACCGGAGGGTGGGAAGAATGGAGCTGCTTCTCAACCTCTGCTTCTAATCAATCACCAGAAATCACTGCCATGGTTTATGGCCTTTGATCCTGGCTCCTCTTTCGCACTGCGAGGGAGAGAGTCGGGGCGGGGAAAGGGGAGGGAGAGCAGGGAGAAGGGTGAGAGTCAAGGCCCAGAGGGTGTGGAGGTCAGGGGAGAGAGATTAGGGGGTAGAGGGCCTGCTCTCTCAAACCTGAAAGCATGTCTTGATTCAATCCAGTGAGTTTTGAGCAGAGAGTGGCCTGAAACATTCAGGCTGCTTTCAGACAGCGCAGAAAATTTTGATTAACTGGACATCAGCTGAAGACTTTGGGGGACATTTTCATGTGGTCTTGGTACAGCAAACTAACTTCACATGCTGTCTCTTTAAAACTATAATGCACGCTGTTTTTATTTACCTCAATGACACACTGATTCATCATTTTAAATAACAGCTGCCAACATGATAGAAAGAAAACCCGAAGAGGGGTAATCTAATGGTACATTTGTTTAGCACACAGAGATCTTGTTATGCTCAAGCTAGATTGTTTTTTATGTTGTTATCACTTACACATCAAACAGGAAATCTGAATACCTTCAAGTGCATCTTGGAAAAACAGGTTTTGTTGCTTACAGTATCTTCAGAGCAGAATGCAAATGATCAGCTCACTAGACTTTCATATGAACTCCGACCCTGGTGGCATGACCACTAGTTGCTGCTTCATCCCATTCAACAAGAATCTGTAGTGTGGTAAGGAGGCGTGAGCGAGCGGACAAAACAGAGAGGACGCAAATAAATCCTCCTGGCAGGGTCAGGACACCCCCGCTTTGTTCCTCCTGGCAGGAGGGAGGCCTCTGATGCCTCCCGACAAATGGACAGAGTGGTAGAATAATCAGCTACTGTTTCCCCACTTTATGAGTTTACGGGGCCCTTGGTCGCCTCCCTCTCTGAGAGGAGTGAGATCTGGCAGGGCCGCAGCGCTGCTGGGGTGCAGGAAGGCCACGGCGGTCGATGCACCCCCCCGATCCTCTCCAGCACGGGGCGGGCTGATTTGTCTTCATGAGGCTGGTCGTCGGCTCGTAGACTTGTCTCTGACCCCGGTGACCTCTGACTCTGAGGCCATTCTGGCTCTCAGCGTGTCAGTGAAAATGATCTCAGATTCTACAGAGGAACCATTGTGATGGCCAGCATGAACTATCACAACATGTTAGAATTAGAAATCTATGACTGAGATGTCAAATTGAGATTGCCTGAATAAATTTGGAGTCAGATTAGAGGGAAATCCTAACTTGGGTCTCATTTTTGTAGTTTTGGCTATTATCTCTATCTGTAATAATTATCAAGGAAGTCCAAGTAAGGAACACAGTCATACAGGTTTTAAATAAACTCCCAGATTGCCAAACTTGTTTGGTAGAGAAAACCAAAAATCCATTTATCACCCGAACTGTACGTTGCAAACACCAATTCAGGCTCGCTCGTCAGTAGAGGACGCACCAGACTTTCCATTAATTACAATGTAAATCCATCCGCGGCAACAATAAACACTCATGGTAAGTGCTGTGATGTAGTTTAAACAGCAAAAATGTACACAGGTGGATGGGTCCAACAAATCCAAATTTCATCTGGGAGACCTCTGTTCGTGTCCTGTGCGTTACGTTTACCTTTCACATTACAATCAGCCAATCGTTTAGTGTCCCGTGTTCCCAACATCAAGTCACATTTTCACTGTAAAAACAGAAATTTTAAGCCCAACCATGTTTTTTTTTCCTAAACCTAACTAGGTGGCTTTGTTGCTTAAACCTAATGGTATTTTTTTGTTTAATTCACATTAAGCATTTGTTGACTGCAAACGAAAAGGGACTCCAAGGTGTTGTTAAGCATGTGTTTAGTGCAACGGAAAAAGTGACTCTGAGAGGTCTGAAAAACCATCAGTATGTGACGAGCTGGGATGAGAATGTGTTGGATTTTTCCATCCAAGTGGTTTAAATAATCTGTCTTATTTATAGTATGTCTCTTTCTTGCCCTGTCTGTCTGTTCCCAGATCTCCGCACATGCTTCAGTGAGTCTGATGTTATCATAACTGATAGACCAAAACTGCAAAAACATGACCCAAATTTAAGGGCTAATTTTGAGGTTCAAATCCATATGTCTTGCCACATCCACCAGGGCAAACAAGTAGGATGACCAAAAAAAAAAACAACCAAAGATGCAATTCCGCTACAGCTAAATTTTGGGTGCATCTGCAGCATGCCAAAGTCTTGAGGCGGTGGCTTATATGCATCTTCCAGCAGTGAAGGAGCCGCAGAGCTCCAGCAGGCAGATGTGGGCCCGCGGAAGTGTGCCAGACAAGAGAGAGGCCAGGCTGGGCTGGACTGGGCTGGGCAGCTGAGGTTCCCCTCCGCCCTGAGTAGCAGCGAGGCTAAGCTAATCCTGCGCCTCAGGCCCCCGCGAGGTGACTCTGCCAAAGCCTGTCCCCCTGCTGCTGCAGGAAATTGCCTTCAGTGCAGAGGTCCATGAAATGGCTATGGCTCACCAGTGAAGGAAGCACATCCACAGTGGGTGCACATGGGGCCAGAGCGACTTTACAAACCCTAATCTACAGGTAGATTTATATTTTATATTTAATACTTATATATACATAAAAAAAACATCCATATTGTGCATACATTTGTATTTTCTGCTTATATGATAACTTTTTATGTGTCTTTATGTATTATTTATGTACCATACAGAGGTCTTTTGACACTAAAAGCCAGTTTTCCTGTGTGGGGTTGTGTGTCAGGCTCTATAACGCCTCCTCCATTGTGCTGTTTGACCCGTGGGCCAGCCAGAGCTCCCATGAGGTCCCTTATCCCTCCATCAGTCCTCTCTCATTAGCCCCCACAGGCAGAGCCCCGAGTAGGGTAACAGAGGGGCCCCTGCTTCCTCCTCTGGTCCCCATGAAATACATACAGCCACATACAGATGACAGAGATCACCTTTTAGCAACAGCGATTTCTTAAAATACAAACTTGTTCTGTCTTACAAAAGGCCCATTTAAGAAATATATTTCATGCAATTCTTGTCATTTTTAATTCTGAATTACTTGTCAGCATTTATTGTCAGTGTCTGGGTGTTCTTGTTAATTTTATGTATTTATTAATCATTTTCAGCAGCAGAAAAAAAGATCAGATCTTTAAGGGGGGATAAAAAGTGTAAAGCAGAGGTGGTAGCATGAGAAGGGAGGAGGAGGAGGAGGAGGAGATGAGGCAGGACACAGCGGAGAAACAGTTGATTATGAGTCCCATCAAGTGATCAATGATTTCATTAATAAGACGGATCGTGCGGCTGTCATAGCTGTGACACGGGCTGAGGGATGATCCGCTCCCGATGCTCCATTTCCCCCAAGCCTCCCTCCCTTTCTTCTTCCCTGTCCTTCCAATATCGCCTCCCTCTGCCAACGACAAGGGAACGCCACGGAAAAAAAGGGATGGAGCTGGGTGTTGATGGAGGTGGTGGGGTGGGGGGTTAGTCATGAGGGAGGGAATGGAGAAGGAGGGGGGTGGGAGAAAAGTGAAAATCCATTTTGAAACCCATTTTCAATTAGGGGTCCACAAGCTGTTATCACAGGTGTCCCAGAATGGGGGCCCGTAAGTGAAAATGTCTCCTATCCGTTTCTGAAATGAAACCTTATCTGGGAGGCACAAAGATGGCGGGGACAGCGTATCTGTAAATTACTTTCCATCCCCGCTGTTAACGGGAACTTTATTTCTGTCAGATGACATTCCCCTCTATTTACTGTTGATCATTTAAATGGCTGCCTAAAAAGAAGGTGGCCCTCTATCTCCCCCCCCCCCCTCTCTCTCTCTGTATCACTCTTCCTACTCTTCCCATCACGAGAGGGTTTTTTTCCAAAGCAGTCTTTTTCTTCTTTAAACACTTTAGCCACGCTCTCCATTTGCTTAGGGATTTCTCTGGTAACCTACACTAACATTTGTTGCCCTTTAAGGCTTAACTTGTTTGCCTCTGGGACCCTTGCTCTTGCCCTTTTAAGCATGACCATTAAAAAGGTCCCCACTTTATAGCCTGAATCACAGAGCCAATGTTATGTTAAAACAGCATTCCCTGACAATTTTCTGAACTGTATCCAGTTGTTTCACTCATACTGTATCATAAACCAACCAGAAACTTTTCTTTTTCTCTTTGCAAATAACCAATCCTTCATCCCCCACCCTGTGTTTTTTCTCCTTTTTTTATTAGCAAATTATCCCATGACGACAGGATTTATTCAGCCACGGAGCATGGACATCTTTTTTTTTTTTTTTTTTTAGCTCGAGACCCAACAAAAGAATCAGGGGACTTTGTGGTCCACCTGCCTGCCGAATGATGAGGGTGGGAGGAGAGAGAGCGACCCCCCTTCCCTCGCCCTGAACCCCTCCTAAAGAGCACCAATCACAGCATTGTTGTGGCACAGTCGGCTCTTTTGAGCTGTCAGTGCGAGAGGAGGGGGCATGGAGATGAATGGCACACAGGATGAAGCCACCATTTAGCCAACCATGTGGGAACGCTCTACCAGGACTCAATAATTACTCTGGGCCTGCTCAACTTGGACAAAACTTAGGGGACAAGAGGGAAAGGCCAAGCGGAGGAGGAGAATTAAACTAAATCCAGACAAAAGTGCAGTTTGCTAATCAGGACAGATCAGCTACAAGATCTGATTTGCAATCACAGAAAAATGCTGTACTTCTGGGTAGCTAAACATCCGCCATGTCCACTCAACCTGCCCCTACTTACTTTCAGCTTTTCACAACTTATCGTAGCACACCGTTGCCGGGCGCACCACGGGGTTTCCGCTGCATCGCTGAGATCAGGGGCTTCTCTGCTTGACGGGGGGAAATATTTCGCTGAGGCCTTCCTAAGAAGAACCAGTCACTGGGGTTCCACAGCTGCTCACAATTACCTTTTGTTTGCATGGAGGCGGTGGGGCAGGGGCTACGGGGGTTAAAGTTGAGGTGAGTGTAGGGTTACACCTGATAAGAGGTTATGAGTTCTGGGGGCGACTCGGGAATGTGCCGTAATTATAACAACACAAAGAATGTGTAAGCTATCTTCTGATTCCAAGACAGAGATTGGGTTCTAAAAGGGGACCTTTCTGTGCAGATCCCTATCATCCCTCCCTTCGTCAAGTGAATTATGAGACTACTGCATTTAAGGGAGTTCGCTTAAAGCAGCAGTAGGCGAGATTAGAGCAAATATGACTAAAGTTATTTTTATAAAACAGTCACTATATCCTGACAGTAGAGACAGGTGATCTGAACAAATAATGTGCTTCTGTGTCCTTCGGTTCTCCTAATGGGATCTACAAGATTTCACAGCCCGGAGGAAAGCAGCCATCACTCGCAAACTCTGACCAAATGGTCAAACCAGGCAGCGCTGATCAAATATGAATCAATATTCTGTTACTGTAATGCTTATTTCTCTCCTCAGATGTTTTCAGAAACATCTTGTAGTGAACTGTTTAGCTGTAAAATGAGAAAGTTTGGCAGCCATGTTGAGATCTGTTGAGGAAATCCAAAGCACCGCACACCAGCTGGAGCACAGCCAATAGGAACGCTCTCTCTCTGAAATGACCTGTGATAGGCCAAAGTCCCCCAGCTAGATTTTTTTAAAGCCTGAAAACAGAGCCAGGAGGAGGTCTAGTTTTCTCTCAGAATACCACGCTGAAAGGATATTATGGAATTTTTGCCCAAATGATGCCAAAAACTTCCGGCCTGCTGCCACTTTACAGTTTTCTGTGACGTGGCTGAGTCTGTGTAGGAGACAAACCTTATGCTGTAATTACCAGCACATTACGAAGAAAAATCCACAATCACAGAGCCAAATAACATCCATGCTTTTTCCACAACAAACTTTTTTTCTCCCCCTCGCTGCCCCTTTAATTAATAAAACCATGCTGGCCATCTGGGAATGAGTAAGTGTTCTCAAAGATGCTTAAGGATGCATTACCTTACCTACTTCCTGTGATCACTCCCATATGGGGAGCGAGTCACAGCAACTTATTTACCCTTCCCCGGATTGTTTGTTTCCTCTTCACACTTGACATCAGCAGACTCGAAGGGCGGAGGTTGACAGCAAACCTACCCAAAAACCTCCAAATCCTCTCACTGCTAATGAGCACAGCTGCAGCTCAGTCCGCCGTGATCTCAACTCTGGTTTTGTTATGACTTTAGATTGATGCTCCAAGGATTTCCAGCCAAACACACAAAAACGCCATCTAATATTCCTCATTCCAGCGTCTGGCTTAAGAAAGAAAGGCTGAATGACGACAGGCTTGATGATCTGTAAGCTTCGCATGGCTTTTAATAGCATGTGTTGAAGACATTGCTATGTAAACATGCCAAAGGTTTTGCTACCAATGAGGGTTGTGTCCGACTCACCACCAGAATCTGAGAAAAGTAAACATCAGTAACGTCAGCACGGATCTATGCGTGTCTAGATCTTTAAATCATGGTTTTGGGAGTTGGTCAGTTTTATCTTAAAGCACTGAGAACATAGGCAAAAATAACATTCCTCAGTCCCCAGTAGGTCAGTGGCCCAGATGCTCAAATATGTCGCCATGTATGGTAGCCACACCTCCACTTCTAGCTCACAGAGTTCTGGAAAACATCGGAAATTGCCTGACAACGAGATGGTGCACGCCTTTGTGACTTAACCTAAACTTAGGATAAAAACTGATGAAATCTGTGATTCATGTAGGGCATGTTTATATACAAGATCAGGCTGTTTTCATGCACCGTTTGTGTAATTCACAGATATCCCACAAAATCAGCTTGTGTGCAATGCAAATAATCATGAAGAGGAAGTATAAAGAGCGACAGACGCCAGTTAGGGAGGAGTTCGGGAGGGATAAATGGGTCAAAAAACAGGATTTTACCCAAGAGGCTGGTGTTCGTGTCCCGTGAAAACCTGAAGTTAACGTTGATTTGTTTGTCACGTAACTTCCGCACTTAAGTAGCGCCACTTTCAGAGTTTTAACCCAAACCACAATCTTTACCAAAACCTAACTAAGTAGTTTTGTTGCTTGTATCTAACTGTTTTTTTTGCCACAATTAGTTTGTTGCCTAAACCTAACCAATTTGCCATTTTCCTAAACTTAAATAGTAATAGTAGTAATATTTCCAAACTAAGTAGTTTTGTTGCATAAATAGTTTTTGTTTCCTTAACCGAACCAAGTTGAGCTTTTCCTAAACCTACCTGATATTTTTGTTGCTTAAACCAAACTAAGTTTTTTTACCTAAACCTAACCAAGATGATCTTTTCTTAAACCTAAATAGTTTTGTTACTTCACTAAGTAGTTTTGTTGCGAAAACCAAACTATTTTTGTTACAGAAACCTAACTAAGTATTTGTTTCCTAAACCTAATCCAGTTGCTTTTTTCCTAAACCTAAAGAGTTGTTACCTAACTAAGTAGTTTTGTTACCTATACCTTACTGAGTAGTTTTGTTGCATAAACCTAACCAAGTTGTTTCCTGTGAAGATGGAAATTTATTTAGAAAAGACTGTATCCATGTAAGAAGCTGAAATTGACACGTGTGTCGCATGTTGCTGGACATCACAGAATGACACTAAAATGAGGAAAAACTCTTTTTAAGATATCACACAAACTGTTGTATGAGCCTGCACAGAGAAACATAAATGTATACACAAAATCCACACTTTTATAGCCTTTTTAAATGGATATTAAGTTGTTGCTGGATTTCAAAATGTGTTATCATTTACCCGGTTTATTTTTTAAACTGTTGAAAAAACACCTGAATATCAACTGTGCAGTGATTTTAATCTGTGTCTAAACTCTCGTCACTCATGCGTTTGGGCTTCCCATTACTCAGCTGGTAAGCTGACTAACGGACCAGTCTCTGCAAGACTGGGCGTGTTCCAACAGACCAAAATTATATTTACATGAACCACACAGCGGCTGAGTGTGCAGTTAGAGGTGGTGCGTTACCATTTGAGGTGGTGCTGGAGGCCACCGCCTTCTCGCTGATGTCACTGCGAGCTGATGAGCCTTTGGTCGCCGCAATGGTCTCCCCCTCTTCTTCTTCTCAGCTGCTGAACTGGCCTGGGACTGGGTTTCCATGGCGATTGCTCATTCCTCAGCACCTCATGGAGACGGGATGACTGGTGGAGGAGAAGAAGTAGGGACGGATGAATGAAAAACATGCTTTTCAAGTCTTGCTCTACTCAAGTCATTTGATTTGTGCATTATGTTAAGTATTTCTTGCTTGATTGAAGTTCAACATTTTAACAATAGAGTGCCTCAAGAGCAGACACTGAGAACCTTGTGAGAGAAAACTTCAGATCCAATCCTCCCTTTTCATGATGCCCAGAGCAGACCACAGGTCAATCCACCAGCTCACCCTGCTTTACTTTAACTCAGTCCTGCTGCTGGGCTCTCATCTCCTCCTCCGCTAACTGTGCTTGAATATCCCCACAAATCAAAATTGACCTTACCTTATTTTCATCTGTCACACTAAACTTCTGACTTCTCGTCAAAAAAACTCCATAAACATAGCAATGCAGGACATCCTGACTGGGTTTTATGTCTCCGAATAGAAGTAAAGGCAGCTTGTGGATATACTGATAATCCTGCTCTAGCAGTGTTTCCAGAGAGAAAGAAGAAACCCTAAGGGGATACCACAGAGAGAGAAACATTCACAGTCCTGAAAAAACAAGGGTTGTTTGAAGGCCCTTTTGGGAATATCATGGTGCCGGGCAATTTTTCTTTCAAAGAATAAAGGTGGTTCAAGTTAATACTGTCTGTGGGTTTAGAAGGGGTTCAGCCAACAGTCTAGCAGACATGCTGCTCAGTTCAGCACCTCAGAGGCTGTCTACAAACTCAACTCTATCTAGGTCACGGAGGTCTCTGATTATGTGATACACCACAACCACTCATTTACACAAAGTACAGGACAGCTTCATTTGGTCCAATACAAAGCCTTTACTTAGCCTCCATAATTCATGGATAATTAGTGGAAATATTTAGTCTGACTAACATTTTCTTTCCAATAAAGACCAGCTAATTACCCAACTGTACTGTTTAATTGTCCTCCACCCTATAAACATGCATGGATACAAAGGGCAGCAGTATAATGCAAACAGAGGAGAGCTGCTGAAACTACAAGAGAAAGGAGGGGGGGCTGATTTTTACCAACTCCCCAAGGAGGGAAGGCGAGGGGGAAGTGGTGAGGGGTAAACTTCAGACAAACACTATGCGCTTTGTTTGTTTTTTTTTCCCAACCCCCTGAAAAACCAGAGTCTGTCATCCATTCTGACCCGACAACAACATCTGTAAGCAATTGCTGGCTTACCAAAAAGAAAAAAAAAAAGCAAAGGGAAAAAAAGAAACACAATGCAATTACTCCTTACCAATCAAAACAGAATTAAACAAGAGCTCGTCCTCTAATCACTCCCACATGAGTACATGTGTTGCCGTTGTCCCCCCAACCAAAGACATTTTGTCCTGCTTGCACAGATATCATCTCTGCATGTGTTTGATAGAGTGAATGCTTTTTTTCACAGTTAATCGTCAGGATGTGTGCGGCGCATGTTGGTCTGCACATGTAAGTTCCTATCGTGACGACTGGCCATAGGTGCCACTCATTCACTTTCATCGTAGCACGAGCGCAATCAAAGAAAACTTTTCAGTCTCCCTCTTTGAAACTGTCATTACATCATTCTAATGACTGAACTTGAAGCGTAAGCAGTGAAAAGAACAGGGAGAAAATGTACGTACATTACAGCTGTTACTGAATACCTCCCAACATGCTTTGCGTGTGGAGTGAGGCAACCGATGCAACTGTTATCAGGCCATCAAATAGGCGATATCGGCCGCTATAAGAACCACAGATACAGATACAGATTACAACTAATTTAGGTTTAGAAACTACAACTTCTTTAAGATTAAGCATCAAATCTGCAATTTCTTTAGGTGTAGGCAACAAAACTACAACTTTTTAAGGTTTTGGCATCAAAACTACAACTTATTTAGGGTAAGGCAATAAGACTACAACTTTATGTTTAGGCAACAAAACTACAGCTTCTTTAGGTTTAAGAAACAAACCTACAGTTTATTTAGGATTAGGAACTATATCTTTTTTTAGGTTTAGGAGACAAAATTACAACTTCTTTAGGTATTAGGAGACAAAACAACAGCTTCTTTAGGTTTAGGCATCAAAATTTCAAGTTCTTTAGGTTTAGGTGACAAAACTACAGCTTCAATGGTTTAGGAGACAAACTTACATCTTCAGGTTTAGGTGACAAAACTACGACTTCTTTAGGTTTAGGCAACAAACAATGTTATGAAAGTTATAAAATAAAGCATGTCAGCAGGTTTTATATCCACCACCATGGCTGTATAAACAGAATGGTAGATACTGTTTGCTGTAGCACCATTTTCATTGGTTGTCATTTATACATCTAATTTTCATTTGTACATCTAGAATTGTGGTTCTTGAAGTCGCACATGCGTAGGTCTACAACGGTGGGTCTGCAGGGATAGAGTGTCACATCGCTGTCTTGGTTTTTTATACCATCTTTTGTCGATCTACCACGTTAATAGATGACAACAGCCAACACTGGGTGTAGTAAGCCCCTATTGACCCACATCTCTTTGCTTATAGTTACTGATAATGCCTTTTTAATGGCCTAAGCATGCATTGGTAAGCATGCATGTATGTGTGTCTTTGTGTCACCTCCAGGTGAGTCAGATTGCTAAAAAAAAAAGAGCTTAAAGTGTAGCAAATATGAGGGTCAGGATTTGAAGTTTGTAGGGGAGGCGAGGAGGAGAAAGCGGGGCATTCCACCGGTCGGGCAAAATATTCACAAGTCCAAGCCACTGAAGCGTGTCTGACCGGTCTTTTGTGTTTCCACCAGGCAGGCCACAGTTCCAAAGCAGCAATTAAAAGCAGGACCTTTTCACCCATAATCCCTCTGACCTGGACGCCCATACCCAATCCCTGCAGATGTTCCCGTCTCTGCTTTCGCCTGTCGTGTTGCTCATTTTCGCCCTTGTCCAGCAAACTCTCCAAAAACACTCAGAAACTCGGCAACACAAAGACGCTTCCCTCCATCTGTGTTTACATCAAGACGCTGTGGAAAGAATGCTAAAAGTTTTATTGTTGAAAAATCTGAGCACAGAGATCCTAGTTTGAATGTCACTTTCATTTAATGAAGAAACGTATGTACTCACAAGACAGACGCAGAATTTTTAAACACATGAGACAGCAGAGAAATAAGCATCTGTACATGAGGACTACCTTACAGAACCTGCATCAGCAGCCTGGCACAAAAGAAGGAATTACAACTAGGCATCGGTTGCTGTTGTTACTCAAAATAAATGTTAATTTCATATTAATGTCTTTCCCATGAAATGTCTGTCCTACACCCAATTAGAGAAGAGAGAAAAAGGGAGTATCTTTATTTGTGCTCGACTGTAATCCTTCCGCACAGAAAGGGAGGCGATTAAACAGGTTTAAAATACCACAATTCAGACTGTTCCCTCAGAAAAAAAAAACATTCTTATTTTATAAGCACATTAAGCAAATCAATTTAACATAAATTATACGCCTTGGTGACAAAGGCACCGAGTTGAAAGTCATCGGCAAATTGTACACATCAAAGTGAAACACTAAAATAAACTTTTGCCTTTGATAGAAAAAAAAATGCTGTTTTTTTTTCTTCCTGCAAGCTTAAACGGCTGCTATCAAAAATCACTGCCTTTTGTTATTTAAAGGCTCCATCTGTACAAGCTTAATGCTATGAAACTGCTTAAGGTGTACCTCTGCATTCTGCTATTAGGAGTGCATTTGCAAATGCACCCCACACACACACACAGAGAAACTGAGGGACATTTTTATACAAACTCTTGAAGTGTCTTCTTAGATTTGGCCACCCCCCTCACAGACACGGTACTGTATTTGCGTTCATTTCATTAGGGCGACTGTTCAGTGTCGAGGGCCCCCTGAGGGGGGAGACTGGCAGCGCCGCAGCATTCATCATCATTACATCAGCGACCACCGAGATCTGCTATCTTAGGCTTATCAACGCGGCACAAACGCAGCGCGGCGCAGCGAGTTAGAGGGGAGGGGAGAGATGGGAGATGGAGACGATTGAGGGAGATTGTGAGCAAAAAGTGGGATAAGAGGGGGAGAAAATGAATGGAGGAAGGGAGGAGCATGAGTGTGTGTGTGTGTGTGTGTGTGTGCACCTCACTGCATGCCTGCACATGTTTTCCTGTGTGCACGATGTGTGTTTTCGCACGTTTTCGCAGCTATGCCAACAACATTAAGGGCTCCTGCACAGCTGGAACAACTAAAACACTGAGGGGCAGAGAGGGAGGAGGAGGAGCCCTTCAGCGAGATTAGCTGAATCTAGCAATAAAACAGAATGCGCTGGCTCAGGCTGCGTGTGTTTGCATTGGATAAGGTCAGCGAGGGGATGAGGCCCCTCAAGGAGACAGTGGAAGTGCTCGTCGGCGGTTAGAGGACCTGTCACGACTTCAAAATCCTGACTGTTCCCAAACTCAACAGCTCTCAGAGGAAACCACATACTTAGGTTTCCATGCTGTGTTCGACACCGCACTCATGGCCCTGGAAGGCAAAGGGGAAGGGGGGCGGATTGGGGATTTGGTAGTCGTGGCTCCCATTCACTAGAGAAACTTAACATTGTGCCCAGATGGCACTAAGTCTGGCCTACAGCTGATGGGGACCAGCCCCTCAAGTAAGGGCCATTTAGCAGGAATTAGTCACACCCCGCCACACACACATACACACACATATATGAAATCCCAGAAATGCACATGCAAACTGGTTTAGAGCTCGGCCTTCTCACCCCTTTTGTATACTGTGACATGTCTGATCTATTAAGACTGTCAGTCATATGTTTCTATATCATCCCAAAATGACTCCCAGTTTTTACTGTAACGTTGTAAAACTTTATTAAGATGATTTATTGGTTTACTTTTCGAATCAGTAAATCATCATGTGAATACTGCATGGAAAAATGCATAGTTTGTGCTTTTCCTGCATAAAAGTGATAGTTTGGGTGCTTTGCGGTACGCCCCCAGTTTGGAGAAACAGACAGGAGCAATACAGTGCTGTGGATGGGGATGGCAGAAAAATGTATTTTAACCACCTAAAAGTATGAAAAAAAAACTAGATCTGTTTAAGTGTACGCTATATTTAGAATATTTTCACCACTTTATCTTGGCGTCGGGCAGCGCTTTCCTTCTCCTTTGTGATGGGGAACTGACCCTAGATACGTCTCACTTTCAGTTCAGTTCGGCGTTGGAACACTTAAACTGATATGATATTTTTTAGGTGGACCTTTTTTTTTTATTTGGGTGGCTAAAATATGTTTTTCTGCCATGCAGGTCCACATGCCAACCATCATCTACTGTAAGTAATACACCAACTATGGATATACTATGAGGTACTTATCCATAGTTGATGTGTTAATTACAGTGGATGATGGTCGGCATGCCCAAAGCAGACAGGAGCACAAGCACCAGAGGAAAGCAATACAGTTCTGTAGCTGGACGGGGACGGCAGAAAACTGTATTTTAGCCACTTAAAAGATAAGCAAAACAAACAAAAAACAAAAAAATTGATATCTGAATCAGAATATTTTCTGATTGCAAACTGAAGTGAAAGTGAAATCTATACTGTTTTTGTCATCTGGATTTGGAAAATTAATTATTTTCAGTTCAGTTCCTCGTCAGAAAGGAAAGGGCTAATGGCAAGATGTAAAGTGAAAATATTCTAAATATAGCGTACATTTGGCTACACCGATTTTTTTAGGTGGGCCTTTCTTTTAGGTGGCCAAAATATGTTTTTCTGCCGTCGCTGTCCACAACAGTACATTGCTTTGCTCCGGTGCCGGTGCTCCAGTGCTGCTTCTCCAAGCTGTAGCTGTCACCTATTACAGATAATACACCTACTGTGGCTAAATACCACATACAACCCAATGTGAAAACACCCCAATTATCCCTATAAAAGACCTACTTAACTTTAATTTAACTTTCCACCTGAGGTCCAGTATTTTAATGGCACTCCAAACAATCTGGACTGCTATCACAAACACGCTTCACAATATTTGAATAGGAAAAAGCCTGTGCAAATGAGGAGGAGTGTTTGTATTTTTTTGTCAAGGACAAACAGCGCAACAACACAGCCCATCAGTAGCGTTCAGCAGAGCTAATAAGATTATCCTCGCGTGTGTCTTGGTCCCTCAGACCTCTCCACTTGAGATGCGTCAGAGGGCTGGCATGGGACCCGGTGCGTCGCAGTGCCGAATGAGCCGAGCGCATCTTACATTCCTGGGTAACAAACCCAAACGATGTAATCGCGATGCTTACACGATGCTTCTTTTGCGCTCGCTACCCAGTAGATAAGGAGCAAATAAAGCGTGCGCCACAATGGAAATCTTCTGCGTGTTTTCCCCACAGCCCCCTGCTTATTAAGATTATTTATTTTTGACTTTGCGTTTGTTCGTGAGCCACTTGTGTCAAGACGAGTGGGGCTGTGAGGAGCGAGACAATGGATAATGCAGGCAGCTTTGTTGCACTGGTGGCCCAGTTATGCGGTATTGGTTTCCCCTCTGCTCTCTCCTCCTTTCTTCCCATGCTCCTAAAACGTAGAGCCTTTTGTTTGATCAGACGCTTTCCCTGATGCTTGAGAAGAAGGAAAAGATGCTTGTTCAGCCATTTAAGTGGACGCCGAAGCAAACAATGCAACCTATTACTTCAGCAAAATACTGTAAAGGTCCTCCGGCAGAAAAGATTTTTCTATATGCAAAAGTTTTTTCTCTTGAACTTTACTTTCCCTACTAGAACTTTGCTTGTATCTACATAAATTCAGTTTATTATAAAATCAGTTTGCTCTATAGCTAAGGTTTGCACTCGAGTGGCCCCTGCGCATGGCACCCACTGTAAAGCAAGAAAGAAAGTGAGGTCTGTATCCTGTCAGCGGGCCTCTCATCTCCAGTGAAAACAGTCTTCATACAAGGCGTTAGAGAGCGCTCTGCACGATGCCACAACCAGAGCGCGACAACAACATCCTTCACTGCGAAAGAGCACATGTTACGCTGCGCTGTTTGAGAGCACACTTCCTATGTGTGTGAACATGGCACAGGGAGGAAGAGGAGAGGGACTGTGTTTGAGAGTGCTGCATGACGCTAGCTGTGTATAGGAGTCGGATGCACCAGGTGCTCTATACGCCTCTCAGTATGCAAGTGCGATCACTGTGTGTGCAGAACATAAATAAGAGAGGGGGACCCCAGGGAGGGGATGAGTGGAGGAAGAGAAATTCCTGTACTGATGAAAACCTCACACACAAGCCGCCACCTCCTCCTCCTCCTCCTCTTCTTCTTCCTCACACGTGCACTCAGAGGAGGATCAAGCAGATGGATGGTCTTGTGTGAGTGTAGTGGCAGCAGGTATGGCTCTGACAGAGGGTCTTCACCCTAAAACAACGAGTATTTGAGGCGACTGAGGGCAATATGTAGAGCTACAGGTTACAGAGTCATTATGAAACTCTCCTGCTCACTTGTTCATCCCCTCCTCGCCTACTCTCATTCTTTCCCTCCTCCTTTCTATCTCCCTTCATTCCTTTGTGTCATTGGGATAAGTGTTGGAGTGGAGTGAGTCAGTGCTGCTACGTGATTAATGACGGGCCCTGCCGTTCTTCGGGGCCCAGCGCTAACAACAGCCAGGGGGCAGCGCGATAATGCACAATAATAAAGCCAGCAGACAAACAGCCAGGCAACGCCAGGCCTATTAGCCAGCCCCATCAGGACGGCTAAGTGAGAAATTAGCCCTTCCCAAGCTCCGCCACGATTCATCAAGTGCTGCCCCTGAATCCCCCCTCAAGAAGTCATAATGTTTACTTAAAGACCGGCCCCGATGCCCCAGCGGCGAGCTTTATTGGCTCTTATTAATTCCCGTTCTGGCCCTCGCGGCCATGCCATTTAAAGCGAATTAAAGGGGTGAAAATTGGATGAGATGAAGTTGTCTTAGTGTTTGGCTCTCGCGTGATAAAGCCGGACCTAAATGGAGGGAGGCTTGGGAAAAATAAGAAGGGAGGGCAAGCAAATCGGCATGTAAAGGAATGCTGAATGAAGCTATCCTGAAATGTGCCGCAGTCAGTCAGAGGAATGCAGTGAGAGAGAGAGAGACAGAGAGAGACAGAAAGACAGACAGAGAGAGAGAGGAGGGGAAAAGGAAGAGAAAAGGGAGAAATGGCATCGCTTTAATGCTAGACTTCCTGTGTGGAAGGGAGCTGATCCAGAAGGGTAACACCGGGTCACACATTCCACAGATGCACGAAACGAAATGATTCTGTTGTATCTTCGTATTCTCCTCGTCTGTCATCGGACGGGTTGAAAAATGCAGTAAAATAAGGTTACTCTATCAGCGCTCCAACGTTATTTCAACATGTCGGTGACGGACAGGAGGACGGAGGGGAGGGAGTACACTCCACACAGAGTGCATGCCTTTCAAACAACAGAACAATGAATCACACTTACACAAACAGTGATTAAATGGGTCTATTTTCATCAGCATGGTCAGATGACCCATTATTTAGAGCTTTTATTTTATCTGTTGCTGAAATGCTTGGCTGATAAGTTGAATCATGTAGTCGCTTATCTATAAAAATGCTAAATATTTGCTGGTTCCAGCATTTTTGTCTGTTTTTTATCATTGTAAACTGAACATCTTTGGGTTCTATGAACTTCTAATGAGCACTTTTCACTAGTTTCTGACATTTTACACACTAAATGATTTATTGATTCATGGAACAACGTATCCTCATAAAACGATTCATTACGAAAATTAGAGAATTACGTGTTTTCCTACAAATACCCGGCAATACATGCATACAGTCTTTTCAAAATAACTTCCGTCTTCACAGGAAACGAGGTGGCGTAGTGGTTAGTGCTGTCGCCTTGCAGCAAGAAGGTCCTGGATCCGATTCCCGGTCCAGGCAGGGCCTTCTTGTGTGAAGTTTGCATGTTCTCCCCATGTTCATGTGGGTTTCCATCAGGTTCTCTAGTTTGCTCCCAACACCAAAACATCAGAAAGTTGCATCAGGAAAGACAAACTTATGCCAAATCAATGCACGGCTCAATGATCCTCCAGTGGAGGCAGCCGAAAGACAAACAACACCATCACAGGAAACAACTTGGTTAGGTTTAGGCAACAAAACTACTGAGTTAGGTTTAGGGAATGATTATGGTCTGGGTTAAAATAATTTTGGAAGTGGCGTTACTGAAGTACAGAAGTTACACTGACTTCTGGTTTCACACAGAATACAAACCCCAGCCTCCTGGACAAAACTCTGGTGTTTTTTGGGAAATCTTGGGAAAACTAGCAAAAACTTTTGCGGGACTCGTTGCCTTACAACCTGTCCTAACCTTAACCATTCGTGGTCAATGCCTAACCTTAACTATTCAAGCTCAATGCCTAACCTCATCTCACCAGAGTTTACCAACTCATGGGTTACCTTCTACACATAACTGTGATTTTGTGGGATATATACGAACTAGAGTGCATTACTTTTCACAGGTACAGCTACAAACAGTTTAGGAGAACAGCCTGAATGGAAGCAGATTAACTGATAACAGCCCAATATTTTCCTGATGTCTTGTCGCATTTGCTGTTTTAAAAGTTTTCTCTTCGTTGTATGAGTAGTAGTGCTTTCATGTGAAACCACAACACTGATTGGGTTGACCGGCCCTTGTGCAGGCTGTAAGTGGAGCACAAGAGTCTCATCCATGTGAGTGGTGGGTCTGTGTTGCGGGCTTGGCGGCAGGAGAGAGTGTGTTCTATAGTAGTATGGGGAGTATACGGCAGCGGAGGTGTGAGATCAAAGATAGCTGAAGCTCAGAGGGAGTCCCGGAGACTTCTAGCTCCCTGACGGCTCTCCCAGCAGCAGCGTCAGGAGACAACTCTCTCCCTTCACTTTCATATCAGCCACAGAGCCCCCCATCCCTCTGCGCCGGCTCATACTGTAGGCTACACACACACACACACACACACACACACACACACACACACACACACACACACACACACACACACACACACACACACACACACACACAGGAAGTCTCAGAGGATTTGGCAGTGCTGTGAAACCTCCACCCCACCTACAGCAACACACACGCTGTTGCTCATCAGAAACACGCAGCTGCTGAATATTTGGGATTTTGAAAGAGTTCGGAAGGAACTCGCTCAGTCTCCCAGAGAAAAAGACTCACGCAACTCCGAGGCGATATCACGCCACACAACACTGGAACGAGATGCCGTAAACCTTGCAGAGTGTTTGACAAAAAACTTCCCGTAAACTCCAAAGAGCACAGTCACAAAATGGCCCCCTGAAAATCCCCGGCATAAAGAGCTAGGAACAAGACTGTCATTAGACAGGCAGCCCCCTCAGGCCCGCCGACTTCATCGCGAGGAAGCCAAACATCTGGGTGTATTTACTCGTTTCAGCTGTTTGCAACCCCGCCTCGTATAAATCTGGGAGCTGGAACACCATTGCTTAGGACAGCTCCTAAACAAACACGCTCAACGCTTGCCGCCTCACTCACTCACTCCCCTCCGCACGCTTGAGCATCCCAACCGGAGCCGGGCCGGCAAATAAATTCACTAAGGATGAAGAGGAGGAGGAGGAGGCCTTAATTGGAGCGTTTGACGGGTGCCTGGGGTTAATTGGGAAGCATGGAGAGCAGCTGGCTCCGCTGTGGAAGTTGAGACAGGGATAATAAGTTCACCCTTTGCAGGAGAGACAGTTAGTGATGAATCAGATCAGAGGAACAGTGTACAGTGTAATCATCCTCACATCTCCCCTCCTCCACCCTGCTCTCCTGACAAGCAGAGACAACCTAGCTCCCAGCTACGCAATCTGGCACCTATCACACACAACTGGCAGATCACCACACACACGTTCATTCAGCTAATCACTCACACACACAATCATTCTTACCTCTAGGACACAGAACCTAGTTTATCAGTTCGCCGGTCGATGTATGTAAATCTCCCCAACAATGTGTGTACTAATGGCTTATTACCCTGCGTTAGCTGGTTTGCATTGATCTCTGCGCCAGAGGGAAGCGGGGAAACTAGAGCAGTTCGCTGCTCATATGTACCGAGCAGGACTATAATCACATCCCAGCTTGTTTCAATAAAAGCAACATTAGCATAAACCATCTCAAACACACTAAAACCTTCACCCCCGCTCGGTCCGTGCAAGAAAAAGGGGGAAAAAACTTTCCTGGATTACAGGGTAATCAGGGCCATATGGGATGGGTCTGCATAACTTCTCTGAAGTGTACAGATTGTCTCCACAGATTATGACTTTCTACAATTTTTTTCCAGAGGAGCAAATCTTTAGCCAGAGAGAAAAGAAAGTGATTCTCTCTGGGAACTAGTAGCTGCAAAGGGTTTAGGTATAACACCAAACTGGGTTCCTTGTGCTGGGAGGGTGGCTGAGGGAGCGTTCGGGGGCTGAAGGAAGCCCAGGTAGAGTCATAGGCAGTAATGGGAGGAGACAGGGACTTAGAGCGCCACACAAAAGCCAGGCTTTATAAATAATTCCAAAAGCTAACAGGATCCCTTGTATGTGTGAATCTGTGAAATACATTCACACATGAATGCACACACACACACACGCACGCACGCACACACACACACACACACACACACACACACACACACACACACACACACACACACACACACACACACACACCAGGGGGAATACACACTCCACCACTGGGGCTGACCTGCCTCGATTGGTAAATTTGGGTTCTTGCATAGATGATGCAAAAAATAAAAATAAAAGGTCCATTTCAGCAACGCACACACACACACACTGGCACACTCACTCACTCATAATGCAGGGCAGCAAAGCACACCGGAGACCTGTCTTGTAAATCTCTTTGTGAAAGCAGCTTTGGGGGGTAGACAGGGGCTTACACACTGAGCCCTGAGGTAGAGCTACAGACTCCACTCCCTCTAACCCCCCCATGGTCTTTCTCCCTCTCCCACACACATACTCTTCCTCACTTTCCGTCTACCCCACATTTCCTGCCCTTCTCTCGCTCCCTCCCATTCTCCCCTCTCCCCTCTCTCCTCCCCTCCGTCCCAGCCCGGGCTCCAGAGCGCTGGTCCTTTAGCCCCGCAGGCTCCCGTGGCGTTGCGGTGACTAATGTCCTGCCTTTGCTCAGACAATGAGTTTGAGTCTGAGCCGGGAAAGTGTTGAGGAGGGAAAAAGACTCCGGCACCTTTTGACAAATGGAACCCTTCGCACTCCTGTGCCCACTGAGGGAGGCTTTACAATGTCGCGCTCCACGCTCCGCGTCCTCCGAGGGGACGGCTGCAACCCGCAAAGCCGCATCTGGGGGGAACATAATGAATTCTTTGGGAACCTGGCTTTCTTCATGAATAAGATATATTTCCAAAGCATGTCGACCCCTCTTAATAAAAACACCAGTCTGGCAGGAATAGCCAAAGCCGTTTTAGGGCCCCGTGTACACGTTAATATTTCTGTTTCTCTATAAATTTTCTCGGGCCCACTTCTTTTCCAGGCCTGTCACTGTAAGGCCAATGCTGCATTTTCCCTGGAAGCTGGAGGAGCCATGATGACAAACTGTCATTAAAAACGGCTGGAGTTCCTCTCTTCCAAGGAACTCAAACTCCTGGATGCGCCCTCCTCTTCCCCACACACCCTACCCCCCATGCAACCCTGAAAGGAACTGGGCTTTGTCTGAGGAGCAAAGGAGAGAGGAATCCCCCCCTCTTCAACTCTACCTCCCCTCCCCGAACCCTGTTCCTCACTCCCTGTGGAGTATTGTTAAAACACAGCCCCCTCTCTTTCCGTGGCCCGGGCTCTTAAAACAGCGTGCTTTGCATGAGAAAAAACGATTAGTCTTCAAATGCTGTGCTGTCAAAGGAGGGCTCTTTCAGGTCGGGGCAGAAATTTGCTCAGATAGTAGAGTTCCCCCTTTTGTTTTTCTAAGATGAGGCATTATTAGCACCGGGGTCTGTTAGCATTCATTGCTGAGAAGAACACACTAGAGGGGTTTATATATGGGATGCCTGCCCCCCTCTGCTTTTTCCAACTTGCAGAAGGAAATGAAGGAGCAGAGTGGGGGAAGAGGTACTCATCTAAACATGTTTGGAGAGGAGAGAGAATGTCCGGGCATGTGCTTCTTTCAGGTATTAACCTTGGGATTTACATTTGACATTCAAACAATAGACCCCTCCTTGACCTCCACTCCAGGATGCAGCAATACTCGGGGCTAACTCCCACTGAAAGACAACTAAGCAGCATGGGATTGCAAACACATGGGGTGCACATTGTGAGCATTATTGCATGACAATGCGTAACTTAATTACTGGTGTAAGGGCAGGAGTTTTGTCTGGAAAATGCACAGTTAACAATATAAGCGTTTCTTGCTCAGTGGAAGAAAAAAAAAAAGTGTGTGTGTAGAGGTGTGTTGGGGTAGACAGAGCCTGACTCACGGCTTCACACATCAAGACGCAGGGGGTAAGTGACAGATCATTGTTCACAGCAAGCGGCTAGTTCATCTGTCCCCCCACTCACCACCCCGGCCGACGAAGCGCGGACCCCCTCACGGATGCCACAACCAGCTCCCATCAAAGCTGACACAATGCCACATCTGCAATAATAACGGCCCCTGCCCCGGGAAACTGTGCTCAACTTTACACGCAGCCCGCAAGCAAATGGGCCCCCAAACCTGAAGCACTTCACCTCTTGCTGCTACACTTCACACCGCAGACTTAAACGACATTTTTTACGGCGGCTACAGCAAACAGAGGTGGGGACGAGCGGCGCCCACATGCAGGCGTGACCTGTCCTGTTTCTCCTCAAGTGTGTGAGAAAAGAAAACGCAGCCGCTGAGCTGGCACGCTCTACGTTTTCGCACACAGAACCGGCATATTTGCAATAAAATTACCATGACCTACAACGGGGCTTATGTTGAGCTGTCAGACACAACTTCTTCGATCGTAAATTCAAATCATTTACTGTTTTCACTCTTTTTTTTATTGTGGTGCCTCACTCTGGGAGAGCAGTCGACCAGACTAATTGTCAGGTCCAGTTGGAGTTTCCAACAGGCCAGAGCCATGGAAAACAAACCAGCCCTCTCTGCTAAAGCAACGTGAGCTCCCACTTTTTTTCCTCCCATTTCATATTTCTTCAGACAAATGAAAAAAAAAAAAAAGTTGCTTCCACAAGAGAGGGAAAAAGAGACAAAATAAAAACTAAAGATATGTGTATGAGTGGGAGAAGAAGAGCAGTGTGAAGAAGCAGCATGTACATGCATGCAGTGTGAGTGTGGTGAGTGTTGTGTGCTGTTTGCAAAAACCCCCTGAAGATTCCTGAATGTGAGTAATATACATATCTAAAATTACAGCGTGATATCTCGAGCCTCACACCCTCTTCATCGCCACTTTCCCCCACAAAGTACGCACGCCTTATCCAAAGACATCACCCGGCTTGAAAGGTGCCTTTAGCAGGCTCCTTGAAGCGGGGAGCGGGGGTCCCGCTCTGGGACAATGATGGTTGAGGTGGAGGGGGAGCCGGGGGAGCAGGAACACATAGCATATTAAATCTGCTGGCGGAGCTGGGTCGTCCGCACGGAGAGCCAGAAGAGCCAGATCTGAGGCATGCCCTGAAGGGATGGCTGGGCCTGGGGATTAGGAGGCCAAGGAGAAGCCCTTGCGAGCTCGAAGACCCCTTCTTGTCTCTGCTCGCACGCAAATGCATCCAGACGTTTTGACGCTTCTCAGGTTTGCCGTCTCAGCCCAACTTTTCATAGCATTCCTCCTCGCAAACCACACCACGCCACACACACACACATTTCCACCCGCTCTCATGCACAGCCTCTTTTTTTCCCCCTCAATCACTACCTCTGTCTGACTTGTCCTCTTTCTTTCCCCCACTGTGTCTGTTTCATTTGATGTCAACATATCAAAGTACCAAATCATCAAAGTGGGAGATTTCTTTTGGGGGCCATCTACTCGACTACGCGAGTTACATGCAAGGGAAGCAACAGCTAATCAAATAATGTGGGGAATTACACCAAACTTCCACTGGTCAGGTGCTTTCTGTGTATGTTAAAAGTTAGACTAACTGTCATTATTTACACCTCAGTGTGGAAAAACCTGCAAAACAACACTAAAAATAAACCTCATTATCTTAAGGAGAATCAACTTCCTCACATTAACTCGTTTTAACAAAACATTTGCCATCTCTTTGAGGGCTCCAGGTTGCAGCATTTGCACAACAACACAGCTCATTAAGGCCTCTTGCATACAAACCTGATAACAGGTATTCTTCCTGCAGGCAGGGTGTAAAAGGCCCGAGGACACAAGCTGCATGAATGCAAGGCCCTTAAAAAGAGGAGAGGGCCATACTTCAAAAGCTAATAGCACGTCATCTCCCCGCATTAACATGACAGGCCTTATTCTGCCAGGTCACCAGGTCACCACGGATGTTCCGTCGCTATGCATAATTTTACTTAAAGGAGTGCTTAAAGTTGAGATAAAGCAGCACGCGGCTGCTATCTGACGGACTGACTCGATAGCCGCCTGCTCCTCACGCGTGGAGCTTTAGGAGCAGCGAGCGGCGATGATGCATCTCTGCTGGCTACAGTAAGCGAGTGGCTCCGAGTTGTGCATCTCATTCCAGCAGATTAGCATCTTAAACACTGCTGCATTCATCACTGCTGCTGCATCATAATGAGACAAAGTCCCCCCCCCTTTTTTTTTTTTTTGGTAAAGGTGCACCTGTTTGACATCCGTATCCCCCTTTAGGTAAAATCCAATATCACAAAAACAATGTTAAACATTATCATATAATATTCACACATATTTATAAATGAACTGTCATTTTTTTTATAATATGAAGCAATTTTATATGTTTTATTATATATCACATTCTTTGTGTAAAACAGAAATTTATTTTTTGTTGTTCTACAGAATATCAAATCAAAAAATGTCACAGATTTCTCTGTCATCAATCAGTCACTGGATATTATTTTATTTTATTATTCAAATCATATTTAATTTAAAAGCTTGTGGAAAATGTATCATATATAATATTTTAGTAAAGTCCAAATTTTTGGCCTCAATTAATAATTATGTAGAAGTAATTATATGGTATTTTAAGTATCAGTTTAATTTCAAAATTATTAGGAAGTCACAAGCAACAAAAAGCAAAACATATAGGGGAGAAATACTCTTTGTTTAATTACAATAAAGAAAATAAAAATTACAAATGATTCTCACAAAGTAAATATAAAATATTAAGGTTCAAATTTGAGGCCTGATCCAGCTTGTCATTCTTTTCCATATTAACTGAGCTGAATCATTGACATGACAGTGATTCCTTCCCTGTGAGAAGTCATTTAGTTATCATAAATAAAATAGGGGCCATATTAAATAACAGTTTATGTGACCCTTTTTTATTTTATTAGAAAAGAGCTGACAAACCTCTGCTCCGAGCCAAATCCACAGCCAAGATGAATGATGGATGAGCCCCATAAAAAAAACAACTAAAAGGAGATTTTTATCTGTGTGGACTTGTGCTGTTAAACATCTCATTCGGCGTGTTCGTCTCAAGGCAGCCAGACCTGCGTTAATAATTTGCCAAGTGTCAAAAAAGAAAGGAGGATTTGAGCTGCACCGCATGGCTGAGCACCTCGGACCCTCGTCGTCTGTGTGAAACCCGAGAGCAGACAAGCAGATAAAATGTGGAACAGCTGGCGAGGACAGGAGGGAAACTTTCAAACAAATATCCGCACATGTGGAGGCTCGGGGGCGCTTGCACGTTTTCATGTCCCGCACCCCCAAAAACACTTCTGTTAGAGAGGGCTGTCTAAAAAAGGGTCATTGTTTTAGTTTCTTATCAATTTATTTGTGCCAAATGACAAGTTGACATATGGTTCTCCACTGAAGAGAGCCTCAATTACAGATTAAATATGGCCATACAATTATAAAGTGCTTTTCTATGGTAAAACCCAGCAGAAAAGCTCTCTAAGAAGAGCACTGGCTCTGTTATAAACTGTGTTCAAGAGACTGCATCAACAGTTTCTTTATTAGAAATCCGAGGAATTCTAATAAACTAAATTACAGTGACTTTACTGCATTTCTAATTTTGCTTGGGGCCCCACATGGACCCCTGCAGGTCCACAGACCCCACTGTAATGGGCTTAAATTTCTCTGAGCACATGCCTTCAAACACGCCATGCCTTACACATTTTTCTTTTTAAGGTGAAACACGCAATAATTCCTAAACTTTCTCATGCAAATTGTCAGATTGAAATTGAAAGATGTTCTGCTTCTTAATGTTTGGACCCTTGTCAGGTTTCCAGATACTGACACTTATATTAAATAAAATGAAAGAGCACAGGAAACACACTGCAATTTTGAACTTGTTCTTTAAAAAATACATATCAGCTGCAGAATGTTAAACTAAATGAATTGTTAATATGGACTTTTTTACAGAGCAAACACTTATTGTGCGTGTCAAAAAATGGCCTTTAAGATCTGAAAAAAACTATTTAAAAAAGAGATGTTTATAAAATTAAATATGTCTAAATGTTAAAGGTCAAAGGTCAGTGACAGGCTTGGTTGGATTTACCAAAATAAAAGTGTGTTCAGTAAGTGCGCAGACTCTAACAGGATAAACCGAATCAATAACAGATACTGAAATATGATCACACGTGCACATAAATATGCACCCCCCACCCCCCCCACCCCCACGCGCGTTTCTATAGGCAAAAGTCCCATAAAGTTTCTACAGGAAACTTTCAGCTCAAAACTCGCATCAGAATCACACGTGTTTCCACAACTCACCAAACATCCATTACTACCAAACTTCATGCCACTTTCAGACCAGTTTGAAAACGCACATCTGTCTGTGGGATACTTGTTAAGTGTGCCATCCGGGTTTTCCAACAACCAACGCTTATTTCACAGAGCATAAATCACACACCCAGGCCAAGTAACACAAGACTGCTGCGTTTTCTTGCTGTTTTCGGGGGGGATCCTATACTCTGATCATCGCTGTTTAAAAAGCTGCTGTTTCCCACAAGTGTTTCCTCTTTTTAATCGTTTCTTAACTTGTATATGAAACCTCATCAACTGCTTCACAAACTTTAAACTCCAGACAAATACGCGCAACAATGTTCCGCCTGTTTTTGGTGAGATTTTAACAGATTACTTACTTCTTTCTGGGTGATCCCCCCTCTAATTCTTGACTTTATTTATCTTCACAAGTAAAAATAAAAGCGGTTTGTCTTCTTTCTTCGGCTTCTTCTCTTGCTAACTTGCAGATGTGCCTCTGGAGTTGCCTGGGACTTTTTTTTTTTACGCAGCAGCAACTCCAACTCCAAAGCGGCGCAGCCAGACTTTTTCCTCTCGCCTGTCTTTCTCCTCCTTCTCACAGTTTGCTGAGTCCAACCACCGCCGGACCAACACCATCAGCCTGCCGAGGATATCTGCCGATAGCAGACCGCAGATGTGCGTGAAAACAACATAAGCGTGAGAGGAGAAGCGCGTGGAGAGTTGTTATTACATTTAGTGCGCTTTTTCGAGGAGAAGAGAGAGAGAGGGAGGGAGGGAGAGAGAGGGCGAAGTGTGGGACTCCAGCTGCTCCTTCCCTCGCCTGACTCCTCCCTTCGGGTTGCTCCCTCCTTCACTCACTGCCTCCCTCTTTTTTTGCTGTCTGTATCCCTGTATTTCCCTTTTGCTTTCTTTATTTCCCTCCCAAAGCCAACATTTTTTAATCCTACAGTCCGAATATTACAATTTAAGGAGCATAAACCCACATTACACTCAGTTCAGCCACCGTCCTCTTCTTCATAGGCCTGGAGCACAACTCTGCAACTGATCCAAGTAATATAATGAGGGAAAAATGTGTTTACACTGACAAGAAAGTTAAATTTTGATCATCTTTGGTATTATTCTCCTGTTTATTTTCAGCTTATCTGTCCGTATAACTTAGCTATGAGTGGTTGAATGAACCTGGGTATGTAATGCACCATATCAAGGACTCTGTTTTATTTTAAAAAACATAATTTCATCTGCTGAAACTGCCACTTTTTAAACGACAGCAAAAAATATGTGTTCCTATGTACATTTACATAATTCCTTATAATAAAATGACTTTGTAGTACAACTCTGCTTCTGACCCAAGTGAGGGAATTAAAGGAAATGTGTTTTCACAGACATAAAAGTCAGATTTTGATCAACTTTGGCATTGTTTCCCTGTTTATTTTCTCCTGCTGTGTTCATGTAACTTAGCTATGAGAGGCTGAATGAACCTGGGTACGTAATGGACCACATCAAGGACTCTATTTCATACAAAACATTATGGTTTCACCTACTAAATCTGCCACTTTTAAAGGCAAAAAAATATGTTCCTCTGTACATTTAAATAACTTGTTATAATTAAATGTCTTTGTAGTACAACTCTGCAAGTGATCCAAGGTAGGAAATTAAAGAAAATGTGTTTTCACAGACATGAAAGTCTTATTTTGATCATCTTTGGCATTATTCTCCTGTTTATTTTCTCCTTGTCTGTCCATGTATCTTAGCCACAAGTGATTTCACCTGCTGATTCTGCCTTTTTTTAAAGGAGAGCAAAAAAGATGTGTTCCCATGTACATTTACATAAATCCTTATAATTACATGTCTTTGTAGAACAACTCTGCTTCTGATCCAAGTTAGGAAATTAAAGAAAAATATGTTTTCACAGACATGAAAGTCAGATTTTTGATCATTATTCTCCTGTTCATTTTCTCCTTGTCTGTCCATCTAACTTAGCTATGAGTGTTTGAATGAACCTGGGTACATAATGGACCTAATAAAAAACTGATACTATTTTTTCCTTCCAAATACTGATTCGGATACCTGAACCTGCAGATACCAGTGTGGTTAAACGAATATATATAGTTATTATTATGATTATTATGATTACTATTATTATGAGGGATGTACAGATCCAACTTTTCCATATCTTGTCTTTGGGTGCCAGTCGATACCTGAGTACCGATCTGATACCAATGTTTAATTAATTAGCTAAATGTCTCACTGAAGTGACTGGGATCATTCATTTATGTGAATGGAAACATCAGGCTTGACGTAAACATTGCTTTCCTAACTCTAACTAAACTAAATGTAACAAATAAATACAGAAATATAAATTTACTGAATTATTTATTTGGAAAAAAATAATCAAACCCTCACCAGCAGTTCGGTGCTAGGCCTTGTGGATTTTTCAGTTCATCCGGTTGCCTTTTCTCTATCGATTAGTGTAATTGTTCTTTTTGTATAGCGATGGTTACACCTGACAGTATAAAAACTCTCTCTCCACCTCCGTACACTTGTACTTTGAATGTAATTCATTTGCCAAAAATGCGACAAAATGCACAATAAACAAAGTTAAAGCTGAATTTGGCTGATAGCATTTATTTTTCTATGGGTATCATGATATTGTTCTTGTGAATTCCTTTGGCCGTGATAATTGTGTATAGTGAAAATCTGATATTGATATTATATGATATGATTATATGATATCTGATATTTTAATTGCATGGCTGAAATATAAGCCAACTGTTTGGATTTGTTTGTGAGAATCAGGCAGATATTTGTTGTATCATAACCATTTTTCATATTAACTTCATAGTGACTTTATTGCTTTTTTTGCCCAGGCTTTTTCCTCAATTACCCACTTTAAAAAATTACATCATGGAGCTCAGATATTTGGAAACTGTGGATTTATGAGAGCTAAAATAAAAGTCTCCTGTGCTCGGCCCCTTCAGAGTGATAGCTACTGTAACGCTGCCGTAAAGCAGAGGGAAGCCCTCCTGTAGGGTGAGGTCATAATCAATATACATAATCAATATACAGGGAAATTATGTGGTAAGAGAGGTCTTTAGGGTGCTGTTCCAATCAATGAAGAGGTGGGAGTTTGGAGAGGAAAATCACCGGTTAATCGTTTAAGCAGGATTTGAATGTGTGTGTGGCCGAGAGGTCAAGTCCATCCAGACACAGTTGGTGTGTTTATCCTGATTGTAACTCACATCCAATTAGCTGCTGTGTCAAATAGAGACGTCTGTAATTTAACGGGATTTTAAGGATATTCTATAATCACATTTTTGATGCTTATTATGCAAATAAAGGCTGCATTGACTAATTACCGCCTTAATCAATCAGAGCCGTCTGTCACAACTGTCAACATCTTTGTCATCAATAAACCCCCAAATGTTTAGAAGAGGAAGACAGATTTTGAATGTAGAATCTGGGGCGACTATGATGAGTCTTAAATATTACAGTGCTTCAGCTCAAATAGTGTCTCTGTTCATTAATAAATCCTCAGATACAGATGCATAAAATGTCAAAATAAAAGCACAAACGTTTATATTTGATGATTTGATGTTTAACTTGTCACTTTAAGATGAGCCACGTGGTTGCACTTTTTCATTTATTGTATGGTTACTGTCTTGTTATCGCGGGAGTATGTTTTATTTTGTGTCTTATGTGATTATACGGTATGTTTTGTTGTTGAACCATGTGGCAATAAATGACTGAATCTTGAGTCTTTTAAATTACAATCCAGACATAATATGTGAGGCTGAGTTAAAAAAGGACAACTACAGAAATGGTACACTTACACAATGCCAGAATATGAGCTGTGATATAAATCAGTGTCAATATGATGAAATTGCATGTGTCCGTGACGACAGGAAGTCGGGCCGAGACAGTCAAAGGTGCTCTGTAAGACACGACTAATTCTCCTGTCAGTTTGTCAGGCGGTGCTCATCTGGCCTGGACTACACAGAGATAAAGTCCTTGTTATGAATCTCTCAAAGAGAATCCGAGGAACGTGGAGGTGGGGGGAGGACATGAGGGGTAAAGGAGGAGGAGGGAGAGGGGTGCACATGGGCATCAGTAGGGTTAGCGGCTCCCGAAAGTATTTCATCAAAGAGGGCCAGGATCCTGGGGATTGAGATTCTGCCTGGAGGCAAGTAACCAATGGTCTCCCAAGAACATATTCCAAAGTAAGGCTCGCAGAGCCAAAGCACACATCAAAAGCACCTCTGTAGCCAAAGCGATTCTGGAGGAGAGAAAAAGGGGGTTCGGGTCCCTTCTTGGCCCCTTTTAAGCCCCAGATCTCACCCCAATTAAGAAGGAACTACTGTTTGTTCCAGACTCTGGGATCTACAGACAGGGAGGTGTACTCACTAAGGTAGACACACACACAACCAATCACAAGCATGCACGCACTCACATGTTGTCACTTCTCCAGCACAAAAAGAAATGCACTGAAGATCTGCGTCTTCTGCTTATTTCTTAACTGACAGAGCGTTTCCAGTTCGAGGCGTGATCTCACTGAAATAATATGTAGTGCTCAGCGTGTCCACGTATGTTACACGAGTAACAGTAAATCAATACTTGGCAGAATGTTGTGTAGGCATTTGGATTTTTGCCTTTAATTCTCCGCCGCTGGACAGATGTCACTGTGAAATGGATACGGCAGAATAAGCATATTATATCCGCACAGATGTGACTGGTGGAAGGAGCAGAGGAATGACAGAGGCTCCTGTGTCTCACTGCACAACGGCAACGTTTTAAGATAAAGGGACATTTGAAGTGTCTTCACTTGGTTTGAGGTCTTTTAGCACCACTGTGCAAAAATACTCTATTGCAGGAAACAGTCTTACATTCAAAATCTGACTTAAATTACAAGAAAATTTACTTAAAGTAAACTGCAAGTGTTATGTTTATCATATATGCATATTATTGGATTGTTATTATGCGTAAGCTGCATTTTAATGCCATCAAGGTATGATTTTCATGTATACTATATACACCTCACAGATCAACCCTTGGACTTTATTAGGAAACTATTCTAGAGTTACAGAAAAGCCAACTTAAAGGTCCAGTCTGTAGGATCTGGCGGTATGTAGCGGTGAGGTGAGGAGACTACAACCAACTGAAGCCTCTCCCAAACGTGTCGGAGATCTACAGTGGCCGACGCAAAAAACATCTAGAGCCATCTGATGCAGAGTCACTGTGTAGAGCATGTGGGAAGTGAATGGTGAAGCAAGAGAGAGTGAGCGGCAGCGTGCGGTGGAAGCGAGTAACTTTATCAAGCAGGAAAAGTTAACAGAGTTTGGTTTGTCTGTTTTGGGCTGCTGTAGAAACATGGCAGTGGCGGACTATGTACGTACAAACAGCTCTTTATAAGGTAACGAAAACATTAGTATCAGGTGATTATACACTAAAGAAAACATACATTAATTTCTACCAACAGATCCCCCTAATTGTAGCACACTGGTCCTTTAAAGAAGCAGGTTTTTAAGTCTCAGTGGATGTAATGTGAGGGGGGAGATTGTTGAGTCTTGTGAAGGGCTTCGTTTAAAAGGACCGACAACCCTTCGTCGCAACCCAGAGGTCATTTTAAACAATTATCGCCATGGTATTGAGGGAGGACTTGCATTTTGTACTTTTTTGACACCTTATTCCACCCATGCAACGAGCCCTTCACAAGACTGAATAAGCACAGTACACCTGAAGGATCCAAAGAGCAGTGTTTGTTTGACCCATCCACCACCCCTCCACCCGCCCTGAGCGCACTCATGCTGTTATACTAATATACAATACTTCTTCTCTTGCTTCGACCGTCAAATAGCAGCCCAGTTGGGTTTACATTGGAGTTAATTGAATCCCCGTTCATCACATACTGTTGCTAAAGGGTGTCTCCATGCATTGGTTTCTGATGCTGAGGGGCGCTAACCAATCGGCGGCATTTGTATTTGTTGTTCTGAAGGTAAGAAGGAAGGAAATCTCCGGCGCTCACAGATAAAGTGTCTTTTTTATTATACTGGGCAAACAACAAACGTGTTTCAGCAATAAGCCTTCATCAGTGTGACTAGAAGGTAACCCTAAAATTGTGAAAACTAAATTCAGTCACACTGGAGGAGCAGACAGGCCTCGGCTCCAGTGTTTTGAATTTGGGCTGCTGTTACCCATTTTAAAGGGTAGCTGTCAGTGCTACATATCGCTCCTTTAAAATCAACCCTGAACCATCTGAAGGCCATGTGAACGCTGCTCCTTGTTGCACCTTCCTTCACTCCCCATGTTTCCTGGCCTGATAGGTCTTACTCAGTGTTTGCTTGTTCTTAATCTCAGGACGACAAGTGCAAGTGTGCCGAACCAACAAACTACAGCCACCTGACACTGGGACTGTTTGCCAGGGATCAAACAAACAAAGGAGAGCTTCAGTGACCTCTAGTCTTTCCATCATTAAGATGTGTTCAAAAAGTCTTCCTCTACATCCTTCCCTTCAATGTTCATGTTCCTCCTCTCTTTTCTTTTTTTCTGTACTGTACCTGTACACACTTGTACATTGAGGACGCTAAACACATCACCCCCCCGGTGTCAAGAGGCATGAGTGGGCCCATTAGTGTGAATGACTGATAAGACTCTCAGCTCCCAATAATCAGAAAAGGATATTTGCAGTTATTTTGAATCCGTCAGAAATAATAAACGCCAAACTATATCCACTTGGGCTATTTAAGCAATTTCCCCGTGATAACATCCCGCAGGGATTTCATGTGGATTCCAAATGACGACATAATAAAACCACGACGCCTGCACCCCCTTATCAGGCTGGATTAAAAGGGAATAATGAAACAGAGAGGGTTTGGAGCCTTGTGTGGCATGAATATGATTATCTAATGGACTCCAATGGAAAGGCATGTTAATTCCACTTTAACGCGAGACCTTTCCCAGACTATCTGCTGCCCCTGGCTCCTCCTAAGACCCCTCCTCCCTCCCATTTCTCTGCCTCTTTCTCCTCTTCCTTTAAGTTTAAATAATCGCTCTGCTTTTTTTTTCTCCACAGAAGTCATTATGCCCGCCGTCTATCTCTGTGTACGAACGTGAGCATGGGAGAGCGATAAATCCCCCCCTCGTCTTTCACCCTCTTTTACGGTCTGATTGGAGTGTGTTGGCCTCTTAACTTTCAGACAAAAGCACTCTGGGCAATTATCAATATTCAGATTTTTTTTTTTTCCCTTGCACGGAGATCATTGTTGCTTGAAGAATGTGGGTCACTCATACAAACTCAAATCAAAGTTTCTGAGCGGCATGCTGAAATCATATTACATGGTCTGATGCTGGGCTTTAACAACGCCTTAATATTTGAATACTGGACCAAAACAAGTATCACTTTAAACATGTGCATCACATTTTCTTATATTTATTTATTATCATTTCAAGATGATACATTTTAATTCAAGAATTGTCTTCCTGCTTGAAGGAACAGTGTGCAGATGTTTTCGTCGGCCACTATAGTTCTCCTACATTTCAGTTGGTTGCAATCTGCATGTTGTGTGTTTTGGATTTTTATATTCTCCAAGCTAATTTAACACTGATGAAGCACCACCCAATTCAACTGTTATCAAGCCATTAAATAGGTGTTATCGGACACTATAAGCACCAAAGATGTGGGTCAGTAGGGGCCTACTATGACTACATTGTAAAAATGAAAGCGAAACTTAAAAGTAACACATTCTAACTTATTGTAAAACTGAATGAAATGTTATGAACACAAACAAAAAGGCTTCTTTAGTTTTAGGCAACAAAACCATGTTGAGTTTAGGAAAATATTGTTGGTTTCACATGGTACGCAAACCCTGGTCTCCTGGGTGAAAACCCTGTATTGTTTCTCATTCATCACCTCCAACCTAATCTCAGAGACTGCATATAAAAAGTAGTCATAGTCACCATGACGTCCCCTGCTGGGTGTGGACTGCTGAGTTGAGTTCAGCATTTTGGTTGTCGCCATCTTGTTTTTTTGCAACCAGAGGTGACACGAGAAGATGGAGCTAAGCACAACCGAACAAGGAATAAGATGTATTCAGGTGACCAAAAATGTTATAATTAACTTTCATGAAGTGAAAACACACTGTGAAAGGGTTAAAGTTGTATAACATGAAAACACCGTGGTAGCGACCTATCAATCACAAGGCAGCCACACCCTAAAGCATCCCCTGCTTTATGGTCTATTTGACACTAAATTGGATCATAATTTACTAAATGATCATCATGCTGTATTGAAGAAGACTTGAAACTAGAGACTGAAATTGTAAACTCATTTTACAATGTTTACTGAGGTAATAAATCAAGAGAGAAGCAGGGTCATTTTCTCATAGACTTCTATGCAATCAGACTTAATTTTGCAACCAGAGGAGTCGCCCCCTGCTGGATGTTAGAAAGAATGCAGGTTTAAGGTACTTCAGCATTGTCTTCAGTCCTCAGACCTCAGAGTTTCCCACTGATTATGCTCTATGGTTGATAGAGGTTGACGTTATGTTCTTTTATACCTTCTTGTGGTGATTTACCATGTGAATATATGATAAACCCTACCAGTGGGTATAGTAGGCCCCTACTGACCCACATCTATGGTATACAGATTATAGCGTCCAATATTTAATAATAGCCTGACAACAGTTTAAAACTGCAGTAGGTGAGATTGGACCAAATATATTTAAAAAATTTATTTTTATAAAATGGCCACTATATCCTGACAGAAGTGCATGAAAATAGTAGTAGAAGTACATGAAATCATGTTCCTCAGTGTCCTCCGGTGCTCCTAATGACATCTGCAAGATTTCACAGACCGGAGGAAAACAGCCAGTCAGAGCTGATATGAATCAGTAATATGAATTAATATTCAGATTATTTCTCTCCTCAAATGAGACATCTTATAGTTACTGTTTAGCTGTAAAATGAGAAAGTTTGTGACCCGGCAGCCATGTTGAGATCTCTTGGGATTCCAAGCACCACTCACATGACCGGACCACAGCCAATAGGAACACTTTCTCTCTGAAATCCCCTGTGATTGGTCAAAGTCTCCCATCATGGTTTTGATTTTTTAAAGCCTGAAACCAGATCCATGAGGAGGTGCAGAAGTCTAGTTTTCTCTCAGAGCACTTGAATTACAATATGCTGAAATATTATTATGGAATTTCTGCCTAATGATGCCAAAACAACGTTGCTTAGTGAAGCCTAAATCGGCTGGATGAATTCTCCAGTTTTAAATGTGCATGTTAAAATATACAACATATACACTGAAAGCTGTTGCACCTTTGTTTCAAGGGCAAACAATTACCCATCCAACACCAAATAAAGATTTAAGTCATGTGCAGGCTTTGCTGTCAGGATTGTGTAAAGATGCTGTCAGGCAGACATCACTTGTGCGTGTATTTTGCAATAGATGTTGACTGATTAAAAGTACCTCTTCTTTTGATCAACCAAAAATAAAAAGTCCCTGGCCGACACAGGCCCCTAGTGGGGGGTCATCATTAGGCCCATTAGGACCGATAAGATTCCTTGAGCCGCACAGACAAGTCCATTCTCATCTAGCGAGGCACGGAGCAGTATTGTGCATCAGCACACACAATCCTGAGAGCAGACTGAGCTCCCACAGGACACAGTTAAAAAAAAAAAAGCATCAATATTTCATCAAACTACTCTCTCTTTCTGGTCCAGATCAAAGCCTTGACTCCCACAGTCCTACAGGTAGAGATGGCTCTTTTGTTTTTGCTCCTCAGGTAGAGCAGCAGTCAGACTCTGTTCGCTTTTGGAAACCTTTGCAACGCTCAACCCATCCATCTCACGGCTCGCTGCCTCACTTTTGGAAGATGAGGTAAAAAGGGAAGGTAGAGACCGTGAGGGTGAAAACATGTTCCAGAGATGTCCAGAGATTGAACTTCACGGCCTTGTAGTGCTGTATTATTTCCTGTTTTTCTTTCCCAGGTCGGCCCATAGTGAGACTAATGGTGAAAGCAAACTGACGGTGTTAAAATTTGTCTCTGAAAGACTGAAATAGTGTTGCAGACATCTTGTATTGCTGCTGTAACGTGTAAATTTCCCCACTGTGGGACTAATAAAGGAATATCTTATCTTATCTTATCTTATCTTATCATTACTACTGTTTTAAGTTATTTGCTGGGCCATAGGTTTATCAGGATTGTTCCACTGGGAGAGGTGGAAATACAGACAAAAGTGTTTTCAATGTGTTTATCAAGTCTTCCGCCTTCATTATGAGAATCGTTGCACTGTTATGCAGCGAACTAAACACAGGGACGAAACTAAAAAAACAAGACAAAAATCAGGATTTGGTGATTTTTCACATTCCTTTCACACCAAGGCCGACATGGATATTTGCGTTCAGTGCATTCCACCCAACAGTTTGGCACCATCACACAATCATCCATTCATCACTCAACTCTACTTCGAGTTAATGATAATTTTGCTCCGAAACTGCTGGATGTGTATGTAAGCAGCTGTTTGCTGACAAGTTTGTTAATGCTGTGTTCGCAACTTGTTTCCGCTGCTGCCAGGCAGCCAAAACATGCAAACTAAACTGCAAGAGTGATTTTAACTAACCCCAGCAGATAGAGAGCAGACACATGAGGGGAACATAATAGGCTCATTGGAGATGAGCCAGGCCTGCGCAGAATTGCAGTCGATACATGCTGGTTAGATTTGTGCCCGACTTGATGCCAACTTGCTCTGACATCATGCACATGTGGGCAACGATATCCTCATGAAATCGAGGCGGCCGCAGTTTTTTAGCGCCAGGCGCCACGGTTGCTCTCCACCGGCTGCAAGAACCAGAGCATGATGGGAAACGCCTGGCTGTCGCCTGATCAGAGAGCTGATTTGTATTTCAATATTTAACCCTAGATTGTAGGTTATTAGACTCATGCTGTGCATTGAAGGTTTCACCTGTTAAAAAAATATATGTGTAGTTGTGTAGTTGATAATACTAATAATAATTATTCTAATAATGAAGGTTATCTGCTGGATATAGCTCTTATCAAATTGAGTGCTCATTATGTGCTTTACAAGGTAGACATAAAAATATTGGAGTATAATCCAATGCCAGATACATGCATATTTCCACATCTATTTCCAACCAAATACAAAAAACATTCCAGTGTGGTCTGAAAACTACAAAAGGCCTACAGATCTAAGAGGATGTAACTTTTTCTGTGACTTCCTGTAAATCCTTTGAAGGAAGTTGGAAACGACTGGAAACTGTCCGACTTAACCGCAGCTTTTTCCGTTTCAAGCAGCCGTCACTGAATTCACAGGAAATAACAGAAAAAGTTACATCCTGTTAGATCGGATCTGTAGGCTACTTGTAGTTTTCAGACCATGTTGGACTTTATTTAAATTTGTTTGTAAATCTATGTGGAAATGTACATCTATCTGGCACTGGATTCTGTGCTTTATCATTTTGTGCCCACCTTGTAAAGCACTTTGAAATGATAACCTCCATTATTATAATAATTATTATCAACTACACAAGATGTGTTTGTTAACAGATAAAACCTTCATTGCACAACATGAGAGTAATAGCCTACAGTCTTGTATTAAATATTACAATCATACATAAAGTTCTGACTTTTCTACTACACATAGTGTTTGCAGTCGAAACTAAGAGCCACTCAGCTTTGATCAGGTGACCTCCAGGTGTTTCCCATCATGCACTGGGTCTTCGGTCGATGGAGAGTAACTACAGTGCCTGGTTCTAAAAACTGCGGCCGCCTCGATCTTGTGAGATTATTGTTGCCGATGTGTGCATGACGTCAGAGCAAGTTGGAATCAAGTTGGGCACAAATCTAACCAGCATGCATTGCTTGAGTCTGGCAGGCCTGGTTCATCTTGCACAAGCCTAATGTATTGGCTGTCCAACCCCCCCTCCCCCATTGGTAGAGTCCAGGGCCCAGGTGTTGGCACTTAACTGCTGATTGCATCAGTTACACCTTTTGCATGTTGGAGGCTTTTCCCAGGACCATCAACATGGTAACTCTAAAGATCCTAAATTATTTAATGCTATTTAAAGATAACAGATTAATTTAAATGAAGTGGACTCTTCACCTTGTGAGTTAAATGTGTCATGATGATCATAAAATGTGGTCCTGAAGACACCTACTGTAGGAGGAAGGTACAGAGGAGGTTTTGAGCACTTTATAGGTCTGTCTGTCTGTGGACAGATGTTGTCAACACGACAGTGTCGCAACTGATGCAGTCATGAAACTAAGGAACTAGGTAAGGAAATAAATAAGGAAATAGGGGGGTATGAAGTGAGGAAAGGGCCATTACCACTTGACGCCCTGCTGGATTTGGTGTTGTGACCTGTGGATCCCATCGCAAGATATCAGTAAATATATCAGCACTGTGAGGTTTCAGATATCTTGCAGGCAGTGGTAGCTGAGTGAATGGCTGTGGTTTAGCATGCTTCTCTACAATTTGGAGTGGTATTATGGTGCCTTCAAATGAAACTCGTGTGCTCATGTTTATGAGACAGGAAGTCGTGAACTTGATGTGCTTGGCGTTTAAGTGGTTAAGTTGTGAAGAACACCCCTGCTAAGTAATGGCAATATTAACGTTATTGTCCGAGTCTAGAAGCCACAGAGGCTAACAATTTAGCAAGCTGGCAAGTGGGTAACATAGTGAAGGAAATGTTGGAAGGCCAGATTTGGCCCCTATTTGCTTGTACTGCTGATTTGCAGAATCAAATATGATCACTGGCGTAATGCTGAACATGTAATCCACAGTTAAATGTACATAATTTCCATCATTGCATCATTTATTCTTCTAGATGCCAACATCTGTATATGATCTCATAGTTGAGTTTTTTTGAGCAATCAGTACAAAAAATAAGGGGTAACTGTATCATCATTTTCAATATTTAACTGTGAATTTATATGAAAGCTGTAATTTGGTATTTAGTGGAAGCAGCTTTCTTTCTTTCCTTTTCTTTCTTTATTTGAAAAAACGGCATCCTTTTAGCAAACTTTAAGCCAAACACAAATTATAAATCAATCAAAATTCATCAAAAATTCAAAGCAACTTTTTTCCTTATTCATACAAATAAATTGTAATTTTTATTAAACATAAATGTTTGCCTGAATTACTTTAAATATAATTTAATAGCAACTCCAATTAAATGTTAGTTACTACAGTAAACAGGTTTTAAGTCAGTGCACCTCACGCCAGCTGCCAATGTAACATTTGTCTCCAAAGAAAAATAAATGTATATGACCAATAAAGTTTCCAATAATAAACAATGAATCAATATTTCCTTGGATTTAAATGGAGCGGTGGTTCTCAGCAGCTGATTTAAAGAAAATATTACTGGAAATCAGCAACTGTTTATAAACTCAACACAGATGTCTTTCTTGTCCCTGTAATTGATACCAAATAGTTATTTACTGGAAACTAAACAAAAATTGTGAATTCATGTACTATTAAGGAGTGACATATTGTTAATGCAACCTTTAAGCTTAAGTAGATGTCATAATAGGGAATGAGCATGTTTTTGTATATTAGGAAGGCATGTGATCCCTCATGTCCCTTGATTTACAGTTAATCCAGCTTGATGTGTTGGTATGTGTGTGCATGGCTTTGTCATATACCACATATATATGTGTGTAAATGTGTTTCCTCCCCCTACATCTACTGTGGTTTTCTGCCGTCCCTGAACACACCGTGCCTCCTCTCCTCCTCCCTCCTCATCATCAGCGTCAATCTGTGGCTGTCACTAGCAGCCGGACAGTGACTAACGACACTCCCAGTCAGTCAAACACTTATCACCACACAGGTAACACACAGGCCTGGAAATGACTGACATGAAATGGAAACGTCTCTCATTCTGTGGGCCGGGAGCTGAAGTGAAATATTAGCTGTGGGAGAGATGGCGGCTGATAAGGGGCTCCCTGTTTGGGCTGGAATTGTGGAGGTCCAACTTCTATTACATTTCTTTTTACGTCGAGGAGTGCTACGAAGATCCTGGTTGCTTGGATAAAGGATAGCTTTCCCTGTCCGTTTCCTTTCTTCTTATATGCATCATTTCACTGTTTTCTTCACAATACGTTTCATGAGCCACACTAACTTTAATGATGAGCTATTTGTGACTTGTTATAGAAGAAACTGGCGCTCTGCCATCCTCCCCGAGGCCAGACCAGAGGCCAGCTGAAACCAGGCTGCAGCCTACTCAATGTCAATAGGTCACATATGCTTACTTTGTCTCTCCTATTACTCATAGACTCCACCATGTCCTCCCTCCATCCCTCTTTTTCTTTGTTTCACGCACACACATACACACACAATTCCCCCTGTGCAGAAAGATGGATGGGATGTTCCCAAACCACAGGTGCTGCTCTACTTGTGAGTCTTTCGCATTCTTCACTACACAGTCCAGACCTGCTGGGTTTTTTCACTTTTTACTGTTTTCCCTTGTGGTGATTACTACGCTGCTTCAGTCGTAGGATAATGAGGAACATGGAATATTAGTAATACAGCATACGATCAATCTGCCTGTCTATTAGCAGCTCTTTGGGAATGAGATTCTCTCGCAACAACGAGACAAACTTCATGAACTTGAAGCTTGATGTCCACCGCTGCTCCCCCAGATGCAGGCTCCCATCCAGACCACCACTAGATGGGGTTAGTTTCATTTCTTGCTGGTGTGTCTGCTGCTGGTAGCCCGCTGAATCCTGAACCACAGACTCAGTATGCTGTGCAAGCTACACCACCTTGTGGTGGATATTACCAGTAGCTTATAATACCAGGAAAACTCACACTGTATTCTAATACAGTCTAGTTGATGCTTTTTTATTTATTTATTTTTTTTTTTTTGAGGTAGTGATACACAGGGGGTGGACAAACTAGTACTACAATATTAGGCAGTGAGGGTACTTTTACACCAGGGAGAACTCCTGCAGTTACTGGGAGTAAGACTGAGGAGTAATTCAGGTAATATGGAAATGTATCCACATATATTTGTGTTTAGTATAAACACACAAATGGGATTATTAATTAGTGGAGCCAGAGGTGGATTGTAAACAAGTGCCTTCGCCAGTGGTGTAAGGTAGTTACAATGGGCCCAATGCACGCTACCTCCTACAATCCCTGGCAATGATAATTATGACAGGCCCAGTTCCCGCTATTATGATGGGCCTAATTCACACTCTTATGACGGGCCTAATTCACACTCTTATGACGGGCCTAATTCATGCTATTATGATGGGCCCAATGCATGCTATTATAACAGGCCCAATGCATGCTCTATCCCTGTGACCCCGAACGGGATAAGCAGTTGTAGATGGATAGATGGACAAAAGTGAGGCCATAGCATACAGTAGGGTTTTTGGTGTTTTACCAAATTGGATCGTATCTCCTCCAATATAGACTTCATCTAATGTGATTATTTTCAACATTCATTTTAAAACGCAAAGATAAATTGCATTTTATAATAGGGTATGACACATTTTCTCCTTTTTAAAAGAGTGTGACAAACACTTCTCCCCGGTGCACTCAAGATGAACTGACGGCTCATACAGATTCAAACTGATAAGGGTTATATTAAAGGAACAATGTGTAATATTTCAGGGGATCTATTTGCAGAAGTGAAATACATAATTCATAACTATGTTTTCATTAGTGCATAATAACCTGAAACCAAGAATCGTTGTGTTTTCATTAGCTTAGAATGAGCCGTTTATATCTACATAGGGAGCTGGTTGCAATCTGCAGCAACACCACTGGATCCAACGAATCCAACACACCGTGCCTTTAAGTTAACTTGCAAGAATCAAAACTTGTTCGTAGAATAAACTGGAAAACACAAACATATTCAGAATATGCTAAAGATGTGCTGAGTTGCCATTTGAGACAACACATGTGCCAGGGTGCCATGGACAGTTGAGGCCTCAGCTCTGCAGTGAAGCAGCAACATGTTGTTATTGACTTGACTGATGGTTTCCTGTCTGAGAGGAGGAAGACACAGCAGTACAAGAGAGGAAAATGAATGCGTCTCTGTGGTCTCACCTGAATTCAGTAGGTAGGCTGCAGTTGTCTGAGGCCAACCTCAGTGACCACAATAACACACCAGGTTTGTTTTTTACAGTTGATGTTTGAGACTGGCATGTACTTTGTGATGTTCCTCTTTTTCCTCCAAGATGTGTTTTTCCCCTCATCTCACTCTCAACACTCTCAGACTGAAGGTTCTCCAACCTAAAGTTTAGTTGTTTAGGAAGAACTAGGAAACTGCAATTGACAATTTTCCTTACACTTTAGGCAGTAAGGGATTAATTGAGAAAATAATCAGATCAATCCATCGAAAACAATCATCAGATTATTTTATTATTTCCTGAGATATGACTGAGATACTCTCGTAGATCCAGTAAGTCAGACAGTAAATCAGGAACTTCAGACTTATTTTGGACTCTGACTTTAACTTTGAAAGTCCCATCAGTAACATAAGAAGGGCAACACGTTCTCACCTTAAAAAACATATTAAGAGTGACAGGATTTGGACTGCACGGTGGTACAGTGGTTAGCGCTGTTGCCTCACAGCAAGAGGATCGCAGGTTCGATTTCGGCTTGGGACTCTTCTGTGTGGAGTTTGCATGTTCTCCCCGTGTAAGCGTGGGTTTTCTCCGGGTACTCCGGCTTCCTCCAAAGACATGCTGTTTAGGTTAATTGATGACTCTAAATTGCCCATAGGTGTGGATGTGAGCGTGAATGGTTGTCTGTCTCTATGTGCCCTGCGATGGACTGGCGACCTGTCCAGGGTGAACCCCGCCTTCGCCCAATGCCAGCTGGGATTGGCTCCAGCCCCCCCGCGACCCCTAACGGGATAAGCGGTTGACGATGGATGGATGGATGGATGACAGGATTTATTATCAAGAGCCTGGGTTCCTTGCTGTCTTTGGGTGGTTGGGTGTTTTACATATGCATTTTAATGTAAAGCATCATGAGTTTACTTGTAAATAAATGTGCTACATAAATAAAATGTCTTTGCAGTTTACTGCAAACATCAGTTATATCACTAACAAAAACCAAAACCGTACAGATTTCAGGTGCCTAGATTTGGTGGAATACCTGCCATGTAGAGATCCATGCATCCATCCATCTGCAACCGCTTATTCCCCACAAGGGGGCTGAAGCCGATCCCAGCTGGCATTGGGCGAAGGCAGGGTTCACCTTGGACAGGTCGCCAGTCCATCACAGGTCACACAGAGATAGACAACCATTCATGCTCACATTCACAACTATGGGTAATTTAGTCATCAGTTAACCTGCATGTGTTTGGACTGTGGGAGGAAGCCGGAGAACCCGGAGAAAACAAACGCTAACAAGGGGACAACATGAAAACTCCACAGATAAGGGCCTTCTACCTGCTCAGGAAAGCCATACTGAAAGATAATAGACAACTAATAAATAATAATCAAAACCATGGAAGCAAAATACAGAACACGGAAACTGGAATGCATAAGGATTAGACTGTTATTATGATTTTATTTTCTGGATTTTTGATTGATTGGTGGAATTATTTAATAGCATGTAAAAAATAACATTCACAAAACAATATTAATAATAACAGAATATGCAACCTAAACCTAAAAAGCTGATCATGTGTCTCCTCCAGTTTTGGTTAAAACAATCAAATTAAAATAAGCAATATTGAATTAATAATAACAAATAATTAGATTCCAAACAGAAAGTCATTATTCTCTTAAAAAAACACTTCCCATACTTCTCACAGTGCAATGGGCAAAACATTTTCCCTAAATTACATTTAAAGCTATTTGTTTTAGTGCATTTACTGCCATGTTGAAACTCCTTGATGCTGTTATGGTTGTGCCAAGGTGGGTATAACTCATATGTTCAATGATTATTTATAGTAAACTTATATTTGTTCTCCTGACTGTGTTTTTGTAAAGTGTAGACTTGCATTAGGCTCAGTTTTTAGTGGGTCAGACATAACTTCTGCTGGACTGTGCATTAAATGTCATGATGCTTGTGTGGCTTTATCTAAAAGAGACCATGCATTTAAACATTCAGTTTGTCACTTGTTGAAGTCAGTGAAACTGAAATCTTGTGCTTCGAAGGTTGCGGCTGAAAATGGAAAGTTGTCTGTGTGCCAACCAGTCTGTGTATGTTACGGCCGTTTGTGGGAAAACTCTTTCATGCCAGTTTGAATGGGCATCCGTTAGCCTCCACTGCGAGACTACCAAGTCATAGCCAGACCAGGTTCAACAGTTGAGTGTCGGCATAGACGTTGGCACAGACTGTCAACAGGAGTGTGTCTAGTCAGATCGAAAGCATTGTGGATTGAAGCGGCAAGTGTGTTTCCCACCACACCAGGTACGTTACACCAGTGAAAGCGCTCAAACACTTTCCCATGTATGGTAGATGTGAATTGTTGATGTCATGACTTACTACTGTATCCGTTGTTAAGTATGTGCGCATTAGAAACTACTGTAACGTCCTGCTTGTTTTTGTGCTGTGAGGACAGAATAGCAATAAAGAAAACTGCAGCATGTCTTTGAATTTTCTCATTTTTAATTGATTTTTATTTTTACTTAAAAATAAAAATTACAGCAGCACACAGCAAATACATGATGAAATAAATGTAAGAGTACAAACACTATAAAAACAAATATTTACACAAATATACAGTTTATACAGTGACTGTCAGAATATGAATGTAATGGAAGTAAACAAGTTTACACAGTTTATCGTCGCTCTGTTCGTTTTGCATGTGAACAAAATGAAAAATATGATCATGCTGAACTAGGCTCAGGTCTCAGGTTTAGGATTTTTGGAAAATGGGCCTTTATATGGAAAGGGCTGGAGTAGTATCAGTGTCTGACATGACAGAGGGACGTTTGGGAACTGCCTGTATTTTACTGAGTCCTCCTTTGCCCAGACCACAAGCACACATCTTCACAATCCTCACAAGGTCTTGTCTGAACCGCACTCCGATGAAGACGTACAGGATCGGGTTCAGGCAGGCGTGAGTGTACGCCAGGCTCTTGGTAACCTGTTCAGCTATGTTGAAACGAATCACGGTATCACAATCGGTGATAGTGGTATTAGCTGCTTGCGTGGCCTGTATTATCAGCAGAGTATTGTGGGGCAGCTGAGAAATGACAAAGACAAACACCACGGCAAAGATGACGCGCAGCGCCTTGTGCTTTTCAAAGCTCTTGCTCTGCAGAAGTGTGCGAATGATGACGGAGTAACAAATCAGCATAACTACTAGAGGAAGAAAGAAGCCCATACAGATCTGCAGGGACAACACCAGGATCTTTGTCCGGTTGAACGTGTTGTTCCAGTAGACCGGAGTACAGAAGGGCTGCCTGCTTGATTGGCTCAGCTTCACCTGGGAGAAGATAAACTCAGGGAGGGCGAGGAGAATGGAGACAAGCCAGACTCCCAGGCAGGCCAGTTTGCTGTAGAACAACCTCTCTTTCTTTCTCAGGTTCTGGGCCTTGGTGACTTGTACAATAGCAATGTAGCGGTCCACGCTAATGCAGGTGAGCAGGAGCATGCTGCTGAAGAAGTTGATTTTATAGACAGCTGACACCACTTTGCAGAGACTGACGCCAAAGTCCCAGCCCTTGATGGCGTCGACAGCCCAGAAGGGCAGCATGCACAGGAAGAGGAGGTCAGCCACAGCCAGGTTTAGCAGGTACACGTCTGTCATTGTTTTCAGGCGGTTGCGCACAGTGGTGTAGATCCAAACCACCATCAGGTTACCCACGGCGCCAAGGATGAAGATGATCCAGTAGAGAGGCGGTTCATACTGACCACGAAACCCCCTGACCCAGCTTCTGTCGCACATGCCTGAGGCTGCAGTCAGCCCTGAACCGTAGTCACCTGTGTAATCAGTATAGTCCTGCAATCAAAAACAGATTTGATTGTCACTGATGTATCGGATAGACTTTTTCAAACTTGACAATACGCACATTCTAAATGGGTCCCTTTGAATTTCCTGTTGCAATGTTTGTTAATGCAGTTAGCTGACAGGAAGTAATCTTGGATGTAAGCTGTTGCCCTAGCATCAAAGTGGCAATGAACATCTGAGGCGTTATTAAAGAGGACCTATTTTCAGGTGCATGCTTGTATTTTGGGTTTCTACTAGAACATGTTTACATGCTTTATGTTCAAAAAAATGCTTAATTTTTCTCATGCAGGCTGTGCAGCAGCACTTCTTGTGACCCCCATTGGCACCATCTAGTGGTGAGGTTGCATATTGCAACCAACTACAACCAACTACAACTACTACTTTCTTCTGTGTGCCAAGCATGTCGGAGAACTACGGTGGTGGTGCTTATGAATTAGAGACATCATTATTATTAATATTATATTCAGTTTCTGTCAATAGATCCTCCTAAATGCTACACATTGGCCCTTGAGGATTGAGTACGTGTTCCACCACTGGCTACAGATACACTGCTTTTTTTTTTTCTCACTTTTCGTTTCCTGCCCGCCGTTTTTTTTTTTTTTTTTTTCTTTCCTGTCCTTGTTACCCAACTCAAAAACTGCTGTCAGGGTTTCACAACATAACATGCTTCTTAGTGGGGATACAGCAATATCACATCAAACGCCATCTGTGACGTACAAGCTAACCAGATTGTGCAAAAAAAAAAAAAAAAAAAAAAAAAAAACACTCTCAGGTGCAGGTGTTGTGTCTGTGCAGGAGAAACCACACCACTGCATTACTTCCTGCTGCTATCCAAACCTGGGTAGGGGAGGGGGTAAGGGGGTGAATAATCCTTAGGGGCTCTAGAAAGGGGCCCACAGCAGTGGGTTTAGATTTAGGGCAGAGATAAACAGCGAGGTGAAGCCGACGTTTAGGTTTTCACAAACAATGGAAAATGTGATGCTGATACGACTGTGAACATGACATTTGAGGATCATACAGACGTCTGCTTTAGATACTGTACCTGGAGCATGAAATCCTAAACATAAAGAATACCTCATATTTGTTAAAGAGCACTGACATGGCTTTGCTCACACTGCAACCTGAATTTGAAGTTTCACCATACGGTATTCTTAAAAATCATACTTTAAACACTTGTAGAAACAAACACTGAGACACACATGCACTGAAGACACAGATGTGGAGGTTTGTTTCCATATATGTGATGGTGTCAGCACCAACAGTGTCACCTTGTTAACCCACTCAATCATACAAACGTCAGCATTAATCAGCATACTTACAGTTCCAGCATAATCAGAATAATCAGTTACTGTGGTCATATAAGGTGTAAATGTCTCTTCCATGTTATCTGCAAAGAACCAGATGATATTATTGTAACACAAAAAATATTATATAACATATAGGGGAATTAAGCGTAAAGGTTCAATGGAAAATGCCCTGTACATTTTCTACCAGTACAACAAATCACTTACCTGCTCAGTGATGAGATGTAGAGAGTTGTGTTTATTTGTCTGAGTAGTGCAACCGGCAACTTAAACATCCAGACTCATCTTCACTTGCTTATATGGTTTCCCTTTAACCACAAGATCACGTGTTGTTACATATCACTCCTTCTCATTCTGCAGACAAAAAAACCAACATGACCCTCGGTGCTGTAGATTTATTTCCCCAAATAGTACAGCTAAATATACACTGAATATACAGTATTTCAAATAGATAGGCAACTTGTTTCCAAGTACAGTCTTTGAACAGTGACGACAGTGTGCCAGTTTCACGGTTAAGCTGTGACTTTTAGACTTTACCCACTGAACCACGGCCATCAAACTAGAACCAAAACAATACACCCACATTCCTTCCACAGCAAATAATGTTTTATCAAGTCGAAGCCCATTTTTTGACCCTCTTTGTATCCACAGGTGGAGCACTTAACACCACAGATGACTGATGCATGAAACTGAAAACCATGAGGTGCGATGAAAGATCAAAAGGGGAGGAGGTAGTCAACGTTGACATGTTGTAAGCCCCCATACTTTCATCGCACTTCCAGCTGCCTAAAGCTCAGGCAGTGTGGCCTAATATTGTTTGACTCTCCAAGCAACCATTATCTTTCCTTTTAAAGTGTCTTACTGAATAAATGAATGTGTCAACAATGTGAGGGAAGTCTTTTAGAGCTTTCAGTTTTCAGGGGATTTCTCTTACATGTCAGCAATGATGAAATAAGCCATGGACTTCTTTAAAAACAGCATCGTCTTTTATCATAAAACAGTGATCAGCTTCATTTAAAGGAATGAGGTGACCATAGTTCCTGCCTTGCTGAGCGTTGGATGCCACTGTATCCAACCCAAATTATGCTACCATGCAATTAAACTGCATTCTTAATTATATTTCAAGGAAAATGTATTTTGTATTTAAACAGAAAATGAATGCTGTTCAAACAGTTTTAAAGACCTGGTTAATATTGGTTAATATACTGTATGTGATAAATCGAAACAAAACAAACAAACAAACAAACAAACAAAAAAACACAACAAAACTACTCGGTTAGGTTTAGTAAAAATCATCATGGCTTTATTTACAATTTAAAATGACCACAAAACTAAAATAAAATAACTAAAAATGTAACAAAACTACTTCATTAGGTTTAGGAAACAAACTACTTGTTTAAGTTTAGTAAAAAAAAAAAATCTTGATTATAATAAGTGAATATTAACTTTGTAATTTGAAAATTTGTGATATGTCAGAAACCTAATCAACAACAAAATACATTTGCCTCAAAATGTAATTCACAGTGTAGTTTCGTTGTATGGGAAGGTCTTTTTTGGCCAAGCTGCCGCATTGTATATCTGTACAGTAGATATGACTCTAGAGTTAGCTTAGCTTAGCATAAAGACTGAAGTCAGGAAGTTACTACTTGTACCAATTAAACAAACAAGATATGATGAGTTTGAGTTTGTTGTGGAGGTGCTTACACCTTCGGACAGAGCCAGACTAGCTGTCCTCCCTCCCTTTCCAGTATTTATGTTAAGCTAAGCTAGCTTAGCTTTAGTGAACAAATGTGGTATCAATCTTCTCCTCTAACTCTTCTCAGCGAGAAAGTGAAAATGCATATTTTCTAAAAAGTCAAACTATGCCACTAACTGGCTTTGATGTGTCATCTGTACGCCATGTGGTCTGTATTAACTGTATTGTAAACATATCTGCATAAATATGCTCCGTTCAGAGCGTGTAATGTCCTCGTGAGTGTGTAAAAACACAGACTAAACACTGAATAAAACGTAAAAAAAAAAAAAGGGGGGAAAAAATTGTGTTGTTTATTTTCACTCTTTTTTATGAACATGAAATGGGAAAAAAAAAACAAAAAAAAAAAAAAAATATAAGCGGTAAATAAAAAAAAATAAAAAAAAAAAAAAAAAAAATAACTTTTTTTAAAAAAAAAAAAAAAAAAAAACAAAAAAAAATTAAACAAAAATATTTAAAAAAAAATCTAGATTGGGGGGGTGGGGATTTTTCTTAATATATATAATGATGGTTGTCAAAAGAAGAAAAAAAAAAAAAAAAGGAAAAAAAGGGAGAAAAAAGAATAATTAAAAAAAAACAATATTAATAATATTACAACAAAAAAAAAAAAAAAAAAACAAAATAAAACAAAAAATAAAAAAAAAAAAAAAAAAAAAAAAAAAAAAAAAAAAAAACACACCCACCCCACACACTGGAAAAATAAAGTGGGCTGCCTGGTGGTTGCGTGGGCGGCCGGTATTCGGCCCGTCCCCCCCGCGGTGCTTTCCGGCGGCGCGGTGTGCCCCCGGCTGGGGCTCGCGGCCGCGGTCCGTTCCCCCGGGGGGGGCCGCGGGCTCAGGCACAAGGGGAAAAAAATGGGGGGGGGGGTGTACGCCATGTGGTCTGTATTAACTGTATTGTAAACATATCTGGGAGGGAGGGGTGTTTGGGAATGAAGAGGGTATTTGTTTAAAAAAAAAAAAAAAAGAAGGGGAGAAAAGTTAAAAAAAGGGAAAAAAGAAAATTAAAAGGGAAAAAACATCAAATTGGTGTGTTGGGGGGGGGGGGGGTGCTTGGGTGGGGGGTGGGTTGGGGTGCCCGGCGCTTTGGGGTCCTTTTTTGTGGTGCTGCGGCTGTGGCTGTGTTTCGGGGGGGGGGTTGTCGTGGGGGGGGGGGGTGGGTTTTCCGGGTGGGATTGGGTGCGTGTTGCCTCTGCGGTCTGCGGGCCCGGTCCGTGGTGCCCGCCGGTGGGTCTTGTCTGGCCTGGGTGTTTCTGTCTTGCGCCCTGTGCCGGCGCGTGTGTCCGCGTGTGCGGGGGGCCCGCTGGTGGTGGGGATGGAGCGTTGCTTGCGATCTTGCCCTTTGTTGTGCCCCGTTGTTGGGGGCGGGGCGTGTGAGGGGTGGTCTCCCTCTGTTGGTGGGCGTAATGCGGGGCCCCGGATAAACTACATTTTCTCTTTACAATTCTAAACAAAAAGGTTTCAAAAAATTCAAAAAAAATTTTTTTAAATAGAAAAGAAATTACGGGAATTGGGTTAATGATGTTTTTTGGGGGGGGGAGGGGGATGGGTTTTAAAAAAAATATATTGTATGTTTTTTAAGGGGGGTTGGGGGAAAAAAAAAAAAAAAGGGGGGGGGAAATGGGGGGAGGGGAAAAAGGGGGAGGGGATATAAAAAGGAAAAAAATAAGAATTAACACAATTTCAAACAAAAAAAAAAAAAAAAAAAAAAAAATCCCCATATTTTACATGTAACATTTTAGCAAACAAATGTAGTAAATTAAATAAATGCCCTTTAAAGGCAACACAGAGCTAATGACGTAAAATAAAAAGTGAGAAAGGTCGCGTGTGGTGGGTGGGAATGGAGGTGGATGGGTCAAACAAACACAGGACTCTAGGTTTGAGTTATTTTAAAGTTACATTAGTGACATTTTTCGTACTTCTGTTGCTTCCAAATTTTACTTAGTTTACATACTAATTTTAAGCCCAACTATGATGTTTTTCCTAAACCTAAGTAAATGATTTTGCTGCCTAAACTTAACTACCGTAGTTTTATTGCATGGCATAAAAATGACATGCAGAAAAGTATAAATGTCTTCATGCCTTCCCATGAGATCAGGTTGTTCATTCATTATACATTCACTGTATAAGTCTGGTTCATACAGTAGCATCGGCACTGCACTATAAACAATTTACACATACTGTAGCCCATATCCCGAATTTCCCTCCGGAGATTAATAAAGGTTCATCTTATCTTATCTTATATTCCAGTGTCATTTGCTTCCAGATTTAAGGGCCTTCATGTGACATTTTTTTGAAAAAAACAAGACCTTTCTGTGAAGACAGGGAAATGCAAAATTCATTGGTATTGCCACAATTAAAGGGAATGAATAACATGACACATAGCTGACCATGCTGATACAAAACATGGTAAAGTAAAAAGTCCCTGTCATACAAAATATCACCTGAAGCCCAAACAAAGCTGCGTTTACAAAGGCAGTGATGACATGACAGAACATTGACAAGTCTTTATTAGTCAAGGGAAGTGTTTAAATCAGTTGTCTGCTTGTGTTTCCTGTTAGTGTGCTTCTGACTTTGTGAGGCTGTTATTGCCCTAGTGAAGGCCCATTGAAGATCAGGAGCAGCGTGCTATCGCTTCACTGTTTCACTTCCTGGCCTGATATAACTTTTAGACTTTCCTGAACACTGAGTGCAGAGCATGTGGGTCATCAGCTCTTCAGATTTCAAACGTAATGCCGGTTGCGTTTCTCGGTTTTGGTCATAGTGAGATAAAACGGCTGTGTCATGATCGGATGAGTGTTTTCCTTTTGGGAACAAGCTGTTGAAAAAAGTGGTAGAGTTTAATTGACTTCTGATCTGTGAGCATATAAAACACGGTGTGTGACATCCCGAAGCAAGTCGAAATTAAATTTTATTCCCTTGTAGACGGAAATAGAAGACGATGCCACATCAGGTCCCACAGTGAAGATTATACATACACAATGAGGTGTTTTAATCTTTGCAAAGAAACTGTTTTTTAACTGGATGAATACTGATGGCTTATTCTGACTGAGATATTTCATATTGTGTCTTTGCAATGACGCATATAGTTTAGGGCTGTAGGTCAACTCAAATATTTAATCCTGATTAATCACATGATTGTTGATAGTTAATCGCAATTAATCGCAAATAAATCACATTTTTTTGTTTGTTCAGTATATATTTCTTACTGGAAATCAATTAACAACACAAAACTATGAGAAATACTGTCCAGAAACCCTCACAGGTACTGTATTTAGCATAAAAATTTACTCATATCATTAACATGGCAAACTGCAGCCCAACAGGGAACAACAGCTGTCAGTGTGTCAGTGTGCTGACTGAAGACTGAACCCATTTTCATTCACATATCTTGAAGAGCAAGTTTGGAGCGTTATTTAGCCTCCTTCCCAACACGTAAGTGATTGGTACCAATGGATTCCTTTGATTTTCTAGTTTTAAATGATATCAGTATCTTCACTTTAGCTTTAAAAACAAGCCCACTACAACCTAAACATCACAAGTTGCATTAATGTGTTAAAGAAACTAGTGGCGTTAAAATGAATTTGTGTCACCGTGTTATTATCGCGTCAACTTTGACAGCCCTATTATTGTTATTTTTCCAACAAAGGGAAATAGCCTGCCCTTCATTCACTGATTTTGCATGCTTTTATCATAATTTCTCTTCACTTTTTTAATATGGGGAGGAAACTCGTGTCAACAATATACTGTACATACACATAAATACTGTATGCACAATCCATATATCGAGAGCCTGACCCTTTCTCCAAGGACAGAGCAAATGAAAATCACCTGAAATGTATTAAATAAAATGGATTTCTTTAATGCTTATGAATGCACAAAAAGACGTATGAGTGACATGATAGATCACAATGTGAAAACAGGCTGTTCTTGCTCATAGCCTGTCATCTGTATGCCATGTACTCTGTATGCCATGTAGATATGCTACGCTCAGAGCTAGTGACGTAGAATAAAAAGTGATGATGGCGGGTAGGAGGGGAGGTGGATGAGTCCAACAAACACAGGGCTTTCAACCAGGACACCAGTGTTTAGTTTTGTAAGTTACGTCAGTAATGTCTTTTTAGTGATGTTTGCCATGTGTTTTAGTACTCACATTACATTGTTTCCGTATGTATCGTAGTTAGTTTATATGGTTATTTTAAGCCCAACCATGATGTTTTTCCTAAACCTAAGTGAGTTGCCCCCTGCTAGTACTACAACTTCATACTCGTGTAATAATCATTGAAATGTGACGCTGACACGCTATCCCCTGGTCGTCTATTACACACTTTGGTGTGAGACCGGGTTTGCTATGTATTCTACATTCTAGTTGATATAAATTTCATTTTGATGTGTATCCTGATTTTGAAATATATGATATTCTGTCAATTTGGAGCTCCTTCAATGCTGTTAAAAATAGTCAGATTCATGTGACCTGACCTGGTGGCTGCTGGCGTCGTGAACATTTTGGGGCCTAAAAATGGTTTGATGTGTGAGAAAAAGACTGAGAAGCCATGAATTAGTCACCACCAGTAGGCTATGAGATGATGCAAGCAGTATCAGGTTTAAGTTACATTACAGGTTGCAGTGCACAATGACAAAAGGGGAAAACCTTTGTCTGTCTCAGTGGTGTAGCATTCTGTGAATTACATTTTCTGCCATAGCATGATCTCATTGAAAGGGCACGTCAATGAATTTCACAAGTAATAATGTAGTCAAATAATGCAGCTGCATGACTCAATGGTTACAACTTACACCTCCTTGAGTCACTTTCTTAGAGAAAAAAACGTCAAATGAGGAGCATATTTTAATCCTAGGTCATCAAGGTTAACCATGCAGTGTAAAACAGGAAACACAGTGTGCAGGGCACTGTTTTAGTTTTGATCTAAAAGAAATGAGTTTTTTTTATTTGCATATGAACTGTCTCTGAGGTGACAACATGCTGACTCAAACCTAAAGCCGGTAAAAACAACACTCACAAATGTTCACATCGTACAGTTCTTATTTGAGAAACTAGCACTTAAATACTATTAATGTGGGTAATGATGACACCTTTCCAGTTGTATCTTCATGTCACCACAAACAACAGACCACAGTTTTTAATCAGGTTTCACATGCCAATCATACTTAGTTCTGCATCACAGAGTTAAAATGTTACTGATACTAGTTGAACACATTGAGCAATAATTCTCAGAAGTGACTAAGTGACTGTTTCTGATATCTGTTTATCTTCATCTGTGCCACCTTTTTGTAAATGACAGATTATAGAGTGGCATTGAGTGCCTGTAGCTGAGAGTTCATTAGCATTTATGGCCTTAATGGATCTTTCTCCGGGTTTTCTGTTTTCCTCCCACAGTCCAAAGACATGCAGGATAATTGTTGTCTGTAAATTGCCTGTAGGTGTGAATGTGAGCGCAAATGGTTGTCTGTCTCTATGCGCCCTGCAATAGACTGGCAATCTGCCCCCGGTGTACCCCGCTTTCGCACAATGTCAGCTGGGATCACCCCTGCAGTCTTAAACAGGATAAGCGGTTGCAGATGGATGGATGGATGGATAGATGGATGGGTTGTGGGGGCGGGAGGTAGTGACCTGCAGTCCGAGCTGTGACGGGAGGTGGAGAGCTCTGTGTCCAGCAGAGCTTTGCTTCGCTGGTCTGCTGGAGCCAGCACCTACACCATGTTGCTAGAGACCCGGACCATATTACTGGGTTTGCTGGAGAGAAGGAAGGCATGCAAGAACCAGAACCAGGACTGCACAGGGAAGACTGTCAGACCCTGCTATTGCAGTAAAATTAAAGATTTTCTAAAGGGACTCTGGTTCTCAGAAATACAACTGCTATTGTCTACAGGGACCGCCAAAATCAACACAGATGAAAGTTCCTTGTAATTGTGACTAATGTAAATTGTCCATGAAAATTGTGACGCCAGAGTACTTTGACCATAATGTTACCTTTGAACAGACTCCGCATATCTAAGTACATGTATAACCCAACAGTAAAGGGAAAAGTCAATCAAGGTTCTGCCGGTTTCCAAGCTTGTTCAGCTGTTATTGGACCACAGACAGAAAAAGGGCAGGGTGGAGAAAGGATCACTCATTCCTGTCCAGATTTGCACATCAAGGTAAGACATCTGTGACTTTTATTCACTTGTTGGCCCAGATAGTAATATTCCTTTTTTAAAAGGTACAGGGTCTCACCCACAAACTGTGAAATAAGTCAGTCATTTTTTTGTGGGCTGCCTCGATGAGAAAATATGTGATTCAACAAGCCATTCAGATTTCATGGAGACACACATGCTTGAGCACTACCTTTGTAAAGATGTACCATATTTTTCTTGCAAGCCAATCAGAGTAGGCTTGTGCTAAAGCATGTACACATGTCTTAGTAGAAATCCCCAATACAAGTATGAAACTGAAAATGAGACTGATATGTCCCCTTCAACATATGTTGTTTCCCTAAAAATCAAACCATCATTATTTTTATACACCATACAGCCCTTTGACATCACCTTAAGTCCAGAAACATGCATAATTTCTCGCATACAAAAGTCTGCTTGATGATTCTGGAGAAAAACAACAGAGGCTTTTGTCTTGCTAGTGAAACTGAGAAAACCCCTTTGTCAGAGAGCAGGAAGCTACTGTGAATGGATACACCACTCTGACATGTATTAACAGTTGCCCTATGTTGAGGGAAACTGTCACTGGTGCTGCTGTCAGCAGCAGTGCTCGAGATTGAGTTTGGTACCGAGAGACATCAGTCACCACTTCCTGTGTTCCTGCTCGCTGTGATTTATTTCATGCACCGGTAGACAACTGTTTTGCATTTGCATCCTATCTGAAATAATCAGCAGTTTTCCCATGACGGTTTCTCTTCAGCTGCTACTAATAGATTCACGCACACAAACACAAGTATATGGAAACACATTCAACGCAATGATCTTTTTTTTTCCCGCCTGAATGACTAAATAGGTTGAAAAGAAACTCTTTTCATATGCATCACTTTTAGTCTTTTAGGTTTTGACGGTGGAACAGTCAGGTTCTAAAGAATATTGGTTTTAGTGCTGTCTACCTACATGTGTTTTCTCATTAGTACCCTTTCCCCCTCCTCTTTTTACACCATGCATACACTTCTGCACATGACGCAAAACCAACAGATTGTGGCTTCAAGAGTTTCACCGAAAACAAGAGGGTGTTGACAGTTGGCTGTCTGGTGACCACTATATCAATCCACTTTGGTTTAGACAATGAGATCTAGACACTTGAAACAGCTGAGGAAGCAGATGGCGTGACTAAATGTGTTGAATTCAAAACAAATTCTCACACAACCACACTGTTTAAGCGCAGGTGATAAAACGATACCCTACTTGTGTCCCCTCTCTGGTTTCCTGATGTTGAATCACGTTGAAACATGATTGTTTTTTTTATTTTACTAAATTGTTTAATCTCTCAGATTCAGCATGAAGTTATCCAGAACCTCTTACAGTAAAAGAAGTGTGTAGGATCTGGTGGTATCTATCTAGTGGTGTGGTTGCAGATTGCAACCAACTGAGGCCTCTCGTTTGTGCCAGGCGTGTATAGGATTACTACGATGGCTGACGCAAAAACACATATGACTATCTATCTGGAACCAGTTGTTACTAAAATTCGCTTAAACGCAAATGGCCCTCTGCAGAGCCATTTGGAGCAGAGCCAGTGTGTAGAGCGTTAGCGTATGTGAGAAGTGAGTGGTGAAGCGAGAGAGAGAGCGGCGGCGACGGGAGCGAGTAACATTATCAACTGCGGCCCAGCAGGGTGTGTGGTTTGTCCATTCTGGGCCACTGTAGAAACATGGTGGATATGTAGATATAAACGGTTCATCTAAGCTAACGTAAACACAGCAATTCTTATTTTCATGTTATTATATGCTAAAGAAAATGTAATTATTATATTTCAATTGTCCTAATAGTTTCCATTCCCTCCCAATTGTTAGACACTGTTCCTTTAAGAGCCCATCAGAATAGCCCTGCTTACTCTAGTGACAATGCCTTATCTGATAGCCCAGGGCTTGTCTGTTTACACACATATAAATTAAAATTTAGTAAAGTTTAGTGTGTCTACGGATAATTGCATGTTATCCCCCTTTCTTTCTCTGTCTCACACACACACACACATCATAATCTAATGAAGGAAACAATGGCAAAAAAATATCATACCTTGAGTCTGTTACAATTTTCTTGATCTGAGGTCAGTGTTAATACTCCTCTCCACACTGTTGGCATCCACCTTTATCGTGCTGGTTGAGGTGTCAGAGTCATCCTGGAAGCTCAGTGGCTTAAGCCATCCTCAGTCCTAATGTGGCCAGATGTCATGGCCCTTTTCTTGGCTTTCTTCTCAGAGCTCCAGCCCGTCAGGCAGATTTGACAAAAACAATGTTTGACAAAAGAGACTGGAGTATTCATACATGTACTGGCCTGTTAAACCAAACAGTGGATCACACATGAAAACAGCTCATCATAATCTTCTCATCAGTCCACATCCTCTCAAGTATTTTGTGTATATTTGTTAACAGTAATTGCATGAATTGAGGCCACATTTATCTGCTGAGATCATACATTAAGCTTTTTATGGCTTATGCAGCATTATTGCAGTCTGGCGCCCCCTTGTTGAACCTGTCAGTTCAAGACACAGTGATGTTTAATTGGTATAAAAGGAGACATCATGCTCATTTTCAGGTTCATGCTTGTCTTTTGGGTTTCTACTAGAACATGTTTACATGCTGTCATGTTCAAAAACACTTTTTTCCTCATACTGTCTGAATATGCCTGTGTTCACCATCTGTCTGACATGCTCTGTTTCAGCATCTGTTTCCCAAAAAAGCCCAGTCTGTCCTGATTGGTCTGTGTTTCCGGTCTGCCATGTCTGTGCTATTATCATCTTCACAGTGTCAGTCCAGCCAGGGACTCGCTGTGGGTCGTGTCTAGATACTTTATTGGCAACTCTCTCAAAAAGAAAGCACAAGTACAACCCTAACCCAGGCAAAAATACTTAATTATAGTTTTCTCAAGTATATTACGATCAAAAGATTAAGTATAAGTAGGCTTATAAGCCAAGTATACTTGGATTTTTCTGTATCCTTGTCAGTATGAGCCAAGTATACTTAGACTTTTCTATATACTTGTCAGTATAAGCCAAGTACACTTATGTACTGTATACTATTTCTATGTATATTTGCAATAAGTAAACTGAAGGTATGCGCTCTTATTTTAAGTTTAAAAGATGTATGCCATTTAGCCAACTTGAAGAAACTTCTTTTTGTTAAAGCTAGCCACCCACAAATTGCAAAAACTTGCAAAAATTTGAGCCTCGCTGCTCAGCAACCAACCTGGACATGTTTTCAGTCCTTCACGGGACATATTTACAGTCTGATATTTCCATAAAACCAGAACACATAACACAGCTAACATATTAGCAAGAAAACAATATGATGATGACTTAACACGCTAAAAATGACCACACATGTATTTGTTAACAGCTTTTTATTACCCCATACTTTGCACAATACAAACAGATGCACAGCTAGTGTAATACAGGGTAGATGTATCATACTCTACAAGAGCATTACTTCATGAACATCATGTATATATTCGTATTTTTTTTTTCTCTTACACTCCATCAGCCACAGCAATACGAAAAGTACATGGTTAAAGATTCCAGACAAAAATAATCTATGCCCTTTGTGTAGGGAAGTAGGGAAATCATTCTAGATCGTTACTGATTCAATATGCAAGAGTAGAATAAAATTAATGCAAGACATTTTTGGTATATTTTCGATGATCAGACTTTCACAGAATGTCAGATCATTGGAAATATTGTCGTGTGAAATGCTGTTATATTTTTAGGTAACAAATTAAAGCAGGGTTGACCTCAAAAGGTCAGTAAACATTACTGTTTGAAGCTGTTTGTGTCTAACTCAATTAGATTTTAACTACAAAAGAGGACTGCTAAAATTAAGACTGATCAGCAAAAAATCAACGATCAACTACCCAGTGGTGCTAAAATGCTAAATATCACCTCTAACCATCTGATAGATAAGACTGCAACGCTTCAGGCAGACAGTGTGTATCTGTCCAATTGAGCAAATGGACAAGGCCTCTTCAAACAACAGGGACAAGATAATGATTGCATAGAGCATTGAGGGAGGTCTGCTAGCTACTGTAAGAGAGCTCCAAAACTGAGACACAGAAAAAAAGCACAGCTGTAGAAGTCTGTACTGCTGACCTCCCCTCACACTCTTCGCTAAAGCCAATAAACTACTGAAGATGCCAGATAAAGCGTGAATAAGCAATTCCTTGTCGAAGTGCTTTGATTTTCTGTCTCTCTTGTCTCACAGCAGTGGAACTGATGGTTTCTTGTCCAAACTGTAGTCATAAATGTTGGTCCTGTCTTACCCTCTAGACGCCTGTTTAATCTCAGGTAGAACTCATTCATTGGGCTCATATCTGAAACAGAAAAGCAATAACAGCGTTACAAACCTGAAACTACACAAATATCTTTGTAAAAAGGACAATGTTACAAGTAAAAAACAGCACAGGAGTGATTCAAATTGACAGGTCGTACCAGTGTTGTTGCTTGTTTTATACCACTGCCTATATTTTCCATAAATGATTGGATTTTTTCAGGCCGACACTCCTCTCTACCAGCGGCACATTGAAATTAAAACTTCTTAACTTGCAGATCCTATATTAACTCTTTGGTAACCATAGTAATTAGACTTAGGATCTGATTTAGGAAAAAAAATCATTAGAGATTAACAGTTCCTTAGTCAATCAAAAGGCATCCTATCCTAACTGAAGATAAGAAGTATTACACAATACTAACTTCCAAAATCTTACATAAACTCTCTTAACTTTAGGATAACTGTGAAGCTATCCTAACCGTCACTTTTCCACCACTTTTCTTCTGCTGTCTGGACATAAGAGCTGCGTTCCTCTTCTTATCACTCGTCACTGTACTTATTTTCTTTTTGATAGCATTAACGCACCATTGGATGCCGGATATGATGGGGACTGCGTCTGCGATCTTAGAGTTAGTGTTGTAAATTTCCCAAAAATAACATCTTTGGATTCCTCTACAGATGTTGCCAACACCTCTGTTACCAACTCATCTGTCTTGTTTTTTAAATGTTTGTTTCAGTATGATTCAGTGATTTAGCTCAACGAGATAAGAAAAGAAGTGTTGTAGGATGAGGAAATAAAAGATAAAGTTAGTTAGGATTTGCTAGAGTTAATACCAAACTGGGAAAAATATTAGGCTCTTCCAATCTTATTTTTAGACTTATGTTTCTGTAATACGGCCCCTGATGATGACTGCATTGCCTTACATTTACCAATGAAAGCTCACCTCTGCAATCGTTTTCTAATTTCTTTGATCTGCTCATTTTTCTTGGTCAGGATCTCCTTCATGTTGCGGTAGGCCGCAGTTTGCTGGAACTTCTTGTCCAACTCCTGCACAACAAACACATACATAAACAAATGAAAAGAACTGCAGCAGAAGCTGAATGCACCCATCCCACCAGCCTCAATAACTGGGCAGTATAGCAAGTTTATCTGCCACAAACAGTTTGACGTGTTAACTTCAGCTGCAGGTAAACGCCAGAGCGATGAACCTTTTCTGCCAAGGACAGCTGCTCCTGCACTCGCAGCAGCTCGTGCTTGGCGGAGATCAGATTCTCCTGCAGACCCTTCTGGGAGGCCGAGTTGGCACTAAGAGCCCGTTCATAGTCCTCCCTCAGAGCGGCCACTGTGTCCTCCAGACTGCTGATCTCCTGGGATTGAGCAGCCAGCTTTAAGGGAAGAAAAACAACATACAAGCTCAGACGGACTGCAATCATTGCTATTATTACAGAGCCTATACCCCATTATTCCTATTCACAATGACAGACAGAAGCAACACTTTGGTCAGCTGGATACATACCATCAGAGGTCCAAGTTAGCAGATAAAACCAAATAACAGCAAATGTTCAGATGCAACAAAATAAAAAAGTAGTAGAATGGAAACTCAAAATGTCGCAAAAAGAGGATGACTTTGTAAGTCAGACTCCAAACAGTACCTGTTGTTCACCTTGAACCTTCTGAAGGTCTTTCAGAGCTCTCTCTGCCTTGGTTCTCTCATCCAGCGCGCTCATTGCCTAAGAAAATGATTTAGAGCAGAGATTTAAGAAAGTAGACTAGAGCATGAATTATAAGAAAAGATGCTGTGTGTTTTTTTTTAAAAAAAATGTATGGCTAATTGTTTTACCTGAGATTCTAGGGTCCGCAGCCTGGCTTTCAGTTTATCATTTTCCTCCTGTAGTCTTGCTATTTCCTGGAGAAATATTTCAGATAGGTATAATGGAGGGTAGAGATACAGTATAATAATCAGGGCACAGTTTTCTACAATTAGTCTGTCTATGTAATTCATGCAATATGTTTCTTTACCTTGTTAAGGAGTTCAGACACCCCGCCTTCATTCAGAGGTGCTAGCTTGGGTTTGCTTGTTTCCTTGTTTATCTGGGGATAAATTTAACACTTTACAACTGAAACAATGACTCAACAGATCTTATTTCTAAGTATAAACATGTTGGCTCCTATTGACTTCCTATAACTGTATGAGATGTAATGGTAAAAACATTTTTATATCCATTTTGCTTTTCCTTAATCCTGATTTTTATTAAAATGACTGCAACAACCTAAACAAAACAAATAAAGTAAGACGTGCTTACATAAAATTAAATAAAATACTAAATATAAATTGAATACAAAATATTCAAAAACATGGGAGAAGAAAAAATACCAAATAAAGAAGAAATAAATAAAAAATATGAAAAAATGCTAATAAATTAATAATAATAAATAAAATTAAAATAAATTACTAAAACATATATAAATAAATAATAAAAAATAAAATATAAAGAAAGAAAATTAAATTAAATAATAAAATTAATTCACTCTCCCCCGCCTTGCTCTTCTTAGAAATATGAAAATGACTAGTGTCTACCTAGAAAGGTGTGAGTAGCCAAACCCACGGAAGAACGGAGTGTTGCATTACAAAGTCGATTTGTTTTTCTTTAACCGTGCGTCGTGAAACCACACGCCAGTCTCAGTGATGTGTGACTTGATGTGATGTGTGTCCATGTGTGAAGGGCAGGCGGCCTGACATACAACACGACTTCAAATGCACAGGAACGCTGCCCTGCTCTCTAACTACTGGAGTCCATGTGGGCGTTAAATATCCTTTGAACACATGATTAATGACAACTATATTGATGGTGCTGTGTGGAGCTCCACACGGGACAGAGCTGCACGTTATACTCACCTTATCAGCGGTTTTAAAGTCAGTCTTCTCAAATTCAGCCACTTGTTCTAACAGCTCCCTGTACAGGTAGAAGAGAAAAGAGTTGGACGGGGTTATATTGAAGAAAATTACTGAGAAGGGAAAACAAAAAGATTGAAATCTTAAATATTCTCTACTCGGTTTTTGAGTAAATGACACCTTTGTCTACAAAAGTTAACATTTTGTGAGCAACACTGAATAGAGTGGAACTGATCTGATAACATGTACCATCTCCTCACACAAGCGTGCCACCTCTTTTTGTTTTGACATTGCAGTGATAAAGTGCTATTTGGCGGTTATGTATCTATGGTGAGAAAAATAAACACCCTTGTTCTTGATGGCAGTGTAGCACTTTAGATATAAAATATATCCTTGTGGTGAAGAGATCAGCTCTCTGAGAAGCTTAAATGTGGTTTGTAAAAAGCAGCTCAACACACGTAGACTGTGACACAGGGCGTATTCCCTGCTTTATACGCCGTATCAGTCACGTAGGGCTGAGCCCTGTGAGAAAAAAACACACATTTTGGGGCTTATTTATCCGCCCACCATGTGCATTTTGCAAACAAAAGAACTTTTCCGAAATACGCTCAGTGTTTCAACAAGGTGAAAGGTTACAAGAGGTCAGATGTTACGTGCAGTTCATTCAAACTTGTGTACATGCACTGTGGAGCTTTACAGTGATCATACTGGCCAACAGCATTAGTTAACAACATATATATGTTTTATAACATTTTGTTCTGATGCTGACAATTAGATCAGATAATGTGAAGGTGGTGAAGTGAACATCGAAAAGCCCTGCTTCCTCAATCTCACTTGCAAAAAGAGGAACAAGATGATGTGTGCTTTGGGCTTTAGTTTGATGTTCAGATTTCTTTAAATTGTGACTTGTTGCTCATCTATATAACAGCTACTGAGCTTCTTTGTTTCACTGTGTAGACTTCAATTTATCACATGTGGCCACACGTGACTTCGCCACTTCAGAAGTATGTGCTCATAAAACATTAGCTGCCAATAGTCACTGTCAGTAAAAAAATACATAAATAAATTATTAACCGAAACAGAAGTACATTTTTTAAATTAGTTTTATTACATTAGTTAGGACTGTCAAAGTTAATGCAGTAAAAATGTCCATCCATCCATCCATCCATCCCATCCATTCATCGTCAACCGCTTATCCCGTTAGGGGTCGCGGGGGGCTGGAGTTGATCCCAGCTGGCATTGGATGAAGGCGGGGTTCACCCTGGACAGGTCTCCAGTCCATCACAGGGTACATGGAGACAGACAACATAGAGACAGACAACCATTCACGCTCACATTCACACCTATGGGCAATTTAGAGTCATCAATTAACCTAAACAGCATGTCTTTGGACTGTGGGAGGAAGCCGGAGTACCCGGAGAAAATACATGCTAACACGGGGAGAACATGCAAACTCCACACAAAAGAGTTCCAAGTCAAACCTAATGAATCCACTGGTACCAACAATGTCATATTAGCTTGTTGAAGTAGGCTAAATAACGCCCCAAACTTGCTAAATGCTAAATTGTAACGAGCAAAAACTGTCATGGCCATTTTCAAAAGGGTCCCTTGACCTCTGACCTTCAGATTTGTGAATGAAAATGGGTTCTCTGGGTACCCACCAGTCTCCCTTTTACAGACATGCCCACTTTATGATAATCACATGCAGTTTGGATCAAGTCATAGTCAAGTCAGCACACTGACACACTGACAGCTGTTGTTGCCTGTTGGGCTGCAGTTTTCCATGTTATGATCTGAGCATATTTCTTATGCTAAATGCAGAACCTGTGAGGGTTTCAGGACAATATTTGTCATTGTTTTGTGTTGTTAACTGATTTCCAATGATAAATATATACTGTACATACATTTGCATAAAGTGGACAAATGTGCTTATCTGTCCTCTCCCATGTTGATAACAGTATTAAATAATTGACAACTCTCCCTTTAAGGTACATTTTGAACAGATAAAAAAATGTGAGATTAATTTGCGATAAATTATGGTTAAACATTTTAATCGACTGACAGCCCTAATAACTGTAAATATGTAAAAATACCCAAATTTAAAATTTACATTTAATTCTGCCAAGTATAAGAATTAAATGGTTACTTCACCCAAATTACAAAAAACATTTTTTTTTATTTACCCCTAGTGATAACTTTTGCTTTTAGTTGCTGAGGCCAAAAGAAATCAATATTTCATTTGAAAAATTCAAAAACTCAAAAGCATCTGTCCATAAACAATGTCTTTGCTACTCAAGATAATATATTGTGGGGTGATGTTCTTAAAATTATGTTTTTTTTTTTAATGCTGTGAGATTTATTCTCATCCACCGCTCTACTCATCTCTATTATGTTGGGCTGGCAGCAGAAGACACAAAATGTTTTTTTGTAATTTGGGTGAACTGATGTTAAAATGAAGTGAGAATGTGGCAGCACTTGTGTTTTTCAGGCTAAATGGACCATCACAGTGAAAAGGGAATCAACTGTAATGGAAAAAAGGGTTGAATTCACAATGTGTATGTGGCTTGGCAATGACCTTTTTGCCTGGCATATGTACTGTAACATGCACAAGATCTAAACCTGAACAGCGGTTACAAGGAAGTGGTACAAAGTGGAGGAGTTTTTCTCGTGAACATGAAGGGTTATTGTGTGTATACAGGCCTAGTTCCCTTCTTGCTTTGGCATGGCACTCTGTTTGACCTTGAACTGTCACATCATTTTAATTTCACAATGTTTTTGCATCTTATTTCATGTGGAAGGATCTGATTATTTTTTGTACTTATAAGATTCATATCTTGCCCACTAAAGTGCTACCAAGATATACATACATTTGTGCACATTAAACAAAAAATAATATCTTTCAGAGGAGGTGCTGTACTGTATATTCCATAATATCAGAACAAGAGTAATTCACTTCTCACCTGTTCTCCAGCTCTGAGATATCGCTCTGCAGTCGAAGGTAAAACTTCTCTGCCTGTGAGAAGAGCTGCCTGAGCAGCAGCACGTTGGTGTGGGCTGTGTTGATGAGCTCCATCTCCACTTCCCCACGCACCACCGCCTGCAGCCCGTCCAGCATCTCCTTCACCTCGTCCACTGTGAAGGTCTCCTCCACCAGCCTTCAGACAGAAACATCCATGCAAACACATTACAGTTCCATCTGAACTGAAAAGCACTTAATTGTTGTATTATATATATATATATATATCCTTCAATTGAACATGAGTTTTAAGTGAATTCAAGTTGAATTTACATACATACAGTGACACCAAAACCACTCACCTGCTATCTTTGAGTTCTTCAAAGCATGAGTCAATAGTCTTTAGTCTCAGGACCCTCTTTGAACGTGCAAATCGCATGTAATTGATGACTTCATTCTGATGGTGTTCATTAAACCCAAATTCAGCCTACATGGAGACAAGACGAGACAGATTAATCACCAAAGATGTGAGATGGACAGAGAGAGGGACAAGAGAGAGGCAGTAATGGTAACCACAACTAGCTTATGAGCTAACTAGAAGAGGATTTCCCCCTGCTAATATGTGACGGCCTATTCACATGAGCTTGCACATGCAACGTGCTATCTTTGGGGGTGAATGCTAACTGTCTAACGTTACTCGTCTTGGAATAAAACAGGGCTAATCGATTAGCATGCTAACTTCTAAAAGCAAACAGGTGGCCTGGCTACCCAGAAACAGCAAACGATCGCGGCTACTTACCATGGTGGCTGTGAAGCTAACGTTAACGTTACTAAGCTAGCTTGTAGACTGTGATGATCCAAAAGGGAAAATGGGTGTTTCAACCACAGATTTAGGCCACGCAGAGAACAGACTATAAACTAATGGTCGTATGTTGGAGTCGAGGGCTCTAGTGAACTATGTAGTGCTCAGAGTTCAATAGGTGAAGACGCTAAACGGGAGTTATATCATAGCTATAAGATTATCTGGCAGATTGGCTAGCTAGCAACTAGCTATCCAGCTAGTGTTTGCCTGGAGAATGCCTTGGTAACGGAGAAGAGCGTCATTGCCTTGGTTACTAGTGGTGCGTTCAATGGCGCTACGCACAACACGCAACAAAAATTTACCCGGTCGAATGACGAGTCAAATATGAGATATGTTGATGAATCGACACCGTCATAATAGCCGAATGACATATAACACATATGGACATTTAATTATTATTATAAGCTTTAATTAACTGTATAAAATGCAAAAATGTACACCCTAGTAATACTTTGCAGTTCACTTGGCTGAGTTGCAGTACAATGTCTGTATCCCCCTTCTTCTTCCTCTATTTATCCTTTTTAGCAACACCAATTCTAGTCTCATTTCCTGTAAAAGTCCATCATCTTATGAACGGTATTTTTCATAGAGCAAGCTATAGGTACAAGATGGTTGAAACAGTTTTATTTAAATGTATAACATGTACTATTCTGTCACCAAACTGGCAATTTGGCTTGTCTAGCATTAACCAGTAGATGGAAGTATTGAGCTAGAAGTGTGAGAGGTCCTATGAAGATCAGCAGTTTACACATGTAAAGAAATCTAAAAAAGCTTTAGATTGGGATCTAGCTACTGGTCAAAACAAGATGGCATATTTGACACCGACTGGCCAATCTCGCAGTCACAAACCACTGCCAGTATGTTTGGCCTTACATGTATTAATGATTTTTTTGTTGTTGTTGATCATGTAGCATCCATATCTCTCTGAATTCTTACTGGCAGATAATACCTCCAACAACATGCAAGCATTAGGGAGTATTTGTATTTGCATATTTACAATGCACTGTTTCAATTGATTAACTGGTGGGATTCATCATGGCTGCTTCTTCATCATTAAAACTAATTTGTCTCCACGTGAGCCAAATAAAAACTTCACAGAGATTCTGTTGTATTGTTTTAAAATGTCACTGGAGCCAAAAGGACATCACTATCCATTTTGTTAAGAAGGCTTCCAAGAAAAAAAGAAGGAAACTTTTTTCCTCTAGCTGTAATGAAATTACACTAACAGGCAGCACATGGTCGGTCACCTAATCAGATGCCTCAAAATGTGACCACTTGGTGCAGCCCTGTACAAGTTCACTGTGCAACATCAGTCAGCCACAGAGACCAAGATGTTTCCCCTTTACCTTCAATCACGGTGAGTCACTTACACCTTAATTAATACCATATTGTTAATGGGTTACAAGTCATAGATTACTCTTCTCAGTTTTTTTAGAGTCCCATATGTTGGTGCTGATATTCTACAATGGTCAGTTAGACCACAGTGGTTACTTTTCATTATTCACATAGCTCTTGTGGCAGAACCAATTTTAATGGGTATTGTCATAACTGCAGCTGGTCTGTGAACAAACTGTCAAAGATATTAGATTGGAGGAGAATGTGGTTTATTGCAAGAGCAAAGGCATGAAAATTTTGAATGAGACTGCAAAAAATGTAAAAACAATAAAGCAATGAAAATCATTACAAAAAACACAAGCAGCTGACAGATGCATTTAGAGTAAACTGTTGTAATAGGAAGGATATAACAGAAAAATACAAAAAATTGCATATATTTGCTTGACGTTGTGTGTACAGATTTATGTTTGCAAGTAACTGACTATCTCAGTTGAAGATCTGAATCAGTTTTTACAGAGCCGACCATCTCTGTCTCTTATTTTTGCAAAGGGAATTGAACTTTTTTTGCAACTCTGAAGGCACAGATTTGTGTCTTTGCCTGTATATGTGTGGCCAGCAAATATTTGACCCTGGGCACAATATTCATGTAGGCTTAACTGGTTGAACTGGCTAAACTCTTACAATAGCGTAGGCATTGCTGCATTGGAGGGACAGTGTCCCTAGAGGGCACAATAATCTTTCTTTCCCCATGGGCATCTTTTTTTTAACTTGTAAGCTATTGATACTTGGAAGCCTGTGTAACTGAGCATAAAAATAAAAATAAAAAATAAAAAACAAGATCAATTGCCCTGTAAGCATTTTTCCAAAGCTATCAAGAAGCTAAATATACAGAGATGTACATGTAGAAATAGTGTAATTCGGTTTCCATTCATTAGATCATTTTACAAAGATTACTTAGAAAGACAATTTCAGCATCAACATCAAACTATTGTTAATATGAGTCTGTCTATGTCTATTTTTTAAACTGTCACTAGTTCACTCTTTAGTTTTGTATGAGCACAAATGAAACTAAACGTTGTGCTACTCAGCATGAGCCTCCGTACAATAAACTGTTTTCAGGTCAGTTCTGGTTGTATGTATCAATACAAACAGAGAAGAAAATTAAGATATACTGATCTCGGGTCGGCAGCTCGGTAATTCCGCGTTCCGACAAACCAATCAGCTGACAGCCGCATGACAGGCAGGCCTCACGCCTGCGCAGTAGCACACTTTGGGTATGAGGAATATGGCAGCGTCCTGAGCCCTGTTGGGGGGGGAATACGGCGTAACTGAGCACCTTCAGCACCACAGTGAGAAAACTGAGAAGCACCAGCCGCAGTCAGAGGAGGGTGGGGGGCTGAGGGACGGATACGATAAATACCCGTTAACGTTTTTACAGGTAAATACACCCGCTACCACCTGCCACTGTCTTCAAGCCATCTTCTCCATGTTTGCTTGATTGAACCCCGCTGCTAATGCGACTAGCTAGCTGTTCTGCAAAACCTCAGTGATGTGCTAGTTAGCCGCTAGCTTGGGGCTAGCCCAACATTAGCCTGCCACAGCCCTTTTTTGCATTTGGCAAACAAACGCCGATAACATAAGTGTCTGAGCTATTTGATATTCTGGTTAGGAGGAGCAGCGGCGGTGTCGACATCACGAAAACGGTGCTGTCGCGCTTGTTTTTAGCCAGACAGTTAACCGTGTAGGCCCGCTGCAATGAAACCGAGTTTGACTAACCGCCTGAGAGCCAGGTAACGTTAATGCTGCGTGTCATGGATTTACTTGACAGATCGGGACCCAGCGCACATCCTCAAATGGGCTTAAGAATCACCGTTAGCTATTTTAACACGTTTGTGCGTTTTCTTTCTTTATATCTTTAGCCACGTTTAAAATAATCTCAAAGCTAATATATTTTGCAAGCAAAATGGTTCATCTTCTCTTCTCATAGAGCCATGCAAGATGAGGTGGAGTATGTGCCCAACCATAAAGTTGGCTGAGAGATTGCTTCATGTAATTGGCAAATAAAGGGAAGACATTGCAACACGTCCTCTGTGCGGGAAAAGCTTTCAAGAGGAAAAAAACACACTGCAGAAACCAGCATGATATTCATGTTCTCCTTATGGCTGAAATTTGATGAAATTCATATGTGATTCTGTGGGTCCAGAAGCCCCTGTAGGTGTCTTTTATAGATGCCAATGCTCTGCTTTTATTGTGCTGTCAGCTCAGGTGTGCTCACAGCTTTATATTCAACATGATTTTAACTGGAGATGTAAAAAAAGGCCCATATAATGATGTAATAGCAGATGATCATTTGACCTTTGTACCCACACTGATGCTGAGGCAGTTTTCAAATTCCTTACATTGTAGTTTTCAAAGGAAAACAGGTGATCCAACATTTTTTGCAACACCTGTAAGAAACAGACTGGATTTAAATAGGCAGAGTATAACCTGTGGATGTAGTTTAGTTAGTCTGTACTTAACACAGTTAGTACTAAATGCAGCTGCTGGCCTACTAACTGGAAAAAGAAAATGTGATCACATATCACCAGTTCTGTCCTCCCTTCTCTGGCTTCCTGTACATTTCCAGATTGATTTCAAGATTTTAGTGCTTGTTTTAAATGGGCTGGCACCACCCTATCTTTCAGAACTATTGCACTTAAACTTCTTCAGTCTTAATGAAAATAAAACTGAGATCATTACGTATGGACACCCAGACCTACTGGACCATTCAGTTGATATTCTTAGCCCTTCGGCCTCACATAAACAGACTTCTGTTAAAAAAATCTTGGTGTAATCTTAGACAGCACCTTCAGTTTTGACAAATCAGCTCAGTGGTTAAAAAAAAACAAAAAAAAAAGGCTGTTTGCTAAGGTAAAGGCCTATCTGTCTCCCAGGGGTCTGGAGAGAGTAACCCATGCTTTTATTACCTCTCGGTTAGACTACTGTAATTCTTTTTATGTGGGTTTACAATAATTGTCTCTTCATCGGCTGCTGTTAGTTCAAAATGCATCTGCTTGCCTACTGACCAGAATAACAAAACATGATCACATATCACCAGTTCTGGCCTCCCTTCACTGGCTTCCTGTCTGTTGCCAGATTGATTTTAAGATTTTATTGCTTGTTTTATAAGGGTTTAAATGGGCTGGCACCACCGTATCTTTCAGAACTATTGCACCTCCATGCTCCAGCTAGAGCACTGAGGGCGACCAGTCAGATGCTCCTGGATGTCCCCAGAACTAGACTCAGAAACAGAGGCGCCCGAGCCTTTGCGGTTGCTGCACCTAATCTGTGGAACATTTTACCTCTGAATATTAAAACTCCTTAGACGACAGAATCATTTAAGTTGCTGCTGAAGACTCACCTCTTCTCACTGGAGTTTGATTACATTTATTTTCTGTTGTGCTGCTACTCTTTTACTTCTGTTATGTGCACATTATGGTTGAGTTATGGTTATGTTTTCAATTGTTCAGATAGGTCCCATTCAAAGGTTTGATACAATCCTATTAGCAGTGCTACTTGGTTGAAGCAAGCACCAATATACATCACATTGTCTTGACAGTCACAGCTATGTAGTGTTTGCTGAAGTTTCTGAAAAGTCGTGAGACCTGTCTGGAACAAGTTATCATGTTAATAATGTGTGCTTTCCTTTGAGCCCGGCTTCCATTTCCTTCAGTGTCCTGCTGTTTACTTTTTTTTTTGCTAAACTGTCAAGGATAGCCCATGAATAATTTGCTATTGATCTGCATACAGGCAGGAAGAGGTGGGAGGGGTAATCACATGACCCAATCCTGGAATCTGCCCTGGTCTTTTTTTACACCCGTTACAGTACAGCGTAATATAATAAAAACTGCACGGACCTCTGCAGCGGCAAAGAGCAAGCTGTGCACTGCTTGCTGCTAACATCTCCCATTGTGCATTCTATCAGCCCCCCGCTTTGGATTAGATTCATTATGCAGCTCCATGAATGCGTGTTTGAAAACAACAAAACTTGGCTCTTGACTGTTCCTTGCACCTTTTGTTTTTCCAGCACGGGCATCAATTATTGAGACACCAACACTGGCTAATTTTTAAAGGGCCTCATCTTGTTGTGGCACCTAAAACCAGCTTGTATTTGCCCTCTATGAGCACCAGACATTCGTCCTCTCAGTGAATGGTGGATTCCATCATTTTGGGGTATTTTGCTGTCCCCTGCTTTACTGAAATGGAGAGGAAGGAAAACTGGAGTCAGATTTTTTCCAGGATCCTGACAGAGTGCTGACACAGGTTCCCCTTGTCACAGTGCAGCCGCCAGCAAATTACTGCACACAGGATCGGAGAGGCAGTTATTCCCTCAATTTGCTCTATTCTGGTCTGTTGACTGGTTTATCTTTGCTGCCTTCATCTTTCATTAGTTTGAAACAATCACTCTTAACCACCCCACTGATGCTTTGTGCTTTGTCCTAGTTGGAAAAGGAAACTTTTAGTAACAAAAACAAGGATCCTACTTAATCTATTGTCCAGATTTTAGAGCATTAAATTACATGGATTTACTTTCAAATAAAGCACTGGGCCAAAACACTAAGACATGTCCTAACCCTTGTTTATCTAAAGCGATCAATAGGCCACACTGGCTTTCCACCAGATTTTATTGACACATGCTCAGCTGGCGCACAGTTGTGTTGTATTTTTGTGCCTATGATATCAGACTGGAATGAAAGACCTTTACTTCCTCTCTTGTTTCACTGAGCAGGTTGTATCTTAGTACCTCTTTTCAGGGTGAGCCTGTGAAAATACACACATGAAGGAGAGAACGCGAGGATGTCAAAGGTTTATAATGAAATGAAGTCATGTGCTACCAGCTGCATCGATGCTACGGCTCATAGCTGAGCTGAGGACGGTGAAGAATCAGTCATTCGTGGCTCGATGGGCTGCTCTGTCATTGGATAATAACTGTTTACTCAGCATTCGTTCTGTAGCCGAGGGAGTGTCTGGTGGGAGTCTCTCCCTTCAAGCTGCCAAATGTTGAATGACCGTGTGAAGTGTGTGTTGCAGTATATTGGAATGTGTACATAAACTTGATGTAGTAATGACTTGTGAAGGTGCAGGTGACTTCTTACAGAGCTGAGACATGAAGAGCCATTTGTTGTCATTCTTCCCTTCTGTTGTGTTATGAAAAATATAACCCTTTCTCTCAAATGATGTTCAAGTAATTCGCTTATTTAGTTTCTTAACCCCTTTCTGTGTTGAAAATGTAGAAGGAGGGCTCACTTTTTGAACTTGTTCATAATAACTTTTGTTCTGTTTTGTAGGTCCTTTGAAAAGATGAATGTGGTCAAAGAAAACAAAGACCTGGCCTGTTTCTACACCACGAAACACTCCTGGAGGGGAAAGTAAGGCTCAAAACGTGTTTTTTAATCCCATGACTGATACTTTTTCAGTGCTGGGGCTATTGTTTACTCCACATCGTCTTTGTATTCGTTTACACTAACCCAAATTCTTCGCTTCCATCACCTTATAAAGACAGTTTGGGGAAAATCCTGAAATCCTGACTCAGTACTTCCATTGTGTTGACTTCCTTATCTTATATTGGAGGTTTGCAGACCACCGTCAACAGTCACTGATCAGCACTAATGACGTGTGTTTGTAGAGCTGCGCTCTCTGATGAAATGTCACCAAAAGACACCAATACTGCTGGTACAGAACTAGTCTTAAGCATGATGACGTCCATGTATTGACATATAGTGTATGTATTACAATAACATGAAACAAAGCTACAGATATTACTTTCCTTCTTTCTCTTAGGCTGTGTCCGAAATCATATAATATGCACTACATATCCAACATGTGTACTATCATTCTACATACTTTTTTGTGAATAAACAGTAGTATGTATCATTTTGGATGCACAGAGCTGTAATTTATAGCATCACTTCCTGAGAGCCTCCCGGCCGGTTGGAGGAGTGTTTGTGTCTGATTAATTTAAAAAATATATTACACCAAGCAAAATGGAATCATACTGTATACTTACACTTAAATTGACACGTTATTGGTGTTACAAAGCCGTCTGTCAACGTCAGTTATGAATACTGTCATCACTACCGCTTTGCTTTGTGGGATATTTATCCTGCCGTAGTGTCCAGCAGGTCATGTTGTAGTATTTCATTTAAAATAGGATGCAATTTGCATAATATTGGTTTCATAGTAAGGTTTCGGTCATACTGAAAAAAAAAAAAACAAACTCACATACTGTGTTAGTGTAGTAAGTAGCATGTTAGTGTGGAGTTTGGGATTAATATTTTTATAAAAAGTACAATAGGTGACAATCTATACATGAGTGATAGTAAATAGGATAATTTTTAACACTATTACACCTTCAGAAGGGATATGACAATATCCTTTTCAGGTACAGTAGTTGTTACAAGATGCACTCAATCTCAGATGTTCAATAGCTTTTACAGACAAAGTAAATATGCCTTCTTTCATTTGTACTTTCTTCCTTATATATATGATATTTGTTTGTATATGGTAATGTAGTAAAATTTAGATTTTTAACGTGTTTTCCTCGATCACCATTATTTTTTTGAACTGACTTAAAACAGGAAGGAAGTGTCTGTACACTCTCCTGTGTCAGGTGAAGTTGTTGTCATAAACCAGAGCTGCAATGATTAATCAATTAATTATTGATTTAATAGTTGTCAACTATTAAATTAATCGCAGACTGTTTTGCTAATCAGTTTATTGGTTGGAGTACATTTTTTAAGAAAAAAAGTCCCAAGTTTCTGATTCCAGCTTCTTAAATGTGAATATTTTCTGTTTTCTATTTTCTGTTTTTTATTTACCCCTCTTTGACAGTAAACCTAATATCTTTGAGTTGTGGACAAAACCTAACATACACCGTCTTTGGCTTTTGGAAACACTGATCAACATTTTGTAACCATTTTCTGACATTTTACAGACCAAACAACTAATTTATTAATTGAGAAATGAATAATTGTTTATTGCAGCCCTAATATGAACACATTTTGAGTTATTGATATAAAAATAGATGAATTGGTAGAGTGCATTACAGGAGAATAATCTATGCTGTAAACATATGTCTGAATGGCTCAACGTCCATGATCATCTAGTGTATAGGTTATCTATTTTCATTTTATAGATCATAGTTAAATTGCACAGTTCAGCCACTATAGATGTAGATACTTGGTGGCTTTAGGGATGGAGTAGTTTCAGTTTGAGCAGTGAGCCTGTGGTGGGATCACATTACCAATACCTGCTTTCTAAATGTCTCTGTGCCATTAAGGCCTGCCATTGACTTTGGTAACTTAAGCAGGGCTGCGGAGCATTAGCCATCATCAGAGCCTCATCCTGCTAATGCTTCCTGAAGAGTCCGGCAGAGACTAGTGTTGATGTATGTGGACGGAGGAGACAGATAACAACACAGTGACGCAGATAAAACCAGCATTGATGATTTATCTGAATGGGTTGACATGTCAGCTGACCTGACCCTCCTCCGTGGGTCGCAGACTCTCTGGGTTTCGTGAACAGGTATCTCTATAAGGGATGGAAATGTGTTGAACAACTGAAGGTCATTTAACTGACAAAGAGAGAGATAGAGACAGGACAGTACGAGTGAGTGGGTAACCATGACGGAGTGAGTGAGAGAGAAATGAAAATGAAACACTGTCTGGTGCTTCTGTAATGTTGTTCTGTGATTTCTCATTTGCGAATGCTGACAACCAGAGATCAACTTTTGACAGCAGAATGAATGGGTGAAATGAAATGCAGTAGATGTACTTTATCTGCTTGTCTACTGTATGAAAAGGGCGCAACTCACACAGAGCTTTAATAGGCCAACAGAAAGAGAAAGAGAAGGTGTCATGTCAGGATATCCTCTTTCATCTTGCTTCAGACCAGCCTCACATCGTGGGCTACTTCTGTCTTCACTTGGTATCCTGAAAACTAATTAGCCAGTCTGATTTTTGCTAGTGCTGTCCTCGACCAGTTGATTAGTTGACTTTAGGGCTGCAGCTATTTCATTGTTGATTATTTTCTTGATTAATTGATTAGTTTGGTCTATAAAATGGTGAAAAATGTCGGTCAGTGTTTCCTAAATCTTAAGATGACATCCTTAAATGTCTTGTTTTTTCCACAACTCAAAGATGTTCAGTTTACTGTCGTAGAGGAGTAAAAAAACCCAGAAAATATTCACATTTAAGAAGCTGGAATCTTTACTCATAAAATTTCACAAACAAATCAATTATCAAAATAGTTGCCGATTAATTTCATGGTTGACAAATAGCACATCTCTGGTAAATGGTGCATTAGTGGTGCTTTTTTTCGATTCTGTGCGGAGAAACCCAATTTTACAGACCTGTCAATTAAATCGACTAATCAGTTAGTCGACAAAATGAGTTTTAGTCGACTAAGAATTTCCTTGGTCCAGGGCAGCCATAGTTTCAGGTAGCCACATGATCACCTCAGACTTAAACAGTTCCAGTGTCACAGAGATGAGAGGTGCTCAGCTCTTCAATGTGAATACCGAAAATGTTCCCAAAAGTAAACTTAAATTAGACTCATCTACGATTTGCAGGCCGCTTTGGCCTTATATAAAAAGTACTGTTGTTATATGAATTGTGAGCATGTTAGACAGTATTCAGCATCACTTGATGTGCCAGCCTCTCCAAGGCCTTCAGTTGTCTAAAGGACATTTTACTTTGAATGCTTATTTCAAGTGTAGATTATATAAAAGGGACCCGTTTAATTAAAATGCACAAAAATGAAGCACAAATGCTCAAACGTATTTTTGTTGAATGTTTAATAACTGGACTATATGGCAGATTGGTCGGCAGACGGGGAGAGTGTCGTCTGTTCAGCAGGGAGCTGAAGGGGAATTTAAAAGCCGCGATGATGTGGTGGTGCTTTGTAGTCTCCCCTATTTTCTGTCTGGTATCCTTTTTTTCCGCGTCTAAAACAAGTGAATCTTGGCGTTTCAGATTTTATGGTGACATAATCAAGTTTGTGAAAATCACTGGATGTATAAGAGACGGACTTACCCTCAGATTCTGCCCCAGATGCTTTTCTACTGTAGTTAAAATTACAAATAGATCTCAGCTGTTGTCGATTTGTTGTAGTACAGCAGTTTTCCCTGCTCTCAACATCGTGTTTAATTCAAGTCTTGTGACTCCAGCTTGTTGAGAGAATATCAGATTTGTCTCCCAGGACATTTTCATGATTTTTTTTGACACAGATTGTCTCAAAGTTTTCTGTGTCATTTAAAGGTTTTCAACCACAGCACTTCCCACATTTTCAGAGCATGAATATTCAAACCACAGTCTCCTTTAATCTTTTTTGAATCCCTTCAATCTTCTCTATGTTGTTCCTCAACAGTAAGGAAACTACAGATGCCCCAGCTAGGTTTTTCACTTGCGGTTTTACATACCAGAACATAGGATAGTGCTGTAACTGTCTTTTACTCCTTGTCTTATACTGTATATAATAAAGTCTTTTCAGTTGTTCCCATCATTGCACAGTGTTGCTCACATTCAGTTCTCCCTCCACCACTCTATATCTCTTAGATCTAGTGTTTGTTGAGTCTTGTACGGGGGGATTGTGTCGTGTTGTCTGAACTTTGTCAAACGAATATTTTGCTCAGGCTTCTTTGGAAGAAATTTAGAGGAGAAGCAGTTGTTAAGGAGGTTTAGTCAGACACAGGAAGTTGCTTAATGTGATATGTTATGAAACCCTTGAAGTGGAAGGAAAAGCTCTAAAGACTTGCTGTACAGTACTACTGAATGAAGACTTTTACTTATCACAATCTATATCTGTGGTGTAAACTGTACCTGTAGAGCTTATTTATTGTTCTCATTTATCCTCATATAGTTTCTTTTATAGAAGAGTTAAAGGACTACACCACAATTTTGAACCATTAAGTACAAATTGAATATTATGCTGTACCAGATTAATTATGTCTTTTGTGATCATGACATTGGTTTCCATTCATTTGTGCTGTATGAAAATGAACATGAGCATCATGACTACTCTTCTGTGATAGTTTCAAATCTCTGCTTAGTTGTTCATATCGTTGTATGAATGGAAATCTGAACCACAGCGGCAAGAGTTGTAAAACAGACAGCAGGTATGCCAAGTATACATGATTAGTTGTAGCTAAGGCATACATAAACACTGGTTAGGTAATTTAAATTCCTGGGGTTCCTACATATTATCATAAATATACTAATTTATTCCCCCAAATTCACTCCAGTGTTATTCCGCCCAACTACATGCAGGAATTAGTTTTATTTTAGCAGGTGAATTTGGTCTATAGTCAAAGCTCCAGCTCCTCCTCCGTACTTACCACTGCATCATTTAGTTATGGATTTGGCTAGAGAGCCACTTAGAGCATTTCTTCTCTTTATACTATAATTGGCATGTTGAGCCAGAAAATCAGTCTATTTCAAGCAGTCTGTCTGGCGATCTTTCAAAGCAATGTTACCCGTGATCATCTTTATGCTGTTATGCATGCTTTTATCGCATTCAAAGTCCAACTCTGCATCTATTAAATCTTTAAAATAGTATTGAGTATAGTATGGTTGTTAACTACTCAAACTGAATAGATACTAAATATGACTTCTTCATATCTCAGCTATGTCAAATTTCCAAATCATCCATCCATCACCTGCAAACGCTTATCCCGTTTGGGGGTCATGGGGGTGCTAGAGCCGATCCCAGCTGACATTGGGTAACGCTGGGCTGACACATGGAGACAGACAACCATTCATGCTCACGTTCACACCTATGGACAAGTTAGATTCAGCAGTTAACCTAACCTGTATGTCTGTGGGAGGAAACCGGAGAACCCGGAGAAAAAAACCCATGCTAACGCGGAAGTGACAGTGCTAACCACTGTACCACCATGAAGCCCCATTTTCAAAACATCTACAATACAAAAGCTAGTATTTTGTGTTGTCACACAGGAAGCGACGTACAGTAAAAATGCATAAAATACATGCACAAAATAATATTTTTTTTGCCTTTATTCCAATATACTCCTATTTACGTGCAGCTGTGCATGATCTGATTGGACTGAAAGAGGGAGGCTGTGTTCACACGCACGCACGCACACACACACACACACACACACACACACACACACACACACACACACACACACCTTATTAAGGTCGGTATTTCGTTATTTGCGCTAGGGCTGGACGATATGGAAAAAATCAAATATCACTATTTTTTCAAATGCCAATATTGCGACGACATTGTAGGGTTGACCACTGGTTCTTTTACAAAACATTTACACAATGAGATTTTTTTATATATTATCGTCAGTAATGTGGACATAATCAAGTGGGTAAAGGCAAATAATAGAACAGCTAGAACAGTCACTTTACAGTAGGGATGTCGAAAGAACGTACTATAAGGTACCGTATGATTCCTGTAATATGAAACCATCAGGATATCCGCCACCTTGGCAGGCAGGGAAAATGCTAGTGATAGGAACAGTGAACTGTAGTTGTCCACTTTCTTGGCATCTCATGCCGCCATGGCTATTGATTATTGATGCTTTCCGACAGTTGCACGTGCACAGTGACGCATACGCACGCTGTATGGAACGGAGACACGGCGGTGAAAAAAAAAGCGCTCAACAGCATGGTGCTACTAACCCTGAGGGGTGCACCCTGTTTTTCCCTGATAATGCAACACTGTGAACAACAAATTGTGTTGAAATCAACAGGAGAGTTCGTAACGTTACCTCTTAGCAGCAGATGGGCAGCACAGTCCTGCTAGGCTGAGCAGTGGAAATACTAACATTAACGGAGGTGCCACTGAGTTGCTGTTATGAGGCGTTCATGGTCTGCTCAGCAAAACGACTATTGTGTGAAGGTAAATTACAGCGTTCTCATGATTCAAGTTTTTCGTGAGAAACTTGAATAAATCCATTTGTTTGAAGGAGATGTTTTCACATCAGTGTTTTTAATAAAGGAGTGTGTGTTGAATTAAATGGGATTTATTGTTTTTATTTAATTGCGTATTGATAATTGTGGAAATTCACAGGTGTTGGTATGGACTACTAAATTTCTATGATTGTGACATTATTGTGACATACACAATTTGTGCATATCCAAAAACATGTTGATATCCAAGTCTTTCACAATGTTTAACAGTAGGTGTTTTTCTCCTTTTTACCAGAAGTATGGGCTTTTTTGGGGGGCATGCATCTCTGCAAACTGTTGGCTGGTTGGTTTGTGTACAACACACAGAACTAGCCACAAACAGGCAAGAGGCCATAAAAACCCCATTTAAGATGCATAATCTGATGTTGTTTACATGACCCGTATCAAATTGGCAATGTTGTCATATTCAGAATAATAGTGGAATATTAGTGCGCATGTAAACATAGTCATTGTTGGCTTTACAGAGAAATGCACACAGGGAGGGTTGGATGTTGCCTTTGTACTAAGATAGATTAAAGGGAGGGTAAAAAATAAATCTTCCCACAGAGAGTGAATAATTTACTAGGTTTGTGCTGACACCCAGTTAAGCCAGACACTTAGCACCAAGGTCAAGACATGTAGAGACACAGCACCCTGAGATCAGGACCGAGTCATGGAGGTCTCAGACTTTGTGTCCCAAGATGGTCAGAGAATAGTGGACCTCAGTGTGTAGAGTAGATTTTTCGGACAGGATGACTACATTTAGGTGCACAAAAAGGATGTGACATTTGTATAATTGTGAAAAAGGAAGGACTGACTGTGGGACGTGCCTGAACCTAATATTCCACTCTGGCCTTGCCTCAGGCCGCTGCCTGACCTGTCTGTTTATGTTAGTCATGTACTCAAGTCCGAATCTGTTATGCGGAAGTAACCTCTCAATTTGACTTCCTTTTTACTGTGATTTTTGATGGGACTAGCTGTTAACTTCATCCACGCCTAATGAGGATGTGCAAGAAAGAAAGGAGCCTAGTCAGCATGTTCAGTGTGCAGCCTAATAGTGTAGAGGTGCTAAAAGAACAAGTTGTACATAGATGAACATACATGTATATAGAGATGTGACGATTAATCCGTCAGTTGCCAACTATTGGATTAATCTCCAACTATTTTGATAATTGATTAATCAGTCTGAGTATTTTTTAAGAAAAATAAGAGAAAATTATCTGATTCCAGCTTGTTAAATGTGAATATTCTCTGGTTTATTTACTCCTCTATGACAGTAAACTGAATATCTTTGAGTTGTGGACAAAACGAGACTTTTGAAGACGTCATCCTTGGCTTTGGGAAACACTGATCAACATTTTTCAACATTTTCTGACATTTTTAGGACCAAACAAGTAATCGATTATTCGAAAAATAATGGACAGATTAATCACCAATGAAAATATTATTAGTTGCAGCCCTACTTGTATACCAAATAAAGAGTTTTTATATACTTTACAGTCACCAAACCTTATTTTTTACATAACAAAACCCCTCAGATGACCCATTTTCTAATCAAACAGTAGGCAGAATGTTAGAAATCAGCCAAAAATGCCAACTGAAAGTGTTGGCAAACTAAACTGCCATCAAGCTCACACAGTCGTGCCTTCCTGCTCTCACACGCCCACACACACACACACACACACACACACACACACACACACACACACACACACACACACACACACACACACACGCACTCACTCACTCACTCACTCACTCACTCAGCGTAACATGCATAAGAAATTGAATTTCACACTTCCTTCCTCCTCTGTGAGAAAGCCCCACTCTCATAACAGTTCTGATGAATTAATGCTAGTTTCTTCAGTCACAGTGACTCATTAACAAACTGTTAACGTACAATAAGTTGTGACTTTCATTTTAAAAGAGGCCTAATGTGGTAAATACATGCAACGAATAGTAATGACTGGGTCTAATAGGTAAATATTCAGCCTGGTATTACATGTTTATACTGAATGATGAGAATTAAATGAGATAGTTCATGTGATTTAAAGTGGTGCTGTATGAGGTACTTTTCCATAGTCAGTGTATTACCTACAGGAGTACCAGCATGGGAGCAAAACAGTGCATTGCTGTACAAAATGTGTTGTAGCCACCTAAAAAAATCAGTATCAGTTGAAGTGTACTTAATATTTAGAATATTTTCACTGGCCTTGCAGTGAGACAGCTATACAGTCAGATAGGGAACTGAAGTGCTTATCTGTGTTCTTGCTAAAGCCACAACCCTTTACAATGGAGAACTTGAAGCCGTCGTATCCATCTATGCTCTCACCAAACCCACCAGACTCCCTTGACAAAAACAGTCATTTCACCTCACAGAACACAGGAGCTGCTGCCTCGATTGGTTAGTTTGTTTGTTATTGTGTGAATTTGGTTAGATTTGATTCATGACGCTTTGGCGAGAGTGTAGATGGATACAACGGCTTCAGGTTCCCTGTCGCAAAGGACTATCAGACAGTAAGGTAAACCTGTGAAAATCTTAATATAGCATACACTTAAAGTGATATTGATTATTTTTTTCTAATATATGTTTCCCTGCCGGCCCGACATTGCTTTGATTCCATGCAGTAAAGCCTATCTGTTTCTCCAAACTGGGGGCTCGCCGATCTACTGTAGGTAATGCAGTGACAATTACAGCAACAAATACGACTCCATTTGTAAACCCCAAACTATCCCTTTAACTGTTTGGCTTTGAAAATGGCTCTTTATAATCTTTTCTCATCATGTCTTCACCTGTCTGCGCCTTATCTCAACCCGTTACCTCATAAAAATGTCTGGAAACTGACATAATAAACCTGTAAGTGGACAATGATATCATCCGTTAACTGATCCCTGGTGACGTCACCTGTCCTTGACTCATCACTAGCTGACAGAGGGCTACAAATGTACCCTTTCCTCTCTCACCATCCTGCCGTCTGTCAGATGTAATGGAGCTTTATCTACGTGAAGAGATATATTTGGCAAATTGGAAATCTTTGAGACACACAACACAAGTTATCCAAGCTGACTTGATCTGTTAGCTTTGCGTCAGCTAACCCCCTACATGTTTGAAAGACCACCACACAGTCAGCCACTTTGCCACATTCACTGCTAATGTTATGTGACTGCCTGTGCTGGAGTAGGTGTTGCTGCCATGTGCTGTTGGAGATGTGTAGGCTGTGTTTGTGACTCATCCCATCTCTGTGTTCCAGGTACAAGCGAGTCTTCTCTGTGGGGACGCACGGTATTACTACTTACAACCCTACCACGCTAGAAGTAACAAATCAGGTCAGTGTGTGTGCAGCCTGTCGCACAGGGACTCCTGTGTCGTTCAGCGATCAGCGCCTCGCACGCGCTTGTGGGATGTTCTGTTCTTAGTTCCATGTGACTATTGAAAATCCATTTGAAGCACATTGCTCTTTTGCTAAAAGCTGATACGCAGTATGTGCTCGGTCTTTAAATACGCTAAGCTTTCAGCACTGCTGTGAACATGCTGTCTTTACACTGATTAGAACATGAAACATGCCATAATCAATACCCATTAGACATGAAACCTCACCCGTCAACCCCCTCAGTTCAGAAAATGGCTAAACAGAAAATAATATTGTGGTTGTTTTAAAGGAATAACTATACGGTGTAAAAATAACACACGGTAATTAGGTGATAATTAGTAAATAACCTATTTGAAATTTCTTAATATTTACCTCAAAATTTGTTGAAAATTACTTTGTTTGGCTGTCTTGACTTGGGACTTGACTCTTGACTTTTCTTATTATTATTTTATATCTATTATAAATATTATTATAATAATTATTAATAATATTCCACTACTTCCCAATAAGCAGTAATAAATAGCTGGTGATTTATTTAATACATTTCCAGGAAAAGAATACAAAGTTAATTGATATGCTTAATGTCTGCTTATAAACAAATGATAATTAGCAAATATCTTCTTTAAAATTTCTTAAAAGAAAACTTCCTGAATCATTACATTAGCTACCAGGTTTCATTTGTGTTGACAATAAGTCACAGTCGTGGGTTTCGGTTTTCAGCCTCCGATGAAGAGCAGCCGCTTCTCAAGCCTATGGGCCCTATTTTAATTAGATGCTATTTTAGCATATAATTATTAAATAATGTTTATAATAAAGTCATTTTGATCAATTTTGAGGTAAATATTGGGGTAATTTGGCAGTTATTCCAAAGAAATTTCACTTGCTAATTATCACCTATTAACCATGACAGCTGCAGACCTGTAAAATGAAGTGATACCAGAAATAATATTGGTAATGCTTTAAGTCCCGCTGTTTAGCTTTTATAAGCAGTATATAAACATTTCCTAAATCTTCTATTACACACTAACATAGTTGCTCAAACCTATTTTTTTGAGACATTTTTGAGACACTGATCGGGCAACAAAAAGGCAGTGTGGTGGGCCTCACTCTGTCTGAAAGTACCATAACATCTTTCTTCATGTTGAAACTGCTTGTGTGTGAGTCTAACAGTGTGTTTATTATCTCTGTGTTGTTGCTGTCTCTGGTTCCAGTGGCCTTATGGGGACATCTGTGGCATCGGTCCGGTAGGAAAAGGTCAGGGAACAGAGTTCAACCTCACATTCCGCAAAGGCAGCGGCAAGAAGTCCGAAACGCTCAAGTTTTCAACGGAGCACCGGACAGAGCTGCTCACAGAAGCACTGGTGAGGACAAACTGCCATCCTTCACTGCCATCATTCACGATGACTAAACAGACCTCAGGCAGATCTTTGTTTAAAAGGTCCCAGAAGTGCTGTTTGATGTGGCTGATCTACATTTTCTAGCTGCGTCACAGCTGCACATTTTGCTGTGTTGTCAAAAAAAAAAAAAAAGAAAATCGCAGCAAAGTCACGTAATATACGATGAACTGTTTTGGAATGCAGTGCTTGCAAATCACAGGCCCTTTTACTTACTGTAGGTGTTTATCACGAACATGAATCAGCAGATAGTTTGTTGCTGTGAAGAAATTAAGTCATTGTGCTGAGGTGTTTTGAAACAGGAGGATGGATATTTCCCCATAGAACTCATTAAATGTATTCTGTAATGAAGACAACAATTCATAAGTGTTGCATAAGGATTATTTAACCAAAGCTGTGTTAAATTACAATACCTTTTGTTTCTTTTCTTATTCACAGAGATTTAGAACAGAGTTTTCAGAGGGAAAAATAACTGGCAGGGTAAGTAGTGATATTTATAAGAATAATTGTCCATTTTCAGTATATGTGGTGATGCCAAATTGAATGTCTTACATCGTGTGCTTACAGCGTTACAACTGCTACAAGCACCACTGGAGTGACACACGGAAGCCAGTGAGTTTAGAGGTGACACAGGGTGGCATCGACCAGATTGACCCGCACACCAACCGGGTGGTGTGTTCCTATGACTACCGTAACATAGAGGGCTTCGTCGAGGTCTCTGATTACCAGGGAGGATTCTGCATCCTTTATGGCGGATTCAGCAGGCTGGTATGCTGGTATTCATCGAGTTTGTGTGTTTGTGTCTGTGCCTCTGTGTTGTCTTAGCATTTCCTTTTCCCCCCATTGCTTCTTCCTCTCAGCATCTGTTTGCCTCGGAGCACCGGGATGACATCATCCGCAGCGCCATAGAGCATGCTGGGAATTTCATCGGTATCACGCTACGACTGAGGAAGGAGGCGTTGACGTTTGAGGATTTCGTGACGGACAGGTTGGGGAAGTACAGCTCAGACGAGAGCATCACTTCACTGGCGGAGTTCGTGGTGCAGAAGATCACCCCTCGACACCCGGTGAGAGCACTCTGCTTCTCCTTGTTCCTCTCAGTGTTGTATGGCGGGGGTTCTCAAAGCGAGGTCCAGGGGTTGGTTCCACTTGAAAAATGCAGCAGTTTAATTTGCTTGTTTGATAAGAGACACTATTTTAAACACTTCATTTCACTTTCATTTCATTGAATGTTATCAGAACATTTAAAGGCCATTAATACTGTAGAACAAAGTATTGAATATGTTAAATACAGTTATTGGATTAGTTATTGTTATTGTATTGTGTTATAATCCACTTTTTGGGCTTCAGTAGTAATCAACGATGAATATCAAAGCTTTGGCTGTGTTTGGGGGATGTGTGGTGTATATATGTGTGGTGTTGGGGGGCTACCATGACCGGAGGAGCGCTTTAACCTCTCAGGTAGTAGGCAGCACAGACTTGTGCCACTAAAGCAACACTATTCCTGTCACACAATCCATGGATTCCCTCACACATGCTTTTTGGAACAAAAATGTGTCATGATGACTCCACAAGTGCTGTTTTTATCGCCTCATGCAGACGGACCACACACATTTCTTTCCGTGATTGACGTCTTGTGGGCCCTCTCCCCCCAAACGGCGATATTTTGAGGCTGCTACGTCTGTGCTAAGCATCTTCTCTTCCCACTGTGTGTAGGAGTGTAGATGTACCTCAAAGTCACGTTTGCGGGCCCTCTTCCCCTGAACGGTGGGATTTTGAGGAAAGCCTGTGCATAATGCAGCCTGCAGAGGCTTCCTCTTGAACCTTTCGGCCCGAGCCTCGCACGCATCAGCATAAGCGATGGCGACAGCTCTTGGCTTGTCTCCATGATGTGACTCTGGAAGGACTCAGCCAGACATTCCTCCATTCTCAGATGAGATGAACAGCATAGTGCTGCAAAACATCGCTCTAGGTTTAATTAAAAGAAATCATTTTTAAGGATTCTGTTACTCTACCGTGTTTTTGTTTGTAGTTGTTACTGAATAAGAAGCATTTTCCCAAAGATTTGCTGTGTTTTATGCATGTTAAAATAAAGAATATCTATGCTGGAAATCTATTACCTACCCAATGAACGAATAGTCGAATATTCAGGTGCAACCCGAGAAAGCTTTTAGCTTTGCATTCTACAAGTTTTGCATAATGATGCAGAAATGAATAATTAATGCAATCCTTTACTTCTAATGTAATATGCATGTATCTTGTGGTTATCAACTGATGCTTTGTGATGACCAATACTTTGATGAATTATGGTAATTACTGACTTATTTCATTTACTGTCATTAGCAAGGAAACCTAAAAGTAATAGGTTCCTTCTTCTTCTTTCAAGTTATATTTATTATTTCTTTATTGAAGTAATTTAATCAGTATTATTATGTAAGTATAAGTATTATGACTTCTCTTTGTTTTTCCTCAGGAGCCTGTTAAGCGTATACTGGCCCTGACAGAGACATGTCTAGTGGAGAGAGACCCGGCTTCATACAACATAGTCACCATCAAACCCTTCGGAGAGGTGAGCGCTCACAAATGCAAACACCACCAAGTTCTACAAATTTCAGGCTGAAATGTTTACACTCGTTGTGCCTAGTTGTACTCCTGTGGAGATAAGTGTTAATTGAACTGCCTGTTTTTGTTTTATTATGTATGAACTGCATCACTGCAAGTTAACAGCTTGGATGAAAGCGCTTGAGTCTGTGTGATATGAGTTAACTCGTTTTTTTCCCCTCACACTTGTCCTCTGTCTCATCTCCCTTCAGGTGTTTGCTCTCATCTGTGACGTAGACAACCCTCAGGTGTTTACGGTCGAATTCATCAGAGGTCAGATCAGAAAGTTTAGCTCCACAGAAAGGTACACACACGTAATGCACACACCCATCTTTATTTATTTAGTGACACTACAGGCACTGTGGGTTTATTAAATGTTTTCTCTGTTTTTGACCTCATTTACATGTTGAGTAACTTGCTTGTGTGCATGTGTTTGCTGCACAGACTTAACTCTTTCCTGTTATTGTGTGCTCACTGTTTGTTTGTAATGCATTTAGCTGAGTCTGTTTGTATGTGCGTCTCTAGGGACTCCCTGTTAGCCAGCCTGCTCGATGGAGTCCGTGCGTCAGGCAACAGGGACGTGTGCGTCAAGATGGCGCCCACGCAGCGTGGGCAGAGATGGGGTTTGCTGAGCATGCCCGTGGATGAGGAGGTGGAGAGTTTGCATCTCAAATTCCTGGCAGCACCTCCTAGTGAGTCCAAGTACTTCATCTCATGAGATTCATGAACTTCAGTTGCCACCATATGGTCAAAATTTTGACTTGTCCAGTACTGCCGTTCCCATCAGCCGGAGCTGTACTTAGTGTTTAGTGCTAATTAGCAAATGAACTAACGTGCTATAACATCATGTCAGCATGGTAACTGTGAGAATGTTAGCATGCATTTACAACAAAGCACTGCTGTGCCGAACACCAGTTTGTGCTTCTTAAATAGCGATCTTTGTCAAACCCAGAAGGTTGTCTAACAATGTTCTGCTGCTCTGAAGGGATTTACAGAATCCCCAAAGACTCTTTAAATCATCTGGATGAAAATATTCATCATTTGTGGGGTGAACAGCACAACTGATTCACTGTCAATGCTAAACATTTTATTCTCATGTTGGTATTGAGCTCCAGGTGCTGCCAAGCAGGTGCCTGATCATCTGATGTCAAAATCATGTCCAAGAAGAGATGAGGAGTATTGCTTTGAAACTAAATTTTGAACTGGGCTATGCTGGTTTTGAAAAAGCTGAGTTTTCAGAATGAAATGATCTTGTGGTCCCTAATTGGAGTCAATACCAACAGGAGAGTACACTGTTTAGCATTGGCAGAAAATTTTGGCAAATTTCACTTGGGTGCTACCCACATAATTAGCTGCGCTGCTCATCTCACAAATGCATGATCCTTACAAGTTGGACATCATTGTGAAGGTAAATAAACAGGCTTCCCAATGATGCAAACTACAATAATAAAGTTCGAAATTTTTTATGTGTATGAAAGTATTTTAAAGAAACATCAATATCAGCCAATTCAACTGCTAATTAAACTTTTTGTTTTGGTTCATTTTATACAAATTGAGCATGGAGATGTGTCATTTCCTGTTACCAGTATTAGGAAAAAGAGGTGCATCCAGATGGTTAGAAGACTTTTTAAATATTCTGGAAATTGGTTACAAGTTTGATTATATGACTTAGTTCACAGTTTTTTTTTCCATGTTTGTAAAATTGGATGCTCAGCTCTGTGACTCAAATAAAAGGGTAGTTTATTCTTACTAGTACATGATGTTCAAACTGGGGCCATGTTGTGCTTTCGTACAGTTTTGAAGAGACTCTTAGAGCACGGTCACACATGCTAGAAATTTACATCTTAGCAATGCATGGAGCACAATGTTGAAGTACAGCAAGGAAGTATATGTGGTTGAAGGATATGTGGAACCTGATCTCTTCAATTCTGATTTGGGCCACTTTCATATGTGGTCCTAAATCAGATACAGATCTGATGTTTTTTGCATTCCGACTCCAGTCTGAACAGTCTTATCGGACTTGATGTGACTTTTACGTAAGACTAGATTGTCATTTGTCAAAGCGAGAATCACTCAGTGATCGCAGACATGGAAGACAGCAGTGCTGGGGGTAGTCAGTGGAGGAACAGTGAGATGTTAGACCTCATAAGTATTTGGGAAGACGCTTCTGTTCTGGCAGAACTTGAGGGGTCGTATCATCTGTCTTCTTTCTTTCACTTTCATTGTGAACTGCTTATCTGGGGTCGGATCATGGAGGCAGAAGGGGAATCCAAACTTCCCTTTTCCGGGCCACATTAACCAGCTCTGACTGGGGGATCCCAAGTCTTCCCCGGGGCCTCCTCCCAGCTGGTCGTGCCTGGAACCCTTCTCTAGGGAGGCACCCAGCCGGCATCCTTACCAGATACCCAAACCACCTCAACTGGCTCCTTTCACCACAGATGGCTGGGCTTGTCACCCTATCTCTAAGGGAGACGCCAGCCTCCCTCCTGAGAAAACCCATTTCAGCCGCGTGTACTCGCGACCTTGTTCTCTCGGTCACGACCCAGCCCTCATGACCATAGATGAGAGTAGGAACGAAGGTGGGCCGGTAGATCGAGAGTTTTTCCTTCGTCGGTCTGTGTTTGAAAACATATTGAAAGAGGCTGCAGTGTCAGAAAAGTTCAGAAACTTAAAGCCAAGGTTAAAGAAGCTAACCACTCAAATGAATATTATGAATTATAAATGAAACGCCAACTTCAGTGGCCTTGATGTTTACTTTTGTACAACAGCATGCTGTATGTGACATCTTTATTGTTCTTAATACCTGTGTGTTCTTTTGTTTAATGGTTCCATCCCTCTTTCCTTTGCTTAGATGGAAACTTTGCAGATGCAGTGTTCAGATTCAACGCCAACATATCCTACAGTGGAGTGCTGCATGCAGTAACCCAAGATGTGAGTGTGTTCAGTCCATGTGATTTATGTCTATCTATCGCTCCAAGCGGGATTCACACTCATTTCCTCGTCTTTATCTCTGATTTCTCTTCAGGGTCTTTTCTCTGAGAACAAAGAGAAGCTCATCAACAATGCCATCCTGGCTCTTTTATCCCAGGAGGCTGAGCTGCCGGCTCTCAACGCCGAGCTGGAGAGCCATTTCCAGGCCATTCGACGCTTGGTGGCCTCCAAGGCTGGCTTCCAGGCTTTCACCCAGCTGCCTAAGTAAGATTGCAGCAGTTATCCCACTATACTTTCCTGCTTTTATTTCTTTTAAGTGTACCTTTTTGTTGAGCTGCTGGTAACAGGCATGCTCTGTCATTCCAAGGTCTGGTCAAGGGTCTGGAGTCACAGATGCAACGTAAATATGAATCCATACATCTCAGTCTGCCCTTGCCTGTATCTGTTTCTTATCCTTGCTCTTTTCCAAAGTCTTTCTTAGCCGTCTATCGATTAGCCTTCTCCTCTTTTATCTTTGTTCTGCTTTCATCTCAGACTTTTCGACAGGCACTTCAGAAGGGAGGTTATGTCACTTCACTGTTTTCAGTCGAGCTGTCTGCCTCGATTTGTCTTGACCTTCCTCTCTCAGCATCTCATACTCTTTAGTTTTGTGCCTCCATCTTTCTGCCCCTATCTGCTTTATCCTTTACATATCTGTATATCACAATATTTAAGAACCCTGTCGTCTTTCTGGGTCACTGAGATGTATGAGAGGAACTGTTTATTATTTGTTCCTGTGAAGCACACGAGAATTGGTTTTCCTGAAAGATTCATTGCTTGAGTAGCTTGGTGTTTCCCCTCACACAGCCACAAAATACAGATCACTATAAAAACATGAATGGTTTATTTTTGCTTTAAGGAAATCCTCTTTTATATTGTTACACTTACTAGTTCAGTAGATGACACTTAATGTGACACTTTATGAGCAGAAGAAACAACAAGCCACTGCTGAAGCAATGAATTCTTTGTGTATCCAACCCCAGACCTCATTAAAAAACATGCAGTATTTGATTGGTTTATATTCTGTTTCTGTTTATGATTCTCAGATTTTTCAAGGCCTGGTCGTTTTAGTGGTAAATCTGTGAATGTATGTTTCTGTGTTCCAGGTTCAGAGAAAAGTTGGGAGTAAAGACGGTAAAAGCTTTAAAAAGGAACAACAACGGTGTGACACATGCTGCTGTAGACATGCTCTGTGCCCTTATGTGTGTAAGTATCCCCTAAATATCTGCATTCATAAATATCAATCATTTGTTTTTTTTTATCTTGTTGGTTGTCTGAGACTTTTTCTTTCATGTTTCTCTGCAGCCGATGCACGATGACTACGACCTGAGGCAGGAGCAGCTGAACAAGGCCTCTCTTCTGTCCTCCAAGAAGTTCCTGGAAAACCTCCTTGAAAAGTTCATCACTAATGTGGTGCGTTTCTTTTACTGACAGCAAGCTGGATGCACATTTAAAAGTTGTATTGCAAAAGTCTTTGTAGCATAGTTTCATAAACCTCCTCATGGTGGCATTTATTTTTCTTGTATCCTAAATTTCAGCTCTCAATTCCTTTTTTTTCTTTTGTTTGCAGGACCATGGGACTGGAGCATTGGTCATCAGCTCTTTACTGGATTTCTTAACATTTGCCCTCTGCGCCCCCTATAGTGAAACCACAGAAGGGCAGCAGTTTGACATGCTGCTTGAGATGGTTGCCTCCGATGGACGCACCTTGTTCAAACTTTTCCAGGTACTTGACTTGTGTGAATAATAGGGGATGTGTGCGAGTAGTCGACCAGTTGATATCCTCTTTAGTCGGTAACGGAATTACTAGTTGGTTTAATGTATTATTTTATTAATATACTTTAAACTTGAGGAAAATTAGTCATTTGCTTCTCTAGTGAATAAACCTTTCCTCCCTGATTATAATAGCAATATGACTGAAGTATTCAATAGATGCTTATGTGTTGAATTATGTTGTCCTTATCTCCAGCATCCCTCTATGGCGATAGTGAAGGGAGCAGGCCTGGTGATGAAGGCCATTATTGAGGTAAGTCTTTGTGTTTTTGTGTCAATAAATTCATGATGATTTTAATGTCATAGTGTCCATGCTTTTATGACGATAACCAACCTGTGTTTGTTTTTATTTAGGAGGGAGACAAGGAAATAGCCACCAAGATGCAGGACCTGGCCTTAAGCGAAGGGGCTCTTCCGAGGCATCTGCACACGTCTTTGTTCACCATCAGCACTGACCAGCGGATGCTAACCAACAGGTCCAACCTCAATAAATCCTCAGCTGATCTCACATACTACTGGATCCAACAGCCTAGTATTTTTTGTGCTCATGTGTGACTGTATTGAAAAACTTATTTTATTGACTGTTTTATACCATCATTGACTGCTGACTCCTTGCTCCTCTTAACCGGTTAGTAGCAAGAGGCATTTCTGGCAACTGGTGAGGCTAAAAACAAGTGTTACCTGGTCCACATTTTGGCCCATGTCGTGGCTCAAAAACTGACATCCATAGAAAAATTTGGTCTCATTTTGAGCTGGTGCCTCTGCAGATTATTTCCATTCTTAATATGTTATAATCCGCTAACATTGTTGCACAATACAAGATGAATAAATCCCCGTTTTTGTTATCTTCAGTACCATCTCGACTGTAAGGGAGATGGGAAGGATAGGATAGGAGATTCAACTCTTTTTTTTTGTCTGGGAGGGGAGAGGGAGGCACATCTGGTGGACATCTGCACTCTACTGAATGCACTTTTCTAGTTTTCTTTGCAGTTTTGCACTTCACTAATACTCATAACCAGAGAAACAGTCATTGCATTTAACAGTAGACAATTGCTACAGGAGATAAACAAGATCTCTGAAAAACGAAATGGTTTAGCTACTGACATGAGATTGTTTTTTTCTCAGGCAGCTGAGTCGTCACCTGGTGGGACTTTGGACAGCAGAAAACCCTGTTGCCATGAACCTCCTGAAAAGGATACTGGTAAGGCTACAAATATGCTTGTCCAATACTCATGACACCAGCTGTCAGTTTAATGTGACACAGCCAAAGTACAGCAGTATATAAGCCAGTGCTCTTCTCTGGCAGCTGAGGTACCCTGTTAAAGCGTTTACCCATTTCATTATGTCTTATTCTCTCTCAGCCAACCGGCTTGCTGGCTTACCTGGACAGTCCTGACCCAGTCCCGGAGAAAGATATGGACCGAATGCACATCAGGGACAACTTGAAAATTGCTACGGTATCTAGAGAAAGGCATCACTTCTGTGCATGTTTTCAGAGTGAACAAACAGCTCAATAAGAAGGTATCTGCCATCTAATTGTTGTGTTATATTTGTTTCCCACAGGACCAGCTAAATCGAAACAAGGTGCCCGAGTGGCAGCGGATAGCCGGCAAAGCAGCCAAAGAGGTGGAGAAGTTTGCCAAGGAGAAGGCTGATCTGGTTTTGATGCACTGGAGAGATAAAATGGGCATCGCCCAGAAGGAGGTGAGGATACAGTTTGCTTTGATGCTGAGCGGCTGATTTCCCTGTTATCTATCAGACAAGCTACTGCTGCTGCCGACTGTCTGCTCAGGCGTCTCTAACAGTTGCTTCTCCTGCTGATGCTGAACAGTACTGCCGAATGCAGAGGCAAACTCAATAACACACTTTTTCAGATGCTGCTGTTTTTTTGCATGCAGAGCCTTGCCAGCTCTGACGCTGCCTGCCCTTGGGGAAACAGTACATGTCAGATACAGTTCCGTTGGATTTTTCTGAGCCTGCTGTCCAAACTGCTTGTGCACATTTTCATACTTATGTTGTATATGTTTAACAGTCATTTTTTCTTTAGCTGAAACAAAATATTTTCCATTGCAGGTATGTCTGAATGTGACCAAAGTGTTATTTATATGCAAAGGTCACCTTTCTTTTAAACCTGTATTTAGACCGCAAGCCTACCAGACGGGTTTTTCACAATGTTTGATACAGCAATGCGCTCTCATGTTCATCTATGCAGTTGTTTACGTGAACTCTGTGCAGGCTTGCATCTCAACTGCGACTCACAGACGTAATCGCGACCTGAAGCGTTTATTTACTCAATATTTACCAACAATACAGGCATAAACACAAGGCTGATGCCCAATAAAACACTTACTGTATTACAATACAACAATTTTTTAAATATTTTAGGGTTTATCATTATTTTATCACTTAATTAAAAAAAAAATAAAAAAATAAATTGTATCATATTATCTTTATTTTCCTATTATTTGACCTTGTTCTTTGGTCTCATTTATTGCTGTTTATGTATAGTTTTTGCATTGTTTAATGTGTAAAGCATTTGGCAAACAACTTGAGTAAGGTTGTCAAACTTTGTTAGAGGCAGGAAAACGTTGTTAAGCTGTCATAATAATTACATAGCCTATGTCATGTAGGTTTAATTGTGGAAATAGCCATCAAGTTTGGTGTAAAATTCAGAGTCATCGTGTTGAATACTCACACATATCACTGGAAAAGTGCACACTGTGCAGAAAGATTGGTATTTGAAGCTTTGAAATTCATGGAGATGTGGTGCTTGCGGTCTATGCAGGATTAGGATGCAAATTTTTAATTTAATTTTAATAATAAGTTAATAAGTTTTAATTTCAGAATTGCACATACAATAGTCGATCTAAAGCGTTTCAGGCTGAACCTGTGTGGGTCACTCGTAGAGTGTGTGTGGGTGTGAGGTTGGTGGTGTCAACTAAACCTTTGGCCTGATCTGACGTTTCTACAAAGTGAAATCAAATCTACTGTCTAAACTGAGTTCGCCTGAATCTGAATGTCTCCTGACGTCTTTTTCCTTTTCTACAGTTGTTGTTTGTTTTGAATGATTCAAAATGGCTGATCGACATCTTTTGATTGGCTTGCTTTCACTGAATAGTCCCTTATCGCATTTCATGTTTGCAACACATGCTTCATGTATAGTTGCTGTTAGCAAGTAGTCTTAATAGAAACATATACATTTTGTGGATATACAGCCAATAAATCTGAAGACTTTAGTGTTAGTTTTGCATGTCAGTCTCAGTATAATGTACTGTAGCGACCTGTGACCCTTCTTATTTTGATTGAAGTGTGTTTGATCCGAGGAACAATAATCTCTCTGTGTTGTATCTGCCCCACCCTCCCCTTGTCTTGTATGGTTTCTCTGCTGTCACACAATGCAGCAGGACAGAAATAACCTGGTAAGTAGGACTGACCAATGGGATCCATGCTGGTTTCTTTCCATCTTCTTTCTCTCTTGACCAAACCATGTTTTCCATCTTCATGTGTCAGATTGGGTGTGTTTTTTTTAATTCAGCCAGGCGATGACCTATTATCATCTATCTATATCATCTACAAAGGATTGTCTTATGTGTCCTGAAAATAAAGAAAAGAAGAAATAAATAATATATTATACAGTGAACAATAAAAGCACAGATTTGACATGTCTGTTTTTGTCCTGCTGTCAATAGAGGACATGTTCAGAGAACCTGTAGTGTTTTGTGTCAGTAAACAATGACCACATGATTGAGACATGATAATTTGCCAAGTAGCTTGTAAGGCATCTGTAACTTTGCTGTGTTGCTTTCTGGCACCAAAGAGAAAATTAAGGCAACATCGTCTTGAGAAGCAACATGAGAGTCATGATCAAAACTTTCGTCTCACCGAGCGAGAATTACAGAACACATCCAATTTTGGGATCCCACTTTGGTTTTGTTTTTCATAACCTTGTTTTCTATGTTGGTGCGATGCTGACATTGTTTTTGGGTGTTTTTTTGTCTTATTGTTCTAATATCTCTTCATTCTCAAACACTTTTGTGTTACATTTTTCTCCACACTGGTGCCATTTATTTGTTTCTGTTGTTCTTGTCCTTGTGTGAAATGTCGCTCATGTTGTTTCCATTTAAAGTTCATAACTCTCTTTATGCCGTACGCTGTAAAAGGACAAGTACTGAAGTGGTTCCTTAAAGTTTTTGCTTTGATTTCAGAACCCAAACCAAAAGCCTGTCATCCTGAGGAAGAGGCGCCAGAGAATAAAGATTGAAGTCAACTGGGAACTTTTCTACTACAGGTACAACATGGCCCCATAGAGAGCTCAAGTCATATCCCAGCGACATTGACCCCATTGTCTGGCACACTTGTGGTGCTCGCTCTGATTTTATTATACTCAGAGTGCTGAGTCTTTGCCTCCGTGTCTTGCTTTTAAGAGCCTTGAATTCAGGCCTTCCAGTTGTTACTAACAATGAAACCACTGTGCTGGTTATGAGTTTTTAAGCTGCTGCATTTTCTATATTTTTACATTACTCCTGTCTGGCTTAGGGACACATTTTTATGGACACACAGTCGCCCACCACCCTTAAGGACCAATATGTAATATATTTACATGAAAACAAAACATGCTGAATTGAAATGCTGGCTTCTCTGACAACAGTGCTACAGCTTGTATGTTCTCCTGTGAAATCTACATTCCCATCCAGATCTGCTCTGTTTTTGTTATGGTGTGATCCCAAATCCTGTTGCCACACATGAAACAAACTGGCATGCAAACAGTCTTCTGCAGCCATGGAGGCAAGCTAACAAACTGAATCAACAGAGATAAGGTTGACGTTAGATTGTACCCTGCCTTAAAAGCCTTAGCACATCCCTCCCTGGTCCGTGTGCCGCTGAGTTATCAGGGCAGCGAGTATTTGAGACACACAGCTGGTGAAGTGATTCTGACTACTGCTGCTGCTGATAGAGGCTAACGCAGTGATGCGAACACACACTAACTGTTATCAGTTACACCAGAGGAGTGGACAGCTCCAATGTTTTGAATTTGGACTGTAGTACCCATTTAAAATGCTAGCTGTCCAATATATTGTTCCTTTAAGAGCCTTGACTTCAGGCCTTCCTGTTGTTACCTACAATGAAGCATATGCTGGTTATGAGCTTTTGAGCTGCTGCATTTTCTATATTTTTACTCTTGTCTGGCTTAGGGACACTTGAATTTATGGCTATGCAGCGGGTTTTGCAGGAATAAAACCTACAACCCTGAATTCATGGAACAATCTGCAAAACCATATTTTTATGCCTCCGTGGTGGTGAGAGGTGAGGCCATATGCATTATGTTTTTTGGTTTTCCTCCTGTCCTGGCCATTCTTGTGATATTTTGGGAACTCATGGAAGAAATATCTTAAAATTTGACACAAATGTCCACTTGGACTCAACAAAGAACTATTTTGTTTTGGTGGTTACTGTGTGCTCACAAAACACATTTTTGACCATAACTCAAAAATTCATATGCTAGTTATGACAATTTCATCCAAATGTCTAATAGGATAAAATTATGAAGTGATGACATTTTGGACAGACATGGCAACTTGACCAGTTGGCAGAGACATAAGAACCGTGAGGCACTTATTCTAGTTTTTACCTTACAATCCTAACGTACTCCTCTGTGTTGTCCAGATTCCAGCTGGACCATGCACGATCCAACCTCATCTGGAACCTGAGGACGAGAGAGGAGCTGCGGGACGCTCTGGAAGGGGAGATGCGTGCCTTCAGTGTGGACCGCGAGCTCGGTAGCGCCACCGTCATCTCCTGGAACCACCAGGAATTTGAGGTTTGTGCTCAGCTTGAGTTTGTTATGCTCACTGCTGTCTAGATCTCATGACTCTCATTTTATTGTAACCATCAACATCTGTGATACGCTGGAGTTTTTGGCTGTGATATTGTGATACTTGAATCCCACAAAGAAATACAGGGTTATTTCTAAAATGTTTCTGTTTTATGTTCTTCTTTGCAGGTGAAATATGAGTGCCTTTCAGATGAGATAAAAATTGGGGATTATTACCTGCGTCTGCTGCTTGAGGAGGATGAAAATGATGAAACGAATGCCATCAAGAGATCGTAAGACTTGTATAGAATGACCCAACCATCTCCAGTGATATTATAATTTTGTACCAAAGCCAAAACAATGGCTCATGCTTCTCCCTCTGTTTGCTCTTAGATATGAGTTCTTCAATGAACTCTACCATCGCTTTCTGCTTACACCCAAAGTCACAATGAAGTGCCTGTGCCTGCAGGCGCTTGCTATAGTCTATGGGAAGTGCTTCGAGGAGATTGGTCCCTTCACAGACACAAAATACATTGTGGGCATGCTGGACCGAGTGAGTACAAACTGTCACTGCAGGAACTTATACATTTATGGCATTGGAGCTGTTTTCTTTTAATTCATCCTGAAATCCTGAATCTTCTGCGGTTACAGTGTACAGACAAAATGGAAAGAGACAGACTTATCCTCTTCCTCAACAAACTCATTCTCAACAAGGTAAGCTATTAAAGGCAACAACACCTCCTTGAATTCATTTAACCCATGTTTTTGTCTCTCTGTCTTGAGTAATAATTCATTTTCTGTTCTGCAGAAAAATGTGAAGGAGGTGATGGACTCAAACGGAGTGCGTATATTGGTGGATCTGCTCACCATGGCCCATCTGCATACCAGCAGAGCTACTGTGCCCCTACAGGTAAAAACATTTTCAGTTATATTATTTGCAAAGAATGTCTCTTGGTCTGATCAATCCCACATGACACTAGATGCTGCAATTCTCCATGAGCCGTTGACCCACATGTGAAAATCTATTAATGTGTCTGGAGTGTCAAACGGAGAGTTTTTTTTATTTCCACAGAGCAACGTGCTGGAGGCATCACCAGACATGAAGAGGGAGAGTGAGAAGGAGTGGTACTTTGGTAACGCAGACAAGGAAAGACGGGGACCTTTCAGTTTTGAGGAGGTATGTGATGCAATGCAATATGAAGACGACGACAACGAAGACGATCTACCTTTATTAGTCCCACAGTGGGGAAATTCAATTTACACTCTGTTTAACTTATACATGGTACATGCACACAAACACACACACACATGCAGTAATGGAGAGATGTCAGAGTGAGGGGGCTGCTCCAGACAAGCGCCCCGAGCAGTTGGGGGTTTGGTGCCTTGCTCAGGGGCACCTCGGCAGTGCCCAAGAGGTAAACTGGCACCTCTCCAGCTACCAGTTCACACTCAGTTTTTTGGTCCATGTCGGGACTTGAACCGGTGACCCTCCGGTTCCCAAGCCAACTCCCTACAGACTGAGCTACTGCCGAAATAGGGTTATATTTAAGGAGTGAGTGGAAATGGCTGCAGGGGGAACTCTGGACTAACAGATGTAACACAAATATTATTGAGCACACCATTTTATTTATTTTTTCATTCATTTTATTCATTACTATTATTGTGTCTTTGTTATTATTATTATTATTTATTCTGTATTTAATATTTGATTGTCCATAGTCAGTTACGATTAATTACACAAATTTATCCCATGTTTTTTTATCCATTCAAAATCTACCTTAAAGGGAGATTTGTCACATATTTAATACTGTTATCAACATGGGAGTGGGCAAATATGCTGCTTATAGCAAATGTCTGTATTTATTTATTATTGGAAATCAATTAACAACACAAAACAATGACAATTATTGTCCAGAAATCCTTAGGGGTACTGCATTTAATAAAAATACACTCAACTCGTTGTATGGCAAACTGCAGCCCAACAGGCAACAACAGCTGTCAGTGTGCTGACTTGACTATGACTTGCCCCAAACTGCATGTGATTATCATAAATTGTCTGTGACGGGGAGACTCGTGGGTACCCACTGAACCCATTTTCATTCACATATCTTAAGGTCAGAGGTCAAGGGACCCTTTTGAAAATGACCATGACAGATTTTCCTCACCAACACTTAGCAGTGTTATTTAGCCTCCTTCTCGACAACCTAGCAGGACATCTCCCCCAATTTTTTTTTTTTTTTGGCACATTATTTAGCTTCCTTCACAAGCTAGTGGGTCATGTTTATTAGCAATGGATTAATTAGGTTTTCTAGTTTCATGTGATGCCAGTATCTTCAGTGTAGCTTTAAAACTGAGCCTTAAAAATTGCAAGTTGCATTAATGCATTAAAGAAATTCGTGGTGTTAAAACAAATTTGCTTGTTTTATTATCATGGTAACTTGTCATGGTAACTTGTCTTGACTAATATATGTCAGCTCTAATATTAACATTAAAGTGTCTTTTCATTTCCTTTTGTACACAGTATTTTTCATGGCTATAAATTTATATGTAGTTATAATTGTTGTTTTGGTTCATGTCAAATGTCTTTTGTTATTGTAATTATTTTCTAAAAACCAAAGTAAAATAGAATCCTAAAATAAATGTCAAGCTGTGGGATCTCCACTGTAAAATCAATTTGAAAATATAAATTTAAATACCTGCTAAGAACAACTTATCAGATTGAAATAAAACCAAAAAATGTCCATCTAATGTAATATTTTGCTGATAAATTTAATTATATCTTCCTATCTTGGAAGAAATACTTAAAACTCATTTCTTAATCTTATATCTACATGATATCTGTATAATGAATTAAGTTATTTTCTTGATTTCTGTTGGTCTCTTGCAGTTGCTGCAGTTTATTGTTGCTTTTCACTCTTTTTGTTTTGCAGTCAACCCATACTTGTTTTGTATTATGCTTTCATTTTCCTTCTCCAGATGCAGGAGTTTTGGAGCACAGGCGTCCTGACAGCAAAGACCCGCTGCTGGGCTCAGGGCATGGATGGCTGGCGCCCCCTGCAGGCCATCCCCCAGCTAAAATGGTGCCTCCTGGCCACTGGACAGGCGGTGATGAACGAGTCAGACCTGGCTACACTGATCCTGAACATGCTCATCACCATGTGCTCATACTACCCCAGCAGGTGGGTATAGCAGATATGATATAATGATATCATTCCATAAGGCTGTGAAGTATGTGTGATTGTTTTTGGTTGAAACTATAAACCATTAGGCCATGACTATGCCTGTTTATTTTGTTTGTGCTCAGGGACCAAGATAATGCCATCATTCGTCCTTTACCTAAGATCAAGAGGATGATCAGTGACAATGCTTGCCTCCCTCACATTGTCCAGGTATCTGCACAATATCAACCAGATTTTTTTTTTTGTCTATACAATTTCTGAGTTAAATAAAATGCAGTTTTGATGGTCTCCCATTGTTTTTTTTCTCTGTCCACTCCAGCTGCTGTTGACCTTTGACCCCATCCTGGTTGAGAAAGTAGCTAATGTCCTGTACCTGGTGATGCAGGACAACCCTAATCTGCAGCGCCTCTATTTAACTGGGATCTTCTTCTTCATCATGATGTACACAGGCTCCAACGTTCTCCCTGTCGCAAGGTGAAAACACACACAAGCATTTGTGCAAACATGCTGAAGTTATCCCAGACATTTTGAAAGATGGACTTGTTCTACATAATAGTAATTAATTCACTGATATCAGGAATATAGTAGTTTGAGCTTGGCTCCCATAAAATAACTTGGATATAATTGAAAATTAGAAATAAAACATTAAACATTGGCTCTAGTAACATGTTACTATTGACCCCTGTGACATTTCTGTGGTGTCTTAAGGTTCCTGAAGTACACACATCTGAAACAAGCCTTCAAATCAGAGGAGGTAAAGTTTTTTAAACATTTTTTCGCCTTATAAATTACAATGAATCCAACCTTCTTTTAAAAATATCATTTGTTTGTTGTGCCTCCTCCCCAGTCAAAGGGTCAGGACATAGTGCAGCGTAGTGTTCTGGGAGTGTTGCTGCCTGAAGCCATGGTGTGTTACCTGGAGAACTACGAGGCTGAACGCTTCTCAGAAATATTCCTCGGAGAATTTGACACCCCTGAGGCCATTTGGAGCAGCGAGATGAGGTAGTTGTTCATCTCTATTATGTCTTATTAGTGGGCTTTAAAGGTACTTAGGTAAGGTACTTATCCATATTCAGTGTATTTCCTACAGTAAATGATGGTTGGCATCCCCCCAGCTTGGAGAAACAGACAGGAGTACCGGCACAGGAGCAAATTAATGCACTGGTGTGGACGGGGGCAGCAGCAAAACATATTTTAGCCACCTAAAAGAAAAGCCCATCTAAAGACATCGATATGGCTTTAACTTGGCATCAAATGGCCTTTTCCTACGGGAACTGAAATCCTTATCACTGTATGTTTTCTTCAAAGCCACCAGGCTCCTTGACAAAAACAGTAATTTTACCTCGCAGAACACAGAAGTTGCTGGTCTACCGTTGCCTTGATTGTTCGTTAGTGTTTTAAAAGTTTAGTTTGAATTCACCAAAGTCACACTGTAACTCAAACAAACTGACTGCAGTGGCAGACCGGCAACTCCTGTGTTCTGCAAGGTAAAATGATTGTTTTTGTCAATGGAGTGTGGTGACTTTGAACATCTTCAGTTCCATGTAGGAAAGGGCTGTCTGACAGCGAGTTAAACTGGTGAGAATAATCTAAAATATAACGTACACTTGGCCTTTCTTTTAGGTAGCTAAAATATGACCCCCATCTACTGTAGACGCATTGCAGCAATGAAAGCCAGCATGTGGTTTATAGAAATTGTAATAGTGTGTGTTGTAACTCTCCGTTTCAGGCGGATGATGATTGAGAAGATAGCTGCCCACATAGCTGACTTCAGCCCCAGGCTGCAGAGCAACACACGGGCCCTCTACCAGTACTGCCCCATCCCCGTGGTCAGCTTCCCTCAGCTGGACAACGAGCTCTTCTGCAACATCTACTACCTCAGACATCTATGTGACTCCACACGCTTCCCCAACTGGCCCATTCGAGATGCTGTATGTCTCTTTTTTGTCCTTATTTACCCAAGCTTGTGCTTCCTTGGCAATGTCCTGCTTATTCCTCATAGTATTCTTTAATATTGTGATCCACCACTTTTACCCCTACAGGTGAAGCTGCTAAAAGACACCCTTGAAGCCTGGAAGAGGGAGGTGGAGAAAAAGCCTCCTTCTATGTCTGTAGATGATGCATATGAAGTCCTCAACCTGCCCAAAGGACAGGGGCAGTGAGTAGCCTTTGAGTTGTTATCACTTGTTACTATCAGTTTTGTATTGTGAATCATCTTTATTGATTAGTAGCAATAAATGTTGATGTTATTGTTGGATAATATGGATTTAGATAGCGGGACTTGAGACATGTTTTTTGCCTTCAGGCATGAGGAGAGTAAAATCAGGAAAGCTTACTTCAGACTGGCGCAGAAATACCATCCAGACAAGAACCCAGAGGGAAGGGTATGTATCATGATCATTACTGACATCATATGTATGTGAGGGCTTAAATAGCTTCAACCAGAGATTTCATTTCAACTTGTATCTCTCAGGACATGTTTGAGAAAGTCAACAAAGCCTATGAGTTCCTTTGCACAAAGTCTGCCCGAATCCTGGACGGCCCCGACCCAGAAAACATCATCCTCATCCTCAAAGCTCAGAGCATCCTGTTCAACCGACACAAACAAGGTATGTAGACACATCAACTTTCTGTCTTTCTTGTTTGATATTGTTCTTTTTACCTACATACATTTTGAAAGACACAAGTTCAGGCGCATTTTTTGAGTGAAAGTGTGGTGGTTGTTTGAGATTTTTTAACTTGTACTGCTCCTCCTCGTCTTAACTGTCTATAAACAGAACTGGAGCCTTACAAATACGCCGGTTACCCCATGCTCATCAAAACAATCACAATGGAAACAGAGGATGAGCTGCTCTTCTCCAAAACCTCCCCTCTCCTCCCGGCTGCTGCTGAACTGGCCTTCCACACCGTCAACTGCTCGGCTCTCAACGCAGAGGAGCTGCGCCGCGACAACGGCATCGAGGTATGGACACAGTCACAAATTCTCAAATATCAACCAGTCTACATGAAACCACTATGTACATATGGACCTGTGACTGAACAAATCATTGTTTCCTGTATTTAATCAGATATTGCTAGAGGCTCTCTCTCGGTGCGTTGCTGTATTAACTGCATCCAGCAAGCCTGACGACATGGCTGTACAGGTAAAAGAGTCTTTATTCACCTGTAGTCACCTTTCTCTCTAGAGATGAGTACTGTACTTCTTGTATAAGGAATTTCTAACACATTTTCAATACTTGAATGTGCCACAGGTGTGCGGGCACATCTGTAAGTGCTACAGTGTAGCAGCCCAGTTTGAGGAATGCAGGGAAAAGATCATCGAACTGCCCAACATCATCAGAGACCTCTGTCACATCTTGTTCTATGGAAAGGTGAGAACCTTAAAACTGCTATGCAGTGGTGGATGAAGTAACTGAAAGCCACACTTGATAGATATCTAACCAGTAAATGGCTTTAGTTGAAGTTTAAGTCACCTATTAGATTATTACTTGAGTAAAATCTTAGTGTCTGATATTTTAAATTTTCTGATATTAAATGTACTTAAGTTTTGAAAGTGAGTTTATTCCTCTTAACATGTGCATCACCTTAAAAATGGAGGCTACATTACACATGTAAAAAACAAATGAGGTGTTCACAACTTAAAGGATTTAAAGAGCAAAATCCATTGTTTTCTTCCTTTGTAGTCACAAGTAGCCTGTCGCATGATCTGACATGCAGCCTACCTGGACATGAGTTACAAGTAACAGAGATGTTTCTGGGAAATGCATCATTACATATACATTTAGGAAATGTAATGGAGTAAAAGTGAAAGTTAACAGAAATCAGGTACACATATGCACACATACCCCCAAAAAATACTTAAGTACTCTCAGAAAGTATTATTACTTCATGACATTACTCTTATGCTGCTTTGTTTAATTTATTCTGTCAATAATTACAAAGAAAATTTTTGTGTGCTATTTTTCACCATCAATATATTACTGATAGATTATCTGTGAGATGTGAAACTGTACTCTATATAAAATATTTTTGCATTTTAGAAGATGCAATTGCAAAAATCATGTTTTAGCCATTTGAGATTTCCTCTTTAGCTCTACCAATAAGATATAAGATAAAATAAGATATTCCTTTATTAGTCTCACAGTGGAGAAATTCATAATGATGATAAAGATGCTGAAAGGGCATCTTTCATCCATTTTAAGAGTATACATTTAAAAGGTTTTAAATATTTCCATGATGTTAATACTGATTCACTATAATACAGATTAAAATGTCAAAGCTCCACTCTTTGCTACGTATGTAGAAATATTTAAATGCTATATACTTGTTCTGCAACCACAGCTTGTTTATGTTCTTTCCCTTGCCTCCTCTCAGGGTCTCCCGAAAACTGCCTCCCTGGCAGTGCAGTGCGTGAGCTCCTTTGCAGTGGATTTCTTCCTCCAGACCCATCTTTACCACGCTGGCGTGCTCTGGCACCTGCTGGTCCACCTCTTCAACTACGACTACACTCTGGAGGAGAGCGGCGTGCAGACTAGCCAGGAAACAAACCAACAGGAGGTTTCAAACAGCCTGGCCAAGCTCAGCCTGGTGGCTCTAAGTCGTCTGGGAGGCTACGCCCAGATACCTCACACCCCAGACGGGAACAATGCCGTTTCAGAGACCAACGGTATCGAGGGCACGCCTCCAGAGAACCCCACCATCCGGAAGAGCTTAGCAGCCATGCTGACGCCATACATCTCAAGGAAGCTGGGAAGAGGAACTTCTGCTGAGGTATGTTGTACAGGTGGATAGGGAAGGTTGTGTCAATATTTTCCATACATAAAACTTTTACAACACCACACTGAGTGCCCTGTTGTGCATTTAGGTTCTGAAGCTGCTGAATAGCAACTCAGAGAACCCGTACTTGATCTGGAACAATGGAACCCGAGCTGAGCTGCTGGAGTTCTTGGAGGGTCAACAGGAGGGAAACATCAAGAGGGTATGAATAATATATCATAAACTTCTATTAGTCCATGACACAGCTTTTTTGAATACTCTATTCTGATTGGTCTATTATAGCGTTCTACTATGTATAACAGACCATTGCTATGGATGCAGTTCTGATGTCAGACTCAGGCGGACTGTTTTTGTGTCAAATTACTGATTTTTTCAGTAAGTAGCTGTGTAATAAGCAGGATAATGCACAGCAAGCAGGTCATTATTGTGAAATAAACCCCTTCAGGGCGATGCAAGACCCCCTTTCTGAGTTTATTTCACAATAATAACCTGCTTGCTGTGCATTACCCCTCACATATACCATACTAACAGCAATACTGTGTGGGTCACTATAAGAGGGTGATTATTATGACCACATTTTTCTCTTTTATTTCTCATGCATTACAATCTAGTGAACATTTATATATAAATTACATGAATATGAAGAAATGAAACAGACAGCTTTGTTATTTACTGAATTTATTAACTTTCAATTAACAGTGCAACTGTTTCAAACACGGCTTCGTCTGTTTCAAGGGCGGCTTCAACCACAGGAGCTTTCCCCGTGCGCATTTGTTTTCTGTCTCCATCACTAACAGTCATTTTTGTTTCTCATTTGAGTAGTCTACACGAGGTAGAAGCAGATGGTCCGTGAGACAAAGTGTCATTGGAGTAAAATAATAGAATTACTGTAGTTTTAAAAAAAATTTCCATCTGTTTGTCTTGTATGAAAAGACCTCAGATGAACACTGTAAGTGGTCTACTTGGTCGCTATAAGCAAACAGCATTTGTATAGGAATGATTCTGTCTTCATATAAGCAGTTTCCACTGTATTCATGTCTCCTCTCTTTGGTCTCTTCATAGGGAGAAAATGATAAAAGCTTTGGTGCAGAGTTTGTGTTCAGTGATCACAGCAAAGAGCTGATAGTTGGGGAGATCTTTGTCCGGGTCTACAATGAGCAACCGTCTTTTCCTCTCGAGGTAAGTAGAAGAACAACATAGTATTACAACCACATTCAAACTGCATTTTTATTTTTTGCTCAGTTTGAATTAGAATACGACAGATGCCATCTTGGAACAGCCATATTTATTATAGCTGTGAATATTGACAGTAGCATTGACTAAAAACCCATTTTATTTGTAGTATTTCTGTCATTTAATATTTTATTTCAGCTCCGGTCTGATGGTACACAACAGCCTTGCTAAAAGACCTAATAATTACACTCAAACTTAACTTAAAACTCAAAATTGTCATTTACGGTAATCAAATTTGATTACAGTAAAGTTATTTATATACGCATCACATTACAATAGTGTAAAATTTGGTTGGATGTGACATCTGACACAGCATGGACTAATAATGTTAGCGTTAGGTAAATGCAGTCAGATTGGTACTCCTCAGTCGTTGATTAAAGCAGAATGAGTGGAAATTATAAATGGTTACAAGTTCTGAAAGACAGCCGAGAGGCAAGAGACAACGTTTGACCTGACATGTCAGAGTCAGATGAACGTTTCCATGATGATGATGAGGAGGAGGAGTCAGAGTCTGCACTTGGCCCGGCGAGCAGCACCACTTCAAGCAAAAAGAAACAACGTTACCAGACTAGCTACATAAATCTGCTATTTACATCACAGGGTCAGAGGAACAGAAAAGGCTGTATTGGCTGTATCTTTCACTGTTGCATTATTGGTATCTGCAGGACGAAGTGGTATGTAGGAAATTTGGTTTGGTACATGGTGTGAAAAGTTTGGGATCCTCTGGTCCATTTGGTTTACATGCAGTGAAATATAGACTTTAAACCTTCTATAATGCTATAATGTGTTGCCATCTCTGTTTTTAGTACCCCAAAGCATTTGCAGCCAGCCTTCTGGACTACGTAGGCTCCCAGGCCCAGTACCTCCACACTCTGCTGGCCATGAGTCAGAGTAACAAGGTAGAGTCCCAGCAGCATGCTGAGAGGCTCCGCTTCGCTGAGATGGCTTTAGAGGCTCTCCGCAATGTCATCAAGAACAACCCTGGTGAGATATGACACTTCCTCCAGTTCTGATTTATCTGAAGAGCCTTGTTGTTGTTTTAATTTAGTTGTCTTAACTTTTCTAAATTCTCTTTGTATGATTTCAGGTTCGGAGTCAGAGTGCATCGGCCATTTCAAGCTGCTTTTCTCTTTGTTGCGGGTTCATGGAGCTGGACGAGTACAGCAGCTGGTTTTAGAGGTAGAGTTTCCTCTTGGTCCTGATATATAATCATTACTGTAGTTCCCAGTGTCTGTGCTTTTTTTTCTCATACTGGTTTCTTTTGCAGGTTGTGAATACAGTGACGTCAAACCAAGAGTGCGTTAGCAACATTGCTGAGTCACTGGTGTTGTCCAACCTTCTGTTGTTGCTGCACTCGCTCCCCTCTAGTAAGAAGGCCCTCTGAAACAGAAAATAAATCACTGGTTTACCATTCATGCTCTTTTCTTACTTATCATAGTATTGTATCTGCGGACTAAAACTTGTTTTCTTTGCATCATTTAGGCAGGCAAATCGTGCTGGAAACATTGTACGCGCTGACTTCCAACACAAAGATAGTCAAAGAGGCTATGGCCAAAGGTCAGTGTGATTCGTTTTTTTCTTATCCACATTTATGTGAATTCTGAGTGCACAGATGCTTATGTTAATCTGTTTGTTCCCCAGGTGCTCTGATCTACTTGCTAGACCTCTTCTGTAACTGTACACATCCCCAAGTTCGCACACAGACTGCAGAGCTGTTCTCCAAGATGACCTCAGACAAGCTGGTCGGGCCAAAGGTCAGTCTGGACTGATGAATAGATTAATTAAAAAGATAAATGTCCTCGTCCTTGTGTTAGCGTGCCTCATCATATATCTTCATCTCTGCCAGGTGCGTCTAACACTGATCCGTTTCCTTCCTGGTGTGTTCATGGACGCCATGCGAGACAACGCTGAGGCAGCGGTGCACATATTCGAGGGAACGCATGAGAACCCTGAGCTCATCTGGAATGACAGCTCAAGGGAGAAAGTGTCCACAACTGTCCGGGAGATGATGCTCGAGTATGACATGAGCCCAGCTTATTAAACAATAGCTAGTGACAAGTTTGAAATATTGCCGTTCCCTAACTGTCTAATATGATGTTCTTTACTGTCCTATTTTTTTTCCAGGCACTTTAAACAGCAGAAGGATAATCCTGATGTGAATTGGAAAGTAAGTGTAATAATATATTACTGACAATAAAACAGTAATATGTTGTTGTGTTGATTTAATGTGACAATAACTTCTTGTTTTGTGTGCTCAGTTGCCAGAGGACTTCACAGTGGCTTATGGAGCAGGACAGGGCGAGCTAGAGGTTGGCGGAGTCTTCCTGCGTATCTTTATTGCTCAGCCAGGCTGGGTTCTACGCAAGCCCCGAGAGTTCCTGGTTTCCCTCCTGGAGACTATGACTGAGCTGCTGGAGAAGAACAACCCCAATGTGAGGAGCTGCCTTACTGAGAAACACAAACAGTATTTGATGTTTTTGCTTACTCTGTTCTTACACTTGCAATTTCATTTCTTCCTGTGATCTCCTGCAGGGTGAGGCCCTGGAGACAGTCACCACGGCAGCAGTGTGTCTGTTCAGTACACAGGGCCAGCTGGCTGACCAGGTTCCCCCTCTGGGTCACCTGCCCCGCGTCCTGACGGCACTCAACCACAAAAACAACGCTGTGCCCAAGAGCGCCATCCGCCTCATCCACGTGCTATCAGACAATGAGGTAAGGAGTCAAATATACACATATAGTTGACTCTTTTTTTTTCAATTTTCAGGACTCGCTACACATCGTTTCAATTTGTAAGCGCATTAATGCGTCTCAGTTTGCATTCTTCCATCTAGTACACTATAGGCACGATAGACTTGCGTAGTGCGTGAATTTCGACAGGGTGGTGTCGTCTAAAATCAAACATGGCTGTTGTGCTCTTACCGGAAATGACAACCAGCGCATTTCACCACTTCTTTTTCTTCTTTTTAATGGCATATTGCAACCAAACGGAGCATTTCCAACAATGTTTGACTGCGATTGTTGTTTGCCAAAATATCTGCCTTGTTTGCTCACTGATAATTATATTAAATCTAAATGAAGCTGAGAGAGGGGGAATGACATGCAGCAAAGGGAGGGCGGGGCTCAAACACAGCATTTCAGACAGTAAAAAGATGTGCTGCAGCACAGCCAGCATGAGAAAAATCAAGCATTTTTGAACATTAAAGCTTGTAAACATGTTCAAGTAGAAACCCAAAATAAAAGTATGAATCTGAAAATAAGCACAGTAGGTCCTCTTTATGATTTGCCAACAAACAGCGTATTGGGTAGTTTGTCTTCCTTTCTGCACTATTACACACTAAAATCTTTGTCATATGTAGTTGTGTGTGCGCTCCATGGCTGCTCTGGAGACTATTGGCCCCCTCATGACTGGGATGAAAGCTCGGCCAGACATGGCCGGATTAGCTTGTGAAGCTCTCAACCGCATGTTCCAGAAGGAGCAGACTGACCTAGTGGCCCAGGTAAACAGTCACCATTATTATTTATTTTATTTTGTTGTGTACTTCATGTTTGTTGACCATGTAAAATGAATAATAATGTCATTTATTAATGAACCAAACAGGCTCTCAAAGTGGAACTGGTGCCCTACCTCCTGAAGCTGCTGGAAGGAATCGGCCTGGAGACATTAGATAACCCTTCAGCTACCAAGGCCCAGATAGTGAAGGCTCTTAAGTCCATGACTCGCAGTCTACAGTATGGAGAACAGGTATGATAGCAGGATTATCAATTAAAACTACTGAATGATTAACACCATAATACATTTTACTGTTCATTTATCTTATTTGACACTGTTTGCCAATCACTGCTTTGCAGGTGAATGAGATTCTAGCGAAGTCCTCAGTGTGGAGTGCCTTCAAAGACCAGAAACATGATCTTTTCATCTCAGAGTCTCAGACTGCAGGCTACCTGACAGGTAAAGTATTTCTGTTAACCTGCTATTGAATACAAAACCTGACATTTTCTTAAAAAGCAAAGCTGTTGAACTCATTTTCCTGTCAGTGTTTAAAAGGTAAGTCTTTCTCTGAGCTTTCGTTGAATCTTAATGCTTTGCTTTATCCTAAAAAACACCTTGTGGCTGACTCCTCACTTGTGCTTAAATCCAGAGACCCTTTCTGTCTCCACGTCCTATAACTTCCTGGCTCTGCCCTTCCCTTCCTCTTTGTCCTCCACATTTCCTTCTCAGGGGTATCCACTCCTTCTCTCCTGGCCGCCAGTAGCCCACTGCGAGGTGGGCTCTAGACTCCTAAGCTGGGCCCTTGCAGCCCTCCTCTCTCTTGCTCTGATGCAGGTAGACTTTGACCTTGCTCCTACTGCCATCCCTTGCCTTTTTACCTCCATCTTTGACCCACACTTAATTTTCCATTCCCAACTCTCCCATCTTCACAGTGCTGACAATGTCATACCATCTTCATCTCCATCCACCAGCTACTACTTATCACAATCCAGTTTCATAAATTAACAGAAATACCCTTAAAAGTTAGTAAAGTTAGTAAAGCTTAAAGGGATAGTTTAGGTGTTTTGAAGTGGGGTAGTATGAGGTACTTATCCATTGTCAATGTATTACCTACAGTAGATCATAGCTGGCACATCCAGAGTTTGGAGAAACAGACAGGCGTTACCACACGGAACCAAAGCAGTGTTAAAAGTCTATATCTGTTTAAATGTCGGCTATATTTAGAATATTTTCACCAGTTTACCTTGCCATCAGACAGCTCCACAGTCTAGGTTTCCAACAGGGAACTGAAGCCATTATCTATGCTCTTGCGAAAGCAACCAGACTCAAAAAACTGAAATTTTCACACAGGGGTTGCTGGGCTACCGCTGCCGCATTTCGTTTGTGTTATTGTGTGACTTTGGTGAATTCGAACCAACCAAAGTCACGCAATAACACAAACAAACTAACTGATCGAGGCAGCAGTAGACCAGCAACCCCTGTGTTCTGCGAGATAAAATTGCAAGTTTTATCGGTGGAGTCTGGTGGCTTTGGAAAGAGTGTAGCGGGATACAATGGTTTCATTTCTCTGTCATAGGACTGTCTGACAGCAAGGTAAAGTAGTGAAAATGTTCTAAATATAGCATACACATAAACTGATATTGATGTTTTTAGGTGAGCCTTTCTTTAATGTGTCTAAATACGATTTGCTGCCGGCTCTGTCCACAGCAGTATATGGCTTTGTTTTCGTATGTTAACTCCCATCTGTTTCTCCAAATTCTGGGCATTCCAACCGTCATCTACTGTAAATAATACACTGACTGTGGTTGAGTACCTCATACAACCTCACTTCAAAACACCCGAACTATCCCTTTAATTTACTGCAGTCAATGTAGTGATCACTCCTCCATGCATTCAGTAGTTTTTTAGTTTAGTATGTCATTGTAGCTCACCACTAGCACTCCAGCTATCCGGCCCAATCACACCTGTACTGAATCGTATCTCTCTTCCTGTCACCTGTAGGTCCAGGAGTAGCAGGTTACCTTACAGCAGGAACTGGCACCCCAGTAATGCCCAACGTCCCACCCCCTGTGGACAACGACATTGGAGACCAAGGCTGATGGACACACTCACAGTCATGCTCAGGCACCCAGACTGCCCTGCAGCTTCACGGCCGCAGCTCAGAGAGGGACTGTTCAGCTCCCAGAGAAGGGGATGGAGAGAGAGAAAGACGGAGGAGAGCGGGCCGTCATTGACCGTCACCAAAATCTCTGCAGCACCTCCTCCAGTATCACTCTCCTCTCCCCTTACAAATGGCACTCAAGTCTTCATAAACACTTTGAAATTGTTTTATCGGATGACCACATTTGTTTTGTTTCTGTGCTACTTTTCTTGTTTCTTCCAATGACAGAAGAGTTTACTTTTTGTATGAATATATTTTTTACTCTAGATTTGTTTTTTCATGAGAAAGACATTGAAGACTGAGGTGAATTATAGCTTAACTGTCTTCTTGATTATCTTATTCCTCTTTGTCATATCCTGATTGGCTACATTAACTGTACCCCGAATCCTGAACAGAGGATATTCAGTCTTGTTTGTGACACATTTTTGCACAGGACCTATCCACCTCCTACATAAACATGTCATTTACTGGTCTATATAATGGATTCTCATATTGAAAAGGAAAAATGTTAAAAAAGGAAATCTGAAAATATACTGTATGTTTATGATTTCTCTGCCATTTCTACACAAGAAAATGTCATTTGAACCCTCAGTGATGCTGACCTCTTGTTCAATCTACATTTTCAAAGTTGACACAGATCTGCTCTCCAAATGTCCAGCCTCTTATTCGTCTGATCTTAATTCATAGTTCATTCTTCTCTCTCTTTGAAGGCTACCCTTTCTGCCTCACATTTTTTAAAGTAATTCTCCTTCCCCCAGAATGCAAAAAGCACTAGAATATTTATAAGTGAATAATAACCACCGGAAATGAGCTTCTGCTAAGACATGACGAATGACGTTGATTATGAATCTATGTGAAAGACTAGTGCAATTTGTGAAATGTTCAATGTAATATTACGTATATAAACTTTCTATATTGAATGTACATTAAAAAAAAATAAATCATTCGCACTTGTACATAAAATTTTAAGAATAAAAGGGAACCCACAGTGTTGTTCTTTTGTAATTACATTTGTGTTTGTCAAAGTAGAATAATTAACATTAGAAAATTAACATTTATGTTGTCAGAGTGAAATAATCATAGTAGTGGTTTGAATTTCCCGTTATGCCAAGTTATCTGATCAGATTTTTGTACTTTATTGATCCCAAATTGGGAAATTATTATCTTAGAGCAGTGGGTTATCCATGCAATGCACCGGAACAGTGAACAAAATGTACATATCAGCACTGGAGAAATATATCCATAGAATACACAATATAAAGAATATTGTAAGAAGCTATAAATGTACCTGACTACTACGAATAGCATAAACATCTAAATTATAAACATAGAATAACAGAGTATAGATTAGCAAAGTGTGCAATAACAGAAGATATACATTTGCACAATGCGCACAATACTATATACATTAGCAAGGTTTAAAAGCAATTATATTGAATAAGAATTTAATTTATAAATTGACCTCCAAATTATAGACAACTTTTCACCTGATAGGTACCACTTTGCAGGAATTATATCGTAGATTTTAGCACTTTAAACCACTAAGTGGACATTATATAAGCCAATTATAGTGCTTTTTAGCCTCCATATAAATTATTTAAATTTGGACCACTTTAAATCAAAGAGAATAATTAAATAAATCCATGAAGGAAGTATTTCCCCACCAGAATGTTATTCCTGACAGTGTGCCCAGGACCTTAAGAAATTGTTGTGTTTTTTTTGTTTTGTTTTGTTTTGTTTTGTTTTACAGTAAAAATTCACATCCTGACAGTTTGTATGCCGCTTTTAAATATCAATCACACATTTATGATTGTATTACTTTAGTTCTAGGACATTTTTATTTTTACAATATCATTATACGTTGAATATTTACTGTAGATGCTGCGGATCTTTTCAACAGTAGGGTCCTTGACTCCACACGGTCGAATTAGACGGTAACACCGGAAGTTACGCCGTTGGCGCGAATAACAACAACAAAGCTGATTTTTTTTTTCAAGCTATCATCTGTAAATTATTAAATGTATATTTATTTCTTCAGTGCTGTGAAGACAGTTTGGTTATGATAATGTGAACACTAATGGCAGCTGAAGTATTTATTTTAGTTTTATAACTTTAGCTTATTTGAATGTTAGCTAACCAGTTCCGTTTACGTGAATTAGCGCAGGCTCTTTCTAAACTGAACGGAGCGTTAAATAAACTGCTATATATCGAGGAGTTTTTTGTTGACAAACATACTAACTTAAAGTTAGTTCCCAATGACTAGTCCGTGTTCATATTAGTTACTGTCAGAGTATACACGGTCTTTTTAGTTTTCTGACAGCCCATCACGAGAAGGAAGGTAAGTTGCCATCAGTTTAACATTAGTTAACATTCATGCGATATACTATTTCTAAATTAGTAGCTAGTGGTATAATATTATACACTTACAGCGTGTATAGCTAGTTCAGTATTATAAATACCTGTACTCATACCATATTCTCGGTAAGTGATAGCTGCTGACTCAGAGGCTAACGTTTGCTGCTAAGGCCAGCTGATGCCATTATAGCTAACATTAAGTATTTCCACTGGTCCTTATTCAGGTACGGGTTGACCATGTCCAAAGGAGACAGGGAAGGCTTCATTGTGAAGTTTGTGGAAAGTAATGGACTTAAAACAGACTATGCTGTCAAGGCTTATGAGGTAAAGTCTCTTATCAAATCCTTTATTAATGATTACATTTTTGCCACTGCTCTGCTGTTTAAAGTGGAAGATTGTGTTTGTCCCATGTTTACACACACAGGCCATTTTGGAGCTGCAGTCTGACAAGTACTTGAAAACCATCGATGAAGATGCTGTTTTACAGATGGACCAAAAGGACAAGTCTCTGTTCGTCTTCAGCAGCTTCACCACCCCGGCATTTCTGCACTGCAAAAAGGTCCTCCTCAGTATCTGATACATGGACACCTGGATCTGTAAATTCATAGGAACTGGTGATGTAGAGTCATTCTTCTCTTTCTCACTCTTTGTTATTTGTCCCGTAGCTTGGCTGCCGAGTGGTGAGTCCACTGGTGGTGTTGTACTGCTTGCAGCAGCAGCATTGTGTCCCCAAAGCAGAGAAGCCAGTCTATAACATGGCCATGGCTGACATCACTATTTCCTGCACCAGCCTGGATAAAGCAACACGGGTTAGTTTACTGCATCTGATGCTTTGCGGATTGTTGCTCCTTTTTAAGTCTCTTTTTAGTCTGGTAAACACAAAAAACTCAGTGAAGATATGAATGAGTGAGACATAAAACATTCAGCAATAATCAACATAATGAAATAAAAAAAAAAACCATTAAGGAACAAGGAGGGGGTATCTCTTCTTCACCCCATTTTAAAGCATATACACCTACTGTGTATGCTAACATTATAAGTTGGTAATGTTAGTAATGTAATGTAATGTTAGCTGAGCTGGCAGCAGGCAGCTGAGCTGTCTGTCTCAGATGCATGTTTTAGGTGATTAGAAATACATGTATCAACAAATATGACAACATAATTTTAGAGTTAGATAGAAATAGGAGTGACTGCACGATGGCTCACAGCAAGAGAGCTGCAGGTTCGAATGTGGCTCGGGACCCTTGTGTGTGGATGTTTGCATTTTCTCCCTGTATTAGCGTGGGTTTTTGTCCAGGTACTCAGGCTTTCTCTTACAGTCCAAAATAATAAAATAGTTTGCTGACAGCCTGAAAAAGGCCAATTCATTTGAAAGGAGCTCATCTAAATGGTACATTGATGTACATCCCAAAATACATATAACACATACACAGTGAATCATCTCCATAGGCGATTAAGAGTTGGGAAGTACAGCACAGTGTCTTCTAAAACAGGAGTTCTCAAAATGTTTTAGGACCTCCTCATAATCGTAACATGAATAAGCATAAGCAGCCCCCTGACAGAGTGCCATGGACCCCTGGGAGTCCCCAGACCCCACTTTGAGAATCACCGTTCAAAAATGTGCTATATGTTTGTGTCTGTCTGTCTCTACAGGCAGAGGTGATGGATCTGGTGCAGCTCATGGGTGGACGGGTCTATCTTGATCTAAATGTCTCTGTCACACATTTGATAGCCGGAGAGGTGGGCAGCAAGAAATACCTGGTAGCTGCCAGCCTGGGTAAACCCATTCTGCTGCCCACATGGGTCAAAGCCTGCTGGGAGAAATCTCAGGATAGGTTTGTACTCTCATTAAAACTGACATTTATGTTCTAACATCTACTGTAGAAAGATACGTACTGATTTTTTTAATGATGCTTTCTTGTCCAAATAAAATACTTCATGCACTATTTAAAAAAAATCCTGAAGGTTCACCAGTCAGTACTACCAAAATAGTGCAAACAATTATACAGTGTGAAAACGTTTTGATAATACTAATGATTATGACAAAAATACTGATTATGATAATTAACATCTCGTTCTGCCTCCTACAGTCTTTTCAGGTACACAGATCTACCCATTGAGGACTATGTGTGCCCTGTGCTGCGTGGCTGCACTGTTTGTGTGACAGGCCTCTCCAGCACAGAACGTAAAGAGGTACAGCGGCTTTGTGATCAGCATGGAGCCAACTACACCGGTCAGCTCAAAATGAATGAGTGTACCCACCTCATCGTCAGTGAGCCAACAGGTAAGTCACCAGCAGTTTCAGCACAATGGGTTCCATTTTTTCCAGTTAAGATTCAGGTAGTGGCACGGCGTTTTGTGTCCTGTTTGTAGAACATTTGCAAGAATCTCTATAGCTGTAGTCTTGGGTATGCTACCGTTGTGGCTCCTTTCTAAGTATTTGTATTTGTTTGCAGGTCAGAAGTACGAGTGTGCCAGGAAGTGGAATGTGTATTGTGTGTCTTTGCACTGGCTGTTTGACAGCATAGAAAAGGGCTTTTGTCAAGACGAGAGCAGGTACACTGTGGAGAGAAACGCATCAAAGACCACTCGAATGCACACTTCCACTCCCACTGGCACCGACAAGAAGGAGGGTGAGTTACTGTATTTAAAATGTGTTACTTTTTCAGAGTATTAGTCTGTAATGTGTTATAATGAAGAATCATGGGTTTTTTTTTAACTCCAGAGGCTCCATCTCTGTTGGGTCTGAGCCATATCTCTGTGAATGCTAGCATGACAATAAATGACACAGCCTTCACCAATGGCACCATCAGCCACCTGGAAGCTCCAGACCCCATAGATACTCTGGATCTCACCGTCTGCCCAGCTGATGATATACTGGACGGCTGTAAGGTAAACAAAGAATATTTCTTTTCACTTACACTGGAGATTTCCTTTTCCACATTGTTGTTGTTGTTGTTGTTGTTGTTGTTGTTGTTGTTGTTGTTGTTTATTTCATGATAATGTGAAAGGCAAAGTTTAGGCCTTGTTTCACACTGTGTTAAATGTTGTGCAGCTGTATCTGTGTGGCCTGCCAGGGAAGAAACTGGAGAAGCTGCGGCGTCTCGTGAATGCTGCAGGAGGTCTGCGCTTCAACCAGCCCAGTGAGGAACTATCACATGTGGTCATGGGAGAGCTGGACCAGGACCTCAAGAACTTTCTGTCCAAAGTAACACACAGGTCTGACCTGCAGAGATTATTACTTTACATTGTAATTATAGCATCTTCACTTATTGTACATTTTACACCTCACTTTAAAAAAAATGCTCTGATGTCCTCAGAGGAAAAAAATGACTGTGTCAAAAAAATTCTGTAACAGTGTTCATTAATATTGTTTTCCACTTTCACTGAGGTAAATATTTTTAACTGACTACCAAATATTCCTTCATTTTCAGTATTTTCAATCCTTCAAATGTCAGTTTGTTTACATAATGCCATGGTTGTTTTTTATGAAAAAAGCACACATTGCTGCATTTTTTGTGCAGGAAACCAGGAAAATAGCATGTATTTACCAAACATGAGAAAATGGCTCAATCTGGTGGAAAACAGTAAAAGTACAATTTTGAAGCCAGGGCTCTAGATTGAAGTCTGGTGTGATAGAATAATTCTGTTGTTTTTTGTTCTTAAGGGTCTCAGGTGTATTTGGCTACACAGTTTATTGTAGACTCAATATCGGAGCTGAGGTTGACCTTCCTAAATTAAAAAAAGTAAATAAACTAATAAAAAACTAACTAAATAAATAACCCGCACCCTTGCCAACATTTATGCCATATGCATTAACACAGCCAAATGATAAATAACAAAGCCAAAACTTTCCCAAGTGATGCATAAGCGTTAAGCTCTTGTCTGGTTTGACCTCTCCACCCACAAAACTGTAGAAATACTGAATCATAAGGTCTGTAGGTTAGGTTAGCTTATCTTTATACAATTTGGAAAATTTGTTTGCAGCCAGGTTTCACATAAAAACAGAATACAAAAGATCAATGACAAATCAACTCAATAAAACAGAGCTACAGCAGGAAAAATGGACATTTCTGCACAAGCACACATATATAATCATGCAAATGTGCAAGTGTGCAGCAGTGCAACAGAAGAGCACAAAGTGCAGCTAATGCTATATGCTTTAAACATATGAAAGGTTGAATTACACAAAAATCTGTATAATATGAAGAGTAGCACACCTAGAATTTCCCATTTGTTGTCATGCTGCCGTTAAGATTAGAATAGATTTCAGATGGATAGGCGTGTCCTGGTGGTTGAGTGATAAAGATTCATACCATGTCACCATGATGTTACTGGCTCTTATCATCACCCCTCTCTCTCCCTGCGTTTCCTGTCTCTCTTTACTGTAATACTATCAAATAAAGGCAAAATGCCGCAAAATATCTTTTTAAAATTGATAAGTATAACTTATATTGACTCCAAATTTAACTTCAGGACATATCCTTACTTTATCCTTAATCTTACATTTGTTTTGCAGCATGATATGTTGTCACAAACTAAAATATACAGATTCCTGCTTAAAGATTACTGTTCCAATTTAGCAACTTTACCGTGTGTTTTAATCACTGTGATGATGATCACTGTGGTCTGTTTACTTCCCAGACCTCATGTTGTAACAGTGCATTGGCTACTGGACAGTTTCAACAAAGGCAGTCTCCTCCCAGAAGCGAGTTACCTCCACCCTGACTGTCTGCCTCCGGCTCTGGCTGCTGTATCTGTGGCTGCCCGTCACACTCCCACCTCCCGCCGTTCAGCTGGTCCCCCTGCTGCCAGTCCCAGCACTCCCAGGCACACAAGAGCAGAGGAAGATCTGCTCTCTCAGTACATGGATGATGACCCCACAGTAGGTAAGGTAGCTTTGTTTAATTGGACACCATTAAGACATGTTACAAGATATAGTTTTATATATTGCAGCTTATCTCATTTTACCCTCCAGTGGACATGCCCCCACCAGCAGAGGTCAACAGCAGTACATCTGCTGAACCATGGGCACCAAACCACACCAGAGGACCAGAATCGATCCTGCAGGAAGCCAGCGAGGCAGGCCTCTTTTCTGGGAAATGTTTCCTCCTTGTGGGCTTCGGCGCTGAGGCGGAGGCTCAGCTCTCTCTGCTGGTGACAGAAAACGGAGGCAGGGTGCTGATGGGCCGTACACGTGTGGTGGCAGACTATGCAGTGGTCCCACTGTTGGGCTGTTCTGTGGAGGCCACAGTGGACGAGGTGGTCACTGATACATGGCTGGTAAGATCGTAGTCACACTGCTTTAATTGTATCTCTGTTAGGAAGAGGGTGTAGCACTCTTGGTGGTTTCAGTGCCATCTCTTGATTTGTCAACTGGTCCAGAAAAGGGGCAAATATTTATTTTTTGTTAATCATCTTTTAATAAAGGGTTCCTGTGTTGCTTGTCTCATTTTTGAGGCAGCAGCCTCAATTTTTGAGCTGAAAACAATTAACTGATTAACCGTTAATTAATTAACGGATTGGCAGAAAATAAACAAGTTTTAATCATCCATTAATTCATTAGTTCAATTATCAGGCAAAAATGTAGAACAATCTCGTCTTCAGCTTCTCAAATGTGAGGATGTGCTGTTTTTTATTCTGTTGAATTGAATAGAACTGTAACAATAGATTAGTTGTAAAATATTAAATTAATCTGCAACTATTAATCATTTTGACTATTTGAGTATTAAAAAATCTCTGATTCCAAAAAATTTGAGGAACGTCATCTTGGGATTTTAGAAACACTGATCGACATCTTTCACCATTTTCTGACATTTTATAAACCAAACAACTAATAGAGTAATCAAGAAATTAATCAACTGATTACCCGACAATGAAAATAATTCTTAGTTGCAGACAAAACAAGCCATCAGACTCTGACATCTTGTGATGGGAATTTTTCACTATTTTATTTACATTGTATGTGTAGAGTATGTGTAAAGTAAAATCGATGAGTCAAAATATTCTTTTCAGTTTTGTGTCATATGAAAGTGCTAGGTAAGTTTGATGCAGGTATACTTTGCCCGTATCAATTTTCAGGCCATATGTGTGGAGAAGGAGTGTGTCCTGCAGCTGTCCTCCAACCCTCTGTTCACACCTGTTCCTGTGATGGACGGACGTTTTCCTCTCAAAGATTGTGTCCTGTCTGTCAGCCAGTTCACCGGAGCAGAGAGGGAGTCTTTGGTGGAGCTGGCCAAGCACCTTGGAGCCAAGTATGGTTACATTGCACTCTGATCACACGTTGTTTTACTTTGAGGCTACACAGTATGAACATTAAGAGCTGTAGGAGTGTTTGGTGTTAACTTTTCCCAATTGATGTGGATGTATAATTTGGTCCAAGAGGGAATGGCAAACGGCAAATGTATTGATATAAGGGCAGTCAAAGTTAATGCAGTAATAACACATTAACGCAAATTCGTTTTAACGCCACTTGCGATTTTTACGTGGGAAGGAGGCTAAATATTGCTCCAAGCTTATGCTAAATTTTTCAGAGGAAAAACTGTCATGACCATTTTAAAAGCAGTCCGTTGACCTCTGGCCTCAAGATATGTGAATGAACATGGTTTTTATTGGTACCCACGAGTCTCCCCTTTACAGACATGCCCACTTTATGATAATCACATGCAGTTTGGCCAAAGTCACAGTCAAGTCAGCACACTGACACACTGACAGTCGTTGTTGCCTGTTGGACTTCAGTTTGACATATCATGATTTTAGCACATTTTTTTATGCTAAGTGCAGTACCTGTGAAGGTTTCTGGACAATAATTGTCATTGTTTTGTGTTGTTAATTGATTTGCAATACTGCATAAAGCAGCATATTTGTCCACTCCCATGTTGATAAGAGTATTAAAAACATGGACAACTGTGTGATTAGTTGTGATTTAATATTTTAATTGATTGACAGTCCTAATTTATATATGTTTATAAAGTCCCTCTCAGTCATCTATTATGACCAATTAGAGGTGTATGGCAGTGTCTATATCTGCGGACATCCTGCCCTCTGCTTGTATTTTCTTATTTAGCTGTGTCTGGGATGTTTCTGGGCTTCGACCTCTATAAAAACATATATTGTATTTGTACTGTAATAGCAATTGAGAGGAATTTCCTTTGCACATTTTTCTAGCTGTAGGAGGTCCTGGGCTGTGGGGATATACTGCAGCTACATAAATGTTCCCTCTCCTGCATATGTTTATTTCCCTCATGTGTACTCCCTACCTGTGATGGAAACTACTTGTCTTAAATCTTTTGTTCTCTCCCTCCTGCAGTGTCCAGGATTACTTTGTGCGTCTGGCCAACCAGAAGAAAGGCATGCTGGCCAGCTCTCATCTGGTGCTGCAGAGCCCCGATGGCACAAAGTACCAGGCGGCAAAGAAATGGGGGCTCCCAGCTGTCACCATGCACTGGATACTAGAGTCTGCTCGGACCGGCCAGAGGGCAGAGGAGGGACGCTTTCTCGTTGACCTGCCACCCTCCCCAGGTTAGAAAAGTGTCTTGATTAAAGTTTTTATGTGGAAGTAAATGTGTTTTATTTGCATTGGCTGGATGCAGAACATGATGGACAATGACAAGTATAGTCTACTACCTATGTTTTTTTGTTTTATATCTGCATGCATTAACTTATCTGAGAGATTATTGGAAAAAAATTGATTGGGAATTCTGCAAGACATTTTTGACTGAATTAATATAGAACTTCACTATAGTCATGGTTGTTGAGTGTGATTCAGCAATGCATTTTAGTCTGTGTCTGATTTTCATTGTTTCCTATGACAGTGACTTTATTTTCTTCTACAGAGAGGGATGAAGAGAGTTTTGTTGGTGGATCCCAGAAGCCAGCCATGCCTCCACCAGCACGTTCGTCTCCAGAGATTCCTCTGCTGGGTCTCCAGAGCGGTAAGGCCGTCACCCCGCTGGATTTGGGTCGCTTCCGGAGCAAAGTGTTCCGCTCCATGTTGGACGAGAAGAAGCCCAAAGAGGATATCAGCACCCCCAAACAAAGCCAGGAGGGTGGCAGAAGGAACCCCCTTCAGAAGGAAGCCTCCCTGCAGCTGGACACTCCCTCTCGTTTCCTCAGCAGAGACCAGCTTTTCAGGCCCTCTTTCAACGTTAAGGTTGGGATCCAGCAGAATGTAGCGCTGTTATGATTTTTGCATTATTATTTTTTTTTTTTATATATTTTGCTTCCATAACATGTCGTTTTCAGACTAGTGGAAAGAAAACATCCAAAATACACATTTAGGTGTTTATTTTACTACTTTGTCTATTTGTGTCTGTAAATTTCTCCTAAATTCACCAAATGCGATAGATAGGTAGGTAAGTAGATAGATAGATAGATAGATAGGTAGGTAGATAGATAGATAGGTAGGTAGGTAGGTAGGTAGATAGATAGATAGATAGATAGATAGATAGATAGATACAACGCCTCATTTACATATTTAAACATGAAATTTCAGAAAATCTGTAATACAAAAATAATTATTTGAATGTAAGGGTTTGTTCATATATTGTTCATATTCTAATTTATAGAACATTGTATTCCTAAAAAAAGATGGAAAAATATATATATTGTTGACAGTTTTGAGCCTGTTTTTTTAGCACATATTTAATAAGATAATGCATCATTTGCATATTTAAACACACATTTTCAGAAAACTTAAATTACAGAAATCTAAAAAAATAATGGTCTTAATGTAAGTAATCAACTATGGAAGTTTGGCGGTGATAGCTATTAGTTAAAATTTTGACTATTATTTAGTGTTTCCTTTTAATTGTGCACTGATACTTGATAGATCACCCTATTAATACATGGACTTTTCCTTTATTAAGGATACACTCGGAGCACTGGAGACTCCAGGAGGAAGATCCAAACCAGGAGAGAGAGTGGAGACCCCACTGACTGAAGTCATCAACAGGAACCTGAAGGTGGCTCTCGCCAACAGCGCCTCAGATATGCAAGCCATCTCTGCTAGCCCCCAATTTACCAAGACGACTGAGAAGGAGGTAAACTGAATTACATAAAAATGCAGGATAATCTCAGAAGCACTTAATTTGTCAAATAAATAATGGAGGATTTCTTGTAATTCCAGTACAAGAAAACCTCATTTATAGTACAAGGGAAAGTGGACATGTGATAAAGTTGTTTATATACTTGTGTCCGTGGGGTCTTAAAAAGTCCAAAACAGTCTAAAATCCAATAACCCCTATTCAGGCCTTAAAATGTCCCCAGAAAAGTCTTAAATCCATTTTTTTTTCGGGTCTTAAAAATTCATCAAGATACTTTCATTTCAAAAGAAATGCCTTTTCTTGCTTTAAAATATTTTGTTTTTTGAGCACACTGTAACAAAACTATAAAGCGGACCTAAAAGGGAGTAGCTGTGCTCCCCGGATAGAATTTATCGGCGCACACCCAGGTCACATACAGTCAAGGGTGAGTGGTGTGGTTATTAGTGGAGAAACCTTGCGGAAAGTGAAAAGCTGAGTAACATTGCCAACATTGCTTTCGTTAAACTGAATTCATTGTGTGGTTGAAGCTGGTGCGTGGAAACGTATTTGAAGCCTGCTGCACCCTCTGTAAGAAAACTTTGAAACTTGGAACACTGGGAATCATGTCTCAGAAAAACATAAAGCTGTTGTTAAAAAAACAGCAGCAAATGAATGCAATCAACCAGTATTGTTCTACTTTGAAATCTAGAGCATCAATACAGTCAACCTCCAGACAGCATTCGGAGCTCCACCGACACTGAAAGATGAGGATCTCTGGACTTAACACTACCGAAGCATCAGTCATACAGCAGCAATGAAGATACTCATGTTCCAATTTTTTTTTCATATCATTAGTACTTACATGAAGTAGGTTTTAAAATTGCATTCATAATGGTCTTAAATGGATGTGAAATGGGTCTTAAATCACATTCATAATGGTCTTTTAAAGTCTTAAATCTGACTTGCCGAAACCTGCAGATACCCTGTAATACACTTTAACAAATGTATTATCAAATTTGTTTGTAAGGTCCCAGAAAAAGAAGCCGGCCCTCTGACTGGTGTTGTGATCTGTGTGGGAAAGAAGCTGAGCAAAATGCAGAGTGAACTCAATGCCATCGCTGCCTCACTCGGAGCTGACTTCAGGTATTCAGGACATTTTATTTTAACGATTGGTTACAGCATTTTAATCCCAATGTGCCTGTATGTACAGTAAATGAGTTACCGGTTGTTGTAATCATTCTTTTAAAAATTGATTGTAGTAAATATAGATGCAAATAGTAGAAACATCTCTTTATCAATTTGTTTTTAGGTGGGCTTGTGATGATACAGTGACACACTACGTCTACCAGGGCCGCGTCGGGGACAACACCCGCGAATACAGAGGAGTGAAGGAGAGAGGACTGCATGTGGTCTCCCAGTACTGGCTGCAGGCTGTACGTCTACCGCTAACTAATATCAATACAAACAAAGAGCTACTTGTTTTTTACTCTTACATCACCACACAGGAATATATTAACAAATCTTTGTGGAGTAGTTAATGTCTTTGGACTTTGCACTTGAATTGGGACTGGAACTGCCGATTGTTTTTAGTATTGATTAGTTAATTGGCTATTTTGTGAATTAAGTGATTAGTCAGTCAGTCTAGAAAATGACAGAAAATAATGAAAAATGCCCATCACAGTTTCCCAGAGCCTCAGTGTTTCTTTTGACCAACCAACACTTTCAATTCCCCAAATATTTAGTGTATAATGAAATAAAGCAGAGAAAAAACATTTTTAAAAATATTTGTCATTTTGCTCAAAAAATTACTTTAAAAAAGATGTCGGTTATCAAGTAGTTGTGGATTAATGTTATGTCGATCAATTAATTGTTTCAGCTCTAAACATGGATTAAGTTTTGTTTTGTTTTCTCTTTATATATTTCCACATGTTTTCTTATTCTTGTATAGATTTATTCTTTTTTATTGTACATACTAGATTGGAGGCAAAGCCTGTCTCAGTATGATTTGGCAAAAGGCATCTTTTCATGAAACCAATTTGTCACAGGACTGATTAATATACAGAAAGCCATTTAGTTTCAAGAGCAATTTAATCCTCCGTTCACTTGAGCTGCTTTCCTTCAAACAGAGGACATAAAACCACTCTTAAACCACAAAGGAAATGATTTGGGCAAAAGACCGAAGCCCAGTTTTCAAGTATATTTGTGTTGACAGTGGTTATACAAGCTTGGAAAGAAAGCATGTCTTCAGGAAGATGCATTGAGTGATATTAAGATACACTTTGGGATCTTATTTCCATGGCTGCTGTGTACCTCCTGCTACCATTCACTTAGCACATTTCACCTGGGGGGAATAATTGTTATTCCATCAACAGCAGCAATTAAACAATATTAAATCAAACACCTTTGATGTGTTTATTTTGCAGACAGATGGGATTTCAGCTCATCCTTCAATTAATTCTTGTGGCTAATAAAGTTCTGTATATGGATATGTGATGTGTCATCTTGTGCAGTGTGCTGAGGAGCAGAGGCATGTCCCAGAGTCTCTGTATCCTTTCACCTACAACCCCAAGATGAGCCTAACCCTCAGCCAGGTGCCCAACAGCTCTCAGAGGTCTCCACCTTTGACACGAACCCAACTCAAAGACATCACCAAGGGGCAGGACGACAAGGTCAGTCGATATGTATATTCCTCCAAGATTCAGGGAGATAATGGATACTGTCCTGCAGGAATCAGTCATCTAATAAAGAGGTACCCGACAAATGCAGCAGTGTCTCATGATGTTTTCCTGTTTTGTCCCAAAGTGTGAACGCACAGAAGACGCCACATTACGTCGTGTAAGCGACGGAAGTGTAGATGAAGAAGAGATGAATGATAGAAGTGGTGGGTGTCTTTTTCCAGCTTTCATTTATTTCCACAAAGCTGCTGCACATTTAATGAACATGAGGATTCATGTGGCTGTTCATGCCTTGTGTCCAGGTATCTCAGAGACTCTAGAAATGAGAGAGAACCTCCAAAGACAGCTCCAGGAGATCATGTCAGCTACCAAGCTGACGACAGGCAGGCGTACCTCAGTCAGGCTCAGCCGTATGGGATCAGGAGGGGCCGTCTCGAGCCCCCACACACCTGATGGGAGCCGGGTCGGACGCTGTGGGAGCAGACGGACTCTGGAAGCGTTGAGGTAAGGAAGCCATGTGGCAAGAAGAGGGGTAAGTTATTGATTTCACACTCTTCATCTAAATAAGTTCCCCTTATTCTGTCCTGATTTCAGGGTTTCCAGAGAAGCAGCTCTGGACATAAACACAGAGCCATCTCAGAGTGAACAGATAGTTTGGGATGACCCTACAGCCAGAGAGGAGAGGGCCAAGCTGGCTGATAATTTACAGTGGCCTGGTAGCCCCTCACAATACTCTGAGCCCCTCGCACCTCCTCCTCCTCCCACTGCAGAAACCGGCCCTCAGTTCAGGGACTCCATGACGGACTCGGAGCTGGTGGAGATGGGTAAGAGTTCACCTTGCCTAGTTAAAATTAGTGGAGATTTACACAGTGAATTAAAACAGGTCGCATGACATAAACTAGTTCTTACACAGAGATGTAAATGATGTAATTGTTCCCTTGCTAATTAAACCTACTGACAAAGCTAATGTCATTTAATGCTTCCTATCATATGACCCGTTTAGATTGATAAAATAAGTAATATGGTTGATGTGACACTTGATCAAAATGCTGTTAATTATTGTTTTAAAGGGAAGATTTAATATTACAAAACGTTCCATCAGTAAAGTTAAATGGCCAAATCATGTCGCTTAGGTTCTCCTTGTATGCATATACTATATAAATAAAACAAAGACATACCACCATTTACGAAGGATTGGCATTTAATAGAAACATATTGTTTTTTGCCTTATAAAACTAAATAAAAATAATTTTATAAGCTTGTGATGCGACAGTGACTTGTTTACACACTGCTTTTGATTGATGCTATTAATGTTTCCATCAACTGATTTACATGTTAAGTCTTAACTAACTAAGATGTTCTTGGGGATAGTTCGGAGAGATTTATAGTCAATGTATTAACTACAATAGATGACGGTTGGCACGCCCCCAGTTTGGAGAAACAGACAGAAGTTACCGCACATGAGTAAAGAAGTTAGTAAAGTCTAGGTGTATGCTATATTTAGAGTATTTTCACTGCTTTACTTCGCTGTTAGATAGTCCTTTCTGACGGGGAACTGAAACTGTTATCAATGCTCTCTTTAAAGCCACCAGACCTCACTGATTAAAGCTAATTTTACCTCGCAGAACACAAGAGTTGCTGGTCTACCACTGCTTCGATCTTGGTCAGTACAAAATAACCCTTTAAAACACCAAAGTCACATAATAATACAAACAAACTAACTGATCCGAGGCAGCGGTCGACCAGCAGCTCTGGTGTTCTGGGAGGTAAAATTACTGTTTTTGTCAATGGAGCCTGGTGGCTTTGAAGAGAGCATAGATAGATAGAATGGCTTCAGGTCCCTGTCAGAAAGGGGGTAAAGCTGTGAAAATATTATAAAGATAACATGCGCTGACCATCATCTACTGTAGGTACTGTAGGTTTTACTGCATACAACCACACTTCAAAGCACCTGAACTATCCCTTTAAATTGTAATGGTTGGTTGGTTGTAAACCTGATTTAGTAAGTTTGAGTAGTCACTTACTAGTAGTTACCAAGAACCTCAGGAGGACTTTACACATAAATTTAGCAGAGATTTGTGTTTATTTGCCTGCATCTAAAAGAATAAATTCACTATAAACATGTACAATAGAAAGACATGGCTTCTGACTTAATGTAAGTTCAGTTTTAACTAATGAATTTGACTTTCACTGTAATCACTGTATCCTCTCCCAGCTGCTTGTGACGTCATCGACCAGCACATGGGCCAGAAAGTCACAACGCCTCCAACAGAGGAGCAAGAAACTGACATCCTCACCCCTAAAGCCCCCAGCATCGCCTTCCCTCTGGCCAACCCCGCGGTAGCACCGGAGCCACAGGTGAAGATCCATATTTACATAAACAACAGGAAGTTTGAAAACAACTGTAATATGGACTCTATAGCTTCTCTTTCAAACAAGCTACCGGTGCTAAAAGGTTCTTTCCTCGTCTCAGGAGGAGCGTGAGGAAGAAAAGCAGCCACCCAGATTCCAGCTGTCCTCCCTCAGCCCTCAGGAACGCATTGATTACAGTCACCTCATAGAGGAGCTGGGTGAGTCTTCCACTTAATTAGGGCTCTAACAGTGTTTCATCATGCTGCGGTAAAAAAAAAAAAACACAACACATCACAGGCCTGAAGTCTAATCCCTGATGACTAAAAAGGAGGATCTGCCTCCAGGGTCTGGGAACATTTCCTCCTGCAGATGTTTCCTGTTGTGAGCTCAGCAGTATTTTCAAATACACCGCTGCTCATGAGAAATTGAACCATTATTGAGACTTTAACGGTATACTCAACCAAGACACAGCATTTTCAAAGAGAAACATTAAGTACGTCACCCCCAAAATGACTGTTTGCATATCAATCGCTCGCCGCGTGTTACCTTAAATTCGTGACAAAAATGTTTCTTGTATGCCTCCACGGTGAACAAAGAATCAAAAAATTGAGAAAAATCATGATGAATTGGAGTAAATGGAGGCGTTTAACACCAGGAAAATATGTCAAAACATGTTTACTAACTCACACAACTCATGCAGTATAGTCCAAGTCTCATTTATCCAGTCGTATATTCACTACCTCCCACACACGTGTCTTCTCTAAAACCTTACTAGTCAAAACACTATGGACTCGCACAGACGAGTACTGTAAATGCTAAGGTTTTAGCAAAGATGAATGTGAGCAGATGGCTGGATAAATGAGGCTCAGATTAACAGATGTTTTGGTAAAGTTTTGCTGTTGTGCAACGCGGCCCCCATTTGCTTCCATTCATGAAGACCTCTCTGTTTTTTGATGCTTGGTTTGCCGTGGAGGCATGTGAGAAAAACAAAGTTTTTTACATGAATTCAAGCACCTGTCCATGTATCCCACCTTCACCCAGTGCCTGCTGGGATCGGCTCCAGCCCCCCCGTGACCCTGAATATGATAAGCACTTACAGATAATAGATGGATGAATGGATGAATTCAAGGTGAAGTAAGAATAAAGAGAATAAAGGGGCAGGGTTATTGCATACAACAGTCCATGAGATTAAATTCTCCCTAGCAAGTTGTGTTTAATTCTGTCTCTAAAGGTGAAAGTGATGTTTCACTTAGAGCCGGCAGGTAGGGATGAATGTCTTGCTTAAGGCACTTGACAGCTGTTCATACATTTATATTACACTCTTAAATCTTTTATTACCAGGTCTGTAACTATAACTCTAGATTACGTACAGAATATTTTATCTTTATCTTTATTTAGTACTTTCTTTCCTTTCTGTCCATTCCTGTTTCTGTATTGTAGGCGGTGTCGTCCTGGACAAGCAGTCTTTCGACCCCAGCTGCTCCCACATCATCGTAGGGACTCCTCTGCGCAACGAGAAGTACCTGGCAGCGATGGCGGCGGGCAAATGGATCCTGCACCGCTCATACCTGGAGGCTTGCCGCTCTGTGGGTCGCTTCATCCAGGTCTGGATCTGAAGGTTTCTGGTTTAGGGCCTCTAGCAGACGACTATTAACACTCGGAAACACAAGCAGATTCAGTGCATTTTTTTGCTCCTGTAACATTTTCTCATCATGGCCTCATTTTACGCTGCATTATACAAGTCCTGCACCTCTGTGGAAACATCACAGTCATGGCTAGATATATGAACAACTCAAAAAGGTCTTGTGCAATATTGCATAGTTATAATGCCTTAAATCATTTTAAAAGAAAAAAATGCAAGTTCTTTGATCATTTCTTTTACAAAAACATACATTACATTTTACATACAACATTTTCCAAGTGCCCACAAGTGTTACCAACACTGGAAAAAAATGTGGGCTCCACATGCTATACATATTCAACTATTTACATTTTTACAACCTCTGCTTACAACCTTTCTTGTCCTCTCTGTCGTCTGTGTAAACAGCCTACAGTTCAGTCAAAGTTTCACTGAGTTTTTGTCACATGACTGTTTGTCTCAGCCGAGTCATTCGTGGCTTCCCATTTGCGCTAAGGACTGCAGAATTTTATGTTTTTTACCGGATATGGTTTGTGCATTTTTTTAATTTAAATGAGACATGTAGAATGAAGAAATTTTGATGTAATATCACTATTTTTCAGCCTAGATTTGGTTGTTTTCCTGACAGAAGTATTCCTCACTTGATTCGACAAAATGGTCAGTTGGTATGTTTTTATGTTACATTTCTATATCTGTGTGTGTCCCAGGAGGATGACTACGAGTGGGGCAGTAGCTCCATTCTGGAGGCGTTGCCCTCCATCACCTCCCAGCAGAGGAGACTAGCGTTAGCTGCCATGCGCTGGAGAAAAACCCTGCAGGGTCGCTCTGAGCAAGAGGTACTGACCACAGTTAAAAGAGCACTCCTAATTACTGTCATTTGTATTGTATTAGCTACTATTTTAGCGTTCAAGTATACTAAATATTGTTTTTCTGTTTGCCAGGGAGCCTTCAGTGGATGGACGGTGATGCTGAACATCGACCAGAACAGAGAATCAGGCTTCAGGCGGTTACTGCAGTCTGGCAGGGCCAAGGTTGCTGCTTTTTTATTTGTTGTGTTACATCTAACATCATTTGTGCTTTTTACTCAACACTGATGCAGCTTTGCACTTTCTATAACGAATTATAAACATACTTATGATGCGTTATAATCTGCTCTTAGTGCTGTATAATTGCTGGTCACTGACATTTTGCGTACGTTGTTCTTGCATAGATTTAATGGTATTTTAAAAGTCATTACTAACTAAATCTGATTACACACTCATTACTTGAAGCCTGACAAGATGGATTTTCATGTGACGTCTTCCCATGAGTCTCACTTGATTTTGCGACATTGTGAGAATCCAGCTGCTGTAAAAGGTAATGAAACACTGGCCTTGTATAGATTCTGGGGAGCGTCTCTCCTAGTATACTCACAGGATTCCCCCCAGGGACGAGTCTAGCCTCGGTGGTAAGCCACCTAGATCTTGACAGATCTCGCCATTTGTTTCCTTGTTAGTTAGGAGATGACTCCTAAACCATAATCATTAAATATGATATTTGCTGACCTTTGATTCAGAGGAGGTGACTCACCTCCACTATAAAACCCTGAAACAACTACTGTAGTGTTAAGTCTGTGAACTAACAGGGGCTAAGCAAAAGATTTAGATCAAATGAGTTAATCACATCAAAAAGTCATGTCACCCCACAACAAGGTAGGGAAGGTGCTTTGCCAGTTCCCCTACTTTGCCATATTTTCAACAAGAGCTTGACCTGTTTTTTTTTTTTTTCTGTGAACATAGTGAAGCCATTAGTTCTTACCTGTCATGTCTGTCTCTCTCCAGGTCCTGCCGAGTCCCTCCCCATCCTTGTACAAAGAGGCCACTCACCTGTTTGCAGACTTCAGCCGGCTGAAGCCCGGAGACTTCAGAGTCGACGTGTCGGTGGCTACCTCCCAAGGAGTCACGTGCTTGAAGCCAGAGTACATCGCAGACTACCTCATGCAGGTCAGTGGAGCTTTTGAGATCACTGGACTGACCTCGTATTATCGTGTAAACAAAATCTTTGATCATTTCATGGTCATGTTTATGTAAATGTAATGTGTCCAGGATGTGCCCACAAAGTGAAGCAGGGTGTTGGCTGTGTAAAATTTATATATATTATATTGTAAAAAAAAGTTTAATATGCCAACAGAATTACACAATCTCATTTTGTAGTCCGTTCAACACGTGTCTGGATTTTTAAATAACACTATCTTACAAGAAGAAATATCACTTTATTAGTATAGAGAGGCAAAGTCCCGCCCCTTCTGATGAACCACCTCAGGACCTTATTTCATAAAAAATATGGATGGTAGTCAATGGCAAGAAAGAGATTTTTTTTTTTTAATCCCATTTGAAATGAGCCACATATGATGTTTGTCAATTTAAAAAGATATTTTTGCAAGTCAAGAAAGTCACAGTTTGTTGTAAAACTGTTGAAGTATAAGACTGAAAATACGTAACTAGAAAGATGACACACCCAAAAGTCGCATATTGTCGTCTCTTTCTCCGAAGCTACGATGCCTGTGTGTTTCGTAGCGGGATGTGCTCATGAGTAACAGGTCTTACTCGTTCTTTCTCTTCTCGGCTGATAAAAAAAGACCAGGAGTCGCTGGCTAAAACACATCAGGTATGATAACATTTCAGTTGTGCGTGGAACATAGCTAAGTTAGCTAGCTGGCTAGTGTTGGTGATGTATGTTGTGTGAGATGGGAGATGTAGTTGACTGAGCGGTTTCACACAATAAATGAAACTTTCTTTACTTGCAAAATTATGTTTTAAACTGACAAACATATGTGTGATTCATGCCAAAATTCAAACGGGATCAAAAAAATATTTCTCTCTCACCATTGACTACCTCTATATTTTTCCAAAATAAGTTCCCATGGGGTCCACCGGAAGAGGCGGTACTTTGCCTCTCTATTAAGTTGACTCAGTAGGGTCAATATTAACGGTACGTTTCTTGCATTGACACAGGAGCCGATCCCGCCTATCGAGCTGTACTACCTAGCTGAAGCTCCCTCTGAAGAAGCTCCTGGCACTCCGTCACGTAAGCGCAAAGCAGCAGCCGACACCTCCAGGCTGAAAAAAACACGTCTCAACTGAAATGTCAGTCCTAAATATTGTCTCTTTAAATTTCCCACATCTGTGAAAATGATTGTAAAAAAGATTTGTTTTATATCTCGGATATTAAAAATAAAGTGTAGCATTTGTTTTATCACTCCGTCATCTTAAATCGAGTGCAATGCAGTTTTTGCAGTGCACTGTGGGACTGTAGCTGTGATGGATGACTCAATGAAGGTCTGGAGAAAGTGTCGAGTCACGTTTTGTAATTGGGTGCAATGATGTGCTCTGGCCTGTGGAGGGCAGTACATCTTCACTGTATGACTCCTGCCTGCGTTACAGGTGCTGTCTCAGCAACAGAATGAGAAAGGGAGTCTCTAATGCGCTGCTTTAGTTCTTTAAAAAGTATTATTACCTGGTATATTTAATATCTTTATTCATGTTTTTAGTTGACTCATTGCATTCAGAGTAAAAGTACTCATACTGTGGCTGTTTCCAGAATCTATTTCCTTGTTAAAAGTAAATATAATTAATCACTTTTTGATTGTTTTTCAAAATAAAATCCACCTCTGCGTCTATATACAGAATGTTAAACTGATAGACAGCATCCTTTGTGCCACTCTTGTTCACTTAGTACCAAGATGTCAAAGAGGCTGATAAAAGCAACTGAAACACTAAATCAAGCAGGCATACTCCTCTCCACCCATGTGATTATGGGCCACTTGTATCTGCCGCTGATCTCCCCACGCAGTAAACACCAGATTTTGTTTACCCGCTGTCGATTTAGGCCTTTGGTAGAGCGATGTGCTGTTTTATACCAGGGTGCCAGCTGAGGTTAGATGCCCCTGTTCCCTCCCATATGGACGGATAAGTGGTTTAACCTCATAATAGATGGACCAGCTGACGGCTTCACGACAGATTCGGCGTTGAGCTGCTGTTTGAGAGGTGTGGGATTAGAGGAGAGAGAGCTGAGCATGACTCAGACTGCTGGGTCCAAGAGCCTCTTGGGGGTCTCCGACAAAGAAAGCGAGTAGTTTAAGGTCACTTAAAGATTTTCACTTCTTACTCAACAGTATTATTCCATTATAGCAGTGCTTCCCAAGCATTTCACTCATGTTCAGTGTTGCCAGATTGGGCTGGTCTCCGTTCAGTTGGGCTACTTTTAAGTTAAGTAAGAAGTGTTGGGCTGGTATGAAATTTGGGCTCCTTTTGTCAACATTTGTGGCTATTCTTTTAGTTTTATGTACAGGCAGCAATAACAATGCAGAACACAGACAGTATCATTTTTCTGCTGTCCACAGCTTTTTTTTTTTTAAACATAGAAGCTATACATTAAGGGAGCGAGTGTCATTCATTCAACACCTCAACCAAAATCTGGTCATAAGGGCTTTACATATTTGACCCACTTGGTCCAAAATTGAATGAATACATTTTTCTTGAGTTGGAGAGAAGGTAATCCTCTCCGTGACATATATATCATTTATGATATCTATCCACTCTGATAATTTGAGGGGCTCAGGAAGCAACCAATGTCTTGTGATGGCGTTTTTACAAGCAGATGTCAGGATGCCGAACATTTTTTCGTCAGAAAAGGGTTACCCTCATTTTCCCATTTTTCTTTAATCTTTTTTCTAGTGTTTTTTTTTTTTTTTTTGTCAAAAGGTCTTTATAAAGCTTAGAAATAGCACCCTTAATTAATTCATTTTTATAAGCAGCCAAAAATAGTTTCAATATGGGGTCATTAAATCTAAGATATTGTATTAACAAACAAGCTATTATTTTATGGTCAAAAACACTACATTCAGTAACTCATTCACTCATATTATTGACTCATTTAATTTGAGAAATATTTGATTGACATCAGTTGTATTCAGTCGTTAGGGATAACAGAGGAGATACTCACCTTGACGTCCTCAACATTGACACTGACATGGGAAGCTGTGAATGTCTGACCGCACTTTAGAGAAGTTATCCAACATTTTATTTTTGGTTAGTTGATGCAGATGTGTAGATTTGTAGACCCGTAGAGGTGAAACTATCCAGCATTTCACAGAAAAAAAAATAATGTCACCTTTCTTATCCTTGTATCTAAGGGGTCACAAGACGATTGCATCATGTGACCCCTTCAGTGGGTCCTCGGCTCCCACACTGACAACCACTGAGCTTTAGCACTCAACACTAAACTGATCAAAACCTTATGAAATGGTCTAATGTGAGTCTATTTTAGTATAACTCGAACTAAAAGGTTTAGAAAACCCCAGATTAAAAAAGATTAAACCTATTTGGGTAAAGAAGAAGCCAACTGTAGCCTGCAGGATGGACACACATTATCTGCAATATGGTTTGTTATTATCTTTAATTAATATTAATGGAACAAATACATCGCAATTATAGCCATCTTATTTGTTTCTCCCTCTGCTGAACCATCTCAGGTAATGGTCCACACTCCTCACTATCTTCAGCCATGCAGATTATATTATTATTGATTCATATGTTGTTATTATATTGGATCTGGAACCCAAATTATGTCTGCAAATTACATATTTTGTCTCACCATAGAATAAAGTAAATTAGGGCTGCAACAAATGATTTATTTTCATTATTGATGAATATGTTGATTATTTTCTCAATTAATTGATTGAAAAATGTCAACCAGTGTTCCCCAAAGCCAAAGACGACGTCCTTAAATGTCTCGTTTGTCCACAGCTCAAAGATATTCAGTTTACTTTCATACAGGAGTAAAGAAACCAGAAAATGTTCATGACTCAAACTGATTAATCAATTATCAAAATACTTTGCAATTAATGTAAAGATGGAGGGCGGCACTAGCTCAGTCCGTAGGGAGTTGGTTTAGGAATCGGAGGGTCACCGGTTCAAGTCCCAACATGGACCAAGACCAACTGGTAGCTGGAGAGGTGCCAGTTTACCTCTTGGGCACTGCCGAGGTGCTCCTGAGCAAGGCACCAAACCCCCAGCTGCTCAGGGCGCTTGTCAGGAGCAGCCCCCTCACTCTGACATCTCTCCATTAACGCATGTATATGTACTGTGTGAAATTAACAACAGAGTGTAAAAACTGAATTTCCCTACGGGGATTAATAAAGGTTCATCTTATCTTATCTTATCTTATGTAAAGATCTATCATGTATTTGTGCTTTTCTTCTTTCCTCTAGTGTGTTCTATAGTTTTTTTGTGCATGTAAAATGTCTGTAAAATGTCACACCAAAGGACGTTACTATCACTGCTCCTGAACTGACTGAAACGCTTCGCTTGAAGCCCCGCCTTTTCTTCCGTAACGTGGTGAGGTCACCAAATAACGGCCTAGTTTGACAGGCCCTCAAACAAAGCTAGTTAGAGCGGAGTCCGAAGAGCTTTCTGGGAGGGTGAAAAGAGGTGCTGGTATGAGGAAATGAGAACGGTTATGAACATTAAAGCGTGTAAACACGTTCTAGGAGAAACCTCTTTAGACAGGCTGGTGGTTATCACTGTCACTTCACAACAAGAGGGCCACAGGTTCGAATCCGGCTTGGGACTCTTCTGTGTGGAATTTGCATGTTCTCCCCGTGTTAGTGTGGGTTTTCTCCAGGTTCTCCTGTTTCCTCCCACAGTCCAAAGACATGCAGGTGAACTGATGACTCTAATTTGCCCATAGGTGTGAATATGAGCGTGAATGGTTGTGTGTCTCTATGTGTGATAGACTGGCGACCTGTCCAGGGTGAACCCCGCCTTCACCCACTGTCAGCTGGGATCGGCTCCAGCCCCCCCGACCCCAAATGGGATAAGCAGTTATGGATGGATGGTCCTCTTTAATAGTTGACTACTAATCGATTAATTGTTGCAGCTCTGCGTACAGTAGTACACATTCCTCACTATCTTCAGCCATGTTTGATTAAGGGGTTTATCGTTATTATTATTATTACTGATTATTTTGTTTACTATATATTCTGGAGCTCAATTTGTCTGAAAATTATTTATTTTTTCTGATCAAGAGCCAATAAAATAAAATAAAACAGAAAATAAATGAATAAAAAAGAGTAGCTCTAGGAAATAATGTCAATTAACCCATTTGTGCCAATTGATTTTTTTTTTTTTTTTTGTTTTGCTTTAGTGTTCTCTGGGCTTGCCTTTAAGCACAAATTGTCAAAATCGGTCAAACCGTATTTGGGCATATGATACTGTTTTTGCAATAGACTCCATTATATTTTAGGAAACAACAGTCCCATGTGCCCAAATATTAGATATATGAAGAAGAACATGGCAAACTCATAGCAAGGTGAATATCAAAGGTGTGCACATCTTCAGTGTTCAGTGAAAAAAAAAATCATATGAAAAAAAATTAAAAAACAATGTTTTGACTATTAATAAAAGTGTGATTTTGTGGTATAAAAATGTCAAAGTTGTACGTTGCCCAAAGTATCTCTGCACAAAAGTTCAAGAGTTTTGATCAGTCAGAACAAATGTGGTCTTTGGGCACAAATTGGTTTATGACTTAAGTGATTATTAATTAATGAATGAATCATTAATCAGCTCTGAAACCAAAGATCCTGCAGCTTGAATGTGAGCCTGCAGTTTGTGCGCCATGAGAGACAAACAGCGGAGAAGCTCTGTGGAGATGAAATATCAACCTCAGGTCTCATTGCACACTTGGCTTTAGTTGGTTTGAGTCCTGTTTTCAGTCAACAGGTGTCTCCCGGGCTAATCTCCCACTTTGCTGCCTGGCTGCAGGCCAACAGTTGAGTTTCATTGACGCTTTACTCCGTCATCCCGCCTCCTCCGCCTCCCCTTAAAGGTAACTTTAAGCGTTTCTAACGGGACAGTTGGATTAAAGCGCAGGGACAGCACGTCTCCTTCTGAACGGGGGAGAGAAACTCTGCAGCAGTCCTCATTAAAATTCCCTGTCCGTACACTCACCGCGAAGCCCTCCTTTAGTGGGTGGCACCGGCGTCCTGCGCGCCTCTTTAATTGCGCACCGTCGCGGATCGTCATCGGCGGTGATCGCGCTGCCTTGAGGCGTTCGCTTCATGTCCCGCTATTTACAAGGCTGAGTGGGGTTGGGGGGAAAGGTGGGTGCAGAGGAGTCCCAGAGGTCCGGCAAAAGGGTGGCGCCCTACGCATCTCATCCAGCCGCTGGACGCGCTGTGCGGACGGCGACGCGCTGCTCCTGCTCCTGCGGCTCCACTTGGCTCCTTGTTGCAGCTCATTTCTCGGTGGTGACTGGCAACATGTGCGCCTGGATGGTGTGAAGAGTGACACAGCGGCTTTGGGGGCTTCATTTCTCTCGGATACGCCAAGTACCCGACGTTACGGCGCACCTTGTGTATCATAGGTGAGTACATCACTTTATACCTCCAGTTCAGCCTCTACTGTACCTGCTGCTGTGTGTTTTATTGGCTGCTCTTACACTACAAATGCGTATTGCTCGTGTTGAGCATCCGATTTTGTCTCCAGGCAGTGACTGTCACAGCATCAAATCACTGTCAGTGCTGCATCCAACTATCACTGCAACAGATCCCAGTATATGGTGTCCTATTGGTGTAGAGCATCATTTAATGCATTACATTGTACAGGAAGGTGTTGCTACTGGTCAGTTGTCTGGAGGCTGCCTGGAAAACAATAATTTCACTGGAAAAGAAAGGAATAATCACATGTTTTGTTTGGTGGATTCATGTTTTGTGTCTGGTCTATAAAAGAAGTATCATGTTCAATTAGGAAAATGTGCTCTCAAGTGTTTTATTAGACTTTGGGTGACACTTGATTCCTGGGAAGATTCATGGTTAAGATTCCTTGCGGTGGCTGGGTGTAAGTCCCAGTTTATTTACAGCAGTGGTGGGCTTGTTCACTTCCAAAAACAAGCAGTTTAAAGTTTTTGGCGAGCCATCAATCTCTGCAACTTGAGTATCTCTGCCCTAAGTGCCCTTCAAGTGGTTTATTTCTCAAACCAACATGGCAGCAACAAAGCAGATAATAGGAGAAACTCTCTTAAGACCACCATGAACCAACCCCAACTGAGTGTGGAGCTCCACCTTTGTTTCTAAGCACAGTGGGATCGTATGGAGTATAGAGTAAAGTGTGTACTAATTGAACCTGCCGACCACTCTCTCCATTGTGCCAGGAATGTTTGGTTGCCTGTTCTCTACAGAAACCCCCCCGTTCCCTTTGTTCTAGGGGACAATCCTCCAGTGCCATGTGTGTGCACTGGTGGGGGTAGGGAGAGGGGTCAGCGGGGGTACTGACATCTGTAGCTGACAGCTTCCTCGGGGCGAGCTGACATGCTGTGATACCATGAATGGGTATTAGGGAACATATGAGCGAAACACTTAACAGTAATGAGGACATTTATTCCTTGTGCACGATGCTCGGGGACCAGAGATGTCATGCAGTGCTGCAAAAGTCTGTCAGCATTTACTGAATGTAACGTCATATATAAAGACGAATTGCATAAAAACATTTGTTAGTTCCAAATCCTTTTGTTTTTCAGCAACTTTTTCACGAAGCAACTTTGAATTGTTTTGGCTTGGTTTGAAGTTAAAGGTGCAATGTGTAGGATTTAACAGCATCTAGTGGTAAGGTTGCAGATTACAACCAACTGAAGACTCCTGTGTGGCAAGCGTGTAAAAACATGAGTGGACTTATCTATAGCAGTGTTTGGATTGTGGTGCTGGGCGACTGTAGAAACATGGTGGACTCTGTAAAGAGGAACCGCTTCCTATGTAGATATAAACTAAGCTAATGAAAACACAGTGAGTCTTATTTTCAGGTGAAGAAATCATACTTACATACCATTCCTGCCAATATATTCCCCTAAATGCTCCACACAGGCTCTTTGAAGTCACATTTATGTACAGTATAACTAACACTGATTTGTTGATTGTCAGAAAATAAATCACCAACTATCTTAATCGAGTAGCCGTCAAAATAATTTATCAAGCAACAAAAATTACAGTCATGCTGTAGCACTTCTGTGAGGCTGTGCTTGCTAACAACCTCACAATGACAAACTGAGCTGCAACTGATTGTTGTCATTGTCAATTAGTTTCTCGACTAATCGATTAGTTGTTTGGGCTATAAAATGTAAGAAAATCGTGGAAAATGTTGATCAGTGTTTCCCAAAGCCCAAGATGACGTCCTCAGATGTCTCATTTTGTCCTCAACTCAAAGATAATAAGTTTACTGTCATAGAGGAGTAAAGAAACCAGAAATTATTCACATTTAAAGAAGCTGGAATCAGAGCATTTTGATTTTTTTTTTCCTTAAAAATGACTCAAATCGATTAATCTGTTATCAAAATAGTTGGCGACTAATAGTTGGCATCTAATCAGTTAATGATGTTTGATATAATATTTACCATGTCAACCATTTAGCATGCTAACAGTTGCTAATTAGCACTGAACACAAAGCAAAACTGAGGCTGCGGAAAATGTCATTAGTCACTGATGATGGTGCTATAGATGTCAAGTTAAGGGATCACCAAAGTTGTGAGAATTCATCCTCTGGGGAGCATGAATGTCTTTGCCAAATTGCACAGCAATCCATCCAACAGTTGTCAAGACATTTTATGTAAAACCACAAAAAGTCTGGAGTTTTCCAAATTTCTGAGGGTTCATCCTCTCGGGACCTATAATATCCGTTAAATATTTGTTGACATATTTCAGTCTGGAGGGAAAATGGTGGATCAGGCTGCTAGCATAAAACACCACAAATTCTCTGATTTCAGCCTCTCAATTGTGAGGATTTGCTGCTTTATGTAATTTTAAATAGAATATTTCAAGTTTTTGTATCTTTAGCAGAAAAACAAGGAATTGGAAGAAGTCACCTTCGGCACTGGTAATATGTGACGGGTATTTTTCCATGTTTCCTTCCATTTTTTAGCTGATTAATTGAAAAAAATACCCAAATCACAACTTTGCCCCAATGGGCTGCACAGTCTATAATATATAAAATATAAATCATGAAAGCTCTTAAAGTCAAGACTGGTTGAATGACAGAAGGAGGACAAATCCTGCCAATTCTTTCCGACGTTGTCCTGTATGTTGAAGGTCAAAGTGTGTGTCCATCATTTCAACACCTTCCTATTCGGTGGGATATCTACTGTCAACATTAGCAAGAATTTTTATAGGGCAACAATCTTCACAGCTGCTCTCTTATCGCCGACGTCAGGAAAAGTCCACATTAACACTGAAAAACAAGCGGAAATTATCAGCTTTCGCTTAAACAAACGTATCAGGGAAGTTCCAGGAAAAGGGAAAATCTGGTTTCTGACTCTTGCAGCAGAAAGTCCCAGCTGATGGGAAACTGTTGGGGGATGTGGTGGAGCGAGCGGGTTTCATGCTTGTAAGAAAGTAAGCGTCCCTGATGACTGGTAGAGAGTGGTACGCCATGAGGAGGAATGCGGCCCCCATGGGCCCCTCATGTATGTGCTCAGGATGGACTACGCACAAAACAGGATTTCACCTAAGCAAAGGGAGGAAGAAGCCAGCCGGTGCCTGCGCTGTTTCTTTTCCTGTGTTTTTTAAATGCCACGCAGTATTAACGAAGGCCCTCAGCTGCTTTTGAAATGACTTTCATTTAAGCTGAGAGGGGGGCTCGTATACAGGAACCACAGGGGGAGGTGGCACGCTGAAAGGCAAGCGAAAGCTCCAGTCAACCAAGACGGGAAATAAATTCCCCCCTCAGCTACTTATGATCCTATCAGCTAAAGAGCGTTCCCATAGGACCAGAGGGAGCCTCAGCTAGTCGTGCTTCAAAAGAACAAAGAAAAAACATTTGAAAGCCTTTACACTGTATACAGTAGTTTCAGAGCCGGCTCCGTTTGCCCATTGGGGGTATCGGTGAAAAAAAGGGCACCTCAGGTAAACAAAAGACCCGAGTAGCAGTAGCCCCACCTGCCTCGACCATTCAGATTGTTGGTAATGAATAACTAACCATTATGATGATGAAAGGGGGCGATGGGGAGATAAGAGCGCGGTGGCGACCGTCCGAGCATGAGGTGTTTACAAGGGGAATTCCTCACATTCCTCAGCTGCAGCCATGCCAATCCAATCTGCACCTCCACCCACTGATGGTCACCCTCTGTGCCAAGAGAGACCCAAGGGGTGAAAGGGCCCAAATAGGTCCCTCCTCAGGAAATAGCTGCTGTTAATGTGTGTTATGTAAGGCGATTTTTGAGTGTTGATTTAGAGATTTTTGGGAGTATTTGATAGAGCTAATACAGCAGGCAGAGGAACTCGCGCAGTAGATCCCCAGAGAGTTCAAATTCACACAAAGGCTTGTTTTTAGATTTGAGTGGGAAAAGGAGATTTTCAATTAAGGCTGGGCTCCGTAGTTCGAGCTGATGCGAAATGATGGAGCTTTCAGCATAGGTTTCACTCGTTGTTGGTATCCATATCACAAATTTGTTATTTACTGAAGTGATAAAAATGAGATGTCACTGGTGCTGTGAGACACGAAAGTGTGATACAACAAATGTGATAAACATTTAGCCATGTGTCGAGCATCCCCATGGGAACAGTGTCATCTTTAGCTGCGTTAGCAGTCTGTCTCTAGTCTGTCAGCTGGTCCACCACTTTGGTCCAGACTGAAATATCAGACTGAAAAATCTCAACAACTATTGGACGAATTGCTATGACATTTTGTACAGACATTGATGGTGCCCAGAGAATGAACCCTAATGACTTTCCCCTGCCTTTTCCTACAGCCACCAGCAGGTAACTTATCCTGTGAAATATCTCAACATTCTCTCGATAGATTGGTAGAAATGTAGGACAAACATTCATGGTTCCCAGCTGATGATCCTTTATGACTTTGGTACTCCTCCTCCCTCCATCTTGGTGCCACCATGAGGTTCACATTTGAGGTTTTAAGTGAAGTAAATCAACCACTCAGCTGTAATTTGTATTTAGTGCTAATTTGTGAATCTTAGCATACAAACTAAACATTTGGCAACCTCCGAGTCTTAAAAGTGAAGCCAGTGCTGAACTCCCTTAAATTTGCATTATTTCTAAAAGCCAGCAGGGGGCGACTCTTCTGGGTGCAAAAAGGAGTCTGAGTCTATAGAAATCTATGAGAAAATGAGCCTACTTCTCACTAATTTATTACCTCAGTAAACATTGTCAACATGAGTTTATGGTCTGAATCGCTAGTTTCAAGTTTTCGTCAATATAGCATAATGCTTATTTAGTAAATTATGGTCCCATTTAGAGTCAAATAGATCATAAAGTATAAAATAAATGATTTAATTGTAACATATTGGTCGCCTAAAAATGTCCTACTCAGCATTCAGTTGAACTTAGCTCCACCATCTCGTGTCACTTCTGGTTGCAAAAACCAAGATGGTGATGGACAAAAAGTCAAACTCAACGCTTCAAAACAAGCCCCAGGAAGAGCGCCGGTCATTGATTGACCAAACGGTGGTACTACAACTTTTGTGTCTGTCGTATGAGGTCATTGAACCCAGAAAAACATTTTCCCATAGACTTACATATGGAGGGCCCAATATGACGCGGCACCCCAGAAGATCCGGGTACTTTTTGCCTTCATGCAAGGTGGCACATGGTGACTAGGTCCCCTTCTTATTTAAAGCCTATGAAACTAAGATGCTGAACATGTAAAACTTAAAATTAGCATGTTAGCGTTGTCATTGTGAGCATGTTAGCATGCTGACGGTAGCATTTAGCTGAAAGCAGCGCTGTGCCTCAGTACAGCCTCACAGAGTTGGACTAGTCTTGTTCGACTTATGTAATAATGGTTTGTTCAGAAGTATTATCTGAAATATTTAACCTGCTTATGTCAAATTATGGGATGATCCCTCAGTGCTGCACCATAATTCCCAGTGGATTTCTCAGCGTTTTAAGGGTTAACATAGCTCACACACATTAAGTCCATAACTCTTAAGAGGAAAGGTAGAGGAGTCTGTTACAGTACTATTTTATAACCAGGCAATAAATGAACCTAAATAAGTTAGTGGGTATATTTAAAGGGTTTTTTATATTAAGTGCAAATATTTAAAAAATCTGTGGTACCTTTTTGTACAAGTATCATAAGGCTGGACTTAACTTGGCTTATTTTCACAGGCAAGACCTTGACAGTCACTAATCATACTCCTCTTTTCTTTCTCTAGAGGAGTGTTTTTGTTGTTAACATCCCTTTAATCCGACTGTTTTAGCACACATTTTTTAAGCAAAAAAAGATCCTGAAGAAGGGTAAAATGTGTCCCATATTTTGTGGTGAGATGTTTAATACCCACATGTGGAAAGTGAAACACAGGAACTCCTCGGTTTATGTTTTAGGATCAATCATCACATTTTTTTTAATGCAGCGCAGATGACCGGGGCTAATAGGATTATGAGAAGGCCTGGTGGGAGGAGAAGTCCATGGGGTGGGGGGGGGACGCTTTACCCCTGCAAACCCAGCCTCGGCCAGCCTCTGGGGAGGGGAGAAGGTCATGTGATGGAGGGGGACAATACTAGCAGGTGTCAGCCTGATGATTAGAGCCTGAGGTTGGGCTCACCTATGAGGATTACTCAGAGCCTCTAATGGATGGCAGGTTGTGACCCCGGCTAGCAAGGAAGCAAATCGCCACCCTCTCACCCAGAAAAGTGCTATTCTGTAAAAAAAAAAAAAAAAAAAAAAAAGAAAAGAAAAAAAAAGAGAGCGAGCCTCTCGCCTCTGGTTTCCTTGGCAACTTCTTGTATTTGGTCATTTGTTCTCGCAACACCAAAAAGGATTTATAATTTGTGAATACTTGTCAGTCCTGCTTTTCGGATACAGCATTCACAGTCCTTTATATTGATCCAGGCTTTTGAGCGTGCACTCAGTCAAAATCAAACCTTGTCTGCTGCCCAGACTCATCTGATAGAGGCTGCAGATTAAAGTAGCACCATATGCTGGGCACCCCTCCCCATGGTAGAGCTTATTATTGCACTCTATGTCACTGTCAGCGGCTAATTGTTGTGGGGGATTGAGGTGACGGGGGTGGGGGGAACAACTCCCCCTGTCTTGCCTTAAATGCTTGGTCATCTCTACTTTACCACCTAAATCGAAGCATTTCCTTTTCAAGCAAATACATCCTCTGCATTTGTAATCACCCCGCCAAAGCCAGCCTTTATATTTCTTGTGACTTACACTATCCTTTTTTCACGCTGTTTGAGTCCAAGTTGAGGCAGTGTGAATGCCAGGAAAGGAAGCTCTTGAGAATATAAAACCATTGTTTTCTCTCTCTGTGCCCTGCCCATGCCGCATATGGCTCATTTCATGGCGGTTGGAGAGGCTGATTGATGGGCTGAAGAGCAGCGGGGCTGGTGTTCCTCGTGTGCAGTGTTTGGCAAAGCGAGAGGCAAGTCCTCGCCCGGGTCACATGAGGTAAAATGAAATGGAAAGAGGAAGATTCATCAGACTGTGATAGAAACTGCTCTTCACAAGAAAATCACAGGAAAGGTGGTTTTCCTATAACAACTCTTAGGCTACGACAGTGTGTACTACAGTATGTCTGTGATGTCTTCTTTGCCAAAGGTGTCATGGGAGCTGACATTTCATCGTAATCATTACACTAACCACCTCTGGGAGAACTCCTCAAATATCGGCACTTGTCACCCCCAATTAGAGAGCAGTTTATATGGTTTTCTCCTCCTCCTCCGTCTCGCTCTCTAGTCTAAGAGCTCCATGGCCCCGGGGGGCTGGAAATCTGTCTAGTAATCTGAGACAGCATTAAGATGGAGCAAGGCGTTGGTCCCGCAAATTAATTTCCATGAACAGAGTAGCGTTTTTAAAAAAAGCCCTGCAAAATCACTCAGTGGGATTTCGCCTGGCATGTGTGTGTGAATGTGTTTGTGGTGTTAGTAGTGGTGGTGGTTTGTGGTAGCTACATCACCATGGAGACAGTGGCATTATCGCGTAGGGAGGACGATGCTGGAATGAGTATAGCGTTGGCAGCAGAGAGGAGCAACAGCAAAATCAGAGAGGACGGCCACTGGGCAGACAGCTGGCTTTATGCCAAACATGGGACTTGGAAATATTTCCTCTTTAAAGTGTCCTTCACTGCTAACTTCACAGTTGTGCTTTCACATAATTCTGCTGCCCCTGATCCACTGAACCACAAGATGTTCGCACCCAGATTATCCCATATGTACTGAGAATGGCACGACAGACAGCGCGAGGCCCTCCCTCCCCCGAAGAGAGGAGAGCATCCTCCAGGGAGAAGAGATGACTTGACGTTTTGGGTTTGTAAGAAGCTGCAAATAAATTGCTCACCGCGGTCGCTGCGTAGGCTGTTTGTGCTGTAAAAACACTGCGGCTCGCTGTGGTATACGATATGTCAAACATGCTGTACTAACTGCAATCATTTTTCTCTCGCTCTCAACACTGTAATGTTGCTTTATGTTTCTGGGGCTGTTGGTTTTATTCCACATCTTTCTTGTTTCCTTTCCACACACAGTCGCTGACTTAAAGGTTCACACCAGCATGTTTTCAAATCTTCAAGTTACAATCCTTAATGAAATAGTTTGGCATTTTGGGATTATGCTTATTGGCTTTCTTACTGAGATTTAGATGATCAATACCACTCTCATGTCTGTATGTTAATTATTGCGCTAGAGCAAGGAGGCAATTAGCTTAGCTTAGCATAAAGACTGGACGCAGGGAAAAACAGCTAGTCCAAAGTTTAAAAACTGCTGTTTGCAGAGATTTTTTTTTACACCTCTGTTTGTTTAATGCATCAATTATCAGGTTTTTGAAGCTTTGTAATCCATCATTTATCATGTCTGCATCATTTTCATGCCACCGCAACTAAGATAAGATAAGATATTATGAACCTTTATTAATCCCCGGAGGGAAATTCTGGAAACTACAAAAGCATTATGAGGTGTTTTTGGTCCGTATGTCTGTACGTATATTAGGAACGCCTTGAAGGAATTTCTTCAAATTTGGCAGAAACGTCCACCTGGACTCGAGGATGAACTGATTAAATTTTGGTGGCTAAAGGTCACTGTGACCTCACATTCATCCTGTTTTCTTGAACATGATATCTCAGTAACTTCCTGAGGGAATTTCGTCAAATTGGGCACTTGAGTCCAACTGGACTCAACAATGAGCTGATTAGGTTGGTGAAGGCAAACAACCACAAGGTGGTAATTGTAGTTTGTCGATATTACATCACAATAATCATGGTTGGATTATCAGCTGGGCAAGAGAGCACCTGCCAGGATCCACAGGTGGTCCGAAGACACTAGGTTCACCATGTGGCATTTAGTTTCTGGTAGTTTGATGAATTACACATAGTTTTTTGAGTACTGTATGGCTCACTAAAGCACCTTATAAATTAACCTGGGACCCTAAGTTGAAGCAGTTATACAGCCGTTTTTTAGTTCAGTTTAAATCAAGCTTGCATATGTATTGTGTCGATTCTTTGGGTATACAATATTTGCTGATATCACAAAGTCTGCCATGATACGATTTCATGTTGTTTCCATTCAGGGGCCTGCGATCGATATGAGACAATATCATTTCATATATATTTAATGTAAAACCATCTATTCTTTTTAGTAACATAATAAATATAAAGTGAGAATTTCAAAATGAAGGCTATGTAGACGATGTACATAGCGTGAGAGTAACAAACCGGGCTCACAGCACATTTTTGCTCCAGGTCCTTTACTGGATTAGTCATGACAACAGTGATGCAAACAGTAATGCAGACTTGATGTTCATTGTCATGGACTGCAGCATTAAGAGAGGAAAGAAGCGAATTTTAAAATTTGAAAACATAGCTGCATGGTTTGCAAAATGGTTGGTCGTGATTTGCTAAACAACATACCACATGCAAAACCACCGGAACAGTCCTTTAAATTGTGATACTGCGGTACAGAAGTCATCTTTTGCAGAAACTGTCACCACAGCAATAATGTCAGTGAGGTTTGGTCCGCTCTTCGGCTTTCCCCTGAGCATTCGCTCCATTCTTCGCTCTCCCACTAATAATAGATCTGCTGCTGCTCATCCCCGACATGTTGTCCTATGCCCAACATCACACAGAAGAGCGAGGCAGCAGACTGATGGAGGGAGCGACACCTGCAAATTCTCTCCTGGCCAGCTATGTCTCCCCGCGGGGCCAAGCATTTGACATTTAACTACGACGGCCGTAAACAGGCCACTGGAATGCCATTGACATTCATTTTGTGTGGCACAGTTTTATCTCTTTGCAACTCCACAATGCAGTGAGGAAGCTTGTCTCTCCAGCCTAAAGCTATATGAAAAAGTTGACAGCCTGCAGGTTTAATCAATAAACATTAAATCTAGTGATGGAATGATTTAGTAGGGCCTAATATTTGCTGGTTCCAGCTTCTCAAACGTGGCAATTTGCTGCTTTTCTCTGTGGATTGATTCAGGCTGTTCTCATACACCCTTAGTAGCTGTACCTACGAAAAGTAATAAAGTAAGGAAGTATAAAGAGCAACGTAGGGAGGAGGTCGGGGTGGATGGGTGGGTCCAAAACACCAGGAGTCAACTTTCATGCTTAAGTTACGCCACTTTCAAATTTATTTTAACCCAAACCACAATCTTCAAACTAAACCTAACAAAGTCATTTTGTTGCCTAAACCAAGCAACACATTCTCAACTTGTCAAATTCCACCGTTTGGTCAGTGCCCCTCGGCATCGGAGACAGACGCACCGTTGAATAACACAACGGGTCGGTTTACACTGGACTTAAACTGCGGTATTTGACGAGTTGGGACCTAGTTGTTTCCTGTGAAGACGGACGTTTAGACGTATGCATGTGGAAACTGATACGTGCTGCTGGACACGCACAACAAATTAATAACTTTTTGTAAGATATCACACAAAACGTGTGAGGATATTGATTAATTGTTGAATTAATATGTTTAGGTTTTAGACTGTGGGTCACACAAAACAAGCAATGTGACGACATCCTCTGGCATAAATATGTGACATTTTGCTTTTCCTTTAATTTGTCACCCATCTGTGTTTACCAGTCCCCCAAGGGGTGGAGACCAAAAACTCCTGAACTTCCCTGATGAAATACAGTAATCATCTTCATCATGTTGTTCATTATTTCACCTGTTTAATGTCGGAACAAAAGGGCGTGTATCATCTGTGGTTTAGCACTTAATCATAGACTCTGGTGTGAAGCACCAAACAAATCACCCGCAAGATCCCGGCTCCATCTCCATCTCCATCTCCACCTCCACCTCCACCTCCACCCTACCCTAGCACCGAGCCACCACTTCATCCATAATATTAAACACTGCTGACTCTGTGTGGATGTGTGTGTGTGTGTGTGTGTGTGTGTGTGTGTGTGTGTGTGTGAGAGAGAGAGAGAAAGCGTGTGGTGTCACCGATCTCATCCAAACCATGCTGAGTCTGGCTTGTTTCTCTGCTGTTTACCTATTCATTAATTCAGCCATGAGTGATGGCACGAGCAAACCAAAGCTCTCCATCCTCTGGTAATTAAACGTCTGTTGGTGAGACATTTTCTCTTGGAAAGCGTTTTTAAAAATGGACACACACACACAAACACACACACACACACTGAGATGATGCCGGTGGGCGTCCCGGGCTAGCATCAGTAATTAGCATGCTGAGTGGCTGCACTGATTGCTTCATTATTTCTCTGATATGCATCTGTGAGAGATATTTGATGGATGCTGCATGTTTGAAAGTCCATACTAAAGCTCCTCACGTGAACATCACACTCTTGCTCACACCTATAGCAACACTGTTATTCACCACATGCATGTTACACCCTCACCTATCCTGATCCTCTTGCATCTGACTTGCTCAACAGGACAACAAAGCTCAATGCAATTAACCGCCACCCTGCAGTTACTCAACATAAACACATGAATCCTCTTATACTGCTCCCGTTTGTGTTTGAGTTGTGAAAGAGAGGTTTCTAAATGTAGCTACATCACAGGAAGACTTCTAAACTGATTCAGAATAATTGGCTTGTTTGCGCACAGCGGTTCAGCACGACGCCGCGAGCAAGAGAGCAATTATCAACTGCGTGTCCCAGTTTCACAGACAAGGATTATGTTTGTATGCGACGAGACATTGATGGTTGTTTCTCATTGAAGGTTTCAGTCATCAACAACAACGATTAATCAGTGTCTTTGGAGCTGGGGTTGTTTCCAAGATGGGTTTTCATAGTTTTAAGAGAAAAGTAAACATGCTTACCTGACCTGCCAGCTGCTTTGTTGCACAGAACCATCCGAGAAGCCATAACTGGAAGACGTTTGGATAAGGGAAGGTACTTTCCAAAAATACTTTCCAGGTGATTGGATGAACTATCTGTCAATCAAATTCTTACCGAAGCCAGTCAGCAGAAGAGCGAAAACATCTTGTTCGTCTTTTTCAGAGTCCGTCTTTGCTCTTCTTTCAATGAAGAAATAGTCTCCATTTCTAATATAACTGATGCTACTGCAGTTACCCTAGCGTCTTTAGGAGCCACCATTTTTGTTTAGCATGAACGGTCGCCTCTCTGTGTCGCTTCACATACACCTAAATCACGCCCCTATCAACTGTGGTTTTGACACAAATGCGTTACTTGAAGCCTGACAAGATGGATTTTCGTGTGACATTTGAGCCCATGATTCTCATGTGAGCTTGTGACATCGCAAGAAGGTGATAAACATGCAGCATTGTGCTTTGATTTCAGTGCCTAAATGACTGATTCATTTTGTGTAAGAAAACTAATAGGCAATAATTTGATTATCATTTGTTACTGCTTAGTGATTTTTAGCCACACTAGCAGGATGGCTACTTATAGCATGCTAACACACCACTAAATGGCATGCTAAGTTACCTAAACCACAACACGGTCTCACTGGAAGGCATATAAATGACACAATATTACAAGAACTATTCTGTGTGTTTTGTGCTTTTTGAGTAGTATCTGTACACCACGCAACAAAATTATGATAATGTCCGCAGTTAGATCTAGGCAACAAAACCACTTAGTTAGGTTTATGAAAACAATATCATGGTTGGCCGTACAAGTGTCACATCAAAAAGCAATTTTTATTGCACACTTTTACCTTTGCCTTTTCGTGTGACCGGGCTGTAAACGAACATGGTGAAGATGCCATACATTATACCCGTTAAATGGCATGTTAGTATTGTCACTGTGAGCATTAGCATGCTGTTCAAAGCATCGTTGTACCAAAGTACAGCCACACAGTCGCTACAATGACTCTTACAATGTTTCATGGTAAAATGCCGAACATTTAGTGTTTCCAGCCCCTCAAATGTGAACATTTGCTGCATTCTCTCTCTTTTATATCTGTATTGAGAAAGTCTCTTTGGATTTTGGACTGCTGCTTAAACAAAACAAGCAATCATGCACACTGTGTTCTCACTTTACTGTTCGTGATGTGCTGCTTTTCTGATAACAATACTTGCGCCACACTGTGCTGCATGCACCATGATGTTAATCCAAATAATGTGTCACAACCCTAACCCTCTGATAACTCCTCTACTGTAGCTAGCCTCCCACTGGACTGGCCTCAGCAGGGTGTCGCTTTAAAATGTCAACGCTGTCAGGTCCCCACGCCGTCATATCTGCTGTCATCTCCAGGTAAACATCAGTCCCAGAGCCCCAGGGAGCGCCAGCTCAAGTCATTACAGCTGCAACTGCCGCCGCTCCCTTTCTATCAAGTTTTACACTGCCAGCTCCAAACCAAATACCACTTATTTAATCAGGGCCCTCTCCTGTGGTGGCTCAAGAAGAAAGGTCACCCCTGTCCGGATGGAAGACTCCAGGCTCCATCACTCTGAAACTAAGTCACCTCCTCAGTCTGCCAACATTGCATGCATTGTTGGGTGTGTGTGAGTTGCACCACATGCAGTCAATTGGTTTATTAGGCCTTTAGTGTGTTTGGAGAATTGAGCAACTGGGCGGCTCATCCATGAGTAAATTTCCATTTTCAGGCCAATTGTCATGTTTTAGTCGAGTGCATCTGCCTTCATCTGTCAGCCTGAATCACATGGAGAAGGCGTAATTGATGCGATGTGTGTGTGTCCGCATACAGCGAATCAGACACACTCTCAGGACTCGCAGCTCTTGGAGTTAATCCGTCTCAGTAATAGTGGGGGTTGGAGCAGAGGAGGGGGAGGAGGAGAGAGGAGAACAATAATACATCTCTCCCTCCATCTCGGGACACGTGGTCATCACCCGGCGGGAAATCTCTGGACCTTGGACGTTTTCTACGGATGTTGCTCCTCTCGTTCACTCGTCCCAGCTGGCTCTCAGCGTTCTCTGCTGCGCCGCTCAAGGAAACGAGGTACAATACACTCGCCCCCCTCCTCTCCAAAAAACATCCTCCTCCAGTGCTTTTCGTTCCTGCCATTGTCACCAGACAAGAGGCTGCGTCATGGGGTAAATTAGGAATGTGTTTGTAGAGTAAGGAGCTTCCTGGACTTTCTGAGGGGTGTGATTTACAGTTTCTCCAGAAAGTACGTTTGCTGCCTGTGAGCTACGACAGGAAGTGTAGAGAGACAGTGGAAACAATATATATTTCCTCCTTCGCAATGCAAACGCTTGGGTACAGCTTAGGATTGCTGTGTCTACATCACGGACATTCCTGAATGCACCACAGGGCCTTGTTTCCTGTCCTGCTCCTGTGTGGTTCATAGATACTCTTAGAAAGATTATCAGAGTAAACTCCACTGCCCACTGTCACATTTTTCTTCGCTTACATCTTGAAATACAGACAATGGTATTGTTCTAGAACAAAAGGTTAGTTATTTCCTTTCTGGTTACCTCAGTTTCTGTAGTTTCCTATGTAGTGTTTGAGTCTCAGTTGTAAAAGACACTCAGTATATTATACATCGCAACAGTTTGGTTTTTACCAGTCAGCGGATCTGAAAAATGAAGTTAGAGCTGAAGTGCCTTAAACTTGTATTCTTGCTAAAAGAAGTCTGATTGTATAGAAGTCTATGAGAAAATGAGCCTACTTCTCACTTGATTTATTATCTCAGTAAACATTGTAAACATGAGTTAATAGTCTCAATCGCTAGTCTTCTTCAATACAGCATGATGTTCATTTAGTAAATTATGGTGCCATTTAGAGTCAAATACACCAAAAAGCAGGGGATGCTTTAGGGCGGGGTACCTTGTGATTGACAGGTCGCTACCACAGCGTTGTCTGTGTGTTCGTGTTACAACTTTAACCCTTTCACAGTGTATTTTCAGTTCATGAAAACACACAAATATCTTATTCGGCGTTTGGTTGTACTTAGCTCCCTCTCATGCCACATCTGGTTGCAAAAAAACATGATGGCAACAGCCAAAAACTAAGATGATGACAGCCAAAATGCTAAACTCAAGGCTTCAAAACGACAGTCCACAAACCTATGGGTGACAGCATGGTGATTATGTCTATGCGTTACCACAGGTTTGCACTCACGTTACATACTCGGTTGGTTGCAATCTGAAAACACACATCCTACACACTGTACCTTTAAGATAGTAAATTGAGTTAGGATTATTTGATCAAATGTTCAGTATTTCACAAATTTAAGCAGCAATTAGCGTCAGATTTTTAAATTTAAAATGTCATGACCCCTCTGATTTATCAGATGACCCCACAGGGGGTCCCGATCCATAAAGTGGAAGCACTCCTCTCTCATTATTTTATGAAATTTCATAGCATCTTTGATATTAGTGACAACTTGAGTCCCATCAGACTTCACACCGCTCTGACACACCTCGGTTTGTTTTTGCCCTCAACCCTCAGCATGTTGAAATAAGCACAGTGTCCCACCCTGTTAAAATCTGTCATGCTGATTTAAAGGGATTAAGCTTGTTTGTGGTGTTATGCCCTCACTGATGGTGGCAACCCGGGGGAACTTACGTTGCGTCATGTAAAACCTACTAGAGTAGGCCTGGGGTCACGCCCAGAGGAAACAATCTTCAGGTTTTGTCATCTTAAACCACTACATTTTTAATCTCTCCCCCTAAAGGCAAATAAAATTGCTTTCATGTTCGTGCATGATAATTTCTTAGATGACATGAATCATTTGGACATGCGACTCAACTGGGTCCGTCTCTCATATGTGAGTATCCATCCTTTTCATCAGAGCCGGGCTGTGTGAGGGCAGCTCAGTTAACCTTTATCGATGTATGAGTCATCGTTTCTTCGGTCTTAAGACCACTAACTCTCAGAAACAGCTTCACATAGGGGACTTCTGGTGGGAAGCACTTTGACAAATGGTCCTTCTCAGTTTAATGTTGCAGCAGTTGTGCTGCAGTGCACTAATAGTGCTTCCTCTCTCACTGGGCTCAAAGTTTAAACTTGCCTGCACTCATGTTCTCGCTTGCTGCGATGAAGCATTGTCGGCTTGGTTTAACGATTCACCTGCTTGGTATGAAAAGGTAAAGTGTGTTCAGGGAGGCCTTATGTTAACTGGGATGCCCGCTGGGAAGCGGGTGGATAGATGGTGGCTGACAGCACCTTTGGCGTTGCAGTGCTGCTGCTGTGTCATGTTACTTTGCTGTGGTGTTGTCTGTTTGTCTCAATTTAAAACCTCTGGAGAAGTGTCTGCTTTTATTGAGTATCCAGAGCTAAAAATACCTGCTGGCTCACCAATCAGAGCAGAGAAGAGGTTGAACGGTGGGATTTGATTGGATGGGATATCCTATGGATGTTGCTAACTGTTTTCCACATCTTGACAAATAAAAGAGTAAACATCAGAGTTAGAAATTAAATTTGCACCGAGAAAATTCACTTTACTGGCAATGTTATCTACCAAAATCTACCATCTTGTCCATCTCTCTCTCAACTATGAAACTGTTTGATACTTTTTTTGTGCATTTGCTCACAGGTTTCACTCTTTTTCTGAACCTGCTACAGCCTCTGAAAGACAGTAAAGTTGGTCGAGTCTCAGAGGGTTAAATGTCTTATTTTGTCAATCCAAAACCCAAATATATTCAGTTTAATATAATATACATGTTTTGCATTAAGAAATACTTATACACCTATAATACTTCATACATATTTCAATTATCAAAATAGTTGCCAATCATTTTTCGGTTGACTGACGAATCGTTGCAGCTCTATTGTATTCTTACACACAAGTTTCACCTGATGCAATGTCCCACTCAGATCAAACAATCAAACAAATTAGTCATTCAACCTTTAAAAAGAAAATGTGAAAAATGAAGAAATGTGACTCATTTTGAAAAGCTTCTCCAGCTGAGTCATTCTGTTTCAGACCGTGTCAGCTCGCCATGAAGGGCAGTTTGGCCACCAGCAAGTCGGCCGTCACCGTCACTGGCAGAAAGTGAGGTGTGACAGGTGTTGGACCTGCTGCAGACCGGCTGTCAGATGGAGGACGTCAATGTCAGGGCACCTCTGAAGTAGAGCTAACCTCCACCACTCCTGTACACACAATCAGAAGTTTTGGACATCATATATTTTAGTTATTCTTTTGCTATTTGTTAGAAATAATACCCTAAAATGAGACAATAATATGGCATATTTATAAGTGAAAAGAAAAACTTTCTGCAATATACCTTTTTCTTTTCTGCAGTAGTTCTTAGTAATAATCACTCTCACTGTTTCAACCCGTCTCTACCTAAAACACCAAATGCTGTGAGGCTTGCTCACTGCTGAATGTAACAGGTAGGTGGAGCAGGGCAGGTGTGTCCGCAGGTAACATTTCTATCCATTTGGTGTCAGAGTGGCATCCCCCCTTTTCAGGGACCAACAGGCCACACATGTGTACTCATTACAGCCGTCTGTGAGGCTGAAATACTAATTCTATCATCAATCTTCTGTAGTTATCAGTAATCTTTATTAGTCAGCGTTCTTTTCAGTGCTGAGTACACCTAACCTCCGTTTTGACAATTTCTCAATTATAAAAATGTCACTCTTTAGTCATAATAGCAGCTTGCCCTTTTCATTTGTGAGCTGACATTTACATGATGACTATTTAGTATGAAGTAGCAAAAATTAAGGCACTCAAACTCTGACAAAGTTTCACATTATATCCTTATTCTTACTGTGTTTTAAAATGTAGTCAATTTTGAGAAACAGCAAATAAAAGTACTTTTTAAGCTGCATTGATTGACTTTTTTGTGGTTGACAATAGGTGTTTGATGATGTAAAGAAAGCATTTTCTGTTTTGTTTTGTTTTTTGAGCTGCTGATTAGAGCTGTAAGAGGGAACCAAAACTGTGAAGGCAAAGACTGAGCTGATAGATGCTAAAACCTGTTGGGTGATAAGGCTCTGTGGGTTTGTCAACAGCCCCTTTCACGTTAGAAAGAAAGAAAGAAAGAAAGAAATTCCTTTATTAGTCCCACAGTGGGGAAATTCAGTTTTACACTCTGTTGTTCACAGTACACAGTACATAGTACATATACATGTCAATGGAGAGATGTCAGAGTGAGGGGGCTGCTCCTGACAAGCGCCCAGAGCAGTTGGGGGTTTGGTGCCTTGCTCAGGGGCACCTCGGCAGTGCCCAAGAGGTAAACTGGCACCTCTCCAGCAACCAGTTGGTCTTGGTCCATGGGGGATTTGAACCCGGGTCCTCCACATCCTAACCCAAGTCCTTACGGACTGAGCTACTGATGGTTGATACGATATACACAGCATTAATATAGCATCAAACAACTATCTGCTATGTAAAGACACAGAGAAGTAATGTCTGCCTGAGCGGAGAATGAAGTCACTCTCCCTCTGTGTGTGCTGTAATCTGAGCTCCTACATGCTTTGTTGGCATAGCCGGGCCGGCCATGCATGCTTTTAGAGCATGTTAGCGTATGTTATTGCATATGAGCGTGCCCCACTGGCTTGCTCAATGCAGCTGCTATGCACATCTCATATGGTGGTTACAGCTGATAACGCCATCCCCTCCCACAAAAACACAAAAATGCTTGTGAGACTCACTGGCTGACTTGACCCACGAGGATTTGCAATTTGTGCTTTACCTTCTAGACCTTAAGAGGTGCTAGCTCAGCCGCCGCCATGTGGGGGCAATAGATATGCTCCTAATTTTGCATTTATCACCTTAAATTTAGTATTTTGATCCATTGTTAACATGATGATATTGATTAGTGCAGTTTTAAATACTAGAATGCCAAAGTGTCATCTTTGTGCTGTAACTTAAAATGAGCACAGAGCGAAAATAAAGGTTAAGATTTCTTGTTTACTTGTTGGCTCTTTCTTTTTTTTTTTCTTTTTAATGTCCCTTTTGCCAGCTTCTGGCAGCTTTAAAATGCTCCCTTTGGTTCAAGGGACTGAAGCATGAAGAGCAAGCGTGAAGTAAAGATGAGAGAAGAGGAGGAAGAGGAGGATACTTATTGGGATGAAAGCATGACATGACATTAAAGTAGTGGGGAGCAAAGAAAGATGGGAGATGAAGGAGAAGAGAGGCTCTGCAGCTCAGGGCTTTTCTACATCAAGCCTCGTGTTAGAACCACTGAGATCACTTTATAGAGCGGTAACAGCCTCTCCATGTGTTGTCTTCTGACGTCTGGGAGTTAGACAGGCAGCAGTGCACTTATGGAAAGTTATTCCATCATCCATAGCCTGCCAGGGATCATAGCTATGAAAGTCATCACTCGCAGGACTCCAGAGTGCGACCAAAAATCTGGATGCGCCGGTAAACGCCCTGTGGCCTACTCCCCCTCGAGAACATCACAGCCATCAAACATGATGTTAGTTCATGATAAATAGAACTACTGATTGTTTTTGGTCAAGAAAAATGCTGCGGTGCCTGTTACACCTGTCCCCGACCCTGAACGGCATCACTGACGGAGCACTGCTCTTCAACCTGTCCACCTGGTCCCCGTAAGATGCCTAAACCTGAACGTGGCGTCGGATTCATTTCACAAGAAGGGAGCACAGAATGAGTGTGTGACACTATTTATCTAACACCACGAGGCAACTTTACCGCTAATGTCTTCTCTGCTCCGATGATCGCCAAACGACTGAGCTGCTCGTAGTCCATCTCTCTCTCTGTCACGCGACCACTCACTAGGCACACATTACATTATGCTGCTCTGATATCAACGTAATATGTAAATATGTGGATACCTGATGGTACCGCAGGTGGACTGTAGACTTTTTCCATGATAATGCAGCAATCAGTGTTGAAATCGGCAGGACGAGAGCTTAACGGGAGGTGCCACTGATTTAAAGTTATGACGCATTCAGGGTCTAAAATGAGGTAAATTCTAATGTCATCATGATGTGTTCAAATGTGTTCTCATAAAATTATTTTTTTGCTAGATAAAATAGATAACACAGAGATAATTATAAGATAATAATTATTAACAGAGATAATTATGACTTCCTAAAATTATGGGATTTATTAATTCACTTTTTGTTATTAACGTGAGAGTCAAGGAATTTCACTGGTATTGGTATCGACTACTAAATTTCTGGTATTGTGACATCCCCAGTGTAGACCTATGGGAAATGACAAAACGCTTAAAATGTGTTATTGTGGTGCCAAAAGGCCCGGTGAGGAATTTTGGGTACTCCTAAATTATGTGCTGGTGCACCTAAATGAAAAAGTTAGGCCCACCAGTGCAAGCAATGTAAAAACTTTGTCCAGAGCCCTGACTCAACAAACCGGTTGTCTCAGCCTCTGTGAAGTTAAATCAAGATCTGTGGTCAAAACCACATTAGTTGAGTCTAAATCAATACTGAAAATAGTCTTTCTAAAAGGAAAACTGTTAAGGGTAGAGAGAGGAGAGGCATATCTATCCAGCAGTGATAAAATCTTTGATGGATGAGGTCAAATACTTCATCAAAGGTCTCCCAGCCAATTTTCCTGCTGTAAATTTAGGTCTCTGACAGCCATTACGTGGAGGATTATGTGCTTGTTATCCGTTACTGTGGACTCATCGAGCGGCGCTGGTCCGATAATCAATGTGGCCGAGCTAGAGAGGCAGACTTTACATATCAATCTGTTTGTCAGCCTGACGGAGAGATGCAACGGTCTGGACATCTGGCTGTGAGACTTGAAGCCAAAGATGAGGCTTCTTTGATCAAATGTTTTTCTCCGGGTGGTTTAGATATGAAAGAGAAAAAGGGCAAAGAAAGGGTTGCGTTCGTTCTAGCAAACAGACTTTTTTTTTAGCTTCACATGCAGTCTGATTATTATTATTACTTATTCTCAGCTACAGAAGTCTTGTAAAAGATCATTTTTTACATTATTCATCCTGCCCTCTGACCTCTTCTGTCTCCCATACTGTGCTCTTTTTGTGCTTCGTCCACACTGTTCCTCAGTTTCGCTTCATTAGCACAGAATCACAAAGGGGACGAAAATAAATCAAATATCCCCTTTTGAAAACAGCACAGTCTGAAACAAATGCAGCTAGAAATCATAATATTTTATTTGCATCCATTTTAAGTGCAGATTTGTTTTAACGCCACTAATTTATTTAAGGCATTAACGTAACTTGTGAGTTTTCGGTTGTATTGGGCTCAGTTTTAAAGCATGAAAACACTGGCATCACATAAAACTAGACAACCTAAGGAATCCATTGGTACCAACCATGTCATGTTGTTGATGCTTATCGCGATGAGGCTAAATAACGCTCCAATTTTGGCGAGGAAAAACTGGCATGTTTTGTGTTGTTAATTGATTTCCAATAATAAATATACACATACATTTGCATAAAGCAGCACATTTGGCCACTCCCATCTTGATAAGCTTAATAAATACTTGACAAATCTCCCTTTAAGGTACATTTTGAACAGATAGAACAATGTGTGATTAATTTGCAATTAATCGTCATTGTCGGACAATCGTGATTAAATGCGATTATATATTAGTTTTCATGTAATTTGCACTTTTATTTTGATACACAATTTTGAAATGTGTATCAGCTTGATCAGTCAGATAATCTCCTAAGTTATCAAATGTTCATACTCAAAGAGGTGTACTAGGATTGAAAACACGACATTATTATTTCTAATAGTGGCATGTTGGCAGGATTTTCCCTACCATTTTAAGACATTGTGCAGTTTTGTAATTTTTTTTTGTCTTTGCTTTTGTCATTTTATTTATTTTATTATTTTAAAAATGATTTTATTTCTTATCTAAATTATGTATTTATGTTTTTTAATTAGAATATTTATTTATTAATGTTTTATTTATATAGGATATTTTATTTTTTAATTTATTTATGTTTTATTTATTTGGGATGTTTTATTTTTTATTTATTTATGTTTTAGGATAGTAAGATTTTTTTTATTTATTCATGTTTTATTTACTTAGGATATATTATTTTTTAAAATTCATTCATTCACTCACTCATCTTCAACCTCTTATCTGGGGTCGGGTCGTGGGAGCAATAGCTCCACCAGGCAACCCAAAACTTCCCTTTCCCAGTCCACATTAACCAGCTCTGACTGGGGGATCCCGAGGCATTCCCAGGCCAGAGTGGAGATGTAATCTCTCCACCTAGTCCTGGGTCTTCCCCGGGATCTCCTCCCAGCTGGTCGTGCCTGGAACCCCTCCCTAGGGAGGCGCCTGGGGGGCATCCTTACCAGAGGCCCGAACCACCTCTATTTTAAATTTGTTTTATTTATTTAGGATATTTTATTTTATTTTGTCTGGATATTCTTAAGAATTAAAAGTTCAAGTAAAAATTAATTTATCTTAGAAAGGGTGTATTTGCATTATTATTATGTTATATTCTTATCATATCAGTACTGTAAAATGGACTTAAAATGACAAGAAGTAGTTATGACAGACTTGTTGGGATGCATTCAAACCTCCATGAGTGTCTGGATTGTGTTCAGACCAATGCACCAAGAACCGAATGTCTCTGGCGGGTGTCATTATGCATCCAGTAAGTGTGGTGAATTTAACTGTCACGCTCAGCCCCTTTCACCTATTTCGCTGCGATGTTATTTTTTGATTGTGTTACCGGTTGTGACAAGCGTAGCGGGGACGTGACACGCTGTAGTCTCACGTTACTCTTCATCACCAGGCAGCAAGTCGCTCGCAGTAGCAGTCAGTCAGTCAGTCACTCAGTCCGGGGTCACATAAGGACGAGAAGAGAGAGGGGGTGGGGATATTTACGACTCAGACAGTGGCGAGGGTGAGCTGCATCCCAATGTCTGCTCCTTTACTACCTGGCTCAAGACCTCTTAAGGAATAAGCTGGTGCAGAGCATTTGCAGGTAATACAGGTGTGTGAGTGTCTGTGCACCGTCTATAAGAAACTCATCCACTGGGGAGGACTTATAGCAGAAATCCATCAACTTGGATTCGGTGTTGAACATGATGTTCAGTGCATTGAGGTGCTTTGCGATGAAGCACTCTATTTTTTATTCTCTTTCTTCTATTTTTGCTTTCGTTGATTCTGCACCGTAATCGCCCACTCCCTTTCTTAAAATGTGTCAAATGAGGCTTTTGTTAGTTGACAAATGCATGTCTTCCTTAACGGATTTCGCTGTGGGTGATTATTGAAACACCATCAGGGGACGTCACTGATAAAGTTTTTCCAGCGTGCTGTTGGCCTGTCAGGTCTGACTTGAATGCTATAATCGCAGTCATCCACTGACGGCGCTCCTCCCTCAATCACTCCAAGTGCTTGATATTCAGTCTGCGGTGTCGTCTTTCCAGTGATATAACAAAGTCTGTCACAGGTCCTTCCCCTGGGGCTCTGTTACCTGTCTCACTCTTTGTTCCACTGATTCAATCCCCTGCTGACAGTCTGGCCTTCTCCTGGTTTTAATGACTATCCAGTGTGACACAGTGAGTCTGGCACCTCTTACAGTGTAAAAAACACACCGACGCTTCACTTGACTCCCTAAAGACTTAAGTCTTGAGACTTTGGTCAACAAAATGAGGACTTGACTTAGACTTGAACTTGGGTAGGACTTATGTCAACAAAATAAGGACATGAGACTGCACTTGATTGCTGAGAGATTTGACTCCTCAAAGACTTGATACTTGGACACGGGTTGATCTTAAGTCACAAAAATGACTTGGTTTCCTTGGGCGTTTTCACAAGCCACGATCCGTTTAGGTAGCCCGAATCAAAGTGAAATAGGCACGTTTGGTTTGTTTTCTGTTTAGTTTAGTTCAGTTTCACAGCGCAGGATTGAAGCGGGACAAATAAAAAAATGAGGACACGAGCCTTGAATTGCTGATGACTTCACACATTAATTAGACTTGAATGCTGTTGGACCTGAGACTTAAGTCTTGGACTCAAGTGGGACTTAACCCTAATTTGGACTTGAGACCTTGATAGATTTGGGTGGGACCAAAGTCACTAAAATCTTGACTTACATGAGATTTGACTCATTGAGGACATGCCCTGAGACTTCAACTTGAGGTGAATTTTAGTCACAAAAAATAAGACTTGAAAACTGACTTGGACTTGACAAATGTGAGACACGGCTCACTTCACTTGAAACTTCCTCAATTTAAGACGTTAACATGACTTGACTTGGACTGGCCCAAGAGGGCTTGAGACTCGACAGAGTCGAGACTTGACTTGGACCTGCTCCAAAAGATGTAATACCGCTCCAGAGTGCACGGGAAGCTCACGCTGTAAAATGTTCTTCATGTAAATGGACTCTGCTGCAGCTGTGCAAATGGGCAGAGACTCGAGCTGGCCACCATTTATCTCTCTGTCGGCGTCTCACATGTGCTCACACACCCACAGATAGGGATTCGGCCATGATTCCTCTGATGAATTGCTTTAGTCATTGGTCCTGGCTTGTGTGTGTGTGTGTGTGTGTGTGTGTGTGTGTGTGTGTGTGTGTGTGTGTGTGTGTGAGTAATGAAGAGGCCAGTGATGCTGGTCTCCTCCTCCTCGGTTGCCCCTGAGCTCAGGTGCTGTGCTCTTCATGAGTGGGAGTTTTCCACTGAACCATTTAGAGATTCATTCATCCTCTGAAAGCTACAGCACGGTTCCTCGTTGCTGATGTGATGGGAGAGTGAAGCTGAGATTCTGTGTTTTCTGTAGGGTGTCTTAACCGATAACCGAAACTCTGATTATTAACCGTTAACCGACAAGATCTGTGTCTCACATGCAGCTGTGTACCAGCTGCAGTATATGACAACTGAGTAAACAGTTCAACAATAGGAGAGTTACTGTAGCAGCCACGTTGCTGCGTTCACTGTCTCCAGTTCACCGTTACGAGAGTTACTGTAGTAGCCACGGTGCTGCGTTCACTGTCTCCAGTTCACCGTTACGAGAGTTACTGTAGCAGCCACGGTGCTGCGTTCACTGTCTCCAGTTCACCGTTACGAGAGTTACTGTAGCAGCCACGGTACTGCGTTCACTGTCTCCAGTTCACCGTTAGGAGAGTTACTGTAGCAGCCACGGTGCTGCGTTCACTGTCTCCAGTTCACCGATACGAGAGTTACTGTAGCAGCCACGGTGCTGCGTTCACTGTCTCCAGTTCACCGTTAAGAGAGGTACTGTAGCAGCCACGGTGCTGCGTTCACTGTCTCCAGTTCACCGTTAGGAGAGTTACTGTAGCAGCCACGGTGCTGCTCGTTAGCTGCTGCTAGCTGCTAACGTTGCCGGTGGCTTCGTCCCCGCTGTATGTGGTGGTGAGTGTGGGTTTGTTGGTGGCGTTATAGCTGTGAACATAACTGTAGCAGACAGTGTGTACAGTTTATTTGTCGGTGAATAAATGATACGAGGCTGCAAGCTACAACTCCTCAGCTGGAAGTCCAGAGCCAACTTCCTGTATCTGCGCCGGCTCTCTTAAGGTGGACCAGCTTTTCTCCTTAAAATGATGAGCCGCACCTCTGTGTTTTTCAGCTTTTTAATGCATTGATAATGTTTCTTTTAACAGTTTTAACTGATAGCGTTTGTCTGTAAAAATGCTTAATGTCGGTTATTAACACTCAATCTTTCTGAGGTCATTTTTAAAGCTAGTGAAGCTGCTGCTATCAGCTCAGAACGAGAAAACCTAAGGAATCAGTTTGTGTTGAAAACGCATAACCAGGGGTCCCCTCTGACTTCAAGATATGTGAATGCAAATGCATGGGTACCCACCAGTCTCCTCTTTACAGACATGCCCACTTTATGATAATCACATGCAGTTTGGGGCAAGTCATAGTCAACACTGACAGCTGCAGTTTGCCATGTTATGATTTTAGCATATTTTCTATGCTAAATGCAGTACCTGTGAGGGTTTCTGGACAATATTTGTAATTGTTTTGTGTTGGTAATTGATTTCCAAAAAATAAATATATACACACATTCACATAAAGCAGCATATTTGTCCACTACCATGTTGGTAAGAGTATGAAATACTTGAAAAATCTCTCTTTAAGGTACATTTTGAACAGGATAATCGAGCAATTACTTGCAATTAGATGTTTTAATTGATTGGCAGCCCTAATTATAATGCATATGTGATTACTGTAAAACTGTAAACTGTAACTATTATTATTTGAAAAAAATATGTTGTGATAATTAACATCTATCAATATAACAAAATGCATCATGCAACATTTTTGCCCATATCATTCAGTTTTCTGACGATGAAGGGCTTCAGAGTAAGGAAACAAAAACAATCCTGCTGATATCTGTGATAAAATAGTGACTAAGACACTCACAAAAGTCTGTTCCAGTCCTGTGCTGATCTGTGTTGTCTCTTCTACATTAATGACTATTGACAAGCGGAGCATCTTTACTGCTGCACTGTCCTGCTTTCTCAGTACTGACATATGAAATATGTGAACTGGAGGACGACAGCCAAGAAGACGTGGATGTGAACCGACAGCTTGCTTGTATCTGTGTAACCATGATGCTGCATTGTGAGACATATGAACATAAACCTGGAGGCATCTTTCCTGCTGAAGTTAACTGTTTCATACCTGGAGGTTAGTGTGTATAGACTCTATGTGCATATAGCAGTTGTTGGTTACCTGAACTCGGTTTTTGACAACATTTGGTTTGAATTTGTTTCACTTCACTGTTTACTCTGACATTACGTTCAGGTTTTCTGTTTGGGAGAGGTTGTTGTTTTCACAAAATCAGTCAGAATTCAGTTTTGTATCCCGCCAGCATAGTTTTAGTCAGCACAGAAACCATTACCTTAACATTTTTCACACTGGTAAAAGAAATTTTGTGGCAATTTTCTATCTCTATTTTTGCTAGTAGTAGGCGTCCCGAAGCCCTGCAGTAGTCGTTGCCCACTGTGGTGCTGCAGCAGCGCCTCTTCTGACTGTAAAGTCCCACGTGTCAGCGGCAGCCTTTATGGCACTGTTCGCAGGTGTAGGGGCTTCAAATTGGTTTGGTCCTCTTCTCGTCCCTGTGGACCCCTCTGGATTTTAAACCTCCAGGTGTCAGTGTTGATGGCTTTCAAGTCGTTTACATTTGTCTTTGTAACGTATCTGTGGCTGCCCTTGTGGCCTTTTCCTTGAAGTGAGCTCTCCATGAAGGGGGTCTTTGGGGATTCTGCCATCCTCCGTACGGTGCACGTGACCAAGCCAACGAAGGTGTCTTTGCTTGAGGAATGTAGACACTTTTTCTAGCGCAAGCATAAAATGATGGCGTCCTCGTTCTTAATCCCTCCTCCAAAACTGTGATTGGCTCTCTTGTTTTTATGACCAGGAAAACAGCCGCCAATGGCCACACGGGACCTGTTTGATTAGCTGGAAAATCTGGTCCATAGGTCTGGAACCAGACATGTTTTTGAATATCAAACACACATCCTGCAAGCTTAAAAGTACAATGTGTAGGATTTGGTGGCATCTAGTGGTGTGGTTGCAGATTGCAACCAGCTGAGTACCCCTCTGCTCACTCCTCTCTTTCCAAGACAACGCTGTTCTCCTCACTCAGCGGCCGTCCTTACCATAATAACACTACTTTAAGAGCAACCAACGTCAAACAGCAGATGGCAGTACCACGCTTTTGCACTTTGCGGCTCATGTTACCGTAGTTTCCACAAGAATGTTGGAGAACCACAGTGGCCTACAGGTAACATGAACAGGTCGCAACCATGGCGTTGTCCGGTCTGGGAAAGTACTAGCTTTAACCCTTTCACAGTGTGTGTTTTCAGTTCATGATTTAATTGTAACATGTTGGTCGCATAAAAATGTCCTATTCAGCATTCAGTTGAACTTAGCTCCACCCTCTTGTGTCACATATGGTTGCAAAAAAACAGCATGGTGAAAAACCAAGATGGTGATGGCCAAAATACCAAACTTGAGGTTTCAAAACTGCAGAGCACAAACTATCGCGGTGACTTCTTATGTATATATGTGATGTCCACGTCTTGCAGTTGATGATTGCAGCCAGATGAATACCGCTCCACAATATGGCCCAGCTGTGGCCTGTAGGCCCTCAAGCTGCGACCACCTCATGCCATACCCCTATTAGCTACAATTATGGTTTAGGATTAACGTGACAGCGTAGGGTTTGTCATGAGGTGGGTACAGTATAAGGTGGGCCTGGCATGAGGTGCTCCAGGCCGCCAGACCCTTCTCCTTTCCAAGTGTGTCGAAGAAGCTATGGTGGCCAAAACGTTAAAGGCTCCCTCTACAGCCAGTGTTTGGTTTGTCCGTTCTGGGCTACTGTAGAAAATACGGCAGAGCAATATGGCTAATTCAGCGTTCGGTTGTTCTTTGCTCCACCCCCTCTTGTCACATCTGGTTGCAGTAAAACAAGACATGTCAAAAACCAAGATGGCGAAAAACAAAATGGCCAAACTTGAGGCTTCAAAATAGCAGTCCACAAACCAATGAATCGTGTCATGTTGACTACGAGTGGACTCGGTGAAGAGGACCTGCTCCCTATGTAGATATAAAGGACTCATTCTAAGCTAACAAAAACACAACAATTCTTAGTTTCAGGTAATTACATATTTTATATTTATAATTATACTCCATCTCTGCTAATAAATCCTCTGAAATGTTACACACTGGTCCTTTTGGGGGGGGAAGAGGTTAAGTTTGTGGGGGGTTGGTTGGGGAGGGGGGGGGTCCGGGTTAAAAACCCGAAAGAGAAAAAAAAAGGGGGTGGAAAGGGGGGGGGGGGGGGGGGAGTTTTTCTCTTGGGGGGGGGGGGGGGGCCCCGCGGAAGGAGGCAAAAACCCCACAACTGGGGGGGGGGTTTTGGGGAAGCCCCCCCCCAATAAAACATCTCTACAATAGTGGATGTGTTTTTTTTTTTGTGAAAAAAAAAAAAAAAAAAAAAAAAAAAGAAAAAAAAAATTTCCCAAATGGGGGAAAAATAGAGTTTTTTTTTTTTCTTCTTCCTTAAAAGATTTAGGACTGAAAAGTTTGGATCTTGTTCCCTCATGTGCAGCATCTCTAGTCAGCTTGACATTTACAAAAAGACTCCAAACATTGACCCAGATTCACTGTGCAAATCAGACATAAAATTTAAGGGATGATACAACATTGATAATAGAGAAATAAAGAGCACTAAGAGCTTCGGGCTCTAGTCACCTCTCTTTGGTCAACTTGTCCCATGTGCACACTTACATATGCCTCACATATACTGACATACATGCAGAGTTTAACAGGGTTTGTCACGTTTCCTGCTTTTGTGTAACCAAGTGAAGTATAGTAGTGACTGGGAGGGTGATGTGTTTCCTCCGGTGTTACTTCACAGTGAACGGCATGCTGGGAGCCTAATGTTCTTTTAATGGCTGGTGTGTTGCTGTACCGCGGGCAGAGCCTGGAGCGGAGTGATGCCGCTGATTGATAACCTGCACATCCTCTGCCAGCCTTCATGACGCAGCACCTAGCAGCTCATCCTGCCAGGTTTACCATCCAGGGCGGCGTCTGACAGCGCTCACGCATATACAGCTCACTACAGTGACTCAGCAATATGGCCGCTTTCAGGGGTTGGAGGGATTAGAGAGCTCTCTGGAAGCCTGCTTTGTAGTTCTTGCATTTAATTTCGGCCTGTTGTCGGATGGGATCGATACTCGTAATCATTCAGTTGTTGTGTGTATCCTGGCTGCACAATGAAGTTATCAAAGCCCCAGAGTCTCTCCTGAGTCACTGGTTTTAACCCTCCCACTGACGGAAAATGGTTTCATAACATAATTGTTCACAGCTGTAATCAGTAATCAGCTTCCCTGCTGAACAATAAGCCACAGTCTCACATGATTGGTGCCAACTTGTTTTGCAAGGTCACCAATATAGCGTCAACAACCCCCCCCCCCCCAGCCCCCAGAGGTAAAGCCTGAATTACAGCCACTATCTCCGCCTAGTTTGGGAAGAAACACATGGACAGAGCAAACTGCAGAAACAGAGTGTTCAGGGACTGTTTGCTGATTGCCATCAAAGGGTGAAACAGAATCAAAGGGAAAATGGACGCCCTCTGTGCGAGCGTGTCCCCTGGGTCGCTGTGGATGGGCAGGACTGAGGGAAGTTGGTTTCACACGACTTGAAATGGAGCTGAGATCACGTAAAGCCCAAGCTTTGATGCAGTGAATTCAGCGTTGATGTAACCAGACTTAGAAATGATCCACTGTGATCCGACTGTAAGTCTGCTGTAAATGCTGCAAGATGGTTTTCTTGGTCAGTGAATGCTGACACCTGTGACACAGTTATGATGGTATAACCAAATGTCTGCTACAATTTGTGGGTTATCGCATCATTTTCTCTCTGGATGCTGCTCTGGTAGGAATGTGCACCCAACATGTTGTACGAATGGACTGTAATACCTTTTTTGTGCATTGGGGAATGTAGGGATTGGGAATTTATGCTTGATTTACAAGTCATATATGTAAGGAAGCATAAAACACAGTTAATGACTTTTTAGAATTGAACTTTTACAGTTTTTATAACATGAAATGCATTTATTTAACAATCAAATCTTTAAACTTATACTAATGTCAAAATCTGTTAAAATGCAGCTTTGAACTGTCTCATAGGATAGTCAGTGTATGTATGTATGGTAGTGGTAAAGTGATGCAAAATTATTAAATATTTTGCAATTATACAGTTTTAAATAGAGTAATTTAAAAGTTACAGTATTTCACAATGATATATCGGCATCACAAAAGTACTGTTTTATAATTACAGCAAATCATTCTACTTTTATCGATGATATTTTTATGTTTAGTTTTGTTAAAATTAGCATGCAAAAGCTTGTCTTGTTTTGTTAAAACAAAATCCTGCTACTTTTATCAATAAAAAATACTTTATTGTTATGGTTAGTTTTGTTAAGATAAGATAAGATAAGATGAACCTTTATTAATCCCCGGAGGGAAATTCGGGTGTCTTAGCAGCAGCAACAGTACAGATAAATATACAGATTTATTTTTTTAAACACATGAGACATTTTCTTGAAATTATACACTTTTCAGTAGATTAATAATATAATTTTAAATATGATTTAATGTTTTTATGCATTTGACAGTGATATATCAGCATAACACAAATGTGTTTTGTAAAGAAAAATCTGTTTAAAAAACAGGTATTTAATGTCTTCCATTTATACAGATGTTTTTGTTTAAACACATATTCTTGCAATTATACACTTTTAAATAGATTAATAATAGTATTTTATGTATTTCACAGTGATATATCAGCATCACAAAAGTATTTTTTTATTTTAAAATTAGCCTGCAAAGCTGTTAAAAAAGATATTCTGATTTATTTTGTTAAAAGTGATGCATTTCAATAAACAGTTAATTCTGGTAATTTTAACAGGATTTTCCTGTCATTTTGAAATACAGGAAAAAAATGTATTGGGAAAATTGTATTTTGCAGCATGTACAGTATCTGTCCAATTGTGTCAAAGCCACAGCTTTCACACTTCACCTCTCTTTATTCTGTGCCTCAGTCCTCAGACAGACGCTCCCTCCACTTCATAACAACGAGATAAACCAAAGCGTGAAAGCTGGAGGAAGAAAAAGCATCAGTTAGAGCAGTCATGACTGGAGGTCCAGTTATCAGTTGACTGTGAGAGCACAACACTGTAGTTCACACCGTCTTCGTCGCCTCCCACACTTCCCTCCTCCTCCTCCTCTCTCGTTATGGAAAAGCTCTCAGGCTGCAGCCGCCGTGGGCAAGCAGCCAGCCTGCTGCCACGGCTCCTATACATAACCGCAGAATAGAGGGAAGTCCAAAATTAAAAGCATTGTTATCCCTGCGGCTGGTGGCCACGGAGAGCCGGAGTGACAGGTTTATTTCATTGTGACATCTCGGGTGACCTTGGCTTTGGCCTCTATAGTCTGCGCCCCCTCCAGACACACTATTCAGAGCTGCAGTCTGGGACCTTCTGGGACCAGGTCCTGTCAGCAGGACCGGAAACGCAAAGCCGAGTCCCAGAGAAAAGCAGGTTGTTATTGGATTTCTCACTCACACTGAGCAAGACTTTCTATAATTCCAAATCTCTTCCTTTTTTTCCCTTTTTTTCCCCCGATTCAGTTTGGGCCCTAAAATGTCCTTGTGAATGAATTTGAATATAATGTACTATTAGGGTTGCCATGGTGATGGCTGCCGTCTCTGTGCATGTCAGTTGCCATGCAACTTTTTTCCCTCTCTAGAAGGGAAGCTAGGCTGCTATGTGCAAATTGCTAAGATCACAATGTAAATCAGAAGAAAAGCTGTGTGAGTAAGATGCTTTTTTATATCTGATCTACTACTGATGAAGCCAGTGTGGATGTCTGGTGTATGTTGTATGCAATAAAAGGCTTTTAGGGGGATCTACTGGCAAAATGGAATATAATATTAAGAAGTATGTTTTCTTTAGTGTATATGAATATGAAGCATTGTGTTTTGGTTGCCTTAGAATGAGTCTTTTATATCTACATAGGGGGCAGGTCCTCTTCACAGAGCTGGCCACCATGTTTCTGCAGTAGCCCTGATCAGACAAACCAAACACTGGCTTGAGACAGAGCCATGTACAGTTTCATGTTTTCACACTGGCCACCATAGTTTTTCTACCCGCTTGGCAGATGGGAGAAGTTTCAGTTGACTGCAGTCCTCAACCTCACCACTAGATGCCACCAGATCCTACACACTGCTCCTTTAAGAGTAATAATTTTACATCATATTCAGTTTTGCCTTTTTGGGGGGTGGAGGTGGGGTGGATTTAACATTTTCCTGGGGCTGGGTCACGAACGCATCATATCTTTCGGGGTACTACACATAAGCAGTAAAACCTGGTCTGCACTCGCCAAAATTGAGCAAAATGCAACGTCAGTTACACTGCACATGTGTTGCACCCCATACCCCAAGACCGTGTCTGCCCGGGTCTAGCCTCCTTCAGTAGGCCATGGTTTGGAATAAACAATTCCTTGCATTGCGGTCCTTGTCCAGTCCTTGACACTAGTGTTGGCTTGGAGAGGGTGTAGACATCCTTCTGCCTTTTCAGATACACAAGAAGTTGCCTTCTTTTCACTCTCCGGCGAGAACATGCTGTTCATAATGTTTCTCGTCTCCAGGTTCAGACCAAAAACAGTGCTGCATTCAAAAAACACAGGGGGCTACACTGGGGAGAGCGTGTTCTTTCAGGTGCCTGTGAGGCGAAAAGATATGATCCTGGAAGTCAGGTTTGAGTGATACATCCTGAGGTTGAGAGCTTATCGGAGAGGTTGATCAAATTTTTTTTTTTGTTGCCAGGCTACTCTGCATTCTTTTGTCTTAGGTGTGACACAGTGGTGGATCCATAGCCCCACCATAAGGGATCAAAAAATGTTAATTGTTGCAGCTAATGAGCTAATGGCTCATTAGCTGCAACAATTAACATTTTTAACAGTGACTCACCCAGACCTCATTGCAACACCTGATCTTGTGTGAATACAGCCTAACTGGGCCATTAAAAGTGACACTACTACACTGCCGCACAACCCTACCGCAAATCTCCGTAATGTCGGATTTGGTGTGAATGCAGCCTTACGCCGCCTCCATCCACCCAGTAGGAATCCCCTCGTTCCGGGGTACTGGAATTGAATTCAGTGTTGGTGTTAAGCGTTGCAGCAACAAAACTGCCAGCAGCTGCCAGTGAACCTGTCATCCTGTCCAAGGTTTTGGTAGTGCCGCGACCCTGACTGTCACCTCATATTATCTTTTACCTGCACGTGTGCACAGAGCTGAAACGTGATTCAGCTACCTGAGCAGCCTGCCTTTTGTCCGTGCAGCTTGTCCTCCTTTTTCAACAAAAACCTTGCTCTGCTCTGTGATAACAAGTATCAAATACTCCCTGCCACTATCTCTACTCCCCCTACCCACTTTCCCCAAGCCTCACCCCTTGTGCCCTGCAAATTAAAGAGCATGTCTATGAGGCTGAGCTGGCCTGAGAGCGCTGATGGGGTGTAATCACTGTGGAGAGGCTCAGCTGCTCTCTTCGCATCCTGCCATTGAGCTCATTAGGCCAGGAACATGACGCTGAAAGAAAAATTAAAGGAGTAAAGCTACAATGATACGGCGCTGCTATCACTGCAGCATTATGGTGCGGCTGTATGAGTGGACACGATGATGGGTTTGGGATGGCTGCAGCTAGTGTCATTTCTTCAGAGCTGAAGCTGGGAAAAACTCATTTTCTGCTCCTGCTACTACATTCTTGCAGCCTCGGCTCTTTCGCAATTACCCGCACTATATTGCGTCCGAACCCACGCCATTATAGTCGAAGCTGTGTGAGTTAAGAGCGACGAAGCAGCGAGCATCTCTGTTTTCATTTTCTAAACACTTGAAACAAGAACAAAATTGTGTCCATTTGTCATCTAAAAGTGTGCCCCGGTAACCAATTTAGTTGCTTATTTTACATTATTGTTTTCATTCATTTTATTCATTATTTGTCTGCAGTAATAGTAGAGCAGAGGCAGGAGGAGGCATGAGAAGTGTTTTTCTAAATTGTCATTTGTTATATTGCTGTGCCCATTAATTCATGCTTTTGATTTTTCTCTCAGTAAGAGGCAAACACACCAGAAATCGATTTAAATATCTGGTCATTTTGTGTCATACATTTGGCGTTACTCATAAGCATAGATGGCTTCACTTTTGAAGACCTGTTATGTTGTCCATCTCACAGCCTATGTATGTTTCCACTGATAACGCCAACGAGTGTAGAAGCAAAGAGACAAAACTCAAAGGGTGTTTTTTGTTTTGTTTTGTTTTTTTCACAACAGTCACTGCCGCCATTTTGGACTGATGCTTATTACATTTAGAATATTTTATTGTTCAACACAGGCTTTTTCTGTAGAATATGACAATAGATTAGAAATAATTTTTTTTTTTTTTTTTTTTTTTTCACTTTTTAGGCTGACATTTTACTGGCTTCTGGTAGTCGTTTTCAGTCCAAAATGGTGGAAGCATAGCTTTGCTACTGGGTTCTTTGTTAGCTGCGAGCCACTGGCTCAGCCGTCACCATATTGAGAGCCGTGCAGAGGCAATAGAAATTCTCCGGATCTCGTATTTAGCATCTTTAATATCACTTATGTCATCCTCGTGCTTGGGCGTGGTACCTCCACCCTTGTTGAGCAAATTTAATCAAAATATCTCAAAATAGTCGGTGCTCGCATTGTTCAACTTCACAGCTCCAATTGGTTTACCAGCATTGAAAGGTTGCCACAATGACAGCAATATAAACAGGATGACTCAGATGTTTTGTTGTTGCCTCCTCAGTCTCCAGAGCGGGGCTCCATTTATGAAAAATAAAGCCTTATGAAAGGATCAGCGCCCTACTACCCTGTGCTTTTGTTGTCTGTCCCCCCTCATCTCACACGCCTCCTGCAGAAACACAGGTTGCCTGATGCCAGACCTCTCATCCTGGGGGGCGCAAATCCAATTTCACACGTCACACTCACAACACATTATTCACGCAGGTAGGGTGAAGGGTGCTTAGGTGTGTGCGTATTTGTCGAATACACTTCTTTAGAAGTATGTGTCCGTTTATGTGGACTGTGCGAGTGAGTGCTGTTGGCACATGTGTTGCCCAAGGGCACTTCCACAAAAGGAGGCAAACACACACATGCACACACTCCTCTGGGGGGTGAAAGTAGATGTGTGTGTGGTCTTTCATTTAACAGAAGGCCATCAGTGAGTCATTCTCCTAAAGAGCACCCTTGGGTACTCGTCTGGCTGACACGCACGCAGTGGCTGTCTCAGAACAAGGCTTACTGGTCAATGTTTAATGCTCCATAATTGGTTTTACTGACCAGCTCCGCCTGCAGGATGCCAATGCTGATTTGAAGCCCAGCAGCTGAGGGCTGACCACCACAGCACTGCTAGCTGCTCTTTTATTGTGACATTTGATTTGGGTGTAAGTCATATTATCCGCTGTGACTGTTTTCTGGCAGTCATTACAAGGATTAAACTGTCAAGGTTAAGCCGCACAATCTTATCTGCAATCCCTTCTTACTTTTCTGTGTCTACTCTACCTTAACACACATTATCACAGTATATCACACTGGTACATGGCCGTGACGTGAATGTGATTTTGATACCGGTGTTTCTTCTCACCTTTCTCTCTTTCTGCTATGTCTTTACCAGAGAACCATGAGCACTGTGGAGGAGGAACCGGATCACATGATACCATGAAGACAAGCCTGCAGGTCCTGCGCTGCCAGCTGCTGAGTGAGTAGACCCAAGGAGGGCACAAGGGCATCAACAGGGTGTCCTAGATGATGGCTTTTTTTTTTTTTTTTTTAATCACAAGTCTTGCTGTATCTTCCTGCTGGTCAGTTGGGCACATATGTGCCATCCTTGAGACCTCAAAGATAAAAGTTTCAGAGACTTTGTTTCCTGCATTCTGTTGTCTTTTAAAGAATGAAAACTGCAAAATAATTATGATTATAAAGTACACTGCAACAGCAGATTTATGTTAAATAGCCTACCTTTAATTTTACTTTTAATTATCAGAGAGAGAGATCAGAGTAATTGGCGTCTCTGCTTGAGTAGGCCTGTTTCTTTCTCCAACTCTCCATTATGAATGCACCAGTCCAACTTTTTCAGGCCCGATAGCGATATCTGGGCTTTGGGAATCGAATAATACTGAGTACTGATCCGATACTGGATCGATTAATGCAGTAACATGGTCAAAAACAGGAATTCAAATTCCAGTATATTATATATATATATATATCCATCCATCCATCGTCAACCGCTTATCCCGTTAGGGGTCGCGGGGGGGCTGGAGCCGATCCCAGCTGGCATAGGGCGAAGGCAGGGTACACCCTGGACAGGTCGCCAGTCCATTGCAGGGCACATAGAGACAGACAACCATTCACACTCACATCCACACCTACGGGCAATTTAGAGTAATCAATTAACCTAAACAGCATGTCTTTGGATGGTGGGAGGAAGCCGGAGTACCCGGAGAAAACCCACGCTTACACGGGGAGAACATGCAAACTCCACACAGAAGAGCCGCAAGCTGGAATCGAACCTGTGACCCTCTTGCTGTGAGGCGACAGCGCTAACCACTACACCACCGTATATATATATATATATATATATATATATATATATATATATATATATATATGTCATTAATACCAGATCCAGCTATTTTAGTCAGTGCTGGCCCGATATCTGATCCAGTATTGGTATCAGTGCATCCCTAGTCTCCATTTCTCTTTCCTCTCACTCACTGAAGGTCCTTTCAGACACAGTGCAACGCTGGCTCAACTGCACTCTGAAACCCATGATTCTTTCCAATGGTTTGCGCCACGCCGTGCCGGCTTTTTGTTGCATCGTGCAAAGCGCACCTTTGGGTGCAGTGCCAATGTGCGCAAGCGCAGCTCAAACTGCAAACAGATTTCTTCCCAGGGGAAACGACATTAGGTGTAGCTGTAATGTTGTCCGGGAGGAAACAATAAGGTTTTTACATGCAGGACAGTGCCAGAAACAGATTGAGATAATGAAAAGGAAAAAAACATGAACATTTGTCATAAATCAGGAGAAATGTGTGAGAATTATGACATGGAGGAAACTGGGAGAGGGCACTGAAAAACGCGAGTCTCACGGGAAAATCACAGGGTTGGCAAGTATGGTCGTGCGTGAATAAAAAAATACTGCTTTATTGCTGGAGATCCCGATGAAAGCCTTTAGGGAACCTGTAGATATCACATACTGTATACACAGTGCTGTATCCCTTTAGTTCTTATAGTTTGAGTCTGTGCTGTTTAAATTCAGAGGACAGGATCAAGACTCTGTATGCAGCTCTGGCAGGCTACCAGCACAGAATGTCACATGAATATGGAGCATGCAGGTCAGACTGGGACCCACCAGGCTCCTGGACAGTTAGCCAAACAGGCTGATGATATCTGGAATGCACCCCAGAGCTCCACCTCAGCCAAAGGCTGTCTGACAAATCTGCCCTAATCCCTCAGAGGTGATAAACTCGGACTGGACTGCTGTGAATGAAGTACTTTAAGCTGCAGCAGAGGTGGAGCGAGGTCACATTGCAGATCTAAAGAAGGGAAGTTGAAACTGTTGTGTAAGTGTGTATAGAGTTCATATTAAAGGTGCAGAGTGTGGGATCTGGAGGCATCTAGGTGAGGTTGCAGACTGCAACCACCTGAAGTAGGGATGCTAATTTTCAGTGGTATATTCATAGAACATTTAGTGGAAGTTGCAGTTTGTGCAGAAATAAATGCAGCAGCTCCTTAAGATCAACAGATGCTTCCCGTGTTCTAGTTTCCTGGCAGCTGAGTGGAGTCATGGGAGTTAACTCTGGGTCGAGTAATGTTATCGACTCCAGCAGGAGCAGGAAAAATTAACACAGTGTTTGGTTTGTCCGTTCTGGGCTACTGTAGAAACATGGCGGCTGGCTCCATGAAGAGAGGACAGACTCTATATGTAGATGTAAACAGCTCATTCTAAGATAACGAAAACACAATGACTCTTATTATCAGGTTTCAGGTGGTTATACAAAGAAAACATACTTATTAATTACCAATTAAAATATTTAATTGCGATTAATTGTAAACAAAACACACATGTTTTAAATGTTCAAAAACAATGACAAATAATGTCCAGAAATCCTCATATTGCATTTAGCATAAAAGATCATAGCAAGGCAAACTGCAGCTTAACAGGCAACAACAGTTGTCAGTGTGTCAGTGTGCTGACTTGACTATGACTTGTCCCAAACTGCATGTGATTATCATAAAGTGGGCATGTCTGTAAAGGGGAGACTGGTGGGGACCCACAGAACCCATTTTCATTCAGATATCAGAGGTCAGAGGTCAAGGGACCCCTTTGAAAATAGCAATGACAGTTTTGCTTCACCAAAATTTAGTGTAAGTTTGGAGCGTTATTTAACCTCCTTCTCAACAAGTTTTATGACATGGTTGGTACCAAAATATTGTTTAGGTTTTTATATGATGCTAGTATTTCCACTCTAGCTTCAGTGCCTGCTACACACACACAAATCACAAGTTGGCGTAATGAAATTGATGACTTTAAAACAAATTCGTGTGAACATGTTATTATTGTGTCAACTTTGACATCCCTTTTAGTAACATTATTTTCCATTTCTGACAATAGATCCCCCAAATTGTTACACACTGATCCATAAAGACTCATATTTCAGAGTCTCTTTTTTTGGGATTTATCCAGGTAGATCCACTCTTTGAAAAGCTCTCTTGTGCTTTCAGTTGGAGATCCATCTGAGTTTCCTCAGGCACATTACACTTCCATCAGGGTTGCCTCTTTACAGTGTGCAGAGCTGAAAGGCCCACCTGAGATCTCTGTCTCCCTGCTATACAGAGACATTCCTTATTTCTGTCTCTGTACCAGCCGTCTGCAGGAGACAGATGTGCCTTGACATCCTTATAGGCTGCAGGCAAGAGAAGAGATGCTGCAGATAGAGGAGAACTAAGATGGATGATGCCACATCATGACAGGTGACAGAGCAAGCAGAGTTTTCCGCTGTTTTTCTGTCTTCTGCTCCCTGTGTACTTAAACGAACATATTGTGACGACATAATACTCCTGAAACAATGCAGAGAACCTGCTTGTGTGTTGTAAATTAAGTTTTGTTTGGCAGCTCAGTCTTCGAAGCAAAGCCTGACATGTAAGGCTTGCAAGTTGTGTTTTGAAGTTAGCACCTTGAAAGACCTGTTTGTGTGAAGTGTAAATCAGTACACAAGGCTTGAGTAATCCTCCCAATCCAACTTTGTCTTGTCTCGTATGATTAAAGTGTGTTGTTGCAACAGTTTGCGGTCTTTTTAAAGCTGCCAACCACATGTTGAGATGCTCTGTAAGGGGGAAAACATTGGCGGTGTCTGTAACTTTAATGGAGGCCTGCAATTTAATGTTCTTCCCAGATTCCAGACAACTTCCTGTTTAACGTTTCTCCTTCCTGTTAGATCCTTTGTCACTGTCACCGTCGCAGTCGCTAAATCATTATCCCAGTAAACAGCACGAGCGGTCTTTGTTGTAGTTGTTTTCGTGTTCTCCCTCCGCCAGATTCTCAGATAAACGAGTCTCTGTTCAAAGTCGCGTGACCCGACAAACAATTTGCGGAGCATTTAAACAGGAAGCCATTATCCTGTTACGAAAGCTTGTCCCTCTTATCTCGGGGTGCACATCTGTAGCGCCCTCGCCGCTCCGCCTCTCCACCACTCCGCCCATCCAGTCCTCCTCCACAGGACGGTTCCAGCGGGCCACAGGATGTGCCCTATCTGTCGGTTTCCACCCATGGGATGCACACTCTCCCCAGAATGGCAGACGAACACACCCAGGAGCAAACCGGAGGAATTTTGTTTGTGCAACTGTAAAGATGACACTCTATTTATATACCCAGGCCATACGTATACGCCTCTACATGAGGATGAACTCCAGATGGATCTGTCTTTGTGAAGTCATGAAACAACTGTTAAATTGAGATTCATGACAGATGAATGTGCTCATACAGCAACCGAACATATATAAAGATCACCTGACTCATCCAGTTTTTATAGCTTTACACTTCTACGTGTTGCATTTTAAAATTTGTTTAATCTTTTACAACCTTAACTGTTAATAACAGCAAATGTTTTCATTGTGTTCAAATATGCGCGTGGTAAGAATGACACATCCTTTTTCTTGTTTCAGTAACAGTGACACGAGGAAGAGGAGGATGATTAGCAGTCGTAGAAGTAAGAACAGTGCCGACGCATATGTTTACGGGGCCTCAAGCCCCAGCAGTGGTGGAAAGTACTGTACATTTACTCAAGTACTATACTTGTACTTGTATAGGATTTATTGGCAGAAATGGAATATAATATTAATAAGTATGTTTTCATTACTGTATAATCACCTGAAATGCTTAGAATGAGCCCTTCATATCTACATAGGGACAGGTCCTCTTTATGGAGTCTGCCATGTTGCTCCACCATGTTTCTACAGTAGCCCCGAATGGACAAACCAAACACTGGCTCAAGAGAGATCCTTTAACGTTTTGTGTTACCTGATGGCCACCACAAGTTCTTCGGCACGCTTGGAAAGAAGAAGGCCTGTCTTACGGTCTTACGGCCTGTAGCACCGCACGCCACGCCCACCTTACACTGCACCCACGTCACGACAAACCATACCCTGTCACCTTTACCCTAAACCTATGTAGTTATAGGCATAGTGTGTAGGCCTGCAGTCGCCCCCTGCTGGCTGCAGGTTTAAGGTGCTTGGCTTCACTTTTCAGACCTGGAGTTTCCCACTGGTTATAATCTACAACCTCACCACTAGATGCCACTAAATCCCACATACTGGTCCTTTAAGTACAATTTTGAGGTACTTTACTTGCTAATTTCTGCTACTTTCTCCTTCTACGCCACTACATTTCAGATAGAAATGAACATTTTACTCCACTACATTTACTCTAGTTACTTACAAAATATAATCAACTGATAAACTGTGATTTATTATTATAGATTATTGTACTGCATTATTGTGTACCCAGCAGTATATAAATTAGTTGAAACCAGCCCCACCTTTGCCAGCTGCAACATTAAAGCTCTACTTACACATAATGCATCACAATTTATAATCCAATAATATCAGTGGTGCAATGTAACTAAGTACATTTACTAGTGCTGTACAGAAGTACAATTTTGAGGTACTTGAATTTTACTTGAGCATTTCTATTTTATGCTACTATACTTTTTACTGCACATGCCTTTCTGCATAAATGAGTACGTTTACTTGTGATACTTTCAGTACATTTTGAAGACAACACTTCTGTACTTTTACTTAAGTAACATTCTGAATCACAGAGCATTTTTAGACTGTGATATTTGTGCATTTACCTAAGTGAAAGATCTGAGTACTTCTTCCACCTCTGTATAATGTGCATTATTCTGAAAGTACAGTATTCCTATTAGTTGTGTAATTGTGTGCAGGTAGTAGTAGTGCTAATAGTACCATAGTAGTACTGTTGGTCAGTTGAAGTGAGCCACGGCCGATAGCACTCTGTCCATGTGTGATAATCCAATTTTACCAGCAGTTGGTCAGACATCTCCCAGCTGATAAAAGGTTTTGTCTGCCTGAAGCTGATGGATCTGATCAGTTTCTGCTCTGACGGCACGTCAAAGCTTTAAATTAAAGGTCTGAACTTTACCTTCAGCAAAACTCTCCATTTAAGGCTTATGATGGCTTTGATTTGCGTCTGTCAGCCTTTATCCTGGAAAGTGAGATATGAATTCATTCAGTATAAGGGAGCAGAGCTGCATTGTGTGTGTGCCGGTATGATGTGATAAAGGCTCATTGGTATTCTGATGAGCGCCGTAGATAAAGCCTTCTCCATTTGCCCCCAAGGATTTGGGGGGAATCCCATGGAGGTTTGTCCGCTGCTGAGGAGTGGTTGTGATTAGCATAAACGAGGCTAAATGTGATCCATGCAGGGCTGGCTGGGTGGCGAGGAGGACATCTTTAATTATTGGTTATGGTTCAATGCCCTGGGGCCTCCAAACTAGCAGTAATGCATGTTTATCCTATTAGATAGTGAGGTGGACTACAGTGATTCCCTTTAGTTCTTGTGCATTGTAGGCAGAGGTTTCTGTCACTGATTATATTATATTATTATATTATATTATATTTTTCACACACCTCCAATCTTTTTTCTTAGGTCAAGCAGATCCTAAATAAACCTTTGCAGATACTAGAAAGCTGACAAGAGTTTTTAGTACATCTTAGAAAGAAGTACTTTGATTGCATGAAGGTCTTCATCAGGCTTTTGATGAGGAAAGTATTTATCATCGAGGCGGTTGTAGTGACCTTGGCAGAGTTAATATTCAGCAATTAAAAACCTACTTTTAGGCCAGCTGCGTATTAAATATACAAAGGATTCAGTATTTCTATACCAGTATTTTAATCCTGGTTGCTATGTAATAAAATGAAACTTTAAATGAAGCGTTAACTGGGATGAATTAGAGACTGCATGGTAGGAGAAAAATCTACAAGGTGCGATAACACTGTTCAGTACTGCGAAAATGAGATCGCTTGCAATAAATACACAAATACTGAAGTGTGCATATTAGCTGTACATACTTTTTAAATACAGTTAGGCTACATGTTGTTTCTAGAGCAGCAACAGTAATGTCACCATAGAAACTCATTAATATCTCGCTGGGAAATGAATATAAAATGTTATAAAGACTGAAGAAGATGGACATCAGTCAGTATCAGCCCTTCCTCCTCTCCTCTGTCCTCCTCCCTCCGCTAATATGAACCACCACGGGTACCGCTGATAGAGGGAGGAGCTGCTTTGTTTCAGCCAGCTCCAGCTGAAGCATGTTATTTAATGCTAAATGCAGTATCTGTGAGGGTTTCCAGACAGTATTTTTCTTGTGTTGTTAATTGATTTACAATAGTACGTACAGTACATGCATACATTTGCAGAAAACAGCATATTTGCACAAATACTTGACAAATCTCCGAACAGATAAAAATGTGTTATTAATTTGCGATTGATCATGATTAAATATTATAATCAGTTGACCACCATATTTTACTGAATTCCTCTGAGATGCAGATGATTCAGGTTTTTACTCTATTGGTTGTTTTTTTATCCCATGACTTGACGATGGAAATTACCCCCTAAAACAACTACAATCTGTATTAAATCTTATGCATTTCTTTACTATTTAATTAAATTAAGAGGGGCAGTGCACATTAATAAACATTAGCATTAATACCTGTACATATGGCATAAATAGCTAAAAGGCTATTTGTTATCTGTCATCCCTGGACTACAAGAATATATAATTAAAATTAAACCAGTTCTGTAAATAATTTCTAAGCATTCAGAGCAATAACACAAAGATAACATTAATAATAGTAAAGACATAATATAGGACATCATCATGTGATATATTTTCAGGTATCTTTATCATTGTGTTGCTGTTTCATTCATTATATGTCACCTTGGCCAGATTCCTGCTGGATGTCTGCATTTTGCTCCCTATACAAACAGTTCTCCCTTTATTTCCCATCATGCTGCCTGAGCAGGGAGATGACAGAGTAGTTCAGAGGTACGGCCTGACGAACCGGCGCGAGCCTTATTGATGGATGATTTTGCAGCTCCTATTTTTGGCTTCCTGTTGAGCCTCCAATTCAAATATTGCCACCGCCAGCTGCCCGCTGATGATGCGACGCAACCAGCCGGCCGGTCACTGCACATTCGAGCCACATCGTTCTCCATTGCATGTAGCGTGAGGTGACCCCTGGAAAGAAAGATAAATATCCTACTGTCCATGGCGAGTAGCCCCCCACTCCCCTCAGGATTGATCATGCAGTCAGGCTAGTGCATAAGCAGTGATAGCCTGCGTACCACCCACTAAGTGCTCCTGTATGATTGATTAGTGCCCCTGAACAATGTGGTTCTTCTGAAACGGAGTCTTCACATATGAGTCCAAAAGTTTCATGCAGAATCTCATCAGCAGGAGTAAATGTTGTTTTTTATTTCACCAGTGTAACTTTAGATCCAGTGACAGCCGCTCTGGCCTCTGTCCCCTGACATTGAGTCTAACAATGAAGGATTGGTGGGACAAAGCCTGCATTGGATCAGCACGCAGGATCCTGCTTTGCAACATGATTTATTGATGTCCCTGATGGCATCAATGGAGGACTTCAACGAATGTCACCAGCTTCCTATGCATTCAACAGAGCCCTTATTCAGCTGGTTTTCCTGCATAAATTGCCCCTTAGGTCTAGGCTTAGGTAATGGAAAACAGGCAGCATTAGTCAAATAAATGATGACATAATCTCACGGTAATTTCACCTGGGCGTTGTTCGTCTCCATGATATTAGCATGTGCTATTCTGAGGTAATCAGCTGGGTGATATAGATAGTGAGGGCAACAGGTTGGTGTGAGTGATAACAGTGTGTCGCCCGACAAGGACAAACCTTTAATTCAATGTCACCAGTGAAAGGCAACACACATTTGCTGTTTTTGGTTTATTTTTTCATAATTTCATTTATTCTCAGCAAAACAATTTTGCCATACAGTTATGAAAACGTTATATAGTTCAAAATTATTAAATCAAAAATAAAACTTATTATTCTGACTGAAAAAAGGTGTAGGCTGAAGTCTTATCCTACCCTAAATCTACCCAAAAAGCAGTGAAATAAAAAACAACATTATGAATCAGAAGCAATTAGACAAAACAAAGCAGATCAATTGTCAGTCCTTTCTCAATATCGGTCAAAAACAAAGTATAAAGGAGTGCTGTTGTAGCTCACTTGGTAGAGTGGCACCCCATGTATCAAGGTTGGGTCCTTGCTGAATGCATCTCCCTCTTTCAATACTCTGTCAATAAAAACCAAGAAAGTCTCCAAAAAATAACACTTAAAAAGTGAAAAAAGCATAATAGACACTCTGACAGCCAGTTGATTAAAATGTTTAATTGCAAGTAATTTTTTATCTGTTCAAATTGTAACTTAAAAGGAGATTTGTCAGGTATCAACATGGGAGTGGACAAATATGCTGCTTTATGCAAATCTACGTATATATTTATTACTATAAATCAATTAACAACAAAAAAAAATGACACATATTGTCCAGAAACCCTCACAGGTTCTGCATTTAGTGTAAAAAATATGCTCAAATCATAACATGGCAAACTGCAGCCCAACAGGCAACAACAGCTGTCAGTGTGTCAGTGTGCTGACTCGACTATGACTTGATCCAGACTGCATGTGATTATCATAAAGTGGGCATGTCTGTAAAGGGAAGACTGGTGGGTACCAATAGAAACCATTTACATTCACATATCTTGAGGTCAGAGGTCAAGGGACCTCAGTTTTTCCTCACCAGGAGTGTTATTTAGCCTCCTTCCTGACAAGCTACAATGACATGGTTGGTACCAATGGATTCCTTATGATTTATAGTTTCGTGAAAGAAGTATCTTCACTCTAGCTTTAAAACTGAGCCCACTACAACCTAAAAATTACAAGTTGCGTTAAAGCAATCATTGGCGTTAAAACAAATTGAATGAATCATTTCTGTCATGTTAGTCATTTCTCAGTGTTGGTCACAAACTTTGTATTTCAGTTATTATGTTTTTTTGTCTCCCTGTGATCAAAGATTCAGACTCCTTGTTATTCGCCTCCTCTTTTGTGTCATCACTACTGAAAAAGGATTGTTTTGTGGGTGTTTTTTTGTGCTGGTGAGAAAATATCATGTCAGGCCAAAAACAGCCAACAGGCACAATGGTGGAAAAAAAAAATCATGCTGAATAGATGAGTGCTGCTGAGCAAGAATGTTTTTAAAAAGTGCCTCCTATATTCTTCTGTCTCTCACAGTTATTTTCCTTCGAGTGTCCTTTTTGGTCCTTGGGCTAATGTGTCTAATCCAGCCTCTTTGCTTTTGTTCATGTCTTATCACTGATGAAACACCCACACATCTCCTTACCCCTTTTACTCCCCACTGCACCTCTGGCTTCCTCATGTCACGTCCGACCTCGCTATTCTTCCCCCTTACCATCCAGTTTTCTCATGTTCTTCCCGATGCTTCAACTCAATAATGGATGTTCATAAAGCTCAATTCACTTCTCGGGCCTTTTCAATCATTTCTCTAGTTAATTCACTCGCGGTGCCTGCTTCCCCGCCGCTGCATGTCTTTGTGGAGGCCGGCCGCTCTGTCTGCGTTCACCCTGCTTACGCTCTCACTCCATCAGCTGGACACACAACTGTGGTGACAAATTACACCCATTTGCCTCAGTGCACAACACCGTGCATGTGTAAGAACACACAGATATTTATGTAATCCCTGCACAAACAGAAATTCAGCAATATACCACACTGTTATGGATTTCTTGTTTACAAATAATCTAGGTAGAAAACAGGTTACAACGCCATGATAGCTTATATATGGATATTTTCAGTATTTCAACAGACCTATCTGTGTCGTCTGGGCTGCTATAAGGCAGGTAATGTTGACTGACTTACTCTTTTAGCATGTTTCAGAGAAAAATGTGACATTACTATGTGACAGTAGATGTCACATAGTAGTGCTGTACATCATCTGAAAGCTGGGAGCCTGAAGATTAATTTGAGATGCAGCTCAGCACTGTTGTTCTAGTCATAAATCAGAAATAAACACAAATTAATTCATGATAATTAATTGTAAATGTGTATAAGGGTTTAAAACATTATGACTGAAGTATGTGATGGTCATCTCCATGCTCTATTATGTCTCATAAGTTGTTACAGCAATTTTTCAGTTGATACCATTTGTTATGCAGATTTGGTGCTAAATTTAACCATTTTTACCAATCAACAACTGATAAAAATGATTAATAATCCCACCAAAATGCCACATTAAGACGCCAAGACACAGAGAAACACCATAAAAAATCCATGCTGTCATTTGGGATCAAAAACTTTTGACATTTGGAGATTTCTACAAGAATTGCTTTTTTTGGTGATTGAATGGTGAGCACTTCTCAGAAACCCCTTTGTTGACAGTCTACCTAGGAAATCCTCTGAATGGTCCCGGTCTCCAGTTTGTGGTTGTAAAGTTTCATGAGGCTGGGATAATCTTAGAGGTCACCACAGGTCATTTTATACAGTGAGGTCAAGTTTCAAAAAAAGGTGTCATTACAATGAAATGGCTACTATGGAGACTAACGTCTTCACATATGAATACAGTTGAGCTCATTGGATCCACAAGAGTCTCAGCTTTACAGTGATACCTGTAAAGCAATTTCTGTAATTCAAGATTGTTTAGGGACCCCAGTATGCAGTATTATACTTAATGAAAAAAAAACTGCATGGTTTTTGCCCTAAACTGCATGTGATCATCATAACATGGGCTGTAGAGTAGAGACTTAACGTACCAGTATCTTCACTCTAGTTTTAAAACTGAGCCCATTACAACCTAAAAATTGCAAGTTGTGTTACGCTGTTAATGAAATTAGTGGCTTGAAAACAAATTTGCGTTAACACATCATTATTGCGTTAACTTTGTCCGCCCTAATGGAGCAAGTCCTCTTCACGGATCAAGCCGCCATGTTTCTATAGTAGCACAGAAGGAACAAACCAAACACTGGCTCTAGATAGGGCTAATTGTACCTCCGCGTTTTCGAGTCGGCCACCGTAGTTCTTCTACATGCTTGAAACACAGGAGAAGTTTCAGTTGATCACAATCTGCAACCTCACAGCTAGATGGCAGCAGATCTTACACATTGCATCTTTGAAAGATAGTATTTGAGATATTAATCCTATGATTTGGGGCTGCACGGGGGTGTAGTGGTTTGCGCTGTTGCCTCACAGCAGGGGGCGCAGGTCTGAATCCAGCTTGGGGTCCTTCTGTGTGGAGTTTGCATGTTCTCCCTGTGTCAGTGTGGGTTTTCTCCAGGTTCTCTGGTTTCCTCCCACAGTCGAAAGACAGGTTTCAGGTTAATTGATAACTCTAAATTACCTGTAGGTGTGAATGTGAGAGCGAATGGTTGTCTGTCTGGACTGGCGACCTGTAGGGTGTACCCCGCCTCCACCCAGTGTCAGCTGGGATCGGTTCCAGATGGTTAGATCCTATGATTTTGTCATAATAATGCTTTTATTTATTATATTTTTTTTTCTCTTGTCTCCCTTTCTTTGTGTTTTTGTTCATGTCCTGTCTCAGTATAGAATAATTTGTGAAATGTAATGTCTTGTGAGCATCTCAAAGGGCTTTATCCTCTAAATGTGTCCCGATGTGACCACTATTCACATTACAGATGATCAACAGTAGCCCACATACTTAAGCTTTGATATCTTGGGTTTGTCTGTGTTCCATTTCGCTGCCCAAAGGATCATCTTAGAAGAGACAAGCAGTCATAAATCAGGGATGGCCATGTGTGTTATCTCCTCAGATATGAGTCTGGAGTGGGCTCCGTGGATTGGAGACGTGACAGGCTTGGTTAATGGAAGACAGGGCCTGGACCCTCTTTCCTGGTAGTCTGCATGATTGAGGATGGAGGCATATGATTAATGATTTAGAGGCTCCGTTTAAATAGTCAGTGCTTTGGGGTTCGCTGGTGAACAAAGAGGACGGAGACGCTTTCTATGTCAAATAAATTTAAGATTACTGATATTGACAGTTTCCTGGGCTGTTCGTCATCATTTTCTAAAATATTCTGTCCCTTTCTACCCCTTTTCATTCTATATATCTTCAGCAGATTCATTTTCTCACCTATTTTCCGATCTCCTCCTTCTCTTGGTAATGGAAACTCGGTTTCCATAGTTACTGAGCACCATAGTTAAACGATGGCCACGACATTTGGGTCACATTTGTGGCTTTAGTCTCTGTGTGTTTTCTATGGCTTTTGCTTTTTTGGGGGGGTTTTATGAGCGTAAAAACAATGCAATATTAATTATTATTAATTGTGTCCCTCCAAAGCCCTCTAATGGAGAGACCTCATGAATCCCACCTCGGCACGTCTATGTATTTGGAGACTTTTCCAGGCCCATACCGTGTGTGCATCTGTAAGACCAACTGAATTGGCGTAGAAGGGTTAGGCAGCATTACAAAAAATTAGGTTTTGACAATATACATACTATATTGTGGCATTTTTGGGTTCTCTTAAATGGTTGGTAACACTTTATAATAACCATCATTTATAAATGGTAAACTGATTAAACTATTTTAACAGTTTATTGTTGCACACATATAACATTTTATATATTATATATAAGTATTTCTTAATGATTAAGACATACTTTGTAAACCAATGACATAGAATATAAAATGTCATAATGAGTGCAACAACAGTCTGTTACCAGCTATGATACAATAGATAATTTATAAAGATGATTATTTACTAATACAAAAAGCAATGATAAAATAACCTAAGTAATAGCATTCCTATAACTAAGTTTAATTAACTGGTGTCGTTATTATTATAAAGTATCACCAGCCATACTGTTGCTGTGGTTGCTGTCCTGCAGCCATAAACACTCAGCAGCAAACCACATACTGTATTTTAGAGTAAAATTTGCTAAAAACCACAGAGCCCAGCTGTTTTAGCAAATAACTGAGCCTTTTCATTTTACACCATCAGTAAGAATGAGTGCCACAGATGGCCACAGAAAGGGCTGGAAGATGGAAAGTGTCGAATCAACCTAACAGACTGTTTCATGGGATTTGTTGAAAATCAGAAAGAAAAAGAATAACACCAGCACAATAATGGGTTATACAAAATAAAAATATCATGAAAATGTGTCAAAATAACCGTCTTTATGCCGCTCAGCATCCTGTTGCAAAAACATGCTACGTGACCTTATTCAGACAGGAATTTAGATAATGTTAGCTTTGTGTTCCTGCATGTTCTGTTCTCAGCTAAATGCTTAGAAACCACCCGCTGGGAGCTCCACTAATGTGTCACATTATCTGTGTTTAACAGTGTCAATAAGGGATGTGGGGGGGGGATTAATATGCCTTTGCCTCTATGACTTTTCTTGCTGTCTGGATAACATACTGTAATAGGACCAATATTCCCCACAGACACCTGCTAATGACTTGTCACTACGCAGCCTCAGTATGGGATTGAGCTTGAGAAAGTGAATCTGTCAGATTCTCTGAGATGGCTTTAGCATGTTAAGTGGGGTATTTTGATGCTATGGCTGTCATGAATCTCTTCACTTGTTTAGTATTGAGCAGGAAGCAAGTGATGATTTCACTAGCTGCAAATTGTTGAATAAGTACATTTTAGAAAAATATTTTTAATCTATCAAAACACCTGTGAATGTATGAACTATGCCACTAAATTACGCTTTTTTAAGTGTTATCTGGAGATTGTAATTGTTATTTTATGACCATGGCAAAGAGTGAGCTGACTGAACAAAGCCAGTAGATCCTCCCAGTCTAATACATGCATGGGTGCACACAGTGGAACTAGTGAATAATGTAATTAAAGCAGCAATGGAGCAAATATGATTAACAAAAAGTAGCAGTCGTGCAGTCTGAAAACAGTTGTGTGTCTCCGTCAGCTGGTGCTCCTAATGGCATCTGCAAGATTTCACAGACCAGAGGAAAACAACCAATCAGAGCTGATCTGGAGTCCGTCGTCTCTGAGCAGCTGTCAGTCACTCACAAACTCTGATCAAACGATCAAACGATCGAACGATCAAATATGAAACAATATTCTGTTACCGTAATGCGGTAATAGCGGTAAAATGAGGAAGTTTGTGACCTAAATACTATTCTAAGTAAAAATACTAAGCACGGCCCACCAGCCTGAGCAAACGTTCTCATTTTACAGCTAAACAGTAACTACAAGATGTTTCTGAAAACCTTTGAGGTGAGAAATAGTCATTACACTAACATAACATTGATTCATATTTGATCAGCGCTGCCTAGTTTGACTGTTTGATTGGAGTTTACGGGTGATTTCCATCCGCCTCCACTGAATGAACAGCCAATGGGAACGCTCTCTCTCTCTCTGAAATGACCTGTGATTGGCCAAAGTCTCCTGTCTAGGTTTTTTAAAGCCTGAAAACAGAGCCATGAGGAGGTGCAGAAGTGTAGTTTTCTCTCAAAACACTTGAATTACAATATGCTGAAAGGTTATTATGGGATTTTTGCCCTGTGATACCGGAAATGTTCTACTTACTGCAGGATTAATATGTGACAAACACAGCGGTTCAGTAGATTACAGGCTGAGGAGAGTAAATTAATGTGAGACAAGGCTACACATCTCTTTTGAACACCAGAGCAGTCAGGTTGCACTCTCGTCTAGCTTTGCGTGGCAAGATCCTCAAAAGAAATGATGTAAAGACAGAGAGACATGCTGAAAAACACACCTACAGGGGAATAATAAATAGTTCATGAAGCTAAAAGGATATTCTACTTCATCCTGTGCTAATCGCCAGCTTTATCTCTCTGTACAGGTGTTCTAGCATTCCTAGCACTGCCAGTAGGACTGGTGTCATCGGCCCAGCAGCTGTACATCAGCCAGACATCCCAGGACTCTGTCTCCATGGCAGCCGCCCACAGCAGCCCCCTTTCTGCCCCCGAACCTCCCCCCCTGGACTGGCATCAGGACGGCTCCAGTAGCGGGGAATGGTCATCCAAAGGAGGCACTCAGCCATCAAACATCATTCTCCCAACTGTCACCCTCCACCCCCTGGCCTTGCTCCACACAACCCAGACTTCCAGCCTGGCTCATGACGACCCTCCCGTTCATGACGTAAACACTGTGAGCACTGAAAGTCATGTGAATCAGCCCCTGGAGCCGAGCTCTGATACTGTAATGCACAAATTGGTCAGCGTACCTCAAGTCCGTAACCCAGTTACTGTCAGCACTAACCAGGCCAGCAGCACAGCGGTCCCAAATATAGATGTGGAGTCTACTGCCAGAGGAGCGCCAAACCCCTCGGCCCCTCTGTTCATCTCTGGATCAGACAGAGGCGATACGCTCACTGCACACCATGTAGAGCCTCAGAAGCTGAGTGTGGAGGAACCCACCGACCCCAGCCGGCAGCGTGTTCCAGATCTGGACCACCCCTCCCTCCCCTCTACATCAATGAATGCTGACCTTGCATCAGGCCTGAAACTCAGGGAGCATGCTCGGGGTGCCCCGGAGCTGGCCGCGCACCACGCCATCACCCTAAGGGAGGTGCATGGAGTGAATGAGCCCCCCACTGATGGACTGGTGATAGGGACGAAGGAAGGGTCTGTGACACCAGTTGAAAACCCACCTGAGAAGCTCGCCTCCACCGGATCAACTCCAGCGCTGTCCACTGAGCCTCCAACAACCATGCCAAACACCTACGCTACACCCAGCGAGACCACCACTGAGGAGGTTGTTCAGGGTAACGGCACAGACAGTGCCCCTCTGCGACACAATGTGACTGCATACGGCGGGCTGCTCTCTAACAGCAGCTCGGTCGAGGAGACGCCTGCTCAGGGGAACAGCTCGGAGCCCCCTTCCACAGCCAGTGGGAACTTCCTGAACAGGCAGGTGCCCGCCACCACCCAGGACCCCTGGACGCCTGGCAACAGCTCAGGCCCCACCGTTGACTCCCCGCTGTCCCGCATGACCATCTGCTTGAGCAGGATGGACATTGTGTGGATTGTCCTGGCCATCAGTGTGCCTGTGTCCTCATGCTGTAAGTAATGTTAGCGCAGCGTAAAAACAGTGAAATCAATTGTTGAAAAAAGTGCCACATATACTTTAGAGTTTGGCCGACCTTGACTTAAAATCTATTAATGTTACTATCATAAAAAAAGATCTATTTAAAGGAACAGTTTAAGAAGTTGGCTCATTTTCTGTATTGCAGATTGAGAAAATCGATACCATTCTCTCGTGTGTTATCAATCTACTTATTTCTTGGAAAGAAAGCAAAGTATTTGATGAAAATGTCCTTCAGGGAAATTTTCACCCGATGCCACCCTACAGTTAATTTTGGAATAAAATGTTGTGATTTATTCATTTCACACCCTCACTTTTCTTCAACTTTCCTGGTTAACACTTGTTTCCGTAAGTGATTTTGCCCATTTTTTAGAGTGGTTGGGGGAACCTGCGAAAATCCAAAATATGTAAAAATAAATAAATAAATAACTCTATGAATAAATAAATATGTATGTGCCCAAAATAATATTTAAAATAAATGTAGGTATTAATTTTTTTCTCTTTACTTACTCTTTTTTTATTTTCCTTTGTATTAATTCTCATATCTATCTACTCCTCTATTTAATTTTCCCTTTTATTTATTTATTTGTGTTGACTTTTAAATATATATATTTAGTTTTGCATTTATTTTGTATTTATTTTAAATTAATGTATTTATTATTAAATGTTATTTATATATTGTTTATTTATTTATTTATGCATAATTTTCCCTTTGCATTTCCCCCTATTTATTTACCCAAACCTATTTATTTCTGTGTTCTTCATCCTTTTTAAAATACATTTCTTTTTTGGTAAATTTAATGGAATATTTATTTATTTATCAAGCCATTTATATATTTATTTATTTATTTACTTAATATTATTTTAGACACCCATCAGGATTCGATCCTGTTGTGTTATATTGGAGAAAGTGCAATAGTTTAATAACAGCAAGGATGGGACAGTATTTTTTGTTGAGCTGTAGAGTTGCACCTTAGGTAAAACGCTGTTTTTTTTTTTCTTTTTGGTATTTTATTGTGTTGGAGATGGAGAAATACAGATTTTTGATAATAAATAGTTTCCCTGAAAATGTCTTACTGAGAGACTGACAGCTTTGTTGTGTTCGATAGCTCAAAATTACTACAAGGCACACCCACCAGTAGCCGTTTCAAACAGTATTTTAGGGCGATATTTTTCCTTTCAACCACAACGTCTTGTAACACTGTCATGTTGTCGTGAAACATGACAGCCTCTACCTGAGCGGCCGGTGTGGGCGCTTTCAGAGGCTATTTGAAGTAGCAGCTCTTTCAGTCTCTGTGGCTGCTAACCCCTCATTTTCCTTTCCCGTCTCTGCCCGCTCTAGCTGTGCTTTTGACTGTGTGCTGTATGAGGAGGAAGAAGAAGTCGTCAAGTCAGGAGAACAACCTCAGCTACTGGAACAACGCCATCACCATGGACTACTTCAGCCGGCACGCTGTGGAGCTGCCCAGAGAGATACACACTCTGGAGAGTGAGGTACAAACTACTGGCACACTGATACTCTTCCAGTGTACACAGAGGTGGAGGCACATTAACTTGACCATCAGTCAGCAGAATGGTTTTTAATGAGTATGGAGACAATAAGAGGATCCACCTCCCCTGTCATCAAGCCTCGAGCCCTGCTGAAGCATGACACTGTATCACTAAGATTACAGAGATGCTGTTTGAAACAAGCAAGAAAATTCATTTCTCTGCAGGGAATCTAATAAGATTACTTCATAGTAGTTTGTTTTTCACATCTAGTAAATATATTTTTACTGTTATTATGAATGCATACTGTTGCTGAATTCAAAAATATGGCATACTTATTCAAACCAATTTTTTAGTAGTAGTAGTAAGTACAGTTTTTAAACCGTGTACCAAACTAATGACAAGCTCCTAAAACAGCTTTATGTGTTGAGCAGGGCTGTAGCGACCAGTCAGGACACTGGGATTGTGTCTTCTGTTATATTTTTGGGGACTTTAAAGGGTTTGATATGCAACTTTTTATTTTTAGGTTGTAGCGGGCTCAGCTTTAAAGCTAGAGAGGAGATACAGGTATCATAAACTAGAAAACATGAGGAATCCATTGGTACCAACCGTGTCATTTTTTCGAGGAGGAGTATAAATAACGCTCCAAAGCTCTAAATGTTGGTGAGGAAAAACTGGCATGGCCATTTTCAAAGGGGTCCCTTGACCTCTGACCTCCAGATATGGGAATGTAAATGGGTTCTATGGGTACCCACCAGTCTCCCCTTTACAGACATGCCCACTTTATGATAATCACATGCAGTTTGGGGCAAGTCATAGTCAAGTCAGCCTGTTGGTCTTTAGTTTGCCATGTTATGATTTCAGTATATTTTGTTCAACAAGGTACCTGTGAGGGTTTCTGGTTCATATTTTTGTTGTTAATTGATGTCCAATAATAAATATATGCATACATTTGCCTAAAGAAGCATATTTGCACACTACCATGTTGATAAGAGTCTTAAATACTTCACAAATCTCTCTTTAAGGTACATTTTGAACAGATTAAAACAATGTTTGATTAATTTGTGAATAATTGCAATTAACTATCAATAGTTATAAAATATTTTAATTGATTGAGAGCCCAAAAAAATTCAAAAACACAGCACATAGTTAGTTGGTAGCTGATAGCGGGTGGTGTTCTGCAGTGGTAATCTGGACTCAGTATTTCTGTGTTCCTGCCTGCAGGCCTGATGATGATCTTACATGCCAATTAACACTATTTGTGTTTTTTTGTGTTTAGCATGCTGTATGTTGCTGTGAGCATATTTAATTATTCAAATTATAGTTTGACCACAGAGAATACGGTCTGCTAAAGATGTTCTACAGTCTCATGTTGGTTTGAAAAATCACATATAAATCTTTTGAGATGTTGCTAATTGGCTGTTTTTGTAGTTGAAAATGCGAATATGCTGCAGAAGGTCTTTTCCAGTGTTTGATTTTTTTGTGTTTATTTCTGCAAATTTTCAAATGATATTTGGTCTCTATCATACTGGGAAAAATAAGATATGATTTGGATCAATTGCATCTGCCTAGTTTTTAGTGCATTACAGCGCCATCTGGTGGAAAAGATTGTATATAACACTGGTATCATTTTTAGGTCTACCTCCTCTTTTGCACATCATTTTGTTCTGTTTCTGTTTGCATGGGTTTTTTTTTTTTTTTTTATCAGTCTTTCCAGTGACCATTTTACTGTCTCCTTTCTTTCGCTCCTCATCCGTTGCTCAATTTGCATCCCTATGCCGCCCGTCAGGAGAGGGAAGCTGAGGTTGGATCATGTGTAGGATGCCCCTGGTGACACCCAGGTGTTGTTCCCACCCTTCCCATCCCTGCTTCACCTGTCTCTGTAGAGCAGCAGCGTCATAGCTTCTCCTGGGTGCTTTAGATAAATGACAGCGCTCCAGGAGACATGATCATAAAAACCTAAATGAGTTTGATTTGATTGGATCTTGCTGATAAAATGACCTTGTTTCTGCTGTAATAGAAATCATTTAGTGTTTCACACCTACCTCCCTCCTCCAGTACCACCTTATTACTGCTGACTCACCATCAACAACCATCCCCCCCTACATTAAGACCCTCTATCCTCTTATTTCTTCTGAGTCGTCCCTCCCTTTTACATTTTCCCTCATTGTCACATATCCTTAAAAGCCCCTGGGAGCACCAAACCCATATTTATGTCTTCACTTCCACACTAGACTGCCTGCTAATTGCCTGTAGAGTGACTTACATACAGTAGACTGCAGCGTGCGCCCTAATAGTGAGCCATCATGAATCACAGCTATTGTTTTAACACTTAGCCACTTGTGCTAATTCCTTTTCTGCATGTGCATTTGCAGGATCATGACACCTGTCTACCCCCTAACGGAGACTACAGCGGCAGCAGCGTGGTCCTGGTTAACCCTTTCTGCCAGGAGACCCTCTTCATCAACAGAGACAAAGCTTCTGCCATCTAGAGACAGAAAAAATTTTATAAATGTGGTAAATATTCAGAGACTTTATATACTGTATATGACAAACACAAACCTGAAAGAGGAGTGACGTAAACAGACACTATTTACTATGAGGATGCACCTGCATATTTTTCTGATGTACATTTTCTACAAAAGGCTTAATTGTGATAAAAGGTTTTTATTGTCTTTATAAAATTACAGAGTATATGTGGTTTCGTTTCATTACAGTGGCTTGATGGTGGGTGCACTGTGGATGTCGCCACATGAAATCTGCTTTAGAGAGAGAGAGAGACGTGCTATGGAAACATTAAAGCTGTTCCTTGTCATTTTATTTTTTCCTTTAAAATCAATACTTATAGCCTGTTGAACTTGAATATACCACCTACGTTCTTGGGGGGGAACAGAGATACTTTATGTGGGATCAGGACTCGTATTTATCAAACTGAGAAATACACTTAACGGACCAGTGTGTCAGATTTTGGGGGCTCTATAAGCAGAAATGGAATATAATATTCATAGCTGTGTTTTCATTCGTGTATAACTGAGTTGTTGAATTGTTGTGTTTTTGTTAGCGTAGAATGAGTCCACCATGTTGCTCCGCCATGTTTCTACAGTAGCCCAGAACAGACAAACCAAACACTGGCTCTAGAGAGAGACTTTTATGTTTTCTAGCCAGTCAGAGATGTGGTTTTACTCTACTGTAGCTGCCCCATTGTTTGGTCTTTTTTTTTTTTTTTTATAAAATCCTTACATTTTACTGTACAGTTATTGAAATTAACAACAAAATAGTAATACATGAATAATAATAATAATACACTTTATTTAATGCATGTCTGATGATACCTAAAAATGCTTTACTTGACTTTTGTTGAGTAAAATAGAACCAAGAAAAGAAATGTATTTAGCACAATGCAACAGCACAACAGAGCAGAACAAAGTCAAAATTCAGACATTTTCAAGTGGCTATTGTCAACATTTTTATTATATCAATCAGTAATTTCAATAGCACCTCATCAGGAAATTAAATCAGGTTTGAAGAAAGTGTGTAACATTTTGGGGCATCTATTGGCGGAAATTGAAAACAATATTAATTAAGTATGTTTTCTTATTATCTGAAAATAACACATAACAATTTTTGTTACCTTAAATGACTCGTTTATGTCTACATATGGAGCAGGTCCTCTTCATGGAGCCGGCCACCATGTTTCTACAGTAGCCCAGAACAGACAAACTAAACACTGGCTCTAGATCAGACACTTCTTCACTACTAGTTTTTCCACGCGCTTGGCACATGAGAGCTGGTTGCAATCTGCAACCTCACCACGAGATGCCGTCCAGTCCTATACACTGCACCTTTAAAGCAGTTCTAAAAAGGTTAGAGATACATACTGTATATTAAACAGGAATTAAATAACGGGAAATCGTATGACATTAAAAAGTTAACTGCTAAATGGAGCAGGGAAGAAATTCTGGGTAAAGTCAGAGGAATCATACAATAAGGTGTTTTGTGCCACACTGACAAGCACAGACAATGAGGCTGCATGGGAAGCGATCACAAACAACATCAAAAAATGGAAATCAAATACAATATTCATATCTATGTTTTCATTAGTGTAGCTTAGAGTGAGCTCTTCATATCTATATAGGGAGCAGGTCCACTTCACAGAGTCTGTACTCCGCCATGTTTCTACAATAGCCCAGAACTGGCAAACCAAGCTGGCTCTAGAGAGATACTTTTGCATGTTTATGTTACCTGAAGGCCACCGTAGTTCTCTGACATGCTTGTGAAGAAACTGTGGTATTGCCAGCTGTGGTTTGACATCCATTGCTCCTGAAGTATTATTACATATAGGATCTCTTGTTGGGAGTACGGTCTAGACCTGCTCAGTATGAAAAGCATATTGAGATAGCTTCTGTTATGATTTGATAGAAATAAATTGAATTGAATTATGGTAAGGATGGCGTCTTAGCGAGGTGAACACGTTACCACAGTTTTGCATTCGGTAGCCCACGTTACTGCAGTCTTGCAAAGGGAGGAGTGAGCAGAGGGATACTCAGCTGGTTGCAATTTGCAGCCACACCATTAGATGCTGCCAAATCATACACACTGTCCCTTTAAGTTTGTTCGTAAAAGTGAAGGATTTTTACTTCCAACAAGCAGTTTGATGAATAGGGGCCCAGATTTCAATGGTTAATTTGAGCAGAATATTTGGGTGATTTTGAGTCTGCGTCTCGCACTTTTAGGAGATGTCAATCAAATGAAACTGACATTAAATGGCTTTCCTCCTCATGTGTCACCAGCTTCTCTTAAGAGGGACCACATAGATGTCTTAATTCCTTATGTTGGCTTTTATATATATATATATATATATATATATATATATATAACTATCAGTATGTGCGTGTGTGAATGCCCTGTTTGTGCATGTTAGCATACTGTGTGGGAGTGGATGGATGAGTTCAAATATGCTGCCCCCCCTTAACCAAATATCACTGTTACTTTAAGTCAAACAAGACTTTGTATCACTTTCAGCTAAGTTTCATCTGTTTCTCTCTTTGTGCGTGTCTGTTTGTCTCTTGTCTGTATCGTGGAGTGGCTACTGGTTTTAGCCCAGTTTGAGAAAGAGTTTCTCAGCGCTGTAGGAAACAATTAGACCAACCTTGCTACTGTAAATGTCTCCCTCCATAAATAATGTGTTTGTCCATCAATGCAAACTGTGTTTGTTGAAATGTTGAATGATTGTGAGTCAGTTGCTGGACCACATATTATGTGTCAAAAATCTTGACCAACAAAAACACTGAGATAAATAATGTATGCTGAATATTTACTGTGAGCACATACAGAGGCAGTTTAATTAATAAGAGTGTTTAATTATTAAACCTGTGGTCCTTCTATCATCAATTTTAATTTGCATCGCTGCAGTTTTATTCAATAAACAATGCTGCCTGCCTCTATCGTCGCTAAAGATTTTCTGCATAGTGAATGTTGTTCTGAAATCACTGATTCAAAAAAGTGATGGTGAATAACACTGTTAAACATATTGGTATTTCCTGCATTGGATGCTCACAGCTGGGCTTCTTGTTTTGCACGCTCAAAAGTGGATATTTTACAAAATGTTCAGTGGCACGGTGGAGCAGTGTTCAACATTATGTATTTTTTGTACTGTAGTATACACTGTACTTTTTACTGCTGAGCAATAAAACAAAGAAAAAACATGGACTGATATGTTTGATCTGATTTATTCTGTTGAAAACTGAATTTAATCAACTGACATTTCCTCATATTGCCATGGCAGATGGATTCTAGGCATTTGTTTTGTCAAGTATTAGACCTACTGTATTATGGAGGATGGAACCTGCCAAAATCAAAAATGAATAAATAAATAACTGACTCAGTAAATAAATAAATATGCCATTTAATGTAGCATGAAGTGTATAAAGAAAAGGATAAAGAAATAAATGGGAAAATAAAATGAGGGAGTAAAGAGTAAATCATGCATAAGTAAATGCATACATGAAATTTGATAATTAATCAATATGCTTAAAGTAAATACAAAAATATATATGTAAATGCAAAAATTATTACATTCAAATATTAAGAAAATTATAAAAAACAAAACTGAATACATGAGTGAATTGATAGGACAATCATAACAAAGGTAAGTAAAGATTGATATGTATGTATGTATTTATTTATAAAGTAACTAAATAAGCAAATAAAAGAAATATCAGTTTATGTCACATTTCATCAATTAATTAATGCCCACATTTATTTTTGGTACATTTAATAGCATATTTATTTATTTATTTATTTATTTATTTTTGGCAGGTTCCATCCTCCATCCTCTATCATATTTGTTAGTTATATCATACTCGCTGGTTTACTATATAACAAAGCAGAGTAAACAGTCTTGCCGACCACAGCACATCCATTGATGCAGTGAGCTGGAATTTTCTCTTTGTGCACCAGTGCTGCATGTGGTCAAGTGACCTCCAGCTCTGGGAATATGACGTCAGTTCAATAATCTGTTTACAAGCCTGCTTCACCGCTGAGGAGAGGCTTAATTTGGTGTGAGTGTTATGAACAGAGTTGTAGGCCTGTTCAAATCTGGTAAAACATGACAATTCAACTTTTGAGAGTCTTTTTGTGCCCATATTTGAAAATCTTTACATGTCGGATCTTATACTGTTTGGCAAGTTTGGTCACAATACAGTATATGCAGCAGTTTAAAGTTTGTTTAAAAAGGTTTCTTCTAAAAAAAAAAAAAAAAAAAAAAAAAAAAAAAAGGCTAAAAAGTTTGTCTTCAAATTAAAATTGAAATAATAGTAGTAGTAGTAGTAGTAGTAGTAGTAGTAGTAGTAGTTGTTGTTGTTGTTGTTGTTGTTGTCATACTGAAAAATAAATCATGGAAGATTTTTTTTGGATCCATCCAAAACTTACCAAAAATGAAATATTAAGTTCAAAATAATAATTAACAAATACTACAACCAAACACAACATATAACATATGCCCATTAATATGGAAGGCTAATAGATAGATAGATAGATAGATAGATAGATAGATAGATAGATAGATAGATAGATAGATAGAAAATGGTAACTCACAGTTATTACACATTAAGTTGTAAGTGTTTTAAGTGTTTTTAATTCAACATTATGAATTAGAAAGTCAAAAGTTATGACTTGGTATTTCACAAATGTTTAACAGAAAATAAGAACATGTTTGTGGTGGATGTCGGGCATGTTGTCTGCAGCTAAAAAAAAAATGAGATGATAAACCAAAAGTCTGATTTTAATTAAAGGTTAGAGGATAATAAATCAAAGTTATTAGGTAACTAGTAACTAGAGACATAATTATGATTTAGCCTGAATTTTTTTCCTTATTATCTTATCATTTTGATGTACAATCACTTATTTTAATTATTTAATGTATTTCTTTAACCTTTCACCCATTTCTTTAAGTTTTCATGTACCCAGAGGTTTGTATTCTCATATTATGCAACTTTACACTTTCAGCAGCTGCAGTTAGTTTGTAGGAAAAATTTAAAAATAAAAAAAAAAAAATTTAATTTTAAAATTATTGAATGAGTCGTGATGTATCATTGTAGATCAAGGCACTATATGGAAAACCTTATATTAGAATACTCCTTAAACATGCATGAATTAATAACTAACAATAAAACAACCTAAATGGGGTATTGTTTTATTTTTATAATTTTATTATTAATGGTATTATTTGCTTTGATTTATTTATGGCATGTTGTAACATTGTTTTGAAAGTGCTCCAAAATAATTCCAAAATAATGTATTTGTTGCCCATTGAATTTCTGTTCTGCTATAATTTACTACTATTTTACTATAATTTATATACATTATATTTAATTCCTGCAACTACTACTACTACTACTACTAAGAAGAGTCCTATATTTGAACCAAAAAGTAACAAAAACATAAATATTTCTTTTTTTTCTTTTTTTTTTATTATGCTGAATGAAATATAAAATATTTTGTTTAAACAGGATGTTTTTAAAAAATGAAGTACAATAAAAATAAAATGAAATGTAACAGATTTATAAGGGATAACTGACTAATATTGTGACTTTATTTTTTTGTCTCATAGTATTTTATTTAATTTTAATCCAATATATTTTTGCATTTGGCTTTAATAGGATATTTTTTAGTCAGAAAATGAAATATGACTGATATTGTGACTTTATTTTTTTTTTTTGGCCATAATATTTAATTTTGATTTAATTTAATTTTTATCAGTATATTTTTGTTTTCAGTTTTAATTGGATGCTTTTAAAGTTTAAAGGGAGTAAAAATAAAATGAAGCATGACTCATTTATATGACAGAATTGAACTTCCGGTTCATGGTCGATGTCTTTCCGGGTTACGGTACGGATTTGTCAAATAGCCCGTGCATGGCATGGTTGTCAGGATAGCCATCGATTCAGCCAGAGATTCGGGGTGGACATTTTTATCAGTCTGTAACAGAAGTTAAACAGTCAGATTAAGGGGTAACGCCATCTTTTCTGGCCGTCTCAACAGCTGTCCTCACTCTCAGAGAGCAGATTTTCACATTTGTCATTGCTCGGTTAGCTCACTAGTTTAACGCTGCTCTTTGAAAATGGCGGATCTACCACCAGAGAAGAGCCTGGACGATTTCTTTGCCAAGCGGGATAAAAAGAAGAAGAAAGAGAAAGGAAAGGGGAAGGAGTCCGCCGCTGGGCCAACGTCGGCTGTGGTAAAAAAGACCAAGAAGGAGAAGGAAAAATCGACGAAAAACGACAACCAAGACGCACAGATTGAAAAGGTAACCGAAGCTAACGTAACTTTTTTTTGCCGAGCATATTTTCCAGATACCGGTGTCGTGTCAAATTTTGCGTTCCCAGAAGCAGCCTGCTTCCTGCTTAAAAGTAGCCGGCCTTTTCACACCTCTCTAACGTTTTTTCACCTTTTTATTAAGGAAAGCCATACACGTAATGGATATGTCGACATGAAGGGAGGAAACGCCGGTTGCTAGCTAGCATATGGTTTCCCTTGGCACACGTTAAGATGATACACGAAATTTAGCACGACACCCATTTTGCGCTTTATTTTTCTAGCCTTTACTCCCGTTCTCTGTCACAATATTACCTAGATGTAACCGTTTGAGGCCAACTTTTGTGCTTATGTACTGTTAAAGGCCTTGTGTGTGCATGGGGAAGCTGTCATCCCTCTCTTTGTATCGTGGCTGTCCAACTAGGCCGAGCCGCCATTTGTCACAAGTTTTACCGGGTTGGCAGCCTTTTAGCTTCCAAAATGGCATATTTATGATGGTGTAACCAAGGTAAGTTATCTTTTATAACGTTAAATAACTTGTCACGTTGGCGGGTCACGTTGATCCAAACTGTTATGGCTTGTGTAACCATTTCTTGGGATAACCTGGCTAGCAGAAGAGCCTCGCAATTTTAAGCATTATAAATCATACCAATGTATTTTACTGTATTGTTCTGAGAGATACGCTTCCTTCTGTCCAGGAGGATGAGGAATGGAAAGAGTTTGAGCAGAAAGAAGTTGACTACAGTGGGCTCCGGCTCCAAGCTTTGCAGATAAGGTGAGAGTGAAATATGTATGTGGTTGTCATGACTCCTTGTCCACCTGAGGAGTTTTCATTTGCACGACAATGACTGGTCCTCCATCTTCCATGCTTAATTTTTTTTTTTTTTTTTTAACAACCAACTGTATCACTGTCTGCAAGCAAGACAGGCAACATTTGCAAAGGAACTTATAGGGAACATATGAGAAACACTTTTGCAGTGCTTGTGCACATACATTTGGGTATTCTCGAGTGCCCACCAACTAACAAACAACAGGTTAGGTTGTTGATAATGAACCGTTTAGCCGATAATAGACGTTAAGCATTTTAAATGATTAATCTGTTTACGGTTAAAAGACATATTGATAATTAATTAAAGAGTTGAGAAAAATGCAGAGGAGTGGCTCATCACTTAAAGGAGAAAAGCTGGTCCACCTTAAGAGAGAGCTGACGCAGATACAGGAAGTTGGTTCTGGACTAGCTTGTATTTAGCATTTACTCACCAACAAATAAACTGTACACACTGTCTGCTACAGCTACGTTCACAGCTATAACGCCACCAACAAACCCACACTCACCGCCGCCACACACACACACACACACATGGTCTGTCGGAAACTTACTGAAATTACGCTACAGCGGGCACAAAGCCACAGGCAATGCTAGCAGCGGCTAACATGGTACAAACACACCCCCCACTATCGTTAATCCAGGAAGACACACAGCTGACAACCTGCTAAACAAAACAAAAGAAGAAGAAGAAGAAGATATTCCTTTATTAGTCCCACAGTGGGGAAATTCAGTTTTACACTCTGTTGTTCACACAGTTCATATACATGCGTCAATGGAGAGATGTCAGAGGGAGGGGGCTGCTCCTGACAAGCGCCCAGAGCAGTTGGGGGTTTGGTGCCTTGCTCAGGGAGAGGTAAACTGGCACCTCTCCAGCAACCAGTTGGTCTTGGTCCATGGGGGACTTGAACCGGCGTCCTCCGTGTCCTAACCCAGTCCTTACGGACTGAGCTACTGCCGCCCCCACAAAAAATGTGCGGCAGAGACTTTTACTGGGAAAGTGGCTGCATGTTACAACACTACACGCAGCACAGTGGCTGCTAACGCTCCCGGATGGTCAACTGGAGACAGTGAACGCAGCACCTGGCTGCTACAGCAACTCTCCTGAGGGTGAACTGTTGACTCAGTTGTCTGTTGTGCTCGTACACTGCAGCTGGCGCACTGCTGCATGCGAGTCACAAATCTTGTTGGTTAGCGGTTAATAATCAGTAAAGGAGAGTTGGTTATCAGTTAAAAATATCTAAAGATGACAGCCCCATTTCTGGGATATTTTGACTTTGATTTTCAGTGAGAAGTGGAGACGTGGCGTCCATCCATCCATATATACAGTCTGTGGTTAGTGTATGTGACCCCCACTGGCTAGCTCATGGCTGCTGCTCTGCACTGTGCCTCTGTCAGCACTGTTGGCTGTGAACTGTTGCCATGTTGAGAGCAGTGGCGAGGCAATAGATATGCTCTGAATCTTGTATTAAGCACCTTTTTAGAAGAAGAAGAAGAAGAAGATAGTCCTTTATTAGTCCCACGAGGGGAAATTCAATTTTTAAACTCTGTTGTTAACTTATACACGGTACATGCAGACCTGAACACACACATGCACAAACATGCAACAATGGAGAGATGTCAGAGTGATGGGGCTGCTCCTGACAAGCGCCCCGAGCATTTGGGGGTTTGGTGCCTTGCTCAGGGGCACCTCGGCAGTGCCCAAGAGGTAAACTGGCACCTCTCCAGCTATCAGTTCACACTCAGTTCTTGGTCCGTGGCGGGACTTGAACCGGTGACCCTCCGGTTCCCAAGCCAACTCCCTACAGACTGAGCTACTCCCGCCCCCTTTTAACGATAAATTAATATATCAAAATTGTTGGTGATTATTTTTCTGTCAGCTACTTGTTGCAGCTTTATTCTTAAATGAATAAATAAATCAAATCCAAGCAGATCTCTGTCAAACCAAGGAGGTTTGTAAAAGAGGAAAATACTTCTTAGATAGCTTATCATGGGCTCACCTCAATTGCCTTCTGGCTGCTTGCAGTGATGAAAAAGAGGAGGAGGAGTACGAGAAGGAGGAGGTTGGTGAGGACGGAGAGATCATTCAGCTCTCTGGAGACAAAGTGTCCGGTCCCTGGAACAAGTCTGGTGTTGCTCCGCCTCCTGCTGCCGCACCTGTGGGTGAGTAGACCGACTTCAACACTTTCGTTTTGTTCAACATTTGTTTTTAAGGGTCAGGAATTAACAGTCATGGGATGAACATACCATCATGTTTTTAATTTGTTTTATCGTAAGATAATCATGTACACAGCAGTCATAAGCCTCTAATTATTAATGTGTTTTGAGAAAATGGAAAATAATTTGCCCCCGGAAAATCAATTTCTAACTGGTGTGATTTTAATGATTACAGAGGAAGTAGAGGAGCCTGAGTCGAAGCCTGCTGGTGTATATCGGCCTCCAGGGGCTCGGCTGTCCACCAACAGACGAGCTCCCACCCAGGGGCCTCCTGAGATCTTCAGTGACACACAGTTCCCCTCTCTACTGTCCACCGCCAAGCATGTGGAGACTCGCAAGTAAGTGGAGTTCACTGACAGTAGTTTGTATAAAGGAACAATGTGTTACATTTCAGGGGATCTGATCTGATAATCATAACTATGTTTCCAGTAGTGTAAAATCACCTGAAACTAAGAATCAATGTGTTTTTGTGAGCTTAGAATGAGCTCTTCTTTAGGGTGCAGATCCTCTTCAGAGTCCACTTGTAGTTAAAGTAAGTGATGCCACTCATTGGTTTGTGGACTGCTGTTTAGAAGCATTTTGGTTGTTGTTGCCATCTGGGTCTTTTTTTTTTTTTTTTTTTTTGCAACCAGATGTGATACGAGAGAGTGGTGCAAAGAACAACCGAATGCTGAATAAGCCATTTTCATTTGACCAAAAAGGTTGCAATTAAATTTCATGAACTAAAAACACACTGTGAAAGGGTTAAAGTTGTCTGGACAATGCTGTGGTAGTGACCTGTCAATCACAAGGTAGCCACGCCCTAAAGCATACCCTGCTGTATGGTCTACTTGACTCAAAATGGAACCATAATTTTACTAAATGATCATCATGCTGTATTGAAACTTCAAACTAGTGACTGAGACCTTACACTCATGTTTTCAGTGTTCACTGAGGTAATAAATAAAGTGAGAAGTAGGCTCATTTTCTCATAGACTTCTATACAATCAGACTTGTTTTTGCAACCAGAGGAGTCGCCCCCTGCTGGCTGTTAGACAGAATGCAGGTTTAAGGCACTACAGCATTGGCTTCACTTTTCAGCTGCTGTGTTGCAGCACCATGTTTCTACAGCAGCCCAGAGCAGACAAACCAAACACTGACTCTAGAGAGAGCCTTTCGTGTTTTCACTTTACCTGAAGGCCACCGGAGTTCTCTGAAATGCTTGTGAAACTGCCGTAATGTGACGTGCACAGTGCAAAATCGTGGTGCCGCTAGCCGCCGTTTGACTTCTGTTGCTCCTAAAGTAGTGGGCATTACTACAGTTTTTAACTCAGCGGCTCATGTTACAGCGGTCTTGGAAAGGCAGGAGTGAGCAGAAGGGTACTCGGTTGGTTGCAATCTGCAACCATACCACAAGATGCTACCAGATCCTACACACTGTCCCTTTAACACGGGTGTTTATGTCTCATTGCAGTTCAACTGAAGCCATATGTGTCTGTGTTTCAGGGACAGGGAAATGGAGAAGACCTTTGAGGTGGTGAAACACAGGAACCGCGGTAGAGAGGAGACCGGTGGCGGCGCCTCTATGCAGCACTTGCAGCTCGACAACCAGTACGCCATCCTGGGGGATAAGTAGAGCAGCTCCCCTCCGTCCCCCAGCCCCTTCAGCACGGTCCTGCCTAGCCCCCCGAAGGAAGCTGAACTCCAGCTGTGTTGACTGCAGTCCTGACAGAGCTCATGTTGCCGCTCACACACACAGCCTCAATATATATACACACTCATACACAGCAATACCATTGCACCACATACAGCGACACTCCCTTTAAATACATAGTAACACACTTTACATACACTGTTTGGCAAAACTGAAGGACTGCATCTGAAGGGGCTGCTGAAAGCGGGAATAATTGGAAAGGAATTGGCAAAATACACCCAAACGTACAACACTGCAGCAGCAACAGCAGACGACATGTTTGTCCTTTGTGGATTGTACTCTGAGCAGCAGTTGTGTGGCGCAACTCTTTCTCTGAACTTCAACTTGCTTCGATAAAGCCACAGAGGATAACTTTAGGCGAGATGATTTTACAAACTTCTGTGAAAATATCTATTTTTTTGCAAGATCGTTATAACCCAATCGCACATGGTATTTTGGGGTGTGTTTTTGAGTTGCGGTGGGGGCTTCGGGAGTGGGGATTCTACCTCAGCAGCAAAGCTGGTGGTGACGATGTGGACTGAGCTTTTTTATTTTTTTTTTTTTGCTGTGGTGGTGACCGGGGCAAACACCAGCCTCCCCCACATACAAGCCGGCCATCAGGCTCTTTAATTTAGAAACTTGAAGCTTTGTTTTCCCTTCATGATGATGATGATGACACTCTGCAGATCTATGGACAAGAAGCGATAGGTTGTGGTCCTCCATTTAGGATTTCTATATAAAGTGGCCTTACTGATAGAGAGAAACTGCTTTGTCATCTGAAGAGAACATTGCTTGTTGTCTCACAGGCTGCTGCCTGCCTCTGGATCTCAAAACCCATATACAACAAACAAAAATCCTTCTGTTGAAGAATGTAGTGTTGAAGTTTGCTGACGATTACAACTACTAGCTGTCTTTCATAGCCACTGCTTGATTTTGCTGCCCCTACTTCACTTTGGTCTTTTTAGACGTCCGCAAAAGAGAAATTAAAAGTTTCTAATCCAAAACCATCGTTTTGGTTACAAACGCTTGACTGTGGTTTGACACCAGATTATCACAGACGTTACAGTAGCAAGAAAAATGACAGGAAAACACCTTAAAAGCATATTTGTTGAGGTTGTTTGGCGATACTGAGATCACAACTTTTATAATTTGTTCTAAAGTGGTACATTCAACCCCGGTTTTAAGGTTGTTGTTTTTTTTTTTTTTCTTTTTTTTTTTTTTTAATCAAGGCTTTTCCTCATGAGTAAATGTGCTGAGTCAGCCCTCATTGCAGTTGTGTAGAACAGGTAGCTTGTGCTTAACTTAATTTTCGGAGAGTTACAGCGACTACTCGCCTGTAAAAAACAAACTGTCACCAGACCAACAGAGTACTGTCCACTTACAAAACAGTGGAACGCCCAGTTAAAATCAAATGGGTTTTTACTACAAGCATAGTTATGCTTAGAAAGGTGAAGAACTGGATTTATGTTTCTGTCCTTTCCATAAAAGACGCCGGGGAGCGTTGATCCCCGCTGGAACACTTTGGGTGGACGTAGATAATATTTGTGATGAAAAGAGAAGAGCCTAACACAAAAAAAATAAAGTGCTCCTTGTGATTGAAGTCTTGTCTGAATCTTTAAATGTTGAAAATTGGGATTCACTGTCTTTTTCCAGAAAAGGTGTTGTTGTCCATTTGTAAACCTAAGACTCGTGTTAACCTGCTATCCCTCCCGTAATCCCCTAATTGGTGTCTCATTTTGACAAATCATGAAAAAAATGATCAGAAGTTCCAGGTCTTTTTGGAAAAACTCAACGTTTACAATGACCTTATACCACGCATATTAACAAATAAAAGAGACTTTTCTCGCACAACAGACTTGAAATGTTTATTTGAAGGAAGCAGTAACACCAACAGAATACTTAGATGGTCATTTCTGTCTCTGATTTATAACGTGTTCAGCTCCTCTGCTCCTCTTCATTTTTGTTTGCCCTGAAAAGACAGGATGACAAACATTTAAAGTTATACAATTCAAAATCATAATATTGTTGGTGAGTGCTGAATAGTTTTCTGACCTGGTTCACTTTTCCGTCAGTTGGTTGAGGTGCGAAACCAGAGTCATTATCAAGAAAGTGCCAGGGCCTGTGGGGAACGTTAGTAGTCTGGAGAACAAGAAAACATTTCAGGATTTATGTCATTTCCACTCATTTCCTTATGGTGAAATCTTATGAGCGCTTGCTTGCCATCCTGGGAGATGTAACGTTAGCTGTAAATGTCCATTGCAGTGTTTTACCTTCTCAACAAGAGACTGGTCAAAATTATTGCTATTTTGCCCCATTGTTGCCTCAGCTATCTGTACATCAGGGCTAATGTTTACTGGTTGATTTGGCCACACGGCCTTCCCTAAGCAAACATCTGCCATTATTTTCCAGATTGAATCTGCTAAGGTATTTTAATGATATCTTGTGTCTGTCTAACACCTTTTCTCAATATTTGAAACCAGTATTTTCACAGATTTGGGATCGGTCTTGGCTCGCCATCGTTGTTGGAAATGTTGAATCTCTGATTTCGCCCCAGGCAGATGGTAGGCATCGGTGGGCCACAAACAGTTTTAGAATACAACCAGCCGCTGGATAACAGGTAGGAAATTACCATTTTGATATTCACATCTAAGGATTGCTCAGGGAATGCTATGTCACCAGATTACACAATCAAATTCATGCTAGACTGTTAAATTAAGATATTTTTATGCATTTTCCACCCATTTCTAAGAATTTATTAATTTGTGTGAGGCATGAAAATGAATTAAGAGACACTTGAGGGTTACTTATGTCGTAAATATAATCTCAGCAAACTACATAAAACTGTGTCAGTGTCAAGTATTAGCAAACTATTGTTTATGTAGCACTGAAATTAAGTTATAAAGTACAAAAAGAAAACGGGATCGAGGAGATAGAAAGACAGGAATATATAAAAACAAGCACATGTAAGTATACAAGGTATAAAAGGAAAATATCATGGAGTTGCCAGTTTATTAGGTCCACCAAACAACAGTTAAACCAATGTAGATCAAGATATCAGCCCTGAAATAGACTTTCACAAAGGCTATAATGGTTAAGATGTTTAATTTCTGGTTGTTATGGAGGCTTTAGTTTGGTGCTGTTTAATGATAGGGATCCACCGATCCATCTTTTTCAGTCCCGATACCATCAGCGATACCTGGGCTTTGGGTATCGGCCAATATAAAATACAGATTTGATACCAGTGTTTAATAATAAGCAAAAAATTTAAACTTAAAAATTTAATTCCAATATATAATGTATATAGTATATGAACATGAATTTAATCTAATACATATACAATAGAAAGACACCACCTTAAACTGTTTTGCCTTTCAGTGGTGAAAAAATGGTCCCAAATGTCTAAACGTTTATGTTTCGTTTAGCTGCCTACACTTTTTCGCCAGTTATGATTTATTTTAGAGCTAACACCATATCAAAATTATGCTATTTTTATTGGCTGGCAATTCAGTATGTTCTGTGTAACTACTACTAGTCAGCCTCCACCGATTACAGAAGTCCAATCAGTGATCCCTGGACCGGCTTTTCTTGAAAATCAATAGAATCACTTTTTCCTACAGTTTTTACCGACCTTTGACCCATCTGCAAGCGGCGCTGTGTCTCCTTCAGGCCACTGAAATTGAAACATATGGTACTTGAATTAAAAGTTATACAACAACCCTAAACCAAAGACACAGCACTGGCTGTTTGCGTAATATCTTTTTGTTTATTCTGGTTCTGCGAGGTCATTGGCATGAGATTTCAAATAAAGTGGCAAAATAATCAATAAGCTTTATTGATTATTTTGTAACACAGTGACAGCAGGGGGTATGATAAATGCTCCATGTTATTCGCTGATTGTTGGGGAAAAATCTAAATGTTCTAATCTAAGTTCGTCATTTAAGTTATATTTAAATCTGAAGTCTGGTTCTGCAACCTGTTTTCAACACTGTAAGTTAAGCAGCAGTCCTACAATGATGAATATACAGCACTCTAAATAGCATCTGTAACTCTAAGGTAGACTACTTTTTAGCTCTAGATAACACAAATCAAGATGCTGAAATTCAAGTTTTTACAAAATAAGTATCTGAGTGCAGTTCTTTATTTAACAGCCTGAGTAATACATTGGAGAGTAACACATAAAACCTACAGCGCAATAGCAGTGTTAAATTTTTAAATCAAATAATCCTGTTTCCGAAAACCCGGGGAATGTTAAGACACTGTCTTACCGAGGCCACGAGAATCAATCCCACCAAACACAGCAGTGTAATTCCTTTCATTTTGATCACTACTGAGCCTCTCACCTGCTCATACACCTGCTTTATAGTGTCCATGCCAGTAGGTGGAGCCTGTTACACAATCTGTACTGCATAAAAGAGTTGTCGTTTAATATCAAAGTCCAACTGGGTGTATCTGTTAGCTGCAATTTAGGTAGAAACAGCTATTTGTAATGTAGGTAGCTGTTACTAATAATTACTAATAATTATCGATTAGTCTTAATTAGTTAATAGGTATTGGTTTCCAATGAAAGTAGCTAGCAGCACTAGCCGCCAACTAGTGCCAAAAGCTGCTTAATGTAGAAGTCGGCAAGCGGCGCTGACAAACATAAACATATCATAATGAACATTAACAGCGAACATGGCTGTTGTAAGTACTCGTGGCAGCTTGTGAAAGACATGATGACGTGTACTGAGTCAACAGCAGAGTGCATGCAGGCAGGTAGCCCATTCAGCCATTACATTCAGGCCGAATGAAATGATTAGACGGGTTTATTACAGTACTGCAGCAGCCAGGGATACTGGATATATTTCTTTCTTTCTTTTTTGGGAGAGCATTTGATTCATTGACTGCTTTTGGGATGTAATGAATTTCAACTAATATAACAAAAAAGCTCCTAAAATCTTTCCTAATCGCACCTTTAATCGTTTGGTAAAATGTTAGAAGTGAAAGCTAACCATCATAATTTGATAATCTGACATCTCTAAAATCCTTGTTTGATCCAAACATCAAGCCAAAACCCAAAAGATATTCTATTTACTTTCACATATTACAAAGAAAAGCAGAAATTTTTTAAAAGTTTTTTAGAAAATAATTGACATTTTTGAATGAAGGAGGACTAAAATGATTATCAGACGAGTTGGAGATTCATTTTCTGTTGACTGTAACAGTGTTGTCCATTTATAAACTTCAGATTTGTGTAAACGTATCTTATCTTGAACCTGCTATCCCACCCATTGTCACTTAAAGCAGCAGTGGGCAGAAATGGAGCAAATTTTAAAATATTATTTTACATCCTGAAAGTAGTGCATGAGACTGGTAATCTGAAAAAAATCATGTGCCTTTGTGTCCTCCGATGCTCCTGACGGCATCTGCAAGATATCACAGTGTGGAGGAAAACAACCAATCACAGCCGAGCTGGAGTCTGCTATCTCTGAGCAGCTTTAAATTACTCACAAAATCCGACCAAACGGTCAAACTAGGCAGCGCTGAACAAATATGAATCAATATTCTCTTACTGTAATGCCTATTTCTCTCCTCAAATGTATTCAGAAACATCTTGTAGTTACTGTTTAGCTGTAAAATGAGAACATTAGTGACCCGGCAGCCATGTTGAGATTTTTTGAGGAAATACCAAGCACCACCCACCAGCTGGAGCACAGCCAATAGGAACGCTCTCTGTCTGAAATAACCTGTGATTGGCTGTCTGCCATCATGTGCTGGGTTTTTAAAGCCTGAAAACAGAGCCATGAGGAGCTGCAGAGAGCACTTGAATTGCAATATGCTGCTGAAAGGTTATTGTGGAAGTTTTGCCAGATGATGCCAAAAATATTCTGCCTACTAGAAGTTTAATTGGTGTCTCATTTTCATAAATCGTGGCAAAATGATCAAAAGCTCTTTTTTTGGAAAAAGTAGACATTTAAAATGAGATTATACCAAAAAAATAAACTTTTCTCACACAACAGGCTTGAAATGTTTATTTGAAGGAGGCAGAAACACCAACACAATACTTAAATTGTCATTTCTGTCTCTGATTTAAAACGTGTTCAGCCCCTCTGCTGTCTGTCTTTTTTACTTCCCCTGGAATGACAAGATAACAAACATTTTAAGTTCTATAGTTTAAAATTATTATATTGTGTTGAGTGCTGAATAGTTTCTTACCTGGATCGCTTTTTTGGGAGTTGGTGTAGTTTTGAAACCATTGTCATTTTGAAGAAAGTGCCAGATACTGCGGGCTTCTGTAGTGGTCTGAAGAAAAAGGGACAAAAAGATCCTGAACTTAATACTGAACAGTAATTCTTCCAAAGTATATGATCACTCTATATGATAACGCTGTGTTTCTGAGTCTGCAGACTTTTGCAGATAATAAACCAAAAAAAGCCTTTAGGTTAAACAGCTGAAAAGATGTGTGATGGCACGCGAACCAAACTGAAGTTACTAGACTTTGGCTATACTTTTATAGCTAAAAAGAGGAAAGTAAATACACGGACAACACTGGAAAAATAGTGAAAGCGCTGATTTTTTTCAAACTGAAGGATGAAAACAGCGAGGTTATGGATGTAAGTTTCATTGTCATTGATTCTGTAGCTGACATTGATGCTAGCTAGCATTAGCCCTGGAAGTCACCTGTTCACATTTATTTGCTGAAACTTTATGAGAACTTGCTTGCCAACTTGGGAAATGTAGCTTACCATTTTAAACTCCCCAAGGCACAGCTCTAAATTACTAATATTAATCACTACTTAGCCCCATTTGTTACCTAAGCTATCTGTACGTGCAGGCTACTTGATGATTCGGCCATCCCAATATCCAGAGGGTTGAATCTTCAGAGGTATTTAAGTGATCTCTTGTGTCTGATATATGAATGATAACACCTTTTCTCAACATTTAAAACCAATGTTTCCACAGATTTGGGCACTGTCCTGGCCTGCCATTATCGTCTAGAAATTGAATTTCAGTGACGGTTTCATCCCCAGCAGACAGCAGGCATCGTTTCGGACAGATAGTCGGCATCGGTGGGCCACAGCTTGAAAACGCAACCAGCTGCTAGATAAGTGGTAGAAAATTACTGTTTTGATTTTCCAATCTAAGATTTGCTCAGGGAACGCTACGTGACCAGATCACACAATCAAAGTTGTAAGCGAAGTTACAATTTTTTTCATTTCCAAGGACTTATTCATTTCTGTGTGGTGTAAGAATTTAATTAAATTAAATAGGAGACACTTGAGACTTCCTTATGTTGTAATCATTTGCAATCTACATAAGATTTTGTCAATGTTATTGGCAAACTCTGTTTATGTAGCACTTAATCAAGCAACTTATGAAGTGTTTCACAAGAAAAAAATGGGAAAGGGGGAGATTTAAAAACAGGAGTATATAAAACCAAGCACATGTAAGTGTACGAGGTATAAAAAGAAAAACAAATCACCTACCGTTTTTGGAGCTTCTGTCCCCTTATTTGCAAGTGGCACCATGTCTCCTTTAGACTGCTGAATTTGAAATGTATGGAATTAAAAAATATACCAGAACGCTGAACCAAAGACACAACATTGTGTGTTTGTGTAATATCTTTTGCTTTATTTGTTTACTCTGGTTCTGCAAAGTCACTGACATAAGATTTCAGGCAAAACAGCAAAATAATCAATAAACCTTTTTCACAGAGACAGTATGATAAATCATCCATCTTATTCACTGATTGTTGGGGGGAAAAAAAATGAAAATTAAAATAAAGTTATGTTTACATGTGAAGTCAGGTTCTGAATTTTAACCCAGTTAGTTGAAGGTGCAATTGAAATCACTGATGATATACAGTCACTGTCTCATTCTCCCTCCCCTGTTCCATTGCATTCACTTCACAACAAGTGGTTGTCTGAACAGTTTCTTACCTGGGTGTCCTCTCTGTCAGCAGGTGGTGGGAACCCCATAGTATTGTCAACTGCCTCCCAAGTACCATTCCACTGATGGGGAAAGGAATCAGCAACACTTTACAGTGACGTAAGTTTATTTATTAATTAAAATGAAGTCCACACTCTTACATGTTGTGAACTCCTCTGAGTTTTCAGATTAGGCTGTTTATGTCTCCTGCCTTCCCAGAAAACAGTCAAGATGTTTAATCATTATTATACTCCATGAAAGTCTACATACCTGTGCGCTTGTTTTATTTTGTGTACTGTTCTCTAGTACCTGAAATGGAAAGGCATTGCACTTCAGTAAGAAAGTACTAGTATATATACATATTTACCATCCTCCAATGACACAACAGTGGCTGTTTGCGTGTTCCTGCACAAAATCATGCAGATGGAACGAGAATACATTGTTTTCTTGGAAAATGACAGTTTTAAATAGTAATAATCTGATATCCCAGGAGTAATTTACAGATTAAGACATGAAAAGCAGAGAACTTTAACAGCTATACATATTCAATGTACTGTACATTTGCATACATGTTTTATCATAAAGATAAAATGTATTTCCACCCTTCGCTAAGTCCCGCCTCTTGAATGCAGACTGGCCAATCGTAGCGTAGCATCAGCTTGCTCTGACCAGGGTCCGACAACTATCTGTCTCTTCTCCATAGACTCATGCAATTGTTTCAGATTTTATTTATTTTCATGCTGTTTTTTGTGGATTTCGAGCTAGTCGTAGAGGTTGGAAGGATTCACATTTCTAAAACATTACTTAAATCTTGTGGAGCTGACATTAGCGAGTATGTTAGCACATTGTTAACTAGTATTAGCACTATGCTACTCTAGCTACTAAAGGTGTACTGAATTTATACACATGCTGCTTTTGCTTTTTAATGATAGTAACAATGAATAAAGACCCAGCTTTGCAGGATTCAGAGCTGGGTAGTTTCATTGGCTTACAGTATTTCTCGATCACCAGGTGATGTGGTGGTTCACTTTTACACTGATGTAGCCTTAAAATGCAGTGTGTAGACCCTTCTGTCTGTATTTCTCCAAAATCTGTTTTAATTTTTCTGAAAATTAGATTATATTTATGCAGGGAGCGCCGTTAGTGACAGTGTGGGTGGGCTCTATGGTAGCTCTGATGGCTCCACGGAGTAGCAGCGTGGTGGGGGCTTAGCGAAGGGTCAATTGAAAATTGTAAAGAAGTCTGAGGCCTGCAAAGTAAAACCCAATTAATATTTAAATAATTGCAAAGAAAGGGTTAGATAATTAATTCATTTTGTAGTAAATGGACACGGTTGGATAAAATATAATATATTTAAAAAACAATTATCAGTGGGAACCTTCAGGCGTACGCCCCATGTTCAGTCTAAACAGACAGTGCCAAAGTCAATAGTTTTTTAACTGCTAGATATCATAGAAAATACGTGTCCCTCTACAGGAGCCTCTAGATCACAAGATAAAAGCTCTATTCATGTCTAGATAGAAAGCTGAAAAAGGTGCCTTTAACCTCCTCTCATGACATCCGAGACATTTGTTATGGTCTAAATATATTTCCTGCCTTGCGGCAGCCCTGACTAAACCTCTTGGAGAATAGTGAAGTCACTTTCTCCCACAGATTCTACCCACCATTGATGAGTTGGTTGTTGCATTAAACCCCTTGTTACTGTCCATCGGTGTTAGGGTCCCTGGCGGCAACTGGAAGTGTAATTGTAGAGGGATGTAGTTCAAGGACATGATAGTGTTTGCTCAGCACTTATTTGACAGTTTGTTTGCAAAGGACATTGACATTGGATTTCAAATACAGTAATCAATGTAAATAGCAGCAGTGTGATACATGCTGTAGGCCTCAGCTGATTTGTTTCCGTCTTGAAAATAATATATAAAAATAAAATGTTTTTTTGGTTTACTTGTTATTCCTCAGAGTAGTATCAAAATTATTGACAATTGTACGGAAGCAAATAAATGCCGTTATAATATGAATTTGAATGCCTAAATTGTGAAATTTTAATGTCAATTTATAGAATTGAAATATTTTACCGTGAAAATCTGTCAAGTAAAATATTTCAGATTTGGAAGTTGATTACTTTTTCAATTTCAACATTAAGTTTAGCATATGTAAGTGTAAACATTAACTATGCAGCAGTGATTAAATTAAACAATTAGGTATTAATTTGCTTGTAATATTTAAATATTTGCTCTTTTCTTTGCTCCCATACTTTTGGGGTATTGTAAGTAACATTTAAGCTATTGCAAAATGAAAACTAGAGAACATTAGCAGTTAATATTTGTAATCAATTAAAGTTATTTCTTTTTCAGTAGTAACTCCAATCCTACCACACCAGCTGTTGTTGTTTTTTCAATGTCTTTAGAGATCAGAAAATCTGGATGAAATCCCCAGTTTTACCAGAGATGATGCTGTGAGAATGAATCCAAACAAATAGAGCAGTGTGAGCCCTCTCATCTTGAGCATAGTTTATCCTCCTATCTGCACAAACGCCTGCTTTATAGTGTCCATATCAGTGGGTGGAGTTTGTTACAGCTAAGTTTTATGCTTCACTTGTAGCTTAAAATCAAAGCCCAGCCTGTTTTTTTTTCATTGTTATTTTTACCTTTTTTGATATTTTATTTATCTATTCATTGACATTTGATGTCAAACGTGTATTTATTGTCTGGTGTTGTCATTTCTTGGTTAACAGGATTTGAGAGAAGGACCTCTAAGAATTGTTGTACAAATCAGCATTTTTCCACCCCAGAATCGATGTCAGACCCTGTAGTGTTTTTGAAAACTGGCAGACAACACAGAAAAACCTCCCCACCACTACAGGGGACCAGAAATCTTGTAGATACGAGACTGTAAATGTACAAAGAGGAAATGCAGCACTCATTTTTAGATGGAAAGCTGAAAAAGTGCCATATACAGTAATCTTCTCACAAATCTGTCTGTTGGACTGTAACATGACTAAACCCAACATTTTGTTTTATAGAAACAAATCAAACTGTCCAGAGCATGTGACACTGTTACCAAGAATATCTGACACTCTCCATAGTTTGACCTCTCTCATCTCATAGAAAATGATGAAATGACTTTGTCCCACAAAGACTACACACCATTGATGACGTGGTTGATGTGTCAAACCCGTCCTCATTATCAAGCGGTACTCTGCCCTTCGTTGGTGCCTGAAATTGGAATTAAAAACCTTAATCCAAGGACATCAGTGTTTGGATAGTGAGGACATTGACTTTGGATTTCAAACACAGCTGCAACATAATCAATAAGTTAACCCGTTTCATTTTGCAAAGTGAGTGAAGAACTTGATTTAGAAAACGAGAATTAATCTACAGTAATAGAATAAACCAAAACTACAGACTTGTTCTAAGCTACAGTTATATCCTATTCCATATCTTCTGAGATCAATAAATCAGGGGAAAATCAGCAGTCTTACCCTCCATCTTTTAGTTGGTTTTGTGAGAGTTAATCCAAACAAACAGAGCAGTGTGACTGTGAGCAATCTCATCTTGAGCATAGGTTAGTGTCCTATCTGCACATACTCCTGCTTTATAGTGTCCACGTCAGTGGGTGGAGTCTTGACACCAACTGTAATGTATGTTATAGAGTAGCTACTCCATGATGGGTGAGCAGCTATAAGATAAAACCTAAGATATTTCTCATTGGGGCTGGTGGTGGAGCCCAAATCAGTTTGATGCTAATGCTGTTGTGTCATCTGCCTCCTTAATATACAAGTAGCCCATTTTTTATGTCTCAGCGCCGGCGACAGCCATGGCAGGAGGCATTATGTTTTCAGGTTGTCCGTACATACGTCCATCTGCGTACATCCGTCTGGTCCATCTTGTGAACGCGATATGTCAGGAACACCTGGAGGGAATTTTCTTCAAATATGGCCCAAACGTCTTCTTGGACTCAAGTGAACTGATTTGATTTTAGTTGCCAAAAGTCACTGTGACGTCACATCTGTCCTATTCTTGTAATGTCTTGAATTGTGAATCTTAAATTTTGGCGGTCAAAGGTCAAGGTCATGGCGACCTCACAAAACATGTTTTCTGCCATAGCTCACTAATTAAAATCCTAATTTTGATGAATTTCACACAAATGTCTAATATGATAAAATTATGAAGTGATGGCATTTTGGACAGACAGAAACAACAATTTAGCTGGTGGTATTTAGTGCTTGTTTTGGTGTTTTCTGCCTCCTAGTGGCTAAAAATAAATGTATGTAGCTTTAAATTTAAAGCAGAGGTCAAACCTTGAGGTATGAGGAGAATTTAACCTCTAGTTTGTCTCTTGTACACTTTCAAGGGTTAAAATACATGCACATGTGAGTGATGCGATATACAGTCTTGCCAATAAAAGCAGTGAAAAAGTGTGTACAACCCAGAAAACCAGGTAGCATTTAAAATATATAGAACATTGGCTTTTGAAATATTTTATGTGGAAATAAATGCATTCAATACATTTGTCAGATCACAAGGACACAGTTTGCTTTGGTGGGTACTACTGGATACAAATATAACTCTACAGGGTGTCTTTAATTTCTGCATGGCAGTCATAGATAATTTCCCTTCGGGGATTAAGTTCATCTTATCTTATACTAGTAAAAATGAACAAACAAGTATATTAATAAAAGTAATAATACCAAAAACATTTTTTGATAATTAAGAAAATCACTTCATGATTTAAAGACAGAATATTGAGAACAACTTTTTAATTGCCTCATTTTATAAGTTATTTGACTTATTACTTTATATGGATTTTAACATTAAAAGTATACATCTAGAAATGCAGTAAATAAAGTAAAAATATTTACGTATATTATTTTAATTTATTATTATTAATAATAATAAATAATAATACAAGTGTGTGTGTGTATATATATATATATATATATATAACTTTATTTCATTTTTAGATTTATACTTTTTATGTTAAAATCCATTTAATATAATAAGTAAGGTATATAAGTTAATCATTCATATACTAATAGTCTCAAATGCTTAAATTAATAAATAAATTCTACGTTTAGCACTGATATCATACAATACAGGATAATGCTGTTCAGATGCAAAAATTAATTTACCACTTATAATTAACCTCTTAAACAAGCAACCTCATAGGAAGGGTAGTTAGAATAACAACAAATTTAATAGAGGATGATTTTGCAAATTAATAATTTCAAATTGCCCTCAGTAATTTACAAAATAATTAGTGTGTTTAATAAAATCATAATTATTGTTGGTTGTGTGTACATACAGTACAGTACAGTCGGTTTGGACACACCTCATTCAATGTTTTTTATTTATTTTAATTATTTTCTACATTGTAGATTAATACTGAAGATATCAAAACTATGAAAGAACACATATTGAATTATGTAGTAAGCAAAAAGTGTTAAACCAGAATATGTTTACATTCTTCAAAGTAGATATTTATTTTTTTATTTTTATTTATTTCTATTTATGTGACTGAAAAAAGCTGATAGTCAGGTGGCACAGGGCGCGCGTGCTCTGCCCCTTCGCCATAGTGCGTGCGCGCGGTCGTTGCCATGACGCTGGAAGGAGACCGCAGACGTTGAACGGAGGAGACGAACAGGGTCCCAAAAACTAAGCTGAAATGAGCCATTTTCACCCGAGACCCTCTCGTTCCAGCAGTCCAGGTGGATTTAGTTAATATATGCGTCCAGTCCGAGGCAGGTTGAGAAGCGTTTGGCCCGACTTTTGTAGCGTTTCCGTCGTGTTTTGGACACAGGTGGTATGAAGGCTCACGGTAGTGAGGTCGGAGTGTTTGTCCGGATCAGACCGACGGCAAACTTCTCCCAGGACCTCATTGAATGTCTTCCTGACGGACAGGTACATCTCCACCTTTAATACCTCTAACAGACAGAAATCACAACAGGAAGCTGTACGCGACGTTAACTCGTCGGAAATAAAAGTTTGGGTAACTTCCAGTTGATTTCAGCGCATAAACAGTTTGTTTTTCATTGTTTGAGCTTAAATATTAACGTTTAGCTAAACTATCTTTGCCCCTGGAAGATTGAATGATTTTTTAGTAATTTGCAAGTCAAAGCACGCTGTTTAAAACTGGTTGAATGACTTTTGCTGTTTGGTAAGTTTTGTGTAGGCCAAAGTGTTTTAAACCATTAAGCATTAAATCCATACTTTTTCCAACTTCGAGCACAAAGCTAAGCATTGTAACGTTGACCTAACAGGCCTTTTCATGGCAGACATTTTCATTCATCACCGTAATGATGGCTGCCATCCATCCATTTAGCTGGTTCCAGCAACAAGGCCATGATATTATGCATGACTGCTCACTGGGACAATTAAATGGGATTGACGCCATCATTAATGGTATTACTTAACACCAGTGCCTGTCCTGGTATGACAATACTAAATGCCTGAGTTTCTACTTTATGTTGCCTACTTGAGCTGATAAAGGGAGTTGCTTTTTCAACACAATTGTCAAAATGAAAATACAACTTTTAATTTTGATTTGCCATTTGTTATTTTTGTGCAAAAATGCTACTGATTCCAGCAATTTAAGCAGTCTTCTCTGGTAATAAATTGAATATCTTTGGGTTTTTGGGGCTGTAGGTTGTGGCAAAACAACCAGTTTGAAGACACCACTTTTGTATTGTATTATGAACATTTCATAGACCAAACAAATTAAGTAATCAAGAAAAATACTGACAGATTATTGATGACTAATCAAGTGTTGCAGCCCTAACATGCAAAACATATACACACTCGCTCAACATATTCATACACTGCTGCCATTAATCCTGCCTTTTTTACAGCACTAATGTTGCTTTTTTCCTTTATTTTATCACCTATCTGTGTATTAATATCCCATCGATGTACAGATAGATTAATAGTAATTGAATTATTGCACTGTTCAGTGGCCAAGATGGTTCGACCTTCAAGTTAGTGTTCAAACTGCATCACATCCATATCCATAATGGATAATCCAACACAAAAAACTGACTTTGCCAGATTTAGCCATTTTTTTTTAAACATATAATTGAACTTACTGTACCTCATAAATGAGGAGGAGGTTTCAGTGGAGGTTTCAGTTGCACTATTTTAGTGCTGGATCATAATACAGCACAATGGATATCTTGTATATTGTATATGGATATTTAATGCATTAGTATTTGTGCTTTAAAATAATACCTGAGTTTGATCGTGTACACTCAAAGCTTTTTTGTGTCTTGTCCTCCAGACAGTGAACATCTATCACAGGAAAGACTCCAGGAAGCCTCCGGACTCCAGGAAAAGTCAACAGAGCTCCTGGTCATTTCGGCTGGAAGGCGTCCTGCAGGATGTATCTCAGGAGGAGTTGTACGCCAGAGTGTGCCGACGGGTGGTACTGGGAGCACTGGATGGCTATAATGGTAGATCGATTTATACACATAAAACTAACACTGTGTAGTCAAGCGTTAATACCAGATAAGCATACCCAACTTAATGTCAACACACTGAAAGTTTGTTGTTTATCTGTTTTTCTTGTGACTCTAAAGCTACTAAAAGGGCCTAACTTCCCCTGATTATATTCGTCAAAGTGTCTAGTTTTGGAAATTTGTGTGATTTATCTTCCAAGAAATTGGTGTCCACTCTCTAGTGTCTTCTGTTGTGTGTTTTTCAGGTACTGTGATGTGTTTTGGGCAGACAGGTGCAGGAAAGACCTACACCATGACAGGATCCACTGAATCGTACAAGCAGAGAGGCATCATTCCTCGGGCCCTGCAGGAGGTAACTTGCATCATGTGAATATTTTTTTTTTTTAAATCTCTGAAACACTCTGGCAGAAATGGAATATAATATTAATAAGTATGTTTTCTTTAGTGTATAATCACCTGGAAATAAGAATCAGTGTGTTTTTGTCATTTTAGAATGAGTTCTTTATTTTCACACAGGCAGCAGGTCCACTTTGTTGTGCTGCCATGTTTCTACGGTAGCCTAGAACGGACAAACCAAGTACTGTCTCTAGATAGGGCCGTTCATGTTTTTGTATCAGCTACTATAGTTTTCCTACATCCTTGGCACACAGGAGAAATTTCAGTGTGTTGCCATCTGCAACTTCTCCGGTAGATGCCACCAAATCATACACACGTATACAAGTAAATATGTTTTTTTTTTTTAACATGGTATTTAGGTGTTCCAAGAGGTGGAGAAAAGGACTGAGCATTCATTTTCTGTGCACCTGTCCTACCTGGAGATCTACAATGAGACCCTGGTGGACCTGCTGTCATCGCTGCAAAGCTCACCACATCCTTCTCCTCGCGGCATGGTTGTGGCGGAGGAACCGGGTAGAGGGGTGGTCATCAGAGGTCTGTCTCTTCACCCTGTCCACAGTGAGGAGGAGGCTCTCAACCTGCTGTTTGAGGTCTGATTTACAGCCATAAAAACATGTCCTATTTGAAGGAGTAATTCACCTAAAAAATTAAATTAGGCCATTATTCAAGTTTATATGACCAGAAAGCACCAAATGAAAATGTTTTAATGTGTCAAACTGTTCAAAAGGTACAGTATGTTTTATTTTCTATATAGTTCCCACTGAGAGACCCCTGCTCTAATGGCAGATCACACTTTGGAGAAAATACAACCAGAAATTTGTTAAGAGGATATAAACTGCAATTTTTGTTTAATTTTAATTCTGTTTTTTTTTTGTGCCAGTTTTTGTTTTTTTGTCCATTTTTATTGTGAAATACAATTTTATGTTTTATCTGTCTTGTTTTTTTTTTTTATTTTCTACCTATTCAGTTCTTATGTTCTGTAATCAGTGTTTCCATTATTTATGGATAAATAAATTGGAAAATTGAATCTTGATTTAGCTGTCCTTTCTTTACTCAGGGTGTGATGAATCGCATTATTGGATCTCATGCCATGAACAGGAACTCCTCCAGGTCCCACTGTGTCTTCACTGTGCATATAGAGGTATGAGTCCAGTTACCTTTAATGTTTTTTTGTTTGTTTGTTTGTTTGTTTTTTTTACTGTGGTGTTGATGCTCAAACCTCACGTGCCTTTTCCTGCATACTGTCTTAATTCCAGTCTCGCTCACGGACTCTGTCTGACGCCAAGTACATCACCTCCAAGTTGAATCTGGTGGATTTGGCAGGGTCGGAGAGGCTGGGAAAGACTGGGGTGAGTTTGCTATTGTACTCCATACATATACAAGTTTATGTTCGTTTTGCATAATATGTGACCTTTAAAACTCAGACCCTTTGAATACGGTCCAGTTGGGATGTTAGCCTGACCCATTTTATATAAAATTAGCACAGTTCTGTTAAAAAGGTCTTGGCTTTTTAGATCGTCCAGTGAAAGTGAAAAAGGAATATGCCTTTCTCTATGATTTGCCATGTGACTTGATCATTTTCCCACTTAATTTCACCTCCCTGTTCTTCCAGTCAGAGGGTCAGATGTTCAAGGAAGCCATGTACATCAACAAGTCGTTGTCCTTCCTGGAGCAGGCCATCCTGGCCCTGGCAGACCGTCGCAGAGACCACGTTCCCTTCAGACAGACTAAACTCACTCATGCCCTCAAAGACTCACTGGGTGAGACTGCCAGGACCTTGGTTTTTAACCAAGGAGATAGCTGATTTTTTTTTATAGTTTAAATAGTATTTGTTTTTGCAGTAATACTGTACTTGTAAAACATACTGTATTTGTAGGAGGGAACTGCAACACTGTGCTTGTGGCCAACATCTTCGGTGAGGCTGCACAGATTGAAGAAACAGTAAGTAGTGGAATATAAAATATAAAACAGTTAACAGTCTCTTTCTTACTCCATGTGGTCACATTTCAGCTATGCAAGATAATTAATATTCTTTGCAGCTCTCTACTCTGCGTTTTGCCAGCAGAATGAAGTGCGTCCAGACAAACCCTGCTGTTAATGAACACATGGATCCAGCAGTGAGTTCACATAATGACGCAAAACTACTCATACATGGATAAAATATGTATTTACTGTCTGCATTGTGCTGTAATGTGTCAGTCATAAGAATTCAGATTGATCTGTTGAAATTTTCATTAGGCTCAGATCAAGAAACTTAAGAAGGATGTACAGATGCTGAAAGAGGAACTGTCCATCTACAATACATTGGTGAGTAGAGCAATATAAATAATAATAACTTTTATTGTCCACAAATGTGGAAATTTGCCCTCGGCTTCACAGGTTGATTAAACACATCATAGTAACGCACAATACATAGCACAACATGCAGTAAATCACAGTAAATAGGACAACATGCACAATACAGATAGTGATAACTGACATGGTCCCAGTGTGAATGGTGTTTATGAATTTATTAAAGTTATTTGGTATGAAAGAATCTCTGTAAACAGATCTATAGCAGCTTCCCGAGGGCAGTTTTATAAATTACTTAAAAAGAGGATGAATGGACCCAAACACAATTTGTTGGGGTTTTTTTTGGGTTTCGCCTGTGTTTTTTTAAAAATATAAATATCCCAGTTGTTTTTGCTTGTTCCCAATAATTTTACTGGCCATATATGTAATGCTGGATAGTCTAATTTATGTACACATGTTAAAAGTTCAGTATCACAGATCAGCACAAAATTTATACTTCGGTGGATTCAAGGTTTTGCTCATCTTCCACTATTCAGTCGTAAATGACATAAATAAGAAAAACTGTTGTTAGCGCTTACTCAAACCGTTCCCTCCTATCCCGCTCCTTGCTTGCGTTGTACAAATTCTGCTAAATGAAACTGTAGAATTGTAAATACAGTAAAAAATACTCCAATTTGACCTGTATTAAAATAGGTAACTCAAATGTTATGTTTAGGTACCAGACAGTGCCGTTTAATGGTTATTTTAACACATTACAGTCCAAAACACATTTCAGCTGGTTGATATTAGAAGTTAAATGCCTATCATTCACCCTCCACCAGGTGAACCGCCCAAGCATCACATATGAGCCGTTGTCTGAAGCCCAGCTGGCTGAGATCCACAGCCAGGTTCAGAGGTATCTAGAGGGAAGCCTGGAGGAAATCAGTGTGAGAACATAACAAAGAACACAGCTATTAATATTTCTTCTTCCATATCAAATTTTGGCTTGGAGTTGTCCTTTGAAGGCTTTAAATTTCTCTCTGTGTGACATCTAATTACAGATCATAAGTGTCAGACAGGTCCAAGCAGTTTTTGCCCAGTTCAAGCTTGCTGTTCAGTGAGTATTGTCTACCTTTTGAAATCAGATACTTCAAAATGCAGTTTTTAGTTAGACAAAAATTGGAACAATTGTCTTTTTGTCAATGGTAGGTGATTCAACTTGTTTATGTATGTATGTGAGCAGGGAACGAGAGCAGAAGGTGAAGTCTCAGCTATGCCAGATCTACAACTTGGTGGAGAAAAGACAAAGTGCTAACACAACTGCTGTCAAGGTCTTTGAACATCTGATTGACCATATCTTGTGGGAAATTAGTAGTTGTAATTCTCTTTGTCTATTGTACCATTTACAACCTGTTTAGTGAACAATTCATTGCGAGCTTTGATTAGATTTTGCTTTGTAAACTTTTTTAGGAGTGGGATAGCAGAGGCAGCACTGACGATGTGGATACTGTCAGCTTTGAGGTGTCTGCTCAATCGCCGAAAAACATCCAGTGCCCGAGTTCGACGAAAGCCAATCCTAAAAAGTCTAGGGACAAACAGAGGTAGGTGAACAGTGAACATTTTATTAGCTACAGGCTATGGCCGTACAGCTAGTTAGCTGACAGTACAACATTATACTTATAGCGTTATTGGAGCTGTAGTTCAAAATTTGAGCATGATTATCTTCCAAATAGAAGTTATGTGTGACAAAATCATTAATATCTACCTTTTTCATGTTGCACAATGAATATTTTATTGGCATTAACAAGGCTCCATTTTCAAATCAATATGTAATTGGGCCCACGTCTGCCTGGTTTATGTACTGATTGAAGCCTACAGGACTGGACTAAGTTAAATGCACTAGTTTAGTTTTCCTAATGAAACACTCAACGTGATTGTCCAGCCAAAGCAAGAGACAAGGAGAGGGGAGTCCAGTTTCAAGGAAGTGTTTGGAGAGTCCCTCCAAAGCAAAGCTGAATTGTGTCCAGACGCCTGAGAGGGAACAGGAGTCACAAGAACCAGACAGAGAGGGCCATGCGACGCAGGATTCACAACCTCCTGGCCAAGAACCCTTCCACCCAGAGTATGTGTATGATATGAATATAGTCTCATCTATTAAATAGTTGGATCAAATAGCATTGGTAGTCCTATAAATGTAATATGCACAATGTTGTTTTATACAACTGCCTCTCTGTTTGCTATCTCTGTCCAGCTCTCCTCCAACCAAAGCAGAAGCCTTTGAGGATTTTAAAGTGGGAAGAGGCAGCAAGATGAACGGCATCCTTAAGGAGAACAAGGCTGTGCTGCTGGAACGCCGCAGTCTTCTTCGACAGCTAACTGAGGAGGTCAACGCTGTCAAGAGAGAGATCGACTGCATCACAGCCACCATACAGCAGCACAAAGAGACGAGAGGAGGCCAAGGTACCTAATTCATTAATTAATTTTTATGTCAAAAATTTTATGCTAAAACATCATAGTTTAGTATGTCGAAAAAATTTCACACGTCATAGTATAGTATTTCGAAAAATTTTATGCTAAAACATCGTAGTATAATGTGTCGAAAAATTTCACGCAAAAACGTCATAGTAGTGTCAAAAAATTTCACACAAAACGTCATAGTGTAGTATGTCGATAAATTTCACGCAAAAATGTCATAGTATGTCGAAAAATTTCATGCAAAACATTATAGTATAGTATGTCAAAAAATTTTATGCTAAAACATCAGTTTAGTATGTTGAAAAATTTCAAGCAAAGACGTCATAGTATAGTATGACGACAAATTTCACGCAAAAACGTAATAGTATAGTATGCCGAAAAATGTTATGCAAAAACGTCATAGTATAGTATTTCGAAAAAATTTTATGCTAAAACATCGTAGTATAGTATGTCGAAGAATTTCACGCAAAAACGTCACAGTATAGCATTTCAAAAAATTTTACGCAAAAATGTCAGTATAGTATATCGAAAAATTTCACGCAAAAACATAATAGTATAGTATGTCGAAAAATTTTATGCTAAAACGTCATAGTTAAGTATGTCGAAAAATTTCATGCAAAAAACGTCAGTATAGTATGTCGAAAAATTTTACGCTAAAACGTCATAGTATAGTATGACAAATTTCACGCAAAAACCTCATAGTATATGTCGAAAATTTTACGATGAAAACGTCCAATTTATGTATGTTGAAAAAAATAATGAAAACAGTCATATTATAGCATGTAAAATGATTCTATGGTGAAAAAAAGTCATTTTGTGAAATGTTGGAAAATTTTACAAAAAAAACGCCACAATTGAAATTTTTCCATGATCCCGTCAAATTTTTTAGATGTTGAAAAAAATCATGAAAACGGTCGTATTATAGCTTGTAAAATGATTCTATGGTGGGCAGAAGTCATTTCGTGAAATGTTGGAAAATTTTACAAAAAAAACGTCATAGTATAGTATGTCGAAATTTTTGATGAAAACGTCAAATTTTTTAGATGTTGAAAAAAACCATGAAAAGGTGTTTGGTGTAAAGTTTGGTGGAAAGAGATTTGAAGGTTGTAAAATTAAAAAAAACGTATAGTATTATGGAAATTTTCGATGAAACAAATTTTTAGATGTTGAAAAAAATGAAAACGGCGTTTGGGTAAAAGTCTATGGTGGGTAGAAGATTTCGAAATGTTGAAAACTTTACAAAAAACGATAGTTAGTATTTGAAATTTTTCGAGGAAACGTTAAAATTTTTAGATGTTGAAAAACCATGAAAACGGTCGTGTTATAGCGTGTAAAATGATTCTATGGTGGAAAGAAGTCATTTCATGAAATGTTGTAAAACTTTACAAAAGAAACGTCATAGTATATAGTATGTCGAAATTTTTTGATGAAAACGTCAAATTTTTTAGATGTTGAAAAAAAGACATGAAAACGGTCGTAGAAGAAGAAGAAGATAGTCCTTCATTAGTCCCACGAGGGGAAATTCAATTTTTTCACTCCTGTACACTTATACAGTACATGCAGACCCGAACACACACATGCACAAACATGCAACAATGGAGAGATGTCAGAGTGATGGGGCTGCTCCTGACAAGCGCCCCGAGCAGTTGGGGGTTTGGTGCCTTGCTCAGGGGCACCTCGGCAGTGCCCAAGAGGTAAACTGGCACCTCTCCAGCTACCAGTTCACACTCAGTTCTTGGTCCATGGCGGGACTTGAACCGGTGACCCTCCGGTTCCCAAGCCAACTCCCTACAGCCTGAGCTACTGCCGCCCCCGTATTATTGCGTGTAAAATTATTCTATGGTGGAAAGAAGTCATTTTGTGAAATGTTATAAAATTTTATAAAAAAAATGTAAAAGTATAGTATGTCGAAATTTTTCGACGAAAACGTCAAATTTTTTAGATGTTGAAAAAAACCATGAAAACGGTCGAATTATAATGTGTAAAATGATTCTATGGTGGAAAGAAGTCATTTCGTGAAAGGTTGTAAAATTTTACAAAAAAAAACGTCATAGTATAGTATGTCGAAATTTTTCAATGAAAAAGTCAAATTTTTTAGATTGTTAAAAAAAACATGAAAACGGTCGAATTATAACGTGTAAAATGATTCTATGGTGGGTAGAAGTCATTTCGTGAAACGTTGCACAACTTTACAAAAAAAACGTCATAGTATAGTATGTCGAAATTTTTCGATGAAAACGTCAAATTTTTTAGATGTTGAAAAAAACCATGAAAACGGTCGTATTATAGCATGTAAAATGATTCTAGGGTGGAAAGAAGTTTCATTTCGTGAAATGTTGTAAAACTTTACAAAAAAAACGTCATACTATAGTATGTCGAAATTTTTCGACGAAAACGTCAAATTTTTCAGATGTTGAAAAAAAACATGAAAACGGTCGTATTATTGAGTGTAAAATGATTCTATGGTGGAAAGAAGTCATTTCGTGAAATGTTGTAAAACTTTAAAAAAAAAAAACGTCATAGTATAGTATGTCGAAATTTTTCGATGAAAACGTCAAATTTTTTAGATGTTGAAAAAAACATGGAAACGGTCATATTATAGCGTGTAAAATGATTCTATGGTGGAAAGAAGTCATTTCGGATTTCGTGAAATGTTGTAAAACTTTACAAAAAAAACGTCATAGTATAGTATGTCGAAATTTTTCAATGAAAACGTCAAATTTTTTAGATCTTGAAAAAAACTATGTAAACGGTCGTATTATAGCGTGTAAAATGATTCTATGGTGGGTAAAGTCATTTCGTGAAATGTTGTAAAACTTTACAAAAAAAACGTCATAGTATAGTATGTCGAAATTTTTCGATGAAAATGTCAAATTTTTTAGATGTTGAAAAAAACCATGAAAATAGTCGTATTATAGCATGTAAAATGATTCTAGGGTGGAAAGAAGTCATTTCGTGAAATGTTGTAAAATTTTACAAAAAAAACGTCATAGTATAGTATGTCGAAATATTTCGATGAAAATGTCAAATTTTTTAGATGTTGAAAAAAACCATGTAAACGGTCGTATTATAGCGTGTAAAATGATTCTATGGTGGGTAGAAGTCATTTCGTGAAATGTTGTAAAACTTTACAAAAAAACGTCATAGTATAGTATGTCGAAATTTTTCAATGAAAACGTCCAATTTTTTAGATGTTGAAAAAAAACATGAAAACGGTTGTGTTATAGCGTGTAAAATGATTTTATGGTGGAAAGAAGTCATTTCCTGAAATGTTGTAAAACTTTACAAAAAAAAGTCATAGTATAGTATGTCGAAATTTTTCAACGAAAACGTCAAATTTTTCAGATGTTGAAAAAAAACATGGAAACGGTCGTATTATTGAGTGTAAAATGATTCTATGGTGGAAAGAAGTCATTTCGCATTTCGTGAAATGTTGTAAAATTTTACAAAAAAAACATCATAGTATAGTATGTTGACATTTTTCGATGACAATGTCAAATTTTTTAGATGTTGAAAAAAACCATGAAAACGGTCGTGTTATAGCGTGTAAAATGATTCTATGGTGGAAAGAAGTCATTTCCTGAAATGTTGTAAAACTTTACAAAAAAAACATCATAGTATAGTATGTCGAAATTTTTCAATGAAAACGTCAAATTTTTTAGATGTTGAAAAAAAACCATGAAAACGGTCGAATTATAGCGTGTAAAATGATTCTATGGTGGAAAGAAATCATTTCGTGAAATGTTGTAAAACTTTACAAAAAAAACGTCATAGTATAGTATGTCGAAATTTTTCGATGAAAATGTCAAATTTTTTAGATGTTTAAAAAAAACATGAAAACGGTCGAATTATAACGTGTAAAATGATTCTATGGTGGGTAGAAGTCATTTCGTGAAATGTTGTAAAACTTTACAAAAAAAACGACATAGTATAGTATGTCGAAATTTTTCAACGAAAACGTCCAATTTTTTAGATGTTGAAAAAAAACATGAAAACGGTCGTATTATTGAGTGTAAAATGATTCTATGGTGGAAAGAAGTCATTTCGCATTTCGTGAAATGTTGTAAAACTTTACAAAAAAAACGTCATAGTATAGTATGTCGAAATTTTTCAATGAAAACGTCAAATTTTTCAGATGTTGAAAAAAAACATGAAAACGGTCGTATTATTGAGATGTAAAATGATTCTATGGTGGGAAGAAGTCATTTCGCATTTCGTGAAATGTTGTAAAATTTTAAAAAAAAAACGTCATAGTATAGTATGTCGAAATTTTTCGATGAAAACGTCAAATTTTTTAGATGTTGAAAAAAACCATGAAAACGGTCGTATTATAGTGTGTAAAATGATTCTATGGTGGAAAGAAGTCATTTCCTGAAATGTTGTAAAATATAAAAAAAAAAAACGTCATAGTATAGTATGTGGAAATTTTTCGATGAAAACGTCAAATTTTTTAGATGTTGAAAAAAAACATGAAAACGGTCGAATTATAGCATGTAAAATGATTCTATGGTGGGTAGAAGTCATTTCGTGAAATGTTGTAAAACTTTACAAAAAAAACGTCATAGTATAGTATGTCGAAATTTTTCGATGAAAACGTCAAATTTTTTAGATGTTGAAAAAAAACATGAAAACGGTCGTATTATAGCGTGTAAAATGATTCTAGGGTGGAAAGAAGTTTCATTTCGTGAAATGTTGTAAAATTTTACAAAAAAAACGTCATAGTATAGTATGTTGAAATTTTTCAATGAAAACGTCAAATTTTTTAGATGTTGAAAAAAACCATGAAAACGGTCGAATTATAACGTGTAAAATGATTCTATGGTGGGTAGAAGTCATTTCGTGAAATGTTGTAAAACTTTACAAAAAAAACGTCATAGTATAGTATGTCGAAATTTTTCAATGAAAATGTCAAATTTTTTAGATGTTGAAAAAAACCATGGAAATAGTCATATTATAGCATGTAAAATGATTCTAGGGTGGAAAGAAGTCATTTCGTGAAATGTTGTAAAATTTTACAAAAAAAAAACGTCATAGTATAGTATGTCGAAATATTTCGATGAAAATGTCAAATTTTTTAGATGTTGAAAAAAAACATGTAAACGGTTCTATTATAGCGTGTAAAATGATTCTAGGGTGGGAAGAAGTCATTTCGTGAAATGTTGTAAAACTTTACAAAAAAAACGTCATAGTATAGTATGTTGAAATTTTTCGATGAAAACGTCAAATTTTTTAGATGTTGAAAAAAACCATGAAAACGGTCGTGTTATAGTGTGTAAAATGATTCTATGGTGGAAAGAAGTCATTTCCTGAAATGTTGTAAAACTTTACAAAAAAAACGTCATAGTATAGTATGTCGAAATTTTTCAACGAAAACGTCCAATTTTTTAGATGTTGAAAAAAAACATAGAAACGGTCGTATTATAGCGTGTAAAATGATTCTATGGTGGAAAGAAGTCATTTCGTGAAATGTTGTAAAACTTTACAAAAAAAACGTCATAGTATAGTATTTCGAAATTTTTCAATGAAAACATCAAATTTTTTAGATGTTGAAAAAAACCATGAAAACGGTCGAATTATAATGTGTAAAATGATTCTATGGTGGAAAGAAGTCATTTCGTGAAATGTTGTAAAACTTTACAAAAAAAACGTCATAGTATAGTATGTCGAAATTTTTCGATGAAAATGTCAAATTTTTTAGATGTTGAAAAAAACCATGAAAATGGTCGTATTATAGCATGTAAAATGATTCTAGGGTGGAAAGAAGTCATTTCGTGAAATGTTGTAAAATTTTACAAAAAAAACGTCATAGTATAGTATGTCGAAATTTTTCGATGAAAATGTCAAATTTTTTAGATGTTGAAAAAAAACATAAAAACGGTCATATTATAGCGTGTAAAATGATTCTATGGTGGTAGAAGTCATTTCGCATTTCGTGAAATGTTGTAAAACTTTACAAAAAAAACGTCATAGTATAGTATTTCGAAATTTTTCAATGAAAACGTCAAAGTTTTTAGATGTTGAAAAAAACCATGAAAACGGTCGAATTATAATGTGTAAAATGATTCTATGGTGGGTAGAAGTCATTTCGTGAAATGTTGCACAACTTTACAAAAAAACGTCATAGTATAGTATGTCGAAATTTTTCGATGAAAATGTCAAATTTTTTAGATGTTGAAAAAAACCATGAAAATAGTCGTATTATAGCATGTAAAATGATTCTAGGGTGGAAAGAAGTCATTTCGTGAAATGTTGTAAAATTTTACAAAAAAAACGTCATAGTATAGTATGTCGAAATATTTCGATGAAAATGTCAAATTTTTTAGATGTTGAAAAAAACCATGTAAACGGTCGTATTATAGCGTGTAAAATGATTCTATGGTGGGTAGAAGTCATTTCGTGAAATGTTGTAAAACTTTACAAAAAAAACGTCATAGTATAGTATGTCGAAATTTTTCAACGAAAACGTCCAATTTTTTAGATGTTGAAAAAAAACATGGAAACGGTTGTGTTATAGGGTGTAAAATGATTCTATGGTGGAAAGAAGTCATTTCGTGAAATGTTGTAAAACTTTACAAAAAAAAGTCATAGTATAGTATGTCGAAATTTTTCGACGAAAACGTCAAATTTTTCAGATGTTGAAAAAAAACATGGAAACGGTCGTATTATTGAGTGTAAAATGATTCTATGGTGGAAAGAAGTCATTTCGTGAAATGTTGTAAAATTTTAAAAAAAAAACGTCATAGTATAGTATGTCGAAATTTTTCGATGAAAACGTCCAATTTTTTAGATGTTGAAAAAAAACATGGAAACGGTCATATTATGGCGTGTAAAATGATTCTATGGTGGAAAGAAGTCATTTCGGATTTCGTGAAATGTTGTAAAACTTTACAAAAAAAACGTCATAGTATAGTATGTCGAAATTTTTCGATGAAAACGTCAAATTTTTTAGATGTTGAAAAAAAACATGAAAACGGTCGAATTATAATGTGTAAAATGATTCTATGGTGGAAAGAAGTCATTTCATGAAATGTTGTAAAATTTTACAAAAAAAACGTCATAGTATAGTATGTCGAAATTTTTCAATGAAAAAGTCAAATTTTTTAGATGTTAAAAAAAATCATGAAAACGGTCGAATTATAACGTGTAAAATGATTCTATGGTGGGTAGAAGTCATTTCGTCAAATGTTGCACAACTTTAAAAAAAAAAACGTCATAGTATAGTATGTCGAAATTTTTCGATGAAAATGTCAAATTTTTTAGATGTTGAAAAAAACCATGAAAACGGTCGTATTATAGCGTGTAAAATGATTTTATGGTGGAAAGAAGTCATTTCCTGAAATGTTGTAAAACTTAACAAAAAAAACGTCATAGTATAGTATGTCGAAATTTTTCGTCGAAAACGTCAAATTTTTCAGATGTTGAAAAAAAACATGAAAACGGTCGTATTATTGAGTGTAAAATGATTCTATGGTGGAAAGAAGTCATTTCGCATTTCGTGAAATGTTGTAAAATTTTAAAAAAAAAACGTCATAGTATAGTATGTCGAAATTTTTCGATGAAAATGTCAAATTTTTTAGATGTTTAAAAAAACTATGAAAACGGTCGAATTATAGCGTGTAAAATGATTCTATGGTGGATAGAAGTCATTTCGTGAAATGTTGTAAAACTTTAAAAAAAAAAAACGTCATAGTATAGTATGTCGAAATTTTTCAATGAAAATGTCAAATTTTTTAGATGTTGAAAAAAAACATGAAAACGGTCGTATTATAGCGTGTAAAATGATTCTATGGTGGAAAGAAGTCATTTCGCATTTCGTGAAATGTTGTAAAATTTTACAAAAAAAACGTCATAGTATAGTATGTCGAAATTTTTCGACGAAAACGTCAAATTTTTCAGATGTTGAAAAAAAACATGAAAACGGTCGTATTATTGAGTGTAAAATGATTCTATGGTGGAAAGAAGTCATTTCGTGAAATGTTGTAAAATTTAAAAAAAAAAACGTCATAGTATAGTATGTCGAAATTTTCGATGAAAATGTCAAATTTTTTAGATGTTGAAAAAAACTATGAGAATAGTCGTATTATAGCATGTAAAATGATTCTAGGGTGGAAAGAAGTCATTTCGTGAAATGTTGTAAAATTTTAAAAAAAAAACGTCATAGTATAGTATGTCGAAATTTTTCGATGAAAATGTCAAATTTTTTAGATGTTGAAAAAAACCATGAAAACGGTCGTATTATAGCGTGTAAAATGATTCTATGGTGGAAAGAAGTCATTTCGTGAAATGTTGTAAAACTTTACAAAAAAAACGTCATAGTATAGTATGTCGAAATTTTTCAACGAAAACGTCCAATTTTTTAGATGTTGAAAAAAAACATGGAAACGGTTGTGTTATAGCGTGTAAAATGATTCTATGGTGGAAAGAAGTCATTTCCTGAAATGTTGTAAAACTTTACAAAAAAAACGTCATAGTATAGTATGTCGAAATTTTTCGACGAAAACGTCAAATTTTTCAGATGTTGAAAAAAAACATGGAAACGGTCGTATTATTGAGTGTAAAATGATTCTATGGTGGAAAGAAGTCATTTCGTGAAATGTTGTAAAACTTAAAAAAAAAAAACGTCATAGTATAGTATGTCGAAATATTTCGATGAAAACGTCAAATTTTTTAGATGTTGAAAAAAAACATGTAAACGGTCGTATTATAGCGTGTAAAATGATTCTATGGTGGGTAGAAGTCATTTCGTGAAATGTTGTAAAACTTTACAAAAAAAACGTCATAGTATAGTATGTCGAAATTTTTCGATGAAAACGTCAAATTTTTCAGATGTTAAAAAAAAACATGAAAACGGTCGTATTATAGCGTGTAAAATGATTCTATGGTGGAAAGAAGTCATTTCCTGAAATGTTGTAAAACTTTACAAAAAAAACGTCATAGTATAGTATGTCGAAATTTTTCAATGAAAACGTCAAATTTTTTAGATGTTGAAAAAAACCATGAAAACGGTCGAATTATAATGTGTAAAATGATTCTATGGTGGAAAGAAGTCATTTCGTGAAATGTTGTAAAATTTTACAAAAAAAACGTCATAGTATAGTATGTCGAAATTTTTCAATGAAAAAGTCCAATTTTTTAGATGTTGTAAAAAAAATCATGAAAACGGTCGAATTATAACGTGTAAAATGATTCTATGGTGGGTAGAAGTCATTTCGTGAAATGTTGCACAACTTTACAAAAAAACGTCATAGTATAGTATGTCGAAATTTTTCGATGAAAATGTCAAATTTTTTAGATGTTGAAAAAAACCATGAAAACGGTCGTATTATAGAGTGTAAAATGATTCTATGGTGGAAAGAAGTCATTTCCTGAAATGTTGTAAAACTTTACAAAAAAAACGTCATAGTATAGTATGTCGAAATTTTTCAACGAAAACGTCAAATTTTTCAGATGTTGAAAAAAAATATGAAAACGGTCGTATTATTGAGTGTAAAATGATTCTATGGTGGAAAGAAGTCATTTTGGATTTCGTGAAATGTTGTAAAATTTTACAAAAAAAACGTCATAGTATAGTATGTTGACATTTTTCGATGACAATGTCAAATTTTTTAGATGTTGAAAAAAACCATGAAAACGGTCGTGTTATAGCGTGTAAAATGATTCTATGGTGGAAAGAAGTCATTTCCTGAAATGTTGTAAAACTTTACAAAAAAAACGTCATAGTATAGTATGTCGAAATTTTTCAATGAAAACGTCAAATTTTTTAGATGTTGAAAAAAAAACATGAAAACGGTCGAATTATAGCATGTAAAATGATTCTATGGTGGGTAGAAGTCATTTCGTGAAATGTTGTAAAATTTAAAAAAAAAAAAACGTCATAGTATAGTATGTCGAAATTTTTCGATGAAAATGTCAAATTTTTTAGATGTTGAAAAAAAACATGAAAACGGTCGAATTATAGCGTGTAAAATGATTCTATGGTGGAAAGAAGTCATTTCCTGAAATGTTGTAAAACTTTACAAAAAAAAACGTCATAGTATAGTATGTCGAAATTTTTCAATCGAAAACGTCAAATTTTTCAGATGTTGAAAAAAAATATGAAAACGGTCGTATTATTGAGTGTAAAATGATTCTATGGTGGAAAGAAGTCATTTCGCATTTCGTGAAATGTTGTAAAATTTTACAAAAAAAACGTCATAGTATAGTATGTTGACATTTTTCGATGACAATGTCAAATTTTTTAGATGTTGAAAAAAACCATGAAAACGGTCGTGTTATAGCGTGTAAAATGATTCTATGGTGGAAAGAAGTCATTTCCTGAAATGTTGTAAAACTTTACAAAAAAAAACGTCATAGTATAGTATGTCGAAATTTTTCAATGAAAATGTCCAATTTTTTAGATGTTGAAAAAAAACATGAAAACGGTCGAATTATAATGTGTAAAATGATTCTATGATGGGTAGAAATCATTTCGTGAAATGTTGTAAAACTTTACAAAAAAAACGTCATAGTATAGTATGTCGAAATTTTTCAATGAAAACGTCCAATTTTTTAGATGTTGAAAAAAAGACATAGAAACGGTCATATTATAGCGTGTAAAATGATTCTATGGTGGAAAGAAGTCATTTCGCATTTCGTGAAATGTTGTAAAACTTTACAAAAAAAACGTCATAGTATAGTATGTTGAAATTTTTCGATGAAAACGTTAAATTTTTTAGATGTTGAAAAAAACCATGAAAACGGTCGTGTTATAGCGTGTAAAATGATTCTATGGTGGAAAGAAGTCATTTCATGAAATGTTGTAAAACTTTACAAAAAAAAGTCATAGTATAGTATGTCGAAATTTTTCAACGAAAACGTCCAATTTTTTAGATGTTGAAAAAAAACATGAAAACGGTCGTATTATTGAGTGTAAAATGATTCTATGGTGGAAAGAAGTTATTTCGCATTTCGTGAAATGTTGTAAAATTATAAAAAAAAAACGTCATAGTATAGTATGTCGAAATTTTTCGATGAAAATGTCAAATTTTTTAGATGTTGAAAAAAACTATGAAAACGGTCGAATTATAACGTGTAAAATGATTCTATGGTGGATAGAAGTCATTTCGTGAAATGTTGTAAAACTTTACAAAAAAAACGTCATAGTATAGTATGTCGAAATTTTTCGACGAAAACGTCAAATTTTTCAGATGTTGAAAAAAAACATGAAAACGGTCGTATTATTGAGTGTAAAATGATTCTATGGTGGAAAGAAGTCATTTCGCATTTCGTGAAATGTTGTAAAATTTTACAAAAAAAACGTCATAGTATAGTATGTTGAAATTTTTCGATGAAAACGTCAAATTTTTTAGATGTTGAAAAAAACCATGAAAACGGTCGTGTTATAGCGTGTAAAATGATTCTATGGTGGAAAGAAGTCATTTCCTGAAATGTTGTAAAACTTTACAAAAAAAACATCATAGTATAGTATGTCGAAATTTTTCAATGAAAACGTCAAATTTTTTAGATGTTGAAAAAAAAACATGAAAACGGTCGAATTATAGCATGTAAAATGATTCTATGGTGGGTAGAAGTCATTTCGTGAAATGTTGTTAAACTTTAAAAAAAAAAAACGTCATAGTATAGTATGTCGAAATTTTTCGATGAAAATGTCAAATTTTTTAGATGTTTAAAAAAACTATGAAAACGGTCGAATTATAACGTGTAAAATGATTCTATGGTGGATAGAAGTCATTTCGTGAAATGTTGTAAAACTTTACAAAAAAAACGTCATAGTATAGTATGTCGAAATTTTTCAATGAAAATGTCCAATTTTTTAGATGTTGAAAAAAAACATGAAAACGGTCGAATTATAATGTGTAAAATGATTCTATGGTGGGTAGAAGTCATTTCGTGAAATGTTGTAAAACTTTACAAAAAAAACGTCATAGTATAGTATGTCGAAATTTTTCAATGAAAACGTCCAATTTTTTAGATGTTGAAAAAAAAACATGGAAACGGTCATATTATAGCGTGTAAAATGATTCTATGGTGGAAAGAAGTCATTTCGCATTTCGTGAAATGTTGTAAAACTTTACAAAAAAAACGTCATAGTATAGTATGTCGAAATTTTTCAATGAAAACGTCCAATTTTTTAGATGTTGAAAAAAAACATGAAAACGGTCGTATTATTGAGTGTAAAATGATTCTATGGTGGAAAGAAGTTATTTCGCATTTCGTGAAATGTTGTAAAATTTAAAAAAAAAAAACCTCATAGTATAGTATGTCGAAATTTTTCGATGAAAATGTCAAATTTTTTAGATGTTTAAAAAAACTATGAAAACGGTCGAATTATAACGTGTAAAATGATTCTATGGTGGATAGAAGTCATTTCGTGAAATGTTGTAAAACTTTACAAAAAAAACGTCATAGTATAGTATGTCGAAATTTTTCAATGAAAACGTCCAATTTTTTAGATGTTGAAAAAAAACATGGAAACGGTCGTGTTATAGCGTGTAAAATGATTCTATGGTGGAAAGAAGTCATTTCCTGAAATGTTGTAAAACTTTACAAAAAAAACGTCATAGTATAGTATGTCGAAATTTTTCGACGAAAACGTCAAATTTTTCAGATGTTAAAAAAAAACATGAAAACGGTCGTATTATTGAGTGTAAAATGATTCTATGGTGGAAAGAAGTCATTTCGCATTTCGTGAAAGTTGTAAAATTTTACAAAAAAAACGTCATAGTATAGTATGTTGACATTTTTCGATGAAAATGTCAAATTTTTTAGATGTTGAAAAAAACCATGAAAACGGTCGTGTTATAGCGTGTAAAATGATTCTATGGTGGAAAGAAGTCATTTCCTGAAATGTTGTAAAACTTTACAAAAAAAAACGTCATAGTATAGTATGTCGAAATTTTTCAATGAAAATGTCAAATTTTTTAGATGTTGAAAAAAAACATGAAAACGGTCGAATTATAATGTGTAAAATGATTCTATGGTGGGTAGAAAGTCATTTCGTGAAATGTTGTAAAACTTTACAAAAAAAACGTCATAGTATAGTATGTCGAAATTTTTCAATGAAAACGTCCAATTTTTTAGATGTTGAAAAAAAAACATAGAAACGGTCATATTATAGCGTGTAAAATGATTCTATGGTGGAAAGAAGTCATTTCGCATTTCGTGAAATGTTGTAAAACTTTACAAAAAAAACGTCATAGTATAGTATGTCGAAATTTTTCGATGAAAACGTCAAATTTTTTAGATGTTGAAAAAAACCATGAAAACGGTCGTGTTATAGCGTGTAAAATGATTCTATGGTGGAAAGAAGTCATTTCATGAAATGTTGTAAAACTTTACAAAAAAAACGTCATAGTATAGTATGTCGAAATTTTTCAACGAAAACGTCCAATTTTTTAGATGTTGAAAAAAAACATGAAAACGGTCGTATTATTGAGTGTAAAATGATTCTATGGTGGAAAGAAGTTATTTCGCATTTCGTGAAATGTTGTAAAACTTAAAAAAAAAAAAACGTCATAGTATAGTATGTCGAAATTTTTCGATGAAAACGTCAAATTTTTTAGATGTTGAAAAAAACTATGAAAACGGTCGAATTATAACGTGTAAAATGATTCTATGGTGGATAGAAGTCATTTCGTGAAATGTTGTAAAACTTTACAAAAAAAACGTCATAGTATAGTATGTCGAAATTTTTCGACGAAAACGTCAAATTTTTCAGATGTTGAAAAAAAACATGAAAACGGTCGTATTATTGAGTGTAAAATGATTCTATGGTGGAAAGAAGTCATTTCGCATTTCGTGAAATGTTGTAAAATTTTACAAAAAAAACGTCATAGTATAGTATGTTGAAATTTTTCGATGAAAATGTCAAATTTTTTAGATGTTGAAAAAAACCATGAAAACGGTCGTGTTATAGCGTGTAAAATGATTCTATGGTGGAAAGAAGTCATTTCCTGAAATGTTGTAAAACTTTACAAAAAAAACATCATAGTATAGTATGTCGAAATTTTTCAATGAAAACGTCAAATTTTTTAGATGTTGAAAAAAAAACATGAAAACGGTCGAATTATAGCATGTAAAATGATTCTATGGTGGGTAGAAGTCATTTCGTGAAATGTTGTAAAATTTTAAAAAAAAAAACGTCATAGTATAGTATGTCGAAATTTTTCGATGAAAATGTCAAATTTTTTAGATGTTTAAAAAAACTATGAAAACGGTCGAATTATAACGTGTAAAATGATTCTATGGTGGATAGAAGTCATTTCGTGAAATGTTGTAAAACTTTACAAAAAAAACGTCATAGTATAGTATGTCGAAATTTTTCAATGAAAATGTCAAATTTTTTAGATGTTGAAAAAAAACATGAAAACGGTCGAATTATAATGTGTAAAATGATTCTATGGTGGGTAGAAATCATTTCGTGAAATGTTGTAAAACTTTACAAAAAAAACGTCATAGTATAGTATGTCGAAATTTTTCAACGAAAACGTCCAATTTTTTAGATGTTGAAACAAAGACATAGAAACGGTCATATTATAGCGTGTAAAATGATTCTATGGTGGAAAGAAGTCATTTCGCATTTCGTGAAATGTTGTAAAACTTTACAAAAAAAACGTCATAGTATAGTATGTCGAAATTTTTCAATGAAAACGTCCAATTTTTTAGATGTTGAAAAAAAACATGAAAACGGTCGTATTATTGAGTGTAAAATGATTCTATGGTGGAAAGAAGTTATTTCGCATTTCGTGAAATGTTGTAAAATTTAAAAAAAAAAAACCTCATAGTATAGTATGTCGAAATTTTTCGATGAAAATGTCAAATTTTTTAGATGTTTAAAAAAACTATGAAAACGGTCGAATTATAACGTGTAAAATGATTCTATGGTGGATAGAAGTCATTTCGTGAAATGTTGTAAAACTTTACAAAAAAAACGTCATAGTATAGTATGTCGAAATTTTTCAATGAAAACGTCCAATTTTTTAGATGTTGAAAAAAAAACATGGAAACGGTTGTGTTATAGCGTGTAAAATGATTCTATGGTGGAAAGAAGTCATTTCCTGAAATGTTGTAAAACTTTACAAAAAAAACGTCATAGTATAGTATGTCGAAATTTTTCGACGAAAACGTCAAATTTTTCAGATGTTGAAAAAAAACATGAAAACGGTCGTATTATTGAGTGTAAAATGATTCTATGGTGGAAAGAAGTCATTTCGCATTTCGTGAAATGTTGTAAAATTTTACAAAAAAAACGTCATAGTATAGTATGTCGAAATTTTTCGATGAAAACGTTAAATTTTTTAGATGTTGAAAAAAAACATGAAAACGGTCGTGTTATAGCGTGTAAAATGATTCTATGGTGGAAAGAAGTCATTTCCTGAAATGTTGTAAAACTTTACAAAAAAAACGTCATAGTATAGTATGTCGAAATTTTTCAACGAAAACGTCCAATTTTTTAGATGTTGAAAAAAAGACATAGAAACGGTCATATTATAGCGTGTAAAATGATTCTATGGTGGAAAGAAGTCATTTCGCATTTCGTGAAATGTTGTAAAATTTTACAAAAAAAACGTCATAGTACAGTATGTCGAAATTTTTCGACGAAAACGTCAAATTTTTTAGATGTTGAAAAAAAACATGGAAACGGTTGCTTTATAGCGTGTAAAATGATTATATGGTGGGCAGAAGTCATTTCGTGAAATGTTGTAAAACTTTACAAAAAAAACGTCATAGTATAGTATGTCGAAATTTTTCGATGAAAATGTCAAATTTTTTAGATGTTGAAAAAAAACATGAAAACGGTCGTATTATAGCGTGTAAAATGATTCTATGGTGGGTAGAAGTCATTTCGTGAAATGTTGTAAAACTTTACAAAAAAAACGTCATAGTATAGTATGTCGAAATTTTTCAATGAAAACGTCCAATTTTTTAGATGTTGAAAAAAAACATGGAAACGGTTGTGTTATAGCGTGTAAAATGATTCTATGGTGGAAAGAAGTCATTTCCTGAAATGTTGTAAAACTTTACAAAAAAAACGTCATAGTATAGTATGTCGAAATTTTTCGACGAAAACGTCAAATTTTTCAGATGTTGAAAAAAAACATGAAAACGGTCGTATTATTGAGTGTAAAATGATTCTATGGTGGAAAGAAGTCATTTCGCATTTCGTGAAATGTTGTAAAATTTTACAAAAAAAACGTCATAGTATAGTATGTTGAAATTTTTCGATGAAAACGTCAAATTTTTTAGATGTTGAAAAAAACATGAAAACGGTCGTGTTATAGCGTGTAAAATGATTCTATGGTGGAAAGAAGTCATTTCGTGAAATGTTGTAAAACTTTACAAAAAAAACGTCATAGTATAGTATGTCGAAATTTTTCAATGAAAACGTCAAATTTTTTAGATGTTGAAAAAAAACATGAAAACGGTCGAATTATAGCATGTAAAATGATTCTATGGTGGGTAGAATTCATTTCGTGAAATGTTGTAAAACTTTAAAAAAAAAACGTCATAGTATAGTATGTCGAAATTTTTCGATGAAAATGTCAAATTTTTTAGATGTTGAAAAAAAACTATGAAAACGGTCGAATTATAACGTGTAAAATGATTCTATGGTGGATAGAAGTCATTTCGTGAAATGTTGTAAAACTTTACAAAAAAAACGTCATAGTATAGTATGTCGAAATTTTTCGACGAAAACGTCAAATTTTTCAGATGTTGAAAAAAAACATGAAAACGGTCGTATTATTGAGTGTAAAATGATTCTATGGTGGAAAGAAGTCATTTCGCATTTCGTGAAATGTTGTAAAATTTTACAAAAAAAACGTCATAGTATAGTATGTTGAAATTTTTCGATGAAAACGTCAAATTTTTTAGATGTTGAAAAAAAACATGAAAACGGTCGTGTTATAGCGTGTAAAATGATTCTATGGTGGAAAGAAGTCATTTCCTGAAATGTTGTAAAACTTTACAAAAAAAACGTCATAGTATAGTATGTCGAAATTTTTCAACGAAAACGTCCAATTTTTTAGATGTTGAAAAAAAGACATAGAAACGGTCATATTATAGCGTGTAAAATGATTCTATGGTGGAAAGAAGTCATTTCGCATTTCGTGAAATGTTGTAAAATTTTACAAAAAAAACGTCATAGTATAGTATGTCGAAATTTTTCAATGAAAACGTCAAATTTTTTAGATGTTGAAAAAAACCATGAAAACGGTCGTATTATAGTGTGTAAAATGATTCTATGGTGGAAAGAAGTCATTTCGCATTTCGTGAAATGTTGTAAAACTTTACAAAAAAAACGTCATAGTATAGTATGTCGAAATTTTTCGATGAAAATGTCAAATTTTTTAGATGTTTAAAAAAACCATGAAAACGGTCGTGTTATAGCGTGTAAAATGATTCTATGGTGGAAAGAAGTCATTTCGTGAAAGGTTGTAAAATTTTACAAAAAAAACGTCATAGTATAGTATGTCGAAATTTTTCAATGAAAACGTCAAATTTTTTAGATGTTGAAAAAAACTATGAAAACGGTCGAATTATAACGTGTAAAATGATTCTATGGTGGATAGAAGTCATTTCGTGAAATGTTGTAAAACTTTACAAAAAAAACGTCATAGTATAGTATGTCGAAATTTTTCAATGAAAACGTCCAATTTTTTAGATGTTGAAAAAAAACATGGAAACGGTTGTGTTATAGCGTGTAAAATGATTCTATGGTGGATAGAAGTCATTTCGCATTTCGTGAAATGTTGTAAAATTTTACAAAAAAAACGTCATAGTATAGTATGTCGAAATTTTTCGACGAAAACGTCAAATTTTTTAGATGTTGAAAGAAAACATGAAAACGGTCGTATTATTGAGTGTAAAATGATTCTATGGTGGATAGAAGTCATTTCGCATTTCGTGAAATGTTGTAAAATTTTACAAAAAAAACGTCATAGTATATAGTATGTCGAAATTTTTCAATGAAAACGTCAAATTTTTTAGATGTTGAAAAAAACTATGAAAACGGTCGAATTATAATGTGTAAAATGATTCTATGGTGGGTAGAAGTCATTTCGTCAAATGTTGTAAAACTTTACAAAAAAAACGTCATAGTATAGTATGTCGAAATTTTTCAATGAAAACTTCCAATTTTTTAGATGTTGAAAAAAAACATGGAAACGGTTTTGTTATAGTGTGTAAAATGATTCTATGGTAGAAAGAAGTTATTTCCTGAAATGTTGTAAAACTTTACAAAAAAAACGTCATAGTATAGTATGTCGAAATTTTTCGACGAAAACGTCAAATTTTTCAGATGTTGCAAAAAAAACATGAAAACGGTCATATTATTGAGTGTAAAATGATTCTATGGTGGAAAGAAGTCATTTTGGATTTCGTGAAATGTTGTAAAACTTTACAAAAAAAACGTCATAGTATAGTATGTCGAAATTTTTCAATGAAAACGTCCAATTTTTTAGATGTTGAAAAAAAACATGGAAACGGTCATATTATAGCGTGTAAAATGATTCTATGGTGGAAAGAAGTCATTTCGCATTTCGTGAAATGTTGTAAAACTTTACAAAAAAAACGTCATAGTATAGTATGTCGAAATTTTTCGATGAAAAAGTCCAATTTTTTAGATGTTGAAAAAAAACATGAAAACGGTCGAATTATAACGTGTAAAATGATTCTATGGTGGGTAGAAGTCATTTCGTGAAATGTTGTAAAACTTTACAAAAAAAACGTCATAGTATAGTATGTCGAAATTTTTCAACGAAAACGTCCAATTTTTTAGATGTTGAAAAAAACCATGAAAACGGTCGTATTATAGCATGTAAAATGATTCTATGGTGGAAAGAAGTCATTTCGTGAAATGTTGTAAAACTTTACAAAAAAAACGTCATAGTATAGTATGTCGAAATTTTTCAATGAAAACGTCAAATTTTTTAGATGTTGAAAAAAACTATGAAAACGGTCGAATTATAATGTGTAAAATGATTCTATGGTGGGTAGAAGTCATTTCGTCAAATGTTGTAAAACTTTACAAAAAAAACGTCATAGTATAGTATGTCGAAATTTTTCAATGAAAACGTCCAATTTTTTAGATGTTGAAAAAAACATGAAAACGGTCGAATTATAGCATATAAAATGATTCTATGGTGGGTAGAAGTAATTTCGTGAAATGTTGTAAAACTTTACAAAAAAAACGTCATAGTATAGTATGTCGAAATTTTTCGACGAAAACGTCAAATTTTTCAGATGTTGAAAAAAAACATGAAAACGGTCGTATTATTGAGTGTAAAATGATTCTATGGTGGATAGAAGTCATTTCGCATTTCGTGAAATGTTGTAAAATTTTACAAAAAAAACGTCATAGTATAGTATGTCGAAATTTTTCAATGAAAACGTCAAATTTTTTAGATGTTGAAAAAAACTATGAAAACGGTCGAATTATAATGTGTAAAATGATTCTATGGTGGGTAGAAGTCATTTCGTCAAATGTTGTAAAACTTTACAAAAAAAACGTCATAGTATAGTATGTCGAAATTTTTCGATGAAAATGTCAAATTTTTTAGATGTTTAAAAAAACCATGAAAACGGTCGTGTTATAGCGTGTAAAATGATTCTATGGTGGGTAGAAGTCATTTCGTGAAAGGTTGTAAAACTTTACAAAAAAAACGTCATAGTATAGTATGTCGAAATTTTTCAATGAAAACGTCCAATTTTTTAGATGTTGAAAAAAAACATGGAAACGGTTGTGTTATAGTGTATAAAATGATTCTATGGTGGAAAGAAGTCATTTCCTGAAATGTTGTAAAACTTTACAAAAAAAACGTCATAGTATAGTATGTCGAAATTTTTCGACGAAAACGTCAAATTTTTCAGATGTTGAAAAAAAACATGAAAACGGTCGTATTATTGAGTGTAAAATGATTCTATGGTGGAAAGAAGTCATTTTGGATTTCGTGAAATGTTGTAAAACTTTACAAAAAAAAACGTCATAGTATAGTATGTCGAAATTTTTCAATGAAAACGTCAAATTTTTCAGATGTTGAAAAAAAACATGAAAACGGTCGTATTATTGAGTGTAAAATGATTCTATGGTGGATAGAAGTCATTTCGCATTTCGTGAAATGTTGTAAAATTTTACAAAAAAAACGTCATAGTATAGTATGTCGAAATTTTTCAATGAAAACGTCAAATTTTTTAGATGTTGAAAAAAACTATGAAAACGGTCGAATTATAATGTGTAAAATGATTCTATGGTGGGTAGAAGTCATTTCGTCAAATGTTGTAAAACTTTACAAAAAAAACGTCATAGTATAGTATGTCGAAATTTTTCAATGAAAACGTCCAATTTTTTAGATGTTGAAAAAAACATGAAAACGGTCGAATTATAGCATGTAAAATGATTCTATGGTGGGTAGAAGTAATTTCGTGAAATGTTGTAAAACTTTACAAAAAAAACGTCATAGTATAGTATGTCGAAATTTTTCGACGAAAACGTCAAATTTTTTCAGATGTTGAAAAAAAACATGAAAACGGTCGTATTATTGAGTGTAAAATGATTCTATGGTGGATAGAAGTCATTTCGCATTTCGTGAAATGTTGTAAAACTTTACAAAAAAAACGTCATAGTATAGTATGTCGAAATTTTTCAATGAAAACGTCAAATTTTTTAGATGTTGAAAAAAACTATGAAAACGGTCGAATTATAATGTGTAAAATGATTCTATGGTGGAAAGAAGTCATTTTGGATTTCGTGAAATGTTGTAAAACTTTACAAAAAAAAACGTCATAGTATAGTATGTCGAAATTTTTCAATGAAAACGTCCAATTTTTTAGATGTTTAAAAAAACCATGAAAACGGTCGTGTTATAGCGTGTAAAATGATTCTATGGTGGAAAGAAGTCATTTCGTGAAATGTTGTAAAATTTTACAAAAAAAACGTCATAGTATAGTATGTCGAAATTTTTCAATGAAAACGTCAAATTTTTTAGATGTTGAAAAAAACTATGAAAACGGTCGAATTATAACGTGTAAAATGATTCTATGGTGGGTAGAAGTCATTTCGTGAAATGTTGTAAAACTTTACAAAAAAAACGTCATAGTATAGTATGTCGAAATTTTTCAATGAAAACGTCCAATTTTTTAGATGTTGAAAAAAAACATGGAAACGGTTGTGTTATAGCGTGTAAAATGATTCTATGGTGGAAAGAAGTCATTTCGCATTTCGTGAAATGTTGTAAAATTTTACAAAAAAAACGTCATAGTATAGTATGTCGAAATTTTTCGACGAAAACGTCAAATTTTTCAGATGTTGAAAAAAAACATGAAAACGGTCGTATTATTGAGTGTAAAATGATTCTATGGTGGAAAGAAGTCATTTCGCATTTCGTGAAATGTTGTAAAATTTTACAAAAAAAACGTCATAGTATATAGTATGTCGAAATTTTTCAATGAAAACGTCAAATTTTTTAGATGTTGAAAAAAACTATGAAAACGGTCGAATTATAATGTGTAAAATGATTCTATGGTGGGTAGAAGTCATTTCGTCAAATGTTGTAAAACTTTACAAAAAAAACGTCATAGTATAGTATGTCGAAATTTTTCAATGAAAACGTCCAATTTTTTAGATGTTGAAAAAAAACATGGAAACGGTTGTGTTATAGTGTGTAAAATGATTCTATGGTAGAAAGAAGTTATTTCCTGAAATGTTGTAAAACTTTACAAAAAAAACGTCATAGTATAGTATGTCGAAATTTTTCGACGAAAACGTCAAATTTTTCAGATGTTGCAAAAAAACATGAAAACGGTCATATTATTGAGTGTAAAATGATTCTATGGTGGAAAGAAGTCATTTTGGATTTCGTGAAATGTAAAACTTTACAAAAAAAAACGTCATAGTATAGTATGTCGAAATTTTTCAATGAAAACGTCAAATTTTTCAGATGTTGAAAAAAAACATGAAAACGGTCGTATTATTGAGTGTAAAATGATTCTATGGTGGAAAGAAGTCATTTCGCATTTCGTGAAATGTTGTAAAATTTTACAAAAAAAACGTCATAGTATAGTATGTCGAAATTTTTCAATGAAAACGTCAAATTTTTTAGATGTTGAAAAAAAACATGAAAACGGTCGAATTATAGCATATAAAATGATTCTATGGTGGGTAGAAGTAATTTCGTGAAATGTTGTAAAACTTTACAAAAAAAACGTTATAGTATAGTATGTCGAAATTTTTCGACGAAAACGTCAAATTTTTCAGATGTTGAAAAAAAACATGAAAACGGTCGTATTATTGAGTGTAAAATGATTCTATGGTGGATAGAAGTCATTTCGCATTTCGTGAAATGTTGTAAAATTTTACAAAAAAAACGTCATAGTATAGTATGTCGAAATTTTTCAATGAAAACGTCAAATTTTTTAGATGTTGAAAAAAACTATGAAAACGGTCGAATTATAATGTGTAAAATGATTCTATGGTGGAAAGAAGTCATTTTGGATTTCGTGAAATGTTGTAAAACTTTACAAAAAAAACGTCATAGTATAGTACGTCGAAATTTTTCAATGAAAACGTCCAATTTTTTAGATGTTTGAAAAAAACCATGAAAACGGTCGTGTTATAGCGTGTAAAATGATTCTATGGTGGAAAGAAGTCATTTCGTGAAATGTTGTAAAATTTTACAAAAAAAACGTCATAGTATAGTATGTCGAAATTTTTCAATGAAAAAGTCAAATTTTTTAGATGTTGAAAAAAACTATGAAAACGGTCGAATTATAACGTGTAAAATGATTCTATGGTGGATAGAAGTCATTTCGTGAAATGTTGTAAAACTTTACAAAAAAAACGTCATAGTATAGTATGTCGAAATTTGTCAATGAAAACGTCCAATTTTTTAGATGTTGAAAAAAAACATGGAAACGGTTGTGTTATAGCGTGTAAAATGATTCTATGGTGGAAAGAAGTCATTTCCTGAAATGTTGTAAAACTTTACAAAAAAAACGTCATAGTATAGTATGTCGAAATTTTTCGATGAAAATGTCAACTTTTTTAGATGTTTAAAAAAACCATGAAAACGGTCGTGTTATAGCGTGTAAAATGATTCTATGGTGGGTAGAAGTCATTTCGTCAAATGTTGTAAAACTTTACAAAAAAAACGTCATAGTATAGTATGTCGAAATTTTTCGATGAAAATGTCAAATTTTTTAGATGTTGAAAAAAAACATGAAAACGGTCGTATTATTGAGTGTAAAATGATTCTATGGTGGAAAGAAGTTATTTCGCATTTCGTGAAATGTTGTAAAATTTTACAAAAAAAACGTCATAGTATAGTATGTCGAAATTTTTCGATGAAAATGTTAAATTTTTTAGATGTTGAAAAAACCATGAAAACGGTCGTGTTATAGCGTGTAAAATGATTCTATGGTGGAAAGAAGTCATTTCGTGAAATGTTGTAAAACTTTACAAAAAAAACGTCATAGTATAGTATGTCGAAATTTTTCGATGAAAATGTCAAATTTTTTAGATGTTGAAAAAAAACATGAAAATAGTCGTATTATAGCATGTAAAATGATTGTAGGGTGGAAAGAAGTCATTTCGTGAAATGTTGTAAAATTTTACAAAAAAAACGTCATAGTATAGTATGTCGAAATTTTACGACGAAAACGTCAAATTTTTCAGATGTTGAAAAAAACCATGAAAACGGTCAAATTATAACGTGTAAAATGATTCTATGGTGGAAAGAAGTCATTTTGGATTTCCTGAAATGTTGTAAAACTTTACAAAAAAAACGTCATAGTATAGTATGTCGAAATTTTTCAATGAAAACGTCAAATTTTTTAGATGTTGAAAAAAAACATGAAAACGGTCGAATTATAGCATGTAAAATGATTCTATGGTGGAAAGAAGTCATTTCGGATTTCGTGAAATGTTGTAAAACTTTACAAAAAAAAACGTCATAGTATAGTATGTCGAAATTTTTCAATGAAAACGTCAAATTTTTCAGATGTTGAAAAAAAACATGAAAACGGTCGTATTATTGAGTGTAAAATGATTCTATGGTGGATGGAAGTCATTTCGCATTTCGTGAAATGTTGTAAAATTTTACAAAAAAAACGTCATAGTATAGTATGTCGAAATTTTTCAATGAAAACGTCCAATTTTTTAGATGTTTAAAAAAACCATGAAAACGGTCGTGTTATAGCGTGTAAAATGATTCTATGGTGGAAAGAAGTCATTTCGTGAAAGGTTGTAAAATTTTACAAAAAAAAACGTCATAGTATAGTATGTCGAAATTTTTCAATGAAAATGTCAAATTTTTTAGATGTTGAAAAAAACTATGAAAACGGTCGAATTATAATGTGTAAAATGATTCTATGGTGGGTAGAAGTCATTTCGTGAAATGTTGTAAAACTTTACAAAAAAAACGTCATAGTATAGTATGTCGAAATTTTTCAATGAAAACGTCCAATTTTTTAGATGTTGAAAAAAAACATGGAAACGGTTGTGTTATAGCGTGTAAAATGATTCTATGGTGGAAAGAAGTCATTTCGCATTTCGTGAAATGTTGTAAAATTTTACAAAAAAAACGTCATAGTATAGTATGTCGAAATTTTTCGACAAAAACGTCAAATTTTTCAGATGTTGAAAAAAACATGAAAACGGTCGTATTATTGAGTGTAAAATGATTCTATGGTGGATAGAAGTCATTTCGCATTTCGTGAAATGTTGTAAAATTTTACAAAAAAAACGTCATAGTATATAGTATGTCGAAATTTTTCAATGAAAACGTCAAATTTTTTAGATGTTGAAAAAAACTATGAAAACGGTCGAATTATAATGTGTAAAATGATTCTATGGTGGGTAGAAGTCATTTCGTCAAATGTTGTAAAACTTTACAAAAAAAACGTCATAGTATAGTATGTCGAAATTTTTCAATGAAAACTTCCAATTTTTTAGATGTTGAAAAAAAACATGGAAACGGTTGTGTTATAGTGTGTAAAATGATTCTATGGTAGAAAGAAGTTATTTCCTGAAATGTTGTAAAACTTTACAAAAAAAACGTCATAGTATAGTATGTCGAAATTTTTCGACGAAAACGTCAAATTTTTCAGATGTTGCAAAAAAAACATGAAAACGGTCATATTATTGAGTGTAAAATGATTCTATGGTGGAAAGAAGTCATTTTGGATTTCGTGAAATGTTGTAAAACTTTACAAAAAAAAAGTCATAGTATAGTATGTCGAAATTTTTCAATGAAAACGTCAAATTTTTTAGATGTTGAAAAAAACTATGAAAACGGTCGAATTATAATGTGTAAAATGATTCTATGGTGGGTAGAAGTCATTTCGTCAAATGTTGTAAAACTTTACAAAAAAAACGTCATAGTATAGTATGTCGAAATTTTTCGACGAAAACGTCCAATTTTTTAGATGTTGAAAAAAACATGAAAACGGTCGAATTATAGCATATAAAATGATTCTATGGTGGGTAGAAGTCATTTCGTGAAATGTTGTAAAACTTTACAAAAAAAAACGTTATAGTATAGTATGTCGAAATTTTTCGACGAAAACGTCAAATTTTTCAGATGTTGAAAAAAAACATGAAAACGGTCGTATTATTGAGTGTAAAATGATTCTATGGTGGAAAGAAGTCATTTTGGATTTCGTGAAATGTTGTAAAACTTTACAAAAAAAACGTCATAGTATAGTATGTCGAAATTTTTCAATGAAAACGTCCAATTTTTTAGATGTTGAAAAAAAACATGGAAACGGTCGTGTTATAGCGTGTAAAATGATTCTATGGTGGAAAGAAGTCATTTCCTGAAATGTTGTAAAACTTTACAAAAAAAAACGTCATAGTATAGTATGTCGAAATTTTTCGATGAAAATGTCAAATTTTTTAGATGTTTAAAAAAAACCATGAAAACGGTCGTGTTATAGCGTGTAAAATGATTCTATGGTGGGTAGAAGTCATTTCGTGAAATGTTGTAAAACTTTACAAAAAAAACGTCATAGTACAGTATGTCGAAATTTTTCAATGAAAACGTCCAATTTTTTAGATGTTGAAAAAAAACATGGAAACGGTTGTGTTATAGTGTGTAAAATGATTCTATGGTGGAAAGAAGTCATTTCCTGAAATGTTGTAAAACTTTACAAAAAAAACGTCATAGTATAGTATGTCGAAATTTTTCGACGAAAACGTCAAATTTTTCAGATGTTGAAAAAAAACATGAAAACGGTCATATTATTGAGTGTAAAATGATTCTATGGTGGAAAGAAGTCATTTTGGATTTCGTGAAATGTAAAACTTTACAAAAAAAAACGTCATAGTATAGTATGTCGAAATTTTTCAATGAAAACGTCAAATTTTTCAGATGTTGAAAAAAACATGAAAACGGTCGTATTATTGAGTGTAAAATGATTCTATGGTGGATAGAAGTCATTTCGCATTTCGTGAAATGTTGTAAAATTTTACAAAAAAAACGTCATAGTATAGTATGTCGAAATTTTTCAATGAAAACGTCAAATTTTTTAGATGTTGAAAAAAACACATGAAATCGGTCGAATTATAGCATATAAAATGATTCTATGGTGGGTAGAAGTAATTTCGTGAAATGTTGTAAAACTTTACAAAAAAAACGTTATAGTATAGTATGTCGAAATTTTTCGATGAAAACGTCAAATTTTTCAGATGTTGAAAAAAAACATGAAAACGGTCGTATTATTGAGTGTAAAATGATTCTATGGTGGGTAGAAGTCATTTCGTCAAATGTTGTAAAACTTTACAAAAAAAACGTCATAGTATAGTATGTCGAAATTTTTCGATGAAAATGTCAAATTTTTTAGATGTTGAAAAAAAACATGAAAACGGTCGTATTATTGAGTGTAAAATGATTCTATGGTGGAAAGAAGTTATTTCGCATTTCGTGAAATGTTGTAAAATTTTACAAAAAAAACGTCATAGTATAGTATGTCGAAATTTTTCGATGAAAATGTTAAATTTTTTAGATGTTGAAAAAACCATGAAAACGGTCGTGTTATAGCGTGTAAAATGATTCTATGGTGGAAAGAAGTCATTTCGTGAAATGTTGTAAAACTTTACAAAAAACGTCATAGTATAGTATGTCGAAATTTTTCGATGAAAATGTCAAATTTTTTAGATGTTGAAAAAAAACATGAAAATAGTCGTATTATAGCATGTAAAATGATTGTAGGGTGGAAAGAAGTCATTTCGTGAAATGTTGTAAAATTTTACAAAAAAAACGTCATAGTATAGTATGTCGAAATTTTACGACGAAAACGTCAAATTTTTCAGATGTTGAAAAAACCATGAAAATGGTCAAATTATAACGTGTAAAATGATTCTATGGTGGAAAGAAGTCATTTTGGATTTCCTGAAATGTTGTAAAACTTTACAAAAAAAACGTCATAGTATAGTATGTCGAAATTTTTCAATGAAAACGTCAAATTTTTTAGATGTTGAAAAAAACATGAAAACGGTCGAATTATAGCATGTAAAATGATTCTATGGTGGAAAGAAGTCATTTCGGATTTCGTGAAATGTTGTAAAACTTTACAAAAAAAAACGTCATAGTATAGTATGTCGAAATTTTTCAATGAAAACGTCAAATTTTTCAGATGTTGAAAAAAAACATGAAAACGGTCGTATTATTGAGTGTAAAATGATTCTATGGTGGATAGAAGTCATTTCGCATTTCGTGAAATGTTGTAAAATTTTACAAAAAAAACGTCATAGTATAGTATGTCGAAATTTTTCAATGAAAACGTCAAATTTTTTAGATGTTGAAAAAAACTATGAAAACGGTCGAATTATAATGTGTAAAATGATTCTATGGTGGGTAGAAGTCATTTCGTGAAATGTTGTAAAACTTTACAAAAAAAAGTCATAGTATAGTATGTCGAAATTTTTCAATGAAAACGTCCAATTTTTTAGATGTTGAAAAAAACATGAAAACGGTCGAATTATAGCATATAAAATGATTCTATGGTGGGTAGAAGTCATTTCGTGAAATGTTGTAAAACTTTACAAAAAAAACGTTATAGTATAGTATGTCGAAATTTTTCGACGAAAACGTCAAATTTTTCAGATGTTGAAAAAAAACATGAAAACGGTCGTATTATTGAGTGTAAAATGATTCTATGGTGGAAAGAAGTCATTTCGCATTTCGTGAAATGTTGTAAAATTTTACAAAAAAAACGTCATAGTATAGTATGTCGAAATTTTTCAATGAAAACGTCAAATTTTTTAGATGTTGAAAAAAACTATGAAAACGGTCGAATTATAATGTGTAAAATGATTCTATGGTGGAAAGAAGTCATTTTGGATTTCGTGAAATGTTGTAAAACTTTACAAAAAAAAACGTCATAGTATAGTATGTCGAAATTTTTCAATGAAAACGTCCAATTTTTTAGATGTTTAAAAAAACCATGAAAATGGTCGTGTTATAGCGTGTAAAATGATTCTATGGTGGAAAGAAGTCATTTCGTGAAATGTTGTAAAATTTTACAAAAAAAACGTCATAGTATAGTATGTCGAAATTTTTCAATGAAAAAGTCAAATTTTTTAGATGTTGAAAAAAAACTATGAAAACGGTCGAATTATAACGTGTAAAATGATTCTATGGTGGATAGAAGTCATTTCGTGAAATGTTGTAAAACTTTACAAAAAAAACGTCATAGTATAGTATGTCGAAATTTTTCAATGAAAACGTCCAATTTTTTAGATGTTGAAAAAAAACATGGAAACGGTTGTGTTATAGCGTGTAAAATGATTCTATGGTGGAAAGAAGTCATTTCCTGAAATGTTGTAAAACTTTACAAAAAAAACGTCATAGTATAGTATGTCGAAATTTTTCAACGAAAACGTCAAATTTTTCAGATGTTGAAAAAAAACATGGAAACGGTCGTATTATTGAGTGTAAAATGATTCTATGGTGGATAGAAGTCATTTCGCATTTCGTGAAATGTTGTAAAATTTTACAAAAAAAACGTCATAGTATAGTATGTCGAAATTTTTCAATGAAAACGTCAAATTTTTTAGATGTTGAAAAAAACTATGAAAACGGTCGAATTATAATGTGTAAAATGATTCTATGGTGGGTAGAAGTCATTTCGTCAAATGTTGTAAAACTTTACAAAAAAAACGTCATAGTATAGTATGTCGAAATTTTTCGATGAAAATGTCAAATTTTTTAGATGTTTAAAAAAACCATGAAAACGGTCGTGTTATAGCGTGTAAAATGATTCTATGGTGGAAAGAAGTCATTTTGGATTTCGTGAAATGTTGTAAAACTTTACAAAAAAAACGTCATAGTATAGTATGTCGAAATTTTTCAATGAAAACGTCCAATTTTTTAGATGTTGAAAAAAACATGGAAACGGTCATATTATAGCATGTAAAATGATTCTATGGTGGAAAGAAGTCATTTCCTGAAATGTTGTAAAACTTTACAAAAAAAACGTCATAGTATAGTATGTCGAAATTTTTCGATGAAAATGTCAAATTTTTTAGATGTTTAAAAAAACCATGAAAACGGTCGTGTTATAGCGTGTAAAATGATTCTATGGTGGAAAGAAGTCATTTCGTGAAAGGTTGTAAAATTTTACAAAAAAAACGTCATAGTATAGTATGTCGAAGTTTTTCAATGAAAAAGTCTAATTTTTTAGATGTTGAAAAAAACTATGAAAACGGTCGAATTATAACGTGTAAAATGATTCTATGGTGGATAGAAGTCATTTCGTGAAATGTTGTAAAACTTTACAAAAAAAACGTCATAGTATAGTATGTCGAAATTTTTCAATGAAAACGTCCAATTTTTTAGATGTTGAAAAAAAAACATGGAAACGGTTGTGTTATAGCGTGTAAAATGATTCTATGGTGGATAGAAGTCATTTCGCATTTCGTGAAATGTTGTAAAATTTTACAAAAAAAACGTCATAGTATAGTATGTCGAAATTTTTCGACGAAAACGTCAAATTTTTCAGATGTTGAAAGAAAACATGAAAACGGTCGTATTATTGAGTGTAAAATGATTCTATGGTGGATAGAAGTCATTTCGCATTTCGTGAAATGTTGTAAAACTTTACAGAAAAAACGTCATAGTATAGTATGTCGAAATTTTTCGATGAAAAAGTCCAATTTTTTAGATGTTGAAAAAAAACATGAAAACGGTTGAATTATAACGTGTAAAATGATTCTATGGTGGGTAGAAGTCATTTCGCGAAATGTTGTAAAACTTTACAAAAAAAACGTCATAGTATAGTATGTCGAAATTTTTCAACGAAAACGTCAAATTTTTCAGATGTTGAAAAAAAACATGGAAACAGTCGTATTATTGAGTGTAAAATGATTCTATGGTGGATAGAAGTCATTTCGCATTTCGTGAAATGTTGTAAAATTTTACAAAAAAAACGTCATAGTATAGTATGTCGAAATTTTTCAATGAAAACGTCAAATTTTTTAGATGTTGAAAAAAACTATGAAAACGGTCGAATTATAATGTGTAAAATGATTCTATGGTGGGTAGAAGTCATTTCGTCAAATGTTGTAAAACTTTACAAAAAAAAAGTCATAGTATAGTATGTCGAAATTTTTCGATGAAAATGTCAAATTTTTTAGATGTTTAAAAAAACCATGAAAACGGTCGTGTTATAGCGTGTAAAATGATTCTATGGTGGAAAGAAGTCATTTTGGATTTCGTGAAATGTTGTAAAACTTTACAAAAAAACGTCATAGTATAGTATGTCGAAATTTTTCAATGAAAACGTCCAATTTTTTAGATGTTGAAAAAAACATGGAAACGGTCATATTATAGCATGTAAAATGATTCTATGGTGGATAGAAGTCATAGAAGTCATTTCGCATTTCGTGAAATGTTGTAAAATTCTACAAAAAAAACGTCATAGTATAGTATGTCGAAATTTTTCGATGAAAACGTCAAATTTTTCAGATGTTGAAAGAAAACATGAAAACGGTCGTATTATTGAGTGTAAAATGATTCTATGGTGGATAGAAGTCATTTCGCATTTCGTGAAATGTTGTAAAACTTTACAAAAAAAACGTCATAGTATCGTATGTCGAAATTTTTCGATGAAAAAGTCCAATTTTTTAGATGTTGAAAAAAAACATGAAAACGGTCGAATTATAACGTGTAAAATGATTCTATGGTGGGTAGAAGTCATTTCGCGAAATGTTGTAAAACTTTACAAAAAAAACGTCATAGTATAGTATGTCGAAATTTTTCAACGAAAACGTCCAATTTTTTAGATGTTGAAAAAAACCATGAAAACGGTCGTATTATAGCATGTAAAATGATTCTAGGGTGGAAAGAAGTCATTTCGTGAAATGTTGTAAAACTTTACAAAAAAAAGTCATAGTATAGTATGTCGAAATTTTTCAACGAAAACGTCCAATTTTTTAGATGTTGAAAAATAAAAATGGAAACGGTTGTGTTATAGTGTGTAAAATGATTCTATGGTGGAAAGAAGTCATTTCCTGAAATGTTGTAAAATTTTACAAAAAAAACGTCATAGTATAGTATGTCGAAATTTTTCGATGAAAACGTCAAATTTTTCAGATGTTGAAAAAAAAACATGGAAACGGTCGTATTATTGAGTGTAAAATGATTCTATGGTGGATAGAAGTCATTTCGCATTTCGTGAAATGTTGTAAAATTTTACAAAAAAAACGTCATAGTATAGTATGTCGAAATTTTTCAATGAAAACGGTCGAATTATAATGTGTTAAATGATTCTATGGTGGGTAGAAGTCATTTCGTCAAATGTTGTAAAACTCTACAAAAAAAACGTCATAGTATAATATGTCGAAATTTTCTGATGAAAATGTCAAATTTTTTAGATGTTTAAAAAAACTATGAAAATGGTAGTATTATAGCGTGTAAAATGATTCTATGGTGGGTAGAAGTCATTTCGTCAAATGTTGTAAAACTTTACAAAAAAAACGTCATAGTATAGTATGTCGAAATTTTTCAATGAAAACGTCCAATTTTTTAGATGTTGAAAAAAAACATGGAAACGGTTGTGTTATAGTGTGTAAAATGATTCTATGGTGGAAAGAAGTTATTTCCTGAAATGTTGTAAAACTTTACAAAAAAAACGTCATAGTATAGTATGTCGAAATTTTTCAACGAAAACGTCCAATTTTTTAGATGTTGAAAAAAACCATGAAAATAGTCGTATTATAGCATGTAAAATGATTCTAGGGTGGAAAGAAGTCATTTCGTGAAATGTTGTAAAACTTTACAAAAAAAAACGTCATAGTATAGTATGTCGAAATTTTTCAACGAAAACGTCCAATTTTTTAGATGTTGAAAAATAAAAATGGAAACGGTCATAATATAGCGTGCAAAATGATTCTATGGTGGAAAGAAGTCATTTCGGATTTCGTGAAATGTTGTAAAACTTTACAAAAAAAACGTCATAGCATAGTATGTCGAAATTTTTCGATGAAAACGTCAAATTTTTTAGATGTTGAAAAAAACCATGAAAACGGTCGTATTATAGCATGTAAAATGATTCTATGGTGGAAAGAAGTCATTTCGTGAAATGTTGTAAAATTTTACAAAAAAAACGTCATAGTATAGTATGTCGAAATTTTTCAATGAAAAAGTCCAATTTTTTAGATGTTAAAAAAAACTATGAAAACGGTCGTATCATAGCGTGTAAAATGATTCTATGGTGGAAAGAAGTCATTTCCTGAAATGTTGTAAAACTTTACAAAAAAAAAACGTCTTAGTATAGTATGTCGAAATTTTTCGATGAAAATGTCAAATTTTTTAGATGTTTAAAAAAACTATGAAAACGGTCGAATTATAATGTGTAAAATGATTCTATGGTGGGTAGAAGTCATTTTGGATTTCGTGAAATGTTGTAAAACTTTACAAAAAAAAAGTCACAGTATAGTATGTCGAAATTTTCTGATGAAAACGTCAAATTTTTTAAATATTGAAGAAAACCATGAAAACGGTCGTATTATAGCGTGTAAAATGATTCTATGGTAGATAGAAGTCATTTCGTGAAATGTTGTAAAATTTTATTTAAAAAAAACGTCATAGTATAATATGTCGAAATTTTTCCAAGGAAACGTCAAATTTTTTTGATGTTGAAAAAATTCATGAAAACGGTCGTATTACAGCATGTAAAATGATTTTATGGCTTAAAAAAGTAGTTTTATCGAAGATTGATAAATTTTCAAAAAAAAAGGGCAAAAATATTGTGGTATGTCAAAAAATATCATGCAAAAACATCATAGTATGACGCAAATTTTCACGCTAAAACGTCATAGTTTAGTATGTCAAAAAAATTTATGCAACGTCATCGTATAGTTTGTCGACAAATGTCGCGCAAAAACATGACAGTCTAGTATGTCGAAAAATTTCACGCAATGTCATATTTTCAAATGTCGAAAAACTTGAAATTTTATGGCATATTAGTAGTACTTTTTAAATGATATTGTTGTGCCATATTAGGAGTTATAAGATTTCTGAACATACCCTTTCTAAAATAAATAAATATATATATAATATATATATTATGACTTAAAATGTATAATGAAGGTTTTTGTGTTTGAGGCGTGCCTGTCTGCACAGTGAGGCTTTGTATTGATAGTCCTGCCAGAAAATCTAAGATTTAAGAGGTTAACAGTTTTGGGATTAATAATATTTTTCTTTATCTGTGTTTTTATATTAAGGTCAGTATTTGGTTATGGAGCAGGAGCCAGATGCTGCCTCTGTGATGCAGCTCAGAGAGCTGAAAGCTCTGTATCGGCAGAGGTATGAGGTGCTGCGTGACATCAGGGCAGAGGTCAACTACTGTCAACACCTTGTGGATCAGTGCAGGGTGCGCCTGCTTTCTGGTCAGTTCTACAAATATCTTTTATCTTCCTCTTCCTTAACACAGCGCAGAAAATAACCAAGTGTTCGTATGCGTCCCAGAATTTGAGAACTGGTATGAGAAGTCTTTCCTGGTACCTGAGGAGGAGCTGGACTTAACTATGGATAAGACCGTTAAACAAGTGAGTCAGAAAATTATGCTTTTGTATAGTTTTCCATAAACCAAACCCTCACAAAAACCTTCATACAAAGTAAAGAAATAACAGGTGCATGACTCATACAAGGAAATCCCACTCAGGCTGCAGACTATGGGGAGGAAGTCATTTTAGTTTAACATGTATTGGACTAAATTTTGGACTAAAGAGTTGTCTACTTTCTGGCTGATCTTAGGGCGAGGATAACCAGTGGTCTTTGGAGCAGCTGCCATATGAGCGTCTTCCTGACAGCTCCAGCTCAGAGTCTTTCTACAACGCCCGCTACAGAACGCTGAAAAGGGTGAGTGCCACATCCTGTTTTACATCTAATGAACGGCTGCTTATTTCATCAAATAACATGAAGTGAATGGTGGTAAAGGTCTGTATTTATAATTTGGTCATGTCACCTTACCAGTCACTTATTTATTGCCAGGAAAACCATTGTTAAGTAGGGATGAGGTTTGGGCGATTGGCTGAGCACATTGCCGGCTGTTTTTTGGTTAAAATTTAATTTTGCTAATTCAATTTGGTGAAATAAGAGCTCATTTTGACTAGTGCCGTCAGAGCGATAACAACGCAAATTTGTTTTAACACATTAACGCATGTCATACTAGCCTCTTGGGAAAGCGGTTAAATACAGCTCCAAACTTAGCAAAATATGGGAAAGGAGAAACTGTCACACCATTTTCAAGCTAGTGTGATGGTTTCATTCTAGCTTTTAAACTGAGCCCACTACAACCTCCAAAAGACAGAAATAGTGTCCGGGTCCGACGGCAGGCCATCAGCTTTTTAAGAGGTTAATTAAAAATAATCGATACAGTGTTTTGGAGAATCAAAACCGTATCATAAAAAAACAAAAAAAAAACATAATTGTGATACTTGTGTGCCAGTATTTTCCTACACCCGTAACACACCAGTTGTGGATCGATGGGCTGGGCTAATAATCTACAAGAAATTAAAGTAAAATTAGATTTTTCTGTCTCTGCAGAGGAACAGCAGGGTGTTGTCCTTTACTTCAGTGCAGAGGAACTCATCTGGACAGAGAAGACTTCCTCCAATTCTACCTGCTAGCTAAGTGAGTTTTCTGCACAAACCTAAGCTGGTGAACTACAGTGTCCGCGTGTGCTAAATGTGACAAAGTGCAATTTTTGTTTTTAGTCTTAATGTCACTATGACTTTTCACTTCTCTTGGCTTTTTCTACATTCAATCTGTGCATTGCGTTTTGTACATTAACCAAGCACAAAAGAGGCTAAACAATGAGTCCACTTCTTAAATGAAAAGTAAAATTTATTATTCCTGAACCACAAAATAGACTTCTTTGGTTGTACAAATTCACTAGTTACAGTCTTGTATGAGCTCTAACCCTTGACCCTAGGACTTGTGACCCTTTCCCTCCGACCTATTTGCAAGTAAAAGCCCCCAAAGAGAACTCAAGACAAAAGAATAAAACACAAAAACTTGAAACACTGCATCAATAATGTAGTGAAACCCATCTGAAAAAAGATTTACCTACTGCAAGTTAAAAAAAAAAAAGAGATATCATCCATTGCAAATGTAATCAAACAAACTGAATTTCAGTCAGTGAGCGCGACATGGAAAGCTATCATTAGAAGACCCTACATTAAATTAACAAATGCTACGATGCTGTGATTCTGCAAAAATACACTTCAGTGAACTGAAATACAACAATGTCTTGAGAGGGTTTTCTGATTGGTTCTGCTTCTCCCATTAACAAACCAATATACATGCAGAGAGCATCCCGATACCAAGCCCTGTCCAAACCCAGATGCATCAGCAGTCCAGACACTCGCTTGGTCTTGGTCAAGACTGGCTCAGTTTCAAACCCAAAGTTTGCTTTCCTTTCAGTATTTGTACATTATTCACACAATAATAAATGATTTTTCAGTGGCGTCAGATTTAAATTAACCATAGACAGAAAAATAAAACACCTGCTACCTTCACGTCACACTGGAATACCTCCAAATAATTCAAGGACAGAAATGAATGATTCACATTGATAAAATAAAAAAGTAATACCCTAAATAGGGCAGGGCGAGTACCGTTAATAAATGATACTAAAAATGCATATTTCCAAACTTAAATATTTCATATTGTGATGTAAAACGTCCTGCTCAACGCTGCTGACTCCAGTGTCGTCCTGTTCTCTACAAGGGGAATGTAGCACAGTCAGTCTCAGGTAGGACCCTTTACAGTGTTGTGACACTGATGTGTAACAGCTACACTAATTTGTCTTTGTAAAAACTCCTGGTGAATTCATAACTGTATATAAAGTAGATTAGATGATATAACACAATATGAAATTAACTATTTTTGAAATTAGTTTTAAGGACCTGTGTGTAACATTTAGGGGGATCTATTGGCAGAAATGGAATATAATATTAATAATCACCTGAAACTAAGAAGCGTTATGTTTCCTTTAGCTTACAGTGAGCCGCTTATATCTACATACGGAGCGGGTCCTGTTGACGGAGCCGCCATGAAAGGACAAACCAAACTCTGGCTCTGGAGAGGGACATTTCACTTCCACCACCGTAGCTGTACGCACTTGGCACACGGGGGAAGTTTCAGTTGGTTGAAATTTGCAACCTTACCTCTAGACACGGCTGGATCCTACACACCGGCCCTTTAAAGATAAAATATGACAATGCTCTGTGAGTCCAAAAGGACCGGAGGGGATAAAACTGCGTAAAACAGAAGGCTTTCAATTTGATTAAAACGCTAAAAACAATATATTACTTAAGATATACGTTCTTAAAAAGCTGATTTGTGGCAGTGCAAAAAAAAAAAAGTACTGTTTTTTTTAATAGCTCTCCACAATTTGGGACTGTGAAGGTAGCAGGATGTTCCCTCAATTAATATATACACTCCTGTCCGCCCAAAAAAACAAAAAACAAAACCCTGACATTTTACAATCTATTCACTGAAAGCCTAAAAATATCATTCAAGAAGTTAGTATAGCTATGACCCATATATTTTCTCTTCCAGTATGTTTGTTTTTTTTTAAACTGCAAAGTCATCGGAGGTGTGAAAAATAAACTAAAAACTCTGGCCGCCTCCTTATTTAAAATAGATCAGCTTCTACTTGGTAAACCGAGTGTACAACAACAAAAAGAGAATGGTCTGTTCGTAGCAATCCTAGCTAACCACACTAGCTCGTTCTTGCCTGTGAGGGACTGTTGAGCGACTTGCCGGCTCATCCGCGGACTGTTTAGGCAAGACTGGCACGCAAGATATAAGTGAGTGTGCACATGTGGTGACTATCAGCGTCGTAGTCTCTGCAGTGGTTATATATGGGAGAGTAAATCTCGCTCTACTGACACTGTGTGTAGTGTTTGGTGACTGTTCACCTCCTGTTTCTTCTCAGTGTGAGGTGTTACGTGGGCACGGCGGTTTCCAGGCTGCGGCGGCCCTGCCTCAGTTTGCGCTTGTTGCTGTACAGGGCCATCTCCTCCAGGGCTGAGGTGGCAGGCAGCGGGGCGGGTAGCTCGGCCTCAGGGCTCGCAGCGGGTACTAGATCACAAAAAAACAGACAAGCTCTTCAGTCAAGTTGCTGCTTCTTTTTACATGACAGTCACTCCACAACAGCAGCTGTGGACAAAGATGAGCATTTGACTGCTGACAAAAGTAGGTGGATGCCTTAAACCTGCGAGAGAAGCCCCACATTCACAGCAGCAGCTGGAAACAAGCAAACACTTTAGCAGAAAACTGAAGCAACCAGTGGCTGCATGTTTAAAGGTGCTAAATTTGAGATTGGAAGCATTTCTATTGCCTCTCACTTAAGAGTGTACAGTAGTCAGAGGAAGTATCACCATGAAATGCTACGCAATACGAACTATTTTGACTTTGTGTTGCTCATACTATAGAATGATTTATTGCTTCTTTGTTGAATAAAACAGAAGAATTTAAAAAAATAATTGCATATTAAATTACAATCGCAATATTGGTAAAAAAAAAAAAAAAAAAAAAATCGTGTTAAGATTATTTTACAAAATCGTTCTGCCCAACTCTCAACAGCTCAACATAGCGACCGCTAACAGTGTATACCTGAGGGGGAGCAGGAGGGTGGGCGCTACGCTTCCACTACGATGCTGTCAGTCGGTACAGCATTATCAGCTGTAATCACCGTATGAGAGCAGTGCAGAACAGCAGCTGTGAGCTAGCTAGCACGGCATGCTAACGTACACAGAGCATGTGTAGCCGGCCCGGCAATGTCAACAAAGCACAGAGGGAGAGCAACTCCTTTTCTGCTCTGGTGGACATTACTCCTCTAAATCTTTACGTAGCAAATAGTTGTTTTCTGCTATATTAATGCTCTGGATATTGAATCTAGCACCTTTAAAATAACTTTAAGTAGAAATCTGCAATCATTTTGTTAAAATTTTGTGTTTACATGCATTTAAAGGTGCTGTATTCGATATGCAGCATTAATATAACAGCAAACAAGGAGTAATGTCTACCTGAGCATAGAATGAACTAAAAGAAAGCCTTTTAGCTCATGTTAGCACACCCCACTAGTTAGCTCACTGCCGCTGCCATCAACGCCCCCCCCCCCAACCAATGGCCATTGCAGAAGCATAGCACCCACCCACTAACTCCCCCTCAGGTTAACACTGTTAGCTCTGTTGACATTGTCCTCACCTTTAGTTGGGAGCCGTGCAGAAGCAACAGAATCTCGCATTTAGCACTTTTAAACAACCAGGTTATGGTCGCCTTCTTCTGTAAGCTGATTCGCCATTTATATGCTTAATTACGTTATTCGCAGGATAAAGACTTCAGACAGAAAGTACTGCTATGCCGGCAGAGCAGGGGGATGAAAGGAGATAAAAACATGTAGCTATGCCTCTGTTAAAAATAAGTCCAGCCTCAAAGTCAGTGTAAGACTGAAACAAACACAAAATGGCCTCTAGAAGTCTAAACAAGTCTGTTTCCACAACTGAACCATCCAATTCAGACACATTTGCACTTAAAGGAAAAGATGCTAGCTCACTAAGAATCCAGTCTTCAAATTAGTTGTGTACTAACTGACAAAAACATGATAATGAAATTACTTTGAGCACCGTATAATCACTAGTTTCAGTGGAGTTCTGAAGAGGGGTGGTGAGGTACTCATCCATAGTCGGTGTACTACCTACAGTACATGACGGTCGGCACGCCCCCAGTTTGGAGAAACAGACAGGAGTTACTGCATGGAAGCAAAGCAACGTACTGCTGTGAACGGCATATGTAAGTCCACTTTAATCGAACTGTGGTGCAGTATATATTCTAAACATAGTGTATATACTTAAATTGATATTGATTTTTTTTTGGATGTCCTTTCATTTAGGTGTCTTAAATATGTTTTCCTGCCAGCCCCGCCCACACAGCAGTACGTTGCTTTGCTTCCGTGCTGGTACTCCTGTCTGTTTCTTCAAACTGGGGGCGTGCTGACCACCATCGACTGTAGGTAATACACTGGATAACTATGGACTATTCATGCTCAGTTTGGATCACGGTTAGTGTGATATCGTTAGTTTAGACACAGCAAATCTTCCACTTTGGTCTCAACATCAACTACTGCTTCCTACAGCATGTGGTGGGCAGCAGCAGGTGAAGCACCCGCCTTAATACCTGAATCCACAGTTACGCCACACAACTAGCAGGTTAGATTACAAATGCACAAACCAGCACTCTTCTCACATGTTCCTTAAATATTCAGGGGTACAATCACACACAGACCCAAAAACACATGCACACAGGATCCTACCAATAGGAGCTGCTTATCCCAGGTAGTCACCTGAATCAAAGAGGATAGAAAAAATGGAGGCAATAAATGCATTACTTATTGTCCGCATAGTTTTCTCACTTATAAAGACAGAGTGCAATGCGTCATACTCTGAAAACAAGGCCCACCGGAGGGGAAACAATCAGCGCCGCAATATGCAAACAAAGGAAGGCCAACAACATGCCTGTAGCTTATTAAAAACATATTTTAAGCATGTGAATTGATTATTTTAGCACCTTAAAATATAGCAAGCTACTGTACTTAATGTAGTTAAAGCATTTGCAAACATAACACTGCACAGCTTTCTGATTTCACTGTAACATAAGTGTAATACTGTCAAAAAGCTTTAGCTTAGCTAGCATAACTTTAGCGTACAAAGATACAGTTAACCTAAAACTGACATTTGGACTTCATGCTTGCTGCCCACAGCATACTGAGAGTGAGGATGCCATAGTTTTCCCATTCTCCCTATTGATACCTCGTGTGTTATTACTACAGACTTTATGTTTGGCAGCTTTTAAAAACTTAGTTCTGGGTTATCAATCCTGTCAGTTGTTCATCCCACCACACAACAGCTTTTAAACATTTTTCTGTTGTTTGCTAGCAGGCAGAATTGACAAGGAGGCACCTTCACACAATACAAAGTCAATGGAGAACGATGAATTGTTTTCCCCTCTCTGGTGTGGGCGGGACTTCATTGCGATCTGTCTCTATCCCTTTCACAAAGCCGGTTTTTAGTACAATTTGAAATACAGAGCAGAGCTCCGGTACTCACCTGGGTTACTGGAGCCGTCGTCGATGAACTGTAGGTCATCAGCTGTGTCAGGGGTCTGGAAGAGGAGAGGAGAGTAAATAGCTGAGCGGTGGGGGTGTTATAGTGACCTGTATCCCAGGGGAAGCCATCACCATGTGAGCAGTGGAGCCAGCCGCTCACTGCCGGTTTAGCAGACAGCACTGAAGCTCCCAGTCTGTCAGAGCCATAAAAGCCTCCAGTAGTAGATCTACTGGACTTCTCTCCCAGGACAGACCGGCATGTTAAAGGAAAGGAGGTTAAGTTAGGTCATCAGTTCCGGGGTTTTGTCGTGTAGTGTAGGTACATCCATAGAGCAACAGTACAGCACCAACAAGAGTCACCAACGCACAACAGAAGCAGCATGTCAGGTCGTCTTTGTGTTGATGCTATTACACAACTATAATAATGTTTTCCTGTTATCAGCTGTTTATTCTACATACGGGACCACTACGACCTGCAAGCCGAGGATCATTAATCACAATAAAGGGACAGTTTGGATATTTTGAAGTGGGGTTGTATGAGGTTTTTATTCATAGTCAGTATATTAGACTATATTTAGAATATTTTTGTTGGTTTATCTTGCTGTGAGACAGCTATACAGGTGTTTCTGATGGGGAACTGAAGCTGTTCTCTACACTCTCGTCACCAGATAATAAAAAAAATTAAATCATAAAAAAAATAATAATAATAATAATTTTACCTCACAGAAGACAGGAGTTGCTGGTCTAGCGCTGCCTTGGTCAGTTAGTTTGTTTGTGTTGTTGTGTGACTTTGGTGAATCTGAACTAACCAAATTCACACAATAATACAAACTAACCCACTGAGGCAGCAGTAGACCAGCAACTCCCGTCCTCTGTGAGGTAAAATTACTTTTTTTTTTTTTTTTTTCTGGTGGTGAGAGCCTGGATGGATGTAACGGCCTCAGTTCCCCATAAGAAATCGCTGTTTGACGGCAAGTTAAGGCGGTGAAAATATCTAAAATATATAGTAAACTCAAACTGATATGGATTTTTTTAGGTGAGCCTTTCTGTTAGGGGGCTAAAATACATTTTGCTGCCAGCCCAGTCCACACCAGTAAGTCGTTTCTCCAAAGTGGGGACGCGCCGACCGCCATCTAGTGTAGGTGATACACTGACTATGGATAAGTACATATAAATACAACCTCACTTCCTTCAATGTCATCTTACAGGATACGCTAGCCGTGGGGCTGAAGATGTTGAAGTCACAATTGACAGATTTCAGCAAGAACTGATGAAAGAAAATGATATTTGTCGTCTTTTTACTACAATTAAATTCAACTGTGTCCTCTTTATTATCTAATATTTCTCCAGTCATGTTGGTTTAAGTTTATTTTTGGAGGGGCAACAATGATCTAAAGGGAAATTCTTTGATTATAGAACTGTGATTGGAAAGTAATGTATATTTACTAGCAAATAACCAGATGCTACGTTTGCATAAATATTATTACATATGCTCAGGGTCCAAAAAATCAAAAAAAAAAACAGAATCTAAGGCCGGAAAATGTCTTACAATGTCACTTTTGGCAGGTCATACAAAATCATTAACATTACTTTGCTTTTAAAAGAAATGCATTACCTTGCCTTGAAATGGTATGTCATAATAAAACTACACCAAAAGTTGAGCTGCTTTGGACTTAACACGAGGTAACGAAGCAGCAGTCATACAATTTTCAAATTTTCTTTCATATCCTTAGTACTTTCTTGCCAGTATGGACGTGAAGTAGGTCTTAAATTGCCTTCATAGTGGTCTCAAATGGAAAAAAATCTTAAATTTCTCATAGTAATTATTTTAACATTGCATTATTATATTTTACAGTGTAAAATGCAAGGTATTACAGTGATACCTTGCAGATCATAGTGGTCCCTCAAGCCTCCTGTACTACATAACTATTTATAGAAATCAGCACACAGCCTTTAAAATACTTTTGACGGTTCATATGCAGGAAACATGAAAACACTTACATACAGAGATATCAATCATATACCTCCACCAGAGGGAGAACACGAACAAACGGAGGTCCCTGTCCCACACTCAAAGCACACACCGACACAGACGACCACAGATGCTTGACCCCAAAACAATAAAAGACCACTTCCAGACAAGCTCACTCCAGCACCACGCTAAGACTCCCCTGCTTCCCCTCCCGTCTCCTCATCCACACAGAAAAAGTAATGAACTATTTGACACAAACTTCTACCCTAACGACAGCGCAGGAGGAGACCCTTCAGCAGATCTGTGTTTCAAAACCCAGAGCGTGAGAGCAAATCTAATGGAGGATGTTGTTCCTCTGCCTGATATGCGACCCATGCGTGGAACAAGACAGCTGATGGAAGTGAATGTGAGAGTGGATGAGATGCAGAGTTTGTGGCCATTTTTCCCCGGAACCAATTCTGGTTAGTGGGATCAAAAACCTGTCCGTTAATGTCTGTGATTAATTAGTTAGTTAAGATAGATGAGTGTGAAGAGTTACTGCTAGGAGACCAGGAACAGGGGAGGGAGACCCAGGGCTGGTTTGGGGTGTCATTTACGTAGGGTAAGTCTCTCTTTGTTGTGGAAGAGTTAGTGAGCCAGTCGCTATAATGCAGAGCAGGAGCTACTCATCAATCACGGAGCCACAACTAGACTTCAGTCTCACTGATGCCTCTTGATTAACAGAGAAACTAGAGGGGAGAGGCAGCAGGGGAAGCCAGGGGGGAGGGAGGAGGCTGGGACCCCGGGAGCTCAGCATGCAGCCAATACCTGGATGTCGTATACGGGTTTGGAAGAAGGAATGGCAGCAAACTGTCGGTAGTCAAACTTCTTTGACGACAGGGACTAGAAGGATAGCAAACGGGAATGAGCAGAGGTCGAGGGAGAGGGAAGAGAGGAAAACAAGGACAGGAGTATAACAAGGAAGAGAAGGAATAAGAGAAAGGGATGAGGTAATAGAAAAAGGAGAGGTGGGAAGCAGAGAGGCTAATGGGTGATTCAAACAGCCAGCTGTGGCATATGATGGGACAGCTGTGCGTTCTCAGCTCTGATTGGCTACAGTGACAATGAGCAAGATGGTGGATTAATGCCAATGTGATCTGAAGCTTTTTTTTCCCTTTTCCAGCTTGTAAACCAACAATCACATGTTGCCTTTCTCAAAATAAAGCTCCTCAAATTAAACTGCAATGTCAGCGTTACAGCTTTGTTCAAACATTTGCTGATTCAAGTCCGTTCAAAGGATACAAAAAAGTGTTCACACTGACACAAAGGCCAGAGGAAAAATCTGTCAGAAACAAACTGGAAATTAAGAAAAAGGTTTAGCGCTTACCAGCCGGCCCGGAGAGGTTACTCCACGAGGGCTGAGCTCTGTCGGAGGAAAACAGGAAATGTGAAGTTAGAACAGAAAGGACAGGAGGGCTAGGAATGAACTTTCAATCTTTAGACCAAGTACATTAGTAGTACTACTACTTTACTAAGTCTGTACTTTTTACAGAAACATTTCTGTTTCTGTAAAAAGTACAAAAATGCAAAACATCAGGTAAAAGTGAGGGCATATAAGTTAGTCTTAAGAAGTTTCTTAAAGATAAACCTGTACGATAAAATTACAGTTTTTCCAATGGAGTCTGGTTGCTTTGATGAGAGCACAGATAATGTCATCATTTCAGAAATGGACTGTATAGCTCTCTCATAGCAAGGTAACCCTGCAAAATTACTCTAAATATAGCAAACACCTAAACTGATACTGATTTTTATTTGGTGAGCCTTAAATACGTTTTTCTGCCGTCCGCAGCTTTACAATGCTTTGCTCCTGTGCAGTAACTCCTGTCTGTTTCTTAACAACATATATTTAGCATTTAACAACTCAGAAATTGATGGAAGTTCATTCTCATGTCAACAGGCCTCAGTGGCGTTAAGGACAGCAGCTTCCTACCTTCCATAGGCGTGGGAGAGGGTGTCGGGGCGGGCGAGGGCGACTCCGTCAGCTGGTCTAGTGTCCCACGTTTCTTCCCGTCCCGAGACTTGGCGATGACCATCTGTGCTTTCAGTGCATCCTGCTCCAGAGACTTCATTCTACAAGAGGAACAACCAGCATCAGATAAATGACAGCAGATAAGGACAGAAATAGAGACAACACACACCACTACATGTGGTTGTAGTGCTGATCGCTACTAATGTTGGGTGCTCCTTGTCCTGGTCTGCTGTACACAACCAGTTTAATTTTATTACACAATAAAAAGGGAGGCATTCCAGGAAAAGGACTACCTACTGCTAGTAGGCTTCCCCTCAACTCACAAATAGCTTGCAAACTTACTGCGGGGTATGTGTTAGTACAAATAATAGTATGAAAATCAAGAAAACAGCAAAGCGCAAATAAAAAGAGTGCTGCAGAGAGGAAGAGACCAGACAGAGAAGAGAGAGGAAGCTAGAGATGGAAACAGCAAAGACGTGCAGAAGCAAGACAGCCCTAGAAAGGCAGTAGAAGCACTGTGCGAGTGCTTGCTTGGACCTTTCTGAACTCGGCCTCTAGCAAAATACCCCAACGCCAAAGCACCCCAGCACACCCCCACGATGCCGTGCGTCTGGCCCTGGTGGCTGGGGCCAAGGAGCAGACCTGAGCTGGGAGGCTGCAGAGGAGGAGGTAGAGGAGGAGGTGGGGGGCTGGGGGGCCTCGGTGCCCTGAGACGCCCTCACTCTGGACTGGTAGAGCCTCTTAGCCAGGTCCTGCTCATACTGCCTAACATCCTCCTCTAGGCCAAAGGGCCTGGGCCCCGCAGGGCCAGGGAGAGGGTGACGGACGGGAGGAAGGGATAGGACGAGAAGTGCACCAGGATGAAGGAGGAATGTGAGGAAGGCATACAGGCATACAGTCAGAGAGAGAGAAGAAAACCAAAGAGTGGAAGGTAAAACACCGACACATTTAGAAAAGCCAGGAATAATAAAGAAGACAAGACTTTTTAGACATGAGAATAGTAAGAGAGGAGGCAGACTAACACAAACAGGACGGTGTTTCTACACAGAATCACATCAAAAACACTGAACCTTAATATTAACTGTTTATCGAGAAACCAGGGACATGAACCCACACTATGTGGGCGTGATGTAGTATAGTACGGTACATCAAGAAGAGAGGGTTACTGACACTTGTGTTCCAGAACAAACTGTCATACTGGTCAATAACAAGGTTCAGTTTATTGACCAGTAGGACGAACTTTCTGTGACAGATGTGTCACCAACCTGCTCTTATTAACACGGTATGTGGGCTTCACCTTTAGTTTGTAACATTACAGAAAAACAATAATGGAAGGATTAATTAAAAAAAAAAAAACAATACTACAGAAAAAACTTGAAAATGTGATATATAATGTATCTATAAACACACGCTGGTGAGATCAGATAAAGCTGAAAATATTTATATAAGTGGAGAAAGATGCTAAATAACTTCTGAACGAGACACCATGGGCTATGTTTGCCTCATTCATCAGCATAAAAATTTGAAAAGTTTTTCTAGTTTATGTATTAATTTAGTCAACTGAGTTTTCAGATAAACTTCTAATAATTAAGTAACTACTTCAGTGTTAAAAGTTTCTGATAAAGCCAAACATATCAAACACTTGCTAGATACATCTCATCCAGATTGGTTAGCTTTTCTCTGCTTATATTATAACAAAACGTAATTGGCTGCAATCAGTTTTGCTTCTAGTAACTGGTTATGTACATTTATCAAAATGTAACCAGGAACTGTTAACAGCTTTTCATTCTTGTCATCACAAGTGTGACAGAGTAGATGTAAATGTATTATTCTCTTTACTGGGTTGATTTATGACACAGCTATCACACTGCTTTACCTTATTATATAACATTGGAAAATTATTCATTTTTCTTTTTTCACATCCCCATTAATATCAAAGTAGTAGAAATACAAAGTCAGGACAAGTAAAAGCTGAAAGGTACAGTGTGAGTTTGGCACCATCTATTGGTGTGAATGTTGTTTGCAGTTAACTGAGTACTTCTCTGCTCACGTGTCCCTTTTCCAAAGCTGTGGTAAAGCTGTTCGCCTTCCTCAGAGATCATCTTGTCATGATAACATAGTATAGGAAGCCAGACGGCGGCTGGCGGTACCACGGTTTAGCGCTCTGCGGCTCACGTTACCGCAGTTTCACAAGCATTTTGGACGTTACATAAAATCTTGAAAGTCTCAGAGAGCCAGTGTATTCTGGGTGACTGTAGAAGGCGGAGTGGTGGACTCTAAAGAGGACTTGCTCCTTATGTTGCTATGAAGGGCTCATTGTAAGCTAATGAAAACGCAATAATAAATTTCGGTGATTATATAGTAATGAAAACATAGTTGAATATTATATTCCATCTATGCTAATAGATCCAAATGTTAAACACTGTTCCTGCTTAGCTGTTTTACCTTCTCAGAGCGTGTTAAGTGTTTTATTTACCGTGCTGCCCTCCACATGGCTCTCTTCTCCGCCTCCAGAGCTCGTTTCTCAGCAGGGGACAGGTCCTTGTCGGGGGCCACGGCCAGCTCGGGGCTCTGCATACGGAGTCTCTCTTGATGTCGCCGCTCTGCTTTGGCTGTGCGGATGGGAGCCGCCGAGTCCCCGGGGTACGCCGGGATCAGACTGACGACACACACAGATAGCAGTGACGACTGCAGTCACAGAAACAACAGCACAGAGACACTCAAAGATGGTGGATACCGTATAATTACCCAGTCATGGAGTTGGGCCTCTGCTCCAGCCTGAAGCTGTCCTCCAGTGAGTTCCTCTGAGACTCTCCCTTACCATCAACAGAAGAAGGCCTGCATACAAAAACCTATTAGCTGAAGAAATAAAAAATAAACATTCATATGTTTAAAGCAGTAATGACATACAACTTCTTACCCTGAGCTGCCGCAGTAGCTCGGTGGCGTGACGTTGTAGCTTGGTGGCGTAGCGCAGTGCGGGGATGGGGAGGATACTGGCTCCACGTTGTACTCCACTCCATCCAGCAACACTTTTCCAGTTGCCTTCATCTGCGCCACCTGCTTAGCAATGTCCTCCTCCTCATCCTCCTCGTCCTCATCCAGCAGGTACTCCCGTGCCCGCTGCTCAAACTTCCTCTCTGGAGTGAGATGAACAGACAGGGTTGTAAAATTTCTATGGCAGGTATGTTATTTATTGGGATGGGATGCTCAAGGAGAAACAACAGAAACACACCTTCTTCCTCCCTCATTTTCTTGAGATCATCTTCTCCCACGAGAGATACTCGAGGTTTAGGTTTCTCTGGTGTTTGCTGCTTCACGTCAATCTCAAAATACTTCTGCCTGTCCCTGAAGGAGCGCTGCTCTGGGCTGTCCTTACCTCCAGGAGAGGGACTCTGCAGGGTAACAAGAGAAGTCAAGGACAGAATACAAAATTACAAGGATCACAGTAGATAAGCGCTGAGGTCGCAGCACCTGTAGTATTTACAAACCACAAAATAAAGGCAAATGTTTGCTGCTCGTGTTGATTTTTATTGGTATTTGGCAAAGGAGCAGAATATCACGAGATACCAGAGGAGGAAAGTATCACAGACCAAGAAGCAAGAAAGACATTAGCAATTAAAACAGAGCCCAGCACCATTTAGCTGATTTGAGATCAATTAACGTTATTGACAGAAGTAACACATTTGTCTCCCAGCGTCTGGGAGCGGAGACACCACCACCGATCAAGCCAAGCACACCCAGAGAGCGGGGCTGCTGTAGACATGGCGGAGGCGGTGGGTACCTGCAGGTCCCAGGACGGCCTGTAGAAGCGAGGCACTGCTGCCAGGCTCATATACTCCCGACGGTCAGGTGACAGGGGGGGCCGGGGGGAGACCCTGCTGGCCAGACCCTTACCAGCTCCCTCCTGACCGTCTATGTCATCATCAAACACCTCGTTGTGCAACTCAGGCTGAAAAGGCCACAGAGGTCGTCACCAGACTGTCAGACTACGATGTAACTAGAGTAAGCTCACAGCACATCTAGACATACTTTGATATTTTGTTCTCGCAGCTGCAGATTCAACATTCAACTAATTCAACTTTACTCCCTGTCAGCTGATTCATTCACATAGGCTGTCTGAAATCACATACTGTGCTCTGTACAACATACTTTTGTTCACGTGACCAAAACGACGGTTAGCGACAATCAAAGTCTGATATATATATATATATATATTACTCCTAGCAAAGTGAAATCTTATACTTAGTTAAACTGAAATCTTATACTTAGTTAAACTGAAGCATTATTGATGTTACAGAGCTGTCTGTCAACGTCTGTTATGAGCTTTGTTATATCGTTATATCGTTATATGTTATAGCTTTGTAGGATATTTCTGCCCATTTATTTAGTGTCCTGAGTTGCATACTGTAATATGTCACTGTATGCATTACTGGTTTCATACTAAGGTTTCGAACACAAAAAAATCTCAGATGCAGTTTTAGTGTATTAAATAGCATGTTAAGTGTGGACTGTCGGACGCAACCCGGGACACATTTAAAATGTTTACGTTTACAACTATTGTAGATTTGTGATATCACAAAATGTAATGAATGAAATCCTGATGGCTCGTTTAAAGGAGTTTCTATTATGTATTTCTCCATGGATTGAGTTTTTTTTCCATACTTTCACAGTCTTTATATAGCACTTAAACCTTTAAAACACTCTATGAATGGACTTGAAAAAACATGCTAACCTGGCAGCAGTTAAGGCAACAAATCTGATGTGAACATGTAAAAGCCCAGTCCTTGAATATAATACAACCTCCACTTTTTCAAATCAAGAAAAGAATATCATCTAATATATTTTTAGATTTTATAATAGCTGTGCTTTTAATATCTTTTTGGTCAATATGTTCACTCACCTCTGGAGAAGGTTGCTTTGGGTGGAAGTTGTTCCTCACAGCGTACGGGTCCTGTTGGGCACAGCAGGATGTTAGTGAAGTAAAATAAACCAGACTGAGGACAAAGATACAAAGATACAGAGCAGGCAGACTGATTAGCAGCTGGGATATAATATATATGTATAAAAAGGGGGATTGAATGTTAGTACATGAGCCACACATGGATGGATGAATGAATGGATGACGACTCAACACCAGCATGACAGATGATGGCACTGGAGTACAAAAACCAACGATGAACGCATTCCACACGTCACAGCACGTCACAGGCCCCCAGACACGGCGCAGGCTCCTGATAGGACAGCCTGCTCCAGTCAGGAAGGGGCGGGGGCGAAACCAACCAATCAGCACAGCATGCTTGTGTCGTTGTGACCCGGCTGAGTCCGGGCAGCACGGCCTACCTGCGGCGGCTCCAGTACTGCCAGTGAGCGAGGCACGGCGGCAAACGCCTTGTATGCCTGCTTGACATTCATGGGGAACTCGTCGGGCGAGGTAGGGGAGGGGGCGCGAGGCTGCAGGGGAGGAGGGGGGGGCATGGAGGGTGGGGTAGGTTCATATGGTAAAGGAGCCGAGGGGAAGAAGAGGAGGTGGGAAGGACGGACAGAGACATGGAGGAGAGGGTAGACTATGATAAAAAACCAGCAGTTGAAGAAGACTGTGGAGGAGAACAGGTGAACAGCATGGCGGCTGGTTTCATGTGAGAGAGGAGGGAGACAGTAGGGCTTTTCTGCATGAGCACCTTTGTGACACAAATAGGAAGACGTGAGATGAAATCAGAGCTTCTTCAGTAATTACCGATCCAACTATGCTGCTTGCCAAAAGAGGAAACATTTCAGAAAGCTGTACTTCTGAGAAATGATCTGACTGAGGAGCTCAGAGTTGAGCTGGACGCTCCGTGTGCAGGTGTAGGAAACTGCAGCATCTGCACAGACAAATACAAGTCTTCCTTTCTTTGGTTCTAGCCTCTTTGGAAACAAAATCATTCTCGTGCCGCAATTATCTGCATCTCTGCTGCAGCGCTGTGCGCCACGGCGCAGAGCTGAGAGCGGATAGGAACAGCACTATGTGGTGGTGAGGGGTCTTACAGAGGTCTGGGAGTTGAAGGGGGAGGGGCCATGCTGGAAGGGGTTAGGACTGTGGCCGTCCGGAGTGCCGGGGGACGGACTCTGCCGCACACGGCCGACTGGCTGGATGGCACCCGGTCGTGTCTGGACAGGAAACAAATGACATCGTATAGAAGAGATCAGTCAAGGCAATAAAGCCTAAAATCACAAATTTGCCTCATAATCTGTCTAGCACATGATGACAGACGAAGGGACAATAGAGTTTATCTTATCTTAAAACTTTTCATTCAGACACACCAAACTTTAGGATGAATGACAACTCAAAATGAATGGAGCTAATGGTGGATATGAATCAGAGCATAATTTATCATTCAGTTTTTTTAGCTACACCTATTTATATTTTTTATTTTGTGTGTGTGATGAAGCTACAAACCGACGGCCGACAGTTGTCGCTGCGTGATGAGCGTGGCGCGCTACAAATCGAAGATGAGCTGGTCTCACCTTTTTTCAGAGCTCCAATGACAGTGAAGTGTCAACCAATCATATGTTTTTGTTTCACTCTGTTCCATCCCACCTAAAAAAATGCTGTTAGCCAAATCCCAGTGCGATTTAACGACAGAATACGTCAACGAGCGTTCGAGCAGCACTTCAACGGCGACATCACTTCACAATAAAAATGTTAATATAAATTTTACTTTTTTATTTAGATTAGAATTGTTCTGATACCGATACCAGTGCCGGAAATGTGTCCGATACTGCCCCAAATTTGGTCTCGGCGAGTATGCCAGTCTATGCACCATGGCATAATTTACTAACCCAGATAAAAAAAATTAACTTGTTTAGTCAGAAATCAATTCTTCTTTGCTGCTCCAAAACAGTAGCCTTCACCGTGCTGTCGTCCTGGATGTATCATGGCTACCACTGGCAACTACTGTTTTAGAGCAGTGAAGAAGAACTGATAGCAGGCAGGTTGACACAGCTGTAATGAAAATAATAACTATATTTGTTTTTATCATGTTGGTATTGGATCAGGGCTGCACGGTGGTGCAGTGGTTAGCAATGTCGCCTCACAGCAAGAGGTTGTCTGTCTCTATGTGTCAGCCCTGTGATGGATTGGCGACCTGTTCTGCCTTCACCCAATATCAGCTGGGATCGCAACCCCTAACGGGATAAACGCTCGAGATGGATGGATGATACTGGACCAGTTCTCAGTATCAACAAAGAACGCAAGCTCAGGTATCGGACCATCTCTACTAGAAATATTAATATATAATATAAAAATAATCCAACAAGCAAAGGAAACATTCCCATACTAAAAAGGTGAGTATATTGATATATTTATAAACCAGTGTTATTTCTTGAACGGCTCCTCAGACACTCACTGATGATGAAGTGTGGTCAGTGTTGGCGGTAGGAGTTGAGGTGTAATGAAGGTTTGCCTAGAAAAAAATAATGAAATACAACAATGACAATGAAATCAAATGCATGGATCATCTACATGGGTTTCAACCAGCAGTGCATACAGTCAGTAAATTTGAACTATTGGACGATGCCAGGCCAAATAAAGACACTATCAACCAATGCAACACCACCAGGGTTTACCTCAATTATAAACATACAGTAGAGTTTGTACTACACTAATAACTTTGCTCATTTTGTTATTATCCTGTGAGAGAAGATGAAGCCACAGCTGGTCAGTAGAGACATTAAGGATAAAAATCTGCTTCTCCAGTGAATGCACGAGGCATGAGGCAAAGCATCAGTAGTCAGCTGGCCACAGAGAAGCAGTCACATGCTGTTCAGACTGCAGCAGACACGGTAGCCGACCTAGTTATGATTTATTAACAGATGGAGCGCTCAGAACAGCCGACGCATGTGCTACAAGAAAAAAAAAAAAAAAAAAAATCCAGGCCAGAGCAGAGAGGGCCACAAGACCCACTTACGAAGCGGGTCTCCCTGCCTGCAGACAGGGAGCTGTTGGAAGAGTGGCTGCTGGGCTACGAGTGGGAGGAAAGGTCAGAAGGGTCAACTGTAAAACAGCTCTACTGTAGCGGTAGAAATGAGTCATGGAAAAGGAGAACATAAAGTAAAAAGATGGTAGGAGGGTGTAACAGCAGAGGAGCGCTGGGTGCTCACCGGTTGGATGGTGGGAGAGTAGGGGGCTTCCCTGATTGGACTCTCCGTCCTGGTGAATTCAGCAGAAGGAGGCGCCTGGAAAAACAGAGATCAAACCCACTTAACGGCTCTCACTTTCATTCTGTGCACTGACAAAGCAACGTCCACCAAAACAAGATTCACTGGTTAGTCCTGTAGAGAAGCGATCTCCCAGTAATTTCAACCAACAACAAGCAGCTCTTGCTGATTAACATGCACTTTTCTGTGCTTCTTTACAGGTCGTGTTCCTTCATGACGACCCTCGCAGCTGTTGGGACATTCCAGTCGGTCCCGACTACGTTCCGACTGTCCGAATACCTCACGAGGTGCCACAAGCTCTGTGCTAACAGCAAAACCATGCACCGGTTCAACATGGGCACTTCCTTCAAGAAAAATGCTTCGATACCCACTGGGGCCAAAAATGGTCAAAAATGTCCATCACACTCTCCCAGAGTGTAAGAGGATGTCTTAAAACCTGCAATAACTAATATTTTTGGCCACAATTACATTACAGATCTTAGGGCTGTCAAAGTTAATGCAAACTTGTTTTAATGCCACTAATTTCCTTTAACGCATTAACACAACTTAGTGGGCTCAGTTTTAAAGTCTGAGTGAAGATACTGGTAAATAACGCTCCTAACTCGCACTAAATTTTGAATTTTTGAAAAACTGGTATGGTCATTTTCAAAGGGGTCCCTTGACCTCTGACCTCAAAATATGTGAATGAAAATGGGTTCTATGGGTACCTACGAGTCCCCCCTTTACAGACAAGATGATCAGTTTGGATCTAGTCATAGTCAAGTCAGCACACTGACAGCTGCTGTTGCATGCTGGGCTGCAGATTGCAATGTTATGATTTGAACATATTTTTTATACTAAATGCAGAACCTGTAATATTTGTTATTGCTTTGTGTTGTTAATTGGTTACCAGTAATAAATATGTACATACATTTGCATAGAGCAAATATATTTGCCCATTCTCAGGTTGATAAAATCTCCCTGGCGAGTACACCAATCTATGCAACGATCCGATACCATAATTTATTAAAAACTTGTTAAACCGGAAATCAATACTTATTTTGTTATTTGTTCAGATTTTAAAAAGGGTTTAACCTGAACCAGTTAAAACTCCCACAAAGCTTTGATGCAAGTGAATGATCCATTTCAAGTGAGCCAAACACCAAACTGTGCGCAGTAACACACCATGCTGCCTCCAAACCACACTCGGCAGGCGGCTTGCCTTGCTGAACAACCAGGGCTGCAGCTGGCCTTGCCTCCCGTAGCCCACGGGAGGCCCCGACAGGATCTGCTCTCCGGGTGGACGACCCTTCCCTTTACGATTGGCCACCAAGAACGGGTTCTCTTTGAAGCAGATGGGCTGAGAGTCCACCAGGCTTTCCTCTTCTTCAGGAGCAAATGTTGACGAATTAATGGTCGTGGATGAGCCGGCGCTGTCAGTGGTGGAGGTCCCGTTAGGGGAGAACTGGGATCCGTGGAGATAATCATGCTCTGTGTTGAGACTGGAGCAGGACTCTGGGTCCATGTGGTTGAGGGGTTTTGTGGGGCCGAAGCCCAGGGGCTCTAAAGGGGCTCCGTACTGGGCCTGAAGGGGGGCCTCCATGGGAGCAGTCACACTTACAGAAGTAGAGAACTGGACAGGAGCAAAGAAAAGTAAAGTGACAGAATAAGGACGGACAGGAAAGGCTTCACTCTGTTCATTATCGCTAGAAGAATAAAAGCTGTTTTAAAAACAGAATAGAGGAGAAACTGGGAAAGCAAATTCATAACTAGGAGATTAAATGATAATCCCAGTTTATTACAATTTTTATTCTATTTTCAAATGTTTGGACATTATTTCAATCAGTTATGATATCGCTGCCCTCACTATGAGATCTCTACAACGGGAAAAACCCTCAAAAACTGACTTTAAATGGAGGTCAAATTTGTCGTGGTTGTCCACTTTAATCCCTCCTTGCACAGAAAACTGTAGGGCTGTAACAAATAGTTATTTTCACTGTTGATTCATCTGTCAATTATTTTCTCAATTAATCGATTAGTTTTTGTTTAATATCAGATGGTGAAAATGCCCATCAGTGTTTCTCAAAGCCCAATATACGTTGTCAAATATCTTGTTTGGTCCACAACTCAAAGATATTCAGTTTACTGTCATAGAGAAGTAAAGAAACCAGAAAATATTCAAATTAAAGAAGCTGGAAGCGGTTACAGTTGGAAGGATGGACTCAAACCGACTAAATGATTATCAAAATAGTTGGTGATTAATTTAAATCAATTAGTTGCTGTACCTCTAGTGTATGCCAACTTTACTGGTACAGGAGGTCAACGCTGAACCAAGATGTTAGTCTGTAAACTATAATGGATATTAAAACAGACTGTTTTGTTTTATCTTCCAAATACGCTTTGAATTGTTGTATAACCTGTCTGATCTTCTGACTGCCTGCTTGACTTGTGAACGCAGCAGTTATCATAACTGATAAACTTTCTACAGCAAGATTCAAGTTGCAACAATCCAGAGTTGTCCTTTAAGATCAGTTGTAAATAGACTACAACACAGTAGAGTGCTGCAGGGATGCTGTAGGCCAACCAGGAAGGTAGCATCGCCCTGGTTCCCACGACAAAAAGTCAACGAAGTTTTTTCATCGGATTTTGGATTCTTTCAAAAAATAAGCTCTGTGGCAAACACATCTATGATACTTAAACGTTTTGTTCAGAGATAAACTCAAATGAACACCACTTTATGGTTTTTGAAGTGTGAATGAAATTAGGAGAAGTAAAAAGCTAAAGAAGCTATAAAGAAACACCACGGTCGCATGAGCGTGAGGATCGGCATGATTTACTGTAGTAGTCTCATTTAGCCACTTGTTAGAGTGGGGTATTTACTAACTTTAAAATCTCTTCAGACCTTATTTCAGGCATCTAACTAAAAACCCATTGACTTCCACACGAGGGAACCAAAGCGCTAAAATGCCAACTCATTTCCAGGTTTGAGGACTCATTCCTGTCGCACGCTGTGGTGAGTAAAAATAGATCTACTAAAGCAGACGAGTTTAAGCCGCTGTCAGTCAACCGGAAACAAATACAACGCAGACAAGAATCCATCTGATAAAATATCCTGTAACAAACCGCCAAATTAAAACTGACACAAGATGAGAAGAAGTAATTCCCCTGTGTCTTCTGATATGTTTCTATAAATAGACACTTGACACACAAGCTGCTAAAAATACAAGTTTCTCAGTTACCCATCATTCAAGACTACTGCCATACGCCTCTGGACACACTAGTGCTGTCCAGGCTCTTGGCCTCTGCCTTAAATAACCATATTATCATATCAGCGAGACTTTCAGGCTCCAGCGTGCCTTCAGCTCCTACTGTACAGACCAGAGAGGATGGGTGACGTCGCTCTAAAGAACCCCGATACTGTAAGTGCAACCGTAGGAGTGTCATGTTTTTACAAACCCAACACTGAAAAAAGCCTCTTAAAAAGCCTCAAGTCAACCCAGATATGTTGGGAATTTATTCGCTGTGACCTTGACATATCTGGTGGTAATGAAAATAGCCGCACTAAGAATACAACAAGCATTGTGGGGCAGTAATGTGGCTCCCTACATGCTGACTATAAGAGTCTGTGGCGTGATGAGGGTCAGTGGGATGGAATGTGAACCGGTGCCCTTTTGGCTCCGACACAAACTGGGTGGGACAGCTGGGCGGAGAGGAGAGGGAGGCGCACTGAGCTGGCCATGCTGGGAACCAGTAACTCAATCATTTATACTCCCTGCCTATACTACAGCATAGTATCTGCTTCTCAGAGCATTTAATTAGGAGAACAGAATTTTTTTTATCATATCTGCACCTGGAAAAACTTTCACTTTGATTAAATTTTCTAGTTTTTATTTTATAATATTTAGCGATGATAAATGTTTAACTGAATGCCTGTCTCCGTCTTAATAAATGTTGGTGGACAATAATGGAAATAAGTCCAGGTTTCACTTGTTCCTTCTAGGGATAGAGCACTATGTTGTATTTTATTTTAAGTATATTACAATATTGTCAATAAACCAAACGAAAGACCAGGGGAAGGGGAGTCTCCCTGGGACCAGCTCTGGACCTAAACAGATATCAGTCTCCTGTAGTAGGACTCAAGATATACTGTAGGTATGACACACTTTACTTCTGGATTTATTCATTTATTTGTGTTTTTTTTTTTTTTACCGATTTAGTACTGGAGTCTGCCTCAATTATCTAAAAAATGTATATTGTGATCCGGTACCCTTGAAACAATAATATACTGTATTATGTACCAAGCCAATAAAAAACTAATAAAAATGAAAGTAAACACAATAAATATACCAAACCAACAACTAGGGGGAAGAGGAGTCTCCCTGGGACCATTTCTACACCTAAATAGACATGAGTCTCCTCTGTGACTATGTGATCCTGTAGTAGGACTATAATATAATATGTTATACTACAAGTGTGACATGTTTTCCGTCCATCATTTTTTTCTCCGCTGGATTTATTAATTTATTTGTTGTTGTGTTGAAATATAATATAATATAAAAATATATTAGGATATACTGTATGTATGTCATGTACCAAGCCTTTCAAAAACTAATAAAAATTAAGTTAGAAAAATAAAATAAACCAAAAGTTTCTTCCAAAACAGTGGTACATTTACTACAAAATTACCCTCAATCGTCACCTTTCTAGTGATGAAATCTGAAAGGCAGCTCTGCACATCTCACTTGACTATGAATAAAAATTACAGTAAGCTATACTATCACAAAAACACACTGCATTTGGCTTTATTAACATTTCTAAACCATCATTTTCAACAAGAACCACCTCTGGTTTTTAGCTAAACCTTTGGTATCGAGTTGCAGGCGGTAACAGAGTCACTGTGATCCAGTCTGAGCAGGACCACGTGTGCTGGAGCAGCAAATCCAGCTCTAACGCACCGAGCACTAACAGCTGCACACTGTATGAAAGCTACAATCTAAAAGAGCCAGAGATCTACAAGCAGAGCACAAAAACTAAGTCATGATCGCTGTCTATTTAAAGTTGTGACCCAAATATTAGTAAAAGGAGCAAGAATTATTACTTTAGTACTTGGTACAGTTCAAACAGAATAAGCAATCCAATCCTCTTGGTGATCAGGTTTCAAAGGACTCTAAAATGTCTTAAACAGAGTAAAAATCATAAAATCTTCTGTTTGACGTCTCACACAGACACACAGCTTGATCAAAATAAAGGAGAGAGAGAATACAATCAAGACTAAACCTAAAACAAGTCAACCCTCGCCAGCAGAACGTCTCAGTACTCACGGTAGGATGGGAGCACCGTACGTCCACTCCAACTTCCTCCTCTGAGGACTTTGGGAACTGAAACGGTTGTCTGCTCCTCTTAGATGACACCCCACCCACCCAAGAGACGCCATCCAAGTCAGAGCCAGATGCAGGTTTAAAATATCGCAGCGGATAGGCCGCTTGATAGCAGGCAGCTGTCCCCTTCCCCCAAACTCTTCACACTCTCACACTTGTTTTATCAAGCAGGACAGGGGCTGCCGTTTGGACATGCCTCCTTTCAAGTCCTTCTGTTCTTCAGTGATTCTTTCTTCCACAGACTTTCACTCCTCTGTTTTTGTTTTCTGGTCTTGATTCTTCATCTTCTCTGTCTTTTTCCAAACTTGTCAATCAGTCCTTGAAATTCATGTTATTTTTTGGATCCAGGGTGATCACATCAGCTCTTGTTAATTAATGTAGGACGTGATATGTTGTGTGGGTTTGGCCTTGGAGCTGCCGTCAGTATGTTGACTTGGGTTTTTGCACATGGAGGGAGGTTAACATTCCTCCTCCTGGAGGGGCAACTGGTCAGCTCCGGGTCACTCCAGATTTTCCCGGGACATAAAAACCAGAGGAGGGCTATTCTGAGCTTTGAAGGCCATTTCCAACATAGCCCACACAGAAATACAGAAAATGTACAGCTTGAGAGGAAGTGTAAAAACCTGTGTACCTTCTAGTGCAGCCAGAAGACATTAGAGCATAAAGAGAGACTCACCCTGTTGAGCTTCTGCAGACTGGTGGTGGGCAGAGCCGCCAGGGTTTTGTAGTCAAGTTTTAGAGGTCCAGCGCCGATGTTCTACAGAGAAATAAACAGGACACAGAGGTGAGAAGAGGATCAGGCTGAGGTTTATTACACAACAAACAAGAATCTACTCAAAGTGAAGCAGACTATGTATAGGACTGTAGAGAACCATTCCTGTGAACTTAAGGATCCACACTTCTATTGGCAATGTGAACTGAGGCCAATATGTAACGTGTTGTTATATTTACCAAAAAGTCTGGTGATGTTCTATGAAAAGACAAGATCGTACTTTTGCCCATCATGTTGTGTGTAAAGCCAAAACCCGGTTTAGCTTATTCTTCTGTGCCACTGAGCACATTGTTGTCAAAGCTATTAAAAACTAGGGCTGTCAATTGACTAAAATATTTAATCAATTGTCTGTTCAAAATGTACCTCAAAGGGAGATTTATCAAGTATTTCATGCTCTTATCAACATGGGAGTGGGCAAATATGCTACTTTATGCAAATGTATGTATATATTTATTATTGGAAATCAATTAACAACACAAAACAATGACAAATATTGTCCAGAAACCCTCACAGGTTCTGCATTCATAATCAATCATAACATGGCAAACTGCAGCCCAACAGGCAACAACAGCTGTCAGTGTGTCAGTGTGCTGACTTGACTATAACTTGATCCAAACTGCATGTGATTATCATAAAGTGAATGTGTCTGTAAAGGGGAGACTGGTGGGTACCCAGAGAACCCATTTACATTCACATATCTTGAGGTCAGAAGTCAAGGGACCCCTTTGAGTTTTACTTCTTGAGCGTTATTTAACCTTCATGACAAGCCAGTATGACCTGGTTTGTACCAGTGGATTCATTTGGTTTTCTAATTTCATATGATGCATCTTTACTCTAGCTTTAAAACTGAGATGGCTACAACCAAAAAATCCCAAGTTGCATTAATGAGACAAAGAAATTAGTGGCGTTAGAACAAATTTGCGTTAATGCATTTTAATCATGTTAACTCTGACAGTCCTAGTTGTTATATTTAAGGAAAAGTCTGGCGATAGTCTACATTTTTATTATTATTAACAAATCCAGCAAAAAGACAAGATCCTACTAACACCAAACCCTGTTGTAGCTTATTCTTCTGCACCATAGGACGTAACTCTTGTTCAAAATGATTAAAAACATGTTGTTGTTTACTATCTTGCTGCTTTGCGAATCACAAACACTTCCCAACCGACCAAAGTCATAGTAACATCTACCTGTACCAGTAAGTAGGTCCTCTACCTGGACATGACTTTCTCATGTAAAACTAAGCAGTTTTCAAGTTACTATGAGGAACTTCCAGCTGGTTATGAAACAGTCTCAGTTTAATACTGCTGTGTCTATTTGACCTACGTAAGTGAATGAGACCATCAGTGAGAAGCTATTCCTATATTGCTTTTCTTAATGCTTGTCATTGGTGCCACTGCGTCCGATTCCAGCGAAATTTAGACGAAATCATGCAGGTTTGCCAGAAACTCCTTCAGCTCAGACTCCAGCATGGCCTCCGGCAGCAACAAAGGAGGTCCAGGCCGTATTGCTGGGCCTGCTGGAGGGAAGGGATTCACAGGAGACCCAGAGCCAGGAGTGTATGGGGACTGTCAAACCCTGCTGCTGTAAAATGACTTGTTTTCTAAAGGGAATCTGGTGCTCAGAAACAGTACCGCGTTTGTCCACAGGGACCACCAAAATCGACAGAAAATGAAGTTCCTCATAGTAGCTTTTACTGACTTAAATAAGAAAACAAAAAAAGAAGATTGGCTGAACAACGTAGTGAAATCCTGTGAGGTAGTGCTGTGGTACTGACTTCCAGGAAGGTTTTCTGCAGACCTGCTGATGAGGAGTGTCTCACCTCAGTCTCCTCTTCTAGCAGGCGAGTTGCCTCCTCACGCTCCAAACGCATTCGCTCCTTCACCAAGAAAGGAAGGGGAGGAGGAAGAGGAGGAGGAAGAGGAGAGACCCAACCACACACAGCCACACAGTGATGCCATGAGGTGAAATGAGAAGATTTACAGCAGAGGAAAGGAGTGTTACAGGGGGTGAAGTGGAGAAGAAGTATGGAGATGGAATGATTGGATGATTTATTTTTATTGTTTTTTTTTTTTTTTTAATCACACCAAACACACCAACAGTAAAGGAGAGATGAAACAGAAGGGAAAGAAAGGATAGAATCCACACACATTATAAAGTACTCTATTCATTAGCTATGGGAGCAGAAATAAAGCATGCAAGGTGGGACATTGTAGGAATAGTTCTGTCAAACACAACAATACCCACACAGGGTGCAGAGGAGAAGCTTCATTCACCCGGTAACAGACAAACCTCTGCCTCTAAAAGCTCCACCCTACAGTATCTTGAACATCTGCATTTTATATGGAGCAAAAACATTATTCTGTTTGCCGCTGTATCGCTGTCTATCTGCTGATCTGACAGATGCAATTTAACCTCTAGCCTCCCCAAAACAGTCGTAGATTTTCAGTTTCACTTACCACTTTCTCCATCTCTTCTCGCTCCCACTGTGACGTCTCTCTCACCATCTCAGACTCCTGGGGAAAAGAGAGATTAAATATGCTTACAATCCCAATAAATATCCTTTAAATCTTAGTGCAAGAGTAATTTAACCCAAAGCAATTTCCATATAAATTCTTTTCTGACTGTGTGTAAAAGTTGTAAGACAAAAAAACCCTAAATTGATAAAAGTGGGCAGAGGAACAGAAACTAGCATTCAATAAACCAACAAGCCCCTACATTCCTTTAGCGCCATCAGTCTCCCAAAAGCTCATCTGGACAAAATAAACAACTATGCTGCTGGCGCTTCCCGGGTGCTGCAGTGAAAAGATGGGTATGTGTGGCGTGCATGGCTGGAGTGAGTCAAACACAGCCGTCGCTGAAAACTCCACCCGCTAACAGTAAACTGCTGTGGAAGCACAGTGTTGGTGTCGCTGAACAAAACAGCTGATTCACGTGTTGACTTGGCCGCTGTCGTTACAGAAATTGCCAAACTGATTCCCGGTATGTGGATGAATGGGGTGTTTCCTGGTGTATACACCAACACTGTTCACATCCCTTACTCAGTGCTTTTGGGCTTTGTTCGGCCTAAACACTGAATGATTGCTAAAAGCACAAAGTGCAAAAACCTGACCTTAAAGCTGGGTGGGTAACGTGGTTTAGAAACATTTTTGGTTATATTGGTGAAAGTCTCTTTACATCCTGACAGCAATGAATAAATTCGATGCTCTGACAAATAAAGGGGGGAAAAACCTGGTAACTATTGCTGTTACACGACTGTAATAAGTAGGGGTGGGGAAAACAATCAATACAGCAAAGTATCGCAATATTTTACATGGCAATATTGTACCAATACATGGATGTCAAGCCAGGATGCTGTTCTGTCTTTCAGAGGTTGTAGCACATTCAGTCTTGTAGTAGAGTGACGATACTGGCATCATATGAAACTAGAAAACATGAGGAATCCACTGGTACCAACCATGCCATGTTAACTTGGCGGAGGAACGCTATGCTAAATAATGCTCCAAAATTACACAAAATTTAAGTCTGGCATGGCCGTTTTCAAAGGGGTCCCTTGACCTCTGACCTCAAGATATGGGAATGAAATTTGAGTGAAAACTGTATCATAATAGATAAAACATATGTTGACAAACTAACAGCAGTTGAAAAAAGGGAATAAATTGCAGTATATAGCAGTATATATTATCCTGGGTCAGATTCAAGTCTTTTTAAGAACCGTTTAGCCCATTATGGATGCAATTTAAGACCCATTTCACATCCATTTAAGATCACTATGAATGCTATTTAAGACCTACTTCACGTCCAATACTGGCATGAAAGTACTAAATTTCTGTAAATTTCTCCACTGTGGGACAAATAAAGGAATATCTTATCTTATCTTAAAGATATGAAAGAAAATCGGAGCATCAAATATCATCACTGCTGATATATGACTGATGCTTTGTTACTGAGTGTAAAGTCTAGACGACCTCAGCTTTTAGTGTAGGTGGAGCTCCTAATGCTGTCTGGAAGTCGACTGGAGTTGGTGCTGTAGCTCCTGATGTAGAACAACACTGACTGATTGCAGGCGTTTGCTGCTGGATTTGGCATGCGACTCTAAAGACATGATGCCCAGTGTTTGTTTTCTTGCAGAGGGTCATTTAGGGACTAGAGTTGGTAACACTGGGCTGGGTTTTTCAGTAAGATAAATTTAAAAATCGAGCTTACTCTTGCTGGTTTCTCTAATGTTACAGACCCAAGCTTTAATTGCTTTAAATGTTTACTTTGGTAACCAAGATATATAATCAGTGAAGATTTGTGATCTGTATAAAAAACCTGCATAAGCTGAATCACACCTTCTGCATGATTTCCATCTCCTCTGGGCTCAGGTCTCGGTCTATAGAAGAGATGCTTTCCATACTGTTCTTACGGACGATGCCTGTCGCAAACGGGTTGGCGATGATGCCGGGAGACGCCTGGAAATGGACCCAAAAAAAGTTTTGTTTGAAAATGTGATCACAATTGAAGACGTTTTAGGCAACTCTGTGAAATCAACACTGCTGGCAGTTTTGTCCAAATCCAACCGTCTCACCTCCACGTTGGCCACCTTTTGTGGGTCGAAGCCGTCACACATCAGCATAACAAGAGAGTCTCCAACAGCTCGAAGCACACGCACTGCCTCTGTGTGCGTCATCCCCAGCAGGCTGTGGTTGTTCACCTCAAGGATACGCATGCCGACCTGTAGCCTGCTGTCTCTGGCTGCTGCACCGTTCGAACTCACCTGTTTAAATATCAACCCAAGTATAGGTGAGTCAATGACTAAACCTCCCCGTGATTACCTAACAATATAACTGTGTTTCAGGCACATTACAAAGTCATCTTACACATCGCTCTTAAAACATTGTCCTTACTCTGACAACAAACTTAACACTTTTATAGGAAGCAATTTACATTGTTTTACTCTGATGCAGAGAAATACAACCCTACATCATTATGTGGAGTCTGATCATGTAACTGGCAATCAGTGGGCCATTCAAATCAAACGGGTCAACTAAATGAGTGTCACTCAAATGAGCCATTCCAGTGAAAATCCCACACCGCCGTACAACCCTGTGCTAACCGCTGCAATGCCCGATTTGGTGTAAATGCAGGCTGAATCTAAAAAGAAGACACTATTTGGGCTCCAATTCCTTCGAAAGTTAAGTCTTAGACTGTATAAAGACTTGATTGATTTGAAGTTGTGGTATATAATATTTCAGAACCTTAGAGATGAAGATGCCTTCATCTGTGGGGTCAAAGGGGTTTCCTGCATGACCCTTGGCCCCTCCACGAATACTGATACCAAGCTTCTCCCCTGGCTGCTTCTGGATCACAATTTCCTGCAATGATACAAATGCAGCTCATCAGGCAAAGTAAGTAGAGCATTTGTCTAAGCTATGCTTATGTTACCATCTGTATGTATTCATTTGACTTGATGGCCTCACCTGCATCCCAGGTGGTGAAGGGTCCCTTCGCACCAACATACGGATCTCCTGCTTGTTGGCCAGCAGTGCTCGCACGGCTTCCTGGTGTGTGGCGTGACGCAGATCGATGGCATTCACTTCTAATATTCGGTCCCCGACACGCAGCCCACTTTCACATGCCAGACCGTGAGGAATCACCTTAAGAAGAGATGAACCGTGGAAAATCAGACACAAAGCGTATTTTAGGAGACGCAATAAAAAATAATTTCACCACTCTGTCATACCTTTGAGATGAACACTCCAGGTTCATTGATGCCAAACGGGTGACTGGCATGATCACTGCCTCCCACGATGCTAAGGCCTAGAGGACCGCCTGACTTCACCAGAGTCACTTCCTGTTAGGATTAGAGGTAGAAGATTTGTGGCAGACAGAGATTTTGAAAATATGTCAAGCCAAAATCTAACAAAGGTGAATCAATTAAAGGGCAAGTGCATCTGCACTCTTTTCTGTTTTTCACAAATGGAAACGCCCACACAGTCATTAGTAAAAAGCAGGTTCTAGGTTACTAAAGTAAACTAATCATGACCAGTAAGGTTGTGAATAATGTAAAGGCTAGCACTACCTGAGTCAAAGGTGAGTTCGGAAATAACTGAAAGGGTTAGTTTGGATAGTCTGCTGGCTTTGAAGAGAGGATTATAACGGCTTTAGTTCCCTGTCGGAAAGGCTGCCTGACAGTGAGGTAAAGCGTCTGGATGGGAGCAGCAGAAAAATGTATTTTAGACACCTAAAAAATAAATAATTAAGTAAAAATCAATACATACAGCATTACCTCGCCATCAGACAGCCCTCTGCAATGGAGAACTGAAGCTACCAGACCAGACTCCAGACACAAAAACAGTAATTTCACCAATCAGAACACAGGAGTTTCTGATCTATCGCTGCATCGATCAGTTAGTTTTGTTTGTGTTATTGTTCAACTTTTGCATCTGAACTAACGTGGCGCCCACAGCAGCTGCTTGGCTTCCATGCCAGTACTCCTGTGTTGGAAGCATGCTGACCACCATCTAAGTCACTGTATGTAACGTTAATACACTGACTATAAGGATGTATATATACTGTATTCTGTAGCAGCGTCGTTATGCAGAAACCTAGGTCAGAGTTTGGGGGAAGAAGAGCTTGGGGGAACAGCATTTTGACACTAAAATGCACATACTTTGACCAAAATTTAGATGTTTGGACTTGAATATATAAGGAAAACCACTGTGAAGCCACAGAATGATATAAAAACTATAAAAAAAATAACAATAACATAATGGACCCACCCTTTAAACATCAGGTTACAGTCATGTCTAAATCTATAATGTGTCTAACAAACCAACCTACTGCATGCAGATACTGTATCTTCACAGGCATAAGCCACTAGTCGGTAAACAGCAATATCTTTACATTATTGACGACTGGAAATTCTACTCTACAGTACATTACTTAAATTAGACCGAGCCTTCATACCATGCACCATCTTCTCTGGAACTGGACAGCATTAAGGATAAGGCAGGGGCCAAATAAACACACATTAATGCCTTCATGAGGCTTCTACAGCATGGTCTAATACAATTAAAAGCTGTTAAACATATTGAAGCAGTGAAGTCGGTCTCACCTCGATGGGATACTCGTCCTCCATACGGGTCAGGTTGTTCCCGTGAAGGTTCAGGCTGTCTTCCTCCTGGTCTGGTGAATCTGAAGGCTCTGGGGGTGGAGGGGAGTGGGCTCGTGCCCGATTTTGACCTGGAGAGCCCCCTGGTGCATTCAGGTCTCGCTCCACCAGGAGGGTGATGGTGGGGGAGGTGCCAGTAAGGAGCGCTACTGCCTGGTCATGCCTGGCCTCTGTCATGTCTACACCATTGATCTGGATCGACAGTAAAACCAACCACGGAGGTGTCAGCCCACCAGGATGCTCCCAGTGACAACGGGCCACATTATAAAACAAATGCATGCTGAGAACAGCTCGCTGCCATCAGCCTCCTCATCAGATTCTACGCCTGATCACTGATAAATATTTATTCACTTGAGTTTGTGAGTGAGTGCACCAAAGTGAGTACTGTTATTAGAGAAGAACCCAACACCGATACAGAGCAACAGGAACAGGCAGAGAGGAGGAAGCGGGGGTAACAGCAGGCTGCTGCTGGCAATGTAAGCTGGCAAAGCTTCCCTGAGGGAGAAAAGCTACTAGCAAGCAAAGCTATTCCTTTCCCAAAAAGTGATGAAATTCCCTGAAGTCAGCTTATGCTGCTCTCTTCAGATGTGATCAGTTAAACACTCTCCACCCTTTCTTGCCTTTGTTTACTTAAAACACAAGTGGAAGTGTGTCGTTTCCCGAAAAGTTTGATCTTAAGTCAACAAAGGCAAGCAAAGATTTCCTTAGACAACTTTATCATAAAGAATTGATGAATCATTAGTTTTTAGTTTTTAGATTAGGGGGCAGCTTTCAGACATGCAAAGTCTTAAAAACTGTACTCTGGTCCAAAGTGACAAGCAGAGGTCAGCACTGACCCGACAGTACCAGCTCTTACCATCGGCTGATACCCTGCTGCATACAGGCTCAGCCTACTCCACCCCAACAACATACCCACCACCGAGCAGGCAAGGAGATGCACTTAATACATTAGTGAGCATGCAGATGGAGAGCGAGTGAGAAAAAGAGAAAAAGAGGCAGCCTACGACCTATAGACAAAATAAAAAAAGAGCTCAAAAACCGCCAGAGAAAAGCGGAGAGTAAACCGAAAAAGAAATGATGTGCATTTAAGAAGTTTCACATTCGGCACACTGGGGGAGAAACCTCAGGACCAATCAAATTGAACCATCATCAGTCAGTTTACAGTGAGTGTGTGACATACATGGCTGTGACTGGATAATAACATGCAACTCAAGAGTTACTAATATCCTGACAGGAAAAGCAGAGCAAAGCCAAGCTTGGAGTGTGATTAGCAGAGGAAACAGGAGAGGAGCATGGAGAGGACATGCAGGAACCCTTCAACAGTGAAACAAACTTTATAAGCTAAATGCTGCGCTATTTAACCAAATGAGCTACATAATTTGCATCTGAAGAGAGACTCTGGGTTAGATCAGTAGTAGAACTGTATTTGTGTTATGGTTTTGATGTGTAAGAGTCTGGTGAGTTCATTTTCTGCATGGGACCTAATTCAAGTTAGTCTGATGTAGATATGGCGAGACTTAACCTGAGTAATGAGAGCAGTATTACAGTAATACAGGCACATTTACAATGGAAATATATACATCAAGTGTTTCCTTTACATTGCATACGTGTTCTTCTGCCACCACAAACTACTGCTATAAACATAACTACCGGTAATGTCCATTTACCAGGATGTACTGGATCCCATTTGACCCCTTTCTTAAACCATACTGGGGCTAATCATTAGGGGTGAAACCATTCGGTACAGGAGGTTCAGTCCGTTCTGCTCTGTTCCATCTACAAAAATACCATCAGCCAGTTCCCAGGGCTACTGAATGACATAACTTTGTCAACAAGAGCTTTAGCAAACTTCAACAGTGGCAATATGGCTTGCTGCGATTCGTCGTTTTATTGCTTTTGAAGCTCGCAGCATGAGTTTTACCCAAATGTTATGGCAGTGCACCAGCTGTCTATTAGCTGTAGCTTGTCAGTTTAGCTCGGTTAGCCCAGTTAGTCAAACTCAGTGGACAACAATTTGTGTCAGACTGCGTGCCGACATCGTTCAACTTAAGTCCATTATATCGGTGGCTTCATCTCAAACATTTAATTTACGACGGCATCACTTGAATGCATCGATTAGCGGAGCGAAACAAAAAGAGACTTGACCATCATTCATCACAGAGTTTAGGCAGCCTCCACTGCAGATTCAGACTAAAGTGTTGTTTATGCTGCAATATGCGACTACACTATGTAGAAAAAAAAAAAATAAAAATATGGTTAAATTTTTTTCCCTATAAAATTTCCTTTTTTTTTATTTTTTTGTTGTTTGGTGTTTATAAACCAACAAATTTATAAATATAACCCTTACAGAATTAATTTATAATAAAGGGGGGTATTTTTTTTTTTTTTTAAAAAAAAAAAGAAATTATTTTTCAAACTAAAGTGTTTCCCTTGCCTCCCGTGCTGCCCAGTGGTAAAGTGACTACCGGTAAAATGTGTGTGGTACGTTCAGTTCGGCTCTTTTCTGTCAGCGCAGGGGTGTGTGTGCATGTGTCTATGTGGGTGGTGACGTGCCACACCCCTCCTAGTTTCAACAGGTACATCAGCAGTTTGAGCAGTGGAACATATTGTTATTCAAACCCGACAGAAACAAAATAAAACTCACCAAAACCAAAAATCATGGTTTGTCTTTCCACTGGCCTCTTCCACTGTTCCAACAATATGGTTGAAATAAACTCTTAATCCACAGCGTTGGATGGGAAAATGCGATTCACAAATAATTCCCAGTGATTTTCGAATAGTATATTTGCTTGGAATGCACATCCCTATTATAGAGATTATTATTTATTTTCATTAGTTATTTTTTTATTTATTTTTTTTTCCTCCTGCTGTACCAAAGTGTGACCCCAAAACCGAGTTACATACCGAACCATGAATTTTGTGCACTGTTCCACCCCTAGTAACCACGAAAGAGTAAAAAGAGGAAAGGGATTCCCAATTTCACATCATGGATGAAAACACTGTAAAGGAAACCTTGTTCTGATCAGACTGAACACTATGACGGAGACGTGGAGGAGACGGGTGGTACTCACAGAGATCACCCTGTCGCCTACATGCAGTGTGCTGTCTCTGTGTGCCGCTCCCCCTTCAGCGATGCGAGAGATGTAGATTCCCTAAAAACAGACAAGAGACACTGTCAAATGTTAAAACTTTTGTGCACATTTGTGTATAAATTACTCAGAATTACCAATCACTTTCTAAGACTGTGTTTTCAGAGCTATATATAAAAGAGATGTTGCTAATATTCTGTATTTAAGTGGGAGAGGTCACCTAATTATTCCACTAATCTCTGCTGGCCTCTCCTCTGTCTATCAAATTAAACATCGTCGGGGGTAAAAGGGTCTGGTGCAACAGGCTGCAATAGGCTGCAATGCTGTGATGAATCAGTGTGCCAACTCTGTTATACCCCACAGTGTGGATCTGAGCCCAAAAACAGAGCTTCCTATATAAAATGTGCCAGTGGTAATTAATAAAGAGACTCTAAGATATTAGTAGCTCATAATAGCACACATTGTGGTATAAGGTTGTACACATAAACAAAAAAATTCACACATATATTACAACATCACATTAGGACTCTACAGCACAAGCACCACAAATCATCACTTCCCTTTACTCAGACAATGTGTTTAACAAATAGAAACATAGCTGAACTCACTCAAAAACACATGCAGGAGCAAAGTCTACTGCACCAGATCAACCAACAACCAACCGACCAACCGAGTCGCTGCATCCATTTCAAAAAGCTTTTGAAAGAGAGGCAAGGTCTCAGTCAGACCTGCCTAAATCATACGTTTATGAGTCCTTTCCTCTTTGTGGGCTTGTTGAGCTGCAGAGTTGCAACGCGGTATTGCACTGTCCCAAATATACACCTCACCCCGTCCAGTTACAGTGGACTTATCAGGTGTCAGGCCTGGCTATTCATATCGCCATCTCCCTGGTGACGACTGTAAACGCTGCGGCCAGAATAGACGCTGTTAAAAGTCCGATCCCTGAGCCTGGGACAGTTACTGCAAACACTCAGTGACCTGACCTCCCTACTTCAAGTGAGTTATTTTCTAGTTTAATTGATTGTTTGGTCTATAAAATGTCAGAAAATGGGGAGAAAAAAAAAAAAAAAAAAAAAAAATATTGATCAGCGTTTCCCAAAGCCAAAGATGACGTCCTCAAATGTCCTGTTTTGCCCACAACTCAAAGTTATTCAGTTTACTGTCATAGAGGAGTAAAGAAACCAGAAAACATTCACATGTAAGAAGCCTCAATATTTTTTTCCTTCAAAAATTACTCTCAATTATCAAAATCATTAGGAATTAATTTGATAGTTGACAACTAATCAATTAATCGCTGCAGCTCTACAACTAACCATTATTTACATTATAAACTAATCTGCCCACCATCTCTTCAATTAATCAATTCAGTGTTTTATCACTTATGTAAAAGAAATAGTGACAAAGGCCAATCCCAGTTTCTTACAGCCTAAGGTGATGTATTGACATACAGATTCAGTCATACATCAAACATGACAAAGAAAATTAATACATCATCAAGTTTGACAAGTTGAAACCTGCAAATATTTGGCATCTTGGACTGAAAAATAACTGATTTGATTGTTGAAACTATTAATTATCAAAGGCGTTTAATTAATTTTCTATGAAAAGATTAATGAACTAATCAAAACCTAACTGAAAAAGGTTTTTAAAATATTGTGACATTGATTTCAACTGTCCAGCCCTATTAAAAAAAAAAAAAAATGTTCAAGACACTTTACAGGGAGGAAGCCATCAAATATCTAAGGTGACTAAGGTACATGTGTCTGATTTTCAGCATTTAAAAGCTGCGAGCAGCAAATACATGGTCAGGTCTGACTGACTTCCAAAAATCCTTCCCGTCCATTTCAAAAATTAAATTAATTTCTTTAACAAACTCAAAAATATTTGTTCTCCTTAACTTAAAAAACCTTAATGTCACTGTAAATAGTTGTCAAAAGACTCAATCATGGATTCAGAGACCCAACATTTACTGAAACTGCATCACCTGCCTCTAATAGCTACAGGTTGGGTGGTACATGACATGCAAAGTCTCTATAATATAAAAAAAACAAATGCAACCCAAAGCTATAATAAATAAACTAAATAATTTGATTTGAATGTCAAAATATATGCTCATAATATTTATCATAAAAAGCAGAGTTAAACAATTTCTTTTAACTGCTGCGACAGTAAACTCATTCAATACTGTGCAATAAAAAAAAAAATACATCCTTGACTCCTTAGCTCTTCATCACAAGTATATTACAGGATGTTCTCCATAATCTTTATAAAACCTTTGTCTATGTGTACTCAGATGAGGTGTGTGTGTGTGTTTGCACGCCTCACCGTGTCTGCTGTGCGGTAGGGCGTGGAGCCTTTTCCCCCTGCGATGCTGAATCCCAGCCCCTTGTCGTTTCGGATCAGGCAGGTGGAGAGTCGCTGCTGAGGCCCGCTGGGAGTCGTCTCCATGTTGAAGGCGATGCCGCTGCTCCGTCTCTCCCTCGGGAAGTAGTCGTCCTCTGGCCTCAGCGGCGTGGTGGTGATGGCGTTCTCTGGCTCCACCATACGCTCCCGCAGCACCGACATTGAAACTGTAGCGCCAGAGCTACGAAGAGCTTCGACCGCTGTGTGGTGTTCTGCTTCGTGGAGGTCCACTCCATTCACCTGAGATAAACACAGAGAGAATGACTGACTTCATGCTGTTAAATCAAACATCTCTTACTATAAAACAGAGGAAAGATTTGCTAAAGGAAACGTAAACAGAAAATGCTTCACCTCTAGGAGTTTGTCTCCTACTTTGACACCTGCTCTGGCTGCAGGACCCTCCTCAGATACTCTGGAGATGAAGATTCCCTGAACACACAAACAAACAGAATAAATACTTGTATAAACTATTGCTTCTGATTTCTTTTTTTCAAGTATGATTTTTCCTTCAGAGACATCAAAAAAGGCAGTACAATGTGTTTTATAAATATCAATCAATGTCATTTTCTATCATAAATACACACACACACACACACACATACACTATATACTGTGTATTACTTATCTGTATATATATTTATTTTTACTCATATATATGAGAGAGAGAGAGAGAGAGAGAGAGAGAGAGAGCGAGAGAGAGGAGAGAGACCTGGGAATTAAAAAACTCAAATTAGCATTAAAAATAATACAGTAAATAAACTACAGCAAAAGAAACAGGTATGATATATACTGTACATACAGTGCACATACAAATATATAAATACACATACCCTGTAAACATAGGCACATACTGTATGTACATGAAGAAATATAACAGTGAATGGTTGATCTGAAAGGAAACTATTGTCTCCCATCCCATAATCCTGACTGAGTCCCGTCAGTTGAACACGGTGCTGACTGCAGGTTTGGTTCGAACTCATGAATACATCAGATTTATCTCAGTATACACTTCCCTTATCTGTGTTTGGAATGGGTCCATTTTCTCATTATATTTTTTTTACATCAGACATTCATAAGAGGCAGTTTGTGATTTCTTGAACCTATCCAGATTCCTGGTCTTACCTCGTCGTCTCCCTTGTAAGGTGTCGATCCTTTCCCTCCAGCGATGCTGATACCCAGGCCGCCAGTCTGTCGCACGATGGTCAGGGTGTGCTGCAAGTTTAGGAGGGGGGAGTCAGCACAACTACTAGTGAAACCCCTCTAAGCACCACTCAGCTCAGGACAGATTCGGAGGGAGGCGAGCCCACAATGTTATTTTAATTTGCTACCTTTATTTTCTCATCTTAAACTTTATAAATAATGGGTGACCTCCCTCCTTCTGCCCGACGGTGGTATCAACTGTAATACAACAGCTTCATGTCATCATGCCAACAGATGGATGGAGAGACACTGTGACTTGTCTGGAGCCTAAAGTCAGTTTTAAATGGAAGTTGGTTGATGTGGGCCTTGAAGACATTAGAGTTTGTAACTATATTGAAAACAGCATGGCCAAAAATCATTTGTCATCCACCATTAACCACTGAACTGACAGTAGACTTCACACAAAGTGAACAAACACACACTACCTAAAGCCCTCTTCAACTGGACTCAGAGCTTGACCCTTACTGAAAACATACAGTATGTGATCTTGTGTACTTTAAAAAATGTGAGGTAAACAAGACATTACAGACTGTGTACTGTATATTTTGTGTACGTGCAAGCCATGCAAAAAGGGAGAGAGACGCAGACAAATGAGGGATAGGTGGAAAAAACGGGGAAATGTCAAAGAGTAACAGATGAAAATAGTGTGTTGTGTCCTGGACGTGGAGACGGTTTGGGCCTTGTAGTGTAGATACCACAGCATTTGTTGACATAAATACAACAGGTCTTTGAGATCACAAATAGTTAACTGGCAGGGACGATTTCCATGCAATATTAAATAATACTTCAGTGTTTCAACACAGGCTTTCTTCACCAAGACTAAACAGCATAGGAGAGTACTCATATACAACAACATGAACAACAGCATGCTTAAAAAAAAGACGTCTGAAAATGAAAACAAAAATCTACAGATGATAGCAATGCAAATATTGCCATTTCAACAATCAAAACACTTAAAGGAAAAGTTTGGGTGTTTTGAAGTCGGGTTGTATGAGGTACTTAGTAGTCGGTGTATCAACTACAGTAGGTGACAGTCGACATGCCTGCAGACAGGAGTTACCACACAGAAACTAAGCAGTGTACTACTGTGGATGGGGCTGACTGCAAAACATAAAAATCTATCAGTTTAAGTGTACATCATATTTAGAATATTTTCAGCCCTTTCTAACAGGGAAGTGAAGCAGTTGTGTCCATCTATGCTCTCGCCAAAGCCACCAGACTCCATTGAAAAAAACTGTAATTTTACCTCGCAGAATGCAGGAGATGCACCAGGAGATGCTAGAGACCGACTTCAGTTCCCTGTCGGATGCATAGACTGTATAGCTGTCTCACGGTAAGGTAAAGCAGCAAAAAAATTCTCAAAGTAGCGTACACAAAATGATTTTTTTTAGGTGGCTAACATACGTTTTGCTGCCGTCCCCGTCCACAGCTCCTTTCTGCAAACTAGGGGCGTGCCGACTGTCAGCTACTGTAGGTAAAACACTGAGTACCTCATACAACCCCATTTCAAACACGTCATGTGCAATCTATAAATGTTTACAATATCAAAATGAGACTACTGAGAAGTAAACTTCATCCATCTTCATCAGTCTGGCGCTCCTCCTCTGGTTGGCAGTTGGGTTACCTGCTATGTACCAAACAAAAACACCTGGAGGAAGCTGGTGAAGCAGCCCATTCATTCCAGGGCAATGCAGCGTGGACAGAGGATGAAGAGGGGCAAAGCAGCAGAAGCACAGGAAAGGTAGAGTAGCAGAGACATAGTGTGGCAGAACCTGATGCTGGACTGGGATTTATACTACTGTCTATGGTCAAAGTTTCAGCTGTTTGGGGTTCTGCCAGCATTTCACTTGAAAGCGGCAGGATGACAAATAGGCACACAATCATATGCTGCCTAAAACGTATTAACGTTTTAGAGATAGGGATGAGCTTGAGGAAGACATAATAATTACTTGGGAAAGCCAGGGTTTCCAACAAAATAACATTTGGCAGGGCATCCAACAAAAGTATTTTCTGTTTCAAGTGCTGTCCCATCAATTTCAGAACCCATCGGCTATTGGTCTGATGATGATTTACTTCGATTAGCAGTTTGATTAGCAACTTGAGATGCAACAGGATTGTTCCACAAGTAGCAAGTATACACTATAATAATAATAATAAAAAAAGCTAAATCGTCATCAGATGACAGCTGATGGGTTATGAAATTGCATTTTGGCCAATGCGTTCCACCTCTTTTCACTCCTCACTGACTGTTTAGCCACTCAAACATGATAGCTGAATGCTATTCAACTAAAAAAGGTACAAACAGCGATTCTGAAATCAAAATCTTGTCCTGCTCCTATGCAGACATCGGTTTACAGAAGTTACTATGTCATGGTAGTTTATTGTAAACACATGGCTTGTTGATTCTACTTTATATGCCATGATATGGATATTACCCAAAAGATCATGACACCAGAAACGTTTTTTTTTTGTGCGATTAATTTGCATGACAGTTTATTTTTCTCCAACTCTTTGGTCATGAATACTTTCACACAGAATGCAAATATTACGCAGCGAAAAATCAATAGAATTTTTTTTTCTGGAACACGATAAATATTTTGAGTTTTGAGCTTTTTTGTGCATAACTGGTTGAGTTGCGTCTCTATTAATGAAACAGACAGAGGCTCCGTAGTCCAAACCAGGACAGCAAACTTTTTTACTCATTTCAACCTTGACAAAGGCAGCGCAGACCACATCCACACTAGGACTGCAACTAATAATCATTTTCATTGTTGATTAATCTGTTGATTATTTTTTTAGATCAATCGATTAGTTGTTTGGTCTATAAAGTGATGAAGAAGACATCTTCAAATATCTTGTTCTGGCCACAACTCAGATATTCAGTTTACTGTCATTGAGGAGCAAAGAAACCAATAAATATTCACATTTAAGAAGCTGGAATCAATTAGTCAGATTTTTTCCTTTAGAAAAAATGACTGACCAATTAATCAATTATCAAAATAGTTGGTGATTATTTTTAACTAACTGATTAATATTTGCAGCTCTAATCCACTCCTTCTGTTCTCATCTTTCACAATAAAAGCCCTGGATGTATAATATTCACATTTTCGTGTCCTTTAGTCATCACGTCCTCTGTGTGTACAGGCCTTAAGTCATGTACGATTACAGACTAAGCTGTTACTCAGCGTTTGACGGGTACTTGATATTTACTTAGCACTTATATTTACTTAGCCTATTCAGCTGATGGCCAAACAAAAGTCAAAGATTAAACATTATAATTCTGTGTGACTAATCGTCTTTCCTGAAGGACATAAGAAACTCAACATTAAGCTTAACCATTTCCTGTTTCAGCTAAACAGATCCTACAAATGGTCAAGGAGAAAAAATGTTGCCACCTCCTGACAACTCCGTCTAACTAGTTGTTATTGAAAATAAAATCAGGGGTCAAATGTTCAATGTGACTCCTTGTGGATAAGAAATATGGGCAATCACTTTTAAAAAGGATATGTTACAAGGGCGCTGAGATAAAACCAGCAGCTACCATGGTGAACTTGTTAGATGATGAGCTGCATTACTGGCTCCAAACAATGTTGATGGTCATCCATAATGTATGTAAGCTTTACACAAGTCCTGACTGAGCACTCCCACAAGGATATATTAAACTTCCCACAGCTGCACAAATACTGTACTAATGGATAAAAATATCAAAGGTGATTAATAGTTATTATGGTCATTCATGGTGTAATTAACTAAATAAGTAGGCATGGTCTATTTTCAGTCTTTAAAATCTGAGGGAGAAACAAGGGAGGGAAAGATAAAACAAAAGGTCCCTGTCAGCCTCTATCAAAACTTTTTAACTAAATATTTCAATACAGCTGCATGTTGTTCATGAAAATAAATAGTTAGCCAGTGCTAACCTCAATGGCTTAGAGTTAACTTGGGGCCTTGTGGAGTCAGTAATTCTGGAGAAAGATAGTTGATATTTGAACTCAACACCCAAACAAATACCCCCCTCCAGATTTACCATCCCTCTAGCTCCCATTGCCTCTTTATACATCCATGGCCTTTCCCATGTCCTTTGCATGAGTATAAACGTCCTCTATTGCTGATTGGCTGGCATAGTGTTGTGTGGCTCAGTCCGGGCCACTTTGTTTCCCATTTACAGAACCAGGACTGTGTATGAATACTGGATTACACACAGAATGAACACCTAGCAGACCGTGAGGAGATATTCGCTGTGTATTAGATTAAAATCGCTGAATCCACCGTTAACTGAAGCTGATTAGATATGTGGACATAACGTCCAGGGAGCTAGTCTTATTTCCCAGGATGCACTCACACAGCACATTTACTCCCACCATGTAATGATAATAATGTCTGACCTCCTGCTCTTTAGTGATAAAAACAATCAATGTAATAAATAAAACAAGGCTACTTGTTCCTGCATTCCTGCATCCAGGTTCTGCCACGCTGGCCATCTCACAGATGAGTTGTGGTTAGGGGGTCCCTAGTGATTGGCTTGGATTAACCGTGGATCCCTGTGGGAACGTTCTCAACCTCTGAATAAAGGTGGGTGAATGAGTGGGTGAGTGAGGGACACAGAGAGACAGACTGGACGGGATAGAGTATGTACAGACCTCTTCCTCCTCAATTCGAGCAGGTTCAATCAGCAGATTATTGACTTGATCAAATGACACCCCCTGTTAGGACAGGAACCAGCGAGAGGCATGCGGATTAGTGAGGCCAAAAGAAAAAAAAAAAACTCTTTCTCATACTTTCCATAAACTTCAAACACACCCAACACTCCACTGTCTGCTTGGACTGGACTTTCGGATCCACTGGGGCGGACCACCTTGAAGCAGAAGCAGTCCCCCACACTCACTCCCCAGCCACCAGAAGCAAATACAGGCAGAGATGGAAAGACAAGACCAAGGAGCTGAGCTACAGTGCAAAACACACAGTGTAGAGAGAGCGGACAAGAGAAGGCAAAAGCTCCCATACCAGAATAAGCCCAGCCTCCACACCACAGACAGCAAATTCCTCCAGGAGCAAAGCTTTAATTTAGAAAACAAGCCTACTTTTGTAAAAAGAAAAACTGCACAAGTTATAGTTCACTTTCAGCTAAGATATCTACAAGATAACTTCACAAATAGTTCAACAAAAAAGGAGCAATTTTGATTTGCTGAATTTGATTTACAAGAACTCGCCACAATAATTTGAACAACCCATAAAAGATTATGACCATAATATGACACAAACAAGGATCGTTGGATCTCACAATCCAGCTCTGCCAATAAATGTTCTGGTTGGTCTGAGGTCAGCCACACAAACAGACCCACATCCACAAACACGCACAACACAGATTTGGTGAGACGATGATCACAGCGTTAAAAAGGACTTCTACAATTAGCGTGATAAATCAAAATCGTCAAGTCTCCCAAAAATATTAATGATCAATAAGGAGATTCGTTTCCATAAGCAGCACCGGAGCAGATGTCATTCACTCCATTCATACCAAGACACGCGCACAATGTTACAAGAGCAGAGTGTGGAAATGTCATTATTCAAATAAATCAGGAGATGGCTGATAACATGGTGAGAGGTTTAGTGCTGAACTGGGCCAGTGTTGTGCAAGAAATGCCTGCAGCTGCTTATGTGGAAGCAACGTTATTATTTGGCATCAAAGAATTCATATCTGGTATGTTAGTTGTGCATAAACAAAGATCAAGATGATATCTCATGTGGAAGATAGAAGGTTTAAAGAGAATGTACCAGTTATCTGTCTCCAAGTATGAATAGGGCTGGGCGATAATTCAATATTATCATTTACCGTGGGGGGGGGGTAGCTAGTTGTAAGGATTTGGGTTAGGAGGGGGAGGTAGGGGTTAAAGACCCCAAGGGACAAAAACAAGGAACAAAAACAAAGGTTGGGGGGGGGCCAGTTTCCTCTTGGGACTCCGAGGGGCCCCGGAAGGGACCAAACCCCCAACCCCGGGGGTTGGGGGGCCCCCCCCCCCAATTCCCCTTTCCAATATATATATTGAAAAAAGAGAAAAAAAAAAAAATCCCCCCGGGAAAAAAAAAAAAATATTTTTTTTTTTTTTTTTTCTGTTTTGTATTGTGATAAAATCATATATCGAAATATCATGATACACAATTACATTGTCTAATTGATAAGAAGAAGCACATACTGACTCAAGTTTTTTATTTGATCAAATTCAGATAAATCAAACTATTGTCTTTATCTGATTACTTTATATTTGTGTGCATGCATGTATTTAGTGTTTTTTTTCCTCTATAATTTTCATTTTGCACAAAAGTTCTTAATTAAATGAGAAAATATTTAATTTGTCAAATACTTAATTCACATAGGAGTACCGTATATAACAATAGGCTTTACCATGAGGCTATTTCATATAGACTATTTATATATTGAATTATTTATTGAGTTATATCCTGATATATATCATTATCGAGATATGAAATGATCTGTATCGTGATAGAAGTTTCTGGCCATATCGTCCAGCTCTCAGTATGAGCCAACCTTTTTACATATTTATTGTTTATGTGTTAAAGAAATCTAAATGATGTGAGGTATTGGAAAGTATTATCAGCAATGACCTCTGAGTGTTTTCAGATATTTGCTGAAGGACATCTTTGCATGGGACAGAGCAAAGATGAAGTTCTGAGACTGCTGTCGAGTTTGTGGTTAAACCACAAAATCAGCTCCTGAGAAAAAAACCTGCCCTCCATTTACAGCGCAAGGGGAGAAGTCTTCATTTCCACAATGACCCTGCATGCAATGCCACATCCTTAATATATGCTGGCAGCCCACTCCAAACTGAATGCAACTTGCAAGGTGGTAGGGGCACTCTATGCATACAGTATTTAGTGTTTGCATAGATGCAATGAGCAAGCAAATAATATATTTAATTCAAATATATTGTTACGGTGTGAATTGAAAATTTAAGCATAAAATTACAACTGATTTGGTGTGTGGTGTACCTACCATACATGTCCTATTGTACCACTAGATTTCTTTGTTGTGTAGAAATGTGTGTGGGGAAAATGAATGTTTTTCTACTTATAATATGCAACAGTTTCTATCTAGCTACCCTCTTCATCCCTGAACTGCACCCTACCCGTGCTGGGATCTCTCCTTTACCTTTACTTGACTGGAGTTAACCTGGAGCCGACTGTCTTCAAGTTCCTGCATTCTGTGATGGTGCTGAGGGATGCTTATACTTTGCTCTTCCTCCTCATCCTGCTCGTCCTCGGCGGACTGCGTTGTGGAGTTCAGGCCGTCTGGACTGAAGCCTTGCAGCAGCGCGGCCACGGCCTCGGGCTTGGGCAGCTTGGTGATCTTGAAGTGCTTCTTGTAGTGTGGCGTGTCCTTTCGGATCAGACGCTGCTTCTCTGCGGGAAAAGCCGGCCTCTCTTCCTCGTCACTCCTCTCACCATCTTCCCCGTCCTCCTCCTCGTCCTCATCCAAACCACGGATGATGGGCTCCTCTGCAAAGTGCACAGTGGGCTGGAGAAAAGAGGAGGTTCAGAATTAATTATTTTAAAAAAGGAAGACCATTAAGTATCTTTCAGTTAGAAGGGTCAATTAATTAATTAAAAAATGCTGATCTCCAGCATCACATCATCACCAAGACTGCACTCATTTTTGGGGGAAAGAAACTTGCTGTCACATCAGGCAAAACACAGTGACTAGCATGGCTAGCTAATGTTGGCTTGACTAGGAGGTTGCTGCAGTACAGTCATTAGTCATACTGTATGTAGCATCAGACTGTCGTCTCCAACTACATCTCAGTCCACAGATCAAACAGTTGGCTATTTACAGACAACACTTAGCCTAATGTGATTCAGTCAAATGTGTATAGATGTCTGGATGAGCAATATCCGGCCTCTGTGTTGGATGGGTTAAGACTAAAGGGATATGGTGACGATCAACCTTAATTTATTAAGGTATCATGAACACTCAGGTTCAGGTCCAAGATAGCAAAATAATTATTAGACGTGTGTAAAGTTAACATTTGTTTAACAAGACATGAATGCATACAAACTTGTCAAATTTACTCTCCAAACACATGTCACAAAACAAAACATGTCAAATCCATCTATCCATCTATAGGATCTTCTGTTTTCTATCCCAAACAAAAGGGGGGGGGGGGCATAGCCTTTTGTGAAGTACCCATTTGCACCAGTCTGATGTATAAGATGTTTTAAATATTCACCTCTATGTACTCCACCTCCATGTCATCCAGCTCGTCCTCATCCTGAGGGGAGTGGCCGTCCACAAGGTCCTCCCTCTGCGAGGCCGCTGTCACATTTTGTCTGTCCTCATTGGAGGCGGCCGACAGTGTGCTATTGGACACCTGGGAGTCGTGGCTGTGATTGGAGAGGTCACTGAGCCGTTTCTCCTGAAACCAAAAGTATCACTGATTAATTCAGGATCAAGTGAATAATGAAACATAAAGCAGAGATACATTTCGGTTTAATTTTTTGATCTTTTAATGGTATGAAAAAAGTGTGAGAATGGAAAACTGCTTAAATAGCCAGATAGACTACTGCCACAAATTTACATCTCTAATTGATAACTGGCTGCTGAGAGAACTGACACAACAATGTTTATAGAGTCTGATGTATACTGAGTACCTGTGGGTCAGGGGACTCCTCTTCTCCATCAGGTCTGGATGTGTAAGCTTCATTCCTCCTCTCCTCAATCACCTTCTTCATCACCTTCAGCTCACTGGGGTGAGGAGTGGCTCTTCGCTGTAGGCCCTGAAACAAAAACAATTTAAAAACATGGCTTAGACAACAAATATGCATTACTATGGACTAGTTACTTTTGTCAGTAGAGAAGAGCACAGAAACTACATCACTGTGATAATAAAAAGATAATCCATATTCATTTGGACAATAGAAATGGAAAGCACCAATGCTGATACACAGGCAAACATTCAATTATCTGAGCAAAATGATATGAAATGGGTTAATTAAGTGACACTTTATTGTTGCGTTTCCTCACTCTGCGCTCTGCAGCGGCCTCATCATCCTCCTCCTCTGCCTTGGTTTCTTCCTGGAACTGAATGACTGACACTCGGTTCAGGTTGCTGTCCGTCCAACTGTCGTCCACACTGTTCTGCAGCAAGTTCTCTGTAGGACATAAAGAAAGACGAGAGACAGATGTCAAACTGAATTCATAGCTGTAGATTACAGAATTTGCTCTACCAGCATTTAAGGAAAGTCTCACAATCCATGTAGTTTTACGAGCTACAACTAGTCAGCTGACTGACTAAAAACTATACAAAATCAAACTGTAAGGCTCCAAATATGAACAAAATGTTTCTACCAGTTAATACAATGTATAAGTTAGGCATTAAGTTAGGCACACTACATATCTTAGTATCCAAAACTAGCAGATTTAAAGGGATAGTTTGGCTTTTTTGAAGAGTCATAGTCAGTGTATCGACACACCCCGTTTGGAGAAACAGACAGCAGTACCGGCACGGGAGAAAAGCAATTTAAGACTGTGGACAGGGGCAGCAGCAAAATGTATTTTGTCCTCCTAAAATAAAGGCTCACTTAAAAAAAAAAAAAAAGAAAAAAAAAATCAATCAGTATATGCTATAATTACAATAATTTCCCCACTTTACCTTGCCATCAGAGATCTCTTTTGTTATATCATCTATGCTCTCTTCAATGCCCACCAGACTCTATTGACAAAAACAATAATTTTACCTCACAGAACACAGGGGTTGGTGTTGGTTTACCACTGCCTCGATTGGTTTTAGTTTGTGTTATTGTGTAATTTTGGTGAATCCGAACTAACCCTTTAAAACACCATAACACAATAACACAAATAAGCTAACCAATCGAGGCAGCAGTAGACCAGCCAACTCCTGTATTCTGTGAGGAAAAAAAACTGTTTTTGTCAATGGAGTCTGGTGGCTTTTAATATAGAATAGATAGCGCTTTCAGTTCACAGTTGGAAAGGGCGGCCTGACGGTAAGGTAAAGCAGTGAAAATATTCTAAATATAGCATACACCTGAACTGACTTTTGTTTTTTTTTTTTTAGGTTGGCCTTTCTTTTATATGGCTAAAATATGTTTTTTGCTGGCCCTGTCGACAGCAGTACATTGAAGTAAATGGAAATTATGATTTAAACTATGATGAATTTGTATGGGCCACATAGAAGATATATGCATACTATACATTTGAATGACTGACTTATACATGTCAAATGAAAAACAATAACAATCCAATTAAAACCTTATGTTGTATTAACTAAGAATTACTCACCGAGGCTCGGAGAGGGCTGCTGGGGCAGTAAATAGCAGGTCAGCACCTTCTCTCCTGTGCGCTCATCATCCTCCGTCTGGAACTTGAGCATTGGCTGTGACTGGTTCTCCGCGAGCCACATGGCCTTCAGGTTGAGGTTCGTCAGGGCAAAAGGCAGGTTTTGTAATCTGGACGAAAGAAGGGACGAGGATGAGCCACAACCTTTCCTTTTCAGTGAGTAAAAATAAAAAATCATCCACCTGATACTTCTGGTGATCACAAAACTCTCAAGTTCGAAGAATCTAGGGGATATAACCTTCAGAATTCTGCAGAAACCTTGCTCCCTCTATAACTTTTCGTAAATTACCAATGACCTTTTGACAATGATGCATTTGCTTGGTGGTTTTTCCAATAAATAATTTACATAATTTAGCATCAGAAAAAAAAAGCATGTACACAAGGATATACTGTCAGCATTAGAAGGGTGAAATTGGAGGGGCAATATCTCTGCAGGATGCTGGCAATGCTAAAAGTCCATTTTTGGCAAAGGCATTCTAATTAAATCTTTGACGTTAGCACGAAAAGGCGTCTGTGAATTATTTATGGTTCAGGGTGTTAAGTGAGGTTTACCTGTTTCCAGCCACATCCAGCACATGCAGCTCAGTGGCATCTGCAAGCTCAGCAGGCAGTTTGCCCAGGCGATTGTCTCTCAGAGAGAGAACGTTGAGGCTAGCACATCCGCCCAGCTCTTTGGGCACGCCACCCAAACGGTTACGGTCTACATTCAGGTTGGTCAGCTTCTTCAGCTTGCCCAGCGAGCGAGGAAGTGACTTTGAGGGAAGGAGACAGAGGGCATTGATATTCAGTGGAAATGATCATGAAGCTTAACAGCTAGATTGTGTATTAATGGGCATACATGAATCCCAACTAGGTCAGTGTGAAGATGTCTTAAAGGCTTTATATACCTGTAAAAGGTTCTCTGTCAAGACGAGTTCTGTGAGGTTTTCACACTCTCCTATTGAATCAGTCAGGTGGGTCAGTCTATTCTGGTCCACCTTCAGGATGGACAGCTGTTTCAGGCAGCCTGGACACAAAACACAACACCAGTTAAACTGTAGCAATAAGACACCAACAGTAGCTGTGACATGTTGTGATTAGACTCCCTATAATCAATACCACATTTATATGGTGTCAGTACACAGTAGCAGGATTCAGATTTCAGACACACGGGATGACAGAGTTGACAAACAAGACAATGGTGGAGGTTTTGGTGTCAAAGAGAAAAGCAAAAGTGCCTGTTTGGCAATATTTCACATTTAAATCCAATGTCATAAGGAAGCTGTAACAGTAATGAGGCAGTAGCCATGAGGAGGACGGAGTGATCAGGGTCGGTACGCACAGTGCAGTGGCGCCAGGTGGAAACCTGCAGCCCTGCAGCAAAAGCTGGACCCAAGAGGTCGACACACAGCCACCCAACAAAGCTCAAAGCAAGCACCTCACAGGTATTGAGTGTCATATTTTCCTGTTAAATGTCCAGTGTAATCGGTAACACCTGTGTTGTAACAAGTTTATTAAGCGGTGGGAAAATTTTCTCACCATGACATCCCTAGTTACGATCTTTTTTTAAACACCCATGCTCTGGAATCAATTCAATTGAAAACAGAAAACGGATTACAAGCGTTTGTTATTGCCTGTGTCACTCCTCACTGGCATTATTTTTCCAGTAGAGGGCAGTACTGTTATTTAACAGAGCACCGTCACCTGCACACACAGGGCCTGCTCCAAGGGTTACTTAATCTAGCGCTGCCTAATAACATGGCAAAGTTTCCGAAGGTATTGGGATTCTTTCATGTCCGCTAATATTGGCCTTAATTCTGTCTTGCCAGAAGCATGTCAAGAAGCACTTGACAGTATTCTAATATATATGGTATATGCACAAATGACATGTTCATAGGAGTGATTGAGGTTATCATCTGCGAGGGTGGTTACAATAGAGATGAGCCTCAATGTGCCATCACCCAGAAAGACACTGTGTTGGCCAATCAAATACATGCCAGTGTACATTCCTAGTGGATTACTTACTAATTTCTTCTGTTTACCCTTCAATCATTGTGTCAAAAGATAAAATAGTTGCTGCCATGATAACTTTCCAGAGTTGTAAAAGCATTGCACAGCGTTTTGGCACCTGATTAGCCCTTTAATGCAGCAATCTGTCACTCAAACTAATGTCTCACTGCTATGTGTCACTCTTTCCCCTTGTGTTTTCTCACCTATGCTGTCTGGAACGACCTCCAGCAGGTTCTGTGTGAGCAGCAGGTCAGTTAGCGCCAGGAGGCCATTGAGCTCTGAGGGAAGCTCTTCCAGACGATTCTCTGACACATCCAGACAAACCAGCCTCCGGAGGTTCCCCAGCTCCTACAAACACACGATAAATACCATTTACAGTGAGCCACAGAGGCACAATACAACCATTACCTTCACAGGACAAACAAGGGGAATAAATCTGCTTGCAGGTGTGAATTCTGCAAACGTGCAAGTGCAGAGTTCTTGCAAAAGGGCATCTTTAAAAAAAACATTAGTATTAAATTGTACTCACTGGTGGTAATGAGGACAACTGGTTCCGGTCCAGCCAAAGCTCCCTTAGGTTGGGGAGAGCACCGAGGGTGTCCGGCTAAGAGATGGGAAGAAGAGAGGAGGAGAAGAAGGAAAACATTGGGAGAGTTGGTTATTTTTGTTAATGTTTGAAGTGGAAAGCCAGAGGCCGCATGCTCTAATCGAATCTGCTCCCATTCAAACTTTCAGAGGGGTTGAGGCCACAGCAAACAGAAATCATGTGGCCTAAATACACGCGCACTTTATAGATGAATTAGACGATTAAAGGCATCTGTTATTCACATCTCCATTTTGATGTCAGTACGTGGTAGAACACAGATTTCAACCTTTGACTAACAATTTTTAATGTCTTTTGCAAAAATAAAAATGTGCAATTTGATTAAAATTTTAACTTAAATTTATTGACCTGATTTTCTATCTTTTTATCCACTTTAAAGGGACAGTGTTTAGGGTCTGGTGCCATCTAGTTACAAGTCGTTCATCTCGCTCAGAGGCCATCCATACTGTAATAACACTACTTTAGCAGCAACAAAAGCCAGTAGTTGGTGGTGCCATGGTTTTGCATTTTTACTGTAGTTTCACAATCAAATCAGAGAACTAGGGTGGCTGTAAAGGTGAAGTAAAAATGTGAAAGTCTCTCTCTGGAGCCAGTGTTTGGTTTGTTCATTCTGGGCTACTGTAGTGGACTCTGTGAAGAGGACCTGCTCCCTGCAGGGCCCATTCTAATCAGAATCAGAACTGGTTTATTCGCCAAATGTACACAATGTACATAGTAATTTGACTTGGTGATACAGCGCAGTAAAAAAAAAAAAACTAGTAAAAAAGGTTAAGTTAAATAGTTAACAGCAGATAAATACAATAATTATATATACTTAAGAATCACACAAAGCTACATTATGCTACATATGCTACATATCTCCTGCTAAATATACACAGCTAACGAAAACACGATTTTTAGTTTCAGATGATTATGCACTAATGAAAACATAGTTATGAATATTATATTCCATTTCAAGAGATCCCTCGAAATGTTACACATAGTTCCTTCAGTAAATCAATAACTTAAAGAAATATAATATAATAATATAATATAATAATCAATATATATATATATATATATATATCTCTCTTTGGGATCTGTTACTCCTTAAACTTTAATTGATTTTGATCGGTATTTGTTTGCAATCCTGACTCACTGGGTTCCCAAAATGACCTCTAATTGAAGTCCAAGTGATAAATGAAATTAGGGAGAATGTCAGTGCAGTGGTGGCTTATGGCGAGCAAAGTTTCATCGTGATGCCAGGTTATTTGCTCAGCCTCCACCCTTGTCAGGTCATGAGGAATAGTTTACTGTCCTGTGAGACATGATGGGCGTTCCCAGGCTTAAAGCAGCTCTCTATGCGACGTATAACGCATTCAGGGCCTCAGGTCTAACAGACCGGCTCTGCTGCGTATGGTGAAGTACACATGTGGTTTGGATCATAATTACTGTGGTGGGAATGTGAAGAGCATATTTGTGATACATGTCACTCGTGTGTGTGTGCTGTGCTACCAGAGCAAACATAAAAATAGATCAACTGAGGGTGTTGTTTGAGCACTGAACAAAACATATTACAACATACTACATGGAAAAAAAATCAGAGGAGTTGTTGGCTCACCAAAACTTCCAGTTCATTGCTTCCCAGGTCCAGCTGTTCCAGTTTCACCAGGAAAGAGAGAGACCTGAATACGCACATAAAATAGCACATATAGTAAGTCATACAACTATGTGGCCTAAAAGAACAAAGAGGAGAGCTTTGCAAACTGTTATGACATATACATTTACTGACATATGCAAAGAATGTTTTTAAACCAACGTCACTACAGGTGACTTGTAGTTTCTCTCATGTTCTTGCACACGATTACAAATTTCCTTCTTAAAGCTACTGCACTTATAGATGAGAGAGGTTCTAACTAAAAAGCAGGACAGTCCTCGAACAAAGAAATTCTCAGTCAAATAAAACTCAAAACAATTTCGTTGACTAATCGATTAGTTGAATTAATCGACAGATCTGTAAAACTCCACAAAGTTTCTCCACAAAGAATCGTACAAAAGTACCACTTTAAATCTTATATTTGCCAGAGATGTGCTCATAAGTTTCTTGGAAATAAGTAATTCAGCATGAAAGCGCATAAAAATATAAGTGACTTAATCAACTAAGACCAAAACGACTGATTAGTCGACTAATCCACTAAGAGGGGGCAGCCCTATTAAAAGGTAAACAATGGAGTGCTTAATAATAAGTCCTTAAACCAGGAAACAAGTTAGCATTTTAGCACTTTTGGTTACCTCGTCTGAAAGTCGATGAGTTTTTTTTAGATGTCTGAAATAAGATCTGTGATCAACACAAGCTGAAGAGATTTTAACATTTTGTTCTAAAAATTTTGAAGCCTGTGCGTCTTAAAAAAGGTGGTTGCTAACAAGTGGCTAAATGAGACTACTAAACGTCTCGCACCGACTCGTCCGCCTTTACAGCCGCGTTGTGTACACGCACGTTCATTCAACTGTGGTGTAGTTCATTAATAGCCTGACATTAGCGTTTTACTTCTGGTGATTGCATTCACACTTCAAAAATCATAAAAGTGGTGTTAATTTGTGAAGATTTTAGAAGATCTTGTTGAACAAATTGTGTCAGTATCATAAAAATTTGTTTGCCACAGAGCTTATTTTCTGCAATAATCCAAAACCCAATGCATAAATCCCATTGGGATTTTGTTGTGGGAAACAGGGCAATGCTAACTGACAGTAACAGTATTAAAGCAGAAACAGTGACAATTCCTCATCTATTGTGAGATTATCGTCAACAGGCACTTGTGCTTGATGACGATGGTGGGGAATTAGATAAGAGGCCGAGCCCTGCACATGTAGAAAGGAGGGAGAGGACACTTACGTTGGCAGAGACTTCAGCAGGTTCTCCCGGAGCTCCAGCGTCACCAGGTTGGCCAGGCTGTAAGAGGAGGAGTCGCAGTGAAAAGAGAAAGAGAGGTGATAGGCAGGTGGCGAGAGGAGAGGATGGGGGAGTAGGAGGGAGAAAGAGAGAGAGGAGAGGCAGGTTGTGTTAGTCAGATGGCAGGTCTGTTCGACCGGACTGTCTGGCATGGTGAGGGTCTCCTCCATCTGTCTGATCACAGCAGTGGCCAAGAGCCCAGAGACCGGCTGCCTCACAGCCCACTGGGCTACACAATTACACCCCTTGTCAACCTGCACAGCCTCCTAATGTATCTCAAGTAGCAGTATTCACAATTAGGGCTGCAACTGACACTTTTTTAAATTATCAATAAAAGCCTTTTTGATTAATTTGCATGGCAATATATTTTTTTCAAACTTTTTTTCATGAGTACTTTCACACAAAATGCTAATTTCCGCAGCAAAATTACAGGCAATTAAAGGGTCAACTAGGGGTGTGAATTATTAGAGGCCCCACAATACAATATTATTACGGTACTCAAGTCTCAATACAATCTTACTGTGATATGCTGCTGCTGAGTATTGCGACAAGGGCTACGGTTAGCTACCAGTAGCTTCACTAGTTACTAGTTAGTTTACATAATAAAGGACCAATACTTTGTCCGTGTGCTGATACAATATTAACATGCAAAATATCGAGATACTATGCTGTGTCATTTTTTTCCAAAACCCAATACCAATAAAGTTGTACAGAACAGACATATTCAAAATGTACACTATAGAGTACAACATTATTCACAAAGGCAGCACAGATCAGAGCTACTGCATCCGTTCATACCTGTCATAATAAAAGTCCTAGACTTATATACTACGTAACTGTTTACCAGAGGCAAATTTTCTCAGCACATTTCACTAAAATGAAACTTAATAAAACAGCTTAGTTGTTTAGGCTGTACAACAATTTACCTCAATACCTCATTTACCTAATATTTTCAATCATTTATTGAAAAACTTGCATCACTGGCGGTGTTGTGTCAAATACTGTTTCCCTGTCAATAGGTTTCCCCGTCCTAAACCTGAACCAACTGTTGTCTCTAACCCTAACCACCAAGGGGGCTCTGATTTTGACGCAACACCAGCACAGATTACTTTGATGCGTAATATTTGCAGGTGAGCATTTCACATTTATGTTGTTTACTTGTCATGCTCCCGGGGTGTAAAGGCCTTTAAGAGGTAACCTGTTGGCAGTAGAGTTGCAAAATGAATGCGATAAAGACTTTTTTGCAAACGGTGAATATGGGTTCTCAACCACTTATGAAGACATGACAAGTTTAACTATACAAGAGGAAAAACGTTATATCCTATCAAATTTACTATTGGCATGAGTACATACTTTCCAATGTCGTTGGGCAACATCTGCAATGACACGTCGTTGAGTGCCAAGTGAGCCAGCGCTCGGAGTTGAGTGAAACCATCCGGCAACCTGAAGCAGAAAGAAGAATGAGAATAGACTCTTAGGGGTTTGTTGTACAGCACATGTGATCACTTAACTCACACACACACACACACACACACACACACACACACACACACAAGACCTACATGTCCTTTACATATTCCCATCTGTTAAAGTACTCAGCATCAAAGCTTCATCCAGTCACTCCACTGCTTTTCTAAAGAAGGAAGTTAAAAGCTTAGACATCAACGATTAGGGAGTTAACTAGTATCCAGGCTGGTTAATTTTATGTTTCATACAGAGTTTGGTTGTTTGTTTCATTTTGCTGGACAGCACATTGTCACACAAAAGCACGATCTCCTCCAGGCATTTGTTCACGTACTGTTCACAGTTGTTTCTTGGCAACTGAGTGACTTCAAGAATTACAGTTACAGATCAGTGTGACTGTACATTCAAACACACAACATGATTCAATGTACATTTCTAACAGCAAAGCTAAGTAATTAGAGTACATAGATGACACTTATCATGCTTTGTTTCATTTTTCAAAGCAGTGCTGTTTCTCTCTGCCCTTGTTGGATCCAGGAAAACATATTTTCTCACAGTGATGATGAATAGAGCGATGGGCTGCTCCCACTCACGTACCTGGACAGGGGGTTTCCGCTGAAGTCTGCGATCTCCAAGGCCCTGCAGAACTTAATGCTCTCGGGGATCTCAGGAATGTCTGCAGGAGAAAGGGGGGGAGACAGGCATCAGCACCGTGCACACAGATTTAGAGCGGAGGGGTCATATCCTATGGAGCGAATCATTTTAAGTTCCTTGTAATTACAACCAGATGGCCAAGAGCAGAGAAGTGACAGAAAGGAAGGGAAAAATGAGACACCAAGAGATGGAAGACGTGGTGAAAGTTCACTATTACATCTTCATTTTCCTCCCATCACATAAAATTTAGAGAGTAATAATCATACATTTTGCTCATGTCTGTAAATGCATGTGTGTTACTTGCATGTTTTAAGGTGTTTTCACAACTGTAGTTTGGTTTCTTTTGTTCCAGACCAAAGGGGGAAAAAAATAAACCTGGTTGCATTTCAGTTTTGGTCCAGTTCCTCTTCACGTGGACTTTTAACAAAGGACCCAGAGTAAACATGAAGTTATACTGACTGAGAGGTAACTCTGATTGGACAGTTTTTGTGATAATCATCCTGCACCATCACGACCCATATGGGGAAATCAAATTCTGGTGACTGATAGAAGTTCATGCAGCACTTTACTTCTGATGGGTAGGCTATGTTTACGTTCTTTGATTAATAACTGATTATAAGCATTATTAGACAGCAAATCGACTGCATGTTATGATGAATAAAGGCAAACAGGACTGTACAAAAGCCTGTTTGCCCAAATGACTGGTGCAAATGCACTGGCACATGTATTACTGTGTGATCACTGTCACAGTTTTTAATGCCGTAAATGAACTGACAAAGTACACAGAGTCAGATACGAGCACTATTAATCAAGGAAAATACTCGCACTGTTGTGCTTCTATACATGGCCTCAAATACAGACCAAGAAGATTGCTTTCTGAACACATTTCATAATCAGCAGATGTATGTATTAGTAGTTTAACTTTTGAAATCATGCTTAAAATGCTATAACTGCTGTCATAAAATCATGTGGTTGGTTTGTTTGCTGTTGTTTCGGCCACACCAGGGTTCAACTGGCAGCTTTCACTCCATCCCAAATGAACCGTACTAACCTGGCAAACGGACCTGAGTTTGTTTTAACTGAATCAAACTGGCCAGGTGTGAAAACACCCTTAGCCTTTATCATGACACTGAAGTCACGATACTATCTCATTTTAAACATTTTGCGATGCTGAGTATTATGATTGGATATACTGCCCCTTTTTCAACTGCAAATTTTGCAGTTCGTCAATATTTGTTTTTGGAATAAGATACAGTTTTCACTGTTTATCTCAGTTTTTCATCGCTCGTCTCAGAGTTTTCATTCACATATCTTCAGGTTACAGTTAGGGCTACAACTAACTTTTTAAAATTATCAATAAAGGCCTTTTTGATTAATTTGCATATATTTTTTCAAACTGTTGTTTTTCTCATGAGTACTTTCACACAAAACACTAATTCACACAACGAAAAAGCAGTGCAAATTTTTTTCTTTTTTTTTGGAGCAAGGTCCATTTTTCAGAGGTTTCGTGCCACCAATTAAAGGAATAAACTAGGGGTGTGAATTATTAGAGGCCCCTCAGTACAATATTAATCAAGGTACTTAAGTCACAATACAATCTTATTGCGTTATGCTGAGTATTACGATAAGATATATTGTGATTTATTGCCTTTTTTCAACTGCAGATTAAGCAGTTTTTTAACATCTGTTTTATCTACTAAGATACAGTTTTCATTCACATACCTTAAGGTCAGAGGTCAAGGGAGCCTTTTGAAAATGACCATGCCGGTTTTTCCTCCCCAAAGTGTAGTGTAACTTTTAGGAGCGTTATTTTTTGTTCTTCCCAACAAGCTAACATGACCTGATTCCTTCTAGTTTCATATGTGTGTATCTTCACTCCAGCTTTAATTATTAAGCCCACTGCAGCCTCTGCAACACAGAATAGCGGCAGGCTCTAGGATTGTTAATGGTTTATATAATAAAACACCAATATTTGATGTCCGTGTATCAGTACAATATTGTCACACAAAAAATCACAATACTATGCTGTATCAGTTTTTCACCTCACCCCCTATTTGTTAGTGTGAAATAGAAGTGAGCAAAGCTAGTGCTTCCCAAACACCACCATTACTGACTGCACCTTACCCCCATATTAAGAACTAGACTGTACGAAGATGCACATGTTGAAGGCACACGAAGAAATCACCTACTGGCCCGAGAGGCTGACCACACAAACAACGTTTACCACTGGATCCTGCAGGTGCAGGTTAAGAAATCCCTACTGAGCCAAGCAGCCTATGACGCTTATCTGGCTCAGTGTGGACCTGCAGCAGCAGACAGGCAGACAGATGGGGGAGGCCCTCACAGGCCACTGCACACCACTTCCACAGCACCTGATGCAGTGTGTAGCACAGCAGATGTCTCTCATCCACCATATAGACCCTTCCTGCCACTAAGTATCAACGTATTTGTGTGCAGCATGCAAGGACACAGAGGGCAAGATGTGTGTGTGTTACTGCTAATGAGTTGCAGAAACTGAATAGTAGACCCAAAGAGTTTCACCTGAAGTCTCTGCAATATGTATGTAATACTACTTTTGGCTGCAGCTTCGTGCTGAATTTATTTATTTGCCTGTCTTATAAAAATATTTCAAGGGTATGGAGATTCATGTGAGTGTCTGCTGTGTCCAGCGGTGAACTGGATAATCTGGCAAAGACGACCAGCAAATATTTATCTCATGGCTGCTGCCAGTGTGTTGATTCTCCAATGATTTGGCTTTGCTCCTGTTGCTTACTGTCACAGTACGCCCTTGTTGTGTTGTGTTTTTGAGGATGGTCTAGACAAGAACGGAAGGTTCTGAAAGTAATTGTGTGTTAATGGGGCGGTCTTACAAGTAGAGATCGTAGAGCAACTAACACAAGCCCACAGTGAATGTATTTATGTACCGTTTCTGGAGATGTCCAGCTCCACCAGCTGCATGAAGTTGGCCACGTCGGGAGGGAGTCTCTGGATCTCATTGTCACTCAGGCCAAGCTTCCGTAGGTTCAGTAGTCTGAAGAAAGGCTGTGGAGACACACAATATCACGTCAATCAAAACAGAGCATAAAATACTTTCTCATTCCATCCGACCGGGATGCATTGAAGGACAGTGTTTGTAGGTCATGCTATCAAAGCTGTAAAACAATATACATAAGTGGTAAAGACACTGCAAACACTAATGATTGTTTCGTTATCAATTATCTGCAGATTATTTATTTCATGAACGTTTGGTCTGAATAATGTCAGACAATTGTGAAAAAACTTCCAAAGCTCTAAGCAACAAATGCATATTGCTTTTTTTGCACACAAACAGCCCAGAACCAGAAAATATTCAATTGACTACACTGTAAGACTTAGACAAGAGCAGCAGATCCTCAGATTTAAGAAACTGGAACCTGATTGATATTTTTGCTTTAAATGACAAACTGATTATCAAAATACTTGCTGTCTGTTTTAGTCATTTAACTAATCGATGAAACAACTGATAACTTTCAGCATTATTGACAATTTTAAGACCAAAAGATGACAAATAACAGTAAGAGTGATAATACAAACAAACGAATTGTTCAAGATATGAGTGTAACTACAGGCTTTAGCATATGTTAAGATTTAAGGCTGCAACTAACAATTATTTTCATTGTCGATTAATCTGTTGATTATTTTCTCAATTAATGGATTAGTTGTTTGGTCCATAAAATGTCAGAAAATGGTGATCAGTGAGTGTGAAAGCCCAAGATTACATCCTCAAATGTCTTATTTTGTTCACAAATCAAAGATTTTCAGATTACGGTCAGGGAGGAGTACAGAAACCAGAAAATATTCACATTAAAGTAGCTAGAATCAGATAATCTCCACTTTTTTTCTTTAAAAACTACTCAAACCAATGAATCAGGTATTAAAATAGTTGGTGATTAATTTAATAGTTGACACCTAATTGAGTAATTGTTGCAGCTTTATTAAAATTACTGTTATAAGTGTTTTATTATATATTTCTGTCTGCCTTAACCAGAACTGTGAAGTGAACACACAAAACATCCTCTTTATTCAGACGAGGGCCGCTTCCAGGACCGGTTTTAAAAAAACATTCCATCGTCATATTCCCAAAAACTCCTCCTCGCCATGGCAACGCCAGCCAAACAAAGTGGCTTTCGATAGGAGAGTGCTGTGGCTGCGACCATGCCAAGTGCTTTCACAAGAGCCTGGTTGTTGGACGGGGCGGCATTCAGAAACATTCCTCCGCCGGCCGCGCTGTGTGCGTCTGTGTGTCATCTGCCGCTGAGATGGACAGACAAGACAGGCTGGCGGGGAACGGCGAGAGTAACGAGCCAGAACTATGCAGTGATTAACTCCTCAATCAGGCCCTGGTTGTGGAGCCCACAGAGGACCCACTGTCTGCCCTGTCAAAAACCAGTCGACTCCTCAAACGCTGTGAGGGAGGAAGACTCTTGAGAAAAAGTGCCGACTTTGGCTTTCTGGGGTAGGAATTTGTATAAACTCATTATTCAGGGATGCTTTCTGAACACAGACGTCTGCAAGCCTGGAGCCTCAACCTTAATTCAAATTAAAGTTAAGGTTTTCTGTTGAAAACAACTATTGTATGTCAATTACCAGAGATTAATATAATAAACTAATAAAATCTAGACAATTTCTAACCCCCTCCTTTGTCACTGGAATTTAATTTCTGAAAATGTAGCACTCCAGAAACTATTACATAAACATGTAGTGAATCAGATAACACAAAACCTTCTTTGGTGTGTATTGTCAGGTTTCTGCTTGACAAAAGTGTGAAATCACACATGTACACACACTCAATACAGCATGCTGGGAGACAGCTCTGCAATCATGCTGACAAAGAGAAGAATGCTGCAGATCCACTGTTCCTCGATGACAGACACGTCCTGCTCTTAACCAGCGATGTGTATTGTGTTTGGATGGGGCGTGAGGCGGCTACAGCCGCCAGGTTTTTTTCCCAGAATCTGTTTAGGGGTTGCTGGAAGTACAAGACAGAGCTTGTCAGTACTTTCCCAATTATCACAATTTCCCAGCACCTGGTGGAGGTGGGTCCAAGTCAGTGTTTTGCAAGTCAACAGTAAGTCTCAAGTTGTTACACTGAAGTCCCAAGTCAAGAAAGGCAAGTCCTGACTCAAGTACCAAGTCAAGAAAGGCATGTCCTGAGTCAAGTTCCAAGTCAAGAAAGGCAAGACCTAAGTCAAGTAAGGCCAGTCCTGAGTCAAGTCCTTAGCCAAGAAAGGTAAGTCCTGAATCAATCAATCAGTCAATCAATAAAGGATCTCTCAAAATGCATCTCCCAGCACTGTCACTTTTTATAAAACACTTTTTAATCTTTGGGCTTTGGAGGAAAGTATCAAGTATTTTCAAGTCAAAAGGCTCAAGTCCAAGTGAAGTCATGAGTCACTGATGTTAAAGTCCACGTCAAGTTGCAAGTCTTTTTGTTTTGTCAAGTGGAGTCTAAAGTCATCAAATTTGTGACTCGAACCTGAGTTCATGTCCACACCTCTGGCTCCCACTGGCATCCCCACCTGATGGAGAGTGAAATGGAGGGAGGAGAGAGGCTATAAATACAGGAAAGGATGGAGCCAGGGAGAGACAAAGAGGGTGTTGGTTCACTGAGCAGCAGGTGACAGGTATCAGATGACTGAAACAGGAAACAGGAGCTGAGGGCGACCACATGACCAGGGCCAAGCCCAGATGGGAACTGGCCCCCAGGAGGGAAGGCAACCTTGCTGGCAGAACAGGTGACACTCGAAGACTGGAAGTCTCTCAGGGAAAGGGTGTGTTGAAAAACACACCCTGAAAACTCAAGATACAAGATCAAACATTACGTTAACTCTCCACTGATGAAAAGATTCAGGTTTTTCTGCAACTTCCCACAGTGAGGCAGTCCTCTCATAGTAAAGTATGAGAAGCCATATTATTGCTGATGGACAATCAACATTTCTTCTATTCAGGCTAAACCAATCACCTAATAAAAGCTTCTGCATCAGTGCATTCCTGTCCTCTCTTGATACCGTCCAGGGCTCGATCAGTGATGACGAGAAAGCTGAACAGTAATGCAATCACGCCCGAGAACAAGTAATTATGAACACTCACAAAGATGACCATTCACTCCTGAGTGGCCGCTCGCAGACAGACCCTCTGCTGTTTTTCTAGGAAACAGCCATGATGCTGTACCTAATTCTCAAACCAGCTTTACTCCAGTATTAAATCAATAGCACAAAGATTTGACTTACAACATGTTATCTTTTCTGAGAAACTGTAAGATGCTGAATGACTTCAAATACTGAAATGTAGCATGTAATAAATCTGTTTTTTGATGCATCCCATTACTTTTAGAACAGTTAATAACTGCTAACTCCATCTGGATCTGATGTCCCTGCCATTTCCCACTGACTGACGTATTTTCACATTAAACAATGGCGAACCAACAGTGTTATACGGGTCAATGGGTCAATTGGAATAACAAGCGGGAGCAGTGGGATTTAGTGTACCGCCATCGTCTCCTCATTGTATTAGTGGGCCGCAACAGCCGGCTCAGTGACTCAGGCAGTTTTTACAGGGTAGTGCTGTTTGTGAGTGTGTGTGCAACCATTTATAGAGCAAGGCGGCACGTTGGTTAGAAGCACTGTGTTACATTTCCTTTACAACTTTACAACTGGGATGTTTTAATGAAGGCCTTGTGAGAGTTGTTTGCTTAAGGAAGGGGGTGAAGCTGTGAACAGGAGGATATAGTACAGTGGAACAGAGAGTGAGAGGGGAGGGAGATAAATGATAGCCATGTCAGCAGAGGGCAGTGTGGGGTCTCAAGAGCACTTACAGTACTGTACAGCACATCAGTCACCACAACCCATTTACAAACTACCACCAGAATACTATTTACCAGTTTTGCTTGTGCTTAAAGAAGGGGGATACGTCTTTGAGCCACAATACTAAGACTTTACGGGATAGTTTGGATGTTTTGAAGTGCTGCTGTATGAGATACTTATCCATAATCAGTGTATTGCCTACAGTAGATGATGGTCGGCACGCCCCCAGTTTGGAGAAACAGACAGGAGTAATGTACTGCTGTGGACGGAGCAGCGGAAAAACATATCTAAGCCACTATATTTAGAATATTTTCACCGCTTTATCTTGCTGTCAAACAGCCATTTCCAACAGGTCACTGAAGCCGCTGTATCCATCCATGCTCTAGCAGAAGCCACCAGACTCTACTGAAAAAAACTCAAATTTTACCTTGCAGAACACACAGGGGTTACTGGTCTATTGCTGCCTCCACCAGTTAGTTTGTTTGTGTTATTGTGTGACTGTTGTGTGGAGTCACACAATAACACCAACCAGCTAACCGACGGAGGCAGCAGGAGCAGCAGCCCACATGTTCTATGAGGTAAAATTACTGCTTTTTCATTGCAGTTTGGTTGCTTTGGCAAGATCATGGATAATGGCTTCAGTTCCATGTGGGAAACATTAGCTGTCTCACTGCAAGGTAAATCAGCTAAAATATTCTAAATATAGCATATGCTTAAATGAATATTGATTTTTGTAGGCGATTCTTTCTTTTAGGTAGATAAAATATTTTTTGCTGCCAGCTTCGTCCACAGCAGCAAGCTTGGGATGTGTCAGCGGTCATCTACACAGTACCTCATACAACCCCAATTCACAGCGCCCAACTATCCCTTTAAAAGCATGTTTCAGTTGTAAACACCAGATATCTGCTGCTGACAACTAAGCAAGCATCAAAACTGAAAATCAACACTAGCCATCTGATATCTGTTGACAAGTCTGGTTGGAAGTCTTTGTCCATTTTCGAGGACAGCTTTGGCAACTACAAGATCAAATTGTATGTGTCTTGTTGGATAAAAAGTTAGTCACGCCTGTGCCCATGTTCCCTCTTAAACTGCTTTGAATTCCAGAGAGAAAAGGAGTAGATAAATTACATTAATGGTGGTTAAGACAGCTATGAGAACTGCCACATCTGCACAGATTCTGTTTGACTACGATATGGTTTCACACGGGGGAGGATTGGGTCTGTGCAACATCCACAATGTGACCAACTCAAGCTAGTGTGAAATGAGATCTGTGGTGTGGGGTTCTTAATTTGAGATATCCTCCTTTATCATACAGTGAATGAAGCCTCATCACCCATGAACAATCTGCGACGAAAGACGGCGAGGCGACGCAAGACACGTTCCACTTGAGTGAGTGTGTGTGTGTGTGTGTGCAGCGTCGTAAAATGCTCTGCTTTGTCTTATCTGCATCACCCTGCTTAGCTTACATTCCACTCAGGCTGGCCCTGTCTCCCAAAAAATACAATCCCACAAAACAGAGCTGCATTATCAATTACGTTAGGAAGGAAACATATTTGTATTATGTTTGTCTTTGACTTATCCCAAATATATATGCAAGTCCACTGACGGCCGCAGCAAGTGACGGAGTACAATGAGCCATGTGAAAAGCAGGTAATGTAGTATATTGAGTAACCATTAATGAAAGTTAGATGGAATAATAACTTAAAAGTTATGAGTATAACAAGCACAAAAGTCTGCTACAGGTGGGCATGTCAAACAGGAGACCGCTGTTCGTGTCCTGTGTCAAACGTTCATTTTAAGCTAAATCATGACGTTTTTCTACAAAACCTAAGCACTTAGTTTTTTTTTAGGGATGCACTGACTTATCGGCCAAACATCGGTATCGGCTTATTTTTGCCTTGTTGGCTGCAACCGACCTATCAGCTAACATGATGACATTCACCGATGCCAGTGGCCAATGTTTATGTGTTGTGTTGCATCATTTTGTGCCGGCTAAATGTTGTGTTGTTAGCTGGTGATTTAATTACATTAAATTTATATTTCACAAAATGTTTCTGCTGGGGTAAGTACTGAAAAATAAGTCCTTCCATGTGAGATAAAGGCTAAAGGGGCTTTTGAAGCAGTTGTTTTCCATGTGAAAGGTTATTTTAAAGCTTGTTTAAAAAAACTGGACATTATAATTTGTGCTCATTCAAGATATGAATGAAGGGCTGGATGACTTAAAGAGCGAAGACGGGTGCCAAAGGGGGACTAATAATTTTGAAATTGGTGTAGCCTTAGTTTTGTTGCCTAAACCTAACCAAGTAGTGCTGCTGCATTTTCAGCTTTATTTCAATTTACAACCTTAACCATGTGTTAAAATTGTTAAAAAATGCGACCATAATCCAGGATAAAATAATAAAATAATAATAAATAATAATAATAAATAAAATAATCTTCTCTTAACATGTAAGTGACAATACAGTTTAGTTGTATGGGAACATAATTTTGTGGAGACAGGATTGTTCCAACAGTGTTAATTTGCCTCAGGATATGCATTCGTACGTGTGTGCATGCACGCTTGTGCATTTTGCACATATCCTTAAGTCACAGGAGAGAGAATCCTGTGCTGTAGGTCTGTAAGTCAACACACACCAGTTTACATCATCTGAGTTTTACTTTACTGCCAGGAACTGTGGCTACAGTAGTAGGAGGGGGTACGGAGCAGTATATTAACATGCATATTTATGCGTTTATGTGTATTAGCAGCAGTGGGTGTTTGTTTAAGAGTGTTTATGAGTGTGTTTATGTGCACTAGAAGAGACTGCAAATTCACAGGGTGGGATGTTAATGTTAGCAGACCTCACATTACTCCAGAGAAACTAATTAAAATGTGACTACAGATATCCAAGAAGCAAAGTGTGTATGTTTATGACACACGTGAGTATGTTCTCTGTATGAGTAACGTCCTGCTGTAGGTGCAGCGAGTCAAAGTCTGATGTTCACAGAGGCTGCAGTGTTCCAGTCAAATAAGTCCATTTAGCTTACGGTTTCCCTCCAATCATGTCATTAGACTACAGACGGAGCAGAGCTCCTCCTGCCCTGCAAACACACACTTAAATTCACCTTCCTCTTACAGCCACATTTAGTGTGCAGGAGACCGTAGAGAAACACCAGACACTCAACCCCATGTTTGTCCTGATTCATTATCCTAAGGCCAAGTTCACTGTTTAAAAAGTACTGGTATAATTTCTGCAAAGGCGTAGTGTTGACATTTAGTGAAATGAAAACAAAAAAAGGGCTGAACCAGTTTGATCAGGTCTCAGCTCGCCTACAGAGGCATTTAATCAATGGACCCAAACATCCACAGTTGCTAGAAAAAGGAAGTCAAATTACATACCATCACTAAACCTCTCTCGTCTATTCTTCCCATTACCCTCATTTTTCTGTTTTACTCTAACACACTTCCTTTCCTCTACAAGTAGAAGTCCTGTTCACACATTCCCGAGCCTCTTAATCTCGTGCCAAATCTACCCCATCGGCCTACTCCGCATGTCCCCACTCTTCCCAATATCATTTCCCTCACAATGCACACAAACTACACACACTGTGTGCACACTACTAGGGTGAGGGGCTCAAAGAGAGCGGAGGGGGGAGCACATGCTTTTGTGCTGGCCTGGACTCTTTCAGTGTCCGGGGAAATAAAAAAGCAAAGGGGATTTGGTTGACCGAGTAACTTGCTCAGTCACTCGAATGGCGAGCCTCATTACTGCACACGTTTTTCTATAGATAGCTGCAGTTATTGTTGTGGTATAAACTCACTACATGAGTGAGCACAGACACAGAATCAGTCGTCCTCTTACCAATAGGGTGTCACGATTCTCCAAATCCACGATTTGACTTTCAATTTTAAGGCCATGATTCGATTTGATTTTTGATTTAAGCATGCTATTGTTAGACTATGGAGTCTTGATTTGTAAAGATCAACAGATCATTATGCCTTGACAAGTGTCATTTGCTCTTTCAGATTCTTCTTTAACAAGAGAAGTGAACTCTCTTTTTATAAAAAGTGCTTCAAAAATAGACCTAGCAGTCTACAATATAAAAAGCTGCATCTTTTTAATATCAGTATCTATGTGACCCACCTCAGTACATAGTCATTACGGGAAAAAAAAAACCCATAAATCCTTCTGCAGTGCATTACAAGTGTGCTGTAATCTACAAAAATATGGTTTTGTCGTCATTTACTGTCACGCTTGTTTCATTATCGCTCTCATTATGATCGCTATGGTTCACCAGTGGTGTCACTGAGGGAGAACCTTTGGACATTTTGGAGCAGAAAGACCTCAGCAGTCTTGTTACTACCAACATTGGCTGCTGAGCTGAAAATACATGCACGTATGCTGCAATTCAAGCATGGTGTTGTTCTATCAGGAGATGCAGTGACTTTATATTAAACCAACTAAGAGTAGAAGAGGTATGTTGAGTAAGGAAACTATCTCACTAAAGTCTGCAGTGTAAAATGCCATAGGTATATGTGAGGAGGGTGGAAAGAGGAGAGGTCATGCATCATCAGTGTCATGTCTTTGGGGTACAAAACACGCACCGTAAAATTTGGTCTGCAATTGCAACACAAGACTGCAGCTCCAGTTACACTGTGCATGTGTTACACCCCATATCCCACGACCCGTGTCCGTCCCTGTCCCAGCCTCCTTCCATAGGCTTTGCAGGAAGTGCCCTGAATATCAGCAACAGGGACGGCCTACATTTCCCATAATGCATGCCTCGTCCCTGGCTGGACTGACTAGTTTAAGCTTACTGTTTTATGTTCCAAATTGCAAATATTAGCTTTGTTAGTGTTTGTAATATAATGTGTCTGTTCAGAACATGGTAGCTTATGCTGGTAATTGTGATTTTTGTGCTGGTATACAGGTGGCTGTAAAATCTCTTCAGTCCAGCTGCATCTGTATGTTTTTATCCAAATCTATTTTGTTTTGTTTTATTTATATTGGATGGATGTTACAAGAAAACATTACCTGCTACTACTTGTAAACAAGTAGATGGGGTGGGGAAAAAAAAATCAACAACCCAGCTTTTGGTTTCAGTGGTCGAGACTGGGAGCTAATTCTGATCGATTTCACCCCTACTTACGACCATCTTCAGCGCAGAGTCATATGAAGCTAAAAGCATCAGCAAGACTACATGCTTAAGGCCAATGCTAATAGAGCGACGTGGGCTGATGTTGCTCTGCTGCTTGGCCAAAGCGCCCCCTCCCCCTGTTTGAAACTCAAAGTTCCCAAAACTTCTACACATAAATGACACCCGAACTGGTCCTCTTCCCCTCCCTCCTTCCCACTGCTGTCTCCGCTGCTCCACCTCTCTGGGTTCCCTCCATTTTCCTTGGCAGAGGGACAAAGGCCGAGCAGCCAGCCCCACACAGGGCTGTCAGTCAGTCGTTGCCCCCCACCTCCCTGCAGCCCAGCCAGGGGATTCCTCCATTGTCTGAAAGGGCACCACGGAGAAAGAGAAAGGGCTGAAAATGGAAGGATGAGGACTTGAAAGAGGAATGTTGCAAAGGATAACAAAAAGCAGGAATCACTAAAGAGGATATAGAAAATAAGTGGGGAGAGCAGTGCAGAGAAGAAAAGCAAGATTGTGTGCAAAGTAGAGAGAGAGCGGTGGATTATTAATGAAGAATGGAGGGTCAACAATGGATTCCCACAGTGCTCTGGACACTAATGGGGACAGAGACTTCAGCCGCTGACCAACAAATTACCTCAACGGACTATAGACTCACTGCCCTTCTCTAATAGATGAATAATGTCATTTATTAATCCAAACCAGAACACGCAACAACTGTCATTGTGGTTTAGTCTGGTCCACTGTGGCCCCAGAACAATGCTCCCATTGGCCTCATCATAAAACCCAAACACATTAGGCCAACAAAGCAATTACCCACATCTATAAACCTACAACCAACTTCCTCTGCCCTCACCCACTGGCTCCCACACACTCTCCCTCTTGTTGCATTTGTGAGACAGAAACCACTAAGAACAACTGAATCCACAAACACTACACTGCTGAATTGCACCTATGTATTCTATTAGCGTATATCAAGCATGCTCGCACACAATCTACGCGGCACATAAGTAGGCGTGTGAGTGCATATGTCTTTGTATGGCCATGTAATTGTGTTTGTGAGTTATGTGTGCGTGTGTTTGTGTTTCACTTAAGTGGCACTTTCAGCCGTGACTTCCCTTATCCGGCTCCAGGCCACACACAGAGATGGGCGTGGTAAAAGCCGGTATGACTGACAGCCTCGCTAACTCCCATCAACTTACACCTGTCCTGGTGGCTTAGATCTGAGGGGAAAGCAAACACAGCCGAAACTCAGGCCAAGTGATGTCTGAGTCTACCACTATACAGTAGCAGTTTTGAATTACAGTAGTCAAATTCAGCTCTGACTCAGGATGTCAATAATTTACCATTTAACTGATTAATGCTATTGGTTAAAAGAAATCTTTATAATCATTGAAAAAGATGAGCAAAACTCAGAGGAGTGGTTTGTCATTTTAGGGAGAAAAGCTGGTCCACCTCAAGAGCCCATCGTAAGAGAGTCTCAGCCAGCGATGCAGGATACAGGAAGTTGGCTCCAGTCTTGAGCGGAGCACAGAATGAAGGAGATGTAGCCTCGTAGCACCAACAAACCCACACTCACCACCGCCACACACACGCAAAAGTATGTGTGTGACTACAGGAAGCACAAACCTCCAGCAGAGCTACAGCTGCTACCGTAGCACAAAGATGCACACACTGTTTGTCAGACAAACGCTGAAGTTAAGCCGGACGACATAATATCGTTATGTCGGGCAGACACACAGCTGACAACCTGCTGAACTACACGCAGCACTGTGGTTGCTACAGTAGCTCTCCTGTCAGTGAACTGGGGACAGTGAACGCAGCACTGTGGCTGCAGACTCACCTAAAGGTGAAATGGGACTCAGTTGTCTGGTGAGGTCATATGCTAGAACTGGCACACTGAGATGCACTAATCTTGTTGGTTAATGGTAAATTATCGGTTAATGAAGGTCAGTTATGACGCCCAGGAGGTCCCCAGAAAAATGACGAACAGTTTATTTTAACTATTATATAATTATATACAGTGAATTAAAAAAAGTCTCAACACCTTTGTTAAAATGCCAGGTTTTTGTCACTTATGTTTCGTGCAACAACAGCACAGCTCATCACTAAGAGAACACCACGGCCCATGGTGAAGCATGGTGGTAGCAACATCACGCTTTGGTTTTTCTTCAGCTGTAACTGGAGCTTTAGTCAAGGTGGAGGGAATAATGAACAGCTCTAAATACCAGTCAGTTCTGGCACAAAACCTTCAGGAATCTGCTAGAAAGCTGATGAGGAAGAATTTCACGTTTCAGCACAACAACCCAAAGCATACATCCAAACTAACCTATGAATGGCTTAGATTAAAGTCATGGAACGGCCCAGTCTGAGCCCAGACCTGAATCCTACTGAAAATCTGCAGGGTGACCTGAAGAGGGCTGTGCACAAGAGATGCCCTCATAATCTGACAGATTCAGAGTGCTTTGCAAGGAAGAGTGGGCAAATATTGCCAAAGTAATTCACTGTAATTCACTATAGAGCTGAGCCCAATGTGAGTAAGAGCCAGAAGAGTGGCTCACTTCCTCCATGGTTAGCTCCTCAAATATAGCTGACAACTACAATTCTGGTCGTAATCATCTAACAACCAAAATATTTTCAGAAAGTGGTCCCTGAAGCAAAATGTTATCAAGTGGGGGTCGGTGACCTAATGTGCATAAATTTAGAGGTCCAGGGTACAAAAAAGCTTGAGAACCACTAGTTTAAATGAAGACTTTTGAGGAAAAGAAGGTATTTTATATGTTTAAAGGCTCTTAATGAACTCTCCTGTTGTGTATAATCAAGTAAAGGCACAGTCTTACATTTTCATTTAAATTTGCATCCCCAACTAATACTCTTGTAGCACCTGGGGCCACTATTAGTAATGAACATGCTGGCATAAATAGCACTCTTGTTCTGTCTGCCCTCTGGACATCCTGTGCTTTGCCGTGCTGTCATGTTTTCTTAAGCAAGGATGAGTCAGGACAGAGTCAGCGAGGAATGGCTTGGATGCATGTATACAGTATACACAACTGCTCAGTAAAAGGGCGAGCTCTGACTGACTGAAACAAAATTACAGTACAGCCAGATAGTGTTTCCACTAAGCCACTGTGAGTGCCAATAAACTTCTTGCAAAGTCAACATGGTTAATAAACAACCACAGTGACAACAAGGGCTTTCCCCCTTTTTGCCTCCTGGGAATGCTGATGAGTTTAGTGTTGAGTTGACACAATGCTATTATGTTTCAGGAGATGCCGATTGAATTCAGCCAAATGTGCAGCTTGAAACGTTCCACTTATAGATTCCTATTTGACAGCTGTGCATACGATGTCAACGCACACTGTAAAATAAATAGAAAGCCTATATCACACTTGTGCCTGCTGATGTAGACTCCAGAGGGCTGACAGAGGAAGATGGAGTGAGAACAGGTGGACACGGCATTGTGTGGCTAAGAGACTCTTCCACTAAAGAAGAGCACCACTGTGGCACGTGTCCTACACTATGATATTCGTATTTTAGCTGTTGAAAATAGGAAACAGGTAGTAAGTAAAGTTTTATTTTTGTTATCTCTGCAACCCAGGCAATTACATGGTGGAGATAGTTTTCAGTGTAAATGTCTTAAGTGCAATAAAGTATATTTACTTCTGAAACACAAATGTATAATAATGGTAAATACTATGGGTTCTGTATCTATGACTGGTGATTGCCTGGTGCAGCGAAGCAATTTTCAGTCAGCAGCATTATAAAAATAGACGAGTAATCCCTCCAGTGTTGTCGTACTGGTGGGCTAATCACTGCTTTGGTTACTAAAACTGTCACGGTGATAGAAAAGCTTGCACCTCCAGTCCGGGGACACCATGTCCACAACTCCATTAACACCAACACACAGAAAGCAGGGAGAGAGAAAGTGAGTTAGCAGCGAGTCTAAGCACAGATTTGCAATCCAAACCAAATTCAAAACAGCAGCCAGGCTGAGAGCCTCGAACTTGATCTTTTCCAAGTCTTAACACCTGCCTGCGGTTTGCTTCCGTTTCAGGTTTCATAAAGCCCATCTTCCACCACCTGACTGAACTAGTCAGAACACTTAAGCTAGAAAATCAATAGACTGTTATTGACAGCATCCTGTTTCTATGTTAGAGAGAGCAGGACAAAACAAAACAAAACAGCTTAGGAAATCTGTTAGAAGAAAACCAGCCATGTTGGGATGTTTCTGTAGTGAAGAACCAAATCTAATGGCCTCTGTCCAAAGATGGTGCAGCATAACCACTGTGGATGTCACAAGAACCGGTAATTTGGTACCAAGTCAATGACAAAAGTCGGAAAACGTGGCAGTACTTGTTTTTCTACAGTACCACATCTAGCGGGGATCGGGGCACAACACTAATGGCATCCCAGGGGCAATAAAAAAAAAATTGGATGCAGCAAACTCACTATTGACTAGGGAATTATTTGATTATTATTCGAAAAGGAGGTCAACTGCTGAAGCAGCTCTGGTGGTACGAGAGACGGACACGGGAGGAAAGTGGCGTAGTGTCGGCACATTTTCCCATCCAACACTGTGGATTAAGAGTTTATTTCAACCATATTGTTGTAACAGGCTGGTAGAAAGACAAACTATGACAGTTTCAGTGAGTTTTATTTTGCTTTTGTCAGGTTTGAATGACAAAATGTTCCGCTGCTCTCAGAGCTGATCTACCTGCTAAAACTCGGGGCGCAGCACCCGCAACGGTAAATACAAAAGACAAACAGTCGCATAAAATATTCAATTTTTTTATAACTTAATGACTATTCAAATAATCAAAAATCATGACTAATCCCTACTACTGAGGCATCCAACAACTGCAATTTACAAGACTGCATGGAACACATCATGATAACATTAAATGCGTCTTTGCCCAGTGCTCATTTTTATTGAACGGAGAATAAATACTGAATGCACCATAATGTAGCTCAACAGATCCTCCGTTAACATTAGCTGTTAGCTCCATGCAGGACTGTGCTGCTAACAGCCAACGTTAACTAGCTCTCATCCTGCTGATTTCAACACAAATTTGTTGTTCACAATGTAGTGTCATTAAAGCAGTAAAACTACTTCACACTAAGATGGTTAAACTGTGTAATTAATCTGCGATCCACATGGATAAACTGCAGTTTGTTGGACCACATATTTTTCCCTGATAATGGTACACTGTGAACAATAAATCTGTGTTGAAATCGTCAGGACAATAAGATAGTTAAGATTAGATGTTAGCAGCCAGGAAGCAGCACAGTCCTACGTTAACGGGAGGTACCACTGATTTACGTTATGATGATTCAGTAAAAAATTCTAATGTTATCATGATGTGTTCAATTGTAATCTAGTAAAATTAGATTTTTGGTGAGAAACTTAAATCCAGTTGTTTGAAGGAGATGTTTTCACAGCAACATAAAATAGATAAAGAGGGATGTGTTTAAACTCTTAACAAAAAACAGTATTGAGTATAACGGTTATAAAGGAGTGTATGCTGATGTACATGGTATTTAATTGGTAATGAGACTCAAGGAATTTGACTGGTAATTGTACTGACTACTAAATGTCTATTATCGTGACATCCCTAATCAACACCAACACTGCCTGGAAACATAAAATGATAATTAATACTGCAGGTGTCTGGACAGCCACTGAGGGAAGGGCCCAAGTTTCGTTAGCAGCACTTGTTTGCTAAAACATTACCGGACAAGGAAACGTAAACACAGCCCCAATTCAGACTGCTGTTTAGTTGAACTAATGGCCTGAGATTCTCCAGCTATGCTCTCACTCAGCAGGAATGAATGAGCACACAGGGAGATCAGAAACTGTAGAGGAGGCCCTTCACCTCCACCCCCTCTCCCGGACTTCATCACATGCTCTCCCATTCTCTTTCTGTGTTCCCACAAACATGACACAAAACCAGAAGCCCTATTGTTTATAGTCCACAGAGGACGTTTGGCTCTTTCCTGGATGGGCTGGATCCGGTATGTGCTGCCTGCCTGCCAGCTCTCCGTTTGTCCCACAGTGAGGCTGTACTGCAGGGGACCAAGATGGCTACCGGAGCCTCTGGCACTGCATGGCCCAGGCATTACGAGTAATTTGCTGGCTAGTTAGTAGTGTCAACACGTAACATGATCAAACGCAATAGCAACAGCAAGAGGAGCACTTTAGCTTTGTAGCTGCTTTATGCAGCATAAAGAGACAGAAGGGCATGGGACAGACTCAAAAAAGACTTAAACAGACTTAAAGACGGATTGCTTGTGTGTGTTGCGAGTGCACGAGCAGCCTCTGTACAATTGACGCATTGTGCATGTCCAGGTTGTGGCCTCCCTCACAGGATCATGTGGCTCAGACAGTGTCTATCCTCTTCCAGTAACAGTCTCGGCATTTTCCCTCTTGCAGCAGGCTTGCAACAGGTCTCTGTCTTTAGATTTCTCTCTCAGACAGGAGAGTTTGAAACTGACATGGAAAACGACAGCTATGGTTGAATCGTAACCCCTACACGTTAACATCTGGATGACCCGGGCAGATAAATTGACAGCCTGCCGCCAAGTGCATTTTTATTTTGAAATTTGAAAGATTTTTGGCAAGATAGTTTTCAACAACTGAGATTTAATGCTGCCAAGTTCTGACACACTGTACAACAACCAGTATTCACATTTATCACAGCATTCCTTCAAGTCTCTGCTGACATATTGAATGACAGGAGAGTCTGATGGCAAGGATTGATAATCACTTGTAGTTATAATAGATAATGCTGTACTACCACTAGGCTATATTACAGTGAGAGTGATTTTGGTGCTTGAAAAAATTCAGGGCTCAGCACTAACTTTTAAAAGTGGTTGCCAGACTGGACTGTGGATCCCTCAAGTGGGCCCAACCTCAGCTTATCCATCAAATGCCAACATCACGCTCAGTCATGTTCACTTCATTGTGGAAAGCCAAATTTGGATTGTGATTAATCAATTAATTGTGCAGCCCTAAGCAGCCCTAACGGCAAATAATGTAGCATCGGAATGTGAGAAATAAATATATCAAAAAATTATTTTAGGTGCATGTTTTGCTGTTTGCTATCCTTTTTTATATGTTAAAAAGTGGTTACAACTGATGGCAACCAAGGGCCAAGAACTGGTCGCCAATTCCTCAAAATGGTTGGCAATAGCAACTTGGCAACCCTTACTGTACAGACTGTAAGGCCCCCTGCGGCAAAATGGGATTTGATACTGTACAAATGGGATATTGGACATACAAATGAAACGGACTTGACTACGGCTGGGCCCTGAAAAATCTGCCATTTACTTCAAAATATGCTCCACAATCACTCCTAGTTCAAGCAATTTTACATTTAACCTCCTCTAAACAGATTAACAAAACAAAACAGTTGTATCCGACAACAGTCAATCATATAATTTCATGACTCAATCATGGGGCTGCAGTGAAAGTAACCCTATCAGGTGGCATCAACAGCCAGCCTTGTGCTGCTGCTGCATAGACATGAGCTGACAAGCATCTGTCACCTCTGCTTTGATCAAACACATCTGGATTATACAAAGATTAAAAAGGTCAAAGTTGGGGAAAAATGATCTACTTTTATGCCAGCAAATGGCAACAGAATACACATAATTAATTTAACCTACTTTTCAATTTGTCGTGTTGCGTGTACAGATCATCAGAAAAGCATTTAAGCCTACAGCACTAAGTTCAAAAAGTGATCCACAATAGGGCGGCATAATTAATCAATTTGTTAAACGCAAAATGTGCGTCAAAATATAATTTTAAATTAAATATTGTGGTGCTGCAGAGATGTCCCGGCCTACACATCATATTCTACAGGCTAAATAAAACATCTGTTTGGTATACATCCTCGCAAAAATCACACCTTAATCATTTTAATATTTTTCGATGAAAATGAGAATAATGATGCAAAAATTATCATTCCCTCTAATATCAGAAATAATAGCGCAGTTGCAGTATCAGTCAAAAATAATCACAATTAGTTATTTTTTTCAAAATTGTGCAGCCTTAGTCCATACGAGCAGCTCAAAGTCACCTCTATGTAGTTCAGTGATCTAGCATCCCAGCTGCACTGGAAAATAACTGTTCCACTTTAGGTGTTGCTGTGAAGCGTCTTTGCGTTGCAGATGTAACTTTTTCAAAGCCCAAGGACGACGTGTGGCTTTGAGACGAGCAGGTCTGCTCTTCCTCTCTGCGCATGTATGACATGTTTTGGCCCCGGCAGAGGGCAAGCTTACGGTGTTGCACATAGATTTTGAACAGCGATGGCCAGGGCCTCTGTGCACACATGGAGGTCTGGCAGGTTGGCAGTGGTGTCGCTCCCTAACAACACAGGGTGAACGCACGCCGGTATCAGGCAAACCGCTGGCCCTGGGAGATCATCGCCGTGGCGACCAGCATTTGTTCAGTGAAGAAGCCAGGGGGATAAGGAAGCAGAAACCTCCCTTGTGATGCTCGACTGACGATGAAATGATAACTGAGTCTCACTTGATTCATACACTTTATCTGCTTGAAGATAAAATACAGTATCTAAACATCTGCACTGTTCATCTCAAACAGCAGAACCATTACTCTGATGTAATCTGGCTTTGTCTGTTTTTCTTTATGAACACTAGGCCAGAAGAACACTTCAGCACATTAACGTTTATCTACAATACAAGACAGAAGACGAGGATGCAGTTACTTAGGCTTACAAGCCGAACCCCATTAATGTGTCATGGAGACAGTGTAATTACAGAGTTGTCTGCACAACCCTTCTGCACGACTCCACAGAGGATCAACGCCAGGAAAAACCAAAACACTAGTGCTAAGCCCACAGGCAAGCACACGCTGATCCCCAATGGCGTGTCTGAAACACTGCTGCTCCTCTAAATGCCCGACGACGTCATGAACCTGGTCTGCGATAGCGGATCTAAAAATACACTACAGGAGAACCTGATGATGCACATAAAAAGAATCACACAGAGCACAGATAGCACATTTTGTACCTTTGCCAGCATGCCATGTTGTTTGTCTAGCAAAGTATGAGGTGAGAAAGTTCAGCCAAACATACTGTACATGTGTGCTCTATCTGTACTTGTCCTTGATTTTACCTGACGTGTTCCTGTCATCGAAACAGACGTTTGACTACTGAGCTGTAACAAATGTAACACACAATCACTGTTCACAGCCCAACCTGTGATAATACATACACTGCAGCTTGTCCCAGCACTCCTCCTGCAACCTGCAACCCTGTGCTACCAGACCAGACCGGCCTGCAGAGGGAGGGTAAGGTCCTATGGTAAAGAAGTAGTTCTACACACACAGAGTGATTCAGCCGGGTAAAACTGATAACTAAAAAGGGGGGAGTTGTGCACCACAACCCCAAACATAAACTGTTTTATCCTTTGTTTTATTAAAGCTTTATATGTAACTACAATATTCATTGTTTTTGTGAACTGCAAAGTAGAAATAAATCAAAGCAAAGGCAAGATGAGGCAGAAACGTGTCCAACCAAGTTGAAAAATTTTCGACTTGAGGGTCAAAGTTTGCATGACGCAGACACCGCAAAAGCAGTCAATGCATGTTGTTACTGCCAACATCTGTACTGCGAGTTCAGATACATGAACTGGTTTTCAGGGCTAATAGACTGTGCAAAAACACAGTGCATATTACAGTCACATACTGATTTGCCTGAGGGACATTTAACTGTTAAAAAATGTACTTTTACGAACAGGTATCCTATGTAATGGCATACCTTATATTTGTCCTTTCTATAGGCAACTTCTTGTTGCATTTTCAGACAACATACACTGGTACTGATATATCTGCAATAAGGTAATAGCGCATTTATCAGTCCAGCCAATTTATCAAATCAAATCAATAAGCTATTGCCTGTATCATGATAATAATCTGAAGTGACGTTTCAGAGACCTGACAAAATATGAATATTAATAGACATGCAGTTGAAGTGCTATTGAGGTGTCCTCTAGAACATTAATTATTATATATTTTTTTTATTCAGTCTTAGTCCTGTGTCAAACATCCTTTTACACATCTGGGAGTACGCGAGGATTCATGCGACGGAAATTTTGTCATCAGAGGGTGCACACGCAGACTCTGGCCGACATTTTACATACAGGCAGTTTTTTTGTGACCATGTGGACCTGTCCACACAGCCAGTACGTGTGGTTGTTAAAAACAAAACAAAGAGATTTTGGTGAAGTTTGGATTTTTAAAACATTTTAGTCACGTCTATTTTCATCAACAATATAGCAAGTTGTTATTGTCTTGTCATTATGGATGCCAATTTAGAAAAAAGTTAACCCATTAACTGACAAAATTTGTGCCTTTCAGCAATGTGCCAGCTACTGGCGGTGAGTGTGGGTTTGTTGGTGGCGTTATAGCTGTGGACGTAGCTGTAGCAGACAGTGTGTGCATACAGTTTATTTGTTGGTGAATAAATGCTACGAGGCTACAAGCTACAACTCCTCAGCTGGAAGTCCAGAGCCAACTTCCTGTATCTGTGCCAACTCTCCCTTAAGGTGGACCAGCTTTTCTCCTTAAATAGACAAGCCGCTCCTCTGTGTTTTTCTCAGCATTTAATTAATTATTATCGTTTTTAACCGTTTCAACTGATACCATTAATCGGTTAAACTGCTTAATGTCAGTTATCGGTTAAACAGTTAATTATTAACATCCCTACTTGTCATCGCCTCACCTTAGTCATGGAAAAACGGTCACTGACTAACATATTTAGTTAGTTCATTAATGAAATTAACACTGCTCTACATTCTTTCAGATGAGCTCATTCCCAGTATTCCCATTAGTGTTTTAAGTCCCAGACGTTTATGGGCTCTCTTAATTAAAACATTGCTGGAATGAGCAGAGACTAATGTTTAACAAGGGGAGACTTAAATTAAGCCTGATTAGCTTGAGAATTCAACCGAAGCAAGATGCGTGTATCATGCATGCTTCAGTGTTTGTCTAAGTATAGAGCCTGTGTGTGGGCTTCACCTACAGGAATGTGAAATGAGTAAGTTCAAGTGTGTGTGAGAGCGAGAGACAGGGGAGTGAGTGTAGCTTCCAGAGGGCAGGGCCGGCTCCTGGAGATTCCAGGCATGCCTGCGTTTCCTCGCATGTCACGTGTTTTAGTGCAAACACAGCTCGGCTGGCTTAATTACACAGAGCTCACCAAGCCTCACACTTCTCCCAACGGTTTCTTACTAAAGCAAAACCATTATTAAGAAAAAGTTAAGGCAAAGTTGCTTAAAATGAAACTTATCATATCACTCTTTTTCTTAAATTAAAGACTACGATGCAAGAAGTTCAACTGTAAACTCAAATGATTTATGTTTACTGTCGAGTTTAAATGAGAGGTGACGCCATGCCATGTTTTAATGTCTGATACCACGACCTTGACCGTTTGCTGATACCAATCTGATACTGTCCAAGTTTAATAAATTTAGTAACTTTAGTTACTTTGCAGATTCAGTTTATTGATACAAAATGCAATGAACTATTAAATGATGTATTATTATAGATTAAACTACCCATCAGTATATAAAGTCATTAAAATGACCTCCATTCACCAGGTGCATAATTAGTAATAAACACTTTAATGCATCAATAATTATAATACAATAATATATATACATTATTCTGCATAATGAGTACAGTATATTTTGATGCCAATGTACTCTTACTTACACTGTAGTATTACTAGTTTTACTCAAGTAGAGATCTGACTTCTTCTTCCATCTCTGTATGTTAATATTAGTTTATTGAAATATTAAAAGGGATTCCTTTCACTCGCATGCACACAATTTTCAAATACAGTTAATGCAGTGTAATGCATGCACTGTTTACCTCTCCATCATCTATCTGTCTGTCTGTCTCTAAAGTGAGTTTCCAGAAAATCCTGACGCAGAAGCACATGTGATGGAAATGGATTAGATTTCACGATTTTTTCCCTTTTTTTCTATCCGATCCACTGATTTTTGGACAGTACTGGACTGATACCAACACTGAGCATCAGATTGGCTCATCCCTAGGCTAAATACGGTTTTGTGACATTTGACTGAACTCTTTACACAACAATGCTGGAAGAAATATTATTAGAAAGCTGCCTGGAGGGACAATAAGCAAAGAGAATGAACACAAAGACATGCATTGTGAATTAATGCATTTCCTCGAGTTAAAATAACCGACCTTTTACTATAAACAATGAACCATCTATCATCACTTGCCGAATCACTCATCAGATGCGGTTGTTGTGTTGTGACCATGTTGTCAACTGACTTAAAAAGCAAAGACGTCAACTCAAGAAATGCAAAGGAACGGGATCAGTGGTGGGGCCAAAACATATTCACAAGGAAAAAAAGCAGTAGTAAATCGGGGCACGCTTGCTGCACTGGAGATGAAAAGATGTGCTCGGGGGGGCTACTAACAGACCCGCTAATGTGCACACACATGCACATGATGTCATTTTCCATTTCTACAGACCTGTTACTGCTTCGTTTGTTATTCATCGCTGCAATGAGCGTGACACATGCATGCATGCAGCTTTGTTGTCTCCAAACAACCCTGCTGTGCTTTCTATTGACCGCTCATCTATTCTCTCAGTCATACACACAAACATTCACCCATCGGCACCTCTGTTAGGAGCCCGAAACTGGTCATGTGGCACAACACACATTCAACCTGCGCTACATTGTGTTTACTCAATAACCAATTAACCAACCATGACACTAACATTGTTCCATTCCAAGTCCCTCACATCTGAAAAAGATGCCCCCAAATTAAAAATGAAGCGTTTGTCCCTGACCTCCTTACATTTTCAGTAACAGCCAACAATACATCGGCCTGGAAAGCCACATGCAGCCACAGTGTTTTCTCTCTACTTTTATGCAGCTGTGTTCCTTGGAGGGGTGAATGGTTCCAAATACATATCTGTCAGTTCAACGATTTTATGCAATATTTAGATGATTATTATTTATCTTTTTTCAGTCTTTGCAAATGCTGCTTTCACATTCACACTGCAAATATAAAAATATAGTTCAAATTAAATCCATATAGCAAAAGATTTTCATTGTCACATCATATTAATGTTACACTACAGACAATATCAATGTATACCACTGTGAGAATACCCATATCCTGTACAATATCAACATTACATCTGCAATAATGTCTGTTTACTACTATGTTTTTACTACTGTATTTGCATATATGTCCTTTTTGTTTTATATTTAGCTTTTTTACTGTTTACTTATCATATCTTTATTGTTTTACTGACTTGCCTAGAAGCGAGGGGAAAATTAAAAGCATTAATGTAAGACGTTTAAACATCTTTAATGTCACGCTTTTAAAAAATTAAACTATTAGACTGTCCTTGACCAAAGAAGTTCTTAGTTGACTTATCAATTAGTTTATTTAATGCAATAGTTTATCCATTACAAATCACACAAAAGCACCATTTTAAATCTTGTGTTTACTAGTGATGTGCTCATACGGGTCTTACAAACAAGTCATTCAGAATGAAATAAAAGCATTAAAAAACAGTAAATCTTAGGCAACTAAGACTGAAACGTCCAATTAATCAACTAATCCACTAAGAGGGGACAGCCCTAGGAAAATGATAAAACCTGAATAAAACCCTTGAAAATAAAATGCGCACCAGACCAGTGGATTTATCTGTGGATTATAAAACACACTCATATAAAACACTGATCCATAGAGGCATTACAGCTGAAGACACACCTTAAACAGAATCCAGCATATGAATCCAGCTAATGGTAGACAAAATCAATAGTGTGATCAATGAGGAGGAGAAACAGACAACACAGCAATTTAGTTGTAAACTTGTAACTGATTATTCAATCAATGATAACGTTAGTGATCAGGAAATTGAAAACACTGAGCTTCGCAACAGGGCTCTGATATATATTATATAGTACATGTATCTGTGTTTTATCAGTCAGCGGGTAAATATTACACATGGTGGCACAGAAACACAAATTTGTTTAAGAAATAAATGTGTGTGGGCGGAAAAGGTATGGCCGACTGCACTTATAGCTGGCCAGCTGTCTCACGAAAGCTTTCAACACCACCACAAGAAAGCTCTCACTGATGTACCACTGATTATTAGCCTACACATCTGAAATATTTACTCAGAGTAGTTCATGGTCAACGTAGATAAATATTAGACACATTTTTTTTTGTACTAAACACAAACTTGTAGCTTTTGTTTCAACTGTGATATTTTAAGACAGATTTAATTCAGTAATTTATGCGTTACGTCGTGTATAGGGATATCCCGAGAACAGATACTTTGGTACCAAGTCACTGCCAAATTCCTAAAACATGATAGTACTTGTTTTTCTACAGTACCACAGGTACCTATAGGGCTTGAGGCTAACAGCGTCTCCCCTCCTGGGGACAATAGAAAATGTGTTAGGGATGCAGTAAACTCACTATCGACGTGTCCTGTGGATGCACTATTTTTTTCCTGACAATGCCACATTGCAAAAAAATCCATCTTGAAATCGGCAGGACACGAACTAGTTAACGTTAGCTGTTAGCTTTGTTAGCTGTTAGCTTAGTTAGCTATGCAGGTTGGTGCTGCACTGGCAGGTAACAGCTAACGTTAACTCGCCCTGCCGATTTTGACACAAGAGCTGCCATTGATTTACATTATGGTACTTTCAGGCTCTATTAAAAAAATTACCCAAAGTTAAGTTCTAATGTAATGATGTGTTGTAATGTAATCTTGCTAAGTGATGTTTTTGGCGAGAAATTTGAATATACCCAGTTGTTTGACGGAGATGTTTTCACAGTTATATAAAATAGATAATAGAAGGGGAATTATGACCAACAAAAAGCATGATGCAAATAGTAATAAAGGAGTGTATGATTAAGTACGTGGGATTTATTGTTTTGGTTACTGTGGTATGGAATTGGTATTGAGAATTGTGGAGCGTTACTGGTATTGGCATCTACTACATTTCTGGTATAGTGACGTCCCTAGTCGTCCCCGTGTGGGCTGATGTGGTGTTAACAGAGGTTATAAGGATTAAAAGCAAAGAGACAGCAGTTCTCAATGGAGTATAAAACATGTCTGGTACTCAGAAACACACTGCGAAGTTTATGAGACAATCAATCAAAACTGTCTGGGTTGGGAGAAAATATTCCCCAAATGGAACCAAATGTTTGCACTCTGGAGCCCTGTAGATGACAGGCAGCGAGATAGCGAAGAGTATTCAAGTGGTGTAGACACTGCCATCATCGTAATAAACACTGCTGCAGCCACAACTGTATTACTGTGCTCCTTTATCATGACTCTTGAGCTCTTGGGCTTAACATTCCTTCACGGGTTGGTGCCACATCTTGTAAGATTATGGGAAAACAAGGTGCTTTACATTACTTATCATAAACTCTATCAGTCAGAGACAGTGAGTGTGTAAATGGGAGAGAGGGAGGGCAGGGAACAAAACAGAAACACTGCTGCACAACAATAAAACAAAAGCCGATTTTTCTCCTGTTTTCATGTCTGGGCTTTAAGTTCCCTCTACAAAACAAGGTCCAGAGTGGAGATGGTCTGACAAAAACAGGGCATTCCACGGCTCACTTGATTATTCCCACTTCCTGCTCATGCAGACGCTCCCAACAAAAAGGCACCAACAAGAAAAAACACCAGCATCAACAAATCAGAGGCCCAGATGTTGACTGAGTGCCCGAGTTGCCCAACAACAACAAAAAGAAACAGACCAGGACTTGTGTTCGTTCTGAAGCAGCTCTGAAAGCACTTCTGAACTGGCCACCTGTTTTAAAAACACATGTAACAGCTGAGCAACTCTGTTGTCGTAGCTAACTGGTGAAATTCCAATAACGCTAACTCTAACGCCAGAGAACAGAGCAAAGAGACGAAACCCTGGTGCTTTTCAGACAATGGCGGCAAGATGGCGCTGCTATAGCACTGCCACCATTTTGGACTGAAAACCCCAATGAGTCTGTGGCCACGGATGTAAAAAGAACTGTCTGTAAATCACAGAATGTTTTTTTTAGGTAACAGTCAAATCCAGAGTTACCTTCCTCCACATAATAAACATGCATCAGACCCACGAAACTGCATCCTCACATGACACATCCAGTATCTTCCTACTAGCTGTATGCTGCTCTAATAATCAATATATTGACTGTAATTCATCACTTTTATTATCATATAAGACACCCATGGGCTGTATGCTGTAAGCCTGTACCGTGGTCATTGTATTAACGTCTCTGTGCCCCAAAAAATGGCTATCGGCCAGTAGCAAGCTAGTAGCACTAGTAGCATGAAATAATTTAAAGTTAACGTAGTATTAGCAAAGAATTTACGCTGATTGTAAGACAGTAAGATATGAGACTGCTCTCATAATCTGTGTGCTGGATTTTCCATTTAAGTCCATCTGTCACTTTACGCTCTTCTGGGAAGCAGTCAGGAAAAAAGTTAATAGTATTGTTATTGTTCAGCACAGGCCATTTCGGTAAAGACATTAAATACTGTACATGACAATAGAACAGAAATAATTGTTTTAATTTTGTTCAGCTCTTTGTAGGCAGACATTTTACTGGTGTCCTGTAGTCACTTTCAGACCAAAATGGTGGAAGCGTAGCTTTGCTGCTGCATGCTGATGCTGCAATGGAACAAATAATTGGCTTTGACTTCTTATCAATATAAGCTCTTTGCTAGTACTGCTGAATATGTATCAAAACAGCATTTGTGTGAAGTGGTAAAACGTGGTTTCTTCCTCTAAATGCAGCAGGTATCTTGGGATGTAGATAGGAGAGCTGAAGGTGTGAGACGCTGACCCATCCAAAGCCACAGATACAGAAAGCACACAGAGGCTGAGGATGGAACGGCTATGAGGTTTCAGAGTGATAGATAGAGGCCTTCAATGGCTGTGTGTGGCCAGCAGATAAAGGGCAGCATTTGTTTGTGGTTGGTTTTAATGTCATCCTGGATGACCTTTTCCCCCACAGGGACATCAGCACCCTGACAGATTAGCCTCAAAAGGACAATTTGTGCAACCGAGGGTGTAGATCTGAGCTCCTGTATGATCAAAAGGTTCATCCTATCCCAAATAAATGTCACTGCTGAATTTAACCACTCCAAACTTCACAGACTTGTGGCCTAAACACAACCTGCTGGAAAAGTTTGAATGCAACAGTTTACTCAAGCAGAATAAACATTTGAGACAAGATGAGCTCCGACTGCACTGCTAACAGGATGGGAAACATCCAGCCTCGTACCAGTCAATTCCAGCTGGCTGATAAACTTGTCTCTGTTTGTCTAGCCTTATTGACAGGTAGCAAATCTTTACGTTTATCTGAACTTTTCCTTCCCAGGACAGAACCTAGAGTACAAAGAAGTGTAGGGGTTTTATGATTTGGTTTTCATATTAAAGTTTTCTAAAAAGCCTCCTGCATTATTCATTAAAAACATCCCACAAACAGTCAGAAAATTATGTCCTTATTGTGGGGATTTCTAGCCTTTTGGGGGATTTGGACCACTATATCTTTATCAACCAATCAATTAATCTACATCGTTGTCTACATATTAGTTGTAACCCTAAAATGATGTGACTTAAGACTAAGGTTGCAACTATCTAGCATTTCATTGTCAATCTGTTGATTATTTTCCTGATTAATCAATTAGTTGTTTGGTCTATAAAATGTAACGAAATGGTGACTTATTTTGTCCACAGCTCAAAGATATTTAGTTTACTTATTTAGAAAGAGGCTGGAATCAGAGAATTGTGACCTTTTGTCTTTTAAAAAAATGCTCAAACTGATTAATCAATTTTCAAAATAGTTGGTGATTAATTTAATAGTTGACAACTAATTGATTGATCTCTACTTGTCTTACTGTATAGTAAATTGGATATTTGGAGGTTTTGGACGGTTGGTCATACAAAAATACTTTGGACCTGTAATAGAGGACTTTTCACTATATTCTTTTTATTGACCTAAAAATAAATCTAATTTATTTTCTATGTTTGTTGATGTTAAATAAGACAAAGATGATTTTACTAAACTAATGTGAAAAAATTACTTTGCTGCCTAACACGCACAGGAGCATTTAGCTAAAGTAAAAAGTGGCCACTTCACACACAATAAAGTGCCTATGGCTTTGCATTTTAGTTTGTGTGTGTTTATAATAACAATTTAAGCCACTCTCTGCTTATGGATACAGGCGGGGTTGTTACCTTAAGCTCTGAGGTTTCTAAACACTGGCTGTTGAAAGGATGACAATCAACACATAAATGCAGTTCAACAAAAAAAAAAAAAAAAGAGGAAAAATGGGGACAGCGTTTCAATAAAGGCGTCACCTTGCACACCTTGTCTGTGTGTACTTAATGCCTGTAGCCAGCAGAGCTCCCGTCCTATCACAGTGCTCCAGCAGGGCATGCCGCTCAGCCACAGACTCTCCCCTATTGCAAACAGCTGCCACAACCACCACAGCCATCAATTATTCACCAGGTCTTTGCCTCCCTGTTTACCTTTGAGGCTGGTGACCGAGGCCAGAGTGCATGGGAGACTGGAGCATGAGTGTACAGACCGGCATTTCGTCCAATTCACGCTGCTGAAAGAAAAGCAGGGAATCGTTGGATGCATGTCATGTGACATGTGAACAGGAAATGCTACTGTGCGGAAAGTCAACAGGACCAGGGCTGAACCAACAACATTATAATAATGGGACAGTGAGCTGTAGAGCAGTTTTTCTCTTCCTCAAGTAGGTTCGTAAACAATGAATATTTACACTATTGATTAATCTGCCAACTTTTATTTGCAATTCCAAATGTATTCTCGAAAAGTCCTACAAAAGTGCCCAAGTTGTTGAAATTGCTTGGTTTATCCATTAAAACAGTCAAAAAATGATATGAAAATTATATTGAGCAGCTGACTTGAAAACAATTAATCTATTACCAAAACTGTTGTGTAGTTATAGATAAGATGCATTAGGCAGATTGCATTCTGGGGGCACAAAAAATGAATACACAATAAATGTTGCATTTCAGGGGGAATCCATTTATTGATTAGTTGTCTAATTTATTTTGATAATTGCTTAATCAGTTAGTCATTTTTTAAGAAAAACGTCTAAATTCTCTGCTTAAATGTGAATAACTTCTGGTTTCTTTACTCCTGTATTACATAAACTGAATATCTTTGAGTTGTGAACAAAACAAGACATTTTGGGGACATCATCTTGGACACTTTTCACATTTTCAGATGTAACAACTAATCAATCAATCAAGAAAATAATCAACAAATTAATTGGCAATGAAAATAATCGCTCGGTGTAGCCCTTATGTGTGGGTTTACATACAAAATAGCAGCAGCAGCTGTCCTTATGCGTGCCTTATAGCAGTGATGTGTTTTGAACTGGAGGCTTGACATAACCCAGTTAACATCGCTGCCATTTCCCAGGAAGAACGCATGATTTCTCAAAGTGAAAGGGCGGGAAGGTGGGAGGATGTGGGTGTGCTTGTCAGATAGAACAAAGCAGAAGATCCATCTCTACCGTGTAGAAGTCTCCAGGGGACCGGCTGTTTGCTCCGTGACCACTTCCCTCCCTCCTGACACTGCACGTCAGCCCAGACTCTGGTGCTCATGGGTGGATGGATGGCCCCAAAACACTAAGAGCCCCGGAGGACCAGGGTATCAGCAGAGCTCAGCTCCCTGATCACTTCCTCCAATGGAGGTGCCAGAGCTCCCCCCTTCTCCTGTTAATCCATCTCCGGAGTGAAATACACCCCCACTACATACTCACTCTCTACACACACATCCACCTCCCATTACCCCTCCTGTGTACCACCAGATTGGGGGGAGGGGGGCTGGCAGGATGTGAGACCAGCTGGTCATCAGCTCAGACAAAGAAACCTGCTGAATGTGCTCTTGCATCAAAAAGGAACTCAGATCTCTCACATTGCTGTTTCTTCATGGTCTCACCAGCTCTGGATCACTTTTCATTTGTACTGTGATACAGCCCGATCCTGCATAGGGGAGGCCTGATTACAAAAGTTTTACAAAAGTCTACTTCTGTTTTTTTAACGGATGTAGTCCTCTTTAAATCAGGGTGGGGGTAGAGTCAATAATACAGCCACGCACTGGGGAGATCTAAGGTTACGTCCACACTTAATCTCCATCAAGACAAGCATTTTAGTGCCGTTTCAGAATTAATCTCCATCCATACTACCATGCTTAAAACACATATCACATGACCATTCACGTAAACTGGACATGCACATATAAACAGGAAGCAGTGCAGTGGTTGTTCAGTTGCAGAAACCACTACAAAAGAAGAACAGCAATGCCCATCCCGACTAAACACAAACCCACAGTTTTAAAACTAATACGGGGTCAGCAACGATTTCACACTTCTCCGTTTGAGGGTCTTGAAAACGCCCGAGTAGTGTAGACGCTACACGTAATGAAAGTTATACGTATTAGAATCAAAATGTATTAGTGCGGCTGGAGCTTTTCAGTCTGTCCTTGGACATGAAAACAAAAAAATCATATGACAAATCATACTTTAGATATATTTAAAATTTGTAAGCTGTAGTTCCCCTGGCTTCAACATGCTTTGACAAAGCAGGAAAGCAGCAGAGTGAGAAAGAGCTGCACCAGAGGAACGATGTGGTTTTACCGCAGAGAGGCCAGTGGCAGGTGTAATTTATCTCTGGTCCTAGCCTACTTCAGCCAGTCGCTGGGGAGAGACAAACCGGGGCTCTCCTGCAGAGTTAACTGGAAACTCACAAGTACACTGTAAGGACCTACTGTAAAGTGTGTATGTCCTAGATTTCTAAACCCAACTTTCATCAGTGGGTACCAAACGATGGGGTTTTAAAGCCCAGACAGGCTGCATTTCTCTCACATCTTTATCAGGGATAGATGGGTGGAGCACCACTTATTTTCAATTTCATCTGAGCCATTTTCAATCTTCCTTAAGATAACAATAAAGACTTATAAAACAAAGACACAGAGCATAAAACACTTGACTAAGCTTGAGTAAACAATGGCAGACCAATTCACATTCAGCAAGAGCTGAGTGAAGGGGCTTAATTTGGGTTTCTTGACCCGAGGCTGAACATACACAAGGGAGTCGAGAGAAAAGCACTCCGATTTTTATCGGCGCATTTATGTGTCCAAAAAGAGGCCCGAATGGCAGGGAAGCAGATCCCAGAGGAAGCGTACACTGAGACGCATAGGCGTGTATGAAGGGGGGGGGTCACAACTGAGGTGCTGAGGGGCATTTTCACGGCCGGGTGAATCCCTAATCTGCCCTTTAGCCACAGATCTGCTAGCACACACACAGAGAGGGCACTGGTGACAGCTGGGGATTACAGAGACTGCGTGGTCATCCTTCCTATTTATCATGAACATATACTTCCTCTTTATTCATAACACCTACACATCTCATTTTCCCTTTTCAGACCGCAATTCATAACTGTATGGATAAGGAAAGAACAACTGGCCATTCAAACTGTTTGTTATATTTCAACACAGCCCAAATATTAGATGCAACAGTTCTCATATTTCTAGTTGTGGCAAGTGTTGAGGCAGGAAATCGGTACCTGAAAGGGCCTATTAGGTAATAATACTGGGAGCAACATGCATAAAACCTGTTTTGCAAAGTCTGATGGCAGGACACACCCATTAGGGATCTGTTCCCTATTTCAACAATGGAAACACCAAGACAAGAACAAGTAAATATACTCGGCATACATGCACATTTGTTTCAGACATTTTTGGGGCTGCCTACTGCACCTGCCCCCCCGGTTGCTTTTCAGCCGATGCAACAAAAGGTGATCAAAAAAGTGATTAAAAGTGATCATTAGAGTCTTGATACGCTTCGCAGGCTTAATGTACGCCTGGTCAAGGGAAGTGCAGTGCACACAAGGCACACAAAGAGCCATGACATTGGATATGAGGGGTGGGGACGGGGGCAATCGGACTTGTGAATGGACTTCTTTGTAACCCGTCATGGGACTTGAGAATGGCTAAAAAGATGATTCCCTCTTCCTCAACATGATCTTTGAGGCAGGGCTCGTTTGTCAAAGAAATTCAGTGCGAACTCTCCAGCTGAAAACACAGAACAAGTACAGGGAGCAATTCTTCAATAATTGACAGAAAAACGTGAGCAACCAGCTTCACCCGTAATAAACAGAGGCCTGCAACTAGCTACAAGGATTGATATTTTGATAACCAATTCATCAGTTTGAGTAATTTTTGAATGAAACAAATGGTTAAAATTATCTGATACCAGCTTCTTAAATGTGAATATTTTCTTTACTACTCTATGACAGTAAACTAAATATATTTGAGTTGTAGATAAAACAAGACATAACACAATTTTTCCCTATTTTATGACATTTTATAAACCAAACAATGAATCAATTAAATAGGGTAGGAATCACCAGAGGCATGATGAAACAATCTCTCGATACTTAAGTAACAATACAATCTTATTACAGTTTTAAACCTCTTGAAATACGCTCAGTAATGTGATAAGATATGTTGTGATTCTTTAACTGCAAATTCTGCAGCTTGTCAACATCTGTTTTATCCAATAATACAGAGATTTCACTCTCTTCACCAGAGTTTTCATTCATATATCTTGGTATTTCAGAGGTCAATGCCAGTTTTTCCTCGCCAAAATTTAGTATGACTTTGGAGTCTTTGGACTTCTTCCCAACAAGCTAACATAACATGGTTGGCAACATTTCATCAGGCTTTCTAGTTTCATATGATACCAGTGTCTTCCCTCTAGCTTGAAGACTGAGCTTTCAACAATCTCTGAAAGAGAGAGCCGGGCTCTCCGGCAGGCCACGAGATTGTTAAGAAGTTGATATAATAAAAAAAATTAATCCTTGACGTTTGTGTATTAATACAATATTGCCATGTAAATCATCACAATGCTATGCTGTATTGATTTTTCCCCCACCTCTACAGTTAATCAAGAAAAGTAATAACAGATTAATCGACAATGAAAATAATCGTTAGTTGCAGCCCTACTGGCAACTCATAAATTAAAAAACAAAAAGTGACCAGTGTTTTCTTCATATTTGCCCTGGTGTTTAATCAGCGTGGCTCCTTTATAGTTAAATTATGTCACAAAGTAAATGTCCTAATAGCAAAACAAAAGAGCCATTGCAGACTATCTGAGATTAGTTTTTGTGCAATGAGAAAACAGCAGCATTAAGGTCTAAGGATGTATGGACATGAGGGGAATTCCTGACCAGCTGCCTACTTAAAAGGTTTCTCTAAACTCATTGCACACAGATAAGTCATACTTAATGCTACTATTCCATGTAGCATAATCACAGCCTGGGTATAATTTTACCCTAAAATCAGTCAAAAAGTCATTCGAAATTTCTTTTTTTACAAGCCTTAATTGCTCTTGATGTGGTAAATGGAGACATCATTACCACAGAGAGCATAATCTAAGATTGGTGGGCAGAGCGGTGGGGGTGAGTCACAGCAAACTTAAACTGTCAGGACGTCTAAATCTCCATCTGTTCACGATGCTAAACCCCAACCAGTACGATCCAGGCCTATCCGCCCCCACCGGCCCGAGCAGCGACCAACACTAAATGCCACTACACATCACAATTGCTTTATCGGTCATTATCAATTTAAAACTAGTTTCCTGTGTTGTGAAAAATGTTGCTGTACACATAAATTCACCAGACTAGAGATGTTCCGACCATTTTTTCCTTCTCTATCCCGACTGTGATACTGGAACTTGCAGCATCGGCCACTAATGAGTACAGATCTGATACCAGCATGATGAAAAAATATATAGTTATTATCATTAATAATATTATTTAACAGCTGTATACTACTGACCATGTATGAATGTGATATAATTACTATCTTTGCTGTAGGCTTGGCTCAGGTTACACATTTTGTAAAACATGAACAAATAAAGAAGAGTTGATTTCTGGTTAAACAAGTTGATTTTGTGGGGGGTTAATTAATGATGGTATCGGATCAGTGCATAGGCTGACATACTCGCTGATACCCAATCACGAATTTTGGGCCATATTGGACCCATTTCCAATACTGGTATCGGTAATGTAAGAACTGTAGACTCTTGACTGGCCTGTAAGCTTGTGACTGTGTCCCAGGACAGTTTGCAGCCCCCTTTAAAAGAGGTGAGTTTGTGATGGTGTCACCTCTGAGCCAATTATTCTCCAATGATGGTAGAGGCTGCACAATTATGGCCAAAATGCTAATCACGACTAGTTTGATCAATATTGGTATCAGCATCATTCATTGATTTTCAGCAACAACATATTTTTATTGCACTTTCACATTAAAAACTTCCATTTTGTGCTTCTTTCCTACTAGTGTGCAAATTAGGGCTATATGATGTTGGAAAATGCTGACACTGCAATTTTTTTTCTGCAGTATACAGTATATTGCACTGTGAAAAAAATATACAGGAATAGTCACCCTACCTGTTTGTTAACGACATTTTAAAGCTAAATGCTTAAACTGGTGCACGTCTAGAGCAAAATTAGCAACAATCAGAGTTAGATGAACAATTTTATGCTTTAAATTTTATCAGAAACACGTAGGTTGTATAGATCATATCTATAACCAAAAGTGAAGCCAAAACATCTCTATCACCGGCTGGTGGCTGGCCGTTAGTTTAGGAATCACTGCAGAGTTTTCTATGAGCAGAACTTGCATTTTAAACATAAATATCACAGGTGATCATGTTCATTTAACTGTGGGAAGCCAAAATTGTGATCATGATTAATATTTGATTAATTGTGCAGCCCTAATCTATGGCATACATGCTGGTGGAGCCAATAAGCATGCCACAAGTCCTCCGTATTAGGTTCGTTCACAGACACAGGATGAACTGATGAGCAAAAATATAAAAATCCTGACAAATCTTTTCTGACTTGAACACACAGCGACAGGGTAGGAGCACATAAAGACATTCAGACCCTCACTCACTTATGAGCTCATTATGGTAATGCCATTCATCATACAGTCAGTGCCCTTGTTCCCAACCCTGTATGGGCCTGACCTCTCACACTGCTCCCTCGCTGAAGCCCCGCTGACTCCGAGGACCAGAGAGGTCCCGTATGCTTTGTGTCTGCACGCTAACGCATTCACTGCGACCGCACGAGACACTCTGTCACCACGCATTTATGTCTCCTGGTTGAAGCCAGCACCACACAGAGAGACGGTGTCGGTTAGCTGTCTGCGCGGGGATATTTGGGTGTATCTGTCAAGCTGTGTTTCAGGGGCCGTGCACCAGGTACACTGTGGAGATCTGACAGGTATGAACTAAGTGGAGGAAAAGCACTGTCTGTCCGCACAATCAGGCAAAGTAGACTTCAGTTGTTTGGCCAGGAAAAGGCCCCAACTATACTGATATTCAGCAGCTACTATATCTGTGCATCCTTCTGTCAGTCTGAGTCAAAACTGTGAAGCCAAGAGCTAAGTTTGTGTCCCTAGAGCAGTTCTTTAGTGCATTAATACAACTTGTAATTTTTAGGTTGTAGCAGCTCAGTTTTAAAGCTAGAGTGAAGATATTGGTATCATATGTAACTAGAAAACCTATGGATTCACCAATCATGTCATACTAGCATTGTCAGCAAATAACGCTCCAAATGTATGCTACATTTTGGCAAGGAAAAACTGGAAAGGCCATTTTCAAAGGGGTCCCTTGACCTCTGACCTCCAGATATGTGAATGAAAATGGGTTCTCTGGGTACCCACTAGTCTCCCCTTTACAGTCATGCCCACTTTATGATAATCACATGCAGTTTGGGGCAAGTCATAGTCGAGTCAGCACACTGACAGCTGTTGTTACCCGTTGGGCTGCAGTTTGCCATGTTATGATATGATACATATATTTTATGCTAAATGCAGTGTGTGTGAGGGTTTCTGGTCAATATTTGTCATTGTTTTGTGTTGTTAATCAATTTCCAATAATAAATATATACATACATTTCCATAAAGAAGCATATTTGTCCATCCCCATGTTTACAAGAGTATTAAATTCTTGACAAATCTTCCTTTAAGGTACAGTTTGAGCAGAGAAAAAAATGTGATTAATTCACGATTAACTATGAACAATCATGCCATCACTTATGATTAAATATTTTAATCAGCAGAACTGGTAAAAACTAACAAATGTAAAAGGGATTGTTCAAAAACAAAAAATATCATCTATTGCTAGAAGTAGTTGTTATATTGTTTATGATTCCCAGAAGGTAACACAAGCAGTCCTGTCAGCACTTCAGCCTCTGTTGACCTTGACTTGTTAACTTCATTAGTGAATGTGCCACTTGCCCCTTACACCACTAAGCTACAGCCATGAAATGTGAGACTGACACTGTCTACTACTGACCAGTCTATTCATACAAACTCCCTGCTCCATCACAGTCACAGCCAGCACATTGTCCCAGTAATGAACAATGCCTTAAACAAGGAGAAAGTCGACCAAGCAAGCGCTTTGTTCCACATCTCTGGAGAGCTACAGGGAAAACAGGCCAACGACAGTCCTGCTCCCCTTAAAATAAACTCTTTGGCTGCGCAAAGAGAACTTTTGTCGTGTTTCAAATAGTGGGTGTGTGGGTGGGGACGGCGTTGCAATTCATTCCACGCATGCCTTCCCACACTGCATCCAACCCAACTGGCCAGTGATTACTAAAGCGTTACTAAAGGCAACATGTTGTGTGCCAGCTGTTTTGGTGAACATGCAGCCGGAGAACCCTCTGCAAACCTGGACTGATTAAAACGTCCCATCACCCTGGTCCACTTTTCTTCACACATCTTAACTGAGGCTCCAATCCTCTTGGAAATACACTGCCATGCATGCAAAGATGGACTGCATTACCTGGTCGCACCATCATGACTCAAGTTTGGGCTGATTTTGTCTATGGATGCATCAATCCAATGTTTTCAATCCTGATAGTGATACCTGAGCTTTGACGGTGCAACCAATACTGCAAGCAAGGCAATATAGTGTGACTTTTTAAAGCTAATTTTAGAAAAACTGTCATGTTTAAAGAACACACAATCATATGCATAGATCTGAGTTAAAAAAAAAAAAAAAAAAAAAGCTATCTGTGCATCTTTTAAATTTGTCAGTGCTGAAATCCACATATATATGTGCAAGACAAACAAATGTACTTTATATCTGATACCTTGCCGTCATCATCTAACACTGTTACAGCAGCACTGCAGGACAGAATGGCCTATCCCATTTCCAGGGAAGCAAGGAAGGAGGTACCTTTGCTAGGGAGGAAGTACCTGAGCAGGTGATATCATCCATCACCCAAAATAGCCTTTGCTTTTCAAATAAGTGGATTAAACACCAACTTTGTGCAAGTGTGGTGTTGCAGGGTCAATAGTCATAGTTAAAACCAGGAAAGCATTCACACAGGACCCACACTTAGGTCAGGGTAATGGTGCACACTGATTGGCACAGAGGAGACATTTTTAGTGTGTGCATACCTTTGGTAGCTCTTTGAGTTGGTTGGCATCGAGGAGAAGCTCCTCCAGGCTGCGACTGTAGCGGAAGACCTCATCAGGGACCGTCTGCAAGTTGCAATGTCGCTTGTCCACCGACTCGACGTGGCGGTTGCAGCGCCACAGGGGGATACACTTCAGCATGTCCGGCCGCCGTGGGGGATTGGGTTGCCGGTGCTACTGAAATCTCCGCATCGGAGGGTGAAGGTCGGCGAGAGAGAGAGAGGGGGTTTTGTGGGCTCACTCAATGTCAAAACACTCACTGTGTTCCCACGACGATCCCGAACAGGAGGCCGAAATCCACTTAGAGAGACTAATATAATCCCTTCGATCTGTTATAGCGATATTCCCAATATCAGTTCAGCAGTGTTTGTCAGGTTTCGTCCTCGCGTCCTCCACCCCGGAATTAAAATTAACATAAACAAAAAAACGAGAACTCCAGCTTGGTTGAAGTGTTTCCTCACTTCTTGCACTTCTTCACAGAGACGGTTAGCTTGTTTTGCTACCGCCACATCCCTGTATGAGACCGAAGCTCTGCCGCGGCTAGCTGGAAAACATGCAGCCGACGACCCAGCTATGCATACGCGGTGCTTCGAGTACCCCAGTCATGAGTGGCGGCTGCTAATACAACCCCTTGACTTAGGTTACAGGTAGATAACTACCACAAAACAGTTCACATTACCCACGGAGCGACTCAGCAGAGATTAACCCGAGTATGGCTGCGCAGGGATGTGCTCACCGGCTGTGTTGTTAGCAGGCTAGTTACCATTAGCTAACATCGGCTAGTAGCTGATTGGACGCCTTTGTGCCTAGCAGCCGTTAGCTAACTAACATTAGCATAACGTTACTAACCGGCCAAATGTGTGCTGTAGCAGTAACATCCCAGTAAGTGTCAGATAAACAGCCCAGTGAGTGTTGTTTCAGTGCGACGCAGGTAAAACGCCAGCAGCGAGAGCAGGAGCTTCAGGAGCTTCAGCAGCAACAGCCGCGCATCCCTCCCCTTGTTGAGCCGAGGCAGGCCGGTTAGTCGTGTGGGGGGCTGGGCTAAGTTTGAGCTGGAGCAGCAGAGGCCACACGTTCACGGTAATTGCGCCTCTGTCGCAGTTACGTTACGTTTTAGCGCCACCTAGCGGCGGGTAACGGTTACCTTCAACTGATGTACACCTCACACCAGTGAATTAGTTAGAAAATTAGGAAATAGTCATAAACGACTAACATAAGCGTCACTTCATTGAGCTGCCTAAATTTGTGCTCATTGCAACCATTATTTTATTTTTGCTGCATCAACAGAGATCTACACTGAAAAAAATATATCATGCTCATTCTCAGGTTCACACTTATATTTTGTTTCCACTAGAACATATTTACATGCTATAATGTTAAAAAGAAAAAAATACTTTTATTTTTCTAGGCGACAGTTTGGGTCCATGTGTACTTCCTGTCAGCTAATGTCATTCACAAACAGTGCAACAGGAAGTAAATGTAGACACATTTAGTATATATATTTTTAAAACTAAGACATGGTCTAGAATATCAACATTTTCCTGGGATGTATTATAAAATTACCAAGAAAAACAATATATGACTAAAATTTCAATATACAGTACTGTACAATATTAACTTATGCACAGAGAAATTAACTTCCATGGGCTCCACCGTTTTTCACAACGCCAACAAACACATCACAAGTGGTAACCTCAGTGCTTACGTGGTCGTGAATACGATATGAAGAGGGCATTCATATTTCTCAACTCATAACCATGTTAAACACAACCCCATTTTAAGGCACCATAAATATTGCTGGCTTGTGACACCACAAATGGACAGACATCCTGACAGCTTGTTTCAGAATCACAGTTTCTTTGATACTTTGACAGTATTTATATTGCATTTAAACCTGCTTTATAATCTAAAAGCCATGGAAATCACACATTTTACAATATGGGACCTTTAATATATGGCTACAAAGACATAATTCCAATGAGCATGATGTCAGTCCCCATAGTAGCATTTCATCGTACTGAGACCATATTTTGAAACTTGACCTCACTGTATAAAATAACCTGTGGTGACCTCTAGGATAATCACAGCCTCATGAAACTTTACAGCCTTAAACTAGAGACCTAGAGCATTCAGAAGATGGCTGGTTTTCCTAGCAATATTCATAATAAGGGGATTTTTGAGCAATTTATGGAACAGAAGTGCTCGCCATCAGCATTACAATACTTGAAGAAATCTCAAAATGTCAAATGTTTTTGATTACAAATCACAGCATGGCTTTTTCTGTGATGATCCTCAAGGTCTTGGTGCCTTAATATAGTACTTTGGATACAATTCTTGAGTGGTAAAATGTGGTTAAATTTAGCACCAAATCTGTCACAAATGGTATCAACTGAAAAACTGCTGTTACAATTTACAACATAATAGGTGGGAATGACCATCTTATACCTCCATCCTCAAGTTCTGAACCCTTGTACACACTACAAAATGTATTTTAATTGTTTCTGATTTATGACTAGGACTTGTCACAGTGCTGAACTGCATCTCACATGAATCTTAAGGTTCCCCGCATTCAGATGTACACCACTTCTATGTAACATCTACTACTGACCTGCTATCTCCTCCTAACGACCCCTGTTCCCCCCCTAAAAAAAAGACAAAGTGTTGTGGGTCAGAGTTAACTCAGCTTGGTTGCAAGTAGATGACTCCAACTTTAATTATGGTACTATGCAGATATGCAGGGCTTAAAAAAATACTTGGCAAAGGTTAACATTTCTTGCCAGTATTAACAATGCATGTTATAAAGTAAAATACCTCTGCTCAAAAAATTTAAATTAAGAGCCTTTAAAGGATTAAAATTAAAGGATTCTTTATTCATAACCATTCATAGAAAAATGCACAACACTTTTTGTGGACAAACGATAACCTTTAATTGTAGAAAGAAAGTGTTTACATGTCCCAGCAATTTCATGAAAGAAAAATAAAAAAGGAGCTAATGCAGGAAAACAAATGTTACAAGATTGGTTTACAAAAATTGGAAACTTGCACCAACAAAAAAAAAAAAAAGGAGCCTTCACAGATAAAGCAAAAATCTGACAGGGAAATATTTGTAATGAATCCGCCCCCAATGGGGTGTTTAACATCAATATCAACAGCAAGTTTAAAAAAGAAATAAACATAATTACAAGTATCAGAGGCCCGTCTCTCTAGCTACAGTGACTGTGGCTGAAATGAGCTTGGGTGACAGGTACAGGGACGGGTGACTCTATGCAGAGAGGTCACTGCTGTTGAAGCGGTCTTGGTCGTACACCTCTGCAACAACTTTGCGACCTCCGAACCAGCGGTCATTGAGGGCCTGGATGGCTTTGTTCATCTCTGAGGCCATGGAAAACTCTACAAAGATTTTCACAATGATATCCGCATCCTCCTCTTCTCCTTGTTTTTCTTGGTATATGATCACTCTGTTGACAGAGCCAAACTTCCCGCACTCTTCTGTCACCTCGCCCTCCAGGTCGTCGTCTATGTCCTCTGGTCCAACCATATTTCGAAGCACCATCACCGTGGACTGAGCAGGAAGAAGTTCATAAGTAAAAAAAAATCATTTTGATAATAAAAAGAAGTAAACATATACAGATAAATATGTCCCAAACCTCACCTCTGATTTTCTAAGCAGTTTCTGCATCACCATGTGTCTGGCACTGCTGCCTGAGATGCTCATGTGTTCTTGGTCACTCAGCATCTCCTGGCCCGTACCGTCCTGCAGCATCTCCTCTTTCTCTTCTTTCCTCTCTTGTTGGTTGGAGCCACCGGCTTGATTAGACAGGACTGGCGGCGATGCGAGCACAGGGTTCACAAGCCCGACCTGGGGAAGCACTGGTATGGGAGGACGTACTGGAGTCACACCTTAAGGGAGGGGAGGACATGCAGTGTGTAAATAAACACAAACTCTTGAAGAAGAAGACAGAAACAACCATTGTCATGTTATTTATGTGCTAATCTGACCTCATAATCAACCACCTCATTATGGCTCAAGTCAAATTGAATATTGATCCTGTTGTTAATCAAATGTTTAATAATGGCTTGCAACACGATACCATTACAGTGGACTGGGACAAACCTACCACAGCAATCAGTTCATGCCTTCAAATACCACCCATTTACTCATGTTTTAAGGTACTAAAAGAAAAGATGGAGCTTTAGGTGGTTGACTAGAGTGCTGCATGTGTCTTAACCCAGAAATGAGTCAGCGTTTTAGCACTTACGGTTCTCTCAACTGGAAGTCAATATATATTTTTTTAAAATGGGATTTTAGTAAGAATCCTGAAATAGGGTCTGTGGTTAACAAGCTTAACATTTTATTCTGCTACAAAAAATTAGTAAATATCCCACTTGTGAATTTAGAAGATTTTACATTTCACTTCAAACAGGACGTGGTAACAACTGGTTAAATGAAACTACTAAATGTCATCACACATTACACTCGTCCACCTTTGGCTTACAGGTGATGACGTGAAGTCACGCGACTGCGATGTAGTTCCCATAACTTAACGCTTTTTTTCATTTGTGACGAATATTTTGCTCTATAAAATGCATTTGTTTCATGTGGAGCTTATTTTCTGCAATAATCCAGAATCATTCGCTTTTTGTAAAGGGAACCGGTGTCATGTTAACTTCCTGGCTGGCCAACAAAATTTTGTCAAAACCACTCATGAATTTATGCTTTGACAAAGGAATTCTGGCAAAACAATTTGAATCGAAGGCAACTGGACTTAGATTTGTCTCTGAAGACGTTTCGCCTCTTATCCAAGTGGCTTCATCAGTTCGAACGCTGCAGTCTGACTAGTCCCCACTAGTCTGACCGTCAGACTAGTGGGAACTAGTCAGACTGTTGCCAGAATGAATATGACCTGGATGAATGAGAACCTCCACAGACTTTGACAAAGGAAATAATATTTAAACCTAGTCCTGATTTTCAGTCTAGATTGACATTTGCTGGATGTGTAGATCTTGGGCCAAAGACCGGAAATCAATACAATGAGAATTAAGACTGACTCAGCTTTTAACTAAAATTAAGCAAACCAAAAACCTAAATTCCAAAAACCTGGCTTATCTCACATTGAAAACTGAAAAAGATAGACAGGATAAAGGAAGAGGGATACATTTCAATCATTTTGTTCTGTCAATGTTTATCTGTTAAATGTAAACATTTTCTGGTTTCTTTACTCCTCTATGACAGTTAACTCAATATCTGTGAGTTGAGGACAAAACAAGTCATTGGAGGATGTCATCTTGGGCTTTGGGAAACACTGATTGACATTTTATACCATCTTCTGACATTTCTTAGACAAAACAACTCATCGATTAATCGAGAATATAACAGATTAATCAATTAAATAATCATTGGCTGCAGCCCTAATTGCATGTTAAGCTGTGTGTTTTAAACAGCACTACAAAAGCACAATTAAACTCTTTTATAAAAATGAGCACTCACTCATGTCTTGGTACACACCTGTGATGACCCCTGGTGCCTGGGCAGCCATGACAGCCTGAGGTATTCCCATTTGCTGACCGAGAAGCTGGGGCGCAGCTAACGCCCCCAGGACTGATGCGCCGGCTACAGCCTCCTTAAGAGAGGGGGGCCGAAGACATTAGGTAAGGGAAACACACAGAGCACAGCACAAGGCAGCACAGTCAACGATCACACAGCATGGCACAGAGTGAACTCAGCCTTGCCTCTCTTCAGCAAACATTAACATTACTTCAATACACATTTACTAACAAAACCGACTATTCTTAGAAGATCGTAAATATACAGGAGTGATGTTAATAAACTTTTCAATCATGACACAAGAAACAACTGTCTGGTTAATCGTGTAACTGTTCCCACTGGAAAATAGCTCAAATCACTGTGTTTGTGCTAACCAAGAGAAGACTCAGCATAGCTTACAAACCCAGTCAGTGAATGGGAGGAGCTTTTATCACTTGCGTTACTATACAGTGCATACTGTACAATCTTCAGGTTCTGTTTAAACATATTAAACTGGATAAAAAAGCCCAGAATGTCTCATTCTGTTAAATTGACACTGTGTCAGGGCAATTTTATGTGATCCCTACAAAACTGGCCTTCTCCCAGTCACCTCAATAAATAAATTCTATGCCCATATTATCTGTGTTTTTCGTGTCAATTCTAGCTAAATCTGGGTTATATTTACCTGGAAGGCCATTAAATCCCTTTGGAAGGGATTCATACTTGCCTGGGCCGTTATCTTAGCGGTGGCTGCCGCTGCGGCCACTGCCGCAGCAGGCGGCAGACCACCAGGGGTCGTGGGGGTCAGTAGGGGCATGGGTGGAGTCACTGCTTTGCCCACCCGTAGGTACTGACCCCCCAGGTCAAAGAGGTTCATAGAAGACACGGCGTCCAGGGCTGACTGAGGCTTTTCATACTCTGCAAGTGAATAATAATAGTAGTAAATAGCAGAGCAATGGCAACACAAAGAGCACGAGCGAATGAGGGCCCTCCAGCTCACCAATGAAGCCAAAGCCTCTGTGTCGCCCTGTGGTGGGGTCTCTGGCTAACGTGCATGACTTGATCCTTCCGAAGGCCTCAAACACACTCTTGATGTCATCATCTGACAGGTCAGGGTGGACAGACGCCACGTAGATCCGATTAAAAGCGCGCGCCTCCTCTGCCAGCTGGTCAATGATGGGTTGCGCCTGACCGATGTTACTTGGCCGCCCAACCTATAGCACAGATCATACCAGCAGGGCTACTGAGTAAGGGGTTTAAAGTACCATACGAGAACGCACTACCGCAAAACTCCAAGTCCCTGCAGCACTAACTTTCGACAGCCACCGAGTTCTAAGCCACTCTGCTCTGACAATCATGACACAATGCTATCCTGGCAAGTATTCTTGGTCTCTGTCCATTACTATGCTCTTCAAAATACCTGAAAAAGTGGTTCTGAAATCTGAAAAAGCATTTTTTCCTTGCACTTTTTTCTTGCCTGTCATTCTATCATTCTTATACATGCCACCAGGTAAAAAATACTTTTCAAAACATGGCCAGAACACTAAACTGTGGACAATACTCATAAGTTTGGTGTAGCTCACTTGTAATTTTAAGAGTTCTCTCATTGTAAATGACCATAAATTCAAAACTACCCTGACTATTAAACAAACAGGGTCTCTCTGGAATGCTGAACATTAATTTAAATCACTGTTCACGTTTTAATTTATCTGTTTTACATCTATCTTTACTCTTATTACACAAGTGAAAAGCACTATTTTCTATATATGTAGTAGCAACTGTCACTTCATTTACAATGCAAAGGCAAAGCTATTTTGTAAATAAATGCGAAACTATCAAACTGCAGCGATATTTCAAAACAGCCACCAGCTCAGCCAGTCACACTGCATGCACAGTGTGACTGGCTGAGCTGGTAGCAAACCGAAAGGGGAACGCATTAATTGTCTCATGCTACTGCTACGCACCCTGACAACTTCCTTTCCCTATGCAAGACGAACATCTAAGTGCGACTGGGATCTGTACTACAGATGGGGCGGCCAAGCAACACCAACCAGGCGCAGCCCATCATCAGCACACCTTGGACACAGAGCGACGCCATGCGCCGCTGGGCATCCTACTGGAACTGGTCACTAAAACAGCCTTGATGACATCATGGAAGCATAACACACAACACAGACAGACAGTACGCTACACACACCCAGACATACACACGACACACGCACCTGGAAGCCAACAAACACAGACAAGCAAAAGGAGAGAAAAATTAGTCACATATGAGTAATTTCACAAGTCATTTCAGTATCACAAAGCAGTTAATTAACAAATTGACTCAGTATCCCAAATCTAGGGCTGTCCCGAATACAGTGTGGACTTCAAAGTTTCGCTGGCAAATATTCAATGGTGTTTGAAACTTTGGGACAGTACCGCTGATGCACTACTGTACAAAAACCTGTACACCTGTACACATAAACAGCGTGTCTGAGAATCACTATTAATAATTTATGTTGAATGTAAATAATGAATAATATTGGGGAATTACTCCTTATTTCATGGGTTATTTTAGGATGTATACACTTACATACTTATATGTAAAAAAAAAAAAAAATGGCAACAGTCAAAGCTTCGAAGAATTCAGGTCAGCCCTACCCAAATCCCACCAAAAATATTTTTTTAAAAAAGGGAGATATTAAATTGTTTGTCTTTGTCCATGCGTATCTAAGACTTGAGAGGTACTCGCATCTCCAGACAACATACCTTAATGTTTCTCCCCCCCAGCATGACTGAGTTCATCTGCTCCAGAGCCAGCTGAGCAGCCTCTGGCACATCATACTCCACAAAGGCAAACCCCTGCACAGTCAGACAAATGCAAGAAAAACAGAACATTTACAAATATTGAAGAGCTAGGTACATGTAATTGTAATTTTCAGCACAAGTGTTTTAACACTTGAGTGACACTGACCTTGTGTTTCATTGTAACAGAATCCCAAGACATGTCAATGCTCTTGATCGGGCCGAAGGGGGCAAAGGCCTGTCTGATGGTGTCCTCACCAAGCTCATAGTATATGGAGCCCACATACACCCGACACATGATGGCTAGGGCACGTTGCCGCTGAGCTGCCACCTGCCAACCGAAGAAAACAACACATAATAAGCATTAGAGAGCAAAAGAAAGGAAGACAAGCACACACACACTCAAACTAATAATAAATGTGTATTTTGTACTGTGTTTGTTTCCCCCCTCCTCAAAATAGTTAAGAGGCCAATTCCAAGTTAGGGGGGTCTGGACAATAATGGGATACTCTAATCAATGGACAGAACTTTGTGGGGAAAAAAAATACTAGCATGTATAACAGTTATAAAACGTGGATGTCACCACTTGTAATTACAATATGATCTCTATTCTGTCACTATTGAACAGACATATGGAAAAAAACACACTGAAGTGATGGACATGCACAGCCCTCACAAATATTTGGCTTCAGTAACTGACCTGTAGTCCAGGGATGCAAGTAAGGTAACAAAAGTAAGCGTGGAGTTCAAACGAAATCCATATAAAGTCTTGATGAAAGTAAATCAAACTTTCTTCTCAAGTCTAAGGGGAGGGATGGTTTAACCACCGAAAGTTTCCTGATGCCTTTAAGCCTGCTTCTGTTACGTAAGTCTACTACCAACAGATATATAACGTGCCTAATTCATGACATAATGGGAAAGTTGGCTTTCCCGCTGACAAAAAAGCTTGACTTTGAGATGGCCAAAAAGATCCCTGTTCCAGCAGTTCTCTCATTTTAGTCCTTTAAAGGGATTGCTATCCCTCTTTCGTCCCATGCCAAGAACTTCCTGTTTTTAAATGGAGCAAATGCATATTTCTCAAAGATAAGTGACTTTTCTCACATTCATAAACCATTTAAAAGCCCATTTTCAACCAAAGAGCTTTGGCTAGCTTCTTGTTAAAAGTACTAATGCAAATTATCCCATTGCGACTCAAGAAACCAATAAGTGATTCTACGATAAACAGCAGTCATTGACCTCACAAAGGATTACTGATATGTCGCAGGTACACTAAAAAGCCATGTTTTCTCACAAAATATGCATTCTTTGGTTACATTAAAAAAAGGCAGGGATTGTTGCCAAAGCAACCAGTAAAAGAAGGGTAACAGTCCTTTTCCATTGGTAATGCGCACAGAAAAATAATTTAATAATCTATTGACCGATTGTAAAGGTGAGAGAGGATCTCCAAAGCCCATTGTCACTGCTGCCATCTGAAAGACAGTAAAGATGAAAAAAGTGCTGAAAAGTAGGTTAGATATCCCTTAGCTTTGCTTTTTCAAAAAATGTCATTGCTTTGCTAGATAGACAAGAGTGGTTAGGCTAACACCATATTCAGAACCTCCCTCTAAACAACATACAGTTTGGGGAGTTGCCTCCCCTTAGTTACAAATCACCACACAGCAATAAACATAAACAAGTCCCCTTTAAAAGTGCAAAGCATTTAACATGATAATCAAGGTTGATGATCTTCTCCATCTGAAAAAGAGCAGAGGAAAAAGCAAGGGCACACGGTCTACACATGAGGTCTTTTTCACAGCACGGGTGAGACGGGAGTAAGACTTCCAAGAGAGCTTTAGACTTTAGACTTCTGAGTCAAGCGATGTCTGAAATACTAATGTAGGAAAACGCTAAGATATTTTGTCTAGAATCAAGACTCGCAGACGAAACGCGCATTACAGACTTTTTGTTTGGCAGAGTACCAAAACATTTTACACATCTCACCTGCAGGTTGGTGAGCTGTTGTTGCTGATGGGCGATGGTCTGCTTCACCAACACACTCTTAATGCTTTGTTCCATGGCATACTTCTTTGCCTGGAAAAGGAGAAAATCCATTACATTTATGTTTCTCATAAGATTGAACACTTGAACATTATTACTAAAAATAAATATTGACTAATTAGTACAGTTAGATGTTACCCGTAGTCTTTTTTCCAGCACTATTTTTTATTAATATTTACAAATAATTACCAATGAAGCAAATGTGTTCACATCCAGTATGAGAATGTATACCAAAAGGTGCATAGATTGTCCAACATTAAAATGAGGCCTTACCTTACATGTCAGACATTTGAAAAACAACAAAATACAAACAATAGTAATATTTTAAAAAAAGCTTAATTTATATTAAAAAAAAAAGGTTCCCATAACGTTAAATGCATGTCATGCTTTCATTATTTGTACGTTGTGCCAAACTCAGAAACATAGTTCACATGTAAAACAAAAATAAGATATTAGAGGAAATTCAAATAGATCAGTCAAGGTCAGTTGTGTAGTTTTTGTCATGCAGATACATACATATAAGCAATAAGTTGGTTAGATCCCCAGTTAAATACAGTTGTTGCGATATATTCAGTATTGGAAATGCATCTGATATTGCCAAAAATTTGCAATCTGTTTTTGGCGTGTATGCCAGTCTATGCACTGAACCCAGAAAAAAAAATCAACTCGTTTAACCAGAAATCAATTCTTCAAACAGTAGCCTTCACTGTGCGGTCGCCATGGATGCATCATGGCTGCCACTACTGTTTGAGGGCAGCAAAGAAGAACTTATTTCAGGTAGTTTGTCACATGACTACAGCAAACAGCCACAGTGCAGTCCTAGTGAGTGTAATACTAGTCAATGTCAGGAAAATGTCAGCTATTTGGCGGTATTTCACAATGGAAAATCCAACAAGTAAAATGGCGATATGTATAGTATGTGAGTCTTCTGTTTCAAGTGGTGGCCGTGGACGCATCCCGCCTAACAGTACAACAACTTCACCAAGGCAAAAGGGAAAAAAGACAAACCACAGCAGCAAATGTTGGAAGTTCTGTTGCATTAATTCTTGTTCGTGTTATACAAAAGATTTAACCTGAGCAAGGCCATACAACAAATATAGTATCATATTCACGCATGATCAGTAGTAATCAGCTGTTAAATAAAAATACAGCCTTTTTAAAGTCATGCTGGTGTTGTGGGGGCGGCAGTAGCTCAGTCTGTAGGGAGTTGGCTTGGGAACCGGAGGGTCACCGGTTCAAGTCCCGACATGGACCAAAAACTGAGTGTGAACTGGTAGCTGGAGAGGTGCCAGTTTACCTCTTGGGCACTGCCGAGGTGCCCCTGAGCAAGGCACCAAACCCCCAACTGCTCGGGGCGCTTGTCAGGAGCAGCCCCCTCACTCTGACATCTCTCCATTAATGCATGTATGTGTGTTTCAGGTCTGCATGTACCATGTATAAGTTTAACAGAGTGTAAATTGAATTTCCCCACTGTGGGACTAATAAATAAAATAATAATAATAATAAATAAATCTTCTTCTTCTTCTTCTATCTGTACTCAGCATTGGTCGATACTGGAAAATGGTATTGGAAAATATGTAGTAGTCTATTTTAGGCCCCTATTATGCATGTAGACAGATTTTCTTTTATGATAGAAACTTGCACCAGTAATTACATTATCACTAATGGCACATAGGCAGCTAATGTATGTTGAGGTTTCCTACCCTCTGAAGTGCCTCCTGCTGCTCTGGGGTGAGAGGCGGCAGGCCAAGCTTGGAGCCTGTGCCCTGTCCATTCTCCATCGTCAGAGCTTCACCTCCCTGCATTTCAAAAACAGCAATTTATTAAAGCAATACATGTTAATTAAAACTCAGTAAAATAATCTTAGCAATAAGACCTGCCTGTATATACACCCCAAACTACATTTTCCAAGTAAATGCAATCAGAAGTCACATCACCTCACACAGTACATGTTATAATTAAATATGCTATCATATACAGGACATAACGTTACACCCGGATTTAAACCAGATGGGACCGGACGAACTCCTTACCTACGCAACCCGCTAATCGCTGGGTCCACCAGACTGAGGCAGGAAAGCCCCCAAGTGGAGGAGGACTGATGGGGGAGCTTTAACAATTCAACAAATTCTAGGGGAAATAAAAAATGCCTTCAGTCTAACATTAAGAGAAACAGGCAGCTAGTATTACTTTACATTGCAATCTTCACATAGCCGGCCCGTCTTTCCTCAGCTTTACAGTCGGCTAACGTTAGCGTGATGCACATGAATGCTAATGATGGTCCGACCCTCAGTTACATTAGCTAGGTTACATAGCATCAACGAGCTAAGGTTAAACCGTTTACTTTAAACATCCACGGGTTAAACCTTAGACGAAGACGTTTTTAGCTAAATTCGATATGAAAATTAACTATAGCATCTCTTTATCACATATAAATTACATTAACATAATGCATAATTATTACAAAAAAGCATTATACGATTAGCGAGGCCTGGTTTCTATTGAGCTTGCGTTATCTTTGTTGCTAGCAAGGCGCTAGCTAATGTTAGCCATTCATTACTATGGCGCGTGAAGCAAGCGCTCTTTTCCCCAGTGAGATATACTGTCAATTTACATAGTATTTAGTTCAAGATAAATTCTACCAAACATCTTAAATAACTTACGCAACCGCCACACTAGCTGAAAAAATGTTAATGTATCTCTTTATGAAGGAATTTATTTACCGCAGTCTCCGTAACCGCCATGAAGCACACCGTCTCGACGGAGAGGCCCGCACACCACAACGCTCGCGAGATCTTCAGGGTTTCAATGCAAAGTATCGCGATCGCGGAAACCTCGCGATGATAGGGGCGGATGTGGCGTTTTGATTACGTCATTTTTGAAATCTCTCTCTCTCTCTCTCTCTCTCTCTCTCTCTCTCTCTCTCTCTCTCTCTCTCTCGCCCAACAGTTTACTTTAAGACATTTACTTGTTAAACTGGCTGTAACCTCATTTTAGCGGCTTGTCTTTATACATTTCTTTTACTTCATTTCAAAAGTTCAGTACAATTGTAATAAGCAATTAACAACAACAAACAATTCATTATAATTCTGAAAAAATATTTTACAGTATAAAAATAAGCTAAAAATAATTATAAATCATACAACAATTACAATATAAGGAACATATTTCAGTACAGCCGAAAACTTAAAACCAAATTTCGATATTGGCAAAAAATATTTAATTATTTAAACATTTTGAATTTATTCAAAGTGCTTAACAGACCCTGATTTTTTTCCTTTTGTATTCTTAATTATGTAACTCCATTACATATAACAAGTTACTCCCTGACACTGACTGTGTGTAACACAACTATTATAACACACTGATTCAATCAACCGCGTTCATTTGAAAGTCAATCAAAACCATCTATTTTTGCAACTGCTTTCAGCTCCATATTTGTTGACAGAAGTAAAAGCACCTTCAGGTCCTTCTTTTGAAATGTACTTTTTGTGCATGAACACAATGGAGTAGAAACACTGCTGGGTCTTTGTGGTAATCACTGTACTCTTTGGATCCTCCAGGTGCTCTGTGCTTTTTCAATCTTGTATAATCAAAAAAAATGACAAAATGCAAAGTCTTCAAAAACAATCCAAGGCACAATGTAAAAACTACTTTTACTTTGCATGACAATAATCATTTAAAATCATAATAATAACAATAATAATAATAACTGCACAAACCCTTCAGTGTGCCTTACGAGTCTTGTATTTTATAATTTTTTACAGCATATTCCACCTATGCAATGAGCCCTTCACAGAACTTAATGTATGTAAAATGTACTTTTGTGTACTTGTCAGTTGCAAACTTTAAACTATATTACTAAATTAATTTAATGAATAGGATTTACACAGATAACGTTTGAGTCAAATTATTAAAAACTACATTTTGTTTTTCTCCAAATAATGATTATTCCTTCTTGTCGATAGATATTTATTTCAATAGCTACTTCTATATTTATTAAGTAAGTGCACTACAAGGGTGTGTGGAAACACAGGAGTGATATGCATTTGATACATTAATTAAAACATTTTCATTATATATCATTATAATGTATATTACCAATAAACTGGAGATGCCTCCTTAAAAACCATAATATTATCTTGATAAGATTTTATAAAATGTGAACATCAAAATATACTCAGTTCATACTGGGATATGTCGTGAACTCAACATTAAATCCTAGTCCAGTAAATAAATAATAATCAACATAACCAACATGTCACATATTGTTTATTGTCATGTATTTCATTGCAGTAGCTACAATATTTAACAAAGGTTTAAGTAGAACATCCAAAGGCAAGTTTCATTCAACAGATTCACAGGAAAAGAAGTCATCTGACATAAAATAAGACTGATATGGATGTTTTCTTTTTTCATGTTTGCACAGTCTAAACATTCATTTTCTTGGTTAGGTCCCCTCTGGACCTCATCTGTGGCTGACAAATGCAAAGTTCTGAATGGTTGCAGGCTATTAAAACATGCAGCTTACTAGGACAAAGGAGAGCAACAGTGGCACTGCTTTGCATTGACATTTTGTCTAGAAGTAAACCCCTTTAATAGCCACAAACAAATATGTACAGCACAGCCCACCGTTGCTGAATGTCTAGGAGAATTCAGGACTCCTGTCTTCAGAGACACACTGATAAGAAGGACACAGAGTAGAGTAAGTAAGTACTGTAAGCAATGACTGTACAGCAGTGTAACTGTTATGAAACCTTACAGAAACAAATGGAGCAGAGCTAAGTGAGAACACAGAGTACACTGCTGAAGACCGATCAGACAATTCACTATTGTTTCTTTGCTGTCCAGTTTTGTAAAGGAAAAATCCACCCAAATGCTAGTCTTCTTTTATGGCGCCAAGGTTGGATTCGTGACAAGAAAATCTGGCCGAGCTCAAAGAGTGGGTTCTGTTTTTGTGTTTGTGTGGACTGCAGTACAGCCAGTCCCACTGAAATAAAACTACACTAGGTCTGATTCTGGGAAATGCACATGTTCAATGCAAAGTATTGCTGTCTTTTATTGGAGTTTATGTTTTATCACTTGCAACCCATGGAAGCCTCCAGAGGTTCACACTATTATTGATTAAAAGAGAAAATGCTTAAACCATACACAGTTAAAGGGATAGTTTGGGTGTTTTGAAGTGGGGTTGCATGAGGTGCTTATCCATAGTCGGTGTATTACCTACAACAGTTACGGTCGGCACCCCCCACTTTGGAAAAACAAGACAGAAGTACCAGCACAGAAGCAAAGCAACGCACTGCTGTGGATTGGGGCAGCACCTAAAAAAAGGGGCAGCACCTAAAAAAAGCAATATCAGTTTATGTGTACATAATATTTAGAATATTTTCACCAGTTCACCTCACCAGACAGTCCAGGTTTTCGATGGGGAACTTAAGTTAAGTTGACGCTTTGCCCAAGCAACCACACTCCATTGAAAAAACGGTAATTTTACCTTGTAGAACACGCAAGTTGGTGGTTTACTGTTTACAGCACAAATGAACTGACCCATCGAGGCAGCGGTAAACCAGCAACACTCGTGTTCTACAAAGTAAAATTACTGGTCTTTCAGTGGATGGTCTGGTTGGTTTGGTGAGAGCATATATGGGTACAACAGCTTCAGTTCCCTGTGGGAAACGGCCGTTTCATGGCAAGCTAAAGCAGTAAAAATCTTCTAAACATAGCATATACTTAAACAGATACTGATTTTTTACGTGGCTAAAATACATTTTGCTGCTGCCCCCATCTACACCGATACATTACTTTGCTTCTGTGCCTTCTGTTTTTTCAAACTGGGCGTGCTGACCATCGTCTACTGTAGATAATACACTGACTATACCTCATACAACCCCACATCAAATCACACAGACTATCCCTTGAAATTTTTTTGGGTTGATTTTTTCCTTTAAAACACTTCTAGACAGAAAACAAGTTCACTGTTTAAAAAAAAAAGATCCTCAGATGGTTTGGGGAAAAGTATAGAGCAGTAATATTTATCAACATTTTTTATTAATAAGTCTCAAGATCACATCACCAACACCCTTCTTATTTATAGAGGACTATGATTTTATTTCACAAGCTTTCTCTTCCAAATTTCTGTAGACGAGTTGTAGCTGTTTCCAAACTGGCATCGTCTGCAGCAGAAAGCATTGCCACCTGATGTCCAATAAACAAAGGCTGCAGCTCTTAATAGAGCTGCTGTTACTGGGTGCCACGCTCATCATCACATTCAAACAGGCTGACTATGTGGACTCATGATAAGAGACGGGATCTAGTAAGAATCAAAGCATTAACATAATAGTCATAAACTAATAGTCAGCCTGAATTAAATTCCAAATTACCAAACTGGGTACGATGCCGTTTCATTTGGGAATTTTGTCCAAAGTACATTGCCATATCAGGCACTTAGCAAGTCTTTGGCTTTCAGAACACTTTCACAGGGAAAACCCTTAAGAGCACTACAGGCTAAAAGAGAGGCATCACCTCATTGCTCGTCTCTACATTTAGGCATGGTGTGATTAGCTCTGCCTTTAACCCAAGAGTGCAGTGAGATGTGTTAACTCTGCACGTCATAGAAAATAACGAAAAACAGGCTTGTGCAAAGCTTCTTTTGTTCACAGTTAAACAGAAATAAATAAGTCAACTGAATGAGTATTAACAGTGCATGTTGGACGGAATATTAAATTCCTAAAACGGTCATAAACTGAGGGTTATAATGGAGAGAGAGGCTTTAGTAAATTACTTCGTTTACAATTCAAAGTCAATAATCACCAATCGTAGTGGACACTGGAGTGCAAACGATGCTCATGAGCAATAAAACGTCCCTCTGAAAACATAGCTGCTGCGTTTGTAAGTATCTGGTCTGAATAGTGGCGTTATGGAAAAGCTGTAGAGATATCTTAAGGCGTGATAGCCCTTTTAGGCAGGGAGTTTGTCAATCTTCCACTGCGTTGTGGGATTGCTGAACACAGCCATGATGCCTCCGGCCCTCCAACCAGAGGTGCCATTGGTTCCTTTCTCAGCGCTGGCATTCCCTCTGTCTCTCTGGGATGATTTACTGACTGTCAAGGCCCAGCGTCCCTCTGTATTTGTCCCCTTTTTATCCCCAGCTAGATCAGCTCCCTCCGTTCCCGGCTGTGTGATCCCGTCCGGTGCCCTCTCCCTTTCTTCATCCACGTGGTCAACGCCCGGGCCCCTCCGCCTGGACCAGCCGCCGTCGTGACCCCTCCTCACTGTGTGCCCCCAGAGGCGAGCGCTCGGACCCGGTGTCGGCAGATGGCGTCCTCAAGGAACCCTGCTACCTTCTCACTGTCCTCCTACACAGCACACATGACATGTTTAAGACCAGATATGAATTCCTGTTTTATTTAAAGAGGACCTATTATGCTTTTTTGCCTTTTCATGTTCCCTTAGTGTGTTACGTGTTTTTTGTGCAAGTAAAAGGTCTGCAAAGTTACAAAGCCCAAAGTCCACGCCAAAGGGAGTTACTCTACACACAGAAATACTGCTCCTGAACTGCCTTGCTTGAAGTCCCGCCTTTTCTTCTGTAACATGGTGATGTCACCAAGTAATACATTTGCATAATACCTGCAGAACAGCTAGTTTAGCGGCCCTCAAACAAAGCTAGTTAGAGTGGAGCTGGAGCAGAGTCTGAAGAGTTTGGCTCAGCTGACCAATGACAAACAATGTGGACCAGCTGACCAATCAGAGCAGCCTGGGCCTCAGACAGAGGGTGAAAAGAGATGCTGCAGCACAGCTGGTATGAGAAAACCAAAGCGTTTTTTGTACATTTAAAGCATGTAAACATGTTCTAGTAGAAACCCAAAATACAAGAATGAACCTGAAAATGAGCATAATAGGTCTTCTTTAAAAATGCAGAAATCACAGAAAGGACATTTATTGTTGTTGACGAAGAAGAAACATAAAGAAGCTTTTATATCTACCTCATTTATGAAGGCGTAGTGAACAAGTTCACTGGCAAGGTCTTTGGAGGAGTCAGCTGAAAGTTTCATGTGAAATATTTCAGTTACAAAAATCTGTGATAAAATGAACCTGTAGATTATGTTGTTTTTAAGGGACAAGTATGGCGATTTTCTCTGTTTTTCTTATTGTCAACAAATCCGATAAAAAGACCAAAATGAACAAAGAATTGATCCAACTAATAAGTATTGTCTTTGTATCCACTGGGTGACATTTTTCTTCATTACTATAACCACGAGCACACTCGATTTGAGTCAATCCGCCACTGAAAATAGTCCCCGACAAATGCACTATTTACTCCTGTTTAATAAACGTTTGCTAAAAACTAGTGTACACCTATTTTATGAAAATACTGAACGCATTTATTCGTGACTCGTTTATAAAAATCTACATCTTTAGTGGAAGCCAGTGGGCTTGAGGAAGTCAGAAGGTAATGAGAGACAGTGACACTTTGGTGGTTTTGGTCTTTTGTAGACAGCAAGAAAAATATATAATACGTCTGGCCTTCTCATTTAAAGCTGCAGTTGATAGCTCTGAGCAAATATGATAGAAAGATATTCTTATAAAACTGCAACTATAACCTGACAGCAGTGCAAGACACAAAAAATCTTGTTCCTTTGCCTCCTAGTGCTGCTAACGGTTAGTGTCTACCATGTCCGAAGGATCAGAGCCGAGCTGTCTCTGTCACTGCGAAACAGTCAAACTAGGCAGCGCTGATCAAACATGAATCAGTATTAATTTACTGTAAACTTCTTGTAGTTACTGTTTAGCTGGAAAATCAGAAAGTTTGTGACCTGGCAGCCATGTTGAAAACAGCTGAGCCAAAACAAAGCACCGCCCACCAGCTTGAGCAAACGTTCTCATTTTACAGCTAAACAGTAACTACAAGATTATTCTGAAATCATTTGAAGGGAGAAATAGGCATTACAGTAACAGAATATTGATTCATATTTGATCAGCGTCAATCAACCATTTGATTGCAGTTTGCAGTTGACTGACAGCTGCGTTAAGAGACTGCTCGGCTCTGATTGGTTGTTTTCCGTCGGGCGCTGTCAAATCTTCGCAAATGCAATATCACATTATCATATTTACTCAAAGTTACCTCCTTTAACGTACACTTGAGCTCGACTTACTTGGAAGGATGTCACAGCTAAGCTGCCGGTGAAGTTTATCATCCATCTTCAGAAACAGAGAGAGCTAGTGAGAGATAAAAAAAAGAAGTCAATTTTAAATCAAGCTGGATTCATGTTCAACCATAACTGACTGAATGTCTATGATAAATGTTGCTACAAAAAGACTGATATGTTTGAATGTTACGAAGCCCAACAAAAGAGGTTATACTAAAACTGGCAAAGTACCTGTAATACTTTGTGACTCACATGAGTTTTGGTCCCTTCTTCATTTGACTCCAAATTACAGTGCATCTGTACAACCTGCAACACCAACAGACAGAGATTAATAAGCACACCAATATTTAAAATGTTTTGGGTGGTAATAAACTGTCATAATACATTAAGTTGTCTCCATAATCTGTATAATTCTTGACATAATATATTGCAGAAAGTGGACTGTAAACAGATCCCTCCTGCGTGGACATTTTATAACTTCAGACATGTTTTCTCTGTCGGCAGCCAGATTGTGTATCTAAAACTACTTTTGTCTAACCTTCCTTGTCTCCGTCTCCTGGGGTTCAGGAGTCGGCGTTTTGACCGTTTCAACCTGCTCCTGAGACAAGGACAGGGCTCTAGGGACGGGGTGAGGCCGAGATGAGGCAAAGTTCATCAACGGGTAGATCCCATTTCTGAAGAAGAGGGGACAGGGCGACATGTTGAACACAGTAATTACTGATACAAAAGTCCTCTACTGTAGCTCCACTTACTTGACATCCTCCAGAAACTTGTCAAGTTCCAGCGGGGACACATGGGAATATCTAGAAGAAACGCACAGAAGAGCAGAGTGAGTGTTGTGCTTCACATGTCTGGATATTCAGATATGAGGTGTTTGTGTGATTTTACTTGAGCTGAACTCCCTGTCTGTCCTCATGTTTAATCTCCGCCATGACAGCGTTGGGGTCAAAGGACTTGGTTTTCTCCTCCACACAGTTTTCTGGGAGCAAGTCTGTAGATGCAAAACAAGTCTGCATATCAGTCAACTGAACTGATACAAATATATGTTTTTTGTTCTCAATATATACTATTTTTTTCAGATCTTCAAAGAACAGTGCGTGACATTTCAGGGGATCTACTGGTAGAAATTGAATATAATATTAAAAAGTCTATTTTCTTTAGTGAATAATCACCTTAAACTAAGAATCGTTGTGTTTTCGTTAGCTTAGATTGAGCTCTTCTTATCTATTTGGAGCAGCAGATCCTCTGGAGTCCGCCATGTTGCACCGCCATGTTTCTACAGTAGCCCAGAATGGACAAACCAAACACTGGCTCTAGAGAGCGCCATTCACATTTTTGCGTCGGTTCTCCTACACACTTGGCACACTGGAGAAGCTTCACTTGGTTGTAATCTGCAACCTCACCACTAGATGCCACCAGATCTTATGTATGCTAAAGCAAGAAAATATTTTGTATAACCTGTGGTTCCCAACCTGTGGGTCCTAACCCCCACTAGGGGGTCGCCAATGCTTCACATGGGGGTCGTGAGGCCTTCTTGATTATAAGGGGAGTACAACACCCTTTTAAAAAACATACAGTTTGCCTGTATCTATGCATTTCATTCATTTCTGTGAAGAAAAATTAAATTAAATTGTTATTTTTGTTATAATAAGCTATAAACCAGATAAGAGCATGGTGAAGACCTGAACACAAATTATAGTCACAGAGCCTTCCCTCTCTGCTAAACAGCCTTGTCCTGCATTAGACAGCCACAGAGCTGAGAGTTATGTATGATTGTTTAAAAACAAAACAAAACAAAAAAATAATACAGATGAAGATTTGTATTAAAAGTTCCTAAAATAACAGGAAAACTCATCTGTGATACAAAATTCACAGGAAATGCTCAAAACATTTATGCACAAACTTCCTGCTGTTACTGTATTCACTATTTGGGTTAATTATACAGTCTATCTGTTGTTCTGTTCTCTTATTGCTATGTATTGAAAATAATATGAAATATCTATAAAATGTCACTGGTGTCAGTTTACTGAATGACAGAAAATGGTCCCTTAAGGAAACAGGTTGGGAGCCACTGCTCTAATTAATGATAAATAACACGGGCTCCAACAGGATAAAACAAGCTGTAATTTATAAAACTATGCATGGAACAGAAATATACTTTTAGTTCAGTTCTAAAAACCTGTTTGGCAAACACTTCGATCAAATCGATCTGCTGTACGCAGGACCAAGTAAATATGGTGATGTGCATGGAAAGAGGAGACTGACTCGATGTGAGGAGGTGAGAAACTCACACTGGTTGTTGATGAGGCAGTGGGCGGCGAGCAGTTTGAGGGAGTGGACCTCGAACAAGACTCGGTGGAACAGAAGGTCGTGAGCGGTAGGACGGATCTTGGCTTCGTGACGCAAACAGTACTGGGTGAACTCCTGCAGAGAGTAACGAGACACTGAGTCCAACACATAACTGCATGAGCGCACAGTACGACCCAGTTTACCCAGCGTCACGCTGTGTTCTGGATTTCCTGGCGTGTTTTACTGAAATATTCACTCTAAAGTCTCTGCATGTGGTAAGAAACAAACCTAGAAGCAAGATGGCATGTGTAGGCGAGTGTTAATAGTGTCTTTATCTCCGTGTTTCCGTGGTTACTCTGGTGTATATTTAGGTTATGAAGTATTTTTGAGACTCACCCTCATGAGAGGGTCTTCCAGAGATTGACCTGCATTGACGATGGCCTCCTTGGACACAACAGTGTCTCCGTTGGCCTGGATCTCCAGTACTGCCATCTAGGGGTGCAAATAATCTGTTAACATAATCACACATGAACACACAGGGGAGAATGTTACAGGTCTATTTATCTCACCTCTAGAGCACAGATGCCGAAGGAAAAAATGTCTATGGCGTAATCATCTTCGCCAGCTAGAAACAGAAATGGAGACGCAAAGATGAAGGATGTGAGATAACTTTAAGGAAAAGCTTACTCCGAAATGACAATGCAGTCAGACTGAGCGTTACTGCAACCTAATAATTAACCAGTCTATGTTTTTACGGCTCTAAAAGTCAAAACATCCAATTAAATGTGGAAAAATATGGATCATTTGTGGCTTTCACTGTGGCTCCAAACAATCCTGACACTCATTATCTCACTATCTCCTGTAATTACAGTCCATCACAGACTTCCCACAATTCTCTGGCGGAGGAATTTACACTGTTGTCAACATTTGGATTTTGCTGCAAATGCGTGGGAAGAAGATCACATGGAGCTACAGAGGTTAACTAGTAGTATTTTTTGACAATATTACCAACTTAAGTGACGTTTAAAGGGGTACTTTGGGTGTTTTAAAGTGGGGTCTGCATGAGGTTCTTATGCATAGTCAGTGTATTACCCATAGATGACTGTCGGCACGCCCCCAGTTTAGAGAAAGAGTTACCTCATGGAATAAAAAGCAATGTACTGCTATGAATGGGGGCAGCAGTGCATGCTATATTTAGAATATTTTTACTGCTTTACCTCGTTGTCAGACAGGCGTTTTTGGTGGGGAACTGAGGCCATTGTATCCATCTATGCTCTTGCAAAAGCCACCAGACTCCATTGAAAAAAAAAAAAACTGTAATTTTACCTCACAGAACACAGGGATTGCTGGTCTACCGCTGCCTCAGTCGGTTAATTTGTTAGTGCTATTGTGTGACTTTAGTCAGTTTGGATTCACCAAATAGCACAAACTAACTGACTGAGGCAGCGGTAGACCAGCAATCCCTGTCTTCTGTGAGGTAAAATTACAGTTTTTTTTCAATAGGGTCTGGTGGCTTTGGCACGAGCATAGATAAGTTGCAGTTCCCCGTCGGAAACACAGATTGTATATCTGTCTCACAGCAAAATAAACCAGTACATTGCTTTGCTTCTGTGCCGTCTGTTTTTTCAAACGGGGGGTCGTGCTGACCATCATCTACTGTAGGTAATACACTGACTATGGATAAGTACCTCATATAACCCCACTTCAAAAGTCATATCAGTCTAAGGTGATGTCTGAATTTTCACTTTGGGGTGAATCATTCAATTAAGAACGAACGAGGACAGATTTGACGGCAATAAAGCTGCACACAAACTCCACTCCATCACACTTACATCCATATTCTGGAGCCAAAAAATGAAGATTTCTCTGCTCGTCGCGATGTTGCCTCGCTTTACCATGGACGCTGGCATCTGGAAATACTGGTTAGAGAAGACGCAAATAGCATAGATACATTACATGAAATAAGATGATGGGTATGACACAAATGAGAAAAGATCTTCGATACAGGTGAATCTCAGAAATTTGAATATCGTGAGAAAGTTCAGTATTCTTTGTTAGTTATTTAAAAAAGTGAAAATGTAATATATTCTACACTCATTACACGTAAGCTAAAATGTTTGAAACATTTTACTTTACGTGTAGAAGATATTAAATTTTCACTTTCTTAAATAACTGATGAAGAACTGTGCTCTTTTTCATGATATTCAAATTTTTTGAGATGCACCTGTAAAATGATCCATTTCTTACCATTAACAAATAGCCGATGCCACACTGTGGAGAGAAAATTAAACAAAATTGAGATGACAGCAAAACTGCAGAGATGAATTTAGTGAATCCAGCAGTCTGAGGTTATAACATGGGTAGCAGCATAAAAAGCCCCGCTGGGAGCAGACCTGAGCCGATCTTGATGAGGCCGTTGTGCTGAATGAAGATGGTGTCGCACGTCAGGTTGCCATGGATTATTGGTGGCTCACAAGAGTGCAGATAACTGCCAGTGAACAATAAAGTGTCGGGTTAATGTGAAGGCTGTGACAATAGAAATGTTAAAATCCTGGAGGAGAAATAAGTCAGTACCTGAGGGCAGAGAGAATCTGGGTGCACCATCTCTTCCAGGCCTAAAATATAGCGTAGCAGAGCAACATGAATCCTCTAAAGACACAAAACCCTTCCTCTTTATCAGTAATATATGTGAAGAAAACCAAATATAACACTCTATTAAAGAATGAAAACAGCAGATGTACAAGAGAAAGGATGAGAAACCCAACATATATGTCTGAGCAGTGCTGTTACATCATTCATCCATCATTATAAATATGGATAAATAGTGACTGACTGCAGTTCTCTGAGCCACCACCAGGGGACAGACTGAGCAAGCACACCAGAACAGTAAAACACTGACCTTCACATTCATGGTCTTGTGGTTCTTCTTCGTTTTCTTCAGAAACTGCTTGAGGCTGCCCGACGACATGTACTCTGTGATGAATATAACCTGTGGAGGACACATGGAGAGACTTTGTTTCCTGCATTCTGGTGATTTTTAAAGGTCCCTTATTGAAAGCAAGATCTTCATGTTTTTTTATATCACAAAGTAGGTATAAGTGCTTTATAAATACTGTGAAGAAGAAATAAACACAGTCTGTATTCAGAAATTGTGCCTTTGAAACAAGCCGTCAGGATTTCTGTGACTTTGTGATGTCACAGATGTACAACATTACACAGTTTTAAACATAAACATGCTAAACGTGTCCCAGTTTATTTCCTGTTGCAGTGTTTGTGAATGGCATCAGCTGACAGAAAGTAAACATGTGGTGCCTTCAAATGGGGTCGGGTTTACCATGTTTAATAGATGGGAAGTCATGTACACAAGTGGTTAAGTCGTGAAGAACACCGTTGCTAAGCAACGGCAATATTAGCATTACTGTCTGAGTCTCAAAGCCACAGAAGTGGCTTAGTATAGTGTCAGATAGTATCAGTATAGTGACAGAGGAGAAAGATAAGGTCGTTGGGAATATCAACATTTTCCTCAGACATATAAAATTACCAAGAAAAACAATATATGACTAAAATTACAATATACTGTACAATATTAACTTATTATGCACCGATAAATGAACTTCCATGGGCTCCACCATTTCTCACAACGTCAACAAACAAGTCTCAAGTCGTGAAATCAGAGCTTTCAGAAACTTATGAGGTTGTGAATGCGACATGAGGGGGGCGTTCAGGGCCCAACTCGTAAACACGGTGAACACGACCCCATTGGAAGGCACCAGTGGACCCGAGCTGTTGCCTTGCAATGCAGTTCCATTGAAGTATGAAGAGTGTTTCAGACAGAGGGTAAATATAGAGGGTAAATACAGGTATATTCAGGTAAAATAATATTTTTTTTAACAGTACAGCTAGTAAACATGCTCTAGTAGAAACACAAAATGCAAGTATGAACCTGAAAATGAGAATAATATGGGAACTTTACTTTAACTTTACCTTTTATTATCAGGAGAGCAAACAGAATAATTGAGGGTGAACTTGTTTGACTCATTGTTTTGAATCTCTCGTTTTTATTCATTTTTGCTTGAGTATTTCTTTCCGTTAGCTCTCTCCATTTCTCTCTCCGTCTCACTCACTGAAGGTCCATTCAGACACAACATGACTCAGCAACACTACCCTCTGAAACATATTATTCCCAATAGCTTGCACCACGCCACGATGTCTTTTCGCTATGTTGAGCAAAGCCCAACTTTGGGCGCTGCACACTGTGATGTGCGCTGAACCCAGCGGCGAGCACTGCTTCAACATGAGCTCAAACTGCGCTGTGTCGTGAGCATAGACTGCTCTCATCCGCCCGGAAAAAGGGTGAAAATTTGCCAGAAATTGGGAGAAAACATGAGAATTGTGACTCAGAAGAAGAAGACCAGAAAGGATATATTAAAAAAAAAAAAAATCATACCCGAGCCTGGCTCTCCTTCATGTCCAGCCAGTACTTGTGGAACTTGACGATGTTGGGGTGTTCGACCTGCATCAAGTTCTCAAACATCTCCTTGATCTTCTCCTAAAAAAACCACATCTTCACATTACAAACACATTCACATCCCAACTTGTCACATACCATCCCCCTTGGCGTCACTTGACTTTCTGCATTAAAACCACTATGACTAGGTTTAGTAAAGAACTGCACGGTTGGGCTTAAAACTATTATGTTTGTGTAGAGAAAACGACACTGAAAGCTTTGAACACGGGACAGGAACGAACAGCTGATTGTAATGTAACACAGCGGTGTCCTGTATGAAAGCCTTGTGTTTCTTCGGCCCATCCACCTCCCCTCCCGCCTGCCCTTAGTGTCTTTTCACTCTTTACACTACGTCACCACATTCCTGACGCACTTTCTCTGATCATTTAGGTTTACATTGTAGTTAATGGAAAGCCAGATGTGTTTCATACAGTCGCTAAAGGGTGTCTGATTTGGTCATATCAAACACTGTGAAAAAGCACGTATCTGGGAAACAGAACAGGCTGGCATTACATCACAGATCAAGAAAGGTCCTTCAATCCTTTGGCCTTTACCAATAAAGCTAAAATCATTAGTTGATTATTCATCCATCCTTCATCTGTAACCGCTTATCTTATTCAGGGTCGTGGAGGGGCTGCAGCCGATCTTAGCTGACACTGGGCGAAGGCGTGTACACCCTGGACAGGTTGCCACACTATCACAGGGCTATTAATTGATTATGTGATCAGTAAATTAATTGGCAGATAACTGATAACTCATTTTTAAAGCAAAATTCCCAAAATTCACTATTTCATACTTCTCAAATGTTAATATTTGCTGGTTTTCTTCATCTTTTAGGTTAATTAACTGGATACTTTTGTGGTTTGGACTCATAGTTGGACATTATAAGCAACATTCATGTCAACTTAGACTCATATGATGGGCATTTTTCACTATTTCGAAATATAAATGCAAGTGCAGAATAAAATAAGTAGTTTATATAAGCAAATAAGATATGGATAAGGGAAATAAGCTCATATAAAGCGGGTGAAATTGAACAGGAAATTAAAATAAGCTGTAAATATCAGAAGTGATGTCATATGAAGCAGAACGCCACTAAAAGAACAAATTCAACAGATAAAGGTGTGAAATATATACAAGTGCATATGAAAATATGAGGCACCATAAAATAGTAATATAAAGAGGAAACATGAGGTTATGCAATAATGGAAAAAGAAAACATTGTCAGGCGTAGTCCATCTTGTAAAAGTGAGTCTTGAGGAGGAATTTAGGAGCTGCAGTAGAGTCTGCTGATCTCAGACTGAGGGGACGAGGGGCCGTAACCAAAAACACGCGGTCACCCTGATTGATGAAAATAACCATCAAATACCTCTGAATTAGAAATGCACACAAATAGAGTTTATAGGGATGAAACTAACAAAAAAGGGTGGAGCATTTTCATATTTTGTTTTCTGATGACTTTTTCCGTTTTCTCTTCTTTTTGTCATTTGTTAGCTTCAAATCAAAAATAAAACCTCAGATCAGAATAAACACTGCCTGTCTTGGCTGTAGACAATAAGAGCCACAATACCTCCTGTGCTTTGAAGACCTTCTTGTCAGAGAAGAGCACCTCGTTCCACACCACCTCCACGCCCTCCTCGGTGTCCATGGCCAGAGAGGCGCTCTCCACACCTGGGACGTTACCTTGGCTCACCTGCAGGGGGCAGACAAAAACATATGTAGCACTTAGCATAATGATTATTGATAATTAGCACTGCAGCTGCAAAATCCTAAGTACTTACTGCTGTCCTAATTTCATGACATATCTTATAAAGTTGTTTTGGTATTTACTAGGGCTGTCAAAGTTAATGTGATGATAACACGGGAATGCCAATTTGTTTTAACGCCACAAATTTCTTTAATGCATTAACACAATCTTTCGGAGGGCTTGATTTTAAAGCTAGAGTGAAGATACTGGCATCATATGAAACCAGACTAGCTCATCACAAAGGAGGCTAAATAACAGGAGTCATGTTTCACAGACGGGACGAGAAAGAGTTGACAGACAAAATGATGGCGGAGGAGAAAAAAAAACATGCATTGTTGAAAAAATAAAAGCCATTGCTGCATCATGCAAGCCACTGGAAATAGTGGGTTTCTGAGTGCAGTGGTGCCGTTGCCACATTCTGTGGGAAAGGCCCATAATGGCTCATTTCACCAGAACTGGTGACGGCGCGATGCATCTGACTGACGAAACTTAGACCAAGACTAGATAATACAGTTCTAAAATCAAATAGGGACGCACCAACCCGCCTTTTTAAGACCCGATACCCACAGCGATACCTGAGCTTTGGGTTTCGGCTGATATCGAGTACCAATCCGATACCAACTGTACGCCTCACTGTGTGGAAGTGACTGCTGTGTAAGGTAACATCAGGCCTGACTTAAACAATATTTTCTTAACTTGTAAAACAAAATGTAACAAATTTTTAAAATTTTATTCATACAAATTGATTTTTTGTTTATTACTAAAATAAACTGTACAACACAAACTTGGTAAAAAAAAATCCTCGAAATTAGTGTAAACCTTTTTAATGCAACAAAAAGAATCCAGTATATATTTTATATAGTATACAAACAAAGAATATAATCGTATAGATCGGATCCATTGTCACCGATATCCGATCTAGCTATCTGAGTCAGTACCAGCCTGATCTCCAATCCAGTATCGGTATCAGTGCTTCCCTAAAATGAAGATTCAGCAGTGGCATCGCCTATTTCTCACCTCAGATGTTTTCATAAATAGATTTTGGTGAATTGTTGAGATGAAATAACAGAAAGTTTACGAGCAGGTCACCATGTTGTTTCCTGTTTGAAGTGGCAGGGGGTATTCAGGGGTTTTCCACAAAAGGGATACGTCACAGCTTGAGCGGCTAGTTGAGCGTAGCGGCACGTGCCCTAGTGTCCTCGATGTGGTTGACATGTAGCATAACTGCGACTCTATGAGGGCGGTGAGAGTGAACCATAACAGTAAAGCTGTACAAACAAAGCAGTAGAGCAACACAGAGCCCTCGCTAAAATACTCAACAACAAAAAACATGTCGTCGCCCCTGCTGGGGCTATAATATCTGCTAAAAGCTGTACATAATCCACTCACAGAGATCTGACAGGGGCAGCTTCATTAATAAAAAGTTCAATCTGGGACGCTGCTTTGTCTATAAGGCGTAATTTTTTATTTAAACACCATGCAACTCAGTTTTACATCCTATAATGCATGAGAAGGCGTCAGTGCGCGTAGACTGAATTCACTGTACTGAGGTTACATTTAATGTGGCCAGTCAGCTATAACATGATGATGAAGAGTGAAGAGGGGCGATGGGATGAGCAGCAGCTTGTGTAAAGAGGGAAGAGATGGATTAGCGGGAAACAGAGAAGCCAGGGGGGGGTTGTGGGATGAGACGAGACACAAGATGGAGGAGGTGGCACCGGGATCCAAGAATCACAAAGAGAAAGGAAGCAGAGTGGAGTGAGGAGGCAGTGGCTGGGTCTATAATGTGGTGGACGCAGACAGCCCCGGAGGCTCCATGAGCGTTTGTGCAACGGCTAAAGACAGCTCACCACAGGATATTGCTGCCTCAGCTGGGCAGACCTGATATAACCTCCTCATACTTTTATATAGCAGAAGTGGTAGTGCAGTGAGTTAGTCCATTACTGTAATAACATGATGCAAGACCTACAGTTCCCACTAATCCTTGTGAAATTATTGGAGAATAGTCCAACGTTTCATTCGGTAGCCACCTCAAGATTTCAAAGATTTTGCTATTATTGTTTTTTCATTTTTAACCTTTCCTCATTAGATCAGTGGTTCTCAACCTGGGGGTTGGGACCCACAACAGGGTTGCGAGATAATTTCAGGGGGTCGGCTGATGGTTGCGGAGCAAAAACATAAAATAACATTAGACACATTAACAAGAATAAAACAACATCTTTTACACTGGAATGGTTTATACATTGCATCACCTATACCAGTGATATAATTTGCCTTTCCCGAATTTCCCTCCAGGGATTACTAAAGGTTCATCTTATCTTATCTTATCTTATCTTATCTTATCTTATCTTATCTTTGAATTAGAGCTGTCAAAGTTAACGCGATGGCAAATTCACAAATTCATTTTAACATCACTAATTTCTTTGACGCATTAACGCAACTTGTGATTTTTAGGATGTAGTGAGCTCCGTTTATACATTTGCATAAAGCACATATATCTGAATGTTAAATACTTGACAAATCTCTCTTTAAGGTACATAAGATAAGATAAGATGAACCTTTAGTAATCCCCGGAGGGAAATTCGGGATCATTTTGAACAGAAAAAATGTGCGACTAATAGTAAATAACTACAGACAATTACAAGGTTAATTGCGATTAAATATTTTAATATTTCAATCGATTGACAGCTCTAGTTTTTACATTACATCACCTGTACCAGTGATGTAATTTGCCTCAGATTAGATTTTATTGAGTGTGTCTGAGAGTCAAAGATTGCGTACACATGAGTTTCTGGTGAGGTATTTCTGGCGGGTCAGGGGAGGAGAAAAAGTCACAAAACACATCAGAAATCCACAGCGCCTGGAGCACATCATACAACACCTCAGTGCTAGCTGTTAAAACTAAACATAGCTGTGACCACAAACAAAGAATAACATTATTTACCCCACGTTTATTAACCAGAACATTCACGATAATCACTCAAAAACAGCAGGAGGAGGCGCGTAGACAGATGTTCACACCAAGTGGGCGGCTTGAAAACACCGAGCTGATTATTGTGGTGGGCCGCGACTCGGAAAGGTTGAGACTGAAGTCTGAGCATGCAACAAGAAATCTTTACCGACTTTGGACCCTGACCTCTGACCTCTTAGAGATTCCCTGATGAGGATCAATAAAGTGTTAGCTCCCCAGTTATAGAGAGCCTTGAATCATTGATCTTGGTATTGCATCAGTGGCACAATGTCACAGAACATTTGCCACCAGGCCTCAGGTAAATGATATGATGCTGTAACAAGAACTGACAGAGCTTGATGACGCCGTAACAACTGAGCAACTATTATTTGTGCTTCCCTCTCCACCTCGGTTACTACTTAATATTACTGCTAAATGCTAACCATTGATGTATCCTACAGAGCCCTACTTGTACAACTTGTCATGACATCATCTCACACTCGGTAATGAATGGAGTACAAAAACGCCTCTCTGTATCCGGCTCCACAGGAGGAGGTCTGTTAACCGAACCAAACAGATCAGCAGACAAACAGCAATCACAGCGACCACAAAAGCTGCTAGAAATATTCACATTTCAGGAAGAAATGTTCCACTAAATGTTTGTGGTTTGTTTTTGTTGCTCAATCTGCAGTAAAGTGCAGCTATAAAGCTCTGGGTGGGCAGCAGAGACATGACATATAATCTCACTACTCCTACTCTACGAGAGATGATAATCTGATTACTGGTGTCACAGAGCTGGAGCACAATCCTCTGACAGAAGAGGGGATTCCTTCTGTCAGGGAGGAATCATGTCAACGTCCCTCCGGCGTCAGGGCTCGGCTGTTGTTGATTTTCCCTAGATGTTGAGAAACACTCGGTCCCCTATCCCAGCGTCTACATCCCAGGGGTCTGTTGCTTGGTCGTGGTAGCGTGAGACTCGTAAACAGCACCATGTATGCTCGGCTGCGATTGGCTGCCGGAAGGGAGGTGGGTTTAGGGCGTGGAAAGGGATTTAAGGGATCGTGTGTTCATGTCAAAACAACTTCTATTCTGATGTTTGTTAACTCGGCATCTGAGCCGGGTAAAACTGGATCGTGAAGGCTGTCACACTAACCTCTCATTACCTCACCACACGTTTCTCACTCACATGAGTCTCTTTATTTCGATTTGTAATGGAAAAATACTGCAAACTCTCTTCATGCTGCCATGATTAACACAGCATGTAGCTCCCATTTAAATCCCAAATCTAAGGGCATTTTATGCAATGTAATCTACAATTCTATAAAAGTATATTATACTCCAATATCACAAATACGGTTGTTCCTAACTACTAATTTCCGTGATATTTAAAGAAAACTTTAAAGGTGCTAAATGCAAGATTGTGAGGATTTCTATTGTCTCTGCACAGCTCTCAGCGTGGCAACAGCTGAACCAGTGATTCGCAGCTAACAATAAAATTTTCTTAACTGAAAACCGACCCTTGTTAACCAGTTTTAACCGTTAACGGACAAGATTAGTGCCTCACATGCTGCGGTGCGCCAGCTGTAGTATATGAGCACAACAAACTGAGTCTCCAGTTCACCGTCAGGAGAGTTAATGTAGCAGCCACGGTGCTACGTTCACTGTCTCCAGTTCATTCCCCAGGAGCGTTAGCAGCCACGGTGCTGCGTTCACTGTCTCCAGTTCATTCCCCAGGAGCGTTAGCAGCCACGGTGCTGCGTTCACTGTCTCCAGTTCATTCCCCGGGAGCGTTAGCAGCCATGGTGCTGCGTTAACCGTCTCCAGTTCATTCCCCGGGAGCGTTAGCAGCCACAGTGCTGCGTTCACTGTCTCCAGTTCATTCCCCAGGAGCGTTAGCAGCCACGGTGCTGCGTTCACCGTCTCCAGTTCATTCCCCAGGAGCGTTAGCAGCCACGGTGCTGCGTTCACTGTCTCCAGTTCACCATCAGGAGAGTTACTGTAGCAGCCACGGTGCTGCGTTCAATGTCTCCAGTTCATTCCCCAGGAGCGTTAGCAGCCATGGTGCTGCGTTAACCGTCTCCAGTTCATTCCCCGGGAGCGTTAGCAGCCACGGTGCTGCGTTCACTGTCTCCAGTTCATTCCCCGGGAGTGTTAGCAGCCACGGTGCGTTAGCAGCCACGGTGCGTTAGCAGCCACGGTGCTGCGTTCACTGTCTCCAGTTCATTCCCCAGGAGCGTTAGCAGCCACGGTGCTGCGTTCACTGTCTCCAGTTCATTCCCCGGGAGCGTTAGCAGCCATGATGCTGTGTTAGTGTTGCAGACATGCAGCCTCTTTCCCAGTAAAAGTCTCCACCGCACATTTAGTTTAGTTTACCAGGTTGTCAGCTGTGTGTCTGCCCGGATTAACGATAGCAAATGTCTGATAAACACTTTGTGTTTGTGCGACGTTAGCAGCTGCTAGCGTTGCTGGTGGCTTCGTCCCTGCTGTAGCGTAACTCCAGCGAGTTTCCAACAGACCGTGTTTGTGTGTGGCGGCAATGAGTGTGGATTTATTAGTGGCATTATAGCTGTGAACGTAGCTGTAGCAGACAGTATCTGTACAGTTTAACAGTGAATAAATGCTACGAGCTACAACTCCTCCACTAAGATGAGAGCCAACTTCCTGTATCTGCACTGGCTATCTCTCAAGGTGGAGCACCTTTTCTCCTCTGTGTTTTTCTCAGCTTTTTAATTAATTAATATTAATATTTCTTTTAACTGTTTTAACCAATAGCGTTAATCTGTTAAAATGCCTAATATCGGTTATCGGTTAAATGGTTAATTATTAACATCCCTAGGTGCTAACAGCGCTAATAGTGAAAACAACAGTGAAAGTGCCGACAGAGCTAACAGTGTTAACCTGGGGGGAACCGGAGGGAGTGTGGGTGCTACACTTCTGCAATGATAACCTTGGTTTGAATGCAGTTATTGTCTGTAACCACACGCTCACACGCACGAACATGCACTAAAAAATGTGTTTTAAATGCCACTCAAATCAGTGTCCAACGCCTCCCTCTTCTGTAATGTGGTGGTCACCAAGTAACACATGCGCAATACTTGACTAGCGGCTAGTTTGGCCGCCCTCCTTATATAGGGGATATCCGGGGGGAGGCCGGGGGGGGAGGGGGGGGGGGGAGGGCAAAAAAAAAAAAAGGACCAAAACACAAAGCAAGAGAGCGGAGCTGGAGCGGAGTCCGAAGAGTTTGGTTTGGTTGACCAATCATAACAGAGAACAAGCTAACAGAGGGTGAAAAGAGCTGCTGCAGCACAGCCAGTATGAGAAAAATAAAGCATTTTTTGAACATTAAAGCATGTAAACATGCTCAATTAGAAACCCAAAATACAAGTATGAACCTGAAAATGAGCATAATAGGTCCTCTTTAAATATGAAGCTTAACCGACAACTTTTTCTAGCTTTCATTGGCATCTTCATGTTCTGTCAGATTACCCACAATCCACTGGTTTTTGAAGACAGAAATGGAGGCTCAAAAGAGTATTTTACATAATCATAGTGGCCAATTTATTAGGTACACCAAACTAGAAATAATGCAGTCTAATAAACATCCCAGCACTAAATCATAGCTTCATGAAGGTTATATTGTTCAGCTATTATTAGTTTGTGATGCTGTTGAATTACATTGTGTTGTACAGAACTGAGTGTTTATACTGTATATTGTTGATAGACACACCCTGCTATCTGTGCAGAGCTGAACTGGCTAATGATATACCACACTGGCTACATCCAAGTTGAAGAAAGTGCAAATCTGGACCGTTTGCAGTGACTGTTTCATTGCCCAGAATCAGAGTTTAGTACGGCGGCTCTTTCAGCGCTGTAGAGGCATCTTATATGAAAGAGTGTCTTTGTCTGAGACTGTGTGGGTCTGAGCTTTACAGCGACAAAGAGCTTTGTCTCCCCGTCAGCATCTCGCTTCCTCCTACACCTCATACCTCCACGATGAGCTGATACGCAGCACCACGTTAATATTTAATAAGCAGATTTTGAACAGGCAACCCCCCCACCCCCACCCCCAAAGTAATCTGCATCACTCTGTACCAGATACTTGCTAGAAGTGTCTGTACTGTATGTAAATGAGCACAGACTTCTTTCTGCTTTCCCTCTCAGACTTCACTGGCATCAAAGACGAGCACGATCAAAGAGCTGCACTGAAATGTTGTGGAAAATTTCTGACTCCGCACAATGTGGCTGTGTGAACAAGGGAATAGATGCACCCCTTCAACTGAAGCATTCAAACAATAAACAATAACTGTATACTGCTACTGCCCCAAAAAATATGTACGTATTGTGATTACAGGTGCTTGCAGATAGAAATAATCAGATGATTACATCTTCCCTCCCAAATAAAAAAAGAGTTGAATCTCACTCAACTGTCTCTCCCAGCACCCTTACAGTCAAGATGGCAGCGAAGATAACAAAAACAGGGACTTATTTGTCTTGTATTGTGCTCAAATTTAGTGAACCATAACATGTCAGGTATTGAATTAATGTGCAGATGCTACGGTTCAAAATGAGGCCAAACTTTTCTATGGAAAATGGAAAATGGTCAGCAGTCAATGATGGTATAAAACTGTTAAATAGATTGTTTAGTTGGGCATATATCATGGCTAGTTAGCAATACAACCCAAAGTTCTGCTAAAGATCTGTATCTCTTTATCTGTGGTTAGACGTTACTGACAACCCAGAAATCTATCCAGTGATATCTCTGCCTCTTTTACTGCTAACGAAAAGAGAAATGGACCGATGGAAAGCTGACGATCTTGCCATTTGATAGGCTAGGTTTGGTTTTCTGTGACCATGCTCCTTTTATTTGTTTTCCACGTTTTACAAGGTTAAAAGCTTTAAAAAATACCCTCGAAAAAATGGCGTCCTGTCATCACAGGGATGATAGAAAATCAGTTAATTTAATTTACCATCAGTACCTCCAGGGAACGCATTTTATTTTTATTTTTTCTCGCAATACCGATTTCAAAACAGTGGAAGTGCCATATTTATATTACGATGCGTTCAGGCTCTATTAAGTAAAAAATAGTATTGGGTAAAGTCTGACGTTATCATGACGTGATTAAATGTATTCATATAAAATGTAGGTTTAGTGAGAACCTTTAATAAATCCAGTTGTTTGAAGGAGATGTTTTCACAGCAGAGTGTATAATGAAGCACATTGTATTTATTGTATTATTTTAGTTTTTTTTACTGTGGTATCGAGTGTATATCCAGTGGAATTTCACTGGTAATGGTATGGATATTACATTTCTGGTGTTGTGACATCCCTAGTGGATCCTTAATTTATCTGCAGTCTTCTTTTACCATTAATTTTTGCTTGCTTACGTCCCTTTTTCATCCATAAACACTGTTTTATTACAAAAATGTGCTGATGAGCGAACACCAAAGCAAACCAGACTTTACCATGAATACACTGAACAGTTATAAAGACTTTCCGATACCCGTCTCGCACTCCTTGTTCCTGTCCGGTCAGCACTGGGGCCTTGAGCCACTGACCGTCTGCTGACCTTCAGCAGCTATCAGCCGCTCTACGTCCGCCTCCACATCTCCCTCTCTCCGTCGCCCCAGGATGTCACATGTGCAGCCCACAATCAGGTCAGCGTCTTGGATACTGTGTGCGTGTCCGCTCAGCTTGAGGAGTAAAGTGATGGCACCAGCCGTGACAAGTCAAGCAGGGGACAGGAAATGTGCAACCCTCTGCATTCACAGTTAGATGACAGCGTATGTCTGCGTGAGAGATTTTAAATCATCCGACAAAATCGCGTTAACGTGTCGGGAACGTTTTCTCAGATCAGCGCCCTTCATGTCCCACATTATCTAAATCAAACTGCTGCCAGGATCTCGACTTTACGGCAGACGCAAAAAGGTTCCACCTCTTTCAAAAGGACACACAAGGTCACATGAGATTAGACAATCAGCCGCCCATCACGTCTCACTTATTCATTTTCTCGTGGAGCAGTTAAAGCTCCCCGCTAAGAGGAATGTAGGACAGAGAGACCAGATGGATACAAAGGGGAGAGCTGCTGCAAAACAGACAGAAAACAGGACACAACAGTAAAAACCAGGCTGTTCACATACACCGTTCGTAGCTATACCCACGAAAAGCGATACACTATAATTCGTATATTTACCACGAAATCAATTTGTATGTAATCAACAGGAGGTCGGGTGGGTCAAAAAACACTAGACTTGCTGTATGTGTCCTGTGTGAAACCAGACGTCAACATTGATTTATTGCCAATAATGCCACTTCCAGAGTTATTTTAACTCAAACCATGATCTTTTCCTAAACCTAACCAAGCAGTTCTGTTGCCTACAACAAGTTGTTTCCTGTGACGACAGTTTATTTTGAAAAGACTGGAGCGGAAATTGACTGTGCATCATGTGTTGCTGGATATTCGTAGGAAAACAATGAGGAATAACATTTCGTAAGATATATGAACCATCGTATGAGGATACATTATCAAAAACAGTTATTCAGCCTCTTGTCTTTGCTGATAATTCAAAATCAGAAGTGAATATTTTTCTCTATTTTTCTCTATTTAGCCTTTATTAATTTTTTACTTATTCTTTTTTATTTTCATTTCTACTTTCTAACTTTATTTATCATTTCTTATTTTTTAATTTTATTTATTCTTTTCTATATTTTCCTCCTTTATCCTGTGTAAGTATAAACACACATGTTATTTTTGTAACATGTGACTGTACTGTACGACTGTACTTGTTCAAAGGAAATTTTAACAAAAGACAAGCAATTTTAATAAAAATGTCTGAATAAAATCAAATTTAAACTCAACACAGACAGTCAGCCTTGAACAAATCCTTCCCTTTCGTGTACAAAACTGGGGCATGATAAGCATTGTGAGGCCTTCACAAAGGATTCGAAAATGTTTATTTTCTGCAGGCGCTGTTTTTCATTTAGTTTTGCAGTTCAGTCTGTGTCTCAGGTCTCAGCCTGTACCAGGGCTGCGATATTACAGTAGTCACGCTGTCCTCGCTCCCATTGTCACAGTGACAAAGCTGCAGATTTATAGGACCAGCGGGGAGATGGCAAAACCACAACTGCATTCAAGAAGTCAGAAGCTGCTCTGACTGGGATGTGGTGAGAATGGGAAGTGCTGAGCGCCTCGTTATATAAAGCTTCAACCCGATAACAGTGATTCTGCAGAAATGAGGCTTTTGATCTCACGTCTATCTGCAGCACAGAGACGACTGAATGTAGATGAGTGAGTGTTTTATAGCGTATAGACGAGTCTGCAGTGTTGTTTTCACACTAATTTACACTGTAAGCCAGAGATGTTAATTAACAATCCTTTGAATCTAAGGTTTCAATTAGCATTTTGTCAAAACCAAATCCTTAAGAAGTAAGGTTGGGTGATATTCAATATACATATTTAGCGTCTTTCAATGGAACACATTTACGAGACGTGATGAAATGTGATTAAATCATATAACGTGACACAATTATGTTGTCTAAATTGATAATAACAACCACATACTAACATAAATCTCTCAGAAAATTTGAATTCATAACAAATCTTCTTATGGGAATACCCCAGTGCAGTTAAATCAAACTATTGTCTTAATCTGATTACTCTGTATTTATGTGCATGTGAGTAGCTGGAAGTATTTGTCCATTTTTTTTCTCTAGAAATTTGCTTAATTTTCCAGTTTTTAATTCACACAAGAGTATGTGATTATTTCATATAGACTATATTTATTGAACTACCAGAAAACATGCCACATTGTAATATACAGTATATCATTATTGAGACATGAAATGACCTATAACGAGATAGAAGATTTTAGTCATATTGCCAATTAAAATATTTGAGAGCTAACACTAAAACTAGAGATGCTGATTTTCTCCAATTCACTATCTAGGAGCGTTAGCAGCGGCGGTGCTGCGTTCAGTGTCTCCAGTTCACCGTCCGGGAGCGTTAGCGGCCGCGGTGCTGCTTTCAGTGTCTCCAGTTCACCGTCCGGGAGCGTTAGCGGCCGTGGTGCTGCGTTCAGTGTCTCCAGTTCACCGTCCGGGAGCGTTAGCGGCCACGGTGCTGCGTTCACTGTCTCCAGTTCACCGTCCGGGAGCGTTAGCAGTCACGGTGCTGCGTTCACTGTCTCCAGTTCACCGTCCGGGAGCGTTAGCAGTCACGGTGCTGCGTTCACTGTCTCCAGTTCACCGTCCGGGAGCGTTAGCAGCCGCGGTGCTGCTTTCAGTGTCTCCAGTTCACCGTCCGGGAGCGTTAGCAGCAGCGGTGCTGCGTTCACTGTCTCCAGTTCACCGTCCGGGAGCGTTAGCAGCCACGGTGCTGCGTTCACTGTCTCCAGTTCACCGTCTGGGAGCGTTAGCAGCCACGGTGCTGTGTTCACTGTCTCCAGTTCACCGTCTCCAGTTCACCGTCTGGGAGTGTTAGCAGCCACGGTGCTGTGTTCACTGTCTCCAGTTCACCGTCCGGGAGCGTTAGCAGCCACAGTGCTGCGTTCACTGTCTCCAGTTCACCGTCCGGGAGTGTTAGCAGCCACGGTGCTGCGTTCACTGTCTCCAGTTCACCGTCTGGGAGTGTTAGCAGCCACGGTGCTGCGTTCACTGTCTCCAGTTCACCGTCTGGGAGCGTTAGCAGCCACGGTGCTGTGTTCACTGTCTCCAGTTCACCGTCTGGGAGTGTTAGCAGCCACGGTGCTGTGTTCACTGTCTCCAGTTCACCGTCTGGGAGTGTTAGCAGCCACGGTGCTGCGTTCACTGTCTCCAGTTCACCGTCTGGGAGTGTTAACAGCCACGGTGCTGTGTTCACTGTCTCCAGTTCACCGTCTGGGAGTGTTAGCAGCCACGGTGCTGCGTTCACTGTCTCCAGTTCACCGTCTGGGAGCGTTAGCAGCCACGGTGCTGTGTTCACTGTCTCCAGTTCACCGTCTGGGAGCGTTAGCAGCCACGGTACTGTGTTCACTGTCTCCAGTTCACCGTCTCCAGTTCACCGTCTGGGAGTGTTAGCAGCCACGGTGCTGCGTTCACTGTCTCCAGTTCACCGTCTGGGAGCGTTAGCAGCCACGGTGCTGTGTTCACTGTCTCCAGTTCACCGTCTGGGAGTGTTAGCAGCCACGGTGCTGCGTTCACTGTCTCCAGTTCACCGTCTGGGAGTGTTAACAGCCACGGTGCTGTGTTCACTGTCTCCAGTTCACCGTCTGGGAGTGTTAGCAGCCACGGTGCTGTGTGTAGTGTCGCGGACATGCAGCCACTTTGGATCAAGCCTTTCTCCTTAAAGTGACGAGCCACTCCTCTACATTTTTCACAGCTTTTTAGTTAATTATTGATATTTCTTTTAACCCTTTAACCGATAGTGTTAATTGGTTAAAAAAAAAAAGAAAGAAATTTCGGGGGGAAATTTTAAGGGGGGGGGGGGGAAATGCTTAATGTCAGTTATCGGTTAAACAGTTAATTATTAACATACATAACTAAAACAATAACATTTTTTAATACCTTGGTTCATTTATCTACAAAAAGTTGCTCCAATAATCTTCAGTAAGAGATGATTTCTCTTTAAATCACCAAATCATCTTTTTATAGGCGATATATGAGACTATTTCCTTGACCCACACTCACAGTGAATCACGCATTGTCATTTATTTCCAATAATCCATCCATCCATTATCCTATTCAGGGTCACATGGGGGGTGGAGCTGATCCCAGCTGACAGTGGGTGAAGGCCGGACAGGTCGCTAGACTATCACAGACCTTACACATAAAGACAGACAACCATCCACGCTACCATTCACACCGGACAATTTACAGTCTATTTCCAATACTGTCATTAGGTATTTAGGAGATAAAACTCCAAATTGACCATCAAATACTTAAAAGTAATGCTGGATATTGTTTCAAATGTTCCAATACATTGTCCTTAGCTTGAATATAGCCCTATTCACTAAACCCCTTTTAAAATCAAACTTGCTGTCAAAGTTAACGCATTAATACAAATTTGTTTCAACGATTGCTAACAATTATTATTATTCTGTTGCTTGACTAACTGATTAATCAGCAGCACCAATCAGCATCCATCTCTCCTTGAGTCAGAGCATCACTCTGCTGTCAACACTGAGCATTAACTCCATCCTTCGTCCTTGTCGAACCATCAACCTTCCACCGCCCTTTAAACACGCGCACACACTTCAGCCAATCAAACATTCTTGTGTTTCAACTGAGTGGAAAGAAACGGCACAAGGTCAGGTTTTATCTGCATAACTACATCGGTGTGTTTACTCGTTTTCTTGCTCAACCTCTTAAGGCACAGGAGATAAGACAGAGCTGACTTTTAAAACATTTACAGGGTAAAATGAGAAGAGAGAGATTCATTTTACTGCCTTTACTGACATTTAATGAGCATTTTCATTGTTTTTGTTTCATTTATGAGTGAAATATCTCCGTTAATCAAGCCGTATGTGAGTAGTCGGTTTTCTCCAATACAAGTGTGAAGCAGTTCAGTTTAATCAGGAAAGACGATGTGGCCATATTTTATCACACCTCAGCTCTGACCTGGTTCTCCTCTACTGTTAGAGGTTAAAACTGCATAACATACCAACATAAATCATTATCAGGCTCTGTTATCACCACCGTATTCCCTGTTCTGGCTTTTCTACTCAAACACGAGAAGTTATTTCACCATTTCAGTCATTTATCGTCCATCTAATCATTGTTTCTGAGGAGAGTTGTGCTCCTTTTAGAGGACGAATGTGGGAGAGAGTCACGACCACAGCTCATGCACCACAGCTTAATTAATAAACAGAGCACAAAAGTTAATTATACTTAGCTCAGGTGGGAATAATTCAAATTGTGTCAAATATTTGTGCTTCCTTTCGCATTAATCTTTAGAATAATTCAGGCTTCATTTAATAAAATTGAATTTTTATGCCTGAATAAAATATGACATTGCATGTTGGGTAAAGTTTTATCCTGTGGTGATCCTCATCATAGCGGGGAGGATAGGTGTCGTCATTTCTAATAAATCAAACAGACCCCAGATCAGAAGGGGATCCAGGTTTATTGGAGTCCTATAGAGCAGCACGCTCTGCACACAAAATTAGATTGTGCAGTTGATATGTAAAGCTTGTAATTCTTCTGTCTTGTGTTTAAAAGCATTCTTAATGCTTCAACAGCTCCCTAGTAGTCTGCATAATGTCCGATTGTGTGAATAGAGCCGGTCACTGTCACGGTGATCGACTTTCCACGTGACCGCAAGAATCAGCCCGTTCGCACACATGGCATATGAATATTTATACGCCATGTCTGACTGCAGTGTAAACGCATCTGTGAGCTAGTGCCGCAGAATAAAAAGTGAGAAAGTCTGCTTATAGCGAGCAGATGGATGGGTCCAACAAACACAGGGCTGTCAACCAGGAGGCCGGTATCTGAGACCGGTGATTTTTTTTTTTGTAGATTATATTAGTGACGTTTGTGACATGTTTTCCATACAGATGTTATGTTGTTTCCGTACTTATTTTGGGTAGTTTACATACTCATTTTAAGATCAACCGTGATGTTTTTCCTAAACCTCACAAAGTCTTTTTTTTTTTGCTGTACTGCACACAAATAACATGCAAAAATCCAAATATGGTCCTCATGACAAGCAGAATGTCCATGTAATGTTGTGCTATTTATAGGCCTCCACATGACACCAGGTGGTTAAGAATATAAACATCTGAGGGTGAAGAAGTAGTTTCATTTGCACAAAGATGGCGACGAAAATGTCGACCTGGAGTAGGGCTGAACTAAAAATGCTTCAAAGCTTCGACCGTTGCCATGGTAATCGACCTCCAAATCAGTATCTGAATGCTTTGTTTTTGTTTTTTATAGATATGTAATAATAAAGCATAAATCTAGGGATGTTAATAATTATCTGATAACCGACATTAAGCGTTTTAACCGATGAATGGTATTGATTATAACTGTTAAAAGAAATATTAAGAATTAATTCAAAAGAAATGCAGAGGAGCATATTGTCGTTTTAAGGAAAAAAGCTGGTCCACCTTAAGAGAGAGTCGGCTGCAGCTGAGGAGTTGTAGCTTGTAACCTCGTGGCATTTATTCACCGACAAATAAACTGTACACACACTGTCTTCTACAGCTACGTTCACAGATATAACACCACCCACAAACCCACACTCACCGCCGCCACACACAGTCTGTCGGAAACTCGCTGAAGGTACACTACAGTGGGCACGAATCCACGACAACGCTAGCAGCTGTTAACATAGTGCAAACACACACCGTTTGTCGTACAGTCGCTATCGTTAATCCGGACAGACACACAGCTGACAACAGTTAACCGTTTAAACCGATAACGTTGATCGGTTAAAATGCTTAATGTCGGTAAACGATTCAAGGGTTAATTTCTTAACATCCCTACCCCCATCCTTTAAGTTCAAACTGCGCCTATGGAGAACGGACGATAAAAAGGGTTCATACGAGAAAACGGCTCTTCTCTCCTGCTGCAGCAACAACATGGAGGAAAACTCCCTCACACCAAACATCTTTACATAACCTCACAGCTATTGCTTTGATTCAGAAACCTTACAGCTCCCATAAAGTGCTGAGTCACGACTGCAGGAAATCTATATGAATCATCATCTCACCTCTCTCTGCTCTCAGGGATTGACTGATAAACTGCTTACCATACTCATATTCATGTCACATTCATACTGTCAGAAACGAAGCCTCCTCAATGAACACAAACATCCCACTTATAAACTCCTGAGCGACGTCTCCTTTCCAACAGAAAGATGCTCGTTGAACGTTGACCCAGTCCCGGTGTCCGGCCTTGCAGACTCACAGACTCTGGGTTTTTCCCACGGTGAGAAAAGCAAGTTATTAAAGGCTCTTTATGCATATTTTCCACCAGTCTGCGGTCAGCGGTGGAATGTAATGGAAAGCGCATTTAGTCAATTGGGGCACTTAAAATCATTTTGAGGTGCTTGTTCTTGAGTAAGGTTTCCATTAGAGCTGTCAAAGTTAACTCACTAATAACACATTAACCAAAACTCATCTTAACGGCACTAATTTCTTTCACACTGTAACACAACTTATGCTTTTCAGGTTGTCGCAGGCTCAGTTTTAAAGTCAGAGTGAAGATACTGGTGTCATATGAAACTAGAAAACCTAATAAATCCATTGGTATCAACCCTGTCATGTTAGATTGTAGGGAAGGAGGAAATAACGCTCCAAAGTTAGGCTAAATTATGGCAAGTAAAACTGGCATTTCCATTCTCAAAGGGACCTCTGACCTCAAATTATGTGAATGTAAATGGTTTCTATAGGTACCCACGCACAACATAATCTTGCTATACCCATGTGTACTGATATTTTCTTACACCCCTAATGATAATCATACACTTTGGGTGCATAGTCTGATAGTCTGTGGATTATGTAGCCAATAGATAAGACATATTATAATAAAATGCAGTTGTACAGACTAAACACAGTAGAGCACACTGTCTGTTTCCTCGCTGCGAGGCAGAGAAGTGCTCACGTCTGCCTGTCTATTCACATGAGGAGAGCAGAGACCCCGTGGATCCGACCAGGATGTCACAGGATTGAGTAGGCGGCCCTTAATGTGGCCCAGGACAGATGCACATACACACTGCTAAAAGAATGTGGCCATATGTGGTGCACAGCACCTCCGAATGTGGTCTGAGCGACCTGTTCAGACCTGCTATTAACATGAGTCCTCAGTGATTGGATGTACAGGTGTGAACGCACTCAAGATGCAGTGAGATTGGATCTTTAAGACCACATTCAGGGGTGATCTGGGCCACATATAACCACATTCTTCTACCAGTGTGTACGTGAAAGTGTCCTGGGCCACATCCAGGCAAGTGCTCATCTGCGTTGCAGCATGGAAACGGCTTCTTTGCTCTACTGTCTTCTGTTGGTACATCTGTATTTTAATCAAATATACCTTATCTATAGGCTACATAGTCTGCAGACTGTCAGACTGGGAACAGGAAGTGCATTATTATCATACCGTTGGAGATGTGTCAGTGATTTTGTTCTGCTGGTTTGCATGGAGCTGACACCCACCCGCCCAGCTGCCTACTTGTTCCCCCTCCTTCCTGCTCTCTGAAGCTCTGTAGTCCTCTGTTGTCTGGCAAAGACAGTGGTGCCAGTGGTTTGGAGGTCCTCAGGGACCGCCAGTCCAATTACCTTATATTCTGATATTATGAAAATGTTAACGGGCTGCACAGTGGTAGTATGAATCCAGCTCAGGGCCCTTCTGTGTTTGCATGTTCTCCCTGTGTTTTTCTCTGTGTTCTCCAGCTTCCTCCCACAGTGAATGGTTGTCTGTCTCCATGTGTCCTGCGATGGACTGCTGACCTGTCCTGGGTGAACCCTTCCTTCGCCTAATACCAGCTGGGATCGGCTCCAGCCCCCCATGACCCCTAATGGGATAAGCAGTTGCAGATGGATGGATAGAAAAAAGTCAATAAAATGCCCAAATTCACCATATTATTACTACATATTACAACATTCCTGTAGCATTACGTCACGTCTGCTGTATTAGCTATGTGTTTACTGCGTGTTTATTTGCATACAGAGTGGGTAACTGAGATCGGATGACAATGTGGAGATGCATTCTAATGTCAGGTGTGAACAGACACACTTAAAGCTGTCTACTTGTGATGTGATCACTGAGGACCAAGTTAATGCCAGGTCCGAGCAGGCCCTCTGTTTCATCCACAAACAAATCCACTACTTTGGTACCAAATGAAATGAAGAAATGAAGCAGGGAGGAGACGGTTTACAAAACAAGAATTTTGCAATTGGTCTATTTTGTTTCCAGGCCAGTTCTTGGAAAAGGAGCAGCTGTTCTGACCAGGCTGCTAAAAAGATGTGTGTGTTTGCCTCAACCTGAAACTGGCCGCCTTCCCCTTTCCTTAAAAACATACAATTGACTGTGTTCTTTGAGAAGCTTCTGGCACAGTCTGCCCGAGTCTTAAAGTTCTCCATAAAGCGGGGTAATTTCTGCCCACTGGATTACCCAATTCACGCTTGTAATTCCACACACATTGCTTCCTTCATTGCTACTACAAACCCAGCCGATGAGCAATGTGAGCTACAAGCGACCACACCCCCCTTCTGCATGTTACTGCAGCACAGCTACAGCAAACGGGGTGACTCAGGGTAAAAGCTCAAAAGACTTGGCAAACGGTGCCAAGTCTTACTGAGCGTTTGCCACAGTAGCCCGCCAGCAAGCAGCTAAAAGCTCGCTCTGAGCGCGGCAGCGGCGTGCTCGTGCATGATGGCACTAACATTAGCTCGTAACACTCCCATTACTGGAGGCAAGAGAAAGAAAAACAACATTGTCGAGCAGAAGAAACCACTTAAGAGGGGGTGTGAGTAGTCTCTCTCGCAGCTATTGTTGCGTTTATAGGCCTCAATTAGTCAAGTGGCTGATATGCTTGTTAAAGAAGCCTCATGTGGAGCCAGGCTAAAAGGAATATGACGGTGACGGAGCAGGAAACAGTTGTGTTTGTCATGCAGCGTTTATCTTAAGCTGAAAAGTGAACCTGAGCTGGCTCTTCAGCACGTGTGCAAACAAAAGCCTGTTGGCAGACATGCATGGAGACGGCAAACTGCTTTTTCTGTGCCTGTTGCTGTTATGTAAGCTAACAGACAAAGCTCAATAGGAGTGTCTGTGAAAGCACCACGTGGGGGGTTAGTGTGTTTATCTAACCCTCCGCTACCTGTCCACACCTTCTGCATATGAAATCATGAGCTGTTGTTATCACTAGAGACGAAGACAGATGACAAACAGCCCTGTCGCTTCACGCTTATGGCCAAAATGATAATCACAATTATTTTGATCAATACTGAGATCATAATTATTAGTATGATTAATTGATTTTAGGGATAAAGTTGATAAACAGAATGCTGCTTTCACTAAATTCTAACTGTCAAAATTTACAGTATCTACAGTATAGCAGTTATTTGTATTAAAACAAAATTCAGATGCTTAGGAAATAAATGATTTTTATTTAAATATCTGCTTTGATTGAAAAAAAACAAAACATTAGGAAGTTAAACAGGTCATAATTCCTTCTCTAATATCTCTATTTTACATTGCTGTGAAAACATCTCCTTCAAACAACTGGATTTATTCAAGTTTCTCACCAAAAGCTACATTTTACAAGGTTACATTTGAACGCATCATGATAGCGTTATAATTTACTACCTGAAGCGCCTGATTTATGCAGCACAGTTTTTTATGAGCGGAGCATTTCAAATGTCAATATCTCACTCAATCATTAATTGTGGGAAGCCAAAATTGTAATTTTAATTGATATTTGATTAACTGTGCAGTCCTAGTTCCCATTCAACTTAACTGCATTTTTACTTTTTTTTTTTTTTTTAAAGGTCAGCTTATTCATCAGCTTGTCACGGATCAGCTTGTCACGGATTACATTTGTCTTGAACGTATCCCAAATAGTCAGCGGACAGCGAGTGACATCATTCAACAAGCAATGTGCAGAGTAGGTGATGTAGTATATACAGTAGAATAATAACGTTACTGAAAGTTACATGGTATAATAACGAGTATAACAAGGGAGATAGTCCACTGGGATAGACCGCTATTCGTGTCCTGTGCTAAACTAAAATTAAACATTCACAAACAGTCATTTTAAGCCAAACCATGATGTTTTTTTCTCTTTTTTATTAAACCTAACTCAGTAGTTTTGTTGCCCAAACCTAAGGAAGTTACTCTTCCCTCGAAACATAATCGAGAATGCAGTTTAGATGTATGAGAACATCATTTTCAGGAAGATAGGGTTGATAAATTACGATCCAGGGAGTTCAGCTTGAGCAACAGATGCATGACTTTGAGGGTTTATTAGAAACCAACTACAATACTATGAAAACTTACAACTCACGGTCGCAAACATTTTATTGTTCGTCATGATCATGAGGTAAACTGGAAATTCTGCGGACATGACCTGTGTCAGCTACAGCCCCGATCCTCCCTGAGCAGCAGGGGGGGCTTTAAATCATCGGCCCCATATTTAATTCATCAGCCGTCGTCCTGACTGATGGCTGCTGGGACTGGATGCACTTCTAATTCAACTCCTGCATGAGAGTAACCTGCTTTCCTTTCAGCCGCCTGAGCTGCATAAACAACACATTCAAATTCTGAATGCAAATTGGGTCGCGACTGACACGTGAGCACAAAAGTAGATTTATGAGGAGGAGGAAGTCTGATTTCAGCTCCACAACGAAGACGTTATTTCAGGTCAAGAGGAGAAGAGCTGTAGGTACACGGCGAGGCCTCGAGCAACAACACTGGAATAAACATGCTCAGGAATTGAGGGTTTTGTCCATATTTGACTGTATGTTTTACTTACGAATGTGTGTTCTTACTGCATCTTCATTGTCATCACATCAGAGAGAAGTGGTTTGCATTAATTGACAAATAAATTGAAAGAAATCTAGATTGAATTTAAAAAATTAATAAAAAGTGGAGCCTTAAAAACCTGTCTACACACCCCTGCAAAAAAAATGAATAGCTTAACATACAGTAAATAAATAAATGCCTTAGAATAAAAACTTCCCTACACGTTTAAACCTTAAATATGAATGGCATGTTTCTCCAGAAAGTCTGATCGTCGCTACGTCCTTTTTCATGTGTATATTTGACACACACACAAAGATATTTGGCTCCAAAGGTCAAGATAGGAGCTGACTGTGTTGAAGTGCATTGGCATGAATCACCAGTATGAGACCTGCACATGCAAAGATTTCCTATCAGCTGGTAGTGAGGAAACTCTGTTTGAAGCTTTAAAAGTGTGTGAAAAACTCAGTGGTATCCCTCCTTTATTGATACTTAAACCAGTCTTTGCAGAGACAGATAGTCATGTTTACAGAGGCTTTATGCAACCTATTCTCACCCATCTGAATTAGTGGTGTAGTGCTCTTGGATCAAAAGTCACATATAACACCTGGGCAGATGTAAGAAGGTGGAGGACCTTGGCCTCTGCTGGAAAGCAGGGTGAGGGTGAAACAATAACAACCATAACTGTTCCTTTAATGTCTTTACAGTCTCTTTGACCTGTGCAGCAACACATCATATCAGCACTCAGTGTGGATAGTGGAAGGCTTCACTGAGCTTCACATCATAATACAAGACTGAGCCCAAAACTATTATTATAACCTAGTGTGTGTGCATCAGCATCACAAGACAAAGCTCTGCATGTGTACAGGAAAATCCCTTTGGTTGTGTTTCCACTGGTGTACATCAGAGGTTTGTATATATATTCATGTATATTATTAACGGGCGCGTACAGATGGCTGGCTCACTTCCTTCTTAAAAGTAAAGTTCATGGTATAAATGAAATCACAAACTGTATATGTACTGTATATCATTAGACAGTTTATGGTATGCTTTTTTTAAACTTGTTGCACCTGTGGCCACATCCTATAGGGACGTAAGGGTGTTTTCCTTTGGATGATAAAGAGATAATGTTAGTTAATACAATACCTGAATTTCCATAACGATACTAAAATGACATTTGAGCATATTTTTATGCTAAATGCAGCACCTGTGAGGGTTTCTGGACAATATTGTTGTCATTGTTTTATGTTGTTAATTGATTTCTAACAATAAATGTATATATACAATCACATAAAGCAGCATTGCCCACTCCCATGTTGATAAGAGTATTAAATTCTTGACAAAGCTCCCTTTAAGGTACATTTTGAACAGATAAAAAATATGATTAATTTGCAATTTAATATTTTAATCGATTCACTGCGCTAGTTTTAATACATGCAGCTATAGAGGACCTATTATGCGTTTGTGTTTTTTCTCTTTTCTTTAGTGTGATATACAGTATTTTGTGTGTGTAAAAGGTCTGCAAAGTTACAAAGCCCAAAGTCCGCCTCGCTTGAAGTCCCGCCTTTTCTTCCGTAACGTAACATATTTGCATAATACCTGCCTAGCAGCTAGTTTGGTACGCCCTCAAACAAAGCTAGTTAGAGCGGAGCTGGACAGGAGTCCAAAGGGTTTGGTTCGGTTGCCCAATCACAACTGAGTGGGCCAGCTGACCTATCAAAGCAGACTTGCTTTTTTACATAACCTATTCACAAGGTTACGTAATTACGCTCCATTGGCGCTCTTCTGAAAATATCTCTGATGGGATATCCCACTGTTTAAGTTAAAGACCTAGAAATACAAAGTACAGCGTCTGAGTTCCCCACAGTAGTAGTAGATGCTGGTAAACGAAGAGAGATGAATAATGATGGCACTATAAAGTTTGAATTATGCAAATCCAAGTGGTGCTGTTAATACTTCTGTTTCTGTGATAATTGCCAGAATCCTCATGAATTCAAGGATACAGGAAATATGAAAACTGGGGTTTGTTCTACAAATATGCTGACATTTAACCAGTCATTTCACAGTCATTACAAAAAAAATATGATTCTAGGAAACTGTCGTCTTTGGAAGATTTTGCCGACTGTGTGTGAAGCATGCTTGAGTAAGCGCGAGGCTTTGCTCAGAGGCATACGTCATGTGACGTGAACCTCTATGACAGCTCCGTGAAGTCCTGCAGACATGTCAGCCATTCCTAGAGGGTTCCTTTTCACGCCAGCTTTCCCGTCCGACGGGCAGAAAATCCGGGTAGCTCCATTTCACACAGCTGGAGTGGAAAACGCTGACAGATACCTCTCTGTGTATCCCATCAGATCTGATGACTCCCCGGAGGCCTCGCTGGCCCGACCTGCTCACATTTCACACCCAGGTGACGGGATCCCTCAAGATCACATGATAAACGTCTTCTTCAGCTACAGATCAAAACATGGAAGTGCTCCCAGGCCAAAAAGTGCAGATATACGAGCATGTCTGTTTGATTGAGGCCTGTTAATGATGAAACCTAATAGGCTAAACACCACCTGTTCAGCTCACAACACAGCTCTAAGCTACTGAGTTCACAATGTGAACAGAAGACCTTTTCTTAGCATGCAGCAGGTTTTTGTGATGTTTCTGTCCATGCAGCACGACAGAAACAGCAGCTTATAGCAGGAAAAGAAAAACAGATCAGACAATAGACTTGGGTAAATGTCAGCGTATATGAGATTTGAGAACTAAAAGCAAGAGCTTCTTTCATGGCAAATATTACACGTCATACGAGAAAAAATATACGACGGACAACACAACAATACAAACAAAAGTTATGTTTAAAGTCACTGTTTCTAACCAAAAAGCATCATGATTATCCTTCAGATCTCACACATTTCTTCCACATAAAACACTTGCGAGGCCACTTTTTAAATGGCTTATTTTAAATTGTCTACATTATTTGCATCAATGCTCGGTAGCTTGCCGTCTTTGTGCCGAGTGGGAAAGAAATTCCTCATATTTTCTACTTCTAAGCACAACTGGGAGGTTGGTGTAAATGGTTTATCCTACTTGGCTGTTTGCATTCATGGTCTGCACAATATGACGTGGATGTTTCGTAAGGGAACGAGGGCACAAATTAAGTATTTCAAGGACATAAATGATTTAATTGAGGGTTTGCAATAAGTTCATGACGCGCACAAGTTTGATGCCTTCATCTTCAAAATCAGCTGAATCAATTTAATAATCTTGTTAATACAAGATTGTGTTTGGAAACTTTTAACAGCGCTGCGTAAAGCCCCTCCGTTCATACAATAAAGTTGAGATGCCAGCTGCAGCTATCACACTTACTCTCAAATGAACTCCTGGAATGCGTTCAATATTACAAGCTGATGATAACAGTGTCTGAGGGTGGACACTCACTGGTCAGCATCCTAGTCTAGACGCTGACTAATGAAAAGAGCACCTTAAACCCTCATACAGGTGCTGCTAGCAGCTGTTTAGTATAAACAGGCCTCCTCCATGTATGTAAAGTATTCACAGTGGTATCAGAATCACAGAAGACAACAATTAGCTCATGTGAGCAACAGCATGACACTATTAATTATCAATTTCATTTTAAACACCCCCACTGACTGAGAGCTGTGTAGTGAAACTGAACAATGACAGCTGAAAATAGCCTGCTAGTGTAATGTGGCAGGCTGGGTAAGAGATGCCCAGGCTGTAAAATACAGTTTGTCATCACACACAAGAGGGTAAATAACACAGCGTCGGTAAAGCATTCATGCGTTCAGAGAAGGCGGAGCTGCCGGTCTCTACTATTGTGACAGCGGATGGGCAAGTTCGACTGGATTTACCTTTAATTATCAGTCACACAGGTGAAATCATCCCTCCAAGAGACACACCTGTACAGCTACAAACGTGTCCAGTTCTGAGGACGATGGGATGGCATCGATTCTGCAGGTGTTTGGTCAAAAAACCCCAAATATTGGAACTGATGATGGTGCTAGAGGAGTCAGGGATCACCAAACTTATTACAATTCATCCTGTTTGGAACATAAAAACTCAGAGGATCACCAGAGTCATTGGGATTCATCTTATGGGAACCATGAATGCCTGTACAAAATGTGTCAATCTATCAAACAGATACTGAGATATTTGACAAAACATATTTGTTGGTGGTGCTACAAAAAGTCAGGGGATCACCAAAGTCAGTCATGATTCATCCTCTGGGCACCACAAATGTCTGTACAAATGTCCTTGGCCAACAATTTAACAGTTATTGAGATATTTCACTAAAAGCCAAAAAATCTTAACCTCATTGTGGCACTTCATGAAAAGTCAAAGGATCCACAAAGTTCGTAAGATTCATCCTCTGGCAACTATAAATGTCTGCAAAACGTTTCATGTCAATCCACCCAATACTTGATGGGATATTTCATTCAAAACCACAAATCTCAGCGTCTTAGTGGTGCAAGGTGAAAACTCAGAAGATCACCAAAGTCATCTTCTGGGAACCATGAATGTCCGTACAACATATTGTGCCAATCCATCAAGTAGATATTAAGATATTTGACAGGACATGTGAAGACTTTGACGTGTATGTCTGGAGATCACAAAAGTCAGTCAAGATTCATATTTTACAAAAAGTCAAAACATTTTAACCTCATGGTTGCACTCCATGAAAAGTCGAGGTATCCCCAAAGTCTGTAGGATTCATCCTCTGATGAAGTAGTAAAGCCCTGGGCACCCAGTGGAGAGGACCACGATTGGCAGAGCAACCATTTTAACAGGTGGATCAAAGCTGACTGTCCCTGCTCTGTTTCCCCTCCAGGGAAATCGGAGTGGATGTCATTCCTCATAGGGCAGCTGTCAAAGCAGCAAACATGCTGCTGGATTATTATGGAGTGTAAGTCATAAGGAGGATCTCCCTCTGAACAGGCAGCGTTAAGGCAAGCCACAGCTTGACACAGGCTTATGAGGGGCATTTCCCTACCCTGACTGGTGACCCGTCCAGGGTGAACCCCGCCTTCGCCCAATGCCAACTGGGATCGGCTCCAGCCCCCCCGAGACCCCTAACGGGATAAGCAGATGAAGATGGGTGGATGGATTTCCCTACCCTGAGGGTTCGTTTGCTCAGATTAACAGCTCGTCTTTACGACCTCAGACATGGAAAACATCCAGACACTGCGACAGGTTTACAGCACAACATACATCCTGGTTGCTGTAAGGTGATGATTTTAGGTTGAGAAACAACCGGAGATGAAACAACGCATGACTTTCTGTTTTATGTTATTGGAAATTGAATACATTTTGGATTTGAAGCGTTAATCAGGAAAAACTTTAATATGAAGACATGAATTAGGGTTTTGGTAACATCAAATTTGTATTCCTCGCCTATTTCATTGACACTTTATAGCCTATATGATTATCAAGAAATAATCTAAAGATTTATTGTTAATGAATCATTAGGTGCAGCATTACAACCCACATAACACACTAGCAACATGACATATCTCACCTTATGGTTACTTAAAGGAAGAATTTGTCGCTTTTTACGTGGCGGTCCAATCAGTGTTGATGGTAAATGTTATCCTTTTCCGAGACAGCGGAGTTCTACAGCTCGCAGAGCCGGAGTGCCTACATCTACCAGGATGCATTGTGCGCAACCCACCAACACATTGAGTAGCTGATTCGTGCCTATAATGAAAACACAGAGGTTCCCAATCCAAATCAGCGTGAACCATGACGGCAACAACTCTTTAATATTTTCCACATTGCCAACAGCAGCACTTTGCAGCTTCACTCCTTCCATGGATTAAATACAAACTAATTTTGTGGTATGTATACGAATTACAGTGCATTATATTCAGAAGTATAGCTATGAACAGTGTATGAGAGCAGACTGCCGATTGCATCACTGACACGTCGAATGACGGCGCTGGATGCAGCAAGGACAACAGGTTCTGCAGCTGCACCCCAGAGACACGAAAAACACCGGCAACAACTGCAGGGGTTTTTCACACCCTGGTAGAGATAAGGTTGAAAATCTGTGCATTTTTCCCTTATTTGATGTTACACTGCTGTGGTTGTTTCTAATTGAATTTCTTACATTTACTCTTTAGGGTCATATTTCATACTGTGTATAAGACACACTTCACAGACAAGCCTGCCTACAGCATGTTTAAACTGCAAAACACACTTGTTTTTTAGTAACTTGTAAGAGTAAAACATCATGGGATCCAATGAGCACCGCAGGCAGCACTAAAAAAATCAATATTACCACACAGCTGATGAAAGCTGCATATTGTGGACTTATTTTCATATACTATTTTGAAAATTATAGGAATTTATTCAAGCAAACATTCAAAACACTGTTTTACTGTGATTTTGAATATTTTAGTACATATCGGTTTTATTATTTGACACTTCTATTCAAAAACAAAACAGCTGCCATCATTATTGTGTTTTTGCTGCTAAATGTCAAATAGTCATCTCTGAAAAAGACCTCTTACGATATAATTTTTTTCATATTGCTCACTCCTGGCTGTCTATGTGTCTCAGATTTGTCAACCCTGACACATGCATGCGAGCACTAACACCTGCATGGGATTTCGGTTAACACACGAGTACAGAAAGCAGCGTTTGCCCACCACATTCAACCTCACATATTCATCTGCGCTCGTGAATTAACACCTTGACAAACGAATGCAGTCATGCCCGACCCGGACTGCCACATTGTCATCACTCTGCGAAGCAGATGGAGGCAGGTCCTGGAAATACAAGATGGAGCAATTACTGGAGTAAGTGCTGCATGTGCTGCCGGTGCACCACGGCGAGGGGATGGGTGAGGATTCACCTCAGGAGGTCCGTCAGGCTGTGACAATGAGGATCGCAGGGGGTCGGTGATAATCTTCTGCACTATCATAAAAAGAGCCCAGTGTGACAGGTCAGGGTGGACTGAGTCTCTGCTGGATGTGAATCCCACTGTTACGACACAGACAATCACTCTTTAGAGCAGGCAGGGGACAGGAAGTATAAGGTTACCATGGAGTCAGTTATCCAGCTGTGGGCTACAGCTGAGCCCTTTTTTGGCTTCAATTTGTTTACATTTTGATAAATTGGCACCATTACAAATATGCCAAACTAACTATTAGCAGCTCCTGTATACTCTTGTACCCATAAACAAATACTAAAGTGTGCATATTAGCTATACATATATTTTAGATATGACTAGGCAACATGTTATTTCTGAAGCAGCAGCAGCAGTTATGTTTACAACAGCACATTCACCATAAAATATCATCATAATATGAGCTCAGAGAGTGTACGTCACACTGATTTTGCAAATGTCTGTATGATGTCTTTGTATTCAGATTTGACTGAGGTATAACACTGAGGAGTATAAATTTGACACAAATTGCCTGAATTGCCAGACGCTAACGGTTTTAAAGTACCATACCATAGTGTCCATGAGATGTGTGTCATAGCCACGGCCTAAAAAACCTTAAAACTAGAATGAGCACCTTGTGGTCGTATGCCTGCGCCAAACCGTCAAGCTGCCATTTACATTCTTGTCTGTCCAAAATGTCATCACTTCATCATCTTATCCTAAAAATCGAACCGTTCATCCTTCAGTCCAAGTGGACATTTGAAGTAATTCACTCCAGGCATTCCTAAGATATCAAGCTCACATGAGTGGGACGGACTGAAAACCTGAAAACATAATACCTCAGGCCACGGCATTAAAAAGCTTAAACTGCAGCACCAACTGCTGACAGTGTTAATACTAGCAACAACTCATCAGACCAAACTAAAACCAAACCAGACTTTGTGTAATGTGTGTTTGCCTGAATGTCCACATTCTGGGAAGAAACAGATGACTCAATCAGAGGATACGTGACACCTTTCAGTAAGTCATGTTAACAGAGAGAGCAGCACGGTTGTATGTCAACACATGCAACAATTATCCACCCATTTTAATTCATTACGTCCTAGAGTACAAAACTAAACGTTAATAACATCTTGTGTTATCTCGTGCTGTAACTTGAGGCAAATATTTCCTGTTTATTTTCTCATAAACATCTGAGCCAAGAAAGATTTTCACTAATAAACCACAATGTAAAACGCTGCCTTTACAGTTGTTCTGCTTCAGCTCACACAGCTTTGCTTTCTAATCACACGCCAGCAGCGCTCAGAAACATCAATACTCGGTGTTGAGTCAAGAGGGATAAAGAGACTTTGAAGGCTTCGCATTCATCCACTTTGAAAATGTTTAAACTATTCCCGCCTGAGAAAAACAGCCACCAAATGCAACAATAGCATGTGCTGACCGTGTGACTGTGGCCTGTGTTTGCTGAATAACAGATAAGGCAGCGTGTCTTCTGAACTTTCACCCACTGACTTATTTTCTAAGTATTCATGAGCGTTTCAAGCCTGCCGCTCAGACACACCCAGGCTTGCTGGGCAGAGAGGAGAAAGCCGTCCGACTCCACTGCATCAGAACAAGACAGCTGATTGATTATTTCATATATCTGCACTGTACACATCTGCAAACAGCAGGGCCACTTCACAGGTTGCGACAGATAGATTTGTTGGCAACGTTATTGGCTCAGCTTGTCCCCACAGAGATAACATCGCTTTATTTTGTTATTCTTGAAGCCTGCATAGCGACTGAGGCAAATTCTTCTTGCTTTGCATCATAAAACGCCTATTCAAGGCTAAATCTGACAGTAGCTATGCAAGAAATCATAATTAAAGCCGCATAATTGATCAAAATTTCATCAAAATCGTAATATGGCTACCGCTGTGTTTCAAAATACTGTTTTAAATTAAATACTGTGGTGCTGCAGAGAAAGAAAACATCTTTTTGTGGTATAGATCATCGCAAAAATACCATAACAACTTTAATATTTTTCAATGAAAATGCGAATAATGATGTCAAAAGTATCATTCCCTCTAAGATCACAAATCATGTCTCAATTTCAATATCAGGCAATACAGTCGCAATTAGATATTCTTTGTAAAATCATGATAATATAGAGGCAATTGTGATCATAAGTTCATCCTGCTGCTGTGGTTGTTTAATTCAGATATAATGTATTTATTTTTACAGCAGTTTTCATATTTGTTCCTTCTGTCACACAGTATTTATGTTTTCTGATTGTTGCAATACTTTTTTATTTTTATTTTCAATTTACTATGTTTATGTTATGCTTAGAGCTGTCAAAGTCAATGTGTTAAACGCTGACACACCTTGTGATTTTTAGGTTGTAGCAAGCTCAGTTTTAAAACTAGAAGAAATGAATACACTGAAATATGAAACTAGGAAACCTAAATAATGGTAGCAACCATTGTAATACTAGCTCGCCACGAAGGAGGTTACATAACACTCAAAGTTAAGCTAATTTTTGGTGAGGAAAAACTGTCATGGCCATTTTCAAAGGGGTCCCTTGACCTCTGACCTCAAGATATGTGAATGTAAATGGGTTCTCTGGGTCCCCACCAGTCTCCCCTTTACAGACAATTTATGATAATCACATGCAGTTTGGGGCAAAGCATAGTCAACATTGACAGCTGCAGTTTGCCATGTTATGATTTGAGCATATTTATATACTAAATGCAGTACCTATGAGGGTTTATGGACAACATCTGTCATTGTTTTATGTTGTTAATTGATTTCCAATAATAAATATATAGATATATTTGCATAAAGCAGCATATTTGCCCACTCCCATGTTGATAAGAGTATTAATACTTGACAAATCTCCTTTTAAAAAAAGTGTGATTAATCACAATTAACTATGGACATCATGCGATTAATCATGATGACATATTTTAGGCACCAACACCCCATGTATGTGAAAACGCACTTGGCAATAAATCTGCTTCTGTCAAACAACAGATGATACATGAACAAACATGTTGATATCTGATTCATTATTTAGTCATTTATCACACAAAACTGCTTTTAAAAACTGACGGCTCCAGCATCTGAAAGTGAGGTTTTGCTGCCTTCTGTGATTTAAACTGAATACTTTTTGACTTTTGGAGTGCTGGTTAGGAAAAATGAGCAAACTGAAGACGTCACCTTCGGATTTACGGTCTTGTGACAGACATTTTTGGCAATTTTCTGACATTTTGTAGGCAAACAATTAGAAGCACAGTAGGGGTTTCCTGCACAACTTCACCTACTTCCAAGGTGCACGGAGAAGGAACAAAGTGAAGACTTTAAACCTCCAGCTATACCTGTAGTATAAAAAACAACTTTTATTGTGAGACCAATGCTTTTCAGCTATCAAAAAAATATTATACATTTGGGGGCGGCAGTAGCTCAGTCTGTAGGGAGTTGGCTTGGGAACCGGAGGGTCACCGGTTCAAGTCCCGACATGGACCAAGAACTGAGTGTGAACTGGTAGCTGGAGAGGTGCCAGTTTACCTCTTGGGCACTGCCGAGGTGCCCCTGAGCAAGGCACCAAACCCCCAACTGCTCGGGGCGCTTTTCAGGAGCAGCCCCCTCACTCTGACATCTCTCCATTGTTGCATGTTTGTGCATGTGTGTGTTCGGGTCTGCATGTACCTTGTATAAGTTAACAACAGAGTGTAAAAATTGAATTTCCCCTCGTGGGACTAATAAAGGATTATCTTCTTCTTCATGTCATATTTTTTTGACCTCTTTGAAGTCTTTTCTGCTTCATGGTCGACCCTATTTAATGTGTTTCATGTGACCCGGATGAAGGTCACAAGCCGAACTGTGGTTTCATAATAAAGTTTGTTTATACAGCAGACAAACAATTAGACAGAAAATTCCAAGATGAATTGATAGTAAAACAAAAAAACATAGTTGGAGCTCTGTATAACAAAATGATGCTTTTTAATTGGTTATTAATCTTCGTCTGCCTGTTATGTGAACAAGTACGACAGAGTTCATCACATTAAACTGATTATTTTATATTTTAATGTGCTGATATCAGGAATGTACCGATTGATATTCTGATATTGTTACTATAGCAACCAGCCCTAACTGACTGGTGCTCACGGAGGGGGTTGAATGGACATGTGACAGTAGAAGCAGCCCAGATGGGTAATCAATGGGTGGAAAAACATCAGGGTGGGGTAGGCTGTGAGCGCTCAATGGCACAGAAGGAGCAGTGAGGTCAGGTGGTCGCGGCGTTCAGAGGACGCCGTGTGCGCTCGAGAGATAACCTTCAATTGAAATACTCGGCCTTATCTGGAGCTGTTAGTGGAGCCGACGCCCGCTGCCTCACAAAAAGACATTTACATTTACCGTATGTTTGACATCACGTGGAAAATGTGGACACGTTTCAGCAGCTGCTAATGTCACAGAAACTGTGCTGCGTCTCTGAGAGTCATTGATGATGACTGATTAAACAAACATGGGATTATTTATGGGTGAGGAAGCTTCAAGCAAGGCCACTGGGTTAGGCTCTTTAATGTTCTGTCTGGCCTGGTGCTGGCCTTCACATAGAGAGGTGGTAGAGTCATAAATAACGCTGCAGACCTGGGACAGACAGAGACTGAATGAATGAACAGTCCTCTAATCATTTCTATGTTGGGCTGCAACTACCAATTACTTTCAATGTTGATCATTTTCTCTATTAATCGATTAGTTGTTTGGTCTAAAAAATATCAGAAAATTGTGAAAAATGTCCATCACTGTTTCCCAAATCCCAATATGATGGCTTCAAATATGTTGTTTTGACCACAAGTCAAAGATATTCAGTTTACTGTCTTAGAGAAGTAAAGAAATCAGAAAAAATCACATATAAAAAGCTGCAAATACAGACTTTTCTTTTCTTAAAAATGGCTCAAACTGACAAATCAACTATCAAAATAGCTGCCAATTAAATTAATAGTTGACAACTAGTCGATTAATTATTGCATAACTAGTGGATTTGTGGGTTTTCTTTGTCTTAGGTAACAATATTTTTTTTGTATTAGACAAGAAACTAATTTTGAAGAAGTCGCCTTTATCTTGATCATGATTTCTCTGCATTTTCACTGTTTTCTGACATTTTGTAGACCAAACTTTTGAATAACAGGCAGAAATACAAATAATCAGAATTATATAGTTCTAGGCCTGCTACATATTATATTATCAATCAATCTGTTGATAAATAAATATTCTTATTCATATAAATTCTTATGCATTTATTTTTAAATATTTTATCTCTCAGGTATCGTCATCATTTTGTGTATAAATTTCCATAAAATTGAAACAACATTTTTTAAACTGCCTTAATCCCATATTATTATTATATTTGTGATTTATTATATTTTTTATCATTATTATTTTGTGTATAAAATTTCATAAAATTCATATTATATTGTTTTAAACCTTTTAATCTGATATTATTATTATTAATGTATTATATCTTTTTATTTCTTATGTATTATTTTTAATTTATTATAATATGTTTCAATATTTCCTATGTATTTCCTATGTGTTTGTGCAGCACAGCTGCTGTTGTGTTGTACATATCACTGCACATGATACTTGTTTAATGGTCTATGGTGTGTGATTGCTGTATTGGTCTGTTTGTATTGTTTGTCTTTATTGTAGAAATAACTTTCTCTGCTGCCCTCTTGGCCAGGTCACTCTTGGAAAAGAGATTTTAATCTCAATGAGTTTTCTCACCTGGTTAAATAAAGGATATAAATAAATAAATAAAAATTTATTTTTTAATTATTACTTTGGTATATTTTTTCCTATCTCTGGTATGTCATCATTTTGTTTATAAAATGTCATAAAACTCACATCACAGTTTGGTTAAATTGAGCACCTTTATCGAACCAACAAACCCTTGATATAAACTTTATGATATAAAACCTAAAATACTCACATTTAAGAAGCTGGTACCAGCAAGTGTTTGACAGTTGACAGTAGTTGGCTCCCCAAATATGATGTACTTTACTTGAAATGCATGCATTTGGTTGTAATTGTTCTTTATATTAACTACATTTTGGATTATGCAAAAGCATGCATGCTTTCTGATACAACATGCCATAAAGTGAACAGACTTGTTTACACTCCCACAGTATGTTGTTGTGATTTGCAAACCTGAATTAAGAGTCAGCATCATAAACTGCAGGCTCAGTGGACAGAAATCCTCCATACAAACAGCTGAGTGGGGTGAAACAAGCAAACTACTCCTGTCACACTGAAATAGACCTTATGTGGGTTCAGCAGATCAACGGATATGTCAGTGTGGTAGATTTGTGGTGCAAAACACCATGGGGCAATAGCACCTCGACTGGAGTGCACAAGAGGATGTCCAGCATGATCAGAGAGGTCAACGTGATGGATCTCCTGATTAATGAGTGGATTAGTTGCGTTTAAAGGAAGCACACATTGACACAGACAAACTGACCAACCTGCTCTTTCCGTTTCTGCCAGCGGCCACACGGGCTCTCCTCCAGGATTTCGCTCTCATCCTCGCTCTCCTCCTCCTTCCCCTCCGATCCTGATTTCCTCTCCGGGACGGACATCGTCATTTTAACGCCGTATATTTCCAGATTTCCAAACCCCAAAGTCCTTCTCCAGCTCCCTGCCTCCTTCCCTCCCTTGTTGCGGACCAGAGGAGAGGAGCGGTAGCGCAGAGACGGTCCGCCGCTTGTGTGCGCAGTGAAGAACCCCCCAGACGACACCAGCCGCTCTCTTGGCGCTCAAAACATCTTGCAGGGGAAAACTGAAATTGCTCAGACGCTCCTCAGTCTGTGAGACCCCCCACACCTCCTTCAGATAAGCAGTGTACACGCCGCAAGGTCGCTGGACTGAGCAGGGTGGAAAAAATATATCCCAGACTTCATGCGCCCTGTATGCAAAATAGGTTGCGAAATGGTTTTCAGCTTATGTGTCTGCTCGCCGTGAAGCGCCGCGGGAGAGAGAGCTCGGTCGGCGAAGCGAGACGATCCCCGGTGAGTCCACTGCGTTCATCGCCCGCCTCAGATGTCGTCTGTTTTACGAGGGAGGGCTGATTTTTCGACCATCTTCCACACGCGTCATTGTCAGTGTTGTCGGATCTGAAGCACGGTGCGCAGAGATGGAGCGTAATTACCGTAAAGACACCAGCATGCGCGCACGGTGTATTTAGGTGAGACACCGAGCCTGTGTGGAAGCAAAACCCGTATAAAGACCACCACCACCTCAGTCTGAAGCAAGTCTGTCAAAGATATATGCAATTTAATTCAATTTTTCTATTTTATTTATTTTATTTGTATGAATTATTTTTATATTTATTTTACACATTTATGTGTTTGTATGTTTTATTATTATTATTATTATTATTATTATTATTATTATTATTATTATTATCAATACTACTACTACTAATAATAATAATAATTATTATTATTATTATTATTGTAATTTAATTATAATGATCTATTGAATTTTTATAATCATTTATTTTTTAATTTAATTTTATTATCAGAATTTCTCTATTTTATGTATTTATTTATTATTTATGTATAAATGTATTTATTTATTTATTTAATTATATATATTTATGTCTTTATTATTATTATCTTTATTATTATTATCATTATTATATTGATAATAATAATAATAATAAGATTCTTTTATATATATATATATATATATATATATATATATATATATATATATATATATATATATATATATATATATATATTTTTATTATCATTGTTTTTTCCCAATAAACTTAATTCAATAATTCATTCATTAATTAAAAAAAAAAAAGAGGTGTAGAGTATAATAATTTATTGTTTGTTGTATTTTATTTCACATTATGATTTTTGTCTTGGTATGTCACATGTGGGTTTGAGTTTATGTCCTTTGTTTGGATTCTCTTCTTTTCAGTTTTGTGACTATTTTGACAGATGGGTGGTTTATTACAACATAAACCCAAACCGACAAAATCTGGTTTCAGATGCAGAGCACTGCAACAGTCAGTCACTATACCCTCAGACCAGAACAGGGCAGAAGGGCCTGGCTGTTTAACATGTTAATAAAAACAGAAAGGGCCTTTTGTACCTTAATAAAGCGGGTCTGTGGTCTAAAAGACGCTGAACAAGCCTAAGCTGCACAAATAAAAAACACTGATAATAAATTCATAGTCCAACATACATTTAAACAATGTAGCCTACATATAGATAATAAATAGTCATAGAATAATACAGCCTTTTATACTAAGATTGGCAAAGAAAGCCCCAGATTCACCGCATTATCATGAAAATGTTAATGTCATTTCCCTTAATGAAATTGTATTTAATCAAATTGCCTCAAACAAATTTGTAATTTCATATAAACATGGAAAACTTGGGGCCGTGCTAGAATTAATAATTGATGTGTGATAGAAATTAGAGACCAGACAATCTACAAAAAGCACAAAAGGCAGGAGGTAAAAATGTCTGCACATCATTGCAACTATTTTAGAAAAGAAAGACTGAAACATGTTTAAAGGGATATTTCTTAGTTAAAGTTAGTGAAAGACAGAGGATTGTTGGAGAGTCTCCCTTCCTGTCTGTCCTGTTTTTGTCCTTTACCCATCAGGGCTACTTCATGGTTAATTAGATGTTGGCCTCTTGAAAAAACAAACTGTAATAGAGAAAGTCGCCACTAAAGCAATGTTTTATTGTAATGTAACCATAGGTGTATACATGGAGCAAGAGGCATACAGTATGTGGATACAGAGACTACAGTAGGATTACTGGGACATCTTGTGGTGCCTTGTTGCAGTTGCAACAGTTTCTTTCAGTCCTACAGCTCAAGTCCCTCCTTAACACCATGCATGTCAAAGCACGTCATTTAAAGAGTTTCAATTGTTATTAGGACTCATAGACTTGGAGTTACGTCCTGATTATTGTATAATGAGCACAGACAAAAATGAACATTATCAGGCTCCTTAACCTCTTACGGTGTCAGCAATTCTTTCTTTAGTTTGGTACAAAATACTTAATAAAACAGTTAGTTTACTAGCTGATTCATTCAAGCCAATACCAATCAAATAGTAAGAATGAATATATATTTTAAACTTTATGATAGCCGATACCAAGTTGGTTTATGTAGGCTAACACAACTTTCTGCCAGCTGACACTCACCTTGATACAACGGGGCTCTTTAGCCAACATGTAGGAAAGAAAAACACATTTATACATTGTGGAAAATGTGTGTTTGAGCAGGCAGGTTTAGGTTTAACCCGGGTTAGTGTGGGTTTTCTTTGGGTTCTCTGGCTTCCGCCCACAGTCCAAAGACAAGCGGGTTAACTGATGACTCTAAATTGCCCATAGATGTGAATCTATGGGGGAAGGGGGAACCCCGCCTTCACCCAATGCCTGCTGGGATTGCTTCCAGCCGCCAAATTCATATGTTAATCCTAATGATAGAAGAGAGTCCAAAACTCACCAAACCCTCTCACGCTATCATGTAAACATTTAATTTTTATACTATTATTTATTTAAATTATTTATTTATTTCTTTTGGAGAGGGCTTTTCCATTTTTTTTTATTTACAATGACAGCGTGGAAAGGGGGAGATCGAGGCGATGACATGCAGCAAAGGGCTCCAGCCTTGGTACATGGGGCGCCTGCTCTACTGAGCGAGCTATAACAGTGCCCCATTATCATTGTTATGAGTTTATTAGAATGTTTAAAGCTATAGTTTTGTTTGAGTGAAGCATACTCATACTCTCAGATTTACTTCTTTATTTTTTTTCTACTGCCCCTTTGTCTGGACGCTGACCCCATCAACTACCAGTGCTCTTTAGCAAGATATTTGCAAGTTTGTTTGTTAAGAAACAACAACTTACCCCAGTAAGTACAAAGAGAAGAAAACCACATTTATACATTTTGAAAAAGTGCTTTTATTTGATTGCAGATTGCACAGCAGGCAGGTTTATTGTAACTCACGCTGACATCCAAAGATGACTTTCACTTGTGAAGCATTCAAATTCAAAAGCTTTGTGATGACATGTTAAGACATCATTTAAAGGGCAACTATGGCCATTTTCAAAATTCATACATGTCATTCCTATGATCTAAGACAGTCCAAAAATATTAGTAAACATGAACAACTCTCCCAAATCCAAAAATCTTGTGATGTTATAGGATGTAAAGTGTGGAGATGCTCCATAGGCAATGAATTGGAAAAGATGCTCTAGATGACACTGAGAGCACCCAGGGGGACGATCTGAGTATATGGGTACATTTTCTATTTCAAAACTGAGAACATTACGATAGAATAAAGCTCATTTTGGTATTAAAAAAGAAAACAAACACTCTACAGGTTCGCAAAATCAGCCTCCCATTCATCGTCTATGGAGCAGTTCCAGACTTTACCCAATGACTTTACAAGTTTGAGGCCTCTCTGGTCTCACAAATATTGATTTAACTGTCCTAGGCCATGGAAACAACATATAGGAGTTCCTAATTTAGTTTTTGGGGATGTTAGAGCTCCAGACTTTGTCAGATCCCCTGTACAACGCCAGCTCGCCGTCATCGGTGAGTTCGAGATGGCAGTCCTTCCTGTGTCCGTGGTGAGGGGGACGTGGCATGGGGACATATGTGTTTGTGTGCCACCTGGCAGTGCCAGCCTCGTTGTACATCACCAGGTTGCTGTCAGCCTGCATGCACAGACGATAAGCATCTGATCCTGCAGTGTCTGAAGCCCACTGCTTCGAGCCATAGATGACAAAGTCGCCATCATCCTGCAGAGACATTTAGCTGTTATCAAAATGTGCATATCCAAAAAAAAAAAAAAGAGATGGTAAATAATATATAAATTTTGATGAACTTCTGCAAAAGAATCTGGTTTTCTCACCTGGAAGACAGCCTTCCAGTTCCCGTTGTTGGATATCAGGTATTCTCCCTTATGGAGATCTTTGTCTTTGCCCAATCGGTTACTCATGACTCTGAAACAAAAAGAAAAACTGAGACGTTTCATGCTGCTAAAACACTGAAATGCATTTACACCATGTGTTGGCATTAAAAAAGTGTAGAGTACTTACCGCCTTGAATGTCCCACACCAGTCAGTCTGTGAGCAGATGTGAAGCAGGTGATATTCGCAGCTGGTCACTGCATCTTTATATCATCCGAGCTGGAGGTGGAGAGGAAGCAAGAGACGTGCCATGCCCTCTTTTTTTGGTATCTAGCAGTCCTTTGCCCCATAAAACTTCTATAAAGAGTGTTTTACCCAAATCAGGGATTAACATGGACACAAGCTGCATGTCCAAGAAGGTAAAGAAAAGTATTTATTGTAATTAGGTGTATTAAATTGTCTGTAAACTGCGTCATATTAAAAATTGTGAAGAAAAGCAGATGTTTGGTACACACAGAATTGTCTCAGAGTCATCTACACTATATTGCCAAAAGTATTGGCTCACCTGCCTTGATTCACATATGAATTTAAGTGACGTCCCATTCTTAATCCATAGGGTTTAATATGATGTTGGTTCACCCTTTGCAGCTATATCAGCTTCAACTCTTCTGGGATGTATTTGTGAGGACTGATGGTGGACGAGGAGGCCTGGTTCTCAGTCTTCGCTCTAATTCATCCCAAAGCTGTTCTATCGGGTTGAGGTCAGGACTCTGTGCAGGTCAGTCAAGTTCATCCACACCAAACTCTCTCATCCATGTCTTTATGGACCTTGCTTTGTCCACTGATGCACAGTCATGGAAACAGGAAGGGGCCATCCCCAAACTGTTCCCACAAAGTTGGGAGCATAGCATCGTCCAAAATCTCTTGGTATGTTGAAGCATTCAGAGTTCCTTTCACTGGAACTAAGGGGCCAAGCCCAGCTCCTGAAAAACAATCACCATAATCCCCCCTTCACCCACACTTGGCACAGTGCAGTCAGACAAGTACTGTTATCCTGGCAACCGCCAAACCCAGACTCGTCCATCAGATCGCCAGATGATGAAGCGCTCCAGAGAACGCATCTCCACCGCTCTAGAGTCCAGTGGCAGCATGCTCTTCACCGCTGCATCCGACGCTTTGGTGATGCATGGCTTGGATGCAGCTGCCCAGCCATGGAAACCCAGTCCATGAAGCTCTCTACGCACTGTTCTTGAGCTAATCTGAAGGCCACATGAAGTTTGGAGGTCTGTAGCGACTGAGTCTGCAGAAATTTGGCGACCTCTGCACACTATGCGCCCCAGCATCCGCTGACCTGCTCCATCATTTTACGTGGCCCACCACTGAGTGGCTAAGTTTCTGTCGTTCCCAGTCACTTCCATTTTGTTATAATACCACTGACAGTTAACTGTGGAATATTTAGGAGCAAGGAAATATCATGACTGGACTTCCTCCTGAGAGATGTTTGAGAGATGTTTGTACAAATGTTTGTAGAAACAGTCTGCATGTCTTGGAATTTGATTTTATACACCTGCGGCCACGGAAGTGTTTGAAACACCGGATTTCAATTATTTGGATTGGTGAGTGAAAACTGTTGGCAATTTAGAGTATGTCTCTATAGCGGCTGTTTGTCCATAATAAAACTCAAACTTGAATCAAACTGGAAATTAAAAGGCCACATATGCATCAAATGTATAGTACTCATTGTCCGTAATAAAGTTTTGAATTTCTCATGCTTATTTAACCTGAGCAAGCACACCAACAAAGAAATCATGGCTACTTCTGCCTCTAAAACAGCATAGACCCTCCGGCTACTCGCTGATCCTACACCTACCTGCGGTATAAACCCAGTGCCCAGTCCTTTAAAAAAAATAAATAAATAGATAAACAAAACTGATCCTTAAAAGCATGCAGGCAAATTTAAGGTTCACAATCCATCATGTTATTGCAGGTTATTGAACAGCAGGTTAAGGGAAATCTTTTACTGCTGCTGCTCCACACAGGAGCCATATAACAGTGAGACAGCAGACATCAGTGTATTCACATAAAACAGGTACGCCGCAGAGGCTGATAAAACATTTGCACTTTGTGCGTCTGGCTCCTGCAGATAAATGTAAATGTGCTGCAGATACAGTAACTTGCATATCACATAGTTAATTATACATATGATAAGCAAACAGTTAATTATTCTTTATGATGGTTCAACTGACATGCAACAAGAGTATTTTTGGATGGCTCATTTAAAGAGTTTCAATACTGTTTTTAAGGCTTGCAGACTTGGAGTTACATCCTAATTGTTTTGTAATGTACACAGACAAAGGTTTGAACAACAAAAATGTCCAAAAACTTTCAGATATTTTTATGAATGCAGAGTATAACCTTCATTCTCAGGTTCCCAAATGTCTTAGTGTCAGCAGTTCTTTCTTCAGTTTGGTACCAAATACTTAATAAAACAGGTAGTTTACAAACTGATTAATTCAACCCAATACCAATAAATATATCTTTTAAACCTAATGATAGCTGAGATGGTTGACATCAGTGTGTTCACATAAAATATCGCCACCGTGGACGTCTGGCCCCGGCAGAGAAAGGTATATGCCGCAGATATTGCACACGTAATATAATAATAATATACAAATGATGAGCAAACAACTTCAGTTAATATCCTTTATCTGGTTACTGAGTAGATGGTGGTTCAACTGACATGCAACAAGTACATTTTTGTGTGGTAAACAAGTTAATCAGATATACAGTAGGTATTTTTTTGCATAACAGACAAATGAATGTCTGTCAGTAATAAACTTCGTAACTGAAGGGAAACTCACCAAACCCTCTCAAGCTACCATGTCAACATTTTTTTTTTATTTTTATTATTATTTGAGTTTATCAGAATGTTTAAAGCTATAGTTTTGTTAGAGTGAACACACTCATATTCTCAGATTTACTTAAGTCATAACCCAGTAAGTAAAAAAACACATTTATGCATTGTGAAAATGTGCTTTTTGTTGATTCCAGATTGCACAGCAGGTAAGTTTACTGTAACTCACACTGACAACCAAAGATGACTTTCACTTGTAAAGCATCAAATTCAAAAGTTTTGTGAGGACATAACATCATTTCATGCATTTGTAGCAGGGTTCCAAATTTCTTTAGATTGCCTATATAACACCAGTCGGCCATCATCGGTTACTTGAAGACGGCTCGTGGTGCTCTCAGTCGTGCCTGTGTTTTTGGTTTCTCGATGTACATGACCAGGTTGCAGTGGACAGGTGGAAACCATCTGATCCAAGAGATGATATCCAAAAAATATCACACCAAAACATAGAGATTAAATATTTCATAGCATTTTAACTTCTCACATGACATGGACTTGTATAAATTTGGTATCACTGTAAAGCTGAGACTCTTGTGGATCCAATGAGCCAGCTGTATTCATCATGTGTGACGATATTGGACTGTATTTTTAAACCTAACCTCACTCACCTGTGGTGACCTCTAGGATAATCACAGCCTCATGAAACTTTACAACCACAAACTAGAGACCTGGAGCTTTCAGAGGATGGGTGGCTTTCCTAGCAGACTGCCAATAGGGGGGTTTCTGAGCAGTGCACACAGCAGAAGTGCTCGCCATCCAATTACAGAAAAATGCAATTCTTGCAGAAATCTCAAAATGTTAAAATCTTTTGATATCACAGCATGGCTTTTTTCTGTGGTGTTCTTCAAGGTCTTGGTGTCTTAATGTGGTATTTTGGAGGAATTGTTGAACATTTTTATCAATTCTCCATTATTAAAAAATGGTAAAATTAGCCACAAATCTGTGTAAACTTTGCCGCAACAACTTATGAGACATGGGTGACTACGGGAATGACCATCACATACTTCTATCATAATGTTCTACACTCTCACTATTTATTTTAATGAATAAATTCATGCTTATGATTTTTGACTAGAGCAACGTGACAGTGCTGAGCTACATCCCAGATTAATCTTCAAGCTCTCAGCTTTCAGATGTATGACACTTTGAACTAAAAACAAAATCACAAGGAGCTGAGATAGAGAGACACTTTATCCTGATCACAGCTCTCTACAAAGAGAAAGAAGAAACAAATTCATGCATTGTGAAAATGTGCTTTTATTTGATGCCAGTACGCAGGTTTACTGGTGACATCCCTACATGACTTTCACATACAATCAATCACTTCTTGCCACAGTTTTTATCAGAGCACCAAATTTCACAACCATCCGTCATCAGCACCAGTTTGCCCTCATTAGTCAGTTGAATGTATAAGTCTTCGCCGTGACCGTACTGAGTTCGTGTGTGCCACCTGGGTTGATCATTGTCGTTGTACATGACCAGGTTGCCGTCAGTCTGCATGCGCAGGCTGGTGGGGTCCATCCCATGAGTGTGTGAAGCCCATTTAACATGTTCGCCAGCATAGATGACAAAGTTAGCATCCTCCTGCAGACAGAAAAAGAAACGTCTGACTATTATCAGAATGTACATTTCCAAACACTCTCTCTCTTACTTTTGCAATTACTTTACACAGATCTGTGTTCATTTATCATGCATCCTGATAAATGTCTGGAGTGCACAAATATTCTGAGTTACTCACCTGGAAGATAGCCTTAAACTCCCCGTTGGCTGACAAGAGATATTCTCCCTTGCGGAGCTCTTCATTTTGGTACAAGCGGTCCTTGGCCATAATTCTGCAACAAAAAAGTCTGTGTTGAATCCATATAAAACACTTTTCATTTGTGCAACACCAGTGTTTTTTTTCATTTTTAAAGAATAGTACTCATTTTTCCCCTTAGTATTATATATATCCACAATAAGTCTACTGCAACAATCATCAGCTTCATTTCAACGAGGGCTGGCTTAAGGCAGGGGCTGTATAGGCGGTGGCTTAGGGCGCAACCTTCTGGGGGATGCTGGTCGCCCTCCAAAAAAAAACAAAAAACACCTGTACACCTGTAACTCTTTTTCACACCTTTTCATCTGTTTGGCTCCACTTATTTGTTAATAAAAGTGTTGTAGTAGTGTTGAGGTGTAACTGACTGAACACTGTTAAGACAACAATATCAGGGACCGACAGTTAACTGCAAAGACTCCTTCATGTATTCAACATAGAAATATGATATGAATCCAATAAAAGTGTAGAATACTTACAGGCTTGAATGTCCCTCTTCAGTCAGACTGCAAGTAGAGGAAAAGAAGTGAAGTGAAGGACATGAATTTCACTCCATTTTTATACCAAAGCTGGGGTGGAGAGAGACAGGGGGACAGAGAGGGGAATGCCCTGCCCCTCTTTTGTAACTGTATTGTAAACTGCTTGAATCCACACGAAACATTGCAAACATGCAGTCATTCAGGTTTTGGGTTTTTAGGGCGAGAGCATAGTCATTAAAGGGTGACATGTTTGACAAATGGGCCGTCACTGATGGATGTGAAAGGTGACAAAAATGTTCTCAGAGCTCGTCACAAAAGAAGGTAAAAAACGCTACGAAGTTACACAAAATTTTGTCAGGGAAAAATAAAACAAATTTCAAAGGGGTCCCTTGACCTCTGACCTCAAGATATGTGAATGAAAATGGGTTCCACGAGTACCCAGGAGTCTCCCCTTTACAGACATGCCCACTTGATGATAATCACATGCAGTTTGGGGCCAAAACCCTGCAGTATTATATGTTATTTTTGTCGAATATTTCTGCATGCTGGGGTCCCTAAACAGTCTTGGACTTGTATAAATTGGGTATCACTGTAAAGCTGAGACTCTTGTGGATCCAATGAGCCAGCTGTATTCATCATGTGTAACGATATTGGACTGTATTTTTAAACTTAATCTCACTCACCTGTGGTGACCTCTAGGATAATCACAGCCTCATGAAACTTTACAGCCACAAACTAGAGACCTGGAGCTTTCCTGGGCCACATTAACACTTCTGACTGGGGAATCCGAGGTGTTCCCAGGCCAGTGTGAAGATATAATCTCTCCACGTAGTCCTGGTCTTCCCCGGGGCCTCCTCCCAGCTGGTCGTACCTGGAACACCCCCCTAGGGAGGCACCCAGGGGGCATCCTTACCAGGTGCCCGAACCACCTCAGCTGAATCCATATAAAACACTGAAAATACATCAAAACATATTTTGTGAGTTGGTTTTACAATTAATTTATCTAAGAACATTTTTTTTGTTTTATTGAATAGTACTTATTCTTTAGTGTACATTAGTTACAGACAGCATGAAGGAAATGACAACATATTGCTGATTATACGGTCTGACTTTCTGCAGAGACACTCCAGGAAAAAACATTGTTCATGTACGGGTCAATTTGGAGATTTTGGGGCTATTCTGGTTCCATAACATGTCTTCGTCAGTGCAGGGCTGCCCAAAGTGGGACCCAAAGGCCAAAGTTGGCCCGTCATAAGGTTCGATTTGGGCTGCCAGATGTTTCAGGTGAACATATATATTTTCTTTTAAAAATATTTTGATATACAGTAAAACTTTATTTTATTTTTTTGAGAAAAAAACAAAAGGCATTTCATGTAAGGGAACCTGGGATCCGAGCACCATTTTGTCCCTTAACAAAACCAGTTCAGTACAGTGGTGTCTGCTTCTGGCCTGCTTGGCCACCAGTGAATTTCACTGTTGGCCCTCCAAAGGAAAAGGTTTGGGACTAGTGGAAAGAAAACATCCCAAATACACATTTAGCTGTTAATTTTACTACTTTGTATATTTGTGTCTGTAGATTTCTCCTAAATTCATCACAAGTCTGCATTAGATATGCCTCTTATGCATATTTAACATAAAATATTAGAAAACTTATAATACTAAAATAATTGTCTTAGTTTAAGTAATGGGGAAGGGGGGGGGGGGTTCTTAAGGTTATTTTTTGGCCATTTTGCCTTTAATTGATAGGGACCCTCCCTCATGTCTTATTCATGACCTTGTAAGTGGAAAGTTTTTGAAAGTTCAGAGATCATTACTTGTGATGTGTTTGTTGATATTATGTGAAATGGCAGAGTTGTATATTGTTTTTCTTAGTCATTTTATAATATGTTTGTTTTTAACATTTCTCTAGTATCTGGTGGGAGATCAGCCCGTTGTTTTGTTTCTGCAACTGAAAAAGCAGTTACATTTTGTCGAGCAATGTTTTCCCATCTCCTCTTGTTGATGATCCTGTCTGTTTTATTTCACTATGAGCTGTTAGAATAAATAGTTTAAATCTGCAAAGTAAACTAACATAAAGTAAACTAACATAAGATGAACAACCAAATCAAAGTTGTATTGATATTGATAGTTGATAATATTACAACAAGTTTATTTTTATTTTTTTTTCCAGTGCTTTAAGAGCTGGTGTAAAAGTTAAAGCCTGATCTAGGATAATGCATAATAATGAGTATACAGTCCATACTGCATACTAATGAGTAACACAGTTTGCAGTATACATTATACAGTAAATACTGCACACTAATGAGGAACGTAGTATGCAGTATACAGTACATATTGCATACTAATGAGTAACACAGTTTGCAGTATACATTATACAGTACATACTGCACACTAATGAGGAATGTAGTATGCAGTATACAGTACATATTGCATACTGATGAGTAACACAGATTGCAATATACGTTACACAGTATATACTGCACACTAATGAGGAACCAGTATGCAGTATACAGTACATACTGCACACTAATGAGGAACGCAGTATGCAGTATACAGTATACAGTACATACTGCGTTCCTCAGTAGTATGTAGTAGGCTCTTTTGAAAACAGTCTTTGGCTGAGGGAATTACCCACAGTTCATAGCGTCGTGACATTTAACACAAGGTTACCAAGGGAAGCTCAGAGGTTCAGCCAGACATTTAAATGCAAGGAAAGCAAGCATCACACTATGTTGGTGGTTTGTCCATCAATGATTTCTTTTCATTTTGATTGATGAAGTTCAACAAAAACAAGTAAATAGTTTTTTGACCTCTAGTCTCTAAAGGCAAGATGTTGGAAGATATTCAAATAGGCAGTATAAAATGTCAAATTATAACCCCACAATTGGCATCATCAAGGTAATGAGATATGTCGCCTGAAAGTCGTGTCCCATTCATACTGATATCATTTCAAGCCCTTAAAGCCTCTCACACTCAGTGAGTCGGGTCCCTGAGGGTCCAAGGTTTAGGGCTTTTGAGCCCTTTATGAACACTTTCTGTAATTCCACATTTCTGCAGACTTTGCCTCAGGGAATTTCCCACAACTCATAGCACTGTGATGCTAAACACAGGGTTTCCATGGTTACCAGAAGAAACCTGGCGTAAAAACAACAACAAACAAATTCATGCGTTGTGTGCTTTTATTTGTTGCCAGATTACACAGCAGGCAGGTTGACTGGTGGCTCAAGCTGACATCAAAACATGACTTTCACTACAATGAATCACTTCATGCCTCTGTTGACATCAGAGTTCCAGATCTCGTCACCGTCCTTGTTCAGCACCAGTTTACCCTCGTCGGTCAGGTAAAGGTGACACATGTTACTGTCGTCTTTGGCAGAGTTTGTGTGCCACCTGGCATCACCATTCTCGCTGTACATGACCAGGTTACAGTCAGCCTGCAGGCACAGGCGGAAAGCGTCTGACCCACCAGGTGTCTGAAGCCCATCTAGGCGTCCAGCCATAGATGACAAAGTTACCATCCTCCTGCAGGCAGAAAAAGAAACGACTGACTGTTATCACAATGTGCATTTCCAAACATTTGTTTTCTTAGTTTTGCATTTACTTTTACACAGATCTGTGATCATGTATCATGCATCCTGATAAATGTCTGACGTGCACGAATATTCTGAGTTACTCACCTGGAAGACAGCCTTAAACTCCCCGTTGTTGGACATCAGATAGTCTCCCTTGTGGAGCTCATCATTTTTGGACAATTTGCTCTTGCTCATGATTCTGCAACAAAAAAAGTCTGTGTTGAATCCACATAAAACACTTTTCATTTGTGCAACACCAGTGTTTTTTTTTTCATTTTTACAGACTAGTACTCGTTTTTCCCCCTTAGTTTATATATATATCCACAATAAGTCTACTGCAACAATCATCAGCTTCATTTCAACGAGGGCTGGCTTAAGGCAGGGGCTGTATAGGCGGTGGCTTAGGGCGCAACCTTCTGGGGGATGCTGACCTCAAGATATGTGACTGAAAATGGGTTCCACGAGTACCCAGGAGTCTCCCCTTTACAGACATGCACACTTGATGATAATCACATGCAGTTTTGGGCCAAAACCCTGCAGTATTACGTGTTATTTCTGGATATTCTATAAATGGTGCATTTGACTATTTCTGCACACTGGGGTCCCTAAACAGTCTTGGAATTACATAAAAGGCATATGCTGCAAATGCTGAAATCTGATTTAAACTAGCTACAAGCATTTTGTTGGCGTTTTCCCCACCGCCGGGTGTGGTTTTCAAAGTATGACATGTTGCACTCTGTCTCTGTCTGCTATTTCAATAATAACACTTAGATCTAGAGACAAGCTGAGAGAAATGTAGAGATACGGGATCTTCCACTACGCTAAATGTATGTGAGCATGTTCACCATTCCAGTTGTCATCTTTCCAGTTTGCCTGCATTGATGCTTTCTATGCAATGAAGGGTGTGCCCCAGGGTTTGGTCCTGGGACCACTCTAATTCCAGTCCAGTCTCATTGAAAAGCATGTAATAGAGGACTACAGGAATGAGTCCTAAAAACTGGACATGAGTTAACATTTCAGCACTTCTTGTTCCCTCATATGGAAGTCAATAGGTTTGTTTCATGGGTTTTTAAATACATCAATAACTACCCTACTCATGAATTTAAATCTTACAACCCTTAGGAGTCTTAATGGAGCAGATTTTGTGCAATGAGAGCAAAAGTTGGTAAAACAGAACTTAAAGGAAACAAAAATAAATAAACAAATAAATAAATAAGAGATAAAAGAAATTAAAATTTTGTAAAATGGAGCAAAAAGGAAACTAAAACTTGGTAAAGTGAAGCTCAAAGTAGATCAAAACATGGTCAAATGGAACTAAAAGAAGATTAAAAATGGGTAAAACAGAGTTAAAACGAGACTGAAAGATGGCAAAACAGAACAAAGCAGGTTATAACTTAGAGCTAAAACAGCTAAAAGGAGACTAAAAAGCTGGTAAGACAGAGACTAAAGCTTTGTAAAACAGAGCTGTAAGGAGACTAAATCATGCTAAACAGAGCTAAACAGAGACTAAAGCTTTGTAAAACAGAGCTGTAAGGAGACTAAATCATGCTAAACAGATGCTAAACAGAGACTAAAGCTTTGTAAAACAGAGCTGTAAGGAGACTAAGGATATGCTTTGTAAGTAAACAAGATAAAGTTGAAAAAGAGCGGATGCTAAACAGAGCAAAAGAGACTAAAACTTTGTAAAACCGGGTTCCTCACTAACACGATCAGGTTGCAGTCAGTCTGTATGCACAGGCAGACAGCATCTGAAGCCCATGTGGGCTTCCAGCCATAGAGGATAATGTTATCATCATATCAAACATGCAGTAATTTAAATCTGGGGTTTTCTATGACAAAAGCACTGACAGAGGGACAAATATGTAGTTGAAGCTTCTGGGGAGGCTTTTTGGTATTGGGAGAAGTTAAATCACACCAAAAGTTTTGCTAAATTCTGATGAGGGAATTCTCTTTTTTTTAAAATTTTTTTTTTGAAATTGACAGTAACGATTGTAATTTGTTGTAATGGGGGTTGCGTTCGTAGGGGTGGGGAAAGTGGGGGGCAGTGGGGTAAGGAGGGGTGGGGAGATTAAATGAAGGAGGTGGGGGTGTAATGTTGTTGAGAGTTAAAAAAAAAGTAATGGGAAGGAAGATGTTGGAAGTGAAATGGGTTAAAATGTAATTAATGGTAAGGTATGAGTAGGGAGTGGTCTTGTTAGGTATAGTGGGGGTTGGGGTCAAGGTTTGGGTGGTGGTAATTGAGCTGAGGGTATGAGTGTGTAAAAGGGTATGGTTAGAAGACGGCGAAAAAAAAAAAAAATAGCGTTGTGTGTTTTTTTGGGTTAAGAGGGGTGCTGGTGGTAAGTGATAAAAAGCTATAATGATTGGTGTTAGGAGTTGTGTGGCAGCGGGAGGTAAGTGAAATGTTGTGTGGAGAGTTTGGTGCCTGGTGTGTAGCAGGTTAGTGCGATGAAGGGGAAAGGGCAGGTGTTGGGGGGGTGAAAGTGGGGAAAAGAGGGTAATGGTAAAATGTTTTGGTCTTTTAAAAGTTGTGTTGTGGTATGTTGGGGAATTGGCTTGGAGAGGGTGGATAGGAGTGGGGTAGGAATGCGGTTGAAAAAAAGGGTGCATAAATGTGGGTAGTTGGTTTTTAAATGCGGCGGCAAGGGTGGGGGGGGGGGGGTTTGGGGGGGGGGCCAAAAAAAAAAAAAAAAAAAAGAGAAAAAAATCCCGCCTCACTTTCATTGGGTCATTTATTTAAGGGTGGGGTTGTGGGAGGGGGTTTTGGGGGGTGTTAGGGTGTGTTTGAAATGGGGTTTGGTGTGAGGTGAAAATGGGTAAAGAGGTAAAATTGGAAGGGAAGAAAAATTTAGGGGGAGTGTGATGAAAATGGGCCCGGTCCGGGCGTGCCCCTTGATGATAGTCATGCAGTTTGGGGCCAAAACCCTGAGTATTATATGTTATTTTTGTGAATATTTCTGATGTGGGGTCCCTAAAAGTTTTGGTTGAATGGTTGTAAAGCTGACACTAACTTGGATCCATTAATTAGGTGGATTCTTGTGTGACGTATTTGACTGTATTTTTAATTTCTCCTGACCTGGGTGACCTCTAGGATATCACAGCCTCATGACACTTTACCAAAATGGTGTATCATGGGTTTTGATGGGGAATCTGATAAGATAAGATAAGATATAATCTCTCCCATGTCCTGGTCTTCCCCGGGCCTCTTCCCGGTTCTGGGGGCCCGGGGGATTTTTTTGGGCCCCAAACCCCCCCAGAAAATATAAAAAAAAAAAAAAAAAAAAAAAAATTTTTTGGTTTTTAAAAAAAAATTTAAAAGTTTTTTACTGAAAAGTACTTATTCTTCACTCTACATTAGTTATACCCACAATAAGACTCACACACGTTTCATAAAGTTAATTTATCACAGCACAGAATCAACAATTAACTGAAATGATTCCTTCACGCATTAAGCAAAGAAATGGATGAATCCATCCATTAGTATAAAAGTGGAGAAAACTTACAGGGGTGAAGGTCCGTCCTCTATTTCATCTAATCTGGCTAAAATTGAGAATGCATTGGTGAAACTGAACTAAACTGGAGACTAAAACTAGGAAAAACTTAAATTAGATTAAAGTTGGTAAAACTACTAAAAGGAGTTAAAAAAAGAAAAAAAAAATAAAAAAAAAAAAAAAAATAAACACAGAAATGCATGAATCCAATCCAACCAGAGAAAACCTAAACCAGTTAAACGGAGATTAAATAGAAAAATCAAACTACAAGGATATTAAAACCAGATAAACAGAGCTAAAAGGACATTAACACATGGTAAAACAGACTTAAAAGGAGATTTAAACTAAGTTTAAAAAGACTTATAAATAGATAAAACTGAGTTTTAGAGTTAAAAGGAGATTAATAGTTTAGATATTGATCATACACTTGCTATCTGATTGGAAGAAGAACTGAGACCAGATGAAGTCCCAACCGTCACCTCCCTCCAACCAAAAAGCAATCACAATAAAAATACATATCTTCTTCTCATCTGCGTCTCCCAGGCAGAATACAGAGGGGTGAGTTCATGTTTGTCACACTGACAGCAAAAAAATCCCCTTTTGGCAGTGAATTCGACATATTTGTAAGGTTAGCTACACCCCTGACATATAGGGACGCATGTCTTTCTCACCATAGAAGATAACAAGACAACATGAGAGACCATGATATGAACCAAAGTCTGGGGGCTGGTTTCTGTCTCGTTTACCAGGTTTTGCATCAAACTGCACAGCTCATCAATGCTGCAAACTTACTGTGAAAACAGACAGCAGGAAGGAAAATGAGAACATATTGCTGGTTATACTGTCTGACTTTCTGTAGAGACACCCCAGGAAAAAACATTGTTCATGTACTGGTCAATTTTGAGATTTTGGGGCTATTTTGGTTGCCTCTTATGCATATTTAACATAAAATGTTAGAAAACTAATAATACTAAAATAATTGTCTTAATGTTAGTAAATAAGGGTGAAGTTTTTTAAGGTTTTTTTTTGGCCATTTTCCTTTAATTGACAGGGACAGTGATAGTTTTGAAAGGGGGTTAAACCTCTCACCACTGGTTAAGGACTCAGCCTTGATATATGGGAACCCGAATTACAGGTGAGCTAACAAGACGCCCAACCGGGGAAGTTTTTGGTGATTCTGTAGGTTAATATTTCTCTCTTTCCTTTCAGTCCTGGAAAATGTAATTTTATTTGCATATTTTTTCCTTTCCGCCCTGAAACAGAATCTCTTAGTAACACTTCATCCACCACTTCCCCTTTCATTTTTATTTCTGAAGGTTTTTAAGAGGCGTTTGTTATATTATTATAGCTGATTTATAGAACATTTTTTCTAAAAGATGGTGACAATATTTTTTATGGTGTTGACAGTATTTTTGATTATAGAGGGCTAACTCTTTGACTCTAATATGTCAAAAAATAAAAAACGATTTATCTGGGTTATGAGTTAGTTTCTGTTTGGGAATGTATGAAATTTGATAAGATAATGAGATTTGCATATTTGAACATACATTTTTAGAAAACCTGTAATAAAAAATAATGAGTTAATCAATGGGGAGTTTCACGACGTTCTTTCAGTGACATTTTTTAATTGCTTTGTGATTTTGAATGCAGAACTTTTCTTGTAAAGAGTATTTTCAATTTGGCTTAGAAAGTTAGGAATAATTGAGGTAAACAATAAAAATTGAATTATTTATAAGTTTAAGAAAAGTGGTGTATTATATGATTTAATTTGGGGAGTGACATATTGAGTGGGAGGATTATAGATTTATTGAAGATTAAGCTAGTGATGATGAAGAGTGAGGAGATAGAGGAGGAGACAAGACACTGTATTGAATGATGATTGAAAGAAAAAGAGGAATGTGGGGAGTGGCTGACGTGTGGGTGAGAGGAGGTGAGGAGGTGGGCGGGGAATTCACAGCTGATGAGGGAAATGGAAAGGTGTGCAGGTGGGTGGGGCTGTCAGGTGAGGTGGAGCTGGAGACAGGGGCCCAATCCCAGCGTCCACACCCACTGATTTACATGGACGAAATAATGGAATAAAGGCCAGTAGATTAAAATGTTGTGTAAACACGCAATCAGAAAGAAATTAATCGGTTTTGCCGATCGTTCTTCCGATCGGCGTCCATGTACACAGCCGCTGGGATCATGTCTTCCTGGTTGGGGTAAATGTCTCCACTGCGCATTTCAGCATGACGCGTGACAGACAACGTGGCGTTTGTTTACAACACAGGAAGTACAGCTTCTTCTTCTTCTACTATTTCGAAAAATTAGACAACTCTGCACATGCCAAAGGATTTATTCTGATTAAATGCTCGGTGATGTATCACACGTCACGATCGGATATTTTATTTAGTGTCCATGTAAACAGCGGATTTGGAATTTCCGATCAACCAAGGTTCGGATCGGATTGGAGAAATCTCATAAACACGGTAAACACGACCCATTTGAAGCCATCAAAAATGTGGATGTAGTATGCAAACAAAAGAAAATCTGAGGATGCCAAAAATACCCAGATGTCGTACTGATTCAGAAAATCTCCGTTGCTCAGACCAGTCTACCTCACCTACTGTATCCCACAATGCAATGCGTGGACTGCAACAGGTACAGTTCCCCACAAGGCTCATTTTTTATAATTTTCGTGCTTTTCTCATTTCTTTTTCTGAAAATCTTAAGAAATCATTGTGTAGAGTTTAAATGTTTTATAATATTAGATGGTGATCGAGATTTTCTCCTGAAGATGAGGGTTTTTTTTCTTGTTGACGGAGAGTCTGTTTAAATATCAAAATAAATGTCATTATAAATGAACTGGACCTGTTCTGCTTTTGAATTGAAAAGCCCTGCTGAGACACCCCACCCTTTTTAAATTTCTTAGTTCTGGTTGGAGATCAGTCCGTTGTTTTGTTTTGCAACTGAAAAGAGTTTGAGTGAACTTTTTCGAGAATGTTTTCCCATCTCCTCTTGTTGATGTCCTGTCTGTTTTATTTCACTAAGAGTGTTAGAATAAATAGTTTAAATCTGCAAAGTAAACTAAATAAGATGAAAACAAATCAAAGTTGTTTGATATTGATGTTGATAATATTAAAAGTTTATTTTTTTTTTTTAGTGCTTTAAGAGCTGGGTAAAAGTTAAGCTGTTAGGATAATGCAAATAATGAGTTAAGTCTACTGCATACTAATGAGTAACAAGTTTGCAGTTACATTTACAGTACATACTGCATACTAATGAGGAATGTAGTTGCAGTATAAGTACATATTGCATATAATGAGTAACAAGTTTGCAGTATACATTTACAGTCTACTGCACATAATGAGGAATGTGTATGAGTATACAGTCATATTGCATACTAATGAGTAACACAGTTTGAGTATACATTTAAGTAATACTGCACACTAATGAGGAATGTAGTATGAGTATACAGTAATATTGATACTAATGAGTAAAAGTTTGAGTTAATTATAAGTATCTGCATACTAATGAGGAATGTGTTGAGTATAAGTAATATTGATACTAATGAGGAAGTAGTTAGTATAAGTCATACTGCATTAATTAGGAACGTAGTTGAGTTAGTACATATGCATACTAATGAGGAACGTAGTATGAGTATAAGTACATACTGCATACTAATGAGTAAAAGTTTGAGTTACATTTAGTCTACTGCATACTAATGAGGAATGTAGTTGCAGTATAAGTACATATTGCATACTAATGAGGAACGTAGTTGAGTATAAGTAATACTGCATACTAATTAGGACGTAGTTGCAGTATACAGTAATACTGCACACTAATGAGGAACGAGTATGCAGTATAAGTATAAGTACATCTGCGTTCAGTAGTATGTAGTAGGCTTTTTGAAAACAGTTTTGGCTGAGGGAATTACCAAGTTATAGCGTCGTGACATTTAACACAAGGTTACAAGGGAAGCTAGAGGTTCAGCAGACATTTAAATAAAGGAAAGCAAGTCACACTATATTGGTGGTTTGTCCATCAATTTTTCTTTTCATCTTGATTGATGAAGTTCAAAAAAAAAGTAAATAGTTTTTTGACCTCTAGTCTCTAAAGGCAAGATGTTGGAAGATGTTCAAATAGGCAGTATAAAATGTCAAATAATAACCCCACAATTGGCATCATCAAGGTAATGAGATATGTCGCCTGAAAGTCGTGTCCCATTCATACTGATACCATTTCAAGCCCTTAAAGCCTCTCACACTCAGTGAGTCGGGTCCCTGAGGGTCCAAGGTTTAGGGCTTTTGAGCCCTTTATGAACACTTTCTGTAAGTCCACATTTCTGCAGACTTTGCCTCAGGGAATTTCCCACAATCTCATAGCATTGTGATGCTAAACACAGGGTTTCCATGGTTACCGGAAGAAACCTGGCGTAAAAACATTCATTCATTCATTCATAGTCAAACGCTTATCCCGTTAGGGGTCGCGGGGGGCTGGAGCCGATCCCAGCTAGCATTGGGCGAAGGCGGGGTTCACCCTGGACAGGTCGCCAGTCCATCGCAAGGCGGCGTAAAAACAACAATAAACAAATTCATGCGTTGTGTGCTTTTATTTGTTGCCAGATTACACAGCAGGCAGGTTGACTGGTGACTCAAGCTGACATCAAAACATGACTTTCACTACAATGAATCACTTCATGCCTCTGTCGATATCAGAGTTCCAGATCTCGTCACCTTCCTTGTTCAGCACCAGTTTACCCTCGTCGGTCAGGTAAAGGTGACACATGTTACTGTCGTCTTTGGCAGAGTTTGTGTGCCACCTGGGATCACCATTCTTGTTGTACATGACCAGGTTACAGTCAGCCTGCATGCACAGGCGGAAAGCGTCTGACCCACAGGTGTCTGAAGTCCATCTAGGCGACCAGCCATAGATGACAAAGTTACCATCATCCTGCAGGCAGAAAAAGAAACGACTGACTGTTATCACAATGTGCATTTCCAAACATTTGTTCTCTTACTTTTGCATTTACTTTTACACAGATCTGTGATCATGTATCATGCATCCTGATAAATGTCTGGGTGCACGAATATTCTGGTTACTCACCTGGAAGACAGCCTTAAACTCCCCGTTGTTGGACATCAGGAAGTCTCCCTTGCGGAGCTCATCATTTTTGGACAATTTGTTCTTGCTCATGATTCTGCAACAAAAAAGTCTGTGTTGAATCCACATAAAACACTGAAAATACATCAAAATGTGTTTTGTAAGTTGGTTTGACATTTAATTTATTTAGCAGCAGTTTTTTGTTGTTTTACTGAATAGTACGTATTCTTCACTGTACATTAGTTATACCCATATTAAGACTCACACACATTTCATGAAGTTCATTTAACAACACAGGATTAACAATGAACTGCAATGATTCCTTCATGCATTAAACTCAGAAATGCATGAATCCATCCATCAGTATAAAAGTGCAGAATACTTACAGGGTTGAAAGTCCGTCTTCATCAGACTGCAAGCAGAGGAAGGAGTGAAGTGCAAGATGAGAAATTCACTCCGTTTTTATACCAAAGCTGGGGGTGGAGAGCAAAGGGGGAACAGAGAGGGGAGTGCCATGCCCCTCTTTTTGAATGAGAACTGAATGTTCCTCTGGAACTGCTCGAATCCTCACGAAACAGCACAACCAAGCAGTGAGAGTCAGTTTCAGAAATAATGTATTGATCCCCTGGAGGAAATTGATGAGGTTGTGCAGGTTTTTATAACAAAAGCATGAAGGATGACATGTTTGACAAAGGGACTGTTTTGAGGGATGTGACAAATACATTAAATATGTTTATACCAATCAGTAATTAATACCTCAGTTAGCTGCCAATACTAATTATTTGCACAAGAAATTGCGGCAGGAGCTTTACCTGTGATAATCATGCATTTGACATGACACTGTTTTAATTACAGGCTACATTGGGATGAATGTACTGTATGAACACCTCTCGCTCATTTTATCAAACCTATATGGAAATCTGGCAGCGCTATTTTATTGCCTCTTCTATTTCATCTTATCAAGCTAAAACTGAGACTAAAACTAGGTGAAAACATAAATAAGATTAGATTAAAGTGTGGTGAAACTGACCTAAATGGAGATTAACACCAGGTAAACCAGTTAAAAGGAGATTAAAGGACAGGTAAAACATAGCTAAAAGCAAATTAAATCCTGGTAAACAGAGTTAAAAGGAGATTAAATCTAGGTAAAACGAAGTTAATAAGAAATTTAAACTAGGTAAAACAGAGCTAAACATGGTAAAAACAGGTAAAAACAGAGCGGAAGATGAAAACTTGGGGGGTTAAACCCATTAAAATATAGCTAAAGGAGATTAAAACATGATAAAATGGATTAAAAGGGAGATTTAAATAGAGTCAAAACGAGATTTAATCAGGTAGAATAGAGTTAAAGGAAATTAAAACCAGGTATAAAAGGGGTAACAGAGTTAAAGGTAAATTAAAAAAGGTTAAAAAAATTAAAATAAGGGCACAATAACTATTGGACTAACATTCACCAAGTGGTCAGGTGAATGCTAATGATGTTTTATGTTGGCTGTTGATATATTATGAAACAGCTGGGTGATTTGAGATTGTGTCCATTTAAAAAAAAATACTAATAATAAGCACATAAAAATATACACATTTTGTATGCAAGATATACATACAAATATATGACACTACCGTATTTCCACATTTCCTCCAAATTAAGCGTACTGTAGCAGCTGATCTTATGCAGAAGTATAAAGTGCCTGTGTGTGCACCACTATCTGGCCCAGCTGCAAAATACCAGCATTATACACTGGTTTGACTGTGTAACTGGAAGAACAACTGATACTTTCACCTCCCTCCACCCAAAAATACACTCATCTCAGAGTACAAAGTGTCCTGTCCCAGGCAAAATACAGAGGGGTGGGTTCACACTGGACACACTGATTACAAAAAAAATCCCCTTTTGGCAGTGAATGCAACCTGCATTTATATGGTTAGCAACACCCCTGATTTAAAGGGACATGCTTTTCTACCCATAGAAGATAACATGAACAACATGAGAGACGATTACATGAACCAAAGTCTGGAGGCGGTTTCGTATCTCACAAAACTAGGTAAAACTTTGCTAAAATAAGATAAAACTAGGTAAAACAGACTTAAAAGTAGATTAAACAAGGTTAAAGAAAGAAAGAAAGAAAGAAAGATATTCCTTTATCAGTCCCACAGTGGGGAAATTCAGTTTTACACTCTGTTGTTCACACAGTACATATACATGTCAATGGAGAGATGTCAGAGTGAGGGGGCTGCTCCTGACACTCGCCCAGAGCAGTTGGGGGTTTGGTGCCTTGCTCAGGGGCACCTCGGCAGTGCCCAAGAGGTAAACTGGCACCTCTCCAGCAACCAGTTGGTCTTGGTCCATGGGGGACTTGAACCAGTAACCTCCGCGTCCTAACCCAAGTCCTTACGGACTGAGCTACTGCCGCCCCCAAACAGCTGAAAGGAAACTAAACCCAGGTAAAACAGAGTTAAAAGGAGATTAAAACCAGGTAAAACAAAGCTAAAACGAGATTAAAACTAGGTAAAACAGAGTTAAAAGGAGATTAAACGAGGTTAAACAGGTGAAAGGAAACTAAACCCAGGTAAAACAGAGTTAAAAGGAGATTAAAACCAGGTAAAATAAAGCTAAAACGAGATTAAAACTAGGTAAAACAGAGTTAAAAGGAGATTAAACAAGGTTAAACAGCTGAAAGGAAACTAAACCCAGGTAAAACAGAGTTAAAAGGAGATTAAACGAGGTTAAACAGGTGAAAGGAAACTAAACCCAGGTAAAACAGAGTTAAAAGGAGATTAAACGAGGTTAAACAGGTGAAAGGAAACTAAACCCAGGTAAAACAGAGTTAAAACGGAGATTAAACAGGTAAAAAAAAAAAGAGGTTAAACAGCTGAAAGGAAACTAAACCCAGGTAAAACAGAGTTAAAAGGAGATTAAACGAGGTTAAACAGCTGAAAGGAAACTAAACCCAGGTAAAACAGAGTTAAAACGAGATTAAACGAGGTTAAACAAGTGAAAGGAAACTAAACCCAGGTAAAACAGAGTTAAAAGGAGATTAAAACCAGCTAAAATAAAGCTAAAACGAGATTAAAACTAGGTAAAACAGAGTTAAAACGAGATTAAACGAGGTTAAACAGCTGAAAGGAAACTAAACCCAGGTAAAACAGAGCTAATCAATTAAAACAAGGTGAAACCAAGTTAAAAGGAAAATAAAACCAGATAAAATAGAGCGAATCGATTAAAACCAGGTAAAAAGGAGATTAAAACTAGGTAAAACAAAGTTAAAAAGAGATTAAAAATATGTAAAATAGAGCTAAAATGAGATTAAAACTACGTAGAGAGAGTTAAAAGAGATTTAAACATGCTAAAACAGTCTTAAAGGGAGATTAATAGATCCGATATTGATCATACACTTGCTATCTGATTGGAAGAAGAACTGAGACCAGATGAAGTCCCAAAACAATCACAATAAAAATACATATCTTCTTCTCATCTACGTACAAAGTGACAGTCTGTTTTCTCCCAGGCAGAATACAGAGGGGTGAGTTCATGTTTGTCACACTGACAGCAAAAAAATCCCCTTTTGGCAGTGAATTCGACATATTTGTAAGGTTAGCTACACCCCTGACATATAGGGACGCATGTCTTTCTCACCATAGAAGATAACAAGACAACATGAGAGACCATCATATGAACCAAAGTCTGGGGGCTGGTTTCTATCTTGTTCACCAGGTTTTGCATCAAACTCACATTAAAGCCAGGTAAAAAAGAAGAAAAAAAAAGTTAACATCCAGATAAAATAGAGCTAAAAGGAAATTAAATCTAGACAAAACAGAGTTGAAAGGAGATTAAAACTGAAAACCAGCTGTTTTCTATCTTATTTGCCAGGTTTTGTATCAAACTGCACAGCTCATCAATGCTGCAAACTTACTGTGAAAACAGACAGCATGAAGAAAAATGACAACATATTGCTGATTATACGGTCTGACTTTCTGCAGACACCCCAGGAAAAAACATTGTTCATGTACTGGTCAATTTTGAGATTTTCGTTCCATAAACTGTCTTCTTTAGTGCAGTGCTGCCCGTCATGAGGTTTGATTTGGACTGACCAAAATAAATAAGTAAATAAATAAGATCTTAATTAATTAAAATGTTTTGATATACAGTAAATCACTACACTTCTCTTTCAAAAGGCATTTCACCTCAGGCAACCTGGGATCCGAGCACCATTTTGTACCTTAATAAAACCAGTTCAGTACAGTGGTGTCTGCTTCTGGCCTGCTTGGCCACCAGTGAATTTCACTGTTGGCCCTCCAAAGGAAAAGGTTTGGGACTAGTGGAAAGAAAACATCCAAAATACACATTTAGCTGTTTATTTTACAAATTTGTTTTTATTGTGTCTGTAAAATGATCCTAAACTCACCAAAAGTTAGCATTAGATATGTCTCTCATGCATATTTGACATCTTCAAAATGCATTTTCTTATATCTTTAGTGCTGAGATTAGGACAGGGCCACAGGGCCAGGCTGGCTTAACAACACATAGACCAGAAAGTTCTTGTGACAACTTATTTATTATCTGGTTTGATAATACCATCCATCCATCGTCAACCGCTTATCCCGTTAGGGGTCGGGGGGGGGGGGGGGGCGGTCCGGGGGGGGGGGGGGGGGGGGGGGGGGAACTTGGGGGGGGGGCGGCAGGTCAAAAAGGGGGAAAAAAGAGAAAAAAAAAATATCACCTAAAAATAAAAAAAAAGGGGAAATTAAAAATTAAAAAAAAAAAAAAAGAGTATGTTTTTGGGGGGGGGGGGGGGGGGGGGGGGGGGGAGAAAAAAAAGAAGAGGGGGGGGGAAAATGAAAAACAAAAAGAGGAGGGGGGGGGGGGGGAAAGGAAGCGCCCCCTGGTTATATTATTTGAATCTATTGTATCGAAATATATGAAAAACATATCAATTTAAGTGTGTTGTATGATGCAGCGGCTTGGAGTCAAAGACAAATTTATGTTATTTCTTTTTGTTGTTGCATATGTAATAAAGGTATTAAACTAGCCAACAGTGTATAAAGCTGTTTAGATTATCTCCAACTATTAAAATGCGTCTTACAAAGATCTGAATACTTCTTCCACGACTGAGACTGAGTGCCAGTCTACTCCACTGAATAATCACACTTATTTCTTTTTTCATGTGGTTATGTTTTAATCCCCCTGTGTTTTAGTTACTCCTAATTTCTGAATATAACACAACTCATATTTCAACTCAGTTTCCATTTTTGTTTTACCACAAATGTGGCTAAAAATCACTCGGTGTATCTGTTCGATATGCTGCTCATTCACAAGAGCTGAGATGCAGAGACGCTTTATCCTGATCATAGCTCACTACAAAGAGAGGGACGAAACAAACTCATGCATTGTGAAAAACTGCTTTTATTTGATGCCTGATTACACAGCAGTCGGGTTGACTGGTGACTCAGGCTGATACCAAAACATGACTTTCACTACAATTAATCACTTCTTGCCTTTATTCATATCAGAGTTCCAGATCTCGTCACCTCCCTTGTTCAGCACCAGTTTACCCTCGTCGGTCAGGTAAAGGTGACACATGTTACTCTCGCCTTTGGCAGTGTTTGTGTGCCACCTGGGATCACCATTCTTGTTGTACATGACCAGGTTACAGTCAGCCTGCATGCACAGGCGGAAAGCGTCTGACCCACAGGTGTCTGAAGCCCATGTAGGCGACCAGCCATAGATGACAAAGTTACCATCATCCTGCAGGCAGAAAAAGAAACGACTGACTGTTATCACAATGTGCATTTCCAAACACTTCTTCTCTTACTTTTGCATTTACTTTTGCATAATGGCGTGCACGAATATTCTGAGCTACTCACCTGGAAGACAGCCTTGAAGTTTCCATTGTTGGACGTCAGCAAGTCTCCCCTGCGGAGCTCATCATTTCTGGACATGTAGTTCCTGCTCATGATTCTGCAACATAAATATATTTCATGAACCTAATTTCAACAGCACACACACGTAACAATTAACTGCAATGATTCCTCCGCGCATTAAAGATAGAAATGCATGAACTCTTCAGTATAAAAGTGTAGAATACTTACAGGGTTGAATGTCCGTCCTCAGTCAGTCTGCGAGCAGAGGAAAAAGAGTGAAGTGCAGGACATGAATTTCACTCCATTTTTATATGTAAGCTGGGGGTGGAGCAAGGGGGGGGAGATTATAGTACCATGCCCGTCTTTTTTCATGAGAACTGAAGGTTCCTGTTTTCTTGGACAACATCGCAAAACATGCAATCAGAATCAAAAATACTTCACTGATCCCCGCAGGGAAATTGTCACAATGGTGGCATGTTTGATAAAGGGAGTCACTGATGGACGTGAAAGAGGGCCAAAATCGTTGATAATTATGCATTTGGCATGAAGTCCGATGACAGTCCGACTAGTATGAAAACCTTTCACTCTACCAAATTATTGAAATCTGACATTGTTATTTCATTATTATTTTCTGTTTTATCCAATCAGACTAAAACGGACTAAAGCTAGTTAAACCAGAACTAAAAGGAGATTAAAGCTGGGTAGAACAGAGTTAAATGGGGATTAAAACTTGGAAAAAGAGCTAAATTTAGATTAAAACTGGGTAAACTGAACTAAAAGGAGTTAAAAGTAGGTAGTACACTGCTAAAAAAAGATTAAAGCTTGGCAAAACAGAGCTAAAAGGGCATTAAAACTAGGTTAAACAGAAACAAAAAAGAGGTTAATACTTGGTTGAACGGACCAAAAAAGGAGATTAAAACAAGGTAAAACAAAGTTAAAAGAAGATTAAAACAAGGTAAAACAGAATTAAAGGGAGATTAAAACTTGGTAAAAGAGCTAAAATGAGATCAAAACGAGGTAAAACTGAACTAAAAGGAGATTAAAACCAAGTAGGATAGACCTCAAAGGAGATTTAAACTTGTTAAAACTGAACTAAAAGGGGATTAAAACTCTGTAAAACAGAGCTAAAATGTAAAACATTGTAAACAGGCCTAAAAGGAGATTATCACTCTGTAAACTGAGCTCAAAGGTGATTAAAACAAGGTCAAATGGAGGGAGATTAAAGGGAGATTAAAACCATGTTAAACACAGCTAAAGGTGATAGATGACACCCCCATATTACATTTCTTCAGCTGACCATTACCTGGGACCTGCTGCAAAATATCAAGATTACACACTTTTTATGTAACTGGAAGATTTAGACCTCCAAATACACTCTTGGTCTTCTCATGAGAGCACAGAGTGACGCTTTTGTTCGTTCCCAAGCAGAATACACAATGTGAAACGAAGTGTGTGAAGAGTTTTAATCTTCAACAAGTCCACACACAACACTCGAAACTTATTTTGTCAGCGAATTCAACATATTTCTGGTAAGCTACACCCCTGACCGTTAGGAGCATTATTATTTCTAACCACAGTGATCGAAGATAACAAGAATAGACACGAGAGAAGATACGTGTAGGTGTTTGGATGAAAGTCTGGAGGCTGTTTTTCTATCTTGTTTACTAGATTTTGCTCCAAACTGCACATCTATCAATGCTGCAAACTTACTGTGAAAACAGGCGGCATGAACACAAATGAGAACATATTGCTGATTATTATATTTTCATACTTTCACAACATTTTGAATGCATGACTTTGACTTTTACACAGACTGGTGCACATGTATGATGTGTCATGTATCGTGTCTGGAGCTAAAAGAAATTGGGTAGAAAAGCAGTACAAAGAGGGTAAAACTACACTGTCTGTGCTTGTGAGGCCAGTTCGATGTACTGCCAAAGTCTCGGGAATGACCCTGGAGACGGCTTACGGTAGAGAAATGAACATTCAGTTCATGGGTAACGGCTCTGGTGGGCATTCCTGCCGTCAGCACCAGTTGCATGCTCCAAAACTGGCGACATGTGTGGCATCGTGCTGTGTGATAAAACTGAGACTAGAGTGGACTTTTACTGTCTAAGGCACAAACTCTGCAATAATCATGATGTCTAATCTAATCTCACACCTGTGAGGTGGATGGATTATTCACTCACTAAGATCACTAACACAGATGTAGACAAATTTGTGAGCTACATTTGAGAGAAATAGGACTTTTGTGTGCATAGAAAAGTCTTCGATGTTTGAAGAAGAAGAAGAAGAAGAAGATCTACCTTTATTAGTCCCACAATGGGGAAATTCAATTTACACTCTGTTCAACTTATACATGGTACATGCACACAAACACACACACATGCAGTAATGGAGAGATGTCAGAGTGATGGGGCTGCTCCTGACAAGCGCCCCGAGCAGTTGGGGGTTTGGTGCCTTGCTCAGGGGCACCTCGGCAGTGCCCAAGAGGTAAACTGGCACCTCTCCAGCTACCAGTTCACACTCAGTTTTTGGTCCATGTCGGGACTTGAACCGGTGACCCTCCGGTTCCCAAGCCAACTCCCTACAGACTGAGCTACTGCCGCCCCCATGTGACGTTATGTGACGTCAGCACATAAAAAATGAGAGTGAAAACAAAACTGCTGCGCTTATATTTGTGTTAAGTATAGACAGAGCAAGCTAAAAGGAGATTAAAACATCTCAAAACAAAACTAACAGGACAGTAAAACTACGTAAAACAGTTAAATGGAGATTAACATGGTAAAATGGAGTTAAAGAGAAATCTAGGTAAAAAAGAGCTAAATGGAGATTAAAACCAAGTAAAACTGAGTTAAAAGGAAACTAAAACTTGATAAAACTGAACAAAAAGGAGACCGAAACTAGGTAAATTGGAGCTAAAAGGAGATTAAAACCAGGTAAAAAGGAGTTAAAAGGAGACTGAATTTAGTAAAACAGATTTAAAAGGAGATTATAACCAGGTTAAACAGAGCTAGATGGAGATTAAAACCAGGTAAAACAGAGCTAGATGGAGATTAAAACCAGGTAAAACAGAGCTAGATGGAGATTAAAACCAGGTAAAACAGAGCTAGATGGAGATTAAAACCAGGTAAAACAGAGCTAGATGGAGATTAAAACCAGGTTAAACAGAGCTAGATGGAGATAAAAACCAGGTTAAAAAGAGTAGATGGAGATAAAAAAAGAAAAAAAGTAAAAAGATTAAACAGAGCTAGATGGAGATTAAAACAGGTAAAACAGAGCTAGACGGAGATTAGAGCTAAAATATAAAAATATATAAAAATATCAGAGCCATTCACTTTGACACAATGTCTGGAGCTCACAGAGACGCTGAGTGACTCATTCATCGCAGGCGGATGGCAGAGTGCAGAGTGATGTGAGCATGATCTGTGACAGGAAACATGTTTGACTGATGGGCTGTTATTGATGGATGAGCAAACAATACTGACACTAGTCGCAGGAGCGCTGCTTCAGGAGCTTTATCTGGCGTAATCAGTTGAGTCATTTTCAAGAGAAGTGATTGGCAAGCACCAGCTTGACATGCAGCTGTCATAATTACAAGCTAGGACAGGAAGGATGTAACAGGTGTGAAAGTCTTCCTCTCAGTGAACCGTGAATCGTGATTTATTCCAGTTCCCATCTGATCCAGTCAGCCGGGAGAGATTACGTAACAAAGAGCTTTTTATCAATTTATTCATTTCTTTTTTTTAATTCCAAACAAGGCTCTTATTTTCTCTCTGTGCTTCCCACGCTCTGTGCATTGTGCCTTGAGTAAAATACTGTACAGTACAATATGTACTGTACAAGTTCCTGTCAAGCGTGCATCCAGCAGATACATTACTATATGTCCACAAACCAAACCTTTTGGTAAAATAAAGACACGGGACACCATTTGATTAGATTTAGCGATAATACACAACCAGCTTTTCTGATATTGTACTTTAGCCGTGCAGCAACTCCCCAGTGAATTTGCTTTAGTCATCTTAAGTATCAATACCACAAAGTGCTGTAAAACACTCCACTACAAGTTAAGTCTTACTTGATTAAAGGTACCAAATGTTATCAACAAGATGTACTTCAAGTGGAAAAAGTAAATTTAGTCAGTATCATATTACTGGAGCAACATTTTATTCTAGCTTATTTTACCTATATTGTCCTACAAAGCCAAAATGCAGTAAATACACTCAGTTGCACCTTCATACACCTGTGCAATGTAATGCAATGCAGGTTGAATTAAACTGACAGCAAAAACAAGGCAGGCAACAAAACACAGACAGACCAATAATCCATGAACAAAAGATAAATACAAACTACAATCACTGTCTCGCAGTTTTATTCCTCTACCAAGTTACAGTTTACATCCACGTCTATCCCAAATAACATCACTTCATCATTTTATCCTGTTAGAAATTTGGGTGAAATTGTCATAAATAGCATATGAATTCAGCCAAAAATGTGTTTTGTGAGGTCACAGTGACGGCCAAATACCCAGAGATACTTTGAATGGAAGTGTCGGTCCTGATATTATTACAGTAATGTCATGTTTTCCGTGTGTTAATGTGTTTTTTTTTTCGTGTTATGATTGTTGGTTACATGGACTGTCACATAACATCAATAACAAGTTTACACACAACAAAATTGTTCTTCTTTTATTACGCAGTGTTACTTGTGGAAAACAGTGACTTTATGAATAAATGAGGGATGATATATCAGAGCAGAGAGGAGCTTAAAGTGAGGTTGAATCACCAGTATTATTGTAGGAAAACATAACACAAATAGAGGAATCATCAGTTAAAAAAACACGCAAGAGGTGAAGTACAGATTCCTGGGCTACTATGTTATGAAGCATATTAATTTTCTATATTTTATTCATTTGTTTTTAGCCAGTAGACACAGCCAGCAGCGTAGGAGCTCCACTGTTGTAAGTCATTTTCTTGCAGTGCTCCGTCCTGGTTGTCCTCATTTCCTGGAAGAAGAGAGCAAACGTGAAGATGTCATCGTTAGTGTGTATGAAGCAACACATAGACTGCAGACTATAATTCTTAAATAATTTGCTAATTATTATCTATTTATCAGATACGGAAATAAAGCATATAAATTAACTTGGCATTATTTTTCTGGAAATGTATTAAATAAATTACCAGCTATTGGGAAAGAGTGGAATTTAATTATTAAATAATGTTTATAATAAAGTAATTTTTAGTAAATATTGGGGTAATTTGGCAGTAATTCCAAAGAAATTTCAAAAAGGTTACTTGCTAATTATCACCTAATTACCAAGAAATTTGCAGACCTGTAAAATGGAAAAAAGGATATGGTGGAAAAATATGGTGGACTGTTGTCAGGCTATTAAATAGGAGTTATCAGTCGCTATAAGCCCCATAGATGTGGGTCAATAGGGGCCTACTCTACCCACTAGTGGGTTTTATCATCTATTGATATGGTAGATCATCATAAGAAGGTATAAAAGAACGGTGACCTCTAGAGAACACAGGATTTTTACCCAGGAAACCAGAGTCCACATCCAGCGTGAAACCAACAATGTGTTGCTGTCTTTGTGTTCCTTCTGTGTTCATTGTGTATTTTAACTAAAACACAATGTTTTTCCCTTAACTTAACGAAGTGTTTTTTGTTGCCTAAACCTAAAGAAGCTGTATTTTTGTTGCCTAAACCTAAAGAAATTGTGGTTTTCTTGCTTAAACCTAAAGAAATTGTAGTTTTCTTGCCTAAACTCAAAGACATTATAGTTTTGTTGCCTAAACCTAAAGAAGTTGTATTTTTGTTGCCTAAATCCATAGAAATTGCAGTTTTATTGCCTAAACATAAAGAAGTCATGGTTTTGTTGTCTAAACATAAAGAAATCATGGTTTTGTTTGTTTGTTGTGTTTTGTCGTGACGTTTCACTCAGTTTTACAACATATTAGAACGTGTTGTTTTTAAGTTAGACTTTCACTTATACAACGTAGAAGGCGTTGTTGGCACCTACTAATCCACAATTAGGATCCTTATAGCAGCTGATAACAGCTGTTTAAAGGCCTGCTAACAGTCGAATCAGGTGCAGCATCAGAGCGGCTGCCATGGTTTACATAAACCGACTTACAGCAAGTCGCAGACTACTGAGGTGAGGTTTTGCACCGACTACAAACAAGCAGCGGATAAGTAACATCAAACGATGAAGGCTAAATTACAAAGAAGTGAGTCAGTTGTCAGCCCATTGCAACATCATGGCAGAGTTCCTCTTCAAGGATGATCAAACTGATTTTGATCAGTCTGCAGCTGAATTACGAGAAACTGGAAACGGATGCCAGGCCGATGGACGGCAGCCAGCCACAAACATTTGGTGAGAGAATAAAGCAAGATGTGTGGAAGAAAAGTTGAATGAGGTGTTTTAAATTTGTATGTGTGCTTTTTAACCTACAAAAGTTAGCTGCATATGATCAGAACGATTTGAAAGATTTGAGGATCACATAAAAAACTACTCGTAGGAGCTTTAAGGTGTATATCAACACAGGACATGAATAATACCTCTGTGAGTCTCGGCTTCTGGATACAGTGAACATACGGCTTAGGGCTCGACTCCATCTGGTCCGCTGTTGTTTTGTAACAAACTGCACAGTCCATCAGCGGCTGCGAAGTCATTAAAAAAACATAAAAAGCGTGAGGATGATGTACATAAGTTTGAAATAAATCCCTCTCCTTTTGAAATTCACTCACTCTGTCATTCCTGAAGGGGCATGTCTGAGGGCTGGACTCAGTTGTTCCTTTGGCACACCTGGTGGGTTTCAGGTAAAAGTGGTGGTAAAGGTATCTCACACCGAATCCAGACTGCAAAAGAACAGAGGGTCATTTTAATACAAGCTACCAAGCAGCAAAGTAAAGCTCTGATTTACTCTCTGAACATATGTCGGTTTAGCGCACAAGCTGGAACGACTGATGCTGCTGTTCTCCTCACAAGGACAGTCTCAAAAAACCATTAGCATTCATCCTCTGGGGATCATGAATGTCATTCTAATTCTAATCATTATGGTAATTCTTATTATTTTATTTTATTTTATTTTATTTTGCTAATTTTCTCATTTTTATGATTTTTTAACCTACCAGGTATTATAATGACTACTCCATTTAGAATCAAAATTATACAATTTTGTTGTTTTTTTTTTTTATTGGTTTTATACTGTGCACATTGGTAGAATCTGATGATGCACAAGGTAAATGTTGTGGTCAAAGGCTCCATTATGTGCACATGGCCTCCTGTCGTGGACATCAGTAGGATTTTATAGCCAGATTCACTTTGAAGAGGTGGAAAACCCATTTGGCACACTTTAGGTACCCAAGTGGCCAAATGGAGGGTCCAGCTGGTCCTATCTGTACTAAAACCTTTGTATAATCTATGTGCTTTATGTTATTTATACCTGCTTTGGCTCAGTTGTAGTCAAGGGGTTGCTGAATGAATCCAGTGACATCTCTGTTTATGGTGTCATTGTTATAATGGTATTATCCACTGTCCAATCTAGAAGACAATTTAGGTGAGGATAAAAATGCAAAGTTTTCCTTTGATTTGTCTCAGTTTACTCAGGCATAGTAACAGTCACAATGTTACTTACACTGTGGATGACTTCTATGAGGTTTAATCTATCCATAGAGACCAGGATCATGCATATAGCCCTGGTAGTTATGAAGCTATTCTTGATTTATTTTGGGTATGTTTGTGTAGTAGATCCACACTAGGGCTTAATAGGTTAATTGTCTTTTTCAATGTCACGTATATATTTTAGCATCTATTGTCCTCTTATTGTCTAATTTTATTGTCAATCTGCCTTTTTGTTTGAATGTGTTGCATTTTTATGCTCTTTCGTAGAGCACTATGAGCTACATCTCAGGTATGAAAAGTGCTCTATAAATAAAGATATTAGTATTACCTGTCACTTTAAAGAAAAGCAATAACTATTATGTCAGCGTTCAACTTAAGTCATCATGTAATTATTACCTTTCAGATCCGACAGTGTACACAGTTGCCATTTGAGAGCAAGTTGCTTATGAAAGAAAAAAATATTCAACATTTAAACAATTAAATCATTAAACCCTTGTAATATAAGGTGGTTAAACGGTATGCACCCTGCAAGCAACTATCAGAAAGTCATGTTGCCTGGTTTTGAATGCTGACAGTGATTTGGTTTTGGATATCAGCTCGTATTTGTCTTGATTGCTCAATAACTGTTAATATAATCTTCCGGGACCTGAGGGAAAAAAACGGCTGATTTGCCGCTGTCTCACATTTCGGTGGTGGCTTTTCTCCAAGCTGAAACTGTTCAATATGAAAACCATAAACGCTGCCAGTTCACATGGATAACTATCAGAGTATCAGGTTGATGTGCGTGGGAATGTTTCTATCCTTCTCTGTCATTTATACATTCAGGTTAACATTCCAGTTAAGACACGCCCTATTTATTTGGAACCCCTGCTGACAACATGCTGAAATGTGAAGGTTCACAGCTGTGCGACTGATGTGAAGCAGATGTGAAAACAAGTGTCAACCAGACTTCTCTGAAGGCAGAGTGAGAGTGCCAAACCTTTATAGCAGCAACAAATCTGAAAGTTTCAGTCATTTCTTATACTTATTAAGATCACAATGACATGTTTGGCTGTTAATTAAATATTTTCATTCTCTCCTGAGGACTTTCAGGAGAATATTTGTTTAGCTACGTCGTCACACCCCAGAAATGTTCACCGAGGCTGCTATAAATGTTCTAACACAGAAAACTGAACTTACAAAGACATTCACCTTAATTCTTCAGGCTAAGTATTGATAAAAGAACTGATTATAATATCATAAACAGAAGGTTTACCTCGATGTCTGACTTCTCCAGACTTCTTAAGAAGCGGAAATGGTGGTGCACCCCGGTATGGGTGTTGAGCTGCTCTAACGCCAGATCCACTCCCTTCTTGTAGTTATCAGGAAGCCCATTGTAAGGATCTTGGGCCTGGGCCAAAGACAGAAAAGCTCCAGCGCAAACCAGCAACAGCAACCCAGCAGCCATCTTCCTACGAATGTGCGAGGAGAGCAGCTCGCCTCAAAGAGTGAACTCCCTCCTCTCTCTGCAGGATCAATACTCACACGTCAAACAATTCCTATTAAGGCTGTATGACTAACAAGTGGAACTAAACGCTGACCCCTAACAGGCCTGCAGCACAGACTGTTTACTCATCATCTCCAAGTTCCCGTACACCCCAGGGGACACAGATTAAAGCTCGCCTTAACAAAACACATCCTCAGTGGGGAGTTTCCTTTTACCAGAAGTGGAATTACACTTCTATCTCTTAACGGATTAGTAATCCAAGTCCTAGAAACAAGCCCAACATGCCATGAAAATCATATGACCCCAGGACAAATACAAAGGGCAGCGGTGATCAGTGGGTGAATGACCTCTTTTGGGTCTGCTTCACCAGCTCCCTTTTTATTGCATAAACAGGAAAGTAGGTCACTTAGAAGAAATGTGGGGTTTTCTTTGAATGTACTTGATGGGGTGATTACTGAAACAGTTTCTTTCCAAATGAAACTGACTAAGCAGTGAATACTTGTTATCACCATTTTGAGTCACTACTTTGGCCTACTTTGTATACAATTCAGTTGTTTACCAGAGATTCCCAAGCAAGGCGTTGGGCCCCTCCAAAGGGTCACCGGATACACCTTTCAGTGGAAAAACCAGATAAGTGCCCCTAGGGTGCTCTTCCAGTTGAGAAAACATGATAAAGTACCCTCTAGGTTGACCTTCCAGTAGAGAAAATATAATGAAGTGCTCTTTAAGTAGAGAAAACATGCTAAAGTGCCCTCTAAGGTGCCCTTCCAGTAGAGAAAATGTGATGAATTGACCTTTTGGGTGCTCTTTAAGTGGAGAAAATATAATAAAGTGCCATTTAGGGTGCATTCAAGTGGAGAAAACATAATAAAGTGCCCTTTAGGGTGAGAAAACATGATAAAGTGTCCTTTAGGGTGCCCTTTAAGTGGAGAAAATATAATAAAGTGTCCTTTAGGGTGCCCTTTAAGTGGAGAAAACATAATAAAGTGTCCTTTAGGGTGCCCTTTAAGTGGAGAAAACATAATAAAGTGTCCTTTAGGGTGCCCTTCCACTGGAGAAAACATGATAACTTACCCTCTAGGTTGCACTTCCAGTAGCCCTTCAAGTGGAGAAAACATGAATTGGCTTGACAGACAGGACAGAGTAGTTGCAGATTTTTGTTGCTGCTGTTGTTGTTTGTGTGTGTGTGTGTGTGTGTGTGTGTGTGTGTGTGTGTGTGTTTACTTTTACAGGTTTGTTAATAAGAAAAATATTTGACCTCAGTCAAACTGAAGAGTTCATTCATACTAATAGTGTACAAACTGAAAAAAAACTTTTGATTTTTGCTGATCGAAACTTTATTGGCAATTTTGTTACATAAAGTCTAAAAAAATTTAACATTTATTCTCATTTTCAGGTTCATATTTGCATTTTATGTTTCTACTAAAACGTGTTTATATGCTTTAATGTTCAAGAAACATTATTTCTCTCATACCGGTTGTACCACAGCGCCTCTTTTTGAAACGCTCTGCTTAAGCCCCACCCCTTCCAAAAAGCCCAGCCTGCTCTGATTGGTCAGCTGGACTGTTGTGATTGGTCAACAGAACTAAACTCTTCGGACACCACTCCAGCTCCGCTCTACCCAGCTTTAGTTTGAGGGTGCGCCTTGGCAGGTATATTATGTAAATGAGTTACTTGGTGACATCACCGCGTTATGAAAGAAAAGGCAGGACGAAATCTATATAACACAGTGAGGGAAAGGGACAAAGCATAACAGCATAATATGTCCTCTTTAATGTCAGTGTAGTAATCAGCTTTAACACCAAAAATAGCTTCAAGAAGCACAGAGAAACTGCGAAAGTTCATAACAAATAGTTAATAATTCATCCAGGGATTCAGTGATGCCAGAGGCTCTGGGGCTCCAGTAACAGATCCCATTCTGTTGCAGTGATTGATGCTGCGCATCTTCATCCTCTGCCATTCAGAACAAAAGAAGATGAAAATTAATGGCAAAAAACATCAGAAACAATCTCAAGAAATTATATTCCACTTTTTGCAATGTGGGTTTGTCATTAACAAAAGTCAAAGTAAGCTGAACAGACCAACCTCTGTAATAATTGTTTTGTTGACACATTTAAAATATGGTTTGGGGCTCGCTTTAATTTTTCCTCCAACTGTTCTGTAGCACATGGCGCAGTCGATCAGCGCCTGCGTGAATGCACACAAACAAAAGTTAGAGCAGGCAGCCGCCCTCGAACTCAACATTCCTGAGTTTAACAAATATGACAAAACTTACTCCGTCATCAGGGAACTGACACGCTGTGGTGTCAGCCGTTCCTTTTGAACAGTTGGTGGCTTTCAGGTAAAAGTGGTAGTAGTTGTAGTACTCTTTATCACCACCCTGAGGAGAAAGAGGAGGATTAGGAGAAGTTCTCAACCTAATCTCCATATCAGAGCTTCTCTTGAGGATTTAACTCACAAGAAATCACAGGAAACCACTCACTAATGAGCCACAGCACAAGAAAAGATAAACACAGCAGGCATGTTAAGGGAAAATCAGACATACTGTACCTCAATGTCTGACCTCAGGATACCTCTGAAGAACAGATAAAGGTCCTGGAGTCCAGCATGAGCGTTGACCCTCTTTGTGGCCCGATCAACTCCGTTCTTAAAGTTTGGAGGAAGAACATCGTAATTCTCATTTGCATTAGAGGAAAAAAACAAGGCTCCAGCGCTGAAGAGCAGCAGCGTTAACGCAGTCGTCTTTCTCCCCATGTCTGGAACAACGGCAGCGACGGGATAGTGGAGCTGTACACCCACTTTGTGTTGTTTTCCTCAACATCCCGTCTTCTATTTACAACATTACGACATCTGTATTTGATCATGTTGAGTCACAGCAGATTCCAACATGATTAACTTTGAATGTGTCCTTGAATGCACCGCAGCTTAGAAAACAAATAGACAAAACAACAAGAAACTAGAAAAACACTGGGGGAGCGCCGACCTTTACGTCAAGGCCATGCCGCATCTCGCAATGTAAACAAAAAGTGAAAAATTAATTTCGATCTATCCAGGTTCTTTCCGTGGCCCATGCTGCACCCTGAAAACTGGGCCAGCAGTTTTTTCGTAATACTGCCAACAAATAGACAAACAAACCAAACCAAAAACATAACCTCATGAAGAAAGCACCCTCACCAATTTGACAACATGTGCGTCTACAAATCGGTATAAATTTTTTTTGGAATCAGCGTTTTTGTGATATATTGGATAAGAAGAAATCTGCTACTAAATCATAGACATCTGAAATGTGACAAGGGGCCCAAAAGAGCCGCTTTAAATACCAGAAGAGGTAAAATAATCCTGTATTTCCCCACAAAAAAAGAGTAAAAATGAGAGAAAAGTCTGAAATATTATGTAACATAATTTTTTTATGACAAATCATCTAGTGACCCCCAGGTTGGGATCACAGACTGTATATATGATGTGGACGTAGTCACTGTCACCAATTGCTTTGTGGACTGCTGTTTTTAAGCTTTAAGTTTAGCATTTTGGCCGCCGCCATCTTGGTTTTTTGCAACCAGAAGTGACGCAAGAGGGTGGAGCTAAGTACAACCGACATTTTTAGATGACCAAAATGTTGTTATTAACATTTATGAACTGAAAACACACTGAAAGGGTTAAAGATGTAGATGAAAACCCAGATTAAGCAACGCTGTGGTAGCAACTTGTCAATCACAAGGTAGCCGCGCCTGAAAGCATCCCCTGCTTTATGGTCGATTTGACTCTAAATGGGACTAAAATTTACTAAATGAACTAGGGATGCGCCGATTTGACTTTTTCAGCCCTGATTCTGATAGCAATACCTGGATTTGGGGTCGGCGGATACCAGGTAGCTATATCAGATAGACTAGTGTTTATTAGTGTTAATTAATAAGCTGCACTGTGAGCCTCACTGTGTGGAAATGACTGGGATCATTCACTGATGTGTTAATCAACATCAGGCCTGACTTAAACATCACTTTCCTAACTTTGTGGAGCAAAATATGATGAATAAATACAGATATAAATTTACCAAATTCATATTTATTATTAAAATAGTAAATCGTAAACCAGCAACTTGGGAGAAAAAAAAAAAAAACAGGTCTGAAAATCACTTTTCAGACCTGGAGGTTTCTCACTGGGTGGGAACCGCTGATCTAAGCAAAGTCAAGGTTTGTGGGACAAACTACAGCAGAATGCTAAGATTTTAAACTGTACTGTCGCCCTGGTTAGGCTCAACGCTGAGGCAAAAATGTGGGCCCTTACTGACCCCCCTCCCACATCTCCTGAGGGAATGAATGGGCTGGGCTGAGAGCCACCGACAGGATAGAGAAGTTGAACATTGTTTGTTTTGGTTTTTACAGGATTTGTTAACAATAAGAAAAATATACATAAGAAATACTGAGCTTTTTCAAATGAGGCCAAAGTAGCCCATTCATAATACACACTAAAAAAACTTCACAAATGAAAAAAAAAAAAAAATCACATAAAACAGAATGAATATTTATGAGGTTGTGTACATATTAATCTGCTTTTAGTTTAAAAAAGCACAAAAACTGTGAAAGGTGTTACAATCACAACGGAGTATTAGGGTCAAATTGAGGGGGAGAAATTTGATATTGAGAATAAAGTCATAATATTATGAGAAAAAAGTAATTTCCTCCTCTACAGAAGAAGCAGTTTCGCCCAGGTCTGTGTGGTTTCCTTTTCAGAATAAAGGCAGTTTTCTTGCACAATCTTCTCAAGGTCCTGATACAGATGTTGATGTGGTGCTGACGAGCCAAAAGATGAAGTATTTCCTTATTTGTGAAACCTACTAAAACTTGCACAAGATGTTCCTCATTTTCACACAGGCAGCACGTTGCTCTATTTCCTCTCTAAAACAACACATAAAATTACTACTTTATAATATTATGACTTTATTCTGATAATACTATGACATAATCTTAAACTTAGAACTTTATTCTCATAACATTACAACTTTTTTCTCATAAACCTGACTTTATTCTCATAAGACTTTTTTTCTCATAAATTTGACTTCATTCTCATATTACAATTTTTGCTTTTAAACTTTTCTCTAAACTTTTTTAAGCTTTTCGTAAATTTGACTTCTCAGAAACTTGACTTTATTCTCATAATATTACATTTTTGTAAACTTCTGACTTTATTCTCATATTACAACTTTTTCTCATAAATTTGACTTTATTCTCATATTACAACTTTTTCTCATAAATTTTACTTTATTCTCATATTTCAACTTTTTCTCATAAATTTGACTTTATTTTCATATTACATTTTTTTCTCATAAACTTATGACTTTATTCTCATATTTTTTTCGTAAATTTGACTTTATTCTCATATTATGACTTTTTCTAAGAAATTTAGGACTTTATTCTCATAATATTAAGACTTATTTCTTGTAAACGTATGACTTTATTCTTGTAATATTGACTTTATTTTCATAACAATTTTTTTGTAAATTTGACTTTTTCTCATATCATGACTTTTTTCTCAGAAACTTATGACTTTATTCTCATAATATTACATTTTTGTAAACTTATGACTTTATTCTCATATTACAGCTTTTTCTCACAAATTTAGGACTTTATTCTCATAATATTGAGACTTACTTCTTGTAAACCTATGACTTTATTCTTGTAATATTAGGACTTTATTCTTAAAATCTCAGATTTTCTTCAACGTGGCCCTAATACTCCGTCGTACACAGTGGAAAATAAATGAGTCATCCAAGTATTCACTCTGTTGCTGTTGATGCCAGAAGAGTTGGAGATCCACTGCTGTAACCCATCGTGTTGCAGTGATTTACTCTGGTTACCTTCATCTCCTGCCATTCAGAACAAAAAGAGAGAAATGTCAGACACCATCCTCAGAAGTTATATTTGCAGGGTGGTTTTGCCGTTAACAAAGATAATAGCGGCCTTCCGGTGAACAGACTGACCTCTGTTAGCGATGGCTTGTGGACACAGTGGACGTACGGTTTAGGTTCCTGTTCGATTGCTCCTCCAAATGTTTTGTAACAGATGGCG